>OZ005651.1:311137688-313713938 GCA_963930645.1 Salticus scenicus | reverse complement strand
TTTTTTTTTTTTTTTTTTTTTTTTAATGGGAGAAACTGTATGTTTCAAGGTAAAACATTAAAATTGAAAACAGTTCATTGATAATTAACCTACATTTTTATAAATGTTAAACATTAGTTTTTTTTTTTTTTTCCTCCTAAATATAATTGATTTATTTTTTAAAAATCCCACTCTTATTTTATTTATACAAGCTATTTTTGGAAAATGGGATGAAGATTGGGTGAAAATATTTTCTTTTTTTTTTTCATTGTTTCTCATAATTCTGATAGAGCTTTATATACACACTTACCTCTGAATAAGGGACAACTTTGTGACCAGGTACTTTTCATTCATATAGAGGTGTCCCTCATTCGGAGGTTGCATTTCTTATAAAGTTTAATTGTTATTAATTGTTTTTACATAATATTTAGTGCCTTAAAAAGTGCCCTTCATATTATATTATAAGGTATCAAAACAAAATTAACACAAAACATTGCTATATTGGCAATTTATACAATACTCATGTCCATAAACTAAGGATAATGCTAGCTGCGGCAAATTAAGGTTCAGAAGCAAAACTAACATGACTTATTTATAAAGTCCATTTATTAAACAAAAGATCAAGAACAAAAAAGGGTGGTTTATGTAGGATACCATTTATAAAAACTAAGATTTTTGCTCCCTGAAGCAATTACAAAAAAATATTTCCCTTACAAAAACTTAACATTACATGGTTGGTATGATGGTTAATACATTGCATGTCTCTCAGATGATAAAATGCAGTCCTTACAATGCCTAGGAATGCTGAGTATTAAATTATTGATCTGATCTTGGGGAAGATTACTCCACTCAGTAAGCAGTGCTCTCCGAAGTTCCGGTACACATGTAGGAGGTGGTTGATGGGCTACAACTCGTTGGAAAAGCATGTCCTACACATGCTCTATCGAATTCTAGTCAGGTGAGAATGCTGGCCATTCCATGCAGATTGTAGGCATCCGTGTACAATGTTTGCACGATGAGAATGCACATTGTCATCCATAAACACAAATTTTGGGCTCATGGCACCCCTAAACAAATGTACATGTTGTTCCTGAATAATGTCCCGATAAATTTTGCCTGTCATGGTACCGGTTTGAACATGCAGATCAGTTCTGGTGCCCAATATGATCCCTCCCAAACGAACACTTCTGCCCCACAGTAACTGTGTTGTTCAATGATGCTGTTTTGGTGGTAACGGGTACCAGACATTCTACATATGAAAGTCTGGCATGAATCACACTGCAAGCTAAGCCTAGATTCATCAGAAAACATCACTCAAGTCCACTGTGCCGCTGTCCACATTGCATATTCTCTACTCCAAGTTAACCGCTGGCAACAGTGCGTTGCCGCAAGTGGAACACATGTAACAGGCCTGCGAGCATATAGACCAATATCTCCCAAACGTCTATACACGGTTTGCCTTGAAACTGTGGTACTTGCAGTTGCAGACAGCTGAGGAGACAGGTCTGATGCTGTGCTTTATTGTCATTCTTCATTGTAACTCGGGGCCGACCAGTACTGTAACGTCGACTGGCATTTCCATCATTTTGGAATCGTTGCCAAAGCCTAGAGATGCCACTTTGGGTGATTCCAAGTTCCCCTGATACTTCTATTTGAGTACGCCTACATTCTAGTCAGCCGATAATTCTACCACACAAAAAATTATCTGTGTGCATCCTCTGTGCCATAACTATTTGGTTGTGGCACTGAGCGGCATACAGAACGCTTGTGAACAATTTTCCTTCTTTGCTCCCATTTCTTATCTACCCCCTTCTTACACTTTCATTAACATCATATCAGCAGCATCTGATGGCTTCCTATAATTTGTATATTACTTTTAAAGATGTGTGTGGTATTTCTACAGGTGAAATTTTTGCATTAAAGTTCGATTTCCGTGTGATTCTGAATTATCCTTAATTTATGGACATTAGTGTAATTTAAATACTTTTAACTATGCTTACCAAAAATACACAAACATGCTATAGAAGTATAACATCTTTAGAAAAAACTTATTTTATTTGAAACAAAGTTTGTAAAAATCTTTTTCAATATATATATATATATATATATATATTTCAATCTCCCCCCCCCCCCCCTTTATTTTCATTCACTGCAAACTATGAATATTAGAAGATTTATCTTCAATATCAATTATACATACAATTCTCAATTCTTTTCACAAATGATCTCATACTTTTAGCACTTCCAGTAACCTTTCTCTCCCCTCCCCTCTGTTGGTTAACTGACACGCATCAAAGGGATTAATATAAATCTGCTTCATTCTTTATCTCAAATCTGAATTCTTACACAGATGACTAGCTTTTTACTTTCTCTTACCCATAAGGTAGAGAAAGTAATGTTTTTGGGTCAAATTTTCGAACGCGAGATTTTGTTATATTTACACGTTCTGAGGTACCCTGAATATGAAAATCATGTTTTTAGCAAATGGTCTGTGTGTCTGTCTGTTATCAGCATATCTCAAAAACAAATTATGGTAAAAGGTTCAAACTTGGTATTCTAAATGTGTATTATATAGGAATGCTACAGTAAGCTTTTCGTTAAGATCAAGCAAATGGTTCGTGTACAGGGACAATCAAGAGAATTCTAATACATTACGTCTATGGGGGAAATTGCAGGTAAGTAGAGTTTAACATCTATAGACTGCACTAAAACAAATGAAACAAATATATATGTTTTGTAATAGAGATAGTTAACTGGGAAAAAAAAGAATTGTGTATATAGGAGCCTCGCCTCCCCCCCTGGGGGGGAAGTCCCCCCCTCGGGGGGAGTAAATTTTCATGATGGGTATCTTTCAAAAGAGCTCGCCAATACCTTTAAAAGGAATGGTTGAACCATCGATCTGCGATAATTTAAAACAAAGTTATCGATTTTTTTAATATTGAGAATAAAATGGACTTTTTTTTGGGATATTTGGTGTTATACTACTACTCTAAAACGGAAATCGTCTGCATTATCATAAAAGCTAATTTTTTTAAATAATAATTTTAATAAATTATTTTTTAAAAACAGAATTATTTTTTAATAACCAAATTAAATTCTATATAAATGTAGGTGCATTAATGAAACGGGGGGTTGAGGGGGGGCGGTAGCCCCCCTCACATAGAACTAATTATTATATAAAACTCTTCAGAAGCCTAATATGAATTGTTTAACACAGGTTTACATAACAGAACTCATTATCTTACCTTTTAATGTGCAATCTGTATTAATAGTATTAAATTTCAGGGTAAGAGAAAGTCGTGTGAGTGACACACCAGATTATTTAAACTAGAAAAGTTTCTAAAACTATCTTCTTCAGATAATAGAAGAAATTCCCTAAGACATGGAAATTTTAACCTTTAAAAAATTGTCCTTTTTAATTAGTTGTATCCCATAATTGGAGATCCCTTAGAGTCAAAAATAGTACAAAAGGACTCACTGATACCTTTTCATTCACATCTCTTATAATATGAAAATATGTGTTTTAATTCATGTGTAATTAATGTGTTTAAATTTCCAACAATCAGACAAATAGGGAACTATTTGTCTGATTGTTGGAAATTTTACATTCAGTCCACATTTTCTTAATTTTTCTATTGTTTACACAGCTAACATTCCTAAATTCCTATTGGCCACACTCACCACCTTTCCCGTATTCCTACTGGTTGAACTAAATTTGGTCCCTCTCCTATATATACAAGCACTTCTCCAGATTCAGAATTCTTTTTGCACTGAAGACGGTACGCTTAAGGCTGCCGAAACAGCTGTATGCATCTCAAATATTTTTCTTTGGCGTTTCTGACATAGTAGCTTATCCGGGTTTTAATATTCCAATGCCAAGTCTCCTGTTATTATTAATATATATATATATATATATATATATATATATATATATATATATATAAGATAAAAATAATTGGACATCTGCACAATAACTGCTCAATTTCTTACAAAATTAAAACTAAGAAAATCTTCAATGCTTTGAATGCTAGAGAGAAAAAACTAAAAAAAACAGACAGCTGTTTCGATAGCATTTAGGGTACTATCTTCAGTGCATAAAGAAATGATAGAGAAGTTCTTGTGTATGTAGGAGAGTATATATCATTTCCCCCTATCTATACAAGCACTGAAGATGGTGCGCTAAATGCTACCGAAAAAGCTGTTTGCTTTTCAGTTTTTTTTTCCCTTTGGCATTCAAAATGTTCAAGATTTTCTTAGTTTTTATAATCCAGTGCCATGTCTCTTCTCAATATTCTTACAAAATTGTTTAGTGAAATTTTTCTAATTTTTGAAAATGAGGGTTGCCGTGGTACCTGGAATTCAGGGAAAACCTGGAAAACTCAGGGAAATTGAAAAACTATTAAAAACAGAGAAAACTCGGGGAATGTGAAGATTTATTTCAAAAACAGGGAAAATTCAGGGAAGTTTGAAATTTTTTGGAAAAACATTGCAAATATTTTTCATAATCATATGTTTTATAATGAAAAAGAATAAGTCAATAGTCAATTATTATTTAGTTTTTCCCAACTATAGTAAGTTGGGGTAAGTTGTACCCTAGATATATTTAACTGACTTGTAAACATCTTGGATTCTATTGCTACATGATTGCATGTCATCTATTTTTACCTTTAAAAGAAACAGGAAATTTTTTCCTCCTGATTTGTATAGCAACCCTTAAAATGTACTTTACTAACATAAGAAAGGATAAATTATAAGACCAAAACAGTTTCTGTGAAAGATGATTTTCTTTTTAATGAAACAAACAATAAACAGCAATACTGGTGATTATCTTTTTTTTTTTTTTTAAATCAGTGTTGAAAATTCAATATAAATTGTTAAATATCAACATTTTGATGACAGTGATTCTACTACAAAATCAAACTACATTGCTTTTGTGTTTCAGTTCATTGTATAGTGCCTTTGATAAAAGAATTGTAGGATATAAATGATGTTTCCTGATGCAATGAAAGAATCTATACCCTTGATGGGATCTTCTATAATTTTACATGCAATCACTAGTGACAGCAATGAAAAGCAGATTCTCCAATGCAGTCACTAAAGATTCAACACAAAGCGATGGCAGAAAACTGCATTGGTTAACATCATGCGTGTTGGACTTAAATCAGAATATCTAATGTTTAAACAGGGTTCCCACGGGCCTTGAAAGTCCTTAAGAAGTACTTGAATTTCATTTTCTTTTTCAAGGGCCCTTGAAAGTACTTGGATTTCGTGTAAAGTCCTTGAAAATCCTTGAATTTTTCTCTCTAGCAAACGCTCGATCAAGGCTACTATCTCCATCTCCACATGCACATGTCGTTGTCTAATATAATGTATTTTGTCGTAAAATTCTCATTATCTTGCTTTCGCATATAGTTTCAGTTTATTTGTCTTTTTTGTCAATCTCTTACCTGCTTGGTAGACTAGTCATTAATTTTGAGCAGAAAGTGACCAGACCAGAACTCAAACCTAAGAACTTTGGAATAATCATAATGATCCCAATTCCAAATCCTAAACTAATCATTTTTTGACTTTTGTAAAAGTTAATTTGGTCAATCCATCAAAAATATATTGTGAAAACAAGCAAAGTTATTATTCTAATTATAAAAAAAATACTAATGAAAGTAGTTACTAAAGTTTTGTGTATATGTCTAGCATTCTGCGATCCCCCCCCCCCCCCAATAGTCCTTGAAAAATTTCAAATGGGCCTTAAAAAGTACTTGAAAAGTCCTTGAATTTTTTTCCTTTTTAAGAGTGGGAACCCTGTTAAAAGAACCTCAATATTAATATTGATACTGTGATTTTTTTAAAATTGATATTATTTTGTAATGTATTGATTTATTGCCCAGTCCTAAATAGAAGTCTATTTTACTTTGCTTTCCACTCCTCCACAAATTCTAAGGAATTCAAACTAAAGAAAATAATTATAAATTTGCTGGTACAGTAGAGAGTCAAAAATCCGCTCAGCTCGGGACCAGAGGTTGTGCGGATTTTAGGATTTAGTGTATTTTAGGGCCCATAAAAGATGATTTTCACTTTGAATAATAAAAGCAAAATATTAAAACTAAACACATGCTAGTGAATAATAACACAATTTTACTAAACTATTAAATTATTGGGTATATAAGATTAACACTGAATACTGAAAATTTATGTAGCAAAAACAATAAATATTTGTCAATTTTAGATATGTTCACATGTAGTTTTGTTTTAAACTGTATTTAAACATACATACATGCATCTTTATTTTATTTTTTCTCTGTTGTAGATAATCATCAGTTCTTGTTTTGTAACATTATTTTATTGTTCTAATAATTTAAGTGAGTTCTTCCTTACAGTTTTGCCTTCATCAAATAGCATTTAAAAGAAAAATAGTTTGTATACCTCATTGATATCATCAACATTTTCTTTTGTTGAATTTAATATACTATCAATAATTGTATTATCAATAATTTGATTCTAGCAGTCTTTCATATTATTATTATAATCATAAAAGTGCAGAATATGCATTCAAGATTTTTTTCAAAAATTCTAATTTTCAGTTATGTAACCTATTAATAGTGAATTTCATTGTTTATATCTGACAAGCTGTGCAGATTTCTGGCTCTCTACTGTATTAAAATTAAGTAAAAACAAATTGGGGAAATCAGTTACTTTACTTTTGATGTAAAAACAAAATTATGAAACAAAATAAATCTTAAATAATGTATAGACTAATACATAAATAAATAAAAAAAAAGATCATTACTTGAATAGAGAAGTGAAAATTTGGCATTTACGCAATATCCTTGAATGTTGGGAAAAAAAAAAAAACTTGGCCATATAGGCCTGTGTTCCTTTGTGCAGACTATTGACTTAATGCATACACACTATCCAGTGGCTAAAATGCAAGTCAGACATGTCATCACAAATTTTATTTAAAAAAATGTAAAAATTTTTAACCTGTTACCAAAGATAAATATGGAAGGTTGTTCTTGCTTTATAAAAATGACTTTGAAAGTTAATTTATACATATAAAAGGCACATTTCTTGCAACAATTTGCCTCTATATTTGACAGTCTTGTTTCTTACCAATTAGTTCTAGCTAGAATTTTCCTATAAATATATATTATTTGCAATATATTTAATTTAATTTTAAATCTATTGTTCTAGTTTTTAAAATTCATTCAGTGTTTTTGTATTCCATTTATCTTTAAAGGTTGTTTTGACATGACAAATTCAAAATAATAAATCCATAAGGGAATTGTCATATAATTTTATAGGTATTTTATTAAATGCAATTTTTTTTTTCCCCCTTAGAACACTAAACAAATTTGGAAAAAGAAACAATAGATGTGGGATAAAATTGACGTAAAAATTACTTTAATGGAAAATTTGTGCTAGAACCTTTAATTAAGAATCAAGACTATTAAACAGAAGAAAATCATTGCAAAATATCCTTTTTCATAAGTAAAAATTAATTTTCAAAATGTATTCATGAGGTGTGAGTAGTCTTCTGTATAGAGTAGACTTCCCGAAATCTGCACTCCTAAAATCTGCAAACTCCAGAAATCTGCATATCAAAACTGATGTAAACAATGTAATGTATAGTACAGTTTTTAAGTAAAAAAATCAATATAGCACTTATTTTAACAGTGATATTTTAGAAACTGAATCTAATGAGATAAGGAAAAGTAATTTTAACTGTGGTCTCGAAGTCTTGAAGATAAGTACCCTAAATTTTTTAACACATGCATGTTTGAACAAAAAATAACAACTATTCAAAGATTGAAGAATTTTATATGTATGTATATACATTAGAATACCTTTATAACGCAATTCTATATAATGCTACTTCTCAGACATAAACAATGATTTTTGCAGTTAAGAAACACTATAAAAAACTGTTACTGTGTACAGAACTAAGTGTGATACACTAGTTTTTCTTTATCTCCTCAATTCAGAGCTTTTTAATGAAAAAAAAAAAAAAACTGCTATTACACTTAAAAAAAAAAAAAAAAAAAGTAATATAATGAATGATTTGGTATAGGCATATTTGAGTTATGTTTATAAAATAAATTTAATAATGAATGTTATGATTTGCCCAACTTCTGTTCCAAGAAATGTAATTTAAAATACTCTGTTTTGATATACTACAGACATATTTGGCCATGTCTACAGGTAAGTTTAATAGTGTGTGTAATATGATCTATATAATGCAAAGTTCTATATAATGCACAACTTTGTGTTTTTAGGTTTGTATTATAAAGATCTTCTACTGTATAAGTTTATATGTTTAACTGCATTTATTACTCTAATAAATTGCTTTATTTATTTAATACATATTTTATATACTTACATCAGTATCATTTTTAATGCATTATAACATTAAAGTTGTGGATTTTAGGTATTTTTTTTTAATATTGCAAACAAAAACTAGTATGTTGTGGCCACCACAAGACTTTCTTCTATATTTTCCTATACAAATTCACTCAGTAACAATAAAAAAAAAAAAAAAAAAATTAAGATTTTTTTTTTTTTTCAGTTTTTTTTTCATTAAAAGTAAAAAAATTTGATAACTTTGTTTTAAATTATCACAGATTTTATAGTTCAACCATTCGTTTTAAAGGTATTGACGAGACCTTTTAAAAGATACCCATCTTGAAAATTTACTCCCCTCGAGGGGGGACTCCCCCCACCCCACCCCAGGGAGGGTGGCGAGGCTCCTACACATACAAAAAATTTTTCCCAGTTGACTATCTCTATTATAAATAATTCTTGTAAATTTTATAATGATTACTAAAAAATAATTCTCTTTATGCACATTTACATAAAAGTTTGTCCTATATCACCATGTTAAAAATTTAGAAAAAGAGGGATGGCAACCTGTAAGACAATTTTTACCAAAAGTTGATAGGCACTAATTTATGTCAAGGTGCAACTACATATCAATTTGTATGAAATTCTGTGCAGTAGTTCCTGCGATACAGTTGCCATAAAATTTTGTCACACACACACACAGACTGACAGACATTTTCTAAAAATAGTCAAATCGTGTTCTACAGCTCTCAAAACGTGTACATCCATCAAAAACCCGAGGTCAAAAATTTTTACAAATCCAATACTTTCTTCTATTGAATATAGAAGAAAGTAAAAATACCTAAAATCCAGAATCTCTGGCCCCATCCTGTACAGATTTTTGGAGTGTATTGTACTTGTTAAATGAAATTTCTAATGTAAATCAGATGTATGTTTTTTGAAGCTTTTATATTGAAAATTACTGTACCATGGCTGAATTTTCAAAGAAATATATATGATAATCGGGTGATATAAAATTTACTAAAGAATGGTTTTCTGAAAATGAAGATTATGTAAATTATGATCCTTTTCAATTATGTAAAAAGTTCTTTGAAGTTAAAGTCAACATTTTGTTAATAAAATTTTGATTTTGTTAAAGTTTTTTTTTTTTTTTTTTTTTTTTTTTTTTTTTTTAAAGTATTTTTGAATTTTATTACAAGTATTAAAGAAATGAGCACAAACAATTCAGGTATTTTTATTCAATTTGGTAAACTTTCTCAGAATCTCAGTTCAGGAAGAATTTCTAAAGTAAAAAACATTATTGTCTATTGTACAGTGAGTATGCCAAAAATAATAATTATTTGTCTTCTTTCTTTAAACAATGAGTAATAAACTGCTTCATATATAAGTAAGTTTTATTTATACATATTCAGAAAAATATTTTTACCCCACATCTCTGACAGGTTATGGATATAGGTGTATCCTCTCTGAACTGGGGAAATGGGTAAGACATTCAATAGGTAAAAGTTACTTATATTTTTACATCCTTAAAGTTTTACGAACTGTTTTCAAATAGAAAATTCAGTAATTAATTTACATCAAGAAATAATGTTAAGAACTATTAAAAAAGAATTTAATTAAGAATTATGAAATAAGAACTTTTACAATTTTTTTTATTAAAATCACAATCAACTGATTGGAAGAAAATCATATTTTAATGAAATTTTTTTATTTTTCGGACTGAGTGAAAATAATGCCTGGACCGGGAGTCGAACCCCGGAACTTTGACTTACAAGGTCAAGAGTCTGTTCCCATTGAGTGATTCTTGTCTGAGTGAGTAATTCTGACTTGTTGTCGGCCTGGATAGCTCAATTGGTTGAGCCTTGACCTTGTAAGTCAAAGGTCCGGGGTTCGACTCCCTGTCCAGGCATTATTTTCACTCAGTCGGAAAAATAAAAAAATTTCATTAAGAACTTTTCCATTTTTAATTTACTTTCACAATTAGCATTTTTTTTTTTTTTTTTTTTTTCAGACAGAATTCAGTCCGAATGAATTGCACATTCTGTTTACATTTGAAATGATATCTATATGTAATTTTTTAACATCTATAACTTTCTAAAACACAAATAAATTTCAGTAAAAAATGTGAACCTTTTCAAAACATATTATAGAGTAGCATTTTGTGAAATATATAGTAGAGTATGTTAAACTATTACAAGGTATATATAGGGGAGAGTAGGGTGGAATGGAACAGTTTTGACAAAAATATTTTTTACAAATTTATTTTTACTGGCACAGTGTAAGAACATGATTCGATAAGGATTTATTTAACAAAACTGTATGACGTGTACATTTTTTACGTAGGAATTTTTGCTAGTGTTCGGTCACTTTTGTTACCGACTGTACATATAAATTAAATTTGCTTCTGTATTTCGCTGAAGGTGAAAATTGGAGGTCCAAAAAGTTTTCCAAACCTGCAGTGATGCCCTAAATAATTACCAGATTTAAGACTTACAAAACTATTACTATTGATAGAACACTGTAAGTTTCAGAGAAACAAATTGAAACATTTTAACATATTTTTAAAATATAAATTTGATGGTAATTATTAAAATATTAATTTTATAAGCCAATTAACATAGTCATAAAAATGTCCCATCCCTCCCTTATATGAGGGGGGGATGGGACATGTTTATAAAGTTAAAATAAATACATAATTTACAGACATACTATGAAAAATGACAAAAACAGTGGGACACAATGTATGTAAGGTTAATTAATTACGAATACCACCTATTTTATCCAACATTAGAGTATAATGTACCACTTAAATAAAAATTTTCAAATGCTCAATCAGTTCATCTTTTTTTTTTTTTTTTACTTCTAGCAGAGAAAATACTGTTTTTTAGTTCAAATATTCAAAATTAAGTTTTTGTTATATTTATATGTTTTGTGGTTCCCTGAGTATTAATAAAATTTTTAGTGGCTAGTCTGGGTGTGTTTCAGCATATCGCGAGAACAAATATTACCAAGAAATCCTAACTGTAATAAGTGAGTGTAATTTCTTTTGTATACCATGTCCAGGAAAACTGCTCAGAAATGAAAATGAATTCCTCATACATATATGGTAAATAAAGTATTTTTAAAAGTTAAAAGGGTAAACAAAAGTCGTGTGAATGCCACACTAATTATTTTCCATGATTTTGAATTTGTTTTGTACATTTTTTTCTTCCATCTATTCATTCATTTGCCTCTTGATATTTTCTGTTTAAGGAGTATCAGAATCTTCATTCTTCTTCCTTTTCTTACATGTCCCATCCCTTCCTTTTCATTATTTTTCAAAAAATGATAAAAATTTAAATTTTGTCTCACACACAAAAAAAAAAGTATGATTGATTTTTTTATTTATTTATTTTTTCTGGATTTTTAATAGTAACACATGACCGTGACTAACTCGTCTTAGCCCTGTAACTCATATTAAATCATCAAAAATAACCCTGACAAAAAATCAGATAAAGAAAATAACTGAAAATTGAAAAGCTCAATACAGAATCCTTAATCCAACTTGGCTTGATTGCTAATAAAACCATAAATAAATAAAATGTTCTCTAACATTGTTACTTATGTTACAAACAATTGGGTATTTTCAGTTTCACTCTTCCCACAGTCATCTTCCTTTCTCTTTTCCCCCAAAATGTTCTACAAAGAGTGAGAAACTTTCTAACTATTACCTATATACAAAGCAAAAACATCTCTAAACTACATAATAGTTATTTAAATTTATATTGCAATGATATGTAAATGGTGTTATTATTGCCTAAATGTAGAAACCACCCCATTGAGACTCAAAAAGCTGCTACAAATGTTCACAAACCACATAGAATTAGCGCTATAGTTTTGGGTGTATATCATGTAAATGGACATACAAAAGTATTTCGTGTTGTTATGGTGATGATTTATGGATGGAACTTTTTAAACTTATTCTAATGTAGTTACATTGCATTAAACATAAAGAAATTAACATATGTTTTTGAGATGCTTAACCCCTTAACTGCCCCAGGTGTGTATATTTGTCTCGCTATGCCGATGCATTAACTGCCGCGGGCATATATATATATATGTCTTGCCAAAGTACAATCCTTTGTGTTATGCTGTTAGCAGTGAAACTAATCTCACGACTTTTGGGTGCAATTACATAACCATGTCAGTGTTTTCGAAGGATTTACTTGTTTAAAAAAAGATGGGAGTGGGAGGAATCAAAAAGTGAATGTTTCTGGAACAGTGAACTCATAACTACATGTGCCAGTGGTAAAAACGGTGGCGCTGGGAAACGAATCTTGTAATTTTTTGTCAGCAGGTAAAGGGTTAAAAGTACATTTTCTGTAGAAAAAGGGTGAAATTGAATTAGTTATTTGTTTACAAAACTACTCAAAAAAAGTTTCAATATGTTATGTAGTCATCCAGTTGACATCAACTTGGTAGAAACATTTAAGAACTACACAGGATTAACTATAAAGTTCTTTTAGATAATATATTGTTTGGGGTTCATGAACAGGGACACACAAAAGTATTTTGTACTATTGCAGTCTATGGATGGCATATTTAAAAGTGTGTTTTAAAATGATTCACTCAATTCAACATAATGAAATTAATATGATATTAGAATGCTTAAGAGCTTGGTTACTATAAAAAATGGTAGGAATAGAATTAGTTATTAGTTTACAAAGCAACACAAAAACATTCAGATACATTATGTAATTAACCATTTTATGTCAAATTTGGTACAAATATTTTACATACAAATTACATAGAATTAACTGTATAGTTTTCTGAATAATATACTGTGTTTGGCTTGTTTATTTGGGGGAGGGGGGATAAAAGCATTTTGTACCATCATGGTCTATGGACTACATTTTTACATCCTTTTATTTAACTTGGTATGGTGTTATGGGCATAACTAAGGAGAAAAATAAATGGGAGATTGGGGATAGAATAGTATTTTTTCGTAGAAATGAAATTAAAAAAAAAAACATATAAGTTATGAACATATGTAAAATATAATCAAAACATTAAATTACAATTTAGAAATTATATAGCACTTCATCTTGGAAATAAATATAAGGTCGAGGAGTTGTGTCTTGCAAATTCCTTTTTTTTTTTTTCAATGACTTTTATCAGTCATTCAGTAATCGTTACAGCAAGTCAAGATAAAGTTTCTTCTTTGATATTTTTTTTCCATGCATTTTTTATCATGTCAGTATTTTTTAAAGCCGTCTGGCCCATCAAAATTAATTTTTTTTTCATCCAAAAAAAAACTATATATTTTTATTCTTCAAGCAAAATATGTTTTTTAGCAAATTTTAAAGCTGCTATCAGACAAAGTTCCATATGAAAGGCATTAGCACATACTACCTCATAAACAGGTTTTCCATCGGGGAAACAGACAAAATAGTTTTTTTTTTAAACTTTTGCCTTGCGTATATTCTTCCTTCATGCATCTTTGACTGTTTACATCTCATACAGTAGTTTTCAGCATGAACTCTTCCAATCAGAGAAGCACAGTTCCAGAGTATCCTCTATTCTCATTCCTTTCAAACATGTGAGAGGTGAATTATCGCCAAATGTTGCGTCCATTGTTTACATTTGTGGATTTCGTTTTTTTTATGCTTAAAAATAATCCTTGACTGAGCTCAACAAAGTTGTTCAGTAACTTTGAGATGCAATATATTATACTACAGAATATATGTTCTTCTGTCTATTAGCAGCTTAAGTAAGGTAATTTGTTTCTTTGTCAAGGGTGGTCAAGGTTGTAATTTTATGAACTGTGACCTCAGATTGGAACTTTAAACACTGTGGACAGTTCAGTTGATACATGGTAGGCTTACAGCACCAACTATTTCAGAAGTCATCTTTTTTGTTGCATGCCTGCCTATTGAAAAACTGTTGGTCTTCCTGAGTACTTGCATTTATTATACTTTGAAAAAATTTTTAAAAAATTGACTGCCCTTTTAGACCTACCGACAGATCTAAAAATAGCTGCACCACTCAATCCACTTGCTTTTATTCCAAGAATTTTCCTGCGCATTCTACATCGTACAATCATTTCTGCATTGGCATTGTTGTTAGATTGCCTTTTATATTTCGTACTCAGAACGCAAAAAAAATTTGCATATCATATCTCTCCAAAAAATTCAATGACCTTATACTTTTCCCCATCAGCAGATAAGATTTTAATATAATAATTAGTTCAATTAATTTTAATTCACGTGTATTATAATTAACAAATCATTTGCATACTTTGTATTTTAATTGTTTTCCCATCCAACAAATTTGCATTAATCCTTTTAATATACAAGAGCTTCCCGTTTAAATTCTTTCATATATTTGGGTGGTGTTAGTATGTATAGGGTTAGGGTCAAGGCCAGTTGCCTGCATTAGGAACCTAAGCCAGTTGTGATTGAAATGCTTTGTGTGTGTATGGGGAGAAGAACCTTTATTTAAGCTTCCAAGTTCACATTCACGTGAATTTAAAAAAAAAAAAAAAAAAAAAATGAATGGCTGGAATGATGAGTTTTAACATGATACACTAAGACAGTATTTTTGGAATTTACATTATTTTTGTGCATTTTTGAGTAATATTTGTGAAGTTTTTCAATAATTTCAAATTCCCAGACTTTTTCACATTTTTCTCTGACCTGCGGTAACCTTAGATCTACTCAAAAAAAAAAAAAAAGTCTAGAAAAAGAACTTAACAATCTGAATTTTGAATCCTGTTAAAAGGAAAGAAAAACAGACCTTTCACTTGTTTGACTGCAGTTAACCTTTTCCTTGGACTCTGAGGGGAACACAAAAGATATAAGTAAATTCTGAATTCAGTGAGAGAGAATATAATTTCTCCCCTTTCAATTTTTGGTAATTTGAAAGGACAAACTGAAATAAGGCAGACATTTTTAGTCATTATGTCTGAAAAAAAAGGCATTTAGAAAATGTGTGAAAAGTGTAAAACATTGAAATGCATGTGCACAAACAATAGTTCGTGGAATTTCAATGAAGTAAGCTTTTTAATTGCAACTTTTATGATTTCCTAATGATTTGTATTTTTTTAGGGGGAATCCAGAAAATCTTTTATGTGGTTCCTGCTCTTACCTGGTCACTCCCTTTTTTTTACACATATGTATGTTATTTATATATTTATGTGTGTGGGTCAAATCTAAGAATTAAATTTTCACCCAATTCCTATCATTCAATTGAGATGAAATTTTCCATACATGTATAACTCTGATGACAATACAAATGAAAACAGAAATAGGGCTGGGGGCTCTGGGACTTTAAATCCAGTTCAAAATTCAGTTTTGAAACCACTCTTTTTCATACAATTGAGCTGATATTTTGTATACATAAATGTGCTTAACATATCCACAAATTAACCACATTTGCTGAATTGGAATTTTGAGTACATTTTGAAATAAAAGTGGCTATAAATTAAAAAATATATATAAATTAAAAAATAAATTATTATTTTTTAATTTATATATCATTTTAAGTGCATTTTAAAATGATTATATTCCTTTCAACATAATGAAATTGATATGCATTATTAGAATGCTTTAAATAATGGTTTTTCTAGTAAGTATAGAAATTAATAATCGGTTTACAGGGCTACCCCAAAAAATTATATGTATTATGTTATCGAATTGAGTGAAAATTTGGTGCAAATATTTGAGTTATATAGAATTAGTTACAGTGTAGGTTTCAGTGCGTACATTTGTATCTTGTGTACAGGGATACACAAAAAAATTCTATACTGTTCTTCATTGTCATAGGTGACATTTAACATATTGAGCGCCACATAAATTCTTAAGGAAATTCCCGTCAGGCCATGTGCGCTGCGTTTACTGAGTTTCAATAAAACGCTTTAATGATAATCCTGTAATAAATAAAAATTAAGTAAATTTTAAATGAATTTTCAGTAATTACTTAAGCAATGTAATTTTGTTTTAGTTTTATATCATATTTGACACTGTCAGCCACTGGTGGTTGGTGTGGCCTAAACGGAAAGTTCTGTATCAGCCACTGATGGCTGACATGGCACTCAACGTGTTAAGTGGATTTTTACACTATTATTTTATATGCAGCATTCTAAAAATTAATGTTCTTTATTAGAGTGCTTAAAAATATTGTTTCCATATTGTAGGCATAGAATTATAGTAATCAGGTTATAGAGCTACACAGAAAATTCTGATATGATATGTTAAATTATGTGTTTTACTGGAAATTTGGTACAAATCTTCAAAAGAATTTCAATAAGTTTTGGTCTACAGACAGTATTTTCTTTATATGCATTTGATCATTGTTATACTGCATTCAACAAAAAGAATTTTACATACATTATTTAATAATGTATATAATAATAATCGGATTATTAAAATACTTGTTTATATATGTTCAAAAACATAAAAGTAAATCTTAAAAAAAAAAAAAAAAAAAAAAAATGAAATTCAGCAGTCTGGGAACCAGTACTTCAATTACAAAAGTGAATTTTTGGCATTAGTTGTCATAAAATGTAAATTCAAATAGTGACAAAAAGAATCTGCATTTCAAAAATAGGCTGTAAATAAATTGTTTTCGGCACAAACTAGTAAATTTATAGATTTTTGGTAAAATAATTGCATATTATAGAAATTAGGTTTATAAAAACTATTAATTTTATTGATTTTCAATGAAAATATTGTTTGTTTCAGTATTTATTAGTAAAATAATAATAATAATCACAAAAGTCTGGAATTACTTGTATAATTTGGTTTAATCAGTAGCAAATTTGTTCTACCTTTTAGCAATCAATCTCAAAATATCTTATTTGTTAATTAACTACAGAAAACAGGTACTTTTATAAAAACAGACTAAAATTTTTACAAATAAAAATGATTTGCAAATGCATTTAGGCACTAGTGCAGTAAAGCAACTCATTCAGTAATTTGATGTGAATTATTTAGCTATTAAAAATATTTATCAAACAACAAAAATTAGAGTTAGAAATATTTTTAAAATACATGGATTTTGTTAGGTGACAAAATTGTCATCTATATGTTTGCTTTTGGCGAAATTAGTTCATGATTGGGCTGCAATATTTTATCGCCATTTCGCTGTGAACCCTAATAATTAAATTAAAAATAAATAAATAAAATGTCTTTTCAAATACGCGTGCATTATGTATAATAATAATTCAACTAACAGCCTGAGAAATGCAGATTGCAGAAAAATGTATCTAAACAATGTTGTGAAGCATAATAGTTTTATTCCAAATATATCAAAGTTGAACTTAATTTCCTTTTTTTTATTCTTTTCTTTTAAGGCCATTTGGAAATTGCCCAGATCTTTATTCAAAACAATTCTAATGATAAAAATGATAATTATCTTTAAATAAAAATATAGGGGACAAGTAACTGAACATCAGGAAAATTTTAAAATTAAAAGCAGAAAAATCTAATGATGCTATTGCACATGACAATTTTTCATGGAATTTTCATTTGTGTTAATTTTTTTCTTTAATTTCTGAAGACTGGAACCCAACAGAGGGTTGTGAATGTCAAAATGTGTCAAGGTACACCAGTTTATCGCTCTTTTCTTGGCACATATAAGAGCTTTCTTCTTATTTGTTAATTGTAGGAGAAATTGCTCGCAGAAACAGCTTTTTTATGACTAGGCAGAAAAAAAGTTCATACTCTTACCTTCTATTACACTGGGTGTTGAGGCGATCATTAAGAATCGGCTCAAAAATTGCATGAAATGTTGTATGTAATAGTGGAATAACAATTTTTAATATTTTTTTAAGATCAGTTGCTGTCGATTACAGCTTGTAATATTCTTGGCATAAATTCAACAAGCCCCTTCATTAAATCAGAAGAAATTTTTCCATTTAAAATAAAATTATAAAAATAAAATAATTTTTTTTTTACTTTCTGTCTCATATTTTGATGTAAAGATTGCCATGCATTCAGATAAGGCCATTGGGAAAGTGTTATAATCTGTGGAGTATATAACAGTCATCTGTGGGGTGTATAACAGCCATTCTTTAGTTGTTCTTATTGTGTGCTTAGGATTACTGTCCTTTAAGAAATGAATATCATTCTACAGGCTTGACAAGTCAATGTACAAATTTTTAAAAGTGGTAAGGCACATCACAAGGATTGAAAATTGCACAGGAACTCATGACAGCAAATATCATTTTAACGCTTTAAAAAGGGGATGATTTTGCATAGGTATGGGTGTGGCTCTCGAATGTTGCTTTTTTTTTTTTTTTATCGTTGTATTTTAATGCACTGATTTCATCAATATGAACATTGTGTATAATTTTGCAAAACAATGAAACATACAAGATTTTTAAATTTCCACAATACACTAGTACATTTGTTGTCTTGAGTTCCTATTCAATTTTCAATCCTTATGCTATGCCCTACCACTTCTAAAAGTTTTTACATTGGCTTTTGAATCACCTTGTATTTAAATACAACCCCTACTTTAAGGGTAAAATTTCAGTAAAAAATAATGAACAAGTTGACTTCAACTTTCTAAAAAATATTTTTTTTAATAGTTAAACACTTGCATATTAATCATTAAAAAAAAAAAAAAAAAAGAAGAAGAAGAAAAGCAACTATTATTATTGTATTCAGGTAAGATGATTGGGGGAATAGTTTCTAATCTATGGGGCAATAATACAACAACCATTCTTTAGTCAACTTTTTATTTTTAATTATTATTATTGATTTGAGGGCATTAAATAAATTTAATGTCATAATCTGTCAGTAAAATTCACAAATCTTTCTCCAAAATGTACAATTATACACATTGACCTGGCATTATATGATGTGCAAAAAACAAATGCTTGCCTTTCTTATGGTCTATTTAATACTAGTGGATCTGCAGATCAGGAGCCTCAACGTCCTATTTACATCAGACATAATTCAATAGGTCATTTTTTATTTATTCCTTATTATATAATCGTATATATTGATTCGATCGACTTGTTACCATAATCAGATACATTCAACCCCCCGCTGTGTCTCTATTTGCATATCTTATAAAGTGTTACGGAATTGTAAATAATTGCATTTATTTTTGTATTAATTCTTTCAAAGAGGTTTAGTAAAGTTAAATAAAATGCTAACTTTGTGCATTTCTAGTCGTTTTAGCGTTAAAATAGCCTAATTTTCCCTTTAAAAAGCTCCAATAAGGGAAGAAATGGATTTGGCACCAAATTTGGTGACTGTTTCTCTCTTTGGCGAGTTTTTTTGGCGACATTGGCGAGAAAATCCTTATTAGAGATATACCAAATATGGAAGCTCTAATCTCATTATGAGATACGAGAATTTCCCAGAACAGTCTGTGTTCGATAGAAAAGTATAAAAGGAGCATTTTTTCGCCAAGGCGGTCAGTCTCAGATCTGTGTCAGTTTCGTCAAATGCTTGCTTTGCTTTGAGCCTCTTTAGATGAGACTTTCTTTATGTGTTATTGCTAAACAGTTTGTACTGTTGTTTTGCTGTTAATGGCTGTTGTTTAAGCTGTGTTTACTGGTTGATTTGAAGCTGATATTTGGTTTATAGACCTGTATTTTTCTGGAACTTTCTGTGAATACATCATTGAATTTTTGCAAGTTTCGCCTTTCATTCTCGGACAACTTACGGAACATATGTATTCTTAATAAAAGACGGTCTTGTATCATTTCGCTGAAATTCATAAATACCGAATTTCATACAAAAAAAATTACATAAAATATCGGAAATATTTTGCGTAACCTTTAAACTAATTTCCAATTCTATGCTCACAATTATTAACAGGAAAACATGCTTTTAAAATTCTAATAAAATTTCATTATATTTGATGGGGTGTAACCATGTTAAAATAAACTTTTAAGAAATATCGACTATAGACCGTAATAGTACGAAATTATTTTATGTATCCCGGAAAAGTAGCCACAGTCATTATAAACGCCAATAATAAGAATAAACCTAATTAATTATAACTCATTAATTTTTCAAACTAATTTGACATCATTTGGATGATTACAGTACATACTCGGGATTATTTTGTGTGGTCCCATAAATTATTTAGTCTATACATAACCTTTTTTAAAAGTAAACATAATTTTAAGTATCTTTATAATGTATGTTAATTTTATTAAATTCAATTCAGCATAAACGCATTAAAGTGCGCGCTTAAATAAAAGTTTGTCCATAGGCTCTAATGCTACGAAATTCTTTTGCATGTCTCTGTAAACAAACCATAAACATTGTATACACCAGTAAAAACTATTCAGCTTACTTTGCGTTTAAAATTAGTAATTGTTCCAAATTTAACATCATTTGGATGACTACGTGACATTGTCAGAACACTTTTGTAAGGTCCTGTACATTAATTAAAAAGCTTAAGAGCATATATTTTCTTCAAACAACATAAGTTTAAACATCTTACTCACGTATGCTAGTTTAATTTTCTTGATTGCAAAGCAAAGATGTTAAAATGCGTTTAAACGCAATTCACCTCATACGCCGTAATGTGAAGTATTTTGGCGTGTCCCTGTATACAATCCATAAAAAGTATAGACCTAAAAAAATAAATAGCTATTTCTATACCGAGCCTGAATATATGTGTCAATTTGCAAGTCAATCGGAGAAGTTTTGCGGCCGCTATTGCGGTACATACAAATTCTTCCTATAGGCCGTAATGATAAAAAAAAAAACTTTGGCGTGTCCTGTACACGAACTACAAATAGAATGCACACCAAAAACTATACAGCTAATTTCGTGGGGATCATGAACATGTGTACCAAATTTCAAATCAATAGCGTAGTCAAATTCGTATTTCAAATCAATTTCAATCAAATGCGTATTTCAAATCAATAGCGTAGTGCGATAGCGGCCGCTATCGCACGACAGACAGACGGAACACAAAATCCTTTCCAGTCTCAACAGAGGGCCTCCACTGACGTTTCGGCAAAAATTGGAAGTCAATAGCTTGATTTTTGCGGTGGCTATTGCAGTACATACAGATTCTTCCCATAGGTCGTAATGATAGAAAAACTTTGGCGTGTCCCTGTACACGAACTACAAATGGAATACACACCTAAAACTATACAGCTAATTCCGTTGGGCTCATGAATATGTGTACCAAATTGCAAGTCAATAGCGTGATTTTTGTGGCCGCTATCGCAATACATACAAATTCCTCCCTTAGGCCGTAATGATAAGAAAAACTTTGGCGTGTCCCTGTATACGAACTACAAATGGAATGCACACCAAAAACTATACAGCTAATTTCGTGGGGATCATGAACATGTGTACCAAATTTCAAATCAATAGCGTAGTCAAATTCGTATTTCAAATCAATTTCAATCAAATGCGTATTTCAAATCAATAGCGTAGTGCGATAGCGGCCGCTATCGCACGACAGACAGACGGAACACAAAATCCTTTCCAGTCTCAACAGAGGGCCTCCACTGACGTTTCGGCAAAAATTGGAAGTCAATAGCTTGATTTTTGCGGTGGCTATTGCAGTACATACAGATTCTTCCCATAGGTCGTAATGATAGAAAAACTTTGGCGTGTCCCTGTACACGAACTACAAATGGAATACACACCTAAAACTATACAGCTAATTCCGTTGGGCTCATGAATATGTGTACCAAATTGCAAGTCAATAGCGTGATTTTTGTGGCCGCTATCGCAATACATACAAATTCCTCCCTTAGGCCGTAATGATAAGAAAAACTTTGGCGTGTCCCTGTATACGAACTACAAATGGAATACGTACCAAAAACTGTACAGCTGATTTCGTGGGGCTCATGAACATGTGGACCAAATTTCAAGTCAATAGCGCTATTTTTGCGGCCGTTACCGCGATACATACAAATTTCTCCCATAGGCCGTAATGATAAGAAAAACTTTATCGTGTCCCTGTATACGAACTACAAATGGAATACATACCAAAAGCTATACAGCTGATTTCGTGTTGCTCATGAACATGTGTACCAAATTTCAAGTCAATAGCGCTATTTTTGCGGCCGCTATCGCGCGACACACAGACACAGCCCAAAACCATTTTGAGTCTCAACAGAGGGCCTCCACTGACGTTTCGGCAATAAATGTCAAGTGATTTTTTTTTTTTTTTTTTAATTCTGCAAAGAGAAAACAAAGTAGTCGTCAGCTGTTGATATTCATGCTATTGCAGGGGTCTGTCCAAAGGCAAACCTGGGTCCGTTAAAGGGCCCTTCACAAAATGTTTTATCCTAAAAAGGACTCTTCACAAAATTTCCCCCCTTAAAAACAGACCTTTGATAAATCTGTTTCATTTTCAAAACGAATCTTCCATGGAAAGAACACTCTGCCTGAATAATCGGATGTGTTTTACTGTATTTCCTCTAACAGCTGACATTCAATTTCTAATTTATAAAGGGCTTCTTCTATAAAAGTAAACTGCCACTGTCTAAAATGAAACCGTAATTGTGATTTTATTTTGCAAAGTTACATTTTTCACAATTTCACAAAAAGACGACCCTAGCCAAGAAGTTCGTAAGAACTTTATTTTCACACTAAATTTATATTCACAAAATTATGTGTGGAATTTTTCACAGTTTCACAAAAACAAGACCCTGCCTGAAAAGTCTGGACAGATATCCCTGTATTGATAACAATATATTTACATAATTATTGTAGCAAAAAATAACTATGCGACATAAGATGAACTGGGGGGTGGGGGGGACAGAAATCCAATATATAACAACCATACAACTCTTACATTAATCACTACTACACGTATTATAAACTCTGTGAATATGATTAGTTTATTACAATATTTTAATAACTTCCCTGTGGCTAAACTGATAATTTTCTTGTTTGTTAATAAATTCATTCACAACCTTTTTTTTTTTTTTTTTTTTTTTTACTAGCCATATCATATCAGGGTACAAAATTAACAGTGGTCCATTAGTCCGGGACCACAAAAATATTCAAGAGACTGGCAAAATATAAATTCTAGTAGTCCACCAGACTTCAATTTTTTTTTTTTTTTTTTTTTTTTTACTTTTCTCTAAAATTGCCTGTAAATTTCTCACAGAATAATATGTTATAACAATAGTAAATGTACTTATTTATAATTGTCAATAGCACCCATTCCCTGTAATTTTTCATAAAATAAGTAAGACCATTTTTCACCTAAAAAAAACTAAACTTTTTTTTTTAATCGTTCCACCGATTTCTAAGAAAACAAAGTTTATGCCGAATTTCCCTTGGGTTTTGTGGGGGTAACAAATGAATGCTAACTATACTGAAAAATGAGAGTTATTTCAGAACAAAATGTCAAAATCACACCAACTCTAAATATTTAGCAAAATGATTCGAGGACTTAAAAAAAAAAAAAAAAAAAAAAAAAAAAGAAGTTTCTACCACTTTTTCTGGGAAAAGCGTGGGTTACCAGCAAACGCTAGATGTTCTAAAGAGAATGTCAGACTTTTATGCTTAATATTCAAGTGTAAACTAAAAAATTCCTTATGTCTAATTTTTTATCAAAATCATTCAAATGGTTTCTAAGAAAACTATGTCTCATTCATATTTTGCCGCATGTGAAATGAAGATTAACAGTTTCTTATCTAAAAAACCCCTTAATGCTAAGTTTTTATCAAGACCCTTAGAGCTGTTTCCTAGAAAGTTTCTGCAGTAGTTTTGGAATGGGCTTACCGCCCAATTCACCGTCAACCTCCACCGTTGGTTTATCAGTAAACCACAGGTTCAGAAGGAAATTCTATTCACCGTTAACTCGCCTCTGTGGTAGCGCCGCTTAAAACGTAACCCAGGTGCATAAACTCAACTTACCTCAAACGGCAGGTTAGACGTAGGTAGAGATGCGAGTTTCAGCTTCGAATACTATCTGACCAATCACAGTGCGTGAATGGTCGAAAGTGAATACGCTCAGATATTGTCCGCCATTTTTTAATAAAAACTGGTGATTTAAAAAATAAAAATGATGCGTATAAGTTATACTTTTTTGAAAAGAACTTTCAAAATTATAAATTTTTTGTGTGAACACTATATACGTTTAATAAATTGTTTTAAAGATATTTGATTAGGAAGTTTACCAGTGACGATTGGTCTGTTGCTTTTACCTTAAAATAATAAAACAAAAATAACCCTAAAATTAAAGACTAAAGAATAACTTTCTGAAAATAATCGATTTTGACGTCCTCAGAGCTATAAATTCTTAGTTAAATCATGTGAATTCATCATTCATAATAAAATAATTGTAAAAATGCTCATTTAAGGACTCTGTTATAAATAACATAAGGACACTGATATTCGTCTCCTAGTGGCTTGGACGCAGAGCGTTTCATTTCAGATCAACAGTACCCGGGTTCAAACCCCGTTACGTCCTATTTAGTTTTTTTTTTTTTTTTTTTTTTTTAATTTTTTATTTATAAATCTGGAAAAAAGAAGTTTAAAATAAACAATTTGCCAGTTGTAAGTTTTAATTCAACAATTATTTTCTACTTCATTATTAGTTGAATTTAACTTTTATTTCAGTATAAATTCAAGTAAATATTTCAAAAGTAAGCATTTCAGTTTTAAAATTTAATTGCTTTTTTTTTAAATATTTTTTTAATTTAATTAAAACAAAAAAGTTAAATTTAATGAATAATGAAGTAGAAAAAAATTAGTAAGTTAAATAATACATATATACACAGTATATATGTATAACAAGAGATTAAATTAAGAATAAAGATATAAATAATAAAGAAAAAATATTTCAGTTTAAAGTTTAATTTCTGTTTAATAACTTTTCAAAAGCAGAAAAATGATCAAACATTTTATTTTTAAATTATTTTATTTAAACTAATAGAACGAAGAGGGAAAAAAAAAAAGAGAGCGAGAGAACTAGAAGAAAGTTCCATTTTTGTTAAATTAAATTAATAACAATAATAATAATAATAATAATAAATTATACATTATCAAATTAACTTAAACATTTTTATTTATTTATTTTATTATTAGTGTACGTGCTCTTACTCTAGCGAAATATTTGAAGCGATAATAATAATTGATGGGCGGAAAATTAAATTAGTTACAAATTGTAGCTTCTGGTATATAATATAATATAACTATAATTAAATTTAAATGTAATATATATATATATATATATATATATACATATACATATCAAAATATAAGCATTTTATTATGATTATGATTATTATTTTATTTCATTCAGAAAAGGGGGGGGATTTTTTTTTTCAACATTTAAATTAAATATTCATATTTTCCTTGTTAGTAATAAGAGATATTAGGGAATTGCTAATACATGCAACATTGCGTTTAATATATATATATATATATATATATATATATATATATATATATATATAAATAACTGTGGTGCTTTTATCACAAAAACCAAGAGAATTAATTAACAAAAAATAGTCTATTAAAGACTGAAGAATAAATTTTTAAAAATAATCACTTTTGTGTTAACAAAAGCCGAGTGCACATACGCAAATTGTTTTATTTCGTTTGCGCTGTGTTTTTGTTATTGTTTTTTGTTTACGATAGAAAGTGATATTGCATGTATTCAGTAATTTGTATGTACTATATATACGTATACAATATAAAAAATATTGAAATTTTTTCAAAAATATTTAAATAAAAAATATTTTTTTAATTTTTAAACAGGTTTTAACACCACTGATCTGGAATAAAATTTATAAAAATAATAATGACATCTTGTTGACACACCCGCCTATCTATCATAGTTTTTGTTTTGATTTAGACTTAAAACCTAATTAAAAAATATTTTAAAAACCTGGAACTCTTATGAAATTTCACTATTTAAACATAAAATATTTCTTTTTAATGGATCCATAAAGCAATATCTAAATACGTTTGGGATATATATTTGAACAATAGCGATATAAAATTAAGGAAGCACACATCCACACTTTTTTTTTTTTTCTTTCTTTATTTTTTAAATTTGATTACTAATTTTTATCATCAACTTACTTTTTTATAAACAGCAAAGGACTAAGATTATGACTCGAGAAATATTTACTTAACAAAACAGATTTAGGTATTTATCTTTTAATTACGAATTATTGTTAACGCTTCGATGATTTTGATGCCGATTGTAACTACTCTAGGTTCCTAAGCCAGCAGGTGGAGTGTCTTTCGTAGGAATCTTTCTAAGGGGTCCTGGCCTGTATTCATACTAGTTTCGGAGAAAACCACGGGAATTTTAGAATAACGAGGTCGACGAGCAGGACCTGGGATCGAACCTGGCACTTCCCATCTACCAGCTCTGAATGCAGAACCACTCGGTTACTACTGGGGCTTTAATTTAAAATTAAAGGGAATTTTTTTTAACTGAGCAAGGCATTGAACGATTACACACACACACACACACGCACGCACACATATATATATATATATATATATATATATAAGTTTTACTTTCTAATTTAAATAGTTTTGAAGAAGATACAATTAACACTTATATTTTAATAGATATGTATGCAAATTTTCTTAATTTGACAACTGTAATAATAATAATAATAATAATAAAAAGCTTCGTAACGTCCCCCTTCCCTTTAAAAAATTAAACATGCTAGCTAAACACGAATATTTCAATAATTTGAATGTATGTATCTTTTTATCGTTTATAATATGAATAGAAAATAGAAAATCTACATTTTTTTTTTTTTTTTTTTTTTTTAATGCAATTCTAATATTTAAAAAAAAAAAAAAAAAAAAAATATTTTAAATTTAAAACATCATGATGGGAGAATAAAAAATTCCCATTAAATATGTAAGATTCACATTTTTTTTTTTTTTTTTTAGAAAAATAAATTATTTCTCACCACCCATTAAATTATAAGATATTGTCTAATGTTTGTTCAATTAACAGTTTATATCCTTTGTCATTTAAACATTAAAAGATAAACTTATTTATTCACAAGACATTTTTCTGTGTTTTCCAATATAATTTTATTCCGTGCAATTTGTTTTTATTAAAATTGTAATCAATAAAATTATTTTCCATGGTGAGTACACATGATTTCATATCTTGTAACTTAATTTTGAAGAAAAAGAAAATCGCTAAAATGGTTCCTACAGACATCCTAAAAGCGCATTTGATCTGAATTATTTATTTATTTTTTTCATTTAAAAAAAAAAAATTGATAGCATTGTTTTAAATATATCAAAATATACGTTTCAAAAATTCGTTTAAAATATTTTTATGATTTCTTTTAAAAAATAGTCATTAATTTCCCACTTATTCATAAGAAAAGCAATGTTCTTAAATATACAAAATTTTCATTTTGGTTCACCATTACTATTACAAATTGTTTTATTTCTTATGAAATAATAAATAGTTTTTTTTTTTTTTTTTTTACAATATCTATATATAAACGTTTCGGATCCATGAAATAAAGAAAAACAAATCTTAAACACGCGCGAAGTGTCTTCTTATGGGTATTAAATCACGTGCTTTCATTCGACCAATCAACTTTCAGCAGTTCAATCTACGCTGAAAACCTTCAGGTTCAGTAACCAGCTTTGCAAGTTAACGGTGAATAACAAATATTCAACCCAGGTTTTGAGTCGCAAGCCTAGAGTTTTTGCACCTTGGGTTGAACTAGTAGTTGAAGGTTATCGGTGAATTAGCCGGTTAGTGAAGACTAATTATGAACTACAGTTTTAAAATTCTCGAGAATAATCTATTTGAATCGAGAATATTCTCAGAGTAGCTGTAATAATGGGTAATTTTGAAATGTGTGCTCTGTATAAGTATTAATTCATGTGCACATTTAGAAATTTATCAAGTTTTGCTTTTAATAAAATAATCAGATTAAATAAATTTAATTAGTTGTAGGTATATTTAAAAAATATATACTATTCTTCTCAAGGTTAAAAGATAAAATCGTAAATTATTGAACATAAAATATAGTTATAAATAAAGTAATAAAGTGACAAATTGACTAATCATTAAATGAGATTTTTATTATTTTATTAAAGATACTATTTTTAAAGGGTAAAAAAAAAAAAAAAAAAAAAAAAAAATTCTAATTATTTATGTTTTTGCTTTAAAATGATTTATACTTATCTGTATGGGATAAAAATGAATATATCCAATACCTATTTAAATAACAAACATATGGGATTGTTCAGAGTTAAAAAAAAAAAAAAAAAAAAAAAAAAAAGAATCGATTGTAAGTAGAAAAAATGGCATATGTAGCTCACAACATTAAATTATTAAAAGCTAAGAAAAAATAGAAATAGTTGAGTTTATATGAATATATGTGGTAGCCTCATAAAAATTTATACAGATAATGAGAAAAGTCCTCACAATCACATGCTACAGCCAAAACACGTTTAAAGCATTACTTCTTATAGGGTGACCAAAATATTTTGGTTTTTGTTTAATTTTTTACAGATGTTCCCAAAATAACTTTTTTAGATATTTGACAAAACGTCTAAATTCGAAAGTGTCCAAATACTTATAGGTAGATATAAGTGTATAATATATATTAAATAAATATATTTTTAGGAAGTATATACCCTTTAAAAAATAATTTATACATTGTCTAATTTGTACATACATAAATAAAAGAGAATTTTTTTTACATTTGATCAAGGACATAAAACTGCTGTTAAAAGTTTCTCACTTTCAAAAGATTATTTTAAGTTAATGTGTAATGATAAATCAATCTTATACTATTTTTCTTTCTTTTTGTTAACAAAAGTGGCTCTAAAACTACATAAAATTAATAATTTGCAAAAATAAACTCACTATATTAAAGTAACTTAATTTACATAGAAAAAAAATTAAAACAGTCTCACAAAATGTTACTACAAAAAATTAAATAAAAAAATTCTGCAAAAACATATTTGATCCCATCCCATCCCATGTAAATAAAACAAAAACAAAGTTCTCTTATGCGTCCGTTTACGTTTAGGTTGCCCAGGAGTCTAGGGTAGCTAGTTGTTGCATGGCTCTCTGTGATTCAATCCCCTGCCAATCAATCCCCTGTGATTTATACAGATTAGAAAAGTCCTCACAATTACATGCTACAGCCAAAACGCATTTAAAGCATTACTTTTTACAGGGCGACCAAAACATTTTGGTTTTTGTTTAATTTTTTACAGTTGAAAAATGAAATTTCTTGTGCTATACACACTGATTATTATTATTTTTTTTTTTTTTAAGATTATCTTTGTTTTTTAAAAATCCAAATACATTAGAAAAATTTTTGGAGAAACCATGCAAAATTGAAAAATTAAATTTTTCTATTATATTGATTAAATTAAAAATATATTTAGTTTTTTTTTTTTTTTTTTTTTTTTTTTCCCCAAATATAATAACATTAGAATAACCTTTTGGTAAAATCGTGCAAAATAGAAAAATTAAATTTCTTTTACCACACTGCTTGACTTAAAATTTAGACTAATTTTTTTAAAAATATATTTAGATTTTTGATATCCAAATATAATAATGCATTTGAATAATCTTTGGAGAAACAATGCAAAATTGCAAAATTTCTTGTACAATACTGATTAAATTAAAATTGTTAAAATCCAGATGTAATTCAAATTTCAAATATTATCCAAATACATTTGAATGACCTATGAAGAAACCATGCAAAGTTGAAAAATTAAATTTCTTATACTATACTGATTAAATTAAAATTTATATTAAAATTTATAAATATATATTTAGTTTTTAAAAATCCAAATATAACAATACATTAAAATAATGTTTGAAGAATCCCTGCAAATTGAAAAATTGAATTTCTTGTACCATATTGATTAAAATCAAACTTTAAATTTTTTAAAAATATATTTAAATTTTAAAAATCCAAATATAATAATATTGTAATAATCTTTGGAAAAACTATGCAAAATTAAATTTCTTGTACAATATTGATTTAAAATATACATTTAGTTTTTTAAAAATCCATATGTAATTCAAATATAATCAAAATACATTATAATAATCTTTGAAAAACTATGCAAAATTGAAAAATTAAATTTCTTTTACCATACTGATTAAATTAAAATTTATATTAAAAAATTAAAATATATAGTAAGTTTTTAAAAATCATTAGAATAATTAAAAAAAAAAAAAATCCAAAGTCGAATAATTAAATTTCTTGTACAATACTGATTATATTAAAATTAAAAAAGATATTTATTCAGTTTTTAAAAATACAAATATGATCACGTTAGGAAAAATATTTGGAGAAAACCGTGTAGTGTTTGCAAATTAAATTTCTTGTATCAAATAAATCAGCATGTACATTAAAAGTTTTTAAAATGTATTTAGTTTTAAAAAATCCAAGTATATAATGTATAACCTTTGGAGATACCATGTAAAGTTGAGGAATTAAATTTTGTATACGAAACAACAACAACCAAAAAAAAAAAAAAAAATGTAGTATTTTGTTTTTAAAAATCAGAATATAATAATGCATCAGAATGTGACGTTTTTTATGTAATGTCATATCATACACCTCCCTCCCCCCCCCTTTTTTTTAAACATATATATACATTAAATTTGAATTACATGCATTACCAGTTTTCTTAAAATTTTAATTTACATTGCCGAGTGATATAAAATTTCAGAAATGCCCATAGCAATTCGAGATTTATTTATTGATCTGCCAAAAACAAAAAAAATTACAGATTTTTAATTCTTACTTGAGAGTTTGTGGTAGAACATCGAACGGCTATTCGACGAGCACAACCTAAGATCGAACCCAGCACTTCCAATCTACCAACTTTAAAAGCAGTATTACGCCACTCAAATATTTTAAAGATTGATATATTATGAGGTGAAAAATAAATTATTATTTTATAAATATTAATATTTATAAACTAAATTAATCATATATATTATTTTAAAATAATTAGTTATATTTATAAATTAATTTTATAGAAACTAAATCATATATTATGTATATATATATAAGATCCACTTTGTACAGCTAAATGTAATAATGACAAATCATAATCATAAAATACTTTTATACTATTAAGATATTTAAATAATGTATAGATAGAATCATCCGCAACTGAGAAGTATAATAACAATAAGAAAATAATAATATTAAATAAAATAATTTTTTTCTTCTACTATCTACTAATTTATAAATTGCTTATAAATTAAAATTGAAATTTATGATTTAAAATATATATATATTATATATATTAGGTCTTTGCATAAATTCGTGCGGTTTTTTATTGCTTCATTTCATAAAAATACATCAAATCAAATGACAATTTTTAATCAAAATACTCTCCAGTACTTTCTACAACCTTTGCCCATTTTTCGGGTAACAAATGTATACCATGACGATAGAAGCTCTCGTCTTTGGAGGCAATAAAATTATCCGCTTCCGCACGAATTTTTGCAACGACCTAATAAAAATATGTGTGTGTGTGTGCGACGAAAATTTATTATGTACAATAGATTTCTTTTCAATCTACATTTTTCTTTATTATAGATATCATTTCCCTTCCTAGTCCTTTTAAATGCCCCTGTGTCCCTTTAAATGTCCCTTTAATTCGTTATGATATGATCTTGACGAATATCTATAAAAATTGGCTCTCTTAAAATAACAAGTGTCCTATGCCGCTTGTAAAAATTTTATGCTGTTAAGAAAACCCTATATATTCAAATTCATTTTTCGCCGAATTTCTCAAAAATCGTCTTTCTCTTTTCGTTAAAAAAATAAAATAAATGAGCGTTTTTCCCATTGAAAAGCATTACGGAATGGAATGATCGGACATCAGCCGAGAGTGGCGCCATCTTTTACTCAAATAATTGGATAACACACATTTTACGCTAGTTTCCCTTCCAGTTATTTCTTACTCCGTGACTAGTAGAGAGATAATCCCTATTCTTTCTACGGAAGAAAACGTGTCCAACATGTATCACGTGATATTTCGTTGAGCTAACTTTTTTCACTACTTATTGCTTCCTTGGCGATAGTTTGTTTCCCCATAAAAAACATTTTTTAGGTTGTAAATACCAAAGAATATTTACCTCATTAGATATTCTTTGACAAATATATTATAAGAGTTAAGAGTTATGTATTTATTTTTCTTATTATTATTTCTTTTTCCAATGAAAACTCTGCTAAGCGATTCTTATTCATATAAATTACAATTTTGAAAAAAGATAAAAAATAATCTTTTGAATAAAATATATAAATAAAAACATTTCAAATATATAGTATGTTGTGGCCATCACAAAACTTTCTTTTATATTACCCTATACAAATACGCACAATGTAAATTAGATATTAACTAAAATAATTTTTTATTAAAATTTCTTTTCATGATGAATGCAAATGATTTTCATTTCAAAGATATGTATAATGGCTAAAGGAAGTTTATTTTGTGTTCTATAGACCACATTCATATTTTAAAAACTGCATTTTTCTTCCTAAGTTTTATTTATTTATTTATTAAAAAACGAAAGAAAAAAAAACTGATAAATTTGTTTTTAATTATTCTAGACTTATGGTTCAATCATTCGTTTTAAAGGTATTGACGGGTTCTTTGCAGAAACACTAATATTAAAAATTTACTTAGACCCCCCCACACACACACACACAGTGAAAAGTAATGTATCTACATTTACAACATTTTTTTTTTTTGCCATAATTGATTATTACTATTTTAAACAATTCTTTTTAATTCACAAAAATTCGTAAAAAAATAATTCTCACTGTGCATATTTCTGCGAAGTTTCATACTATGTTCAAACAAATAAATAAACACAATAAAATAAATATATACGGGATGACAGCGCTACCTATTGGGCGTTTGGTGTTTTGGAAGTAAGGCTGATTGACTACCGTAGGATCTTAGGCATAAGGAGGAGTGCCCTCCGTGGGGGAGTCTTTCTAAGGGGTTCTAATCCGTATTTACGCAAATTTCGGAGAAAAACACGGAAAACTCCAAACGGCTAGGTCAACGAGCGCGAGCTAGGATCGAATCCGGCACCTCACGTCTACCAGCTTTGAGCAATCTATGTAAATTTTTAATATTAGTGTTTCTGAAAAGAACCCGTCAATACCTTTAAAACGAATGATTGAACTATAAGTCTAGAATAATTAAAAACAAATTTATCAGTTTTTTCTTTCGTTTTTTAATAAATAAGTAAATAAAACTTAGGAAGAAAAATGCAGTTTTTAAAATATGAATGTGGTCTATAGGACACAAAATAAACTTTCTTTAGCCATTATTATATATATCTTTGAAATGAAAATCATTTGCATTCATCATGAAAAGAAATTTTAATAAAAAATTATTTTAGTTAATATCTAATTTACATTGTGTGTATTTGTATAGGGTAATATGAAAGAAAGTTTTGTGATGGCCACAACATACTATATATTTGAAATGTTTTTATTTCTATATTTTATTCAAAAGATTATTTTTTATCTTTTTTTCAAAATTGTAATTTATATGAATAAGAATCGCTTAGCAGAGTTTTCATTGGGAAAAAAAAATAATAAGAAGAATAATAAATACATAACTCTTATAATATATTTGTCAAAGAATGTCTAATGAGGTAAATATTCTTTGGTATTTACAACCTAAAAAATGTTTTTTTTTTTTTATATATATATATAGGAAACAAACTATCGCCAAGAAAACGATAAAGTAGCGAAAAAAGTTAGCTCAACGAAATATCATGTGATACATGTTTGACACGTTTTCTTCCGTAGAAAAGAATAGGGATTCTCTCTTTACAAGTATATCTGCTCGATGGTTAGATCGCGTCTCAAGTGCTATAAGCACGGAAGAGAATGGGGAAATTGCACATTTTCCATTTTGACTTGTAAATGATAGAGCATGAAAATACAAACATTTTGATACCATTTTTATGCATATTTGAAAACCGGATGCTTTAATAAATTAACTTTAAAAGACGTAGTTCTCATGTTGGCGGGAAAACGCTGCGTCACGTGATAAAACCTATCGTGACGTCACTATCCATGAAATGAACTGCCGGCTGAATTTCTCCCTCTTGTATTGTAAAGAAAAATCGTGCATTCAGCGAAATTTTGTATTCTTTCTTTAAAAAAAAAAAAAAAAAAAAAAAAAAAAAAATAAAACTATTTGAACTCATTAAACATCACTTCATTCTATAAATGACACCAAGTTTCAATGATATTTTTTTGTACTCGCCTGCTGTTATTAATCCAAATTAAACTATAATCGAAATAATAGTTGATCAATAGAATTTTCTTAAAGAATGTTTTTAGTATGCTATGCCAAAGATGTATCTTTTAAATACTTGTTTTGTTTCATTTTATTATGTTTTATAGATTTATTATTATTTTATTATTATTATAGACTGAGTACAGAAATAGAATATTGGGATTGAGTAATAATATTTAACTGAATAATATGCATATTTTCATTGCTTAAATAATCTAGAATAGTTTATGCTAAATTAACCTAAATTAGATTACTTTTATAATTATGAGATGCCAGTATATCTGTATATATATATATATATATATAATTTTTTAATACATTTCAATATTATAACTTAACAATATTTCTATTAAAATAGCAGCTGAAGATTGTGAATAATTAAAAACATTATAGTGATGCAGTTTGAGAAAATGAAAAGTATTTAAGGAAAATTACATGCGCTTATCATTCTAAATATATAAATAAAATTAAAAGAAGGTCTCCGTACAAAAATATTAATGTTATTTATATATGTACATATATATAGAAACGCGTTTAGTTATTTTTTTAATGTAATTACTTTTTTATTTGGAAAAATTTAAAAATAGAAAGAAAAGATTAATAGAAATAGAAAGTAATAATAATAACAACATTTAGCAATAGGAAAGATATAAAGTACTTTAAAATAAAATAAACACATGAAATATATGTTAAATGTAATAATACCTTATAAGTTATACATGATCTAGTTATAAATATGAATGGTACTTATTAAAAATTTGCAGTAAATTTCAGCAATCAAACGCAATATATACACTGGTGGACAATTGCTAAGGACGGATGACAATAACTAAGCTATTGTCATTCGTCCTTAGCAATTGTCCACCAGTGTATATATATATATATATATATATATATATATATATATATATATATATTAAATTCATTTATCAATGAAGCCTTAATGTGAAATCCAAATATGTTTAAAAGTTTAGAATATATCAGGGGTCGACCCAGGTAAAAACTGGGACCCATTTGCTCCCCCTTCACAAAATCCAAATATCTAAAATGGGCCCCTTTAGAAAATACAAATCCATAAAATGGGTCTCTTCACAAAATTCAGATTCATAACAACAGGCCTTTCTCAAGATTTATTTTTAAAAAGATGATGATTTTGTAAAAGTTTTCTACGTTAACAATAATATTTTTAATGAGTGTGTATACTTGGCTCAGTAATATGCTGTTAACTTGATAATGAACATTAGATAGAGTAACTTCTTAAGTGAAAGGTTTCGTGTGATAATTCTTTTTATCACAAGAAGAAATAAATGTTCACAAAATTATTTTGTTTTTCACAAAAAAAAAAAAAAAAAAAAAAAAAATTGTCTTTCACAAAAATGAGCCCCAAAAGTAAACCTGGAATAACCCTTGCATATACTATAATTGACGGTCTTCGCCTGCTTCGCTGGTCGCTAAATTTAATAAATTAACAAAAAAAAAAAAAAAAAAAAAAAAAAAAAAAAAAAAAAAAAACTTTTATTTCTTTTATATCATTCTATAAACAAAAAATAAATAAATAGATAATTAAAAAATAAATTCATTGAAATCGCTCTTAACATCGTTTTGGTTATTCGCAGCCTGCGGCAACTTCTTTCCCTCCAGTGTATCCTGCTTTTTTGGATCTGGGTTCTTATTGCTCGCAGCAATGTCTTTCGTGGGCACTTCAATTTGTGTACATATCAGGAAGCGAAAGCTGCTATTATTCAAAAACTAAGATTTTAAGGATAGCTGTATCTCAGCATCTATTAAATATACTTTAATTTTGGCACCATGTACTTTATTGCAATCATTTTTTTCTGCTATAGTACCATTTCATTTCGATTAGTACAATAAATAAATAAATAACAAAAGATTTTCTTTTCAAAGGCATTAAATGAATAATAAATAAGTTTTTATTAAATTTAAATTTTAATAAGACTAATCCTTTATGCGATATTAACATTTTCCCGATAAAAACATTTAATTATATTTTCCTTTTGAAATGAATTAATTAAATAAATATATAGTTGTGTAACAGCCGTTGCTAATGTAAACAACGTAGAACAATATAATTCAAATAAATTTAAGAAAATTAAATGGAAAAATAAATGGATAAAATTGATATATATATATATATATATAAATTACTTAAAAAATTATAAAAAGTAAACTTTTTTTTTTTTTTTTTTTTTTTTTTTTTTTTAATAAAATAAAATAAAAATAATAAATAAATAATGCAATTTGAAAATAACATTTTTTTTTTCGTTGCAAAAACATGAAGTAAATATTAAATACATAGTTAATGACTGCTCTATAAAATAATCATATATAATTTATAAAATAACATAATTAAAAAAGTCTGGTTAAAAAAAAAAATAATAATAAAATAAATAATCAGTAAAATGTATTTTTATGTACTATGAAATTTTAATGAATATTTTAATTATAATTAAATCTTTAAGCATACATTATGAAAAAAGAAATATTCTCACATACAAGCATCTAAAAAATTAGAAAAATGTAAAAAAATACTACTAATATATTAAAGCAATGCTAACATTCTATTATGAAGACGTTTATAATTTTCAAAATATGAATACAGAACAAATCTAGATCGTTTAGCTTTAGCTACTCTTATATTTATGCGCTAATAAAATCGAGGTTTCTTCTCAAAAATGAAAATATGGAAAGAGCATCTATTTTCGGAACATTATCCGATTGCTCTTTTACAAATCCAAAATCGACATTATACAAATAAAAATAGAAATATATATATATATATAAGATATAAGATATAGTATAGTTATGGAAGGTTTAAGTTATTTCTTACAAAAGGTAAAAATTTTAAGAATAAACTATAAAATACAGATTAGAATAGAGCGAACGAAAAGAAAAGCAAGCGGTAAGAGTGTAAACATTCACACTTCGTGTACTGTGACGTCAATCCCCTCACGGAGCGTTTTCGGATCACGTGGTTTTGTTTTGGTTTTTAGCGATTTTAAAACGTTAATTAAAAGTTAATTTGAAATAATTTTACGATTTTAATTGGATTTTTCGGATTCCCAAGATTGATTTTATCGATTACAATTAAAAGAAATTGTTTTTCCTTCCGTGTGCAACTTCCCCATTGTATAAAGATTCTTAAGGCTGTGCATCCGGAAATGGAATTCCCTTTTCAATTTTAAAAAACGGCCTTTTCTGCTAATTTATAAACGTAAATTTTTGCTAAAAAATTCCCGGGAGCAGTTTTTGCAGTTGAAAATTAAAATTAGGTGATGCTGTAGTGGCAAAATTACTAAGTTAAATTATTTCGGAGCATTTTTAACCCCGCCTTTATTTCGCACCACTTTATTTATACAATAATTTTCTCCAAAATATAGCTACGGTAAAAAATACTAGCGTCTAGCCGGCGACGAGCAACGCGCACACTTTCCTTCAGATTTCGCCGTGCCGGCGTTGAATTCTGTTTACTTTCAAGATTCGCTGTAGTTTCGTTGCCTCACTTCGATTCCTCATTTATGTTTATGTTTTCTGCTATGAATGAAGAAAAACGGCCCTTAATCAATGATCCGATTGAACTAAAAAGTTGTCCTTATAAATAAGTGTAGCAATTTTTGATAAAATCTAATAATCTGGATAGATACAATAACAAACTTTCAGCTTTGTTTTTTAAATAAAAATAAAAATGTTTGCACATTCATTCAGTAATACAATAAATGGTGATAACGCAAAATCGCTATCTGAAAGAAATAGTGTGATCTGTCGTACTAAAAGTGAAAAATATTTATATGAAGAGACTTAAGAAAAAATTACACTTTAGGATTATGTAATGGACTATTAGAATCCAGAGTATAACTTTAATTAAGTATAATTAATTACAGAATTTATACTTAATATTTTAAATAACATTACAAGTTTTATAGCTTTTTACAAACTAAATTTGCTACACAATTTTAATCGTACAACCCCATAAGAAGAAAGCATACTTTCACTATTAGAATTATTTCAACATTTTTCAGTATTTAGGTATTAAAATTTTTAATGTCTTCTTGATTTTATCAACATTGTAACACTTTTAAATTTTAATAAATTAATTCGCATTCCTTCAATGGAGAACATTTTCCAAGAAATTTAAAAATCAAAAATAATAAATTGTTAAAAAAAAAAAAAAAACTGCGTGGATATTCTAATGCTGCTTCTCTTTTATTTGGTAATTCAAAATCAGGATATCTAGCTTTTGAATTTAGTATATAGATAGAAGATGGGCTGTTTTGAATTTTAATTACCATGTTATAGTACATATCCAGTTTTTAAAGACCACTTAATTCAGTTTTGAAAAAAACTAAAAAAATGAGAGCAATTTTTTCAGTTATACAATTTTTACCTTACATTAAATTGTCTGAAATAAATTCTTTTTCCATTATTCTTATTATTTTTACTGTAATCTTTTTCACTTATTGTATAAGAAATAGTTTTTCTATTCCAAATTAGTTTCCCCCCCTCCCCTTAAATAATAGTATGGCAAGTTTTAAAAAGTGTACTTTTAATATTTTGAATTTATCAGAAAATATTGGCTGTCATTTTTTAATTTTTCACAGGAAGGAGTACTAAACAAACTAATGCCATTAATGACATAAAAAATTAGAAAATAACTCCCCCCCCCCCTCCTTTGCTCCTTCATACGTGTGCTTGGCAGAAAACATTCCTTGTTTAGAAAATGTCCTTTAGTTTTAAATGCCCAGTTAAAACCATACGTTAAAAGTTTTGAATGAGATATTTATTCTGTTATAAAATATCTCCTATTCTGCAATAGATAAATTATTTAATTGACGTATGCTGCATGTTTTCTATCGATTGTGCATCACGGTGATTGGAGTGTAGACAATCAATTTTCAAATTGAATATAATTCAGTGGTGATAATATTATAAAATTTTCATTAAAATTTTTTTTTTCTCAAGATTTAAAGAAATTTATTATCTTAAACCTCTAACAGATATAAATAACAATGTTTTTATAATTATTTTTTATTGTTAAGGAGAATAAATACTATAATTTTTGTTGAAATCTAAAATGGTCAGGATGAATGATTAGTTTATTTGACATGGAGTGATCCAAAAATCATTCCATTTCAGGAAAATAGAAAAGCTAGTGTTTTAAAAATTTTTGTATTTTTTTTTAATTTTTTTCCCCTTTAAATGATATCATAACTATTATATATACTTTGTATAAGGAAGTAAAAAGGATAACAATGAGATCAGGAGTTATAGTAAAAAGCGTATAGTAACTATTAAAAAATAATGAAATTTTTGCCATAATCCATTTTATTCCACTATATAAATTTTAAGATTCGTAGCTAATGATATAATAAAAGACTTTTTTGAAACTTTTTTAAAAATCACCAACTTATTATTATATAAGTTAAAAAAAAAAAAAAAAAAAAGCAAGTATAGGTAAGCTGCGTATTAAAATAAACCTCATGAAAATTCTCTTTAAAATGAGGTCTCAAACAGCCCTCTATGTCTGATACAACTTGGGAAATTTAATTTTGCACAAACGAAACAATAATGTTCTTTTTTTTAATTTAAATATTAATTATACGAAAATCGAACGAGATATAAAAATTAGAAAATATACTTCCTTTTATAACGTTAATGAGAATGATTCTCAGAATTGCTGTTGAAATCTTAAAGGTTGAAAATTTTAAATTTTGTTTGATTTGACATGGAAAATAATTTAAAAAGTTACATTGACCATCAGATGGCAGCACTACCAAAGAAGGTTCTGGACGAAAATGGGAAATAAACACATCGAATAAAATAAATAAAATTCAGCGCCGACATACGACGCATGCGTGAAATCTGCAGGAAAGTGTGCAAGTTGCTCGTCGCTGGCTAGACGCTAGTCGGTAAAATAAGAAAAATTTACTTTAAAAAGAAAAGTTGTATGGAATAAAGGCGGGGCTTAAAATGCTCCGGAATAAATTAAAATGTTGGCAACTCTAGATTAGACAACCACAAACGTTACAATTAAAATTTAAAAGTGGAAATCGAATAAAAAATTCCCTTAATCTGGCAGCACTGCTTACAGTGAATGAATGAAGTCACTATAAGCACTATTATACATCTTTTGGAGTTAGGGCAGGAGAAAGCATAATGTAAATGTTGAGAGTAGAACTAAAAAATATTTAAGGAGCAAGTTTTGAAGTGTTTTAAAATTTAATGTTTTTTGTTTTATCTCATTCATAATTGAAATAAATAATTTTTTTCAAGTGATATATTTATTTTTCTTCCATGAAGACCAATCTTGATGGAAATAGAGTACCTTCATAAAATGTATTTGTAAAAAAGGTCGCAAAACTCACAGAATTCAATTCGCCTGTAAGCTTGCATGCATCATTCAGAATGTTCGTATTATTCCAATCATTGCGATAAAATACATCGATAAAAACAGAATTTATTTATTTATGTAAATATTAGCACGTAAAAACTCTTTAAAAAATGCAGTATTGGAGCCACGTCCATATCCACACAAAATCACCCGGTTCTTAAAGAGTTAAAATGACGTTTGGGGACATGGGTTTCTATGCAATACTGAATCCTTATAAAGCGCTCTATTTCCCCTTAAAGTTTGGCTCATGAATTCAGGGACACCCTGTATAAATGTTAATCTAGCATTATTAAAAAAAAAGGGCTATTAGAGTGATGCGTTTGCAGTTTGAAGTCTTTTCTTATGAACAGGGCCTAATTAACGCATGGGCCGACTGGGCCACGGCCCAGGGTTCCTTGACTTTGGGGGGGGGGGGGGGGCGAAAATTTGTTTACAGTTCAAAAAGCTTTAAAATATACAAAAATGTTCTTAAAAATAGCACGTCATAAGAATTTTACTTCTGAAAGCAAAATATAAATGCTTTATAAAAGTTGTATTTTATTCAGATATGCATTTTTGAGTGAAATAGTGGGAAGTTTTAAACATTTATCTCAAAGAATGGTAAAAACCATGGAGAAAATGATAGGTTGCGGGGGAGGAGGGGGGGGGGGCAAAAGCGTATCAGGGCCTGGGCCCACTTTTGTTTTGACCAGGCTCTGTTATGAAGATTTAGAGCAGCTGTAATTAACTCGGTCCGTACAGCCCACTACTGAGTGTTCCATTTTTTTTTATGGTGGGCAGTAGGAATTTTGTCCGATTCTGAAGCATTTTACTTTTTTTGGTCAAAACATTCAAAATGGGAAAATGCTTTATTTGCTATACGCTTTAACTTACTATAATTCTGTTTTGTAAATTTTATTAACCCGTTAGTAGTCGCTATAGACAGCGCCACCTATTACAGATTGCGCACTTTTTATTTAACTGTCACCAATAATTTTAAGAAGTGATGTGAATGACGTTTCTTTGATTTTATTTGAGTTTTAAGTATATCAAATGCCACTTCTAAAAATTTCTGGTGGCTATTGAATAAAAAAATCTGGCAATACTGAAGTATGGGCGGCAAATCGACCAACTAGCGACTACTAACGGGTTAAATAACGTAACTTCGCTACTTTATAAATCACTATTTTTGTGAAACCAGAGGACAGCTTGAAAATTTTAATTTTACCTTCGGTAAAATTCTCAAACTTATTAATTAAATATGTAATTAAATTTTTATAGTTATAATTAAAGTTACTTAAAGTTGTTTATCAGATAAATGCATCCACTGTATCTTACAAATCTGCAATTTATAGGAAAATTTTTAAGAAAAGCAATTTCTTCCACTTGGAAGAAAACAGACAAATAAAAGTGGGCGGTAGGTACCAAAAGGTCGACTACGTACCCCAGATTTAGATGCATTAGCAAGCATCTAAATTTTACAAAGGTGATTACATCAAACTTATTAGATTACAATTTTATCTACTCTCTGAAGCCGTTTGATATTTATTTTCGATTAAAATTACGATGTATACAGATTTTTCTTTTTCTTGAGTGTGCCAAATTTTTACTATTATTCATGCTTTCAAATATTTTAAGTAATATGAGCTCGAATCATTCCTTATATTTTGTAGTTTTCTAATTTATATATTAAAATTTGTCACAAGATTGAATGTGTAACTATAAAATTTTGGCTTAACATAGTTCTATAGTTTTAAAAATCCTTGCTTTTTTCTGCTCTGTGAAGACGTTCCCTGAAGAGAGAGATTTTCCTTATTTTTGAGTATTTTCTAAATGTTATTATTTTGTTCGATGATCATTTTATTTGTTAAAGATATCAGTATGGGTGTACAATCATTTTTCTTGTGGATAATACTTTTAATCTGTTTCATTATTACTCTGAATGGGTATTACTTTTCATTAAAAGGGGGCAATACCTAGTCCCACCAACAGTCAAGGCTCATGTTATTCTATGGGGAAAATTGCAATATATATATATATATATATATATATATTTAATTCCGTTTTCACATTCAGAAAATTCATAACCGTTAAATTAGTATACATTTTCTTTTTCTTTCTTTCTTTCTTTCTTTCTTTCTTTTTTTTTTTTTTTAATGTTTATATTTTGAGATAAAATTTTCACTAGGAATTTTCACTAAGTGCGCATTTTTCTCATTTTTTTAACCGCAAAATGAAATACGAAAAATTTAAAAAATCAGTTTTTGGAAAACGAGTTTTAATTTAACGATTGTTAATTTTCTGAATGGGAAAACGGAATTTTAAAAACTACATTAGGTAATGAGTAATTATGGAAAAACAAATTTTCTCAGAATAACATGGGCCACGGCAGTCGACGAGATTAGGTATTGTTCGCACATATTTAAATAAATCTTACGGAGAATTTTGCCATTGGTAAGACGTTTCTTTTCTTTTCTACATTATGTTACGTTATATAATATGATATATGTAGATAAATAGATAGTAAAAAAGTTTTAGATTACAGAGATTTTGTGGCACAGTAAGAAAATGATAAATATTTTATAATTAGCAGGGGTGTTTGTAGCCCCGGAAATTGCCACCAGACTTTTTGAATAGTGATATTAGTGGCAGTTTTCTGGTAAAAATTAGCAATTAAGTATAACTAAAAATACAATTTATAATTACTGGTGGGAAATAAAATAAAAAACCCGGAACGCAAACACCCCTGAATTAGTTAATAGTTTTAGGGAAAACTGTATTTGAAAGTTTGCAACTGCCATAATTTATTAAAGGGAACAACTCCTTTCACAGTCTTGAAATTAATGTATATACAGATAAGGGAAAGGGAATTCAGTAATTAATGATTTTATAGATTTTTTTTTTTTTTTTTTTTTTTTGTAGTGATGCTGTATTTATTTTATTCGTAGGGAATTTTCTTAAAACACATTTGGAATAGTTAGCAGGGTTCATACTACTCAGGGAAAACCTGGAATACTCCGGGAATTTGGATTTTGTTAAAAAAAATTAAGGGAAAACTTAGAGAACATTAAAATTTTCATCGAAAGTCAGGGAAAATCAACTATAAAGCCTGGAAAATCAAACATTTCTTTTCTGTCAAATTATATTTTTCTTGTTTAGCATCATAGCAAAATTCATATGATTAAGTATCGTGAAAATACTCATGTAAACAATGATTTCTATCTAAATTTCTATCATAATCGGCAGTAATATAACACCATACAGTGGAAGTAGATGTATTTTCTCCTCTCTAGAGGAGCGTTTCTTGTATGTCACTAATATTTTCTTGAAAATTGTCTGGGAAACTCAGGGAATTTCATTCTTCTAGTTGAGTACCAACCCTGTAAAGATTTTTTTATATATATTTACTGTTTCATTAGTTTATAGATACGATTTTGAGTTATCATTTCTTTAAATCAATATTTTTGTTTATTTTATTCTAAGAGGTCGTGCAAACCGCTGAGATAATCTAAAGAAAAGTTTCATAACGATCATTTTTCTCTGGTCAGATCTGTGAAATAAAATGAGATAGCAAACTTAATTACTTAATATTGGTAGCAAATTATGTAATCATCAATGATAGATAAACGTTGTAAGCAGACACCATAAACTAATTACTCGCAACAATTGTTGCCATACTTTTTTCGAATGATGAAGGACCGTGCTATTGTTTAGACTCGAAACATCTAAATAATTGTTGCTAGTTTCCGTAATTTGGAGTGCATTTTTAGAAAATATTTTATTCATTACTTTTTTGACACCAGTTTTTTGGGGAAAATAGTTATTTATCACTACGCTACATATAAGAAGGAAAATAGTTCTCTCCAACGAAAATAATCATCATGCGGGAGTGGGGTGAATTTTGTATAACAGGCCACAAAAACATCCCGCACTTTGGTTTTAAAGATTTTTATGCATGTTCCCCCTCAAATATTTCTCAACTTCTTCCTTCTTTTATTAATGATCCTTTTTTTCACACTTCACCGCTGCAAATGGTCGTAAATTATTCGCTGTCGGAAAATGATCCTTGAACTTTTGGACACGAGGGAAATCAATGACATTATTTTCTATTGCTCCTCGAAAAATTTTACTAAAGAACTACTAGTTTCCCATGCCAATTATCACCGCAGAAGGTGACAACAAACTTGTCAGGTTCAAAAATATGGTCCCAAAAACCTATATCAAAGAAAATGTGAATAGAACCACCGTTTACGCTAAAGTGTGGTTCACACTAGACGCGCCAACGCACCGAGCCTTTGGTTCTATTGAAATTTCCTTTTAACTTGTTTACAGCTGGCAGCAAAATTATTGAAAGACACATCTACACTTATATATATATATATATATATATATATATATATAGTCTGATAGCTAATTTTTATCATCAACTTAGTTTTTTATAAACAGTATAAGACTAAGATCATGACTCGAAAAATATTTACTTAACAAAACAGTATTAAGTGCCGAATTATTGCAAGTGATTCAATAATTTTGCTGCCGACTGTATCTGCCGCGACCGAAAGCGAGTGTCAACGGGAGCTGCCTCTGACAACTTTATCATCGCCTCCTGTGGTGACAATTTGCATGGAAAACTTTGATTTCTGTCGTTATATTCTTCAAGGAGCAATAAAAATAATGTCATTGATTGTCCGCATGTCCAAAAGTTCAAGAGTCACTTTTCCATAACGGATATTTTACGATCATTTCCCACGCGGCACCAGCACGCAATGTGAACCCAGCTTTATGGCACTCCAAGTGTGAATCAAGCTGTAAATGCTTTTAATTTCTTTTTCTTTCTTCTTTTTTAAGTAACATAAAATTTTAAATGAATATTTAAATTTAAAAACTTGCTTTAATCCCACACTTTTAAGAACAGAATATTACTTGTACATAGTTGCCAATATTTTAATTTATTCCGGAGTATTTTTAGCCCCGCCTTTATTTCGCACCATTTTACTTATAGAAAAAATTTCTCCAATATACAAATACAACTTCAATAAATAAATAATAATAATAATAATAAAATCTAAAAATTAAGTGGTATGGAATAAAGGCGGGGTTAGAAATACTCCAGAATAAATTAAAATATTGGCATCTATGCTTGTAACCAGTACAAGGACTGATTAAAATATACAGCGCATGAATATCATAATAAAAGATATCGAGCAAAATACTAGTATTTATTGAAAAAATACATCACGTAGCAATGTTTTAATAATAACGTTATTTCATGAAAGGAATTGGAAAATTAAGTAAAAAAAATGCCTGTACATTGAAGTATAGGAAAGGGGGCGGGCTCAGAGGGCTGAAGCTCTACCTATTTGTTATCCGACAATTTCTTTTTAACACTTTCGCGACCGCATGTTTTTGTCTTTTTGACAGTAAGGTTCGTCTCTGGGCATTATTCTCCCAAGTTACAATATTTCAGAACAAAATTTTCTGTATTCACATTTATATTACAAATGTATATGCATTATTATTTTCTTCTTCCTAATCAAAATATTTGTATCCATATTATATTTGACAGTACAAATTTGAATATTGGATATATTCTTAAGAAATAAGTAATACACAAATCGCGAAAGAAACGCTCACTGGTGGAGTTACAGAGTTTCAAATGACATGAATCAACGTCATCGGTCGCGAAAGTGTTATTGCCAAATGAAAAGAAGTATCCTTTTAAAAGTGCCCGTTTATATGTGATTCTTTGTAATATTAGTCATATTAAATAACATTTAATAATTGATTTTCTTGAAAATAATATAAACCATTTTGAAATGAAATCATTTGAACCCCTCTTACGATTTCTGAATTGCTAAGCATTTGATTATTGCATATCAATACAGTATGTCGTTCACTAGCGTCTCGCCGCAGCGCCGGCTCCCTACGGAAAAGTTAAATAAATTGCCTTGGCAGGTTTGGCATGCTGTATTTGGCGATGCAATTCTGAAGGTGTGAGATGTGTATGGTAGTTCATATTGAACTGAATTATTTTCGGAAGCTGTTTAACAATTATTGATAATGAATAATCTAATTTCTTATTCATCTTGTGATCAGATTACTCATATTTCTTCTCTTAAAGATTTAACCAGAAATGGACTACGTCACTGGAGCCTAAAGCAGTTGCCCCTTACGGCCCTGCCTTAGTCAGACCCTTTATCAGAATAAGAACATATGATTTAAAATCTTGATTAATGTAATACAACATAAATGTGAAAAAAATTACATATATGTATATTTGTTAGAAATAAAACCAATATCAGATTGTAAAAGTTTTGAAATAATTTATTATAATCTTAATACAATGTTTTTTTTTTTTTTTTTTTTTTTTTTTTTTTTTTCACATTTCTGTTCAGTTTTTTTTTTTTTTTTTTTTTTTTTTTTTTTTTTTTAACCTATGTGACTTGTTTGATCCACCTTCTTTTTTTATTTGTGAAACTTTTACTACCTCTACCCCTGATTTTCCTACAATAATGTTTATGGGGGAGGGGGAGGGAATAATAAATAAAATACTACAGTATTTTTTATATCTTTAACTTATCTCAAATAAATTGAAAACTCCTTTTAAATTTAGAATTGACTACATTTATATGTTCTAAATTATATGTATAATAAAGCACAAAATAAAATCTGCTATGTCAAAGTGCATGCCAGAAATAGAAATTTTGTGGTCCAATAATATAAAATGGTAGATAAAGATTAATATATATATATATATACACACAACGGTGGCGGCTCGTGCACCGAAAATTGGTAAAGAGGCACACTGTATTTTACACTGTATTCATTTATAGAATATAAATTCACATTTAAATAAGTATTTTTAGTTAAGACCAAGCTTAGTAAAAATTATGATTAAAAATATTTAAATATTATTTTTGAGCTCTTCACCTATTTTCGGTTCATGAGCCGCCATTGACACACAAGAGTCTTATTTTTATACTTATTTTTACTGCATATATCAATTTTCTTAATGAAAAACAGCGTAAACACTTTGAGTTTACATAAATGCAAATTGTCTAATTATCTATACATTTCTTTTTTATTTAATACTAATTCCTGTGAAGATAAAAAAAAAAAAAAAAAAAAAAAAAAAACACACATTTTTATGCGAGTTATTTAAGTTAATTTATTAATATGAAGAAAATAAGAAAACCCCTCAAATTGTAAAAGCATTCAACAATAATTTCAACTTTAATAAAGCATGACTCACCATCAGACCAAAAAAAAAAAAAAAAAAAAAAAAACAGGCAAATGTGCAGCATGAATGCATCAGCACATTGCAGCAACTTTTCTACAGACTCTTTAAAATTCTGTTTCTGAATGTGGGATTATGCCTGAGTGAAATGATCTCTGAGCAGTCTTTTTAAGGTGCCCTAGCACATCTAATGCGAGTTTCTGAGAAGACCATGGACAAACCTAGCGCCTACCATCTATCAGCTTGGACGACAGAATCTCTTTGCCAGTGCAATAAATTTAGAATAAGAAACTTGTTTGAAATACAGATTTCAAATGCTAAAAGGACTTTTTTTAATTGATATTTTGGTAGTATTTTTTTTTTCTTTCCATATAAATAAAAATTTAAAAAAGATTTTGGCAACAAATTTTCGTCTGTAGTCAAAGTCTGACTATAGCACGGAAACATGGGGTCCCTGCTCTGAGCACCAAAATAAAGTACTAAACTTTCTTAAAAATGCATTCATAAATGTTTGTTGAGACTAATTAAAAAAAAAAAATAAATAAAATAAAATATTTAATAAATTTAAACAAGTTTAAATAGTAATTAAAATTTAAATAAAATAATTTTTGTTTACTATTGAAACATAAAAATAAATATTTTACACGCTTAAAAATTCTATTTTAAATTTTTATTGTAATCCAAGTTTTTTTTAAGTAAGTAAAATAAAACAAACTGTATAATACATTTAAAAAAAAAAAAAAAAGGCAATAACTTTAAATCTGTATTGAAGATATTTCAAGGAAAATGCAGTTTCGTTTCTAAGGAATTTTTTTAGCCCCCCCCCCCCTTATTTAATTATCTATTAATTTTCCTAACCAAAAAAAAAAAAAAAAAAAAAAAAATGCTGTTTTTCAATAAAACTTTTTTACCTGGCCTATTTCTTAAATTCTCTATGTAGTGTACTATTTCATAAATTGCAGTTATTTTAATAAAATATGGAACAAATATTTATGGGGGGGGGGTTGTCATTTGAAACATCTATGCGTTAAAGGAATTTTAAAAAGAAATATATTTAACAAATTTAAACAAGTTGAAATAATAATTAAAATTTAAATGAAATATTTTTTGTTTACTATTTAAACATAAAAATAAATGTTTTGCAGTTTTAAAAATTCTATTATAATTCTTTATTGTAATCCTTTTTTTTTTTTTATTTTTTTTTTAAGCTAAGTAAAATAAAATAAACTGTTTAATAGATTAAAAAAAGAAATGCAATAAATTAAAATTTGTATTGAAGATATTTTAAGAAAATGGCAGTTTCGTTTTTAAAGATTTTTTTTTTTTTTTTTTAATTATCTATTAATTTTCCTAAAAAAAAAAAAAAAAAAAAAAAAAAAAAAGTTATTTTTTAATGAAACATTTTACCTAGTCTATTTTTTAAATTCTCTTTGTAGTCCATTAATTCATAAATTGCAGTTATTGTAATAAAATATCGAGAGAACTATTTAGAGGGGGGGGGGAATCTTTGCATTAAAGGAATTCTAAAAAGAAGTAATTTAAATAACATATTTAATAAGTTTAAATAATAATTAAAATTTAAATAAAATAATTTTCGTTTACTATTTAAACATAAAAAGAAATATTTTACAAATTTTAAATTTGTATTGGAATCCAAGTTCTTTTTTTTTTTTTCTAAACAAATTAAAAATTAAACTGTATAAGAGATTAAAAAAAAAAAGCAATAAATATAAATCTTTTTTAAAGTTATTTAAAAGAAAATGGCAGTTTCTTTCTTTCATTTTATTTTTTTATTTTTTTAAATTATCTATTAATTTTCCTAAAAATACTGTAAAAAAAAATAAACAAAAAAATAAATAGGGGTGGGGATGTTTTTGTCATTTGAAACATCTTTGTGTTACAGGAATATACATATATTAGGAAAATGTGCCAAAAGGGTGATGTCTCGCCAAAGTCTGTTTAACTTGCAAAAATAAAGTCTGTACGCATGCTCAGTTAGCATATTTGTAGGGAGCCGGCGCTGCGGCGAGACGCTAGTATGTCGTTCGAACTGTCTGGAAGCAATTTTCACAGCTATTAACATTTTAACTTTTAAATCAGAATTGATACCAGTATTTTTAAAATGAAATATGTCATATACATATTTTCGACGATTAATATTACCGAAAATAACTATAAAAATTTTTCAGCTTGAAGTCTCCATTGAAAAACGGGAGACATGGCACACATGAATTTTCATATTTCAATTTCATCTATACAGGGTTCCCAAGCCCCGAATTTTTTCAAGGACTCTTCCACCAGTATTATCTAAAAAATTCCTTATTAAATGTACACTGCACATTTAAGAATAAAATTATCTTAAGATTATTCTGGTGGAAGAGTCCTTGAAAAAAGGCGTGGTCGTGGGAACCCTGCTATAAAGACCACATTTCTTACGACGATTTGCTTTCCTGTAGTATTGTAATCTTAATTCTTGACTGTGGTACTAACTTAAATTTTACATGGGAAAAAAAAAGCACCTCGTGTCAATTTTATATTAGTCCATGGGTATTTTTCCAAAACTTTTTTCTTTTCTTCTTTTCTCTTTTGACTCGTTTTAGCAAACAGAAAGTGCAAGATTTTGTCGAAGAAAACTGGGTGATTTTACATGTATTTCTGTACGTGGGATAAATCTTATTACCGTTTATAATACTTTTTTTTTTCCTGCTAATTAAGCTACAGTTGATTTACGTCGGAGTATTGTACAGTTTTAATTGCTGAGCAATAACAAAAATATCCGAATAAAATTTGTTCTAGATTTAATTGATTACATAATGTTGTACATATTAATTATTATTCAACTTTCACGAGTTGGCACTTCGTCCCTCCTTCTTTTCGAAGAGTTTACTTTAAGGAAGGGGTGCACAAAGTGAAAAGAATGAATGGGTGGGGAAAAAAGAAGGTTGCCATGAAAATAACACATCAAGCCAATAATTTTTACTTTTCGCCAGCTAAAATCCGTTTCGCCTATTAAAAGGAGCATGTGTTAATATTTAAAAATCAATGACACATAAACTAAAAGGGAAAAAACACTTTTTAAGAGAAAGAAAGCAAAAAGAAAAAAAGTTTGGTAGATTGGTAGTTTTTTTTATGGTGTGAGCTCCAAATCAGGACATAAGGAAAGAAAGAAAGAAAAAAAAAAAAAAAAAGAAGAAGAGAAATAAAGACTGCAAACCGAAATTTTGAAATATCGTTTAGACAATCATAACATTCCTCATCGTATTAATAATTAGTTATAATGTAACAAATATTTTTTAATGATATAAAGTATTAGAAAGCCCAAAAGTTCTCCAAATTTGGAAATAAGTAAATAGGTAATAAATAGTATTTTCGCCAAAATGTCACAAAACTCGTAAAGATAGCAAACCACCTCCCTATTCACCCTCAACCGATTTCATGGTAATAGGATCGTAGCTGCCTACGTCACGCTTGATTGACAGGTGCCAACTCGTGAAAGTCGAACTATACAGATATTAGCATTGTTTCTTTGGTTTCGGGAAGCCTTAAGGATCCTTCAGAGACTGGCAACTTAAGAAACCTGCAAGTCGGCTCTATTGATATTTCTTTGATCTGCTTTAGGAGATCGACGCTCGCTGCCGCTCGCAGCAATCGAAGCTCCCAAACCTCCTAGTGCGATAATTGCATGAGAAGGGGGGTCTCTTTTGTAAAAGAGCAATAAAAAGTAATGTCCTTCATTGTAAATGTGTGCAAAATGTCAAGGGTCGCTTTCGGACAATGGATAATTTATGATTTTTGACGCGCTGCATGTTGCTAGTATCTGAAGGAAGCTTTAGATTGAAGTAACCCAATATTCACCCTTTTCTGCAATGATGGTTTTCGAAAGGTGAAGAAAACTAGGCGAAATTTGTAATTGGTGATGTGGTGTATTGGTGTATAGTTTAAAGCCAATTATTTGTTATAAGATCTAGGTTTCACCATATGCTTTCTCTAAGAGGGAAGGGAAAGGAGAGCTCGTTCTACAGAACCCTAGCACATACTCAATGAAACCAGCAGAAAAATTCCATAGGTAGGGATCACAGCGTTCCATTATTTTTACACACGTTTTATTATATTCATCAGTATTTCAGAACATTTTTTTTTTTAAAGTAATATTTTGGCATTAAAATCTTTCATGAAATAATAAATATTATAATTCATAAAAAATAGTGGTGATAATATAATAAAACGCACGTAAAAATATAGGAACATTGCGACCCCTGCATAGGCTATGACGAACGTGTCTTGGGTTCGAAGCTAGCATCTGAAAAATTCTGTGAAATTTTACATTTTATAACTTCAAAGCAAATTAGAAAGAAAAGAAAAAAATCAGCTTTCGGAAAAATCTTTTTTTAACACTTTCGCGACCGCTCACGTAGATTCACGTCATTTGAAAATCTGTAACTCTGCCTGTGGGCGTTCCTTTCGCAATTTGTATGTTATTTATTTCTTAAAAATTTATCTAATATTCATATTTGTACAATCAATATATTATGAATACAAATAGTTTGATCAAAAAGAGTATAATTTTAATGTATATCCATTTGTTATATAAAAGTGAATGACGAAAATTTTGTTCTGAAATATTGTAACTTGGGAGAATAACGCCCACATGCGGACCTTACTGTCAAAAAGACAAAATTATGCTGTCACGAAAGTGTTAACAGTAACGAATTTTCTGATTTTGAAAATGGGATTTAAATATGTGTATTATGCAATGATTAATAACAGGGATTATCTTCTCATATGTTATCAAGGGGTTTGGCTGACCTTGATACTCATTGAATGATAGAGAGCCTAAAGAATAACTAATAAAAATTGAGTTTCTATTCAGATTATTTTTTAATAATAATTGAAGCTTTACAATATTATTTTCTTCCGTATGTGATTAGAGGCTTGGGTTTGTTCAAATGAAGTTGATCTTTATTCATACCCTTTTCATTTAGGCTGGAATTTCTTTTTTCAAAATTGGTGTTAATATATTCTGCTAATAGCAGAATAAATTTTATTTATGTATTTTTTTAATAAAATTTTCTATAATTTGTTTTCATTTGTGCAACATACTTCGATAAAAGTAAATTTTTTTCCCTTTGTTTGTTTGCTTAAATAAATACATAAAAGTGATTAAGTTTTTTGTTAATGATTTTCATTTTAATGCCAGAAAATACTCTTGATTTTGATGCAATAACTTTTCAAGGGTCTTTTTATTCTTCTTCTTCAATGTTATGGTTAAAAACTGTAACGGCGCTAACAACTTTGCAGTCCTTTTACAAAATGTCTGAGAGTTTTTTTTTTTAACCTCAAAATAATTCTTGAAATTTTATAACACTTCACTTCCGTCTACAATACTTAATCGAATCATATATTTCTCTTTTAAGAAACAAGTGAGTACAATACAATTAAAATTAGAAAAGTTGTTATGCTTTAAATTAACTGCAGAGCTGCCAACCAAATCCGGCAAATTGTTAGTACCGCCCCTTTTCCTACACCACTTAATTTTTAGAGCAATTCTCTTCAAATATATTTACGATGAATGAAGAATACAAATACTCTAAAAATTAAGTGGTGTAGAAAAAGGGGCGCTAACTAACAATTTGCCGGATTTTGTTGGCAACTCTGTAACTGCATACTTGCTAACCTAACCCGGAAGATTGTTAGTTCCCGCCCCTTTTTGTACACCACTTAATTTTTAGAGTAATTCTCTCGAAATATATTTATGATTAAATAAGAAGAAAAGTACTCTAAAAAAAGATTGGTGCGAAAAAATAGGCGGGACTAACGGTCTTCCGCATTTAGTTGGCAAGTATGTAACTGGTTAACATGATGAAATTTACTACGATTATTTGAACTGTTTACAAAATGCAACAAAATGTAAAATTGAAAAGCTTCCGTGTTGACACAGTTCGCTTTATAAAAGTATTTTTTTTCTTTAAAAAATTCTCACTTGTTGGTCTCCTGTTCTAGGTTTTCCCGCACCTAGGACTTGTCGCCGTCAGTGATTAAAAATACCTTTCTTTGAAATAAAATGTCAAAATTTACACCGCTTTATAATTAATCGATATAAATCATTTTCTTTGAAATTATTTGCATAATTCTGGAACAAACTCTCAATTTTAGTAGCCTTAAAAATAAACGTTTTAATCAGCATTCTTATCAAAACAGCACAGGTGCCAACTTGTTCGGGTTTTTAACACCAATATTTCATTGTAAAAAATTTCATATATTTAATCGTAGACAACTGCTAAAACCATTATTAAAATTTTCCGGTTAAAAAAAAAAAAAAAAAAAAAAATGTATAAGTTAGCAGCTAAGAAACAGTAGGTAATCGTTATTAATAGAAATGCGAAATATTTATCTTAAACTACAAACAAGAGAAAGAAATAATAATATAATTTTTTTTTTTTTTTCTCCTTCCATATGCTGCAAATGAAATGATTCGATAAATAGATTGGAGTGCTTATTGAGCAGGAGGGAAAGTGTTCCGCGTTTTCGGCACCACTATTTTCATTGAAAAATATTTATTGTATTTTTACATTAATATTTCGTTATTGAATAGAATAGAGATTATTCTAAAAAAATATTGGTGGAACCCTGTTATTGAGTTAAAGTGCAAAATTTAAGTTCATTGATGTTCTATATTTTGAATTTAATGCAGAATAAAATATATATATATGTATATATATCAGTTTGAAAAGTTAATCATGCGGAAAATTTTATTTCATACCCTTATGCAACGTAAATCTATTAAACTCAGCCGATTTATTTAACGAAATTGTAAATTGTTTACCCAATCTTAATGTTTCTGATATTGTCAAAATGTTAGGAGGTAGCACTCTACGAAATTTTCGATGCACCATGATTAAAGAAATTGAATCATTCATCATTCATTCCACCTTTCGCCGTTTCGGCATCGGCTTTCTACAGTTTATAGACAATAGACAAAGAAAGTGACAGTGACAGGTTGCTTAGTGGAACTCTGAACAGTTTTTTTTCTAAGCTATAAGTAAGTAAAACTTATTTACGACCCCCCCCCCTTAAAAATAAATAAATAAATAACAATAATATATTAGTTAACTTTATTTGTTTTCAAATCTAAAGTTGATTAAAATAATAACAATATTAAATGTTTCTGAGAACAAAGAATTGAGATCGAATTTATATCATAATATACATATACACATTGTTTATCTAAATTATTTTTAAACAAAGGTTTAGATTTAATCGAAATTTATCCATAGAACAGAACAGAAACAAGTATTAATCAAATATCATGTAATAATAAAAATTATCCATAACAACTTTCTTAAAGCGAACTATATGTAAAATGTTAATTTAAAAATTTTTTTTTTTTTTTTTACTTATATCGCGATATATTATATAATATCTCGATAGTTATGTATAAGAATAGTAATAATCATAATAATAGTTAAAAAAAAAATAAAATAAAATAAAAAACGAACATAAGAAATTTACACATCAAAATGAAGGCAACAAGAAAACATGTTGGATAATCAATTATTGTAAAAAAAAAAAAAAAAAAAAAAAAAAACTAACACACACACGTCTTACTTATTTGTTAGGGAACTTAAATTATCTGTTTATTAGTAATTTTAGTAATGTTTTCATAGTAATTGATTATTATTAATACTTAATTAAGCATTTTGTTTACTTAGTAAAATTATTTTATAATACCTTTTAAATTAGAATTATAATAAAACAATAATTAGATAAAAGGTCATTGTATTGTACTTGTTTAAAGTAAGAATTAAAAACTACTGTGCTGTTAGTATCATTCTTTTTTTCTTTTGTCAAAGCTCAGCAATTACAAAATTAACGACTGTACTTTCATTGCAATAAGTATTTTATCATACTGTCGTTGGTACTTAAGAGCGGACAATACCTAATCTCGCCGGCAGCCTTCGCCCATGTTATTCTATGGGAAAATTTGTTTACATAATTACTTATTACCTAATGAATATTTTTCAATTCTGTTTTCACAATTAGAAAATTCATAAGCGTTAAATTAGTACTTGTTTTCCAAAAATTGATTTTTTAAAATTTTAGTATTTCATTTTGCGATTAGAAAATGAGAAAAATGCATTTTGTGAAAAATCGCATTTTTGAGCTCAAAATTAAAATGTAAAAATTAAAAAAAAAAATGAATTTTTCAAAAATGAGTACTCATTTAACTGTTATGAATTTTCTGACTGCGAAAACAGAATTAAAAAATATACATTAGGTAATGTGTGATTGTCGCAACAAATTTTCCCATAGAATAACATGGGCGAAGGCTGCCGGCGAGATTAGGTATTGTCCCCTCTTAATAATCACAGTGGAATCTCTCTAAAAGGCCACCTCCTTTTTCCTCTTCACTTAAACTGGCCATTATCCACCATACAAGGGAAAAAAAAAAAAAAAAAAATCATATGTGTAATAATAAATAGTGTATTTAACCAAAAGAAGAAAATGGTAACACTTCATATTTCTAAATGAACTTAGAAGTGAATTTGTTGCCCAAAATAATATTCTAAATGACCTCCATTAAAATGCCACCTCTCTAAAGGGTCAGTTTTCTACAGCACAGTGGTTGGCCCTCTTAGGGTGGTTTCACTGTAGTTCACTTACTTTTATTTCTTAGCATTACAAGTTTGTTTAACTTTATATATTATTAACAATAAAATAAAAATAAAACCTGCTTTATGTAAATCAGTTATTTATTTATTTATTTTTCCCATTTACATTACACATACAATAAAACCTCTGTAAGAAGGGCACCCACTGTGCTATGAAAGATTGGCCCTTTAACCCTTTAACGTTCACTACTTAATTTATTTTTAAAATTACTAAACTAATTTTAAAAATGGCTTTTAGACACATAGCTGATCATAGATATTTAAAATATAAAAAATTAGCATTGTTCCTTTTCAAGAAATTTTCAGTTTGAAACATCTGTAAATAAACCTTATTAAATTCAAATAATATTTAATTTAATAAATAAATCACTTTATAAGTAAACATTATCGACAACAAAAACTCGTAAAAGTTGCATAGATTCCAACATTTCAATTTATTCCGGAGTATTTTAACCCTTTGCGGGGCAAGGTAATTCAGATCATTTAAATTACACTGCCACCGGAATTTACGAACATAATTAAAATAGAAGAAATTTTAAATTTTTGCTAAAAAATTTCCAGGATGAGTTTTTGCACTTGAGAATTAAAATTAGGTGTTCCATCAGCGGGAACACTGCAACTGAAAGGGTTAAAAGAAGTGATTTTTTGATAGAGGTTGATCAGAATTTCTTAATTTAGGCAACAAATGCTATAAATAAAATGGCTTTAATTTTGCAAATTTATATTTTTGGTTTACATAGCTTTCTAATAATCATTAATATATATATTACCATACCTGCCAACTCTCCGTTATTTCAACGGAGACTCCAATATTTTGGGACTGTCTTCCACTCTCCGTTATTCTCAAACATTTCTCCATTATTCTGAAGATTTTAAAGTTATACCTATAATTTATTCAAAACTTCAACAAACCTTCATTTTTTTAAGCAAGATTTTGCTTTTGATGAAAAAAATTATCATGATTCTCTCTATATTTATTACTATTTTTAATTAATAATTACATAATTTTTACTTAATAATTAAATTTAACTTACCCATATAACTTTTTGATAATTTAAGCCATGGATTAAGCTATTAAAATACTGTCATATATCGAAAACACATCAATGTTTTCTAGGCCTGAAAATGCAGCTTATAAAATCTCCGTTATTTTGATTCTTTTATGTGGGCAGGTGTGTATTACAAGTTTAAAAGCAGTCCCCCCCAAGAATTATTTTGCACACAGAATTGTTCAGCTTATTACCATTTCTGAGTGGTTTAGCTGTCTCTGTTAATCTGTAAATTTCTACCCAAATTTCCTCGCAAGAAATACTAATTTTAGCATTTAATTTTTAATTTTAGCTAGACTTAATATAATACTTTTATTTTGCCATTCAAAATTAACATTACTTATTTGGAATCCATTACTTTAAATTTTTTATCTAACTAATGGCAGACCTCAAAATTTCCTTTGCCCAGCTTGAACTTACTCATTAAGTATGCACATTCAGATGTATAAATAAATGCTTATTGCTCACTTATTTTTGGCACACACAGATTATTATTACATAAATGAAGATTAACTTCAGTTGTACGGTGGACAGTTTTCAATTCAAGTAGATAGGTAAATAAAATCATCTGCTCTTACAATATGTGACCTGTAAAAAATGCATAGGAAGGAGATAAATTAAAAATAATTCTTATGGAAATTTTTGCAGAGTTTTTCCCATGCAGTTTCAGGAGGTTGACACATTCTTCTTGCCCTATAGTTCAAATTAACATCCTTCTTGCTTCTCATCTAAAAAAATTGTACCCTTCTTTCCACTCATCAAATTGCACCCTTTAATGCCTTTTGTTAAAAATAACCCTCAAACTGAGGATATGCTATAAATATTAAATAAAATTATTGTGTATAATTATCAACATTCGTTCATGCATTAGTATGATGCACTTAAATTTAAAGAAAGTTAAAATTTAATACTTTTTCTTGTATCTATACCTAAACCTCAATTTTGAAATTAAGTTTCTGTATTTTAAATGTTATAAATGTGCCCTTAAGAATTCAAAACTGCCCTCATGAACCTAAAAAGCACCCTTTTTTATTAGCAGCACCCTGGCTTTTTTTAAAATTCTGAATTTTGGTATTGGAAAAAGCTGGCCATAATGGGAAGTGGCCCCTAAATAGAGGTGGACTTTCAGAGAGGTCTCACTAAATATGTAAATAAGAACAGACATTTGAAGTAATATTTAATATTCCAGAACTTATTCCATCTGTGAACAAAGTTAATTATAATAATAAGAAATTATTATATCGAATTACATTGTTTTTTTACATTTAATATTAAAAAATTTTACATGTTTTGTAATTGCATCATTTTAAATATCATTTAAAGTTATGTATTTTTATTAAAAATATGCATAATTAATTAATAAGGATAACTACAAGAAAGTGTCAAAAATTTTAACTATTCTTCTCGAAAGAATATCAAATCTAATGTATTCTATATTCGCCTAGTGGTTAACAAAAATCTTAAAATTTTAACCAAACTTAATTTGATTTAGAATTAACCGAATTTCTCTTCCAATTCAAAAAAAAAAAAAAAAATAATAATAATAATAATAATAATCAGAGAGACAGATTTAAGAAAAAAATTAATATACTGTGGGATTATGTGATGGAATGTTACTGACTATTTAAAATTTTATTTATTGAATAGAATGTAATAAAAAACACAAAATTTGTAGCTTTTTCCATATTCAGTCTGTTAAGAACTTTTGATTGTACAAAGTAATGTACATCTGTAATAGTAATAATAATGATAAATACTCTATATATATATTAGTTGCAGAAGCTTTTGTTAAAATTTTTTATTATACATCAATATTAAAATTTTTGATGCCATTTTCCTGACTTCATCATTTAAGTTTTGTTATTTTTAATATAATCATCTTTAAAAGAAAATCTTGAATCAAGAGTTTTTTACGCAGAATTTAAAAATAAAATCTAATAAATTGTTTATTAAAAAAAACTTCTAGACATTTTGCAATAGGCTGCTACTTTTCATTTGATGATAATTCAGAATCAACATATTTTGATTTTGGATTTGGTATATGGGTAAGAAGATCGGCTGGTATAATTGTCATTTTGTTACTTGTTACGAATAAGCAGTTTTGTTCAACTTTGAATGAAACATCTTTTTGAAATCTTTAAAAATGAAAACAACTTCTTCACTATTTCACCTTAAGTCTTACATCTTTTTTTTTTTTTTTTTTTTTAAATCATTTGTTAACTCTTCGATACAGTTAAAAGTTTTTTTTCTGTCAATGTTTTATTATGATTATTATTATTATGTTCTCGAATAATAACTTTTCTTGTAATGATATATAAATGAGACTCTAACTAAAGGAAGATTATTATTTTCTTCTATATGTACATATAGAGAAAGTATTGGATTTGTGAAATTTTTTGAATTCCAGTTTTCGATGGATTTGCATGTTTGGGGATATCCTGCACATAATTTGACGGTTTTTGGAAAATGTCTGTCAGTGTGTGTGTGTGTCACAAATTTTATGGATGCTGTATCTCATGGACCAATGGACGAAATTTAACCAAATTTGGTATTTAGTTGGACTCTGACATAAACTGGTACTGATTAGATTAGGGGATCATTTGCTCAATAGGTGGCGCTGTGATCCCATTTTTTTCTAAATTTTTAACATGGCAGTATAGGACAAAATTTTGTATAAATGTGCATAATGAGAGTTATTTTTAATGTGTGATTTTGAAATTACTATAAATTATTGATAATAGTAGTAGTAAACTAGGGAAAAAAGTTTGTGCATGTGTGGGCATCGCTTCCCCCCTGGGGAGGGGGGGAGTAAATTTTCAATATGGGTATCTTTCGAAAGATCTCGTCAATTTCTTTAAAACGAATGGTTGAACCATAGATCTGTGATAATTTAAAATAAAGTTATAGATTTTTTTTATTTTTTTAACGAAAAAAAAAAACTTTTTAAAAAATATTTCTTTTGCTATTGGCAAAAAAATGACTTTCTTTCGACATTTAGTGATATAATTCTGTCAGGTAAAAATCGTCTGTATTTGTAATGGAAAATAATTTAATAAATAATTTGTATTGCATGAATTTTGTGTAAAATTATATAGAAGAAAGTCTTGGTGGTCACATCATACTAGTTTTTGAAAAGAGTTTGGCTGTTCAAGTAAAAAAAAGAAAAAAAATACATAAATTAATCTAGAAACTTAATTTAAAAAAGAGTGGAGATATTAAACAAAAGTAGGAATTCTTTTAGAGAGGAGGACTTTTTTTTTTTTTTTCTTTTATGTGTGTGTGTGTGTGTGTGTTTTTTTTTTTTTGGGGGGGGGGAGGCTGGAGACATTTGGTTGAAATTGTTATTTAAGCTTTTGGTACTTAACCTGGTCCTTGTAGCTCACTAGTGTGCATTTCAACTTTCATGGTGGGTAGTATTGATTTTCTCTGATATTGAAGCATTTTCCTTTTCCCTTTAATTTAATTAAATTTTTAGAAACATTAAAATTAAAAATTTTAAAGTGTTATTTGCAAACATTTAAGTTATTAAAAAAAAATTTTATTAGGTTTTTAAAATATTCTTTTGTGTTTATACTTTATAACAAGTCATAAATTAAGCCTAAAAATAATGCAGTCCTGCTACATAGTATGTAGTTAAAAAACTTTACTACTAACAGAGATACCAAAGTTGGTGGTTGATAGTGATGTAAAATACTTGAGTATTTATTTTTAAATATAAATACCCAAAATAGGTATTTACTTGGGTATTTATTTTCCAATTGAACTGTATTCAAATAAAATACACTTGCATTTGTGTTTAATATGATATTGCTATATATATATATGGTATCAGGGTTAGAAATAAGCGGTCGCTAGTCACATTTTGCGACCAGCTTTTTCATTTTGACGCCTAGAATTCCAATCATAGGTGCCATATTTGACGCCTGGATTTTTTTTATCATCATACCTAATAATTTTCCCAATCCCATCAGACTGTAAACAAGTCTATTTCAGTCAATTGAGCCTAATAAAAACTGATTTAAGAAATCATCTCTCTATGAAAGTAGTTGACAATTTGTTAATGATTAAATTAAACAGCCCTAAATTGGAAGATTTCTGCCTAGAAAATGCTATTAAATTGTGGTGGAATGATTTATCTTCTGGGCGAAGAATGAATTTGCGATTTTAAATATGTATGTTTAATATTGTCAATGTAATTACATTCATTACATAAATCTTTTTTATATAATCTTGCATATATTATTTACAAGTTGATACTTTATTATTATCATTTTTTTAAAATATACATATTTAATTATAGATGACACCTAGATTTTTCATTTTAACGGCCAAAAAATTTAATCCAGGCGTCATTTTGTCACCTAGTTTCAAAATTCTTATTTCTAACACTGTATGGTATATATGTGTATGTGTGTGTGGAGAGAGAGAGAGAGAAAGTAAAGAAAAGTTAGACGAATTTGAATTTCTTTAAAACAAATTTTTTAATTTTATAAAACTAATCAGAAATAACAAGTGCAACACAACATCATGCATTTTGCAGAAAACATTTGATGCATGTGTGTGTCTGGTTGAAAATGTTTTTCAATGATAGCCAGGAAGAAATAAAAAATGTAAACTATCACAGGAAGAAAAAATTCATCCAATATTATATTACCATTTACAATGTAAAAATCCCTTTATAAAATTTAAAAAATAAACAAAATTCAGAAGAAAAAAGCAATACAATAACACACCCTTTTTTAGGAGCATTGTTATTATATGCAATATTATATATAAATTTTAGTTTTGAAATAAGAATTTATCATCCATTCACAAGTAGTTTCTTTTTGCAAACTATCCAGTATTTGGGTATTTTATTTACCCAGGCCTTGGATAAATACCCAAAAAGTATTTACCTACCTACTGGGGATTTACCCGCACCACATCACTAGTGGTAGGTATAAGAAAAGTTGATTATCTTTGGTTTAAATTGCTAATCTCGTTTTAATTGTTTTTATGCTCCTGCTCAAAGCAAAATATACAGAAGAAAATTTTTTTTATTTCAATTTATCAGGGATGCGATTTTTCAGCTTTTTTTTTTTTTTTAATTTTTCAACTTTTTTTATGTTTTTGATGTGCATTTGTTCTTTTTTTATACATTGAAGATTAAAATAAATATTTATTACTGTAATATAATAGATTTTGTCATCAAAATTTTAGCATTTCAATTCAATATCTTGCCTTTGCGTACAGTGTCAGCTTTTTTGTATTTTTGCTAATCTCATCCCTGATTTCTAAATTTCCCATTTGTAAAATGTTCTGAAAATTTGGAGATAAAAGAGCAGCATTATCTTCATATTTTTCAGTGATTTGATTACAACCAGTGATTTGTTACAACTAGTGATTTGACTATGTGAGAAATGCCTAGCTGGTTATCAGCCAGGGTAACTCAGTGGTAGAGCATCCGTGCATTAAACGGAGGTGCCCGGGTTTGATTCCCGGCTCTGGTATTTTTCACACAGTTGGTATATATAAAAATATCAACCTTTACACTCCAATTTACTTAAAATGAATATTCACGGTTGATGAATTCATGAATAAAAAATTTCTAAATTGACATTAATTATATCAAGAAAATATTATATGTATGATTTCATTTTTATTTTTAAAATTAGTAGCTTTTTAATTTCCCCCCACTCTGTTTGAGAAGATATATCCAGGAGTAAAATGTCCAGGGGCGAAATTTCATGGGAGTGAAATATCCTGGAGACGAAATGGTGAAGGTGAGATGCTAGGGATAAAATTTCCAGATCCCATTCTAGGGTTAATACAAATGCTCACATTTCTTTAGATATTTTATCTGTTTGCATTCCAAACAGAATGTACTATTTCTATATTGCTCTGTAAACTTGTCTGATATTGGTTTGCAGTCTCATTGAAAGCTCTACTATGATTTAAATAAAAATAAGGCTAACTCTATATATTATTCTTACACAAGTGCATAAGAAATTTGTGCAAAATATTTATTAATATTTGATATACAGTTGTTCACACATTTACTGATACAGGGTAATTACAAATATTCTTTTAAATTCAGTTCCTTATTGGCTTCCTAGTTTTTAACAAATTGAAAATGAATTTTTTCTGAAAAATATGGGGACAATATTGTTTATTACATCTTTGAAGTTTAAGAACATTTTATAGGGTAAACACTTTATAAATTAGTATATATATTTGTAAATCTTGTTAAACTTTTGATCTCAAACATAATAAATTAAAAACTTAATGAATACAAAGCAGTTCATTTTAGTATAGAATTAAATATACCATGGCTTATTTCAAGAGAATGGTAATAGTAAGGATCATATTTAAAGACTTCTTGTATTAATATTTGATGTTAATTTATTGTGCATATTTTACTTATTTTTAAATTTAAATTTTTTATTTAAAGTCTTGTTTATATTTCTTATGTCATTTGTCTTTTGCAGTGGCCAATAAAAGAGGTGTTCAGAAAAAGGGTGCAAAGAATTCAGCTAAATGTGAAAAGATTTCAGTGAGAGTTAAATCTGAAACAAAAGCAGTGAAAGTGAAATCTGAAACAAATGGAGTGAAAGTAAAATCTGAAACAAGTGGAGGGAGAGTAAAGCGTGAGAAGAATGCTATAAAAGAGAAGTGTGAAAGGAATGCTGTGGAAAAGAAGTGTAAAAATAATGTGGTTAAAGGAAAGCCTAAAAAGAGTTCCACCACACATAAAAAGGCACACAAAATTTCACTGTCACGTTCAAATTCTTCTGCATGTAATTCTGAAGAAAACCTAGCCACTGTTTTCACTAGTAGGAGCCTCATTATCACCCCTGTGGTCTGTGGTGATGAGATCCCAAAATATCTACAAATTAAAATACCAAAGATTGACAACAAGTTTAGGTGCCTGAATTCTGAGGTATATCATATTAATTGCTATGTTTAGTTTTATAATTCTTGCATTTTTATATAGAGTTCTTCCCCCTGGTTTTAAAAACAAGCACTTTTTAGATTCTTAAGGACAGTTTTGTATTCTTAAGGGGGTGCACTAAACATTTAAAATTTAGATTCTCATTTTAAGATATAAATATGCATACAATACATATTTTTAAACTTCCTTTACTTTTGCTTGTTACCAATGTATAAATAAATGTTGATTGCCATACACAGTAGTTTTATTATTATGGATATCATTTATCTTTAGAATATCATTATTTTTTCAGTTTCTACATTTCTCCTAAACTTATGTAAAAATACATTAGGATCCTTTAAAAAGATTTCACATAGAGAGAAAGATTTCCTTTGATCCATATCACTCTAGTGAATCAGTTATAATAAGCAATTTTAATACCATTTTTTTAGTAGCTGTTTAGTAAGAATATGCTGAAATCAGGGTTGGGTTTCTTCCGGAAGAAACTAGTTTCTTTCAGGACAGTGGAAGAAACTGGAAGAAACCGGAAGAAATGGAAGAAACTAACCAGAAGACAAAACAGTTGTTCGAAATTAAAATTTATGAACTATATAAACTCAAAGCATAAATATAATGTCAAATCTAAACTATAATCCAATTAATATTAAAAATATTGTTAGAAAAATAAGTTATTTTATAACAAACACTAAATATATATAGGTGATGGGTTTTTACTTTTCAATGCTGATATTTTTAGAACTTTTTGCATATATACTATCTCATATTAGTATACATTCAGACAGTACAAGTGATAATAATTACGGAATTAACCATAATATTTGCACTTTTTTTTTTTTTTTAAAGGATACAATTTTTTGTATAAACTCGAAGATGGTAAACTGCATCAATAAGTAATATACCTACTTTTAAACTCTCCTGCAAGTTCTCTAGGATTTATAAAAAAAAGCATAGTTTGTATTTATCTATTTTAAGTTGAAAAATAAAGTGCAGTATTGAACTACTCTAAAAAACATTTCATTTGTTTTACAGTTTTTAACTCCCTCTAACTGTCAAAAATTTTGTCTAGAGGTTTTGCGGATTATAGGAATTTGTAGATTAGAGATCATTGCCTTTATTTACAGTTTTCTTTTGCAGATACAGAGTCAGTTATTATTAATTCATGAGAATAGACATGAGAATGGAAAGACTATTTCTAATAAATTTTAGAATAAAGTATTTCTTCGATATTAATAAAACTAATCAATCACATTCATATATGATAAATAATTTAAGCATATTCAAATAATAGGTACTACCTATAAAATGTAAACAAACATATTTAAAAAATATGAAACTAAATATTTTTGAAAGTTCGGAAATAATATTAATCACTGATTAATTTTTTTAAACATTGATGTAATAGTGATTTGTTTTAAGCACTAGTCTGTAAGAATAGCAGGATAATAAATACAAGAATGTTAACCCCCTCCCCCCTCCCAAGTTGAGTTTCAAAGCAAGGATTAAGCTAAAAATTTGATTAAAAAAAAGTAAAAATGTGAGAAATGTGAATTTGAAATATGAGATGTAAATTTCTTTTTCACTGTACTGTATTAGGAAAATGAAGTTTTTGATGATATTTTGTAATACAATTTAATTAACTGAATGTTAGAGCTGTTTTATCAGAAAGTATAAGCAAGTGATACAAACTATTATTTATTACCAGTTAGAAACAAAATTGTCTAAATAATAAATTATAAAACTTTACGCTTTTTAAATTGAAATTGATTTTTTTACTGGATTTTGAGTATTTTGGAACGTGATTATCAGATACCGAAGATCACTTCGGTAAAAATCTCATAATTATTAATTAAATATGTAATTAAATTTTTATAGGTATAATTAAAGTTACTTAAAGTTGTTTATACGACAAATGCATCCATTGAATCTTACAAATCTGCAATTTATAGGATAAATTTTTAAGAAAAACAGTTTCTTCCATTTCTTCCACTTGGAAGAAACCTATTTCTTCCGGCCAGTTTTTTCCGCCTTGGAAGAAACTTGCCAACCCTGGCTGAAATTCCTATAAAGGAATGGTTGATTTGGCAATTAATATGACAGTAGGTAGCTTTCTCATCATGAGATATGAGGGAAAAAAGGGAAAAAAAATGCTTGCTTGTAAAGAATTTAAAATAGAAAAATACATTAGTATGTTAAATAATTGTTCTTGGTGTGTGAATAAAAAAGCAGCTACCTACCACACATAAATTCAGAATGAAATTGAGCAGGGTTCTTGGAATACTGTCACCTGACAACTATTGCTGAACAATACGTGTGTAAAAGTTAAAATATAATATATTTTAACTGGCAACTATGTTTTCAACTTTTCAATGTTTTTTTTATAATTTTAATATTTTGGTGAAAAAATTGGTCCCAGAAAAGAGCAAGAACAATATATACATATATATATATTCCTCTATCTGTTTCCAACGACTGTCAGCCATATAACCCAAATCAAATATCCCATTTTTCTCCTGCTTATGTAACATGCATAAAAAGACAGTTTTTTCTTGCAGCAAATTTTTTACCATCTACCGGAAGTTTTTGTTGCCTACCAGTTTTTTTTTTTTTTTTTTTTCAAATTCCTGGAGCCTTGAAATTGAGTAATACAAAAGTCAAAAAGGCAGTAAATTTTTTTTATGAAGTGGTAAAAAGGGTGTTTTTTTTTCTTTGGATGAGAGGCAAAGAGGGTGCTAATTTTTTAGATAAGGGATAAGAAAGTTCAGGGTTCCCACCATCATTTTTTTCACTTAAAGTCACTAATAATAATATTATTAGTGACCAATAATATTAATACTTATTTTGTCATTTAATGGTCATTTTTAGTTAACCATTATACTTCTATGTGTATGAGTATCTCAGACATTCATGAAACGTTTTATCTCAGATTTACATGGTTTGAGGTGTAAAGAATCTGAAAATCACAAAATCGATGGGGTGTCTGTCTGAAGGTTAATTAATTTGTTGGTCTGTGTATAAAAATTATCAAGAATGAATGATAATTGTAATAAGTCAGACCAATTTTAAATGATTGCTTATGATATTGGCAAGAACCTTATTTTTTTCAGCATTCTAATTAAAAAACTTCTTATTTTATTCAAAGTTAAAATTTTTCTTAACATAGATGAATAGGGCAAAAGTTTACTCAAATATGTATTATGAAAGTTAATATCATTGTACAGATGTTGGATCAATTTTAAAATACTATCTTTTCATGCTGCTGTCATGAACATCATTAATGATGAACATCCTGCTTTAAAAACTTTGTAAGTTATTCAAAATTTACATTTTTTTTTTTTTTTTTTGAGTGAATAGGGCAGAATTTCACATAAACATACAATGAGAATTCTATTGTAGAGATGTCAGATCAGTTTTAAAATATCATGATGCTGACATTGACTCTGAAAAATTTTTAATTTTAAAACTTATTATTCATTTGAAGCTTTTTCTTAACACGGGAGAATAGCTCAAAACTTCATAGAAATGTATATTATGAGGCTTATTGTATTGGTAATAGTATAGAATTTGCATGAAAACTAAAATATGGAAATAAACCTAATAAAATTAATTAGCAGATTAGAATTAAATAAATATATCAAATCAGAGATAGGGTAGCCTAGTGGGTGGAGCATATCAGGATTGGGAGAGGGGGATGCTGAGGGAAGTTCATTTCTCTTAACATGAATCTAGTATGCCCTATAGCAGAAATTAATGCCAACAAAACCTTAAGATAATTGATATTTCCAATTAATTTTTTTTATTTAATTGGGATGTAAAAAACAGAAACTGAGAATGAAACAGATAAGATTGTAAAGTTTAAAAGAATTTCAGTGTTTGAAATATTTAGCTACAATAAATACAAAATTGCAAAGTTTTTGGATTTTGCCAGAGCAGATCTTGTAAGCTCTTTTTCGTTTATATTTGCATTTACAAACGTAATTCTTTGCTGAATTTATTTTATTTCTATTTTTTAATTCTTATTAATTTTTCTAAAACCTGATATTAAATAAAAGAAATGTTCAAACCTTGCTTCTCTTCCCATCCAAAAATAAATAAATAAAATAAAATAAATGAATGAATAAAACTTGGTAATTCTGAAAAAATATATTCCAAACATTAATTTTTCCATTTTTTGCTTTATTTTATAAATATTAGAAAGTAATGTTGATTCTTCATGTGTCACTGTCCGTTTATCACATCACTTATTATCAGCACATTGTGTACTTCAAACTTGTGTCAAAGACATTTGAAGGGTAAAGGGATTTAATAACTAAAAAAGCTTTGAATATACACCATAAAATGCAAAAAACTCACAACAGTTGTTTTGGGTCAAAAGAAAACACACCTTTCGTCAGGCAAACAAAGTAAGCATGAGTGTGGCAATGCACCAAAATGGCCAATGCATGATAAAGTGGCAATGCACCAAAAAAACTTTGAATAAATGCCATAAAATGAGAAAAACTTGCAATGAATGTTTCAGGTTGAAAGAAATCACGCCTACTTTGTTTGCTTGACAAAGGATCGTGTTTTCTTTCAGTGTGAAACAATTGTGTTCTTTTAGTTTTACAAGTACAGTAGAGAGCCAGAAATCCACTGACCTAAAATCCGCCGAAGTCCAAAATCCGCACAACTTGTTAGGTACAAACAATGAAATTCACTTTTAATAAATTACAAAACTGCAAATCAGAATTTTTGAAAAAGATCTTGAATAGAGATTTTATGTTTGCATTTTATGATTAAAAAAAGAAAAACAAAATAATAATATGAAAGACTGCAAGAGCCAAGTTGCTGCTAATGAAATTATTGACAGTATATTAAATTCATCAAAAGAAAATAATGATTATTGTGATATGATGATATCAATCAGGTAAATAATAACAAAAAAAATTTTAATGCTTTTTGATGAAGGCATAATTTGTAAGGAAGAACTCAATAAAATTTGTAGAAAAATAAACTTGTGTTACTACTATTTACAATAAATAAATAATAAATAAATCGTGCAGGTTCAAGTTCAGTTTAAAATTAGCTACATGTGAACAGATTTTATCTAAATTTGACATTTTTTTTTTTTTTTTTCATTTTTATTTATTGTTTTCATTATATATTTTTGTTGATGCTTATTATTATTCTTATGTACCTAGTAATTTAATATTCAGTGTTATTATTCACTTGTATGAGTTTAGTTTGAATAATATTCTGCTTTTATTATTCAAAGTGAAAATCATTTTTTATGGGCCCCGAAATCTGCAAAATCCTAAAATTCGCACAACCTCTGGTCCCAAGCTGTGCGGATTTTTGACTCTCCACAGTATAGTAATGCAACAGTTACTACCAAAAGCATTTACAATGCTTATCCAAGTTTATTAGACATTTAAAAATGCCTAAATTCAGATCTGAAAATTTTGATCTTTCTGATGAATACAAGTCAGAAAGATCAAAATTACCAGATCTGAACTTAGGCATTTTTTTACCATCCAAGAACATTTACAGTACATAAGTAAGTACACAGAGCAGGTGTTTGGGTCTTACATAATCTGTCCAAAGAAAATAAAGCTAACCAATATACCACATGCAATTTATTATTTAAAAAGCACAATTCAGAAACATTTTTTGATTGCTTGATTACTGGAGATAAAAAATGGATGTTTTATGACTATGCAAAACTCAAAATGCAGTGACTCTGTCCAAATTAATCACCATAAAGTACTGGTATGCCAGCTGTACATCCAAAAAAGCTCTTTTGTGTGTTTGGTGAAGTATATGGATTTGCAAAATTGTTCATTTTGAAATGCTGAAACCTGGAAAAATTGTGAATACACAGACCTTTACTGTGAATAATTGGATTGAATGAATCAATCTTTGATTGAAAAGTGTCCAATGATTGTGAACAGAAAAGGTGTTATTCTGCCACAGGATAAAGCAAGATTGCAATGAATAAGAAAAACCCTGGAAAAAATTAATGAATTGGGGTGAGACACTGTCTCACCTAACATTGTATCATCGGATTTCCATTTATTCGCTAGAGCACTTCCTATGTGGCAAAAAATGTGCAAATTTAGATGATATTCAAAATCCCATATCCAGATATTTTGTGCAAAATAGAATATTCTTTGATTTTTGAAAAAAAAAAAAAAAAATCAAAGAAAATTTGCATAAAATAGAATTGATCAGGTATTGAAATTTTTCACACTAGATGGCAAAAGGCAAAAGATTGTTGTTAATGAAGGTAATTAAAAATTATTAGAATTTAATGTTTTTTAATTACTTTCTGGTTTCCCTAATAGAAGATACATCTTACTACCAGAACTAGAGAAAAATTGAAATTATTTTGCACCATCTTAATCATATGTTTTCCTAAAAAATACACTTAATTTTCACTTTTGAAAGGACATAATTTTTTATTTTTATTTATTATTGGTCACTTTTTTTTTTCCAAATGGTCACTTATTTTGCATAAATTTCATGGTGGGAACCCTGAAATTTGCTATTTTTTTTATCAAATAGGCAGGCATCCTCCTGAAACTCTCTAGAGAAAAATTCTTGGTTTATACTACAGTACAGGAATGAGATTTTTTAGCTTTTCGGCTGATTTCAGCTTTTCAGCTTTTTTTTTATCTTTCTGATGTGTATTTGTTCTTATATATATATATATATATATATATATATATTGAAGATTAAAATAAATATGTATTACTCTAATGTAGTAAATTTTGTCATCAAAATTCTAGTATTTCATTTCAGTGGCTTGTCTTTGCATACAGTTTCAACTTTTTTATATTTTTGCTAATCTCATCTCTGATATTAGCATTAATTTATTTATATTGATAATTAGTAATTTATTTTTGTTCATATATGTAACACTGTATGGACAAAAGTATTTGGACACTTTTGAATTTAGATATTTTCTTGAATATCTTAGGGAAGTACTTGATAGATTCCCTTGGAATTTCAAAAGTATAAAAAATGTATTAAACTTCATAAATTTCATGGAAGGTTTTGTTCGGAAGGCATCAAAATCAATCAGAGTCAGTTATTATTCATTTGTACTTTAGTAGAAACAAAAATAAAGTTAAAACTAAAAAAAAATATTTATTGCATGCATAATACTTATTTAACTGAATCTTGAAATGAAATTCCATATATTAAATGTCAAGTGTGCCTTTAAAAATCAAAAATTGCCCTTAAGAGTCCAAAAGTGTTTCAGTACTGTGCTCTTTTTTATATCTGGGAGGAACTTTAGTACTAGTACTATATCTACTAATACTAGTTATCTTTATAGTACTTATCTTTTATGGTGGTGCCAGTGGCGGCTCGTGTAAATTTTCACAGGTGGGGCCTGATCCATCGTATGATACGTAATTTAACTTTAATACTATTCATTATTCAAACATGAAAACAAACATTAATAAAATGGGATGTAAAATGAAATTTCGGATTTTTTTTTTTTTTTTTTTTATGATGGCGAATCTTAAATTCAACACTATGGAAAACATTGCATAAAATTATCTCAGAAATTAAAGTTTTATAAATACAATTGAAAAATTCTGCAATGTTCTGATCAATGGAATATCAAAATTTATTGTGAAAATTAGTAAAATACATCAGAAAAAATAACTTACTTTTTTACTCAATTTCTCAAGTGGCAAGAAAGCTAAATGTGTTTTTTAGGCATATATCCGATTTTCAAAAATTTCATCACCAATTGCCCATTGCGCAGCACTAGTGCGACGTAAAACCCAACCAATCAATCAACCTCAGTAAGGGGCCCCTTTCCGATTTCTAGTTGAGGGCCCCCAAAGGAGCCAGTCCGGGCCTGCTTCAATGCATGGTGATGCATATATGAATCATACCAATTTTTACTGAATTTAGCATTAAAATTACTATGAAACAGGTGGTCTACTGGGCTAATTTTAATCTTAATATATCCATATCAATATTTAACTGTTCTTTTTCCCAGTATATGGCAGAATGAACTTCAGCCAAGAAATCAGAATTCATTTTTTTTTTTTTTTTTTGTTTTTTTTTTTTTCCAGTGGTAAATCAAGCTTTGTATAATTCATAAATTCAATATTAGAGACTTGAATATTTTACTGTATCAAACTGAAGGTATGTATTTTTCATTTCTATGTTAAGATTTACCCACAGAATCATTTTAAAATGAAATATTTCAATTTTTCTGTTTGATTCATTTATGCATTTATTTATGATTATGAGTGCAGTTTGATGCATATATGAATCAGGTTAAAATTTGGAGTTGATTTTTAATAATAAGACCTCATAATACCTTTTATTTCATGATAATGTTTTTATCAGTGATACTCGATATTTTCATTTAAAAAGAAAAAAAATGCTGTAAACTTGTTTTTAATGGTCACAGGTCTATGATTCTAACACTCATTTTAAAGATATTGATGAGTTCTTTTGAAAAATACTCATATTGAAAATTTACACTGAAAAAGTACAGCTCTGGAAAAAATGTTAAGGCCAAGGGAAAAACTTAGTATATTTCACAACCGCTGATATGAGTTTTATATAAATTTGAATATAACACAAGAAAGGGCAATTTTAATTATATCTCTAAAATATTTGCAAAAAATTAAATTACTTCTTATTTTAAAATTTCTTTTCTTTTTTCATATATGTAAAGAGCTGAAAAAAAATATTAATGTCACATAAGGTATTTTTTTAAAAAACAACTAATAACCTAAAAACTTCGCCGTATTTTCAGTTAATTTAACCATTTTTGAGATTATTAAAAAAAAAAAAAAACTGTTGTCTGAAAAAAAGAAAAAACTTCAAAATATTTACAAATACATATTGAAATTTTCTGGCTCGACCATATCGGCAAACTAGGCGATGGCCTAGGTTGTTCAAATCTAGGGGGTGGCACAATCCAGGCAACAAGATCTATTTTGGTTATTACTATTTAACGGCACTTTAGAATAGATAAAATGTAGTCTTGGAAACACAGCACTCATTCATCTCTCTTGCGACTTTCCTGACAAATGAAAAAAAAAAAAAAAAAAACATGATGCCTGTTTGTCTACTATATTATGTGAAAATCTTAAATGCTTACAATCTTTATCTAGAAAAGATGGAAGGGTACAAGCCTGCTGCTAAGACTTGGAGACATTTACTGAGTTTTTCTTGGCGCATTTTCAATTGGTCGTGTAAAAATGAAGTAAATGGATAATCCTTGAATTGGCTTTTCAGAGCATCAAAGTCAATCTAATTTATCTGATGAGAAGCGCTAGAGAAAGAATCATAAATAACTGGCTTGATTTTACCATAATAACAATCTATTTATTTGAAAAACTTTCAACGTGAAAGTGAGTTTTGAAAACAGTCCATCATTAAATCTGTCCATCTAATTGTTAACAGCTTTACACTATATCTAAAGTCACCGAGTCATTATTTAATGGGGCTGTACTTTATCGCGACTATAAAGTTTTGACTTTCCATTCAAGTGTCTAAATTGTACATCATGTTTCATCTCGTGAATCATCCCTTGCACATCTTTTATATTTTGTTCTTTTCTTATTTTTAAATACTTTCCCTAAAAGCTATCTTTTATTTCTGGAGGGTAGGAAAATAGGTTTTATGTTGCACTAGTGCTACATATGGGCAGTTGAAACCTTTAATTTCTAGAAACTGTGATTCAATTGTCTTTTCAACTTACTTTAATTTTCGTAAATTTTATTTTTTCCTCAAAAATTTCTCTCACTCTTGTATTTTCTCTTGAATTACTTTAACTTTTCAATGAATCTCTTCTTACATGGCTTCTATTTTATCCTTAACTCCTCTTGTCAGGGTTTCAGCTATTCTTTCAATTCCTGTTGTCCGGCTTTCATCTTCTTTTAGCCATCTTCTATCTCTTCATGTCCAATTTTCATCTCATGTTGTGCTGCTGTCATATGATTTTGTCCAGATTACAATTCTTTTAACTAGACAGTCAAAGCTTCAGAGTTTTTTCACGTTTTCTGCAATACTTCTAGTCAAAATCATTAAGTGTGTCTGCCTTACATTCAGAGCCATCCCTAGGAAAAGCAAGGCCTGGTGGGAAAATTTTTGCGAGGCCTTTTCACTCACCCTGTATTTTTTCACAATTATTATGTATATGAAAGATATATATATATATATATGTCGTATTTATTTATGTGACAAAACCTGTAAACTATAATTTTTAAAATACAGATTTCTTACATATGTATCTTCCTTCAGACTGAATTCAAATGATCTTTTGCTAAGAAAATTTCTCTCTCTGTCCCTCTCACTCTCTCTCTTTTGACATAAAAAGATTTTTTTTTTTTAATTATTATTATTATTATTTACATGTGGATGTGAGTAATAAACTTAAAATCAATTTTGGTCAAAAATTAAATTTGCACATGCGAAAAACTTCATTTTTAACTAGCATATTGTGGCCACCACAAGGACTTTCTATAAAATCTCATGCAAATTCACGCAGTACAAATTACTTATTACATTATAATTTATTAAAACTGTTTTCTCTGATGAATGCAGACGAGATAGAGTCATAAAAATGATAGCCACTTTTAGTTAAAAGTATAACGCTAAATAGATAAAATTTGCACTTTTTTCCTTTTAAAGAAGATTCCCGAAATATGGGATATTTTTTAGGCTGGTTGCTGAAATATGTGATTATTATATCTCTAATCGATATCCCCCTTTTTTTCAAAACCATTTCCTGAAATATGTGAAAATTTTGCAACCTTTTACTGAAACATTTAATCGAATTTGCCACTGATTGCTAAACTTTAAGCTTAATAACTCAGCTGTTTAACGAAATTAATGATTATTCTTTTACTATTCGGTAAAATTCCCGCTTTTCTTTAAAAAAAAAGGCTATTTACCAAAATATAATATGCAATAGTTTTGCAGCCTGTTATAGAAAAGCAGAACCGTTAAATCGTTGTACGTTTTATAATGCAAATAGTTTCCAAAATATGCAAGAATTCATCGCTAACCAATTTAATTTGTATTATTTTCAAAATTACTTTCTGAAATACGTGATAATTTTAGGGCCGAGTTATGAAATATTGAATTATTTCGCAAAATATTGTCAAATTTATTTTTTATATATCAAAAAAGATCCGGAACTCAAGATTATTTCATCACTAAATTATAAAATTTATTTATATTTTTTTTCTTTCGAAAGCTTTTCCAAAAACACGCAATACTTTTGTGGTCTATTTTTGAAATATGGAACCATTTCTCTGCTAATTGTCAAAATTTATATTTAATAACACAATTAATTGCTGAAACATTCAATTATTCTTTCGCTAATCAGTAAAATTCGCGTTACTTCAAAGAAATTTCCCGAAATATGAAAAATTCTGAATGTAAAAAATCGAAAAAAAAAAAAATGGTAAAAATCGTTCTAAATGTAAAAAATGGTAAAATTCAAAAATAATTTTCTGAAGACCAAACTTGGCAATGAAATAATAATAATGCAAATTATTAAACTGATATTTCTACTTCCAAAGATTAAATAAAACAATCAAAATAATAACTTAAAACAATCACCATAAATTTCCATGCAGTTAAGTTTCTTGATTAAATTTATCATAAATGATGCATGTTGAAATAATTATAAGTACAAAAGGTAATAATTATGATTATGCACTTAGAGGAAAAAAAAAAGGAAAAATCGCATTTCATTAAATATGATTTCTAAATGAGAGAATCCTAAAGAAACACTATCAGGATAATAATTTGAAAAAAAAAAAAAAAAGATTTTTCCACCTGAATCTGCGTGAGCAAAAATCATGCTTCATCTTCCAAAATAATAGTAAATAAACAATAGTTTGATATGAAAGAAATAAAGATAGAGGCTTTGATAAACAGAACATGGAAAATGCTTCTGGTTTCACTCAGTGGCGGATTTCCCCCCCCCCCCCAAAAAAAAAAAAATGGGAGTCGTCTTTTAACCCACAAACAGTGGATTGTAGCCTATCATAGCACAGCTTTTTCCCACAAACATTGAAAGTTCCACCTCGTTCTAGTTTTCCATTCTCGATGAACACAAGCCAGATCATGTATAAAATGTTACTTTCCTATTAGAAAATAAGTGAAGAAATTTTAGAAAATTTGGAGTGGAAGGATGATCCTTCCACTCCAAATTTTCTAAAATTAATTAAGGTTGATGAAAAAAGACTTTCTAATAAGTGAAGGTAGTTTTCGACAGTACATTACAAAAGACGACGTGCCAATGTTGAAAATGTGACCCGAACTCTGCTACGAATGCACTACTAAAAATAATTTTTTTTTTCTTAAACACTGTAAAAGTGATTTTGGATTTGATAAACAGAAAGCATTTTCAGAAGAAATTAATATTGCGGTATCATTCCTATCGGAGTCAGAGCCAACCCGATTATGATAAATAAAAAAGAAGTTTAATTATGCTGTCAGCTGATGAATCTACAAGTGATGCTAAACATTATTTTAAAATTAATTTTTATATTTCTTTTCTTGATACAGCAAGAAATACAGTTGATGAGAAGTTCAAATAGACCAAAAAGATAAATCATGTTTTCTGATGCCTTTCTAACGATTGTGAGTCGTAAAAAATTTTCAAAGTGATTTTGAAATTATGTAGAAGATTAGGAGATTCTCTTACTTAAGGAGACTCTAAGGATATTAATGAAAGTACACCACAGGAAGTTTTGAATAATTTTTGTGAAAATGAACTAGTACATTGCGTATCGAATTCAGTAACAGCAATGAAATTGTCACTTCCTGTGTCTGTGGCGAGTGGAGAACTCAGCTTCATATGATTGAAATTAATAAAAACTTACCTGCCTTCTACAGTGATGTGAGAACGATTTGTAGGACTATCACCATTTTTAACAGATCTAGATGAAGGTAAAACAATTCATTTGAAGGATATTGTTTCTACTATTGCTAAGTAACACAAAAAAATCAATAATGTGCAATATGCAATAAAAATAAATAGTTGGTTATTTATTACAGTATTTAATTGTCTGTGTGTCTTACATTTTTTAAAAATTTGTTTTAATGGGACACCATTAAAGCTTTTTGCCTTGGGCACCAAATTTGCTTGGATCGACACTGGAGATATAAACATTTTATCCGTGATTTCTGCAGCTTTTATAGGTGTGAGTTCCTGCACTGAAGCTAAAATAAATTGAGCATTAAGTGGTAATTGCTGTAAAAATAACTCAAGTAAAAATGTGTTGGACACACTGTGATTTTCAGCACGTCTTTGCGTAATTTGTAGAAGCTCTAAATGTTTTTGATTGCCAAGGTGCTCACCAGCTAATGTACGTATTTCCTGTGACTTGTTATTGCCACAATGAAGTAAATTTCATCTTTCAAATTCTTAATGGATCAGAAGAATCGGTAGAAATTATGACATCATGAACGATCATGACTATTTCCAGAAGTAGGTGCAAAACACAATAATTGTACTCTGTTTTTGAATCCGTAATAGGTTTCATCACTGGTAATTGTAAGGTCGATTCTACCATGGTAAGCCATAAAGCTGGGTCAGTCGGAATAAATGCAAGTATTTTTACTGCGGCCGTTTCATGCATCTTGAATCAAAACTTCACAATACGAACAAAGAAATATTAACACAAACAAACAAAACAAAATTAAAATAGTTTTTTATGTGTTTGTCACCATTGTAGTAGGTTGGATGATAAAAGTAATATTATGTGATGGTTAATTCAAATCAAATACCACATTTAGAAAAATATAACATTTCATAATAAAACGTAGTGAAAATAATGCCAAGCAGTGAGTGGTGAAAATAATGCTGAGCTGTTTGAAGAACCAAAACTAACTTCTCTCAAGTAAACAGTTACAGTGCAGTAGTGAGAGCAGTAGCTGTTTTTTTAACTGCGCTAGTACCACCATATATGATTTGCACCAGGGAGGATTGATACATCACCATACTCTTACTTTTATTCAAATATTTCCTACAAAAATTACAAAACACTGGCGTTTAACACTGAATTGGAAATCATTATTTATTTCATATATATTTGGATTAATTTTGATTTTCAATGTTTAATTTAAATACAAAATCTTTACACATATGTCAGAATTCAGAATCGGCTTTACAGAAACATCCTCAGCACTAGTATTGTGCAATGATCTACCCCTACCTATTACTTCCCATTTAAATCAATTTTGCATATGTGCTGTAGCTACCCCCTTTTCTCTCATTGAAATTGAAACAAAGTTTCACTGATTCATGTTTCTTAAATCACAAATATAGATGCTTAGTTGAAATCATCGGTGAACAGGAAGAAATAGAAAAAAAAATTGGGAATAACCAAGTTAAGAAAAAGAAATCAATAGTGTATGAAGAATTAAATTAACTTTAGAAGAAGCTAAAATACTGCTTGTACATTTTAGTGTAAATACCACATTTTTTTTTTTTTTTTTTTTTTTTTTTTTTTAATCCTAATTGTTATACAGTCGTCTCAAGTTGTAATTTTATCAGAGTAATTTTGTGTTTTTTCTAGTTGACATTTTGAATTTTTTCGAAAAACAGATACTGACACTCACATAAAACACAGGATTGTCATATTAAAACCAATACTACAATTGCTTTTTTGTTATAGGCACCTGGTATAAGAGCATTCTTGTAAGAGAATACACATTCCCCTTTGGAAACATGCTACTATCTCTAGAATTGTCCTTGTCATTCCACATCATATCCAGCTGCACTGTGCTATGATCAGTGCAGTAATATTTCTCTACATCCTGATAGGTTTCATCACACTAAACCTGTCAGCTGAGTAATCTTTGATTAGTTTGCGTTGTGTGATAGGAAATTGTAGCAAAATCTTCTTCAAAAATGCAAAAATCAAAAAAGACTAATGTCTGAAAAAATTGTTATAAAATGATAGCCACTTTGCAATATAGATTATTTTTAATAGTATTATGGTCTGAATAAAGATTTTGTGAAAGAGAGAAATTTGTTTTAAGAAAACTTCATTATAAAGAGGTTCTACTGTATATTGATTATTTTATTAATGCATTGTCGTACATAATTTTTTTTATTTTATATTTATAATTGCCTAAAATTATTTTCTATTTTGAAAGAAGCTTTAACAAATATCATGTTTGGAATTTTCATTGAATATGTGGCTTTTAGTGTCTAAAATTATGCTAAAATTTACTCAAGGGACTAAAACTAAACATTAGGAATATATAATAAACTGTAGATGCAAATTTTTTTACAAGAAATAGTTTTAGAATGTTTTTTGCACAGAATTTTAAGTTTTTGACAATTGTTATCTAAAATTATATTAGAAAGAGCTTTTCGGCATGATAGTTAAAACCAGATTAAAAAAATCTGCCAAATACTTGCAAGCCCTGATGCAGCTATGTTTAGCATTAGTTTATAAAACAATTTATTTATCAGAATTCAAGTATCAGTGTAGCATTGTATGATGATTTATTTTTTTCTTTTGTAAAAATTTAGGCCATGGATGAAATGATGGACGCACTTCAGAAAGCAGCAAATTGCAATGACATCGGTGCTGTACTAATAACTGGAAGTGGACATTTTTTTTGTTCTGGTATTGACCTGAAGGAACTAACATCAGCCATAGATTATGATAAAAAAGTTGAAGAAATAGCCATAAAGATAAAGTAATTATAATTACTGAGGAAATTTTATTTGTACTCCAGATTTCTGTTTAAATTTCTAGAGGCACAATGTACAGAAAAATGTAATTTTTTTTTTTTTTTTTTTTTTTTTAATGAAGGAATTGTTGCTACTGTTGAATCCCAAACTAATAACTTTCATTGGAATTCGAATGACTCAGAAGAAAATAGATACTTTATATCTGACTAAAAGGTTTAACTCTCATATTATTTAACTCTCAACATAAATTGACGCATTACTAAAATAACTCAAAAGAAGAATACGCCAAATCATAATGACACTAATAACACAGCAACTTTATTCCAAAACCAAAACACAAAGACAATATCTAGCTGTTGCCAGATTACTAAATCATAACTAAAAGTTTATATCAGTCCTTTCCTAACATCCTCCCACCTTGAGTTGTGGGGGAGGCACGACTCAAAACAAATTAAACACTACAAGTCCAATCTCAGAGGAACATTAATTGTCCGTCCACATCTTGTTCTTTTAATTTCTCGTTCAGAGATTACAGGGGTTGTTACACGTTGTTCGGACATCTTTGGTCTTGGCGCATGATTTCTTACTACTTGTTTCTGAATAATTTTGGCTTCAGACGCTGTTATTTCTAGCGGATATAGACGCTGAATAGGCCTAATTAACTCTCTGTCTGCCGTCTGGAGCTTCACCAATCTCACGACTCCTTCGGCTCCAGGAAGGAGTTCTGTGACTCGTCCAAGAGGCCATTCAATACGTCTTCTGTTGTCACATCCAATAATAACCACATCACCTACGGCTATAGTTGACCACCTTTTAGACTTGGGTTTTTGAACAAGTGCACCTAAATATTCTGATCTGAATCTCTTCCTCAGTTCTTTTTGTAGAGCCAGTCTGTACTTCACCCTTTTGTTAAGGCTGTTGTGATCCGCAGCATCACAATCTGGAACACCAAATTCCTTTATGTCCTGCAGAAATAATGATGGAGTCAGAGGAACAAGTTCAGAATCCTTTTCTGAGACATATGTGAGAGGTCGGGAATTTATGATGGACTCACAATCACATAATACTGTGATCAGCTCTTCATATTTTAAACATACTCGACCTAAGATTCTTTTCAATAGATCTTTCATTATTCTTATCAATCTTTCCCACCAGCCACCCCACCACGAGGCAGTTGGAGGGTTGAATTTCCATTGAATACGATTAACTGCACTATATTTGCTTATGCGATTCCAGTCTAAGGACTGCAGCACGTTTGCAGCTCCAACGAAGTTGGTTCCATTGTCGCAATAAATTACAGAGCATCTTCCTCTTCTTGCTATGAATCTACGCAATGCCAACAAAAAAGCATCAGTTGTCATTTCTGAAACCAATTCTAGGTGGACGGCCCTATAAATTGCACAAGTAAAAAGACAAACCCAAACCTTCTCATGTCCTTTTAAAATTAAAGGTCCAGCACAGTCAACACCGGTGATTTCAAATACTGCAGCATCTCGAACACGATTTTCTGGAAGAGGAGCTGTAATGGCATCTAGATTCCTACCAGAATACCTTTTGCACCTAACGCATTTAGAAATAACGGATCTCACCGTTCTTCTGCCGTTTAGTATCCAAAAATGTTCTCTCAAAATATTTAACAAAATCTGAGTACCTGCATGGCCATTTTTTACATGATGATGAAATATCAATAGCCTCACTACTTCGTGTTGTGAAGGAAGAATTGCAGGTTTCCTAAAATCCTCACAGTCTTCTCTATAAACAATCTTAGTTCTAAGTCTGAGAATGCCCTCTGGATCTTTAAATACTTCTAAGGACTTTAGTTTTTCATCTTTTTCGTTTATAAATGTCTCCCTTTGTATCATCATCAATATTCTTTTTTCAGCTTCCACAAACTCTTCAGAATCAAGGCTGCCACGTTTCCTTACTTCCTCTGAAAGACGACAGTTTCTTACGAATCTCAATATCCATCCAATCAAATATACAATCTTCTCGTATTGGGAAAAATAGCGGTAATACCAATCAGTTTCAAGATTTTCATTATTGGCGATCAGGACAATATCCGAGGAGGAACGAATACTCTTTTTCCGTTCTTTAAGAACTTCATTTTCATCAGCAACATACTCAGTAGAGGGCCACATATCAGGTTCTAAATACAGCCATTTGGGTCCCTCCCACCATTTCGACTTCAGTAGTTGATGACCAGAACAACCTCTACTAGGCAGGTCAGCAGGATTAAAAGGTCCAGGCACATGCCTCCATTTTTCCTTGGAAGTCAAAACTCTAATTTCTTGGACTCTGTTGTTTACGAAAGTGTTCCAGGGTTCTTCTCTTTTTATCCAGGTGAGCACAGTGGTAGAATCTGTCCAAAAGTAAATTTCTTCATGCGGAATCTCACTCAATATTGTAGGTGCAAGTCGAGATGAAATAGTGGCCGCAAGCAATTCTAATCTCGCAATTGTTGTTGCCCTCTTGCCACTCGGAGAAACTCTAGTTCGTGCTTGTAATAATTGTACTCTGACAGATTCACTAGTTTCTATTCTGATAAAAACTGCAGCAGCATAAGCATATTTGCTTGCGTCGGAGAAAAAATGCAAGGAACATTTCTCATTGATGTCACCACTTCTTAAATATCGAGGAATACGAACATTTTCTAAGGGTGAAATATTCTTTAGCCACTTTAAAAATTCATTCTTGATTAATGAGTCTACTTCTTCTTCCCAGTTTACCTTCATGCTCCAAAGTTTCTGCAAAAGCAGTTTAGGGAATAATGAAACTGGACAAGCCACTCCAATTGGATCAAAAATTCTATGGGCTGCAGACAATATAACTTTCTTTGTAACTTTCTCGAAACATAGCTCTTTTAAGCTAGCTAAATTAATACCCAATGTATCTGCCTCTTTATTCCATAATATCCCTAGCACATTTGTTTCAGGTTTAGCTTCATCGGTGAGGTTCGTGTATTCCCACCCTCTCAATTCAAACTTCCTTTGGGCCATAACGTTTGTGGCCATTTTCATGAATAACTCCAATTCGTCTTTGTTTCGCACACTTGTAACACAGTTATCAACATAAAAACTGTTCATAAGTAATTTAATCATATTCTCAGGATATTCATCATTTTTACTTTTCAAAACATTTTGAAGATGATATTGAATCACAATACCCAAAAGAAAAGGGCTGCATGATACCCCAAAAACCACACGACAGTGACGATAGTGCTTCAGCTCGCCGTTTTCTCCAAACCACAAAAAACGTAAATAATTCTTATCAGAGGGCGAGATACTGATTTGTAGAAAAGCCTTTCTTATGTCCGCTATTACACCTATTTTTTCTAGCCGAAAACGATATAACACAGTCGGTATCAGTTCAATGAGGTTTATGCCACTCTCTAAGCAATCGTTGAGACTAGGTGAGCCCTTCTGCTTTGCTGAAGCATCGAAGACTGGTCGGACTCTGGTAGTGCTGTTTTCCTTTATCACAGGGCGATGAGGTAAATAGTGTGCAGGTAGTTCCAATTCATCTTGAGGCACTAACTCGATTATTCCTTCATCTAACCAATCTTTAAATACGTTTCCATAGAGCTCATAAAGTCCTTCCTTTCTCAAATTATTCTTGACTCTGTCAAGCCTTTTCAGACACAACTCAAAATTGTCGGGAAGTGGAAGGTGGGATTCTATCCAAGGCATATGTACTACAAAACGATCATTCTCAACTTTAACGGTATTTAAAAAATGTTGCTTTGCTGCCTCTTGTAATTCAATAGCTGTTTTCTTTTCCGATGGGTCAGTTATGCCCAGTGAATCAAGAGCCCACAATTGAGAAATGCAAGCATTAGTAGTAAGCATAGAAGTAACTGTCACAGCTATGCTATCATTGTTAGTACGGCCAATAATTGTCCAACCTAATTTTGTTTCCAGAGCAGTGACTCCAGACTTTAATTGTTTACAGTTTCCAGTAGATAGCTTACCCGCAATATCTGCTCCTATAAGTACCTCAATGGGTCCATCAATATCATCTGTAAGGCGTATACCATATTTGGAAAGTTCTTGCATGTATGGTTCCCGTGTCACAGCAGAAATTGTTTCACAAATTACTGTTTGACTCAAAGCATTAAAGTGACAGTTATAAGTTTCTGACGAATTGGATAAATACACTGTAAAAACATCATGTTGACAAACTGCTGTATTAGAACCTCCAAACAGCGAATGTTGTAGGTACTCTTTTCCATTAGACTGGTACTTCATTTCTTCAGCAGTAGACCGTAAAACATATGACCTTTGTGATCCAGTATCTATGATGGCCCTAACTTTACGTTTCATTCCTTGTCCTCTCATGACTACCGCAAATGTCTGTAAAATAACATTCGGAGTTTTAGACAAACTTGCCAAAGCTTCATCTTGTTGTATCATCTTTGTTTCCGCTTCGTTCTTTTGAGACGTTGGAGTAGATTCCCCGGAAATACTTTTACATAATAGCAAGTTGTGCTTTTTCCCACATAGTTGGCAGTTGAACTTTGACTTACAATTCTTAACAGCATGTCCTTCTTTCAAGCAAAGGAAACAACAACGTGCATTTTCTACAGCTGTCTGTTTTTCTTCCAAGGTCATTTTTTGAGCTTTTCTGCAATTCCATGATTTGTGATCAGCAGAACAAAATATGCAAAATTTCTTGTTATTCTGTGAAGAATATAAAAGCTCAGTTGCTGTGGAAATACGGGGTTGGCCCTTTCTTTGGCGAGTCTCTTGGCGATCCTCAAAATTGGTTACTTTTACCGAACGATTAAAGCTTTGTGCTGCTATCAAAATTCTCTCTTCACTCTCTACTTCATCTTGTAAAAAGGTAAGAAGACGGTCTAAATTACTTATGGCCTTTGTTGAACCATCGGATTGCCCTTCCTGTGACAACTCTTCTTTAGATCGACGGTTAGCAGATCTAAATCTCTCCCATGCCCGCAATGTTTCATTAGGGATAGCGGATTCAACAAGCGGATAAAGCATAGCAGCATACTTATCTTTTGTTACTCCCAAAGTCTCTAAAGCTCTTAATTTTGATTCTAATTGATCATACAACTTGCGTAGAACAATTCTCTCTGATTTTTGTCTTGACATGATTATTGACAGCAGATCTCGCACGTAGACTTCTATCAGCAGTTCATCCCTGCCATAGCGAACCTGTAACTGCTTCAAAGCTTTCTCGTAACTTTCTCCACCAGGCGGGAAACTTTTTATTAACTCTTCAGCCGACGAGTTTTTCTCCATGGCTTGTGCTAAATATGCAAATTTATCATGATTATCCAAATTTGGATCCTTATCTATTTTTTGAAATTGTCCCCAAAAGCCTAGCCAGTTCTTTATATCACCATCAAATGAGGGTAGTTTAATTTTCGGATAATGCAGTAAAGTATTTGGCGAATTATTAAAACTATTGGCAACTAAAACTTCCTGTTTCTCATTCAAAAGGTCATTTAATTTATTTTCTAAAATTCTCCATTTATCAATATAACACTCTGATTCATCAATTTCTTTATCGATTTGATCATCTTTTTCCTTAGAATCTAATAAAGCCTCTCTATATTCATATTCACATGCAAGCATCAGTTTAGCTTTTGATTCTATTAATTTTAACTTTGAAATTTTCTCATCATTAGGTATTGTATTTTCACTTTCACAAAAGTCATTGCACGCAATGGTAAATAATCGTCTATTCTGCTTACGAGATGCTTTTAATTTATCCATATTACACAATAAAGTTAAACCAGCTTACTTGCAGATGTCTTTGTCTTGTCGAACGGACGCCAGATGTTGAATCCCAAACTAATAACTTTCATTGGAATTCGAATGACTCAGAAGAAAATAGATACTTTATATCTGACTAAAAGGTTTAACTCTCATATTATTTAACTCTCAACATAAATTGACGCATTACTAAAATAACTCAAAAGAAGAATACGCCAAATCATAATGACACTAATAACACAGCAACTTTATTCCAAAACCAAAACACAAAGACAATATCTAGCTGTTGCCAGATTACTAAATCATAACTAAAAGTTTATATCAGTCCTTTCCTAACAGCTACTATTTTATGGGTTTTCATTTGCTACTTACTCATAAAATGCCTTATTTTAATAAAAATGAAGTCTATGGTTCAAAATTGTAAGTTTTAATGGACAAAACAAAATCTTCACAAACTCAGGTTTAAGAAATATGTCATAAAACTGTTGCAATATCTATTCATTTTAACCAGTGATATGAGACTTGCTTATAATCTATGTAGTAAATATATTTAGCCGCTTCTAGGAAAACCCTGGATCAGTATATATATCGGTTAAGGCTTTTAAAACTACTAAAAATTTATTCTTTAAAAATTAAAAATTTAAAATACACTAAGCCACTATCAATTATGCATGAAGTATTTCCCATATTTTTACAGAAATCTACTTTTCTGAAAGTTATTTTTACTGTCAATCAATTATTTTGCCAAAGATCAACATAATTCTTGCTTTTTTATAACCTAATAGCTGAAATATGTTTTATATATATATATGTAACATATGTGCACATAACACAAGGATGGCCTACCTGCAGCCCACCGTGCAGTTTCTTGCTGCCCACAAGGAGACTAACGATATTTAAAGTTTGACAGCTTTGGTTAACGGATCAAAAATTAATAAATATGGTCTGACTTTTCAAAGTGAAAATACCTTTCAACGATTATGATAGCTAAAGAACTGTTATAATGAAATATTATTAGATCCATTATTCATTCTTTTTATTATAGTTTTAATATACAATCATAAATTTTTCATGATACCATTGTTAATATATGAATGAAAATAATTTAAATTAATGTATTCTGCTCTGAATTTTCACCCTACCCTTCCCCGAAAAAAGTGTATACATACATGAATTATATACTCACAAACATATATACTCATATGCATATGTACAATCATAAAACAATAATAATAGTAATAATAATAATAATTTTCTTCTCCGACTAATTTCACCGTAAATTATCAGCTAATTTACGGCGAAATTTGTCGGGAAAGGGGGGGGGGGCTTTTTTATGACTGTACATACGGTGCAGCCTGAACGAATAAAATAGATTTCCAAAGTGGCCCACCAAGTGTTTTGGGTTGGACAGACCTGACATAACATATATAACAATATGTATCAAACTTGCTATTTAAGGTATGTATTATGAAAAATTAAGCTGATTCAATTTGAGTGTATATTGCCCGACAGTTGGTGCTGCTATTACTCTCTACGCTTTTCCCAAACACCTATATTTGTACGTCTATCTGTAAAAATTGCATCAAATTTCATACATAAATTGTTCACAGTAAGAAAAGTAATAGCAGTATCACTTTTTAGCCAATATATATGCAGTTTCAATCAGCATTATTTTTAGAGGCGAGGTGAGTAGTGATTCAGAAAATTCTTGGAAATGCTGAAAAGAGAGCATAGAGCAGGGCACAAAATTTCAACTTAGATTACGCTCGCTGAAATAAAAAATTACTCGCCACAAAATATGATTAACTTACTCTATTTTTTACATATAAGGTGACAAGAATTTTTTATTGGAAAAAGAGGAGAAATTATGCAATGTCTTTTATTTTATAAGAAAATTGAATACATTTAATTTTGAAAAAGAGGTCATTGTAGAGGACACAAAATTGAATGAAAATTATTATAAAAAACGATTCAAAAGCTGCTTTACCTAAGTGGTGGAAACATTTTTATCTCAAATGACGAATTTGGATCAGTACACTTTAATTTAAATTAATAACATACGGATACAAGTGGAAAACCCACTAGTTTTTATAGGTGTCACCAGACAATATATATATATATATATATTTTAATTATTAATTTTTGCTTTTTTTTTTTGGTACTTTTATGCAGTTATATAAAGAGCTGGTAGAAATTTTTTTTATTAAAATCATAATCATAAAAGAAAAAAATAAAATTGGCAAATGAAAAAATAAAATTAATATTCAGCAGATGAAACAATTTGTTTTAAAGAACAGTCATTCTTTATCAACTTTTTATAAAAGTTCTCACAAGTATAACCTAAATTAATGTTATTAGTTAATAAGTTTTTAAAGTAGGTATATAAAGGGGATTTTTTTTACACGTCTACATTTTGATCATTGAAGAAGGCAGTCGCTTTGAGGGAGCTTTTTTGCCAGGAGAACATAAAATGAATTCAACTAACTTTTGCATATTTTTGTGAGGTGGTGGTAGTGTTATCATTAAGGCCAATTTTCTGCACTAGGTCTCTAGGCCTGAGTTGGAGAGTCCTCCGCCATGGGGTCTTTTTTACCGCAGAAAACTCCTAATGGCTAAGCCAACAAGTGCGACCGGGTATCAAACTCAGCGCCTCACGTATACCAGCTTCGAGGACAGAACCTCTCGGTCGCTACTGGGCCTATTTTAATGAGGAATATTATTCATGCAAAAGTGAAAACACACATCAACTCACCACGTATCATATCAAACGGAGCACTACCTTCCACCTTCTTAATGATTTCATGACAATTTCAATAGTGATTCCGTGTTCTGGATCAAAGAATCATACAAATATAGGGAATACTTTTATTTATATGGGTTTCGAAAAATATGAATAGACATAAACCATAATATGCTTTGGCAAGTTAATTAGAAAGTTGTTCTTTTGCGAATCTAACGCAGAAAAAAAGTTAGTGTTACCGTTCGATACAGCCAACAGCCGATTGAGCTTCCCAGTTTTGCGAAATTTTTTAAATTAAGGACTAAATCCTTTTCATTTGAAAAAGAGGACAGAGAACGAAAAACATACAAAAGAGGACTTTTTAGTGCTGGAATTTTTTTTTTTTTTTTCGTTTAAGAGGGTAGAGCGTTGAAAAAGAAGACTGCCCTCTTAAAAAGAAGATATCTGGTCACCTACCCTAAGATTAGTATGATTTTATGTTTTTAAATCAATATATATATATATTTTTTTTTTTTCTTTCTTTTCTTTCTTTTTTTTTTTTTTGGTAGCACCGTACATTGTAAGAATTCTATCTACATTTACACTGAAATTTTACTCGCCACAGGAAAATTTCCACTCGCCAATGGCGAGCGGATATTTTGGGCCCTGGCATAGAGAAAATCAACTTTTTAATGACGCGAGATTAGATCTGCTAGAAACAAAACTGAAGATACTATTTTATTTTTTCTGTATAAAATGCTCTGCTTCCATTGCTTCCACAGACACCACTGATTACTTTTGTAATTTATACTGACATGCCATAACACATTTGGTGTATTTTTATAATATAGAATCTGGGATATAGCATTCCTGCAAATGGAATTAAATTTCAGCATAGCAGTGCTACCTGTCAGTTGATAGGCACCCAAATTGAATCAGTAGAGTTTCACATAATACACTGATGCACAAAATTAAACTAATAACCTGATTTTCTTTTTTTACTTCTTTTGCATGTAATTTTTAAACAAATGAAATAACTTAAAATTCGGATGACATGTTCATAATCATATCATTAAAGGAATTTTATATAACTTTAGCATAAGTAAGAATTTTAAGCTTTGGGAAAAATGAAAGATTTCAACAATTATAGAAAACAAAACTTAATGAAAAATGGTCATAAGGATGCATTACAGATAACTGAAAATGCACATACATTCATTTGTTAGATTAAAATCAGATTTTTCTTCATGTATTGACTTTTCTGTTTCTTCTTTTTCACACATGAATAACTTTTTAAAATCATACACATACAAACGTGAAAATTGGATAAGATGTATACATTATGTATAAAATGTATGCATTACAAGAAAAATAATTACGTAAAGAAAAATAGATTTAGTTTAGTATTTGAAGGCATGTGTATCACTATATATCAGTAATGCAGCTTTAAGGCCATTTTTCATTAACTGTTCTTTTCTAAAATTGTTGATTTTTTCCAAAGCTTACTTTTGAGAATATTTGAATAATTATTAGTTTAAAAATTATTACTTATGCTAAAGTTAAACATAAAATGCGATTAATAATATAATAGCAAACATGCCAACCAAATTTTATGTTCATGTGTTTATTTGTTTAAAAGTTATGCACAAAAAAAGAAAATTTGGAAAACAGGTTCCTTTAATTTATTAAAACAGAGTACATATATTTCACATACCAAGTTTTGGTGCATTTTTACACTGTAGCAGCTGAGATATTGCCTTCTGTTCGAAAAAAAAGTTTCTAAATTTCATTTAGAGTAAAATATCACAGTGGAAAATACTGTTTTAATTTGTTTAAGATTAAGCTAATTTAAGTTACTAAAACAATATTTAAGATAACATATTAATTTTTTTATTCTAGTATTTTATATTTATCAAACATTGAATGAAAGAAAATGTGATTATCAAAAATAGAAATTCAAAATTATGTTTGCCTAAACACAACTGTACGGAGGAAACAATTAACATACTTTAAATAAGCATCTTAATAAATTCAACTTGAAATAAATAGCTACTGAAAGAAATTAAATACTTATTCTGCTGTCAAATAAAATAACACACTTCACAACTACATCTCATCTAAAATTAACAGAACTCCAGGACCAGTGGCAATGAAATGTTTAGCAGCTGTAGCTTTTGTAAACAATCATAATGGCTACAGAAAAAAATGCTGGAGTGAATGTATGTTCGCTCCACAATTTATTTTCCAAAACAGATCAGTAACACACCTGTCCTATGTCTAGTTTGGTTCCAGGCAATTCTATTAGTTGTTATCACAACCATGGCCCTACTAGATCACTCCTCGGTACAAATATCATAAAAAGTGATCATTCACAATTTGTCTAGAAACAAAACTAGCTGTTACGGCACTGCAAGCCGACTGTAACCAGCAGACGCATTATGTGGCATCTTTGATCTTTGCAGTTTTGTTATGGCTGCTCAGCCATAACATTGGCGATTACTCTGGAAATGAAACTTAGTTCTGGTATTGTGGCACTGCAAGCCCATCCTATTAATGATGCATTCTGTGGCATCCTTTGGTCTTTGCAGTTTTGTTATGGCAGTCTTCATGCTTATGCATTGGCATGTTCTGGTAAGGTCATCATATCACAGCATACTCTGCTGAAAAAACACACCACCACCTGGTGCCACAGGAAGGTCATCAAAACATTAGAGACTGGAACTTATGCCATATGCTAATGATTAGGAGTAATTATGTGAGATGATTCGATATGTTAGCTTCAATGTAATCAAAATCTTGTTCATTGAATTCTTAACATTTAATAAAGTGTCTGAGTAAAACAAATAGTTCTTTCAATTGAATAAAAACAGAAAATCACTTTATCTTACTATAAAGATGAATTATATTATCAAATAAAGTGTTTTGAATTGAATAAATGTTATTTAAAATTTAATATTGCAAATGTAAACAATATGTTTAAAAAACAATCTCCTCCGTTAAAATTACTTAAAATAATTAAATAAATTAGGTAAGTTAGTAACTTTAAATTAGAAAACAGCATGGAAAAACCTATAAATGCTTAATTTTACGCTATGATAAAAGAGCCACCTGTTGGGTAATATATCTCAAAAGCTACTCAGCACCAGTGTTAGTTAAAGTTATATTACTTAATATTGAATTTTTATAAAATTCTGTCCATTTGTTCAATAGATACAAAGTTTATACTCACACAGATTCAGATTCATGTTCAGAACACCTGAAAATGTGTAAATTCATTGAAAACTGGAAATCAAAAATTTTCGAGTAACCTTTACTTCTTCTTTTTTTTTTTTTTTTTTTTAATGTAAAATCACACAATCAACTGATTGGAAGAAAATCATATTTATTGAAATTTTATTTTTTCGACTGAGTGAAAATAATGCCTGGACCGGGAGTCGAACCCCGGATCTTTGACTTACAAGGTCAAGGCTCTACCAATTGAGCTATCCAGGCCAACAAACCAGTCGGTATTACTCACTCAGACAACCTTTAGGCAGAAAAGGTTGGTAGGTCAAGGCTTTGGTAGAGCCTTGACCTTGTAAGTCAAAGATCCGGGGTTCGACTCCCGGTCCAGGCATTATTTTCACTCAGTCGGAAAAATAAAATTTCAATAAATATGATTTTCTTTCAATCAGTTGATTGTGTGATTTTAATTAAAATTGTATTTCTTTCCCATTGTTTAATGGTGTTTTCCATTACCTGCGGCTTATTTCTGTTGAGCTATTTAAATGATAGACCAGATGTTTTCTGCCTAAAGGTTGTCTGAGTGAGTAATGCCGACCGATTTGTCGGCCTGGATAGCTCAATTGGTAGAGCCTTGACCTTGTAAGTCAAAGATCCGGGGTTCGACTCCCGGTCCAGGCATTATTTTCACTCAGTCGGAAAAATAAAATTTCAATAAATATAACCTTTACTTCCTAATGTTCTCTTATCATTTGACTTTTAACAGAAATTATTATATATATATATATTACCGCTAAAGTGCAGAAATCAGTTAATCTGCAGATTAGCTAGACAATCTGCACATTAACTAGGGTGATCCGTTAAAGTGAGGAAAATTGTTTCATTTCTCAAATTACCTAGGTAATCTGCGAAATACCTAGATAATCTGCACATTACCTACTAGGCACCCGTTAAAGTTAAAATAAGATCTCTGGTGGTATAATTTTACTGCACGCTGTGTTGTATTTGTTTTTATCATTCGGGAAAAGAAAAAAAAAAGATTACTTTTATTTTATTTTCTTTCTTTCTTTACTTATTTTAATCTGTATGTGTTTTAATTTTTATGTGTTTTAAAGTTATATTTGTTTTATTTATTTCATCTTTTTTATTCTGTCAATATAAGTTTGAAGATGTTATGCATTTTTAATATGAAATATAATATCTTTAATAGCTTACAATAAAGTCTATTTTATAAATGAATGTTAGAACTGTAGTACAGTAACGATTTCTTTTCAAATAAAAATATTTAACAATTAAAAAAAAAAAAAAAAAAAAAAAGTTTTATTAACAACTTATATTGCTATTACTATATTTACAAAAAAAATATGCACCAATTTTTAATTAGCTAAAGAAATATTAAATTAGACAAATCAGAAGCATTTTAAGAAGTACTTCAAACAATTAAAACTGCTTTAATAATTTTTAGAACGCATGAAAATTAAAATGACAGTTTTCCAATGCTTTATTAAACTATATTTTGCAGCATACATATATCTGTACAAGTTTAGGAAATATATTAATTTTACAAAAAAAAAAAAAAAAAAAACTTTATTAACACATTTTATGTGATAAACTACAACGAAATTATTTGAAAAAGCAAACAAAATTAAAAATAAAAATATAATCATGATATATAAAATATATAAAGGAAACTTGAAATTGAAAGAAACAAAAGAAAAAAATTGTAATGAATTGCTAAAAAATGCATAAAAATTTCATTTTAAGTATATATTGAATAATGCCATAATATTGAATGCCATATTTTCCAGAGTTAAAAAATAATACATGTGTTCTTTTTTTCAGTAAGTAATAGTAATTTAAATCAATTTTAAAATAAAGTAGTTTTAAAAAGTTGTGGTTTAATAGTTTTATTTCGGGAGAAAATAATTACTGTGCTGTAAATTTAAGATTCATAATTTAAAATGAAGTTTCACGAGAGAGAGCTTTTAATTAAGATTATATTTCATTAATAAGATGCAGACCCCCCTTATCAAACTTATATTGACAGAATTACAAAAAGAGAAGAAATAAACTCAAAACAATTATAACTTACTTGTACTTTAAAATTTGTGTTGGTCATAATAAGAAATCTAATGTCATTGCTTCGATGATCCACGTTTTGCGCTTACTGTTTATCACAGCGGAGAGGAAGGGATAAAAGTTTCGGTTTGTGTTTGAAGGTCAATCGCGTCACAGACTAATCTGGGATTCGCGTATCTGTATCACATGACTGTTTGACGTCATAGTGAATGTAAAAAAGCTAAGGCTCGAAACAAATATTTGAGCTTTAACGACACAGAAGCCGTTAATCTGCAGATTACCTAGTTAAAATGCAGAAAACTCTTTATTCCGCACTTTAACGGGTCATTTTAGTTAATCTGCAGATTAGCCAGGTAATCTTCAGATTAACGGGTTTCGCGCTTTAACGGTAACATATATATATATAATATTGAATTATTAATAATGAATTATTAAATGTAGTAAAAGCCAAGTAACAGATACAAGAGCACTAAAACCACATAGACAAATATGAAAGTAAATTTCAAGAAGGAGAAGCTCAGAAAGGTGAAAGAAATTCATCAGGGAGACCTTTTTCACCCTTGAGCATCAATGTATGATTTCGTTCACTAGTGGTTATAATAGCAAATCACTAGTGGGCCCCCTATCATACATGAAAAACATACAAATAACAGAGAATCTAACAGAAAACAACCATTATAAACAATCAATACTCACAGGATGATGCATTTGGAATCACATGGATTAAAAAAGCAAATTTCAGGGGTTTAGTTATTCAAGGAGAATAACAAACAAAATTCAAGTTGCATGGATTTATAGCTGAAAGAATAATGAAACAATACAGCAGCAGGGATATTTATTATATTATGTGTTTAATTGTAAAATTACTAATTTTAAAAATAGTTGATAACTAAACATTGAAGTAATTGAACTTGTAATGGAAAAAGAAAAAATGCATATCAATACAAGATAAATGCAACAAGCCTTCTGTGTTATATATATATATATATATATATATATATATATAATTTCTAACTGTTGACATATTATTTCAATATAGGCAGTGTTCTTTGCTACTAAAATGCCCAGAATTTTGATTGGTCAGATTGAGAGACAACTGTATAGAGATGCTTATAAGAATGTAAATGTCATCGTTATGTAAATAAAGATGCTGATAGTGATTTTTATTGCTTTATTTATTTTTAAGGACAGAATAATTACTAAGAACATTGTGTCCACATAAATTTGAATTTCTATATATATATATATATATATATATATTATTTATATGCTTATTTAAACAAATTGGCTGTGTTTTGATCACTGTGCGATAATAAAACTGTATAAAATAAAAATAGAAAAATACTTGTTCCATAAGAAAGAACACATTATTCACTCTTTTAATTCATAAATATAAGTAAGTGAATAAAAATGGAAAAATAAATATGAAAACATAAATACATTATTTAAATAGCAGACTAATAGTCCTTAAAAAAATTGAATATATTCAATATCCTTTTTTTAGCAGAAAAGTATTGAGTATATTTGTGTATTGCATTTCACATGTGTGGGAAAATTGATGTGGAAGATAAGTTAATCAAGTCACTACAGGGTTGCTATGGCACCTGGAAAATCTGGAAAACTCATAGAATTTTTAAAATTTATAGCAAAAAAAAAAGGAAAATTCAGGGAATTTTGAAATTTTTTGGAAAAAATTGGAAATTTTTTTTATAATAAAATATTTTTAAAATTTTTAGTGCTTTATAATGAATCAATTATGTTTTTTTCCTCAGCTATAGTAAGTTAAAAAAAAATTGATATACCCTAAGTATGTTCAATTGACTTGTAAACATATTAGATTCTAATGTTGCATGATTGCGTGTCATCTCTTTTACTTCTAAAATGGACTGGGAAAACTCAGGGAATTTTTTTTCCTGATTTGTGTAGCAACTCTGCATTGAGTTACACTGTTTTTATACCATGGTTCACAATTGAATCATTAGAATAAATTGTTTAAAACATATACTCATGTTTATATTTTTAAATGAATTGTTTTTACATTACAAGCAATACATTCTTACCCTGTAATTTAAAAGTAATGGTTCTTAGGAATAAAAACACATGATTGTTAGTATACTAATCATTGTTCTTTGATTTAACTCTTTTCTTTCTTTCTTTTCTTTATTCTTTCTTTATTTTATTTTTTTCGTTTGTTTAATATTAGATTAGACTTGTTATCTTAAATTTAAAGTTCACAACTTGCTTAATGGAAACTTTGTAAGTTAATATCTGCCCTTACACCACACATACTAGGCGAGACGTATTAACCCTGGACGATAGGACCAATGCCCCAGCCCGCCCGTTCCCACTCTTCGATGTCTTTTTCTAGTCAATTTTCTCCTTTTATTACTTCCGGCGTGAGCCTTTTTTTTTTTTTTTTTTTTTTTTAACACACTTGACATTGTGAGTTTTTTTGGTTTTTGTCCCATGCTATTTCTATGGGGGTTTTAGCTTTTTTTCCCCTCTTTTTCTACATTCTAAAGTGCGGTGGTAGTTCAATGATGTTTCCAGCTAGATTCAAACTTAGACAATCACATTTAACAAATGGAATACATTAAAACTTTGAAAATTCCTTCATGTCAAAAGTTAAAGACTGAAAGCTGTGTGTGCAATTCTTAAAGTGATCATGTTCAAACAGTAGAAAATTCAGTTTTGCAAACATAGAATAAATAACATTTTGTACCAAAACAATAATTTAAAAAAAAAAAAAAAAAAAAAAAAAAAGAAGTTTTACAGGTATTTGGTTCATGTATGCTGTAGAAAGCATAGTGTATACTTGATATGTATTGATTCATATTGAAATGATCAAGCTTAAAGGAAGCTGGGTAAGTGTAAACTTACATGCTTAATCTGGAACTTGCATTAAATGTACAGGTGCAATAGGACCTTGCTGCTAATGTAATGGTCGGTGACCATAGAAATCTACAGTGTGGAGTTAGATTTGGACAGTTTCATTCAAAACTGTGATACCAGTAGCTGAGCGAAGGCGTTGTTGAAGAAGAGGGGGATTCATATTTCAGTGTCTCCAAGCCATTAGCATTAAATATTGATCTTCATTGGGTGTTGCTGCACGTCTATGGCCTTGCACTAGTCCTCGGCTGCTTTAGTTTCCAAAAAGTAATTCTAGATCCTTAAAAATCACACTTTGTGAAACTGCAGTGGTTTCTTCTACTTCTGGTTGTGTTTGTCACCCTCTAACTGACCAACTATTCTCCAAGCTTCTGAATTGTTAAATGACTTTGTTGAGACATCACACTTACCAAAACAATGCACTTAATCAATGTCAATCATTGTTTTCCATTTTATGTTTCATTAAGTTTAAAGCCAAATTTCATTTGCTGCTGCTAAAGCATTATTTTTTATGTCAAACTCAAAATTTGCAAACTCCAAAGTTGAAAATTAAAAAATTTGCATTTAATTGTTTTCAGCTGTGTATATGCTAATGATGCAAATGGGTCAAAGAAAGAAGATATGTTTATTCTTAATTTATATACCGGGTGTCCCATAAATCTATATATATTTTAAAAATTCATAAAACTTAAAAGAATTAATAGAATTGAATGCATTTTCCGATAAAGTTATTCTCTTGAAGGTGTTTTTTTTTTTAGTAAAGAAGAAAAATGTAGTTAAATTTATTGACGGTAGAAGATGCTGCATGAATGCGTAACAAGAAATATGCAAACCAAATTGCTATTGGGTGAGTGTGAAAGTTCTACCTGTTTTTGGATATTCAGATTTGCAATGGAATTGACATCACACATGGCATTGTAATGACACAAATCGTCAGCCAATCAAATGTGTTGATGCCTCACATATAAATGCATTGTGTTTCATCAAGTTAATCATTTCAAAAAAATATATCAGAGGGTGTAACATGCAAAGTGAAAAGGAGCATATAAGACATTGTTTATTATATGAGTTCGATAAAAAGAGTACGTCAGCTGCAGCATGTCACAATGTTTGTCAAGTTATGGGAATGATGCTGTAGACAAAAGCACATGTCGTAGATGGTTTTGTAAATTTAAGGAAGGCAACAGAAGCTGCCAAGATCAGGCTAGGAGAGGACAGCCATCATACATTAGAGGTGATGATATTGACCAAGCCATAAGGAATAACCCGAACCCAACTGTGCAAGACCTTCAACGTACATCGGACAATGGTTGAGACGTCTGGTTAAGTTGGGTTTTACGAGAAAGTTGGATCATTAGATTCCACATAATCTGACAGCTAATCAATGGGATGATTGAATTGCCACCTGAGTTTCCTTGCTTTCCCGATACAAAAATGACCCATGATGAAGGGGGTTTCACCATGGGTTATGTACTATAACACAAAGCGTCGTAGGACTGTGTGTCACCCTGTTCTGCTTGCACCAACTTCGAAAGCTGAAATTCATCCCAAGAAGGTGTTATTGAGTGTGTGGTGGTATGTTCAGGGAATAATTCACTGGGAGGTCTTGCCATTCAACCAAACCATCAATACAGTTAGACAGGCTGCATTCAAATTTGATAGTGAAGTGGCCAGGTCTCATCAATCATCGCTGTGTTATCCTTCATCATGATAATGCCTGGCCACATGTTGCTGTCATCACTTGCCAAAAGTTACTGGGCTTTGGTTGGGAGGTTTTATGCTACCCTCCCTATTGTCCTGACTTAGCACCAACTGACTATTAACTATTCTGTGCGTTGAACAATTCCTTCAGTCAGAAAATCTTTGATGATCTTGATGCTGTGAAAACTGCCATCCAAGACTTTTTTTTTTAACTCAAAACCACCAGAATTTTACTGCCATGAGATTAATCTTCTACTAGAAAGATGGCAAGAGGTCATAGATAGCAGTAAGGATTATGCACATTAATAGGTACTGTTCATTTTGCATTTCTTTGCTCTTCTTTATGGGTAATAAAAACGGGTAGAACTTTTGCACTCACCCAATATAAATTGAATAGTTTTACAACTAACACATCTTACTTCTTATTTTGCTTCCTGCTTGCATATATATGAAATTTTAATTGCGATGCTACCTTAGTTGGTAATGCATGATTGGTAAAAATGTTTTCCCTTAGGTAAAAACCTCTGACTGAAGTTGGAGTTAGCGGTGTTGTTTGCAAACTGTAATTTTTGGTTATGCAGAACATACAGAATTGAGAATTGAATAGGATTTATATCCGTGTAAACATTTGCATGCAGTAAAATATAGTGTTTCATGAAAATGTGTGATTTGCTCATGTACAGTGACCTCTATCGACAAAAATTTTAACTATTTTTTTCTTTACTAAAAAGAAATCCCCGATAACGAAAGGAACTTTTTCACAACATGCTTTCAATTCTACCAATTAATTCAATTTTTATGAATTTTTAAAATGTCTATAGACTTATGGGACACCTAGTATGTATTATATATATATAATAGTAATGAGTTATTATATGTAGTAAAAGCCAAGCAACAGATACAATATCACTAAAACCATATGTATATACACTCATGTCCATAAATTAAGGATAATGCTAGCTGAGGCAAATAAAGGTTCAGAAGCAAAACAAACATGACTTATTCATAAAGTCCATTTATTAAACAAAAGATCAAGAACAAAAAAAGTGGTTTATGTAGGATACCATTCATAAAAACTACGATTTTTGCTCCCTGATGCAATTACAAAAAATATCCCCCTTACAAAAACTTAACATTACATGATTGGTATGATGGTTAATACATTGTGTGTCTCTCAGATGATGAAATGGAGTCCTTTCAACGCCTAGGAATGTTGAGTATTACATTATTGATCTGATCTTGGGGAAGATTACTCTATTCAGTAAGCAATGCTCTCTGAAGTTTCGGTACACATGTAAGAGGTGGTTGATGGATTACAACTCGTCAGAAAAGTATGTCCTACACATGCTCTATCGGATTCTAGTCAGGTGAAAATGCTGGCCATTCCATGCGGGTGATAGCTTCAGATTGTAGGCATCTGTGTTCAACGTTTGCACGGTGAGGACGCGCATTGTCATCCATAAACACAAATTCTGGGCTCATGGCACCCCTAAACAAACGTACATGTTGCTCCCGAATGATGTCCCTGTAAATTTGGCCTATTCTTCCGATTTGAACATGCAGATCCGTTCAGGTGCCCAATATAATCCCCCCAAACGAGCACTCCTGCCCCACAGTAACGGTGTCGTTCAATGACGTTGTTTTGGTGGTAACGGGTACCTGACGTTCTACATATGAAAGTCTGGCGTGAATCACACTGCAAGCTAAACCTGGACTCGTCGGAAAACATCACACAAGCTCACTGTGCCGCTGTTCACATTGCATGTTCTCTACTCTAAGTTAACCGCTGGCACAGTGCATTGCAGTGAGTGGAACACATCTAAGAGGCCTGCGAGCATATAGACCAATATCTCCCAAACGTCTGTACACGGTTTGTCTTGAAACTGTGGCACTCATGGCTGCAGTCAGCTGATGAGACAGGTCTGATGCTGTGCTTTATCTGCTTATTTTGGCAGTTACTGCCAAATACCGGTGGTCATTCGGCAATGTAACTCAGGACCGACCAGTACTGTATTGTCGACTGGCATTTCCATCATTTTGGAATCGTTGCTAAAGCCTAGAGATGACACTTTGGGCGATTCTAAGTTCTCCCGATACTTCTATCTGAGTATGCCCACATTCTAGTCGGCCGATAATTCTACCACATAAAAAAAAATCTACATGCGTCCTCTGTGTCATAACAATTTGGTTGTGGCACTGAGCGGCACACAGAATGCTTGTGAACAATTTTCCTTCTTTGCTCCCATTCCTTATCTACCCCCTTCTTACACTTTCGTCATTGTAACATCATATCGGCGTCATCTGATGTGTTCCTATAATTTGCATATTATTCTTAAAGATGTATGTGGTATTTCTACAGGTGAAATTTTTGCATTAAAGTTTGATTTCAGTATGAATCTGAATTATCCTTAATTTATGGACATGAGTGTAGATAGATAGATTTTTAATGTGGTAAAATTTATATAAAGCCCTAGAAAAAAGTATATGATCGCAAAATACATTAATAAAAAAGATATAAAAATAGTTAAACATGAAATATTTAATATCACTTTTTCTTAGAAATAAAAAAACATAAACATAAGTAATGAACATATGTAAAATAAAATCAAAGAATAAATGACAATTTAAAAATCTGATAGCAGTTCATCTTAGAAATAAAGTCGAGGAGTTGTGAATGAAAATATAAAGTCAATATTCTACAAATTAACTTTTTTTTTTAATGATTTTTATTAATCAAACAGTCATCATTGAACCATGTCAAAATAAAGTTTTATTTTTAATATTTTCCCATGCATTCCTGATTGCATTGATGAGTTTGTCTTTTCTTCGATATTGTCACATGTCCTTACCTTTTAAATAGATTGCACAAGTATGCCCCAAATACTTTCCAGTAAATTTAAATTTGAACTTCAGAACGGCCAATCAAGATGGAATGTATTTGCTTCAGACCAAGCTTCTGTTGAATGAGCAGTGTGGATTATCCTGGTTAAACCCATTATCTTGGCTAAAATATCCAATCTCCTGATGTAACTTAGAGTGGTATTGGGAAACGAACTATAATTCAGGATATCTTGATATAATTTTGATTCATATTGGTATAAATTACCACAATTAGTAACATGCCATTTGCAGCAAACTTCCGCATACCATTACTGATCCCCATTGCCACTTGGAAAAATAAGGTATTTTTTTTAATATTATGCCCGTATTTTTTAAAGCTGTCTTACCCATCAATTTTTCTCATCTGAAAAACTATCTTTCCATTTACCTCCAAGCGAAATATATTTTTTAACAAATTCTAAGTGAGCTAACTTCTGCTTCTTTGTCAAGTGTTGTTGAGGTTGTAATTTTACAAACTGTACCCTCGGGTTGGAACATAAAACATAGCAGATAGTTTGGCTGGTAATTGGTAGGCTTAAAGCGCAAACTATTATTTTAAAAGATGATATTTTTTAATCAAACGCCCATTGAAAATCGGTCGAATTTTGATGCCTTGAAAGTGCACTTGGTTTTCTTGGGCACTTGCATTTACCATACTTTGAAGGATTTAAAAAAAATTATTTGCTACTGTTTTAGACCTACCCATAGACCTGGAAATAGCTGCCCCACTCTTTCTACTTGCTTTCATTCCAAGGATTTTCGCCATGTTCTATATCGAACAATTGTTTTTGCCTCAGCATTGTTGTCAATAGCACAGAGAAAGATCAAAATAATGCATTGTTAAGTTGCCTTTTATACTTTGTGCTTTCTCAGACCACAGAAAATTTGCATATCCATTCAAAAAATTTGACAACCTTATACATTTTTCCATCCTCAAATAAAAGTAATATCTAATATGGTAATTAGTTTGATTTATTTAAATTAGATTTTAATTAAAGTGTATTATAGTTAACAAATCATTTGCATACTTTTTATTTTTGTTGCCTTCCCATCCGACAAATTTGCATAAATCCTAGTTTAACTGGCTATTTAATTGACCTTATAATTTTTTCCAGGGCCTTGTACATATAATCCATAATTATGAATAACTGAATGTTTTTGAAACTTAAAAAAAAAATAATAATAAAATATTCTTAATATTATAGGAATCTTGTAATTATGCTCAGCAGATTTCCAAAACCTATAATAGCTTTAGTTAATGGTATTACTATAGGATTTGGTGTGTCTCTTCTAACATTTTGTGACGGTGTTTTAGCGACTCCAGACTCTACATTTTATACCCGAACTTCTGAACTTCATTATCTGCATGAGGGAGGCCTTCTTCATACACTTCCTAAAATAGTTGGGCTTCAAGTGGTATGTATTGTATTACAATAATATAATAACAGAGTTTATTATAAATTACTTTTAATGAGTATGATATCCTTTCCCTTGAATATGTCGGGATTTTTTTTTTTTTTTTTTCTTTTTCTTATTTAAACAGAGGGTCAATCCAAGTATTAACTTTTAGGGAATATTTTTGTGAAAAAAAAAAAAATAATAAATAATGTTCTATATAATGTTTAAACCAAGTATGTCTATTTATTAGGAATAATACTAAAAACATGAAAAAATTTATAAAAGTGTCACTTTTATATAACAAAATCTTGTGAAATGATCATTTTTTAAATTTGAATTTTATTAAGGCATTCACATTATAAATTTGAATTTTGTAAAAGTACCAATTTGTGGATTTGAAGTTTGTGAAAAGGCCCAATTTATGGATTTTAATTTTATGAAAAGAACCTTTTTTATGTTGTGGAATTTTATGAAGAGTAGCAAAAAGATCATATTTTTTGCTTGGATCGATCCTTGTTAAAGGAATTTTATAGAATTGAAATTTTACAACACTTTATTTAAGCAAAATTATCAGAAACAATAATTTGTTTTTCTGGTACGAATAGCTTGTTTCTTAATTGTAAGTTTTAAACATGTGATTTTATTCTGACTAGTTACATAATAGATTATTATAACCGACAGTGAATAGAAAGCTTGACAATTTTTTATACTGAGTAAAAAATATCCAAGCAAAGAATAAAACCTGAAAACTTTATCTCAATGTACAAATGGTCTTAGTCACTGAACTCAGTAGCAAAAAAAGCATTGCAGTAAGTTCTGAAGATCAAAAATTAATGCCAGGCTTAAAGATAGTAATAAATACTAATGCATTATGTTTTTAAATCGCTGTGTTTATTGTATCTTTTTTATTTATTTATTTATTTTTTATTATTATTTAAAAATTTTAAATGTTTGACAAGCTGTAAATACTTTGTGATACCAGATTTGATCCAGTATTCAATTGGATTGAATATAAATTTTGTTTTGCAGCAGATACCGTATATTTCCGTGTATAAGCTGAGAATTTTTGGAAATTTTTCGGAAGCTGAATTAGAGGGGTCGGCTTATCAACGGATCTACATTTCTAGCAAAAAACGTACTTCAGAAACAATGATTGAATACATATATTTTAACCCTTTACAGGCCAATGTTCCCAATTGGGAACATCAAATTAAAACTTATTTAAAAAATTAAATTGCACTAATGGTGACTTGAAAAAATTAGCGGACATACTTAAAAGATGACTTGATTTTTTTAAACCGAAGCAACATTCCTATCATTAGTTGGTAACTATACAAAAAATCCCCAAAAATGATAATTTTCATTTTTCTTCCCACAGAGTGCAAATAAAAAAATGCATAAAAATTTGAAAGTATCCGATGACTCTGAAAATCAGTTGGTTTATTTTAAAGAGCTCTTATTATTAAAGAGGACAACAAACTTGATAATATTAATCAGATTATATTAATAATCTATAATATTAATCTTAAAAATTTAAGAATATTAATAATTATTATTAATGGCAATTAATATTTATGTATGTATTTTTTTCCATTTAAATGATTAACATCCCTTAACTAAAGTATTATAAAGTAAAATGTGCAAATAACTAATGAAAAATATACCTGGATCTAAATTCGGCCTGTAAAAGGTTAAGCTTAAAAAGTATATATAAAGTAAAATAGTGATATTAAACCTTATTTTTAAATAATTATCACATATAAAACTCTTAAATTAGCAATTTTAAATTTATTTTATGAAACGCTCGATGTAGTCACATGTGTTTACATTTCTTTTAGACCTGCCGGTAACTGAAGTCATCGGCAGAGTGCACGAACAGAGTAAATTCTCTGTCTGATTCAGAAATAGTATAAGAGAAACTTGAAAAAACAGGACTCACGATCATATTTTTAATTTATGCAATTAAATTTAAATCATCTCTGTTTAAAATGTTTCTAGGCTTACACTAGCAAAAGCGGCAAAGCTTCGTTTTTTTATAGAAGTATTTTTATTTTGTTGAAGATTGCCTTGAAGCACTGATAAAAATACTGAAAAGTAGAAATATACAAAATAATTTGATACGTCATTAAAAAAAATCGATGCAATCGGTCTTTACACAGCTTATTTATGTAAACATCCAGCGGCGGCATTGCTTCATCGACGTTAGGGTTAGGTCTCCCGGCCCGGTAATCATCGTTTTCAGCTGCCGTGACTTGCGTTCGCATCTGTGTTTGCCTCCCTTCTGATAGGGTTGCCAGAGTTAAAACTATCGCCGTTGCCGAACACACTGCGAACGTTTAACGTTATGGCAAAGCAAGGTAAGAAATTCTATTGGATAAGCATGCATTTTGCGCAAGTTCATTGGACAGATTATCCTGAAGGTTGTATAGATTGGCAATATTTTCTCCATTTTGGCGATATACTCGAACTTTAAAAAAAGCATTTTTTCAATTCGGCTTATACACGGGTTTGCAATTTTGGGCAAATTTCTGCAGAGAAAAATGTACTCTCAGCTTATATACGGATCGGCTTATATTCGAAAATATACGGTAAATATAGAAAATTCTGCTTCTGGGCTACTGAGTTATTCCCAGTAATTTTTTCTCACAATAAAAATCATTTCACTTTTTATGTCCTTTAGTTATCCAAATGAACCATTTCTGGACTTAGGTTTTATAAGTAACAAATTATATTTAAATTTATTTTACCTTTATATTGAAAAACATTTGAAATTGCTGTAGTATTTATTTATCTTTTACTTAAAAAAAAAAAAAAAAAAAAAATCTACCAGGAAATACATATTAATTTTATTGTATAAGAAACTTGTTATATGCAGTAAAAAAGGTAAAACATAAATTTGATAAATTAGTGTTTCTAAATTACCTGCATACAGATAACATTAACTGAAAAATATTAATTACTTTCACTAACATTTTTTCTTTAAAAACAAAAAATCTTAATTGAAGGTCTAATCCTGAGTTACTTTCACCTGGGGCCCCTGGCATCTTTAGAGATAACCTTCATGGTCAGAGTGGTGTCTTCTACTTTCTCTGGTCCATCTTCGAGTAGACATTAAGTGCCACATTCAGTCAATATTTGCTTTGGGCTTGTTGCCATTACATGATTTGGAATTTTTTATTATTTCATTAGTTTCAGGTGAAATGCTTAGGTTGGGTTTTCGTAACCAGCAATTTTATGTGTTTCACAATAAACACACAAGTTCTGTATCTTTGTTGAAGTTAAACTATATTGCCCCCATGTTGGGTTGTCAACCCGATATTGTACATATTGAATTGGCAGTATTCAAAGATTACATAAAAATTATTCTGGCTGTATATTCCCCCCCCCCCCAAATAACAATTCTTTTTTATTTGAGTAAATTGAAATACTATTTTGAATTCTTAATGTTTTTCTTCTCTCTCTCTCTTTTTTTTTTTTTTTCATCTTTCCCAGGCTAAAGGTTTATTGCTTTTTGGAACCAAGTGGACATCTGAAAAAGCAAAGAAACTTGGATTAGTTCATGAGATAATTCATGAATATTTCCTCCCCACTGCTGTGGAGAAATATATGAAAGAGATTGTTTCTAATTCACCACAGGTAATTGTTTTATATTGTTATGAATTTGTAAATAATAGTAGTTGTTTTTATGTAAATTCCGATGCTTAAATCAGGCTATAAAATGTTAATTTTCTCCATTTCTAGCTTGCTTTCACGTTAAAATAACTTACTTCCCTTTCAAAACCCCATTAAAATACTTCACCAAGGCAGGTAATGGCCTTGGCACCAAATTTGGTGACTTTTTTTGGCAACCTTGGCGAGAAAATTTTTACTATCGATATCTCGAATATATAAGCTCTAATTTGATTATTCTACGAGTATATAAAAGTTACTGAAAAATTCTGGATTAACAGAAGGGTGTATGAAGGATTTGGATTTTGACTGTCAGTCAGTTTCTTGTCAACTGCCTTACGATAAAGTGCTCCTGACTGGTCTCTTGCTATTGTTTACAGCATTTGGTTGTGCATTAATGCTATGGTTTTTAAGTAACATTTTCTAAGAATGGTCAAATTGTGTTCTGGATCTTTTAAAACATGTAAATCCACCAAAAACCAGAGTTAATTTTTTTTTAAATACAATATTTTATTCTATTGACTATAGAAGAAAGTAAAAAATAGTAAATGATTCAAAGACTACAGCTTCTAATTTTAATTGTCAGAGAAAAGAAAGAGAGAGAAAAAAAACTGTACTTTTCCATTCCACGGTACTTTATTTCCCTATACAAATTCACTCATACAAAAAATTTATTAAAACTATTATTTATTAAAATTGTCTACCATGATGAATGCAGACGATTTTCCTCCTGAAGAAAACTAACACTAAACACCCAAAGAAAGACAGTTTTATTCTCTATAATTAACATCTTAAAAAATGTGTTTTCATAGTGGTTATCTCACTTATCAAGTCTTGTACAATTTTATCACATAGAAGTTGAGATATAGCCTTCCTGTTGTCAGGAAAATTCACAGTACAGCAGTGCCACCTATTGGCTGATATGAATCCAAATTAAATCAGCATAATGTCTTATAAATGGCCTTCTCATATATCACCATTTGTTTGATTATACGGAATAGAACCTGTGATATAGCCTTCCCTTAAATTACGAAAATCACTTTATAGCAGCACCACCTGTTCTGCAATTAGGACCAAAAGTTTATAAGCTCTAATTTATGTTAAGGTGCATCTATGTATAAATTATATGCAATTCTGTGTTGTAGTTCCTAAGATGTAGCCTTCTCTGAAAATGAGAAAAATCACTGTTTAACAGTATCACCTGTTGAGCTATTGCCACCAAATATTGAATATCACCAATATATGTCAAGGTACAACTACATATAAATTTATATACAATTCTGAGCAGTAGTTTCTGAGATATAGACATCCCTGAAATCGTGTAATCGCTGTATATCAGCACCACATGTTGAGCGATGAACACCAAAAGTTGATAAAAATAATTTGGTCAAGGTGCATCTACTTATAAATGTAAATGCAATTCTGTGCTATAGTATCTTAGATACAGTCACCACAAACTTTTGTCACACACAGAGAGAAACATTTTTAAAAAAATGGTCAACTCGTATTCTGAACCTCTCAAAATGCATAAATATATCAAAAACTGGAAATCAAAAATTTTTATGAATTTAATACTTTCTTCTATTGAATATAGAAGAAGGTAAAAAATGTAAATTATCCATGAAAGTGTTCGCAAAGGGAAAAATCTATTTAGAAAAATATTGATAAAAAATTACACAAAAATGAACTTTTAATGAGTTTCGCTCCTTTTTAAAAATGAACTTGAACTGAGCTGATTCATTTTTTTCAGACTTACGTTTGAACATGAACTAACTCGTTTTTAACTCAAGGAATTTCAGTTTGAGTTAGCTCGTTTTTTTTGTGAGTTTGCACAACATTGCTTCCAATTTTACTACTACTGTTCCTATACACAAAATAAGAAATACTTTTTTTTATAATGTACAGTAACTTATCTTCATTAATAGCTTTCATTAAAAGTCAGCAGTTAAACGTTCTGTGTAAAAATATAATTTAAGTATATGGTTTTTTTGACGAAATGGAATCTTATGTTCTTGATCTTCCTCTTCCTTGCCTGGTCAAAGATTTATTTTAGGTAATATTTAATGTTGGAATATGACAAAGCATGCCAGTTATAAAAGTTCTATAAAATCTAAACTTTTCATGTCAACATTATCATACTTTGTTAAGATATACATCAGCTGACGATGATGTTCAATATGTAACTATTTTTTAATTTTAATTTATTTATTTTTATTCTTTTTAAGCATGCATAGATTGTGTCTAGATAAATTACTTTTGCTTTTAAATATTTCAAAAAGTACATTAAATAATTTTCTAAAACTTTTGTAGAACACTGACAAAGATATTTTACTTAATTTAAGACCATGGCTTAATTTGCATATGAGCACAGTTCCCATATTTTTTATTTCAGCGAATTTTTACATATTAAACTGAACAGAGAAGAACTCATTAATATTGTATACTGGAACTCGCACGTGCATCATTTCTGTAAAATCAAAGTCCTTGAATTGTTATTTTCTTCCCCTACAGTTCTCATTATTATTTTCTTATGAAAAATATCTACATGTGTAATGTAATTTGGCACTCAGATTTTTCCTTCTATCTTTTGTCCTAATATTGGCTAATGACTTTTCTATCTCACTTTTCACACAGCTACCAGGAATTTTTAGAATTAACCATAAATGAAATATAGTTTGTGCTTTTTTTTTTTTTACTAAGCATCCAATTGCAAGCATATTTTCAAGTTACGTGTCAAAAGCAGAAAAGTAAATTGTAGAATATCAGCAAGTTTGTTTCCAAAGAGTAAACACCAGATTAACTGGAAATTTCAAATGGAAGACTGCTGTTTTTTGTGAGATTTGATTTACAACTTTGAAAGCTTTTAAAAATTTGTCGATAGAGTCATAAATTGAAAGATGTATACAAACCCATTCTCTGAAGAACATTAGTGTTCCAATGCTTAAGTCCTGTTCAAGACACATTTTATCAAAATATTTCAATTAAGTAATTAATGTGATTTTTGTTTTACTTAACCAAATTATTTTCTTAATGAAAAGAAATTCCCCGTTTTTTTTTTTTTTTTTTTTTTTTTTTTTTTTTCTTTATTCACCCATTTTACCATTTCTCTTTTTATCAAATTAGGTGTGATTTTAGGTGGTTCAAACCTTAGAGCAGAAATTATTTGTATATCTTCTCTAGGGTTTAAACAGTTTTACAGCTGTTATGTCTTTAAGAAAAATCACATTTGTACTTCTGTTGAGGAACCAATTTCATTTTTTTATATTTTATTTTGTTTATTAGATAATGTTGTAAAATAATGTCCTTTTCTGTACAATTATGCTGCTTATTTTAAATCAAATTGGAGTGTAAAGGTTGATATTTTTTATTTATTACCAACTATGTGAAAAATACCAGAGCCGGGAATCGAACCTGGGCACCTCCACTTAACGCACGGATGCTCTACCACTGAGCTACCCTGGCCGACAACTAGCTAGGTATTTCTCACATGTCGGCCAGGGTAGCTCAGTGGTAGAGCATCCGTGCGTTAAGTGGAGGTGCCCAGGTTCGATTCCCGGCTCTGGTATTTTTCACATAGTTGGTAATTAATAAAAAATATCAACCTTTACACTCCAATTTGATTTAAAATAAATATTCACGGTTGATGAATTCATGAATAAAAATTTCTAAATATGCTGCTTATATTGAATATTCTTACATTATTAAAATGGATATAATGTTATAAATTTTTAATTACTATCATTCTTAACAAAAGACTAATACAGATGGAAGTATTGTGAACATATCTACTTATCATTGTTATTACTAACGTAAATAATATGACATAATTGCTGTGTGAATATGGAAGGAGAAAGAAAATTTATCAATTTTAATATTAATTTGATATGATATATGCATATAGCATATACAGTAACGCTTAGCATTTTGGTATAAAATTTTGCATGGCTATTTTTTCTTATGGGTAACTAAAGTAAGAAGGTGATTTACTCATAGAGTTTGATTACTGGACGAGTTAAGGGTAAAGCTCTTTTTGGAATTGCTGAGCAAGAGACTGAGCCTTCTAATGTACATATAAAGAAAATATGTCAAAAAATGTCAATAGAATCAGCAGAAGACATATCAACACACCATATTTCAATTTTAAATTGTACAATGTATATTTTCCTCCTCAGTTTTCACTTAAGCATATACTTAACACAATATAGCACATTCAATTGCACACACTACAGTGACACAAACAGAACAAAAAATATAGAAAGAAACTTATATATTGCTTTACTTACATTTTGCTACCTTTGCTATGTCTATAATTTCAATGAGAATTAAAGTATGATAATCAGGAAATTTAGAAAAGTTCAAATGGTAGCCATCCTATATCGGGAATATTTAGATTTTATTGGTTCTGTTTCTGGAGGGGAAACTTCATTGATATGTTCTAAGAATTTCTTTTATTATTTTACTAAAAGCATATTATAAATTAAAATTAATTTATAGTTCCAACTTATTAAATATACTATGATATTCAAACACATAAAAAGTAAAATAACAAAATTGTTTTTCTGTTTGCAGCGGATAATGAATCCATTGAATTATTTCATGCGCTCTTGCAAGTATCCAGATCTGGAACAAAAAATGGAGATGGAAACTTGGTTATTAATCGAAATGATGAAAAAAGAACAATGTAGAAGTGCAATCAAGAATGCTGTAGATACTGAATGGATCTACAAATAGTATTTTTATGAATAAATCTCTTGCTTAAAAAAACTAAAAAATGTTTAACTATGTTGTAAATAATTTTTACTGTTAAATCTACACTGTGTGTTTATTGTACTATATTTCTTTATATTTTGGTAATAAAGAATATTTGCTTTTTCAATTTTTCATTTTTTCTTTTAAAACCATACTAACACAGATTATACATACTTATTAATATCTGTTTATGTATTGCATATTGCCAAAAAAATTGTCTGCGCAGTTTACTGGAGTTTTAAATTTATTATTATTTATTTTAGATTCTCCGAGAAATGGTAAAAATAAAAGTCCTCAATTTTCCTATATACAGTGTATTTCAGATGATTAATTAAATATACAAATAATTTTGAATAAAGATTCATGTTTTGCTTAGATGTAGCAGTTGCTATATATTATGGGCAGTCGAGCAAATTAAGGAGTAAAAAGCTGGCAACATTTTGCTGATTGCATGCATTCATTTTGATTTATTTATAGGACTGTTTCACACAATATTAATATTTGCCAAAAGAGAGGACAACAGAGGCTGAAGTCTAGGGCCTCATTAAAATGGAACCTCCTTAAACTTTCATATTCTTACAAATTATTCTTTTAATGAGTTAAAAAAAAACAATAAATACAAAAATCATAAAAGAACAATGCAAATTACAAATTTTTTATTATGAATTTATTAACCGTGATATGGCCGTGATAACCGTGAACAGGCGTATAAGTCAAGGGTCATTTTAAAGTAAATTTGAGTGTAAAGGTTTATATTTTATATACCAACTATGTGAAAGATACCAGAGCAGGGAATCGGACCCGGGCTCACCACTTAACGCATGAATGTTCTACCACTGAGCTACCCTGGCTGATAAACAGCTCGGCATTTCGCACATAATATTCGTCGGCAAAGTCACTGAGTCTGCAAATGCAGATAAAATAGCTTTTTTTTATACTCATAAAACTACTATAAATTTGAAAGAAGAAAACAAATTTATTTTCTCAAAATAACTATAAAAATAATAGAAACACACACACACACACAAAAAAAAAAAAAGATGACAATAAAATTAAAAAATGAATGAAAGCATTTCAATTATGAGAAAAATTAATGTAACGAGAGAACTTTCTGTATTAAAAAATTATTTTTTATTCTATTAAACATAGCTGTAATTAATTAACTTTAAAACTTCTTCACACACCATAAAATTAAAGAAAGCACTTCCAGTTTCAAAAGGACATAGCCTTTCTTCAGGTTCAAAAACACATGCTCCTGCCTTGGAGGCAAAATGCAAAGGAGGAGGAGCAATACAACCAACCAGGGGTGTAAACAATATTCAGACCTCTGAAATTCTCCCTGAACACATTCTAAATTTCTCCCAAAATAACACATCAACCTATTATCAGAAGTTTTTTTTTTTTTAAGTTGGACCTCTTTTTTAGGGGAAATCTTTCTTTAGTCCAAATATTGAGGGAAGTTTTTTATGCTACTATATTGCAAACTGCTGCCCAGACAGTGTAGTGGTTAGCGTCCCTGACTCCTACACGGTTGGGCCTGGGTTCGAATCACGGAGAAGTCATGGATGTGTTGTCCTTGTTAGGGGTAGCGATAACCACCCATTGGGTGCCCCTTCACAAATGGCCATCAATCTGGCAACCCCCCCCCCCTCCTCCGGCCAGTGCCGTAAAGTTACAAGTGAAAAATAAATCACCATAAAAAAATATATACCGTATTTTCCGGCGTATAAGTCGAGGGTAAAAAGCAAAAAAAATCTTTTAAAAATCGCTATCGACTTATATGGTGAATATAAAACACAACAGCAAAAATTTCATGAAAAAAATTCAGATGCATCGATCTTTTGCATTAGTACAAACATTTTAATATACATAAAACACAAATACATTAAAAAATAAAACAAGAGAATATTCAAAAGCCTGAAAATTCGGTGTCATCACTATCGCTGTCGAAAATTAATTTCAAAATATCATTTGATGCATCTTTGTCATCAATATCATATGGGTCCCACTCATTGTCACTATTCAAAGCTTCGGAGTCCAAACCACTATCATCTGATTGCCACAGACAATCATCTTCAGTTCCATCCATTGCATTTGAAATACCACATTTTTTAAATGCCTTTACTACAGAATCTGTCTTTACTGCATCCCACGCTTTTAAAGTAAAACAGCACAGTGTTTCAAGTGGCACGGCATGCACATTTCCCTTTTCCGTGTATGTTTTCTCACCATCAACCATCCACCGGTTCCACTGTTCTCTTAGTGCATCTTTAAAAGGTTTATTTAAACTAACATCTAATGGCTGAAGAACAGAAGTTAATCCCCTGGATGATGATTCAAGTTTGTGCATGAAAATCGGATCGACTTATATACGGCGAATATAGCTGAAATTCCGCACTTTAATTCCAAAAAACCACTTTGACTTATATGCCGGAAAATATGGTATATATATTGCAAACTTTTTTTTTTTTACTACATCAAAATTTAATGTTACTGTTAATGTTCACCAGATGGAATTTAAAAAGTTTAAGGTAATTAGATTAACTAACATTATTTTCAAGGCAATAATTCTTATAGAATATTACATAATAATACATAAATTAATGTTGCTTTGTTTTACTGCGCTTTGCTGTCTATGAAAATTTAAAATACCTTTTTATTACAGAATTATGAAATCAAGAATAAGACAAACATGCATGAACTATTATAATTTAATAAAAATTCTATAATTTTCTGTTTAAAGATGCATTAAAATAATTGTCGGATACAGTATAAGAAAAGTAAGCTATATGGCTTAACTGATACGTACGAAACTGAACAACAGCTGTACAAACCAAAAAAAAAAAAAAAGTTATATGCTATGAAAATGAGACAAATTGCTATAGAGATACAAAATGTACAAAACATGGGCAAATTTTAACCTTGAGCATATCAGTCATATTGTCTGAGAAAATAGTGCTCAAATATTGAATGACAGAATCAGCAGCTAATTAAGACATTTGATGATGTGTATTGTTACAAAGAAATATATATATATAAGAGTTTCATATCCTGTCCTTTTCCCCCTTAGGAGAAAAAAAAAAAAAACAAGTCCTTCCGGCTTATTCGGAAGGGTAGGTTGATTTCTTTTTCCTTATCAAGTAGCCGTCATTTTGTTTCAAAATGGTGGCTACAAATTAATAACGAATTAGAAGAAATATTGATGTAGGCTATCTACATATGGGGTTTTAAGCAAATCGGTTCATAAATACCTTTTTATGTCATTTTAAATTTTCAAGTGGTCGGCGCTTGGAAACAAGATGGTGGGCCAAGTGGACAAATATATCAAATGCATTTGTGAGATAAGACTAATATACAATTACAGTTGGAATTAATTCAGAATCTCAAAAGTCATCGTGTTGGAAAATTAAGTGGCTGCCGCTTGGATCAAAATGGCAGAGAAAGTTGCTCAGTGAACTAATTAATCTAAGATATTGTTGCAAATTTGAAAAAAAATATTATAATTATTATTATTATTATTTTTTTTTTTGTAGAAATTCTTTCAAAGAGGCTTAGTAAGTTGATTAAATGTTAATATTCTGCATTTCTAATTTGTTTTAACATTAAAATAGACTAATTTTCCCTTAAAAATGCATTAAAAAGCTCCAATATGGCAGATAATGGATTTGGCAACTTCTTTCCAATTGGCTTTCCACTTGGCGACTTTTTTTGGCGACTTTTGGCGAGAAAATCCATAGTTCATTAATAAACTTCATTAAGACACTTATATAGTCTATGTATACATCAAAATTTAAACAAATTCGGAATACGCTTTTTACAATTTGAATTTGAAATTTTCAAGTGATCTCCACTTGAAAACAAAATGGTGCAGCAACTTGGTAAAGAAACTCGTCCAAGATATTCATAACACAAGTTAAGACACTGTCCAAATTTGTTTCGATTTGGAGTATTATTTCGGAAGTTATCGGGATTTTAAATTTTCAAGTGGTAGCCTGATTTCAAATAGCCCCGCTTAACTTAAGATATCCGCCACTTTATTAAAAATGGCGGATCCGTTCATTAATAAACTTCATTGAAACACTTATATAGTCTATGCATACATCAAAATTCAAACAAATTCGGAATACGCTTTTTACAATTTGAATTCGAAAATATCAAGTGGTCTCCACTTGAAAACAAAATGGTGAAGCAACTTGGTTAAGAAACGCATCCATGATATCCATAATACAAGTTAAGACGATGTCCAAATTTGGTTCGATTTGGAGTATTATTTCGGAAGTTATCGGGATTTTAAATTTTCAAGTGGTAGCCTGATTTCAAGTGGCCCCACTTACGATATCCGCCACTTTATTAAAAATGGCAGATAAATTTCATAAATAAAGTTCATTGAGACCCTTATGTAGTCGAGATTTACATCAAAATTCAAACAAATCTTGCTTTAAATACGCTTTTTACAATGTGGGTTAGAAATATTCAAGTGGCTGCCACTTGAAAACAAAAAGTTTGAGCAACTTGGTTAATGAACTCATCCAAGAAACTCATCCAAGATATTCATAACACAAGTTAAGACAGTATCCAAATCTGGTTTGATTTGGAGTATTATTTCGGAAGTTATCGGAATTTTAAATTTTCAAGTGGTAGCCTGATTTCAAGTGGCCCTGCTTAACTTAAGATATCCGCCACTTTATTAAAAATGTCGGATACGTTCATTAATAAACTTCATTGAGACACTTATATAGTCTATGTATACACCAAATTGAAACAAATTCGGAAAACGCTTTTTACAATTTGAATTTGAAAATTTCAAGTGGTCTCCACTTGAAAACAAAATGGTGGAGCAACTTGGTTAAGAAACTCATCCAAGATATTCATTACACAAGTGAAGACGCTGTCCAAATTTGGTTCGATTTGGAGTATTATTTCGGAAGTTATCGTGGTTTTAAATTTTCAAGTGGCCCCACTTAACTTAAGATATCCTCCACTTTATTAAAAATGGCAGATAAATTTCATTAATAAAGTTCATTTAGACCCTTATGTAGTCTAGATTTACAGAAAATTTCAAGCAAATATTGCTTTAAGTACGCTTTTTACAATGCAGGTTAGAAATATTCAAGTGGCTGCAACTTGAAAACAAAAAGTCGGAGCAACTTGGTTAACGAACTCATCCAAGATATTTATAAGATCTGTTCACTGTCCAAATTTGGTTCGATTTGGAGTATTATTTCGGGAGTTATCGTCATGACAAAATTTTCATTATAGATATATATATATATATATATATATATAAATAAACGAAGTGATTGCAATAGGTCGATTTCTAAAGAAATCAACCTAAAACTTATGTTGAGGATATCACAAAACTAACTTTCTTCTATATTTTCCTATATAAATTCATGCAATAGAAATTTTTTTTATTTTTTTATCCATTATTAATGCAGATGATTTTCATCTCAGAGAGGTATTAGTCCAATGGAAGTTAATTTTTACTGTGCACATGATATCTTTCCCTTTTCGGGGAAAATTGCAGTATAACAACACCACTTAGTGTGTATATATACCCAATTTAATAAACATAATGGCCTTTCCATATATTAAGTTTTGTTCAATTATACACAATAGAATCTGAGATATAGCTTTCCCTTAAATTGTGAAAATCCCTGTATAAGAGCACCACCTGTTGTGCGATTGGTACCAAAAGTTGACATAAACTAATTTATGTTAACATGCATCTACATATAATTTTATATGCAATTCTGTGTTGTAGTTCTTGATGTATAGCCTTCCCTGAAATTGCAGAAATTGATGTATAACAGCACCACCTATTGGCATGAAAAGTTAATAGGCACTAACTTATGTCAAGGTGCATCTGCATATAATTTAATATGCAATTTCTTGCAATAGTTCCTAAGATATAACCTTTTCTGAAATTGCTGTGCAGCAGCGCAACCTGTTGAGCGATTGGCACCAAAAGTTGATAGACACTAATTTATGTCAAGGTGTGTCTGTATGTTAATTTATATGCTATTCTGTGTAGTAGTTCCTGAGATACAATCATTACAAAATATGTGTCACACACACATATGGACAGACATTTTCTAAAGATGGTCAAATCGTGTTTTGGACCTCTCAAAACCTGGAAATAAAAAAATTTTTTGAATCCAATACTTTCTTCTATTGAAAATAAAAAAAAAACTAAAGAATAGTATGCATGTTACTTTAATGCAAAATAATTTTAAGTTGAGAAAATAATACAAAGAAGCTTCAGCATAATTTTAGATTAATGACAATTAATATGAATGTGTGTGTGCATGTAGTTTGATCAGGAGGGGAAAGGGGGGCAATTGCTGAATGCACAATTGAAACTCTTAACTAAACTTCAGTGAATGAGACTGAAAGCGATGCAAAAAAATGCCTTTCCTGCTTTTCTTTTTCTTTCTTCCCTTCCTGTTTTATCGGTTAAAGTAAGCACATCATTTCTCCCAGCCTCCTGTCATTAACCAATTTATTTATGTGGAGTTGATAATTATTCTTGAAGCATTTTAGTTAGATAAATTTTTTTAAAAAGATTAAAGATTTGATGTTTTCTCTAGTTTAAATAAATCACCAAATATTTGTCATCAAATATTTAATGCCTTTTTTTTTTTTTTTTTCCCGTGGGAGGGGTGTATGTGTGTGAATGTAATAGGTATTTAAAAGAAATACATTTGTAACAGAAGAATACAACTGTTAGTTTATTGTTTAATAGTAGAAAGTTTGTTTTTCAGTATTTTTTTTTTTAATTTCTGTTTTAATTTTTATTTTATTCTAAGAAAATAAATATTCAAAATTTCCCTCGAACATTGTTCGCACATATTCTGCACCCCTGCAGTCAACTAATAATAAGAAGCTTCCTGCAAAACCAATCAGAGAGGAGAAGCACAACCAAAAAACAGGAAGCAAGAGCAACAAACACAAAAAATGGAGGTAAGGGATTTTTAAATAATTTAATTATATATTTTTATTTAAATACCTTAAATTTAATTATATATTTTTTTAATTTATTCATTAATTAATTTCATTTTAATTTATTTATTTTTCTATATACACACCATTAAAAAAAAAAAAAAAAAGCATTACCAGTTTTGAAAAGACAGGGCATTTCTTCTTCAGGTACAAAAATACGTGCTTCTGCCTTGGAGGCAAAAGAAAGACTGAAAGTTGGGCAAAATCCAAAGTATTTTTTAAAATTTAGTATAGCTGTAATGTAATTGTTGTCTGTGTTAAGCTTTTAGATTTGTTTTCAGTATTTTTTTTATTCTTTAAAGCCTAGTAATGCACATCACTTCTTGCTATGTAACAAAACTTTGTTTTTGTAAAAAAATCTAAATATCTATAACCAATATTCAAACTCTCCTCTAAAGAAAGGCTTTCTTCTTTCCTCGTCTGACTCAATATCTGAATCAACTGAAGCTGGATTAGTGATACTCTTAATTATGTATTAGTTGTTATTTCAGAAACGAAACAGGTGATTCATCATTACATTCTAGCTATCATCTTTCAAAGAAATTAAATTCATCTTATATTCTTGTAATTTTTCTTCATTTAAATAATCTAGAATATTTTCTAAGGTGTCTTTTACAAAATTTAATAGTTGAAGAGACTTTTCTTTAGCATCATTGTTGTGAAAACCATTAAAATCATGAGTACAATCACTATTGCTTCCAGTGGCAGCTCATGAACCAAAAATAGGTGAAGAGCTCAAAAGTAATATTTAAGTATTTTTAATCATAATTTTTTGTTAAGCATGGTTTTAACTAAAATTAACTAAAAATACTTATTTAAATGTAAATTTATATTCTATAAATGAATACAGTGTAAAATACAGTGTGCCTCTTCACCAATTTTCGGAACATGAGCCATCACTGATTGCTTCCCCAATCAATGTAAACTGGTTCGGGCCTTATGCTGTGCCATCCATTTACCAGTGTTGACTTGGAAACAGAATTCCTGACATCAGATGGAAGAAATAAGCAATCTTTGATGCTAAACATCTTTTTGTAGTTATTCATGGCATCATCTGATGGATTTAAAGAAATCAGCTGTCATTTAAAATCCACCATATATTTTGATTTCACAGAAAGAGTGATCCTTGATCCATTGGTTGAATCAATCAAGTGATGTTGGCTGTAGATATGCCAACATCTCCAATTATGCCAGAGTTTCTCCAGAAAAATAGAAAAAAATAGGCATCTCCACTGAATAATCAAAGTGCTTCAGAAATATACCAAAAATCTCATTTCATCAATAACTTCTCGCTATTTCTGACAATATTTATCTATTCTGTATTGCTTCTTCTCTTTGTTTATGGCACAGACTATTCCTATAAAACAACACATGTGCAACATGTGTTTCTCAGTTAGCCACATCCCCAGAGAAGGAATGAACTTGATTTAATTGATTCATTGTTCAGTGTCATTGGCATTGCTTGCACATTTAGAAAAATTGCTTTTGTGTGAACTGAAGTGATATGATTCAAGCACATGTGTATGCTGTTGTGTCTGTCAAAAAAATCTCCCTTTAGCCTTGGTAGTGTGTCAGTCTCCCTTTAATTTGTTACTCCATGTTTTTTCTTATTATACTATTTATTTAAATTTACTTAAATACTTAAAAGTTTTTTCAATCGTACTTAATGCTTAGTAGATGTTGAATATAAAATGTAATCATTACTGTCATAACTTAATTTACTTTTGAGTTAAACATTTAAAAAAATATTTAAAGAGTCAAATACGACATTTTTATTAACGCAAAATTATGTTTAAACTCTTTGTTTTAACTTACCTTTCACTGCTTTTCATGCCTGGAGTTAAATAAGTTTGGAATTAAAAGCATTTAGTTTGTTTTGGTTAAATGAAAACATTGACATACAGAGATAAAGCTATGATTGATGTTTGTGATGTCCTATGTCTACTACAAAAGGAGCTATGCATCCATGGTGCATTTGGATCACTATAATACCTAATTGGCATCTTGGCTTCCAGGTGGCAGTATCATCTTATAAGTACACGTACCATGGGTGTATAGAGGTGGCAAGTATTATGATTTGTCCGTAATTGTTATGGATGTACGGCAATAATTACGGCTTTATGGACAAGATATAAAAATTACGGATTATACGCTTTTAAAAAAGTAACGGATATCATTCGTTAAAAAAAAAAAAAAAAAATGAAACCCCACTAACGGTCGACGATCAAATACACAATGGAAGCATTCCAATTCTCAATCTTTCCCCATCCACAAAATAAGTGCCAATATTCATTTTAAACTTGCTTTATAAGATTCTAGAAACTATAAAGGAATAGAATTATACAATATTTCTTTGCTGATCTAATTTCTTTTTTTACTCTCCCCCCTCCCCCTCTTTTCTTATCTCCAACTAGCCACCATCGATTAAAAGCTCTGCAGAATCCTTCAATTTCCCAATCTTTCTCCATCAGCAATACAAATGTCAATATTCATTTTAAACTTGCGTTATTAGCTTGTAGAACCTATAAAGAAGTTGAATTGTTTAATTTCTCATTTATCTAATTATTTATATTTTGAACTGCCCCTCCCGCTTTCCAGCTTGTGATCAAGGATTACTTCTAGAATAAAAAAAAGTGATAGAAATGCTCAATATTCCTCACATATATAATTATTTTTAGGCTTTATTACTGAATTTGATGAATCTATTTGTTTTTCCTTAATAAATTTAAAATACATACTATACCATCAAACAAAAGATATGTTAGGTTTTATGCAAGATACATAAAGAAAAAACATAATAAGAATGTTTTATTAAAAAAAAGAACAATGTTTTAGTATTTAATGCCATAAAAACAGTTGTCTATGAAAAAGTGACTCTTAAATAATAATAATAATAAATTGTAACCCCCCTCTCCCCCCCAAAAAAAGAGAGAGGGGGTGGGGGAGAGATCCAAATGCCCCCCCCCCCCTCTAAAGCAGTTTTTTTTTAAACTTTTTTTTTGTAAGAAGGTAAAGAAATACATATTTATTTACTTTTGTTTTAGAGATTTCTCTAATTAATATATTATATACTTGTTTACAAAAACAGTGTAATTCACTGTTATGTGTGGGCTTGTGCATAAAAATTATTCCATTCACGTCTCCACGTTGCACAAGTATATAACTCTGATTACTAATAGCTTATTGAAACTTGGCACCTCTGTGTGTGTGTATATATGTATAATATATTAATATTATCTATTATTTTTAATTATGACCATTATATATATATTATACATACATATATATAGTAAATAGTGCGATACGGCGTATCAGTTTCTGATGGCAATACCATTACTGATAATAGTTTTAAGAAATTGGCAGCTCTCTAGGTGTGTCCGCAGAATGTTCAAGGTGGAATAGAAGATTGGTAGGATCTAGATGGTAACTATAAATAGTGTTAACATGTTAAGTTGCTCTCTTCTTTTAGTTTTTTTTTATGTAGTGATGAGCTCTCATACGATATGAGCTCATACTTAGTAATTTTTAGTCTTTAGTTTTTTTTTTTTCCAACTATATTTTTTTTCCAACACTCTGCTAATCGCCCTCGAGCGTAGGAGAGCAGGTTCGATTCCCATGCTGGCTCTGGGTGCTTTTCCAATTCTTCGTATTGTAATTCTGTCATGTGCTATCTGTTTTTATCTGACGAAGATTTACAAGCGGACTTCGAGTCAAGCATACAAATCTGATGTTGGTATAAAAAATCACATAGTTGGTATGAAAAATCAGCCTTCCACTCCATAATGTTCTGAAATGAACTTTAAGGCTTGATGAATAAATTTCTAAATTAAATTGAAAATTTCATGGTCTATTAGAGTTGTGCCATGATTAATAATGTCACTTGATACAGCTGTGTTTACAGACACGGTGACTTTGCCAACAAATGTTATGTGAGAAATGCCTAGCTGGTTATCAGCCAGGGTAGCTCGATGGTTTGAGCATCCGCACGTAAATCGGAAGGCCCAGGTTCGATTCCCGGCTCTGGTACTTTTCACATAGTTGGTATAAAAAATCAGCCTTCCACTCCATAATTTTCTGAAATGAACTTTCAGGCTTGACGAATAAATTTCTAAATTAAATTGAAAATGTCATGGTCTATTGGAGTTGTGCCATGATTAATAATGTCACTTGATACAGCTGTATTTGCAGACTCGGTGACTTTGCCAACGAATGTTATGTGAGAAATGCCTAGCTGGTAATCAGCCAGGGTAGCTCGATGGTTTGAGCATCCTCACGTAAAGCGGACGATCCGGGTTCGATTACCAGCTCTGGTATTTTTCACATAGTTGGTATAAAAAATCAGCCTTCCACTCCATAATTTTCTGAAAAGTTTGATACTTTTTTAAAAATATAAAATTGTATATGTATTTCAATAGGTACTTTCATTTCTGAGAATTCCAGTAGATGGCGCTACTACACATATTCCATTGTCCGGAATTTTCTAAACTCTGGAATCGCCGAGGTCCGGATGATTCCCAATTTCCGATGTTGTTATATAGATACTATATATGTATGTATGTATATGAAAACTTATAGAAATTACTAAATTATGAACAAATGTAAGGCCGACCCTAACTTTTTTGCCGCCGTAGGCAAACCACAAAAGTGCCGCCTCCTCAAGCTTCAAAAGCTTAAAAAAAAAAAATGATAATCATAAAAATACGATCTAATCGAATTGAACTAAGACAATAACACTCATGCAATATTTAAGAGAAAAAAATTAAGTTAAAAACAGAAAATCTTTGAAACTAAAACTAGTACAGACAATATTTTCAAACCAGCAAAGAATAAAGAATGCTAATACAATATTCAAAATTTAAACCTGAATTAAAGTAATCTCTTTCAAAACTTTTTTTTTTTCTGCAAAATTTCGAATAACTTCTTACATATCTAATTTGTTACTCAATTCATATTCAATGGCCAACATTGCTAACCCATTAAGGCAATTTTGAGTAGTCATGGTTCTTCAGTAATTTTTGATCATTTTTAGAAAAAGATCTTTCTCCGGTAGCAACAGTTATGGACAAGGTTGGAAATTTTTTTAAAGCAATACTTCAATTTGGCCCACCCAATGATAAGGGAGGTATTGAATTTAAGAACGTCAACTGGACATTCTTTCTTTTTCAAAGGGGAAGAAATAAGGTCTACTTCATCAGCCAATTCTAAAGCGTTAAGATCAAAGGAATCGCCATCTGTTAAGACGTTTGTTTTCCAGATCTTTACAGTGTGCCAGTAACTCATTTTTACACATGTCTTTAAGTTTAGGGACATTGCATAAAAATTCAAGTGAATGGTTATGATTATTCAATAAATTTAATGTCATCTCCAGTGCATTGATCGTCTGATCGTTGTAAAGAAAAAACTTCTATTTTATATTTCTCTTTTGAATCTTGTATAGGTTCGTCTACACTTTTTCATAAGGAAAATTTCGTTTTTTAAGTCGAACACGATGACATGGTGTAGTCAATTCAAAGTTTTTTTTCTACATTTATTTCTTTAGCTAATTTTTCAGCTTCTAAGGTAACATTGTCAAAGGATTCAACTGATTCTAATTCTTTAAAAAACAGTTAATAAGCTACTTAATAAATCAGTGGCTTGGGATAAATCGAAAACTTTTGAATGAAGTAGCTTACTTATTGGATTAATAGGATTCAAAATTTTGTACCAAATGACGATCAAACATAAAAACAAATTGTTTTATTGTAATCAATAAACAACTGCCTCATCTTGAGTCGTATTATCTATTTCTACATTTTCATACATACTTAATAAAGCATCGTGAATATTTTCTATTTTAAAAAGTAAAGGTTTTAGGGAATCTATACAACTTTCCCAGCTTAGCAGCCATTCATTAACTAATACAGTCATTTGCAAAAGTTTAAGACCAGTAGTCGATTTTCAGTACTTTAACACATTGCATCATTTGCACAGATTATTGCGTCATCTCATATGCTTATTGCATCAGACGTATTCTACTGCTATAAATAAAAGTGACCAGCACATTTATCACCAGTTTTTTATTGGATTTTGTCGTAGACAGTGCTGTTAATTATTGTAATGGGTAAAATTTACAATAATTTTACCCATTACAATAATTACTGTGTTATTATTGTAATGGGTAAAAAACCTTCACTTACTGTTACAAAAAGGTCAGAAATATTGACCCTGCATAAAACTGAATTTTCTGAACGTCAAATAAGTTCCAGGGTAAATGTGAGCAAGACAGCTGTGCATCAAGCTATTAGTAAATTTAAAATTTCGGGAAAATTTGTGGACCTTAAGAGAAGCGGTCGCCCTAGAAAACGAGTGCACGTGATGATCATGTGATAAAAAGAATGGTCGTACGAGATCCAAGAACCTGCTCTCCTGCAACAGACATTCTCTGCTGCAAAAGGCACCAACGTCAGTTTGAGTACTAGTACCATTTCAAGACATTTGACCAAAGATTTTGGTTTATCATCCTGTAAACCTGCAAGGAAACCTCGACTTACTCCAAATATGAAAAAGAAACGACTGACTTTCACCAGACAATATCAAAATTGGACAGTACAGTGGTGGAGTAGGGGTTTATTTTCGGATGAGTCAAGTGTGCAGCAATTTTTTGCATGTGCTACATGTGTTCGCCGCCCAAGGGGAAAGAGATATGATGAAAGATGTACGATTGAAACTGTGAAACATCCTCCAAGCCAAATGATATGGGGTGCAATGTTTGTGTCCGGTACTGCTAGTCTGTATTTTGTGCCACCTAAAAACCTCTATGAACGGAAAGCAGTACCTTAATTTGTTACGTGAGAAGTTGAAGCTTCACATGCATGTTCATAAATCTAAATGTTGAATTTTCATACATGATGGGGCTCCGTGTCACAGGAAGATTGTCAAGAAATATCTGAGGGCACAAAAAATCAAAGTGCTTGACTGGCTAGGTAACAGCCCTGATTTGAATCCAATAGAGAATCTGTGGTGTATTGTGAAAAATAAAGTCGCCGAAAAGCAACCGTCCACTGCTACGGCACTTGTTGAAACAATAAAGCCTGTCTGGTGCACAGACATTTCTAAAGCTTACTGCAAGTCTCCTATTTATAGCATGCCTAAGAGGATTGCACAAGTTATTAAAAACAAAGGAGGTCCTATAAATACTGACTTTAATTACAATAAAAAAACATGTACAGTCTATTTTGTTCTTTTATATGTAAAATATGTATGTTATTTTTGTGGAATTCCATTAAATCTGATTTTTCTATGGGTGGTCTTAGACTTTTGCAAATGACTGTAAGTTTAATAAATGGCAATATAAAATACTCTGGGATTTAAAATTTTTATTCTTGATTGTACTCCGAATCTATTCCATCTCATGTTTGAGCAGTTATCGTAATCTTGACCTCTCATATTTTCTAATTTTAATCTATTTTTCTCCAACTCTTTTAATAAAACTTGAGATAATTAATTCTTTACCAGTAGATTTTTCAACAGGAAGAAGACCTAGAAAATGTTCATTAATTTTGCATTGAAATTCCACTTCTTACTACATAAACTTTATCGCTATTCCCATCCAATGAATCCGACATAAGTTATTGCATAAATAAAGCATTGTTTTAAATCTGACATGGCATCACGATTGCTAACTCAAACTCGAATTCAGGCCCGGACTGGCCAGGTCGGCTGGTCGGCGATTGCCGAGGGCCCCCGGCCTAAGGGGGCCCCGGAAAACCCGTCAAAATATTCTACTTTATAATTACAATCGGCAGCAAAAGCATCCGAGCATTAGTAAAAGTATCCGAGCACAAAAAAAAAAACCCTCTTAATACTGCTTTGTTAAATAAATCCTTGTTGAATCATGTTCATAGTCAATCTAAGAATATTCAACAAGGATTTATTTAACAACACAGTATTGAGTGTACCTTTTTAAAATAGGAATTTTTGCTTGTGATCGGATACTTTTGCTGCCAACTATAGTTACATCGTAGTAATTTGAGTATTTATTTTCCTATAATTTTGCAGATTTATAATCAATTTTGACTCGTGTTTCTTGATTGTTTTAATCTAGAATGCGTGCACAAGTTAAGTCGAGAGTGTCTATTCATGGAGCATGCTGCTTCATGCTCCATCTTCATCATGTATGTTTGTTCTCTTGTCTTAAACAGATACGAAATTTTAAATTTAGCGTCCGTGATTTCACATAATCCTACATAACTCAAACGAAAAAAAAAAAAAAAAAAAAAAAAAAAAAAGATATCTGTGCGATTTTTGTTTTAAAATATAGCGAACGAAATAACTAAAAGAGAATTTCTGAAATTTTATAAATTCAGTACTGAAGGGGGACAGGAGGCAAAACATGATTTCAACCACTGACTCAACACTGTTGTGGCAATTTTGTGTGGCACTGGGTGACGAATTTTCTAGTGACAGTTGATTCTATAGAGCTGACACCTACTAAGACAGATTTTGCAAAATTCCCGACAAAAGACCGTTTGCGAGCATAAATCGGCTTCAAATTACTTCATGATTAAGAAACGGCACAAGAAGAGACTACACTTGTATACAAAAAAGAAAAAATATCTGTTGATTTTCGAATTCTTGATTTTAACGGGAGGGGAAGAATTTCGAAAAATCCGGATTTTCCAGTAAAACTCTACGAAAAATGGCACGTAGAAGTAGAAGACGACTGTGACTTCTGGAATAAATTTCCAAAAACTCATTAGAGTGTTTTGTGATTTTTTATTTGGGAAAGTGGGGGGAAGGGGGAGGGGGGATTTACAAAGGAGCAAAGTAAAGAGCTGCTTTTTTGTATTAAATTTTTCCTGGGGATCTGTAGGAGCTACGACCACGAATTTTGGTGTGTAATGAATATTTTCATCAAACATTAAATGTGACGGGAATTTTCTAAATTTATCCATGAGAATGGCAAAAAAATAAATAAATAAATAAATAAAAAGGAAACTTGCAAGTGTAATTCTGTTCTAAATTATCTCAGGGCGACAATTTTTTGGTATGTGGGTTTGCCTTGTGTACGTAACACTCATTATAAAGGGATTCTGCAAACAGTTTCCCTTCCTTCCCTTTGGAGTCGGGTAAGCAAAAACATGTTTCAAGTTGTAACCATGATCTAAATTATCTCAGAAAGGCAATTTCTGCCATTTCTGAGTACATAGATTGCTTATATGTGCCTACGAACTCTAAAAATACAGTTTGTGAAATATCCCCCTGCTGCTTTTGGCGGGGATCGGTGGCACAAAACACATATCCAAGCGTAATTCTATTCCAAATTATCTCAGAAAGGTGATTTTTTTTTTTTTTTTTTTTTTTTTTTTGTGTGTGTGCGTTGTGTGTACCTAACGCATACTATAAAGGAATTATCTTAGGAAATTCTATATTTTGATACGTGGGTTGATTATGTGAGTGTAATACACATTATAAAAAGATTTTGGGAAAATCCCCTCCCGTTTTCCGGGGGGGATGATATGTTTTCAAGCGTAACTTTATTTACAATTATCTCGGAAAATCTTTTTTGTTGTTGTTGTTCATTATGGAGCTGTGCCGTGCCGTATGTTCGCAATATTCATTATAGGGGGATTTTATGGAATATCTCCAGTCATACCCTTCAGGTCTGGTGGATAAAAAAGCATGTATCTAATTGTAACTATTCTAAATCATCTTAAAAAGGCGACTTTTGGTGTGTGTGTATTAGTTATGAGTACCCAATACACACTATAATAAAATTTTGTAAAATTTCCTCCCTTTAGTGGAGGAGGTTAAAAAACTGAAGTTTAGACCGATTTCAATAAATTTTTATTATATTTTCTTTCATTTTATGAGATTTTTAGTATTAATAAATTGTATGCAATTTTGAGACTTCATTTAAATGTAATAGCTAGCAAAGTATGTAAAGCCTGATAGTTCCCTCTAAATTCCTCAGTAAGGGCCCCTTTTCGATTTCTAGCCGAGGGCCCCCAAAGAAGCCAGTCCGGGCCTGCTCGAATTTTACCATGTTTTTACGGAGAGCTCAAAATATCCCTACTTTATGACTGAAGACGTCCGTAGGATATACTGAGAATGTCCTGGGAAGAAAAGGTACCTCCAAATAGTCCTACGTTGTCCCTTTATTCTGTAGAACACTTCTAAAAGTGCCTACGCGTAGGGACAAATCCCTACAGTTGGCAAACTCTGAGGGAAGGACAGGTAAAATACGAAAAAAAAAATATTAAAAAAATATCACATTAATAGAAATTAATTAATAATAACAATGACACACTGTTAATCATACAGTCATTAATTAAATTTTATTCTTTTACAATTGTTTTTAATTTGAAGAAAAATCACTATTTTAAGAAAACTAATTTATATAATTACATCTTAGCCCCGTATGTTTAAGGGGACCCAGCACCTTTTCAACATTTTTTTTTTTTATTTAGGGAAGTCTAGGATAGATGGCCATAGTTTTGATTGAAATAAATATTTTTAGAATGCAAATATAAAAAATATTAACGCATACTTAGATATTTCTTATGCATATGCTGCTCATCATATTTCCGACAAAAAGTAATTAAATATTGAGATCGATAAAAAGTCGATTTGTACACGTTTTATGGAACCACTTCAGGCCCCTTGTGCATTTTATTCAGTCATTCATTTTGGTTGTGGTATTGTATTCTTTACCAGAATTAACACAGTGATCCTCATCAAGTTCTATTCACCCGGAATCCTTAGAATCTGATAATTTCATATGTATTTCATCTTTGCTGTTGAAAGAGTTTTTTTTTTACTAAACTCTGTCTTTTTTTGGGATGAAAGTTTCCGACGTTTTTCAATGTTTTCTAGTGATGTCAAAGTAAAGTTATCTCTTAGTCATTAAATGTGCTATAACCCATATGGCCACCTTGTATTATAATGAAATTCGTAGTGTTACCTTAGAAAGTTTTTTTTTTTTTCCCTTCTTCATATTTTAGCTAGCGTACCCATCATTTCAATATACTGAAAAACTGCACTGAAATAATTTTTACCCAAGTGTTATAAAGTGCTGCCATCTGTTACGCATTTTTGAAAACAAAATTGAATGGTTGGTTTGAATGTGGGTTTTGGAGTGTTTAAAGCCAAATGACTACTCGAGGGTCCTGGGACTGGGCTGTATGTGTATGCCCTCTGTGGGGATCAAATGATTAGTTTATTTTCTAATCTCTTTGTTGGGAATCCTTCTAAAGGGTCCTATCCTGTATTTACGCAAACAGAAAAAAAAAAAAAAAAAAACGGAAATTTCTGAATGGTTAGGACGACACCTCACATCTACCAGCTAACCAGCTTTGACTTCAGAACTTTCGGCCGTGGGGCTTGCGTAGGTGAGAAAAACTGCAATGCTTAAATATATTTTAATTATCAATAATAATAAATCTAGTAAACGAATAAGAATAAGGCGTAAAATAAAATAAGAATTCTGTCCTAAACAAAATTTAATTTGTGCGAGAGGCCTCCCCACCCCCGCCTTTTTTTTTTTTTTTTTTTTTTTTAATACTGTATGTGCATGTTGCAATATTTTCATCTTTATTCAAAACGGTGACGACGCTTTTTTGTTGTCTGAAAGGAACAGTTCTCTCGTCCAAGTAAATCTGTGTTTACAGATTTTAATTTAGTGACAAAATCTTTTTATATTTATAAAAATGCTTCAAGATTTTTTCAAAAGCGAAACAAATGTTCAAAATTTTATGTTGGCAAATATCTAAATTAATTCCATTACGAAACTGGTATTCATTCAATGTTACGTTTCTCTAAGATTGCGTCAAATAATATAATTTTTAGTCATGTAATGTAATTATTCTTTAAGCTAATTTCTATTTAAAAATTCGTTTTTTTTTTTCTTTTTCTTTTTAATAACTTTACTAACGATTTACAACAAAAAATATGTGCAAAATTTAATAGTGCATGAAATAGTGTACCAGAGCATGGTCTCCAAACTAATATATTTACCATGTTAGACCAACATATATGTTATGTATGTGAATACAAAAATATTAGGGACAAACAGCAAATGGTCCATTCTCAGCGACAGTTATGCAGTTTTGCTATGGTAGCACAAGCACTCGGAACATTACTTATAAGAGATTTAAAAGATTCTTTAAAGAAAACAGAAAAAAAAATGGAATACTCCATATTTGTAAAAGGGATGGAAGAAAAAAAAATGCTCTTAAAAGGAGAAAGATTGAAAACGTTGTTATTTTTTCCCTGACAGATTTTAGGAACATTCCTAGCTGGTGCCACTCTTTGTTTTAACTGTATTTGAGTCGGATATTTTTACGTTTTGCCCGCTCCCCCCTTCCGAAATTTATCATTTGGTATGTCCTGAGTATCCTATAATTTATCTTGGAATTTATAGTGTTAGATTATAAAGTTTTTTAATCTTCGGTTGAGTTCACGATACACAGCCTGGGCGAGCACGGGCTTGCCCATGTTAACCCACACCGTTCACAGACGGCATCACGTGATCATTTGCGGGTTACCCATGCGTGCCCAAGGCGTTCACAGCTGGTAAAGGGGAAGCCCGGGCTTTGCACACTTAACCCAGAAAAATTTTGTGGGGAAAATGGTCACGTGATGGGTAAAGTGCATGTTGTTTGTCAACATCGTAATATCTGATGAGAATTACGATTTTTATTCTTTGTATTAGAATGTTATACTTCACTTATATTAAGTTATTTTTTCTTACCAATTTTATCCCTTGAAAATTTATAATCTAGATTTCATTTATATGAACTGTGCGTTAAATAATGATGAGCAGTTTGAGTTATTATTTCAAATCAATATTTATGTTTCTTTTTTTTTATACATTTTCACAAATTATTTTGATGATACAGGTATGAAACTTTTCAGGGGCTACCTCTGTATTCAGGGTTTTTGAAAAAATTGCTATCCTTGAACTTCATGTTGAATTATTGTTATATTTTAGAGATTTCTCATTTCGGATATTTCATTTACCTTGTAATGTATTAAGAATCCTCTAAATATCACTTATGATAAGTACTAATACTTTTAATAATAGCCGTATGATAACATTAAGTCTGCCATTGCCTTTCATTCTACATTCATGTAGCAGTTTTAGGAGGGTTTTGCATATCAAATAGTTTCACCCGCTAACTCTATTACAAATGGTTTAGATTGATTGCATAAATATTTTTTCATTTTTATGCTATTAAATTCATTTGATTTTAATCAGGGTTAATTACTCAATCTTAGCAGTTTTAGTTTTCTTCTGTTCCATTGTTTGTACTAATCTAAAAGATTTTGTAAAGTTGAAACATACTTATAAATGTTTACAATTTTCACTATATTTTGATAAAAAGTATTATTAATATATATTTAAGTCAAATACAAAGAAATGCTGATAAGTCATTTGATGTCAGCAATTATATTTTTCCTGAACATATTTCATTAAATTTATTTGTGTTAAGTGAAACTGTATTCAATGTGCTTGTTATTATTCAATACTGCAATGATTTTAAATGATATCTCTTTATATTTTAAAATAAATCGGCATATCACATGTCATTTTTTGAAGGTAATTTTAAAGCTTTGCAGCATTGAGTAATATTTTACACAAGGTTGTTATTGACTAAATCACTAAATGTCAAAGTTGTTTCTTAGCATATTTATGCTTAATTGTATGGTAACCTCTCGATAAAGAAAGTCATTTTCACTTTAGTAGAAAGAAGGCAGGGTTGGCTTGATTTTATCAGACCCAATAAAACCCAAGTGTGTCTTTTCTAAGTCCTTATTTAAAATTCCACTTTTATCTAACTTATAATAAACATATAAATATAAAACAAATATTAGGTACATTAATAGAACATGAACAAAGAATTTTCATAAATATTGGAGGTTCTCAAACTGCTCTGTAGGGAAAAAAAATCTCCCATGGAAAAAAATTATAATTATCTTATTAAAACATAATAAAAAATTATCTATACAAAAGCAAGAAAAACTAGTATGTTGTGGCCACCACATGACTTTCTTGTATATTTTCATATACAAATTCACTCAGTAAAAATAATTTATTAAAATTATTATTTAAAAAAAATTATCTTCCATGATAATGCAGATGATTTCCATATTAGAAAAGAAGTATAACACAAAATATAAAAAAAATGTCGAATTTATTCTCAATATTACATTAAAAAAATTTTTTTTGGTTAAAAATAAAAAATTATAACTTTATTTTAAATTATCGCAGATCGATGGTTCAACCATTCATTTTAAAGGTATTGGCGAGCTCTTTTGAAAGATACCCATCATGAAAATTTACTCTCCTTGAAGGGGGACTTTCCCCCCCAGGAGAGGAAGCGAAGCTCCTACATACACAATTTTTTTTTTTTCAATTTTTACCAAAAGTTGATAGGCACTAATTTATGTCCATGTATAACTACATACCAATTTGTATGAAATTCTGTGCAGTAGTACCTGAGATACAGTCACCACAAAATTCTGTCACACACACAGACAGACATTTTCTAAAAAGGGTCAAATCATGTTCTACAGCTCTCAAAACATGTAAATCCATCAAAAAGCCGAAGTTGAAAATTTTTACGAATCCAATACTTTCTTCTATTGAATATAGAAGAAACTAAAAAGTTGTTTGTTAATATAAAGAAAATTGTAAGACTCGGGGAATATAAAAAATAAATATAATTTTTAAAAAAGTCTGAAAACTGTTGTGCAACACTGTTAAGTAACGTAGAGGGGCAATAATTAAAAATATTTTATGAGAATTTATTGACTGAAAAATTTAATAAAGCAACACTAAATAATTATTAAAATCCATTTTTTTGTTGTAAAGGGCACATAAACAGAATTTTTAGAATATTTAAAGAACAATTATTTAATTTAAAAAAATTTCTTTATAACTTAATCATAATAAGACTTTAGAAATTTTGATTTTGATGTATAATTTTTTTTAATTATCTTATTATGAACTAGCCGCCTTCGGCAACCAGCTGGTTCACGATCCTTGAAAAATCATCCGACTTTACGACTCCTGCTCAGTGGCACCTTTTCCCCATTTTAGGTCCTACAACAGCTTATTGATATATAGTGAAAATAGCTTTATTAAAAAATTTAATCTCAGTAAATTCCTGCTCAGTAGCGCCTGTGGCACCCTTTTCCCATTTTAATATCTGAAACAGCCTGTTCGCTCATCGTGTTATGATCTTTGAAATTTCTGACTTTAGCAATGTCCCGCTTGAAGGTGCCTTATCTCCATTTTAGAACTTACAACAGCTTCCTCACTCATACTGCAAATAGCTTTGAAAATTTTAACTGTAGCAAATTTTCGCTCTGTGGCAACTAAGGCACCGCTTTACGTTTCATGATTTGAAACAGCCTGTTTGCTCACCATGTAAAGGACCTTTGAAAATTGTGATTGTGGCAAATCCGCAACCTGGTTGGGCCTACAGTCTCCCAATCTTCTCCCTGTCTGTAAGTAATTCACTCATAATCGGAATTTGAGATATTGAATTATTAAAATGTCAAACCGTCCTCTGGCGACAAAGATTTGAAATATATTATATTTCAATTACAATGACTTTTAAAATGATATTTTACCTATGAAATTATCTTAATTAGAAGCTGAGATACAAAGGTAATATAAGCATTGTTATAAAAAAATTGTGTCTGATTTTTCTCTGAAACTTGCATCTGCGGGCTAAATAGTGTTAAATATCCTTAATACAAAATGTGAGTGGAGTATCGGAATTCGAAAGCCTGCATCATAATTAGAATTAGAGATATTGTAATAAAGGTGGTCTGGCTTGTGAGTCCTTCTATACAAACTAATTTAATTTATGCTACATATTAGTTTTAACAGAAATCATCTTACGATTTCTCTAAAAACTAACTAACATATATGTTTAATGGAATTCTAAAAATACATATATATGGATATGAAAACATGTACAAACTGACCAAAACCAAACTGATAAATACTTTTAAAATTCGTTAAAAATAACTAAATTATCCTCTAATCTATTCTTAAGATATTAAGAATAAAAAATTTACACATCAAAATTTGAATTTTTTTTCCTCCTTGAATATACATTAAAAAACAAGTCCTTCTGGTTCAATTGGAAGAATAGTTTTCTTTTTTTGGAATTGGTCACTATTTTTAAAGAAGGTGGTGATTAAACTTGATTAATGAACTCAGTTAAGATATATGTATGAGCTCGGCAAGGTCAATGAGTGTAACCTGGAATTGAACGTGGCACTTCTTGTCTACCAGAGAGAAGACTCTCTCCACTTAGAAGTGTTTTTGTAGAAGTATTTGTTCAAGTATGTTAATATAATAAGAAAAAAAAAATCATTGCTAAAATGCTTTTAAAATTCGAATAAACTAATAATAGTTAACAATTAGGAAATATATATTTATGTATATAGATGAATAATGTAAATATGAATAGTTAAAATTATCCTGAACTCAAAGCTGGCAGACATGAGGTACCGGGTTCAAACCCAGGTTGGCCTAGTCGTTCTACGTTTTAATGGTTTTCTCCAAAACTTTCATAAATACGGACTAGGATCCCTTAAAAAGACCTACATGTAATGCCCTCCCTCTCAGGCCTAGGACCCTTGTGCAGTGTGACAGGTAGTGTATATTCATTTCTTAAAATTTCTGTGGTATAGCTTTAGCATAGGAGCTCCCTGACGGCTAGAACCCGACAAAATAATTTTCATTAATCCGAAACCCGATAAATTTTTTTCATTGACCCGAACCCGCAATAAAGTTTTTTTGCACCCCGTACCTGACCCAAAACCCGAAAACTGAATTAACATTACTAATTCATCTAAAAATCATGTAAATCTTTTTAAAATTATAAAATAAGGTAAATTTTCACTGTCACACGTTGGTAAATTATTTTAAAAAGAATTTAAAATGTTATTACTAATTATACGTATTAAGTTAAAAAATTAAAATTCTGAAAAACGGATTAATAATAATTTTTAACCATTTATGCAAGTTGTAAATTTCAAGAGTTCAAAATTATGCTTCAAGTTAAATGTTAGTAGTTTATTGTTTGTTTAATGCTTATATTCTAAAAAAAAAGAAAAGAAATAAAGTTGGTTGTGTTACGTCGCACTAGTGCTGCACAATTGGCGACGGTCTGGGACTCATCCCTAGAGGTGGTCCCGAGACATGTCATCACAATTTTTCATCCTCCACGGAAGGGATGGCTCTCCCACTTTGGTGACCCCCCCCCCCCAGAGGTATAATTTTTTATGGGAACATGGAGGAAATTGCGGCCACGACAGATTTTACATGCACCAGCCATCATTAGTGTTCACGACGGTCTTTGACCAGCTCGAGTACCGAACCCCAATCTTCCAATTACGAGCTCGGCACTCTACTGACTAGGCTTCAGAAAGAAAGAAAGAAAAACAAAATATGTATCTTCATTTATTGCTTTCGTTCGATCTGAATATTTACTTTACTACAATAATTTGGGTAGCAGTAGCATGAATATGATTCTCAATTAAATATCTGCTTTCCTACAATCACTTTCAATTCACACGATCAGCAAATAAGCTTCTTCCAGTGTCAATTTCGGTGCATTGTTTATTTGTTCTAGAGAAGATAATAAAGAATGTTATCTGATTTTATGGAATCCGTTTCCTAAATGTGCTTATTTTACATTTTTCTTTTTTTTTAATAATTAAACCACAACAAATATCTCTCTATATTTGCTGTATTTACAAGTATACATGGAGGAAAAATCATAATTTTGTTTACATAAAAGCGAGGATTGAAGTTCATTGAAAATAAAAGTATCTAAAAAAAAAATGTAAATTGAAGAACCTTTTCAATTTCCGGAACGTAAAAGCGAGGTTATACTGCATTTCTTTTATTTATATATTAACAATAGTCAAAAAATATTTATAATACTTAAATTTTCATACAATTTCTACAAAAAGTATGTATTAGATTCTTTCAAGAAACAAAAACAAGTACGGATATTTTTTTCTTCCTTATGCAGATTTTGGATCATGCGGATACAAATACGAATCTCTGGCACATATTTAGTATATATAGTATGTTTAAATCAGTTCTTAATTATGTCTTCAAAATTATGCTTATAATTGTAAAAAAAAATTTTGAATGATATTCTCAAGTCGACCTGACTTGTTGAAAACTAAACCCAAGCTGCAAGAAAAAAAATTTCAACAAACCCGACCCGATGCAGGACTCTACTGGCAGCTTTTAAACTTTTATTGTTATTTTGGTGAGGGATTAAAATAGCTATCACAATTGTGTAATTAAAGATCTTGATGAGAAACGTCCAAGCTACTTTGCTTTCAAATTTCGTCAAGGGGTTGTAAGGTTAAGACACCAGTGTTTGTTACCCTCACAAAAGACATATTAAATGTTTAATAACATCTATGAATTTGAATCCACCTGCATACGATTCCTTAAAACCGGAGAATCTAAATTCATAGATGTTATAACATGTTAATTAACAGTTATTTTAATATTTTTTTGTGAAGGTGATAAACCCAGTGGCAGAAAGTTTTGTAGCTAGTGACAGGCTTTTAAAATTTCATAATCTGTCTGCAAAATTTGCGTGTAATCAGGGGTGAAAATGGCTTACACTACCAGAGAGCGTCTAAGACGTCATACATTGGTAATGCATGGTCGTGGGCGAAAAATTCCCCTAAATTGCAGACAATTTTTTATGACTGTGGACAAAGACTGTCCGAAAGTTGCAGGCAATTTTCGTTTATTAGTGCAGACAAAAACTGTCTGCAAGCTGTTTTTCTGTGTCCGCGACTATGTCGCCGTGTTTCTGCCACTAGGGTGATGAACACTGATGTCTTTACTTTATCAGAACAAAAACCCTTAACGGGTTAAAAGCTTGTGGCGCAGCATTTTATTTCGATATGAATTGGAAATATGGGTCTTAACAGTAATGATATCAAATTTGAGTGACGCTTTGCTATTAATTGAAATATATTACGTAGATTTTCTTATTTCATCATATTTTTTTTTTTCCCTTCTATTTACATCACAGTGTATACATAATATTTTCAGCTTCAGCACGAAAAAAATATATAGAATTTACTTCCTGATACTTTTTCATCTGCACCTCGTGAATTCAAAATATGAGTTTTAAAAGAAATGATATAATTTCTGTGACGCCTCAGTGTTACTTTAAAATATTTATTTTTAGATTTCATTACAATTACTTTTGTTTTGTTGAATAATGTGACTTTGAAATAATGCTTTTAATTTTCAAATATACTGTCAAATAATCACACTTCTACTGAATTTATATTATAAATTGAAATTATCTAGCTCAATAAATTGATTTGTCTATTGCGTCATGCTATCCAAAACTGTAAATAAAAATTATGTAAATATTTTCTTTGCATCACACTAGATAATTTCATATTATAAATTGAAATTATCTAGCTCAATAAATTGATTTGTCTATTGCGTCATGCTATCCAAAACTGTAAATAAAAATTATGTAAATATTTTCTTTGCATCACACAATCTCTTTGCACACATTTTCACTGAGTACTATGATACAAAGTAACATTTACAAAATTTTTACTTACAGTTTTGGATAGCGTGACGCAATAAACAAATCAATTTATTGAACTAGATAATTTCAATTTATAATATAAATTCAGTAAAAGTGTGATTATTTGACAGTATATTTGAAAATTAAAAGCATTATTTCAATGTGTAAATATACTTTATTCAACAAAACAAAAGTAATTGTAATGAAATCTAAAAATAAATCTTTTAAAGTAACACTGAAAGTAAGAGTATCCAGTATTGTAGAAAAGCACCATAGAATTGGTGTTTAAAAGTAATAAGTATAAAACTTTGAATAAACATAAAAAGCAGGAACTTACAATTATTCCAGGTCGAAAGATAACACAACCACATTTTTTATATATATATATTTTTTTTTTCAGTCTGATTGCTAATTTTTATTATAAACAGCATAACACTCAATGACTCAACAAATATTTACTTAACAAAACAGTACTGGGCGCTCATCTTTTAATAGGAATTATTGCTGATGCTTCAATAATTTTGCTGCAGATTGTACGCCAAAGCATTGGTCATGTTTTTTCGACCTAAAACAGTTGTTGAAAGTTCATTTTAAGGTGTTGATTCAATGTTTTGTATTTATTGAGTATTGAGTGTTTTAATTATTTTATCCTATTATTTTTTTATGTATGCAAAGTGTACATATCATGTGCATATTGGTGATTACAGCATTATATCGTGTGACTAAGTTTTATTCTTTTATTTGTGATTGGTTATTTTTAAATAAAATTTTTATTAAAAAAAAATTGTATTTTATCAAGACACACTTCAGACTTACTCGTTGAAATACAAGATGTTGTGAGAAGCATTGTAAAAAATTTTTAACTGTATATTAAATTAGTATTTTGTATTGTAAAGTGTTTAAGCAGAAAAATGAGAAATCACTTTTCTTGATTCATGTTAAAATTTATACATCTTTTTTCCTTTTTTGTATTTTCTACTAGCATGACTTCATAGTACATTTTAAATTTTATAAATGCTACTATTTATTTTTTTAGAATTTAAACAGGGTTCCCATGGGTCAGGAAGAATTTGAAGCTAGTGAAAAAAGTCAGGGAAAATTTCAAATATTGCTCAAAAACCTGGGGAAATATTGATATAATTCTGGAAAATGATTTTTGAACCTGCAATTTAAAATGCCTTAACTTTTATGTTGGAAGCCACTTTTTTTCTTGTCATAAACCAAATTTTGTAACCTGGAATTTTATTAAAAAAAAAAAATTGACCTGGGAAATCTAAAAAGATTAGGGAATTTTATTTTTGAAATCAAATGAGAGTCCTGTTTGAAGAAGCAATTTTTTTTTAAATGGATGATCAAGTTTGCATTATAAGATATAATTATACTCTAGTTTAATTTGCAGAATTTTATGCTATGAATATGGTAGAAACAAGGTATGAAAACATAAAGCATAAATCACCAATTTCTTTGAGATTAATTTTAGATTTCTTCATTTCATAACATAGCTGTTGTGAAATATTGTTCCAAAGTAAGTCGCCTCCCTCCCATCACTACACACAGTTCTTAAATGATGATTTACATTATTATTAATGACATCATTATTCATATTTTGTAACAATTTTTGGCATTTCATACAATAAATGCTATAAACTATTTAGTATTTCATTTTACTGGAAACTATTATCTTTAAAACGGTTGTATTATATAAAACTAAATTAGCATACATGGGCGATTGTGACTCAAAAGGTAAAATACCTGAAAATTACTACTTAAAAAAAAAAAAATCAGAATATCAAATGACACTCAAATTATTAAACCTCATCAAACATTTTACTATTCATTCACAAATCACTTGGATGGCAAATGAATAACCAATAAAAACAAAAGAAAACTTAATAGGAAATATCAAAATACACATGGATTAGATTAAAAACCTTGAACATAAACACATCTGCGATACACAACATGAACCTGTGAAATCTAAAAACAGCTATGAAGTCATGCTAGTACATTTGAAATTAACAAGTTTAATTTAATGTAAAATACAGAAAAGAAACCTGTATAAATACCAACATAAACCGGAAAATGTAACTTAACCATTCAAACGCTTCACAAACTCTCTGAAAATAATTCGATTTTAAAAAATAACAGACGATATAATAACAGCTTCCCACACTTTTGTTTCTTGTTAAGTTGAATGTGAATGAAATGTCTCCTGAATTATCCATTTCTTTTATTGAAAAGCAATTTATTTTTTTAAAGCTGTTTGAAAGTAAAAAAAAAAAAATCCATTGTCATTCAATGAATTATAACACACAAAATGTTGACGAAGTCTAAAATTATATCTGCATACTCCGCCATGTTTGTTATTGAATGGGTAAACCCAAAAGCGTTCACGGAAACGATTACCCGGGTTAAAGTTATGACGTCATTTTCTGGGGATGTGCGTACCCATGCCCAAGCCCGGGCTGTGTATCGTGAACTCAACCTTCTTATACTGGAGAGAGCTGATAATTTTTTTACACAAATATTTAAGAGTGCTGCCATCTGTTACCCATTTTTGAAACTAAAATTGAATAGTAAGTTTGCTTATACATAAGCAAACCATTCAGTTTTAGTTTAGTTAAATACACATGCGTATTTTTCTATTCCATTAATATGAAATGATAAAGTAAAATATAGGAATTTAACATGAAATTGTGTATGACTTCGTTTAACAAAAATTTATTATGTTATTCTGATATTCAATACATTCATTTAATCGAATTTCCACTATTATTATATTGAAGCACTCTCAGTAACTGAGAGGCTCTGCTAACACGTAAATATTTCACACGTAAATATTTCACATAATTTAAAATGAACTTTGAATTTCCAGTCCACCAAATAAACAATGAGCGGGACTCAAACCCAGTGATTACACTCCTCGGAGTTGCATCATTCACTTCTAAAACAAAACTCAAAGTCTGTCTTCAAATCGAAAGTTTTTTTTCTGCACTGGACTAGTGAGTTTTAAAGTCATAATTAGTTTGAAGCCATCTGAAGTCATTACATAGTCATCAGAAAATATTTTTAGAAATCTTAAGTTAATACATATGGCATGAAAGACATATAGAACCACATATACGTTAAAATATATACATTTGATAACAATTATTATTATTATTATTTTTTTTTTTTTTATGAATTTTTATTTGACACCCACCATGTTGCAATAATTGACACTGACAGTTTTTCCTTTTATTAGTAATTGGCACCCTATGTCCAGTGTTTGACACTGCTAGTTATTCATTTTACCAGTTATTAGCACCCTGTGCTCCAGTGTTTGACATAAAATGTTAAAATTCTTATATGTAAAATATATGATTTTATTATTTTTCTTATTTATGGAGCAATTTATGGAGCATTTATGGAGTCAATTACTGGAGCATGCCAATCACTGGAGCACCTACCCTATGTCAAGTTTAATAATAAAAAAAAAAAAAAATAGCTTATTTGCATTGGGTTTAATATACTGCATATGATAATTAAAAATGTTTCTTTCTTTTTTTTTTTCAATATTTTAAAAGAAACCTTTATATTTCCATAATACCCTTGATAGCCTTATAAAAAATTATGCAGATAATTAGAAATATCGTAATCACATACTACAGCCAGAACGCGTTTCAAGCATTACTTTTTACAGTGTAATACCAAACATTTTGATTTTTCTTTAATTTTTTACTAGTCCCCCTTTTGCTTTCGGGGGCAAACTTTTGCTAAAATGTATTATGTATAACATGTTTTTACACTTTTAAATTTTCAAGATAATTAGTCTGGTACTTTTTGAGATATTTAACAAACCATGTGAAATCTAAAGTGTTCGGTTATTTCTGGAAAGTTAGTGTAATTTGATAACAAAGTTCATGAAAACAAATAATGAACTCCCTCAAATATGTCAGGCAGAGAATGGTCCTCTATAAAGGTGCAGTTAAATTATGCAGTAAAGAAATTAATTAATCACTTCAGATATTTACTCAAAATTGATAATTTATATTAATAAATTATTGAAAGTCTAACTTTATTTATTAACTATGCATTAATAGTAGTTTGTTTGCTATAATAATTAGTATAATTTACAGAGAATCATGAAATGTATAATGTCAATATGCATAAAAAAATGACGTAAAATACACTTTCACTAAACATTTCTACAAATTGATAAGAAATTTATTAAAAATATGTACTGAAATGAAATAATACACATTGTTAAAGCGTAACATGCAGCTGGAAACCAAACGTATAGGATATAAAAATAAGTATTAGGACTAAAATTGGCAAAAACTGGGATATATGAATATTCATATATTCTTTTAAAGTTAAAAAGTATGTATACAGGAGTGACGTTACAAATATCATTAAACATTGTCACACCACAAATAAACTAGAATTAATCAATATACATTCAAATTATGCATGCGAATGCAGTAGTTTGAATTTAAATGTGAATATATAATGTTACACGATTATATACGGTATCGTGTAACATTATACACGTGTATAATGTTACACGATTATACACGATTATATAATGCAATAGAAATATACGGTCAAATGCCAAATTTATCCATAAGACTCATAATACATATATCTAGGAATATTCAAAAATATGAAATTATTTACAAAACTCATGCTATAATCATAATGAACCAGAAATACCCACATTCGCCAATAAGGAACAGATCATAATTTGAAAGCAAATACAACAAGAAAACAAATAGTGAATTCCTTCAAATATGTCAGACAGCGTGACCCGTCAAATAAGCCCAAGACAAAACAGCCTCGACAAAAATGCTCCGACAAATGAGCCCAAAGGACAAAAGAGCAACGACAAAAGAGCTCCGATAAAACAGCCCCGACAAAATAGCCCCAGACAAAATAGCCCCGACAAAATAGCCCCCGACAAAAACGCCCCGACAAAATAGTCCCCGACAAAATTTGTATGTATCTTTCTTTGTACAGTCACCAAAAAAAAAAAAAAAAAAAAAAAAAAAAAAATCGCCACCCCCCATCTATTTTCGCTATAAACTGTCGTAGAAGCATGTGGTTGGTACCAATCGATTTGTAATAACGTCTAGTTTATAATGGTATAGTTAGATTTTGCTTAAGGGGTCGTCTACATATTAAAACTGGCATCAACTTCATTTTTTTTTCAATGACGACCCCTTATTTTGACCTCATATTCAGATTTCTGAGATCAAGACAGTTCGGAAAACATACCTATATGTATACTTTGAATCAATTTTAAATAGAGTTACGCGTGAAAATGTATTAGGGGTCCATCTATACATTTAGAAAAAATAAATCATGATCTACCTCACAACAGACATTATTAGTTAGTTTCACACCGGACAAAAAAATACGTAGACGTTATTTATAAAATTAAAAAAACGAAGCTAATTCGCAGAACGCTCAGTGTTAGTTTATGAATTAGAAGTTTTTTATTGGTTTCTATTTATTAAACATCGAATAGTTAAATAAATCACCTCATCCTCATACGGAAAAAAATAAATAGCTCGAGTCATATGAAACCTAGAATGTTGAATTACAAAAATCTAGATACCAAGATAAACGAATAATAGTAATAATGATAATATTAATAGCGGTTTAAAAAAAAAAAAAAAGTGTTTAATATTTAAGAAAAAGAATTATCTACTTCTATTGGGTATATTTTTATTTTATACAGTAAGCCTTGCATGAAAGTGTTACTGTAAAGTTCTATATTTAATTTTAGGCGTACAAACCAACAATATATAATATACAAAAATATAGATAAAAAGGTTTAAGCTAAAATCTGATAAAGGATATTTAACACTTTCATAACCTCTGACGTATATCCACGTTACTGGAATTCTGTAACTCTTCCAGTGGACGTTTCTTTCACGATTTGTGTGTTATTAGTTACTATATTTCTCAAAAATGTTCCTTACAATTATATTTATATAAACAAAATACTCTGAATACAAATACTTTCACTAGAAAGAGTATAATTATTATGTATATTCATATGTAAAATAAATATGGATATAGAAAACCTCGTTCTGACATAATGTAGTTTGAATGAATACCGCCCACAGGCGGAACAGACTATCTAAAAGGCAAAAACATGCGGTCGAGAAAGAGTTTAATATTCAATAAAAAGGAGATACTGTTCAAAATCATTTTTATTTTGAGTAATAGTCTTTATACGTTTCTCTAAAACATGAAATTATTTCACAAATTCATGATGAAATAACTGAAACTTTTTCATCAACAATCCAAACGGTAAATTTCACTCCTTGATATATGCTAGAGTTTTATAAAGAGACAAACAAACTAAAATTAAAGAAACAAAAAACATTTTTTAAAGTAAAGTATTGTTTCAGAAAAAGCCAGAGGGTGGGGCTTATTATACTTGTGGAATGATATCAAAATTTCCCGCCTGCAATACGTTAATTTTACGAAAATAAGTTAACATGTATAGTAAACACCGAAACCTTACTTAGAAACCAATAAAAAATAAAGCAAAACAACAAAATATAATAAAATAAAAAATTTCTGTTTTGGACTGAATTTGCATAAAATGTTGTCCCATTGTACAGAACGAATATTCCCCGTTCTGCAGTCGTCTACTGTACTTGAATTCTTAATTTTAAATGTGTAAAATCTATATCTTTAAAAATAATAAGACATATTACTCTGTTTTAAATTCTTTTTCCATAATAAACGTGACGCCAGTTTTACGCCGTGAATAGAATAATCGAAAATAAATAGTATTGCGCATTGTTTCAATGATAGATTTTAAAAACATTAAAAAAAAAAAAAAAAAAAATCTACTATGTTATTTAGTATTAAAAAAACATTTAATAAAAATTTAATATTTTATTATGTTACGTCAAGCGATAAAATTTAAACAGCATTAGTGTAAAAACGTACAGTAAAAGAATGCTAAAATGTCACAACAAGATTAAAACAGAAAATTTGTTTTAAAAAATCTGATAAAAATTAATAAATATTAACTATATTAATTAATTGTTTTTTTTTTTAAAGGGGGAAAAAGTATTGTTTACTACGTATTGCTTTTTCAAATAATAATTCTCGTCTTACCGCGTTTTCTAAATCATGACATTTTCCTTGAGATGCACGAATCCTTGAATATTCAGGTAAAAAGAGAAAAAAAAGAACGACAAGACAGAGATAAAATAGAATTTTAGCAGTTAGAAACTGGGAAAAGTTATGTAATATTTAGGAACAAAGACTTAAAATTTCAGAAATAAGTGTACACCTTTTTATGCAACGGAAGCCACGCCTTTACACATTTTTTCTAAAACTTTACAATATAAAACAAAATTATTTTACATGCTTCCAATTAAATCGCTTAAATTTTGTCTTCAGCATTCGATGTAGTAAATGCCATTGACATTTATGCATACCAGCGTCACAAATAGAGTCTTATACGAATATAGAAACTAGTTTCTTTAATATTGTTTCTGCAATATACAGGCGGGACTTCATTTCTTTTGCAATTCTTTCACAATCTCTCGCTTGCATTGTGATAATTTTATAAAAATAATCCAATTTGTATCATAAACATCGAAATGTTGCCTAGAAAACAATTAAAATGACATTGAGGCAAATTAAAATATTTTTTTGTCAAAATATATACAGATATTTACTCACAGAGGATACAAATTCTTGTAAGTGACGGCCCCCTAACACAAGTAAAAAAGGAAATATCACTGTAACTCAAAAAATAATGTTAGGAACGAGCTGTAAATTTGGAAACCCATGTTTTTGATGATGCCCGTTCTATTCATGCAAAAATTAACATAGGTCATAATTCATAATTTTTTCAAATATGAAATTATTAATAATTTTCATAATTCAAAAAATATTTTTTTATCAAAAATATGCATGGAATATGTTTGGGTCACTTCATTCTATCATATAAAAAAACAGAATTTGAATATCATAATTATTTTGGAAGATATGAATTAATGTTTGTCACATTCATTTAACATTAGCACCCTCATATTTTGACAGCTTATAACTCTGTCAAAAATTGAGCAAAGTATATAAACTATACCATTTCCTGCGATGATTTGATCCAAAGAACTCAAATAAATTATACAAAATGGGGGTTACCATTGAAAAAAATAAATTTGATGCCAGTTTTAATATGTAGACGACCCCTTAAGCAAAATCTAACTATACCATTATAAACTAGACGTTATTACAAATCGATTGGTACCAACCACATGTTTCTACGACAACTTATGGCGAAAATAGATGGGGGGGGGCGATTTTTTTTTTTTTTTTTTTTTTTTTTTGGTGACTGTACATGGAAAATCTTCTGACTATCATATCTCAAAAAAAAAAAAAAAAAAAAAAAAAAAAGATAGAACTACGAAGCTTCAGAATTGAGGCAGGTCTGCTGCACACATGATTTTTCGAACTTTCGGTGAAATTTTGATAACCGGAAGTGTGTCATATAGTTTTTTCAGAATCAAAGAAAAATACAGCGTATTAGTGCCACCTATCGGCCTATACACACAAAAACTTAAACATCAGTAGGGAAAAAATTGTGCACTTATACACAATAGATTTTGATGTGTTGTATTTCATAAGCAAGGAAAATTCAGAGAAATTTACAACATGAAAACGTCACCTTCCAACCGATAAAAAACAACATTTCGTGTAATATTCACAGAATTTAAAAAATGATGCAGTTATGCCGATTAGATTTTAAGATAAACTTTTTCATAAAAAAAGAAAATGACAGCATATCAGCATCAGCGCTACCTTTAAGCCAATATAAACACAAATTTAAACAAAATTTACAACGTAAATACACCACCTTTCAGTCCATTACACACAATTTTAAAATCCAGTAAGTAAAACAATGGTGTTATTATGCACATTAGATTTTGAGTCATGGCTTTTTTAGAAACAAGGAAAATTAGAGCATAGCAGAACCAACTTTCGGCCGGTATTCACGCAAATTTTAACGTGAGAAAGAAAGTTAAGCGACGGATACTTTTTTAAAAATGTTCAATAGAAACTGAGATATAGTCTCAGTCTAAATGGTGAAATAAGCAGAAGAGTAGCGTCACCTTCCGGATGATAAACACCAAAATACAATCAAGATAATTTATTTTATACACACAAAGTTTAAAAGTTTCTGTTTTTTTTTTTTTTTTTTTTCTTCTTTTTGTTGTTGCTTAAAATTACACAAGATTAAATTATTTCAGCGGAGCATAACACTGACGTCTGCCATCGATGTACACATAAAGTTGAAGTGGTTGCTGATTAAATCATTTATCTTAAAATAAAATTATGCAAGTTTAATTTGTTTTTCTTTATTCTTTTTTTTAATTATTATTATTATTATTATTATTATTATTATTATTGTTATCAAAGTGTAAAGTTATTTGGAGGATAGATTAAGTGACAGTAGGCCCCAAGTGGGAGTTCGCCCACTTGGGAATGAATAAGTTTAATCGCTGCATGTTTGGCGATGTATCACAAAAGTTAATCAGAACAAATTTAACTCAAGATGAAAAAAAAAAAAAAAAATCAAATATTGTTAAATTTTGCTTATTGGTTTAGTTACAGCGACCAGAACTTTTGCTGACACACACAGACAGACTTCTCGAAATGTGTAAATTCATAGAAAACCTTAAATCAAAAATTTTCAGGAATATTTTATTCCCTAGGCATATAAAAGAAAATAACAAATCCACATTTAAAAAAATAGTCATTTACAATTTACGAAAATACATTTTTTTTACATTAAATAATTACAAGATAAAAAGAACTTTTTATGTACCACGTTTTTAAAATTTTCTGTTGAATCATATAAACATACCTGGTAACTTTTATAATTTATTTCGGAGTACTGTTAGCCTCGCCCTTTATTCACACCAGTATATTTTAAAAGCCCTTTTCTTCTTATTTCATCGTAATTACATATTGGAAAAAGTTTCTCGAAAATCATACTGGTGTGAAAAAAGGGCGGAGCTAACAGTACTCCAGAATAAATTATAAAAGTTACCAGGTATGTATAAATGCTACTGAAGGCAGCGGGGACCCATAATAATTGGCTGAAAGTAATAAAAAAAATGCATTGTCATCGTGTTCTGAGCTTTTTTAAAAGTGCCAAATTTCTAGCTAGTCGGGATAGAGGTCTGCACGGGCCGAAATTTTGAGGCCCAAGCCCCTACGGGCCCATTTCAAAAATATGTAAAATAGCAAAAAAAAAAAAAAAAAAAAAAAATTCATGCCTTTCTATGAATATGTGTTTTCTAGAGATTTTATATAGCCAAGTAATAGAATGTCCTTTAATAAAGCTGCTGAACTTTTACAATTATATATAAACAGAAATTCATTATTACAGACTACAAAAGGCCCAAAGAACGACAGAAAATCAAATCGAAAATATTAGTATTCATCAAACAATATAGGAAGGTATTTAAAATAATTAATACTACTAAAAATGTACTTTCAATCATTTCCTCTTATATACCGTAATGTATTTGAATCTTTCATGTGATCCGATAAACAAAACTTTAATGCTAATCCAACAATATTCAATAGAAAAGATGCTTTTGCACATGCTAGAAATGATGCTACTTTCATCCAGTGCACAGGAGAAAAGAAAAAGGAGCTTTCGCGAAAACGTTACGGTGGAATGATTTTTATTGCCTTTATACCACCTAAACTCTTCAGACCATAGGACACAAACCCTTATACACAGTAACGTATCTAATTTCTTTTGTTTGTACATGTGCGCAAGTTAGTAGTGACATGCATACTATTTTGAATAAGAAACCATCTAATATTACATTAAATAAAATATATTAATTTCGAGACACGCTAAAAATATTTGCGGAAAATGAAATCTCAAACAGGCACACTGATAGTCATTTTAATTGAAGTTACAGACATTTTTTAAGAAAATAAAATTTTATGTGATATACAAGCCTGTGAAATTATGTAAAATAAATGACTGAAGAAATATTTTATAATTTTCCTTTTTCCTTGATTAACAAGGAAACTAAAAAAAGATTCGGGCCGACACGGCCCAGAATAAATATCATCCAGGCCTGGCCCGGCCCGAGTATACACAAAATAACTGAGCCCGAGCTCGGCCCGGTCCGAGAGCAAATTGAAAAATTCTGCCCGAACCTGGCCCGTGCAGACCTTTAAGTCGGGAAGTTATATGATTATTGAATAATAAAAACGCTACCGAAGGCAGCGGGGACCCGAAAAAATTGGCTAAAAGTATTAAAAAAATGCATTGTCATCGTATTTTGAACTATTTTAAAAGTTTTAAATGTCTAGCTAGACGAGAAGTTAATTAAATAAATTTTCTGTTAAATCATATAAATGCTTCCGGGCTATATTTTGTTGGGCTATTTTGTCGGGGCTGTTTTGTTGGGGCTAGTTTGTCTGGGGCTATTTTGTTGGGGCTATTCTGTCTTGGGCTATTTTGTCGGGGCTGTTTTGTCTGGGGCTCTTTTGTCGGGGCTCTTTTGTCGGGACTATTTTGTCTTGGGCTATTTTGACGAGGTACCGTCAGACAGATAACGTTCATCCATAAAAGCCCAGTACAATTGTGCAGTAAAGAAATTAATTAAAATTTCAAATTTATATATATAAAGCTGATTGTTTGTTTGCTTGGATTTTTAGTTCGCTATACAAATCTATACCGTTCAACCGACAGCTACGAAAAGTGGCACACTTATTACTCCGGAAAAAATCTGGCTAACGCCGTATTTTTTTTTTTTTTTTTTTTTAGATTATTCGGATAATGGATCAAAAGATATTAAATAAAAACCCCGATTTAACTTTAAAACGGATTAAAAAGAAAGAAATATTTGATGCCAAAGTAAGGAAATAAAGTACACGTTTATTTATTTATTTATTTATTTATTTATTATTATTATTTTTTCCAGAAATAAAATATATATATTAATAGGCAAGCATGAAATTTGTGGTGCACTTTTAACATATTAATTGTAAAAGTAGAGTGTTGAAAATGTTATCATTTGAAAGGTACGATTAGCCAGATTTGCAAAATACAAAAATTATTTTCTTACGATGTCAAGAAAGTATTTAAAAATATTTTTAGTTTTTATACACTTTCATTTATTTATACCTGTAATCTTTTGTATTTAAAATTCCTTTCATTTCAATTGTCTGCGCTCCTATAGCTGCGACCAGAAATTTTATACTATTGAACTTATACACAAATTAAAAAAAAAAAAAAAAAAAAAAAAAAAAAACATACGAAATTTCTATTTTTTTTTTTTTCTTTATGATCTAATTTCTTTCTTTTCTTTTCTTTTCTTTCTTTCTTCTTCTTCTTCTTCTTTCTTTGTAATGATTTTTGTAAATATCATGTTTGTGCATTAATATGTAAATAATGTATCAGCTCGTGATGCAGCCGATTGTTGTGGATTTATTTTACCGTATTTATTTTTTATTTGCCTGGCAACAGAATTGAATATAATTTCATTTATTTTCAAACTGCTGTAGAGGTAGACACATTGTTTCGATATTAAAAGTGTTCTTTGCTGTTGAAATGCCCAGACGAAAAATTTTAATCAGTCGGATTGAAACAAATTGAGTTAAATAGAGAAGTTTATACGGATATGAATCATCATGTAAATAAAAATGCTAATAATTTTTTTTTTTTTTTTTTTTTAAGTGTAGATTTAATTGCTGCAAGTATTGTTTACAAGGAAATGTTGAATTTCTGTATTTATTATTGAAATTCTTACTTAAAAAAAAAAAAAAAAAAAAAAAAAAAAAAAAAAAACTGGTCGAGTTTCGACCATTCTGCGATAATAGTACTTTTAATCTCGTGTGAATAATAATAAAAATTAGGGGGGGGGGGATGGGAGTTACACTACGAAAATTTGTGCATTTTTTTAAATCAGAAATTCGCGTGTGGATAAATATTTTCGGGGAGATATTTGGCATTAAAAATTTTATTTAATTAAGTAGTACTTTTCTTTTCTACAGTGAAACAATATTTTTCATTTTTATTGATACTATATATCCAATTTATGAGGAGGTTCTTTTATGTTCTTACTTTAATTGTAAATAGTCATGATTTAAATTTTATTAGCATTTTTTTTTTTTTTTTTTTTTTTTTTTAAGGAACAGCTTTAGTATCGGACCCCTTTGGCATAATTTGAAATTTGACATCGAAGTAACTCAGACGTTTCTCGCCAAGACCTTTAGTTACGCATTTGCGACAGTTATTTCAATTCATGAGAAAAATTGCCAAAAATATTTAAAGTCACTAAGGGCTTCCTGTACTAAGGCTGTACCTTTTGTATTTATTTATTTGTAATATTTTCTATTAAAAACTTTGTGAAATGGACTTTATTAAATGTTTCATGCATTTTTCATTCCATTTCACACTTTCGTTCAGTTCTTTCGTTAATGTAACCTGAGTAACGCATGAAGACATGCACTTGTTAGTATTTACATAAAATCAAAATTGATAAGTTATTACTCGTAAATTATTGAAAGCCTAATTTTAATTATTAACATTGTACTAATATTAGTTTGTTTGCTGTATTAATCAGTATAATTAATAGAAAATCATAAAATTTATAATAGTAATATGTATATGTATAGATAGATAGATAGGAATAAATTATCATTGAATAAAATGAAAAAAAAAACACCGAGGTCTTCATCAGGGACGCCCCTCTGTGTAGGGGTGAAAGAGAAGTTTCTGAAAGGACAGTAGCAATTAGCTAATAACTATCCTTAGTCCCCAACTTCTCACCAAACAGAAAACCACCATTAACTGAGAAGAAATCTGACATACATATAATTTAAAAATCACAAAAACAATAATAAAATTACCAAAATTACAAAAGTAGTACAATTACATAAATTTAATATAATAAAATGAAACCCCCTACGTGATAAACTAACCCTCTTCGGCCGACAGAGCTACTCGTCGGTACTTAAATATCGCCCTTGATTGAGGAACTAGAACAAACCGAAAGAGGAATGTACACATAATGTATGCTTTGGATTTTGAAAATCTTTTTTAATTATATCTTCTATTTCTTCATGTGGTGTTTCTTTTTTATTTCTGTGAAATGTCTGAAAAGGTTTTTCACACACGCACACACATATATATTGTTTTGTTTGTAAATCATTATAAAATTTAGCATACAAGCGATACATTATTAAGGCCAACTTCATCCAAAAAGTTAAATAAATAAAGCCATGATTAGTGAAAGATGAATCAAATATTTACGCTGTAATAAATGGTAAAATCCATTCATGCCAATGATGCATTAATTTAACCAATGAAAAAAAAAAAAAAAAAAAAAAAAAAAAAAAAAAAAGAAATTATCATTTAGATACATTTAGTATTTAAGAAGAACTTAACAAATTTGGAGCATAACAAATTTAATAAGAAGTGGAAGTGGATAATTCTCAAAGCTAGAAGGATTTATCATCAACGGACATACAGTCCTTCGTAGAGCAGGAATACTGCAAGATTTCAAAAACTGTATAGCTGTATTAAGCCAAAATAAATAAATAATTAAATAATAATAATAAATTTACAGTGTATGTCCTTATCTTGCAACAATACCGACATTAAAAAGAAAAAAAGAGATAAATTGGACAATTCATAGGTATACCATTATAGAAAGGTTAATTGATTGAAGTTCATTGATTTTGCACTGAAACCAAACTTTTATTTTCTTTTTCTTTTGATGCATCAATTTTTTCAATATTTCCACCTTGTTTTAATTGATTTTTAAACTTTAGTTCTTCTCTGTTCGGTAAATAGCAACATTACTCCGAAATTTAACAAACGATGTTTCAGAGGAAGCTAAATACAGAAATCTCTTGACATTTATTAGTAGGCATGCGTGCGTAGTTCCTGCTTTAATGATGCACTCATGCCTAATTTTTTTCTACCCCATGAAGGTCCGTGCTGTTATTTTGACGTGAAAAAAATATTGCGAGTTTTTACAATTTATAGGGTTTGCTTACAAAATTGTTTATTCATTAAATTATTTTAATTTAATTGCGTTAACAAATAGATGTTTTACACTAAATATTAAAAGAAAAAAAAAAAAAAAAACTTTTTTTTTTTTATTTTTTTTTTAAACTTATTTCTGATATCAGCTAAGTGTCTAATATGGATTTTTGGAATTAGTTCAGTAATTTTCAAAAGAAAGTATGGAGTGAATGTTAAAGATTCAAGTGCATTTTAAATCCACCGAATTAAATTCATCTCTTGTTACTATGCAACAAAAACGTTCATTATGGAACTTGTTAAATTTAAAGTGTTAACTTTGTATAAAAAAATATTCAAAAACCTGTTTCAATATTACATTTTAGAATCCTCAGCTGGAAAAAAAGATGAAAATTTCCATTAACTTGTAGAATGCAAGGGAGAAAACTCGCAATTCTCGCTTATAAATAAAGATTAGGAAAATGTACTTTAAGGAAACTGGTTGTCTTTGAAAATCTAGTTAATAGTATGCAAATCAAGACAAGAAAGGGATGAAAACTTGTTCAGGGAAAATGAAAGGTACATCTAAAGAAATTTAAATAGATTCCTTTTTGACATTCTCATATATCAACTTTTTTTTTTCAATATATACTACCTGAAGTATGATATATTTTTTAAATAAATGTTCTTAAAACTATATAAAGTTTTTTTTTTTTTTTTTAACCTGAATAATAATAATAATAATAATAACAGTAAAACTCGTACTATTACATTGTTGCATTTTATAAGGTAAGAAAAGTTACCAATTATGTATAAGGTAAAAAAAAAAGTTACTAATTACCCATTACGGCCGGATCAACCTGGAAAACAAATGAAGCACTAAGAAAAATATTCTTTTAATGAACAAGCTAATATCATTGCTACAGTAGTACTTATACGGTGTATTGCATTTCAGAGCAATCTTTATGTAGTTAAGGAACTTTTATTATGTCATGCATGATATCTCGTAAAAACAATTTTTTAATATACCAAATGATTAGAAGATCGAATTATAAAATTTGATACACTATCTACCAATAAGTATTTGGATATTTTCGAATTTAGACATTTTGCCAAATATCTAGAAAAATTCTTTGGAATCATCTTGAAACTTTGGTAGTGTTATACCTCATATTTTTCAGCAAAAGTTGTGTCCTGAAAAGGAAAAGAGGACCAGTAAAAAATTAAACAAAATTAAAAATGTTTTGGATCACCCTGTAAAAATTGATGCTTTAAATGTATTTTGGTTGCAGCATTTGATTAAGAGGATTTTTCTCATTATCTGTATGCAATTTTATGAGGCTACCACATATATTCATGGAGATACAACGGTTTCTTTAAAAAACTTCAAAAAGAATCTCAACTTTTTTAATTATACACTGAGAAAAAATTCTGTAACTGACACCTAGAAGCTAAATTGTGGCTCTAGAAAAAATAGTTCCATGTCATCCTTATAAATTCTAGTCCCCTTGGAAGCGAGTTCTAGAAGCCCCTATTAGATTTCTAGAGCGCTTGTCTATATTCTCGATGGCAAAGTTATTTAAAAATCCTTGCAAATAAATGAGAATACAAGAGGCGGGTTTCTGCAACTATAATCTTGGTTTACAACCAAATTCTAGAAAATCAAGCAAGAATTTCTCGCAATGTAAATGATTCAGAATATTTAGAGTATTCAGAATATTGTTTCACCATCTAGAAATGTGTACACTAGAAATTCTCGATAATTTCGTCTATTCAGTTTATTGGCGTGCATTATGCGCATAGCTCGGAAATCTATATTTCTAGTTAAGGGATTTAGAAAAAGGCCACTTATTCATTCTAGAGAAAGGTGGTATATTTTTTTCTCAGTGTAACACGTATTAGACCCAATGCAAAGCCTTTTTTAGGAAATATGGTATACTAAATTAGACATAGCATACAGCAATCAGAATGCAAAAATGTTAAATATCTTACGAAATACGAGCACTTTTACTAAATTTTTAATTACGCTTTATAAAAATTTCATTTCATAATTTAATAGTCAAAAGTATTAAGCAAATTATATGTAAACCCCAAGCAAATCGCAGGTGAGTTCAAGAATTTATGAAGGATAGAATGAACATAATTTTAGTTCTCTCGGAATAAAAGCTAAACTGTAAGGAGTCTAATACGATATTTGTGTGGGATATTCATTATAAGTTGCTCAATTCTTTTGGCTATTAAATTATCCAAATGAAATTTTTTTAAAAGCTAGCGCATGCGTAGTTAAAAATTATTTAATTAAATTGCTCATATTTTGCATTCTGGCTGCAGTATACTGTGTGTAATGTAGTGCGCTAAATTTCCTAAAAATGGCTTTGCACTGTGTCTCATGCCCTACGTGTATAATTTAAAAAAATATTTTTTTTTTCGATAAAAAAAAAAAAAAAAAAAAAAAAAAATATATATATATATATATATATATATATATATATATATATATATCTCCGTGAATATATGTAGTATCCATACAAATCTATACAGATAATGCGAAAAATACTCATAATTACATGCTACAGACAAAACGCATTTAAAGCATTACTTTTTACAGGGTGATCCAAAACATTTTGATTTTTGCTTAATTTTTTACCGGTCCTCTTTTCCTTTTCAGGACACAACTTTTGCTGAAATATATGAGGTATAACATGTTCTTTACACTACCAAAGTTTCAAGATGATTTCTGAAGAACTTTTCCAGATATTTGACAAAACCTGTAAATTCGAAAGTGTTCAAATACTTATTGGTAGATAGCGTATTTCCAAAAACGTTATTTCCGCGTTAAATAACGCGAAATAATATTTTTGGAACTTTATTTAGTCACAGATTTTCACATTTTCACATTTTTTTTTTTTTTTTTTTTTTTTTTTTTTTAAATTTAATCACAGATTTCATTATTAAATAAATAGAAAACTTCTATTAAAATGATTGGTATTCAAAAATCACGATGGTTGGCAACTCTGAAAAAATAATCATTCATTTGTTATTGCAAGATTCAGAGGAATGTTGCCAAATATAGATGCCGCCACGGTGGTTTGGTCGGCAGGGAACTTCTTATGGAACAACAGGGTTCGGGTTCGAATCCCGAGTAACACATGAATATGTGTGAAATCCTTATTTGTACATAAGAAATTGTTATTATGAATTTTTATGTAAATAGATCATTGGAGACAAAAGTCATTAAAACTATAGTTCTCAATAAATACAAAATACAAATGTAAATACAACAAATGTAAATGCCGCTAAAAAAACAAAAATGTCACATTCGTCACAAAAAAAAAAAAAAAAAAAAAAAAAATCAGTGGCAAAATTATTATATAGTAGAATTGTTTTGCTTTTGGTTTAGAATTAAAGAGAGTAAGCTAAGGTATTACATTAATTTTTTTTTAAGAGAAATATTGATAAATTTTTCCTTTATAAAATGCTATAATGCCAAAAAATGAGTCAAAATGTCATACTCGTCACCATGAAATACTTGATATATATATGTGTGTATCATTATAAATTATATAGATATGCATAATGTGATAATGTTATCTCAATGTAATCTAAGCAAAAATACACTATACTTAATGAACTCTGTCTTACGCGGAAAGAAAAAAAGAAACAGGTCAAAAAGGTCTTGCAGGAGAATCTTTCCTAGCAACCGTCACAGTAGAAAGTTACGTTTTCACTAGGATTCGAGTTTTTATCAATTATCATTGTTTCTTAATAACTATTTTTAAAAAAGTGATGGAGCTATTCTGAAGCAGTGATTCCAGTCTCGGTTGCAACCGGTCACTCTTGTTCCATTAACCCCATTCCTACGCTGGCGCTGTCAAATGTCAGCGATTTGGCGTCAGCAGATGATCTCTGAGTCATGACTGAAACAGGAAACAAAACACCCACTTAGAACCATAATACACGTTATGGTTTTGATATAGAGCGATAACTTGGGTGGTGTCCCTTGATCCTACCTTTGTCATAAATTTATTCTGATATCATCATGACAAAAGATTCAGAAGGAAATTCAATAAGACACATTTGAGATCACCTTGTCAAATTTTTATTTCCGCGATTTCTTACTGAGTTTTCTTTCAACTCATGTTCCTGTCATGTCAGAATAAAATCTATTTTCGTAAAACTTTCTTTCTTTTTTCTTTTTCAAAGTATATCGATTATACATAATACATATTATATTATACATTAAAAATCTAATCATTTAGTATTCATTCTTCCCTTCCTTCCATTAAAATAAATAAACAAAAAGAGCAAAGGGAAAAATGAAAAAATGAAGAAAGAAAATGAAAGAATGAAATAGAAATCTAGAAAAGGAAAACAATGTATTCAGTCTTCATTTCTTTCCTAAATTTCTTTTTGTCCTCCATGTTCCCATCAAAAATTATACATCTGGGGGTCACCGAAGCGGGAGAGCCATCCCTTTCGCGGAGGATCAGAATTGTAATGGCATATCTCCGGACCACATCTAGGGTGAGTCACAGACCGTCGCCAATTTCCAATTGAGCAGCACTAGTGTGATGTAAAAATCTAACCAACCAACCAACCTAAATTTCTTTCCATACGGTTATACTTACAGTTGTATTAATTTGGTTGATAACATTAAAAAGTATCATTTTTTGAGTTCCCTAGATTAATAATAATAATTACACATTTTCGAAATTTTCATTCAAATTTTAATTTGGGGTTACCAACTTCGAGCTTTTTGTCAGTTAAATTGAAATCCAATCTAGACTATTAGCAGGATAATCAAAAAAAACAATATTTTGTGTGTTTATAAAACTAACATTCCATTTCTTTTAAAGTTTGAAAACTGTACTGAAACTAAAAATGTAATCCGAAATACAATTCTGCCGTGTAGATGGACGCAGGGATTTGTAATCTGGTAGTCTTTGACGATCTTTTTTCTCCTTCTGCCATCATACGGAATCGTTGAAGCAGCCTTTATCTTCGATTATTCAGAATTTTATGGAAATTTAAAACATTTAGTTCTTTAAGAGCAAGAAGTGTTGAATCTTTACAAATGTGTTTCGAACTTTAGCTAGTTTTTTACGAAAATCGGTTAATCCCTTTTTTACTTCTTTGCAGTTAATTGTAGGCTACCTTTGACATTAAAATTTTTGCCGTATTTTACAGGACCTTTCATATAATTACATATTATACCAATAAATCTTTTAATTAAACATTATTATTATTATTATTTTAACAGTTTAAATATGCATTGATTTTGGCTTTTTCAAATTCAGACAACAGTGCTGATTATCCACCATGAAAACTTTTATTTATATTTCATTGTTTTCAATAAAACAAATTTGTTACGGTCTGTTTATAGTCACAACTTCTTTCGGTCATCCGACTGGTTGAATTTGTAAAATAATTTCACAGGCCTTTTTTTTTTTAAACAAAAGTACTTTACTAAACATAAACGAACCACCATACAGGGGATTTCAAAAGTAAAAACTCCTTTCTAGAGAAAAGATAACGAATTTCATTTCTTTCAAGCGAAATAGAGTAATGCTCGCATCAGAACAAAGAATCAGTGGTGTTTGTTGAAGGCTTGAGGACAAGTTTTTTTTGTAGCTGTACAGGAAAGGTTTCGTCGTAGGTATCGCTCGTTAGAGGTCTGCAAGTGCCCAGGCTTAAGTAAGGCACCTATATATATAGCATATAGGGGAACCTATATTTATATGCCATAAAGGCACCTATATTTATAGGGGCTTTAGGCTTGAGGCCCAAGCTCGGCCGTCGGGTCGGATTCGAGTCAAATTTCTCAATTGATCTCGGGCCGGGCCGGTCCAGGCTCGAGCATTTTTTTTTCTTTTTCTTTTCTTTTTCTTTTTCTTTTCTTTCTTTCTTCTTCTTCTTCTTCTTCTTTTTTTTTTTTTTTTGGTTTATGTGCGTGCGTGTGTATGCTTGAACCGTCGCACAGTAGATCGAACAATGTTAAAATATGGACATAGGACCGAAAGAATGAAATAATTTAAAATAATGTCTACAAAATGTGAACATATGCGTATTTTTATAATTAAGCAAAAATTTAATATATACATAAAGTTTAAATATTCTACTAAACTCGTAAAGACTTTTCAATAGTAGAAATTTTCTGTGAATTTTTAGTAATTTTCAAAAGTGCTCGCACATAGTTGAGTGATTAATTGCTATAATAATTAATTTAAAATAGCAATAATAGTACCCTAAAGCATAATTTAAATCATTACTGACTCTCTCTCTCTTTTTTTTAATTTTACATAAGATTTCACGTATGAAATATACACATGGATTTTTTTATTTTATTTTTTTTTTAAGTTCAAAATAGAATAAATTAAGTTGTTTAAACTTTCAAATACAGATTTATACACATGAATGTTTGTACTTTAATGTCACGCAAAGAATTTTTTGCATAAACCTGCGCATTTTCAAAATAAATGGACTTAAACATTTTATGACCCTTTTCACAAATTCAAAAATTGCTCTACCACAATAGATAATTTTCCAAATCTCTGAAGATAGAATATATATTTTTAAAAAAATATTGTTGTAAAATTTATATAAGTTTTTTAAATAAAACTGATTCAAAAAATTTTTGCTGCTTTTGTAAAATTTTATAAGAATAAATAGTTTTATTAATAGTTTTTTTAATACTTTTCTACACTGTTTCATGAATACTAATATTTTCGATTTGACTTTCTGTCTGTGAGTTTTCTATCCGTCCATAATAATGAATTTCTTTTTACATGTAATTGCCTTCTAAAAGATCAACAGTTTTGTTAATGGATATTCTATTGTTTGGCTGTATAACACCTATAAAAAGTGAATTCTAAAAAAAGTTTTGCATGGAAATGCATGCAATTATTTTTATTTTTATTTATTTATTTATTTTTGATCGCGCTGGGCCGAGTCAAGCCTGATTTTATTGAGTTTTGCTCGGTTCGGGACGGGGCCATACGTTGCAAAACAATAAAAAGCCGAACCAAATATTTAGATCTCATGCCGGGCCGGGCTAAATAAGCAAAACATTCGTATGGGTCGGGCCCGGGCCTCAATTTTTCGGTGTTTGACGTTTGTAGAATTTTCCCGCTTGTATGCACAGTCAAGGCAGAATATCCGTCCGTATCAAATTCAAAAGAACAGGGAGTGTCCACGAATACCTGGAGAGTGTATGAGCAAGTATGAGAGGCGTCCACAGATTCCTCTTACACTTGCATTTTCTTTTTGGCGCCTATATTACAATCTATAAAAATATAGCCACCTATACCAAATATATATAAAATTTGCATTTATTATTTCCATTTTAATAAAGGCTATTTACGGTATTTATTATTTAAGTTGGTAGGGATTATTCTTGTTATTGTAAGCTTTGTTTATTGTTTAAGATATATATATATATATATATATATATATTTAATTCTCTCTTCATCGTAATTAAGGAATTAATTTGCGATGTAAAATTTGCAAGAGTGTTTACTATGTGTTTTTTGAATTGGAAAACGCATTACATAACTGTAGCATGAAAGAGTAAAACTTTTACAGGATAATAATATTTTTTATTTATTCTTATTATTTGGTATAGATATCTTGAATATATTGGTTCGAAAGGATTTTAACAATATATCCTGAGTTTCCAACATTTCTAATTTATACCGGAGCATTTTGTTAGTACCCGCTTTTATTCATACTACTTAAATTGTAGAGAAATTTTCAAAAATATGTAAATACGATTAAATAATAAGACAATTCCTCTTCTAAAAAGTGGTATGAAAAAAGGCGGGTATTAACAATGCTCCGGAACTTCAGGGTTGCTACGGTCCGTATTTCTTTCTGACTATTTTACACCACTATATTTATACAGTAATCTTCTATATTATGCTGCCACGGTAAATTAAGGGAAAAATTGCATTATAAATATAGTGGTGAAAGAGTGAGGGAATAAAAGTGGAAACGTAGCAATCCTGAAATTAAAAGTTTTGGCAACTGTATCTTAGGAACTCACCGTGTGAAACAATATGTTGGGAGTGGTTAAAAAATTCCAAATATACACTTTTAATGGAAATGTAAACTAATTCATAATTAGTATTTAAATAAGTAAATAAATAAAACTGTCCGATAGTACAAAAATCTGCAACTTCCCAACCCTCTCAGGGGAGCAGGTGGGGAGAGTATTAATCTTTAATCTTTTTGGCGAGTTTTTTGCTTATAACAAGGATGCACGTCAACAAAATTTTACGAAACTTGCAGAAAAATTGACAAAACATAATTTTGAAATATAAAATTCGTACTATAATTTTCGCTGAGATATGAGCATTAGCAGTAAATATCAGTTTACTGATATTTCTGCGCACGCGCGAAAAATAGAAATATTTTATATTGTAAGTTGAAAGCTAGTAAGTTGAAAGCTAGATAAATGTCGAAATTACAGTTGGATAGAAAATTAAGCAATTTATTGGCAAAAGAGCAAGTGAGATTTTAGATATTTTCCAGAGTTGAAATTTCACAAGGGGTTTATCACAGGCTGCGTATTTAATTTGGAGACCAAATTATTTTACTCATGTTGTTGAAGTTCTTTTTGTGAAAAACCGCTTATGGGCTTGTAACTCTTAACAATATTTTATAAATTTAGTAACATTTGTGAGTTAATGATGGGTTTATATATATATATTTATATTGAACCGGAAGTATTTTTTCACATATTTCTATTTTCAAACATTCATACTTCTATTTCGTTTTTATTGATTATATCGCTATATGTGAAAAAATGAATGATGCATGTAGGTTAATTTTTAGCCTCGAAACCCTCAATGAAAAATAGGAGTTCTTATATAAACTTTAAAATCCCCCCCCTCCTCCTCTCTTTTATTCATGGGGACGAAACATTTTCTGTTTTAGCATTACCAGGTAGCTTTTATAAAAAATATTGAAGATTTTCTTCACTTTTCAATTGGAAGCATATTTTTCGGAAATTTTAACATGTCCGATCTTTTTTTCACACCATGTATATATAATATCATTTATTTCATTTCAAGGTAATTTTTTCTTGTAGATTCGTGCTATCATTTGATATTTTGCTAAAATGCTTATCAAATACAGAAAACCTACATTTCTTTGTTCAATGCTATGGAGATAGCACTTGAAAACGTCTTATTGCATTTTGAGCTTTTCAGTTTAAATTCAATCTTATTTTGCTTTGGTCCAAAATTCTTTTGCTCATCTCAAAATAAAAAGGTTCTTTCCGTTTTCTTTAATAAAAATTCTATTATTTCCCCTTAAAATACTATCCTAAAGTAATCCTTCTTTTCTTCAGCATCAAAATACACGATCCTATATTATATTTCATCAGGTATTGTAGTCTAGAAAATAAAGTAAGTAATATTATTAATCTTAAAATTTAAATCAATTTAAGATAACTGGTTACTTTGTTTGGCCTGTGTATGTTTTTGTGGTGTTTTATTTGACTGACTATATTCTTCGTTCTCATTCTTTTCTATTACTACCAAATGGATTATATATATATTATGAACTTTTAGATGTTTTGAACGACAGCTTACGTTTACATTGTATTTTACTAAAATACATTTTTCTTCATCTATTTAAAAATTACTCTCCGACTGTCGTTGGAGTTTTTAAAAGCCTTTTAACCAATGCACAGAAAGAAATAATATTTAAGTATCCATTTAAATAAGAAAAAAGGGATGAATTTTTTTTTTACGCTAAGGTCTAAAATGAATTTATTTGTGTGAAACTATTTGCCCATTCAAAGTTTGATAACGAATTTCATTCCTACATTGGTTGATTATATACTTACGGTTTGCATTATGCATTTTATAACTTCTTTTTTTAATTTATTTTTCCGTGTTTATATTCTACAAATAAATTATTACTTGTTCGTGATGTGATATACCTTGAAACAGTTCGAAAGAAACTGTCTAGTCTAATCCGGTTATAGATACAATGACCTTGCAAATGCAGACGTCTGATAGATGGCCGAATATATCTATAAATGATTATTTTTCAAATATTAAAATTCTATTATATCAAATCAAAGTAAAATGATTTGTTTAACCCTTTCAAGGACGGTGGGATACATTATTCCCACCTGATTTTAATACCCAACTGCAATAATTCATCTAGGAATTTTCCAACAAAATTTTAATTTTATAACTTTTTGGATAAATTCATTTATATTTTTTGTTCTATTCGCTCGTGTTGCTCGTAAAACTTTGATTAAATGAGCGTAATTAAGTTGTCTTTGAAAGGCTTAAGCAGAAAAGTTAATTAAATATCTCGATCGAAATCCATATTTATTGCACCAAGGCAATTTGGCGATATATATTTTTTTAATTCTATCAATAATTGACAATTTTCAAATTTTCTCTGAAAAAATGGCAGGAATTTACGATTATTTCTTTAGTTTTCCACTGATATGTTGAAACTTAGTACCAAATTTCTATAATTACTGATTGTAACTGAATTGATCTAAAACTGCAGCTTTATTATTATTATTATCATTTTGGTGAAACCTTGAATTTTATTATTAACAATGTGATAGTGGTAATATGCGCTGGCATTAAAACTTTTATATTATCCACACCATCTTTATTGTGGTTGATATCTCATATCACAAAAGAAATTGTAGACATTTACTAAGAATCTTTCATTATATAAACAGAGCCCGATCAATCCAAAAGTGGGCCCAAGGCTTGATAGGTATTCAGATTCCCTACCCAATATTTTCCCAATCTATTTTTTTTTTTTTTTTTTTTTTTTTTTTAAAGGTTTTAAATATTCTTACTATTTCATCCAAAAATGCATATTTGACTAAATTTTCACCTTTGTGAAACCTTTTTTTTTTTTTTTTTTTTTTTTTTCAGAGTAAAGTTCTTATAAAGTGCTATTTTCAGGAGCATTTTTGTATATTTTTAATTAAAAATTTTTGAATTGTAAACGAAATTTCCGGCCCCCAAATCAAGGGCACCTGGGCAAAAACCTAGTTGGTCCATTCGTTAATCAGACCTTGTATATAAAACAACGATATTTCCATTTATTGTGCATTTAGAGGGAGGCATACGTCTCCATAAAAAAAGAAAAGAAAAAAAGGTAGAAAAAGACAAAAAAGGATGTTTCCTAATTTTGTTCAACGATAAAATAAATACGTTTTAAAGAGATAAAAATGATAAATTTTATTAATAAATTCTCGCACTTATGAGAGTCAGATGGTAACAGTTGTATAAAAACTTCGCTGAATTTTGGAGTTTTTGCTATAATACATGGTATTAAAAGTTTATTTTACGTGATTAATAGATAAGTATTATTAAAAACCATGGAATTTTCAACCTTTATTACAGAATTATGAAATCACAATTAAACTTATTTGTTACTAATTGTGATCTGATTAAGTGAAATAAATTTTATTGACACTTTTTGTAGATATTTCATCTCGTTCAGTTATTCTATTTCCTGTTTTTCTTCTCCATAATTCAACAACATTTATTTTCACATAATTTTTAATTCAGCTATTGTTAAAATTAAAGGCTAAAAATACAAATGTCAGAATTTTCTAGAATTTTTTACCTTATTCTCATTCAGTATTTCTTTTCGGTTAATGTTAAGTTTTATAAATACTATTCAAAATATTACCCGCAGATTGGTCATATTTACATTCTTTTGTTAGAATGTATCTGATGGTAATTGAAACATTTATTAGAATTGAATCGACTTACAATATTAAATGTTAGCATTTCCAAACATTTCCCATCTCATTCTTATCCATTAATTAATTTCGATAAATATTAGATTTTAGCAATCGTCAAAATTTTACTCACATATTGGTAAATTTTAATTTATTTAGAACACTTCTGATATCGTTTTATTAAACTTCCAAAACTAAGTTTTTGGATCGTATTTAATATGTATTAGTTTAACCGGTAATTTTGCATTATACTATCTCTATCAATAATAAAATATATAGTATCTGCAGTAAGAACAACGCAAAAACAATTTTTCAAAATTACAAGTTTTCGCGTTCGATTAAAGTAACAGAAAAATCCTTAGAATGCCTATGCGCCAGAGGGATTCATAATATTTTAAAATTAGTTTTATTTTAAGCAAGAGGCTTATTAAAACCCGAATAAACTACTATTCCAGGCTTATGTATCGAAAATTGCTTTATCTGTGATACGTCTATATTGTAAAAAAAAATTTCGAATGGCTAAGCATTTAAATTGTTTATAAATATGATTTTCATTCTTTCACTTTTGCATTTTTGAATTTCATTTCAATTACTGAATATAATTTCTGGATCTTTTCATTAATAATAAATAAATAAATAATAAAAATAATAATTATTATTGCTCTAATTTCACTCTATTGGTTTAAATTTACTAAATTTTTCGTAATCACAATGTTAATAATAATAATACTTGTAAAAATAAATTTAATATTATTTTTAAAAGAACTAAAGTTGATCTAGAATCAATACTAATCAATCAATGCTAATCAATCATTCGAATTTTTAACCGTTTCAATTAATTATTAGTTAATACTCTTTTTTATTCTTTATACTTATGTAGTTCTGAAAATGATGTCGAATCTAAGCAAAAAAATAATCATAATGATAGAAATATTAGACTTATCGTGCATTTAAATTAATTGAAAGTACCAATTAAAAAAAAAAAAAAAAAAAAAAAACAAGAAAGAAAAATCATGCAGTACGCAGTGATTAGTAACACTTTCCAACTGTACGCAATTGTTGTATCGAATAACTATTAATATTCTTTGCCTACGTTATCGCACAACAGACAGAAGGGCTGAAAAACATGCAGATAGACTAACAGATTTTAAAATTCTTTTAGGCATTTCTGAAAGTGTTAAAAAGGCTTAACGCAAAAGAAAATGCAGCCGTTAGATTATAATTACAGCTTTTAAACTCTCTGAATATTTTACTGTAGCCCTGTAAATCTGAAAGTTAATCATATCATATTCTATACAAAAATATATTTTAGAATATTAATAATACATGTCAATGTTTTTAAGATTTTTGTAGTAGAAAGTTTTTTAAATGTAACTTTTTAAAAATTCTGTCCTAAAACGTAATACATTGGCTTTTTTTTTTTTTTTTAATTGTTGTTGTTGTTGTCCTTGTAAACAAACTAGTTGTACAGGATCTATTAATGACATTTTAAATAGGGAACATTCCATAGGGAATTTGAGTGTATCATTTTTAAAAAATTCTCAAAATATTCACGGATGATAGGAGCCGGAGACAAACAGATAGAAAGGTAGACAGTCGGACAGACAGATGCACAAATTGAAATCATATTGCCACTAAAATTATAAGAAAGTGTTAAAACGCTCATGTAAACAAAAGTGCAATCCCAGCAAATTTTTATTAATACCTCTTAATGTAACTGATTATTTTTGTGTGGCTCTGTAAATTTAATGCTAACCATGCTATATTACATAGAAGGCACACTCTTTTGTGCATACGAATAATATATTTCAATTGCATTAAGCTTTGTGGAAAATAAAATTATTAAAATTTTGTTTATAAAAATAACTCTCATACAGCACAATGCTTTGGAGTACTTTCAAATGCCCCTGTACACAAATCAGTTAGAAATGTACTCTATTTTACATAGGAAACATCCGATAGGGAATTGAATAACATATTAAAATTTCATTAAATTTTCTGTACATTAAAGGTATTAAAATATGATTGATAAAAACTCCTCTCATAGAATACAATGCTTTTTGAATACTTTTGGGTGTCCCTGCACACAAACCAGAAGAGGTATTCATTCCATTTTCAATAGGGAACATCCGATAGTGAACTTCAATAAAATATATCGGTTTAAAGAAATTCCATAAATATTTACGGGAATTAGAGCGCAGAAAAACAGACAGAGAGACGGACTGAAGAACAGTCAGACAGATACACAAATTGAAATTATATTCACACTAAAAAAATGACAGAAAGTGTCAAAAACGCTTAATGTAAACGAAAGTACAGTTCTAGCAATTTTTTATTAATAGCTCTTAATATAACTGAATATTTTTGTGTCACCCTGTAAATCTAATGGTAACTATGCTATATTCTATGCAAAGCATTCTTTTGTGCATATAAATAACATATTTCAATTTTCTAAAACTTCGTGGAAAGTAAAGTTATTAAAATTTGATTTATAGAAATATCTCTCAAAGAACGCATGCTTTGGAGTACTTTTGAGTGTCCCTGTATATAAAACAGAGTTGATATGTAATCTATTTTATATAGGAAACATCCAATAGTGAACTTGAATAACATATTTCAATTTCATGAAGATATTGTACAGTAAAGGTATGAAAATATGGTTTATAGAAATACCTCTCATAGAACACAATTCTTTGAAATACTTTCGTGTATCCCTGTACACAAACCATTAGAGGTATAAACTCCATTTTCAATAGGAAACATCCGATAGTGAACTTGAATAACATATATCAGTTTCAAAAAATTCCATAAATATTTACGGAAGTTAGAGCGCGGGCAGGCAGACATACGTACAGACGGACAGATACACAAACTGATATCATATTCAAACTTAAAAAAATGTTAGGAAGTGTTAAAATCGCTTAATGTAAACGAAAGTAGAATTCTAGCAAATTTTTAATAATAGCTCTTAATATAACAGAATATTTTTGAGTCACCCTGTAAATCAAATGCTAATCATGATATATTCTATGTAAAGCATTCTTTTGTGCATATAAATAACAAATTTCAATTTCCTAAAACTTCGTGGAAAGTAAAGTTATTAAAATTTGATTTATAGAAATATCTCTCATAGAACGCAATGCTTTAGAATACTTTTGAGTGTCCTTGTATATAAAACAGATTTGGTATTTAATCCATTTTATATTTTATACAGAAAAATTCCACTAGTGAACTTGAACAACATATTTCAATTTCATTAAGATATGTGTACAGTAAAGTATGAAAATATGATTTATAGAAATACCTCTCATAGAACATAATGCTTTGAAATACTTTCGGGTGCCCCTATACACAAACCATTAGAGGTATAAACTCCATTTTCAGCAGGGAACATCCGATAGTGAACTGGAATAACATATTTCAATTTCATTAAGATATGTGTACAGTAATAGTATGAAAATACGATTTGTAGAAATACCTCTCATAGAACACAATGCTTTGAACTACTTTCGGGTGTCCCTGTATACAGATCAGTAAATGTGTAATCTCCATTTTCAAAAGGGAATATCCGATAGTGAACTTGAATAACATATATCATAGTTAAAAGAAATTCCACAAATGTTTACGGGAATTAGAGCGCGGAGAGACAGACAGACGGACAGACAGACAGACAAACCGAAGTCATTAACACTTTTCAACCTTGTTGGGAAGTGTTAAAAATGTTAGAAAGTGTTAAAAATGCTTAATGTAAACGAAAGTACACTTTTAGCAAATATTTATTAATAGCTCTTTATATAACTGAATATTTTCGTGTCACCCTGTAAATCTAATGCTAATCATGCTATATTCTATGCAAAGCATTTTCTTTTGTACTTATAAATAACACATTTCAATTTCATAAATCTTCGTGCAAAGTAAAGTTATTAAAATTTAGTTTATAGAAATATATCCATAAAACGCAATGCTTTGGAATACTTTTGTGTGTCCCTGTACACAAATCAGTGGTGGTATTTGCTCCATTTTATACAGGAAATATCCGATAATGAACTTGAATAACATATTTCAATTTCATTAAGATTTGTGTACAGTAAGGGTATGGAAATATGGTTTATAGAAATGCCTCTCATAGAACACAATGCTTTGAAATAATTTTGTGTGTCCCTGTACACAAATCAGTGGTGGTATTTACTCCATTTTATACAGGAAACATCCGATAGTGACCTTGAATAACATATTTAAATTTCATTAAGATTTGTGTACAGTAAGGGCATGGAAATATGGTTTATAGAAATGCTTCTCATAGAAGACAATGCTTTGAAATATTTTAGGGGGTCCCGGTACACAAACTTGTAGAGGTATAAACTCCATATTCAACAGGGAACATCCGATAGTGAACTTGTATAACATATTTCAATTTCATTAAGATTTTTGTACAGTAAGGCTATGAAAATATGGTTTATAGAAATGCCTCTCATAGAACACAATGCTTTGAAATATTTTCGAGGGTCCCTGTACACAAACTAGTAGAGGTATAAACTCCATTTTCAATAGGGAACATCCGATGGTAAACTTGAATAACATATATCAGTTTCAAGAAATTCCATAAATATTTACGGGAGTTAGAGCGCGGACGGACAGACAGACAGACAGACAGACAGACAAACCCAAGTCATAAACACTTTTCAACCTTGTTGGAAAGTGTTAAAAAGAAGAAGAAGAAGGTGTGTAATACGAAGTAGCTTAGTTAAATAAGCGCTAATGCAATGCTCCCTACTACTGACTATTTTAAGATTGCTATACATTGAGAAAACATGAATAAAATATAAGAATTTGATTAATGATAATGATGAATTTATTATATAAAATTTAGAACGAATACTTACTAATCAGTTGATTGATATTTTAACCAATGGTAACATTTATTTTTTTGTTAATTTTTTTTTTTAATCACTCACACCGATATAGTTAGAAAACAATAGTCTAATTTAAACAACAAATTAATTAGAATGATAAAAATATTGGAGTGTCTGGTTCACTTGAATTAATTTAATTCAAAGTTCCGATAATAAAATGAAAAGGTCTGTGTGATTCGAACAAAGTTAGAAAAACAAGCTGTAATACGAAACTACTGATCATTCCAAGATTGCTTCAGTTTTATCAGAAACATTCCGTATGAGAACAAGATTTATACAGCAACAGATGCTGCTAGACTAAATCGTTTGTTAAAGACGGTTTCATTTAAAGTTATTTTAGTAAAGCACACTTAATTTTATCTTATTTTATATACAAGAACAAAAGAGTGCATAAAGAATTATATTGGCAAACGGAATTCTTGAGATATATGCAAAAAACTATTCGCTATAGCAATTTTTTACTATGCCGTAATTTTTTATATTTCTCTTTTTAAAATTTTTGAAATAATTAGTTGAATACAGTGTACTTGTAACTTAAAATATAAAGTAACTTTCGAAAATTATTTATCTTAGTCATTTTATTAAGCTTAGATCACATATTTTCCATTGGAGGTAGTTCTCACAAGGAAACATTCAAAAGGTGTCATCTTCAAAAAATATTGAAAAAAATATATATGATTTTACTTTTCATAAAACACCAGGAAGTGGAAAAATTATCGATTGAAATGAATTACATCGACCACAAAAAATTATCAAAATTAAGCATATTTGGCGATTTAGTGCTGTTAGGCGTTCAGTTCGCTAGCATCAAGGTTGCTGTGTATGAACAGAACCGTGTTTTGTTTCTCCGCCAAGTACTCAAAACCAATCGCCAAATATGCTTAATTTTGATAATTTTTTGTGGTCGCTGTAATTCATTTCAGCCGATAATTTTTTTACTTTCTGGTGTTTTAGGAAGAGTAGAATCACTTTTTTTTTTTCAATATTTTTTGAAGACGACACCTTTTGAATGTTTCCTTGTCAGACAATTCAGAAACAGATTTCTAGTGCGACTGATAAATATTTCATTGTAAAGAACCGTTCATTATATCGGAATCTTTAAAGTATATTGATTGTAATTAGAATTTAAAAGCACTATACTTTGAAAAGCATTAAAAAAAAAGAACAGAATCGAAAGAATATAATAAAAGTTTTCGTCGGTGTTTGTCTAAATTATAATTTTTGGGTTGTAACTTTAAACGAATTTTTAGAAAAGGGAAAAAACCCAATTAAAAAATAGTTTTAGTTAAGAAATTACCTACTGCAAATTCAATGCAGTGAAATGAGCAGTAAAACTGACACTGAATGACAAAATAATAATAATAATAATAATAATAATAATAATAGTAATAATTTTGTAATCAAATACCATAAATTGCAAAAACGCCCAAAAATTGTTTTGGTTTAAAATAACTAAGCAGAATTCTTTATCAGGAGAAAAAGAAGGCACGAAAGCAATAAGAAAACAATAACGCACAGAAATCAGTACAAGTAAAAATTTAATGTACACATAACTTATTTAAATAAAGTACGCCTGTAACGTAAAATAAAAATACTGTCTTTTATTGTATGCTACATTTTGTTTTATTCATAGTTATTTTATTTTATTATGTTTATCTTCTTTTTTTCTTTTCTTTTTTTTTTTTTCTTTTTTTTTTTTTTTACTTTCTTCAAATATTGTTTAGTTCAAGTCATACTCGTAATTTATAAAGCGGCTTTTCTTTAATTTTACCTTGCCACTCCTATGAAATTTGTGCATTGCGTCTACTGAAGTGTCGTGTTCGAGTAGTCAATGGTATTTCGAGTTGAAAAAATGTCGCGCAATTTATCGCGTTTGCTTTCAAAATTTTAAATGTGAACAATGAAATATAAAAATTATAGATTGATTACTTTATAAAACTGTTAAATGATAAACGTGCAGCATTATTAATTATTATAAAAAGAAAGAAAGAAACATTTAAACAGAATTTAAACATTGCTTGGTTCTTTAAAAACTCAAATACTTTATAATGTTTCATAAAACAAAGCACCGTGCATATATTTAGATCATTAATTCAATAGCAAGAAGTACATATGATATATGTTTAAGTTATATATAACTAAACTAGTATACTTTCTCCTATAGCATTTTATATAACAGCGCCACATTCCAGTTGATATGCGCAAAAGTTTATCACACCGCCCACACGGTGTAGTGGTTAGCGTCCCTGAATTCTACACAGTTGTTCGAATCCCGGATAAGGCATGGATGTATTGTCCTTGTTTATGTGTTTCATGTATATGTTCTTGTATTAATAAAAACTTGTAGACCCTTGTGGTGTGGATTTTCGAGCGGCCCTAGAGGCAAGCAGTAAATCTCAGTACTCATCAGACCAAACCAAACCAAACCAAGTTTATCACCACAACTTCTCATGATAAATATTTTATGCATACCGATCGATAAAAAAAACCAATCGATACTGAGATATTCAAGGTCATCTAGAAAATCGTAAAAATGGAGAAGCAAAAGAGCCACCTCTCGGATGATATGTATCAGATTAAAAATATCACAGTTTTTCATAATATGTTTTTTATTTGCTTCCTGTGATTACATCCATTAGATAGTAATCATAAAAAATAATAGTTAAAAATTCCTCAAAAAATTCTGCCGAGCATTAGCAGGTAATATAGCGGAAATACGCGCGAAAATTTAGTGAGCTTAGTTTTTCAGAAAAAGCATATTGCACTTCAAGTTTGTTATTATTCCATATCATAGAATCTGAGATATAGATCCAAGCACCTCATAATAAGTGTGGCTGAATAGTACCATCTGTCAGCCGATATGCAATCGAATTCAGTTAGCATATCGTTTCACAATACTCTTCTCACATATTTAGTTTGGGGCGTTTATAGTCTACAGAAGCTGAGACACAGCTTTTTCGTAAATAAAAAAAAAAATACAGTATAGCAGCATGCTATCTTCTGGACAAAACGTAAGCAGCAGTAAATAATGTGAAGGTTCAACCAAATTGTAAAGTTTCGTGGAATTCCACGCATTTTTTCTTTTACTTACTTTTTTTTTTTTTTTTCATGCACAGCACCCACAAAATTCCGGTAACACACAGACAGATATTTTATAAAAATGATCAAACCGTGTCCGTGTGAAAATTTTACGAGGCCAACACTTTCTTCTTATGTATTCAAAAGCAAATAAAAAAGCAGCAAAAATTTATCAATAGTAATAGTTTTGTACAGTCGGCTGCAAAATTATTCGAGCACTAGCAATAATCCTTGCCAAAAAAAAGTACACTTAATACAGCTTTGTTAAATAAATCCTTGTCGAGTCATGTTCTTAATCAGTCTAAGAACATGATTCGACAAGGATTTACTTAGCAAAACAGTCTTAAGTGTACTTTTTAAATATAGGAATTATTGGCTAGTGCTCGAATAATTTTGCAGCCGACTGTAAGTCTTAAATCCTGGTAATTATTTAGGGCATCACTGCAGGTTTGGAAAACTTTTTGGAGCTCCAACTTTTACCTTCAGTGAAATACAGAAGCAAATTTAATTTATACGTACAGTCGGTAACAAAAGTGTCCGAACACAAGCAAAAATTCTTATGTAAAAAAAGTACACTTCATACGGTTTTCTTAAATAAATCCTTATCGAATCATGTTCTTACACTGACTAAGAACAGGATTCGACAAGGATTTATTTAACAAAACCGTATGAAGTGTACTTTTTTTCGCATAGGAATTTTTGCTAGTGTTCGGACACTTTTGTTACCGACTGTATATATGTATGTTATGTATTTTATGAATAATTTTTTTTCAAATTAAATTTATGAAAATAAATAAATAAATAACAGAAAATTTTACATGGGGAAATTTAAATAATAAATACTGTATAAAAGTAGCGAAGCATTAATAAAACGGTTTATACTATCGTTAGTTAAATTAAAAAAAAAAAAAAAAAAAAAAATCTGAATTTTAAAATTAGGTTGTCTACTATTATAATGGAATTGAATTGAAATAACGTTCACGAAAGGGGAAAAAAAAAAAAAAAAAAGGCCTTTAGTACTTTAGTCACACAATAATACTTGATATTGAATTGAGAGCTTAGTTAAGAAAAGAACTGAAAGGTGAAAGTTATCGGATGTCGAACTATTGCTTCATTTTACATAACACATCATTCCAGAAATGATCATTGTTGTTTTATTTTATGCTCAATATCAATTATCACAAGGAGTGGTAAATGACCTAGTTACACACAATTCTTGTCTTGCAGCTAACGCCCGTGAAAATGACAATGAAAGGCAAGGTCTCCTAAAGTTTAGGTGTGTTCATACAAGTTTTCAAAATAATGCTCTTTTTTAATATTTTAATATTTAATCGTATGGAAAACAAATTTATTTTTAAATTTTCTACTGAATATGAAGTAAAAACGTTTTATATAGCGGTAGCAAATTCGAAATTATTGGTATCAGAAATAATAATAAAAAAGACTCAAATTAATCAATTACAGTCGGTAACAAAAGTGTCCGAACTTAGACTGACTAAGAACAGGATTCGACAAGGATTTATTTAACAAAACAGTATTAAGTGTACTTTTTTAATATAGGAATTTTTGCTAGTGTTCGGACACTTTTGTTACCGAATGTACATCATATTACACAGTAAAGTGAGGAAAATAAGTAAATATTTATAGCTGTTAGCAATTTTTCAGCGGCGCTTCATGGACCGAAAATATGTGAAGAGGCACTTCACTTAATATTTTACGCTGTATTTATTCATAGAGTATAAATTTACATTTAAATAAAATGAGTATTTTTAGTTAGCATTATGCATTAAAACCACTTAAATGTTATTTTCCAGCTCATCATTTATTTTCGGTTCATGAGCCACCGCCGAATTTTGTAACGATACAAATTTCCCTACACTGTTAATCATTTTGCATTGCGATTACATAAAATCAAATTCAGTATTGCAGTAGCTATAATTATTAGATACTGAAATATTTAAATAAGTGAATACATCTTTGTAACTACATACGTTTCAACTCAATGTAGAACCGAGCCTTCCATAAACTGTCATAGCACGATAAAATTTTTCGAAATCTTTACCATAGCAATAATTACTGTAACAAAATTCGAATCAATACAGGATAGACGCGCAAAACGGATAATACGATAATACGGATACGTGTAATGCATATATAAGAATTGCATACCGAATATATCTAATTAAAAAGTTAAGACAATCTGCATTCAGTCTTTTATATAAATTTATTTAGGATTTTTCTGTTTTTTTTTTTTTTCAACTTTTAGCTCCAGCAGGGGGGAGATTGGTGCATACACACGGTTGCATTAAGTGTCAGTTATACAAAGTTAAAAATTTTGCATTAAATTTCTGTATTGTTTTATCTGCAGTCATAAAATATGGTGCATTTTTGGTGAAGTTTCATGCAAAACAGTACAGCTTTCGGTACAGTTTTTCTCATGTATAGCTTGTAAAATTAATTGTAATAAATAATAATAATAATAACGGAAAAAAGAAGAAGAAAAAAAAAAAAAAAAAAAAAAAAAAAAAAACATTTGTTCAATTAATAGTAAATTCTATTTTAAAGAAGTGTACAAAATTTCAGTCAGATCGGTGTATTAGATTTTGAGAAATCGTGTTGATTGGTTTGAAATTTTGAAAAAATATTCTAAACATATTGTAGTGTTAGATTAAAAAAAAAAGTTTTTTTAAATATTAAATCCATGTAACCCTTTAACAGGTGATATTTATAAAATTTTACCATTTTTCTATTTGAAAAAAGTTAAAAATACAGGTTTTTGACAAAATAATGGCAACACTTTCGCTTTTTTTTACGCTTTTTCGAATATCTTGAAAAATGCTTAACGTGTTGTTCTGGAATTTTGGGAATAAGAAAAATATCTTTCCTCATATTTTTCAGGAAAGATTTTGTCACGAAGGCCCTTAGAGGACGAACAACAAATCCAATAAAATAAAAAGCATTTGTGATTACCCTGTATATGGAAAAGCATCGATTGATTTGCAAATTTTAAATGCGGTTATAAATGATATATTTTATACATGTGTAGAGTTTTATGAGGCTATCTCGAATATTTAAGGAGTTATTAATATTTTGTTAAAAAGTGCAAAAGTCTTTCGCAAGTTTTTACTTTATAACTCCAAAGTTTTTTCTTCAAATTTCATGAAACTTTCGGTAAACAAGACAACCTATGTCTAAATCATTATACTATAGTTTAAAACAAATATATTGAATATTCAAAGATATATGGGCAGTTGTAGTAAATAAATTTTTACTGCGCACGCGCAGACTATAGCCCCCCCCCCCCAAAAAAAAAAAAAAAAAAAAAAAAAAAAAAATCTTTAACAATACTCAACTGTATAGAGCTCCTTATATATATATATATAAAAAATCCGATTGAATATCAATAAAATTCATAGAGGTATCGGTGATTAAATGAGCTGTTTTTCAATTGTTTTCAAAAAAGGTCTACTATATAAGGGGTCATTAGCAAATGAAAATTTATATAAAAAAACAAGAACGAAAAATCATGTAGTACGCATTGATTATTAACACTTTCCAATTGTACGTACTTGTTGTATCGTATAACTTTCAATATGCTTTGCCTACATTATCACACAACAGACAGAAGCACTGAAAAGTATAAAGATAGACTACTTAAATATAAAATCACTCTTAGACATTGTTGGAAAGTGTTATAAAGCCTTAACGCAAAAGAAAATGCAGCCGTTAGATTATAATTGCAGCCCTTAATGTATCTGAATATTTTAATGCCAGATGCATGTCAGATTAAATCTGAAATTTAATCATATCATATTATATACAAAACATTGTGTTAGAATATTAACAATACATGTAAATTTCTTTATGATTTTTACAGTAGAAAGTTATTTAAGTGCGATTTTTAAAAATAACTGTTCTAAATCACAATGTATTGGCATTTTTTTTTTTGATTGTTCCTGTACACAAACTAGTTGTACAGGACTTATTAATGTTATTTAAAATAGAGAAAATTTCATAGTGAACATGACTAATATGTAACATTTTTTTTAAAAATTCTGAAAATATTTACGGACGCTGAGGTTGAGGGACAGACAGATAGAAAGACAGACTTATTTGCAGCTTAGATACAAACTTCTGTATAATAAGTAAATTTTCCTGAAATGTTCGATTGCTCTCTTGCGTATATTGCACCGTTCATTTCATACCCTAGAACCTATTGCTGTTGCACACACACACACACACACACACACACACACACACACACAAAAAAAAAAAAAAAAAAAAGTTTGAATGATAAAGAATAAGAATATAATAAGCAAATTTCACACATTAAAAAAATACAGAACAATTGTTCCAAGATTAAATAACTACACACAACCCTTCTTCAGACAATAAGATAGACACAGAGAGACTAGTCCAGCATGAAAGCAGGGCAACAACAAAGTTCATTTCTATTATTAGAATGCATTTGTTCATATATTTTTGGTCTGATAAAGGATCACGCTTATTTGCTTGTAAAGTTGTGTGTTTTTGAAATGTATGATGTTTGCTTATAAAATTGTTATTCTACACATTCAATACATGTTAATGATAATTCTAACCTCGCAGAGAATACAATCTTGCAATTGTTTCTTTGAGATTATCTGTTGTTGAACGATAAATAAGAACTTAATAAGCAAACACCCTAAATTTCAAAAACACGCAGCGATTTATTATAAGCCAAAATAATTCAACATGACCCTTCACCAGACAATGAAAAAGAAAGAAATAAAAAAAGATGAAGAAAAAAAAGTCATTTGCCCATACATTTTTTATTTGGTGAAGGAATATTCTTAATTCTTTCGATCCGAAAAATTTTTGTACGCTTTTGAAGTTTATTGTTTTAGCTTATAAAGTTCTTATTCTTCACATTGAATATATGTTAATATGTTAATAGTAATTCTTTCCTCGTAGAAAATACAATCTTCTGAAATTTTCGGGTGCTGAATGATAAAGAATAAGAACTTATTACACTCTTATTCTTTATACCAAACGCCACAATAAAAAAAAAAAAAAAAAAAAAAGAAGAGAGAAAGAAACACACCCAACAATTGTTTCAAGTCAAAATAAATAAGTACTTCCCTTTTTCAGACAAAAAAAAGGGGAAGCGAGCCTTAGTCCAGCTTGAAAGTAGCAGTAACAACGAAGAGCGTTGCTAATGTTAGGATGCACACATTTTTAGCCTGATGAAGGGGTTTATGATCAAAGTTTATTATTTCGAACCGAAACATTTTTTTTTGCGTGTTTTTGCAATTTATAGTGTTTGCTTATAAAGTTATTATTCTTCACGTTGAATATATGGTAATGGTCATTTTATCCTCGCAAAAATTATATTCCTGAAATTGTTTCTTTGAAGCGCTCTTCTAAGAAACGTATTTCGAAAAACAATTTCTAAAATCAAACGATGTTATGTTCAAAGAAACCGCTTCTACTAAATTTCATCATTCTGTTCTTCTGCATCTTCCTTCAGCTGATTGGAGAGTTTGGCGACCTTTTTTCTGCGCCAATTAACATGGCGTAAGATTTGTCTAGTAGTCTCACTTTCCGCGGGAAGGTAGAAAGTGGAAGGTATCCGGTGTTGTCATTGAAAAGAGAAAGCGTGCTCACGTGAGTTTGGACTTTAAAGTTCTCACAATTTGACAGAATTATGGGTGCTTTGACTAGTGGACTAATACTGATTATATGTATTTCCGGATTAATCGTTTTGACAGAACAAGGTAAATTCATATTATTTTTTTCTCGTAATAATGTTAAAATTTGGAATCGTTAATATTGACGGAAAAATGTACTGATGAAAATTTATGCATTTTGTAAAATTATTTATGTCTATGAAAAATTTTAAAGCTTTTTATTATTAAGCAAAATATTTTTAATGTGTATTTTTTCTTATATATATATATATATATATATATATATATATATATATATAAATGAATTTTCAGTAGGTCAATAAATAAGTTTAATGAGAATAAACTTAGAAATATTTACAAAAATATTAAAGTTCTATTTTTAAATTCGCCTTCTCTAATTTGGCATAACCTCGTCTTATTTCTATAATATTTATCTCCTGCACACAATATGTATCTTAAGTTTCTATAACTGTGAGTTATTTCTAGTTTATATCATTCATCTTATTAACTTTTTATGGGGATTAATTTACCCTTTTTGTTTAAAGTTCTGTAAGTATTGATAAATAAAATTATTAGAACGTCGATCCTCGATTACAAGCCTGTATATATTTAAAATCCCCCAAAATGTTTATAAACTGAAAATTTTTTATACTTGGATTATTAAATATTTTCTAACGTTAAAAGAATGGATTTGAAAACAAGCTAGAATTGTTCACTAATATTGTTAGTAAGAATCGGGCCATATATTTTTAATAAAATTATTAAAAAAAGAAAAAAAAAATCTTTTAAAAGATATTAAAAGACAGGAACAATCAAATTAAAGCAATTTTCCAGACCTTTTTCTACAAAATGTATGAAAATTTTCCTGAGATTAAACATTATTGAAATTTATTTTAGACAAACAGTCGTCGCTGAAGTAACTTTTTTTTTTAAATGCAGCCTTGTATAAGAACGATGGATGTTATCCTCAAGACAGTTCATCATATTCAAGGTTGCAAAATGCAAATGAATTAACATACGATTATATATATATTTTTATTTAGAAATAAATAACAGGAAAATCTATTAGTTTTATACATGTGTTTTATGCGGATATTGATATGCCATTTCAAATTCATACATAAATGTTACTAAATTCATACATAATTTAGTCTTGAAAGTAAATTGTCTGATTTTGATCTGATGAAAACTATCTTAAAACGGTGAATAGGATTTCGCCTACTTTTTGGTGTTATGTACTTTTAAAAAAAAAGTGCAACTTTGAGATTTTTTTCCTCTTTTTATGAAGCCTCTTCTATGAATGTTGAAGAAATATTCCCCGACTGTTTTGACACAAATAATAATTCTTATATTATAGATTTTTCCCGATTTTATAACAAGGGTCTGAAATTTCAGCTATTTTTTCTTCTGTACGGAACTTGTTTTCTTTGCTCCTTTATTGATTTATTTATTAATAAATACAAAATTGATGAAATAAAATTGGTTGATACCCCTCCCAGCCACAAGCCCTTCCAAATTAGAGCCGGAATGAACTATTTTTCTGAATCATATTGAATTTTAAAATACTTAATAGACTGTTATTTTATATATATTACATGAAGACATTGTCATTTGTGAGACATGTTAAATTCTGACATTATAGTTTTATCGACGATAATTCATTTTGTGTTAGTCATGAAACGGGCCGGGAGCCTTTGGAAACCCCCCTCCCATGCAGGGCACTTTACCGAGGCCTAGGTTATCGTGCAGTCAATTGATTTTAACCCTCACATAAACACACCTTAATATAATCACTCCACAGTTTTTTCTTTCGATTGCTACGAATAATAATTAAAAAAAAAAAAAATACGTGTGGCACTCGGGGACTGTCGCGGTAAAGCTATTGCATAGCATTTTTTATCAACTTATGCAATTATAATTATTTATTTATTTTATTTTTTACCCTTCCGCTCCCTCCCCCTTTCCCGCCCCTCTCAATAATTTTAAAAATTCAAAAATATCCGCAATCGATTTGTATGTATCGAAAACCTCGATGTACCAAATTTGAATGACCTAACTCTATTTTTTTTTTGCCCCTCTGTCCCCCCCTCCCCGGCCCTTCTAATAACTTTACACTTTCAAAAATATCCCCATTCGATTTGCAGGCCTCTAAAACCTATCTGTACCAATTTTCAATGGCCTAACTGCATTTCTATTTTTTTTTGCCCATAGCCCCCCCCCTTACCGCCCCTCCTAATAATTTTACAAATTCGAAAATATCCGCAATCGATTTGTAAGTATCGAAAACCTCTATATACCAATTTTGAACGATCTAACTGTGTTTTTATTTTTTTGCCCCCCCCCTCCCCTCCCCCCTTTTCGCCCCTCCTAATAACTTTACACTTTCGAAAATATCCCCATTCGACTTGCAGACCTCTTAAACCCATCTGTACCAATTTTGAACGGCCCAACTGTATTTCTATTTGTTTTTGCCCCATAGCCCCCCTTACCACCCCACCCCCCTACCCGCCCCTCCTAATAATTTTACAAATTCAAAATCATCCGCAATCCATTTGTAAGTATCGAAAACCTCTATGTACCAATTTTGAACGATTTGACACTTTTTATTTCCCCCCCCTCCCCTACCCCCTTCTTGCCCCTCCTAATAACTTTACACAATCGAAAATATCCCCATTCGACTTGCAGGCCTCTTAAACCTATCTGTACCAATTTTGAACGGCCTAACTGTATTTCTATTTGTTTTTGCCCCATAGCCCCGCTCAAAGCCCGCGATAGAAACTATGCAATAGCTTAAAAAAATCCATAGGGAAAAAAATTGTCTCTATTTGCTCTGAATTCTGAAATATTAAGCTAATGAACGTTTGGGTACTTTTTAAACACAAAATTTATCATAAAGTATTTACACATAGTTTTTTAAAATAAAAGTAATGTATTTAAAGTCATTTGGCGTGATAGAATTTTTCAATTTTGAGAATTGCAATTTTTTTTCCTTTGAATCTAAAGGAAAATCTCAATTTCCTATTTTAACAAAACATGAAGAAAAATTAATGTTAGTTTAAAATAATAATTGCTATGGGGCATTGAAAATGTTTGCTACATTGCAGGGTAAAAAACTGGTAGGTTTAAATGAAAATGCTTTGAGAATTAAGCTCTATTAGTTTCTAGTTTTAGCCCCACCTGTGGCCGAGAGGTTCTGCTCTCAAAGCTGGTAGACGGCAAGTGCTAGGTTCAATCCCAGGTCATACTTGTAGATCTGGCAATTCGGAATTTTCAGTAGTTTGAAAAACTATAAAAATGTGATCAAAATCACGAAATTTCAATTAATGGTCAATACATGAAAGTTTATGGAAGTATTTATAGTGCTCACATAAACTATTATTAATCCTTTAACTGTTTAATTTTGTTTCGAAAATCTTTTTCTGCCTGCTTACCTATTTTTCAGCGAAGACTAAGATACTCTACGAAAACAGTAACATTTTTATGCTGTAAAATTAATGGATTATGACAAATATCATTCGCTGCCTGCAGCTTTTTTAGAAAATGTAAATTTTTAATCTTTGTTAAACAAAATTTATTTCATTGTTAAAACAACCTCACTCGGAAAAATTGTCGTTTCAATTTAATTTAGAAATTTATTCATCAAGCCTGAAAGTTCATTTCAGAAAATTTTGGAGTGGAAGGCTGATTTTTTATACCAACTATGTGAAAAATACCAGAGCTGGAAATCGAACCCGGGCCTTCCGCTTTACGTGCGGATGCTCAAACCACCGAGCTACCCTGGCTGATTACCAGCTAGGCATACTCCAAAATTTTCTGAAATGAATTGTCGTTTCGTTATGACGAATATACTCTACAAACAATTAAAAGTTTAAAAAGAAAAAGATCATTCCAAGAACCACAAAGATTCTACACTTATTTTGTTAACTGTCTGAATGGATCTCTTTCTCTATGGGTTAAGATAGATTATCCAAGCCCTATCAAATCGAAACTTGTACACGTAGATCAATGTGTATCCCCCTACATAAGTATATATATATTATATAAAAGCGTTGAAATGCTTTATATGAACATATAATTCTTTTATTAGTATTTATTTAGATACCTTTTAACATATTCAAAAACCATTAAAAAAAAAAAAAAAAAATACTATTTTACCCGAGCGAACAGAATATTCTGTCATTTTCTTATATTAAAATTATTTGAAATTAAAATTTCACCAAATTTTTGATAATTGCACCATAATCCCTTTTCATTATCTATTTTACAGTTTAACCCTTTATAAGTCCGTGGGAAGTATACTTACCACCAACTTTATTAATTTTTAAACGCCGAATCCCACACTTCCTAATTGATGTGGCAATTATAAAAGCCTTCATTCTCTGGAAAGTAAATAAGAGATTCGGTACCTAGAGACGAATTAAATTTTCTACTTCGGCTAGCACGACAACTGATTTCTGGATTTTCAAGTCGTAAACGGAAAGGACGGCCTGTAAGTTTCCTGAGTAGCAAGAAAACTGCTCCAGATGACGTACGATTGACTAAAGTTGGTGGCCATATGCCAACTTTACAAAAAAATATATAATGCAATGCGAAATAAAAATAAATGCAAAATATATGATGTCTTACCTTTGAATAGCTCCCAGTGGGCGGTGGGAAACATACCACCCAAAAAAAAAAAAAAAAAAAAAAATCAAATTAATTTTAGGTAATAAGCTAAATGAAGTTCTTTTTATGAATCAATCTCAATCACAAAAATATTTTAACATAACATTACTAGAAAAAAAAATGGCCCTATAAAGGGTTAATAGAAATACAATCATTTTGTAGTACTGAACCTATTTTTAAAATGAATCTTTCTAAATCAACTAAATTTATGTGAATCAAATCGTTAAGAATAAAATAGACATAGTTTTCAATTTGGTGTTCTTTATTATACTTTTTTTTCTTTCCGAAATTATTCATGTCTTTTTCTGTGATACATAATATTAAATACTTATAAGAATGTAGTGTTAAGATGTCTAAAAAAAATTTGGAAAGCAAGAAGTTGAAAACTAACTTTAAAAAAGTTCTAATTCATTCTGTAGCAGCATATAACATAATCTCCCATAGTCAGTCACAGTGGCAATATGTAAAATTACTTTTAAATACGTGGGCTCTGCACTTTTCCTATAAAATTTAGTTCAGATATGTACAATTGGACATCGGCCTGGTTGGGATGACCTCCATGGGGGGGGGGGGGGGGCTTTCTAAGGGATCCCAGCCTTGTGTGTGCGTATTCACGCAAGTTTCGAGAAAACTGCCGAAAACTTTAAATAACTAGGGTGATGAGTTTTGAGAGCTGGATCTCTAGGCTGCGATTAGACCTATGTATAATAGAAAAAGTAAAAAGATTTTACCATGAGTAATCACATGTGCTTGAAAATTTTGAGTTACATTTGACTGGGTCTAAATAATTTGAAGTACGGCAGATAAGTTAAAGAAAGCTCTGTTCACATTTTGTAGAAGGAATTTTGATAATTCATTTTATATGTATTACGAAATATTTTATTTTTTGGTTATTTCTGTTAGCCTTGATTCTTGTCTCTAGATCAAGCTTTAATTTTTCCATAGCAGTAAGCTTTTACTTAACACATCATTTCACATGTCCAAATGAAATGACTCAAGAGAATTAGGATTAAAAATGCCTCTTATCTTTTGTCAATTTTCAAGGACTACTCCAGTTATGCCAACATTTCGAACTTACTACCGAGCATTGTTAGTGCTAACCTTTTTTTCCCCCCTTTCAAACACTTTTTTTTTTTTTGAAAGAGTAAGTTTTTTGTTTAATCGCAATTACATATTAGAGAAAATTACAATAAAAATGGTATTAAAAACGTACTGGCACTGAAAATTTTCCGGAATAAATAAGAAAAGTTGTCGTATCTGGTCTCATTGTTTTAACCCCTTCGCTCCCAATGTATCAAATTTTGATACGCTAGTGATGTTCTTCCTGTGCTCAACATACTTTGTTGAGACGCTCAGTGAGCTATCTTCATGGGCCAAAGTATCTCTTTTGATACTTTCAAAAGGAAAGTTTAATATTAAAAAGTGTGCGGGTACAGTGCGACACTTTACGATACCTGGCTACGGGCGTAGTGGAGGGATTTCGTCCGCTTCCACTCGGAGCGAAAGTGTTAATGGCTAAAGCAAATCTTGTCATCGGTTGTGGGTAAGTCTAGCTTCCACATAGTGTATATTTGAAGAGAATCTAAATTGATTGTAAACTGGAATTCCCCCGCTTTTTGGCCCTTATTGAAAGAAGGGGGGGGGGGAGGAATCACGAGACAAGATGAAATTTACAACAAACTCTCTCTGAAATAAGCTTGTTTTTATTTAATATTATTAAACTAACATATCCTTTCTTACGCATACACAATTATTTTTAATTGCATTAAAAAAATATTAAATGAATAATCCATGGTTATTTAATTTTTTTGACTCTTATTTATTCTTACATGTGTCAATGAACATTAAAAAAAATCTTTAACGGATTGTATCCGCATATCAAAATTTTAGTTTCTTACCAATCGAAAATATTTGTCGAGTTTGATTTATATTTCGCATACTTCTTCGTAAAATGTCACAACTCAAACGGCGATAAGATCTCCTCGAAGCATTTTATGACACCATAGTCAAGGTAGAATATAATTTAAAAGTTGTCAAATATTAGGAACAATCGTAAACATTAATTTTCAAGTGATTAAATCTAGAATTCTAAATGTGCTAAGGGGAAGAGTTGATTTCGTTGACACCGTTGCGGATGAACTCACAAAATTAGCATTACAAATCCGTTGTTCTCGCCTCGATATCATTTCTCATTAATTTTTCCCTTTTACTTTTCTCAAATATTTTATTCGTGTAATAAACAAAGCAAATAATAAAAACATAAAATTCTGTATTTTCATTTGTATTACTCTTTTTTTTTTTTTTTTTTTTAAATAACCTGTATTATTTCGATTTATAATTTGATTTTTTAATACATTTTGCAAAGAAAATTTTTGAAAAGAAAGTTACTGCTTTGTTTTATCAAAAAAGATAATTCTGAAATATACCAATTGTTAAAACGAATCTTATATATATATTTAATAAATACTTTGTATACATTTATTTATAAAAATCTTTGAAATTTTAATAAAAATTCATATTTAAACCGTGATACTAAATTGTGATTTCAAACTTTATTTATTTTTTTTTTCTAGTGACTTTTTTCTTCTAATAAATACTCATTAATCAGTTTAATTGTATGTGATTTTTCAATACTTTCCAACGAAGTTGAAAATTTTTCATGACTTCGGTTTGTCTATTCGCATTTTAACGTCCGAAAATATTTTCAGAATTTATTCAAAGTGATGCTATTCAAGTTGAGGTATTTTTATAAATCATAATTAATTGCCTGTACAGCACAAATCATTATAAATCGACATTTATTATTTGTATGCACAGATATTTCAATAGAATATAGTAAAAATATTCTGATACATTAAAGGCTATAATTGGAAATTGCTAGGATTGCAATTTCGTTTGTGTGAAACGTTTTTAACCCTTTCTAATAATGTTTTAGGGTGATACACTTCGATTAGTTTGTCTTTCTGTCCATCTTTCTGTCCGCACTCTAATTTCCGTTAATTTATAGAATGCCTTGAAATTAATTTATTAAAGCTCACTAATGGCATGCTTTCTATTGAAAATAGTATAAATAGCGCAACTGATTTTGAGTAAAATACAGATATTCACAAAAAATTCCAGTGCATTACGGTCTATGAGTGGTATATTTTTAAACCATATATTTTTAAAGTACATAACAAAAGTAATATATAGTATTAAGATATACCGAACAATTTTTCCTGTTAAATAGGGTTCATAGCTGCCAACTTTTTAATTTATTCCTTAACTGTTAGTGTCCATCTTTTTTCATATATATATATATTTTAGAAGAGTGATTTTCTTCTTATTTAACTGTAATTACATACTGAAAAAAATTGCTGTGCGCCTGTGCAAAGAAAGTGGTGCGAATAAACGACGAGTACTAACTTCTACGGAATAAGTGAAAAAATGGACAATTCTGTCAGTGAAATTAGTTTACGGGGCTCCCCCCCGAAGTTGTTTATTTATGAGAAATAAAGAGAAATTGCTCAATGCAAATTTTCATTGTTGTGAGAATCTTTTTTAGTACGTCGTATGGTGTGTATACAAAGTTTAGACGATATGCAGAGTTACATAAAAGTAAACTTTTTAATGCTTTCTATTCTATTTAGAAATGAAGGTATAAAAATATTTTTGTGAGGCTCTTTATTGTATAGCTTAAAATATAAATTTTTGTAGGCTTGTTGATTTTAGACAATATACACTACAATGGCAAATCATCACGTGAGGGTTACACAAAAACTATTATTTTAAACAAAAGAAGGGTGCATATATATATATTCCCCTAGTTTTCTTCCTTCTTAATAAAAAAACAGAAGTTTTGAAGGTGGCACTCCAGACGCAAAATATATTGAATATTAAACGATGCAACAGTTGAAAATTATTTAATAATCTATGCGAATCGCACCATTTTTCGTTCTTGCTTTGTTTAAAACACGACTTAAATACTTAAAATAGCTCTATCTTATATTGTTTCCAGAGGGGTTAGGAAAACTTACTTGTATCTTTTTATTATGATTTAGAAAAAAAAAAATTAAAATTTTAATCACTATTTATCAACTTATGTAAATCCCAATTTCTTAAAAAGAAAAGTTTCAAAACACTAACTTTTTTTTAAAATATAAATATATAAATCTGTCAAATCTTACTGATCGATTCATACTGTGGAATAGAGATCAGATTTCAGCTTTGGAAACTAAAAGGATCTATTTAAATTTACATTATATTCCTAGGCCCATTTATAAGTATAATCTAGTTCAATCTTTCCTGTTTTGAAGTGGGGTACATAAATAACAATAACAAACATAATGCAATTAAGAAAAACACATTCTTTGATAACTCAATTGTAGTACAACATTGCATATAATAATTAATAAAAAAAATAAATTCAATGCGATCAATTTTTTTTTTTTTTTTTTTTTTTTTTTTTTTTGGAAAAGGGGGGGGGGGGGGTAAACATCAATATCATGATCAATTTATAAATTCGATAAAACAAAAATTAACAGGTTTTTAATTTGATTACTTATTTAAATTAAATCTTTTTTTTTTTTCAAATTTTAGTGTCCTTTAAAATTTTGACGTCCTAGGTTCGAGCCTCGCGGTGCAAGCCTAAATCCGGTCCGATTACTAAATAATATAAGGCTTGTAAAATCTAAATTATTCTGTCAGTTACAGCTTAGTTCAGAAGAATCTATTAAATTCAACAAAACCTTTACGCACATTATACTGATGTCGCGTCAACCAATACAATTATCTACTGAAAGAGCCTTTGTCAAAATTGGATCATCCGTTTATATGATAATAAACACGCTATTTCTTTCCATACCAGTAATACTTGATTCCAAACAAAGGCCGTCAAAAGTTCACATTCCAAAATCTGACATTGGAACTAGACAGACAACACCCTAATTGAGGCCACTTTTTCCGAGGGGAAAAACTTAGAAGAAGAAAAAACTTACTTGAAAGTTCCGACTTTCCTGCATTCACTTTTATGATTAAATTCTAATTTTTTCCTCTTCTGTTTTAAATTCGAGTTCTGAAAACTTCATGACAAATATTCAAAACTCGTCTACCTTGAAAAATTTTAATAAGAAACATACAGGAAGTATTTGTATTAATATTTAATGTTTATATACACCTTTTAAATTGAAAAAAAAAAAATTCTTATTTTTTGAAAAATTATTTTCGAGTATATTCTGCGTATTTCATATTTACGATTACTAATTATTAAAAAAAAAATTTCATCGGGGTAAAAACCTCTAAAATTCCGGTTTCGAAAGCCTCGTCAATGGGCAAGAAATTTCCACTGTCGAAAATGGTAGATGGGAGGTGCGGTCCCTTTCGTTAGCTTAGTCTTTTAGAGTTCCCTGTAGTTTTCTCTGAAACTAAGGTAAATACTGGCTAGGATCCTTTAGAAAAGACCACCCTCCCCCAAAGGAGGGTATCCCATCTATGCCTATGTCCTTTGGAAAATCGAAAACCCTATTTTCGCATCAAGAATTTGATGTCAAGGTTATGCTTTTAAAGATTCTCCAAATAAAAGATGTCATTTTTATTCGAAAAGATAATAAAATGACTGCTCATAAGGTATAAAGTCAATTTCAGTAACGGACGCAGTTAAGAGAATTTTATTATTATTTGTCTTGCAGAATATTATTTTCTGCTACTTTAAAAAATTACTCATTTTGTGCAATGATTTCTTAGCGATTTCCCTACATATTAAAACTGTTTTAAAATAAATTGTTTATTTTGCCTAAAACGAAAGTTCCATAAAATATGGTAGAAATCAGGAATTGATTACATGATTGTTCATAAATTACGGACACCAGATTTCCCCCAAAAAATTAGTTCAAGTATAAGCAAACATCCTTCGTCTTCACCCTGTCATAAGTAATAATTTGCTGAGTATTACTTTTTTTTAATAGAAAAATAATTTACGTTCAACGTTACATTTTAATACTCATTATTTAGATTTCGAATATATCTATGAAAAAATGTGTGGTTGAAAAATGATTGCATAAAATCGTGACAAAAAATGTCCAAAACTAAACTTGAAGGGATTCTATGTATTCAAATTAATAATAAAACTAAAAACTGTTCAACTTAGCTAAACCTTAGCAATATATACAATGAGATGTATATCACATATACAAATCATTACACATTTTTTTACTGTGAATGCGAACAGAAGAAGCCGCGCCGTCCCTAAATATTCCCCTTTGTAAATAAATAACATTAATATCTATCAATGAGAAATTATGAGGGCCCACCAGCGGACAAGCGGTTCTGTGCTCAAAGATAGTAGATGTGAAGTGCTGGGTTCGATCCCAGGTCACGCTCGTTGGTCTAGCCGTTCAGAATTCCGTGCGGAATTTTCAGAGTTTTTCCCAGAAGCTTGTATAAATACGGGCTAAGGACCCCTTAGAAAGACCTCCCACGGAGGGCAATCCCCCCTTTCCTCCTGAGGCTTAGGCCGATTGACTGCATTGCGGTCCTTACTCCCAAAAGACTGGTGACATTCGATATTCGCGTAAATTTCAGAGTACGAACATAAAAATATTAATATATATCAAAGAATCCACAAAGTAACAATCAAATATGCTTAGAATACATTGTTAAATCATTATAATGTAAAATCGAGGGGAAAATTAAATAGTTAACAAGCCGCATTTAAAAAAGTATTAAATTTTGAATTTTATTTCTTTTTAATTTAAATAGTTTAAAAGAAAATTTGATGCATTTATATTTCAATGCAATATGTATGAAAATTTAATGACTTTAAGACAGAGGAAAATATATAAAATGTCCACCATTTATTTACGAAAAACTAGGGATGTTGAAATCAAAATTACTTTCTGTTTTACTTTGTTATAGCCTTATAAATCGTCTGTAGGCATTAACATATTTTTTTCATGTATATAACATGTTTCTAGGGGCAAAATGTTTTCAGGGTAAAAAAAAAAAGTTCAAATTAAATACTCATTTCATAATATATATTTATCGAACTAATATTGTTTCAGAACTTCAATTAATCGTAAAAATCGATTCATGTTGTTATATAATTTAACTAATTTCTTTTTAAATTATTAATTATCCATGTAAATTACTGAATATATTATTAGATTACTAGTTTTTTCTTGGATTCTATTAAGTAGTATTTTATAAATTATTTATAGTATTAAATTAATTTGAATTAATATTGAGTCTTAAATGTTAATTTTTTTTTTTTTTATTAAATTCTTTGTATCTTATACTTTTATTATACTTTAATCTTTGTACTTTATCGGAACTTGTCTCTTAATATACATTTTAGCGTTTGCTTCTAAGTATCACATGTTTGTGGTTGATATTGTATTTTTATCTTATTTCTATTTATGTAAATTTTTAAATTTAATATACATCCTTTTTGCTTATAATTTGTAAAATTGTCGGATAATGATGCTGTGAAGTTTTACCAATAGTGTTAATAGTTTTAACCATTATAAGGAAAAAAAAAGTTGCTTCCCCCTTCCCCCTAACAGTTATAAGTGTTCCTGATAGAATTATAACTGTTATCTTTATATATATATTTCTTTTGTGCGTGTGTATGTCACTGAACTCCTCTTAAACGGCTGGACCGAGTTTAATGAAATTTTTTGTGTGTCTTCAGGTGGATTCGAGAATGGTTTAGATTTACAAATGAAAGTTGTAACTTAATTAGTTTTCTTTTAATTAATAAAAATATGAAAAGAATAAGCTAATGATAGCAAAAAATTCGCCATTTAAATTTTATCCTTAATTTAATTGTTGCAAAAAAAAAAAAAAATACAAATACAAGTTTATTTATTTTGTCATCAGGAAAATAAATACATTTATCTAAACGTGAACAATAAAAAAAAAAAAAAAAAAAAAGAAAGAAAAAATTATGCATCTCACAAAAATTGACGTCATTTTTAATTTAAAATTTCTTTTACACATTAATAAAGTGCTAATACGCAAGCGAAGTGATGACGTCACTGGCCGTTCGTGGATGCAAGAAAAATATTTCCTATGTTAAACGCCCATTGGATTTTTTGTAAAAAATTATTAATTTCCATATTCGATTAAAAAAATTGATATCGATCATCCTTGGCAGAAAAAAAAAATATCGCCAAATTATTTGGCTAACATAATTTAATTCCTTTCAAAAATCATGGTTATTTTAACAACTTATATTAAGAGAGTAATGAATTATATGAATCAATATTTCGTACAATGCATATTACGAAAATATACATCTGGCATGTATATTTTCGTATTACGTTTTTAATCGCCAAATACAATAAGCGCCAAGAACAACAGAGTTTTGAAATTTAAAATTAAAATTTTGACAATTTGACAGCAAAATAACTCAACGTAACACATGCACATGATAACTAATCTATCTATCTATATACATATATATTTCTTTTGTGCGTGTGTATGTCACTGAACTCCTCCTAAACGGCTGAACCGAGTTTAATGAAATTTTTTGTGTGTCGTCAGGTGGATTCGAGAATGGTTTAGATTTACAATTCAGTCCAATTTAAATTGTTTATTTAATTAATTTATCACTTAATTCAAAACTCTGTCATCCTTGGCGGAAAAAAAAAATATCGCCATATCATCTGGCGAACATATTCAATTTCTTTCAAAAATAATGGTTATTTCAACAACTTATATTAACAGAGTAATGAATAATATGAAACAATTTCGTACAATACATATTACGAAAATATACATCTGGTATGTATATTTTCGTATTACGTTTTTGATCGCTAAATACAAAAAACGCCAAGGAAGACAGAGTTTTGAAATTTAAAATTAAAATTTTGTCAATTTGAGAGCAAGATAACTCAATCTAACACATGCATATGATAACTAATACATATCTATACCCAAATACGGGGGTTAAAATCGAGAAATAATTTTCCTCCATTTTTAATAATTTTTTATAAAAAATCCAATGGGAGATTAACATAGGAAATCTTTTTCTTGCATCCACTGACGGTCAGTGACGTCACACTTCGCTTGCGTATATTCTATTGTAATTCCAATTTGTCTCGACAGTTGGTGCTGCGATCAAATTCAAGAAAATATTTTGTAACTTCGTGTTATTATTGTTATACAAAAAATTGTGTCCTAATTGAAATATTACATCAAGAAATAATTGCGTAATTAGTGTTTGAAGAGTTTTGAAGTGTGCATAAAAAACTATACATTTTGCAAATTTAGTGCGGAATTGGAGTGAGTATTTTATATAATTTTCTATCAAATTTACACGCGCGTTGATTAACAACCACCCTAACCTACAAATTTATTTGTGTAGCTAATTTATTAAATTTTATTTATTTATTTTTTGAATGGAACACCTTTAGTATCGGATCCCTTTGGCAAAATTTGAAATTTGGCACCGAAGTAGCTCGGACGCTTCTCGCCAAGATATTTAGTTCCACAATTGAGATAGCCATTTCAATTCATCGCAAAAATGGCTTAAAATATTTAAAGTCACCAATGGGGTCCCATACTTTTGTGCGTGTGTATGTCACTGATATTTTATTTATTTTTTGTATGGAACACCTTTAGTATCGGATCCCTTTAAATTTTGAAATTTGACACCGAAGTAGCTCGAACGCTTCTCGCCAAGATCTTTAGTTCCACAATTGAGATAGCCATTTCAATTCATCGCAAAAATGGCTTAAAATATTTAAAGTCACCAAAGGGGTCCCATACTTTTGTGCGTGTGTATGTCACCGAACTCCTCCTAAACGGCTGGGCCGATTTTAATGAAATTTTTTGTGTGTCTTCAGGTGGATTCGAGAACGGTTTAGATTTACAATTCAGTCCAATTTAAATTGTTTATTTAATTGTTAATTATGTCTTTTACGTTATAATCGGAATTCACAGTCACCGTTCACAGCGCCCTATACCTGTTTCACTTATATACCACATCCTTACACACTTACAATAAGTTAGTTATTTTTTTCGAGCAAAATATTCTCTAAAAATAATTTATATGACAAAACAACGTTTGTCGAGTCAGCTAGTATACATATAAATTGCGATAAATTTATTTCAGGAAAAATTTTACTGAAAGTTTAAATACAGAAAAAACGTGGGAAAGTGGCTTATGAGATTCAAAAATTTAACTTTTAAATTTCATAATTCTGATATACGAAATCTTAAAACCAGATTAGCGTTAAAAATAATACTAACTTATTGAAAATGCACATTGACCAGTTTGAGACACGCTTTGCATTTTATAAGGAAAGTATCGAAAGCATGGGAATCGGCTTGTAAATGAGTTTATCGAACAAAGCAAATAAAACAATGGAATTTTAATAAAGGTAAAGGCAAGAAAGTGGCTAGTATATTTTCAAGGACAATTGCATTATCTTACAATAACTGGCATTTGACAATTATTCCAATTACTTCGACATAATTCCAAATCATCCTTGAACGTAAAATAATAATAAAGTCACCTCTTACAATATTAATGTATAATCCATCAATGTTTTTGCAGCATTAACGAAACGCTAAATTTTGTATTTACTTTAACCCTTTGTCTACCACATTATGAAACAGATAAAAAATGTATTTGAAACATATATTTTAGTTGAGTACTTTTTTTTAAAGATATATGCAATAAAATTTATGCATATCACCTCGTCATAGTTGATGAGGATTTTGTCAAGTGGTACTTTAAGATATCACTGGTACATACATGTCGAAAAAGGTATTTTGACCTTAACCCTAGAACACTAGCGTGTTCATATCACTAGAGATACGTAAAATTTACGTGCTCATGTAAAATCATGCAAAATTAGTTTTATTTGCTTATATTACATTAATATTGTTTTTAAATATGTTTAATTATTTGCTGTTTTACCCAATATTACTAACTTTTCATTAATTGAATAATTATTTATATTTAAAAATATATTTGAAAACTATAAAAATGTATACCAACAAACGAAGACCGCACGTAAAATTTACGTACACTTTCTAGGGTTAAAGTGTAAAAAAATATTCATTTTATGTTCTTTATATATATATATAAGTAGGTAAGAAATGCCGGTTCTAGCCCAGGCGGCGGTGGCACTGTGGCACCGGCAAGTCGTGCGGGTGCCGCACCACCCCCTGAGGGGTCTAGATGGGTTGACATTGACCTTGAGACATCCTCTAACTTGATCGTGAAAGATGACGAGGGTATTAATGAAGAAAATTAATTAAAAAATTTAATGAGTGATTTATTGTAAAAGGTGACGATGGTTTTAAAGCGATGTTTGCGGTATAAGGTAAAAAGCAGGATATTGTTTGTGAGTCATTAGGAAATTAATTAGGAGGTTAATTAAGAGGTTAATTAGGAAATTAATTAAGAAATTAATTTAAAAAAATTGAGAAAAAAAGGAATCGATTGAATTTAAGAATGTGGATGTGCATAGAGTATGTAAGAAATAGAGTGGTCTGACTGGGGTTCGAACCCGACCCCTTGCAGTAAAAATATTTCCATAAGGCAGTAGTTTTCGCGTGTGCGTGAGTGATTTTTTATAGTATATGTCTGCACTGTTCTTTTAAAACTATGAATGCTAGAGTCCGAAAAGAATTCAATCGTTTTAATGATATTAATTAGAGAATAATAATTAAGAAAAATATTAATTAAGGATCTTCTTGTAAAAAATCATCAAATATTTTCCGAAAAAAAGGTAATGAAAGCAAAAATTAAGTATAAAGAATGAAAGAAAGTTTAGAAACATAGATTTTGACTGAGATTCGAACCTGCTACCTTGCAGCAAAAAAATATTTCAGTAGTTTTCGCGTATGTGTGAGTGTTCTTTAGAAATATGTCTATGCAGATCTTTTTTAGCCTAAGAATTGTATTGATTGAAAATTAATCAATCGTAAAATTAATATAAATTACAGAATAATAATTAAGAAAAATAATAATTGAAGATCTTGTAAAAATTCACCAGATGTTTTTCGAAAACTGAGAGTAAAAATTAAATTAAAAGATGATTAAAATCTCAAATGTGTAAGTGAAATTAGATTAGGATGAAAGACGAGAATTGTTTTTTTGATAGATAACTAAAAAAGAGTGATAAAAATTTCTTATTAATTACTTAATTGAAGAAAGTTCGTTAAAAAAATACTTTTCATCATAAAGATTTTTTAATTATGAATAACTAGTATCCATTTTAAACTATATATATTTTTTTTTTTCCATTATAAATATGATATCTTAATACAAAAAGATCGACTTTATTCACCAACGGTGACGTCACAATGTTTGCGTAAAAGGAGGTAGCATACCCTTAAGCAATTTCTGAGAATCGGGTTAGGTACGGTATTGTCAAAAGATAGGGGGAGAAAATTCCAGTTTTGCTTCAACTTTTCACGTGTTTAAATATGTTTACTGTTGGATGCACTAAAAATTATCTACTATTTTGAATTATGTTCAGTTCACTTCTTTATAAGAAAAATGTATATATTGTGAAATTAAAAGTAAATAAAAAAACTTTTAAAATTCATCTTTTAAAAATAAATTAATAAAAATAAGTTGATCAATGTAAAAAACTGAAAAATTCGCTGTTTGAAAAGAAGTCTTAATAAGTTTAAGAAAATATCGTAACATTTTGTATTATATTTTACATAAGAGAGTGAATCTATCATTTTTCAGAAGTTACTTTAGTGCAAAATAATAACTGATGTTGAAAATTTCTCTACCTTAAACAGTTACACTTCAGATATAACTTTTTTGCGGATCTTCTTATCACTGTCATCGAACATACATGTATAAACACTCCCACATAAATTCTTTCATATATATTTAAAAAAATTTACAATGTTGTATTTAATTATAAATTATCTTTAAATTTCCTCACGCTCATTAAAATATTGTATCTATTTTTATTTCAAGTCTTGTATTATAGTACTAGAAATCTTCCAACATTCTTAAAATAAAATAAGTTTCTGAACAGAGTGATAATTAGAAATTCAATGTATTTTTTATCTATAGTTTAACCATTTTTTTGTAACTTCCTCACATTTCTTTAGTGTAAAGCCGGGAAATTTTACCAATAAAATCAGAAATAGGGTCGTAAAAATAAGAATTTGGCATGATTTTTAATAAATTTTAGGATATATCTACAAAAATTTTAGAGTATTTGGCGATAATTCAGATTTGGTGAGAAACACCTAGTATTAATTCCGAGTGAAGAAAAATTTTATTACTTGTCAAATTTATTTTGAGAAGTGAGGTTGCTTATTTTTTAACCTGAATTCAGTACTACATAATAATAGTTTTTTCAAGATGGATGTCAGAACAGATATCATTTTGTTGAACGCATTTACTCATATATTCAATAGATCACACATTCGCAATTCAGAACTAGAGATTATAAACCACCTTAAATTTCGAATGAATGAATTTATCAATTCAGAAATTAGCAATCAACTTTATGAAAATGTTGATATGTTATCTGAGGAAAATTTTCACATCTGTTTAGATATTGTCTTAAAAGAAATGATAAAAAATGAAATAAATTGGGACAAAGTTGTAATTTACTTAGTATTTTCAAGTGAGCTTATGGCGAAGCGCTTTAAGAGATCTGGTGACTTTATCATACCCTGGATAAAATTTTTTAATATCTTCCAGAAGTATTTAGGTAATTGGATTATTGATCATCAAGAATGTATAAAAGTCAAAGGAGAAAAGAAATCAATTTTTCAAAGAATGTGGAGTTTTATCACTCGATCATAATATGAAAATTGTGAAAATATTATCTGCTATGTTGAATTATGTTCAGTTCAATCTGTATAAGAACAATGTTCAAGAAAAATGTATGTAATGTGAAATTGAAAGTAAATAAAGAACTTTCAATGAAAATTTTGTTTAAGAAAAAATTATTTGAAGTAACATTCATCTTTAAAAAAATAAATAAATAAAAATAAGTTGATCAATGTAAAAAACTGAAAAATTCACCGTTTGAAAAGAAGTCTTAATAAGTTTAAGAAAATATCGTAACATATTGTATCATATTTTACCTCTATCATTTTTCAGAAGTTACTTTTCTGCAAAAAATAGCTGATGTCAAAAATTTCTCTACCTAAAACAGTTCTACTTTAGATATAACTTTTTGGAATCTTCTTATCACTATCATTGAACATACATGTATGCTTAAAAATTTTTACAAAGTGGTATTTAATTATAAATTTTCTTTAAATTTCCTTATACTCGTTAAAATATTGTAAGGGTTTTTTTTTTTTTTTTTTTTTTTTTTCCCCAAGTTTTGTATTATAGTACTAGAAATTTTGCAACATTCTGAAAATAATATAAGTTTCTGAACATAGTGATAATTAGAAATTACCATTTTTGAGTTTTTAACGCGATCTGGAATCGAACCTGACACTTCCCTAATGACAACGTTAGAATTTTTTGTAATTCATCATAGTGAAATTCCTCACATCATATGCTACATTCACTCAGTTTTTCTTTACAGATAGCAAGTTTGTAAATGATGAAAGCTAACTTTGAAAAATTCAGAGTTGAAAAAATATTAATATATGTTTTATTAAATACATTCACCTTCACAGATGCATACTTAAGTTTTCTAAGTGTATGTAAACATACTTAAAAAATATTATAAGCAAGTATTGTAGATTACAAATATATGTATACTTTAAATATTTTACAAAGCTTTTAGAAATTAAGATAACTTATTCTTGAATAAAAATATAAGAAACCCATTTTCACAATAATAAGATTGAAAATGTAAGATGAAATCACAAAATTACCAACATAAGATACTGCAAGTATTTAAAAAATTATGAAGTATTAAATTTTAATGTTTCACATGTGTTAATAACGCATCTTATTTTACAAAGTACTAAGTTTTTTAACCATTTAGTTTGAAGTTTTTCAAACATATGCTTATAAACCGAAATTTTTGTGAATGAAAAATTTTTCACACAAAGTATTTTAGAAAAAATATCATCTCAGAAATTAATTAACTTATTTTTAGAATAAAAATATAGGAAACTTGTTTTTTCTAATGATAAGAATGAAAATGTAAGATAAAATCTCATTCTTACCAACATAAGAAACTGCAAGTATTTAAAAAATTATGAAGTATGTAATTTTAATGTTTCACATGTGTTAATAACGCGTCTTATTTTACAAAGTACTAAGTTTTTTAAAGTCATTTAGTTTGAAGTTTTTCACGCATATGCTTATAAACGAAATTTTTTGTAAATGAAAAATTTTTACACAAATTATTTTAATACAAATACTATCTCAAAAAAATTAACTTTTTCTTTTTAGATTGAAAATGTAAGATAAAAATCTAACACTTATCAAATTTAGAAGCTGCAGATGTATAATGAAATCATGAACTTGAAACTTTAAGTATTAACAACCTACATTCTTTGAAAATACTAAACCACAAGTTTCGACAAATCTATAAACAACTGTTAAAAAACATAGATATTAGAATATTTTTTACCCTAAAATGTTTAACGTAGATGGTACATCCATAAAAATACAGAGTTAAAGTGTACAAATTATCTGTTTAGACATACCGATAAACTAGAATTTTCCACAAGATTCGACTATTATAGCAAGGTATGGGATAATATTTGGCTAAATTTCCACTAATATTGGCGATAGTTATAAAAATTTGGCATGAAATAAGAGAATTTGGCGTAAATTCTTAAGTAAAACTTATGAACGAAGAAAAAATTTGAATTAGTTACAATCTTTTCTCGCTGTAGAGTTGTCTAAGTTCTCATACTTAGTAGTTTTTAAAGTCTTACTTTTAGAGTGATTTTTTATACTTTGGTAAACTGAAGTACAAAATGGATTATACTTCACCGTCTGAGGAGGCACACGTTTCTGTTCAACAACCCCCTTCATCAAGTTTTGAGGATGAGAAGTTATCTAAACTTTTTATTTGTCCAACTTGTAAGAAGCCATTTTTAAAAAAATCCTATCTTACTAGACATGTGAAGGTTCACAATAATATTAAACCTAATATTTGTTATGTGTGTGAGAAAGGATTTGTTACTTTACATCGTTTAAAAAGACATATGGAAACCCATAGAAAAATTTCCATAAGATACAAATGTGAATATTGTATTGAAAATTTCAACCGCAAGTGTGATTTATTTAAACATAAGAGATTATTTCATCAAAAAGTCTTACCTGAACATCTATGTATTATTTGTAAAGATGCTTTTAAACACAAGTATGAATTGGAAAAACACAAGAGGGTACATTATCGTAAGCCTGAGTATCTATGTGAGGAATGTTCTATAACCTTTACAACAAAACATGCTTTTTCAAACCATAAGCGAAAAAGTCATAAAAAGACTTTACATACATACTGTTGTAACGAATGTACTGATACTTTTTCAAACAAACGACATTTTTTAAAACATAAAAGAAATATGCATAAAAAATCTTCAATGCAAAGTAGATGTGATGAATGCAGTGAAACTTTTCAGTGTAAGTATGAATTATTGCTACATAAGAGAAAGAATCATCTTAAAGACTTTAACATACGTAGAAATTGTAATGAACGAAGTACTAACAATGAATTACCAACAGTTAATAATAACAGTGAGAATCTGGACTTGTTAAATTTTTTGAATAATTTTCACATTGAATGTGTGAACGGTGTTTTTGACTTACCTTCCAACAACTTTCAGAATGAAAATTTAGACTTAGACTTCAAAAATTTTTTGAACAATTCGAATGTGGAATATACAAGTGGAAATAATATTGATGGTTTATCTACCAAAGATGAAAATAAGGACTTAAATAATTTTAACCTGATACAAACTGATTTACCTCTAGTAAACTATGACAATGAAAGTCTGAACTTGTCAAATTTTTCGTATAACTTTAATCCCAAATGCTTAAATGTTTTTTCTGCTAACAGCGAAAATATGAATTCGAATAATTTTAGTGCGAAGGAAAATGAGTTAGTGACAGATAACTTTAACAATGAAAATCTAGACTTGCTAAATTTTTTGAATAACTTTAATACTGAATGTATGAACGATATCCCAACAATATAGATTTGCTGTCTTGTATTATTGTGAATGAATTTCGAATAAAAAGGTTTCAATGAAAATGGTTTGTTTGAATTTTTATTACAAAATCACCTTTTTTATAATATTTTCTATTAGAATACAAACTGAAGTGTCATCTTTTTTAAAATAAAAACATGTAAAAAGTTTACTTGTGTATTAACGATATATTTTTTCATTACTGTAGTAGAATTGATTGACTATAATATTTAAACACTAAGTAAAAATTATGCACAATAGTAGTTTTATAAACTATCAAACTTACATCGAAGAAGAAAAAACTTGTAAAATTGTTTTACCACTCAACTGTAAAGTACTTGCGAAAATCTTAAATGAATTTATCTTATTAACAATTTTCCTGAAAAACTAACTTATAAAAATTTTAGATATAATTATGAAGTTAGTATTTTCCTAAGTATCACGTTTGAATCTTACTTGGAATATGTATCATCAAAGTGTTTTGTACTTTAACTAAAATCACAATCTCTATTCCAAAGAGTGTAAAAATAATGTTATAGTAACAACTTAAACTTTTATATAGAGATACTTTCACGATTGTATTTTAACTTTTTTATTTTTTAGAATACAGAAAATATTTTGTAAGAGTTGTGAAAGCTTAATTTTAGAAGTTTGTGAAATTTCACAAAAATTTTTTAAACATTTTTGTCAAATGTTTTCTTTATGTCGCATCACTTAGAATAATTTAACTGTTTTTAGTAGGATTACTACCACAAAACATTAAGTTAGAAAATTTTTAGATAAAACTTATAAGTTACGAAAAACCATACGTGAAGTAATAACAAAAGGTGTATATAATTTCAAGTTTAGACATGGTTGAACAAGTTTCAGGAGACACTAAAACCTGTAGCTGACGTCATAACCCCTGTGACGCAACTTTTCCCTTACCACTACGTCACAAATGTATAATTTAACAAAAAGTACTTATGTTTACCCACAATTCCTGTCTTGTATTATTTTACTTTGTGTATAAAATCAATGATCTGTAAAAAACTTTGTTGTTTTTATACACTTTGAAGTAAAAATTTTCTCCATAAACATCAAATTATATTTTTCAAGTATGAATTGATATGTATTTGTTTTAAATATCTCTAAGTATAATTTCCAATATTTAATCAATTCTCACTTTACAAAAATTAACTTGTATGCATTTCTAGGTCTTTAATAAAAATCTTTAATTTTTTATCTCAAAGACTTTAAACTATTCGAGTTGTCTGTAGCTTAAGTGCAATCCAATACTATTTGCTAAAATTTACTAAGTATTATAATATTTTTCAGTTATTAAACGAAAAATTGTGTAAAATTTACTAAGTGTTTCACTAAAGAAGTGAATTACACTAAAAAGTTTTGACAAGAAATACTAAATTCACTAAGTCACATACTCGTACACATACACACAATATAAGAGAAATCTTTAAAACATTATTACAAAAACAAATTAAAAAATAAAATCAAAATCAAAATAAAATAAAATAAAATTAATTAATTAATTAATAAATAAAAAATTGTTAATTTTAGATTGTAAAAAAATATTTAACAATATTTCATAATGATTATAATTACAAGCATATGTGTGCGTGTATGTGACTTAGTGAATTTAGTATTTCTAGTCAAAACTTTTTAGTGTAATTCACTTCTTTAGTGAAACACTTAGTAAATTTTACACAATTTTTCGTTTAATAACTGAAAAATATTATAATACTTAGTAAATTTTAGCAAATAGTATTGGATTGCACTTAAGCTACAGACAACTCGAATAGTTTAAAGTCTTTGAGATAAAAAATTAAAGATTTTTATTAAAGACCTAGAAATGCATACAAGTTAATTTTTGTAAAGTGAGAATTGATTAAATATTGGAAATTATACTTAGAGATATTTAAAACAAATACATATCAATTCATACTTGAAAAATATAATTTGATGTTTATGGAGAAAATTTTTACTTCAAAGTGTATAAAAACAACAAAGTTTTTTACAGATCATTGATTTTATACACAAAGTAAAATAATACAAGACAGGAATTGTGGGTAAACATAAGTACTTTTTGTTAAATTATACATTTGTGACGTAGTGGTAAGGGAAAAGTTGCGTCACAGGGGTTATGACGTCAGCTACAGGTTTTAGTGTCTCCTGAAACTTGTTCAACCATGTCTAAACTTGAAATTATATACACCTTTTGTTATTACTTCACGTATGGTTTTTCGTAACTTATAAGTTTTATCTAAAAATTTTCTAACTTAATGTTTTGTGGTAGTAATCCTACTAAAAACAGTTAAATTATTCTAAGTGATGCGACATAAAGAAAACATTTGACAAAAATGTTTAAAAAATTTTTGTGAAATTTCACAAACTTCTAAAATTAAGCTTTCACAACTCTTACAAAATATTTTCTGTATTCTAAAAAATAAAAAAGTTAAAATACAATCGTGAAAGTATCTCTATATAAAAGTTTAAGTTGTTACTATAACATTATTTTTACACTCTTTGGAATAGAGATTGTGATTTTAGTTAAAGTACAAAACACTTTGATGATACATATTCCAAGTAAGATTCAAACGTGATACTTAGGAAAATACTAACTTCATAATTATATCTAAAATTTTTATAAGTTAGTTTTTCAGGAAAATTGTTAATAAGATAAATTCATTTAAGATTTTCGCAAGTACTTTACAGTTGAGTGGTAAAACAATTTTACAAGTTTTTTCTTCTTCGATGTAAGTTTGATAGTTTATAAAACTACTATTGTGCATAATTTTTACTTAGTGTTTAAATATTATAGTCAATCAATTCTACTACAGTAATGAAAAAATATATCGTTAATACACAAGTAAACTTTTTACATGTTTTTATTTTAAAAAAGATGACACTTCAGTTTGTATTCTAATAGAAAATATTATAAAAAAGGTGATTTTGTAATAAAAATTCAAACAAACCATTTTCATTGAAACCTTTTTATTCGAAATTCATTCACAATAATACAAGACAGCAAATCTATATTGTTGGGATATCGTTCATACATTCAGTATTAAAGTTATTCAAAAAATTTAGCAAGTCTAGATTTTCATTGTTAAAGTTATCTGTCACTAACTCATTTTCCTTCGCACTAAAATTATTCGAATTCATATTTTCGCTGTTAGCAGAAAAAACATTTAAGCATTTGGGATTAAAGTTATACGAAAAATTTGACAAGTTCAGACTTTCATTGTCATAGTTTACTAGAGGTAAATCAGTTTGTATCAGGTTAAAATTATTTAAGTCCTTATTTTCATCTTTGGTAGATAAACCATCAATATTATTTCCACTTGTATATTCCACATTCGAATTGTTCAAAAAATTTTTGAAGTCTAAGTCTAAATTTTCATTCTGAAAGTTGTTGGAAGGTAAGTCAAAAACACCGTTCACACATTCAATGTGAAAATTATTCAAAAAATTTAACAAGTCCAGATTCTCACTGTTATTATTAACTGTTGGTAATTCATTGTTAGTACTTCGTTCATTACAATTTCTACGTATGTTAAAGTCTTTAAGATGATTCTTTCTCTTATGTAGCAATAATTCATACTTACACTGAAAAGTTTCACTGCATTCATCACATCTACTTTGCATTGAAGATTTTTTATGCATATTTCTTTTATGTTTTAAAAAATGTCGTTTGTTTGAAAAAGTATCAGTACATTCGTTACAACAGTATGTATGTAAAGTCTTTTTATGACTTTTTCGCTTATGGTTTGAAAAAGCATGTTTTGTTGTAAAGGTTATAGAACATTCCTCACATAGATACTCAGGCTTACGATAATGTACCCTCTTGTGTTTTTCCAATTCATACTTGTGTTTAAAAGCATCTTTACAAATAATACATAGATGTTCAGGTAAGACTTTTTGATGAAATAATCTCTTATGTTTAAATAAATCACACTTGCGGTTGAAATTTTCAATACAATATTCACATTTGTATCTTATGGAAATTTTTCTATGGGTTTCCATATGTCTTTTTAAACGATGTAAAGTAACAAATCCTTTCTCACACACATAACAAATATTAGGTTTAATATTATTGTGAACCTTCACATGTCTAGTAAGATAGGATTTTTTTAAAAATGGCTTCTTACAAGTTGGACAAATAAAAAGTTTAGATAACTTCTCATCCTCAAAACTTGATGAAGGGGGTTGTTGAACAGAAACGTGTGCCTCCTCAGACGGTGAAGTATAATCCATTTTGTACTTCAGTTTACCAAAGTATAAAAAATCACTCTAAAAGTAAGACTTTAAAAACTACTAAGTATGAGAACTTAGACAACTCTACAGCGAGAAAAGATTGTAACTAATTCAAATTTTTTCTTCGTTCATAAGTTTTACTTAAGAATTTACGCCAAATTCTCTTATTTCATGCCAAATTTTTATAACTATCGCCAATATTAGTGGAAATTTAGCCAAATATTATCCCATACCTTGCTATAATAGTCGAATCTTGTGGAAAATTCTAGTTTATCGGTATGTCTAAACAGATAATTTGTACACTTTAACTCTGTATTTTTATGGATGTACCATCTACGTTAAACATTTTAGGGTAAAAAATATTCTAATATCTATGTTTTTTAACAGTTGTTTATAGATTTGTCGAAACTTGTGGTTTAGTATTTTCAAAGAATGTAGGTTGTTAATACTTAAAGTTTCAAGTTCATGATTTCATTATACATCTGCAGCTTCTAAATTTGATAAGTGTTAGATTTTTATCTTACATTTTCAATCTAAAAAGAAAAAGTTAATTTTTTTGAGATAGTATTTGTATTAAAATAATTTGTGTAAAAATTTTTCATTTACAAAAAATTTCGTTTATAAGCATATGCGTGAAAAACTTCAAACTAAATGACTTTAAAAAACTTAGTACTTTGTAAAATAAGACGCGTTATTAACACATGTGAAACATTAAAATTACATACTTCATAATTTTTTAAATACTTGCAGTTTCTTATGTTGGTAAAAATGAGATTTTATCTTACATTTTCATTCTTATCATTAGAAAAAACAAGTTTCCTATATTTTTATTCTAAAAATAAGTTAATTAATTTCTGAGATGATATTTTTTCTAAAATACTTTGTGTGAAAAATTTTTCATTCACAAAAATTTCGGTTTATAAGCATATGTTTGAAAAACTTCAAACTAAATGGTTAAAAAACTTAGTACTTTGTAAAATAAGATGCGTTATTAACACATGTGAAACATTAAAATTTAATACTTCATAATTTTTTAAATACTTGCAGTATCTTATGTTGGTAATTTTGTGATTTCATCTTACATTTTCAATCTTATTATTGTGAAAATGGGTTTCTTATATTTTTATTCAAGAATAAGTTATCTTAATTTCTAAAAGCTTTGTAAAATATTTAAAGTATACATATATTTGTAATCTACAATACTTGCTTATAATATTTTTTAAGTATGTTTACATACACTTAGAAAACTTAAGTATGCATCTGTGAAGGTGAATGTATTTAATAAAACATATATTAATATTTTTTCAACTCTGAATTTTTCAAAGTTAGCTTTCATCATTTACAAACTTGCTATCTGTAAAGAAAAACTGAGTGAATGTAGCATATGATGTGAGGAATTTCACTATGATGAATTACAAAAAATTCTAACGTTGTCATTAGGGAAGTGTCAGGTTCGATTCCAGATCGCGTTAAAAACTCAAAAATGGTAATTTCTAATTATCACTATGTTCAGAAACTTATATTATTTTCAGAATGTTGCAAAATTTCTAGTACTATAATACAAAACTTGGAAAAAAAAAAAAAAAAAAAAAAAAAAAAAAAAAAAAAACCTTACAATATTTTAACGAGTATAAGGAAATTTAAAGAAAATTTATAATTAAATACCACTTTGTAAACATTTTTAAGCATACATGTATGTTCAATGATAGTGATAAGAAGATTCCAAAAAGTTATATCTAAAGTAGAACTGTTTTAGGTAGAGAAATTTTTGACATCAGCTATTTTTTGCAGAAAAGTAACTTCTGAAAAATGATAGAGGTAAAATATGATACAATATGTTACGATATTTTCTTAAACTTATTAAGACTTCTTTTCAAACGGTGAATTTTTCAGTTTTTTACATTGATCAACTTATTTTTATTTATTTATTTTTTTAAAGATGAATGTTACTTCAAATAATTTTTTCTTAAACAAAATTTTCATTGAAAGTTCTTTATTTACTTTCAATTTCACATTACATACATTTTTCTTGAACATTGTTCTTATACAGATTGAACTGAACATAATTCAACATAGCAGATAATATTTTCACAATTTTCATATTATGATCGAGTGATAAAACTCCACATTCTTTGAAAAATTGATTTCTTTTCTCCTTTGACTTTTATACATTCTTGATGATCAATAATCCAATTACCTAAATACTTCTGGAAGATATTAAAAAAATTTATCCAGGGTATGATAAAGTCACCAGATCTCTTAAAGCGCTTCGCCATAAGCTCACTTGAAAATACTAAGTAAATTACAACTTTGTCCCAATTTATTTCATTTTTTATCATTTCTTTTAAGACAATATCTAAACAGATGTGAAAATTTTCCTCAGATAACATATCAACATTTTCATAAAGTTGATTGCTAATTTCTGAATTGATAAAATTCATTCATTCGAAATTTAAGGTGGTTTATAATCTCTAGTTCTGAATTGCGAATGTGTGATCTATTGAATATATGAGTAAATGCGTTCAACAAAATGATATCTGTTCTGACATCCATCTTGAAAAAACTATTATTATGTAGTACTGAATTCAGGTTAAAAAATAAGCAACCTCACTTCTCAAAATAAATTTGACAAGTAATAAAATTTTTCTTCACTCGGAATTAATACTAGGTGTTTCTCACCAAATCTGAATTATCGCCAAATACTCTAAAATTTTTGTAGATATATCCTAAAATTTATTAAAAATCATGCCAAATTCTTATTTTTACGACCCTATTTCTGATTTTATTGGTAAAATTTCCCGGCTTTACACTAAAGAAATGTGAGGGAGTTACAAAGAAATGGTTAAACTATAGATAAAAAATACATTGAATTTCTAATTATCACTCTGTTCAGAAACTTATTTTATTTTAAGAATGTTGGAAGATTTCTAGTACTATAATACAAGACTTGAAATAAAAATAGATACAATATTTTAATGAGCGTGAGGAAATTTAAAGATAATTTATAATTAAATACAACATTGTAAATTTTTTTAAATATATATGAAAGAATTTATGTGGGAGTGTTTATACATGTATGTTCGATGACAGTGATAAGAAGATCCGCAAAAAAGTTATATCTGAAGTGTAACTGTTTAAGGTAGAGAAATTTTCAACATCAGTTATTATTTTGCACTAAAGTAACTTCTGAAAAATGATAGATTCACTCTCTTATGTAAAATATAATACAAAATGTTACGATATTTTCTTAAACTTATTAAGACTTCTTTTCAAACAGCGAATTTTTCAGTTTTTTACATTGATCAACTTATTTTTATTAATTTATTTTTAAAAGATGAATTTTAAAAGTTTTTTTATTTACTTTTAATTTCACAATATATACATTTTTCTTATAAAGAAGTGAACTGAACATAATTCAAAATAGTAGATAATTTTTAGTGCATCCAACAGTAAACATATTTAAACACGTGAAAAGTTGAAGCAAAACTGGAATTTTCTCCCCCTATCTTTTGACAATACCGTACCTAACCCGATTCTCAGAAATTGCTTAAGGGTATGCTACCTCCTTTTACGCAAACATTGTGACGTCACCGTTGGTGAATAAAGTCGATCTTTTTGTATTAAGATATCATATTTATAATGGAAAAAAAAATATATATATAGTTTAAAATGGATACTAGTTATTCATAATTAAAAAATCTTTATGATGAAAAGTATTTTTTTAACGAACTTTCTTCAATTAAGTAATTAATAAGAAATTTTTATCACTCTTTTTTAGTTATCTATCAAAAAAACAATTCTCGTCTTTCATCCTAATCTAATTTCACTTACACATTTGAGATTTTAATCATCTTTTAATTTAATTTTTACTCTCAGTTTTCGAAAAACATCTGGTGAATTTTTACAAGATCTTCAATTATTATTTTTCTTAATTATTATTCTGTAATTTATATTAATTTTACGATTGATTAATTTTCAATCAATACAATTCTTAGGCTAAAAAAGATCTGCATAGACATATTTCTAAAGAACACTCACACATACGCGAAAACTACTGAAATATTTTTTTGCTGCAAGGTAGCAGGTTCGAATCTCAGTCAAAATCTATGTTTCTAAACTTTCTTTCATTCTTTATACTTAATTTTTGCTTTCATTACCTTTTTTTCGGAAAATATTTGATGATTTTTTACAAGAAGATCCTTAATTAATATTTTTCTTAATTATTATTCTCTAATTAATATCATTAAAACGATTGAATTCTTTTCGGACTCTAGCATTCATAGTTTTAAAAGAACAGTGCAGACATATACTATAAAAAATCACTCACGCACACGCGAAAACTACTGCCTTATGGAAATATTTTTACTGCAAGGTGTCGGGTTCGAACCCCAGTCAGACCACTCTATTTCTTACATACTCTATGCACATCCACATTCTTAAATTCAATCGATTCCTTTTTTTCTCAATTTTTTTAAATTAATTTCTTAATTAATTTCCTAATTAACCTCTTAATTAACCTCCTAATTAATTTCCTAATGACTCACAAACAATATCCTGCTTTTTACCTTATACCGCAAACATCGCTTTAAAACCATCGTCACCTTTTACAATAAATCACTCATTAAATTTTTTAATTAATTTTCTTCATTAATACCCTCGTCATCTTTCACGATCAAGTTAGAGGATGTCTCAAGGTCAATGTCAACCCATCTAGACCCCTCAGGGGGTGGTGCGGCACCCGCACGACTTGCCGGTGCCACAGTGCCACCGCCGCCTGGGCTAGAACCGGCATTTCTTACCTACTTATATATATATATATATATATATATATATATATATATATATATATTTTTTTTTTTTTCTTTTCCAAGATTGATGGGGATTCTTAACGTTACATACGAATTAGAATACACTTGATCGTGAAAAATGCCAAGTAAAATCAGCGAAAGCATTATGTGAAATCCTTTCTGGAACAAAAAGGCCAACATGTAGCGTCTAGTGGGTTGTAGTGAGATTAACCCCTTAACGCGCGCTGTCCTCGCTGCGAGGACGTGAAATTTAAGACCCAGCTGCAAAAATTCACGTTTATAACATAGTGGAAAAAGCCAGTTTTTTTAACCATAAAATTAAAATTTTCTTTTAGTTTAATTTAGTTCATGAATTCCGGTGGCAGTATAATTTAAATGATCCGAATTGTCTTGCGCCGCAAAGGGTTAAAGTGAGGTATATACATGCTATTCTTACAAATGCCCCTTTGACTTCTCTTCCCTACATTCAATTTCATACACTTTTTAAAGTAATGGTACTTTAAAGTACTGTCAATAGATAAAGGGTTAAAAAAAAGTATATATAAACAAAAAATCCGAAGTTGCATGTAGGATTTTGTCTTATATACATTGAAATTTAATTTGATGTGTAATTTATGCAGATTCGTATTTTAATAAAAAGCAATAAATACGCGTATTTACACGCGCGAGGGAACGTGAAAGTTTGACAAAGGAAGATGACAAATTTTTACAATGAAATTTTATTAAAATGCGGAAAATTTTGTTTTTATAAAATAATTGAACGTATTAAGTTTCATACTACAAATAAACATAATGTTTAGCAGTTTCTCAAGAGATTTACGGTGTAAATTTCCTTCTTAATATGCGAAAACTGTTAAATTTTCCTTCTCCCCTTTCCCAAATAAATAACTTTCATCGAGTTTCCGCTTCACTAGAAACATATAACACTATTTAAATCAAAAAAGTTAAAAATAGTTGTAGTGAAAGTGTCTCAATAGAACGAAATTATTTTGTAATCGAGATCCGATAATATTTCGAGAAAGTGAAGTGTTTTCACACACGAGTGTGCATATGGGTCGGGTGGAAAGTCAACTTCATTCCGAAGCTGCTTTAGTCAGTCAGATCCTAAAAAAGAAAAACAGCGACCTAACAGGTTTAAACCTCACCATCATCTTTCTCTCTCTCTCTTTTTTTTTTTTTTTTTTAACTTCTTTATTTTAACTTTTCTTTTGAAGGGATCCTAGCTACTCCGACAACACGATGTAGTAGAAGCCATAAGTTATAATTTTTTTGCCCTATATAATACATTACCGAATACCACGAAGAAAGTTCCACCTTCTATTGAAGTAAGGTGATTACGCCGAAAGGAATGCGACGTTTTATCTTTCATTTTCACTTTTATGTGATTTAGACTTTTTTTTTTTTTTTTTTTTTTCAAATAAGTACTCGAATTATTTTGATAAATATTTAGAGTTAGTGTATTTTGTAGATGGCATTTCAATAAAGGAATACCCTCATCTGCAGCATAATTAAAATGCTTTCACTGGTAACTCGCACACCACCCGGGAGATATACGGCAGAAACTTTTTTTTGTAAATCGCTGGAACGATTTTGAACTTTGTCTGGAACGAAATATAGCAAAAATTTGGTTTTCCAGGAAATTGCTTGAACTGTTTTGATAAGAAATTATAGTTAGAGATTTGATGTAATTCGATTTGAATTTTTCTTATTTTCAAAAAATGAGCTTTCTGTAGTAATCCGTGCATCGCCCTGGACAGACAAATAAGAAACATAATTACCTGAAAACAAATTACCACTATATCTACATCCCGCGACAAAAAGATAGGTACAAAGGTTTTTTTTTCTTTGATATTTCATAAAATAACATTATCTAAATTGTGCTTATCATTTATTATCATAAAATAACACTATTCCCGGACTAATTTTTGTTTTAAGACTAATTTAGAAAAGTTTTAAGACTAAAATTTTTCTAATTTAAGACTGCACTCCGCGAGAAAAAGATAGGAACAAACGGTTTTTAAATTTTTCATAAAATAACATTGTCTAAATTGTGCTGATCATTTATTATCATAACAAAATATTATCATATCAAAAACATATTAAATATTTGAATCATATTCAAAATTTTCATATTAAAAAAAAAAACTTTGTTCCTATCTTTTTGTCGCGGTGTGTACTCTTAAATTAGAAAAATTTTGGTCTTAAATGTTTTCTAAATTAGTCTTAAAACAAAAATTAGTCCGGGAATTGTGTTATTTTATGATAATAAATGATAAGCACAATTTAAATAATGTTATTTTATGAAAAATCAAAGAAAAAACCCTTTGTACCTATCTTTTTGTCGGGTGTACACTACGAATGATTTTTACTATGAGGAGAAATGAACTCTGTCACTATATACACTGCTCGACATTGAAAATGCAACACCAAGTAGGAATGATAATAACGGAATGAAATTTGTTGGACACATACATTATAGTAGGAAGAACAATTGATTAAAATTTCAGGAAATTTCGAGTAATATGTACTGAGAAAACAGTATATAAAGCAACGACCTCTGTGAACACCTATCTGCCTAGGCATTGAATCGAACAGCGATTGGATGACATGTTCGGGTAGAGCACTTCATGAAGCTTCAACACGATGCCACAATTCATCGATCGAAGTTACTGGTGAGTAGTGGGGGGCCAGTCGCTTTTCAATGATTAAACAGTCATTTTCATTGGTGCGAGAGCAGGAGAACGCGCTGGCCAGAGCAACAGTCGAACACATTCTGTATCAAAGAAGGTCCGGACAATACAAACAACTTGCGGTCGTGCATTATCTTGCTTAAGTTTTGCGCTACGGAGGCCTCGAATACAGGGCAGAGGGACGGGCCTTAACTCATCAGAAATTTAATGGCCCTGTTCAGAGTGCCAGGAATACGAACATGAAGTAATCGAGACCTGTATCCAATGGGAACCCATAACATCATTGAAAATGATGGACAGTATGATGATGTCGAATCTCAGCTGGCAATGTGCATTATTCATAATGCCGTTAAATACGGATAAGGCAATCTTGATGCTGTAAACAGGATTGTGATTTGTCTGAAAAGTGACTTCACGCCATTCCTGCGTCCAGGTTCACCGTTGATCACACATTAATGGCTCCCATATCAGTGATGCAGTTTTGAAGGTAATCAGAATTTTGGTAGCCGCATACTGAGTCACCACCTGGATTGATGGTATGTTGTACCATTGGATACACGTCCCGGTCACCTTGTTTTCATTCCCGCCACTCTGAATACCAGCCATTACATTTCTGACGAGTTAAGGCCCATAGCTGTGCCCTATGTTCAAGGCCTCCGAAGTGCAACATTTAATCAGGACAATGCACGGCCGCAAGTTGTCCATATTGTCTGGACCTTCATTGATGCCGTATGTGTTCGACTGTTGCTCTGGCCAGCGCGTTCTCCTGATCTCGCACCAATGAAAATGACTGTTTAATCGTTGAAAAGCGACTGCCCCCCCCCCACCAGTAACTTCGATCGATGAATTGTAGCATTGTGTTGAAGCTTCATGAAGTGCTCTACCCGTACATGTCATCCAATCGCTGTTCGATTCAATGCCTAGGCAGATATGTGCTGTTATTGCTCACAAAGGTCGCTGCTTTATGTACTGTTTTCTCAGTACATATTACTCCAAATTTCCTGAAATTTTAATCAATTGTTCTTCCTACTACGTCCAACAAATTTCATTCCGTTATTATCATTCCTTCTTGGTGTTGCATTTTCAGTGTAGAGCAGTGTATAATATATCGTATTAAAATGTAAATATAAAACGTAATAAAATTTACTTTATCAATGCCAATGTCATCCAAAAATTTATATTAATAAAGCCACGAATAGTAAATTAAAGATAAATTATACTAACACTCAAATACATATATAAAATAATTACAATCTATCAATTTTATCGCATTTAATGTTAAGGCATTTAGGTTTACTTTCATAATCTCTAGTTATATTGCGTTACTGATTTTATCAAATCATAATTTGATTTAAAACGTAATTAATATCTTCAAATTCGTCTAGTGTAAGGAAACTAAAAATAATACTGTTTTCGCAATAGTAATTTAACCGTTAATAAATGCTACAACTAAGAAAATAATTACATTCAACATCTCCAACCCCCACCCCCGTATGTTATCGTGAGGAGGATACTTTTCATAGATGAATTTTACATGTAGGTTCCTATGCGTTCAGAACCCAGCATTTAAAAAATAGCGGTATTTAAGTTTTTATGTGATTAGTTGATAGAAAAGGAAATCGGAAAACTTCTGAAAGTTTTATAAATTTTTTTAAATTTATAATCAATAAAATTATGCAATGTATTATTGTATGCTTTAAAAATGAAATTACTGTCTAAATGAGCCCCCTTTAATCATTTGCATTTGTAAAGAACTCTGCACAGATTAAAATAGCGGCCCCTTCCCTTCCATCAGTTAAAATTACAACCAATATATACTAACGTTTGACGTGATTTATAACTTTAAATATTTTAAAATTTTATCAAATGTGCTTAGTAATTTTTCGTTAGTATTATAAAGAGTAAAACAAATAAAGAGCAAACAATATTTAAATCAATGAATTGCCCCCCCCCCCCTCCTATTTGAAGAATGAAAAAAACTACTTATTTTCAGAAATAGTCTTTGTTCGCACGTTAAATGTTTATTATAAACTGCTAATAAACTTTTTTTCCCTATTTATTTAATAATGTTCATAAGTTAATTTATTGTGAAAAATTGCTCTAAACATAAGTAAATTTAGAAATATAAGTTTAAATGTACGCGTTTTAAATTTTCTGAAATATTCTTTACATTTATACCCATAATACAGTTCCCATATAAATCGGTAGATTTACAGTAGAACTTCGGTTATCCGAAGTAATTGGTAACGACTATGATTCGGAAAATCGAAATTTTCGGATAAGCGAGAATGCTTCAATTTTAAAGTTAGACAAATATATGCACTTTTTTTTTTTTTAAGGGTAACAAGTGGTTAATAAAAATAAAGTAATACCCCCCCCCCCCCCCCGGTCCCAAAAAAAAAAAAAAAAAAAAAAAAAAAAAAAAAAAAAATTGAAATTAAGTACCAAAAAAGTTAATGGTGGAAGTTCATTTCATAATTCGGAAGATCATAGTTTTAGTTTTCTTCTCAGTAAATTACTTATATAAATTGCGCCAGTGAATGAGTCGAAAATTTTAAAATATTAAATTCTTATTTTTCTAGAATTTTATATTTCAGTATGAATATATATAAGTAATGTGATTAATGCACATGACATAATAAAATTAGGAAAAATTAACATACGCTCTTGATTTTGAATTGAATTCTTCTCTTCAAACTATATTTATATTTTTGAGTTATACCTTTTAAAAATAATTTGTAAAAATATTGTAAATCTTATTCATTGATTTTATCAATGAATAAGATCAGAGGCTGTTCGCACATTTTTTAGACGATTTTATTTCGCAGTAAGAAAAAATCGTTTGCATGGAGAATTTTATTTTCACAACAGTTATATTTTTGGAAGTTTTATTTATCTTCTGATACTTAGAATTTTTGTTTAGATGCAAAAATGTGCTTTTAAAATGGCAGTGGATGGAAGGATAGGTTTCCGCTCTTTCCAAAGATAGTTTTTAGTGAAATCTTTATGAAAAACATTTATCAGGAGAAAAATGGAAAAAATGTTCCAACAACAGATGAATCTTGGGTCTATTTAAGTAGTTGCAATAAAAAAAGGTCAATTTATTATCACAAGTGGAGAAAAAAAAAATTTGCTACATGGCTCAAAGCATCAAAAGAAAGTTTTTCTAAAGGATTTATGATTGCCACTGGTTTTTCATACAAGCGCAAGATAAAAGCAAAAAATGTGACAAAAATGTCAAAATCAACTCTAAATACTCTCAAGAAAATATTTTAATTCCAATTTTTATAAATGAAAATCCAGATCTTTATCCACAATGCTATCAATCAGTTGAACTGTATCAAGACAAAACAAGCAGCCACATATCACAATCCGTAATTGCTTTTCTAGAAAAAAATGGAACAAAAAACGGGAATTAAAACCATACCCTTCACTGACATTCCTGCTAAATCTTCTGATGTATCACTGTTGGATTTTTGTGTTTTTCGACTCTTAAAATTAACATTATCCAAACACCGACCTACAACGCTTTGTGGACTCTGGAAAGCCGTTCAAGAGGAGTAGAAAAATATACCTCTTCCGATATTATAAAAAGCGTTATTATCATAGAAATTATGATGTAGAATGTTAATTAAGAACAAGAGCTACCAAACTGAACAAATAAAACTCAAAATATGAGTGAAATTGCCTCGGTACACTCCATCAAAATCGTCTAAAAAATGTGCGAACAGCCTCTGGATTTACATAAAAATCAATACCATATGTATGTGTGAGGGTGTAAAAATTTTCTTTGGAAAAGGTGTAAAAAGGAAAAATAAGATGGCAAAAATTACACGTGCTATGGAATTTTTAAATAAACAAAAATTTTAAAAATCTCTAACCGATTTCCCTGCTTTCAATGAATATAAAAGTAAGTTTAAAAATAAAATAAAGTACTAGCAATTAATTCAGCAGTGGGAAACAACCGATGAAAATTACAAGAATACATGTACGAGCTTATGCCCCGATCCTGACAGTTTGGGGCCCAGGACAAAGAAATATTAGGAGGCCCTCTTAAAAACCATCGTAACATAATTCATTTGCAACAGATGACCAGTCATACGAATGTACAAAGCATAAACAATGTTTCTGCGTTTTGCGCCTACAAGTTGTACCATTTTTTTTAATTAGTTCTAGTACCACTTGCTCCATATCTAGTTTTCTATTTTGCGGAAAAGCCAAATGAATTAGTATTAGACACTGCAGTTTTTTTTTTTTTTTTTTTTCCCATCTTCTTTTCTTATCTCCTCACCTGCCGAGGAAAATTTACGAGATTCACTTCAAAGTGTCGCCGGCCAGGTGGTTCGGTCTGTAGGGCGCTGCCTTCCGAATCTAATGGTCCCAGGTTCGAATCCTGGTGCGGGCATGGATGTTTGTGATGACTTATGTATTCAAAAATATTGTACTTGTCTGTTTCTTGTAATAAAACTTGTAAACCCTTGTGGTGTGGATTTTTCGAGATATAAGCGGCCTAGAGGCAAGCGATAAATCTCAGTACTCATCGAACCGAACCGAACCGAACCGAATCAAAGTGTCAACATTCTCTTTCAATACTGAAACAGTAAATCTTTCGAAAACACTGCCAAGCTCACTTTCAAAATGATTTTATTGCATTATCAAACCGTGTCAGTAGTTTCATTGGTGCAAGTAATAATACTAAAGATCATACTTTGGAATTTACCTGCCTGTTAGTAGAACCATACGGGTAAGTAACGGGCATATGATATTGTTGATATAATAACACAGGTCTGCATCAAAAATTTGATTTGATAATTTTAGCTGATCTTTGTTTCTTGGTGTGTTGAAACCGAAAATGAAGCCAGTTTTTCTCTGTCACGTATAAATTTTTGTCAATACAAGGGTGCCTACCTATACAATTTCTTTCATTATTCTCCCCCACCCCCCAATATAATTATATCATATGGTAAGTTTTATAGTATGTTTCCATGATTAATTAATTATGAATACCTATTGTTGTGATTGTACAGCACTAGTGTAACGTAAAACCATACCAACCAACCAAACTATTGTTTTAATGGTATATGTAAGAAATTGTGTCGGTAAACACAAATGTCTGTATTGACAAAAATCTATACGTGATAGAGAAAAACTGGCTGCATTTTCGGTTTCAGCACATAAAAAAAAACAAAGATCAGCTAAAATCACCAAATCAAATTTTTTCAACATCATTTTTGTTGACCTGTATAATTATTTCAAAAGCACAGTTAAAGGAAAACCGTTAATTTCATTGGTAATTGGCATGGTTGGTTGGTTGTAGGATTTAAGGCCGATTGACTCCTGATGTGTCCTAGGCCTACAGGAGGAATGCCCTCCGTGGGGGTCTTTCTAAGGGGTCCTAGCCCGTATTTACGCGAGTTTCGGAGGAAACCACGGAAAACTCCGAACGGCTAGGTCGATGAGCGCGACCTGGGATCGAACCCGGCACCTCCCATCTACTAGCTTTGAGCGCAGAACCGCTCGGCCGCTGGTGGGCCCGGTAATTGGCATGACATTGTAATGATTCTAACACGTGGATTTTTTTTTTTTTTTTTTTTTTTTTTTTTTAATTCCAGTTTTGTAAATTAAAGAATCTAGAGACAGAATGTTCTATTCATCATGTTTAATCAGCTACACCAATGAAAATTTGCTGTTTCATTATCAAAAGAAAAAAAAAAAAAATTGTTTCTAACAATTAAAAATGTAGAGCTATATAACAGATATATGCTCAGTGATTAAAAATAAATTTATTTGCTAGAATTTCTAATAGCTTTAAGGATGAATTTTTAATATTTTTTATTCAAAAAATTTCATTACTAAAATTTTTGTTCGATATTAAAAAGGGGCGATTCATAATTTTAATGTTAGATATGGATTTGGAGAGACACTTTGTAGTTTGAGGCCCCCGGGCAAAGTCCCGGTTTGCCCATGCTATATTTATATGGGCCTAGCACCTTTGCTAGAAAAGGGACACAAAGATATAGGAGGCGAAGATTTGAAAAAGACATTACATTGACATTAAAATCACCTTTATTTTTAAATGATCAATAGAACAATAAGAAATGACTGTACATTTATAATTATAAGAATCAATAATATTTTATTAACATTGATTATAGCGATATTTGTTATTTAGCTATCATAATCGGTATTTTTAATCCGGAGAGTTAGAAAGAGTTTAATTTTTAATGTGTTAATAAAAGATGTCAAATTATAAGATTCATTAATTTCATATTCCTCGCAGGCTGCAAAACAGCACACGGGGGACCAGACGTATGTGCTCTACGTGGTTCATAAAATTTAATTTTGCTCTCCCCCCCCCTCCCCCGAAAAAAAAAAGGTGGGGGGGGGTAAAGGAAGGCAGGAATTTTATTTTTAATTTTTTTTTAAATATTTTTGTGTGCTTATTAAATTTGATCATTATGAAATGTTTGCTTATCAGTTCCCTCCCCCGCAAGAAACCTTTTATTTTCTACAAATTTATTGAGAAACTTAAAAATTTGAATGAAACTTAGTTTTTCAAAAACAATATTTGCACTATCAATAGTTAAATTTAGACAGACCACACAAAAAATTATATAGAGAACTAAATTTACTTATTATTAAGGGGATTAATTAAAAAGTCATCAGCACTTGCCCCCCCCCCCCCCCCCAAAAAAAAAAAAAAAAAAAAAAAAAAGTTCCTCGCTCTTTTAAGTTATCCATAAATAAAGTGGTTGAAGATTAAACTTCTCACCTCTTTTTAATATTTACTACTCCTGCTCGGTTACAAAACTTTGTATTTTTAATGGTTTCAAACTTTTATCAATATTTATAAATGTTTAAATTCCATCACCCTATTTTGTGTATATCAAGATAAATGTTGCGTTGGTAACTGTTAAATTTAATACTTCTACATTTATAATGAATGTTAATGTATGTTATCGAGTTTTAAAATCAACTTCTTAAAGAAAAAGAAAAAAAAAGGATTGGGGGGGGGGTACAAAATTATGCCGTGACCAGGATTCGAACCTGGGTTATTGCGGCCACAACGCAATGTACTAACCACTATACGATCACGGCGACGTATACTATTGGCTTCTTTAAAAACTGGTTCATTTTTTTTTTAACTCGGATCTCTTCGTATCTGATTCTAAGGAGCGGCGGTAATTTCTGATTTCTTCTGGTAGATGTCACCACTAGCTATTTTCTTATTTTCAAAGGAGCAAAAGAGATTTTACCATCTTGTACGATTTTTCTTTTACTTGCTTACGGAAACAATCTAGTCTAGAAGTAAATAAAAATGTGATGTATTTTCTAAAATGTTTTTTTTTTTTTTTTAATGCCTTTTCCAGATGTAAAATTTTTTGAATGTATTTTCTTTTTTAATAAATGGAATTATTTATAAAAAAAATTGTGCATGGTCGTAATTGATGCAGTACATTACAGACCTCCCACCACTCCTATATTTCCTATATTTTTTAAATTTGCCCTATATTCTCCTATATTTTCAATACATATCCTATATTTCCTATATATTTTTATTGATCAATAACGAAATTGGCGAAGATAATCTTTCAGATTGCAAGACATGTAATTCTTAATTTTCTGGAGATATGAAACATTTTTGACTTTCAAAATCATTAAAAGCAGCGTTAAGTCACCATTATGAACATACAATCTGTCTTTTCAATTGGCAGTTTGTTAAAACATCTCCTGCCTTACTAAATGATAAATTGTTAAATTTCTGATAGTGTAAGTTAAAATCCAAAGCAAGGGTGGAGATATAACTGCTTCAGACACGTTGTTCAGCCAAACTGTTAATTGACAAATGAGATGAATTAAAAAAAAAAATCTATTTTGTAAAACCAACTTCTGTTACCCTTCTATTATAATTCTTTTAGGGGATAGTGTGGTCAGAAGATATAAAAATTCACATACAAATCAAAATTCAACCAGTTTTCCTGTAATAATGAACTAATACATACATCATAAAGACATATAAAAGACAGTTTATCGAGCGAATTTAAAAAAAACCGTAGAGCTGTTTTTTGAGACACGATTTTCTGCGATCGAAAGCTGACCTACCTAATCAGTGTGGGTATTAGTTTTCTTGCAGTAACTAAATAATATATGCGAAAAAGAAATCTAAAATGATGTTCATGTAGCAAATTTGAAGAAGATTGTTAGTCATTTTTGAGATACTGACTTTCGGCCCCAATTCCCCTATTTTCACTCTGTACATCAGGCTTATCTTAATTATGAAATTTTATTGTTGTCTCTCTCTCTCTCTCTCTTTTTTTAAAAAGATATTATAGATTCCCCATGTCATACACACAGTGACCAAATAAAAAAAAAAAAATCATTAATAATTAATAAGTTTTTCACAATAAATGATAAATACAGAGGAATTCAGAATTACTGAATCAAATTTGGTAGAAAGGTATGGAATTGGAAATGAAAATTATTTCTTTTTAGGTATGAGTAGAAACAAATGTATAATGTTGTGGAGTGTGGTATGCATTATGCAACTTCTATTTATATACAGAACTCTCAGTTGATCATCATTCTACAAGGTCACTCCATAGAACTTGAGTTAGTATGAATTACAATCTCTAATCGTATGAATTTAATAATTTCTAATCGGTATATACCACAGCTTAAAACATTTACAAATCTAAACAACTGTGCAAAACCGCATTAATGCCCTACATAAACATGATAGAGGTAAATGCTAATCAACATGGACAGTTTTAATTGGGAAACTGTCCTACAGTTTGTTAAAGACCAACCAAATTTCAATACACAAGTTTATTGTTTTGCTTTATTTGGTGGGTACAAAGAGAGAAAAATTTGTGTCATTTTCATTTGCAAAGAATGTAATTACCTTTAAACAGATGATCTGATTTCGTCACTTGTTACTACAAAAAAAAATTCCATAAACCTTGATGTTATAGGTTATGTCCTTTCTTTTTTATCGAGGAAGCTTCCTTTACTCACAAAAGTATTTTTAACGCATAGTTCTGTCACAAACTGAACAAGTTCATGCCAACTCATATTACTTTTCTAAAATGATGACCCCACTGTGATAGTTTTGGGCTTGAATGGAAGTTGTAGCTAAACAGCACCCTCTTCAACATTATGCATTAGATGATTCTGCCAATATCTTTTTCCTGAGTGAAACAGTTTTCATTTTCTATTACCTTCTTTCTCACCATATTCGAACGATCAATTCTGAATCTTCCTGTATATATTCATCAATAATTTTACATTTTTTTAGAAAATGGCCTATAAATATATTTCAAAATCCTATATTTTTCCCCGGTGGATTCCTATATTTTTTTCTAAAAAAAAATCCTACATTTTTATGTTACCCTGGAGGGACCCTGTACATATTTTCATGCACAACGAATTAACGGTATCAGTCGATGAGCGGTATCAAGTGATTTTCAGTTTTAATGCTCGCGAAGTGAGCATACATCAGGATACTGATTGCTGCAGCACAGATTTTCATGCATTTTACGATTCATGCACCACGATTATTAACCCCTTGAACTGAAATGACGAGTCCAGCTCGTCATGAATTTCCCGACACTAATTATGTTCGTATATGTATATATAATAATAAACATTCATATAAATGTGTGAAACAAAATATTATTTCAAGTTTCTATATCAATCCCTCCTTTTAAAAGTAAGAAAATTAAATTGCCTGCATGGGCAGTGCTGACTGAAAATAAATTGCAGTTCAAGGGTTTAAGGGGTATCCAGTGGTGTTTTCTTTTAGTTTTAGTGCTCGCAAACAGCAGCATACTGACTGCTGCAGTGCAAATTTTCGTGCAAATTTTAATCACATTAAAAACCGAGACAGATAATATACACTAAAAATATACATTTTAAAATATTAAAAACACAAAAACATAAATTTAAACGTTTCGAGCCTTTTACAGGCTCCTCATCAGTAAAAAAACATCAAATGTAAATGATGAGATGAACAACAGACTTTCATTATGTGAGTACAACGTATTCATCAGGAACTGCGCATGCCTCATTAAGTGGCAAAAAATGTTGATTTGTGTACCAGCCCTCCAGGAAAATTCTTGAGCGATAATTTAAACAGTTACATATGATTATTTTAGTACTGTTAAAATCAGGTAAATGGTCAGTTTCTATGGCATGCTGTACTATTTTTGAACGTATATCACGGTTTTCAAAATTTGTTTTATGTTCCTTAATTCGAGTATGAAGAGAACGGCCAGTTTGACCAATATAAACTGAACTACAAGATTTACAAGGGATATTATAAATAACACCTGTACGGGAAAATGTATTTAATGTTTTTAATGTGATTAAAATTTAATTTAACTACGAGACGTAATGATTTTTAAATATTTTAAATTTTCGTGTGTTTTCAGATTCGTGCATGATGAATTAGCTGCATCCAGTGATTTATTTTTTGTTTGTTTAATGACTGCTTCTGTACGGATTTTCATGAGTTTTCAAATTCATGCTATGATTTCAATGAATTGTAATTTTGGAAATTTGGGGAAAATCTTCGAGTTACATATTATTTATAACACTCGATTTCATATGTACTAAATCTTGAAACCCTCGGAAATATTTTTACTGACTACAGCCTTGGTTTATTCGCGGTGAAGTAGCTCAGTTTCCTATTACAGTTTTAAATGTTTGTTTTATTAATCTTAAAAATACGCATAATTTATTTTAGTGAATTTCAAAAGAAACGCCAAAGCGAAACAATTTATTTTCTTAACGTATTTCTATTTTTGATGTTTTCTAGTTATTCAGAGTGAGAGTACCGATTCGCGATGCGATTGAATGTACCGCTTCATCCCGTGAGCAACAGTACATCGGCAACAGCAATAGGTGCCTATTATGGTCGTAAAGCAGTTCCTTATAGTCAATCTCACAATATATACGAGTATATGTATAATTCATATTGATTTAAAATAATTTTAAATATTTACCGAAAGAAACTGTAAAGCAAGAAATCTAATAATAATAATAAAAAAAAAAATCATACATTCATGAAACAGTCAGTTTTAAAATGATTTAAAATAATCATGGTTGATATTAATCGGTACATAAACACCACAATTTAAAATAAGATTCCTATTATATAGCAAATACCTACAGAAGGGTTACGGCCTAATACTATCATACAATAAAATCAATTTTCTTGTTTTAAAACTCTTGTGGCCCTTTTTATATTTAATTTATTATCGTCTAGTTAAAATTTTTTACATTGAAAACAGTTTCCCCACATTTGAAGTTGAAACCCATTCCCAAGCCATTGTCATGTTGTGAGATTGATAAACGCCATATTTGGCTTAAAACATAATGGGAAGAACAGAGCTGCCAATCTAATCCGCCAAATTGTTTGTACCGCCCCTTTTCCTACACTACTTAATTTTTAGAGTATTTGTTTTATTAATTCATCGTAAATATATTTGAAGAGGATTACTCTAAAAATTTAGTGATGTACAAAAAGGGGCGGTACTAACAATTTGCCGGATTAGGTTGGCAGCTCTGGAAGAAGGGAAAAAAAAAAAAAAAAACCCTCAGTATTTTAAAATATTTAAAAGATTAATTATTGTTAGTATTTTTTGAATGAGTAAAAATAAACTTGCATTGATGCAACTCCCCTTCCCCACTCCACCTTAAAAAAAATTGCTTTGTTAAAATACTCTTTATACTTTTTGGACTACTACTCGACTTAGGCTTTCTAATCTATTTCCAGTTCACCCGTCTGTCCATCCAATTCATTTTATCAAGATCCATTTAGTTCTCAGCCAATCAATGAGCGCAAAAAGTGAAGAACGACACCCAAATCAGCCATAAGCACTCTTTAAATAAAATGTTATTCTATACACTATATATAGGTTCGTGAAAATTTTCAACCTCCAGTTTTAAAAATGTCTTGAACACGTTTTGACCATTTTAAAAAAATGTCGGTGTGTGTATAGAATATTTTGTGGATGCTGGTGTTTGGGATTAAGGCGGTTGTCTTCACGAGGGTCTTAAGCCTATCACGCCTGTTTAAGACAAGGACATGGCTTAAATTAATAGATGTAAGGGGGCTCTTGAAGAAGTGTATGCCCCAGGTCCCAATCTGACTAAGTCGGGCCCTGAAGTCTATAGATGGAGTGCCTTCCGTGGGGGTCCTAACCCGTATTTACTTTGTGGATGCTGTATTTCACGAATCACAGATCGGAATTTAACTGAACTTCATAGTTATTTGAACCTTCCTTAAATTGGTGCTGATTACATCTGAGGATCAATTGATCAACAGGTGGCTGTCATCCCATATTTCTTCATAAACTTTTAACATGGCAGTATAGGACGAAAAATTTCGTATAATTATACTTAATGAGAATTATTTTTTAACCTTTCGAGGTGAAGTATATGCTATAGATATATGTATATATAAATAATAGCCAAATAGGAAAATATTTTCGTAAATATAAAGGGCATTCATCTTCTAGGATGTAAATTTTTCATATGGATGCGATTCATAAGAACTCGTCAATACCTTTTAATACCAATGATTGAGCCATATATATAATATATATATGGTTGTTGGGTTTAAAGCCTATTGACTACGCTGCGTCCTAGGCCTATGGTGGAATACCCTCCGTGGGGAGTCCTTCTAAGGGGTTCTAACCATATTTATGCGAGTTTCGGAGGAAACCACGGAAAACTCCGAACGGCTAGGTCGATGAGCGCGACCTGGGATCAAACCCGGCACTTTCATCTACAAGCTTTAAGCACAAAATCGCTCGGCTGCTGGTGGGCCCACCATGTATCTGTGATAATTTAAATCAATTCCCCCCCCCCCTCACTTTTAACAAAAATCTTAAGGGGAGGGAGAAAAGATTATTTTCTTGGGTGTTGTGTGGATATTTTTAACTGCATCAATTATAATAATTTTCTTCATACTGTAGTGTATTTGCACCTTTTCAGATGTAAGTATATATATTTTCACTTTATAACTCTGAGTGTTCTCTTTATTTATTTATTTATTTATTTATTTATTATCTAAGCATACTTTAGGTGGTCTTTAAATTTTGTCATATCAATATTTATTTTTTTACGAAATATTTTGTGAATGAAAAACTGAAAGAAATTAGAACTATTCAGCAGCAATATCAATAAGAATATAAATTCATCATCACGTATTTGTGCATTTGTTAAAAGTTGATATATATATAAAAGTTGGTATATATTATCGAACTTTTAAAAGCTATTAAAAAAAAAAAAAAAAACCCTCTAAAAATGTTAAAAGAGGAATTAAAACTCTTTGACGCAGATGGTACACCGGTGTCCCTTTTGCTTATTTATTTTTTGACGCTCTTATTACAAATATTATTATTATATGATAGCTTTTTATTATAAAAGAGAGTCTAATAGTTAATATAAAAAATCTATTAGATTATCAGAGTAATTTTTTTACTAAAATAAAAATGTTAAATAAAAGTAGTTTGAAAAAATTTTATCAACCAATTTCAAAATTTTATTTCTAATTGAATTTGATTATTTAAAAAAGATCAGTAATGAATTACTGCTACTCCTATATCTAAGTAATTGTAAATAAGTGCAATTTGTAAAAATATTTATTCATGGGACGCCCGTGTCCCATGATAAATTTACCTTTAAAGCAGAAAGGAACAACGGTGTCTCACTCTATTTTAGAACCAAAATTAATTAAAATTTTCAATGTAACATTTTCCACTTATTTAGATCTAAAATAACTTAAAACTATCAAAAAAGTGTAAAAATTATGTTTGAGGAGAAATCTCCTTCAAAGGGTTAAAAATATGCCGTGACCAGGATTCGAACCTGGGTTATTGCGGCCACAACGCAATGTACTAACCACTATACGATCACAGCCACAGTTTCTTACAAGTATCTTAAAAACTGGTTCTGTTCTTAATCTACTTGGAACGCTTCGTATCTGATTCTGAAGGGAAAGGGGTAAATATTAATCTCTTCTTGTTTTGGGTAGATGTCGCCACTAGAGATTTTCCTGTGGCTTTAAAAGAAGTAGCAGAGATTTTCAATCCACAAAAGAGTACAGTTTACATAATTAAAATATACGCAGGGCCTGATTACCCAAAAGGCTCAGGAAGCACAAGCTTCCCCTCTAAAATTTAAGAGGGTCCCCAAAATGACTAAAAACAGGTTCTTGGATTTTATGTTTCATATTTTCACCCTCAGATTGAATTTTTTCTGAGAAAGGTCGCCTAAAGCAAAGTAAAATACTCACTATTTCGGGAAAAATCTGCTATTTAGCCTCAAAAATCTGAATGTTCTTAATTAATAAGTTATACGATTTTAATGTTGTGTGTAGAAACCACCCAGGTATATGAATGGGAAAAAAAAAAAAAATCCGAAATGAAAGGGGGGCCCAGAAATTATACTGAGCTTCCCCTAGCTTCAAATCTTAATCGGGTCCTGAATATACGCATTTTTTAAATGATTTAAAAAGTGTTATACGCAAGGTGTGATCAGCAACCAGCTTTATGCAGTACAATAACATAGTTCATTTTATTACACTTCCAAAAAAATTAGTAAAATTAATCGGAAATTATAAAGTGGAGAAAAAAAAAAAGATCTAACAGCGTAATTGTTTATTGACAATATGGCAAAATATTTACTTTCAAATTCCCCTTGGACTCTCGCGTAGTCAATTAACCACCACCTTTCTCTCTCTAGGTCTAGGACATATTTGACTCAACTTTGTTGAATTTTACAAATCGATTACTTACCAAGAACTGCAAGTATTTGGAAATATGAATACATGCATTTCGCATCAGAATTGGTGTAAATAATTACAAAGCCGTATGTTTATCGGGGCGAAATTACGAACAATTAGGTCAAACCCCAAAACATATACGAAAGTCCTAGTTGCGCAGGTTGCGCTGTTATCTGAATTTTTTTCATAAAAGGGAAAACTTAAATAATTTGAACTTCTTTTACTTTTTTAGCTTTTCGATACATTCTCGGAAAATGTGAACGCTAAAAAGTGATTTGAAAAAATAAATAAAAAGCTTTCTGAACTAAAATTATTAGAAATTTGATTATAAGTTCACTATATATTCACCTTACAAAATGGGATTTATTTTCATAAAATTCTTTAAAAAAAAAAGGACCACCAGTGGCCAAGCAGTTCTGCGCTCAAAGCTGGTAGACGTGAGGTGCCGGGTTCGATCCCAGGAGCGTTCGTCGGCCTAGCAGTTCGAAGTTTTCTGTGGTTTTCTCAGAAACTTGCGTAAATACGGGCTAGGACCCCTTAGAAAGACCCCCATGGAGGGCACTTCCTCTCAGGCCTAGAACCCTAGAGCAGTCAATCGGCCTTAATCCCCCCAATCAACAAACCTTAAAAAAAGAAAACTGTTGTGTGGCACTCACACGACTTTCTCCTACCCTGAAATTCAATACCATAAAGACAGATTGGACATTAAGAGATAAGATAACGAGTACTGTTATATAAACATTCGTTAAAAACAATTTAAAATAACTTCGGAAAAGCTTAATTTGACAAATAATTCTGTATGAGGGGGCTACCACCCCCCCTCAACCCCCATTTCAATATTGTACTTACATTTAAAGATAATTCAAAAGTTATGAAATTTTAAAGTTCATTTCAAATTATTCAACTTTCACCCGCACAGTTCCTTGAAACTTACCAATTTTGATAATTTTTTTCAAGTAACAACCTTTATATTAACATCAAAATATAGTAGAGTCTCGGTTATCCGAGCCCTGATAGACCGAGTTCTAAGTTAACCGAGGTAATCCCGAAAAGGTTGCGCCCGGAGGAGGCGTGGCTTTTGATAAATGACGTAGATAACTTTCACAAATTTTACCGTACATCACTGTATTTTATAATTTATATATGTATGTATTGCACTACATTTTTAACCGACTACATTTAAATATGTAATACGTACTATTTCACTTCATTGACTACTTTTCATCTATTTTAAACTTTGTCGCATGTTTCCCCTCCGATTTACGACAAAGTCCGCGTTATTCGAGTTTTCGATTATGCGAGGTATTCTCGGTCCTCGGATAAGCAAGGCTCTACTGTACAACATTTGATTTGCCTGAAATTATTTGTTTTTAAATTATTCTGATAAAAAGGCATAGACAAAGATTAAACGTTAAAAGCATTATTTCAATATTCAGGGAACCTCAAAACGTTCAAATATTCAAAAGTAAACCCTAAATATTCAGTTTAAAAAAATATTTTATTTACCATATGGGTATGAGGAATTTTAATTTCTGAGTAGTTTTCCTGAACATGGTAAAATATTATAGTAAAGTGCTTCCACTAATTACATTCAATAAAAAAGAATGTTTTCGCTTAATTATTGGCAGCCCTGTATACATCTTCTAAAAATTATGTACATACCACATTGTGCACTTAAATATAATTCTTTATTAATAACATAGTACAGCGTGAAATGCACTTCCATGAATTTTCAAGTGCTGTTCCACTATTTTCTAGTTTGTGTAACCCTGTAAACGAACGGTGAATAATTTTTATACCCTATTCTACATGAAATATGCTTTTATGCCTATAAAAAGTACATTTTCATTTGGTTTAGTGCAGCCTATAGATGTTAAACTCTACTTATTTGCAATATTCCCTGTAGACGTAATGTATTTGAATTCTTTTGGATGTCCCTGTACACGAACCATTAGCTTGATCTCAACGAAAAGTTTAATGTAGCATCCCTGTATGATACAGATTTAGAATACGGAGTTTGAACTTCCTGCTGCTATTTGTTCCTGAGATACGCTGATAACACTGCTCTGCATGAAAATCGGCTCAAACACTATTTTTGCAAATTCTTATGTAAAATGTGACCTCCTGAATCCGATTATGATGCCCGTTTCGCCCTACCACCCACCGTTTTGGGAGGACGCCTCCTTATTTTTATCACTTTTCTGTAATTTATGGCTATAAATTTGATTTGTAGTTGAGGAAAGGATTATTTCAACTTTTAAATATCTTCACAGAAGGGTTACAGAAGTGAAAAACTTTAAAACTTGAACATTTGAACCAAGGGAAAATTTAGGAGGGGATTTGCCACTGAATTTATAATTTACATTTATTATGTTTTATTAATAAATTGTTATTATTTGTTATAAATTATATATTTTCTGTTCTTAAGAGTTAAAATAATTCTTTCCATTCTCCAAACTAAATTCATGGCCATAAAATTACCGAACAGGGAAAAAAATTTGGGGAGGGGTTGGCGTCCCCAGGAAACACTGAGTGAATGGGCAAAATGGAGTAAATCCCGCCATTGCTTCGAATTGGAATAATTAATAAAAGTTTATAAAGAAAATTCAAGAAAATACAAGGTAAGTTTATTATTACGTAAGGTATTAATATTAGGATAACGTATGCACAAAAATGTAGCTATTGTTTATATAATAATTCTATAATTAAACAAATGACTGGAATAGAAATGTGTATCTCGTCAAGGCTTAATCCTATTTTAGAAATTTCACGTTTGTTTATTTATATATAAATTTGATTAAGATCTTAAATGTTTTCGATTATAATCCACATTTTGTTAGAAATTTCTTGAAACAACTTCGAAGTAAAACTAAATAAAATAGCTTGTAATTTAGACAAAAAGCTAATTTATTTATAAAACGGAACACACAATGTTTACATATGTCGAAACATAGTTATTAACTAAATGTCATACTGAAGCATATTAGCTATTAATTATGTATCATGCTAAAATGAAAATATGATTTGAAGTGATAAATTTCATTTCGTGGCCGCTTCTTCAACAGAAAATTCTTTTCGCTGATTTTTAAAACTGATTTTTACCTTAAATTCCAGCTTATTAGTATTATTGACATTTTTTAAACAGTTATGTTTATGTGTATTTCGTTATGCCTGTGAATGTTAAGATATGTTCTAAGATATTAATTTTTGTTTTCTTTAAATATTAATATAGAGCAATAGCTTCTTAATAAATAAATAAATAAATAAATAAATAAATAAATAAAATTTGGAATTTACTGAATATTTTTTCATTTACTTTTAATAATAATATATATATAGCTTTTAAATATTAATAACTATCGCTTAATGCATTCAATTATTGCTTTTCAGTAGCACCTAAATCGATTAATCGTTTCATTACCTTTAATCTTTTCTTATTACTGATGTTAGTTTGGCAACCTGTTTATTTCTACTATCTCCGTATGTATCGTTTAACATGTGGATTTCTTAAAAATACTTATTCCTTGTATCAATTTTGGTTTGTGTTATAGTTTAATCTAATTTTCTTTTTTTATTTTGTTTTGTTGCAAGATAGACTTGAGCTGTATATTGGCTTATTAGCTATATAGTTTTCCGAAATCTTTCACTCTGCTGATAGAAATGAAAGTTTCCTGATGAGTGAACATTTCTATATTTCAGCATTTAAAATTCCAATTTTCAATTCATGATTTGTTCTTTTTTTCCTTTTATTGGATATCTATGGTAATTTTATCCTTTTCTCTTTTCTGTAAAATGTTGACTGTTTCTATTACTTTAATGGTTTTTGTAAACTATTATCTCATCATTAGGCTTATGTGTTATGTTTGTGTCATTTCTCTTCTGCGTAAGTACTTGTTTTTACTAATCAATGGTACTCAAATTAAATTATCACTGTGACAATAATTTTATTCGAAAAAACTCATTTAAAATTTAAATATATGTTGGTATTTTCATCTATCTTTTGTTTGCTGAGTGTTACAAAGGTATTAAATTATTCAAATTATATATAAATATATTTTATGAAAAACGGTTTATGCTTTCAGCATTGTTTCGAAAAATTTAGTGTGATTTAGTCAATTTAAAATTTAAATTCAAAATTCAGTTAGGGGTGATTCTTAATAAAAAAAAAAAAAAAAAATATTCAGAATTACCCCTGACTGCAAAGATACTGTAAAATTTTATTCATAATCAAGTATTCATACTTTACAAATTCCTTTTATATGAAATGTTGCCTTTTTTATGAAATGATTGAAGTTCTGTACATTTTTATTGTTAAAATGACATTAAATAAAGGAAATTTTGAAGTGTTATAAGAGTTTAAGAACTGTAATCAAAATTATGGGGAAAAAAAAAATGCACGTTTTACAAACATGCTAAGTGAAGTCTTTAAACTAGCATTTTTTTTTTTTTTTTAATCTTATACTATTAAGTGAGCAATATTTGTATATTTCACTGTTCTCGAAAACGGTAGCTCGGGCAGTCACGAGATTTAACACAAAGGTGCCCCCCGAAGGGTCATTGTGCACATCGAAGTCAGATTTTCGAATTTTTGATTAGTTTTTCCTTAATTAATTAAAATGTTAAAATAATAACCTTCTAATTTCTGAAAAAAAAAGCCATTTAAATTTTTAACATTTTATCCATAATTTAATTGTTGCCAATTTTTTTTTCGACAAAATAATAATAATAAAAAAAAGTACATTTATTTAAAAAGAGGAAAATAAATCAGAAAGATTAGAAAATAAATTAGAAATATCAGCCGCATCGTTACAAATAAGATAGCAAATGAAAGGGAAATTTTTTGTAAATCCGATGCATTAAACAGCTTATCAATCGGACAATTAGATGTTTTAAAATTAACTAAAGTATGAATTTTTAGGTGGCAACAGCAGAAGATTGTATGGAAACCGTTAAGAGAAAAAAAATGAAAAATCTGCTTCACATTAAGTCACATGATTTTTAAGTGGGATTAAAAATTGCATTTTTCAAATTCTTTTAAATTTTCTCTCACGAACACAAAAATATAATATACAGCCTGTACCCCGCCCACCAGCGGCCGAGCGGTTCTGCGCTCAAAGCTGGTAGATGGGAGGTGCCGGGTTCGATCCCAGGTCGCGCTCATCGACCTAGCCGTTCGGAGTTTTCCGTGGTTTCCTCCGAAACTCGCGTAAATACGGGCTAGGATCCCTTAGAAAGACCCCCACGGAGGGCATTCCCCCTCTAGGCCTAGGGCACATCAGGAGTCAAGCGGCCTTAAAATCCTACAACCAACCAACCAGCCTGTACCCCACAAGACCAACTTGCATTTCAAATTTCATCAATTATTTTGGTTAATAAACAAAAGTTATTATTATTATTTTTTTTCAAATTAAGTTTTATTCTATCTTCGAAAAGATTTATGTGATCATAGATATAATAATATATATAGATCTATCATCCCCATATTATCGTGCAAAGATTTTTGATGCCGAAAAAAAAGCTTTGGAATCAGCCATTAAGTGGTATTGAAGGAAAAAAAGAAGAATGAATTTGAAACTATATCTGGAGCTTTTCATTCACCTTTAGTAAATAAATTATTCATGAATTTTATTTGCTAAAACATTCGTGTGTATTCCCATGTGTATTCACTCGGGGAAAGACTGCCATATTTTGGTAAAATCGCCGTCTTTTCCCGAGTGAAAAGGAATCACTTTTTTCTCCCCAATGATCAATCTATAAATTATTACTGTATCTATGTATGTGATACGATACATTAATAATTTGGGTTTTAAAAGTTTTTTTAAATAGATTATTTAAACTCTACGAACCACTTTTTATTTTATAAGTTTCATTAATAGATCCTGCTGGGCGATTTTGGTGTTGAAGTACACCGAACGTTTTTTGACAAGAAGTTTAATATAGCAACAGCCAATTTTAATCTAAGTAGCGCATCAAATATATAAAAACAACAAAATTTACAGAACAAATGCAGTTTTAAAGATAGGAAATTTATTTCAACAAGCACTATTTTAAACCTAAAAACCATTAAAAATATAAGCAGAATATAAAGGATTCTTATGTATAAACAAAAAAGAGTCTGATAAAATTATTAGCAAAATAGTCTTCCCCTTTTCATACAAAAAAAAAAAAAAAAAAAAAAAAAAAAATCCATCGCTAATATGGCGACAAAAATTCAAAAGCCGCCAATGGAGCGACATAATAAAGTTGTGTAACACGATAATGTTTACCTATTTATTTTTATATATAATAATCACTATGCTAATTTATCATACAAACAAATGAGCCTCTGTGCGTTACTGCACTTGCACGCTGTCGAACAGAAATATTTGAAAAATTCAAATTAATATTTAAATAAATAAATAAAAATATGTTTAATGGGAAATATATAACCATAAAAAGATTAGTTGTCTAAAATACGGCAGAAATAGCGCTCATAGCATATTGTTACAAGGGATTAAGTCTTATTGTTACAATGGATTAAGTCTAAAATGGTGACAAAAATTCAAAAGCCGCCAAAGAGAACTATATTAAGGCTGTACTATCAGGTTTACAACTCATGAATTATATATAAACACAAAAAATTGTCTCATGCGACAGACGTAGCCGGTCACAGCATATTGTAATATTTGGTGTGAAATTGCTGTCATTTAATGGTTGATTGGATAAACAAAATAAACATATGAAATAACGTAAAAGCAAATATTATGTTGTCTAAACCCAGTTACATTTGAGTCCAGTCCGAGTTACATGTGAACAACACGTATAGTGTTGTTCACATGTAACTGGGATTCAAATATAAAAGGGAAATTCCAATTTTTTCGATACTATCTATTTCGAAACTGTTATATAATAAGCACCTAAATGGAAGCTCATTGGTAAACTATTGTCGCAGGTAATAGGGACAAGCGCCCGAGTTGCAGTGGATGACCAAATCGCTGCCGAATGCAGCAGGGACCTGGAGCGAGCTTTTGAACAACTTCAGTAATTTATTTTATTTTTATAAAGCTATATAGAAAAGAGTTTCCTTTAAATTTAGTGGCCAGCGAAGCGGGCGAAGCCTGCTAGTATTATTTAAATGTGATAACAAGATTACTATGTCTATCAGTTAACAGTGTTGATCTTTGAGAGTAAAGCCGATTAAGAACGCTTGAATCCTTAGCTTAAGTGGAATGTCTCCTTGGTGGTCTTTCTAAGAGAATCTAGCTCGTATTTATGCATATTTAGGAGAAAATCATGGAAAACTCGACACGATTGGCCGAAGAGCGTCACTTAGGTTCAAATCCAGCACTCCCGTCTACCAGCTTCGAGAGCAGAACCTCTTGGCTACAGTGGGGTCTAATTTATAGTGCTTAATTATGTTGGATACATTTCGTTGTATCCGTGTAGCTATGTTGATTTTAATTTATGCACTAATTCTACTGTTTATTTATGAAGATAAGTAAGCAAGATAAAAATTTCAAATCTTGTAATTTTAAATTACATAAAACATTTGTCGTTTATTAAAAAAAAAAAAAAAAAAAAAAAAAAACAGGATATTTTAAATATTTGTATATTTTAAAAATGAGATTTATTTGAACTTCAATATTACTTTAGAGCATTAAAATATAAAAATAATCAAATGTTATTCAAGACATCTTAAAATGTGTAAATCCATCGAAAACCAGTGCTCGAAAATTTTTACGAATTCAATACTTTCTTCTTGTGCATATAAAGGAAAATAAAAATTATTTAAAATTTAATTTTTAAAGTTTTTCTTTCCCATAATTTGTTTCTTGTTATCTAGATATTTTCTACACAAATTTTTAACAATGTAAAATATGTCTCTTAATAATGTATAGTTATTTATTATTCTTCCATTGTCCAGTAAAATTAAATTTGTGAAGAAATCTCTTCGGAAATTTCAGAAATTTTAAAGAATTGTGTTTAAAAGAAAAATATTTATAAAGGTATCGATTTTGATAATTCAAACTCAGTTTTACTTTATTTTATTTATTTTTTTTAATCTTAGAAAGAGAAATGGTTGGAAAGCATCTTTACTTGTTTTTTTTTTACAAAATATATTACTTTCGTTTGTAAATGGAATGATTTATCATTATAGTAGTATTCGTGCTGTCTGCTTTTTAAGTGGTTTTAAATTCAGAAAGTTTTGCTTTATCCAATCATCCCTGAATTATTCAAAAGATTTTAAATAAAACAAGTTTGTAGCTATAAAATTTTTCTCCGTATATTCATTTTCTATTTTCATGGAGAGGAAAGGGGAAAAAATCGCAGGTGACACAAACGAAACGCTTACAGCCGGTGATAATTATTTGGATCGCCTGTCTGCGATGACGTCAGTAGCCAAGCCAGCCATAAGGCTATCTTATCGATGGCAACGGTCATGTTCTGATTCAGGAGGTCATTTTACATAAGAATCAGCAAGAATGGTATCAGGGCTCAAAAAAAATTTTTTTTTTCTTTTTTTCAGAGCAGTGTAACAGTCACACAGACCAATCGCTAAAAACATGTTTTTCGGATTCAGGGCACCTTAAAGGTGTAAATATAACAAACTCATTTTTGAAAATTTGACCCAAAAACAATACTCTTCTATCATACATATGGGTAAGAAAAAGTAAAAGAAATTTCTATGTCTGGATTATATCTGGTTACCATAGCCATACACTAGTACTGAATAAGGTATATGAATTATTTCCAGCATCTAAACTACTCTCGAAATCTCGAATTTTTCTAGATCTAAAAATGAATCCCCCCCTCTCCAATAAATAAATAAATAAATATATATATATGTAACTATTGTAACGAATTTATGAGTTTAAAGATAAGAAAAACAAAGGAGAATTGCAAACCAATGCGCAGAATTTCTGCAAAAGGAAATGCAAAACTTAAATATAGGAATAGATTATCAATGAATAAAATAAATTATCAATGAATAAAATGAAATCCCAAAAAACACTGAAGTCTTCATCAGGGAGGCCCCTCAGTGTAGGGGAGAAGTTTCTGAAAGGACAGTAGCAATTAGCTAATAACTATCCTTAGCCCCCAACTTCTCACTAAACAGAAAACCACCATTAATTGAGAAGAAATCTGACATACATATAATTTAAAAATTCCAAAAACAATTATAAAATTACCAAAATTACAAAAGTAGTACAATTACAACAAATTAATATATATGAAATATAGAAGAATATAAGAAATTACAAAATACAATATAATGAAATACAATAAAATGAAACCCTCCACCTGATAAACTAACCCTCTTCGTCCGACGGGGCTACTCGTCGGCACTTAAATATCGTCCTTAATTTAGGAACTAGAACAAACCGAAAGAGGAAAAAACTGGAAACACTCGGTTAAAAATTGAGACGGGTAACAGTTAACTTGCAAAGTTTTTTTTAAATCTTCAAGAGCATATTTTAAATCATCATCATTATTGCAAATAGTGCGAATTCTTTTTAACTGCGCGAACATGATATTTTTCAAAACTTTTCTACTGATATTTGAAAACCAATTGGCGAGACTGTTTACTTTAAAATCAAAATCTTTCCTTTTATCGTATAAACCAATAAGCCATTTATCTTTATTTCGCTTTATGTTAAGATCCAGGAATGAAATTTTATCTGTATCTGTACAAGTTTAAACTAATTCTTTAGGATATATATTTTTAGCAATATTTTCGAAATCATTATAGTTAAAAACAATCAAATCGTCAATATACCTGAAGAAAGTAATATTTATAAATTTTTTTTCAAAAAAATATAAAAATAAATTAGCGAAAGCACGCGAGAAACTTGTTCCCATTGGAATACCTCTTTTGTAAAAAGTAATCGTTCCCGTTAAATAAAACATTTTCGAAAATACAGAACTTAATAAGATTAATTTAGTACATAGTTTTTTCACAATTTAAGTAACTGCCAAATTCCTCATAAATGCTACCAAAAACTTTTATTACTAAAATTGTGCGGAATGCTTCCAAACAAATTTTCAAAATCGTAGGTACTTACTGAAGTAATGCTTTCTGGCTAAAACTTAAAATATTCAATAACTTTCAGGTTATTGTGAATAATGTTAAAATTGCCATTAGAATTTATCACTTTTAAGACTGAATTTAGATATTTAAACAAGATTTTACCGGCTTTATCGTTATAGCTATTAGTACCACAGGTAACAAAACGAAATAAGGGTCGAAATAAGGCCGTAATAAGGGTCAATAAAGTCTTTGAATCCATTTGAATTGCAGTAACATTTTTCTTCTTTAATTAAACCAATAGATTTACTATACTGATTGTAATTGCAAATTAGATTTTTTAAAGTTTTATCATATCTATTAGCAATCCTTATATTAAAGCTATTTCTTAAAGGAAATAAACTTTCACAGGCTTTCAAAACTTTTTTTTAATTTAATGGAGTCAAAAATTTTATCTCTAAACGACAAAACTAAATTTTCTTGAGAGTTTTCCTTTGAATTCACTTCCTTATTCAAATCGTAATTACCAATTTTATATTTAAACGGATCCAAAATAATATCTTTAATTAAAGTATTTCTAAAACAATAGTTTTTCAATTTATTTCTAACAAACCATTTTATAACTTTATTTTTTATACCAAAGACCTTGGTTTTTATTAAATTCAAATCACAGAAATTAATATTTTATTTATTTATTGAATCTAAAGTTTTTAAGATATCGTTTTTAATGTTGACTTTACCTTTTCCTCTGCAACCTCTTCTATTGTACTTGAAAGTTATATTTTTTAGACAAAATTTACCAAAGATACAACAGTCTTTTTTATTAGCAACCTATTCCTATATTTATTTTATTCATTGATAATCTATTCATATATATATATATGTGTGTGTGTGTGTGTGTATATATAAAGAAGAAAATCTTGTGTAGAGACCCTTGAGGTAACTAGATTTAACTGGAGAGCGCATCCTTCATCGAAGAAAATAACCAATATTTTAAAATCACATGACTAATTTGTTTTCATCAATGAAGGTCATTTGTCACGTTCGGACAAGCGGTATCAGATTTTTCGCTGTGGCATCCACTTATGGACGGATCTGGCCGTTTCACTCTTCACGTGATCGATGAAAATTATCCGCAATCTTTATTACCCCTTTGAATAGGAACTTCAGTATTGAATGCGCTCTCTAGTCACATACACACCTGCTCAAAAGTGTAGTAAGATTTGCAAAGGAACAGTTTTTTTTTTTTTTTTACTTCAGAAACTTATCTCTTGATGAAATGTTTTCAAACATTGGGTATTTAAGGAGCTGGGTCTTCCCCATATTTTTCAGTGAAGATTGGTTTAAGACAACATTTAGGGGGCCGGTAACAAATTGTGCAAAATCAACGTTTGTGATCACGTCTGTATCGTTAAGTAAACGCAATGGTCTGTAACTTTAGGATATGTTAATATAGACCCAGTACAATTTGTGAATAAATTTGTGTGATGATAGCATGTTAAATAACGGAGATGTAAGCATTTCTTTTTTAAAACTCAAAAAAAAAAAAAAAAAAGCATGGTTTTTTTTTTATTTATAATATACATAGTTTTAAACGAAATTTATTTCCACTTTCAGATAATTTAAAAAAGCCCTTATAAACTTCTAACTCTAACATATTTTTGTTTATTTACTGAGATTTGTGAGATTATAAGAAGTTTTTCACAAAAAGAACGTTTGCAAAGTGGTTGAAATAATTGGAACTTGAAATTAATACGCGGCACCGACACTCTGGATGGGTAAACCCATCCAGAAGCTACTTTTTCTTTCACCTGTTTGTTTGGCGCAGCATGTCCGACTTTGGACTTTGCGCCAAAAAAAGCCATTCAACCAACCAACCAACCAATATGCGGCACCCCTTATTGAATTTCAACTATTGGAAACTAAAATCTAGCTCGTTCTTTTACCGACAATTTGCTTAATTTTTATTCTATTCAAATGAATTTTTGATAAAAGTTGCCCAACATATCTAGCTTTCAACCTGTTTAATAAAAAATTTTCTATCTTTTGCACATGCGCAGTGAAACGTTATTCATAAAAATGCTCATATTTCATGAGATATTTAAGATATGTGCATTCCGATTGCAGTATATTGTTTCAAAAGTATTTTTTCAATTTATCTGAAAGTGGAAATAATTTTCGTTTAAAACTCTGTATATTATAAATAAACATGCTGGTTGTTTTTGGATTTTTATTTTAAAGCTCCGCTATTTAATAGGCTATCGTCACACAAATTCATACACATTGTACTGGGTCTGTATTAACATATCCTAAAGTTACTGATCATTTCATTCTCTTAACGATACAGGGTGATCACAAACATTGATTTTCCTCAATTTATTATCGGCTCTCTAAATAGTGTCTTAAACCAATTTTCACTGCAAAAACATGAGGAAAACCCAGTTCTTTAAATAACCAATGTTTGAAACATTTCATCGAGAGATAAATTTTTAAATTGAAAAAAACTGATCATTTGTAATCTTGCTAAACTTTTGGGCAGGAGTGTGTATGTTCTAGGGTAGAAACATAGAACCCATTGAAATAAACTGTATTTATTAAAGAACTTGTTGTCACAGAGATTTAAACTACGGCAACCATCCAGCGGAAATTACTACTTTCATTAAATGAAAACTTTGTAAGAAAACGCCACATGTGGCAAAAACACGCAAAAGTGATTTCGTTAATAATTACGCATGACTTTTCACAAGGCGAAGTAAAGCAGACACGGGTGCAGCACTAAAGAAGCAGTAACAATGCTTGTGATTTTGCTGCACTCGTGCTTCTCTTTCACCGGATGTGAAGGTCATCTATTGAAGATGAATAAAACATTATTATTAAAAAATATTGCAAAATTTCAACACTCGTTCCTACATTTTATTTCGCCTGATTTAAGAATCGTGTTTATTTCTTTAGATTCGAAACAATTGTTGTGTTTAGAGTTTATGGTTTTTGCTTACAAAGTTTTCATCATCATTCAACATTAGTACTTCAGTGCGTCTTCTCTGCAATTAAATCTTTTGTTTATACCATTCTGTTAAAAGGTACAGAAATGTTTTAATTTGTATCCATTTATTCATTGGGTAATTGTTACTTGATCTTTACAGCTAGAATCAAGCGTTGCTTTGTTTGCCGTTCCCGAGGAGAATTAGGAGACTGCAAAGATCCATTCGTGTATAATGCTACGACAGCAGAGTTGACTAAAGCCGTTGAAGCAGCGCCATGTGCAGCCGGGTGGTGTGCTAAAGTAATAGAAGGCAAAGGAGATGGTAATTTTATCTTATTTCTAATTACTTTGAGGGATTACATGGGTTTCAATATTTCAAAACGTCAATTTTATTTATTGTTGTTATTATTTTATCTAATAGTATAGTTCATCTAGAATATTTTCCCAAAGTTTCAAGTCAATTGCAGTTAGTTTAGAATTGAGAGCCGTTTGGAAATTTCCCACCTTTAGATTCGTTTTCTTTCTACTTAAAACATTTATATTCTGTAAACACTGTATTTGAATTCGGTAGACACGATTGCTCGAAAACTAATGCACTTATCTTATATTTAACTTGCGTACTTGGTACTTCATCAATGGATTAGTGTACTGCTTGAACGAAGATTTTTCGATTATAACTCATTTTATAAGGCTATACGTGAGGGTAAAGTGTACTGTTTTTGCATAAACTCCCCCCCCCTCCCCCCTCCCCCCAAAAAAAATAAAATAAAATAAATAAATAAATAAATAAAAATAATAAATAATCCTCAAAAAGACTAAGAATTCAATTTTTCTGAATACTATTTTTTTTTTTTTTTTTCCCTCGGAGAAAAAAATTATATATAATTAAATTTTAATATGAACTTACTATTGCATATCTTTATTTTTAAGATTTGGTTAGTTATATAAAGTATATATTTTTTAAGTTTATATTAATTAGTTTTTATTTATTTTTTTACGAAATTTAAATACAGTTAAAGATCCTTATGACGTAATTCTATATAATGAAATTCTCTATATAATGTACAACTTCTCAGATATAATGAATTTTACAGTTACGAAATATTTTGTAAATAACTGTTATACTCTGTAGAGTGATAAGTTTTTCTTTATCTCCTTATTTCAGAGCTTTTTAAAGAAGAAAATGCTATTATTACAGATTTTATTTTATTTATATTTATTTATTTTAATAGCAAACGTGAATTTTCCTGACGATAAGTCCAATCGATTTTATCCCCCCCCCCCAGAAAAAAAGCCGAATTTTCATTAAAATCTCTAGAACCGTTTCCAGGAAACCAAAGACATACTATAATCGAAATCCCCCGTTGAATACATCCCCCCCCCCAATTCAGTGAATATAACATGTCGGAAACACACATTCAATTGTTAGCATGTATAATACATAACATATTCTACTTATTAGAATTATTTTGTTTATCTCTGTAAATATGCACACCATCTTCTGCAGAAACTATGCATTTAAGCATCTTAATGTATGATAATTTCATTATGTTGCCTGCAGTGTACGATGTTAAATTGCACTTAAGAGATGTCGCACTTAGACTGCAAAGTATCAAAATTTTTTGCTTGTATGCACGAACAATAAACACTATATACACACTAAACGCTAACCAGGTGATTCTCTGTAACTCATAAATATTTTTACCAAATTTAAAGTCAACCGGAGGATTTTTGTGACACACTATTGTGGTACACACAAACCTACAATACCAGTACCGCAAACTTAGTCTTTTCGGCATTTTTTTTTTTTTTTTTGTTTGTTTTTGTTTACTTTCTTCTTTATGTATACATAAGTATTGAATTCGTGAAAATTTTCGAACTCCAGTTTTCAATGGATTTACACGTTTTAGAATGTCCTGAACACGATCCGACGGTTTTTAGAAAATGTCTGTCTGTGTGTCTCTGTGTGTGTATCACAAATTTTGTGGACGCTGTATTTCACGAACTAATGAACGAAATTTAACCAAACTTGGTATTATTGGATCCTGACATAAACTGGTGCTGATTAGATTTGGGGATTAATCGCTCAACAGGTAGCGCTGTGATCCCATTTTTTCTAAATTTTTAACACGTCAGTATAGGAGAAAATTTCGTATAAATGTCCATAATGAGTTATTACTTTCTTCTATATGTAATATAGAGAAAGTATTGGATTCGCGAAAATTTTCGAAGTCCATTTTTTGATGGATTTACATGTTTTGGGATATGGAGAACACGAATTAATAGTTTTTAAAAAATGTCTGTCTGTCTGTCTGTCTGTCTGTCTGTCTGTATCATTTTTTTGTGGACGCTGTATCTCACGAACCAATGAATGAAACTTAACCAAACTTGGTATTTAGTTGCACCCTGACATAAACTGGTGCTGATTAGATTTTGGGATCAATCGCTCAATAGGTGGCGTTGTGATCGCATTTTATGCAAATTTTTAACATGGCAGCATAGGACAAAATTCCGTATAAATGGGCATAAAGAGAGTTATTTTACACTTGTGATTGTAAAATTAATAGGATTTATTGATAATAGTAGTAGTTAGCTAGGAAAAAAATTTTGTGCATGGGGGGGCATCGGTTCCCCCCCTGGGGGGAAAATCCCCCCCCCGGGGAAGTAAATTTTCAAGATGGGTATCTTTCGAAAGGTCTCGTTGATAATAGTAATAGTTAACTTGGAAAAAATTTTTGTGCATGTGGGGGCATCGGTTGCCCCCCCACCGGGGGGGGAAGTTCCCACCCGGGGGGGCAAAATTTCAAGATGGGTATCTTTCGAAAGATCTCGTCAATACCTTTAAAACGAATGGTTGAACGATAAATCTGTGATAATTTAAACCAAAGTTATCGATTTTTTTAACTTTTAACAAAAAAAAACTTAGAAAAATATCGCAATTTTTTTTTTTTTTTTTTTTTTTTTTTTTTAACGAAATTTAACCAAACTTGGTATTTAGTTGGTCCTCGACATAAACTGGTGCTGATTATGTTTGGGGATCAATAGCTCAACAGGTGGCGCTGTGATAGCATTTTATCTAAATTTTTAACATGGCAGCATAGGACAAAAATTCGTATAAATGTGCGTAATTAGAGTTGTTTTAAACTTGTGATTGTAAAATTAATATGAATTATTGATAATAGTAGTATGTAGCTATGAAAAAAATTTTATGGATGGGGGGGCATCGCTTCCCCCCCTGGGGGGGAATTACCCCCCCGGGGGGGATAAATTTTCAAGATGGGTATCTTTCGAAAGGTCTCGTCAATACCTTTAAAACGAATGGTTGAACTATAAATCTGTGATAATTTAAAACAAAGTTATCGATTTTTTTCACTTTTAACAAAAAAAAAAAAAAAAAAAAAAAAAAAACTTAGAAAAAAAAAAAAAAAAAAAAACGTACTTTTTTTTTTTTTTTTTTTAATATTGTTACTGATTGAATATGTATAGGTAAATATAGAAGAAAGTCTTGTGGTGGCCACAACATACTAGTTTTTAACGTGTAATGGTAAAATTAATATAAATTATTGATAATAGTAGTAAACTAGGGGAAAAAAAGTTTGCGCATGTGGAATGTAAATTTTCAATATGGGTATTTTTCAAAAGATCTCGTCAATACCTTTAAAACGAATGGTTGAACCATAGGTCTGTGATAATTTAAAACAGCTATCGATTTTTTTTTTTTTTTAAACGAAATATATATATATATATATATATATATTTTATATTGGCAAAAAATTGACTTTCTTTCGACATTTAGTGATATAATTATGGGAGATAGAAATCGTCAGCATTTATAATGGAAAATAATTTAATAATTTGCATTGCTTGAATTTTGTGTTAAATTATGTAGAAGAAAGTCTTGTGGTGGCCACATCATACTAGTTTTGTAAATGAAATTAAAATTATTGCCAGGGCTCGACTTACTTAGAGTGCCTGATGCAGGCACTTTTTTAGGTGTGTGTGTGTGGGGGGGGGGCGGCAATCTTCTTACATTTCAGTCAAACTAACGAAAAGGGTATTAAAATAACTTACATTTGATTTGGTGGCCCACTTCAATGCAGGAGTGACTCATGCCTTTCTTAGGGTTTATTGAGTATTAAAATCCTTTGATTTAACATTAGATGTATATTTCAATCTAATTCCGTATTTCATTATCACTATGTTTTTGTAGATTATGCCATTGCAACTGAAAGAATGTGTCTTCAGCGACCACCAGGTGACGAAGAACAAAGATGTGGTCCTACATTATACTTAAATAGGAAAGTAATGATGTGTTTCTGCAAAGGGGACTTGTGTAATGCTGCTGCAGTTAAAAGCATCCATTACGCCATTTTAACAATTTGCTTCATCGGCTCTTTGTTTACATTTTATTGGCTATGACTATGAAAGGATTAGCTTTTATAAATTATGTTCCTGATTTTTATTTCTTGTTGGACTGTAAATAAATTGACATACTGGTGGACAATCAAGACCATATGATACAAATGTTTAATATTTGTTAATTATGGATGATCTCTTCAGTATTGAAGCATTTTTTTAATATCATTGTTCTGTAAATATGTAGTTTTAAAAATTAAGATAAGTTTTTACAATGTATGACTCAAGGATTGATTAAATGTAAAAAGGCATTCTACGATTATAGTATTTTTGGTATTTAGTGCATACGTTTTGTAAATATTACATTTTAAAGTTGGGATGTTGTACAGTATATGCCTTTCATGATACTTTTCTAATGTTTGATAATATTGTCATTTTAGATGTAAATTCATTCAAATTTATAGAATAGAATAAAAATGAATTTCAAGCTATAATTCGTTATTATTTTTTTTACTTTTATGTAATTGCCTAGTGAGCTTTTAAATTAGTTCAGTTGTTAAGTTGCCTGTGACATGATTATGAATACACAGCATTTCTTTTTATTATGTATTTGTAAAAGGGAAATTTCATGCATCGAGCTAAATAGCTCGTTATTACTGAGTTAACTGCTCAATAGTCAATTAACGAAATCAATTGAATTTATTATTGAAGTTTATTGACCAATTGCAACCACGGGACTTATTGGAAATAGACAATATTTGTAAGCAAGAAAGTCGTATTTGCATCTTTCATGTCAAAATACGCTTTGAGTAACTTGTAATCTACATAAATAAATAAATAAATCTTTGTAGATTGATTTTTTATGCCAAAACTAAATGCAAAACTAGTGTACAAACGATAAATAGACAATAAGACTTCTTCACACACCATAAATTTTAAGCCAGCACAACCGGTTTCGAAAGGACGTAGCCTTCCTTCATCAGGTGCAAAAAAACACGTGCTACTGCCTTGGAGGCAAAAGCAAGACCCTCTCCTTGCTTTTGCCTTCTGCTTTTTCTTCTTGGGTCTTGCTTTTGCCTCTAAGGCAGTAGCACGTGTTTTTTGCACCTGATGAAGGAAGGCTACGTCCTTTCGAAACCGGTTGTGCTGGCTTAAAATTTATGGTGTGTGAAGAAGTCTTATTGTCTATTTATGATTTTTTATGATTTGTTTTTACTCATAAACAAATATAAAATCAGTTTTGCGCAAAAACAATGAAAATGAAAAATGTTATTCACAAACATAAGGCTGTAATATAACCTATTTCTGTTGGAGAAGGGGGTGGAAGCTGAATTTTCAATGCATTTTGAAAGAGCTGTTGAGTTTCGTTAGTAGGAAAGAATTCAGAAATTTTTGATATTTTTTTTTATTCTTCTTGTTTTTATTTGGCACTTTGCATATTGAATCCAACGTGAAGCTTCAGTAAGAATAAAAAATTGTAATAAGTTTTAAAACATATACACATATGTTACAAGACTGTAGATCCAAATCCAAGAGAGACATAGGATGAATCTATAAGAATCTATCCAAATTCATCTATAAGAACCAAAATGGATATATCCAGGAATAGTTAAAGAAAAATTTAAAAATTCGCAATATTCATGTTATTATGAACCAGGAATACCAATATTTACTAATAAGGAACAGATTAAAAATAACAAATTGGCAATGAAAAGGAATGTCTATTCATACCGAAAACTTTAACATCCCAAAATGAATAATAAATTTAGGATGGGAAAACGTTTAAAAACTGAAGAATTATCTCCCCAGGGACCATTCAGTTCTTAACGGAAGGGAAAAAAATAATAAATTGCAAGATTTCAAATTTGTAGTAGCTATATTAAGCCAAACACGTTTTGATCTTGCGATGAAATTATTACTAGTGGATCTGCAGATCAGGAGCCACAATGTCCTATTTGGATCACTCATTACACGGCAAATCATTTTTCTTTATAATATATTTAAAATAATTGTGTGTGTGTATATATATATATGAATGATTAACTCACTACATAAACAGATATTTTTCTCAGTAGGGGGCTGTCGCCCCCCTAAATTCCCCGTTGTATTTGTTTGCCTATATCTGTATATATATACATGTATATATTCCCTTGTAACGCACAGCTCTGTGTTAACTCCTTGTTTCTCAAATACTTGTACTGAATTCAGTGCAATATGATTACATAATATATCAAACATTTTGTGTAACCCTGTAAACTAATTACCAATTCTCTTCCTACTATTTTCGACAGAAAACATGATTTTAAACATTCAAGTAACATTCATCTCATGTTTAATGGAGAGTAACCATTTTAAAATGCACTTATGGAAAAACCGTCTATAGACCGTAATAATACGAAAGCCTTTTGTAAATCTCTGTACACCAGCCAGAATTATTATGTACATCAATAAGAACTATACAACTAATTATTTCCAACTCATTAATATCTGAACCGAATTTGATATCATTTGGATGATTACAGAATGTCATCAGAATTCTTTTTGTATAGCCCTGTAAATTTTTGTAGTCTATACACACCTTTTTTCTAGAGAAAATATGCTTTTAAGTATCTTTATATTGCATTCAACATGATGGAATTAACATACATTAACTCTTTAAAATGCGCTTAAATAATCTGTTCCTAGGCTCTAATGTCACGAAATTCCTTTGTGTCCCTGTAAATGAGCCATAAACATTACATACACCAGTAAAAGCACTATACAACTTATTCTATGTAGCTCATGAATAACACTGCGCTGCAATTTTTTTATTTTTTTCGCGCCCTGATACCATTCTTGCTAATTCTTATGTAAAATGACCTCCTGAATCCGAATATGACTACCATTTTGCCCAGTCACCCACCGTTTTTTCGGGACACCACCCCTCTCCCAATTTTTATCATTGTCCGGTAATTTTATGGCTATGAATTTGATTTGGAGAATGAAAAAGAATTTAACATTAAAAAAAAAAAAAAAAAAAAAAAAGTTTAATAAATAACATTAACAATAGATTAAAAAAATATAAGAAATGTAATACATAATTTCAGTGGCGAATCCCCCCTCCCCCAAAAAAATTCTCCTTGCCGCAAATGTTAATGTTTTAGAATTTTCCTAAAAATCAAATTTATAGCCATACAATTACCGAAAAGTGATAAAAATAGGGGGCCATCCCTAAAAAAAAAAAAAGGGTGATAGGGCAAAATGAATATCATATTCGGATTCTGGAGGTCAATTTTACATAAGAATTTGTCAAAATGGTGTCGGGGGCAATATTCATGCCGAGCAGTGTAATTGTTCGAATGAGTAATTGCATGAATAATCGTTCTGGATTACTACGTGGCATTTTCGGAACACTTCTGTAGGGTCCTGTATATTAATTAAGTCTAACCACACATTGTCAACGCAAAACATGCTCTAAGCATATCAATAATGTATATTAATTTCATTTTGTTCAATTCAGTGTAATCATGCTAAAATGCGTTTAAACGAAATTCTGCCCATATGCCATAATGATAAGAAAAACTTTGTGTCCCTGTACATGAACCATAATCAACAGACATAAAAAATTATACAGCTATTTCTGTATTGCGCCTAAACAAGTGTACCAGTTTGCAAGTCAATCGGGGGCTTTTTGTGTCCGCTATTGCGGTACATACAAATAAAGTTCACAGGCCGTAAGGATAAGAAAAACTTTGGCCTGTCCCTGTACATGAACTACATATGGAATACACATCCAAAATGATACAGCTAATTCTGTGCGATTAGTGAACATGTGTACCAAATTTCAAGTCAGTGGGTGATTTTTCGGCCGCTGTCGCGAGACAGATACAAAAAAAAAAAAAAAAAAAAAAAAAAAAAAAAAAAAAATCCTTTTGTCTCCACATGGAGGCCTCCATTGATGTTTATTTTGAAGAAAAAAAAGAAAAGAAAAAAAAATGAATAGGTAACTAAAGGGAAATTAGCATACACAATTTTAAATTGCAAGTCACATATAAAAACGGCATTCGACATGTATATAAGAGTTGAGGTGTATCCCATATTTATGAAGTTTAATACATCAAACAAAATACACTCGAGGACAAAAAAAAAAAAAAAAAAAAAAACACACCAAGAAGTAGTAATGCAAATTGGACACAAATTGACATACATAGAGGTTTTGATGGAAAATGAATTTTTTTTTTAATTTGGCTGCCATCGAAAGACCATGTGACGCTGCAGCGCATCTTAACTGCACAATTGGTAGAATATTAAATAGAAAAAATTTTGATTTCAGGTCATAAATTCTTTCAATTTTATTCCGTCTATCACGCCGGATTTCCATGGGAACTCATTTATTTCATGGTCCCGATCTCGTTAATCGTGTAACTCCAGTACACGTGTTTCTCCTTTCTCAGGTGGAGGTAGGCGACGGTCGCGACCATCGTAATTACTTCAGTGACGCCCCGTGATGATGATGATCAGACAAGACAGTAACTATGCCTCGCATACAGGTGCGCAAACAATATGCACAGATGTCAGCATTTGAGAGGTGTATAGTTGGGTTCAAAGAAGCCAGTTTGTCTAATCTGCACATTGTTTAACAAGGATAAGAGCAATGTCACTATTGGATGATATTAGCGGGAAAGGGCAAACCATGACCGAACACAGCGTCAGGGAGGAAGCAGTCGGTCTAGAGAGAGAGGAGAGAACATCAGAACCGGTTAATCGTCAGAGTGATACTCAAAACCCCCAAATTCACATTATCATCGATCTTACGTGCAACTGGTATTACAGTGACTTCAAAGACCATTAATAGGCGGCTCAGAGAAATGGGATTGAGTTCACGGAGCCCCTTGTGCGGACTACTATTAAACTTTGTATACCGACACGCCCGTTTGCAGTGATATCGGGCACGTTCGACATGGAATGCCACAGAATTGTAGAATTGTCTTCAGTGATGAGCCCCGCTCTGATTTGAGCCCCGACGGCCAGCGAAGTTGCGTCTGGAGACGCCCCGAAAAAAAAAAAAAAGTGCGTGTGTGGGGGGGGGGGGGGGGCGGATTCCAACCAGATTGTCGCCAGCTTTGTCATTTCATGTCATAGCAGAACCCGTTTGGTTGTCATCCGTGTCATATTTACAACACAGCGGCACATCCACAACATTCTATGTACCGTTGTGTTTCCCGTCATATCACGCAATCCTGATCGTATATTTCAGCATTTTGTCCGCCCGCGTACAGAGATAGTTTCTACTTCTTATTTGTCCAACATTATTTTGGCCAGCAAAGTCGCCGAATCTCTCTTCCACTGAGGACGTTTGGAGCATCATGAAAAGGGTCCTTCAACCAGCTCGGGATTTTGCCAATCTAACGCATCAATTGGACAGAATTTGGCACGATATCTCGCAGAAGCACATCTGCTAACTCTATCAATTAATACCAAGCCAAAAAACTGCTTACATAAGGGCCAGAAGTGGACCAATGCGTTATTGACTTGTTTACTTTGTGTGGTTCTTTCTGTAATTAAATCATCCAAATTCTCTGAAACTGTAATCATTTGTTTTTCTTCACATGTACAGTCGGTAGAAAAAGTATCCGAGCACTATCAAAAATTCCTATATAAAAAAAATACGCCTAATACTGTTTTGTTAAATAAATCCTTCTCGAATCATATTCTTAGACTAAGAAAATGATTTGACAAGGATTTATTAAGTGTACTTTGTTTAAATAGAAATTTTTGCTAGTGTTCCGATACTTTTGCGGCCGACTGTACATCACATCTACCAATTTTCATCCCATTCTAATAACTCCTTGGTGAGTCGTCTTTTTTTTTTTTTTTTTTTTTTTTTTGTGTGTGTGTGTGTGTGTGTGTGTGTGTGTGTGTGTGTGTGTTAAAGTGTATAAAGAATTAACTCGATTTATGAAAAAGCATCACAGAACTGGCATTTAAAAGTAGTAAGTACAAAACTTTGAATAATCACAATATAATGCAAGAAGTTCCAACAATTGTTCCAGGTCAAAAGAAAACACGACCCTTCGTCAGGCGAACAAAACAGGCACGAGTGCTGCAAAGAAAGTGGCAACACTCTGAAACAACTGTTGGGAACTCTCGCATTTTACGATGTTTATTCAAAGTTTTGTACTTATTACTTTCAATTGAATTTACCTTTACTGAAGTGATAACCAAATTAATGCTTTTTGGTATGAAATTAATGCTGTTTGGTACGTATGCTGTTTGGCTTAACAAGTGGAAAATTAAAGTTAGTAGTTCTGAAAGTGAAGCCATCTTCACAATAAATCCTATTTCCCCAACAGTAACTTTCTACTAAATAACGATCCTATTCCCTGGGAAACTTCATATAAATACCTAGGCATTCACCTATAATCTAAATTATTGTGGCATAAGCACGTTTCAGAGACTCTGAAAACAGCGCATAATGCCACAGCCCCCTCTTTCCTCCTTTGGCTTGGAATAGCCGCCTGTCTGCTAAAAAATAAATTGTTACTGTACAAGTCTATGATCCGGACCCATCTTGACTTACGTGTCCGCGGTGTTCGGGTCTGCCTCAAAGACTGCGCTTGAAAAAATCAAGTATTCCAAAACAAGCAATTCCGTAGGTTTGTTCAAGTCCATCGATACGTTCGCAATGTTGTCATTCACAAAGACCTGAAAATTAGGCCTATCTATTCGGAAACTAAGAAACTTGCGTTGAAGTTTAACATGTCTATCCCAAAAGTCCAGAATCCTGTGTTAAACGCTATTCCGACAGTAGATGCTAATGGTTTTGTAAGTTTTGTTGACGATGTCGGAATTGTTGCGAAATTGACCGACCAGGAACTAATTGATGAAGTAATGGAAAATCCGGGAACATCAAGTGATAGTGAAAATGAGGAATAAATCTCTCCACCAAATGTACTAGAAGTCCATCATATGCTGGGGGCAATTAAAACATTTTATCAATCGACTGAAAATGTTCCAGACAATATTTTTGAACAATTGGCTAACATTGAAAGAAGATCGTTTAACCTAAAAAAAACAAACCAAAATAACTTCTTTTTTTAAGATAGACTAACTATTATGTACTATCACCCTTTTTTCTTTATGTACTACATCAAGTTGTAGTATATTGTACTATATGAAGAGAAGAAGTTTTGTAAGTATCGTTTTTCCTGCGTTTATATTTTTCGTGAATAAAAGGGTTTAAGGAAACAAATTTTCATTCGTATTATACTGTGTATGCATACATAATAGTAATTTTAGAGTTCATATAGAACTTCAGTTTATGAACTCCTGTTATAATGAACTCTCGTTAATATGGACAAAAACTGCCGAGCATTGATTGTCCGTTTTAACGAGAGTTCACTGTAGCTATTTTTGTAAAGTGCTTTAAATAACGCATAACTGCTGTAATTTCTTTAAATTAAAAAGTAACAATTGCATGTATTATTTGTGCCCCCTCCCCCCCAGAACATTCTACTTACAGTGTTTGTAAACAGACTTTCATTTACTACGACACTACTTATTTTAATCTATTCTTTCATACAAAGGCATGCAGTAACTGTGTTTCATTCCCTAGTATCATTAACTATATTCATTTCTCAAAACTTCTTTGGTATAGCTGTAGCATAGAATCCCCTTGGCGGATTTTATTTTATTTTATTAGTACGACAGGTCTATTTCTTTCAATCTGCCATTTTGAGTCGTTACCAATTTATAGTGTTCCACTTCGAAATATTCCTGTCAATATTCAATTTTACCATTTAATTTCTTACTCTATCTTAAAATATTTTATGAAATCCGTAAAAACTTATATATATTTTTTTTCACTTCCCATCGGTGAGGATCGAACTCACAACCTTTCGGGTTCGTAGTTGTGTACTCTGACCAGAGAGCCAATGGCTCTTGGCTGAATATTTTCTAATTACTTAGAGTAGAGAGAGTGTTTTCAGATATTTTTAGACTAAAACTGTGAAATTTATGTAAAATGTGTGTTATTTTACGACTTATAAGATGAGTGAGTACATTGATACTAATTATGTTTTTGAGAAATTTATGGATTAATATTAATCAATCTGTGATGAATTTTGAGTATAATTTAAATATCGAATAATTGGTTTATAGTTTTTTTTAATATTATGTTTTGTTCTGTAGAAATTGAAACTGTTAATTATTAATACTAAATACAAAATTATTATCACGGTTATTTTACTAATTAAAATATTTAATAAACTAGCAGGCTACGCCCGCTTCGCTGGTCACTATTTTTAAATGAATCGCTATAGTTAATGAATTCTCAAAATTGCATTAATTTTTATTATGCGGAAAAAAAAGAGAAAGAAAAATTCATTGGACAAAATATCGCACCGGGTCCCCACTGTCTTCGGCAGCGCAGGCCATTGTGCGCTGCGCGCACGCATTTATGTTCAACGCTCTAAAATCCTCTCCCGTCGGTGGAATAATCGGTCCGGACTCCGACAGACTGTAGCAGAATATACAGGCACGCATGTTTTCCTTCACCTACCGTTCCCGCTTCTCGTAATTATTTTAGAGTTTAAAAAATACTCGCAATCGTTCTCTTGGGCTTTTAAACCTAATAGTACTAATTTCCAACATTCTATCTGAATTTCTTCATTTTTACCCCTGCGCCCGCCCCCCCTTCCCGCCCCTCATATTAATTCAGTACTATCAAAAATATCCGCAATCGATTTATCGGGCCTCAAAACCTAACACTAATTTTCAGCGCTCTAACTCTTATTAATATATATTTGCATCCTTACCCCCCCCCTTCTCGTCTATCCTAATAATTTTAGAAATTCGAAAATATTCGCAATCGATTTGTAGGTATCAAAAACCTCCATGTGCCAATTTTGAGCGACCTAACTCTATTTTTTTGCCCCTCCGGTACCCCCTTCCCACCCCTCTTAATAACTTTACAAATTCGAAAATATCCGCAATCGATTTGTAAGTATCAAAAACCTCTATGTACCAATTTTGAATGACATAACTCTATTTTTATTTTTTACCCCTCCGCCCCCCCTTCCCGCCCTTCCTAATAATTTTACAATTTCGAAAATATCTGCAATCGATTTGTCTGTATCAAAATCCTCTATGTACCAATTTTGAACGGTCTAATACTATTTTTATTTTTTTGCCCCTACGCCCGCCCCCCTTTATGACCCTCTGAATAACTTTAAACTTTCGAAAATATCCTCATTCGACTTGCAGGCCCCTAAAACCTATCTGTACCAATTTCGAACGGTCTAACTGTATTTCTATTTCTTTGCCCCATAGCCCCCCTTCCCACCCCTCCTAATAACTTTACAAATTGGAAAATATCCGCAATCGATTTGTAAGTATCAAAAACCTCTATGTACCAATTTTGAACGACCTATCTCTATTTTTATTTTTTGCCCCTCCGATCCCCCCCACTCCGCTTCCCACCCCTCCTAATAATTTTACAATTTTGAAAATATCCGCAATCGATTTGTCGGTATAAAAAACCTCTGCGTACCAATTTGAACAGTCTAACTCTATTTTTAATTTTTGCCCTTACACCCCCCCCTCTTTCTGACCCGCCTAATAATTTTACAAATTCGAAAATATTCGTAATTCATTTGTAGGTATCAAAAACCTCCATGTACCAATTTTGAGCGACCTAACTCTATTTTTATTTTTTTTGCCCCTCCGCCCCCCTTCCCACCCCTCCTAATAATTTTACAATTTCGAAAATATCCGCAATCGATTTGTTGGTATCAAAAACCTCTATGTACCAATTTTGAACGGTCTAACTCTCTCTCTCTATCTATATTTATTTGGCCCTACGCCTTCCCCCCTTTCTGACCCTCCTAATAACTTTACACTTTCGAAAATATCCTCATTCGACTTACAGGCCTCTAAAACCTATCTGTACCAATTTTGAACTGTGTAACTGTATTTCTATTTTTCTATATTCCTTTCCCGCCCACCTGGGACGAATTTCTAAAATTAAAGAAATTAGTTTTTATGTATTTGTGGGAGCTATATTTTAGAGCAAAAATCTCGTATATATCTTTTTTTCTGTTTGCGATATAAAGGATTATTTCAAATCATTTAGCACCCTCTTCCCCCTCTTGGGGCCTGAATTTCTAAAATTCCAGTAATAAATTTTTAGGTATTTGTATTAGAACAAACATTTCATGTACATCTGTTTTTTTGTTTGAGATATATAGAAGTATGTGAAACCACGTTTTGCACATATGAAATCACCTTTTGCCCCCTTTCCTCCCTTTGGGACCAAATTTCTAAAATTCCAGAAATTGGTTTTTAGATATTTGTGTTAGCTATATTTTAAAGCAAAAATTTTACGGATATCTGCTTTTTTCTTTGAGTTATGAAGGTTTTTGTGAAATCACATTTTGCCCCCTACTCCCCCTTGAGGGCGAATTTCGCAAAAATCGCTTCTTAGGGGGTGCTTACACTGTCACAATTTTACGTTCTACAATCTGACCCAGTTTCGAGTCAATGGTTCCAGTAGATTTTGCTGTGTGTTGATGAGTCAATGAGTGAGTGAGTGGAAGTACTCTTTTATATGTATAGATGAGTATTACGCAATTAGGGGAAGATAACAATATACAATTAATGCATTCAAATTTTATTAATTTATTTTGAACTAAAAATCAATACATTATTTGAATATGTGTTTAAGAATTTTACTGAGCGCTCTCTATTATTATTATTATTATTACTATTATTATTATTATTATTTTTTTTTTGAAAGGGTGTTTGTGACAGAATTTAATTTAGTACGATGAAAGTATATTAGTAGGTAAATGAAAGTGAGTGTATTAGTTGGTACGATGAAAGTATATTAGTAATTTAGTAGGACAGAATTTCATCCATAGTTGTTTTTTATTTTATTTTTTGTACAAAATAAAATAAAATAAAAGTTCAACTATAAGGGGTTTTACTCACATTTTTATTTTGATTCAATAAATGCCCAATGGTAATGCAGTGTTCGCTGATGTAAATAAATATATCCTCTTCCTTTTTTTGAGAAGAAATTAAATTCTGTTCATTCTATCTCACATAACTTTTTGAATTTACACGATACTTATTTGGGGTTTTCATATAATTTGCTCAATACTTTTGGCTATTAAATTATGAACATGAAATTTTTTAAAAGCTAGTGCATGCGTAGTTAAAAATTTAGTAAAAATGCTCATATTTTGCAAGATATTGAACATTTTTTTCATTCTGATTGCAGTATGCTGTGTCTAATGTAGTATGCCAAATTTCCTAAAAATTGATTTGCATTGTGTTTAATACCCAGTGCAAATTCATTCCTTTGCTCCCTAAGTGCTATAATTAAAAAAGTGGATTTTTTTTCCTTAATAGCAAACTCCTGAATATATGTGGTAGCCTCATAAAAATATATACAAATAATGAAAAAAATATTCATAATCACATGCTGCAGCCAAAACACATTTAAAACATTACTTTTTACAGGGGGATCCAAAACATTTTGATTCTTGTTTAATTTTTTACTGGTCTCCTTTTCCTCTTCAGGACAATTTTTGCTGAAATATATGAGGTATAACATGTTCTTTGTACTACCAAAATTTCAAGATGATTTCTAAAAAACTTTTCAAGATATTTGACAAAACACAATTTTTATTAAAATCATAATAAACTGATTGGAAGAAAATCATATTTAATGAAATTTTTTTATTTTTTAGACTGAGTGAAAATAATGCCTGGACCGGGAGTCGAACCCCGGATCTTTGACTTAAAGGCCAAGGCTCTACCAATTGAGCTATCCAGGCCGACAACCGGTCAGCATTACTCACTCAGACAACCTTTTGGCAGAAACATCTGGTCTATCATTTAGATAGCTCAACAGAAATAAGCCGCAGGTAAAGGAAAACACCATTAAACAATGGGAGAAAGAAATACAATTTTTATTAAAATCACAATCAACTGATTGGAAGAAAATCATATTTAAGGATTTTTTTTTTATTTTTCCGACTGAGTGAAAATAATGCCTGGACCGGGAGTCGAACCCCGGATCTTTGACTTACAAGGTCAAGGCTCTACCAATTGAGCTATCCAGGCCGACAACCGGTCAGCATTACTCAGACCAGATGTTTCTGCCAAAAGGTTGTCTGAGTGAGTAATGCTGACCGGTTGTCAGCCTGGATAGCTCAATTGGTAGAGCCTTGACCTTGTAAGTCAAAGATCCGGGGTTCGACTCCCGGTCCAGGCATTATTTTCACTCAGTCGGAAAAATAAAAAAAAATCATTAAATTTGATAAAACATCTAAATTCGAAAGTGTCCAAATATTTATTGGTAGGTAGTGTACGCACAATGACTTTTATTTATATTAAGATTTTTTGTGATAACTATGTTGTAACTTCTATTGGATGGTATTGCTCTAAACTTAATATGTGAAATAGCAGATATATCTATCCACGTTTTATTTGTCTGTGTTTTTTCCCCATCATATTCTTCTCTTCTAATAACAATGTTGTCTGTCTATTACTAATTCTACACCGAAAGTTTGACAATGTTCATAGGTGGATATTTTTTCTATCATCAAGTTTTTGAATACCAAGGGGTGATCTAGATCTACTAAATTTTGTACACAGGTATATCTTTACAAGATCTGATCCTATACAAAACCCGATGTTTCGATTTAATTTTTTCTATAAGACCTGTGGAAAATGGCATCTTGTTTTAGGAACAATTTCATATGAAAAATTAACGTGAGAAAGTATTTTGTGAAACTAGTATCGTATTTCATTTAAAATTTTTGTCGAATCGGTGAAAAATAATGTCATAGTTAAGAGGCAAGTTTTATTTAGATTTGAAAACTTAGCACAAAAAATAACCTGTGAAATTTTAAGAGTCAAATTTGAAAAACAAAAGATTTGTTTTATTGGATATTTATTTTTAAACTATATATAGAACTGAAACTTAGCTATAATTAATAATTTATTTTAAATTCTACAAATAGTATTTTTCAGATAATAAATGCCCTCCAGTGTGTGTAATTCTACTTTGAGTGGAAGCTGGGATTTTGTACAGATAGACTTTTCATGGTTCGTAAATGGTGGTGTCAGAGTATGGTGGTGTCTAATACAATCCTTAATTGAAGAACTGGTGTACAAACAATAATTAAACATAGAAACTTCTTTACACACCATAAAATTAATGAAAGCATTACGGGTTTCTAAAGGATATGGAGTTTCTTCTTCAGGTGCCAAAACATATGCTACTGTCTTGGAGGTAAAAGCAAGACTGCATTAAACAGGAAAACTTCTTCACACACTATAAAATTAATAAATATCTACCAGTTTCGAAAGGACGTGGCCTTTCTTCTTCAGGTACGAAACCCGTGCTATTGCCATTATTATTGTGGTGTCTGTCAAAGGTTTAGAACATTGAAAGAATATGCGAACAGGAATTTGTCGGGTTTCTGTAAGTGTTTTCACGGTCAAAATTTTTAAAAGCAACACATCAGATTCAAGTAGAGTCACTCATGGCAATAGAAATTCCCTGACAGGGGGATACTGTATATAGACGTAGAAGGAGTTTATCGTACTTGTATTTAACACGGTGCCGCTTTGTGTCTTTACTGTGTCCACCATACCAAATACACACTGCAATATTATTATTATTATTAATGCAATTTTATTTGTTAGTGCTCCTTGCCATGTTGGGGTCTACCATGAAAATCTATTTAAGCCACAAGGATTCCAAAATTCCGAGTACCCGGCACCCGTGGATTCCAAAAGTCTGAGTTTTTTTTTTTTTTTTTTTAAATAGCTGGTCCTTCTATAAATGAATTTAAATAAATATATAAGGTGAAGTTAGGAGAGATTGCGCACAAAGGGGATCGGCAGGAAGGAGTACAATGGGCCCTCTGAAACTTCAGGTAGTTCCACAATATCGATAACGGAATGCCCAATTAAATGTGCATGTTCATTGCTTGAACCTTCTAAGATTAAACATGGTTATTTTGTTTCGTTTTCAAAAATGTTTGCTTAAATTTTCCAAACCCTTTCTAGGAATTTTTATAGAATGGTAGCATTACAAAATATTTTTAAATTAAACTATTTACTATGGACTCGTTTATAAATTTTACTTGTGGCAGGTGGTTGCATAAAAGTTGCATCATTTATAACGATGAGTGCAACGATTATAGACAACGACATATTCAACAAACAAGAAACCATTCAAACTGAAAAGAAACTTTATTAATTTTAAGTTAAACATTATTATCTAGTAACTAAATGTTACTTTTTATTATCTAGTCTTGTTTTTTTTATCTGCTTCTTTAATTTATTTTCTTTAAAATGAAGTTTTTTATTTTTATTTTTTTTCATTTTCTGTTAATTATTAAATTGAAATACCTACATGTAATACAAAAATATTTGTTTACAAAAATCTTATACCAATGCCATTTAAATGCAATTATCATTGTTGACAATTTAATTGTAAGTTAAAATTAAGCGCAATAACTCTCCTACCCATTTGCGCAATCTCTCCTACCATGTAAGGAGAGATTGCGCAAAATAGCTCTCTTGGTTTTATTACAGCTGTTGCTTTAAATCATAGTATAACAACAAAATAGTAATGGAAATGCGTAGGAGAAGGATCACTTCAAAGCTATGCATCAACAATTTATAAAAAATCTAAATTTTAATTTTTTGGTAACGTTTTGTTGAATTGTGTGCAAACTCTCCTAGCTTTGCCTTATATTATAAAGATATAAATTAAAATTATCTTAATGTAGAAAAATATTTTTTTATGAATTATCAAGAGAATCACTCACTGTTTAACATGTACAAAAGTTTAATCATAGTTTTTTTATAGTAAATATTTTACCTATAGAATTTGGTGCAAATTTAATGAACACATGCTGAAATATAGCCATGGGGAAAATCACAGGAGGTGAGACATACTGGAAACTCTTTCGAAGGAACAACGGTATGATTTCGAGGTCCTAACAAGAGTGCTGGAGCTGCGCTTTGGAGAAAAACATTCTAAAGAATACAGTCACCTCCAGTTACAGTCGGCAGCAAAAGCATCCGAGCACTAACAAAAATTCCTATGTAAAAAAGTACACTTAATACAGTTTTGTTAAATAAATCCTTGCCGAATCCTGTTCATACAGCCGTATTCAACATTAACTTCAACTCCCGGTTCAATGCAAAAACTTGAAAAGCGTCTAAAGGCAGGGTGCAGCTTTCTAAAAAACTGACCGGCTTTTTCTGCCATCTAGCGACGAAGATTTCATATAATCTCTGATTGGTTACTTTCCGATAAAAAAATTGAAATGTAACTATGCCGCTAGATGGCATAAGCAACGCATCAAATTTTGCTGAAAAGACGTACCCCGGCTTTATGCACTTTTCAAATTTTCATGTTCAACCGGGAGTTGAGGTTATTGCTGAATACAGCCGTTAGTCAGTCTAAGAATACGATTCGACAAGGATTTATTTAACAAAACAGTATTAAGTGTACTTTTTTTACATAGAAATTTTTGTTAGTGCTCGGATACTTTTGCTGCCGACTGTAAAGTCCCGTTACCAAAAAGCGGGTGAAAGTTTACAAGAGTTGGCATCGGATATTCAGAGACTATTACACTTAACTTTCTCAGACTGCCATGCTGAGAGTCGTGATACTTCATTGATGTCGTGCGAGATCCAGAGATTAAAAAAACCCTGATTCGCCAATGTCAAGGACGTCTGGTCAGCTTTGGTGTATTCTTTGAAGATTGAGGCAGTCCAACAAGCCCCCCCCCCCAGTAAAGACCGCCACACCATCAGAGTAGTCTCTTTAGATGTGATTCCCAAGATGATATGGAGAAAATAAAGAAAAATCTGGTCGACATCACAAGGAGATTACATAGTTTGGAGACTACTGAGTAAGATAAGTATCTGAAGATCAAGTGTTGGAGCTGTGGAAGAACTGGATACGTGAAAAGAAGCTTCCCAATGCGAAAAAATAAGAATAGCCAGATGCCGTATGATTCTCCATACTGGAGAAAACGTAACCATCATTAGAACGGATGTAGTGTAAAGCCTTAAAGAGAAGATTAGCTGGACGCCGCCCTACGTGAATCTCCAGACTGTGACCGGCGACGAAATCAAAATCTATAAAAAAATGAACTTGACCATCATATCTGAAAATGCCAATTACCATCATGTGGCATATGTGGCAGATATAAGTGATCTTCTACTCCTTGGACTTAATTTCTTGAAAAATATAATTTCCAACTGGATTTTAAGAACAATGAACTGCATTCCAATTCAGAAGACATAGCTGTGTTTAACACTGAAAATCCACATTCAACCAATTTGTCAGATAAAAGCTAAATCCGAAATTTCCATCCCTCCACACACTGAGATAATAATTTCCGGAACACCCCTAAAGAACAATGCTTCCGCTATGGACTGATTGAATACCCGAATCCAGACAATAGCCTGAAAGGAGTTTTGGTGGCTTCATCTCTGGTTGATCTTTCAAAGCGCATTATTCCTGTGAGAGTCGCCAACATAACAGATAAGGTAAAGACAGCAAAGAAAGATGAGGTGTTAGGAACCTGTACTCATGTTACATGCATTAACCGGCATACGCAATCAACCGATGTAATGTCTTCTGAGAGTTTAAAAACAGAATTATTCAAGAATGCAGAATTAGGAAATGAACAGAGACGTGATGCAGAGAAGTTACTCTATGAACTTAGAGACCTGTTTTCTCGAACACTTGAAGGCGTCGGAAGAACGAACATCTCCCAGCACAGAATTGACACAGGAAATCATTCTCCAATCAAGCAACATCCAAGAAGACTTCCATTTACTAAGCAGGAAGAGGTGGTTGAGATACTAAATGAGATGCAGCGTAATAACATCATCAAACCATCAACGAGTCCTTGGGTCTCTCCCATAGTTTTGGTGCGAAAGAAGGATGGTTCAAAAAGATTCTGCGTGGATTATCGTCGTTTAAATGACATGACGAAGAAAGATAGCTACCCTTTTCCCAGAACTGATGACACTTTAGACACACTTTCTGGCAATCAGTGGTTCTCGACTTTGGATCTGAAGAGTGGCTGTTGGCAAGTAGAGTTACATCCTGACGATCGCGAGAAGACTGCATTCACTACGGGACAAGGATTGTGTCAATTTAAAGTTATTCCATTTGCATTATGTAGTGCACCTGCAACATTTGAACGCCTGATGGAGGACTTTCCTATGAAGGACTTCCTTAAAAGGACTTTCCTATAAAGCCTATCTTCTGTACCGTGACGATATTATCATTGTGGGGCATACTTTTGCAGATCATTTAAGAAACATACGTAAGGTTCTATAGCTAACCTCAAATTGAATCGTAGCAAGTGCAACTTGTTCCGTCGTGAAGTGAGTTATCTTGACTATATAATCTCTGTTGAAGGTGTGAGTACAAATCCCGAGTAAATCTCTGCAATTGAGAACTGGTGTCAGTCTGAAAACGTCCATCAATTACGAAGATTCTTAAGTTTATGTACAGTAGGGTGGGTGGGGGGGACGCAACACTCGTTGTAATTTCGTTATTAATTGACGCAGAAAAATCTAATAGACACCATTCAACAGGATATTAAGTGCACTTTTTGAAAATGATGTCAAATTTTGAATTAGGGGTCATCTACATATTGAAATGAGCGTCAACTTTGATTTTTTTTTTTCAATAGCAACACCCTATTTTGATTTCATAATTGAATTCCTGAGAGTCTGGCAGTGCGGAAAAGTATACAGTTTGTATACTTTACTTTAATATTCCTAGAGTTATAACCAAAAATGTGTTAGGGGTTTACTGTAAATCTAGCAAAATAAAATTAAGATCCTACAAAAATTAGACAAAATTTTACAGTTTCACAGCGGAAATTTTTTAAGAAAAAAAGTATTATAAAAATTAATAATAATAAAACGGTATCATTCTTACAGCATCTTGGCTATCTTTGATTTCGGTTTTTTAAATACGTTTATACTTAAATATTTTATTAGAGAAAATATTTTAGATTGGTCAGACAGCATTTTTTGAAAAATGTGCAATATTTTTCAATTTCAAAGTGTCATTGCGGCTATGCTGATCACGAATAAAACTTAAATTTTCCTTCACTTTATTTTGCAGGTGCGACATTATAAACGAGCTGAAATAATTTATATACATATATATACACATAACGATGCATAAACTAAATCATTTCCGATAAATTATTGTAATGTATCATAAAGTAAACATTAATCAATTTTAATCGTACTTACCCGTTTTGGTCAGTTTACCTCTTTGAAACTGTATGATTTGTTTTATAACTTCTATGAAAATATAGTTTTTTAATTAAAAGATATATATAAAAGTAATTTTTAAAGATTAAAGTATCCTTAAAATAATCCTCCCTCCTCACAAAAAATAAATAAATAGTAAAAATAAAGCAATATCTTATACTATTAAGTGAGCAATATTTGCATATATATATATGTATATTTCACTGTTCTCGAAAACGGTAGCTCGGACAGTCACGCGATTTAACACAAAGGTGCCCTCCAAAGGGTCAATGTGTACATCGAAGTCAGATTTTCGAATTTTTGATTAGTTTTGTTTTAATTAATAAAAATATGAAAACAAAACTTCCCATTTCTACAATGACGCAGATGGAGGATCTTAGGAGAGATTTGATTGGTTTATTTGATTTTCATTGATTTGAGTGTATTTTACATTGAACTATATACAGCTACGTTATGAGGAATTACAAGAGATTTGATTGGTTTATTTGACTTTCATTGATTTGAGTGTATTTTACGTTGAACTAGAGCTACGTTATGAAGGAATTACGAGATATTTGATTGGTTTATTTGATTTTCATTGATTTAAGTGTATTTTACGTTGAACCAGAGCTACGTTTATAGGAAGTACGAGAGATTTGATTGGTTTATTTGATTTTCATTGATTTGAGTGTAATTTTACGTTGAACTAGAGCTACATTAGGAGGAATTACGAGAGATTTGATTGGTTTATTTGATTTTCATTGATTTGAGTGTATTTTACATTGAACTAGAGCTACGTTTATAGGAATTACGAGAGATTTGATTGGTTTATTTGATTTTTATTGATTTGAGTGTATTTTACGTTGACTACGTTACGAGGAATTACGAGAGATTTGATTGGTTTATTTGATTTTCATTCATTTGAGAGTATTTTACGTTGAACTAGAGCTACGTTATGAGGAATTACGAGAGATTTGATTGGTTTATTTAATTTTCATTGATTTGAGGTAGGGGTGTCCAGTGATTTTTTTTTATTTAATTTATTTTTTAACATGTTTGTCAGTGATTGCTACGAAAAGGAGTTTCGTACGTTTTCAGATTCATGCACAGCGAGTTAGGGGTGTCCAGTGATGTTCTTTTGGTTTTAAAAGGCGTGATAGTGATTGCGGCAGAACCGAGTTACGTGCGTTTTCAAATTTGTGCACAGCGGTGTAGGACTGTCCAGTGATTTTTTTTTTTTTCATGTTCGTGAAGCATACATACGTGCGTTATAGTGATTGCTGCGAAAACGACTTACGTGCGTTCTCTGATTAGACCATTCATCGAATAGTGTTTTTTTACTGTACGAGTAACAGCTTCAACTGTTTCCAGAATATTCGAAGAATTAACATTTCTATTTGACTGTAATAATAACTTTGTTGCACAGATTCGAGAAGTTCAAAAAATGTTTGCTATTGTCAAGGAAATCCCATACTAAAACTGTGAAGAAATTAGTCGCCAATCGAAATATATTTATTTAAACGTTTGAATTATTCAATTAAAAAGAAATCCTTTAAATATAGTGCCCAGCGAAGCCTGCTAGTAAGAACTAAATGATTAATCTTTTGACTATGAGGGTAAAGCTATTTAACATGTCTGCTTTGCATACCAATACCATTCGTTTTTTTTTAATTGACAATTTTTACGTTCCACCTATACTTCTCTATTTTAAACAGTAAGCCCCGTCTATTTAGTTGATTTTTTCCTTCTAGTGTTCGTTTAAAGGGCTCAAAATTATCACCAGCAATTGATGAGGCAAATGCTACTTGTTTGTATTTTTGCCAACGTAAAATAAGGGGTTTAATACGAATACGCAAAGTCACTTTTTCTTTTTCGTTTCTATATTCTTTTGTTTTAGAAGAATGATAAAAGGCGGGGCTTGTTTTCTTTAGAAAACAAAAATTAGTTTGTTAACATTGCCTAAAAATCATCTTTTTGTTTTCAATTCTTCGTGTTTGACATTGCTGTTATACAGTTTGACCCGTAAATAAAAGTTAAAAATATTTTTTTTTAATTTTCACTGTTATTTTCTTCGTTATCTCATGTAAAACTTTATAAGAGATAGCCCACTAAGCCTCTCTAAAAGAAGATTTATTTATATCACGAAACTAATAACTGCCATGAGCTGTAAATTTGCACACCCATATTTTTCAGCATTAGGATTCATTTTATGTAAAAATTAATGTTGGTTATACTTCTCTATTTTAAAGTAATTTTTTCTCTATTTTAAAGTAATTTTCATAATTTTTTTTAATATGAATTTATTAATATTTTTCCTAATTAAAAATATTTTTCAAAATCAAACGTGGTAATGGATTACATTTAGGTTTCTTCACTCTCGTAAAAAATATATATATATATATATCGATCAAATTATTTTTTGTGAAGATATTAATAAAAGTTTGAAATATGAATTTAACATTAGCACCTTCAAACTTTGAACGCTTATAACGCTATTAAAAAATAAGTTAAATATACAATCAATATTTTTTTTCGCATCTTCGCAACCCCAGCAATTCAAATATAAAATAAAAATAGGGTATTACTATTAAAAAAAAAAAAATAATGTCGGTGAGCGTTTTAATATGTAGACAACCCTCAATTCAAACTTTCACTTCATTTTCTAAAAGTACTAACAATTCCCAGTCGAATTATACCTATTACATTTTTGTGCATCGATTAGTAAGGAAGTTACATTGAGTGTTGGGTCCCCCCCCCCTTCCCCGACTGTACGTACTACAGGAAGTTCATGAAAGGCTTTTCAAGTATTGCCAGACCTCTCCACAAGCCGACGGAAGCTAAGAAACAAGTTCCTGTGGACAGAAGAATGTGAAAAATCATTCAAGAGACTTAAAGAGACCCTAACATCATCATCACCTATTATTTTGACGTATCCACGGACTGACAAACAATTCATATCGGACACTGATGCAAGTGATGAAAGTGTCGATGCTGTTTTGTAGCAAGAAGTTCAAGGCCAAGAGTGTGTGGTTGCCTACTGGAGTAAATGCTTGTTTAAATCGGAGCAAAACTACTGTACCACCAGGAAAGAATTACTTGCCATCATAAAAGTCATAGAACATTTCCATTATTATAAGTACATCCTTGTTGTGATGGACTATTTCACCAAGTGGCCTAAGGTGTATCCCATTCCTGATCAAGAGGCATGCACAGTTGCAGAGGTTCTAGTGCAGGAATGGATGTCAAGGTATGGTATACCTCTACAGCTTCATACTGATCAAAGTACGAACTTTACCTCTGCTGTATTCAAAGGACTGTGTCAGCTACTTGGCATAAACAAAACTCAGAAGTCCAGCTCAGATGCTGTTTGGATGTGAACTTCGGCCTCCTGTTTGGTTGTACACAAGATGCACCTTCATCGCCAGAAGAAAACGTCCAACATCTCCAGGTTCGATTTGAAGACATACACAACTTTGCTCGGGAGCAGATTCACAAGCAGGCATGAGAGTGCAGAATATTAAAAAAAGAGGAAACACGCGTGTTCATAAAATTAACTTCAAATGAAAAATAATGCGCGTGGGATCAAACTGCACAAATATGTTCATAAAATTTATTTCAAATAAAAAATAATGTGTGCAGGGAAAAACTAAACAAATTAGCAGTTATTTGAACATTCAATTTTTTTATCAAATTATTTTTAAACTAGTCTTAAATGCAAAAACAGTAAAAAGCATTGTAAAATCAATTCTATTAAAGTGTAAAAAATTCCTAAATTTTAAATGTAACCATTTCCTTGTATTTAGGATGCAAGTTTTGTTTTAGTAACTCATAGTACAAAATATGCTTCTAAATACCAGGATAAAAATTTTGATATCAGTTCCACTAAAGTTAAAACATAAAGTTCTAAAGTTTGGCTACAATCTATAAGGAACAGCCTGTTTTTTGCCGAATTTACTGGTTCCTAAAAGTTAAAAAAAGAAAGAAAAAAAAAAAAAAAAGAGAAAGAAAATAATTGACTATTCATTAAAGCTCTAGATTAGCGGCCGCCAGTTGCCAGTTGGCGACCATTACACTGAAAGTATCTACCAAAAAAATCAAACCCTAGTCGCCAAAGATGGCGACTATGTAATATTTTGCATAGTTAAAAAAAAAAAAATAGTAATCAAAAACATGGATCCTACGAGGTATTATCCTTTGCTCGGCACATCATACAGCCGGAGAAGAGAAGAAAAGACCACAAGGACCTCTAATGGCATCATTGCTGTACTGTGAGAGCGTTTCTTTTTAACTTTCCACTTGTATGCATGGTAGCAAAGCTCTATGACTTCAAAGTGCGATGCTCTACTTTAGCTGAGGCGAGCATTATGTGGTATTTGAGCCATTCGTTTTCTGAAAGAGTAAGGAATGTATGCCATAACTACTACCTGGGAAACCGGGGCGGTGCCCCGTCGCCATCTGAATATAGGGGGCCCTCAAGTAAGAGACATTAAAATATATCTTTTTAAGTTAAATATATTAAGTTTCATTTAAAAAAATTAAAAAATCTATCCTTGCTAACGATATTTACACAATACAACAATGCATAAAACAAAATAAACTCTATCACGCCCGTCCGAAATGTAATAATTGAAAAAATGTCAATAAGGAAATGTAGATAAGTTTCGTACAGACTACAGTCGGCAGCAAAAGTATCCGAGAACCAGCCAATAATTCTGATATAAAAAAAGTACACTTCATAGTGTTTTGTTAAATAAATCTTTGTCGAAACATGTTCTTAGACTGACTACGAACATGACTCGACAAGGATTTATTTAACAAAGCAGTATTAAGTGTATTTTTTTTAAATAGGGATTATTAGTAGTGTTTGGATACTTTTGCTGCCGACTGTATACTAGAAAGTACTACGATTATTTGTTATTGTCGTTGCTATTGTTTGTTTTTAGTAACTAAATTTTGTAAAAATAATAAACTATCTAGTTTCATATACAATTAGAAGATAAAAGTCAACGAAGAGCATGCTATTGAGATACGAAAGTTTTCGCTGTCTGTATATCTTTCCACCATTCTGTACTGCAGTAGCGGTCATAAAAATCATTCATTTTACTTGAAATTTGGTAAGAATTTTTATGAATCACACGAAATTAACTTTTTTTTATGTGTATAGTGTTTATATCTAAGGTTGGTATGCAAAGAGCAAAGATACACAAAAGAGCTTCGTACCATTACGATCTATGAAAGGCATTTCTTTAAAGTGCTTTTTAACATCATTATTTAACATTTATAATAATGAAATTAACATACATTATTAAGATGCTTAAAGGCATAGTTTCTGTACAAAATCGTGCTCATAAAATTAAAAATTAATTTACGAGGTTATACAAAAGAATTTCGATACCTTATAAATTGCGCAGAGTAGTTATAGTCAACATAATACAATCTGATATTAAAGGGAGACTTGGTGCTGGTTTATGAAAACCAGTAAAAACTACAACGTCAGAAACGCCAAAGAAAAATATTTGGGAAGCAGACAGCTGTTTTGGTAGCCTTTAGCGTACAGTCTTCAGTGGATAAAGAAATCATAGAGAAGCAAGGGCGTATCCAGATTTTTTTTTTTTTTTTTTTTTTTTGGGGGGGGGGGACAACTTTCACTCAGATGTTGGTCACGCACCCGCACAAATGCACACCAAAAGCGCGTGCGCTAAAGTTTATCCCCCCCAATAACCTTAACCTAAAAAAAAATATATAAGTTATTGCCTTAAACTTCGTATCTAGGAATAGTAAAATGGTTATGCGCTATAAATAAGATAGGTTACAACGCCGCATGGTGCCAAACAGCGGAATTAATGTTCCTAAAATCGGAAATGGCAAGAAAAGATTTTAATAAAAATAATAATAATTCTAAGGAACGCCTTGGGCCTAAAAATAATAGGACTAGTCCTGCAAAATGCACAAATCTCTGCTAGAGACTTCCTTAATCCGTGACATTATAAACTGCTGACAAACGGAGAAAAATCTCTAAAAACTGGACTCAAAGTAGTCCAGTTAATAAGGCTTCGAGCTCGTAATTGAAGGATTTAGCGATCGGTACTGGAGCCATCCAAAGACTTTCATGTAGATTAATGGTATCTGGGGTACGTAAAATTCGTCGTGTCTTCGCTGTTCCATAAATATAATACCTCTGGGTATACTGAAGTTGGGAAAACATCTCGTTTTAAATTGTGATGGCATGATTCAGGACTAAACTAGCAATGAATTCGAGACCATCGCTATGCTTTCTGTCTAGCTTTAGTGTAATGTTAAGCTCATTCAAGTTTAATATAACAAAAACTGGCTGACATCCTAATTCAGTGGTACAGTGTATGATTCCTGTTCGAAACAACCATATTTCAAATACTTTTTTTTTTTAGATATAGTTTCTTTTAATACAGCTGAGATATACCTATCCATAAAGAGAAAAATTTAGTCCAGCTACGCCACCTGCTGGGTCATATACCCAAAAAGCTAATCAACAAAAAATTTATATTTAAGTTTCCAAAAGTAGTCTAATGGTGTTTAATGCATCTAAAAACATGTAAATCGATTGAAAATGTTTAAAAGTTTCCAAATCCAATACTTTAGGCTCGAGCTCCTAGATCCCCTCCTCTGGAGAGAAGTGCTCATATATATAAAAAAGGAACCGAATATATATATATATATATATATATATATATGAGCACTTATACATACATATATATATATGAGCACTTTTCTCTGATTTCTTTATGCACTGAAGACTGTACGCTAAAGGTTAGCGAAACAGCTGTCTGCTTCCCAAATACTTTTCTTTGGAGTTTCTGACGTTGTAGTTTTTACTGATTTTAATAATACAATCTGATTAAAAAATATCAGCTATTATACTATGATAAAATGGTCATCACTCAACATATTTTATTATTTTTCATAAAATATTCATTTAAATTTTAGTGCATACTTATACCATAGCTGCCAAGTCTCCAGTTTTTCAAAGGAGACTTAATACCAAAAAGTTTTTATAATTGTTTTCAGCTTATTTAATTTCCGAAAATATATGTGGCATATTTCTTTTAAAATATATTCGTGTTAAATTTGATTAAAAAATTAAAAAGGTTTGCAGCTATGCTTATACTATTTACACTGTGTTCAAAATTTAGAAAAACATAAATCATTAAATTTTTTTAAAAAATATTTTATAATGTTTATTCAACTTAGTTTCTTTCGCAGTTTTAGTTACGGAATACTTATATTTATAACAAATTTTTATCCAAATTTAGTATACTTGTCTACATGCAGAAATATAATATTTATTCTATGATGTTATTGGGAATAACATTCTAAAATAAAGTGCAATATCAGTGAATTTTTTTGTTAAATGTAGTGCAATTTATGCATTTGTCCATATCCCTTTCTGATCCAGACCATATAATTGTGCGGGTTAGACATCCACTTACCTTTTTTTTTCTCTGGAACAGTCGTATGTAATAAAACCAGGAAACGGACAATCGAGTTAATTAGCAGAAAGTGTAAAGTACAATTTTCAATCAACAAATGTTGGTTATAGTCCTTTTTTTTCTTTCAGTTTGCAAAAACAGAAGAATGTAATGTTTTAAGATAAAAAATGTTCTGGGTTGAAAAGGGTTATAGTGGTTGAATTCTACCCTCTTTATCCTGTTTCAAATGAATGAGATATTTTTATGTAAGTTCAACCCTAGCATTTTATGTATCTTCATAATAAAAAATATTTCTATTAAAATTTTATAATATGTTTTTGTTGAGTATAGTATTTTTTTTCCATTTTAATTTATTAATATTACTAACAGAGAACGATTTACTTACTTTCTTTGTTGTCAGTAGACTTAATCTAAAGGTGGCTACCAAAAGTACAAAAGTGGCGTCGCCAGTGGCTACCATTCATTCAATGCTTGTGTAGAGCATGACTATTCACACAACTGAAAAGTCTGAAGTTAATAGACATGTATAATAATAGAGAGGAATTATTTTTAAAATAATTCTTAATTGATTTCATATAAATTTAATGAAAAGCAAACTAATTTTATTTCATTTAAAATATACCTTATATAGGCTTTTCAATTTTGGCTGATCAATTTCGATCACAATCGTGATCATCTTCAGAGCCACTTGTTACGTCTTCGTCCTTCGTTTTATAGTTTCGCGGTTTGTTGTCAGAGTTCCTTCGCTTCACTTCGGATTCTTGTAAGAGGTGTTGCCATGCAGCTGGGATAATGGAATGTTCTCTATTGTTTACTGTGTTGGGGTTAGTGATAATTTCAAGGGCCTCCCGTTTTAGAGCGTAGTTATGGTTATTGTAGGGAGCTATTTTTTGGATGTTAATAGAGTTAATGCTTATTGGGTTATTATTATGGGTAGTGGAGAAAGCGGTAGAGGTTTTTCCTAGTTTAAGATCTGCACGGTGTTCTTTTTCACGATCGGCTATTTTTCGTTTAGTCATCCCGATGTAGCAGGCTTTTTTACTATTGATATGTTCGAAGTTGATTTTATAAATTCCGGAGGTGTGGTTTTGTGGAATGGGGTCTTTTTCGTTCCGGATGTGTTGAAAAATATTTTTGTCAGGTTTTATTGGAATGTTTACGTTATTATTTTTGGCTTCATTTTTTATTTTAATGCTGGCGCCGTTACAAAAAGGGATTGCAGTGGTAAAATTAGGTTTAGGTTTCTGGGCGTTATTGATTTTGTTAAGAGATTTTAGGCGTTTTTTGTATAATTTATTTATAAGATTTTTAGAGTAGTTAGCTTTTGCGGCGATTTTTTTGATATTGTTAAGTTCTTTATTTAGTAATTGTTTGTTAGAGCAGATTAGAATAGCGCGGTTGATATAAGATTGAATGGCGGATAATTTGTAAGTGATGGGGGTTTTACAATTTTTGTTTATAATTTCAGTGTTAGTAGTGGGTTTTCTGTAAACGGTAGTGTCGATGGTGTTATTAGGGTTTTTTATGATTTTTATATCAAGAAAGTTTAGAGTATTGTTTGTTTCTTTTTCGATTGTGAATTTAATGTTATTATCTAAGGAATTAAGGTTTGTTAGAAGGTTATCTGGATTTTCAGTGTCGGGAATGATGGCAAAGATGTCGTCCACATATCTAGTCCAAAGTTTACAATTTTTGATTATATGGTTGGCTGAATTTTCAATAAGGCGGAGTTTCAATTCGGCAATGATACCTGAGATAGGGCTCCCCATAGGGACGCCTTGATTTCGATGGTAAGTATTATTATTAAAGTTAAAATATGATTCATTAAGGAGGAGGTTATTTGCTCTAATTAAAGTTTCACTGGTTTTATTGTCTCCAAATATGTTGGTTAATTTAGTATTAATAATTGCTGTGATTTCTGAAATATTGATGGAGGGGTAGAGATCTTTTACATCAAAACTAACGAGTTTATCGGTATAATTTATATTTGTATTACGGAGTTTATCTAGGAACATTTCATTTGAGTTTATTGAGTAGTTAGAGGGAGGGAGAAGGGCTATGTAAATGCTTTTCATGTATTTTTCGAGATGGTAGGTTGGGCCTTCAGCTTTATTTACTATAGGGCGGAGAGAGGGGGGGTTTTTGTGATCTTTATATTTAGCAAAGAGACGTGGTATTGTGGAGGCATGGTTATTGAATGTTGGTTTGTTATTGTTGGGCCATTGGCCTGTTTTTATAAGATCTTTTGTTTTACTTATGAGTTTATTAAGAGGTGAGGGGTGGGTTTTTGTAGCTTTTAGTTTTTTAATGGTTTCTTGCATCATTTCATTATAATGGGTTCGGTTCATAATGGTAATAAGATTTGTTTTGTCTGACATAAGAAAAGTTAAATCACGATTGTTTTTTAAGTTTTTAAGACATTTGATATCTTCGGAGTCATTATAGGTTTTATTTACTTTAGAGATGGATTTTATAGCGGTGTTCCGGATTGTTTGTTGTTTGAAAGCTGGAATGTAGTCAATGGCGGTTTCTATGTGAGCTATTGTGTCTTTTAAGTTTGGTTTGTCATTTAGGATATATTTAGCGCCTAATTTTAATAGGGAGTCTTGATGTGAGTTTAGTTCAAATGTAGAAAGATTATTATATGGGTGAGTTGTAGGGGTATGGGTTTTTATAAGGTTAGGGTTTTCTTTTATGATTAAGTTATGCAATTTTTTCTGGTGCCGCTTTTGTATAATACTTTGTTCGATTTCTGTGAAATGGTTAATTTTGTTGGTTAAGTGGTTGAAGTCTTCAGGTTTAGTTTTCAATTTTAGATCGTGTTTGAGTTTACTGTTTTCTATTTTTAATTTGAAGATGAGAACGGATTTTTGTTTAATAATTTTCTTTAAAATTGAAATTTCAAATTGTTTAGGTGAAATTTCAATTTTAAAATTTTAAAATTTGAAATTTCAATTTTAAAGAAAATTATTAAACAAAAATCCGTTCTCATCTTCAAATTAAAAATAGAAAACAGTAAACTCAAACACGATCTAAAATTGAAAACTAAACCTGAAGACTTCAACCACTTAACCAACAAAATTAACCATTTCACAGAAATCGAACAAAGTATTATACAAAAGCGGCACCAGAAAAAATTGCATAACTTAATCATAAAAGAAAACCCTAACCTTATAAAAACCCATACCCCTACAACTCACCCATATAATAATCTTTCTACATTTGAACTAAACTCACATCAAGACTCCCTATTAAAATTAGGCGCGAAAAATATATCCTAAATGACAAACCAAACTTAAAAGACACAATAGCTCACATAGAAACCACCATTGACTACATTCCAGCTTTCAAACAACAAACAATCCGGAACACCGCTATAAAATCCATCTCTAAAGTAAATAAAACCTATAATGACTCCGAAGATATCAAATGTCTTAAAAACTTAAAAAACAATCGTGATTTAACTTTTCTTATGTCAGACAAAACAAATCTTATTACCATTATGAACCGAACCCATTATAATGAAATGATGCAAGAAACCATTGAAAAACTAAAAGCTACAAAAACCCACCCCTCACCTCTTAATAAACTCATAAGTAAAACAAAAGATCTTATAAAAACAGGCCAATGGCCCAACAATAACAAACCAACATTCAATAACCATGCCTCCACAATACCACGTCTCTTTGCTAAATATAAAGATCACAAAAACCCCCCCTCTCTCCGCCCTATAGTAAATAAAGCTGAAGGCCCAACCTACCATCTCGAAAAATACATGAAAAGCATTTACATAGCCCTTCTCCCTCCCTCTAACTACTCAATAAACTCAAATGAAATGTTCCTAGATAAACTCCGTAATACAAATATAAATTATACCGATAAACTCGTTAGTTTTGATGTAAAAGATCTCTACCCCTCCATCAATATTTCAGAAATCACAGCAATTATTAATACTAAATTAACCAACATATTTGGAGACAATAAAACCAGTGAAACTTTAATTAGAGCAAATAACCTCCTCCTTAATGAATCATATTTTAACTTTAATAATAATACTTACCATCGAAATCAAGGCGTCCCTATGGGGAGCCCTATCTCAGGTATCATTGCCGAATTGAAACTCCGCCTTATTGAAAATTCAGCCAACCATATAATCAAAAATTGTAAACTTTGGACTAGATATGTGGACGACATCTTTGCCATCATTCCCGACACTGAAAATCCAGATAACCTTCTAACAAACCTTAATTCCTTAGATAATAACATTAAATTCACAATCGAAAAAGAAACAAACAATACTCTAAACTTTCTTGATATAAAAATCATAAAAAACCCTAATAACACCATCGACACTACCGTTTACAGAAAACCCACTACTAACACTGAAATTATAAACAAAAATTGTAAAACCCCCATCACTTACAAATTATCCGCCATTCAATCTTATATCAACCGCGCTATTCTAATCTGCTCTAACAAACAATTACTAAATAAAGAACTTAACAATATCAAAAAAATCGCCGCAAAAGCTAACTACTCTAAAAATCTTATAAATAAATTATACAAAAAACGCCTAAAATCTCTTAACAAAATCAATAACGCCCAGAAACCTAAACCTAATTTTACCACCGCAATCCCTTTTTATAACGGCGCCAGCATTAAAATAAAAAATGAAGCCAAAAATAATAACGTAAACATTCCAATAAAACCTGACAAAAATATTTTTCAACACATCCGGAACGAAAAAGACCCCATTCCACAAAACCACACCTCCGGAATTTATAAAATCAACTTCGAACATATCAATAGTAAAAAAAGCCTGCTACATCGGGATGACTAAACGAAAAATAGCCGATCGTGAAAAAGAACACCGTGCAGATCTTAAACTAGGAAAAACCTCTACCGCTTTCTCCACTACCCATAATAATAACCCAATAAGCATTAACTCTATTAACATCCAAAAAATAGCTCCCTACAATAACCATAACTACGCTCTAAAACGGGAGGCCCTTGAAATTATCACTAACCCCAACACAGTAAACAATAGAGAACATTCCATTATCCCAGCTGCATGGCAACACCTCTTACAAGAATCCGAAGTGAAGCGAAGGAACTCTGACAACAAACCGCGAAACTATAAAACGAAGGACTAAGACGTAACAAGTGGCTCTGAAGATGATCACGATTGTGATCGAAATTGATCAGCCAAAATTGAAAAGCCTATATAAGGTATATTTTAAATGAAATATAATTCTTAATTGTTTTTTTAATGAATTATTTAAAAAGATATTAAATTATTATTAAAAGGAATTATTTTTTTTTTAAATTTACTATTATTTATTTTACTTTCTACAAATTAAAATGAATATCTTTAAAATATAAATAAATGCAGCAAGTTTATTATTATTAAAAAAAAAAAGATAGGAATCTAAATTACAAATGAATAAAGAAATAAAAAGAAAATTCTCAAATTCTAATGTTTTGATTTGATTATCATGTCAAAATTTCTTCACTGCTGAATTTTGAAAAAAAAAAAAAAAATTCATTTTACTTAGTTTTTTATTTTTATTTTATTTATTTATTTTTCTTAACTAACTTGCTAGGATTTCTTATGTTTGGTGGCGCCATCTATCAAAGAAAAATAGTGTTAAAAGTTTCCCTGGTGCAGATTTCGGGATATTTTTATAGTTTCTAGTCTTTTTTAAAATGATTTATATATATATATATTCAGCTTTTCTAATTATCAAATATTTTAATTTATGGAAAATAAGAAAATCACAGAAAATTGTTAAAAAAAAGAAAAAAAATATATGGAAAATCACAAAAAAGCAGAAAACTGCAAATCCGCAGAAGAATCTCAAGGCAACGGAGAATGAAGATAAGATATGGTTTAAAGTTTACACAACACAATATGAATTCAAAGGAAGAGACAGTTTGGTTGTGGAACTCTATTCGATGTAAAGGACTCTCTCCTAAGCTACAGTGTAACTGGGATCCCTACATAGTCTTAAACACTGAATGACATCATTGTTAGAATTACTGAAACGGCTTCATAAAAACCGAAGGACATTATGATAGACCTGCTACGTACCACAGTTAATGACATTTTTAATTTTGTATATGTGTGATGTAAATATTTGCATATAAATATTTGTACTTATTTGTAAATATTTCTCACTTAATTTTGTAATCTGCATTGCTATTTTATTGTTATATGCAACTTCGTTTTTGTATTCTAGATTATATAACTTTAGTTTCGCCTTCTGACGAAGGGTTGCACTGCCTGGGATGTGCAGTCCTTTGGAGAGAGGCAATATTATGGATTTGTAAACACTAGTATATATGTAAACACTAGAGCTGGACGATATCAGAAATTAAATATCGCGATATATCATCAAGTTAATATCGATATTGGTGATATATTGCGATATTTATTTCAAGAGAAGGAAAATAGATATTTGCTACTTTTTAAAGACTAATGAACACCAATTTTAATGTATACAAGTGGGGAGTGTTTTCTATATGTATATTTATATTTTCTGGTATATTACTTCCAAATCCTTTTTATTAAAAAGAAAAAAAAAAAAAAAAAAAAGAAAGAAAATGCATAAATAGCAACACAATGTTTTGTGTTTCTTTTAATTTAGACCATTACTTTTAAGTATATTTCTGAATAGTTTGTCCCCCATTCTTTCTATTTTAAGATTTAATTATTTCAAAATCACATTTTAAGAGCTAATGGGTGATATGTGTTTTATTTACACAAAGTATATCAGCAAGATACATAATTATAATATAAATATACGCTTAAGAAAAATGAAGTTGTACTTACAATGTAGATGATTAATAAAATTTTGCGCAGAAGTCGTAACTTAACTATCTATCTATCTCTATATATATATCAATGATTCACTTATATACGGAAATTTAAAAAATAAATATTAGTAAGAGTTTAGTGCCTAATTCCCATCCCTGAGTATAAAGAAAGTTCATTTACTAATAGTCCTGTCAGTCATTGATAGCGATATGGTTGTAATTAAATTAATTTCAGTGAATAAGAAATGCACAGTAGAAATACTGTTTATAAAGTTTCTATAGAATTGCCACCAAATAAACTTTCTCGGTTGTAGAGTATTATTAATTTGAGACCCTATAACTCATAGGTATTCTAAAGGTCAATTACCTGCCATTTTTATTTTATTTTTTATCCACTTACCATATCATGATTTTTTTTTTAAAGATATATATATTGAATTCATATTTTGTAATGTTTTTATAATATTTGGAAATTGTATTATATTTATATACTAGTACCGCCCAGTGGTTGAAGATCAATCACTTTTTGCAAAGCAAAGCAAAACAACTGCCTTCTCATAAACGGAATTAAATTGCAGCACAGCAGGCGACCCCTGTTGGCCGATAGGCATGAGTCGTCCATGAAATAGAGCGTTCGAACTAAAGAAAAAAAAAAAAAAAGAAAAGAAAGAAAGAAAGGAAATCTTAAAAATGGTCAATTAGAGTTCAAGAAATCTCAAAACTTGTAACATCATCGAAAACTGGAAATCTAAATTTTTTCTGTATCTTATACTTTCTTCATATATATGTAGAAGGTAAAATAATAGATCCACTTTTTTAAGAATAAGTAGTCAATTTCAGTTAATTGAAATGCAAGGAAATCTCAAAACGTGTAAATTCATCGAAAACCAGAAATCAAAATTTTACCCGTGCCTTCTACTTTCTTCTTATGCATGCAGAAGCCAGTAATAAATCCACATTTTAAATAATAAGTAGTCAGTTTCAGTTAATTGAAAAGCAAGGAAATCTCAAAATGTGTAAATTCATCGAAAACTGGAAATAAAAATTTATCCAAATCTTATACTTTCTTCTTGTATATGCAGAAGATATAATAATAAATCAACTTTTTAAAAGATAAGTAATCAGTTTCACTTAAATGAAATGCAAGGAAATCCCAAAACGTGTAAATATATCAAAAAACGGAAATCAAAATTTATTTCGTATCTTCTTTCTTCTTATGTACGCAGAAACTAGTAATAAATCAACTTTTTAAAAATGAGTGGACAATTTCAGTTAATTAAAATGCAAGGAAATCTCAAAACGTGTAAATTCATCGAAAACCGGAAAAACGTTTATCCAAATCTTATATTTTCTTCTTATATATGCAGAAGATAGAATAATAAATCCAATTTTTAAAAAATAAGTAATCAATTTCAGTTAATTCTTTGTTTAAAAAAAAAAAAAAAAAAAAAACACTTGACGATATTTCGAATAATCCATGCAATTCCGAACAATATATCAACGAACCGATAGCAAGAACTAAACGCGATATACTGTTTGCAGTGTTTTCACTTTTCACCTGCGAGCGAAGAGCAGCTTCGATATTATTGGTGTGGGGATATTATCGAATGGGAAATAATATACTACTGCGATAACTTGATGAATGAGGAATGAAACATTTTATATGTTATCGTTCAAGGTCATACTTTTTAAGTAGTGGTTTCGATTTGAGAGTTCGCACAAATAAAGCAAAGGGACACATCGCAGGAATAAGGAAGAGAAAGTGTGTTTGGATCGTTTGCGGTTGGGGTTATTTTTTTGAGTTTAGTCAGTGAGTAAATAGGAGGTGAAGGTGTATTTGTATAAGATATTCGGCAGTCTGTTTGTTGGGTGTTTATGGGGTGGTACGGTGAGGCGGGAAAGCAGAATTTGAAGATATGGTGGTTGGTGTTGGACGCTGTTTATCGGCATATGGATCGATCGCACTGTGCGCACTAGGAAATATCGTTAGAGGGATATATTGGTAGAGCAAGAACTTAAATACTGTTATCGTGATATTAAAAAAATATCGATACTTGGGGATATATTGATAAATAATCTAGCCCTAGTAAACACAGAAATATATGAAAAAGTATGAGCAAAAATATTAACTATGTATTTAAAATCAAATTTTAGATTGAGTATAAAAAAAAGTGCACTTACTGAAAAAAATCTAAGTTGTTGTTGCAAAACATTTATATATTAAATAGAGTTTAAATATCTAGTAAAGAGAGAAATGAAATAACTCGCACATTGCTATTTCAAAACTTTTATTAATAACACTTAATAAAAAAAGAGAAGATAATACTAAATCAAAAATAGGTCTACACAATTCTCTTCTTAGTTTAAAATATTCTTAAAACTTTTTTAATAAGAAATGCACAAAAAAAATTTCGAAGTGTTCCTATTAAATTTATAAAATTTTAACCTAATGCCTAATTATCATATTTAATATGGATATGGCATTTGTGCGCTCAACAAGTTTTATAAATATCATAAAATTTGTATGAGTAATGGTCACATAAGAAATTGAATATGTAGGACTGGTTAAAATTTAGGCATTAGGATTTTTAAAAGATAAAATTTGTACATTTGGAGCTTACATAAAGCACTGTTCAATGAATACAAACAAACTTGTTTAGATTTCCACATAATCAAATTTTTATACAAACCTGATATCAGAAATTTACAGCTGCATTTTTAAAAAGAAATAGCATGGTTGCTAACTATTTTCGATTTTTTTTAAAAACTCGTAAATTGAACATTAAAAAAAAATCTCTGATAAAAGAAATAGTTGGCAACAATGAATTTAGAGTTACCTAATATACAAGATAAGAAATATCATGATAATTTACAAAAACAAGGTATTTGAAGACAAATTTTAAGTTGATCTAATTTAATTTGATAAAATATACAATTCATGCTGAGTATTTAAAACATCACATTGATCAGAAGATGCTAGTCTAGCATGAAAAAGGAATAGTAAAGAGAAAAATTGGTTATGAATACATAACTATCATCAATAAAATGTTAATGAATAAAAAAATATATACAAATTTCTTTTATATGGCGCTACTTCTCTTACTTTCTGCTCACATTGGCCATCAAGGTAAATTCACTCAATTTTTTTAAAACATTTTAAATTATAAGTACAACATAATTAATGATTTCTCTTTTATGATTTATTTAAAAGAAACAGATATTAAACAAATATTTGAAAATAGATTAAACAGAATAATCAATACTTTTTAGTAAAATATACATAAGTAAATTAACAAATTAAAAACTTAACAGACAAAAATCTCAGTTTATTTGTGAGAAGCAATAAGAATTGCTAATAAAACAATAACAATCTGCGTTGCACTTTTAAATCACAGCTACAACTAAAATAATTAAAAAAAAAAAATGCCACACAGTAAATAATGGGTGGAAAAATATGATGAGAATTTGTTGTTTCTGTAGTCACAGAAATACCTAAAGAATATAACAGATTGCACTTTATGGTTCTATCACAAAGCATAGAAAATGTGAAGGAAAAAAGTCTTGTGCAACCAATGAAATTTTTACTCTCACTCTACATGTTCTAAAATGAAGTTGAGCTAATTATTATTATAGAGATTTTAAAAGGAATTTGGCATGAAACTTGGCACAAAAATAAGTTAAAACAGCTAAACTTTATACATAAACTTTTAACATTTTTGAAAATTTTATTTAAAAATAACCTAGGTAACCATGTAACAATTTAGAGAAAGCAAATCTTTTTTCTTAAATTGCAAATATTTATTAATAATTGTAATTGAGAAAATTAATTTAAAGTAAGAATGGTTTTAATGTTATGATTTACAAATTTTATGTCCATTCACCACTAAGATAATAAAACTAGAATACTTTAACAATACTAATGATTCCAATAATTTAATTTTTAATTATATGATATTTTTAAACATGGAAATAAAAGGATTTTTTTTAAATTTACATTTCATGAAATGGCAATATATGTTACATATTTTCTAGAGTATAAAGGAATTCAATTATTTCCATATATACTAGAAAATGTGGTAGAGAAGGTGATACTTATTTGGCTGAAATTTTAAAATTATTTCTAAAAATAACTGTTCTGATACTTAATGGAATTCATATAAATATTGATTGTACTTCTTATATATAAAATGATATTTAATATTTTAAAGGGAAACTGTATTCCAATTTATAACCATTTCAATTTAACTTCCTTTTAACACATTAAAAAACAGTGGATACACTGAAAATTATTTATGTAGTTGATTTTTTAAGACAATTGCCAATTAGCTTATGATCTATCAAGAAGTTACAGTATGATCATATTTAAAAATTTTATAACCTTTTTTTCTTGCAAGTGTTTCATTATTTATTATATTATATAATTAACTGCTTAAATGTTGTTGTCTGTTGGGTATAGTTTTATTTCAAAAAATCAGTTTTGATTATGTTAAAATTGGAATGTAAAAATTAATGAAATAAAAACTTATAACAAATATCATTTAGAAGACATTAATCAAAATTTGAACATCTCAAACACTAAGGTCACATATGCACAAAAATACACTTCTTAAGCTCATTCATTTTACTTTAATAATTACATGCAGCATTATTACATTTTTTTTTTCTCACGTATCAATTCAAGTTTTATTAGTAAACAATAATTCAGAATTTTACTTATTACTAATTAAAATCAGTACAAAAGTCAAATACTCATAAAAAAGATATATAAACGAGCATATAAAAAATAACTACAAGTGAAAATATTTTTTCTGGTAAACCAACTGCTATGTACACTTATATATAGCAATGGTATCACTATTCAAAAATAATGATGGCAGTTTAAGATCCCAAGTACAATAATAAAATATTAAACATTTTTTCTCTTTTTAAATTAAAAAACATACCAGTAAGAATCCGACAGGCTGTTAATTCTACAAATAAGTCCAGTTTTTTTTAGAAATATATTTTACTGTATGCAGTGGAGGGAAACATGTTGCTTCTGAATATACATAAAATCTAAACCTAAAGTCAAATTAGACACAATTCTTAGAACAGAAAGAATTGTAATTATTATATTTATTTTAATATACACATTTTTCATTAAAGCAATTTTATAAAAAAGGCTATTTTATTTTTTTGTAGATAAGCAATGGCATCCTGATATCACTGATACATATTTAAAGTACATTTAATAAACGAATATTGAGTGCTTTGCAGCATGAATAATTGTCGAAAGACACCAGTGAACAAAATTATAGTTACAGAGTTAGATATTGACATAATATTAATTACAGATACTCAAGTTGTATATAAGAATTAAGTTAAATTGACCAGTAATACATAATATACTGAAAATATTTTAAGTTAAAAGATAATTTATTAAATAATAGCTTTTGATTTTATCAGAAGCTCCATAAAACAACACTGGCTATGTTGTTGGATTTTGTAATTAAATTATTCACAGTGATTTTACTTTAACACAGACTGAAACAAGAATAAAACTGTTTCAGATTTTCAGGTCAAGTTTATTAAGCTCTATAACTTATGAGATTAAGATTTAACAATGCTAGCAAATCCTCTTGTTAATATAAGGAATTTTGTATATATTAAGAGATTTATAATCCCTCATTTTTTATTTAAAAAAAAATCTCAATTTCAAATCTGACTCATATTGTGTTTAAAAAAATTGAATAACTACTAATTTCAGTAATTCAGCATCCTTTTTTTTCCCGTTATAAAATATCAACTATCATAAGACACACATACATATTAATAACAACAATTGTTGAAATCATAATTTCTACTTTAAAAATAACTCTAATAAGACTGAAAATAATCACATTGAATATTCATTTGAACCATTATGGTGCTCTCAAACATATTGAATGTTTTTAGTGGAGTATAAAAATTTCCATTAAAAGTAAGTACAATTACGAACACCTAAAAAGACATACAGCTTACAAAGGTACTTTATTTGACAAATAATAGCTCACCAAAACTGCAAGCCCTAACAGCACACTTATCCATAGTATATCCTGAGGATGTCTCTAAGACAGACTTTCAACCATAGGATATCCTGAGGATGTCTTGTGGATGAGATGTGCTGTTAGGGAAGATAATAAATACTGTGCAGTGAATTAAAGTTTAGAAATTAACTATTATTTTTTTTTTATATATGAGATATATAGTACCAAAAACGACACACACAAACACACACGCAGGCACACACACATATATGCATGTATGTACACAAATGCTCTTTAACTTGCAAATTAAACATAAAATTTTTTAATTTACTTAGCTTTTTTGTTTCATTTTACAGAAAACTGTAGATATTTCAATAATTATTTTTTAAATCTAATGAAGTATTTAATTACACTGTTATTGGTTCTTGAAATAAATCAATATATATTTAATGAAGGTAATAAAATAACATTAAACTTTTATTCATCAAGCATGTCCGAGATAACATAATGTAATATTAAAATTTGGATGACTTGAGGTTATTTTATATTAATGTTACACATTTCTCTATAAGAGGAAAATTAACATAAAAGACTGGCACAAATTACATATAATAACAAGTACCTTTCATCTAACTTTACTGTTGGCACATATTTTACCACAATTAGAAAAATCTGAGAAATTAAACTTCATTTAAGATAAAATGTTAAAGGATTTAAGTCCAAATAAATTTAAATTTGATCATGAACAAGATAAAACAAACAATCTAGCAATTGAAATGTGAAAATAAAATGCTTATATGGCAAATGTTATAAACTTAGTAAAATAACTAATGCTGGCAAGAATATGTAATATTAATAACAATAATACATTTTTATATTGTACATGAACACAAGTACTTAGAGCAAGTAAAAACACATGAAAATTTCAGCTATGACTTTTTTCATAAGGGGGAAAAAAATAAAATCGCATTTTGTAGCAATGTAAAAAGTGGAAGTGTAATGGCAATATTTAAAGGATACAAATTATTTCCTATTATTGTATAAAATACTAATAATGTTTTACCATATTATTTTAAGAACATTTTTATGTTTAAAATACATAAATTTTGTGAAGGAAATTTTAATATGCTGCCTTATATTACATGTAATGCAAGTCTGAATAGTGACCGAATTTAGCACATATTCTTGTACAAAAGAAATATTCATAAAGGAGACAGTTTTTAAGCAGTTTTCTGCTTGCCATTTTATGGATTTCTTATATGATAGTTTATATTCATACAGACACAACAAAAGTTCAAAGAGGAGATCATAAGAAGCACAACCATTTGACACAGAAGTTATGAAAATACAGAAAGATGCCTTTTACATCTGAATCAGGACAAAACATCAGTCAACAGAGTTAGCAATATTGAAATTCCCATAACCGCCATCCACAATGAATAATTAACACCTATAAAATAATACAATAAGAAAAATTAAAAACAATAAATGGCAGTGAAAACATTAGAAATTTAGGGAAAAAGAGAATTAGGTTTTGAAAATACAAGGAAAATGTTTTATGTATTAAACATACATTTAGTAATACATGATACTAGTAATGACAACATTTTATAAATACTAGCCAAAAAAAGAATTGCCACAGCACACATAAGTATATAAAAGAGCAGAGTCTGTCTGTGTGTATGTGTGTCTGTCCGCTATAGAAACCTAGGCCGTTTCACCGACCGGGACAAAATTCGGCACAGTTAATGTTTACGACCCGAGAAATACAACGCCGCAAGCGATTTTACAAAATTCGCCCCCCAAGGGGGGGAGTGGGGGGGGGGGCAAAACGTAATTTCACAAAATCCTTCATATCTCCAACAAAAAAACAGATATCCGTAAAATTTTTGCTTTAAAATATAGCTAATACAAATGTCTAAAATTTGGTTTCTAGAATTTTTGAAATTCGGTCCCCAAGGGGGGCGGAGGGGGGAAGGGGCAAAACGTGATTTCACATGCGTAAAACGTGATTTCGCATAATCCTATATATCTCAAACAAAAAAAATAGATATACGTGAAATTTTTGCTCTAAAATATAGCTAATGCAACTATCTAAAAACAAACTTCTGGAATTTTAGAAATTCAGCCCCCAGGTGGGGCAGCAAGGGGGGGGGGGGGCTATGGAGCAAAAACAAATAGAAATACAGTTAGGCCATTCAAAATTGGTACAGATAGGTTTTAAAGGCCTGCAAGTCGAATGGGGATATTTTCGATTGTGTAAAGTTATTAGGAAAGGCAAGAAGGGGGGGGGCAAAAAAATAAAAATAGTGTCAGATCGTTCAAAATTGGTACATAGAGGTTTTCAATACTTGCAAATCGATTGCGGATATTTTTGAATTTGCAAAATTATTAGGTGGGGTGGGTAGGGGTGGGGCAGTAAGGGGGGGGCTATGGGGCAAAAACAAATAGAAATACAGTTAGGCCGTTCAAAATTGGTATAGATAGGTTTAAGAAGCCTGCAAGTCGAATGGGGATATTTTTGAAAGTGTACAGTTATTAGGAGGGGCGAGAAGGGGGGAGGGGAGAGGGGGGGGGCAAAAAAATAAAAATGGAGTTAGATCTAGAAATATTTATTCATGAATTCATCAACCGTGAATATTCATATTAAGTAAATTGGAGTGTAAAGGTTGATATATTTTTATTTATCAACTATGTGAAAAATACCAGAGCCAGGAATCGAACCCGGGCACCTCCGCTTAACGCACGGATGCGCTACCACTGAGCTACCCTGGCTGACAACCAGCTAGACATTTCTCACATAATATTCGTTGGCCAAGTCACCGAGTCTGCAAACGCAGCTGTATCAAGTGACAATATTAATCGCAGCACAACTCCATAGACCACGAAATTTCAAAAAGTATATCAACCTTTACACTCCAATTTACTTAATATGAATATTCACGGTTGATGAATTCATGAATAAAAATTTCTAAATTGAAATTTCGTGGTCTATGGAGTTGTGCTGTAATTAATATTGTCACTTGATACAGCTGCGTTTGCAGACTCGGTGACTTGGCCAACGAATATTATGTGAGAAATGCCTAGCTGATTGTTAGCCAGGGTAGCTCAATGGTAGAGCATCCGTGCGTTAAGCGGAGGTGCCCGGGTTTGATTCCCGGCTCTGGTATTTTTCACATAGTTGGTAAATAAAAATATATCAACCTTTACACTCCAATTTACTTAATATGGAGTTAGAACGTTCAAAATTGGTTTATAGAGGTTTTTGATACTTACAAATCAATTGCGGATATTTTCGAATTTGTAAAAATTATTAGGAGGGGTGGTAAGGGGGGGGCTATGGGCTAAAACAAATAGAAATACAGTTAGGCCATTCAAAATTGGTACAGACAGATTTTAGAGGCCTGCAAGTTGAATGGGATATTTTCGAATGTGTAAAGTTATTAGGAGGGGCGAGAAGGGGGAGGGGGGCAAAAAAAATAAAAATAACATTAGATCGTTCAAAATTGGTATATAGAGGTTTTCGATACTTACAAATCGATTGGGGATATTTTCGAATTTGTAAAATTATTAGGAGGGGCAGGAAGGGGGTGGGGCGGTAAGGGGGGGGCTATGGACAAAAAGAAATAGAAATACAGTTAGGCCGTTCAAAATTGGTACAGATAGCTTTTAGAGGCCTGCAAGTCGAATGGGGATATTTTCGAAAGTGTACAGTTATTAGGAGGGGCAAGAAGGGGGAGGGGAGAGGGGGGAGCAAAAAAATAAAAATAGAGTTAGATCGTTCAAAATTGGTATATAGAGGTTTTCGATACTTACAAATCGATTGGGGATATTTTCAAATTTGTAAAATTATTAGGAGGGGCGGTAAGGGGGGGGCTATGGGCAAAAACAAATAGAAATACATTTAGGCCATTCAAAATTGGTACAGATAGGTTTTAGAGGCCTGCAAGTAGAATGGGGATATTTTCGAAAGTGTAAAGTTATTAGAAGGGCCGGGGAGGGCGGAGGGGCAAAAAAAAATAAATAAATAAAAAAAAATAGAGTTAGATCATTCAAAATTGGTACATAGAGGTTTTCGATACCTACAAATCGATTGAGGATATCTTTTAGTTTTTAAAATTATTGGGAGAGGCGGGAAGGAGGGAGGGAGCGAAGGGGCAAAAAACGTTCAAAACTGGTGCATAGAGGTTTATGATACTTACAAATCGATTGCAGATATTTTCGAATTTGTAAAATTATTAGTATAGACGGGTGGGGGTGGGGCGAAGGGAGAAAAAATAGAAATAAGAGTTAGAACATTTTGGGAATTTGTTCCGAAGGCAGTGAGAACCCGGTGCGACATTTTTCCTAATCAGATTTTGTTTCTCTTTTTTTTTCACATGATAAAAATTAATGCAATTCTGAGAATTCAGTAATTATAGTGATTCATTTAAAAATAGGGACCAGTGAAGCGGGCGTCACCTGCATCGTTTATGAACGGGTAAGCCATTGGGGGATGGGTTAGCCATTGTTGCAGGCAGTAGGGCCAGGCACAGAAGGCTGCGGAGACGAACAAGTCGCTGCCGAAGGCAGCGGGAACACAAAGCGAGCTTTTAATCGATTTCAGTTTTCCCCCCCCCCCCATAAAGCAATATAAAAAAGAGGTTCCTTTAAATATAGTGACCAGCGAAGCGGGCAAAGCCTGCTAGTATATATATTAAAAAAAAAAACTTTTTGTTGAAAGATGGTGATAATAGAGATCATGAAATTGTAAGTATGAACAATTTATTTTATTTTTTGAAATATTGGTTTTATTTTTATTTTTTCATTATTTTAGTTTCAAAATTATTAAGTATAGTTAATATTTCTAATATCAGTTTAAATTTCTAATTTAGAAATACAAAATTATCCCGCATTCCAGTTATTTAAACAACCACATTGAACTTCCTTTTCTTTAATTTAATAACAATGTGTGACTATCTTGGCTACAGCATAAATAATGAGTAATGCATATACTCATTACAATAATGACCAATTAATTTATTTTCTTCAAAGGAGATTTTACAAAGAACAAAAAATCAAAGCTTTGCTAATAAATTGAAAGAGCTAATATCTCCAAGATCAGATTATTGTATAAGCATACATATTCAAACTGGTAAAGGGCCTCCAACAGCTGCAAATAGCACAAATTTTCACATAATATGTCTAGTAAAAAAAAAAAAAAAAAAAAATTAAAACTCTTTCTATATTGCATTAAAGAGTTTAAAACAATTATTAAATTTTGCCACCAATCGGCTAAAGTAAAATAACATTTATATTTCTGATGAATATGCTTAGTGTTTTGGTTTTCTTGAGCCTAAAACAAATGATTATGTTATAGATTGATAAAAAACTGAGGAAATAGAAAGTATAACTGAAAGAGAAATTGAAAAAAAAAAAAAAAAAAAAAATGTACTACACTGTTTAAATTACTTTAAATGAATAATAATAATAAAAAAAATATTTTAAGAATGAGCACATTTTGGCATGTTCTGTAGAGCAAAGGGAGTCTCTGTCTCCAAATAGTATCAGGGCCTGATATCTTCAAAAAGCATAGTTGGGTCCTTAAGTATCTCTCAGTGTATATGACAATACAAAATAAATTGAAAAATGTAAAAAATTAACTAAATATAAATCTAAAATTGCATTTCAAAAAACTATAATTAAAAATGTACTAGTCAATTGAGAGGAAAACATATTTATTCATTCATTAAAGTATTTCAAATAAATGTAAACTAAAACTTTTTTGTGAAATTCTTGTACAAGTCTGAGATACCGTATTTTTCTGCCTATTATACGCGCATAAAGTGCAAAAAAAGTTAAAATTTTTTTGCTGCGCATTAAAGGACGCCGCGTATTATCTGAGTACTTTTTATTTTAAGTTTATACAAAATATTCAGAAGAAAAACTAATATTTCCAATATAGGACAACAGATGGCGCCAGCAGCGCAACCTCATTCGTTTTTCTTACGATCGTTTTTATTGGCTGCTGGTGAAAATGATATAACATCTTAACCAATTGTATATTGTGTAAGAAAATGAAAGTAACCCATGGAAAAGACAAAAGAATAGCGAATGTGATTATTACCACGTACATTACCGTTTTATTTTATTTTTATTTTAGTTTTATTAGCGAAGCGAAACGATAAGTAAACAGTTGCGGCAATGTCTAAGCGAACGCGTTATACTAATGAATTTAAATTGAAAGTAATCAGCGAAGCTGAAAATAGCAATAATCGAACAGCAGGACGAATGTTTAATGTCAATGAATCAAATGTCCGATTATGGAGAAAAATTAAACTTGATATCGAAAGATCAAATAAAAAAAGAAGAACAAATCGTCATGGACATCCATTGTGGCCGGAATTAGAAGAAGAACTTTATCGATGGATTGTACTCGAGAGGGAGAATGGATCTGCCGTCTCAACTACAAAAATCAGACTGAAAGCTCGTCTCTTGGCTCAAGAGAAAAATATTGATAATTTTCAAGGCGGACCTACATGGTGTTTTCGATTTATGAAAAGAAAAGGTCGTGCTATTAGGAATCGCACAACAGTAGGTCAAAAATTACCGTCCGATTGGAAAACGAAAGCTGAGGATTTTTATAAGCATTGTAAAAAACTAATAGATGATCATAATTTTTCTCCAGGGCAGATTATCAATATGGATGAAGTACCGTTATGTTTTGATTCACCTCCGAATCGAACAGTAAATTCTAGAGGTGAAAAATCTATTCCAATTGTTACAACCGGTCACGAAAAAACTGCCTTTACTGTCGTTTTGAGTTGCGCGGCCGATGGAACGAAGTTCCCACCCATGGTTATATTTAAAAGAAAGACTATTCCCAAAGAAAATTTTCCCAAAGGGATTGAAGTAAGAGCAAATGAAAAAGGGTGGATGAATGAGGATGAAATGATTGAATGGCTGAATCGTGTGTGGAGAAAAAGAAAAGGGATTTTTTTCAAGCCAAAAGCCATGCTTCATAATGGATTCTATGAAAGCTCATCTTAAAGATAGCGTAATGAATGCGCTTAAATCAGCATCAGCTAAATTAGCTATAATTCCCAGAGGTCTTACAAAAAAGCTTCAGCCACTTGATATCGGAATTAATAGATCGTTCAAGAGTAAGATCAGGCATTTTTGGGAAGACTGGATGACCGACGGAAATCATACTACAACCAAAAGTGGCAAAATGCGCAGAGCTACGTACGCAAAAGTATGTGAATGGATAAAGAAATCATGGGATGACATCTCGGAAGAAATTGTTAAAAAATCATTTGAAAAGGCAAAACTTATTGAGGGATATATTTCTAACAGTGACTCTACATCTAGTGAAAACGAAGAAGCTAATTTGTTAGATGAAAGTATTTTAAATTTGTTTAATTCAGAGTCAGATGAATCGGAGTTTGAAGGCTTTGAATAAAATTCATTTAATGACGTTAAGTAGGTGTATGTTTCATTGTTTTTTTTATGTTTATTTCGATCCCCGGAGGAATTTTCAGGTAAGTGAAATTTTAGATATTTTTAAATTATTATTATTTAATTTTAGATATTTATTTATAAATTTTAAAGGTATATTTTCTGAATTATCACCAATTTAAAATGAAAAAATGTATTTATAAAAGCTAAATAATGAGATAAACATAACTACAGTATTATTATTATTTTTAATTTTCATTTCTAAATTAAAAATGAGGAAACAATGCATATAGGTTTAAATAACCAGAGAAACATAATTGCTCTATTATTAGAAATAATAAAATTTAATCAAACATATTTTTTATATTATTGTAAGATTTTTGTGATATTTATTTCGAAAAATATTCCTATATGTTTGCATATGCACGCACTAAAATTATTGATTTAGGCTGGAAAATATGCTTTGCTTGTGAATTAATTATTGTATTAAGAATTTTATGAAATCGAAAATTGTTTACTGGCGCCATCTATTGATCGTACATAGAATTTCGATTCATAAAGTTCTGTGGCGTAGTTTAGAAATAAGAAAATATTTCTAGTAAATATTAATTTTATGAATTCGAAATAAATCATCTTTTAACATATATTAATGAATGAATGTAGTGTATTATGTACTTATGTTTTTGTTGGGAATCATGCAGAGTAATATTGTTTATATTGCCAACTAAGTTGTACAGTGATACGCATAATACGCCGGTGCGTACTATATGACAACTTTTTTTTAAATGAGCCAGAAAATATGTCTGCGTATTATACACTGCTGCGTACAATAGGCAGAAAAATACGGTACTTTTCTACCCCTAGTAGGATTTTCCCATAAATTTTCATTTTTAAATTATTTCCTTCCAAATTTTCCTCATTTTGAAATATCAATTCCAAAACTTTTTTTAGAAACTGTTATGAATATTATGAAAGATGTTCTCATTTCAATACAGTGACAGTCCTTTAAAACTTATTTATATAGCTTTATCAAAAACATAATTCTCTACTAAATCATAGTTTGTCTTTTTTGATAAAAGTTTATTAATTAAGAGAGTTCCCCCCCCCTTTTTTTTTTTCTTCTTTTAGATGGGATGATTTGACTACATTTAATAATATTTCAATTCTAGTAAAAGAAATAAAAATAATCTTAGAGAAAAACTTACACAATTTTCCCATTATTTTTGAAAGAAAAAGAATTATAAAGGTCTGGATGATAGCAACTCTCCAGTATTCAAACGACGACGGGGAAGCTCGCCAAACATTTCAGTGCCATCTCTGACACTACAAGCTAAAGCACGCATACTGGCAACTATTTGTTCAGGATCTTTAGGTATAGGTTCCTGTAAGAATTCAAGCAAAAAATCAGTAAGTTTCTTTTATAAAGGTTCTATTATAAAGTTACTACCATACATAATATGCTATCAGATACACAGAAATTTAAAATACAAATTGCACTTTTAAATATGTTGAGTTTTATAGTATCGCAGTTTAGTACAAATTATGAAATACTTGCATTATGTGATTTCTGCATGGATAATTTAAATGAAGGTAGCCTATAAATGGAGTATGTCCAATTATTTTAAACAGCAGTTATTTGTGTAACCACCTCATAGGTGCCAACCCTGAATCCTCCTGATTTTCTAGGGAGACTTAACACCGGAAATTTTTTATGTTGTTTAATCGTCGATAACATGCGAGACATTCCCCTTTAAAAAATATTGGTGATAAATCTGATGTAAAAATTAAAAATGTTGGCAGCTATGCCACCTAACACAAGATTGTTTCTGACACTGCTGGCATTTGAACAATGAAGAGATAAAATTTAACTTATTATAAGAAAAAAGTATTTCAGAGTTTATGCAGCAAAACAATCTACAGTGTGCTAACAAGTACAAAAAAATAAATAAATTAAATAAATTAAAAAATAAAAAATAAAAGTAGACAATTATAATGCATTATAAAATCCTATATTGAAGAATATCAATTCAAATAAAGAATGTGGTACAAAGGTATAGAAAAATTATATTTATGACTGTATTCAAAATGCTTACAACTTCACAGAAGGTTTATGCATATTAGATGTACGATGACTATTTCAAATGCTATCGGTAAAATAAATAATATAGTATAGTACTTTAGCAGCATAATACAAGAAATAAACTTTACTTACTAGGTCATCCTCGTCATCTTCATAGGCAGGGGCACGAGGGCGTTGGCTAAAAGCTGGAATGCTCATAGGAAGAGAAGTAGCGCACATCATTCGTTCCACTTCTTTTTCATGTATAATATCATCAATTGTGCTGCCTTCAGATTCTGAAATATTGAAAACATTAAAAATGCTAAATTATTTTATGGAGCATATTATGCCAAGGCCATTAAAGATTAAACAGAGTATACTGAAAGAGTTAAAACAGAGTTCTGTTAAAAGGATATATCATTAAACATAGTCAAATATAAAATAAATAATTCAAAATTAATGAAAAATAAAATTACCTTCACTATCAAAATCAGAATACTCTTCTTTAGAGTCAAACTCTTCCATGTCAAATACTCCTATAAATGATTTTTAAATAAATATTTATTTTGAAAACTTAAATATGTAAAAATACTGAAACATGGATAAATATATTTTAAAAGGGGAAAAAAAAAATCCCATAAATCAGTCAGTTTAATCAGTTAAATTTATACACAGATTTGAAGTAAAATGAATAAAAATTAAAATTCGTAAAACAAGAAGCAAAATTATAACTAATTTAAGTAAAGAGACCTTACATACTTCTTGAGGAAAGCCTTAGTACTTGCGGGAAGGGGCCCCTCCCATCATCAGAGGCAGCACAGTGGCGGCTTGCTTAGTTGTGTTGACACTGTTGACTTGATCTTTTGCAGTCTTGATTGTTCTATACCAGTTACGGTTAATATCCTGCGCTGGGTTGTTGCCATTACAGGTAAGTGGATTAAATAAAATTTCGACCGTTTCACGATTTGTGGCGTATATTGCGTTGTTGTAATTGGCTAGTTTGCGAGTTTCGCTAAAATTTATGTTGATGGGTTTGGTAGCGTTTACTTTAGTGAGTGCGGTGGTTATTTTTCCAAATTTGATATCTGCAGAATGTTCTTTAATACGGTTTTTGATTTTGCGTTTAGTCATGCCTATGTAGTAATGTAGTCATTGTTTGTTTTGGAGAAAGGGATACGATAAATTCCGGAGGTTTCAAGGGGATCAATTTTGTCTTTTTCATTTCTGATTGTTTGGTAAATATTTTTATTTGGTTTAATTGGGATTTTTATATTAATTTTGTTGGCTGCATTTTTGATTTTTTGGGTAATTCATGAATTTTTCAATTTCACCCATGAAATTGAAAATAACAATATCCTTAATTACCTCAATGTTAGTATAATTAAAACCAATAATCATACCTTAGAAACAACCGTTTACCGTAAACCAAATTGCAGTACTGAAATAATTCATTGCAATAGTAAAACCCCCTATCAATATAAAATAAACACTATTCAATCTTATATCAGTTGCGCCATCACTGTTTGCTCTAATAAATATTTACTAAACAAAGAACTCAATATCATTAGAAAAATTACAACTAAAGCAGGTTACAAAAAAGACTTAATTGACAAACTATACCGTAAAAGAATAAAAAAACTTAATATTATAGAAAACTTTCAAAATCCAAAACAAAAATTCACTCCAGCCATTATGTACGACCACGGAATTTCCCAAAAAATCAAAAATGCAGCCAACAAAATTAATATAAAAATCCCAATTAAACCAAATAAAAATATTTACCAAACAATCAGAAATGAAAAAGACAAAATTGATCCCCTTGAAACCTCCGGAATTTATCGTATCCCTTTCTCCAAAACAAACAATGATACTGGTTACTACATAGGCATGACTAAACGCAAAATTAAAAACCGTATTAAAGAACGAACATTCTGCAGATATCAAATTTGGAAAAATAACCACCGCACTCACTAAAGTAAACGCTACCAAACCCATCAACAGAAATTTTAACGAAACTCGCAAACTAGTCGATTACAACAACGCAATATACGCCGCAAATCGTGAAACGGTCGAAATTTTATTTAATCCACTTACCTGTAATGTCAACGACCCAGCACAGGAAATTAACCGTAACTGGTATAGAACAATCAAGACTACAAAAGATTAAGTCAACAGTGTCAACACAACTAAGCAAGCCGCCACCGTGCTGCCTCTGACGATGGGAGGGGCCCCTTCCCGCAAGTACTAAGGCTTTCCTCAAGAAGTATGTAAGGTCTCTTTACTTAAATTAGTTATGAATAAAAATGTTGTGCTAAAAGTAGCTTTATAATTTTAAAGGTACTTAACCCTATAACGGTCGTGAACATGTTTTTGTAATTGCTTGTTCCCTAAAAAACACTTAAAATGTGCATAATTATAGATTTTAAGCTTGTTTCTTTAAGTATGAAAGATCATATAATAGTCATGAGGTTCATCTTTAAATGCATAAAGAAAAATCTATTGTTTTAGTATATTATAAAGAATTCACAGCGGAAATAACAATACAATTTTTCTCCCCTCATATGCACTCCCCACATGCTTAGAGGGTTAAATTTGAAATGCAAATTTCACTTAATAAATCAATATATATAGAATTATGTATTTAATACCAAACATTTTATAGATTATAAACTCTGACATTAACTCCCATCAAGAAACTTCCTGTACTAGTCGGGATTAACCTAAATAAGAAAATTATGCATTTTAAGAACTGTAATGATTGAAACGTCATGTAAGAAATTAACTATAAAGTTTTTGCCTTTTTAAATAAGTCAAAGTTAATAAAAACTACATTAAAAACTAATTAAAACCATTTATAAAATCACTTATGCATAATTGTGCTAGTACTTTCAGCTGCTGTGCCACAGCCTTCTTCAGGCACACTGAGTCACACAGTCGGGTGGTTTCATTGCTTGCTTCCTTCTCTCCTCCTCCTCCAGCATAGAGCGCCACCTTGCATCAATTTCTACTGGTTCAGTATTGCAAGAATCACTATTCGCTAGAATTTCTACAGCTTAACATTTTATTGTATAATAATAGTCGTTATAATGGGCCAGTTTTGAAATTTTCTTTTTGATTTACTTTGGTTAAGACAGTGGTTATTTTATTATATTTCACATCATTTTTGCATTTTTATTTTTCATTTTGTCATTCCAATGTAACATACGGTTTTTTCTTCTTCTTCTTCATTTGTGAGATTTATTTTATATATTCCTGTAGTTTCTGAAAAGTGGATTCTGTCTTTATCATTTCTAATTCTTTGGAAAATATTGCTATTGCGTTTTATTGGGATGTTTATGTTTAATTTGGATGCTTCAGTCTTTATCTTATTACTTGAACCTATGTTATATGGAATTCGGGAGAAGGGGGGGGGGGGGGGTATTTTGGTTTTGGTTCTTGTGCATTGTTTACATCAATGAGTTTTTTTTAGTCTATTTTTATAAAGTTTATTTATCAAATTCTTTTTGTATCCTGCAATTTGACATATTTCTATAATTTTTTCGAGTTTTTGTTTTAATAAGGTTTTATTGGAACATATATTTATTGTACGATTTATGTAATATTGTATGGCTGCTATTGTATATCTATAGGGGGGCTTATATTTGGCCTTTATAATTTCATTACTATTATTTTGTTTGCAATAGACTGTAGTTTCAAAGGTTAGGTTAGGAGTTTTGGTTATAGTAACATCTAAAGAGTTCAATATATATATATATATATATATATTTTTTTTTTTTTTTCAATCTCTAGTGTGAATTTAATAACTGTCAATTTCATTTAATTTATCAAGTATTGCTCTGGAAGGAAGGGTATAGCAGCTGAAAGCGTTAGCACAATTATGCACAAGTGATTTTTTAAATGGTTTTAATTAGTTTTTAAAGTAATTTTAAATCTCTTTTAAAATATGATTTTAAATTAATGAAAACTGCTTATATTTAGGTTTTAGTAATTTTATTTATAAGAAATAATTTTTTTTTCTCCCCTTTTAAAAGAAAATCTGGGACAAATATTATTTCCAGAAGGTATCCCTGTGCTTTTTAAAAATTAAGATTGATTTTATTCTTAAAAAAAAAAAAAAAATATATATATATATATATTACAAAATTAAGTTTATTTATTAAATATAAAACAAGAAATAAGTCTCATTTGTATAATATCTACATTGAGCAATATTTAAATGGAAAGGACATAAAATTTTACATAAAACTTTATATAAATATTTCCATTATATGATAAAATTTTATATAATAAAAATTTCCATTACATGACATAAATCAAAAGTGATTTTTAAGTTGTGTTATAAAAATATTCAATCACAAATAATAATTCTAGCTTACCACCAACATCAATATGTACAGGAGGCTTTCTTGGTCCTTTTTTATTCTTTGGTTTAGATGAACGGGCAGGATTCTGAAAGTAAACCAATTTAAAGTTATAATAATTCAAATTTCGATTAATAAAATTGAAAAACCAAAATATTATTAAGGGAACATTTTCAAACATCTATCAGTTCTGTATAACAGACCTGAAAAAGTCGATAAATTAAAAAACACAAAATACTGTATAAAACTTATTGAAAAGCATAATTCCCAGACACAACCCTTTTTAGCATATTTAGGATTAATACTAACTTTAGTGAAGTTTGTAAGAAACACAAAACAGATTTAAAATAAAAATACGAAAATAATTTTCCCCCATGAGAAAAAAATTAGAATAAAGGTTTGGTTTGCTTCTCAAATCAAAAAATAAAAAAAACAAAGCAAAAATTTACAAAAAAGCAAAAAGTTCCTTATAACAAATGACTAATATAACATGTTCTATGCATTAATAAAAAAAAAGTATGCTTTTATAGATTCAACATTTGCTTTTTTCCTTGTACATACACAAGAAATATAGCAAGTACTGAATATCTTCAGAATTTCATGATGATCAAATGCATATAATTTGCCGGATTAAGAGAAATGTTTAATTGGAGTAGTTAAAGCTTTTCATTTCTAAATTTAGGAGCTTCTTTTACAGTTTTCATTAAGTTTTATGAAGTTTAGAATTTATACCCAGAAACAATAATATAGCCATTCACTATAAGTATAGTGTTTAAGCTATAAGATCATTACAAATTTTATGATATTGTCATTTATTATTGCTTAATGTAAGAAAAATTATTTCAGAAGCTAATTTTAGGGAAAGAAAAAAAAAAAACATCCTTACACAGATAGAATTTTATCATGAATCTAACGCTATTTAAAGAGTTTAAATAAAGCTCAAAATATGCTGCACCATAACAGGTAATGAATGAAGCCAATTGCTATATCTCTGACAGCACTATTTAGAAAAATAATAAATATTTATGCATATTAATGAATACTTACAGACATTGCTCTACGCAATAATCGAGCATTTTGCTTCCTAGGTCTGCTATTTCCAATTGAAAGTTCAGAGGTATCACTACGATCATAAGCTGAATCAGTTGAAGTAGATGATTCATTAGCTATAAAAATAAATGTCTATACAGTGAGATTGCGAAATTAAATTATGTACATTAAAGATATAAAAATTTTACAATATTTTAGAATTTTCATGCTACACTCTAACAATATTTAAATTCAGTATCTAAAATAATACATCAAATTTTATAGGTTATTTTTTAAAGTGAAAAAATATATGGAATTTTTCGTTTAACAAATTTAGTTTAATTCTGTCAATTCAGAATTTTTTTTTAATTTAGCATTAAAAGTAAATATAATCCCACTAATTTAGTTAGATATTGATGAAAAATCAAAACTCTGAAATTGATCAGCAAATGTTTATCAGGATAATCAATTTTTAGCTTTTAAAATACTTTTAAGCATCATATATTTTAAGCATTTTTATGCATGAATACAAAAACTATAAAAGGTAACTGAAAAAATGTATAATTTTTCCTTTCATTGAAGCTTTTAAGGTAAATAAATAATTAGAATTAAAATGATAAATTCTGAAGCAAACTATAGACAGAATAAAAAATTAGCTTACATCCATTAGTATCTTTGGTGGCAGGTGCAGGGGATGACATTGGGGATCCTCCATCTGATTCAGTTTGACTCGAAACCTCATGTTCCTTAGCTTTTAGAAGCAAGTAGATCATAGCTTGTTTTTGCTTACGAACTTTTTGAAACAAATCAGCATAGGCAGCTTGTTGGGCAGCAGTGTATTTCCTGAAGAGAAGCAACAACATTAATTAATAATAATAAAAAAATAAATCAATAAAAAAATAAATCAGTCTTTTTTTTTTCTTTTTGGCCTTTTTGATAGTCTTTAACATTAGAATAAATTATAAATATTTTCAAAAAATTAATTTGGGTGTGACTTTTGGTTATATTTCTTTTTAAAAATATATTAAGCTCTTCTATTAAACTAACCTAAATCTAGAAAGAAAAAGAAACAATGAAATAAAGAAAGAGAGAGGGAGAGAAAAGAAAATATGTTGCTTAAAAAGAAGCAATCTCTAACTCAATTCACTTTTACTCATGAAATACACATACGCAATAGTGCAGAAAATGTTACTATTATGACTTAGATATTAAATTTCACAGCATTAAAAAGAAAATGGCTACAGCATGCAATTTGAAAATGTAAGTTTTACCTAATACGATCTTCCATTTCTTTTTGCTCCTTTTGTAAGTAATGAGAGACATGGTTTTGGACTTGTTCAATTGAAGAGTCCAAATTGCTGTTTCGCAGCTCAATACCTGCATTAATATGAAAGATTATCTTTAGGAAAGTGCATTTAACATTATTTTATATCATACAATCAGCATACAGTGTTTTATTTATAATCGATTAATTTGAATGTCTTAAAAAATTGGTCTTTATATTGTTTATTGTAGGTTAATACCAATCGTCTGCACAAGAGATCTAGATATGAATAAGTTGCAATCTGTGGAAATCCTTCAAGCTTGTATTTATGCTAATTCCAGAGAAAAACATACATGGTATGTTAAAAAAGTATTGAACTTTTAGTTGGCAAAAATACATTTATTGAATTGGAAGTCCAAGACACTAATCCCCTTCAAGGTACACATACTTCGGTCAGCGTTCCTGTCATTGTTGGAAACACCTGGGGAGAGCATGTTTTGAAATGGTGAGCAACCATGCTGTCGCATTCTTCATGGCGTCTCCTCTTGACTTAAATCAAGATCCTTTAAATGGAATTTTCAGCTTGGAAAATAGCCAAAAGTCATAGGGAGCCCCGTCAGGTGAGTAGGGAGCCTGACAAATCACAGGAATGTTGTGCTTGGCAATGAAAGTCTGAATCAAATGCACAGAATGGACAGATACATTATCATGATGGAGCTTCTAAGTTTTCGCTGCCCACAGATCCGGTTGTTTGCACCATACAGCACCTCGAAGGTGATGAAGGAACTCCTGGTAGTACTCTTTTATGATAGTTTGGCCTTGTGGTGCATACTCATGGTGTACCATACCATGGAAGTCAAGGTAAATGGTCAACATGTCCACTAGTGTGGGGCCATCTTTGAAGTGTTTATACAACTCTTTTATGAGTAAGGTGTCATCGTCCTGAAAGCCTGTTGAATCTTACTAATGGTTTCCACTCGAGTAACGCTAAGCTTTCGGTAAAATTTGATGCAATATTGTTGCTCAAGTTTTTCTCTCATTTTACAAAAACTAAAATCTGATGATCACTCACTACACATCTTCACTTATTGGCCAACTACCAGCTACTGATGCTTTCTGCAGGTAGGAAAATACTCACAATTATACATGAAAAAAAAAAAGGTTCGATACTTTTTGAACACCCCTCATAAAACCCCAAATGATTAGGTTGACAAGTACAACCTAGTATCGAACACAGTACCTCCCGTTTATGAGCTTCAAGAGCAGAACCTCTCAGGCACTTGCGGGACAGCTTTTATATTAAAATTATTATTTAATCTTAAATCTAAAACTATTTTCATTAAAATAATCACATCAAAATACATTTTGCATACTATATATGCATGCATAATTGGTAAATTTAATTTTCTACACTGCTTGAAATGTTTTTGAAAGTAATATATATATATATATATATATATATATATATATATATTTACATATATTTTATTTTACACATTACACACACACACACACACACACACACACAAAAAAAAAAAAAAATACTTTAATAAGCATTTTATTTATTATATTAATAACAAAATTTACCTATATTGTTTTGAATGAAATTGTCATTGATCTCAGGTAAAATTATATTGAAGATATGAGAAAATCCAGGCGTTCGCCTTAATTCCGCAATAGTATCTTCTTCATGCTAAAATAGAAAAAAAAAAAAAAAGAGTAAAAACAATTCAACAAATAAATTCAGCATAGACGTATTTTTAATGCATTAAGGGAAATTTTTCGACTTTCTTATATGAAACAATAAAAATTTACTTTATATTATAACTAGAGAAATGTTAGTACTTTTTTTAAACTTAAGAAATAATCAAATACATTCATTTACCAGAGTATTTTGATGAACAAGTACTCTATTTAGATCATCAACACTTTGAGCAACTATTTCAAATCCACAACAAGTACAAGTAGTGACGGTCCAACCACCATCCACCTTTCGTGTCTTAGACAGTGCTTTCTGTGACTGAAAATTTCAAAAAGAAAAACGTAAAATATAGCATTTTCTTCTTAATCTATGTAACTTAAGGCTGCACATCAGTCAGATTCCTGCTTTCTTCTTTCCTATGTAAAACTATGGGATTTTTGTTACTTCATAATATAATGAGATCTCATTAAAAAAATGAAAATTTTCAAATTCTGTTTTGGAATTCAATTCTTTGAACACATCGCCTTTATCTTAATGAGCAATTTTTTAAAAGAATAAACTTAAATATTTCTTTTCAAGATTGAAAATTAGAGCTTTAAGTTTGCTGAATGAAATAAAATATTTATTATTATTTATTTTGCTCTCTGAGATAAAAGGCAATATGCTTAAAGAATAGAATTTAAAAAAAAAAAAAAAAGATTTGAAAAACTTCATTTGTGAGTGAGATATCCAGCAAGAGAAATTCCATAGAATTACATGGTAAGGAAGAAAGGATAAATCTGACTGATATACAGTCGTAATAATGAAACCTAATTTAAAAAACATTTTTGAAAAATATAGAGCAAAAGTGCCTTAAAGAAAATTAAAATATCATATTTAATTAAACTTTTGGAAAGACTAATCTTTCAACTTTTTGATCGAAATATCAATTTAACATTTACAAAAGCAAACAGTGACTAGGCAAAGATTTGAACTTTGGTTTTTTGCCTTAAAGGGACACGCTACTTATCGACACTGGAAGCCAAAACAAATGTTATTCTATGGAGAATTTTGCTCCCTTATAACTCATTAACTAATATATTATTTATAAATTCCATTTTCACATTCAGAAAATTCACTTTTGTTACCATTTTCTAAAAATTGACCTTTTGAATTTTTCATATTTTATATGAAAATTCTCAAAAGGAAACATGAAAAATTAAAAAAAATCAATTTTTACAGAATGATAATTAATTTAACAGTGGTGAATTTTTTGAATATGACAACAGAATTATAAAATGCGTATTAGTTTTAGTATGAGAAGGACACCACTCAATGGGGACAAAAACCTCCATACTATAACAATGGCTTTAGCTTCTGGTAATGAAAAGTATAGTAGTCCTCATAATGTGCCAATGTCGTACTAACTGAGCTAACATCCCTAACAGCACACTTATCCATAGTACATCCCGAGGATGTCCTTTAGATGTACTTTCATCCATAGGATGTCTTGTGGATGAGATGTGCTGTTAGGGATAGTACATTCTTGACTGGAATTCACTTATATAAATATGTGAATAAATGTTAATTAAAAATGTTAAAACACACTTTAAAGGAATATCTCTCACAGACCATAACACATCTAAATTATTTTGCATGTCCCTGTACATAAGACAGTACTGTTATTTATACTATTTTTAATTGAAAAATAATATAGTAAACCTAAATTAGTTTTAAGGCACTCTAGAAATTTTTTTGAAAATGTGAGCACAGACAGACAGACACACACTAAAATCCTATACAATTTTCAACTTTGTTGCTAAGTAAGTGTTAAAAAGACTTTTGATGAACTATCACAGAGTGTCCTTTCTATAATTTTCAATCTAGGCACATGGTTCATAATTTTTTGGGAAATAAGAAAGCAGACACTTTTTTTTTAAAGGTAAGAAAATTCCAGAATGTTTCAAAAGGCTCATTTTTCTTTATAGCCGTACAAAATTCTGTAGTACTTTATGAAAAGATTTTTTACATCAAAATGATATAGAATCCATATATAGAGATACATGCTTTTTACAGAATAATATTTAAAAAATACTTTAAAAAGTTGATGAAGAGATCTGTAAGTATTAGTTTATGTATTCTTTAAGTATTTTTTTAGCTTATTTTATTTGCTTACAAAGATTTTATTCTTCATACCTAATGCTACATAAAAATACATTTTTTCTTCTTATGTTCTTCATAAAATAACAATACAAATACAAGTAAAAATTTTTTAAGCGCAAATGCCACAAATTGCAAAAAACAGCAACAATTGCTTCTGGTTAAAATGAACCCAACCCTTCATCAGGCAATAAATTTAGCATAAGTGCAGTGTGAAAGTGGCAACATACAAAATTTCAATAAAGGACAAGATAAGATAGATAGAAAAGAATTCTTAAAAATAAAAAAAAGAAGACCACTGTTCTTCACCTACAACTTTTCTTTTTTGTTAAATGCTAACACAATTTCAATAAAGGCATAAAAGGTTTATTCAATTATAGTGATAGATAAACAAATAATAATAATAATAAAAAACATATGAACAAACACCATAAGATTAAAGAACAAGAAACAACTAATACAGGTTAAAATAATTAAACAATTATTTATAATCAGCTTAGAGGTTTAATAATTAACATCATTCATATATATCATTTTTTAGAAAGTTGAGAATTTCTTTTTTATTTTATTTTTTTACTTTTTATATTTCGGCATATAAAAACTCCAGGATGACACAAGAAACTAACATTTTCTTTATAAACACACAATATTCTATAAATTTACTTATACCTTAAAAAACATTCAGACTTTTCACCAAATAATATTTAAAAAATTATTTTAAAAAATTGAAGGATACTGCTGCTCAATTATTTGGACTTGAAATGTTATTCATTTATATTCTTTTGCTGACTTTTGGTTCTTATGTTATTTGCAAACAACGGCTTCTTTAGTAAGTAAAAACTTTTTAAAAACACCATAAATTTTTAAAATGCACCAAAATTGTTACGAGTTAAAATTAGCACAAGCCTTACAACCCTTCATCAGGCAATAAAAGTAGGCATGAGTGCAGCATAAAAGTAACAACATACAAAACCTAATCAAATGGCAAAATAAAATATATGGCAAAAAATTAAGGTAAAAAAACTGATGTAAATAATAAAAAAAAAAAGAGGAAAATTATCTGTAAATATATTAAAAGTACAAAAAGCTGCTAGGAGAATGAACAGAAATGTAAAACAAAACATGCAAATAAGTATTAATAAAATTAAAATAAACAAAAACAAAGAGGGAGTATAATTTCTAATCATCAGACGTGAAAGATGCTGAAGAAAGATAGTAAGATAACAAATTAAGAAGATTTTTTTAGTATTTAGAGTATTTAAAAATGTAAAAAACATCAAGGAAATTCAGATGCTGGAATGAAAGAAGAATAAATGTTAGTCTTAGGAAAAACAATTACTGTACTTTTCTGTAATTTATGGTGTTTAATTAATACAGTTTTTATTCAGTACATATCAACAACAATACTTTAATACATTTTAACCCTTTGCACTCGAGAGGTGACTCTTGCTCACCACTTGGTTTGCTGTGGTAGCTCGATGCATGGCAGTAATTGTTTACATTTAGTTTCTTCGACGTAGGTTTAACAGTAGCATACCGGAAAAGAAATAAATTAGTTTTAGCATGGAAGGACAAGAGGGATGTCACATGTTTGACTAACTGGAACAATGCAGGAATGGCGCCTGTAAAACGAATTTTACGAGGTGGAGTAGAAGCGACTGTCAAGAAACCTAACTTAGTAATCGATTATATCAAACATATGGGCGGTGTCAATCGTGCAGATCAGTATGCCTTAACGTACTGTTTCTTAAGAAAATCTCTAAATTGGTGGCGTAAACTGTTTTTTTTTTTCTTTTTTTTTTTTTTTTTGGGGGGGGGGGGGGGGTAAGAAATTTGTTCAATAAATTCATATATTTTATATAAAGCTACTAAACAGCAGAGAAGCGAACAGCCACTCCAGTTAATCACTTACGATATTTGAAAACAGTTTACCAATTGACTGGAGATTTTTGCCAGCCACGTGACTGGAGCCTCAACTTTAACCTCCTATTCCGAAGATATCTACTTGAATGGAAAGCTACACAATATTCTAATAGGACATAGGAATTAGGAAGGACTGTAAAGTCTGTTCTCAGAGAAATAAAACCGGAAAAAGACATCAAACGACATATTACAAAGATACTATTTTTCAATTTTGTAAAATCGTAATACAATTTTAATAAAGGTATAAAGACCTATTTGATTAAGATATATTTTAAAAACTGCAAAGAGAGCTCCAAAAGTTGGCACTGGATAAAGCAGAACAAGATTTTCGTAAACAAACACCATAAAATTCAAAAACACACAACAGTTGTTATGGTTTGAAATAAGTAAACATAAGCCATTATCAAGTACAAAAAAGTAAGCATGAGTGCATTGTATACATAGCAGAAAGATAGTTCTGGTTAATGACAGATGAAAAATAAAAATCTGGTGAACAAATGCCATAAAAATTAGAAGCAGTAACAACTACTTCAGTTTCAAATAATTAAACACAATTATTTATAATCAGTTTAGAGGTCTAAATATTAACAATGCTCATAATTTAAAAAGAAAAAAGCTGAGATTTTTTTGTATTTATTTATGAGTTTGAGGCATATAAAAATTCTAGGATTACATAAGAAGCTTATGTTTTTCTTCATAACCACACAGAATTATGTAAGTTTCACAATTACTTTACATTAAAATAACTTGGAATTTGCTTTCTTATACCTACAGAGATTTATACTTTTACAGAATGATATTTAAATAACAATTTTAAAACATTGATGAAGTGTCCTGCATAAACATTTACTTGTAAATAAATTACTTGTAGAAAAATTACTTGTAAATAAATAAAGTAAAAAGTTTTAAGGAAATTCAAATGAAGAAGGAATGAGAGAAGAATAAATGTTTGCCTAAGGAAAAACAATCGAAATATTTGGACATTTTCTGATATATAATTTTTCGTAAATGCTTATACAATTTTAGTAAAGGCCTAAAGATTCATTGAATTATGATACATTTAATAAATTACAAAAAAAAGTTCCAAAAATTGGCATTAAATAAAGCAAATTAAGATCTTTGTAAACAAACACCATAAAATTCAAACACACATAACAATCACTAGGATTAAAATAAGTAAACATAACCTTTTTATAAGGTAAGAAGAAATAGGCATGAGTGCAGTGTATATTAATAGAGAGATAGTTATGGATAATGAATCTAAAAACCTGGTAAAAAAAAACCTATGATGGATTGAAATTGAAATAATTAAATACAATTATTTAGAATCAGCTCTTGAGGTCTAACTATTGACATTGTTCATTTTTCTTAAGGCTCAGATATTTTTATTTTTTTTATTTTAAGTCATAGAAAAAGTCAAGAATCAAACTTACTTTTTTCTTTATAATCATACAGAAATACTAATAAATTATGTGAATTTTATAATGATTTAATTTTTTTTTTAATTCTGTAAAAAGTATAAAAGACAAAGAGTTCTGCTTAAATATTTACACTTGAAACAATTGTGGTTTATTTTTTAATTTTGGTTGTTTGCTTTCAAAGTTTTTATTCTTTATTTCTAATACTGCAAAAATATACATTTGTTTTTTCTTATGGTATTTACAAATAATGGTTTCTTTTAGTAAATAAAAATTTTATAAGCACAAATAGCATAATTTGCTAACCCACAACGATTGTTTCTGGTCAAAATGAGCCCAACCCTGTATCAATCAATGAAGTAGACATGAGTGCAGCAAGAAAATGACAACATACCAAATCTAAACAAAGGGCAAGATAAAATAGATAGAAAATAATTCTTAAAAAAAAAAAAAAAAAAAGACCACTGTCCTTTACCTACAATTTTTCACTTTTATAAACTTTAACAAAAGTATAAAAAAGGCATAAAGGATTTATTCAATTGTAATGTATTTAATAAATTGCAAGGAAAAATTTGATATTAAATAATGCAAAATAAGATAAAAATAGGCATGAGTGCAGAGTATATATAGCAGAAATGTAGTTATGGCATTCATAGATAAAAAATAAAAATCATGTGAATAAACACTATAAAATTAAAAAAGAAGAAACAACTATTACAGGTTAAAATGATTAAACAATTATTACACTTTAGTAAACACCATAAAATTAAAAAAGAAGAAACATCTATCAAAGGTTAAAATGATTAAACAATTATTTATAATCAGCTTAGAAATGTAACATCATTCATATACATCAATTTTTAGAAAGCTGAGAATTTTTTATTTATTTATTTATTTATTTATTTTTTTTTTTTTTTAAGTATTATTATTTATTTATTTACTTTTAGGCATCTAAAAATTCTAGAATGACAAACACTTTTACAAAAAAAAAAAAAAAACCTTTTTACCAAATAATATTTAAAAAGCTATTCAAAAAAGTCGAAGAAGGATCCTGCATAATTATTTGGACTTGAAATGTTATTTATTTATGTTCTTTTTCTGGCATTTTTTTAAAAATCTTTATACCGAATACTACTATGTAAAAATACACATTTGTTTCTTATGTTATTTGCGAAAAATGTCTTCTTTAGCAAATATAAATTTTGTAAACAAACACCATAAATTTCAAAAACACGCTACAATTGACAACATACAAAGTCTAATCAAATGGCAAAATAAAATATATGGGAAAAAATTAAGGGGGAAAAAAAAAACATTAATAAATAGTAATGTAAAACAAAACATGTTATAAGTAGAAGAGAAAAAAAAATTTAAATAAATAAAAACAAAGAGGGAGTGTAATTTCTAATCATCAGACATGAAAGAAGCTGAAGAAAGATAAGATTTCTTTCAGTATGTAGAGTATTTAAAGATGTAAAAAACATCAAGGAAATGCAGATGAAGAAAGAATGAGAGTAGAATAAATGCCAGTCTTAGGAAAAACAATTATTGTGTTTTTCAGTAATTTATGGTGTTTTATTACACAGTTTTTATTCAGTACATATCAACAACAATACTTTAACCCTCGCTTTCCCAGGAGATCAAGGCGTTACTGCAGAAAAATTGCTTTCAGGTGCCACTTGGCACATTTGGCAAACATCACCAGCAATGCACACTTTTTTTATCATTTAGAGCAAATCGTCATGCAACATTCCACTGGTTATGTTTGCTATCTCAGGCGAATTAGTGCATTTTTTGAATGAGGCAGGCTTAACTAAATTTCAACTACAGAATGAGGTCAAAATGACCCCATCTAGGGAAAGAGAGGGTCAAAACATTTTAAGGAAACACATACTTTAATTATTTCCACACTTTAAAATGTGATGCTACTGTTGCTACACTACACCAAATATTTAGAACTTCATTAACCCCAACCTCTCCACCTTTGAGGTATGACAAAATGGATAAATACTTCCATCTAATTAATTTCAAAATTGTTAATGATTTTTTTATCAATATGAAAGAATGAATTGTTTATTTTATTCCCATTTATCAGAAATTTCAAATTCAAAATTCTGATATTGTAATTTTTAACCTCTTAAATTTCTTCAAATATATGGGCATTTACAAAAATACTATTTTTCATTTTTGTTAAATCCTAATACAATTTTAATAAAGGTATAAAGATTTATTCAGTTATGATATATACTAAAAATTGCAAAGAGAGCTCTGAAAATTGCCACTGAATAAAGCAGTATATAAAATTTTTGTAAACAAACATCATAAAATTAAAAAACACACAACAAATGTTACGGGTTAAAATAAGTAAGCATAACCCTTTATCAAATAAGAAAAAGTAAGCATAAGTGCAGAGTATACATAGCAGAAAGGTAGTTATGGTAATGATAGATGAAAAATAAAAGCCTGGTAAACAAATGCCATAAAAATTAGAAAACAAAAAACAATTATTATGGGTACAAATAATTAAATACAATTATTTATATTCTAATCAACTTTAGGTCTAAATATAAACATTTTTCATGCAAATGTTTTTTTATTTAAAAATTTTCAGCATGTACAAATTCCAAGATGAAGCAAGAAACTTACGTTTTTCTTTATAATCACACAAATACACCAGTGTTGTCGCCAGAAAATTTTTCAGGAGGGGACAAACTTAAAATTGTAAAATTTCACTATATTTTTAAAATTCAGTTAGATTCATTAGATTGGTTATCTAATGCGATTAAGTAAGCCTGCGTATAAACATCTGCTGCAACAAACTTTTCTGCATGTAATTTAAGCTAAGAGATTTTATTGACAAAAATTATACAGCTTGTTCTAAACCACTCTAAATCAAAAAAATTTACTGTCAAGTTGACTGGAACACCATTTGCAGGAAATGATTAACCCTTTAACGTTCACTACTTTATTTTAAAAATTACTAAATTAATTTTAAAAATGGCTTTTAGACATAGCTGATCATAAATATTTAAAAAATAGAAAATTAGCATTGTTAAAAACAAAAAACTATTTTACTTACGAGGCAAACTTTAGTTAAAATATATTTAAAAACAAAATATTCATTTAAAAACATTTAAAATTTAGACGTCCAGGTTTCCTCATCAGTATCACTACAACATAATTTGCAAGCATTACATGAATACACAGATTTATAGAAGTACAGAATATTGAGGAGCCAGTGCGCATGCTTTATAGAAAGTGTAGAGATGATTGGCGGTGTGCTAACTCTCAAGGAAAATACGTGATTTATAATTATCATAGCCAGAATTTAGAACTTGTATATTATCAAAGTCAGGAATATGATTGGTTTCTATTGAATGGATTACAATTTTAGAATTTTGGTTGCAATTTTTATATGACCGTCAGTGTTCCTGTAGTTTAATTCTAATTAGCATTGTTCCTTTTTAAAGAAATTTTTGGTTTGAAACATCTATAAGTTAACCTTATTCAATTCAAATAATATTTAATTTAATAAATAAAACACTTTGTAAGTAAACATTATCAACTACAAAAACTCGTAAAAGTTGTTTCAGTTAAAAATAATAGTCTAGCTCTTCATTAACTGAAAAAAACTAGACATGAAAGCATCATCAAACCAGCAATTCACACTCATGCACACTAAAAACTTCAGTGACTAATGCATTTAGCTTCCTTTGAAGCATTATTTGTTAAATTTTGGAATAGTGCTGCTATTTACTGAACAGAAAAGGAACAAAAGTTTAAAACCTGATTAAAACAAGGAGGAAATGTAAAAAAAAAACTGCTGCATAAAAACTGTTAAATTATGTCAAATGTTTGGTTTCACTGTGAAACAAATGAACTTTAAAGGATTAAAAAGCCTGGCCTGTGAATGCAGGTAGGATCAGTTTGGCTCTAATTGTCTCTGTGATATAAATTCTAATCATTTGAAATCAAATGACACAGTATTAAAGTTTTAAATGTAATTAAAAAAAAAAAAAAAAAAAAAAACTTTTTATAATTTTTTGGGAGGGGGCAAATGCTTCCCCCCCCCCTTTTGCCTCTATGTGCCGATGCCCTTCAAATTAAGTAAATTTTATAATAATTTAACATTAAAATAACTTTGAATCCATCTACTTATAACTATAGAGATTTATACTTCCCACAAAATGATATTTAAAGAACAATTTTAAAAATTTGACAAAGAATCCTGCTTAAATATTTAGGCTCAAAAGAATTGTCATGTATTTTTTTTAATTTATGGTGCTTGTTCTTACAAAGTTTTTATTCTTTGTACTTACTACTTAAAAATACACCTTTTTTAATGTTATTTAATTATAAAAATTTTTAGAGAGAAATGTTACAAACTGCAAACACCCACAACAATTGTTTCTGGTCAAAATGAGCCCAACACTTCATCAGGTAATAAGGTAGGCATGAGTGAAGAAAGTGACAACATACAAAATTAAACAAAGGGCAACATAAAATACATAAAAAGAATTTTTAATGGATGGGAAAGGAATTCTTAAATAAAAAATAAATTAATTAAAACTGGTGTGATACAAACTGTAAAATTTTATATAAAATTAATTGTAAATAAATAAAAGTACAAATAACTGCTATGAGAAAAAACTAAAATAAGAAGGTACAATATAGGAAAAAATGAAATAAAATGAATAATTATGTAATTAATTAGTTTATCAGACATAAAAAGCATTAAAGAAAATCATTAACAGTTTTTTTTTTTTTTTTTTAATGTATGTAAAACATTTCAAGAAAATCCAAATGAAAAAGAAATGGGATAATAAGGCTAAAGGGAAAAAATGTGTTCTGTAATTTATGGCATTTGATTATAAAATTTTTATTCAGAACCTATTACCACCAATATTTCAAAACATTTTTAGGCAATACCTACTTGAACTATTTTTATACTTTAAATAAGGTGTTCCTGTTGCCACATTCCACTAAATTTTTTTAGAAATTCTAATTTTCCCTCCCTTTGAAGTGTGAAAGAATAGGTAAACTATTTGCTTTAATTCATTTCATAGATTTTTTTTTTTTTTTTAATATGATAGAATGAGTTTTTAGAATTTTGAATACAAAAATTAATTCATAAGCCAAAATCTTTCATCTTTCAAATTTCTCCATACATATTGGGGCATTTTTCTAAACCACAATTTTTCAATTTATTAAATTCTATTCTAAATTATAATAATGGTTAAAAAGCATTTATTCAATTAAGGTATGTTTAAAGATTTGTAGCTCCAGAAAATTATTGAATAGTGCAAAATAAGAAGTTTATAAACAAACACCATAAAATTAAAAAACATGCAACATTTGTTCCATTTTAAAAATGACCCTTCATTTAACAAAAGAAGAAGAAAAAGGCAACTGCACAAAGAAGAATTTGAAAGTTTCATTTTGGTAACCTGTTTACTTATATATATAAACTAAACATTACAATAGCAACAAAATGCATAAAAAATTGATGGAGAATGACGACAGGGGTAGTAGTGACTTCAAAAAAATTTCAGGACATATGTACTGAAAATTGCATGTTTTCAGAAGATTCTCAGCTATACTATAATTTTACAGAAATTTAACTATATAAGTTACATAATGTGGTAAAAAAATACTTAAGTTAAAAATATAATTTATTAGGTACATAAAATACAATCACACTAAATACTTGATTTAAAAAAAATGCCAAATTACAATAACTTATAAAGCGATTCATTAAAGCACTTTTTATTCCATGTCTGGTACGAATTTCAAACCTGCTTTCATTACTTCCTTCTGTATATATAAGGAGAGAGTATTGGATTCATGAAAATTTTTTAACTCTGGTTTCTACATATTTACATGTATTGAGATGGTCTGAACACAATTTGAGTATTTTTTAAAAATGTCTATATGTGTATGTATTAAAATTTTTTTGAACACTGTATCTCACAAACCAATGAACGAAATTAAACCAAACTTCCCAGGCAGCACAAAGATATTGGCCAATATAAAACTATAACATTGAAGAATATAAAATGACCCCCCTCTGAAAGGTATTCTCAGATATTTTTTTCTGATATCTGACAATATTGCCAATATTTTCTGATATCAATAAATATCACTTTCTGACATCTCAAACATGACGCATGCTAAAAAAAAAGATGGATTCTTTTTATAATGTTGATAGATATCTCTCAATATCCAAAAAATGATATTGCTTGTCGAATGTCGACAAATATCGCAGAAAGGTGTTAAAATAATATTTTTATGACATTGTTTAATATTAACAAATATTAAAAATAAAGTGTTAAAAAATATTATTTTATATAAATTTATTTTTCAAAATGTTGTTTTCGGATCATAATAGTTATAAGTACAGAAAATAATCCTTTAAAATACTTTTTTATATTAACACTTTTCAATTACGTCTGTCAATATTAATATATATTGTAAGTTTGATGTATAACATTCAGTGACATTCAAAATGTCGGCCAATATTTGTAGGACATTGGTCAATACTTTTGTGCTACCTGGGTTAGTATTTTGTTGACTTTGACCTAAACTGGTGCTGATTACATTTGGGGATCAACTGCTTTAACGGGTGGTCCTGTTATCCCAAATTTTCATAATTTTTAATGTGGCATAATATGACAAAATTTTGTATAAATGTACAAAATGAGAGTTATTTTTAGTGAGTGAATGTAAAATTAATATAAATTATTGATAATAGTAGTAGTTACTAGGAAAAAAATTATGCGTATATAGGAGCATTGACCTTCCCCCCTGAGTGGAAAGAGGGGGGCGGGGTGTAAAATTTTAATAAGGGTATTTTTCAAAAGAACTCATCAATACATTTAAAACAAATGGTTGAACCACAGATCTGGGATAATTTAAAAGAAAGCTATCAGTTTTTTCATTTTTAATAGAGAAAAAAAAAGATTCTCCTGATGTTGGTTCAAAAATGACTTTCTTTCAGCATTTAGTGTTATACTTCTCAGAGATAAAAATCATCAGCATTCATCATGGAAAATATTTTAAAGAAATAATTTTTACTGGGTGAATTTGTATAAGATAATATAGAAGAAAGTCTTGTGGTGGCTACAACATACTAATTGTAATACTGAAATTTCTCATGAATATTTAAAAATCATGGTGCATTCATAATGGCAAATCATTTTTCAATATAAACTTGAATAAACAGTATTAAATAGACTTTGTACTTTTAGTACATAATAGACCTAGTACTTTTTATAGAAAAATTTTATATTTAACTATATTAAATCTTTAAACAAAGTATTTAGTTTAAAATATATGTGTTTGTGTGTGTGAAAAAAGTTTTGATAAATACATATATATATATATAATTAATAAAAATATTTAAGCAAAAAAGGCAAGGATTCAAAAGCTATGTATAAAAACACTTTTAAAAACTTCAATAAAATGATTATTATTATTTTAATTACAGATAATTTTTCCCTAATAGTTTTAACTGTGGCATTAGCAGTTTCTAGCATCATCTATCCATCTTTAACAGTTTGTATATATATATTTTTTTTAATGCCATACAGCCATACTGCAATTTTTCAGGTGTTTTGTTACACAAAGCATGAGCAGCTTTTCCTTAGCTCTTCAATTCAGCTTCTTCTAAGATCAATTGTTTAAATTTACCTCTTACATCTTCCTCCCCCCCCCTCCTTTTTTTAGAACTTTGAAAGCAGCAACTTCATCAAGCTTCTATTTCTCAGCTTGTCTTTATTTCCCTAAGTGAGCTGTATATTCAGCATATGACTGGTCTATATATCTAATCATATCCTTTGATACAAGGGAAGGAATTGAGGACTGCTTCCTCAAATGACCACTGCAAAAACGTAAAAAATAGATTATGATTTTTGATATGCTGTTCCTCTCATTTGTAACTTGTAGAAAATCTTCTCTCATGCCACTGCATTACTGTAAGATACAGTCAAACAAATTCTAATAAACTTGACTGAGCGGTAAACTTTGAAATTACTGTTTTGAGATTATCTTTCTCGTTGAAAAGTGGAGGAAAAATGAATAGAGTTTTGGGAATTGAACTGAAAATTCAGGACAATTTTTTTTAAGGAATTCAGGACAACTACTACCCCTGTGATGAAGAATAAGAAAACAGTATGAAAAAATCTTAAATTACAAAAGCACAACAATGGTTTTGGAATCAAATGTTTTAAGCCCAACCCTTCAGCAGATGAGAAAATGTTGGCATAAGTGTAGGGTGGAAGCAACAGTGTAATTCTTCTTGCCTTATAAAAGGTTATAATTAATTATTTTGGCTATTACATGTTTTAGACTTTATGGTACTTGTTTACACAATTCTGCATTATTCAAACACCATAAACAGTGGCGGATTTAAAGGGGGGGAATCCCCCTAGCCCCCCCAAAACACTGTCATTCATAATTGAGTTTTGCAATTGTAAATTTTTTATTGGTCTAGAATAACACTTAGAAAAATCTTAGCTCCCCCCAAAACTCAAGTTCTGGATTCGCCACTGACCATAAAATTTAATAGTTATAATAATTTAGCATAACTTTTCATCAGATAAAATCAAGTGTACTGCAGCAAGCATGCCTAATTTTCCTCACCTGATGAAGGGTTGTTCTTAATTATGTTAGACAAAAATCTTTATTAAGTAGAAAAATAAAATTTTGAACTAACACCATAAAATTAAAACACACAAAAGCAATTGTTATGGTTTAAATTAATTAAACACAACTTTTTATCAGGTAAGAAAGAGTAGGTGCATGTGCAATGTATATGCAGTAGAAACATAGTTATAGTGGTGTAATATTAAAAATAAAAACTTTATGCACAAACACCACAACATTAAGTAATAACAACATTAAACAAGCAATAACTGTTTCAGAGACAAGCACAAAGACAAGTTAATTTTACCATAAACAAAACAATGTATCTAAAGAATATTCCATTAGTAACAACATATAAAAATTGGCTTTAAAGAGTTGCATTATATAAAATTGCTCATAAAAATAGTTTTACTGTAATAAAAGTGTAAGAAATCTGGTACCTTTGGTATAAAAAATGCAGTTTTATTCAGATAAAACACTTACGAAGTGATTACAAAGGCAGAACCCAAATAAAATAGTATATTCCTGTAAACCAATCACCAATTTTAAATCATATTATATTCCATATGAAAAGATAATTTGTACATCTGAAAAAGTAACTTTTGTTATGTTTTCTGCAGGAGTATAAAGTTATTACGATATACTTTAAAAGAATATCTCCCACAGACAATAATGTATCCAAATTTTTTCCTGTCCCTTTATACAAGACTTACTGTTTATTTATACCATTATTTATAGAAAACATGATGTAGTAAACTAATCAGTTTTAAGGCATTTGTATATTTTTTGGAAATGAAAGCACAGACAGACAAATCAAATCAACTTGGTTTCAAACTGTTCAAAGAAAAACTTAAGAAATGATAAAATATAACAAAGAATTATTTCTATAGTTTTCAGTTTAAGGATTTAACAATCAACAAGGAAGACAGATCTGTTTGTGCCACAATGAAGAAACTACTAAGCGAAGCGAGATCGCAAGATGGCAACGACCCAATGTCGGATGACATCACCATAGAAGAACTAAATCGTGCAATAAACGAACTAGACCCCCCGGAAATCACCAGGCAGTGATCTTGTTTTTGGATATATGGTTAAACATTTTGGCAATGTCGCAAAAGACTTTTTTCTAAAAATAATCAATTCCTCCTGAAAAACGGGAAAACTGCCAAGGTTATGGAAGATGCCCATCATTGTCCCAATCCTGAAACCGGGGAAGACTGCATATGAATGCAAGAACTATAGACCAATCGCTCTTACAAGTATTCTTTGTAAAATTACTGAGCGCATTATTCATTCTAGAATATTGGGTGCTCTCACCGAACAGAAAAAACTAAGCTACTACCAAGGGGCCTATCGGAAACACCACTCAACAGTAGATCAACTGTTCCACCTTTGTCAATCCATCATTGACGGCTTTCAAGAGAAACCACCAAGAAAAACAACAGCTGTCTTTCTTGACATGTCGGCAGCTTTCGACACTGTTTGGAGGCAAAAACTAATTGTCATTGCCCATAATCACGGGATCAAAGGAAACGCACTTATATGGATTGCAGACTTCTTGAGACATAGAAATTTAAGGGTTCGTTTTAATGGAGCTCTTTCGAAAAGCAGGAAAAGCTGGGCAGGTGTTCTCCAGGGCTCAGTTCTTAGCCCATTACTCTTTCTTTTGTATGTTAACGATATCCACCAACACCTCCATGATGAAACAAAAATTGCCTGCTTTGCAGACGACATAGCTATATGGCATACCTGCAATGATATTGATAAATCTGCCCTTGCTCTTAACCAATCACTGAAGAATGTCCTAACCTGGTCTCAGAATCTAAAACTGAAATTTAATCCTCAGAAGTCGTTATTCACGGTGTTTTCAACGGATCGAAAACACAGAAACCAATTCAGACCTACCACCATGCTGAATGGCATTCCCTTTACACAAACAGATAATCCAAAATACCTAGGAGTACAACTTGATCCCGAATTGCGATTTGGTGAACACATCAAGAATTGTGGAAACAAAGCTCTAAAGAGGCTAAAAATCCTAAAGAGCTTATGTGGCACTAACTGGGGAGCAAACCCTAAAACCCTTCGGACAATCTATACTGCCCTGGCAAGACCACATCTTGAGTAAGCCACCCCCATTTGGGCCCATACTTCAGCCACAACACTCCACTACTTGGACAGCATCCAGGCTAGAGCAGCCAAAATCATCTGCGGTGCAGTTTCCTCTACAAACAATGAAAAAGTGATACGAGAATGTGGCTTAGCATCACTCAATAACAGAAGGAAGTACCAAACCATAAACTTTACTAACAAAATACGAAGTCATGACTCAGACCACATCTCACGAAGAACCTTTGAAAATTGGTCCAAGAAAACCAGACTTAAAAGATCGTCCACTCTACAATTTGATTCCGATATAAGACGAGAGATCGGTCTCGAGCACAGCACCCTTGATTTCCTGGAAGAGCCTGCATTCTCCAAGTGCTTACCCAAGAATACCACTATCAACACCAATCTTGTTGTTCCATGCTCCAAAAAGGAATTAACATCAGTTATCTTTGAAAAGGGTATGCAGACAATCAATGCAATATCGGAAAATAACCTTGTCCACGCATATACTGATGGCTCAGCTGACGAAACTTTTCAAAAAGGCGGGGCGGGCATACACTTTGTACTACCCAATGGCAGAACTACGAACCATTCACTGGGCACTGGTTCCATTGCCTCAAATTTCACCAGTGAACTTAAAGCAATATACAATGCATTGCATGAATACATCTTACTCAACAACACTGACAAAGCTAACGGGCTAGTCATCTTTTGTGACTCCAAAGCTGCTTTAGAAGCATTAAATAAAGGTCAATCAAGGCTAACCCACAATATCCAACACCAATTAGAAGAAATTGACAAACTACACAAGATATGTATTCTACAGTGGATCCCCGCGCATGTCGGCATCCCTGGAAACGAAGAGGCAGATCAACTTGCCAAGAAAGGGAGAATGAAAATATCGTCAAGGTCACTCTTGACGATGTTAATGCGATGGCAAGGTTTCGTTTGAGAGAAAACACCATTAAAAAAAGACTCGCAGATTTGTGAAATAAACGCTAACAGAGACCTTACCAAAACTATCACCCGCCTTAGAACTGGTCATTATCGAGGTATGAAGATCCTGAGAGATGGCAATAGAACCTACCGTCTCTGCAGCAACTGTGATGATGTTCCACTAACACCAAAACATATTTTTGACTGCCCAGCCATTTTAAGATCCCTGGCTCAGCTTGGGGAATTCTCCCCCTTTGACATCGAGAGTCTGTACTCCGATAACATCAAGGAGTTGGCCGGCTGTGTTTTGCACACTCATGGTTTTCTATAGTTCTCCCCATGGACAGTTTCTCCCCATGGACACGACACCAACCAACAGTCAACATGGTTCACATTTTATTTATTTATTTTTTTATAGAAAATCAGAGTATTTTTCTTTCTTTCTCTTTTTATAAATGTATTTTTAGGTGTATAAAAATTTCAGCATGAAGCTAAAGCTTTAAATTTTCCTTCATAACCATGCAAATTCTGTATTTTTAACAAAGATATTTGACATTAAATTGATCCAGTATCCATCTATTTATATCTATAGAAATTTATATTTTTTACAGAATGATATGAAAAAAAAAAAAAAAAAAAAAAAACTTTTAAAAGTTGATGAAGAGTTTAGCTTAATTATTTGGTCTTTAAACAAATTTTTGGGTTTTTGTTCTTTACACCTGATATTACATAAGTACAAAGGAATTTTTTTTTTCTTATGTTATTTGCAAACAATGATTCCTTTAGTGAATAAAAACTTTATAAGCAAACCCTATAAATTTCAAAAATCCACAATAACTGTTTTAGGTAAAAATTAGTGCAACCTTTTATTAGATGATAAAAGTAGCCATGAGAGTAGCAATATACAAAATCGAAGGAAAAGTAAAAATAAAATAATATTAAATAGGAGGGGGGGGGGGGGGGGAAGCCTTGAAAACTAATTACACACACACACACAAAATAAATAAATAAAAGTAAAGTAAAGTAAAAATGACTACTAGGAGAGTAAAGAATAATTTAAATTGAAAAATATCATGAAGAGAAGGGGGAAAAATGAATAAAAATTTCAGGGACAGAAAATTATGGGAGTAATTTCTAATCATCAAACATGAAAGGTGTTGAAGAAAAATTACTAGCAGAATTTTTATCATTTTAAAAATAGTTTTACAAAAATGTAAATGAAAAGGGAATGTCAGAAGAAATAATATTAAAAACAATTATGTTTTTATACAATTTAAAGTATTTTCTTAGAAAATTTTAATTCATTATCTATCAAAACTAGTATTTTAATATATTTTGTGGGAAAACCTACTTTAGTTGTTCTTATATTTTAAGTGTAGTGTGATGTTTCTGCTGCTAAACTCCACTAAGTTTTTAGAACCCCACCCCCATCCCCACCTTTGAGGTATTACTTGTTTGCTCTAATTCATTTCAAAATTCTTAATGACATTATTTTTATTAAAGAATGTTTTTTTTTTTTTTTTTTTTTTTTTTTTTTAAACATATCAGAAATTTAAAATTAATTCTGAAAATTTTCCATCTATTTAAAGCATATTCTAACTCACATTTTTTCATTTTTGTTAAATCCTTATAAAATTTTAATAAACATATAAACGATTTCTCCTTATTATATTGCACTTGAAATTGTAAAGTGAGCTCCAGAAAACTGCTGCTGAATAAGCCAGGGTAAAATCTTTGTAAACAAACAAAAAAACAAAAAAAAACAAAAAAAAAAAAAAAAAACAGACAACTGTTACAATAAGTAATCACAACCCTTCATCAGGTAAAAAAAAAATAGGCACAAATGCAGTGAATATGGTGGTAGAATTATTGTATTAATAGATGAAAAACAGAGACCCTGAGAACAAATGCTATACTATTAAAAAATATGAAGCTATTATGGATTGCAATAATTAAACACAATTATTTATAATCAGCTTAGAGGTTCAACTATTAACACTGCTCATTTTTTTTTTTTTTTTTTTTTAATTAAGAAAGCTGAAAATTTTTAGTTATATTTTTTAAGCATACAACAGTTACAGGATGATACAAGTAGCTTATATTCTTCTTTATAAGCAAACAAAATTCTGTAAATGTTAAATATTTAACATTAACAGGGGTCAATCCAGGCAAAAATTGGGTCCCCTTTGGCCCCTTCACAAAATTCCACATCATAAAAGGGGACCCTTTACAAAATTCAAATCCATAAATGGGGACTCTTCACAAATTCAAATCCATAAATGAGGACCCTTCACAAAATTCAAATCTGTACAAAGGAACCCTTCACAAAATTTAAATTTAAGAAATGAGCCTTTTTATGTTATAAAAGTGATCCATTTTCTATATTTTCGGTACTTTTAATTAATTGGTTCAATTAAACTATGTTAATTTGATATTTAAAAACTACTTAGAATGACTTAAAAATGGAAGGTTTTACATGATATATATATATATATATATATATTTTTTTTTTTCACAAAAATAAATAAAATTTTCACAAAAATATTTTGTTTTTCACAAAAAGGGGACCCAAAATTAAAAACCTGGATCGACTCCTGATTAAAATAATTAAAAATCAGTTTATTTACTAGTATCTATACTTTTTATATAATTATTTACTTAAAAAACGATTTTAAATAGTTGATGAAGGGTCCTGCTTAATTGTTTGGACTTGAAAAAATTGTTGCAGAATCTTTTATTTATGGTGTTTGTTCACAAAGTTTTTAGTATTTGTGCTTAATACTACTTAAATAAAAACACTTATTTCTTATGTTATTTGTACACAATGAGTAAATTTATGAGCTTTTTGGCATAAGCACTATAAATCGCAAAAAACCGCATCAATTGTCTCTGGTTAAAATGAGTATAACTCTTTATCATGCAATAAATTAGGCATGAGTGCAGCAAGAAAATTGCAATATACAAAATCTAAGCAAAAGTAAATAAATAAAAAAGAATTCCTTAAAAAAAAAAAAAAAGCATCTGAACTATAACATAAAAATAAGTTAAATTACTTGTAAATAAAAAAATAAATAACTGCTAGGAGAGTAAATAAAAATGTAAATAAAAAAATACAATGCATAGAATAGGGAAAAATTCAAATCAATAAATAAATAAAAAAAGAAGAGACATATCTATTAGGGTAATCTCCAATTATCAGACATGAAAGACATTGAAAAAAGTTCATTGACAGGATTTTTTTTTTTTTTAACGTAAGTTTTGCAGAAATCCAAATGATGGGAGAAGATATAATATTAGCTTTCGGTAAAACAACTGTGGTTTTTTCTGACATATATTTATATATATATATATATTATTATTATTATTTTTTTTTGGGTGGGGGGGGGAGAACCCATCAACACAGTACCAACATTTCAATACATTTTTAACAAACCTAAAATAGTTGTTTTTATACATTAAATGATATTTCTTGTTACACCTCCCAAATATTTAGATTTTGCCCCTCTCCCCTTTCAATCCATCATCCATTCCCTCTCTAAAGTTTGACAGAATGAAGAAGTTATTTGCTCCAATTTATTCCAGTTTTTCCATTGCTTTATTATATATATATATACAAGTTTTTTTTTTCTCATATCAGGAAATCTGAATTCACAATTAATTTCCAGGTCATAATGTTTAATCGTTTAAATTTCCGTGTTTATTTGGGCATTTTTTAACCCTCAATTTTTCATTTTTATCCATTTTTAATAAAATTTTAATAACGGGATAAAGGATTTTATCAATTACAACACATTTAATAAATTACAAACAGAGCTCCAATTATTAATAATTAGATCACAATTATTAATAATCAGCTTACAATTATTAATAATCAGTTTAGAGGTTTAACTAATAATATGTTCATATTTCTTGTTAAGAAAGGAGAGAATTTTTTTTAATTATATTTATGGGATGACACAAGTAGCTTACCTATCAATAGAACAACATTTCAATACATTTTTAGCAAACCTAAATTAGTTATTTTTCTACTTTAAATGAGATGCTCTTGTTGCCACACTCACTAAATCCAAAAAACTGGTGTTGAGTAATGAGAATAAGATCTTTGTAAACACACACCATAAAATTCTAAAACACACAATAATTGTTAAGGACTAAAATAGGCAAATGCAGTCCTTTAACAGATGAAAAAAAAAAAAAAAAAAAAAAAAATGAATGAGTGTAGTTTATACATAATAGAAATATACTTATGGTATTGAAAGATGATAAAATAAATATCTTGTGAAGAAACACTAAACTAATATTTTTGGATAAAATAATTAAACACAATTATTAATAATCAGTTTAGAGGTTTAACTAATAATATGTTTGTTAAGAGAGCTGTGAATTTTTTTATTTTTATTTTTTAGGCATAAAAAAGTTACGGGATGACATAAGTAGCTTATATTCTTCTTTATAAGCACAAAATTTTTTGTAAATTTTACATATATTTATAACATTAAAATAATTAAAAATCCATTTATTTATAGATATCTATACTTTTTATATAATTATTTAAAAAAATGATTTTAAATAGTTGATGAAGGGTCTTGCTTAGTTGTTTGGACTTTAAACAACTGTTGCAGAATTTTTTTTATTATGGTGTTTGTTTACAAAGTTTTTATTATCTGTGCTTAATACTACTTAAATAAAACACTTATTTCTTTCTTATGTTATTTTCAAACAATGGTTTCCTTAGTAGATATAAACTTTGTAGTCATAAGCACTATAAATCACACACACACACACACACACAAAAGAAAGAAAAAAAAAAAAAAAAAAGAAGAAGAAAGCAACAATTACCTCAGGTTAAAATAGCACAACCCTTTATTATACAAATTAGGCATAAGTGCAACATGAAAGTGACAACATGTAAATTCTAAGCAAAAGGCAAATAATAATAACAATTCATAAAAAAAAAAAAGTGTCATCTGAATATTATACATATATATATAAAGTTAAATTACTTGTGAATAATATAAATGACTGCTAGAAGAGTAATAAAAATGTAAATAAATAATAATAATAAATAATAATAGGATAGGGAAACATTCAAATCAATAAATAAAAACAATATAGGAGACATATCTATGAGAGTAATTTTTAATTATCAGACATGAAAAGCATTGAAAAAAGTTCATTGATAGGATTGTTATTTTATTTATTTATTATTATTATTATTTAATGCAAGTTTTGCAGAAATCCAAATAATGGCAGAAGAAATAATATTCTTTAAAATATAAGACATATAAAATACAAACAACAGCTGTTTTAGCTTCATGTAAAATAACTGTTGTATTTTATAATATTTATGATGCTTGGTTATTTATTTATTTATTTATTTTTTTTTTGGGGGGGGGGGGACTATCAACACAACACGAACATTCCAATACATTTTTAGCAAACCTAAATTAGTTGTTTTTATACTTTAAATGGGATGTTACACACCCCAAATTTGTAGAATCTGCCCCCCCCCCCCCTAATCTATCCATCCATTCCCTCTCTGAAGTTTGACAGAATAAGGAAGTTATTTGTTCCATTCATTCCAGATTTTCCAATAATTTATTTATTTATTTTTTCTCTCATATTAAAAAATCTGAATTCAAAATTAATTTCCAGATGATAATATTTAATCTTTTAAATGTCTCTGAATATTTTGGCATTTTCTAACACACGATTTATCATTTTTATCAATCTTAATAATATTTTAATAAAGGCATAAAGGATTTTATCAATTAAAATACCTTTAATAAATTGCAAAGAGAGATCCAAAAAACTGGTGTTGAGTAATGAGAATAAGACCTTTATAAGCAAACACCATAAAAGTCTAAAACACACAACAATTGTTACGGACTAAAATAAGGCAAATACTGTCCTTTATCAGATGCAAAAAAAAAAAATAGGAGTGAGTGTAGTGTATACATAGTGGAAATAAAGTTATGGTATTGAAAGATGATTAAATAAATATCTTGTGAAGAAACACTAAACTAATATTTTCGGTTAAAATAATTAAACACAATCATTAATAATCAGTTTAGAGGTTTAACTAATGATATGTTCATATTTCTTGTTAAGAAAGTTGAGATTTTTTTTATTTTTTAGGCATACAAAAGTTACGGGATGACACAAGTAGCTTATATTCTTTATAAGCACAAAAATTTTTGTAAATTTTACATATATTTAACATTAAAATAATTAAAAATCCATTTATTTATAGATATCTATACTTTTTATATAATTATTATTTAAAAAACGATTTTAAATAGTTGATGAAGGGTCCTGCTTAATTGTTTGGACTTTAAAGAATTATTGCAAAAAAAAAAAAAAAGCAACAATTACCTCAGGTTAAAATGAGCCCGACCCTTTATCATACAATAAATTAGGCATAACTGCAACAAGAAAGTGACAACATGCAAAATCTAAGCAAAAGGCAAAATAAAAATAATAATTCCTGAAAAAAAAGAAAAAAAAAAGTGTCATCTGAATTACATATATATATAAGACAAGTGCCATTACTTGTGAACAGTAATGGCACCAGAAATTCCCCGACAGGGGGGCACTACATAAAGAGAGTTTATTATATGAGTATTTATCAAAAACTGCAAGACTGTTAATATTATTACTGTTAATATTTGTGTCATTCTATTCGTTAGTACTCTTTGTGGTTCTGAAGATCATCGTGTCACAGACAGACATTGTCTAAAAATATCATGGTCAAAACGTGTTCTGGACCTCTCACAACATGTATATTCATGGAAAAACTGGAAGCTGAAAATTTTTACAAATCCAATACTTTCTTCTATTGAATATAGAATGGAAAAACTGGAATGCTCCAAATTTGTAAAAGGAAAGAAAAAAGCTGCTAAAAGTAGAAAAACTGAAAATTTTGTATTTGTTCCCTGAGAGATTTTAAGAGTGTCACAGACTCCCCAACAGGGGGGGCCTGTGCCCCCCCCCTCCCCAGCCCCCTAGCTGGTGCCACCCCTGCTTGTGAATAATATAAATGACTGCTGGAAAAGTTAATAAAAATGTAAAAAAAAAAAAAAAAAAAAAAAAAGGATAGGGAAAAATTCAAATCAATAAATAAAAACAATATGGGATACTTATCTATGAGAGTAATCTCTAATTATCAAACATGAAAGGCATTAATAAAAGTTCATTGATAGGATTGTTATTTTATTTAATTATTATTAATATTTTTTTTAATGCAAGTTTTGCAGAAATCCAAATGATGGCAGAAGAAATAATATTCTTTAAAATATAAGACATATAAAATACAAACAACAGCTGTTTTAGCTTCAGGTAAAATAACTGTTGTATTTTATAATATTTATGATGATTGATTAGTTTTTTTTTTTTTTTTTTTTGGGGGGGGGGGATTATCAACACAACACAAACATTCCAATACATATTTAGAAAACCTAAATTAGTTGTTTTTATACTTTAAATGAGATGCTCTTGTTACACCCCCCAAATTTTTAGAATCTGCCCCCTTCCCTCCCCCAATCCATTCCCTCTCTGAAGTTTGACAGAATAAGGAAGTTATTTGTTCCAGTTCATTCCAGTTTTTCCAATGCTTTATTATTATTATTATTTCTCATATTAAAAAATCTGAATTCAAAATTAATTTCCAGGTGACAATATTTAATCTTTTAAATTTCTCTGAATATTTGGGTATTTTCTAACCCACAATTTTTCATTTTTATTTAATCTTAATAAAATTTTAATAAAGGAAGAGAGGATTTTATCCAGTGGCGGATTTAAGGGGGGGGGGGGGGCTAGGGGGCTGAAGCCCCCCCCCCCCAAAACCCTGTCATTCATAATTGAATTTTGCAATTGAAAATTTTTTATTGGTCTAGAATAACACTTTGAAAAATCTTAGCCCCCCCCAAAAGTCAAGTTCTGGATCCGCCACTGATTTTATCAATTACAATAAATTTAATAAATTGCAAAGAGTAATCCAAAAAACTGGTGTTGAGTAATGAGAATAAGATCTTTGTAAACAAACACCATAAAATTCTAAAACACACAATAATTGTTAAGGACTAAAATAGGCAAATGCAGTCCTTTATCAAATGAAAAAAAAAAAAAAAAAAAAAAAAAAAATGAATGAGTGTAGTTTATACATAGTAGAAATATAGTTATGGTATTGAAAGATTATAAAATAAATATCTTGTGAAGAAGAAACACAAAACTACTATTTTGGGTTAAAATAATTAAACGCAATTGTTAATAATCAGATTAGAAGATTAAATATTAATATGTTCATGTTTCTTGTTAAGAAAGCTGAGAAATTTCTTTTAATTATATTTTTTTTAGGTATATAAAAATTCCACGATGATACAAGAATCTTAGACTTTTCTTTATAAATGCACAAAATTCTGTAGGTTTTACAAAGATTTAACATTAAAATAATCTAAAATCCATCCACTTATAGCTACAGAGATTTATACTTTTTACAAAAGGATATTTAAAAAACTGTTTGAAAATGTTGATGACAGGTATTGCTTAATTATCTGGATTAAAAAAATTGTGTACTTTTTATTTATGGGGTTTTGCCTATATTTTTTTTATTTCTTACTTATTTTTTTACACTCACACCTAAAATTATCCAAGTAAAAACACATATTTTCCCTTACATTATTTAGAATCAATGTCTTCTTTGGTGAATGAAAATTTTATAAGTAAACACCATAAATTGTAAAAACTCACAACAATTGTTTTGGGTCAAAATGAGAGCAACACTTGATAAGGAGATAAAAATAGGCATGAATGCTACATGAAAAAGTACTAACATATAAAAACTGTTCAAAGGGTAAGATAAAACAGATGGAGAAAAATTATAACATATATTTATATATGTAAAATTATTTGTGAATAATTAAAAGTGTGAATAATTAAAAGCAAATGACTACAAGAATAAATAATCTAAAATAAAAAACTTAATGAATAGAATACTGGGGGGGGGGGGGAATTAAATAAAAACAATAAGGGATTTTAAAGTTATGGGGAAATTTTCCAATTAGACAAGAAAATCATTGATAAAAATCATTAACATGATATTTATTTATTTACTTATTTATTTTTTGTGAAAAGCTTCAAAGAAATTCAAATGAAGAAGAAATAGGACAGGAAAATAAATAAATAAAAATAGTGTTAGAAAAAATAACTGGTGTGTTTTTCTGTAATTTATGGTGTTTGATTACTCTTGAAGTTCTTATTCAGTACCTATTAACATTTATATCTTTTGAAATATGACAAAATTCATAATCTCTTTTTTGTAATTCATTTCATTTTTTTCCACAATATATATATACAGTAGAAAGTCAAAAATCCGCACAGCTCAGGACCAGAGGTTGTGCGGATTTTAGGGCCCATAAAAAATGATTTTCACTTTGATTAATAAAAGCAGAATATTATTCAAACTAAACACATACTAGTGAATAATAACACTGAACGTTACTAGGGACATAAGAATAATAATGAACATTAAAAAAATATGTATAATGAAAACAATAAATAAAAATAAAAAAAATACTTGTCAAATTTTGATAAAATCTGTTCACATGCATTTTGTTTTAAACTACACTTAGACCTGCATGATTTATTTATTTACTGTAAATAGAAGTAACACAAATTTATTTTTCTAATAATTTTACTGAGTTCTTCCTTACAATTTGAAAGCAAAATGCCTTCATCAGATAAACTTTTAAAAATTAGTTTGTTATTGTTTACCTGATTGATATCATTACTATAATAATCATTTTCTTTTAATGAATTTAATAAACTGACAATAATTTCATTATCAGTAACTTCATTCTTGCAGTTTTTCATATTATTATTTTGCTTTTCTTTTTTGCAATCATAAAATGCAAGCACAAAATTTGCATTCAAGATCTTTTCTGTTGCAGTTTCGTAACTTGTAAATTTCATTGTTTGTATCTGACAAGCTGTGCGGATTTCAGACTTTGGTGGATTTTAGGTCGTCGGATTTCTGGCTCTCTACTGTATATATATACATATATATATATATATATATATATATATTCGCACATATGAAAGAATGAAATTTTTATTTTCACATATTAGAATTTCAAATACAAAAATTAATTCTAAAAGATCTTGCAAATATCTTCTTAAGTACTGGAGAATTTTTTAGCCCACATTTTTTTCAATTTGTTAATTGTAATGGAGTTTTATTTAATAAAGGGATAAGAACAGTTATTCAATTAAGATATGTTTAATGAATTGCAAATAAAGCTCCATAAAATGTGTATTGAATAATACAGAATAAGAACTTTGTTAACAAACACCATAAAATAAAAAAGCAACAGTTGTTTCAGGTCAAAATGATTAAACACAACCCTTCATCAGAAAAAAAAAGAGTAACTTGTACAGAGACATAGAAAGTTTCCTTTTTGGAAATAATAATAATAATATTGTATATACATATCATTAAAAATCTTTACATTTACAACAAAATTCACCAAAAAATTAGGGTGAATGATAAGGAATAAAAAAATAGTAGAAAAACATCTTAGACTGAAAAAACAACACTCATTTCGGTTTATACATAACCCTTCACCAGACGAGAAAAAGTTGCCATGAGTTCAGCATGAAAACAGCAGTAAAATTCTTATCTTTTTAAAAGTTATGCTCAATTATTTTGGCATTATATGTTTTGAATGTCATGTATTTGTTTACAAAGTTTTTATTTTACATTTTTAAATACTGTAAAATTTAACAGACAAAATAATCTATCATAACTTTTCATTAGACAAAAACAAATACATTGCTGCCTTCAGGCTGCATGTACTCATGCCTATTTTTTTTTTTTTTTTTTTTAATGAGGTGAAGGGATGTACTTAATTATTTCTACATTAAACAATTGTTGTGTATTTAAAAAAAAAAAAAAAATTAAGGTTGATTTCTTTAGAAATCGACCTATTGTAATCACTTCGTTTATCTATCTATATATATACAGGGTGGTCCTAAACTATATGTCAAAAATGTAAAGGCAGGTAGAGGGGACCTAAATAAGCAAATTTTATATGTATCAACCAAGTTTATAAATGAACTTTATTCGCCATTTTTAACAAAGTGGCGGATATCTTAAATTAAGCGGTGCTACTTGAAATCAGGTTACAACTTGAAAATGTATCATCACAATAACTTTTGAAATACTGAATCAATTCGAAATAAAGTTGGACAGTGAATTTATCATATAAATATCATACTTGGATGGGCATCTTGTTCTGATATATCATTTTCAAGTTGTGGCCACTTGAAATCAGGCTGCCATTTGAAAATATGTCATCATGAGGGTGATTCCATGAAAAGTGGTACCGAATGAGCAAAAAATAATTTTTTTTTTCCTCATATAAATATTCATATTATTCAACAGTTAAGACATCATATTAACTGTTTTTTAAATGTTTTTCAAGATATTTGTTTCTACAGAGTTGTAACAGTGAGTCAAATATGGATGTTTTAAGATTGACAATTTGCAGAGCTGAAGATGTTTTATTTTTGATCAACTTTAACTGAGCAAACTTCATTTTGGACAATTAATTGATTGTACTTAGCAAAAGTAAATATCTATTCTTTTTCCTCTCAATCTTTGGAAACATTTACTGAATTATGGTTATAAGAAATAAATAATTTAATTTATGTATAATAAATGTCCCACACGTGACAGAAAAGATTGGTTTTTTTCAATAAAAACTCAACGAAATGTTATTATGCTTAAATGTTTTATTTTTACACATAAATTAATCACTGTTCTTTGAATAATTTATTGAATTCAAGTAGGTTTCACTAGAATGAGAAATTTTAGAGATCGCTTTTTGTCCCACACGTGACATCATGAATGGGAAGTTTTTATAAAATACTCGAGGATGCTTAAGGTTTTTTTTTTCTTCTTCTTTTTGTCTAATATAAATTTATAAATATCAGATAATAGTCATAAATATTTAATATTAAGATTCTGTTCTGAAATTACTCATATTTAAGGTTAATCCTAGGAATGAAAGATAGCATCTGTATGGAAAGAAGGACAAAGGAAAGTTCTCCAAGTGCATTATATAACAATGATTTTAAAAGAAGCTTTCTCTATGTTTAAAGAGGAAATTCCTACATTTGATATGCTCCTCAAAATTTTTCAGCCTATGACCTAAAAAAGTCCTCCTTATGAAAAATACACCATCAGTGAAAATGTAAAATACATGTAAATTTTATTTCGAAACTAAAATCCTTAAAGTATGACTACTCAAATACATTCTGGAAAAATTGCCTATGCAATACAAACCTGAATTCCAAGTACTAGAAAAATGAATGCATCATATGCGTGAAGCGTCTTGTCAGATAAAAAATAATGGCACAGAGTGGAATTATCATTCAATCAACAGAAGATTTTGCTGAATTACATCTATTCCTGTGAAAAATACCAAAGTAATTTTTCTTTTTCTTAGCTGAAGGACAAATAAAGAAGGAAATTAAAACATGCAAGCCTTGGGAGACAGCATATAATGTTCTAGGAATACAACAATATCAACAAAAATCCACTGTAAGTATAATAATGCAAATGATACCAAAAAAATCTTCAATAATGAAAAGTGTCATTAAAAACTATAGATAAAACCTTAAACATTACTTCGTGCATCGTTGTTTAAATATTTCAGCTGGGTACCCGGCCCTCTTCAGAACGACATCTTCTGTGGAAGACTTGCGCACAAAGTAATGTTTAAGGTTTTATCTATAGTTTTTAATTAAAGTTTATACTTCGTTTTTATCTATATATCTAAAGAAAAGTGTCCAGTTGAAAATTTGAATATTTGCAAAGGAGACTTATGTTACCAATATCCAGGTGCAATAATACACGGAAATTTCTAATGAGATTCAAATATTGGTTATACAAGAAGCAAGAGAGATATCTGAGAAGTACAAGTGGCCAGTTTCTACTGACTGCATCACATACAATAAAATTCTGCACCGACAGATGTCAATAATCGTGGTCAATTCAAATTTAATGAAAAAATTCAAAGTATTTTTTTTTCCCTTCTCTCTCCCCCCCCCTGTGTGTGTGTGTGTTACTTTGTCATTTTATGCTTCAATAAAAAAGTAAGAGAAAAAGAAGTTGTGTAGTACAAGATTTCATTTAATCACACTGCATAAAATAATTCCTTAAAAAATTGTATTTAAAAAAAAAAAAAAAGGTAAATTCTATCTTAAATTGTATTTAAAAAAAAAAAAAAATGGATTTTTTATAGTGCTAACTAATAAAAGTCTACAATATTACAAAAAGTAAGCTAAAATTTGGTTTTTTTGTTTACTGTCACGTGTGGGACATCACACAATTTTTTACAAATGTACCACACGCGACAGTCTATTGCAAACTTAAAAAAATTATTACAAAATTAATATTATTAGTAACATAATCAAACCTAATACACATCACTTACAAATGCATACTTTGTGGAAAAAAGAATACATTAATGCAATAATTTATTTCAATTAACTGAAATTCTTCATTTATATCAAAAAATAAATCTTTGTCATTTCAGTTCCGTCCCACACGTGACACTTGCTTAAATGACTTTAAATAGTGTATTTTGATACTTTTGAAAAACATATTAGTCTTAAAAAATACAGAGTTATATGCGATTCAGAAAACCCCCATCAAATTTCTTTTAAAAAAATATCTAGGTTTACTATGATAGAATATGTCTGCAAAATGCCTGTGTAAATGTCCCACACGTGACCATGGAATGACCCATGATAACTTTTGAAATACTAAACTGATTCAAACCAAAGTTGGATAGCAAACTTATCATACAAATATCTTGGATAATTTCGCTGAGCAAGTTGTGCTGCCATTTTATTTCTAAGTGGCGGCCACTTGAAAATTGGTCATTATGATAACTTTTGTAATACTGTATCAATTCGAATGAAATTTGCGCAATGGACTTATCGTTCAAATATTTTATATAAGTTCGCTGGGCCTCTCATTCAGTCCTCTTGTTTCCAAGTAATGACAACTTGAAATTACGGTGCCACTTGAAACAGGGGCGCGCCGACCCAGTGTGCAATGTGTGCGGCGCACACAGGCGCCAGGCAACTAAAGGCGCCTACCAAGAACTAATTACTAAAAAAAAAAAACTTTTATAATGTCAATGCTAGGCAATGTGAATGATGTTTCGTAACTAGGTGGTGGTGGTGAGGGGGGGGGGCGCCCCCCGCCACCACCGGATCCCTACAACCCCTTCCCCCATCTGGAAGGAGTTCACCTCCCCCCTTCCCCTAAAGAAAAAGCTTTTTTGGCAAAAAAAATTTTTTGAGCTAATCGTCATTTTTAAGTCTCAGCATTACGTATTTAAGTAAAAAGCGCTTCTCAAAAAATTTTCTGGCTACGGCCTTGTATCACACATTATAAATCAGTTTTATATTTTACTTTATTGTAGATTCATTGTCATAAGGGAGAGGGGGGCGCCAAAAACTCACGTAAATTAATAAAAATGTGTCTGCCTGTAAATCGAAAATTTGTGTTATTTAGCTTCACTAAAATCGAGAGTGTTCGGCCTAAAAATTAAAACTGAATTCGGCAGACCTGGGGGAGTGGGGCTAAGGAACTCAAACCTCTGTCCCCAAAAAATAAATCACAAAAATTTAAATTAATGACAACTCTTGAAATTCGTATCGAAGCGAATGAATAGCATTTTCAAAGAAATGATTTTAAGTAATTATCTAACATAGTTAATAAATAACCGCAATAAAAGTATTTCCTGTTTTCTCTTTCTTTCCTCCCATCTTTTCTGTTATCGCTGAGAAATTACTAAGTCAGCGTTTTGTGTTTAAATTTGCACCTGCAGCCGCAGCGAGCAAAACTTTTACATTTAATGCTTAGCTTGTCAGATACAGGTTTGGTAGTCTACAATTAATATGTGCTTGCACATTCAATCATTCTTTTGCTTAGATTTTAACTATTTTAATGTTTTAAATATTTTAATATGTCATAAAAAACAAAAAAGAAACAAATCATATTTTCAGAAAAATGAACAGGGAGAAGATTTATCTTATTCCAAGATTGGTAAGATATTATTTTTACATTTATTTTAATGTACAGTAATCTTGGTTATCTTTGATAGACCTGTTCTTATGAAATCCCACTTTTCTTTAAATTAAAAATAAAGTACTTCCAACTTAGTCGAAAGAGTAGAATGATTTTGTTACCTTTTCAAGCAGGCTATTTTGAAATAAAGTAGCGGATCGAATTGATTTAATACACTTAATTTAGACCTTGATACAAGCTATGTATTTATCGAGTTTCAAGAATATCTGTTCATAAATACACGGTTCAAATTTTTGAAATGCCTGCCATTTTGAAACAAAGATGGCGGATCAGTCTAGCTAAAGAACTCGTCCGAGATATTTCTAACATAAGTCCACTGTTCATGTCTAATTATGGTTTGAATTATTTTAGTATTTCGAAAGCATTCTTGATGCAAATTTTACATTATATATATAGAGATAAATTAAACGATTATAATCGATCAATTTCTACATAAATGATCCCAGAACTAAAAGCGTATCCTTTTCAATTTTTTGCCAAATGTGTTTCTTTCTTTCTTTTTTTTTTTAAATTAGTATTAGAAAAAGGAATTGTACATCCATTAGTTTAATTGTTTTGATTTCCTGATATAATAATATATTACCACACTATATTTTGATTGTTATCCCTTTCTTTGTACTACATTAAAAAAAAAAAAAAAAAAAAAAAAAAAGAAAGAAAGAAAGAAAAAGCGCATAGATACAATGGAATATTTCATTTATAGGTAATGTAAGAGTATTTACGTAACTATGCCTTCTGAATATATATATATATATATGATCGGGCCACAGCATGGAATAAATGTATCAAAACGTTGTAATATTAAAAGCGTACAGCTTAAAATTATTAAATTAAGTAATTACTATTCTAAATTTTATAACTGGTATTATATTTGGCCAAAAATTTCGATATCGAGTTTTCACCTGTTTTAAGGTCTCCTGAGTGAAGAAAAAAATGTTGATTTTGGCAAATTGGCCGTTGTGTAAGTGCGTATGTACGTGTGTATGTGTGGAATATTTTGACTATCACTTCTTTAAATATAATACAGATAGAACGATGAAACTTCAAAATAATGTATGTAAATGTCATGTATAAATAATGTCAGGTTTAATAATGTACGTATGGTTTTCCTTACTTTTGGTGAAAATTGGAAAAACAGAAGTGTTGCCGTAGAGGTAAGTATCTCAAAAAAGGCTTTAACGATTTTCTTCAAATTTGCTGTATAAACACCTGACAAACGTCTTTTATTAAAAAAAAAAAAAAAAAAAAAAAAAAAACTTTTAGGTCTCGGTAGTGTATTTCTTAAAAAAAAAAAAAAAAAAGCAGTTTTACGCATTTTCTTCTAATTTGCATATTAACATCCTTATAGATATATCCTTTCGTATATAAGTGTTAGGTTTGGGTGAGAAGACCAGTTTGCCATGTTTTGGTGAAAATCGGCAGTAAAACCAAAAGTCGGTTTCTCAAAAACGTATCTAACGATTTTCTTCAAATTTACTACACAAACTCATATTTATATACCCTTTAGTGTATGTTACTTGGTTACTACAGGAAAACTGACAGGTTTTCTGATTAGATAGGCCAGTCATAAATCTCAGAAATGAGTATTTCAAAAAACAGATCTAACGATTTTTTTTTTTTTTTAAATAAATTCGCTATGTAAATAATCTTTTTGTATCCCTTCACAACGTCCACACTATTTCCCAAAAACAGCATATGTGTAGTAGTGGGTAATGGGAACCTTGTAGCTGTTGCGCATCTGATTTTTTTTTTTTTTTTTTTTAAATCATGATTTTATCAAATTTTTCAAATATCTTAAACAGATATTGAAGTTTCTTTTTACTTTCTCTTACCCATAAGGTAGAGAAAGTATTGTTTTTGGGTCAAATTTTCGAACGCGAGATTTTGTTATATTTACACGTTTTGAGGTCCCCTGAATACGAAAATCATGTTTTTAGCAAATGGTCTGTGTGTATGTCTGTGTGTCTGTCTGTTATCAGCATATCTCAAGAACAAATAGTAGCAGACATTCCAAACTTGGTATTCTAAATGTGTATCATATATAAATGCTACAGTAAGCTTTTCGTTAAGATCAAGCAAATGGTTCGTGTACAGGGACAATCAAGAGAATTCTAATACATTACGTCTATGGGGGAAATCGCAGGTAAGTAGAGTTTAACGTCTACAGACTGCACTAAACCAAATGAAACGAATATATATTTTTTGTAATAGAGATAGTCAACTGGGAAAAAAAAATTGTGTATGTAGGAGCCTCGCCTCTCCCCTTGGGGGGAAGTCCCCCCTCGAGGGGAGTAAATTTTCATGATGGGTATCTTTCAAAAGAGCTCGCCAATATCTTTAAAACGAATGGTTGAACCATCGATCTGCGATAATTTAAAAGAAAGTTATCGATTTTTTTTTTCACTTTTAACGAAAAAAAAAACTTTGAAAAAAAAAATCGTACTTTTTTTTTTTTTTTTTTTTTTTTTTTAGAATAAAATGGACTTTTTTGGATATTTAGTGTTATACTACTTCTCTAATATGGAAATCGTCTGCATTATCATAAAAGATAATTTTTTTAAATAATAATTTTAATAAGTTTTTTTTTTAAACATAATTATTTTTTAATAACCGAATTAAATTGTGTATAAATGTAGGTGCATTAATGAAACGGGGGGTTGAGGGGGGTGGTAGCCCCCCTCACACACAACTAATTATCATACAAAACTCTCCCGAAGCCTAATTTGAATTGTTTAACAGAGGTTTACATAACATCATTATCTTACCTCTTAATCTCCAACCTGTATTTATAGTATTAAATTTCAGAGTAAGAGAAAGTCGTGTGAGTGACACACCAGATTATTTCTTTTCTTTACCAACTTTATCAAATTTTACTAAATTTCTTTTCTTTACCAAATTTACTACTGAAATTGAAATAACTCACTGATTATTCCGCATTGATGATTGTACGTTAAATGATATTCCAACCCTTGTACAAAGTTTAGTTATTTCTTGCTTTTATATTTGATAATAATAATAATCAAATATTGTTCAATTCACTTATTGAAAAACATTTAATTATTATCTGCCTGTTTATCCGTTTGATGAATTACCTTTTAAATTTCATAAATAAACAATGAAAAATGTTACAAAATGACAAAATTAATTTGTATTATTAGGATTCATTATGGGTTAGTGAAATATCATATTCGTAATCGTATCAGTAATTCGTATCAGTTCTCATTCGTTAACAGCGTCCGTCACAGGGAAAAAAAAATCTTTTAAAAAATAAAAAGTTTTTGCAACTCTCCTATAAAAAATTTTTGTTTTCAAAAACAACAAAAATTACAATAAAATTACATTTCAATCTTTCATAATATATATATATATATATATATATATATATATATAATAAAATTTAAAAAAAAGTAACTTTTTTGTTTATTAACCAAAAGAATTGATGAAATTTGAAATGCAAGTTGGTTTCGTTGGTCTTGTGTTCGTGAGAAAAGAAAAAAAAATAATTATAAGATAAAATTAGAAATTCTAACTTCTAAACTTTCATTAAATTATTTATTTTAATTTATAATTGTTGCCAAAAATATTAAACTTTAAATTTTACATCTACTTTTTAAGATAGCATGCGATCTTGTTTTATATAAAAATTAAACCATTAAATTCATTTTTTTACTTGTTTTTATTTCATATTGCTCGCGCACTTCTTATTTCCTAATTCAAAATTATTTAAAAAAAAAAAAATATTTTTTCGATATCGCTTGTAACGATACTGATTATTATTAATTTTCTTTTCTTTTTCTTTCAATAATAATAATAATAAAAAAGATTTTGATGAAATTCTGGCAAAAGCAGAATTTAGTTTAGGACGGAGGACTATTAGTTATTTTTTTTTTTTCTTCGCTTTCAATTTCACACCGCTTTCAAATTATTCAATTATATTTTCGATAAATTTTAGATTTCGACAAATGTCCAACTATCGAAAACGACAACGCAAAAATCCCAGATTAGGCCCTCAGTCCTTAAAAAAAAAAAAAAAAAAAAAAAAAATCAGATACTTCAAAATCTATGAATATAAAAAAATTAAATTCAGTTTAATAATTAATGTAAAAACATTTCAGATTAAGGGAAATTTACATAAGCTATCAAATTAAGTTAAGACATATTTCGCATAAAATATTTGTATTTGCCAATTATTGTTTATTTACCGGGTAATATAGAAAATAAAAATATAGCTATAATTTTATTTTTTAATAATATTTAAACCTATTATGAATTATTAACGATGAAAATTTATAATATGTTTAATGTTTGGCAAAGACATTTGAAACATAATAAAAGTGATTGATTTATGTAATTGAATTTTTTTTATTACATATTTTTAAAAATAAAAGTTGCAGGGAATAATTATATATCTTTTAAATAAACTTATAAAAGAGATTTTAAACATTTTTGATTGTGGAATAATTTTTGGAATTTTTTTAAGTACGCATTTTAATTATATAACTCCAAGCTGATCTAAATTTTACTTTTTTACGTTACTTTGTATAAAGTCTAGAAAGTACCTATAAATCTGTAGAATATAAATTGGTACATTGCAGGTTATGGGGGAAAGATCAAAGTGCGCTTGTTCTGTTTGTGTTCGGGAATTCTACATGAATAAGTTTTGTATATTATTTAGTGCGTATAAAACTTTAACTCATAATACACTGGGATGCACAAAAGATGAACATTTAATAATTATGCTGTTTATTTTCATGTCGGAGTTATATCCATGCGTCAAGTCTGTATCAAATTTGATTTTATCAGTATAGTGATGAAAGGAGAGAAAGAATGTTTATTATTTTCAGCTGTGCAATCCTTCAGTGCCAGCTAGATTCAGAGGTTACCCCTTTTTTCGGAGTAGTCGTCTCCCTTTTTTATGACTGTCATCCGTGAATCAACAGCACATATAATAATTACTAATAAAATATTATAACATTTTAATAATGCAGTCTAATGTGTCCTCGGAATACACACTAAAGTTACGGTTGTAAATTTGCCTTTTGCACACGCCTTTAAATAGCTATGAATATTATAACATCATATTCTTGGAGGTAGATGCTGAAGTAAACATCAGTAATGTGTACTAATAACATCAATATTAAAATTTATTTTAAACTATTACTCCCACAAACCATAATGCATCCAGTTTTTTAGAATGCTCCTATGAAAGAAGTATAAAAGCAATGCACACTATTTTCATGCGAACATATTACAATAAATTTCAATAAACTTAATTTCTTTTATCAGATACTATTTACGAGTCCTGGAGCACGGGCAGTTATATAAACCAACATCAGTCATATGCATTTTTGATGTATTCTGAGAAATGTTAAAAAATATTTATTATTTACTATGATAAACAATAGTAAAATTGTAAATAATAATAAAACATAAGTATTACAATGAATAATAGTATTTTTACAAATTAAGCTAAATACATATTACAACTTACTATAGTTGTTAGGAAAAATTAATTTTTTGTACTTTTGCTCTTTCTAAAGTTTGGATTAATTTATCGAATTAAGATTAATCTGAATTCTTACCTATTAAATATGCATCTATATTAATTGAAAATCAGTTCTGTTAACTTTTTAAGATTGTTCTTAATACTAAATTCTCCATTTTCTGATAAATTCACAATGTTATTTTTAATAGTGAATATGTAACTATGTGATATTTACCTGTATTTTTATTCATGTTGATATTTATTGTAATTTATTAATGTTTTATTTTCTATGTCGAATGATTTTTTTTGAAAATTTTATGAAAATTAAAACATATTAAGCCGTTATCTCGGATTAAATGGAATCGGGGAAAAAGAACAAGGGGAATTAGCTATGTCGCAATATATTCTGCATTTATTAAAAAAAAATGAAAGAAAGAAAGAAATAGAAATCGCAACTTGATTATTTCATTTGAACAGAAATATCTAAAATTTTTATAAATATATCATACAATGTAAAGTAGCTTTTGAACGTGCCATAAAGCTTTGCGTTGTTGAAAAAAAAAAAAAAAAATTAAAAATACCGTTAAAATAAAATTCTTTTAAACGAGCCTGTTGGTACTAGCGGAAGTCATCTTTGGCATTTTGTAGCAATAATAAAATTATGTTCGGATAGAATAATAATATCTTTGAGAAGTCGTGGTAGATAGATAGTAGAGCATTGAGCTGGGATCTGGAAGATTTCACGTTCGATACCCAGACCAGGCAAAAAACGCCTTGTATATTTAATTCACTATAATTTATGCATATAAAATCTGTCGTGGCTTCAATGTCATCCATGTTCCGTGCAGTCAATACTTCCCCGAAAGATAAAATTTTGAGAGCTATCTTCCAGCAAAAGGGTGTGTGTGGGGGGTGGGGGGGGGGAGGATTTTAGTAGATACCTTGTCTAACATAGGGCGCCGACTGACTCTCTGCACACAGGCGCCTGACACTGCTGGCGCGCCCCTGACTTGAAAATTTCTTATCATGATAACTTTTGAAATACTGAATTAATTCTAACCAAAGTTGGACAGAGAACTTATCATACAAATACTTGGATATTTTCTCTGGACAAATTGCTTCGCCATTTTGTTTCCAAGTTGCAGCTTCTTAAAATCAGGCTGTCACTTGAATATTTCCTATCACGGTAATTTTTGAAATAACCTACCCTTCCAAATGAGCTGGAAGGACTTTTTTTTTTCAAAGTTCTTATTCAGCATATTTAACTGAATATTTACATAAAAATAAACAAGGGAGTTAGAACATGCTAAAATATTTTACACAGTACAATAATGTCTTGACTCATATTTTAAGTATTGTATATTATAAAACACACATGTATATATATATATATATATGCAAACAAAGAAGTAGAATATATGATAGCAGATTATGAAATACCACTAGGACTGGGCGTTACACTGATGTAATCCAAAAATCTATTTAAAACTAAAATCAGCAATCCGATTTAAAGATAACATCTACTATGAAATTTCGGAATGACGATATTAGACGATGTAATGTAGCATCGATTTAGTGATTACATCTGTTATGGAACTGGAAAAATCCGATGTTAGCTAAGCATCAAGTTTCCTCGCCACGCTTGTGAGTTAATGCATCAAGGAAAGTTTTATCGATTTAGTGAAAACGATTTAACAGTAAGTAATCGTAAGTGCAAAAGCCGTCTTACGATTTAGAGTGATAGGAATTGTGCTACGAGCTGACTTTTCAATTCAAAGGAGATATTAGAGAGACGATGTTGTGCGCTTCGTTTATTCCAAAGGAGAAACTAAATAAGTACTGTGCTTGCGTTATGCTAAATCGGGGAGGAAAGAAAATACATTTTTAGATGAATGGTAACTGTTCCAAACTTATAACTTCTTTCGGTTTTACGGAGATTTCAATTTGTTTGCTAAGTAATGATTTTTCCTTTTGCAATAAGTAATTATTTTCGGCAATTACAGTATGCATTGTTGTAATGAATATTAACATAAATATACAGATTTTTTTCATTAAATTAAATAGAAAATAAATTTATTTTTTACATTATTTAAGAATACAGTAAATCACGATAAAAATAGTAGTTTAATAATACAATACAGTATATCTGTTTGTCATTATTATTATTTATTCAATAATTTGGCTTTATCAGACACTTCTGTTATTAGTATTTTGTAAGGAGGGGGGGGGGAGGATTTTTAAAGAATGTACACAAGAACTTTTAATGCTGCTCCTTATTACGTACGTCTTTATAATGTACTTTTTATTACACTCTTTATAATACCATTAATAAGCTTCAAATATTACTTTACTGAAGTTAATAAAATCTACAATGTTAATACTTTAAAATACTATTAAATGGAAACATAGTTTAAAATTTTTCCCGTCATTTAAAATTAAATTTCTTTTTCAAACACTGCTACCTATTTCCTCTAACAAACAAATTGGTCTTTTTTTTTTCCCTGAATGATGTGCGGTTTATTTATAAGCAGATTGAATATTGACAGCCAGTATACAACGTATTTCGGCAATATGACACAAAAAGCAGAAATTTTGTTAAATTTTAGTAAAATGATAAAAAATTTGGGAATCAAATTAATTTTTTTTTTTTTTTTACTAAATTATTACTTAACTGGGCAGTTGGTTCAAAAATATCGCATAGAATTTATCAATCGACTTGAAAAAAAATTTAAATTTTTTAAAAGAAAGTGGAAATTTAATTTACTGACTTAATTTAAAGACAAATTTTGTAAATCAAAATACAAAGTTCAGAATTGCATCATATATCAGGAACACACAAAAAAGAGCTCAACAGTTTAAAGGAAAAAGAAAAAAAAAAAAAATCCTATAAAAACTAACAATAACAAAAGTGCATTAAAGGACTAGGGTTGAAAAGTAATTCGTTAACAACTTTAAATAAAAACCATAAATGCAAAAAACTAGCAACAGTTGTTTCGAGTCGAAATAAAACACGACCCTCCATCAAGTGAACAAAGTAGGCACAAGTGATGCAAACAGTTGGCAACGCACACTGCAAAAACTGTTCTGCCAAAGCCCAAGAACTCTCTTTAATATCAATATTTATAACAACCCCCCTAACGTTAATCATTCAGAAATGTTTAATCAACATAACTTTTCTTGATAAAAATTTTACAGTTTGAACTGCATAATTTAAAATTTTAATTTTAAGTTATACAGTTTGGCGTAATTTTAAACCATAGATGCTGAGTTATAGCAATATGGGAAATTACAAAAAATGACTAACAACAGCGTTGCTTTTTGGTCATATACTATTGATTAAAAGACATAAGTAGGAGGGGTAGGGAGGAGGTATTTTCTAAATCAGTGTTAAATCGATTTATCTCTATATCACGATATTAGATGGAAGATAAATCGATTTATAGAATCGCTACATCGCCCAGTCCTAAATACCACCATAAGGAATACCAAAATCTTCAAGATCCAAAATGAATTAATAAATAAACTAAATAACTAGTGACATTATTATTATTTTTTTTTTTTTTTTTAAAGGTGAAACATTTTTTATTTTTGAGCATTAACACCCTTTTTTTTTTTTTTTTTTTTAATTTTTTTTTTTTAAAGCAATTTAATGAAAAAATAATCTTTTTAAACACTAATATTTAAAACATTATCAACATTTTGTATTTATATATTCTGTATATATAGAAATTTTATGCTTTTGTTCAATAAGAAATATATTCAGTCCTTAATGTTTTTTTCTTATACCCTGCATTGTTTCTTTCTTTTCTTTTTTTCATTTTTTGTAATTATTAAAAATTATTTATCATTAAAAAAAAAAAAAAAAAATGTGTATTTTAATGATTAATACTTTTTGACAACACATAAATGTTGATTTTAAGAAACACATAAAAATTAAACACTAATTCAAAGTGCAAACTTTCAGAACAAAATGCACTTAAATCAATGTTATACAATATTTAAATTTTTGTAATTCATCCCTCCCCTCCCTTTCACTATTTCATATGAGAAAGCAAAAAATAAAACAAAATAATATATTATAGAAATTGTATCCTTTTTGTACAATGTGAAATATAATTTAATATTTAATTTTTGTATATCTGTAAGGATGAAAAATTTGCATCTTACCAAAAATGTACATTTTAATGATAATTTTTTAAAAGCAGATAAAGGTTTTTATGAAGTAAATAAAAATTTAATCACTAATTTAAATGAAAGCTTCCAAATAAAAAATGAATTTTGGGGATGATTGACATACTCCCCCCCCCCCCCCCCTCCACCATATTGTTTTTGTCAAAATTATTAGGATGGAGATCATTCTACCAGAAAATAGCATGAAATTACATGAAAACTGATACTAATAAAATTATGTAGTAAATTTAAATAAGATAATATCAAAGCAAGGAAAAGATAGCCTAGTGGATGGGTCATTTCAGTCCTGGGAATAAGAGCAATGCACCTTAAAAATAAAAACAGAGAAAGTTTGATAAGCTGATTTACACAGAAAATGGGAATGAAAATATATACCAGGTTAAGGTTGTTGCTCTACAGTCACTTTTTCACATTAAAGCTCATTAGAACAGGACCTATGGCTTTAAAAGAATTCTTAATCAAAGACTATGAACATGAAAGAAGATTTAAACACAGCACATGGGGAATGAAGGCCAAAGCAGTAACCATTTAATAACTATGAGATGGGAGAAATATCAGTAATACAGTGCTGCATTAATTCTGCATTCATGACTTTTTTTTTCTCTGATGAAGAGTTGTGCTTAATTATTTCAATCCAAAACGATTGATATGTTTTTGCAATTTGTAGTGTTTGCTCATAACCCCCCTCCCCCTCCTTATTGCACACAAGACTGCCGATATATTTTTAAATACAACAATAAAAATAATTTGGAAAGTTTTTTTTTTTTTCAGTTGGGGAGAGGGTTGATAAACAAAGTGAATAATTAAAAAAAATATTTATTATGAACTCAGTTGAAACTCAGATGTACAGCATACCACGTGTAAATACAGATCAAACTCCTAAGCATTAATAATATGAAACTAATAAAAATGAAATTGGAAATCTTATAAAATATTGAGTTATAGAAACTAAGCTTAAAACAAAGTTATACAATTAAAGGCAAAATTAAAATCAAGTGAAAATTACATAGTAATGCTCTGACATCTAAATACATTTAAATATTTTATTAAAACATATTTTTAAAAACCAGAATTTGTTAAACTAATATTTTGATTTTATTTACGAATTTTATTTAACTTAGGAAACTAATTTTTGAGGGAAGAATTTTATGTTGAAGATGGTTATTATAGAAAACAAGACAGTTTTAACCACATTTGCATTAAATCACTATATTTTCTAAAACTACATTAAGTTGGGAGAGAAAGGGTAAAAAAAACTCATATTTTAGTACAACATGAAGAAAAATGAAGCCTAAAATTGCAAATGACATTGATAATAAAAGACAAAAATTGCATATAACACAAAGATGGGGGGAAAAAAAGGGGAGGTGTGGGGACTCAAAATTACATACAAGATAAATGTCAGAAATTGTATGTAACATGAAACATACAAAATTAAATTTAAACCGACTTATTATAAGGGTTCTTACACTATTTCAAGAAAAGAAAAAACTGACTTTTTCATGTTTTTCCTGACTTTTATGTTAATTTTTAAAACAAGCAGAAATTAAATATAGACATGTATCACTTTTTGGTAAATTATGCAGCTGATCAAATACTCTTATTTTTCAAAAAAATCATAGAAAACAACAATTTAATTATATATTTATTAAAATAATAAATATCAAGAGCACAATATTTGCCCTATTTTGCCATGTTAAGAAAATCTTAAATTTAGAATAATTTCAATTCGTGAAATTTTCAAGTTAAAATATACATAGTCAGTGATGTTCATGCCAATTCAGTATCATAAAGGATATTTAAAAAGTGCTTTGATATTTTTACAATGAAAATATTTTTCCTAAACTATGCATGTTTAAACAAAATTTTGCTCTATTTTCTCATGTTAAGAAAATTGTAATAGTAAATTTTGAATAATTTACAAAGTTTTTAAAATAGAATGTTTATAGTAAATATGATGTTTATACCAACATCATAAATGATATTTTAAAGCTGGTCGGATATATTCCTGATAAAAATATTACGCAGCCCTTCCCATTCTCCATAGCTTGGCTGCTAATACTCATATTCCTTCCAATTCCTTCAAAATTCATCTACTATCAGCAAATATTTTGTTATTATTGTTAAGGAGTTACTGGAAGAAATTCACTTGAAGACAGACGTCAGGTTTAGAAATTCAGTAGCTAGAAAAACTTAATATACTGCTCTAGATAAGGAATGAATGTGTTAGAAATTCTAGTATAAACTCTGAATTTTTCTTGAAAACTACTCTATTTTTTTAAGCTCAATTTTTTTCTTGACTTTTTTAGTTCAGATATGTCATTTCCTGACCTTTTAGAAGAACTGAGATTTACTTTCTCCTAACTTTTTAGCTCAATTTTGCTTTCTTCTGACCTTTTCAGGTTTTGTAAGTTTTTCCTGACTTGTAGGAACCCTTATTATAACACAAAACTAATATGAATGTAAACTGAAAATTGTACCCTGATATGATCTGAATCCGTAATTTCGCGCGTATAGTCCGCAGACTATGTGTGTTTAAAAAGCAACTTTTTTCACCTGCGGACTATACGGTGGTGCGGATTATCTGCTAGTTTTTCACAGTTCAAATCCTCAAAATCAGAATTTAACATGCGAATACTACGAACTGCCGATTCTGACGATCAAATATAAACATAAACAAAAGAATAAGACACAAAGAAAACATCGTATCGTATATCGTATCGGTAGCGAACCATGGAGCATAAAGCAAAAGATTACTATTAGGATAGCACGTTGCTGAATATTCCTGTACTGTTATTTTTTAAATTATGTTCGCTAAATATCATCGAAGTTTTACTGCTGAACAATACCAATGACAAACTTAGAGATAATCTTCCAAAAAATATATCTCCTAGTGTTGAATCACAGACAATCACCCATAGTGCATTTCTAGTAGGAAAGTAAAACTCACTCAATGACTCAACCATTCAATCGGGAATTCCGATAGAAAATATAAACATCAACTTTAAAAGCTTCTTTTAATGTATAATTTTTAAAATATGGTTTATTCATGACAAATACTTCTTTTCTTTATACTATTTATTTTAATAGTGGGAATGCTTTAATATTTTCATATAAAACTACATAATAGTGTTTTACTCGCTGTTTTCTTGGGGTTATGTTTTTCTCCTGCAGACTATACGGTAGTGCAGACAATCTGGCGGTTTTAAAAATATTTTTTGCATAAAACTTGACCTTCAGATTATACGATGGTGCGGACTATGTGCGCGAAATTACGGTATGTCGGTAACTATACAATATGTGAGAGTAATGAAAATTTTAGCTCATCAAAATTATATGTAAAAGTTAGATAAAGAAAATTAGGCCCATAATATCATACTACAGTATAGAATCCGTTATCCGGAAACCCATTATCCAGAATGTTCCGAAAACCAGAATGCAAAATGCCAACGACCAAATTTTTAATTATCATAAAATTTAAGAATTAAAGTTATAAAGTAACAGCGGTCAGAATTATAGTTTTATAACCTACTTTATTTAATGCTACGGTGTTATTCTGAGGAAATATAGTGAGCACAAAATTGTCCAAATAATTACTGAAAATTTTGCAAATTTAGGTTAGAAAATGAATTTTTATTGTATTTTTTAATAGATAAACATTAATAACACATACTTCTTAAAGTGCCCAATAGCAGACGAATTTTATCCTTGAACTCAGGTCGCATGCATGAAGTCCTAATTGTTATAAAATTTTTAAATAGTTTTTATTAATTTCCATTATTTTTAGAATTCATGTCATAAAATATTTAGCATTATGTGCTAAAAATATTTGAAACATTTATGAACTATTAGTATCAGAGCAGAGACACACTATAAGCAAAAAAATATCATAGAAATTTTTTCAAAATCAAAATGAAAGGATGTTACTTTCAGGTCCAAAATTAAATTTTATACATGTTTATTTATTTTTCATTTATTATTACTATTGTTATTTATAGTTTGAAATTCTAATTAAGAATGTTTTTATTTTTTATTTTGTGAAAATAATTTATTAAATGAATTTATTATTAATAGGTAAAGTGTTTACATATATATTATTCATGTTTATCACTGCTATTTGTGAAATTATTTTCTACGATTTTTATACATATAATAAAGTGTTCCGAATTACGGAAAAACCCCTTATCCAGAATCAGGGGTGGCGCCAGCTAGGGGGCTGGAGGGGCACAGGCCCCCCCGTCAGGGAGTCTGTGCCCCCCCCCCCCCCCCCCCCATCGGGGCATACTCCTAAAATCTCTCAGGGGAACAAATACAAATTTTTCAGTTTTTCTACTTTTAGCAGCATTTTTCTTTCCTTTTACAAATTTGGAGCAATCCAGTTTTTCCATTCTATATTCAATAGAAAAAAGTATTGGATACGTAAAAATTTTCAGCTTCCAGTTTTCCCTGAATATATACGTTTTGAGAGGTCCAGAACACATTTTGACCACGATATTTTTAGAAAATGTCTGTCTGTGACACGATGATCTCCAAAGCCACGAGGAGTACTAACAAATGGAATGGTACAAATATTAACAGTATTGCAGTTTTTGATAAATACTCATATAATAAACTCTCTTTATGTAGTGCCCCCCTGTCGGGTAGGTGGTGTCCCCCCGTCAGGGAATTTCTGGTGCCACTACTGTCCAGAATATCCCAGGTCCCAAGCTTTCTGGATAACAGATCCTATATGATTTTAAAAAATCTTTGCTTGAAACTCTACACTAAATGAAAGAAAATTTTGAAAAAAAAAAAAACTCACCATTGATACACCTCCTAAACCCAGTGTTACAACAAATGCACCAGGAGAAAAAAACGGATCAGTTCCAAGCATTTTGGCAAAATGGGGATAGGAAATTTGCTGGAGTGGTGGAGTAGCACCTCTGGCATGGACTTGAATGTTCAAACATGGACAAGAAAAAATATGCATGATGAATAATGCTGAAATACAAAAGAAATAAAATTCAGATTCAGTGTGAGGAAAAAAGAAATAATAATAATAATAATAATTAGACTTCAGAAATTCTGAAGGAAAACTATTTTTCAGAGCAATAATTTAATATACACCTCTGCATAAAAGGAAATATATATTAAATTATTTTTCAAAATAATTTTACACCTTCATCATAGGAATTTATGCAATTATATGTTACTTCAGAGAGCAATAACATTATTTTATAAATATATTAATTAAAATATGAGCTAATTTTTAGTAAAAAAAAAAATAATAAGTATTTCTTGAATTTAAAATTCTTCTTAAATATTAAAATAAAATTTACAATATACATAAAGTAAAAAAAAAAAAAAAAAAATAGAGAGAGAGAAGAAGAAGAAAAGAAAAATCACAATAAACATTATCTAATAATGGCAGTTACATTTATAGATGCATGTACTATTACATACATTACTTTTCATTTAACTAGTAGCTTTTATCAGAAATTGTGTTATTTATATTCATAGATTTCGTTTCTATTCAAAATTATTTTATACTACAAATATTTAAAATTTTTAGATTAGATATTGAACACTATACAGGCAAAATAAATTATCCCCTCCCCCAATATATATAATTGGTGTTTTAAATTTGCCTTAATTCATAGGTTTGAAAATATAACTTATATATAGATGGGTCATTCTCTGAAAAGTGGGCTTTTTTAGAAAAAAAAATTAGCTGAAATAAAGTTGTTCCAAAACTTTTTTTAATTTTTGTGCATGTACACATTAATTACAGTTAATAAATTATAATATAAACCAAACTGTATCTTTAACGTACACAAACTGTATCTGATAATTTTTGAAATAGTAATTATTTTTATTAATTAGAAATGTGAGGGAATGACAAATTTCTTCTAGAAACTACTTTATAAAAATATGATTAGGTTTAGTTATATTTTCAAACACCAAATATTTATTAAAACATATTTTTATTAATATAATAACATAAAAAAGCAAATTTGATTTCATTTAGTTAACTTTATAATGAATGAGGGAATGACATATAATAAAAATACTGTATTTAAATCTGACGTTTGAGAGCCATATACTATTCATTGTAAAATGTTTCTAACAAAACACAGAATGGCTTCTTTACTTTGCTGCTATACAAATTAAATTTGACTTACATAAAGTATGTGCTGCCATTAATGCAGTAAGTAGGGGTGTAATTATAGTTTGATGAGGGAATGATATATATTACTAGGGACAGCAATAAAATGTGCTCTAATTTTTTTCATTGCATAATATATTAATAAAATATAATGGATACATATTTATTAAAGTATGTTTAATAAATTTTCAATTCAAATAATCTAAATATACATGCTTTAATACCATAGAAACCATTTTATTTACTTACATGTGGGAATGGGGACACAGTGAGGGAATGATATTTTGCATTTTAAAAAATATTTAAAAATTATATTTGAATTCCAATAACCAAATAATAACAGTTTATATACAAAACCAATTAATATTGATAGTTTGGACCGCTTTTTGTTTTTGTGCTTTTAAAAATATGCCCTCAAGACTACTGGGACATGAAATGACCAGTTTTTAGAGAATTACTCAGATAAATAGATACATACTACTGAAATTACATGGGGGGGGGGGGACAAAAAAGTAACAAAATTGCACAAAATTAAAATTTTTATGATTAAAATTCGTATAGTAAAAAATAAAGTATAATGTAAATAATAAATATTGAAAAAGAGAGACACTTAAAAAATAAATCAATAAAAATAAAGAATCTAAAAAATGCTGATCAACCAAAATTTCCTGTTAATTAACACAAAGAATGCAAATATAATTGTTAAATTATTAATATTCTTAAATGTATAGAGATAAAAAACAACTCAAAATATAAAAAAACTTTGTAGTATGCAACCTTTATCAAAGAATGAAATTGTTAAGTATACATAATAAATTACAAAACATCAAAAATAAACATAACGATTTTTTTTCCCACTTGTGTGCTTAGGTTAAAAAAAAAAAAAAAAAAAAAAAAAAAAGTAAACTTTCTCTTTATTTTGGATTTATTCAGAATAAATAAAAAAATGTTTATCAAAAGCTTCTACATGCATATATAATAAATTAAATCAGTTTTTGGTACACTTAACATACCAAAAAATACATTATATTACAGAAATATCTATCTATTTATCTATCTATATATGTATGTATGATATAAGAAATGATTACATATATTTAATATTATATATAGATTATTTTTATGAATTTACAGTTTTGTTGAAGAATTTTATTGTTAAGATTATTTCATTAAAAAAAAAAAAAAAAAAAAAAAAATCATTAAAATATTTTATTAAGTGTTTTACCATTGAAACAATTTTATGAAAGCACTTTATTTAAAAGGCTTTTTTACTAACTATAAAATAGTAAGGTAGATAATATATAATAAAGGATGTGTGTATGTATATAATATATATATATATATATATACGGAAAAAAATTACCGTTAAAGTGTTTTGTTAAGAATGTTTCATCATTGAAAGAAATTAAGAAACAGGGAGATAAGTATACCATATTATAGAAATATATATATATATATATATATATATATATATACTTAAAAAGCTTTTAGCTACTAATTTTTTTTTTTTTTTTATGAAATATAGCATATTAACGTAATATTAAACATACAGATTGCATTATTTTGTTCAATTTATTTTCATTAAAACAATTCTTGCGGAAACATGAAATGTATCAATTTGGGAAAGGAAATAACAAATTACACAAACAAATATATATTGTATTTGTATGAAATAAATTTAACACATAAGGGATGCAATCGCGCAGTATAATCGGCATAAAATTATATTTTATTTATAGCTTTAGTTAGTTGAATATTATAAAACAAAAACAATGGGGGCTGAACTTTGTAATTCAGCACAGTAATTATAGTTTACATTACTCAAGATATCTAAACAAACGCTACCGCACCGGATTGTGAAGTTTTATAAAAATATTTTGTCAAAAATATAATTTACTTCTAAAAGTATTTTATGAAAACATTATTAAAAGAGAAAAAATAAATAAAATAAAAAATACTTATAAAGCGTTTTGCTACTAAAATATCGAAACATGCAATAATTTTTTTAATTAAATTTTATTTATATAATTCACATACATACTTGAAACGAATTAGGGTGGAAAGGAAAAACACAAGTATACAGTATATTGTACATAGTGTGTATTGTACAAGTGTATAGTACATTGTATAGTATTATGAAATAATTATAACACTCAATGGTTGCGATCGGATGGTGTAATCGACGCACACGTATATTTTTATTTAGAGCTAAATGAATATTATACAACAAAAATAAATAAATAATAAATAGAGGGGGACATTATTAACGTAGCAGTAAAAATTTAGTAAATCTGTTTAATTCTTCTCCTGTATTTCGATTTAAAAAACAAGCTATTCACCTTCGATTACATACCAAGAAAAACAAATACTTTAATTTTTAAAAATCTTCTAATTTTGATTAAGGTAAATGTTTTCTTTACATTATTTTCCTTTTAGCTATTTGCAATGATATAAATTAATTGGCATATTCACATTAGTCGTTATTTAGGCAAATATATATATATATATATATATTATAAAAAAAAATTATAAAATTTATATTATATACATATATATGTATATTAGAAACATATTTCATATATAAATCAGCTCAGTTTAACATAACTTATTTAGCATTACAATCGAACAAAATTGACTACGAATAATAATAATAATAAAAAAATTAAAAAAAAAAAAAAACTTTTTAATACATACTAAGTTTTATTGAAATTATTTTATCAAAAGAAAAGAAAAATATTTTTGAAACATTTTACTAAAATTAAGTTCCCCCCCCCCAAAAAAAAAAATAAAAAAATAAAATAAAATAAAATAAAAAAAATCCTCAAGCATTTTATTATTAAAACACTGAAACGTGCCGTTTGCACTATTTTGTTACATTTAACTTTATTGAAATATTTCATGTAGATGCCTGAAAGGACTTGAGGAGAAAACACAAATACAGTAAAGCACCGTTTATACGTCACTAAGACTTACGTTTACGTCGATTTAATGTAATGCCGATTCATTTTTATAGAAAATGCTTCGTTTTAGAACGAGAATATCACTTACATGTCGTTTTCTATCTTAAATTTTCTCAACTAATAATTCTATTGAATTTCGTTATATATATATATATATATATATATATATATATTCCCCACACTACTGCATTTAATAATCATAGACAATCAGCACTTCAGACTATTATTAAATATATATATATATATATATATATATTGTAATTAAATGCTTATTCGAATAAACATATATTGTTTAATAATTAGTATATAACGTATGAGATATACATACATTATTAATCAAGATATATATATATATATATATATTGAAATAATAAACTAGCACTATCTTGAAATCTTTAAAATTATTACTTTCATCAAGTACTACATTCGCATATAGTTAAATTCGTAAAATCAAAGTTGTTTATTAAAAATTCGATTATACGTCCCTTTAAAGACGTATAAACGGTGCTTTTCTCTCTATTGTATGCATATGATTGAATTATCTCATTTGAAAGATACAGATTTGAGCAATTTAACAGCTCAAACATAGTTTTATTTACAGCTAATTTGAGCTGTTAAATTGCTCAAATCTGTATCCTTCAAGTGAGATAATTCAATCATATGCATACAATAGAGAGAAAAGTACCGTTTATACGTCTTTAAAGGGACGTATAATCGAATTTTTAATAAACAACTTTGATTTTACGAATTTAACTATATGCGAATGTAGTACTTGATGAAAGTAATAATATAGAAATATTGGAGAAGGGGGTACATTACATTACTTAAATACATATCAACTATTACATAGTAAATTCAAACCAAAATAAAAAGAAATAGATAAAAAAAAAAAAAAAATCTCTCTTATAATAAACTTAGATAAAAACTGGGAATTTAGATGGATTTGAATAACAAACTATTTATATTTGTAAACAGCGTCTATTTTTTTTTCGATACCCAATAAGATTTAAAGTTTCGAAAGTAATTACAAATATTATTTAATGAAATCATCTTGTATGCTGCGATAAGAAACCGCTTTCGGAAACATAGCGAGAGAAAAGTCCAGCTAAAATAGAGGCTTTCCGAAAGTACAGGGAGAAAAATACGAGAATCCCGTACATTTTTATTAGGGAATTTATACAAGCTATAAACTATAAAAAGAAAACTTACATTGTAACAATGAATGTAACAAAATGGTTATATACAATTGAATGGCGTGATCGCAGACCTTCAATGTCACAGCAACATATAATCCTTAAAAGTTAAATTAATCACAAATAGAATCTACTCCGCACATCGTACATAACATTCATAACACACTCTCTCCACAAACAGCAATAAACAAAAGATATACATTTCGATTCTAAGCTCGCCACCTGACTGTAGGGTTGCTGTATGTTTGGCTACTTTTCTACATGTAGCCAAAGGAATGGCGCCAAAAAATGAAGCGCAAGAGAAGTTTTTTTTTTTTTTTTCTTTCCAATTAAATTCAGCGAGCAACACTTAACTTGCCGCCTGACGGTATCTTTTATGATGCAAACATTATTATGTAACTTCAAGATTAGAGTGCAGCCAGCTATGTTTCTACATTCACAGTTGGATAACAAACTGAAATATCTGTATAATATCAGAAATTTCAGATATATAGCCTTATAATTTATAAACAAAACAGTTGGTAGTTGGATATTCTTTATTCTATTTTTACATGTTTTTCACTACTATGGATAAGAAATGAAACCTTTAGAATATTTTTAAATCGTATACTGTAAATTTCGTTAAACGTACTGTATAAGCAAAATGTTTTTTTTTTTTTTTGGAAATTTTTATGCATATATATATATACAGTGCCGGCAAAAAAAAAAAAAAGAAAAAGAAAAAGAAAAGTTTACGCTTGAGCGACAAGAAAAAATCTTTACATGTTCAATTGCCGTTCCCGCCATAAAAATATGTCGAACCCCAGTGATGATAGTGTTGATGGGATAGGGAGAGGTCGTCTGTGATCGACAACACCACGTGTCATCACTGGGGTTCGACACATTTTTATGGTGGGAACGACAATTGACATGTAAAGTTTTTTTGCCGGCACCGTGTTATCTAAATAAAAATAAAAATAATTTTAATAATTTAAATAAAACCTCTAGAATATTTTTAAATTGTACATTTCGATTTTTTTTTTTTTTTTTTTTTTTTTTTTAAGAATTCATTCTCTAAAATGAAATTAAAAATTATGTAGTCTTAATTTGTAGGGGTAAGTGAGTGAATGAGTGAGTGGGCTTTACCTCGTACTGGTGCTACGCTATAGACAATTGGTTTGATTTACTTTGTAGGAATACGATTCTACAAAATAGCAGATATAAGCTCTAGACAGATCTGCCGCTGGGGTTCTTATCCTATTCAAATCTGACGGCATAAATTTTCTCTCACCAAAAACCCTATCTGAAAGAAACTAATTAATTTTCTTATAACCCCAAAATGCACCCGCAAACGCATCGACGAAGGGTCGTGTGTTAATTTTCTTATAACCCCAAAACGTTCCGGCAAACGCATCGACGAAGGGTCGTGTGTTTTTTCGACCCGAAACAATTGTTGCGAGTTTTTTGCATTTTATGGTGTTTATTCAAAGTTTTGCACTTGTTACTTTAAAATGCCAGTTATGTGGTGCTTTTTTATTACTTTTTAACCTTGCTGGATGGTTACATGACACTTTGGTTCCGAGAAAATTTTAGTCCTGCCTCCTGCCGTTTTAGTCCCGCCATTTTGGTCCCGGTGTTTTGGTCCCACGTTTTGATCCCAATATCAAGGATAATCAAAGTATTACAGAAAAAAAAGTGAAATTCTTTCATATATCGAATTATCGTCACTTGACGTGAAGAGATGGGGATAGGAAAAGTTAAAAATGTTATTATTATTATAATAATAATTATTATTATTTTATAACAAGAAGTTGTAGTAACAAATATAACTGAAAAAACGTTTTAAATTTGGAGAGTAAGTTGTACGGTGGAGTTTCTTTGTACGGTGGAGGGAAAAGTGCAGCAAATGCATGTGAAAACTTCGGGCAAAAGTGAACTTCAACGAATATTTACTATTGGAGGGTTAAATACCCACAACTTTTGTTGAAAATGATGTAAGTAAGTAAGGGATACATGGAACCGAAAATTTATTATCTCGGTTGGAATTTTGAAGGATAAAGAGTATTAGTTATCAGTGAAGATCTAAGCATTATTAATTTATATAAGTCCCCTAAAACTAAGTTTAAATATAATGTAAGAATTTTAATGTAAAACATTGTAATGCGACTTTTAATTATCACATCTAAATTTAGTGTTGAAACACAAAATTTGCAGTAAATCATAGCTTTATCCAAGCATCCCTAAATGTTAGAGTTTAATAATGAAAGAAGATGCGAGAAACTTAAATAATGATCTCGATATTTAATTTGCACAGTTCTTGTAAACTTAAGAGGATAAATATATCATTTGAATTTATTGATATATTCGATGTTTTACTAAGCCCTCTACTTTTTAGGGCAAAAAATATACAAAATAGTTCTATAAATTATTCTATTATCAACAAAAAGATTCAGTCAGTTTAGATGTCATTTTCTACCCTGTCTACCCAGATATATTTGTCAAACACTGAAAATAATTATCTGTCACAGAGAAATGGTCTTACATTATAATCCCTTACAATACTGCTTAAGAAAATTTCGGTTAAAATTCTCTCTCCCCCCCCCTCCCCTCTCTTTTCCCCAAATGCTCTGAAACAGTGAAACTTCTTTTTATTATCTGTGGGAGAAACAAGTGTGAAACGAAGATGCTACACAGAGATTACAATGTGGGCATTGTTTTTAGTCGTCATAAAGACATATCTGATATATATATATTAAACATAAGATTAGTCTAAAAAGATAAAATTTGTGCATCAACATTTTCTAAACCTGGGCACCTGCAATGCGTACAGGTAATTAAAATTGGACTTCTTACATTTTTTCATTTTAAAAATAAAATTTTTTAAATTGAAAGAAAAGTAATTTATACACATACATTCATACATACATACATAGTTAACATAACTAAATATCACGGACAAACAAACATGCATTTTATTATAGTTATTAATTTAATACAGGTTTTAAAATGAATTGCTTAGATAAGTGATATAAATTGAATCACAATCAAGTCTCAAATGAAATGTAAATCTCCCTCTCTCTCTCTCTCACACACACACACACACATATATATATAGCCATATATCAATTAAAAAACTTCATAAATGATCACAACCTTATGCTTATGAAAAGAAAAAAAAAGTCTGTGGGGGCAGGTCAATAACTGATTCTTTGAAAAAATAAAATTCTGTTATTAAAAGCAAATTATATTTAAAGTTCTTATATATATATATATATATATATTCTTTTTGCCTTAAAAAGAAAAAAACTGTACTTTATTATTTTAAAATTAATTCAGACTTTATCAATAAATATATTTAAATGGGGAATCTTTTCTAATAAGAAAGTACTATTGTTATTAATAACAGGAGACTTGGCGTTGGAATATTAAAACTCGAATAAACTACTACGTCAGAAACGCCAAAAGAAAAATATTTGCGATGCAAACAGCTGTTTCGGTAGCCTTAAGCGTACCGTCTTCAGTGCAAAGAATTCAGTGCAAAAACGATTCCTTTTTACACTGAAGACGGTACGCTTAAGGCTACCGAAACAGCTGTATGCATCGCAAATATTTTCCTTTTGGCATTTCTGACGTAGTAGTTTATTCGGGTTTTAATACTATTGTTATTGCTAACAATACTTTTAAAACCACGACAATTTTGTCACAAATAGTAAATTAAAAATTCGCGGAATGCATTTTATTAAAATTACTATTTATCAAAATTATTTTTGATGACGAATCCAGACGATTTTAATCACAGAGAAGGATAAACCCTGAATGTCCAAAGAAAATTAATTTTATACTGTACAAAAAGTATCTAAAAAATGTTTTTTTTCTTCCAGTTGAAAATTTAAAAAATCGATAACTTTCTTTCAATTTATCACAGATCTATGATCAACCATTCGTTTTAAAAGCACTGACGAGTTCTTTTAAAAGATACCCGTATTTAAAATAATCCCACCCGGGGTTTAGATAAAATAAAATAAAACAAAAATGAATAAGTAAATAAATAAAAATAAAACATGGTTGAATATTACTATTATAAATAATTTTTATTAATTTTTCATTGAAAACTTAAAAATAATTCTCCTTACGTACATTTATGTGAAATTTTGTCCTACACCATAATATTAACAAATATGGAAAAACGCAATGACAGAGCCATCAGTTGAGCGATTGATCCCAAAATGTACTCTGCGCCAGTTAGGTAAAAATCCAACTAAATACCTTGTTTAAATCACGTTCACTGTTTTCGTGAGATACAACGCCTACAAAATTTTTGATACATACAGATAAACATTTGTGTGTGTTCAGGACATCTCATACCGAGTAAATCCATCGAAAACCGAGGTCGAAAATTTTCACAAATTCAATACTTTCTTCTTATTTAGATAGCAAAAAGTAATAAATAAATAAATAATAAATAAATGCATAGAATTGAAAATGGAATTGTGAAATAATCCTTAGCGAAAAAGGTGACATTGTTTGTTTTTTTAATCCGAGGTGTTTAAATTTTGATTTTGACCGACTCGTTAGCTCTACAAACAGGACATAAATATCTCCGTACTTATCAAACAAACAAACAACTAGGTTAGTCTCTCTACGGTCATTTTTTACACACTAATGTTAATTACACCGGGGCCTATGGATTAAAGTGAATTTAGAACCACTAGAACACCCACGCCTGATCCGGATCCGAACCAACCATCTTGTAGTTGCAGGTTCGTTGTTGTTATTATTGCGTACAGGTCAAGGCCGAATACCTACGCTAGGGACCTAGGCTTGGGTGCAATGCTATCCGCAGGGCTCTTTCTAAGAGAACCTAGTCCGTATTTGCGAAAGTTTCAGAGAAAACCACGAAAAACTCCGAACGACTAAGCCAATGAGAGTGACTGAAAAACCAGAGCGCTAAGCCAAAAAGCCTTCAGCCATCAAGTTGTGCCAACTGAGCTTTTAAAATAGAAATGGGAGCTAATGGTAATTGAATATGTGAGCTGAACATCCTTTGCATTACACGTGGGGCGTATACATAATGTAAAATCACTAATTACAGAGAAAAAAATTCATAGCTATGTGTATTTTTTAGTGTATAAAGCTTTTTGATGCTTTGAATACGTGCCTGGTTACATATGGCTATAATTAGCAAGATTCATTTTAGAAACCTGTAATAATGCTTTATTTTTATTGATTTATTTTGCAAACTAAACAACATTCTAACAGCAGCAAAAAGCTCAGAAAAATAATCATAGATGATGAAAAATAAGAAAATATTAAGAAAACGCCTTAAATTGTAAAAATACATAAAAAAATTTTGGGTCGAAATTTTGAAGCAAGGTCCTTTATTAGGCGAAATAGGCAAGTACGAGTGCAGCGTGAAATCAACAACACACTCACTTTTGCTGCTTTCACGCAGGTTTGGGGGGGGGGGGGGGTGTAATTTTATTCGCTTTTAAAAGTTTTTCAATTTTTCCTCCTTCAAAGGCGAGATTTTGGAAATTTTCATTAAAAAAATTCTCCTAAGAAGTAACAGACTAGCAATAAAGTCAAAAGCGATTGTTACTTATAATTAAAACTTTTTTTGAGGTTTATAAAATATACAAATTCTAAAATGGTTTGAAAGTCATTTGGATATATATATATATATATCAATATAACAATAATTTTTAATGTTTTTTCATCAATAAGTAAATTCGTAATGAAAAAAAAAAAAAAAAAAAACTGTGTGAGTGTGAAGTAGGGGGTTGGGGGGAAATTTTGATTCGTTTCGAGGACTTTTAGATTTTTTTCTTATTTATGTATTTTGGTAATGGGGCGACTTAATTTTGCGATTTACTATTGCACAGCGGTTGGATACTGGAATCCAGCAGCTTCGCCAAGGTTTTGACCTTGGTTTACAGCTAATTCACAAAATTTCAAGAGCTAATGTGATTTTTTTTACATTTTTTGATGAGATATAATTAGCAAAAAAAATTTTTTTTTCGAGATTTACCTTTTCTGTATACAATGGTTTAAAATTTGTAGAAATTTTAACGAATTATTGAAATTCAAGTGTTCAAAACTCATGAGTTTCGCAGAATAATATTTTTCAAGTGAAAGTATATTTTAAATAATTTTTCAGTTTTGTTTTTTGTTCTAATATAATATACAAGGTAAACTGTAATGTAATATAGAGATTACATCAATGCGAACTAACTATAATTAAATTTTTGAGAAGAGATCTTGATGGGTAATAATTAATATTTTATCCTTCGATGCTAATAGGAAATGTAAAGACAAAATATAAAGATTAGAATAGTTATAATTTTTGTTTAATGTCTAAAGGAATAAATATTTTTAGGTTCATTTTCATACAATTTTCTAAAACTTAAAAGCCCTTTAGGTGGTGGAATGGTTAGAGATCTGGTCTTAAGCTCCGAGGTGCCGAGTTCGAATCCTAATTCAGACATGAATCTTTATATCGGTTCGGAATCCAATTTTAGTCGTACGTCCCATCTAATGAGTCATAAAGTACAAAAAATTATCATAAAACCCCAAACAAAACCAAAATATCTTTTGAAATTTAGAAGATAGTTTTTTAATCTATTATTTTGTGATAAATTTTATTTTATTTTATTTATTTATTTATCTATTTTGTATGGGTGAAGGGGGAGGCGGCGGGATATAATCAATTTTTAGATTTTAAACTGATTGTAATACTATAGTTACCATTAATAACCAAGAAAAGTAACATTTTTATAAAATTACTTTTTATTTATTTTTTTATTTTGTAAAAATACTTAAACAAGTTTTCTATATTAGAAACTCAGAATATTTTATTAATTTACTTACAATAACAGATGCAAATAACATATTAGAAATTGCGAATTTTCAGGAAATAACATGATGATAATAATAATAATAATAAAAGGCTGAAATATTTATCATGTTTCAAGTAATTGGATTTGAATACAGATATATATCAGTATGATTATCTATAGTATTAATTTATTATGAAAATTATTATATGCATATTAACATTTCAGCAACAAATATCAAATATTTACTTCTTACTTTTCCTCTTTGGTTTGTAACTTCCTACCGGAGGAAATAAATGACAAATTTAAAAGTTTTAAATGCCTTTGAGTTAAAAAGAAATAATAACTCTCTTGGTGTAACAGCATTTTCTTTTTTTCCTCAAAATCAGTTTTCGATTGAAAAAAAAATAATTGTTTCTGTTCGCCAGAACTGCAATACTGGTTATAAGTTAAATAATTACTTGATTTATTAAAGCCTAAATGTATTTATTGCCTTACGCTTGCCTCGATGGAATATGTTCTATTTCTATAAATATGCAATAATTTGTCATAAAGTATTCTTGAAATTTTTTAAATATTTGTTTAAAATTCTGCGTAAATTGTATTTTTTATAAATAATAATATTATAGTTTTAAAAAATTAAAGAACACGCTTTTATAGAAATGTGAACTAAAAAGCACAAAATATCTATCTCAGTATTAAAATGCAGGGTAAGAGAAAATCGTGTAAGTGACATACCATAATATTTACACACATTTAAATCTTTAATTAAAATAATTTAGAATTAAACAAAAACCATTTTTAAAAATCTCCCCTGACTGAAAAATCCCCCCCCCCCCCCGCTAGACCTTTTGGTTCGTAGCGCGGAACTAAACCCCAACGCCACGACGTACACGTGGGGAATGTCTTTTTTTACAAAATAGATTTTTTGTTTGCTCCCAGAGCGGTTACAAACATACATACATACAGGTGAAGCTAATAAAAGCGTGTTAATAAAAATAGAGATACAGGTTAAAATTTGATAATATTAAATGGAATTATAGTTAAAAATTATATTTAATGTATTTCTAACACAAACGCTTTGAACCAGTTTGGAAACAAAGTAAATTTTACAGAAATGTTAATGTATTGTTTTCTTTTATTTGTCTCAAATTAAAAAAACAAAACAACTAACATTCGAACAATCTCGTTCTATAGAAAGGACATTTCATTGGATTATTTTTCGAATTCTGTGAAATTATCTTTCAATTTCTTTGAACTTGATACGAAGTAAGTGTGATTATCACCACGTAGATACACGGGATCTTTCGGGGTTGACTTTGCTTCAAAGATATTAGCTTGTCAGTATTTAGAGCATTTTAAGATAACGATTTTAAGAAAAAGCGTTAGAAACGATCTTTCACTTCTATATTAAACAAAATGCATAATAAAAGACGCTGAATGAAATTAGCTCCTATTTAGATCACCACACACACGGAAAAAAGAAAAAAAAAAAAAAAGACATAGGTTTTTAAAAATATTTTCTAGGGAAGGTTCTTTCTAATATATATATATTTTTTAAATCACTAAGAAAATTTTTTAAATGAACTTTTAAATACACTGAGAAAAAAAGATATACCGCCTTCATCTAGAATGAATAAGTGGTCATTTTCTAAATCCTTTAACTAGAAATATAGATTTCCGAGCTATGCGCATAAGGCACGCAAATAAACTAAATAGACGAAATGATCGAGAATTTCTAGTCTACACATTTCTAGATGGTGAAACAATAGTCTGAATCTTTTGTATTGCGATAAATTCTCGCTTGATTTTCTAGAATTGGGTAATAAACGAAGATTATAGTTGCTGAAACCCGCCTCTTGTATTCGCATTTATTTGCAGAGATTTTTAAATAACTTTGCTCTCGAGAATATAAGCAAACGCTCTAGAATTCTAATAGGGGTTTCTAGAACTCGCTTTTAAAGGGGACTAGAATTTATAAAGATGACATGGAACTATTTTTTCTGGAGCCATAATTTACATTCTAGATGCCAGTTACAGAATTTTTTCTCAGTGAATCATGAATATTGCAAACCTTTTCACATTTTACTTTAACATAGCGCGTTAACATAACTTTAGCATAAAGATACTCAATTCTTTATAAGAGAATAATATATAGATAGATAAATAGATATACGTAGATATAGATAGATAATGATCAAACGTCAGAAAGGAATACTCGAATTAATGAAATTAATCAATAAACAATTGCATATAGGAGTGAAGCTTTATACAAGACAAAAGGTATTGAAAAAGTTAGATGTTTTCTGATACATTGATCAATGAGATCATATATGACAAATATGAACAAAGTATAAATATAATAGAAATAATAATAATAATAATAATAATAACTAGAAAAAGCAGAAGGAGTAGAGGCTACCACGGAGCAATTTTAATTATAATTGCCGTATCTTAAAACGGGTGGAGCGAGTTAAACCCAGCTTTTCCGAAATTCTCTGCAAGATCATATGACAACAAAGACAAAAGTTAAAATGAAGATAATAATTAGGTACTGAAAATAATAAAACAATTTAAAAAATAAAGCAAGCAAAAATTAAAACTTAACGAAAAATCCCTGAAAGATTTAATTAATTAACATACGAATTATACGACCATAATGTAGAAAACTTATTTATATTATTATTATTATTATTATTATTATTATTTGTTTAAAATGAGATTTGAGATTATCTACCAGTTAAGTAATTGTCAAATATGTGTTAGGCAACATTTCATATTATTTAAAGGCACTCATTAAAATCAAAATAAATTTGTTACAATAATTTAACTATTATCTTAAACAGTTTCATTAATAACTTATGCATATATATTTGTGGGGAAATTTTCTAATATGCTAAAAATAAAATTGATTTTACAAATATTTTATATTGAAGGCTTTGTTACTAAGCTAAAAAACTCTTCGTATAATACGTATATAAATAAAAAGTACACTATGTTGAATAATGTGTATGAAAAAAAAATTTCTAAGGGATTGCTACGTCAAATATTTTAAAAGTGCTCAAAGAAAAATAAAATCCTCGGAGACGGGATCGAACACAGTGGATCGAACAATGTTAAAATACGAACATAGGCCCAAAAATCAACCTCTAAATAACTGATATTTTGCAGTGAAATAATTTAAAAGAATGTCTAAAAAATACAAATATATGGTTATTTCTTCAATTACACGAAGTTTTGTTGTATATAAATAAGTTCAAAACGAAAACTTTCAGAAATAAGATTTTTCGATGAATTTCAGTGACTTTATTTGAATAGCCCTCAAGTGGCACTTACGATAACTATGAAAAAATACGAAATAAAAATACTTTTAATAATGTCCTAATAAAAGTTTAAGGTACTTCTGCCAACATTTTGTTGGTTTTTTTTTTATGTTGTGATTCACGCATGAAATGTGAATATAAAATTAACAACAAAATTAAATTTATAAGTTGCGTAACTTTTTTTGTCCAAAATTGTCCAAAATTTCAAACACATTTTACTACTCCCAAAAGTATGCATTTTAATCTGTGAAAAGGATTTGCGCCATAAATCGCCACTTTTAGAGTAAAATAAATTTTTATTCTGTTTACCCTGAAATTATCAATCGAGAAATTTATCTGAATAACTGTATTCATTAATGACAGAAAATATATTAAAATTTTTATCGTGAAAATATTATAGAATTTAGATGATTAAAATAAATTTAATAAATCAGAAATTAATTTGATTTTTTTTTTTAAATATTTAATAAAATAATTAATTTTACTTTAATGGTACTGAAAAGTACCGTTGGACCCAAAAAAGGAGGGAAATGTAAATAGTTGCCGTGATTTGTCATAAAATGTTAAAATTAAGTAAATGTTTAACGTTAAATAATCAAATGTTAAAACTAAATAATGTAATAACATATTACGATTTAAAGTAAAAGTTCCTGTGTTTCAGGAAAAAGTTCCTTCCTTTGCACATTTCTTTTATTCGTTCTCATGCTTGAAATCAGGGGGTCAGATGTTAATAACAAGTGATGTAGCAAATCTTCGTTACAAGCTCTTCGATTTATTTTTCTCGTGTGGTATTCTCTGTATTTACGAAACTCTTTATTTCGGGCTTCGCTAGCTTCTTCTGACAATTGTCCAATTGGAATAGAAAAATTTTCTATTATGTCTTTTCCATGAATCAATAGTTTGTGAACTGAAGCTGGCATATAGTACCACACATATTTTGAGACACATTGTTTCGCTGTTTCCAGTGCAAATTTTCCAAATTTGTCTCCTAAATTTGCCTTCCAAAATTGTCCTTCTAAAAATAACAGAACCTAGAAACAACGTTTTTTAAAATTTCTTTGATAAGAATTCACTTTATTTGCTTATTTGTTAAAAAATTATTTCTGATAGCAAAATAAAACAAATAAAAAATCCAGTTCAATAAAAAAAATTCATTAATTATTGATCGCCTGCCTTCCATAAATCTTTAGTAAAAAATAGATAAAAGTAATTTTTTTAATAGAGTTTGTCAGTAAATGCCTGCATGAGTTTTCTATTGAAAAACTACACAAAAAAAAAAAAAAAAAAAAAGAAAAAAAGAAAAGAAAAAAGAAGCAGTAATCTAATGATATATTTATCATTGTGTGCTAAATTAATTGTGTTACAAATATAGATTTTCTTCCCGAAATTTTTATTTATTTTCTTTTATTCTCTTCTTTTATACAACATTTGTTTCTTTACCAGGTATGTTTCTAAATACCTATTTGCAGCAGAAAAATATGATACCGCTTAACCCCTTTATTAAACCATTTTTTCCTCAAATGGCACATTACACTATTTTGACGAATAAAATTTGATGTAAAGTAAAAAATTCATTTAGCCTATTAGAAATAATTAATTTTACTTTTGGCATCTTATTCTCTTAGTCAATCGCATACTTCTCACAACCCATCGTATTAGCATAAGCAGGATTGTCACAAACAACTACTTTTTAATTTTTTTCCCACTAGAATTATCAAAATAATTTTCATAGTGATGTTTTTACAGAAAAACGATACACAGGAATCATTATTTTAAAAAATTGGTGCCAGCCAGGTGAATAAAACGATAACGAATTTGGTGGGGAAAATATTCCCTCGGCCTTATAAAGGGTTAAAAAAAACATGGAATCGCTTTACATAATCATACATATATACATGATAATTAATCATACATATATACATGATAATTTTCGATTTAAATATGTATATATGTATGATTAATCATACATATATACATATTTATATCGAAATGTGACAAAAAAAAACAATCATACATAGATAATAATAATACCATAACGTTCCTATGTTCGCCTCTGCCTATACTTCAATCCACTGTGCGGGGGAGGGGGGAGAGCAGTAGCTATTAAGACCGTTGCTTATTATCCGGGGGGGGGGAAAAATAATAATGATAATTTTATCTGTTAACAGCACGTCTTACAATCAAAGTATATACATATACATACTTTCCGCCGACTTCGTAAATAAGTAAACATCAAACAATCTTTGTGAATAAAAACCTCCTAATTCTCCAAATAAGTATTTTTACTTCCATCAAGCTCAATTGATGAGATTATTTGCAATACTCTATTTTTAACGGGAGTCGAAATTCTATTATGATTCCTTTAAATTATTTTCCCACGTAAAACGATCCCAAAATTGGATGCTTTGTCGCCAAGTCAGGCTACCAAAGTAAGAAGTCAGCTGTTTTCCATATCTAATAAGCGCCATCTATCAGTAATTGTTCGCCCTTGAACGGGAGCCCATGTAGATTCGGTTTTCTGATTTTCAACAGCGGATGCGGGAAAAAGAAAGAGAGATGAAATTTCTCGTTTTCACTCGTTCTACTGATAAAGAATGAGTGGACTGTTAGTTTTTTATTAAACGATAGTTAGAGCTAATGCAAACAATAAAAATGTAAAGGAATCCTTAGAAGCATAAGTTTGGATTAAAAATTAATTGTACCGGAAATTATTATTGTTATTATTATTATTTATTAAGTAATATTTGTTGTAATATTTTTGACTTTGATAGTTAGATACTTTTAGAGTAATTTTCACGCTTTAGATGGAATAAAAAATATTTTGATAAAATTTATAGTAAACTTATATTGATAAAATCATAATTTTGAATATTATGATTACATTAATATAAGTTTATTATTACATATAATCTATATTTTTCTTCTTTTATATAAATTATATATATTTATGCAATACATCTCATTGGAGATATGAAACTTATATTAATCTTTTATTTACTTTATCTTTCATTAAGGACACGGAAATCAGCAAAAATTGTAAAACATGAACAAACTTAAAACTTTATAAATAGTGTAATTGTAAAGAAGGAGTAGTGTATAGGGAATAGAACTCCGAGTTAAAACTTATTACTAGAAACCTATATGCATATGCACCAATAATAAACAATCAAAGATACCAAACTAGTTTTAAATTTCGAATAATTGGTTTTATTGTACGTAAAATTAGGTGAAAACCCTGTGATGAATGTTAACAAATAAGAGTTTTAGAAGCAAGACATCATAAACACGCAACAATCCTTTCGAGTCAAAATAATTAAGGACGACCCTTCAACGGGTGAACGAAACAGGTACTCGAAACACTTTTATCTGCATACTTTTCGGATGATGAAGAGTTGTGCTCAATTATTCCGACCCGAAACTTTGTGTTGTGTGTTTTTGAAATTTATCGATTTTTATTGCAAAGTTTTTAATTTTTAATCGATTTCATGCATTTTTAAAATAATCTGGAAAATTACTATAATTATTAGAATGGACATACTCAGATAAATGTATTATAAAATGTTACAGTTATTGTTGCTAATGTAAGTATTAGAAATAAATGACCTTTTGGAAAATCGAAACGTAGCCTTTGAAATGACCCGTTTTCCTCACTCAATTTTTATTTTAATTAATTAATTAATTAATTTTCGTTTAAAATTTCACTGATTTCCGGGTCTTTTTTTTATATATTTATTATTTTTAATTTCATGATGAAGTTTTTTTACCTAGTTCCTTTCACCCTTCAAAGAGCTGCCTTATATATACAAGACATTTACATAATATAAAGATCTCTTAATCTAAAACTCATAATATTCATATGTCGTCTGAGGTGTGCAATTTGGAAAAGACTCTTTCAATAAGTTATGAACACGACAGGCTTCAAACAGCTTTACACCGCCCAAAGCTTATATCATTAATAATATCTTTTATTGTAAAAACCTGTTTCGTGAAGATTTGAAAAAAGCTTCATTGCTAAGGTAGATTAAATAAATAAAATAAAATAAACTGGGAAGACAAAAGAATATACAATGCCATCGGTTAAAATGAGAGTTACTAAAAAATATCTAGAGTATTCAAACACAGCTAACTGTGTTCTGCACAACTAACCATGCGTTGGTATAACAGACAACGCGTCGGGAGAAATAGGTAGAGAGACAAATTTCATTGTATTGATGAATGGGATATTAGGCCATAATCTAAGTATTATCCGTTACGACGATTTTGAATATTGACATTTTAGGGTTTCATCCATGCCAGCAATGAGAATTTGGTGGCCCAAAAAGACCGCCTGAATTCGAATTTAGTGGTTCAAAAATATAAAATGGTAGTCAAACATATGCACCGAAAAAACGAAAAACAAATTTAGTATGTTGATTGATTTTGTTATTTTAAGAATAATTTTGTGCAATTAACCAAACCCAATCTGCTTCGATTGGCCAAGGGAATATAGTTGAATGAAGAACCAATCTCACTGGATAAGCTAAGTCATAGATTTCTTTCTAAAAAGGCAATGACTAATGAGCGAGAAATTTGCTTCTTTCTATTCTGTTAACAAAATTTTTGTTGAAGTACTAATTCTCGCAAAGGTAGAAAAGTTAAATTTCAGTAATTAATTTCAACATGTATAAATTATGCAAGACAGATTTTTTACAACTTGCAATACAATGCATCGAAAACTTCCGTTTAAAAATGGAGAAAGTTAAAAAAAAAAAAAAAAAAAAAAAAAATCAACATTTGTTTTGGGTCAAAATAATTAAACACGACCCTTCATCAGACAAACAGGTAAACACGGGTGCAGTATGAAAGGTATACGAGCGTAGTATACTTTTAAGTACCGTAGTAGCTTAAAAGCAGAAATTGTGCAGAACTTTCAAGTTGATAACTACGTTATCAACGATTTTTATTGAATAAACAACGAAATTTGAGTTAGAAGTGTTTAAAAATAATTAATTTTGAGTTTTGTAAGGATTTATTCTTTAAGTCTAAATCAACATGCATTTAAATAGAGCTGCCAACATTTTTAATTTATTCCGTAGCATTATTAGTACCCACTTTTTATCCATATCATTTTTTTCTGAAGAGTAATTTTATTCTTGTTTAATTGTAATTATATATTGGATAAAACTGTTCCACAAAGAAAGTGGTGTGAATAAAAAACGGGTACTAATAATACTACGGAATAAATTAGAGATTTTGGCCGCTCTGGTTGAAACAGAGTAATTCTCTGTAATAACTCTTGATCTTGGTAACTCGATATTGATTGAAAATTCAAAGCTAACTAATAAATAAACGATGATTTAAAATAGAATAAAAATAATGCCCTGTAACAGTATTTGTGATCAAGCTAATATTTACTTATTTTGTGAACCGTAATAACTCAACTAGTGAATAACTCGGCTTGATTATAAATATCAGCATTCATTTTTTTTTTTTTTTTTTTTTTTTTTTTACATGACGAATATATAAATACCATACAGTCAATTTTCACTTATTTAGTAGAATCACGATCTATCGTGTAACTTTTCTCACCGTAATTCAACAATTATTTGAATCTATTATTTAGTACTATTCCATAATTTCTCAATTATAAAAACGGTGTTGAAATATATAAGCTCATTTTAAGCTCAGACGTAACGAGAGAGGTTTCTTTTATTAATTATTTATTTTTGTGTGAGTATTTATTGAAGAGAATGGGATGTGTCAGGGCTTTAATATTAAATGAAGGCGAGAGGAGCGAGAAAATCAACCGTACTTCTAGCTTCAAACTAATGCGGGTTTGAAAAAATACTTTTGGTAAGTAATAAATACAAAGCTATTGATAATTCAAAGTCGATAAAACTTTACCTATGGATTAGGAAAACAGTAAAGAAAAAAAAAAAAAGTAATAAATGAGAAAATAGAAAGAAAGAGAAAGATCGGGGGAGGATGTTATATAAACATCAGAATCAAATAATTTTACTTTTATTGACAATCGTAAAATTAAAAATATGACATCTAATTTTAAATGTGGAAAACTCGATTATATACAATTGTGACAGTAAAGGTAGAGTAATTTGTATCAATTCTGTGTAATACATGAAAACTATTGTACATAGTAATAATAAATACCATATATTGATAAAATAGAGCGCTATTTATGATCTTCAAATTAAAAATATTGATATTGTAATACTATTATTAAAATTACTATTAATAATAAATATAGCAGTAATAAATATAGATTCATGAAATAGTATGCCATTCATAGGCTTTAAATTAAAAATATTGATATTGTCTTACTATTATTGCAATACTATTACTAATATGTATTATTTAGCAATATGATATTAAATAATATTACGTAATTAATTATATTTTATTATGAAGTTTTTTAATCATATACTCTGGGTAATATTGACATTTAATTCTAAATACTTCAAATTGTATGTCAGTATTTCACTAATATTGTGAAAATATTTTTTCTAAATATCCAAAGAATAAACAATCCAATATTAGTGCAGTACAAATAACAAATGTGTTCTATATTAGTCAAAATTTACTGATATTGGTCTCTGCTTAAAATGTTTAAATAAGTCATTTTTTTATTTTTTTAATTAACACTTTGTTTTAAAATTCATCCGTTTCTAAAAGTGCTTTCGAAAGGAAAATAAAAAACAATTTAAAAGATTTTAAAGCACACAATACAAATTTCTATAAAATCCCAATGTTATTTATATGGTTCCACAATGTCAAAAGAATAAATGAATATAATACATGATTATTAATATTATCGAAATACATGCAATGAGTCCATTAATCTCAACTTACATTATTTTAATATTTCAAGTAAGAATAATGAACATAATTAATAATTTTTTCAACGCAATTAATAAATGCTATTAACTCTCAAGAAATACTAAGAAGTTATCCCAAATTAAATTACTATAAGAAGTTAATTATAATATTTATAATTTTTAGTTAATACATTGACCAAGGAAAAAAAAAAAAGAAGAAGAAGAAGAAAAACCACAAACTGAGATAAATAAATAAATAAATAAAAGATATAGAATAAACATATTTCAAAAAAGTCGGGAAAGTGCAACAAAGCAGTATTAATAAAGGAAACACTCGAATAAAACACAATAAACCTTTCATGATAAAAATAATATTTTCATTTTTTTTTTTTTTTTTTTTTTACATGCAGGTAGGTATACTTTTTAGACATTAACGCAAAATAAAGAACTATTAAAAGGCTCTAAACATATCCGTATCATAAATGCTTGATACTTATAATTTTCCTTCCTATCTCGGAAAGGGACAAAGCACCGCCATAAGTCGACTACGTAGAATATTTAAATAATCATTTCAGCAGAATAACAAATGCATGCTTTGGCGTAAATTTAAATGAAAAGTCGTATAAAATAATATACCAGAAAATGAATATAAAAAGAAAATTCTTCTCCGGTCATGAGAAAGAGACAGCCATTTCACGGTGCAATTGTAAATTGAAAAAGCATTTAAATTGTAAAAAAAAAAAAATATATATATATATATATATAATATAATTTCTAAAGAAGTGAGGATGAATATCTTTGAAATTGCATTTCCTGTCACTTTGAATGTGGTTTTTGTACATTTTTCAAAAGCTGTCTTTAAAAACTTTCCGACAAAAACTTTAGATATGACTTCTCACGTTTATTTTACTAGGTATAATAAACCAGTTTCTGTTATTTACTTTTTCAATAACTTAGGTAACTAACATTTGTTTAAAAAAACAAATATATAAAAACTCAGTTGCCCTAAGTCAACGTACTTTCAATTTTCTCGGTACAGCGAACTTTTGTAGTTAAGGTTAAGGGCATAACGATCTTTTGTTAGGTTTTCAGACAATTTTTCTGCCAAAAGATTCAAATAAGTGTTAAGAACCAAAGATTCTTTCATGATTCTATTTTTTAGTATTTATCTGTATAAAATATAAGAAAATAAATATTGGTAAAGCCCTAATAGAAATTAATTAGTATTTGATTACTATTGGAAATTAGTATTGGTAGTACCTCTATTAGTTTGGTGGAAACCCAAGATTTCATCTAACCCTTGTCTAAAAAAATATTCTATAAATCACTTTTTCTAAAGTTTCACAGGAAAGTGATAAAAATAACAAAATTTTAAAAATACAGCCGATACTTTCATAGTAAAATACTTTTAATACGCACTGTAATATATATTAAAAGAGGAAAATCCTGCCTCTTGCAATTTTACATTAATACATTGCATTTTGCCTACTTTATATATATACAGGGGGTTCCAAAAGTCCCACACCCCCTCCTAACTCAAAATAAGTTGGAATTGTGAAAAGGGCGAAACGTGTTCAATGAATTCGAAAGGGACCTCTTTTGGTGAAAAAAGTTTAGGCCTGGCGGCTAGAGGGGGCCGCTAGAGAGGGCAACTTTAAATTTTCATATGGAAAGGTATTTTTGTGATACATCCCAGGAAACGTCTCTTCAAAACAAGGAATATGATATAAATAGTTTTGCCCTACAATGATTATTAAAGGATGTGCATGAGTTTTTAGACTTTTGAAATATGAATTTTATACTTTTGTATCCCCTTTAATAATCATTGCAAGGCAAAACAATTTATATAAATTCATTGTCTTTAAGAGACATTTCCAGGGATATATCATAAGACATACTTTCCTGTTTGAAATTTTAAAGTTGCCCTCCCTAGCGGCACTCCTAGCACCCCCTTGACCGGGCCCAAACATTTTTGGACAAAGTATGTTGAACAAAAAACACAAAGAAAGAAAGAAAACTAGGATATTCAGCGATTTCCGCACTTGAGAACACGCAATTAAAATTTTATTGTAAAACCCGATATACTTTGTATCTCAAATTTTTAGCATTTTATTAAACTTCAGTCTACTAAAAAAAAAAAAAAAAAAAAACAAGTTTTGAAAAAGGAAACAAATTGTGACTAGTGACTACCCTTCCGTGGCGCAAAATAGCAATCTCAACGAGAAAGTAGCTATCCTTGAACGTCTCAAGTATTAAATCACAATATATTTCACCAAATTACAATGCATTCAAAAAATAAAAATTATATAATGCCACACTATTACGATGCTTGTTTAAGACTGGAACATATTTATCATACATACTAATAAGACAGTTAAACTAGCTGTTAAAGTTAAACATCTGTTGCCAGGGAACAAGGTTGAAATGAAATGTTGCAAACGATAATTTGATAACTAAGCAGAAAGAAACGATTTAATCTGCAAAGGCCTTGCGTTCAAAACGAAAACGGGACAAAATTAATAGAATTAAAATGAATCCGGCAAACTTAACAAAACATGTTAATTTCTCTTGATTGAAGTTAAAAGTAGACTTTAATATCAATATTAGTTTAAAAAAAAAAAAAAAAAAAAAACAAGATTTATCTTTAATTATTATCTGTGTATATACCTGAACTGTCGGGGTTCTCACTTAAATGATTTAAATTAATGATTTTAATAAAAATGTACTTTAAATAATAATGACTAGTATCGTCAAGTGATCGAAACTCGTTCACTTTTTGCAAAGCAAAGTAATTGCCTTTTAGTAAACGGAATTAAATTGCAAAACAACAGCGCCACTTGTAGGCCGATATGCACCCAAATTAAAACAAAAAACTAAACCCATATGTTTAAACCCAAATTAAACATAGTTTTACATAATATCCATATCATGTATCATGTTTAGTGAGTTTATATACTGCAGAAGTTGAGATATAGCCTTGACTTAAATGAATTGATTTACAACATAGCAGAACCACCTATTGGGTGATATATTCCAACAGCTAATCAGCACCAATTTAAATCAAGGTCTAATCCAGGGGTGGCCAACCCGCGGCCCGCGGGCCTCATTCGGCCCACCACGTAGTTTCTTACAGCCCGCGAGGAGACTAACGATACTTAAAGTTTGACAACTTTGGTTAATGGATCAAAAATTAATAAATACGTTCTAACTTTTCGAAGTGAAAATACTTTTGAACGATTAGGGTAGCTAAAGAACTGTTGTAATGAAATATTATTAGATCCATTATACTTTCATTTTATTATAGTTTTAATAGGGTAAGTGCACCGGTGATTGACACTTTTAGAGCAATCTCTGATTTTTTAAAGTTCTAGTCATCAGAAAATATTTTTAGAAATCTTAAGTTAGTACATATGGTGTGAAAGACATACAGAACCACGTATATGTTAAAATATATACATTTGATAACAATTACTTTTTTTTTATGAATTTTTATTTGACACCCAACTCAATGGTCATCAATTTTTTTGATGAAGATTATGATTCATTAGTATAGTTTTGTGTGAAATAATTTTTACATATGTGAATATAAGAAGAACCGTGCCCGTTAAATAGATGTTAACGGTATTAAAAATTTCTCGGGGGGGGGGGGGGGGAGAGAAAGAAAAAAGAACAGAGAGTAGTTATAAACACTCTTATTTTATTTTATTTTTTAGCTGCAAAGCGGATTTATCATTTAAGAAAGAAGAAGCAATTTATCCGACGCTTTAATTTATTTTGTATTCTATGTCGGAAACTCAGATTTAGAAAGGCGGATTCCCGACTGGTCGTTCTCCCTTGATTTCCGCTTTGTTTCTTTTCTTAACTTTTTACTCTCTTCCATGTCGTCTTTTCACTTCCTTAATGAATTACTGATTCGATACCGATGGGCAAGAAGTTTTCACTTAAAAAACAAAATCAATACATATTCTCAACATTGTAATTAAATAATCATAAAAAAAGGTCGTTTTCACTTTTTAATGTTATTATTGTAACTAACTTAAAAATTAAGACCGATATCTTATCTAAATTAAATTCTGGGATAATTTCGTAAGCCTATAAAACATTGGAAGTTTATAATAGAATGATCAAAATCAAAGCTTTCTAATTAAAAAAAATTTTTCTTATCAAAATTTTTTAATTTTTTATCTTTAAATATACAAGCACATTAAAAAAAAAAAAAAAAATGCAATTTGATAAATTTGAGCATATTTTTATAAATTAATTTAATTTGTTTTGTTTCCCATTTACATCTTTTAATATTTCCTTGCCCCATTAACATGGGAAAAACAAACAAACAAACAAAAAAAAAAAAAAAAAAAAAAAAACGGAAGGGAAATTTATCATGAGGATCTTTTCATAAAAAGTAAGTAATAAAAAATTAATAAAAGCCCCAGTTATATAAGGAAAGCTGTAAAGGAAAAAGTTAGCTATAATTAAGATTTCTATTTAGGCAATTTTTATTGTAATTAAGAAATGTTAATCTATGAAAGATAATTCCAAACATTAATATTTGTCTCCGGACCATCCTTAGGTTGAGTTCCAAACCGTCAGCAGTTACCCATAGCGCTTTAAAATCAACTAAGCAAACATTAATGTCACATAGGACTGTGACAAAAAAGCTGCATAGGATTTATTTTAACTGTTTCTTATAGATTTTTGCTCACTAAAACCGAAAGCAAAAGTAAAACAATTGTATCACGTCATTTTTTTTTTTTTTTTTTTTCAAAACTAATATTTTAGTTTAATTTCGTTTGAAAACAGAGAATCTGTTATTCTATTATTGATTACAAAAACAACATTCAATAATTATTTCTTACTATAAAACAATATTGTTAAGAATGAATCTAAAAAATCACACAGAATGGGAAATAGGAGGGGTGGGGGAGGACAGTGGAAGGAGTGGAAGCTAAAGCTTGTTCGGAGAGTTATCAAAAAGAAGGAAAGGCTTCATTGGCAATACGAGTGAGCACAGAATGTTAAATATATATGAAGGAATTGACTGTTTAATTAGCAGAAAGAACAGGTTCAGCTCAATTAATTTTAATTAATCAAACAGGTTTAGCAGTAATAAAATTATTATTTCTTTTTAGTAAACTTTTATTATTTTGAAATATTTTAGATTTTACTTTATTTCTTTTTTGGTTTGATTTGGGTGGTCTTCGTTTTTGATCAGAATAATTGATTGAATACTGAAATTAAATCATCTTTAAATTTCAAATGTTTGCACTGATAATATTATATTACTACTGAACGGTCTGTTTATCTCTCTCTCTCTCTCTTTCTCTCTCTCTCTCTCTATGCATATATATAATAAGAGTATTTATATATATATTAGGGTGTCCTTAAATGAGGGGGATTATTATTATTTTTTTTAATCCGATACGCATACCCTCTAATTTGTTTCTATTTTACCCTAAACACTTTCAGCAAAATATCAGCTCTCTGGGATAATATTAACGCGTGCCGAATTGACGGGAAAATCCTAATATCTACATTAAGATCTCCCCGTCAATTGTAAACTCTTATCATTTTGAAATATATATATATAAATATACGTATATATATATAATTTAGAGACTGGTAATAAAATTAAATTTACAGAAATCTTCTATATTTTTAATGTTATAAAGAAATGACTATTAAGTTATAAAGTCGGTTTCCGCTTTGTTGAAATTGATCGTATATGTATGTTTTCCTTAGTTACAGAGATATCGAATTATTTCTCCTAAAAATAGTTATTATTCTCAGACACGACAAAAGATGACAAGCTTCTAATGTGATGTCTTACCAGCCTGATATTATAATAATAGGCTTAAAAGCTTAGAGAACTTTTACTGTTTGAGTAAACACTGTGAAATTTTGCGGTGAAATTGCAATGCGATGACAGTGATGCTAAATAATTTTTAATCTGAAACCAAATTTAAAAGGCACTTTAGCATATGGAGGAATAGGGAAAGCTTACAAGCTTAATATGTTTTTAGTATTATTATTTTTTAAACTATCTCTAAAATCGTTAAGCACATCACCAGAAAAATAAAACGCTCGATGATTAAAAAGCTTTTCCATTTAAAAGGCTAATGAAAATGAAAGCTAGAATTAAGTAAATAAATAATTTATTTAATTTATGAGATATGCTAAATATTTTCTTTAAAAAATGTATAAAAATATACTACTTTCTTATAAAGTACAGAATGAAGTTTTATAATATTTTTTAAATATGTTTTATAATTTTTCTTCATCGGGAAAAAAAATCTTTCAATGCAATAATAATAATAATATTGTCTTAACTAAATTCTAACGATAATAATAATAATTATTATTACATGAAAAGTAATATGCGGAAAACTATCAAACAACAAAACTAGTAGGATTGCAGGGTATCAACGATTCGTATTTTTCAGAACCAATATATGTAGGCCCACCAGCGGCCGAGCGGTTCTGCGCTCAAAGCTGGTAGACGTGAGGTGCCGGGTTCGATCCCCGGTCGCGCTCGTCGACCTAGCCGTTCGGAGTTTTCCGTGGTTTTCTCCGAAACTTGCGTAAATACGGGCTAGGACCCCTTAGAAAGACCTCCACGGAAGGCCCTCCCCCTCAGGCCTAGGACCCCAGTGTTGTCAATCGGCCTTAATCACTAACACCAACACACCAATATATGTATATACATGATATATTTAATAGTAATGCTCTATAGCATGTCTTCGCAATTAACTGAGTGCAATATTATGATAGGAATATGCTGATGAAGGAATCGGGGAGGGGGAAGGGGAGTCGATCGACACCTTATATTCCGATCAGTTAAATGATAATGTCGAATCTTACGCATTCATAAGCCTAACATGAAAATAATTTATAAATAGAGTAAGTTTAAAATATTATATATATATATATATTTTAAATCTTAAGCTTACATAAAATAATTAATTAAAAATAACTTTTGAGTATAGTGTGGAAAACCTGCATAAATCATTTCACAACATTTTATTTAATTTTCTCCAAAATGCAGCATTGTAGCTTTCAGTCTGTTACTATTCGATTCAGTTCAAAATGTAAGTAATTTATTAAAATAAAAAAAGAAAAACTGCGTAAATACAATCTCTGTTTCAGCTTTAATAGGGTATAGTGAAAGTGATTATTCTAAATGTTACGTGGTGCGAGGCTGCATAGAGTCTTTTTTTGAATGAGTCATACTACAATCCCCATCTATCCCTCTTTTTTTTTTTTTAATAGAAATTAGATACTGATGCGCAGAACTTCATATAGAATGACTTTTGAAAACTCGATATCCTACCTTCTATCTTTTCCTTGTTAGTCTGTAAAAATGTTTTTTATATTTTTCATCATATGGCCAAATTATGCCCTCAATTATAGTAATATAATAAAAAATGTGATTTTTGAGTTAATGGTAAAAAAAAAAAAAAAAAAAAAAAAAAAAAAGCTTCCACCACCATTACTAGAAGAACATTTTTTAAATCATATTTAAAGCTATTTTATTATTGTTCGCATTACTTCATATATATTTATTTCAGAAAATCTAATATTTTTATCATCTCTTTCGTTTACAATTCTTCATACAACTTCATAATTTATCGTATTTTAGCAAAATTTGTATATTTAATTGCACGAATAAAAATATTATGCCCTTTCTGTATAAGTCGTTAATAAATTTTTAGATATTTTCATGATATAGCAAAATTATATATTTTATTACGCCTATAACAAAAGAAATACATATTTTGAGATATTAGTGAAACTGAGATGCAGAAGTACTTTGTACTTAACTACGTGATAGCCTGAATGACAAATCTGATAATTATTCTAATAATACAGTTCTTGTGAAAGTAAATAAATTACTTTAGCCCTAATGTATAAAAGATAATACAACTAAAATCAGAGACTAGTGTCGGTTTATAAGAATCTCGTATAAACCGATTTCAGAAAAATGTAATATTTTATATTTATTATAATTCTTCAAACAACTTGCTTATTTTTTGTGCTCTAACACAAATTCCATATTTAGTTGCATGAATATGTATTTTGAGATATTAGTGAAACTGAGATGCAGAAATCCTGTAGCTGATAAATCTGATAATTGGCTCGAATATTGCTCATATGAAAGTATATAAATTAATTTAGCCCTTACTTATAAAAGAGAATACACTGAAGGACAAAATAAATAAATAAATAAATAAATAAATAAAAATGAAATAAAATGAAATAAAATAAAATAAATTAAACCGCTCTTAAAAACTACTCAATTTCAACATTTAGTTGTAGGGTTATAACAAATAGTGATTTTTCCGGATATCGAATATCTGGAACTCTATTGCTTATTGGATACGGATATACGATATCCCGCAAAATCCCTGTCTGTTTCATTCCTATTTTTGAATGATTAAATTGGCCGTTTTTCAAAGGAAGAATAAAATTATTCATGTGCGGCTATTTTTTGTCCCTTGGTATACAATTGAAATCAGAAATTAGTGAATAGAACTTCATATAAACTGATTTAAGAAAATCTAATATTTTATCTCGTGCTTTTTTTTTAATTAATTAAAATCTATATTTATCTGAAATGATCGACTCTGGAGATAGAAACGTAAGAGGTAAATAGACTTTCTGCGGCTCATTAACAGCGCGTCATGCTAGTTACGCGAAAGTCGTGGTATCGATCCTCCGCGGACCAATGTGTTACTTTTGCAGATAATTAATAGAAAAGATGCCAATTGATAAAAGAAAATCTGTCAGTGTCTTCACAGTATTCTAAACAGTAATGGTGACGAGCAAAGTTGAACTAGGTTGCTTCATAGGCAAACGACTAATCGCAGAGCTACAGAATTTTGCATGGAAGTCCGTTTTGACCTCTCCCGATGCACTCCGAAACCCGATTTTCTAATTTTTGATTACTTTTTTTAAATTAATTAATTAAAATTTTTTCGGCTGGGAAGATTGCCTGGTTCTGCCACATGTTTTCATAGAGAGAAGATGATAATCTGCCCGGTAAATATTTGTCCGGAAAACGTAGTTCTTTAATAATAACAGCGCCACTTATTGCCCAATTAGCACCTAAATTGAAATGTTCGATTAATGCGTAAATACAAGAAATGGAGATCCGGAACCGATATAGCGTAGGGAGCCTACATATATATATAATATAGGCTCCCTAATATAACGTAGGTGGGGAATGCCCGAGGCTAGTTTTAAGCGGTTTCAATGGATTCATTTTTTCTAATTTTTATTTATGAAGTGATTTAAAATATAGTGAAAAGATCCTTTAAATATAGTGACTAGCGAAGCAGGCAAAGCCTATTAGTTGTTCTAATATAGTTCATACAAAAATAAATTAATTACTTTATTCTTTACTTATAAAATATAATACAGTTGAATTAGTATTTTATCTCGTCTTTATAATTCTTCAAATAATTTGTTTATTTTTCGTACTCAAATTGCATATTTAATTGCACGAATAAAATATATTCTCTATTTATTTAACTCATTAATAGTTTTTTACATATTATCTTGATCTGACAAAATTATATACTTCATCGTATTGATAACTAAAGGTATTTTGAAATATTAAAAGCACATTTAAATTAGATATATTGTACCCCGTTTCATCATTGTTCTTAATTAACATTTTACGATCTTATTATCGACAAATCTGATAATTAGTTGCCATGTTGCTCATGAGTATTTTTGTCTTTACATATAAAAATTTTAATTAATTAGCGATCTACTTTAAATAATATTACAAAACTATTAATAGTAATGATAATAGTTTGAGATTTTATGCGCTTCTGGGAATTTTAATTTTTTTTTTTAATTGTGCCTCTCTTTACAAACAAGTTTAATACACTTAAAATCGCTAAATATTTATTGTATACCATTGAAAAGGATTTTCTTTTTTCATAAAATAGTTTGTTTTTTGAGAAAACTGTGGAGTTTTAATCAAACGGGTAAATGACTACGACGACACTTGTTTATTTACTCATTAAGTAATATTAAGGGTGTTAAAATAAATAAATAAACAAATTTTTCACACCCGTTCTTCCTATTTTTTGCCTTTCTTTTTCAGCTGAAATAATTGAAAACAATTTTCCTAATTTTCAAGATCAAGATCTTAAGATAAAGAGTGAAATTTGGAGAATTCTCAAATTCTCTTTGATTTATTTCACCAGGAGGATTTTTGTTTTAAAGTATATCACGCAGATATTGTTAAGAGAAATTATTATTTAATTTATTCACAATAAAAATATTCCCTATTAAAATTGTTACTTGGTTTTACAACGTACATAAGCATAAGTGCTCCACAATTTTTAAATATTTTCCTTTTCCTTTATTATTAGTATTATTATTTAACCGGTCTCTCTTAAAAATCTTAATATTGATAAATATAATGAATAAATAAATAAATAAATAAATAAATAAGTAAAATAAAATAAATAAATGATTCATACATATTTGCCAATTTTTAAGCATTTCAGATACCCTTATTTTAGAAAGTTTTCTTTGTCTAATTTAATCGAAGAATTTTATGCTTTAAATAAAGCAAAACTTTTGCTACAGAAATAGCGATATTCAAAATGTGCAAAATTTGGAAACTGGGTTGGGTACCTAACAACACTGATATACATAATTACATAGTAGTTATTATAAGCCTATATATTAGACTTTTTAAAGGGGTTATTAAACTTTTGAGTTCTTAATCTTTTAAGTATGTACTTATTTAAAAAAAAAAAATGTTTAAAGAAATTATTTCTTATTAAAAGGATTTATTATTAAATTTCTTATTAAAAATTTACTATTCTTCTTAATAATTAGGCTTATTAATTATTATAAGCCTATATATTGGACTTTTTAAAAGGGTTATTAAACTTTTGAGCATGTACTTATTTAAAAAAAAAAATGTTTAAAAAAATTATTTCTTATTAAAGAAATTATTTCTTATTAAAAACTTTTTCCTCAGTTTAAATTTTGAGTATCAATTGTTATCATATAAGTTATAACGATTCAAATGAAGAGTTGTTATTCAAAGAAATCATTATTCGTAAAAAAACTTTTTATTTTTATTTTTAACAATATATTGTTAAAAAATAATTGCTACGCGAATTTGCATTTACTGCATATAAGCATCTTCCATTTAAAATAAATATATATAATTGCTTAAATGAAAGTGATCAATAGCTTCTATTTTGCAAAAAGTTGGGGTTAAAAATCTCAACTTTGATATCCTCTGAATTAGGAGATTAGAAAACAAGAGAGGGGGAGAAAATAATAGTAAAGGAATGTCGCAAATAACAGTTCATTATAAGTTGTTTTCTTTCTGAATAACTTGGTCACAATAAAGCTACGTTTAACATGCGGGCGTTTACCCTTTAAAAAAATATTATTTCTTTATTTCTTTAATATAAATAATGAGATACTGGTGAAATACAAACAAAAACTTATTTAAACTCTCGAAGCACAGAACGAATTAAAAATACTTGAAAGTTTAATAACCCTGTAAAAAAAATTGTTGTATATAGGCTTATAATAGTGGCTATGCAATTGTGCATATCATGTATTTATACTCCTACTTTTTTATAGAAAAAGCGAGAAAATATTTAAATTATACTTCAAATTTCACTTTTTGTGTAAATTATCAAAAGTTATGCCAGTTATCTTAGCATATCAAAAAATTATAGATTTTAGAAAGCAGAAAAAAACCTACACTATTGAAACTTTTTTTTTTTTTTACTTCGTTCATTCGTATAACTTTCGTTTGTTTGACATTGCAGTAGCCCATTTATTTCTAATTTTTATTTATTTAACTTAAAAAAGTTTATTAATGAATTTGTTTGTCATCTTGCATTTTCATTTATTTTACTTCAGATTCGATTAATGAAATTATTTTTTAAATTTCATCCAGTTTTCATAGTTTTATTTCTTAGTATGATGCGTTAATAATATTAATACTATTGTACTAGAGGAAAATATATTTAATATTTTTTGAAGAAATAATACTTACAAAAATATATCACATCATATCTTTAAAAAATATTTCTTATCTTCATACAGTTTAAAATAAAGTTTATCTTAATGCGTGCATTTATCTTTCTTTAGTCTTTTCTTTCTATATCTTTTTTTCTTTCCCTCCACGTCTGGCGCTATTATGCACAAATTATGAAATAAATAGTAACTTCGCCCCTCTGAATATAATACACTTTTGATACTATATTTTAAAAAGAAAAAATTAAATCCATATTACTTCGAAAATGACATGTTTTCCAGATTTAAAATTCTGACAAAGAACAATTTTTCATTGTGTATTAAAAGAACTCAGTGTACGGCTTAATAATCATTATAAAATACAACACATAAACAAAAAAAACTTCTCATACATTTCTTTTCTTCATATATCCTTAAAGATTTCGATATTTTAAAATTATCGATTTGTAAAGAAGACATTTTTCCACGTAGCGTGATAGTCCTATCTTTTAATAAATGTTTTAATGCATAGAATATTTTTTATTTTATTTATTTTACCCAAAAATAAAATCAAATGAAAAAGAATCATTTATTAGTATTTATTTCAATGACATATTTCTTCTTAAGAAAGTCATTTTTAATTATTATTGGTATTCAGTGCATTTATATCTGGCATACGAATACTTTAAAATTTAATTTAAAAGTAAAAACGAAAAATTGTTTAATTTAAAATAACAAAAAGCTTAAGTAGTTATAAAAATTAAAAAATGATCAACGCTAAAATTTTTGAAAAGAAAAAGTTTAAAATAATAATAATAAAAAAGAAAAGTGTAAACTGCCAATTTAACTTTTCTCAAATACTTTTAATGCATCAAGAAAAGTCATTAAAACTCTAAAATTTTGTATAATTAAATCATGCAGAAAATATTCAAAATATTTTTGGAGAAGAATTTAAAGAATCTTTTGTAAGAAAAGAATTATTTGTATGATAAAATTTTTCTGAAAATCATTATATATTCTTTTTAAACATAAAAAACTTTAGACATTATTTATTTACTTAAATGTCGCACACACTTATTTATCATGCAATTCACTAAATAAGGCATTCATTTTTAGTCGCATAAAGTTAATGGTACTTTTTTTTCTGTTTATTATTGTTATTATTATTTATATTTTAGCCCTTTTTTTTTAATTAATATATTAATTTTTTAATGAAAAATATTATGCCAATACAAATTCATTTTATTTTAAGATTCTTATTCAGTTGCCAAAATATTAAACAAAATGAATATTTTTTTTTTCTATAAATTGGATAAATCTTTCATTAGGGCATTGCTCCTTGACAGCAAAATTTTCGACACTCTTAATTTTAAAAGTCACTTTAAAACGCCAATTTCAATAGATTTTTTGAAAGGTGGTTTGATTTTAAAGAAAAATGTTCAAAATTGAATCTAAAATAATTTGAAAAAATTATGCACGCGGCGACTTTATTATGAAAGTAATATTGTAATTTGATCAAGGGGACGACCATCTTTAATAACTGAAATTTATACTAATTGCAATCTGGTTCTAATCTACTTAGAAAATAAATATCTTATAAACATATCTCAAAGACATTAAAAGAAAATGAGAAAAAGTGATGTAAAACAGATGTCGAAAAGACGAATTAAATATTGATCACCCAGATTTGACAACTATACGGATTTAATTTCTTTCGCTTTTTCATTGAGTATATAATTTCACTCAAGTATCACAAAATATTTATAAAACATTGAGAGTATATAAAATGGATAAATAAATAAATAAATAAATGGATATATATCGTTTAAAATTGTAAACTAATCTAAAATAAATTAATCTTATGAACGGAAGGAAATTACGTGACTTTGTTTTCAACGACTTGGTCATTCATGAGGTTAACTGTTCTAATAAGCACGTAGATAAGCACTATACGCCAATTTATTCAGTCCTTGAAGAAAGCTGGTGATACAGTCTATAAATGAACACTCTTTTGCTTAAGGGAATGCATACTTGTTTTTCTATTTTTTTTTCTTCTTTTTTTTTTTACCTTTCATCAACGCAAAACTCATATATAGACATATTAGTCTTACACTCATATTTAGTCTTATATGAGTAAAACTTTCACTCATTCATACTAATGTGTAAAAGAACCATAAAACAAAAGTTTTAAATTACAAAAAGATATCCTCACTTCAAGAACATAAATATTTGATTACGGGTGTCTCTCCTCTGCTAACGTAAAGCTTAGGGATTATTGCCTGAAGAAGAAAAATTACCTTTTCGAAAGGAGTCGCCTTTGTGTTACATTTTAGTTTATATTTAAACCCTTTTTACTGTTGAGCCGTACACCTTTTATTTATTTATTTATTTTTTTTTCCTATTATCACCTTACACTCAAAGTACCTATGATGACGATATATTTGCTTTTTGGGGGTTATTTTCACAGTTATTATTTCATTTTTAATTTTTTTCATCATTTTTTAGTTAAATTATGGTAATCTTCAGTTGAATTGGTTGTATTTTTAACTCTTGATAATTTTTTTCATGATTTGCACGTGGTTTCTAGGTATTGTTGTGGTGAAATATGATATATATATATAAATTAGGGTTTATATTATTACATGTTATACAGTTTTCGTAAAAACACTTTCTTAAAAGTCAGTTTACAATGCCCACTTTCAAGATGTTTTCTCTTTTTTGACATGGATGAAGACAGAAGACAGAATTAAGATTCTATACAACAGATAAAATAAATATATTAAAACAATTCCTTAATTCCTTTGAATTGAAAAAGAATACATTCGAATTTTCCAATGAAAATAATTTTGTGAAAATGACAATTTCTATATAAAGAGCACGAGCAGCTTTAAACCGCTCCATACCATATCATAAAGTTACAGAAAATAGTATCTAACAGAGCAACTTCTCTTCGTCATAAATCCTAGAATCTCTACAAATGGGAGATAACCGTTTTTATATTAAGAATTCACAGCTGAACAAACTAAACATTTCTTGGTTCTGGTAAAAGAATAGCTATAACTAAATGTTTGTTATATAACAAACATAATGCAGATATTCCCTTATTCATAATTTGAGAACTAACCCGTATGGTTTACAACATTTTTACTGAAGTAAACGCGATTTCGTTAAAACAACCTAACGTTTTATAATAAAGTCGTTAATCACATGAGATTCTAGTAATATGTATCTTGAGAGCAAAAATAAATAATACTTTAGATCAATTGGTGTGTGTGTGGGGGGGGGGGGGGTGAGAACATTACCATTTGTTCTTTTGATGAGATAAAGAACTAGTGCGATGTGGCCACCACAAGACTTTCTTGTATATAATTTTACACAAATTCATGCAGTACAAATTACACTGCTCGGCAAGAAAATTGCCTCTGACACCATTTCAGCATATTCTTATGTAAAATGACCTCCTGAATCCGAATAGGATGCCTGTTTTGCCCTATCACCCATCTTTTTTAGGAATGGCCCCCTATTTTTATCATTTTTCGGTGATTTTATGGCTATAAATTTGATTTTTAGGAGGGGGGGGGGAGGATTATTTTAGCCGTTAAATATCTCCTGAGGGGCTATAGAGTTGGAAAATTCTAAAACATGGACATTTACGACAAGGGAAAAATTTTGGGGGGGATTTGCCACTGAAATTATGCATTACATGTCTTATATTTTTTAATCTGTTATTAATGTTATTTTTTTAACTTTATATATTTTTTGTTTTTAGGTGTTAAATTAATTATCTTTCATCCTTCAAATCAAATTCATGGTCATAAAATTATCGAACAGGGAAAGAAATTGAGGGAGGTGTATCTAGAAAACGGTGGGTGACTGGGCAAAATGGGAGTCATATTCGGATTCAGGAGATCACTTTACATAAGGATCAGCAAGAATGGTATCAGATCTCAAAAGAAAAAAAAATTGCAGAGCAGTATTATTTATTAATTCATTATTTATGAAAAATATCTCCTATGATAAATACAGACGATTATTATCAATAATTCATATTAATTTTACAATTCCACGTTAAAAATAACTCTCATTATGTACATTTATACGAAATTTTGTCCTATACTGCCTTGTTAATAATTTAAAAAAAAAAAAATAAGATCACAGCGCCACCTGTTGATCGATTGATTCCTAAATCTAATCAGCACCAGTTCATGTCAGGGTGCAATTAAATACCAAGTTTGGTTAAATTTTGTTCATTGGTTCGTGAGATACAGCGTCTGCAAAATTTGTGATATACACACACAGAGACACACAGTCAGACATTTTCTGAAAACAGTCAAATCAAGTCGTGCCAGGACGTCTCAAAATGTGTAATTCCATCGAAGATTGGAGTTTGAAAATTTTCGTGAATCCAATGCTTTCTTCTTATATATATAGAAGAAAGTAAAAATGTAAAGAAATTACATAGTTTTGCATGTGTTTTAATATTAAATATAAATAATTAAAAATTGTGCGTACAATATGAAAATCACGTGATATTACAAAAAATAAAATAAAGTAAAGTAAAAAAAAAAATAAATAAATAAAGGAATTGTTTAAATTATGTGCGCTTTAATGTATTAGAAAATACAACTAATTAAACTGCTCATAATGTATAAGAGTCGCAGAACATCAAGTCTTGTACAATTTTTATTAATATGTGATAAAGATACAAATTTTAACGTTACAAATTATATTCAATATAATTTGTAATAGACATACAACTCTCTAAAACGAAGTATAAAAGAGTTATTAATTTATATAAAAGCAGTAAAAAAAAATTAAAATTAAATTATAATAAATGTAAATGATTCATTTATTGCATATATGACTTTACATTTCTTTTTTTTACAATTTTAATAATTATATTGCTTTTGCTTCAATTAACATTCTTGTATCGATAATTTTCATCTATCCATCTCTCATCAGTTACCAAATTTGGAAAGGTCAAAGAAGGCTAAAGCTCTAGACTCTGAATAAACTTTCGATTTTTTTCTTTTTTTTCGATCTTTTTCTGGTGCTTTGTTATAAGATATTCCAAACATTTCTTCTTTACGATCATACTCAGTTAGTTTTGTAACTCAAATCAATATTTTTGGATAAAACAACAAATTCCTCAATAAAACTCGAGTATGGTGATAAATGATTTAGGCTTTAAATGCAATAATTTTATAGCTTCTTCGAATGATCTGAAAAAAGGAAAAGAACTTTCCCCATCTCAAGTCACTAAATCTCATGTAACTCTATGGCAAAATTTGTTTATAGAATTACTTATTACCTAATTGGTATTTTTAAATTCTGTTTTCACATTCAGAAAATTCACAATCATTAAATGAGTACCCGTTTTATAAAAATTGAATTTTTAAATTTTAACATTTCATTTTACAGCTAAAAAAGGAGAAAAATGCATTTAATGAAAATTCGCACATTTTAAACTCAAAATTCACATTAAAAAGATTTTAAAAATAAATTTTTGGAAAACGAGTACTAATTTAACGATTGCGTATTTTTAGAATATGAAAACGGAATTTGAATATAACAATTAGCTAATATGTAATTCTATAAAAAAAATTTCGCCATAGAATAACAGGGGCTTCGGATAACCTTGATGATCCATGATGTATCCCTTTAAATTCAAAAGAATAAGGTTTACAATGACATATTTTAAACTTTTTTTTTTCCTCCCCAAACGCAGATAATTTTCACGAATTGAAATTAAAAAAATTTAAATTTGGGAGACATTTTCCGGTTTTCTAATGGAGGTAAGAACGTTTTCAGATAATTGTGCAAAATCGGGCCTCCTGAGCTGATTTTCGTTCGGCAGATATCGCCATAAAGTTCCAATCTCTTCTCTTATGTAATATTTTTAGTTATAATGCATTTAAAGAAAAATAAAAAATAGTATTCGATTTTTAATCCTAATATTTTGAACATTTATGTATGTAATTTTTTGTATCCTCTAAATATGTTTCAATACATGCAGCAAAATGTCTGTTTTTCTTTCTTTCTATCCAATCAGCGGAGGATCAAAACTGTGATGGAGTGTCTCCAGACCAACCTTGGGGGGTGAATTCCTGAATATCGTTAATTGCCCATTACGTAACCCTTAAGATTTCATACCCACACAGCCTTCACAAACCTTCCTTCCTTCCTTTCTTTCTTTTTTTTTTTAGTACGACAGGACTATTTCTTTCAATCTGCCATTTTGCTTCGTTACCAATTTATAGTGTTCCACTTCGAAAATGCCTGCCAATATCTAATTTTACCATTTAATTCTCTCTATATCTTAAAACATTTTATAAAATCCGCAAATCTTATATATATATATATATATATAGTGAAGAAAAAAAATATATATATATATTTTCTTCACTTCCCATCGGTGAGGATCGAACCCACAACCTTCGGATTCGTAATTGTGTACTCTGACCACAGAGCCAAAGGGTCTTGGCTAAATGTTTCCTGATTATTTAGACTAGTGTTTTCAGATATTTTTAGACTAAAACTGCGAAGTTTATTTAAAATGTGTGTTATTTTTCGATTTACACTAAGCGGCAAAAAAAAAAAAAAAAAAAAAAAAGCCGCACTGCAGAAAAAATGACTTACACCTTTTTTATTTGTAACAACTGTAAAATTAAGGGTTAAAACAAATAAAACTGTCTTGTTTGCATAATACCAAAGGGATTAAATGATACCTATGAACATTTTCGATTTAATAATTCGCTTTATTGCACTATACGAAGTACTTTTTAAAAATCTGCATAAAACTTTCTTTTTGAGCATAATGCAATTACCATACACTTTGTATTCTATTATGATTTATTATAGGAAATAAACAAGTTATATTTTAATATATGAAATAAAACTACTTATTTGTTATATCTAAGCAATTTTTTATTAAAAATATGTATTCTGTATTGGGTTAATTCCACGTTTAAAGGGAATTACTTCTGTGATGCTCAGGGTCATAGTATTATACCCTTTTTTGATATAAATATCAAAAATTTCACTATTCTAAATATTGTAAGTAACTTTTATAGTTCTTGCAAAGTTGTAGGCTGCAAATTTCGAATCCTCCTTTCTCTTCCCGCACCTTTTTATAACTAAACATTTTCGAGCGAATTCAGATTAGGACTGTTTCTAAATCTAATAAAGAAGAAATTCTACGATATTCTTTGTGGGATTTAACTTAGAGTAAAAATCATATTACTACTTACAGAATTATAGGTGCTCATGGTAATGGATAGGTAATTTTAACAATTTGATTCAAATGGACGTACAACAGATGCCGTACAGCAAGGCGCATTACATCATGAAATGCTGTTTGAAGAAAAGTCTGAAATACCTCCAAAATAGTCGGTCAGACGCCACTTTTATAATCACCATGTTTTATTTTGAGTTAATGGATCCCTTGAGCATGGAAATTTGCCCGATTTCTTGAAAAAAATGTGCACCTCCGTACCATAATGTATGGAGAAAATGTCACTGTTTCAAGTGCTATATTCATTAAGTCGGTCACATTTTCGTCCTCATTCTAGCTTTTTTCAACCGCTCGAAATAAAGAAAACTTGCTTCATCAGAGAAAACCAGTTCAGCCTAATAATTAACTGATAATGTTTTTAAAATTTTGGTCAACTAAAGTATTGTTTTTTCTAATTCTTTTCCTTAATAATGGCTTTTTTCGCAGATCTTCTGTTCTTTAACCCGCTTTGTTTAATTGTTCCCGCATTGTTTTTGAAGAAAGTAATTTAATATTCCCTTTTTTAAAATCTTTTTTAAGTTCTGACTGAACACGATACAAATCGATTTTTTAAATATTCGCTTTTTAACTTGCGGTTATCTTGCTTGGATGAGCAACATAACCGCCTAAAGCCAAATTCCCAGTTTAAATGTCCAAAAAAATTTATATTTTGTCAAAAAATATTTTACCAATATTTTGTTAACATTTCATTATTTTGTCATCTCACGTATTAAAATATTTTTTTGATTTTCATTCAAAAATTAATACTTTTTGTGGCATCGTTAACTGCCTTATTCTTACCATTTTTGAAATATTTTCTAAAATTTCAGTTTTTCTGACAATTGCATTTTGTTTTTAACACTGGACTCATTGCTAAAGTGTAGTGGAGGACAACATAATAAAATCTGTTCAAAAATTTGCTTTTTAAACGATAAAATTGGCGGTTGTAGAAGGTGAAAAGGAAACTATCCAAGTGCGGCTTTTCTTTTGTCGCTTAGTGTATAAGATGAGTATATTGATATTAATTATGTTTTTGAGAAAATAATGGACTAATATTAATTAATCTGTAACGAATTTTGAGTATAATTTAAATATCAAATAATCGGTTTATAGTTTTTTTAATATTATGTTTTGTTCTGTAGAAATTGAAACTGTTAATTATTAATAATAAATACGAAATTGTTATTAAGATTATTTTACTAATTCAAATATTTAGTAAATGAGTATTAAGTAATTAGGGGAAGATACTATACAATTAATGCATTCAAATTTTAATTTATTTGGAATTAAAAATCAATACATTATTTGAATATGTTTTTAAGAATTTTACTGAGCGCCGTCTATTATTATTATTATTATTATTATTATTATTTTATTATTATTATTATTATTTTGAAAGGGTGTTAAAATACAAATACAAGTAGTTCTGCCGTACTAAATTAAATTTTGTCATAGACAGAATTTAATTTATTCCATAGATTTTTTTTTTTTTAAATCTTGGATGTGAGGTACCTTTTATAAATGGTTTATTCTCATTTTACTATTAAAATTTTAAAATGGTTCCATTTCTCTAGTACTTTTAAGATATATCGATTTTTAAGTATTGCCTTGGGGGCGACTAGATTAATATATATATATATATATACAAATTTTCTTTCAACTTGGTTATTTTAAAGAAAAAGCTACCATGGTTCTAAAGGTAATAATTTTACAGTTTCTTTCAACAAGCTGACCAGAAAAAGCATGCACCCAAAAGCAAAAAAAAAAAAAAAAAAAAAAAAAAAAACAGCATTGCTCTGAAGTCTGCTTTGCTCAGCGAGTCTGTTGCATGTTTTTGACAGCTTAATGAAATGTGCCTATAAAATAACTACTTTCAAAAGTGTTGTGGGTGTATTTTTAGGGTTAGAAGAGAAATTCGTATTTTATTTATTTTTCCAAGGATGTATTTTGTTATGATTCTTTTCCATCTTTGCTTGGCATTCATGTTCTTTATTCTTTCACTTTATTATTGTATTCTCTTAAAGTTTTTTGAAATTTTACCGCCCAGTGCATGTGTGATTTCTTACAATTTTTTTTTTTTTTTTTTTTAATAATTAAATAGTTTTTGTTCTCAACCAAAATATAAGAAGAAACAGTACTGAAAAATCAAAATAAATTCTTCTCCCGTGCAGTGACCTCTTTAAAAAGACTTGTGAGGTCGTGACGGTAAGTCACCACAGTTTGTTTAAAATTAAGCTGGATCCAGCAAAGTATTCAGTTGGGATAGTTAAATCGCTTCGGCGTCAGTGACTCGGCGAAATTTTAGGTCGGATTAGTTTTGTGTCGACATGGTGCTGCAACGAAGGAATTAAGTTGCGAGGTGTAGACTAATAGGAAGAGGTTCTAAAAGCTTGGTTGAAATGAAGAGAAAGGAAGTTGGTGGAAAGTGTATAAGATGGAGATGATTTTCGTAAAGGTGTGGTGTGGTGGAGTCTTGTCCGACGTCTGTCTACGACAAAGTTTAAGGCTTAGAGCCTGCAGAAAGTTATATTTCGATAGAGGAGATTGAGTTGCACTTAAGTAGTTTAATGAGTGTTGCTGTGTTTTAGAGCGAATATTCGTGAATGGAAAATTGATTCAGCCGGGAATCCGCTGATCTATTTGAAAGTCACGGTATCTAAGTGAAGGTGTGCACCCGTCTCTACGACTTCTACTATTTTCTGGGTGAGATATTTCAAATTACCTAAATTAGTTATTATATTTATTTGCTAAAAAATTTAATTCTGCTGACTGAGCTACATAATTCAGAGCAATCACCCCATTATTCTAATTGAATAAACTCTTAGTTTTATTTTATATATCTGAGTCTTTGTGCTTCTTATACTTACTACTCAAGTTAATTTAGTTAATCTTTGAGGAATGTTGACCACAAATTCCTCACAGACTAAAATTATTCGTTAAAAATTGTTTTTGTAGATACATTCCTAGTGGATTACATTATTATTACTAACAATTTAGATATATTTTTGCTGTCTGTCGTTATTGCAGCTAGTTCAATGAACATCGTTTTTTACCTGTAGTCATTAAAAATGTTTGTTTTTCTTTCTTTACTTTCTCCCTCCCTCCCCCTTTTTTCTTCTTCTATATTTAACAATGTTCTCGTTTTCAACAAATTAAAGCTTATTATATTCATGACAGGAAATTTCCCAAATTAAACAAGATGCACAACTTTTTTTGAATTACACGTTCTTTTTTGAATTAAAAGAAGCTAATATAAGAAGTTTCAAGTCTTGGAATTTTTCAATTTATAACTACAATCTAAAACAGGTAAACGACTTTAAACAGGTAAACGACATTGGGTTCAGTAACTTTTTCGTTAGCATTTATTGTCAATTATTGCTGTATGTATTTATACAAATATGAAATATGATTATTTTTCAATTTTGCTTTTCGTTAACCGTGTTTGATCTTTCTTTTGTTTGTATACTTATTCTTTAATTTAATAATTTCAAATACTTTAATGTTCAGTTTATGTGCGACTCATCAATGAACGCCCTCCCCTTCATACTCGTCTAAAAATAATTAACTAATTAATCGAAATTTTGTAATTTTGTATACTTTTGAAAAAAAAAAAATAATAATAATGATAATGATAATAATAAGTTATTTTTATTTAAATACAATTTCCTATTTAAAATTGATTGGAAACGTTATTATTATTATTATTATTCAAATTATGTTTGTCAACATATGTTTATCACATATTATTATTTTTTTTTGTTATTATTGCACATATATATTAATACTTAAATAGCAATTTTAGAGTATATTAATTTTTTTTTTTCAGCTAAGCGTTTATTGCAGTTAAAAAAGAAAAAAATATATCGAACTGAACGATGCAAAATAGAAATTTTGTAAAGAAATACACTAAAATAAAAAAAAACACGCAACAGATGTTTAGGGTTGGTATAGTTAAAAAAAAAGTTTTATCAAGTGAGAAAAGTTAGGCAAGAATGAATGCAATACGTATTGCAGCTTTCACACGTTCCTACATTTTTCTTTTCTGATGGAGGGTGGTGCTTCATTATTTCGATTTTTTTTTTTTTTTTTTAATGATGCAAGTTTATCTATTTTATTAAAAAAAAAATAATAATAATTATGGGATAACGAGAACAAGCAGCTTGTACATGTGCAGCTATAGTCGTAAGAACATTTTCATGTTATTATAGTTCCACGTAATTTATTCCATTACTTTATAGTTAAAATTATTTACCTTTATAAGATAAATAAAAAATAAAAAAGCCTTGATTGAAGATGACTGAAAGCTTTACTTAGGCTATGTCATGTCGCAAGTGCCTGTTAGCTTATAAATCAAACTTACCTCGCGGGCAGCGCAAGGCCATAGGAAGTAACGCGATCCCAACTCTTTAAACCATTGAGATTTTAAACGTCGATAAATCCAACTACACACTTCATCATGTGACCACTTAAGACATTACCAAAAAAAGACAAATGTATTGTTCTATTATCTTCCGAGTTTCTTAATTCATTAAAGGATGTTCGACAGTTTTTGTTTACCAAATGCATACACTTCCTATGTCAAAGATGAAGATAAAGAGAACTTTATCTATTGATAGAGAAATAAGAAAAATCGTTTATATTAGGATATTAAATGCCCGACGCAGTAGAAAGATATATGGTTTTATCACTTGATAGGATTTTTTATTTAACGAAAAATCGGTAAACATTTATTTATCACATACGATTAAAACTGAATTTCTGAACTTTTTTGAACTCAGCCGATTATATCTCTTTTTTTTTTTTTTTTTTTTGAAAGATGCGATTGAATGATTGATAGCCATATTTAAGTGGCCATTTTAAAATATATTTACGTAATTTATCATGCTTTAATTTAATCGTTGACTATTCAAGTTTTAAGAAAGAAAAATGGAAGCAGCGCTAAAATAAGCAAAGCTGTTTTTCTTCTTCTTCTTCTTCTTTTTTTTTTTTAAACATAGATATGTTTTTAAATTTTAGGTAGTTAAGAAGATTTTTTCATATCAAAAGTATGCTTGGTAATTTTGCAAACTTGTTTATTCATAGGGGTTTCGCTTAATTCTCCTCATGTAGTTTCTGAATGTTGGAAATTTGATTTATTACCCATTTTATTTATGTCACAAATTTAGCTCCCAAATATGAAAAAAAAAAAAAAGAAGAAGAAGAAGAAGAAAATGCATTTCAAACTCTTTTTTTTTTTTTTTAGTTAAGATGAATTTGTAAAGAAATAGAGAATAAAAAATATACGCGACCTTTCCATAAATGACCGGGCGCTTTCGATTTCAGACGTTTTTTTAAATATCTCAAAAGTACTTGACGGATCATCATGAAATTTCACAAGTGTGAATAACATGTTACACTTCCTGTATTAAGAAAAAGTTTAGTCCCGAAAATAAAAGGGGGACCAGTAAAATATTAAATAATAATGAAAATGTTTGGCATCACCCTGTAAAACGTAATACTTGGAATGCAATCTGGCTGTAGTATGTGATTATGACGATTTTTCTTATTATCTGTATAAATTTGTATGAGGTTATCACGTATACTCATGGAGATATAATGGTTTCTTTAAAAAAATTCAGAAAAATTTGTCACTTTTTTAACTATATATCACGTAAAGTATTAAATGCCATGCAAAACCATTTTCAAGAAACTTGACACACAACATTATACACAGCATACTGCAATCAGAATGCAAAAATATTAAATATCTAATGAAATAGGAGCATTTTTACTAAATAACTTTTAACTGCGCATGCGCAAGCTTTAGCGGGATTTCATTTGCATAATATAATAGCCGATAGTATTGAGCAACTTATACGAAAACCCCAAACAAATATCATGAAAATTCAAAAAGTCGTACGCGGTAGAATGAACTGAATTTCGATTCTTCTCAAAAATGAATAAAATAATAAGGGGTTTTCTCAATATTTATTTGCAATCAACGAATATTGTATTACCATTGACTGAATCAAAATAAAAATATGAATAAAATCCCTTATAGTTTAGCTGATTTTTCAAGAGGAACTGAAAAGCAATTCATTCTATAGCGTGCAATTTTTTGCATTTACACTATACTTGTTTGGTTTTTTTTTTATACAGGTCGCTCAATACATATGGCTATTAAATTAAGCAAATGAAATCTCGCTAAAGCTTACGCATGCGCAGTTAAAAATTATTTAGTAAAAATGCTCCTATTTCATTAGAAATTTAATAATTTTGCATTCTGATTGTAGTATGCTGTGTCTAATATTGTGTGTCAAGTTTCCTAAAAATGGCTTTGTACTGAATTTAATACCTTACGTGTTATAGTTAAAATAATAAAATTTTTTGCAATTTTTTAAAGAAACCGTGATATCTCCATGAATATATGTGGTAGCCTCATGAAAATTTTTACAGAGAATAAAAAAGTGCCTCATAATAATCACATACTACAGCAAGATTGCATTTCAAGCATTACGTTTTACAAGGTGATACCAAACATTTAAATTTTTTTTTAAATTTTTTACTGGTCCTTCTTTTATTTTCGGGGCAAAACTTTCACTAAAATGTATGAGGTGTAACACGTTCTTCACACTTCTGAGGTTTCAAAATGATTTGTGAAGTACTTTTTGAGATATTTGAAAAAATGTCTGAAATCAAAAGTGTCCGGTCATTTATGGAAAGGCGGTGTATATTTCATCTAAAAAAAAGGTAATTAATGAAGATTTAATGGGTTGTACTTCAGTGTACCATTGGTACATAGAGATCGAAAAAATATAATGATTTAAAAAAATAAATAAATAAAATAAAAAATGTATTTATTTTTTATTATCTTTATATATGTTTTTAAGAGTGGTGGTAGATTCTTGAGATAATATATAAATTAATTCTAACACATATGAAGATCCTGAAAAATGACTATCAGACAGCAGGCTATAACCCCCCTCCCCCCTTTAAAAAATAAAAACAGCTTCAGGGAGCATCTAGTGTTACAGAGTGAGATTAGAGTGAAGTACAGTCGGTAACAAAAGTCTCCGAACACTAACAAAAAATCCTATATAACAAAGGTACACTTAATACAGTTTTGTTAAATAAATCCTTGTCGAATCCTGTTTTTAGACTGACTAAAGAAAATGATTCGACAAGGATTTATTTAACAAAACTGTATTAAGTGTACTTTTTTTATACAGGAATTTTTGCTAGTGTTCGGAGACTTCTGTTACCGACTGTATGTACATTCGATCCTAAGATACTAATATCTGTAGCAATATTTCCATAAATTACATTTTAAACGCTTTTTAACCTAATGTTATTTTAAAGTATAGTTGGCATTTTAAGGGTTAATATATACTAGTATCGCCCAGTGGTCGAAACTCGACCATTTTTTTTTTGCAAAGCGAGGCAAAGCAAAGTTATTGCCTTGTCCTATACGGAATGCAATTGCAACACAGCTGCGGCAATTGTTTGCCGATATTCACTCTAACTGAATCAGCAGAGTTTTACTTAATATAACTATTTCTCTCTGTAGATGTTAGCCTTTCCTGAAATGAGAGAAAATCGCAACGTAAAAACGCCCCTTGTTGTGTGATACAGCCCAGAAGCTAATAGGTACCATGTCAGACCAAGGTCCAACCAAGTATCAAATTCTGTTAAATTAATTCGATTGGTTCATAAAATACAGTGTTTGAACAAAAAAAAAAAAAAAAAAAAAGATATTTTTCAAAAATGGTCGAATTGAGTTCGGGAAATTTCAAAACGTGTAACTTTATCGAAAACCGAAAATCTAAAACATTTCTGAATCTTATATTTTCTACTTATACATGCAGAGGAAATATTAATAAATCCACTTTTTAAAAAATAAAAATAAGTAGTCAATTTCACTAATTTCACTTAATTAAAATGCAAGGAAATCTCAAAACGTGTAAATTCATCGAAAACCGGAAATCAAAAGTTTTTATGTATCTTCTACTTGCTTCTTCTACCCACAAAAGCTAGCAATAAAGACACTTTTTTTAAAAATAAGTAGCCAATTTCAGTTAGCTCAAAACATGTAAATTCAGCAAAAAACGGAAATCAGAATTTTTTCCGTATCGTGTACTTATACATGCAGCAGTTAGTAACAAATCCATTTTCCTTTTATTTAGTATATTAGTTCAATATTTATTGTTTAAATATCACCCTTTGAAATGAAATGTTTATGTTTACATTCGAAACTGGAAGTTTGTCATTTTTTTTTTTTCTGGAGTTTTGTGATTTTAAATTAAAATTTTATCAATTTTACAGAAAAAATAACTCAATCAAACACATGTAGACAGTAACTTATATATAACTATACCCAAATATCGGAATTAAAATCGGCAGATAATTTCCGTTATTTTTTAATAATTTTTTACAAAAAACTCAATGGACAATTAACATAGAAAATCTTTTACATGGATCCATGGACAGACAGTGACGCCATCACTTCGCTTGCGTATAGTGATGCTACATTATACAAATTACTGTGTCTATGGTTTTATTTGAGCTTTATGAAATTGCCAGATTTAACAACTTTCTACTTTTAGGTATTTTTTAATGTGAAGGAATACGTGTATAAAAGGGAAAAATGGGGGAAAATGCATAAAAAATAAATGTATTTTTAAATACCTTCTTGACATCGTAAGAAAATAATATTTGTATTCGCACCTTCCGGCTAACCATACCTTTCGAATGATACCATTTTCAACCCTCTACTCCCATAATTAATATGTTAAAAAGGGACAACAAATTTTATGCTTGCCTATTAATATATAGATAAAGCTTCTCGTTTAAAAAAATTCCAATATCGAAAAACTGCAAATGATTTGAATCTATTACGCAATTCGGAGTAAACTCTTATGATCTGTATATGAACCATGATTAAAGCCATAATTATTGCCTTATTTTGAATTATCTTGTATGGTGTAAGAAAATATTAGAATTATTTGAAAAAGTTTTCCTCGTAATTAAAAAACTTCAAAAAATTTTATGAAGCATTTTTACACAACAATTATGCTAGAATTATTAAAACATCTTTTAAGTCAATTTCAGTGTTCGAATGCCGATACAATAAACTAATATACGTTGACAGAAACGTGTTGTAATACGGATATTTACAACGGGTATTGTGAGAGGAGAAAATTTATTGTAGATAACACACTGCAGACTCCACTAATTAGATCTTTCCCGCTTTTGAAAATTAATGTTGAATGCAATACCTGCTAATTGCCATACTTACGTAAGTGCCATGATGCAAGGTAGATGAGCCACAGGTCCAAAGAAAAAAAAAAGTTTCTTTTTTATCACTTCAGATCCCATAATTTGTTGTTTTTAAGTAACACAAAATAAATTAAGATAGATGACAAGTGCAGAAATGTATCTGATATGATGTTTTTAAAGCTTTTATTTGCATATGATAGGAATAGATATGAATTACAAAGCAGCAGAAAAATAAATAAATTTGAGTTAAGTTAAATTAATGTACAAATTAAGATAAAAATCTAGAAAAAATCCCCATTTGTTAAAAGAATAATGTAATTTTGTGCCTTAGAGAAAAGTTTACTGTTTTTTAAATGAGAAGTTCTAGTATCAAATACAGAAAATATCAAAGTTGCAGATTAATGTAGTGTACATTAATGAAAACATCACACACACATATATAGACACTGAGGATTTTAATACGGAAAAGTTTCATTTGCCAGGAATCTACATGGTCTCGTATAAGCACACATACAGCAAAGAAATTCTATGATTTTATTGTGTCATAAATAATATAATAACTTTTGTGACGTTACCAAATGCCACGAAAGACACTGTGCCAAGTACAGTCGGCAGCAAAAGTATCCGAGCACTAGCAATAATCCCTGTCTAAAAAAGTGCACTTAATACTGCTTTGTTAAATAAACCCTTCTTGAGTCATGTTCTTAGTCAGTCTAAGAACATGATTTGACAAGGATTTATTTAACAAAACAGTTTTAAGTGTACTTTTTCGGCATCGGAATTATTGGCTAGTGCTCGGACACTTTTGCTGCCGACTGTATACAAGGTAGAACAAGGTTGGGCGCGCTTTGTGTATGTGCAGTAATTAAGGTCGATTGATTGCACGGGGGTCCTAGTCTAGGTGAAATGTCCTTCGTGGGAGTCTTTTTAAGAGGCCCTAGACTGTATTATGTGAATATTTTTCAAAGAACTCCGAACAGTTAGGTGGATAGAAGCGCGATCTGGGATCGTACCTCGACATTTCTTGTCTACCAGCTTCAAAAGCAGATCCTCTCTGTCATTGGCGAGGCACAGCGAGGTTGCCTTTATGGCTGATATGTGAACGGTATAAAAATTATATATTATATTATTTGATTGACTACACAACAATTATTTCAATCTTATTCATTGAAAAAAAAAATATGAATGGAATGCGTTATCTAATTAAAGCATTTATACATTATTAACTTTTAATTTTGGTATAATTTATTTTCTTTTTTATGGAGAGAAACTTTATTTATCGAATAGCATACAAGGAATTGTATATTTACAGTTATATTTTTCGTTTTTCAAAGTAACACGTCATTCAAGTAGCATCCGTTTTTAGCCGATGTCACAAATTAGACTAAAATTGGGTAAATTGACTTCACGCACAGAAGCGTCATTTTAAAATTTACTTAAGGAAGGAGGGGGAGGGCAAAGTTTCTTTTTAGGTTGAGGGGGGGGGGGAGATGGGGGTGTATTAAATCCAGAATTTGAAAACGCCAATTTTTTCTTTAAACCACTGTTAATCCATAATTTCAAAACATTTTCGCTGTATAATTCATTGACATACAATTAAATATGTGCTCATAAAAAAAATATAAAAATTGAATTATAATAAGTAAATAAGAAATTTTAATTGATATCAACACATATATTACATACACATTAGATGACTAATTCGATAAAAGAAATCGCCTCTGCTTCCTTTTCGAAAAATCATCGATAAGATCCCCGAGAGATTTTTTTTTTAACCTCTTCACTCTCTACTGCTAACATCATAAGAGCAGCAAGTCTGTCGTCTGATATTTTTGGGCAAAAGAAAATAGAGTTGTGATTTTATAAATTGCTTTTTTTTTTCTTTTAATCTACCTAACTTTGATTTTATCATAATTTCAACTTATAAAACAATTTCTAACGGAAAACCTTCTGAATATGTGTATTATATATATATACCTATATACATTACAAAAGTATGAGCTAGTTTCCGAGGGAGGTGGGGACCCCTCTCTAAATGACGCCCCCTCCCTAAATGATGCCTCTGTTCACGTAGTCTAACATGTTGTCACTGCAATTCACACTGTAAAAAATAACTATTACCAGCTGCAAGAAACTCTCTGTGATTGGAGAAAATAATTATTTTCTCCAACCACAGAGAGTTTCTTGCAGCTGGTAATAGTTATTTTTTTACAGTGCACAAATTCACAATGTGACATCGTCGTCACAATGCTGCAATGTCGCAGTTCTCTAAGAGGACGTCAAATTCACGCATTGCGTATAATTTAGTCAAATGGAGTATTAATAAAAATATCTTATTATACTTATTATTATTAATACTTCTTAATTCTAGGTTAGTTCACAACATTTTAAGAATATAGACTCCTCGGACGTGTATACTTAGACTGGCTAATAGGAATCACGATAAAAATCACCAAAATATAATATCTAAATATAAAGAACTATAAATATTCTTAAATATATACAAAGAGCTAATTCTTTTTAATAATGGGATGTAATACAAAATGTTACAATGTACCAAGATGCTATAAATATTCGGATCATCATCTTCCACCTAATCCTCTCATAACACAAAAATAGAACATCTTTTTTATGTGACATCAAAACCATATTTCCAGAAAACAGATTAAAGAGCGATGTAAGAAGATTAATATCGTTGAATAATCAAAAAAATATAATTATCAAAGAGATTTTATCGGCATCAAGCTTATTATTTATGTTAAGTTCCATAAACACGAACATATGGCACAGACATGCGAAAATATTAATATTAGTATCATATCAACGTTGATAGAGATTTTGTAACAAACGTGTACAAAGAAAGAAGTTATAAAATTGATTCATATGATTTACAATTAAGTATGTTTGTTCTGGAGTACTCATTTATGAAATTACCTACCGTCTTTTGTTAAAAAAAAAAAAAAAAAAAAAAAAAAAAATGTTTTGTGATTATTGCCGAAACGTCAGTGGAGGCCCTCTGTTGAGACTCAAAACGGTTTTGGGCTGTGTCTGTGTGTCTGTCTGTCTGTCTATCTGTCTGTCTGTCGCGCGATAGCGGCCACAAAAATAGCGCTATTGACTTGAAATTTGGTACACATATTCATGAGCCCTACGAAATCAGCTGTATAGTTTTTGGTATGTATTCCATTTGTAGTTCGTATACAGGGACACGCCAAAGTTTTTCTTATCATTACGGCCTATGGGAGGAATTTGTATGTATCGCGATAGCGGCCACAAAAATCACGCTATTGACTTGCAATTTGGTACATATATTCATGAGCTCAACGGAATTAGCTGTATAGTTTTAGGTATGTATTCAGTTTTTAGTTCGTGTACAGGGACACGTCAAAGTTTTTCTATCATAACGGCGTATGGGAAGAATCTGTATGTACCGCGATAGCCACCGCAAAAATCAAGCTATTGACCTCGAATTTTTGCCGAGACGTCAGTAGAGGTCCTCTGTTGAGACTCAAAAGGATTTTTTGTTCCGTCTGTCTGTCTGTCGTGCGATAGCAGCAGGAAATATCACGCTATTGACATAAAATTTGGTACACATGTTCATGATCTCCACGAAATTAGCTGTATAGTTTTGGGTGTGCATTCCATTTGTAGTTCGTGTACAGGGACACGCCAAAGTTTTTTTTTTATCATTACAGCCTATGGCAAGAATTTGTATGTACCGCAATAGCGGCGGCAAAAATTCTCAGATTGACTTGCAAATTGACACATATATTCAGGCTCGGTATAGAAATAGCTATTTATTTTTTTAGGTCTATACTTTTTATGGATTGTATACAGGGACACGCCAAAAAACTTCACATTACGGCGTATGAGGTGAATTGCGTTTAAACGCATTTTAACATCTTTACTTTGCAATCAATAAAATTAAACTAGTGTACGTGAGTAAGATGTTTAAACTTATGTTGTTTGAAGAAAATATGTGCTCATAAGCTTTCTAATTAATGTACAGGACCTTACAAAAGTGTTCTGACAATGTCACGTAGTCATCCAAACGATGTTAAATTTGGAACAATTATTATTTTTAAACGCGAAGTTAGCTGAATAGTTTTTACTGGCGTATACAATGTTTATTTTTTGATTACAGAGACACGCAAAAGAATTTCGTAGCATTAGAGCCTATGGACAAACTTTTATTTAAGCGAACACTTTAATGCGTTTATGCTGAATTGAACTTAATAAAATTAACATACATTATAAAGATGCTTAAAATTATGCTTACTCTTAAAAAAGGTTATGTATAGACTAAATAATTTATGGGACCACACAAAATAATTCCGAGCATGTACTGTAATCATCCAAATGATGTCAAATTAGTTTGAAAAATAAATGAGTTATAATTAATTAGGTTTATTCTTATTATTGGCGTTTATAATGACTGTGGCTACTTTTTCGGGATGCATAAAATAATTTCGTACTATTACGGTCTATAGTCGATATTTCTCAAAAGTTTATTTTAACATGGTTATACCCCATCAAATATAATGAAATTTTATTAGAATTTTAAAAGCATGTTTTCCTGTTGATAATTGTGGGCATAGAATTGGAAATTAGTTTAAAGGTTACGCAAAATATTTCCGATATGCTATGTAATTTTTTTTGTATGAAATTTGGTATTTATGAATTTCAGGGAAATAATACAAGATGTCGTTTATTAAGAATACATATTGTTGCGTACTTGGGGGTTCGTAAGTTGTCCGATAATGAAAGGCGAAACTTGCAAAAATTCAGTGATTTATTCACAGAAAGTTCAAGAAAAATACAGGTCTATAAACCAAGTATCAGCTACAATTCAACCAGTAAACACAGCTTAAACAACAGCCGTCAACAGCAAAACAACAGTACAAACTGTTTAGCAATTACACATAAAGAAAGTCTCATCTAAAGAGGCTCAAAGCAAAGCAAGATTTGACGAAACTGACACAGATCTGAGACTGACCGCCTTGGCGAAAAAATGCTCCTTTTATACTTTTCTATCGAACACAGATTGTTCTGGAAAATTCTCGTATCTCATAATGAGATTAGAGCTTCCATATTTGGTATATCCCTAATAAGGATTTTCTCGCCAAGGTCGCCAAAAATATTGCCAAGAAGGGAAACAGTCGCCAAATTTGGCGCCAAATCCATTTCTTCCCTTATTGGAGCTTTTTAAAGTGTTTTAAGGGAAAATTAGGCTATTTTAACGCTAAAACGACTAGAAATGCACAAAGTTAGCATTTTATTAACTTTACTAAACCTCTTTGAAAGAATTGATACAAAAATATATGCAATTATTTACAATTCCGTAACACTTTATAAGATATGGAAATAGAGACACTGCGGGGGGTTGAGGGGGGCGGCAGCCCCCCTCAGGAATGTATCTGATTATGGTAACAAGTCGATCGAATCATTATATACGATTATATAATAAGGAATACATAAAAATGATCTATTGAATAATGTCTGATGTAAATAGGACGTTGAGGCTCCTGATCTGCAGATCCACTAGTTTATTTTATTCCCCCCCCCCAAATACTTATGTACTTACTGCCATTCACTACGGTATGTTTGTGAATCTCAACCTAATAAAAAATGCGCCTCCATTTTAAGGTAAATACAAGCTCTTTCATTTGTCTTTTGTGGCTCAGGCGATTAGAGCGCCATGTTAGTAACCCGGTGCTCCAGCGTTCGATTCCCCAAAGGTCCGGAATGTTAATTTTTGCAGAGAATTAAAATAAAAGAGGCCAATTGGTAGAAGAAAATTTATCGTTGAATACACAGTATCCTAAGAATTTTTAAAGAGTTTTTTTAAGGAGCCTTTTCCTCAAATTTCTTTGTACTTACTGTCATTCACTACGGTATGTTTGTGAATCTCAAGCTAATAAAAAATGCGCCTCCATTTTAAGGTAAATATAAGCTTTTACATTTGTCTCTCCGTGGCTCAGGTGGTTAGAGCGCCATGTTAATAAAACGGTAGTCGAGCGTTCGATAACCCGAGTGTTATTTTTTGCAGATAATTAGTAAAAAAAGAAGTCAATTGATAAAAGAAAATTTTTTGTTGACTACACAGTATCCTAAGGATTTTTGAAGAATTTTTTTTTAGATGCCTTTTTCTTATTTTTTAAATGTATTTTTGTTTAGCTAGTAAAATAAAATACGTGTAATCATCGATTAAGTTTTTTTGAAGGTTTTTTTTCCTTTAAATTTTTTAAAAACATTCTGGAACTAAAAGTTTTTTTTTTTTTTTTTAGAGCATTTATAACATGTATTAGTAATATGGTTTAAACAAACAACATTCTAATTAAAATAATGACATTCGAGGCGTCATAACCATCTATATAATAACTAAAATCGTTATAATTTAGGAAAAAGATTGATACATAAAATCAAAATTATACATATTTTATTAAGATTTGTACAAAGTAAAGTTCTTAAAATTTGATACAGAACGCGGATAGACAGACAGAAACAGACGGGCAGATGAACAAACAGACAGATACACAAAGTAAAATCATATTCACACTTAAAATTTTTTAGAAAGTGTTAAAAACGCTTAATGTAAATGAAAGTGCAATTCCAGCAAATTTTTATTAATAACTCGTAATATAACTGAATATTTTGGTATGGCCCTGTAAACCTAATGCTAATCATACTATATTCTATGTAAAGCATTCCTTTGTGCATATAAATAACATATTTCAATTTAATTAAGCTTTGTGCAAAGTAAAGTTATTAAAATTCAGTTTATAGAAATACTTCTCATAGAACTCAATGCTTTGGAATACTTCCGAGAGTCCTTGCACACAAACCAGTTAGGAATTTACTCTATTTTACATAGGAAACGTTCGGTAGTGAACTGTAGTAACATATGGCAATTTCATTAAGGTTTCTGTACAGTAAAGGTAATAAAATATGGTTTATAAAAAGACATCTCATAAAACATAATGCTTTGGAATACTTTTGAATGTCCCTGTACACAAACCAGTAGCGGTATTCATTCCATTTTTAATAGGGGACATCCGATAATGAATTTGAATGCAATATATCAGTTTCAAGAAATCCCATAAATATTTATGGGAGTTAGTGAGCGGACAGACAGAGAGACAGACAGACGGACAGGTGAACAGAGAGACAGATACACAAATTGAAATCATATTCATACTTAAAAATTGTTAGAAAGTGTTAAAAACGTTTAATGTAAATGAAAATGCAATTCTAGCAAATTTTTATTAATAGTTCTTAATATAAATGAATATTTTGGTATGGCCCTGTAAATGTAATGTTAATCAAACTATATTCTATACAAAGCATTCTTTTGTGCATATACATAACATATTTTAATTTCATTAAACTTTGTGCAAAGTAAAGTTATGAAAATTTGGTTTATAAAAATATCTCTCATAGAGCGCAATGCTTTGGGATATTTTTGAGTACCCCTGTACACAAACCAGTGGTGGTATTTACTCCATTTTATACAGGAAACATCCGATAGGGAACTTGAATAACATGTTTCAATTTCATTAAGATTTGTGTGCAGTAAATGTATTAAAATATGGTTCATAGAAATACCTCTCATAGAACACAATTCTTTGGAATACTTTCGGGTGTCCCTGTACACAAACGAGTAGAGGTATACACTCCGTTTTCAATGGGGAACATCAAATAGTGAACTTGAATAACATATATCAGTTTCAAGAAATTCTATAAATATTTACGGGAGTTAGAGCGCGGACAGACAGACAAACCGAAGTCATTAACACTTTTCAACTTTGTTGGAAAGTGTTAAAAAGTACACTTAACAATACTTTGTTAAATAAATCCTTGTCGAGTCATGCATTTAGTCAGTCTAAGAACATGATTCGACAAGGATTTATTTAACAAAGTGTACTTTTTTTAACATAGGAATTACTGCTAGCGCGCGAATAATTTTGCTGCCGACTGTATATGTATATAATACACATGAATCTTGCTTTTTATTCACTCTTAATTATCATTTGTTTGAGATATTTCAACTTTTACCTTAACTCATTTTTTTTCCCTTTACGTAGAAGTAATTTTTAAACTTTATCCTCAGATTGTTAAGAAATTTAATTATGTTGTTAATGACCATTATATCATATTCCCCATTGAAAATAATATACGTAGCCGTTTTTGATCATCTGTAGCGATGTTCCAAAGACTTCGATTTCAGTACGTCCTATCCATGGGCGATACCTGATGTGCGTTTTTACGGTGTTCATTCATTTTAAAAACAACAAAACTTAAGTTTATAATATTTCACTGCAGTATATTCTCGTTCAGAACATATGAGGTGTTTATTTATTTTATTTTATTTACTTTATTTATGTATATCTTTTTACAGTGAAACATAAAGGAATTCAGATACATTATACAGATTAGAGACCACCGTATCCAAGAACAGCATTAAAAAGAAAACCTTCGTACAATTACAAATATGAAAAAATAAACAAATAAATAAATAAATGAGACATACACTAGTAAAATTACATGAAAAATTCGAATAATTAAATTGTATTGAAGTGTGAGAAGGGAAGTCAGAGGGTGGAATAATTTAGTCATCATTGGAACCTGGGACGTAAAGCCTAACATTATTGACACAATACGAAAAAGCATGAAGCCACATGGCGATTTAAACTCCCCCTTGCGCCCTCCAATCTGTTTCTCTTATATACAGGGAAACATGAAATGATTCATATACTTTGTACAAATTAGTGACCACCACAGCTTAGAGTAGGATTAAAGCATAAAAAACAAGAGAAACATCAATAAAATTACATGGAAAATTCGAGTACTACTTAAATTGTATCGAAGTATGGAAAGCATAGTTACCAATTTTTGACTACTGGAAAATTTTAGTAGAAAAATTTTATGTATTTCTATAACAGTTTTCAGTAATTTAATAAAATCAAAATCTTAAATAATTAAAAGCGTAAAAGTTGACAAATATGGGAAAGGGTAGTTAAAGGATGAAGGGCTTAGTCGTCGTTAGGGCCTGAGCAAAGAAGCTACAAGTTATATTCTTTATTATTATTAAAAATTCTTTATCCTGTGGGGCTTCAAGCCTAATATTAATGACACAACTCTAAAACGTCTGAAGCCACATGGCGATTTTGACGTCTCATTCACCATCCACCCTCTGTCCGATCTGTTTTACTTATATAATTTTCTTCAAATATTTCCGGTTCTTTTTTTTCTGTATTTACTTGTTCATGAACACGTGGGTCTTTATTTAATTTTATTTTTTATGGTATATTTCTGCGAGCTGACCCGAAAGAAATATATGCAGAAGGAAAAGAAAAACAAATAAGAAACGCTCTTTCGTAAAAGAATAAATGCAGAGAAAGCTACTGAAAAATTTTTAAAGAAAAAAAAAAAAAAATGAAACACATCGGCTTGTAGAAGGTCAATTAAGATAGTGGGGGCGTTTATATCATCGCGTGGCCTGGGGTTTTTAACCTAGACCTTGATTCGGCAGTAGGTTAGTGGTCTATCCATGCGTATGCGTATATGCATTGCGCAATTGTCGCGAAGAAACAGGAGTATTAATGAACACGAGCGTGTAAAAGATCCGGATGAAATTATTATGGTAATTACTTTCACTACTATCTGCAAAGTCTTACAGATTATAATCTAGCTACAACCCGTAAAAGTGAAAAGTATGTGAGAAACATCTCATTTGTCTCCAGTCATCGTATTTTAAATGACATTTTATTTGAGATGTCTCTCCAACGTTGCAATGAGTGCAGCAGATGAGCCGTGAAATTACGAATAATAGTGTGTAACGTTTCACCCAAGTGAGAAAGATTTTGGTTTTGTTTGATACACAAGTATTCCTGAACATTTGAAAATGCTCTGTCTCTTTTTTTAATTTACTAACTTTACTTGTATATTAATTATAGTTCTAGTTACTCATCGGGCCGCGGTAGCCCAGTCGGTAGAGGCCCGGCCTCGCAATTGGAAGATTGAGGGTTCGGTACTCGAGCCGTTGAAAGACCGTCGTGTACACTAATGGTGGATGGTGCACGTAAAATCTGTCGTAGCCGCAATGTCCTCCATGTCCCCATCAAAAAATATACCTCTGGGGGTCACCGAAGCGGGAGAGCCATCCCTTTCGTGGAGGATCAAAATTGTGATGGCATGTCTCGGGACCACCCATCTGCGCAGCACTAGTGCGACGTAAAACCCAACCACCACCACCACCACCATCTAGTTACTCATCGGAAGATGCTGGATTTTGAATCGTGTATTAGTCCTTTTTTTGTCGTGGTGACTTTAAAATCTATTTCTAGTTAGATTATGGTTGAATTTTTCCTTGTGTATATCAAATTATCATACAGTCATAAAATAAATTTACCGATTTCGCTCGTGTAACCATTATTTCATATTTCAGTTAGTAGCTTACCTAAAAATTACGATGTTATAGTACGTAGTTCTTTTTTCTTTTTTTTTTTTTAAGCATACAAAAGTTACTCATATTTTATATACGCATACAATTTTTTTTTTATCCTTATTAACTTTATTTTTATGTTCTTTAATACAATTTTTAATTAAAAAATAAAAATATTGAAAGTTGGAAATTGAAAATGCCCTTGAATGCAGAATAAAAATACAGAATAAAAATTGAGAATCTCGATTATTCCATTTTAATTAAGAATTACTGTACATTTACAGAGACTCTGGATAAATATTTACATTAAATTTACAGAAATTTTTAACAGTATAGGTTTTATGAAATAAAATACTTTGTTTATAAGTACAGTTGTTGTCGCAAAATCTTTTAATTTTCTGTGCGTTTGGGGACACAGATACAAACTTTGTTAATTAAAAGTATATTTTTCGGTTTCCGATTAACGTATACGTTAAAAGAAAAAGAGAGTATATATATATATATTTCTTTTTTCTATTGAAAAAAAAAAAAAAAAAAAACAGGAATCAAAAACATTAAATAGCAAGGTATCAGCAATGTTATGTAAAAATATGCGAATAGTTACAATGGGAATTATGCTGAAACTATGGATTGAAATGTTAGAAGTCATACCTTTCATTATGGTCTGTGAATGAGGTTTCACAGTAAAAATTATTTGTAAATTTACTGAAATGTTTATGCAGTGTCTCTGTAAATTTACAATAATTCTTTGTTAAAAGTATGTAATCAAGATTCTCAATCTTTATTCTGTATTTTGGCCTATTTTAATTATTTAATTTATCAATATAAGAAATGTTTCTACTTTAGAAAAGCTTTCTAGGTCACATATATATTCTCGCTACTAATACTTTAAATTAATATTGGTCATTAAAATGCATGTATAAAATAGATTTTTTAAAATGTCCGTCTATTTTTCCCTGTAATTTTACACAAGACTTAAAATATATGATTACCAGTAGTTTCCTATTAAAAATTTTAACAGTGTTGCTGCTAAAGAGAAATAGCTTTATAAAATTTCATTTAAAATAAACAAGAAAATTTAAAACTACAATCTCAGTCTCTTATTAAACTAGCATGCTATGGCTATCTCAAAAATTCTTCTATGTCAATCTCTAAAATAACTGCCCGTATCTGTTAACATGCACAAAAATTTCCTCGGCACAGATTCTCACAAAAAAAATTTTAATGATACAGTTTCGTGGAATTTTAACAATACATGCTCTGATATAGCCATCAGAAAAGTTACAGAAAGTGAATAATAAAAACAGCGCCACCTGTTGATTTAAATATATCCAAATTAAAGTGAGGAAAAGCAATTGATTCTAAAAAAAAAAAAACTGATTAAAAAAAAAAAAAAAAAAAAAAAAAAAAAATTAAAAATGTCGCACACTTGCATGCTTGAATATTTCTTTAATTTTTCCCATTTACATGATACATTATACACAAAATTCTAAATTTTTATTTTGGGAAGAAGATATTTCTTTTCCGCTATTTCAACTTCGAAATACACTTTCGTATTCAAGCAAACTGGAAGACAAAACCAGACAAGTTTCTTTTGAAGACCTTCTTCGAAAATTAGAAGCATCATCAATCAACCTTAATGACTTCCTTTGGAGGCGTTCCCGATACGGGGAGGAGAATAGAGCTGAAATTGGGTTTCTTCGATTTGAAAATTAAATTTCAAACAATTTTTTTTAATATATATTTAAAAAAAAACAATTAATAAAATGTATTTATAAAAAGCAAAATTTTTTGGAGAAAGTTACTTACTTTACAGATTTTAGATGCCACAATTTGTTGATAAGTTAGACGGTAATAAAGCAACGCAAGTGTATTTTTCGTACATTTGAGCTTAAAAATGAAATATTAAAAATTAAAAAAACTAATTTTTGAAAAGTTAGTACTATTTTAATGGTTGTGAATTTTCTGTTGTGAAAACAGAATTAAAAAAAATAAATTAGATAATGAGTAATTATAGTTACAAATTTTCCCGTAGAATAACATGGGGAAAGGCTATTTGCGAGATTAGGTATTGTCCGCTCTTAAAGGCCTGGGAAAGGTAATGCATGCCCAAATTTGTATGCTTGATATGTCTTTTTCTACAATTCCTCTATTTTCTTTTATGTAAACGAGTTCTTTCTCAGACCCCCATGATAACTTACATGGCTCATGCAAGCTAAGAGAAACCCATAAGAAGAGTTCGTGAAAATAAATAAGCAAATAAAAACAAATTAAAATAAAATAAATTACCCGGATCTAAACATTTATAAGCTTGCCTTCGTGATTTAAATTCCTCAGATTATATAAGTTTTAAGATATAGGAAAAATTATTCGATTATCAGAATAAGTTGACTATGCCCATCACTAATTAAAATTCATGAAAAGATAAACTGATAAAAAATGTAATTGTCATTGCAACAGGGCAGTCTGTAATTTAAACACAATCGAATTGACGAATAAAAGAGGAGAAAAGATTTGTTCTGGAATTTGTCTGCACCCACCCAGTCCTCTTATGAGGTGGTTGAAACTGAAATATTCGCGTTTCAAGTTGCAGATAACAATGGTTGGAATGGGTTGGTTTGTTAATTCTAGGTTAAAAAAAAAAAAAAAAAAAAAAAAAAAAAGACATATCAAGCATACAAATTTGGGCATGCGTTTCCTTTCCCAGGCTTTTAAGGCATTCACGGACCTTTTTAACGTACAATTCCCTCTATTTTCTTTTATGTAAAGGAGTTCTTTCTTAGACCGTCAGACCCCCAACGTAGTTTTCATTTAAAACTAGAAGGCTTATTAAATATTTGAGATCAACAAAAGATCACTGTAATTTAAAAATTACGACCAAAATAATCTCTCTCGCTTGCTATTATTGCTCTCAGCTACTTAAATTTTTCTTTTTTCTAAATATTTTCATAAAATTCAATTGAAGAACAAATGATTAAACTTCATTGTCGCACGAAATGTAATTACGGTACCTCTTCTAAAATGATAGGGAGTCTTGTCTGCTTTATCTATTTCATTTCACGGAACTTAAAAATGACTGTCCTCGCATGATTGCATTAAATTGTATAGAAGTTGAAAAACCAGGAATCTTTTGTAATTCCGGTCAGTGCCTCAAAGTTTTTTCTTCTATTTACGAGCTTTTTTTAACATTCATTACATTCATGAACATTTCAAATGTAAACATTCAAAATTGAATTGTCTTCCCTATAATTCAAACGAACATTTTATGATTAGCTATTTCTTTTCTTTCTTTCTTTTTTTTTTTTTTAGAGTGCGTGTAAGCTCTCGTTGATGCCTTATCATTTCTACCTTATTCAATTAAATTAAAATTGCAAGGCCGCATTACCATAGATATAGTAATATATATAGATCTATCGTCCCCATGTTATCGAGCAAAAAACTTTGATGCCGAAAAAAAGTTCTAAAATCAGCCATTAGAGAGTATTGAAAAAAAAAAGAATAAAAAGAAAAATGAATTTGAAACTGTATCTGGAGTTTTTCATTCACCTTTAGTAAATAAATTATTCATAAATTTTATTTACTAAATTATCCCTGTGTATTCCTGTGTGTGATTTATTCGGGAAAAGGCAACCATTAGAGTGACTTTTCCCGAGAAAAAAGTATCACTTTTTCCCTCCCGCTGATCAATCTATGTCTTATTAATATATCTATGCGCATTACATTCACTATAAACTCATTACTTGAAGTTTAATGAGTCGCAGCTCAGTATGAGTTTTTAAATGCGAGGTAAGATGGTGGGAATGTATCTTAGAACCTTTATTACACTTACATAGTCAGTCCAAATATTGGAATATTTTAATTTTTATTATTGCTTATTTTCAAGGAGAAAAACCGATTGGAACAGTTTCCAGAATGTTAACATGTTCAAAAATATGGTAAATCACAAACTTCTCAAACACATAAATTTCAAGAATAATATTTTTAGGGAATCAAAGATTGCTTTTATGGGCTGATTGTGATTATTTTCGGAGATTTTGGACCATGAAAATTGATTTACAGTGAAAATTTTGTTAAACGTTTTCTGTAAGCAGCTTTAAATTTACAGATAAAAGCGAAAATGTTTTTTATATAAAAGCGATTGGTTGAAACGAAAACTTTTATAATTAAGTACGTCGATTACAACTACTGAAACTGAGGGTATATTTTATTCGAAATGCGACGATCCATGGGGTTTTCTTGTAGATTTAGCGCCAGGATAGCTGTGAGAAAAATTCGTTGTCAACATAAAACGAGTAAATAGAAGACGCTATTGTTCAATTCAGATTGTACTCGTGGACAGCCTGATTCTTTAGTAGTTTTTCAAATAAACATAATCTTAATAGTTTACGGATTAGCTTAACAAAGGCGGAAGTCGTAAAATATTTAAATTGCGCTCTATGCCTCAGAATAATTTTCAGTTTAGTCTTTAATAGTTTGCACAAATTTGAAACTAGCTAATCGACTCGTAACTTCAGTTCTTTCGACCCTAGAGCTTAACTAAAACATTTACTACTAACTCATTTTTTATTTTCATTTACTCCTTTGAAATTCATTCATTTCTTGAACTTATATTTATTCCCGCGTCAAATATATTTTTTAACCATATGACACATTTTCTGCGCAATAAATAAATAAATAATCTGATTCTGACTTAGTTTCGTTTCGTTTGTCACTCTACAGTCATTTTTTGCCCACTATGTGATAACTAGACTGGGACTTATGCTCAAAGCGGATTTCGAATATCACTACAAATATTCGTGCCTGAAACAGGACTCGAACTCGGCACCTGTGAACTGAAAACCAGGGAGATAGACTTAATTATTTTTCGTATGTATATAGACCGGTGTAACATATTTTTCTAGTTTTTCATACTTGTGACTGAGCGTTTTCTTTCTTTCTTTTTCTTTTTCCTATCCTGAGTTGCGGTAGTGACCCGTCCTCAGCATGATAGCAACCTGCCTACCTCTGTCGATCGATTCCAGAGGCCTGAGCCATACCTTTGCCTCTCTTCTGTGCCTTTATTTATTTTGCATGCAGATTTAGGTTGGTGTAAGTAACTTTTCTAGGTTTTTTTCTTTTTTTCAAAATTGTGCTTGCACTTTTTCCTTTCTTTTTTCTTTTTTTTTTACAAAATCTGGCAGTAATCTATTCAGTTACTAGATGGTTCAAAACGGAGTACATAGTACATAAAATTTTGTGTAGATGAGAATGAAAATAATTTCACTATTTTTGTTAATAGCGACATGTTTTATTTGAAAACATTCTCAAAAATAGATTTACAAACGACACTCCGCGACTCCGCCTATTATTTAAGTTAAATCGTCTTACAAACGTTTTCTTTTAAGCAAACAAAATCAACAATGGAAAACGATTTTAGAAATTTGCATAATGTATTTCAACTTGTAAGGAAGAAAATATTTTGCAGACTTGCTCATATGTAGTTTTTTTTTTTTTTTTCTAAAAGAGACAGAGGGGGGAAAAAAAAAGTACAAAAGATAGATCTCTTTCTCAGGCTAAAAGATATAAACCTGTCAATTTCTTAAAACAAACGAGATGCGTAGGGCGGAAAAAACAAATGACCGCGTTTTCATTGCGAGCAGTCGAATGTTTAACTACGAATATAGCTCTTCCAAGTGCAAGTAAACAGAGAGAGGGAGAGAGAGAGAGAAAGAAGAAGAGAGCGAAAAAAAAAAAAAAAAAAAAACAGACTAGAGGCGCCAATTGACGTAAAAAAATGAAATAATCGCCAAGTGAGCGATTTAATGCCAAATGTTGTCCCTCGTGACGAAATGTGTTTACATTGTAGCGTACAAGAAAAGTCCTTGCAAGAACTCGCTATCTTGCACCCTGTCGAGAAAGTCTGGAGAGCATCGATATTAAACGGCGAATACCGCTTGAGTCACGAGAAATAGTACAAAAACAGCTGAAATGAAGAATAAGAGTTTGTTTACACTTAGCAGCGCGCTCGTCCGTGTGTAAGTGACGATAAAATGGGAGAAATCACACTCCTTTTAACTTGTGTTTTGAAGGGTATTAATAGATGGAAGATCTAGCTATTTTGGAATCGCGAGCTCTGATTTTTAATTAAATTTTATTTACTAGCTCTTTTTTTTTTCTTTCTTTTCGATTTTTACGAGTAGTGGGATTTTTTTTTCGGTCTGTTAAAAACTCTATTATTATTTGCTCTATCAGTCTCTTAGACGCTAAAAAAAAAAAAAAAAAAAAAAAAAAAACTAAACTTTTTATATTAAATATTTTATATGATAAAACATTTCCTTACACTTGAATGATGCGGAAAAATCTTAGTCATGCTATATCTTTATTTCAGATTTATTTATTATTTATTTTAGTTTTCTTTTGATACATAAAAGCTAAGAGGGAATATCTCTTTTATTTATTCATTTATTATTATTATTATTTTAATTTTCTCAGTTTAATTTTAAGGAGAAAAGAGATTTTTTTAAATTGTTTATTTATTTTTTGCAAAATACGAGATTTTTTTCCATTGATTGAACCAACCAACCAACCGAAAAAAAAAAAAAAAAAAAAAAAAAAACTTCTTTATTTATTTTATTTTGTTTTACATTTTTATTTTTCAATAGACGAAGGCGGAAATATTTTTAATAATATACAATGCACCTATAAATCGAGTATTTATCCAATGTTTTATTTTTAGCGAAAAGAAAAAAAAAAAGACCTTGTGTACTAGAGCAGGGGTGGCCAACCCGCGGCCCGCCGTGCTGTATTTTGCGGCCCACGAGTAAATTAACGATTTTTATAGTTTGAGAACTTTGTTTAAATTAATAAATCCTTTCTGAATTTTTTAAGTAAAAATGCCTTTAAACGGTTCCTAAATAAAGAAACAACATATTTTTGTAAAAAAATATTATTAAATCTATTATTCATTCTTTTTTATTATGGTTATTAATATACAATCATAAATTTTTGACGGTTCTATTGTTAATTTATAAATGAAAATTTAATATGAATACATTTTGTTCTAAATTTTTACCCTCTCTTCTCCCGAAAAAAGTACGTACATACATGATTCATACACTCACAAACATATATAAACACATACATACGTATATACAGTGCGGCCCGCCTGAATAAAATAAATTTCCTGTGCCCGCCTGAATAAAATAAATTTCCAGTGCGGCCCGCCTGAATAAAATTAATTTCCAATGCGACCCGCCAAGTGTTTCGGGTTGGACAGGCCTGTACTAGAGTATTAACAGAGCTCACTGATTTCAGTTATCTTAAAAGATGACACGGAGACGAAACGACATAATATAGCACAGGGTCCTGCTAAATATGTCTGGAATAGACTAGAGGCTACATTAATCTGGTGCATGATACCGATACGAACTAGATCCGTAAGGAGAAAATACGGGTTTCAAGAAAAATCTTTTGTACCCCCTCTTCCAATAATAGATTTTTTTTTTTTTCTACCCGGGAACTGCAACCCCCAGACGCTCCTCCATATGGCAGTATATTGAAATGGGTCAAATTGAGAGGGTCTATCTACATTAAATGTGGTTTAAACGAATCATATTTGTATGTTAGAATTTAATTCGATAAAGCGATTGATTGAAGAATATAAAGGAAAATAGCAATAATAATAATAATAATAATAATAATAATAATAATAAAGCATTTAACTTCAGGTAATTTTAAATTGGTTTTTTGTGGTTCCCATGACTCAGTAATTCGATTCAATAAAAGAGAGTGAATTAATAGATTTATACAACCGACGAGTAGAGCAATAAATAAAATATTTCTAATCAAATATCATAGAATGTAAAAACAAGCACAAACTGTTCCGGATCGAAATAATCACGCACAGCGTGAAAAAAGTGACAAGCTTAATAATGTGTAGTGCTTATTTATTTATTTATTTTTCATCAGACGAAAAATTGTGCTTATTTATTTTATTCCAAAAAACAATTTGTGTGATTTTGCAATTTATGTTTTAATATATATATATATATATATTTGTTAAATTTTTCATCTTCATTACATAAAACCACTATTTCAGCTCATTTAACCGCTAAGGGTACAATATTGCATATTTATTGTGAATGCGGACTAGAATCCTTAGAAAGACACCTATGGAGGGGTATTCCACTTAGGTCCTTTGAGCAGAGAATTGGTCTTAATCCCAACAACACAAAAATACTTATTGTTAAATTATGATTAAATTATATTTCCTGATTAAGGCGAAAATGGATTTCAAAAGAAAAACTACAATTATAAACCTATTACTAAAAAAATTTACACTTTCATATAATTTTATTTAGAGATGAGAAATACCATCATAAAATTAACATTCACCGTATAATTAATTAAGATATTAATTAAAATTAATAATTAATCGTTAAATTTCGAAAAGCTCTCTGAGCATTCATTTTTGATTGAGACTTCCAAATTATTTTTTACATGTAGCTTTCGATAATTTTGACAAAAGTTAATCGAAATTTTTCATTTACAATCATAAAAATAAAACGAAAAGTAGAAAATTGTAATTAAGTTATCTGTTATGATATCTAAAAAAACATTAGACGAAGTTTCAACCAAAACAAAAATAAGATGCATTGCACACGACACAACTATACGTAAAAATTAGTTTTGAGAAAATGGCGCTTAAAGTTTTCGTTTTATACAACAAATTCAATATTGGTTTAGAAATATAAACTATAATTCATCGTAGAACGATGGGAATTGAAAAATGCTTTCACCACACATTACTACAGTTGTGCAGTTTCATATTTTAGTAAAATTGAATACTGAATTTTTAGTTCAAATTTCTCACTTTGAAAGTTTACCAACTTGCTTCCGTTTTAGTATGCTCCTAAATTATATTTATCATAATATTTATCAGAGATATCGGGTTTATAACATAATTTCGCATAATGCAATAAAGAATCTATGCAAGTGCTGTTATATTTACATAAAGCAGGATGAAATAATTTAATGAAAACTTACAAGTGCTTGAAATTTTCGATAAAAGAAATCTAATCAGTGACCTTACAACATTATATTTCCTGTTATTATATAAATAAATGCAGCATTCGACATTTCATTTCAACACATATATGTATGATTTCATTTAAATGCGGAAATATGTAAATATTAAAACATATTTTAGATTTAATACATATACTTTTGAGACATGTTTTAAAATTATATGGTACATTCCTGCTCAAAAGTTTAGCAAGATTTTCAAACGATCAGTTTTTTTTTTTTTTTCAATTTAAAAATTTATATATCGATGAAATGTTTTCAAACATTGGGTATTTAAAGAACAGGGTCTTTCCCCATGCTTTTCAGTGAAGATAGGTTTAAGAAAACATTTAGGGGATCGGTAACAAATTGAACAAAATCAATAATGTTTGTGAACATCCTGTATCACAAAATGTTATCTTAAATCAATCTTCACTGAAAAACACGACGAAGACCCTGTTCTTAAAATACCCAAAGTTTGAAAAGATTTCATTGAGAGAGAAGTTTTGAAATTGAGAAAAACTGGTCGTTTGCAAATCTTGCTAAACTTTTGAGCATGAATGTATTAGAGATCTGATAAAAAATTACATTGGATCATAATTAAGATAAATAAATAGAATAAACATAATTCGTAGTTATTTTTATAGATTATTTTAAAATATTTCACCTTTAGTTTTAGGCAGTGCAATCTTATGGGCTTCTAAATAATATCATCATAAATTAAGGCATGTACAAATCTCATCGTTAATTTTACATTAATAAAAATTACGCTAGTGAAAAGCGGTACGATGAAGTACCTCTACGTGTCTGATTTTTTACAGTATAAAAACAAACTATTAACAGTGTATTTATGAATTAATTGATTTATTTTAAAAGAAAAAAAAAGATTAGGTTTTATTATATAACTCATTACTGTTTCGGTATCGTGCGAACACTATTTCAAAAATACGTATTAAAGAATTTAGAAGCTTTGCAACTAAAAATATTTACGAAGAAACTTTACTATTGTAAATTTTTTTGCTGAATGTAAGCAACGAGACACTATTAAATTGTATAAGAATAAGTAGCGTCCGAAATACTCAAATAACATAACAGAATAGAGGTGTGTGCATCATATTGTCATATTTATAATTGTGTACAATCACATTTCCTCCCTCCTTTCTGATTGGCGCAAAGTGCATACAGACTGTCTATACATTTTGACATTGCCATAAAAGATAAGAACTATTTTCATAACTATAAAGTTGGGGGATCATGGCAAATTATATTCTTTTTTATACCACCGTGATATTCTTGAATAGGCACATAAACAAAACAATGACATTTGAAGTTGAAAACCACCTAAACCTTGAGGCAATATAGCAGTTGCGTACTCAGCCACCCTATAATTATGTCTCTTGAAGAACCGTCTCGGAAAAGTAGTTGGTCGATACTATCATAACATTTGTTCTTATGTCACTGGAATATATATATATTTTTTTTTACTTGTAACTCCTTTGTTTTAGAGCCCACCAGCGGCCGAGCGGTTCTGCGCTCAAAGCTGGTAGATGGGAGGTGCCGGGTTGCATATAATGAAAGGCTAACGGTTTCAGCACCTCTTTGGCGCATTGGCGAAACCGCTAAAGCACAATCAGTTCTATCGCCAATTCCCATTCCACTTCCGCTCTGTAGCCTTTTTTTTTTTTTTTTTTTTTTTTTTTTCTGTTTTGTTTTGACCTTGATCAACGTATCGTTTTTTTTCCCCAGTCTATGACTTGCTTATTAGATGACATTCTTATAACGAAATACATTAGTGAATAAGAAATGATGACTCGAAATAATGAAATACATTAGTGAATACATTAGTGAATTAGATAATAAAAATGAAAGAAAGAAATTTCAAATTTATGTTAAAATATTAATAAAAACAAGTTTTAACTTTTCTTTTTTCTTTTCTTTTCTTTCTTTCTTTCTTTCTTTCTTTCTTTCTTTCTTTTTTTATTATTTATTTATTTAATAACCAATCACACATGTATTTATTAAAACTATTTTATAGAAAAGTTTGATATATTTTATGTTTATTACTCAATGGCAAAAAAAAGAAAAGAAAAAAGAATAAATGAATGAAAGTGGAGGCGACAACTTTTATTTTTTCGAAAATATTAAAATTAAATATGTCAGCTAAAGTGAAATATAATACCTAAAAAATGAAGAAAGTATCATCTGACTTGCATAGAGCATAATTACTTTCCAACTGTGCTTACTCATTACTCGTTACATAGTTTAATCTATATTCTTTAGTATATTTTACCTCACAAGTGACACTTAGAAAACATTTTATTTTTAATTACGAAGGAAGACAACTCGCAACAGTTATTTTTACAGCTTTACTTTTAAAGAAAATCGTACTAGAGCTTAGTTAGGTGCAGCCCTGTACGTTATTTAAAGACAGCAGGTACACAAAATTATATTTGTTTTTAACTGCAGAGAAAAAAATATCATAAAAGCATATTTGCCAACTTGTACTTTTTTTTCCCCTACTGGTAATTTTTAATAAAAATTTTTAATAAGTGTTTTAGTAGTTTTCTGTGATTAAAAATGATGAAACTTTTTGCAGAGAAATAGTTGTGCTATAAAACCGTAGAAGTTGGCACCTATGTGAAAGAAATATTTTATAATTTTATTTCCAGAATGAAAGCTTTTAAAAATTTCTGTAACCTCTATGTCATCTAAAATTTTCATATGCCCTATTGTCTATACGGTGTACTTGAAAAAAATTCTTAACACTTTAAATCTACTTTGAACAATTACCATTTACCTCTCTCACTATATCTCAACCTAAATGAATAATTTACGCTAATCATACCTTATTCTACAAGAGAAATATGTTTGTGCATTTAAATAATGTGTAATTTTTTAAAAATATTTCTGACAATCCCCAATGCATCGTAAATCTTTAATAAATATCAGTACACAAAACGGTTGCGCAGTTAACGCAATATTCAAATGAAAACACCTGGAAAAAAAAAAAAAAAAAAAAATCGATGGTGTTTTCCAAGCATAAAAATAACTGCACATTTTGATACAAGAATGAAAGAAGCTAGAAAAATTAAACTGAAGCCTATTTTTGTTTTCTAAGTAATCAAATATAAAATTTCCTACAAAACCAAATTTAATTTAGGACGATAATTATTTTTTTTTTTAGTACTTTTTTTTACATAAAGACATGGGGTAACTGTGTTGCGTTCCTTAGCAATGTTTGCTCTATTCACTTTTAAAAATTTCTTTCGCATGTTTTCTTTTTATTTAACTTTTATTACTTTTTTTTTTTTAATGTTACAGAAAAAAAAAAAAAAAAAAAAATAGCTGTTTTAAATATAAAATCACTGTTTAAAAAAAATAAAAATAAAAATAAAAATTATTTACTTTAAAATTTGAAGTTGCTTTCCTTAACAACGGTTAGATTCATTTCTTGAAAAAAAAAAAAATCTCTTTTCTGCCAATTTTATATTTAATTATATTTTTTAAACTTGTTTTTATTTTTTATTTATTTATTTATTTTCATTTTTTTACTTTTTCTTACCCATATATATGACAGAAAAAGTATTGTTTTGCGGTCAAATTTTCGAAAGTGAGTTCTTATTGTATTTACATGTTTTAAGGTCCATTAATCCAAAAATCAGGTTTCTAGCGATTCATTGTGTGTCTGTCTGTGTGTGCCTCTGTGTGTGTGTTTGTATCTCATCAGCATATCTCTAATAATATTTATAGTTTTAAAAAATTAAAAAACACGCTTTTATAGAAATGTGAACTAAAAAGCACAAAATATCTATCTTAGTGTTAAAATGCTGGGTAAGAGAAAATCGTGTGAGTGATACACCATAATATTTACATACATTTAAATCTTTAATTAAAATAATTTAGAATTAAACAAAAACCATTTCTAAAAAATCTCTCCTGACTGGGATCGAACGCTAGACCTTTAGGTTCGTAGCGCGAAGCTATACCTCAACGCTACGCCGTTCACGTAGGTAGAGTCTTTTTTTACAATATAAATTTTTTGTTTGCTCCCTGAGCGGTTACAAACATACATACGTACATGCAGGAGAATCTAATAAAAGCGTGCTAAAAATGAAGTAGCACTATATATAACAATAGAGAAAGTATTGTTGTGAATCAAATTTTCAAAATTGAGGCTTTTTTTTTTTTTTTTTTTTTTTTTTGTATATTTGCATGTTTTGAAATCCTCTGAACCCGAAAATCAGATTTTTAGCTGTTGATCTCTCTCTTTCTTTCTCTCTCTCTGTGTGTCTATGTGTTATTAATCAACATATCTAAAAAATAAATAGTAGCAAAGCGTACAAACTTAGAATTCTAAATGTATATCATATCATATAGAGATGCCGCACCAATTTTTGATGAGATTAAGCGAATGCTTCGTGTTTAGGCACATCGAAAAGAATTTCAAATGCATTACGTCTGTAGGTGACATTTTTGATAGGTGCAGTTTATGTTATACTAAACAAAATGAAACGAATATGCATTTTTTTATATGTATAAAAGCATGTTTCGTGTAGAATATGGTATGAAAATTATTCACGATTCATTTACAATGCTATCCAATAGAAATAGAATATAATGGAATTATATTTGGAAATTGTAGAAAAACTACTCAGAGATATGAAAATTAATTCTTCTTACGCATACGGCAAATAAAGTATTTTATAAATGAAATTTTATGTGCTTTTTTTTTTTTTTTTTTTTTCTTTTTGTATAACGCGTTTCGAGTTTCTTTGGACACTAAAGATTAAGATTTTAAGTATTTATTCTTGTGTATGTCTGTTATCAGCGTAACTAATGTAATAATAATAATAATAATTGTAGCCAGTTTACATGTTGAATTTAAAAGTTCATGTGAGTTTGCTACTTCAAAAGCTTGATTAAAATTGAATTCCATGGAGTGATGCAGGTGATAGTTCTCTGAATAATTTTGAGTAAACGTTTAAATTTAATAACAGTCTGAATTCTACATAAATATAAGTAATATATTCAAACGGCTCCTCACACAGAATTTTTTGTGGAATAAAAATATTCCTAAACCTCTTTTAAATTCTTTTTAACGTTGGCTTACATTACTCGTTAACTTATTATTTAATGTGCAATCTGTCTTTATTTACTTGAAAGGCAAGAGAAGAAGTTGTGTGAGCGTCACACCAGATTGTTTGACTTAAAACCAGAATTTTAACCAGACTGTAAAAAAAAAGAGAGAGTGTGTGTGTGAAACCACTTTCAAATGGTGTATTTTGTCTGAAAGCAATATTCCTACAGCCTTAATAAATGTATAATTTTTATTTTATTTTTAATATTCGGTAAATATAATTAAAACAATTTATTCAAATTGTAACTGGCGCATTATTTTGAACCTGTACACAAATTTACAAAAATGAAAGAATTTTTTCGTAAAAAACACATTGAATATTTTATTATGTTAAAGAAAAAAAAAAAAAAAAAAAAAAAAGGTAATAAGATAATTTATTGCTTTTTAGTAATCTAATCTAATCTCCTATCATTTTATGATTACGTTCACAAATTGCTAAAGATTAGTAATATCAATTCGTATAATTATGACCCTTAAAATACGCTTAAATAATAATAAGATTCCTTTAAAAAAATAAAAAAAAAAACTTGTATTTTGTTTCAATACCTATTAAAAATAAATTTCATCTTTTGAAAAGACTTTCTTTTTATTGCATCCTCATTTACAATTTACCAGATAATTGCAAAACAACCCCCTTCTTACCCTTGCTTCTTCCAAGAACGGAATAGGGTTGTTATGCGCTGCATATATGAGGTAGGGATAGGAGAGTGTCATATTTAGTGTGACGCATTTCATCCTCGCCAACGAAGTTCTCGCGCCAACAGGTGCTGAAACCGTTAGTCTTTCATTATATGCTGCCGGGTTCGATCCCAGGTCGCGCTCATCGACCTAGCCGTTCGGAGTTTTCCGTGGTTTCCTCCAAAACTTGCGTAAATACGGGCTAGGACCCCTTAGAAAGACCCCCACGGAGGGCATTCCCCCTCTAGGCCTAGGACACATCAGGAGTCAATCGGCCTTAAATCCTTCAACCAACCTTTGTTTTAGAACACTTAAAATAATTGGGATGTATGCTCTTAACCAGGCCTGTCCAACCCAAAACACTAGGTGGGCTGCATTGGAAATTTATTTTTTCGTTCTGGACGCACCGTATGTACAATCATAAACACCCCCCCCCTCCTCTCCTTTCCCGACAAATTTCGCCGTAAGTTAGCTGATAATTTACGGTGAAATTAGTCGGGGAAGAAAATTATTATTATTATTATTTATGACTGTACATATGCCTATGTGTATATATGTTTGTGAGTATATAATTCATGTATGTATATATTTTTTTCGGGGAAGGGTAGGGTGACAATTCGGAGCAGAATACAATAATTTAAATTATTTTCATTCATAAATTAACAATGGTATCATGAAAAAAGTATGACTGTATATTAAAAATATAATAAAAAGAATGAATAATGGATCTAATAATATTTCATTTCAACAGCTCTTTAGCTATCATAATCGTTGAAAGGTATTTTCACTTCGAAAAGTCAGACCGCATTTATTGATTTTTGATCCGTTAACCAAAGCTGTCAAACTTTAAAAATCATTAGTCTCCTCGCGGGCCGCGGGTTGGCCACCCCTGCTCTTAACGATATCATGTGCATATGTGATTATGTATATCGTATAGTTTTCAAAAATACTTGTCACTGTACATAGCCTACATTTGAATACATTTTTATATACTAGACACTGGTTCAAAAATCTACCACATTTTAAAATTATTATAAAAATATATCATAAGTAGGTAAGAAAGGCCGGTTCTGGCTCATGCGGGGGAGGCACTGAGGCACCGGCAAGCCGTGCGGGTGTCACACCACCCCCTGAGGGGTCTAGATAGGTTGGTATTGACCTTGAGACGCCCTCTAACTTGATCGTGAAACGTGACGAGGGTATTAATGAGGAAATTTAATTAAAAAAATTAATGAGTGATTTTTTGTAAAAGGTGACGATGGTTTTAAAGCGATGTTTTCAGTAGAATGAAAAAGGTAGGATATTGTTTGTGACTCATTAGGAAATTAATTAGGAGGTTAATTAAGAAATTAATTAAGAAATTAATTAAAAATTTAAAAATTTGAAAATAAGGAATGAATAAAATATACGAATTTAAGAATGCGAATATACTATGAAAGAAATAGAGAGGTTTGACTGGGGTTCGAACCCGGCACCTTGCAGTAAAAATATTTCCATAAGACAGTAGTTTTCGCGTGTGTGAGTGATTTTTATAGTATATGTCTGCACTGTTCTTTTAAAACTATGAATGCTAGTGTCCGAAAAGAATTCAATCGTTTTAATGATATTAATTAGAGAATAATAATTAAAATAAAATAATAATTGAAGATCTTGTAAAAAATCATCAAATATTTTCCGAAAAAAAGACAATGAAAGCAAAAATTAAGTTAAAAGATGATTAAAATCTCAAATGTGAAATTAGATTAAAAAGAAAGACAAGAATTGTTTTTTCAAATATGATTAAAAAAGAGTGATTAAAATTCCCTATGAATTACTTAATTGAAGAAAGTTCGTTAAAAAATACTTTTTCCATAAAATTTTTTAAATCGTTAATATTCAGTATCTATTTTAAACTGTATATATATATTTTTTATTATAAATAGAATAATGTTTGATGAAGAGTGTACGCGAAAGCTAATATTATCCGATCTTTCATTACTATTAATTCTCCTCGAAAACGTGAAGGTCATATCCACCCTTCCCGAACCTGTTTTTTCACCCCCTACTCACACCCTCGAAGGGGTTTGACAATTCCTGACTTCTTAGAGATGAGAGAGAAAATATCAGATTTTTTTTATAGATGTCCACTAACGTTTTAAAAATATAAATTCATTTTCTTTCTATCTTTAGAATAATCTTATTGATTATTTGATATACAATATGGGGATATAATAACTTTTTATAATAGACATTTTCAGTAGATTTTTACAACTTCAGAAAATCAAAAGTTTTTAGGTATAAATTGGAACTTTTTCGAATAATCCTTCACGTATTAGACTAATGATCACTTTAGTTCAATGTATTTTTTATCTATAGTTTAACCATTTTTACTGTAGCTCCCTTACATTTCTTTAGTGTAAACTCGTGAAATTTTTGTAATAAATTCAGAAATAGGGTCGTAAAAATAAGAATTTGGCATGATTTTTAATAAATTTTAGGATATATCTACAAAAATTTTAGAGTATTTGGCGATAATTCAGATTTGGTGAGAAACACCTAGTATTAATTTCGAGTGGAGTAAAATTTTGTCATATGCTAACTTATTTTTGCGGAGTGAAGACATCTGTTTTTTAACCTGAATTCAGTACTCCATAATAATTATTCTTTCAAGATGGATGTCAGAACAGATATCATTTTGTTAAACGCATTTACTCATATATTCAATAGAACACACCTTCGCAATTCAGAACTAGAAATTATTAACCAGCTTAAATTTCGAATGAATGAATTTATCAATTCAGAAATTAGCAATCAACTTTATGAAAATGTTGATATGTTATCTGAGGAAAATTTTTACACCTGTTTAGATATTGTCTTAAAAGAAATGATAAAAAATGAAATTAATTGGGACAAAGTTGTAATTTACTTAGTATTTTCAAGTGAGCTTATGGCAAAGCGCTTTAAGAGATCTGGAGACGTTATCATACTTTGGATAAAATTTTTTAATATCTTCCAGAAGTATTTAGGTAACTGGATTATTGATAATCAGGAATGTATAAAAGTCAAAGAAATAAAGAAATCATTTTTTCAAAGAATGTGGAGTTTTATCACTCGATCATAATATGAAAATTGTAAAAATATTATCTGCTATGTTGAATTATGTTCAGTTTTAAGAATGTAAAAAACTTCATGTAATGTGAAATTGAAAGAAAATAAAAGTACTTTAAATGGGAATTTTGTTTAAGAAAAAATTATTTGAAGCAAAAGTCATCTTTAAAAAATAAATAAATAAAAATAAGTTGATCAATGTAAAAAACTGAAAAATTCACTGTTTGAAAAGAAGTCTTAATAAGTTTAAGAAAATATCGTAACATATTGTATTATGTTTTACATAAGAGAGTGAAGCTATCATTTTTCAGAAGTTACTTTACTGTAAAAAATAGCTGATGTCAAAAATTTCTCTACCTAAAACAGTTATACTTTAGATATAACTTTTTGGAATCTTCTTATCACTGTCATCGAACATACTTGTATACTTAAAAATTTTTACTTAGTGGTATTTAATTATAAATTTTCTTTAAATTTTCTTACACTCGTTAAAATATTGTAAGTATTTTTATTTAAAGTTTTGTATTATAGTACTAAAAATCTTCCAACATTCTTAAAATAATATAAGTTTTCGAACAGAGTGATAATTAGAAATTACCATTTTTTTTAGTTTTTAACGCGATCTGGAATCGAATCTGGCACATCTCTAATGTCAGCGTTTGATTTTTTGTAATTCATTCCCAACAATAGTTATTTTAAGCTATACTATCTAAGAATAATTTAACAATCTGTGTCAAATAAAGACTTCCCAACTTCATTTATTACTACTTTTCATCACTTTACCATAGTGAAATGGTCCATGTCAATGCTACATTCACTCAGTTTTTCTTTTCCAGATAGCAAGTTTGTAAATGATGAACACTAGCTTTGAAAAAATTCAGAGCTGAAAAAATATTAATATAAATGTTTTATTAAATACATTCATGTTCACAGATGCATACTTAAGTTTTCTAAAGTGTATTTAAACATACTAAAAAAATATTTTAACCAAGTATTGTCGATTACAAACATATGTATATAAACTGAAAATGTTTTTGTACAAAGTATTTTAGATAACTTATTCTTGAATAAAAAATATAAGAAACTTATTTTTACAATAATAAGATTGAAAATGTATGATAAAATTACAAAGTTACCAACTTAAGAGGTTGCAGGTATTCGAAAAAATCATGATGTATGGAATTTTAGTGTTAACAACACATCTTATTTTACAAAGTGCTAAGATTTTTAGTCATTTAGTTTGAAGTTTTTCAGACATATGCTTATAAACTGAAATTTTTTGTGAATGAAAAATTTTTTACACAAAGTATTTTAGAAAAAATATCATCTCAGAAATTAACTTACTTATTTTTAGAATAAAAATATAAGAAACTTATTTTTACTAATGATAAGAATGAAAATTTAAGGTAAAATCTCATTCATATAAATTTAAGAGACTACAAATATTTGAAAAATCATGAAGTATGGAATTTTAATGTTTCACATATGTTACTAACGCATCTTATTTTACAAAGTACTAAGTTTTTTTAAAGTCATTTAGTTTGAAGTTTTTCACACAAATGTTTATAAACGAAATTTTTTGTAAATGAAAAATTTTACACAAATTATTTTAATACAAATACTATCACAGAAAAATTAACTTTTTGTTTTAAATTGAAAATGTAAGCTAAAAATCGAACACTTATCAAATTTAGAAGCTGCAGATGTATGAAGAAATCATGAACTTGAAACTTATGTATTAACAACCTTCTTTCTTTGAAAATACTAAACCACGAGGAGTTTTGACAAATCTGTAATCAACTGTTAAAAAAATCATAGATCTTAGAGTATTTTTCACCCTAAAAAGTTTAACGTAGATGCGACATTCATAAAAATACAGAGTGAAAGTGTCCAAATTATCTGTTTAGACATGTTGATAAACTAGAATTTTCCACAAGATTCGAGTATTATAGCAAGGTATGAGATAATATTTGGCTAAATTTCCACTAATATTGGCGATAGTTATAAAAATTTGGCATGAAATAAGAGAATTTGGCGTAAATTCTTAAGTAAAACTGATGAACGAAGAAAAAAATTTGAATTAGTTACTACTATCTTTTCTCGCTGTAGAGTTGTCTAAGTTCTCATACTTAGTAGTTTTTAAACATTTTTAAAGTCTTACTTTTAGAGTGATTTTTTATACTTTACTAAACTGAAGTACAAAATGGATAATACTTTATCGTCTGAGGAGACTCACGTTTCTGTTCAACACCCCTCTTCATCAAGTTTTGAAGATGAGAAGTTATCCAAGCTTTTTATTTGTCCAACATGCAATAAGTCATTTTTAAAAAAATCCTATCTAACTAGACATGTTAAGGTTCACAATGATATTAAACCTAATATTTGTTACGTGTGTGAGAAAGGATTTGTTACTTTACATCGTTTAAAAAGACATATGGAAACCCATAGAAAAATTTCCATAAGATATAAATGTGAATATTGTATTGAAAATTTCAATCGCAAGTGTGATTTATTTAAACATAAGAGATTATTTCATCAAAAAGTCTTAAATGAACATGTATGTATTACTTGTAAAGATGCTTTTAAACACAAGTATGAATTAGAAAAACACAAGAGGGTGCATTACCGTAAACCTGAGTATCTATGTGAGGAATGTTCTATAACCTTTTCAACTAAACATGCTTTTTCAAAGCATAAGCGTAAAAGTCATAAAAAGACTTTACATACATACTGTTGCGACGAATGTACTGATACTTTTTCAAATAAACGACATTTTTTAAAACATAAAAGAAATATGCATAAAAAATCTTCAATGCAAACTAGATGTGATGAATGCAGTGAAAATTTTCAGTGTAAGTATGAGTTATTGCAACATAAGAGAAAGAATCATCTTAAAGACTTTAACATACGTAGAAATTGTAATGAACGAAGTACTAACAATGAATTACCAACAGTTAATAATGACAGTGAAAATCTGGACTTGTTTAATTTTTTGGATAATTTTCACATTGAATGTATGAATGGTGTTTTTGACTTACCTTCCAACAACTTTCAAAATGAAAATATGGACTTAGACTTAAAAATTTTTTTGAACAATTCGAATGTGGAATATACAAGTGAAAATAATATTGATGATTTATCTGCCAAAGTTGAAAATAAGGACTTAAATAATTTTAACCTGATACAAACTGATTTACCTCTAGTAAACTGCGACAATGAAAATCTAGACTTGCTAAATTTTTTGAATAACTTTAATATCGAATGTATGAACTCTGCATATTAACGATAATCTGAAAAAAACTTTGTCGTTTTTACACTTTGTTGTAAAAAGTTTTCGTCTAAACATCAAATGATATATTTTTGACATCTTTTCAGTATAAGGAAAGTTGATACTTTTCTCATGTATAGTAAAATTATGATTAATCGAAATCCCGATATGACTTAAACCACTGTCCTAAAGAAATATTTCAAACATATATGTTTAAAACACTGATGTTTTACCCCAATGAGAATAATGAGTGTGATTTAGAAGTATTTCAATCATATATACAGCCTCATGTACATGAAAAACTTAAGTCTGAATTAAACGAAAAGCATACCCTGAAGTGGTATATGGTTATGAAAGTATCCTTGGAACGTAAAAAACCTGATGAAGACATGGAAGAGACACATACATATTTTAGAAGTTCCTGTATTATCGAACTTATTGAAGATACTATTGAACAGCATATTAGCGAAGGATATGCAAAAATTAATATGTCCTTAGAAGAATTCATCCAAAAATTCACGATTTGGAACTAAAAATAGCTAAATACGATCCTCTAGCTGCTAGTAGCTATATTAAGCTACCTTCAAAACTTGTTTAAAAAGATTTGGGGCGTCACATATTTCCACAAATGTGACGGGTGGAGGTGGGACCCTAAATAAATAAATTTTAAAAATTTCTATCTATAATTCAAAAATAAAAGTTAATCTTGAAAAATAGTAGTGTGAATTTGTTTAAGTTCATACGTAAACACTTGTACACACACACACACACACACATATATATATATATATATATATATATATATATTGTCACGAATACATAATTTAACAAAAAGTACTTATATTTACTCACAATTCTTGACATATTATTTTACTTTGTGTATTAAACTGACGACCTGTAAAAAACTTTATTGTTTTTATACACTTTTAAGTAAAAATTTTCACTCTAAACATCGAATTATCTTTTGCAAACATAAATTGATATGTATTTGTTTTAAATATCACTAAGTTGCATTATACCAAAGTATATTTTCTAATATTTAAACAATTTTCATTTTACAAAAATTAACTTGTATGCATTTCTAGGTCTTTAATAAAAATCTTTTAATTTTTTTCTCTCAAAGACTTTAAACTATTGGAGATGTTTGTACTTTAAGTACGATCCAATACTATTTGAGTGAATTTAGTATTTCTTGTCATAACTTTTTTGTGGAATTCTCTTTTTTAGTGAAACACTTAGTAAATTTTACACAATTTTTCGTTTAAACACTGAAAAATATTGTAATACTTAGTAAATTTTAGCAAGGTAATCTTAAAATACTTTCACTGAGATTTGCAACTTAGTCAAAATTTAAGATTTTCTTAACATATGATGTTTCACATTGTTATGCAAATAGTATTGGATCGTACTTAAAGTACAAACATCTCCAATAGTTTAAAGTCTTTGAGAGAAAAAAATTAAAAGATTTATATATATATATATATATGTGTGTACAAGTGTTTACGTATGAACTTAAACAAATTCACACTACTATTTTTCAAGATTAACTTTTATTTTTGAATGATAGATAGAAATTTTTTAAATTTATTTATTTGGGGTCCCACCTCCAACCGTCACATTTGTGGAAATATGTGACGCCCCAAATCTTTTTAAACAAGTTTTGAAGGTAGCTTAAAATAGCTACTAGCAGCTAGAGGATCGTATTTAGCTATTTTTAGTTCCAAATCGTGAATTTTTGGATGAATTCTTCTAAGGACATATTAATTTTTGCATATCCTTCGCTAATATGCTGTTCAATAGTATCTTCAATAAGTTCGATAATACAGGAACTTCTAAAATATGTATGTGTCTCTTCCATGTCTTCATCAGGTTTTTTACGTTCCAAGGATACTTTCATAACCATATACCACTTCAGGGTATGCTTTTCTTTTAATTCAGACTTAAGTTTTTCATGTACATGAGGCTGTATATATGATTGAAATACTTCTAAATCACACTCATTATTCTCATTGGGGTAAAACATCAGTGTTTTAAACATATATGTTTGAAATATTTCTTTAGGACAGTGGTTTAAGTCATATCGGGATTTCGATTAATCATAATTTTACTATACATGAGAAAAGTATCAACTTTCCTTATACTGAAAAGATGTCAAAAATATATCATTTGATGTTTAGACGAAAACTTTTTACAACAAAGTGTAAAAACGACAAAGTTTTTTTCAGATTATCGTTAATATGCAGAGTAAAATAATATAAGTCCAACAAAGGTGAGAAGTGTGAGCAAAATGGTTGTTTTTGTCACATCATGGGTTCGTGACGTAGTGTATTAGGAGGAACTCATATCTAATGATTATAATCTTCCATCACACGCGTTATGACGTCGGCAACAGGTTTTAGTGTCTGCTCAAGCTTGTTTAACCATGTCTAAACTTGAAACTATATATATTTCTGTTATTACATCACATATGTTTTTTCATACCTTTTAAGTTTTATCTACAAATTTTCTAACTTAATGCTTTGTGTTAGCAATTCTGCTAAAAACAATTAATTTTTTCTAAGTGATGTGACACCAGGAAAGCATTTGACAAAAATGTTTAAAAAAAATTTTGTGAAATTTTACAAACTCCTAAAATTAATCTTTCACAATTCTTATAAAATATTTTCTGTATTCTAAAAATAAAAAAAGTTAAAATACAATCGTGAAAGTATCTAAATATAAAAGTTGTTACTCAAAAATTATTTTTACACTCTTTAGAATAGAGATTGTGATTTTAGTTAAAGTACAAAACACTTTGATGATGCATATTCAAAGTAAGATTCAAACGTGATACTTAGGAAAATACTAACTTCATAATTGTATCTAAAATTTTTATAAGTTAGTTTTTCAGGAAAATTGTTAATAAGATAAATTCATTTAAGATTTTCACAAGTACTTTACAGTTGAGTGGTAAAACAATTTTACAAGTTTTTTCTTCTTCGATGAAAGTTTGATAGTTTATAAAACTACTATTGTGCATAATTTTTACTTAGTGTTTAAATATTATACTCAATCAATTCTACTACAGTAATGAAAAAGTATATCGTTAATACACAAGTAAACTTTTTACATGTTTTTATTTTAAAAAGATGACACTTCAGTTTGTATTCTAATAGAAAAATATTATAAAAAGGGTGATTTTGTTATAAAAATTAAAACAAACCATTTCATTAAAATCTTTTTATTTGAAATTCATTCACAATAATTCAAGACAACAAATCTATATTGTTGGGATATCGTTCATACATTCGATATTAAAGTTATTCAAAAAATTTAGCAAGTCTAGATTTTCATTGTCGCAGTTTACTAGAGGTAAATCAGTTTGTATCAGGTTAAAATTATTTAAGTCCTTATTTTCAACTTTGGTAGATAAATCATCAATATTATTTTCACTTGTATATTCCACATTCGAATTGTTCAAAAAAATTTTTAAGTCTAAGTCCATATTTTCATTCTGAAAGTTGTTGGAAGGTAAGTCAAAAACACCATTCATACATTCAATGTGAAAATTATCCAAAAAATGTAACAAGTCCAGATTCTCACTGTCATTATTAACTGTTGGTAATTCATTGTTAGTACTTCGTTCATTACAATTTCTACGTATGTTAAAGTCTTTAAGATGATTCTTTCTCTTATGTTGCAATAACTCATACTTACACTGAAAATTTTCACTGCATTCATCACATCTAGTTTGCATTGAAGATTTTTTATGCATATTTCTTTTATGTTTTAAAAAATGTCGTTTATTTGAAAAAGTATCAGTACATTCTTCGCAACAGTATGTATGTAAAGTCTTTTTATGACTTTTACGCTTATGCTTTGAAAAAGCAAGTTTAGTTGAAAAGGTTATAGAACATTCCTCACATAGATACTCAGGTTTACGATAATGCACCCTCTTGTGTTTTTCTAATTCATACTTGTGTTTAAAAGCATCTTTACAAGTAATACATACATGTTCATTTAAGACTTTTTGATGAAATAATCTCTTATGTTTAAATAAATCACACTTGCGATTGAAATTTTCAATACAATATTCACATTTGTATCTTATGGAAATTTTTCTATGGGTTTCCATATGTCTTTTTAAACGATGTAAAGTAACAAATCCTTTCTCACACACGTAACAAATATTAGGTTTAATATCATTGTGAACCTTAACATGTCTAGTAAGATAGGATTTTTTTAAAAATGTGTTATTGCATGTTGGACAAATAAAAAGCTTGAATAACTTCTCATCTTCAAAACTTGATGAAGAGGGGTGTTGAACAGAAACGTGAGTCTCCTCAGACGATAAAGTATTATCCATTTTGTACTTCAGTTTAGTAAAGTATAAAAAATCACTCTAAAAGTAAGACTTTAAAAATGTTTAAAAACTACTAAGTATGAGAACTTAGACAACTCTACAGCGAGAAAAGATAGTAGTAACTAATTCAAATTTTTTTCTTCGTTCATCAGTTTTACTTAAGAATTTACGCCAAATTCTCTTATTTCATGCCAAATTTTTATAACTATCGCCAATATTAGTGGAAATTTAGCCAAATATTATCTCATACCTTGCTATAATACTCGAATCTTGTGGAAAATTCTAGTTTATCAACATGTCTAAACAGATAATTTGGACACTTTCACTCTGTATTTTTATGAATGTCGCATCTACGTTAAACTTTTTAGGGTGAAAAATACTCTAAGATCTATGATTTTTTTAACAGTTGATTACAGATTTGTCAAAACTCCTCGTGGTTTAGTATTTTCAAAGAAAGAAGGTTGTTAATACATAAGTTTCAAGTTCATGATTTCTTCATACATCTGCAGCTTCTAAATTTGATAAGTGTTCGATTTTTAGCTTACATTTTCAATTTAAAACAAAAAGTTAATTTTTCTGTGATAGTATTTGTATTAAAATAATTTGTGTAAAATTTTTCATTTACAAAAAATTTCGTTTATAAACATTTGTGTGAAAAACTTCAAACTAAATGACTTTAAAAAAAACTTAGTACTTTGTAAAATAAGATGCGTTAGTAACATATGTGAAACATTAAAATTCCATACTTCATGATTTTTCAAATATTTGTAGTCTCTTAAATTTATATGAATGAGATTTTACCTTACATTTTCATTCTTATCATTAGTAAAAATAAGTTTCTTATATTTTTATTCTAAAAATAAGTAAGTTAATTTCTGAGATGATATTTTTTCTAAAATACTTTGTGTAAAAAATTTTTCATTCACAAAAAATTTCAGTTTATAAGCATATGTCTGAAAAACTTCAAACTAAATGACTAAAAATCTTAGCACTTTGTAAAATAAGATGTGTTGTTAACACTAAAATTCCATACATCATGATTTTTTCGAATACCTGCAACCTCTTAAGTTGGTAACTTTGTAATTTTATCATACATTTTCAATCTTATTATTGTAAAAATAAGTTTCTTATATTTTTTATTCAAGAATAAGTTATCTAAAATACTTTGTACAAAAACATTTTCAGTTTATATACATATGTTTGTAATCGACAATACTTGGTTAAAATATTTTTTTAGTATGTTTAAATACACTTTAGAAAACTTAAGTATGCATCTGTGAACATGAATGTATTTAATAAAACATTTATATTAATATTTTTTCAGCTCTGAATTTTTTCAAAGTTAGTGTTCATCATTTACAAACCTGCTATCTGTAAAAGAAAAACTGAGTGAATGTAGCATTGAGATGGACCATTTCACTATGGTAAAGTGATGAAAAGTAGTAATAAATGAAGTTGGGAAGTCTTTATTTGACACAGATTGTTAAATTATTCTTAGATAGTATAGCTTAAAATAACTATTGTTGGGAATGAATTACAAAAAATCAAACGCTGATATTAGAGATGTGCTAGGTTCGATTCCAGATCGCGTTAAAAACTAAAAAAAAATGGTAATTTCTAATTATCACTCTGTTCGAAAACTTATATTTATTTAAGAATGTTGGAAGATTTTTAGTACTATAATACAAAACTTTAAATAAAAATACTTACAATATTTTAACGAGTGTAAGAAAATTTAAAGAAAATTTATAATTAAATACCACTAAGTAAAAATTTTTAAGTATACAAGTATGTTCGATGACAGTGATAAGAAGATTCCAAAAAGTTATATCTAAAGTATAACTGTTTTAGGTAGAGAAATTTTTGACATCAGCTAATTTTTACAGTAAAGTAACTTCTGAAAAATGATAGCTTCACTCTCTTATGTAAAACATAATACAATATGTTACGATAGTTTCTTAAACTTATTAAGACTTCTTTTCAAACAGTGAATTTTTCAGTTTTTTACATTGATCAACTTATTTTTATTTATTTATTTTTTAAAGATGAATTTTGCTTCAAATAATTTTTTCTTAAACAAAATTCCGATTTAAAGTACTTTTATTTTCTTTCAATTGCACATTACATGAAGTTTTTTACATTCTTAAAATTGAACATAATTCAACATAGCAGATAATATTTTTACAATTTTCATATTATGATCGAGTGATAAAACTCCACATTCTTTGAAAAAATGATTTCTTTACTTCTTTGACTTTTATACATTCCTGATTATCAATAATCCAGTTACCTAAATACTTCTGGAAGATATTAAAAAATTTTATCCAAAGTATGATAACGTCTCCAGATCTCTTAAAGCGCTTTGCCATAAGCTCACTTGAAAATACTAAATAAATTACAACTTTGTCCCAATTAATTTCATTTTTTATCATTTCTTTTAAGACAATATCTAAACAGGTGTAAAAATTTTCCTCAGATAACATATCAACATTTTCATAAAGTTGATTGCTAATTTCTGAATTGATAAATTCATTCATTCGAAATTTAAGCTGGTTAATAATTTCTAGTTCTGAATTGCGAAGGTGTGTTCTATTGAATATATGAGTAAATGCGTTTAACAAAATGATATCTGTTCTGACATCCATCTCGAAAGAATAATTATTATGGAGTACTGAATTCAGGTTAAAAAAACAGATGTCTTCAATCCGCAAAAATAAGTTAGCATGTGACAAAATTTTACTCCACTCGAAATTAATACTAGGTGTTTCTCACCAAATCTGAATTATCGCCAAATACTCTAAAATTTTTGTAGATATATCCTAAAATTTATTAAAAATCATGCCAAATTCTTATTTTTACGACCCTATTTCTGAATTTATTAGAAAAATTTCACGGGTTTACACTAAAGAAATGTAAGGGAGCTACAGTAAAAATGGTTAAACTATAGATAAAAAATACATTGAACTAAAGTGATCATTAGTCTAATACGTGAAGGATTATTCGAAAAAGTTCCAATTTATACCTAAAAACTTTTGATTTTCTGAAGTTGTAAAAATCTACTGAAAATGTCTATTATAAAAAGTTATTATATCCCCATATTGTATATCAAATAATCAATAAGATTATTCTAAAGATAGAAAGAAAATGAATTTATATTTTTAAAACGTTAGTGGACATCTATAAAAAAAATCTGATATTTTCTCTCTCATCTCTAAGAAGTCAGGAATTGTCAAACCCCTTCGAGGGTGTGAGTAGGGGGTGAAAAAACAGGTTCGGGAAGGGTGGATATGACCTTCACGTTTTCGAGGAGAATTAATAGTAATGAAAGATCGGATAATATTAGCTTTCGCGTACACTCTTCATCAAACATTATTCTATTTATAATAAAAAAATATATATACAGTTTAAAATAGATACTGAATATTAACGATTTAAAAAATTTTATGGAAAAAGTATTTTTTAACGAACTTTCTTCAATTAAGTAATTCATAGGGAATTTTAATCACTCTTTTTTAATCATCTTTGAAAAAACAATTCTTGTCTTTCTTTTTAATCTAATTTCACATTTGAGATTTTAATCATCTTTTAACTTAATTTTTGCTTTCATTGTCTTTTTTTCGGAAAATATTTGATGATTTTTTACAAGATCTTCAATTATTATTTTATTTTAATTATTATTCTCTAATTAATATCATTAAAACGATTGAATTCTTTTCGGACACTAGCATTCATAGTTTTAAAAGAACAGTGCAGACATATACTATAAAAATCACTCACACACGCGAAAACTACTGTCTTATGGAAATATTTTTACTGCAAGGTGCCGGGTTCGAACCCCAGTCAAACCTCTCTATTTCTTTCATAGTATATTCGCATTCTTAAATTCGTATATTTTATTCATTCCTTATTTTCAAATTTTTAAATTTTTAATTAATTTCTTAATTAATTTCTTAATTAACCTCCTAATTAATTTCCTAATGAGTCACAAACAATATCCTACTTTTTTCATTCTACTGAAAACATCGCTTTAAAACCATCGTCACCTTTTACAAAAAATCACTCATTAATTTTTTTAATTAAATTTCCTCATTAATACCCTCGTCACGTTTCACGATCAAGTTAGAGGGCGTCTCAAGGTCAATACCAACCCATCTAGACCCCTCAGGGGGTGGTGTGACACCCGCACGGCTTGCCGGTGCCTCAGTGCCTCCCCCGCATGAGCCAGAACCGGCCTTTCTTACCTACTATCATATTATTTCTTCAGGATTGCGAATCATTCATATATCGGAGAGTTCTTTCCATATCACACATATGCCGAAATTCGCAGTTTCGAATCTGTTTCAAAGGATAGTTAGGCAAGTTTTCAAAAGTTTTTTATCTTTATTATTTTATTTTATTCATTCCGTAAACGAAATATTTAGTGAATTAGTATTTGTTACTTTCTCTTCAAAAACGCTTCTTAAATTCTTTCCAGCAAATTTCTCGTAAATTTGATAATCAGTTCAATTCACACAAACGCATTATAACTCGAGAAGATGAATTTTAAAGCAGATTTCAATCAATTAAAATTTAATTTTAATGAATAAATTCAATCTTAAAATCAGATTTAAAAAATTTCCATCATCTTAGCGGTTACTGTTTACTGTTGCGAACACAGAAAAATTCAGCTTTCTGCAACAGTACCACGGAAGGAGAGACTTCACATTTTATTTACAAAAAAGTTCATGTTGACAAGACAAATAGCACGTGACTGTAATAAGGTGTTTTGAAAGATAAGGAGTTGACATCTAACACAGATGAGTAATTCATGTCAGCTGCATGTGATAATCTGGTGAATATGGAGTATTTTACATAAGTATATCGACTTCACATTGAAAAAGTTAGTGAGTGTTCAGGAAATTTATGTTGAGAAATATCATTTAACTGAATACTTCACATAAATTCTTTTTCATTCACAGATATAAAATATTTTGGTAATAATTATTCATATCAGTTGCATGCGTTTAATAATCTAGTAAATCTGGAGTAGTATTTTACATAAGCAAACATATCGTCTCCACATTGAAAATATTGTGAGTGTTAAGAAAATTTCAATTGAAATACCCTTGAACGTTTCGTAAAGATTTTCACTTACGTATATAAAATATTTTGGCGATAGTTCCACAATTTAATAAAAAAAGCAATCTCTTAAGGATTACCCTCATTTCCTCCCATATGACTATTTGTTTTCTCGATTTTTATTTTCTTACTGTTCGATTTATTTTTATATGTATTTCATAAGTATTTTCTTTTTATTTAATTACTTTTCTTTTTCTCAATTGGTTTCCTTCTTTCTTTCTTTCTTTTTTTTTTTAAATCTTCTTTGATTTTTCTTACTTAAATATTTTTGGGTCTAGCTAGCGGGAAAGAAAGTGATAGAAAATTAGTACTGAAAACAAAATAACACTTAAAGGGGTGGTACAAACTAAAACTATAGCCGATGATGGATGGCCACGTCAGTGCGTGAGGGACGTATATGTATCAAAATAAGAATAAAAATATTAAAACTTTAATTTAATGGACGTTAGCAAGCATATGCATCAGGATCAGGTCCGCCCACAGGATTTTCGAAATGGAAGTGTTGGAAATGGGAATTTTTTTCTTCATTTTGATACGCATTACTATCTCTCTCTCCCTCTCTCTCTCTTTTTTATTTATTTATTTATTTATTTTCAATTCAACAATATTTAAACAGTATTTTAGGCTAATAAATATTACCCTAAATTAAAAATGATACATTGAATTAGTTCTTTAAGGACAATTATTAATTATATCTTAAATTGCAGTAGCAGCATTTCGTAAAGATAACTAACTTTTATCCAGAAGGAGAAATTCATAGTTATCTCTGTATCAAAAAAAAAAAAAAAAAAAAAAAAAAAGAAAGAAAGAAAGAAACAAGCGTCTATATCTAAGACCGTATAACCGGAGTGAAAACTTATTTAGTTATACGTATAACATAATTTAAATAAATTCCTGCCAATTAAATCTGATAGAAAGCAATGTATTCGACGGCTTTTAAGTAGCCCTGAACATTTAGTGTTTATTGTATAGGAGACATGTACTGTACTAAAATTTTGCAAATTAAAAGGCATCGCATAACACAACTGAAAATGCATTTTTAAGGTTGCTGTGTACCCGCCCTCTTGAAAATGCAAGGTTCTATGTTAACCTATGGGAAATTTTGTCCTTTAATAATTAACAGAAAAATCTATAGTTTTGAAAAATATTTTTCAGTGTTGTACAGGACAACTTTTCACACCTTTCTACAGTTTTATTTTATTATATATATATACTTATTTATTTATTTTTATTTTATTTATTTATTTATTTATTTTTTGAAGAAATGATTTTTAATATATTTAAATTAAATTTATTCTGAAAGAATTTGCATATGTTTTACTTTAAACGTCGATAACTTTATTTCAATGAGGAAAATGTAAAAAGAAAAACTCTATCGAGATTAAAAATTTTTTTGTTTGGTGTCATACCACTTTTATTCACTTTTGAGCATTTAATTTTTGTAAAACGGTCAAAAAATTAAAAAACAAAAATTGCGACCTTTTTTTATTTCGAGTTTTTATAGAGGGGGGAAATGGTGGATTGTGATAAATTGTTTCCGGTTTCTCTAGCCCTTTTTCAACTTCGACTATAAATAACAATTGGAATATAACATAAGAATTTTCTGCTCGTCTTTCTAGTAAAAATAATTGCTTCTCCAAAAATAGTACAAGGAATTTAAATTACGCCATTGTATTATAAGCAGAATAATGTGTAATATCAATAAGAATCTTCGTTTATAATGTAACAAATGCAAGATTAACATTTATAAAATTCAAGAATTTTTTTAAATTCCTTCCTAAAGGGATAAGAAACAAGAACCTTTCATATAAGCCTTTAGATGTCAAATAATACTAAATAAATAAATAAATAGAAATTAAAATAAATAAATGAATTAAAATTAAAATTTAAAAACAGAAATGCACAAGAAAAAAGAGTCAAAATTCCATAGAAAAAAGCATGGGATGAAAACAAAAAAAACTCACAATGTCAAGTGTGGAGGAAAAAAAAAAGGCTAACACCGGAAGAGATAAAAGGACAAAATTGACTAGAAAAAGACATCGAAGAGCGGGAACGGATGGGCTGGGGTAGAGTCCTGCGCGGGTCGGGTGAAAGATAAATTTTAAATCAACCCGAAACCCGACCCGAACCCGACAAAAAAATTTTCATCAACCCGAAACCCGAACCGAACCCGACAAAAAATTTTTCATCAACCCGAAAACCGACCCGAACCCGCAACAGAGAATTTTTTGCGACCCGAACCCGACCCGAAAACCGAAAAATAAATCAACATTACTTATTCATCTAAAAATCATGCAAAACAAGGTAAATGATACAACATGTTATAAAATAAAGTAAATTTTCATTGTCACACAGTTGGTAAATTATAAAAAACTAGTATGTTGTGGCCACCACAAGACTTTCTTCTATATTTACCTATACATATTCAATCAGTAACAATATTAAAAAAAAAAAAAAAAGTACGATTTTTTTTTTCTAAGTTTTTTTTTTTTTTTTTTTTTGTTAAAAGTGAAAAAAATCGATAACTTTGTTTTAAATCATCACAGATTTATAGTTCAACCATTCGTTTTAAAGGTATTGACGAGACCTTTCGAAAGATACCCATCTTGAAAATTTATCCCCCCCCAGGGGGGGAAGCGATGCCCCCCCATGCAGAAAATTTTTTTCCTAGTTACATACTACTATTATCAATAATTCATATTAATTTTACAATCACAAGTTTAAAACAACTCTAATTATGCACATTTATACGAATTTTTGTCCTATGCTGCCATGTTAAAAATTTAGATAAAATGCTATCACAGCGCCACCTGTTGAGCTATTGATCCCCAAACATAATCAGCACCAGTTTATGTCGGGGACCAACTAAATACCAAGTTTGGTTAAATTTCGTTAAAAAAAAAAAAAAAAAAAAAAAAAAAAATTGCGATATTTTTCTGTTTTTTTTTGTTAAAAGTAAAAAAAATCGATAACTGCCCCCACATGCACAAAAATTTTTTCCAAGTTAACTATTACTATTATCAACGAGACCTTTCGAAAGATACCCATCTTGAAAATTTACTTCCCCGGGGGGGGGATTTTCCCCCCCAGGGGGGGAACCGATGCCCCCCCATGCACAAAATTTTTTTCCTAGCTAACTACTACTATTATCAATAATTCATATTAATTTTACAATCACAAGTGCAAAATAACTCTCTTTATGCCCATTTATACGGAATTTTGTCCTATGCTGCCATGTTAAAAATTTGCATAAAATGCGATCACAACGCCACCTATTGAGCGATTGATCCCAAAATCTAATCAGCACCAGTTTATGTCAGGGTGCAACTAAATACCAAGTTTGGTTAAATTTCATTCATTGGTTCGTGAGATACAGCGTCCACAAAAAAATGATACAGACAGACAGACAGACAGACATTTTCTAAAAACTATTAATTCGTGTTCTCCATATCCCAAAACATGTAAATCCATCAAAAAGTGGACTCGAATCCAATACTTATTTTCGCGAATCCAATACTTTCTCTATATTACATATAGAAGAAAGTAAAAACTAGTATGTTGTGGTCACCACAAGACATTCTTCTACATTTTTCTGTCAAATTCACTAAGTGCGAATAATTTATTAAAACTATTATTAAAAGGTTTAACGCGATGAATGCAAATAATTTTCATTTTAGGGAAATCTAACACTAAATATCCAAAGAGAGACAGTTTTATCGTCTATAAATAACTTCTTAAACAATGCGTTTTTATAATGGTTATCTCACATATCATGGTTCGTACAGTTATATGGCATAGAAGTTGAGATATAGCCATCCTGTTATCGATGAAATTTGCAGTATAACAACGCCACCTATTGGCCGACAAGTATTCAAACTGAGTCAGCATAATGTCTCATAATCTCGCCTTCTCACATATTAAGTTTTGTTTGATGATACACAATAGAACATCAGATATAGCTTTCCTTGTAATTGTAGAAATTGGTGTGTAGCAGCGCCACCTGTTGAGCGGTTTTTACCAAAAGTTGACAGGCGCTAATATATATTAAATGGCACCTACATACAAATTTATATGAAATTATTTGCAGTAGTTCTTGAGATATAGCCTTTCCTTAAATTTCGGAAATCGCTGTGTAGCAGCGCCACCTGTTGGCTGATAGGCATTCAAATTGAATCAGCATAATATCTCATATTGGTCTTCTCACATATCAAGTTTTGTTGGATTATGCACAACAGAACCTGAGATATAGCCTCCCCTGGAATTGCAGAAATCGCTGTATAGCAGTGCCACCCGTCGAGCGGTTGACACCAAAAGTTGATAGAATCTAATACTTTCTTCTACTAAATATAGAAGAAAGTAAAAAAAAAAAAAAAAAACTTGTAAACTGCGAAATCTTTACAATTTTCAGAATGCAAATGCGAGGTTATACTGTATTTGTATTTCTTTAAATTATATATTAACAACAGTCGAGAAAGATTTATAATACTTTTCTAATTTTCATACAGTTTCTACAAAAGATACAGATTAGTTCCGTTGAAGAAAAGAAAACAGATCCAGATACAAATACGGATCTATTTTTCTGGCGGATATCCGCGGGTACGAATAGGAAGCTCCGGTACATGTCTGCCCACTAGCGGCCGAACGGTTCTGCGCTCGAAGCTGGTAGATGGGAGGTGTCGGGTTCGATCCCAGGTCGTGCTCATCGACCTAGCCTTTCGGAGTTTTCCGTGGTTTCCTCCGAAACACGCGTAAATACGGGCAAGGACCCCTTAGAAAAACTCAAACGGAGGGCAATCCCCCTATAGGCCTAGGACACATATGGAGTCAATCGGCCTTAAATCCTCCAACCAACCAACCGATACATGTCTAGTATGTGCAGAATGTTTAAATTAGTTACATAGTTGTAAACATGCCTATAAATTTATGTTTATAATTGTAAAAAATATTTTGAAAGGTGTTCTCAAGTCGACCCGACTTGCTGAAAACCAAACCCGACCCGAACCCGAACCCGGCCCGCAAGAAAAAAAATTCAGTCAACCCGACCCGAACCCGACCCGCAAGAGAAAAATTTCTGTCAACCGGGTTCGGGTAAAATCGGGTTACCCGACCCGATGCAGGACTCTAGGCTGGGGCGTTTAATATATCGTCGAGGGTTAATACGACTCGCCTAGTATAAGGCCGGTTTCCACTAGCGGTTGGTTGGAGCGGTACTATTCAGAATTTTTTGATGTGGTCAACCGGGCTCAAAACCCTCGAACGTGGTTGGAAATCTAGAGACCTAGTCCCTGCTGAGATAATTGAGGGGCCAGAGGTAGACATCTTTGTCAATTTTGCATGCTTCCCTTTGAAGTAATTGCGCATTCTGATAAAAGAGGGCTACAACTGATGACAAGACATTTCGCTCTTTGTGTCGGAAGCGTGATTAATGGTTTTTTGAACCTCGAATTTCAACCCTAGTGAAAACCAGCCTTTAGACCCTCCCCCCCCCCCCCAATCCCGAAAGAAGATAAGGAATAAAGCGACTTTTTCGTATATTCATGTACATCTTCAGGGAAAAAAGATTTATAAATATATATATACGAGGGTTGTAAATTAAATAGTGCACAGAAAAATAAATTGGTCACAGAGACCTGCCAAAATGCTCAGCTGACAATACAGAATTGACTAACCAAAATAACTGACTAGCCAGAAAGTGTACTTGCTGAACTAGTCTCCAAAACTGAAAAGTGTACTTGCTGAACTAGTCACCGAAACTGAAAAGTGTACTTGCTGAACTAGTCTTCAAAACTAAAAAGTGTACTTGCTGAACTAGTCACCAAAACTGAAAAGTGTACTTGCTGAACTAGTCTCCAAAACTAAAAAGTGTACTTGCTAAACTAGTCACCAAAACACTACTCCAGACTAGGAAGGTTAATATTATTAGACAAAGAAGGCTAGTCGATAATCATAATTATCAGACCAGGAAGGTTAGTCAGCAACCGCAGTTGCAAGACAAGGCAAGTTAGTCAGAATCTGCACTTGATTAAGACGGTTAGTCAACAGCCAACAGGTATTTTACGAAGCAAGCTAGTCAATTTTCAATGAATATCTGAAGAGGCAGGATAGTCAAGATTATTTACCTGACTAATCTGTCTGGTAATATTTGAAAAGGAAAACTAGTCTCTATTTGACTAAGCTACCTCATAATATTTGTGGAGGAATTTTATCCCGAAAAAAAAATATTTGACTAGCCTGTCTCATAATATTTGAGAGAGATTAATCAAAAAAATTTAATAGATTAAAATCCCTCATATTTTATGAGGAAGTGGCCTCATACTTGTTTGCAGGGGCTTTTGAAAAAGCATCGATGTTAGTTTTAACCTCTTTACTTTTGTAATTGTTTAATCCCCCCTCCCCTTTTAAATGTTCAACCTTGAAAAAATATTTAAAAACTTTTCTGAAAAATATTACTTGTCCATCAACTGGAATAAAATACTCATAGCTGCCAACTTTTTCAATTTATTCCGGAATGTTGTTAACATTCGCCCTTTTCTTCATACCATATTCTTAATAGAATAATTTTCTTTAGCATGTAATTACAATTAAATATGAAGATAATTACTCCTCAAAGAATATGGTTTGAAGATAGGCCGATATACTAACAACATTCCGGAATCAATTAGAAAAGTTAGCAGCTATGAATACTGGAAATTTAAAACTACTGAAACAAAGAATTTGCTAGTTTAATCATTCTTCCCTACCTTTATTCATCATTAACGCACGCATTTATCCAACACTTTTTTATCAAGGCATTCCAAGAGGATTGTGGCGCCACATGATTTAGTCCACTTTTTATGCACATCCTCATATATGGATTTAGAAATATATATATATATATATATATTCTCATCGGTGCTTTCATTTTATACGCTGTGGTTACAAAAATAAATGTAAACTTTTTTTTTTTTTTTTTAAGTTCTTTTTTTTAATATTTAAGCCACCTGAATATATGTATATATATTTTTAAATAATGGATTTTTTCCACCTGATTAAAATTACAGATAAGTACGACGATACAATGTGCTTTAACAATTGATACAGGCAATATAAACAATATGCACGGTATAGACGATACAATGTACTAAACTATAAATAACATCGAACTCCAAATTTCAGGTTATTTAAAGTTTTAAAATCGTAAATATTAATGATATACTTTTTTTTTTTTTTTTTTTTTTTTTTCAAGGTGAGGGTGGACATAAAATTTGCATAAAAAACACTTTAACATATATAATAAGAATTTTTATTTTTAATCATCTCTGTAAATTTTATGCCCAGAGAAATTTTAATATATAACAATAATTTATAAGTATTTGATCATCCAAAATAACTCTCACTTACCTGATAACATTACTTTCAACATTCTTAAATCAAGAATTTATGCGGCTTATTTAAATAAGATTTCTCCTTCATTAAAACTATGTAATTGAAATAATACATAAAAGACGAAAATCAAGGTAAAAATAATTTTATTGAAAATTATAAATGTTTCATATACATGAAGAAGATTGCTCCATAATTTACATAAAAATTAATCATAATAATAATATAAAAGCACAAATATAATTAGGTAATAAAACGTAATTTGTTTATCCCTAAAGATGGCAAGCCGCTGAAAATTGTAGGAATAGCACCATCTTTAACAATTGGTTTATTTCTTGGGACTTGATATAACTTTCCTTCTTTTTCATCAAAATAAGTTATTGTTTGTATAATTCCATCAGGTTTAAAATAGAGCTCACAAACCTTAAAAAAAAAGAAAAAGAAAAAGAAAAAAAAGACATCAGGACATTACTAAGAAATACGTTATATGAGGTGTAAATTTCACCTCATTGCATAGGTTGCATTCAATTAAGAAGTTGCATATACCATAGATGGCTTCATTGGAAATCAAATAAATCAATGCGGAGACGAAATAGTCTATCAAAACCTTTCTTAATCTATGCATAAATTATTATATATATATATATGTGTGTGTGTGTGTGTGTGTGTGTGTGTGTGCGTGCGAAAACAGGGCAGTTTGGAATCGCCTAGCAGAGGCCTTCATCCTGCAGTGGGTTGATAGAGGCTGAAATTGGTAATGATGATATATATATATTGTCATATAACACCATACCTTATAATTCGTATGATTACTTTAGAAAAGCAAGCACGAGATTCTTTTTAAAATCGATCTGGTTTTATTGATTTTTTTTTTATTGAATTATTATTTTTTTTAATGAATATATCCCTGTTAGAACACTATTGTTAAGCATATTTGAAAGTTGACAACCATATTATAAATGCTATCGCTGCATAGCAGCTCCACCTTTCGAGCGATTGACAACAAAAGTTGATAGGCACTAATTTAGGTCAAGGTGCATCTACATATAAATTTATATGTAATTCTGAACAGTAGTTCCTTAGATACAGTTGCCACAAAATTTTTGTCACACATACATACACACACAGACGGACAGACAAGACATTTTCTAAAAATGGTCAAATCGTGGTCTAACCTCTCAAAACTTGTAAATCCGTCGAAAACCGGAAGTCGAAAATTTTTACAAATCCAATACTTTCTTCCATTGAACATACAAGGGAAAAAAAAAAAAAAAAAAAAAAAAAAAAGATGTAATTACTAATTGTATTGCGTTAAAAATCTGAAAAAAAAAAAAAAAAGACTAATAATAATGATTAAACACTTATGTGAGTTGTGAACTTCATGATTGCAAAAATGTGCTCCAAGGTCAGTGACAGTAGTTCATTGTTTAATGCTTATATTCTGAAAAAAAAAAAAAAAAAAAAAAGTATCTATATTTGTTGCATTTGTTCAACGGGAATGTTTATTTACTATAATAATTTGGGTTGCACGGATATATATGATTCGAAATTAAACATCTGCTTTGCTTTTATTTGTTCTAGAGAAGACGATAAAGAATATTATTATTATCTGCCTTGATGGAATCAAGGAATGGAATCAGTTTCCTAAATGTGTTTATTTTATATTGTTTTTTACTTTCTTCTGTATTCAATAGAAGAAAGTATTTCAATCGTAAAAATTTTCAACTTCCGCTTTTCAATGGATTTACACGTTTTGAGGGCTCCAGAACACGATTTGACCATTCTTAGAAAAATATGCGTCTGTGTCTGTGTGTGTGTGAGAAAAATTTTGTGGCAACGTATCTCAGGAACTACTGCAGGTAACTGCATATAAATTTATATGCAGATGTACCTTGGCCTAAGTTAGTGCCTATCAACTTTTGGTGTTATTTGCTCAACAAGTGGCGCTGCTAGACCGCGATTTTTGCAATTTTAGGAAAGGCTATATCGCAGAAACTACTAAACGAATTTGCATAAATTTATATGCAGATAAACTTTGACGTAAGTTAGTGCCCACCAATATTTTTTGTCAAATGCTCAACAGTTGGTGCAGCTATACATCGACTTTCGCGTTTTCAGGGAAGGCTGTATCTAAGGTTCTGTTGTGTATAATCAAACAAAACTTGACACGTATATACGTAGCCATTATATAACATTACGCAGATTCAATTTGGATGCATATCAGTCAATAAGTGGCGCTGGTATACTGCAATTTTCTTAGAGAACAGGATATGGCTATATCTCAACTTCTGAGTCCTATAACTGTACAAAACCTGATATATGAGGTAACCATTATGAAGAAGCATTTTTTAAGACTTTATTTATAGAGAATTAAACTGTCTTTGTTTTCTTATTATTAGTGTTAGTTTTTTCTAAAATGAAATTATCTGCATTCATTATGGTAGATAATTTTAATAAATAACAGTTTTAAGAAAATATTTTTACTGGGCGAATGAATTTTCCTATAGGAAAATATAGAAGAAAGTTTTGCGGTGGTCACAACATAATAGCTTTAAATGAAATCACGACAAGTATTTTCTCTATATTTGCTGTGTATACAAGTATAAATGGAGAAAAATTGAAAATTTCGTTCACATAAAAGCGAGGATTGAATTTTATTAAAAATAAAGGTATTTAAAAAAACAACAGAAAAAGAAAAGTATGTTGTGGCCACCACAAGACTTTATTTTTATATTTTCTAATACAAATTCGCTCTGTACAAATAATTTATTAAAGCTCTTATTTATTTAAATTACCTACCATACTGAATGCAGACGATTTTCATCTTAGAGAAAAATTGCATTGAAAGTACAAAGAAAGACAGCTTTATTCTCTATAAATAATATATTAAAAAATGCGTTTTCATAATGGTTATCTCACATATCAAATTTTGTACAGTTATACACCATAGAAGTTGAAATATAGCTTTTCCGTTCTAGGGAAAAATTGCAGTACAGCAGCGCCACCTATTGGCCGATATGCATCCAAATTGAATTAGCATAATGTCTGATAATGGTCTTTTCACATATCATTTATTATTATTATTGTACGCAATAGAACTTGAGACATCTCTTTTCCTTAAATTATGGAAATCGCTATATAGCACCGTCACCTATTGAATTATTGATACCAAAAGTGAATGGACAATAATTTATCTCGAGGTAGATCCACATATAAATTTATGTGTAGTAGTTCCTGAGATATAGCCTTCCCTTGAATTGTGAAAATCACTGTATAGCAGCGCCATCTTTTGAGAAATTGACATAAAAAGCTGATAAGGACTAGGTTATGTCAAGGTGCATCTACATATAAATTTATATGCAATTCTCTGCAGTAGTTCATGAGACATAGCATTCCCTTAAATTGTTGAAATCGCTAGAGACCCTGTATACTATAGTTTCCTAATATATGGTCTCTAGAAATCGCTGTATAGCAGTACCATTTCTTGATGGATGGGCACCAAAAGTTGATAGGCACTAATTTATGTCAAGGTGCATTTACATATAAATTTATATGCAATTACGTGCAGTAGTTCCAGAGTTGCAGTCGCCACAAAATTTTTGTCTCTCTCACACACACAGAGGCATATCTAATATTTTCTAAAAATAGTCAAATCGTGTTCTGGAACTTTCAATACGTGCAAATTCATCGAAAAACGGAAGTCGAAAATTTTTATGAATCTAGTACTTTCTTCTATTGAATATAGAATAAAGTAAAAAAAAAAAAAAAAAAAAAATGTAAATTGCGAAATCTTTTCAATTTCCAGGATGTAAATACGAGGTTATACTGTATTTATTTAATTTATATATTAATAACAGTCAAAAAAGATTTATAATACTTTTCTAATTTTCATTTTTCATACAATTTCTACTAAAGATACATATTAGTTTCGTTGAAGAAAAGAAAACAGATCCATACAAATACGGATCTATTTTTCTGGATACGAATAGGGAGCTCCGATACATGTCTAGCATGTGTATAATGTTTAAATTAGTTACAGAGTTATAAATATGCCTATAAATTTAGATTTATAATTGTAAAAAATATTTTGAAAGGTGAGCAGTACGATAGCTGTGAATTGCAGTCGTAGATCGAATGTGCGCTATCGAAGATAAACAAACACTGAGAGAAAAAACACACAGAGAGAGAGAGAGAGAGAGAAAAAGGCTGTCTGTTGTTTCAGAAAGAAAATGAAAAAAGGTTTATCAATTATTCGCACCACAGAACTAGCGTTGCAAAATAATACTTGCAAAACTTTGAATAAACACCATAAAATAAAAAAAAAATTGCAACAATGGTTTCGGGTCGAAAGAGCATACGACCCTTCGTTAGGCGACCAAAGTAGGCACGAGTACAGCAGTCAAAGCCGTGCATTACCACTTTGACTGCCGCACTCGTGCCTACTTTGGGTGCCTGACGAAGGGTCGTGTGCTCTTTCGACCCGAAACAATTGTTGCGAGATATTTTATTTTTATGGTGTCAATTTAAAGTTTTGTAAGTATTATAATATTCATGCCCACTTAAATAAAGTATTTTAAATTACTTGTTGTAAATTATTAAAAAAAGTTTTATTGTTAAATTGGAAATGTTTGCCATTTATACCATTAATGATAAAGTTTACATACCTTTACCGTGTCTTGATTAGGGCTGGATTATTTATCAATATATCCCCAAGTATCGATATTTTTTTAATATCGCGATAACAGTATTTAAGTTCTTGCTCTACCAATATATCCCTCTAACGATATTTCCTAGTGCGCACAACGCGATCGATCCATATGCCGATAAACAGCGTCCAACGCCAACCACCATATCTTCAAATTCTGCTTCCCCGCCTCACCGTACCACCCCGTAAACACCCAACAAACAGACCGCCGAATATCTTATACAAATACACCTTCACTTCCTCCTCACTGACTAAACTCGAAAAAATAACCCCAACCGCAAACGATCCGAACACACTTTCTCTTCCTTATTCCTGCAATCAGTCCCTTTGCTTCATTTGTGCGAACTCTCAAATCGAAACCACTACTTAAAAAGTATGACCTTGAACGATAATATATAAAATGTTTCATTCCTCATTCATCAAGTTATCGCAGTAGTATATTATTTCCCAGCTTATCACATTCGATAATATCCCCACACCAATAATATCGAAGCTGCTCCTCGCTCGCAGGTGGAAAGTGAAAACACTGCAAACAGTATATCGCGTTTAGTTCATCGCAGTAGTATATTATTTCCAGCTTCTCACATTCGATAATATCCCCACACCAATAATATCGAAGCTGCTCATCGCTCGCAGGTGAAAAGTGAAAACACTGCAAACAGTATATCGCGTTTAGTTCTTGCTATCGGTTCGTTGATATATTGTTCGGAATTCCATGGATTGTTCGAAATATCGTCAAGTGGTTTTTTTTTCTTTTTTAAGCAAAGAATTAACTGAAATTGATTCTTATTTTTTAAAAATTGGATTTATTATTCTATCTTCTGCATATATAAGAAGAAAATATAAGATTTGGAAAAACGTTTTTCCGGTTTTCGATGAATTTACACGTTTTGGGATTTCCGTGCATTTTAATTAACTGAAATTGTCAACTCATTTTTAAAAAGTGGATTTATTACTAGTTTCTGCGTACGTAAGAAGAAAGAAGATACGAAATAAATTTCGATTTCCGTTTTTTGATATATTTACACGTTTTCGGATTTCCTTGCATTTCAATTAAGTGAAACTGATTACTTCTTTTTTAAAAAGTTGATTTATTATTATATCTTCTGCATATACAAGAAGAAAGTATAAGATTTGGATAAATTTTGATTTCCAGTTTTCGATGAATTTACACGTTTTGAGATTTCCTTGCTTGCTTTTCAATTAACTGAAACTGACTACTTATTATTTAAAATGTGGATTTATTACTGGCTTCTGCATGCATAAGAAGAAAGTAGAAGACACGGGGAAAATTTCGATTTCTGGTTTTCGATGAATTTACACGTTTTGAGATTTCCTTACATTTCAATTAACTGAAATTGACTACTTATTCTTAAAAAAGTGGATCTATTATTTTACCTTCTGCATATATAAGAAGAAAGTATAAGATTCAGAAAAAACAGATTTCCAGTTTTCGATGATGTTACAAGTTTTGAGATTCCTTGAACTCTAATTGACCATTTTTAAGATTTCCTTTCTTTCTTTCTTTCCTTTTCTTTTTTTTTTTTTTAGTTAGAACGCTCTATTTCATGGACGACTCGTGCCTATCGGCCAACAGGGGTCGCTGCTGTGCTGCAATTTAATTCCGTTTATGAGAAGGCAGTTGTTTTGCTTTGCTTTGCAAAAAGTGATTGATCTTCAACCACTGGGCGGTACTAGTATATAAATATAATACAAATTTCCAAATGTTATAAAAACATTACAAAATATGAATTCAATATATATATCTTAAAAAAAAAAAAAAATCATGATATGGTAAGTAGATAAAAAATAAAATAAAAATGGCAGGTAATTGACCTTTAGAATACCTATGAGTTATAGGGTCTCAAATTAATATTACTCTACAACCGAGAAAGTTTATTCGGTGGCAATTCTATAGAAAGTTTATAAACAATATTTCTACTGTGCATTTCTTATTCACTGAAATTAATTTAATTACAACCATATCGCTATCAATGACTGACAGGACTATTAGTAAATGAACTTTCTTTATACTCAGGGATGGGAATTAGGCGCAAAACTCATACTAATATTTATTTTTAAAATTTCCGTATATAAGTGAATCATTGATATATATATAGAGATAGATAGATAGTTAAGTTACGACTTCTGCGCAAAATTTTATTAATCATCTACATTCTAAGTACAACTTCATTTTTCTTAAGCTTATATTTTTATTATAATTATGTATCTTGATGATATACTTTGTGTAAATAAAACACATATCACCCATTAGCTCTCTTAAAATGTGATTTTGAAATAATTAAATCTTAAAATAGAAAGAATGGAGGACAAATTATTCGGAAATATACTTAAAAGTAATGGTATAAATTAAAAGAAACACAAAACATTGTGTTGCTATTTATGCATTTTCTTTCTTTCTTTCTTTTTTTTTTTTTTTTTTATAAAAAAGATTTGGAAGTAATATACCAGAAAATATAAATATACATATAGAAAACACTCACCACTTGTATACATTAAAATTGGTGTTCATTTGTCTTTAAAAAGTAGCAAATATCTATTTTCCTTCTCTTGAAATAAATATCGCAATATATCACCAATATCGATATTAACTTGATGATATATCGCGATATTTAATTTCTGATATCGTCCAGCTTTAGTCTTGATACTATTGTGGGGGGAAAATGTTACGTATTAATGAATTTAAAAATTTTTCTCGGGGAACTGTATTTGACAATTTATAAGTAAATCATTCATAATTACCAGTTGCAAATTACTAACATATATTTAACCCACTATATCTAAAATTAGTATATGCTGTAGCCATTACAAAATTTTCTTCTATTATTATTTAATATTATTGCACCATATATCTGTTACAATGCACAAAGTAATTAACACAGCTTCTCACAAATAAAGATTTTACAAACTAATTTAACAAATAGATGCTGAGATACTATAACTATCTGAAAATTTACAAAGGGTAATAGTAGCGCGGCACGTCATTTGATGTACACCCAAATTGATTCGGCATAGTTTTTAAAAAGCTAGTTTGGCATAGTTTTTGGATGTATGACATACACCTTACATATCAAATTCGGTGCACATACATATCATAGAAGCTGAAATATGGCTCTCCTATAAACAGAGTTAATTGCACCATGCCAACGTCACCTGTCGGCCGATATGCGTCCAAATTAAATCAGCATAATAGTTCATAATGGCTGTTGCACATATCAAGTTTAGTGCATTTATATATCACAGAAGCTCAGTTACAGCATTTTCTTAAATGTGCAAAATTGCAACATACTGGCATTACCTGATGACCGATATGCACCTAAGTTGAATAAACATAGTCTTTCACAATCGACTATTTGAACATTAAGTTATGTGAAGTTCTACACAATAGAAGCTAAGATATAGTCTTTCTTTAATTGTGGGAAATTGCAGCATAGTAGCGCCAATTCTTAGATGATATGTACCAAAAGCTATTCAGCACGAATTTATGTGAAAGTGCATCTAAATATAAACTTTTGTACAATTCTGTTCATTATTTTGTGAGATACAGCACCCAAAACATAAAATTTTGATTATACACAGACAGACATCTCCTAAAAATGGTTTAATCGAGTTTAAGGAAATCTCAAATTTGTAAATGCACCAAAAGCCAGAAAAAGAAAATTTTGAAAAATCCAGTACTTCATTCTTATATATGTAGAAGAAAATCAAAATAAATTTTAAGTTATTGTGGAAATAGAGTATACAACTAAATGTTTGCAAAAATTACTTAATTTATAGAGCTTAGTTAAAAGAAAAAACGTTGTTTAAATTGACATACCAAATAGTTTTTAAATTTAAATGTGTTAAGAATGAAACAAATAACATGAAATTAAGTACATATTTTTAACAAGATATCTTTTGTTTATCACGAATACTTAATATGCTGCGCATGAACAATTTGATTTTGAATCGAGAATGCAGTATCTAATAATTTAAACTCATATTATTTTTGATTAAATTTGTTTTGAAAAAAAAAAAAAAAAAAAATATATATATATATATATATATATATATGATATCAAATTTTTAATAACTAAAAATATCAACCTTTTACTATAATCATCAGTAGGTAGAAAAGGCCGGTTCTAGGGCATGAGGCGGGTGCACTGGTGCACCGGCAAGTCGTGCGGGTGCCGCACCACCCCCTGAGGGGTCTAGATGGGTTGACGTTGACCTTGAGACATCCTCTAACTTGATCGTGAAACGTGACGAGGGTATTAATGAAGAAATTTAATTAAAAAAATTAATGAATGATTTATTGTAAAAGGTGACGATGGTTTTAAAGCGATGTTTGCGGTATAAGGTAAAAAGTAGGATATTGTTTGTGAGTCATTAGGAAATTAATTAGGAGGTTAATTAAGAGGTTAATTAGGAGGTTAATTAAGAAATTAATTAAAAATTTAAAAAATTGAGAAATAAAAAAGGAATGAATAAAATATACGAATGCGTATGTGTATGTACTATGAAAGAAATAGAGAGGTTTGACTGGGGTTCGAACCCGGTACCTTGCAGTAAAAATATTTCAGTACTTTTCACGTGTGTGTGAGTGATTTTTATAGTATATGTCTGCACTGTTCTTTTAAAACTATGAATGCTAGAGTCCGAAAAGAATTCAATCGTTTTAATGATATTAATTAGAGAATAATAATTAAGAAAAATATTAATTAAGGATCTTCTTGTAAAAAATCGTCAATTATTTTCCGAAAAAAAGGCAATGAAAGCAAAAATTAAGTATAAAGAACGAAAGAAAGTTTAGAAACATAGATTTTGACTGAGATTCGAACCCGGTACCTTGCAGTAAAAATATTTCAGTAGTTTTCGCGTGTGTGTGAGTGATAATTATAGTATATGTCTGCACTGTTCTTTTTAAACTATGAATGCTAGTGTCCGAAAAGAATTCAATCGTTTTAATGATATTAATTAGAGAATAATAATTAAGAAAAATATTAATTAAGGATCTTCTTGTAAAAAATCGTCAATTATTTTCCGAAAAAAAGGCAATGAAAGCAAAAATTAAGTATAAAGAACGAAAGAAAGTTTAGAAACATAGATTTTGACTGAGATTCGAACGATTCAACCATTTAAATTATATAAATTTACAGAATAATAATTAATAAAGTATTAATTAAGCATTTCCTTCTAAAAGATTACGAATGTTTTATGAAAAATGACATTGAGAGTTAAAATTAAGTATAAATAATGAAAGAAAGTGTAGCAATAGAGACACCTGACTGAGATTCGAACCCGGCGCCTGTTTGAAGTGAGGAAACAGTAGTTTACAAGTACTTTAACCACTGTTCTTTAGAAATATACCTACACAGATCTTTTTAAACCTAAGAATACAAATGTTTGAGAACGACTCAACTATTTAAATAATATTAATTACAGAATAATTAAAAAATAATAATTGAAGATCTTGCAAAATTCGCTAATATTTTATGAAAAAAGATGATGTATGTGAAAATTAAGTTAAAAGATGTTTAAAATCTCAAATGTATAAGTGAAATTAAATTAGAATGAAAGACGAGAATTGTTTTTTGAAAGATAACTAAAAAGAGTGATTAAAATTTCTTATTAATTACTTAATTGAAGAAAGTTCGTTAAAAAAATACTTTTCATCATAAAGATTTTTTTAATTGTGAATACTAACTAGCATCCATTTTAAACTGTATATATTTTTTTACTAAATAGAATAAAGATCGACTTAATTCGCCAATGGTGACGTCACAATGTTTTTAGGGAAGAAGGTGACCATCCCTTTAAGCATTTTCTTAGAATCGGGGGAGATGCTATTGTACATTCAATACAAGAAAGAGGAGGAAAAATACCAGTTTTGTCGCTACCTTTAACCGTGTTTAAATTTGATTATTGTTAGACGTTTTAAAAATATAAATTCATTTCTTTCTATCTTTAGAAGAATCTTATTGATTATTTGATATACAATATGGGAATATAATAACTTTTAATAATAGACATTTTCAGTAGATTTTTACAAATCGCTACAAAAAATTCATTACAACTTCAGAAAATCAAAAGTTTTTTAGATATAATTTGTAACTTTTTCGAATAATCCTTCACATATTAGACTACACCCTTACATTTCTTTAGTGTAAACCCGTGAAATTTTACCAATAAAATCAGAAATAGGGTCGTAAAAATAAGAATTTGGCATGATTTTAAATAAATTTTAGGATATATCTACAAAAATTTTAGAGTATTTGGCGATAATTCGGATTTGGTGAGAAACACCTAGTATTAATTTCGAGTGGAGTAAAATTTTGTCACATGCTAACTTATTTTTGCGTGAGTGAAGACATCTGTTTTTTAACCTGAATTCAGTACTACATAAAAATTATTTTTTCAAGATGGATGTCAGAACAGATATTATTTTGTTAAATACATTTATTCATATATTCAATAGATCACATCTACGCAAATCAGAACTAGGGATTATAAATCAGCTTAAATTTCGAATGAATGAATTTATCAATTCAGAAATTAGCAATCAACTTTATGAAAATGTTGATATGTTATCTGATGAAAATTTTTATACCTGTTTAGATATTGTTTTAAAAGAAATGATAAAAAATGAAATTAATTGGGATAAAGTTGTAATTTACTTAGTATTTTCAAGTGAACTTATGGCAAAGCGCTTTAAGAGATCTGGAGAGTTTATCATACTTTGGATAAAATTTTTTAATATCTTCCAGAAGTATTTAGGTAGTTGGATTATTGATAATCAAGAATGTATAAAAGTCAAAGAAGTGAAAAAATCATTTTTTCAAAGAATGTGGAGTTTTATCACTCGATCATAATATGAAAATTGTAAAAATATTATCTGCTATGTTGAATTATGTTCAGTTCAATCTGTAAAAGAACAATGTTCAAGAAAAATGTATGTATGTAATGTGAAATTCAAAGTAAATAAAGAACTTTAAATGGGAATTTTGTTTAAGAAAAAATTATTTGAAGTAAAATTCATCTTTAAAAAATAAATAAATAAAAATAAAAATAAGTTGATCAATGTAAAAAACTGAAAAATTCACTAAAAATATAAGAAACGCATTTTCACAATAATAAGATTGTAAATGTAAGATAAAATCACAAAATTACCAGCATAAGAGACTGTAGGTGTTCGAAAAAAAATTATGAAGTCAACAATTTTGGTGTTAAACAGCACATCTTATTTTACAAAGTACTAAGTTTTTTAAAATCATTTAGTTTGAACTTTTTCAAACTTATACTTATAAACTGAAATTTTTGTGAATGTAAAATTTTTTACACAAAGTATTTTAGAAAAAATATCATCTCAGAAATTAACTAACTTATTTTTAGAATAAAAAATATAAGAAACTTATTTTTACTAATGATAAGAATGAAATGTAAGGTAAAATCTCATTCTTACCAATTTAAGAGACCGCAAGTATTTGAAAAATCATGAAGTATGGAATTTTAATGTTTGACACGTGTTAATAACGCGTCTTATTTTACAAAGTACTAAGTTTTTTTAAAGTCATTTAGTTTGAAGTTTTTCAAACTTATACTTATAAACTGAAATTTTTGTGAATGTAAAATTTTTTACACAAAGTATTTTAGAAAAAATATCATCTCAGAAATTAACTAACTTATTTTTAGAATAAAAATATAAGAAACTTATTTTTACTAAAATATTTTTGTACAAAGTATTTTAGAAATTTAGATAACTTGTTCTTGAATAAAAATATAAGAAACTTATTTTCACAATAATAAGATTATAAATGTAAGATAAAATCACAAAATTACCAGCTTAAGAGGTTGTAGGTATTCGAAAAAATCACGAAGTCAACAATTTTGGTGTTAACAACACATCTTATTTTACAAAGTGCTAAGTTTTTTAGTCATTTAGTTTGAAGTTTTTCAGACATATGCTTATAAACTGAAATTTTTTGTAAATGAAAAATTTTTTACACAAAGTATTTCAGAAAAAATATCATCTCAGAAATTAATTAACTTATTTTTTAGAATAAAAATATATGAAACTTATTTTTTCTAATGATAAGAATGAAAATGTGAGATAAAAACTCATTCTTACCAATTTAAGAGATTGTAAGTATTTTAAAAATTATGAAGTATGCAATTTTAATGTTTCACATGTGTTAATAACGCATCTTATTTTACAAAGCACTAAGTTTTTAAAAGTCATTGGGTTTGAAGTTTTTCACACATATGCTTATAAATGAAATTTTCGTAAATGAAAAATTTTTACACAAATTATTTTAATACAAATTCTATCTCAGAAAAATTAACTTTTTCTTTTTAGGTTGAAAATGTAAGATAAAAAATCTAACACTTATCGAATTTAGAAGCTGCAGATGTATGATGAAATCATGAACTTGAAACTTTAAGTATTAACAACCTACCTTCTTTGAAAATACTAAACCACAAGTTTCGACAAATCTATAATCAACTGTTAAAAAACATAGAATATTTTTTTCCCTAAAATATTTAACGTAGATGCTACATCCATAAAAATACAGAGTGAAAGTGTACAAATTATCTGTTTAGACATGTTGATAAACTAGAATTTTCCACAAGATTCGAGTATTATAGCAAGGTATGGGATAATATTTGGCTAAATTTCCACTAATATTGGCGATAGTTATAAAAATTTGGCATGAAATAAGAGAATTTGCCGTAAATTCTTAAGTAAAACTGATGAACGAAGAAAAAATTTGAATTAGTTACATTCTTTTCTCGCTGTAGAGTTGTCTAAGTTCTCATACTTAGTAGTTTATAAAATCTTACTTTTAGAGTGATTTTTTACACTTCGCTAAACTGAAGTACAAAATGAATAATACTTTAACGTCCGAGGAGACACACGTTTCCGTTCAACAAACCCCTTCATCAGGTTTTGAGGATGAGAAGTTATCTAAGCTTTTTATTTGTCCAACTTGTAAGAAGCCATTTTTTAAAAAATCCTATCTTACTAGACATGTCAAGGTTCACAATGATATTAAACCTAATATTTGTTACGTGTGTGAGAAAGGATTTGTTACTTTACATCGTTTAAAAAGACATATGGAAACCCATAGAAAAATTTCCATAAGATACAAATGTGAATATTGTATTGAAAATTTCAATCGCAAGTGTGATTTATTTAAACATAAGAGATTATTTCATCAAAAAGTCTTACCTGAACATCTATGTATTATTTGTAAAGATGCTTTTAAACACAAGTATGAATTGGAAAAACACAAGAGGGTGCATTATCGTAAACCTGAGTATCTATGTGAGGAATGTTCTATAACCTTTACAACAAAACATGCTTTTTCAAACCATAAGCGAAAAAGTCATAAAAAGACTTTACATACATACTGTTGTGACGAATGTACTGATACTTTTTCAAACAGACGACATTTTTTAAAACATAAAAGAAATATGCATAAAAAAACTTTAATGCAAACTAGATGTGATGAATGCAGTGAAACTTTTCAGTGTAAGTATGAATTATTGCAACATAAGAGAAAGAATCATCTTAAAGACTTTAACATACGTAGAAATTGTAATGATCGAAGCACTAACAATGAATTATCAACAGTTAATAATGACAGTGAGAATCTGGACTTGTTAAATTTTTTGGATAATTTTCACATTGAATGTGCGAATGGTGTTTTTGACTTACATTCCAACAACTTTCAGAATGAAAATATAGACTTAGACTTAAAAAATTTTTTGAACAATTCGAATGTGGAATATACAAGTGGAAATAATATTGATGATTTATCTGCCAAAGATGAAAATAAGGACTTAAATAATTTTAACCTGATACAAACTGATTTACCTCTAGTAAACTATGACAATGAAAGTCTGGACTTGTTAAATTTTTCGTATAACTTTAATCCCAAGTGCTTGAATATTTTTTCTGCTAACGACGAAAATATGAATTCGAATAATTTTAGTGCGAAGGAAAATGAGTTGATGACAGATAACTTTAACAATGAAAATCTAGACTTGCTAAATTTTTTGAATAACTTTAATACTGAATGTATGAACGATATCCCAACAATATAGATTTGCTGTCTTGTATTATTGTGAATGAATTTCAAATAAAAAGATTTCAATGAAAATGATTTGTTTTAATTTTTATTACAAAATCATCTTTTTTATAATATTTTCTATTAGAATACAAACTGAAGTGTCATCTTTTTTTAAAATAAAAACATGTAAAAAGTTTACTTGTGTATTAACGATATACTTTTTCATTACTGTAGTAGAATTAATTGAGTATAATATTTAAACACTAAGTAAAAATTATGCACAATAGTAGTTTTATAAACTATCAAACTTACATCGAAGAAGAAAAAACTTGTAAAATTGTTTTACCACTCAACTGTAAAGTACTTGTGAAAATCTTAAATGAATTTATCTTATTGACAATTTTCCTGAAAAACTAGCTTATAAAAATTTTAGATATAATTATGAAGTTAGTATTTTCCTAAGTATCACGTTTGAATCTTACTTTGAATATACATCATCAAAGTGTTTTATTCTTTAACTAAAATCACAATCTCTATTCCAAAGAGTGTAAAAATAATGTTATAGTAACAACTTAAACTTTTATATATAGATACTTTCACGATTGTATTTTAACTTTTTTTTATTTTTTAGAATACAGAAAATATTTTGTAAGAATTGTGAAAGCTTAATTTTAGAAGTTTGTGAAATTTCACAAAATTTTTTTAAACATTTTTGTCAAATGTTTTCTTTATGTCACATCACTTAAAAAAATTTAACTGTTTTTAACAGAATTGCTAACACAAAACATTAAGTTAGAAAATTTATAGATAAAACTTATAAGATACGAAAAACCATATGTGAAGTAATAACAAAAGGTGTATATACTTTCAAGTTTAGACATGGTTCAACAAGCTTGAGGAGACACTAAAACTTGTAGCTGACGTCATAACCCCTGTAGCGTAACTTTTCCCTTACTACTACGTCACAAATGTATAATTTAACAAAAAGTACTTATGTCACCCTACAATTCCTGTCTTGTATTATTTTACTTTGTGTATAAAATCAATGATCTATAAAAAAGCTTTGTCGTTTTTATACACTTTGAAGTAAAAATTTTCTCCAAAAACATCAAATTATATTTCGCAAGTATGAATTGATATGTATTTGTTTTAAATATCTCTAAGTTACATTATACCAAAGTATAATTTCTAATATTTAAACAATTCTCACTTTACAAAAATTAACTTGTATACATTTCTAGATCTTTAATAAAAATCTTTAATTTTTTTATCTCAAAGACTTTAAACTATTCGAGATATGTGCAGCTTAAGTGCAATCCAATACTATTTGCATAACAATGTGGAATATCATATGTTAAGAAAATCTTAAATTTTGAATATTTTTCAGTTATTAAACGAAAAATTGTCTAAAATTTACTAAGTGTTTCACTAAAGAAGAGAATTACACTAAAAAGTTTTGACAAGAAATACTAAATTCACTAAGTTACATTCGTGGACATAAACACACAATATAAGAGAAATCTTTAAAACATTATTGCAAAAACAAATTAAAAAATAAAAATAAATAAAAAATAAATAAATAAGTAAAAAATTGTTAATTTTAGACAATTTTTCGTTTAATAACTGAAAAATATTCAAAATTTAAGATTTTCTTAACATATGATATTCCACATTGTTATGCAAATAGTATTGGATTGCACTTAAGCTGCACATATCTCGAATAGTTTAAAGTCTTTGAGATAAAAAAATTAAAGATTTTTATTAAAGATCTAGAAATGTATACAAGTTAATTTTTGTAAAGTGAGAATTGTTTAAATATTAGAAATTATACTTTGGTATAATGTAACTTAGAGATATTTAAAACAAATACATATCAATTCATACTTGCGAAATATAATTTGATGTTTTTGGAGAAAATTTTTACTTCAAAGTGTATAAAAACGACAAAGCTTTTTTATAGATCATTGATTTTATACACAAAGTAAAATAATACAAGACAGGAATTGTAGGGTGACATAAGTACTTTTTGTTAAATTATACATTTGTGACGTAGTAGTAAGGGAAAAGTTACGCTACAGGGGTTATGACGTCAGCTACAAGTTTTAGTGTCTCCTCAAGCTTGTTGAACCATGTCTAAACTTGAAAGTATATACACCTTTTGTTATTACTTCACATATGGTTTTTCGTATCTTATAAGTTTTATCTATAAATTTTCTAACTTAATGTTTTGTGTTAGCAATTCTGTTAAAAACAGTTAAATTTTTTTAAGTGATGTGACATAAAGAAAACATTTGACAAAAATGTTTAAAAAAATTTTGTGAAATTTCACAAACTTCTAAAATTAAGCTTTCACAATTCTTACAAAATATTTTCTGTATTCTAAAAAATAAAAAAAAGTTAAAATACAATCGTGAAAGTATCTATATATAAAAGTTTAAGTTGTTACTATAACATTATTTTTACACTCTTTGGAATAGAGATTGTGATTTTAGTTAAAGAATAAAACACTTTGATGATGTATATTCAAAGTAAGATTCAAACGTGATACTTAGGAAAATACTAACTTCATAATTATATCTAAAATTTTTATAAGCTAGTTTTTCAGGAAAATTGTCAATAAGATAAATTCATTTAAGATTTTCACAAGTACTTTACAGTTGAGTGGTAAAACAATTTTACAAGTTTTTTCTTCTTCGATGTAAGTTTGATAGTTTATAAAACTACTATTGTGCATAATTTTTACTTAGTGTTTAAATATTATACTCAATTAATTCTACTACAGTAATGAAAAAGTATATCGTTAATACACAAGTAAACTTTTTACATGTTTTTATTTTAAAAAAAGATGACACTTCAGTTTGTATTCTAATAGAAAATATTATAAAAAAGATGATTTTGTAATAAAAATTAAAACAAATCATTTTCATTGAAATCTTTTTATTTGAAATTCATTCACAATAATACAAGACAGCAAATCTATATTGTTGGGATATCGTTCATACATTCAGTATTAAAGTTATTCAAAAAATTTAGCAAGTCTAGATTTTCATTGTTAAAGTTATCTGTCATCAACTCATTTTCCTTCGCACTAAAATTATTCGAATTCATATTTTCGTCGTTAGCAGAAAAAATATTCAAGCACTTGGGATTAAAGTTATACGAAAAATTTAACAAGTCCAGACTTTCATTGTCATAGTTTACTAGAGGTAAATCAGTTTGTATCAGGTTAAAATTATTTAAGTCCTTATTTTCATCTTTGGCAGATAAATCATCAATATTATTTCCACTTGTATATTCCACATTCGAATTGTTCAAAAAATTTTTTAAGTCTAAGTCTATATTTTCATTCTGAAAGTTGTTGGAATGTAAGTCAAAAACACCATTCGCACATTCAATGTGAAAATTATCCAAAAAATTTAACAAGTCCAGATTCTCACTGTCATTATTAACTGTTGATAATTCATTGTTAGTGCTTCGATCATTACAATTTCTACGTATGTTAAAGTCTTTAAGATGATTCTTTCTCTTATGTTGCAATAATTCATACTTACACTGAAAAGTTTCACTGCATTCATCACATCTAGTTTGCATTAAAGTTTTTTTATGCATATTTCTTTTATGTTTTAAAAAATGTCGTCTGTTTGAAAAAGTATCAGTACATTCGTCACAACAGTATGTATGTAAAGTCTTTTTATGACTTTTTCGCTTATGGTTTGAAAAAGCATGTTTTGTTGTAAAGGTTATAGAACATTCCTCACATAGATACTCAGGTTTACGATAATGCACCCTCTTGTGTTTTTCCAATTCATACTTGTGTTTAAAAGCATCTTTACAAATAATACATAGATGTTCAGGTAAGACTTTTTGATGAAATAATCTCTTATGTTTAAATAAATCACACTTGCGATTGAAATTTTCAATACAATATTCACATTTGTATCTTATGGAAATTTTTCTATGGGTTTCCATATGTCTTTTTAAACGATGTAAAGTAACAAATCCTTTCTCACACACGTAACAAATATTAGGTTTAATATCATTGTGAACCTTGACATGTCTAGTAAGATAGGATTTTTTAAAAAATGGCTTCTTACAAGTTGGACAAATAAAAAGCTTAGATAACTTCTCATCCTCAAAACCTGATGAAGGGGTTTGTTGAACGGAAACGTGTGTCTCCTCGGACGTTAAAGTATTATTCATTTTGTACTTCAGTTTAGCGAAGTGTAAAAAATCACTCTAAAAGTAAGATTTTATAAACTACTAAGTATGAGAACTTAGACAACTCTACAGCGAGAAAAGAATGTAACTAATTCAAATTTTTTCTTCGTTCATCAGTTTTACTTAAGAATTTACGGCAAATTCTCTTATTTCATGCCAAATTTTTATAACTATCGCCAATATTAGTGGAAATTTAGCCAAATATTATCCCATACCTTGCTATAATACTCGAATCTTGTGGAAAATTCTAGTTTATCAACATGTCTAAACAGATAATTTGTACACTTTCACTCTGTATTTTTATGGATGTAGCATCTACGTTAAATATTTTAGGGAAAAAAATATTCTATGTTTTTTAACAGTTGATTATAGATTTGTCGAAACTTGTGGTTTAGTATTTTCAAAGAAGGTAGGTTGTTAATACTTAAAGTTTCAAGTTCATGATTTCATCATACATCTGCAGCTTCTAAATTCGATAAGTGTTAGATTTTTTATCTTACATTTTCAACCTAAAAAGAAAAAGTTAATTTTTCTGAGATAGAATTTGTATTAAAATAATTTGTGTAAAAATTTTTCATTTACGAAAATTTCATTTATAAGCATATGTGTGAAAAACTTCAAACCCAATGACTTTTAAAAACTTAGTGCTTTGTAAAATAAGATGCGTTATTAACACATGTGAAACATTAAAATTGCATACTTCATAATTTTTAAAATACTTACAATCTCTTAAATTGGTAAGAATGAGTTTTTATCTCACATTTTCATTCTTATCATTAGAAAAAATAAGTTTCATATATTTTTATTCTAAAAAATAAGTTAATTAATTTCTGAGATGATATTTTTTCTGAAATACTTTGTGTAAAAAATTTTTCATTTACAAAAAATTTCAGTTTATAAGCATATGTCTGAAAAACTTCAAACTAAATGACTAAAAAACTTAGCACTTTGTAAAATAAGATGTGTTGTTAACACCAAAATTGTTGACTTCGTGATTTTTTCGAATACCTACAACCTCTTAAGCTGGTAATTTTGTGATTTTATCTTACATTTATAATCTTATTATTGTGAAAATAAGTTTCTTATATTTTTATTCAAGAACAAGTTATCTAAATTTCTAAAATACTTTGTACAAAAATATTTTAGTAAAAATAAGTTTCTTATATTTTTATTCTAAAAATAAGTTAGTTAATTTCTGAGATGATATTTTTTCTAAAATACTTTGTGTAAAAAATTTTACATTCACAAAAATTTCAGTTTATAAGTATAAGTTTGAAAAACTTCAAACTAAATGACTTTAAAAAAACTTAGTACTTTGTAAAATAAGACGCGTTATTAACACGTGTCAAACATTAAAATTCCATACTTCATGATTTTTCAAATACTTGCGGTCTCTTAAATTGGTAAGAATGAGATTTTACCTTACATTTCATTCTTATCATTAGTAAAAATAAGTTTCTTATATTTTTTATTCTAAAAATAAGTTAGTTAATTTCTGAGATGATATTTTTTCTAAAATACTTTGTGTAAAAAATTTTACATTCACAAAAATTTCAGTTTATAAGTATAAGTTTGAAAAAGTTCAAACTAAATGATTTTAAAAAACTTAGTACTTTGTAAAATAAGATGTGCTGTTTAACACCAAAATTGTTGACTTCATAATTTTTTTTCGAACACCTACAGTCTCTTATGCTGGTAATTTTGTGATTTTATCTTACATTTACAATCTTATTATTGTGAAAATGCGTTTCTTATATTTTTAGTGAATTTTTCAGTTTTTTACATTGATCAACTTATTTTTATTTTTATTTATTTATTTTTTAAAGATGAATTTTACTTCAAATAATTTTTTCTTAAACAAAATTCCCATTTAAAGTTCTTTATTTACTTTGAATTTCACATTACATACATACATTTTTCTTGAACATTGTTCTTTTACAGATTGAACTGAACATAATTCAACATAGCAGATAATATTTTTACAATTTTCATATTATGATCGAGTGATAAAACTCCACATTCTTTGAAAAAATGATTTTTTCACTTCTTTGACTTTTATACATTCTTGATTATCAATAATCCAACTACCTAAATACTTCTGGAAGATATTAAAAAATTTTATCCAAAGTATGATAAACTCTCCAGATCTCTTAAAGCGCTTTGCCATAAGTTCACTTGAAAATACTAAGTAAATTACAACTTTATCCCAATTAATTTCATTTTTTATCATTTCTTTTAAAACAATATCTAAACAGGTATAAAAATTTTCATCAGATAACATATCAACATTTTCATAAAGTTGATTGCTAATTTCTGAATTGATAAATTCATTCATTCGAAATTTAAGCTGATTTATAATCCCTAGTTCTGATTTGCGTAGATGTGATCTATTGAATATATGAATAAATGTATTTAACAAAATAATATCTGTTCTGACATCCATCTTGAAAAAATAATTTTTATGTAGTACTGAATTCAGGTTAAAAAACAGATGTCTTCACTCACGCAAAAATAAGTTAGCATGTGACAAAATTTTACTCCACTCGAAATTAATACTAGGTGTTTCTCACCAAATCCGAATTATCGCCAAATACTCTAAAATTTTTGTAGATATATCCTAAAATTTATTTAAAATCATGCCAAATTCTTATTTTTACGACCCTATTTCTGATTTTATTGGTAAAATTTCACGGGTTTACACTAAAGAAATGTAAGGGTGTAGTCTAATATGTGAAGGATTATTCGAAAAAGTTACAAATTATATCTAAAAAACTTTTGATTTTCTGAAGTTGTAATGAATTTTTTGTAGCGATTTGTAAAAATCTACTGAAAATGTCTATTATTAAAAGTTATTATATTCCCATATTGTATATCAAATAATCAATAAGATTCTTCTAAAGATAGAAAGAAATGAATTTATATTTTTAAAACGTCTAACAATAATCAAATTTAAACACGGTTAAAGGTAGCGACAAAACTGGTATTTTTCCTCCTCTTTCTTGTATTGAATGTACAATAGCATCTCCCCCGATTCTAAGAAAATGCTTAAAGGGATGGTCACCTTCTTCCCTAAAAACATTGTGACGTCACCATTGGCGAATTAAGTCGATCTTTATTCTATTTAGTAAAAAAATATATACAGTTTAAAATGGATGCTAGTTAGTATTCACAATTAAAAAAATCTTTATGATGAAAAGTATTTTTTTAACGAACTTTCTTCAATTAAGTAATTAATAAGAAATTTTAATCACTCTTTTTAGTTATCTTTCAAAAAACAATTCTCGTCTTTCATTCTAATTTAATTTCACTTATACATTTGAGATTTTAAACATCTTTTAACTTAATTTTCACATACATCATCTTTTTTCATAAAATATTAGCGAATTTTGCAAGATCTTCAATTATTATTTTTTAATTATTCTGTAATTAATATTATTTAAATAGTTGAGTCGTTCTCAAACATTTGTATTCTTAGGTTTAAAAAGATCTGTGTAGGTATATTTCTAAAGAACAGTGGTTAAAGTACTTGTAAACTACTGTTTCCTCACTTCAAACAGGCGCCGGGTTCGAATCTCAGTCAGGTGTCTCTATTGCTACACTTTCTTTCATTATTTATACTTAATTTTAACTCTCAATGTCATTTTTCATAAAACATTCGTAATCTTTTAGAAGGAAATGCTTAATTAATACTTTATTAATTATTATTCTGTAAATTTATATAATTTAAATGGTTGAATCGTTCGAATCTCAGTCAAAATCTATGTTTCTAAACTTTCTTTCGTTCTTTATACTTAATTTTTGCTTTCATTGCCTTTTTTTCGGAAAATAATTGACGATTTTTTACAAGAAGATCCTTAATTAATATTTTTCTTAATTATTATTCTCTAATTAATATCATTAAAACGATTGAATTCTTTTCGGACACTAGCATTCATAGTTTAAAAAGAACAGTGCAGACATATACTATAATTATCACTCACACACACGCGAAAACTACTGAAATATTTTTACTGCAAGGTACCGGGTTCGAATCTCAGTCAAAATCTATGTTTCTAAACTTTCTTTCGTTCTTTATACTTAATTTTTGCTTTCATTGCCTTTTTTTCGGAAAATAATTGACGATTTTTTACAAGAAGATCCTTAATTAATATTTTTCTTAATTATTATTCTCTAATTAATATCATTAAAACGATTGAATTCTTTTCGGACTCTAGCATTCATAGTTTTAAAAGAACAGTGCAGACATATACTATAAAAATCACTCACACACACGTGAAAAGTACTGAAATATTTTTACTGCAAGGTACCGGGTTCGAACCCCAGTCAAACCTCTCTATTTCTTTCATAGTACATACACATACGCATTCGTATATTTTATTCATTCCTTTTTTATTTCTCAATTTTTTAAATTTTTAATTAATTTCTTAATTAACCTCCTAATTAACCTCTTAATTAACCTCCTAATTAATTTCCTAATGACTCACAAACAATATCCTACTTTTTACCTTATACCGCAAACATCGCTTTAAAACCATCGTCACCTTTTACAATAAATCATTCATTAATTTTTTTAATTAAATTTCTTCATTAATACCCTCGTCACGTTTCACGATCAAGTTAGAGGATGTCTCAAGGTCAACGTCAACCCATCTAGACCCCTCAGGGGGTGGTGCGGCACCCGCACGACTTGCCGGTGCACCAGTGCACCCGCCTCATGCCCTAGAACCGGCCTTTTCTACCTACTATCATCAATCATTTGAATGAAACAAATAACATGAAGTTGAATATATATATATGTATTTATTTACCAAGATATTTATTATTTATTGCTAATAATTAATATTGTATGCAAGAACAATTTGACTTTAAATTGAGAACAGAATATAGTATGCAATATTAAATTCATATTATTTTTGCTAAAAGTTGTTTTGAAAAAAATTGGTGTCAAACATTTAATAATAAAAAAGTCATTTTTTTATTACATACTATTATCAACCATTTGCCAAAATTATTTAAATTAAAAAAAATATTTATTTAGAACAGGAATTAAAAATAAATAAATAAATAAATAATAACAGATAAACGAGAAACCTTTAAAATTTTTTAATTTATCTCATTAAAAAGTTTAAATATAAAAAAAAGTATTAATATTATTTTTTATTGTTCTAAGATAGATATGATGTTGCAAACGATAATTTAAAAAACATACCTTAAAATTCGGATTTCTTTCAAAATCCCCATGGATAGCATTTTTCTATATCTTTCTTAAATTGACGTCCTTTGGAAATCCAAATACCTTCTGAACCATCTTTAAGGAAAAATAAATTATTACTATTAATTATAAAATATTAATATGAGCTTAATGTTAAAAGTGTATGTAAACAACTATAGCTTAGACAAATTAAATATACTTACTTTTATAATACAACGATAGGTAAAACTATCGTTGTATCGTACTATAATAACGTATTTTAAATTTTATACATTTTAAACAACTTTATAAATTAGAACAAATTCTAAATACGATTCATATTATTAGAAGGTTGCCGAAGCTTTAGAATTCTACAAATTTACAATTTACTATTCTTACAAAGCTTACAATAAAATAAAGTATTTAGCACTTACTTTTCGCTGTAAACTCGATTCGCTGATTCTGATTACTAAAAAAATCTCTCGTTCTCTTTCTAAAATGAAAATTACTCTAACGACAATTGCAGTATCCCGCCAAATGCGATGAGTTTATTGTTTATTTTTCGGTTTCGGTTGACTAACACAGCTTGTCAATAGGAGACAAAAAATAAATAACAAAAAAAAAAAAAAAAAAAAAATAAGAAGAACAATGTTTAGCTTTTGGACTAGCCAAACAATTTTTTCTTAGTCAATTGACAAAACGGGAACAATTTTTTTTTATTCTCTCATCTGACTAACCGGTCAAATTTGAGGAAAATGAAAACTGTACCTGGGAAATTAGTCATCTGACAAGTTTTAGAGGCAAAACGGATCATCAGACGAAACACATTAAAGATACATGGTAAAATAAAACGACTTTTGTGTCTCATGACTAAATGGGATTGTCAGGTAGTGTTTTGATTGTTTAAAATTTTGCGTAATTTTGTGCAAATTTGTCAATGTACTTGACAAACGTTTAGTGTCACAAAGATGGCATGTCTCTTGACAAGTTTCGATTTTTCATTTTTCTGTGAGTGGCAACTTAACCTTGAAACTCGCAGAAGGGCGGGCATGCGCAAATAGGATATGGGAGCGGTGAGGTGACGCTGTTGTCGACGTGCAGAGTGCAAAAAACAGTCGATCTGCTAAGAAGAAGGGTAATTGTTGTGTGGCGTTAAAGTGAGGAGTTTCGTTTCCATCGCTCTAAAGCATGTTTTCAAAAGGTGATCAGCGGTCGTGGCTTAAAATCGAAGTATTCGTGCTACTGTCCTATACAGTAAAGCATTTGTGCCACAGGCTTCCACTAATCCTCCATAGCATTCTGTTGCATTTTTGCCACGGGCAACTTCGATTTAAACCACGGCCGCTGATCACCTTTTGAAAACATGCTTTAGAGCGATGAAAACGAAACTCGTTACTTTAACGCCACACAACAACTACCCTTCTTAGCAGATCGACTGTTTTTTGCACTCTACACATCGACAACAGCGCCACCTCACCACTCCCATATCCTATTTGCGCATGCCCGCCCTTCTGCGAATTTCAAGGTTAAGTTGCCACTATTTAATTTACAACCCTTGTATATATACATATACATCTAGATTTCCATATGATTCTTTACTTATTTTAAAAAGTAACTCATGAATATTTTAAAATAAAATTTCTATTTTTATTTATATATAATTTTTTTTTTCTTTTAACTTCATTTTCCATAGGGGTAGGAAAGGGTATGGTGTTAATTATTGCTTCACATTTTTTTTTTTTTTTTTTACTTTTATCAAAAATTTATATTAAAAAAAATATGTTAAAACTTATAATTAAAAAGAAAAAATAATAATAATAACATAGTTCTTGAAGAGGAATTTATAAAACAAAATTCAGAGGGAAAAAAAAAAGTCACGGCCAAATTACAAACATGTTTTTAAAGTTACGAAGGATATTTATACAGTTGAACCTCGTTAACGTGAACTACTTTTAACATGAACTGTTTCCACAATCTCCGTCAAAATGAAGATTAATTTAGTCATATGAAGATTAGTTTCTGATAGCATGAACTACTGATAACATGAACAGATTTTTTATCCCCTTTGAGATTCACGTTAACGAGGTTCGACTGTATATAGAAAAAATAAATAAATAATAAAATTTTCGGAATTTTTCAAATCTGAAAATATATCCGAATCTTTCAAAAGTTAGTTTTCGACGATAAAGGATTAATTAAGCATCATATACATAGACTTTGCCATTACTGAATAATACAGTAGCAACAAATGATGTAATATTTTATTATTTCTTCTGATTATTTCTCCATATGTTTAGAATTTAACTGCATTATCATTACTGTTATTGGCCACTAAAAGGCTGATTGTTAGTTATGCATGCAGCAATGCTGAAAATGCATTAATTTTGTTATTAATTATTGATCTACATTCAATCCGGTCGAAATCGGTTTTAATAATCGAATAAATCTGACAGACTACAATTTTTAAACTGCGTTAATCTAGGTATACACTAAGCTTGCGCAAATAATTTAAAAAATGGTGGTTGTTACACACACACACAAAAAAAAAAAGTGATAATAATTTATTAGATTGTGTAATTTCTTCCCAGATTTATTTATGTATAATCATAACGTTTGGAAAAAAAAAAATAATTCGAAACAAATTATTTTCAAGTAATTATTACGACGGGCTCCATTCAAAAGTTTCTTACGTAATGTAATAAGAAAATTTCTAATTAATATTAAAAATAAAATAATAAATCCAATTGCAGTAATGTATAACGCAATAGTGAAAGAAGAAAGAAAGAGAATTGGGACAATTGCATGTAAACCCAAATAATTTAAATATTTGAAAATTAAGTACTAGTTTGCTGAATTGCTGAAGAAAGTCATAATTTTTCAAAATCTTTTACGCCTTTCGAATTTTATTTGTTTATTTATTTTTTATTTGAAAACTTTATTATTTGTATTCGAAAAGTTAGAGTTGAAATGTTATTGTGTGAATAAGCTTTGCTTGTCTGGGAGTATGATGGAGTAGGAGATTTTATATTTATTAACCTCACAATTAAGCTATATAACTAAATTTTTTAACTATCTAATTTAAAAAGGCGACGAACAGTTTAAAAATTAAAACCCTGGCCAAAATTCCAAAAACTATTTATTAGAAGTTAAAATTAATTAGTCTAAAACAAGAATTTTTTAGTTGTAGTTGCTAAAACAAATAAATAAAAAGTTGAAATATTGACAAGTTTGTGTTAAAAAATAAAAAAAGCAATAATTTTAGTATTACTTCATTTAATTGATAATATTATCTACAATATATTATCGTATAATTCTCCTAAGCTGGTATTCTCCTAAGCAGATCAATTTTAAAAGTTATTTAATGACTATGTTTATGATGTTTTTTCGTGAAATGCGTGAATATTTATATATATTTCACTAATGCTTCTTAATAAAAAAATTTATTCTCCATTTCTTTTTAAATAATTTTTCCTTATATGAAGAGATTTAAAAGCCCTATTTTTTTTCTTCCTTCTTTTCTTTTTTTAATTACAAAACGCTACAGTGTTTCGCTCATTACTTCAAATTGACTTCTTACCGATTCTAATGATTAACACGAACTGCTATCATTTTTCTTAAAATGCCCGTGGAAAACTTCTTCACTTCAATATATTTCTTATTTATTCAAATGCGTTGTTGACTGTTAATTAACACATTATCGTCGGTCAATATCTGAACGTTATTTACTTCTGAATTTACCATACACCTGTTACGAATAAAAGTTATTTCCCAAGTGAAACAGGTGGTTATCTTTCCAATTTCACTTTTATATCAAGAGCAGTCATATGACATGAGTCATTCGGGTTCATTATTATGCCGATTACTAAGATTGAGTTTGTAAAGTATTTGAGCACGAGGGACTTTTCAGATCATTTTCAATCGATATTATTAAAAATTAGTAATTTTATGCTCCATCTGCATGTATACTTTGTGCGCGCATAGATATCTTTCCCATGTGTGCGCTAGATTTTAACATTTTCTTATTGTTTGAAAAATTTAAATGCACTATTCCTTTTAGAATGAAACAGCAATTTGTCTATTTGTCTGACTATTATACAAATAAATAAATAAAAAAAAAAGAAAGAAATGAATGATAAAATGTGTCGTATGTATTTGTACAATATGATAAACAGGAATGACACTGTGACTTAACATTGATCCAATATTTACGAATAATAATTTTTCCTTTATTCAATTGCAGAAAATCATAAGAAATTGCCGTGTGAAAATAGTGGTTCGAAAGCTGTGCCAGCAGACCACCTTTCTTGTAAATATTCTGAAAAATCAGCAATTTTTGTATAAAAATAATAAACATTTACAGTCGAAGGTCAATATTTTTAATTAAATAATATGACTTACAAATAATCTTAAGGGTACAGGGAACATCTCGACAGGTTAAATGAAGCAATTTTTGCAAAAGATTCAACGATTTGTATTTTGCTTAAAAATATAGATGGAACTGAGATTTTTTCCCCCACAGTTAACATGTACATTATAGCCCATATTTAAAGCAAAATAATAATTAGCTGAATAAATTAGTTTTCTAGAGATAATTCAATTTTTATATGTCAATATGAAAATTCTTTAACATTATGCCCATTCGGTACACTTTTCTAAAAATCTATTGAGTTTATCACCTTAAAATTTGGTATGGTAGCAGAAAATGTACTACTTGAGAATAATAAGCAGCAATTTTAAGTTTGGTTGAAAAGAAATAATATTAAATTTTTTTTTACTAAATAACTTTGAAAATCCTAAAAATTTTCAAAACTTATTTCTCATTATTTCCAAACATTTTTCACCCAGATTTACATTGTTGGGTATTTTTATAGAAATAAATTAGTTACACAATTTTTGAAAATTTCAACTCTCTATCTTAAATATAATTTTAGAAAAATATTAAAAAATTTTCATATAAGTAGACATATAAAAATTAATTATCTCTAAAAAAACTAATTTATTCAGCTAATTAATTTCTTTTGCTTTAAATATAGGCTATAATGTGCATGTTAACTGTGGGAAAAAAAAAAATCTCAGTTCCATCTGTATTGAAATCATTCTATTGGGAGGTTTGGATAACTTTAATAACACACCTGGTTGTCGGACCACCAGTTCCATCTGTATTTTTAAGTAAAATACAAATCGTTGAATCTTTTGCAAAAATTGCTTCATTTAACCTGTCGAGATGTTCCATGTACCCTTTAATACAAGCCGAATTAATCTTAACCAGAGAGAAAATTGAGTGAGTCAGGAGTTGAACATGAAATTCTTCCATAAGACTGCGTCTGTATTCGCAGAACAGATAAAAAATTCAGAACTTGAAGTGATGGAAGAGTGCCGATTAGCTCTGGGGCACATCACGGACGCATTATGCCAAGTTCGATTCCTGGTCTGGTCAGTTTTTCAGCGCTTAAAATTTACTCCGCCTTTACGTCTGAAATATGTTATTTATCTGTAATCGAAATTACACATCCTAATTAAACATTTGCAGTTAATATTAACTAAACATTTCTCAAAATATAACTACACATTATTGGAGACTACTAATACTTGGAGTCTATTGATAATATATTTGTTTATTATTAAAACTATTTCTAATGATAAATTCATCTATTCATTCATACTCCAACTTTTGTAAAATATCAAAATCTTGGAAATATGAATCTACCATATTTATCAGCATAGATACTCCTTTAAAATTTCCATACTTTTCTGCTTTTTATTATTATTATTATTATTATTATTATTATTCTTTCTTTTTTTTTTTTTATAGTCATAGTAAAAAGAAATTGAAAACATGGATTTATGATTAACGATTGAATAGTCCTAAATAATATAGATGGAGCATTAATGATTGAATGATCATAAATCATATAGATTAACAATTAATGATTACAAGCTTCACGTTTACATTATTAAATTCGTGATCCATCTAAATTTCCTGTGATATGAGTAACAAAAAAAAAAAAAAAAAAAAAAAAAAAAATACACCTCATTTTTAAAAAAAATAATTTTCTCTTTAACTTTTATTTCCTACTATTATTTATTACTCGGTATCGTGTGAAAAGTTCAAAAATCATTGAACTGTGATTTATTGTGCTCCTAATAAATCATGGAAATGACATTTTCTCTAAACTTAATATATTTTTTTAGTTTTCGGAAAATTACTTAAATTGCGTTCGAGCTCTCATTTGATTCTAGTTTTTTAAAAACCTTTAAACGTAGTCTTTCGGGTATATTTACTGTAAATCGGTTGAAATCATTGTCATAGCAGTCATTATAAGAATTTTAACTCGAAAAGAAATTGGTGTCAATCAGTAGTTAAACGAATTACTTCTAAATAAGGTAATAAAGAAAAATAGTCATTGTTCACCTAAATTCGTCATTTGAACAACATGGTCAGTCTAATTCTCTATTGTATTGTAGGCGTTTATTGCCACCCTTGGAAAGTTTTGATTTTAGGCGACTTAAGTTATGGATAGCCTTGATATAGCCTATATCGATTTCGACAACGCCCTATTTTTTAAAAACTTTCTTGACATTTTTAATAAAATATTACGTAATTTGGTAATAGCTGCATGATTAAAAGTGTATAATATCTCATGTAATAGAGTTTTAAAAAAGCAACGGAATTTAATATTGAATGTATCTTTGATTTTTAAAAGGTTATTTCTATGATATTTTGATTCTTCAGCGCTTTTCTTGAAACTTTTTATCGCACTTACTCAAATATTGTATCTCATATTGAGAAATTTTTATTTTATTAATTCATCAACCATGAAATTAATTCTAGATAAAGTGGAGTGTAGGGTTGATTTTTTATATCAACATGTGAAAAATACCAGAGTCGGGAATCGAACCCGAGTCCTACCCTGGCTGATAAACAGCTCGGCGTTTCTCACATCTTTCTTCACATGTGCGTTTGCAGACACTGTGCCCCTACCAACGGAAAGTACATGAGAAATGCCGAGATGGTTATCAGCCAGGGTAGCTCAGTGGTAGAGCAACCGCACGTTAAGCGGAGGCCCGGGTTCGATTCCCGGCTCTGGCATTTTTCAAATAGTTCGTATAAAAAAACAACCTTACACTCCACTTTATCTAGAATTGTGTCTCATTGACTGCAAAATATTAGTATAAGTTGAACCAATGTAAACCGTAACTGAAAATTTGCATATAATGTAAAAAAGCAGCCAGAAAGAAGCGTTAAATACAGCATATTTAAAAGCAAAGCATATATTATGGACAATATCTAGTTTCAGAGGTCTGCTTAGTCTAAACATTTTAAGACCGGGTCCTCGTGGTAATAATCTTAACTATAGTAGTAATAAACCTTATTTATAAAACTGAACTGTTGAGAACTATATAACAGGCTTTCTAATACTTTATATACATAAATTTAGAAATTTAAACTTTTTGGAGCAAAAGAGAACACCTGTGCAACTAACACCTGTATGCTAGCTGATGGGAGGAAATGTCATCTCTTTTCCAGAGCAATACATCCTTTTTTACCTTGTTGCAGCGAAACTGAAAACCACCCGGAAATTATCTGAAGCAATCACACTTCTCATTAAAATTATTAACTTATAATAATAAATAGTTTTAATTCGAGAATTAAATAAATTTTCAAAAATGTTATATATACATATATATAACTATATATCTATATGGACTCTTTATCGTTCGACGAAAATATTAAGGGTTTTTTGAACTAATTCTAAAGAACTCAAAAATAAATAAAGCTAAAATAAAAATAAGGGAAACAAATACTATTTGGTCTTTCTATCAGAAGAAGTCCATTGGCGGCCGAGCGGTTCGGCGCTCAAAGCTGGTAGAGTGAGGAGCCGGGTTCTATCCGAGGTCGCGCTTGTCGGTTTAGCCGTTTGGAGTTTTTCGTAATTTTCTCCGAAACTTACGTAAATACGGGCTAGGACTCAAGTGCAGTCAATCGGCCTTATTTCCTACAACCCAACCCTATGAGAAAGAAACTATTTAAAACAAATGCCTACCGAAGTATTTTTAATTAATTACCAAGTATGTCAAAAAAATAAAATAAAATAAAATAAATAAATAAAAAATAAATAAATAAAACTATTTAACCTAGTTTCAGATAAAGTATAAAACTTTCTTTGGGTAACACACTCTTTTTAGTAAAACTGACGAAATATTTTTCGGTTTTGTACGATATATTTCAATTTACCTTGATGAAAACTAGTTTTTCGCGCTGTTTTTATTGGAACAATTATTTCTTTTGTTTTTACCTATTAAAACCGAATTCTTTTTATACAAAAACTTGCTAGTATAAAAAAGTTTGATCTTATTAATCTTTGCTGCATTTCTTTACGATATAAAGGAATCCAGGTCGAAGGTTTACGCATACGGTTGTCGTTCAAAGTACAATCAAAACTGCTTACAACGAAGTCGAAAGAAATAGGAAAAGTTTTACTTATAAAAATTTTTACTTACGAAAGTTTCGATAATATAGACTTCCTTACCATACTCAAGAGTTAAGTGGACATTACATAGATAATACATATTGGGCATTACATAGATAACAATGACTAATCGTGTAAAATGCATAATAACAATATCTGTTATTTTCGTAAGCAAAATTTAATTTTCTTGTAGTATTTTCTCAGTTTTCTTTTTAAAATTACATTATTAAATGTTAAATATTTATTAATTTATCAGAAAAATTGCGTTGTATGCTCGGTTCCCCAGCAAAGTATCAATTTTTAGTTTAAAATAAACACTTTGTATACGCAAAAAAAAAAAAAAAAAAAAAAAGAAACTTTTTTATTACAAGATAATAAAATATCAATTAAAATACACATTTAAAAACAATTAAAATATAGACGTTTCGAACTCCTCCGAGTTTATTCATCAGTATTAAAAACAACACATTATGCAACATTACATACATACTCAAAGAGTTTATTTCCGAGTTTCCACATCAGTATTAAAAACAACATATTATGCGAACATTACATAGATACTCAAAGAATTTATAGTAAATTCTTTGAGTATGTTAACACAGATGAGGAAATTCGGACGAGTTTCGAAATGTCTATATATTTTAATTGTTTTTAAATGTATATTTTAATTGATATTTTATTGTCTCGTAATAAAAAAGTTTTTGTTTATATATATATATATATATATAATTGAGACGGTGGGATGTTTGTGTATATTACTTGTATAGGTACATTAAATAATAATAATAATAATAATAATAAAGAAAAAATTAGCTTTATGAAAAATCAAATTTTACAGTTGTTTCAAAGTATAAGTACCCCAATTTTTCTTTTCCTTTCCTTTAATCGCTCATCTTTCTTCATCTTTATATTATCTCTCGTCTGCTTTAAAGGCTGATTTAATGAATTTTTCCAACAGCATATAAAGATTGGAGATTCAAAGGGGAAAAAAAAATCGTTTTTAAAATGTTTAACCAAAAGATCAATCTAAAATACATTTTTACTATAATTTCTTAGTTATCAATTAATTCAATAACACTTTTTTTTGTTTATGTATTTATTTTATTTATTTTAAAAAATATATTTATATTATATATATATATATATATATATATATATATATATATACACACTAAGCGACAAAGAAAAAAAAAAAAAATTGCTGCACTTGGATATTTTCCTTTTCACCTTCTACAACCGCCAATTTTATTGTTTAAAAAGCAAATTTTCGAACAGATTTTATTATGTTGTCCTCCACATGCACTTTAGCACTGAGTCCAGTGTTAAAAACAAAATGCAATTGTCAGAACAATTGTAATTTTAGAAATTATTTAAAAAATGGTAAGAATAAGGCAGTTAATGATGCCACAAAAAGTATTAATTTTTGAAGGAAAATCAAAAAATATTTTAATACATGAGATAGCAAAATAATTAAATGTTAACGAAATATTGGTAATATGGTTTTTAGCAAGATTTTTTGGCCGTTTAACCTGGAAATTTGGCTTTAGGCGGCCTGGCGGCCATGTTGCTCATCCAAGCGAGATGGCCGTAAATTAAAAAGTCATTGCGTATAAAATCGGTTTGTATTACATTTAGAACATAAAAGAGATTCAGAAAAAGTGTTTAGCAGCATAATTTCTTTAACTACAGTGCAGCAACTATTAAACAAAGCAGGTTTAAAATGGCAGAAAATTTGAAAAAATTCCATTCTTAGTGAAGAGAATTTGGAATGCAAGCCCTCAGATGGCTAAAAAAAAAAAAAAAAAAAAAATGATTAGTTAATTAATGGGCTGAACTAGTTCTTTCTGATGACTCAAGTTTAACTTATTTCGAGCTGAAGAAAACAAGCAGATCTGACAACGAATATATCACCGACTTAATGAAAATCGCACTTTTAAAACCGTGACACATTCTCCGTACATTATGGTACGGAAGTGCATAACTTTTCAAACAGTCGGGCAAATTTTTATGCTCAAAATTTCATCAATTAACTCGAAATAAAACACAGTTTTTATAAAAGTGGTCCCTGACAGACTACTTTGGAGGTATCTTGGACATTTCCGCAAACAGCATTTCAAGATGATAATGCACCTTACTACACGGCGTCGTGGTAAGTTTATTCACTTCAAATTGTCAAAATTTCCTATCCACTCCCATGAAAACATATAATTCTGTAAGTAATCATATCTTTATTCACTTTAAGTTAAATCCCACAAAAGATATAGTAGATTTTCTTCTTTACCATACATGGAAATAGTCCTAATCGCAATCCGTTCGAAAATGTTTCGTCTATAAAAAGGCAGGGGAGAGGGGAGAGGGGAGAGGATTCGAAATTTGCAGCCTATAACTCTGCCAGAACTAGAAAAAATTATTTGTGATATTTGACTCATTGAAATTTCTGAGATTTATATTAAAACACTGTATAATACTATGTCATTGTGCATTAAAGCAGTAATTCCATATAAAGGTGGAATTAACCCAATACAGAATGCATATTTTTAATAAAAAATTGCTTAGATCTAACAAATAAATAGTTTTATTTCATATATCGAAATATAACTTGTTTATTTCATGTAATAAATCATAATAGAATACAGAGTGTATGGTTATTGCAATATGTTTAAAACGAAAGATTTATGCAGATTCTTATAAAGTAATTCGTAGAGTGTAATAAAGCGAATTATTATATCGAAAATGTACATAGGTATCATTTCATACTTTTGGTGCTACGCAAACAAGACAGTTTTATTTGTTTCAACCCTTAATTTTAAAGTTATTACAAATAAAAAAAGTTATAAGTCATTTTTACTGTAGTGTGGCTTTTTTTCTTCTTCTTCTTTTTTTTTTTTTTTGTCGCTTACTGTATATAATATATATATATTTATTAAAATATGTATGCATATATACCGGATGATAAAAAAGACACAGAAAAAAAAATCATTATTTAAAAAGTACTCACTGTAGCTCTGTGCGGTTTTCACTGAAATGTACAGACAAAAATAAGATTTTTTTTTTTTTTTTTTTTTTGTAATGTAAGAAATAATATTAGTTATATTTTTCACCAACAGATCGCGCTGTATTCGCAGTATTCTCTCGCATTTTAAACAGATTCGTCTGATCACATTGCAAATACTGAAACTGAAGCCTTCTTAGGAGACTTTCCAATGTACAACGTCTGACGGTCATTCTAATAAATGACGGCCATTATTATATTGAGCATTTATAGTCCTAGTTACATTGTTGAATATACTGCACCATTGTAAAAAAGTAAATTTGCAGTTATAACGCTATCTTATGAAGAAAATTTAAACTAATTTGATAATAAATCTTTTGTTATTAAAAAATATATATATATATATATATATATACATTTCAGTGAAAATTGTATAGTGATTGCATTCATCTGTACTTTTTGAATAATAAAATTTTTATTTTTTCTGTGATTTTTGGATCACCCTGTATAATATAAAGATGGAATATAGGAAAACATAGAAATTTTCCTCTTAAAGTGAGAGCTAATTACCTATTTGAAAGATATTTTACTCTATTTCTTCTAATACATGCCCTTCTGGATCTTCTGGGATCTAACTGATTTATTTTTTAAGGCAATTTATTTTTATTAACTGAATTTTTTTAAGGAATTTTTTTTTCTCCCTCATATTTTTCTCCTCGGACATATTTAATTATAACTAACTAAGTTAACTCGTATAATAACTTGGGAATGTGTTAACTGTGAACATAATGGATATCAATTTTGTGTTAACCGTAACTTCTATTATAATTGCAATGTCTATTATAAATTATTAGCGACAATTAAACATTGTTATTATAGTTATTATTTTTAAACGAAGCAATAATAATTTTTAAATTCCAAAATGGAAAGTAATTTGTAAAATTTTAATAAATGTTTTCACAAATCTACTTTTTCTCACAATACCAACATTGGAATTAAATTTAAAATTTTCCTTAAAAAAAAAAAATAATAACATAGAAATTTTTTTTTCATTTAAATTTGGTTTTGATTAAAAAAAAAAAAAAAAAAAATTAAAAAGTAAATTACTGATTTTTTCCATTTTGTTACACCAAAATGGAAAAGATTTCTATGTTAAATGAAGATACACTTGACCTCTTGTTAATGTACTCTACAATATAATTCAAAGGAGAAATAAATAAATAAAACTCCCACACGACTAAAATCTGAAAATGCTACGTATAAATTGCTTATAAAACCAACAAAAATCAATATTAACCCAAAACATTCCTCTCTTCTTTTTTATAAGATAAAAACTAGTTGTAAGTCGGGTTTGTTTTGTTTTGTTTTTCTTTTCCGTTGAATTTCTTATGGTTGCATATTATGTACCTTAAAATATATATACATATTATTTCAGAATAGTTTTTTTCTTATTTTCATTCCACATTTTCCATTTTATTGTAAACTTGAGAAAAAAAAAAAAAAAAAAAATTATCCAGCTAATGATATTATTCACAAATCAGTGTGAGAAAAATTTAGAGAAAATTCAGAGGAATTTTCAAGGATTCGGGTTAATTTTAATTAACAATGGAATTCTAACATTCGGCGATATCTCTGATTGTAGTTTCTAATCGTTATTTTTATTTTCTTCAAAACAGAAAATAATTTTCTCTAACTTTAAGCAGATTTGTCATTGAAACACAAATTACTACAAATACTTTTCTGAATATATGTCATATCTCCCTTTCTGCGACATGGTATACAGTTTAACCGAATCCTAACCTAGATTCCATGCATTTCCCGCTCCCCCCCCCTTTTTTTTGTGTGTGTGTGTCTTTCAATTAAATATGCAAAGTGACTTATGCACACCTATGTGACTGACTCTTTTCTAATTTTCTTGTTCAGAAATGTGAATTAGAAGAATCAGAAAATAGTGAAACTGGATTTGGGACAAGCTTTTATAAAACACGGGTCAAAATATCTGCAACACATTTTAAAAATGTATTTTGAACGTATATATACATTTTAAATAAAAATAAAAAAATTTACCATCAATTTATAGGCATTAGAATACAAAACTTTTACCCTTTTAGAATAACGACATTATTCAATAAGTTAGGAAAGAAAAACAAATATACATTGAAAAAAAAAAAAAAAAAAGAGAGAGAGAAAGAAAGAAAAAGAAAAAAGAAACGTCTTAAAAAAAAAAAAAAAGTTGTGGATCACATAAGAAAAGATATTACGGAAGGCAAACGGCTTTGACCATTTTGGTGAATTCAAGATTTTACCGGGAGTGTGCACAGAAATCGAACTGACAGGCTTCTGAAAAATAGTTTAATAATGGTAATCTCCTTGCCGGTAGTAAAAATATTGTAAAAAGAAATGGCTTTAATGGTTTTGGTAAAAATCAAAGATTATTATTATTATTATTTTAATAGCAATCAATCTGACTGTTTATCGTCCTCGAGAAAATTAGTTTATAATGATAACCCGCTTTTCGAACTGGTAAAAAAGTTATATAAAGCAAATTACTCAAAAATGCTGACGACTCGTCTTCCAAGAGCTCTTTGTTGCATAAAATTTGCTATTACGTAGATCAATATATTTAGTATTGTATAAACGTGTGTTAGATTCACTTAAAAGAAACACAAGGGCATTTATAAGATAATCACTAACTAGTATAAATTTTAATTGATTAGCCTTATATGTATACTTAAAAGTATAAAAGTGTTTAGAATGTGGTAAAGAATAATTTATTTTGCAATTTTATAAAAATTGCAAAATTTATTTAATAATTAATTGATATTTTTCCTTTTATAATACGCGCAAACACACACATATATACTGAAATCCTCAGTTCCAGATAGAAAACAATTTTGAAAAACAATGCAAAATCGAAGAACAGTCCTTTTTATTATGGTTAAAATTTAATGAGTTATACTTATTTAAGCTTTTTTTTTTTTTTTTTTTTTAAAGCAGGTAATTTTGATATTTTAGCCCTTTTTTTTAAGAACGATGATTAGTTCTTTAAATAATTCATTTTCTGAAGAAAAATAAAACATTCCGGGAAAATGTTTAGAATTCTCATTTATTAATATTAAACGATAACCTTTTTTTTTTTTTTTTTTGAAAAGAAAAGAATAATTTATCTTAAAAATATATTCACAAAGCTTTTACGAAGAAAGAAAAAAGAAGAAGAAGAAGAAGTGCATCTTGTGCTAAACGGTGTAGGTAAATTAGAATTCCTGGAAAAGCATTACTACTGCTTTCGGCTGGTCGTTGTGCAACTTCTACATAAATAAGTAAATAGTTTTTTACGAGTTTTTGATGATAGGTCGATGTTTATTTATTTACTTATTTTTTTGCTTACATAACATTCTAAAATAGCTTTCTCTCTTTCTTCTGTTTCCCTTTCAACTAAGTGTATGACGAAATTTCTCGAAATTTAAATTTATTTTCTGATTTTCCTAAAAATACCATTTCTTTTTTCTTTACTGTACATGTATGAAATCAACAAAATGGGAAAAGGGTAAGTATGATTTTAGACAATTTCGTCCTTCTAAAAATTCAGTGGGGAAAAAAAAAAGTCTCTGATGTTTTTTGTTTACGGAATGAATTATTTACATTTTCTTTGTTCGTTTTCGTAAAGAAAATATTTTTTGGATTTTCAAAACCTCTTCTATACAACAGCTAAATATTTAATATATATATATATATATAAAGCTGATTGTTTGTCTGTCTGGATTTTTAGTTCACTATACAAAGCTGCACCGTTCAACCGACCGCTACAAAAAGTGATATATACTTATTAATCAAGACAAAATGCCGTATATTTTAATATTTTCTTTTAAAGACTTCGGGAAATATGTTTGATGCATTTCTCTTTCCATTTTATACCTTTTTTCAGCTCTTTCATTGATTTCAAAATTCCATAAACACTATTTCAACCTGGGCAACGCCGGGTAGAACTGCTAGTATACTATAATATTAGTAAAATAGTACATAAAGGGATATTTTCCACGAGATATAAAGACATTTTAGGAATTTTTATTATTCAAAATATAAAAAAAAATAATAAAGCTTTAACATTTAAATTACATTTATTTACTGAATTACATTTGGTAAGACAAGAATTCAGCAAGCAAGTGAGCTTAAAATAATAATAATATTAATTAATTAATTAAAAAATAAAATTAAAAATTAGGATAAGTTTGCTCTATCAAAGAGTTAGAATCTATATTGTATGCATCACACTAACAAAATTATTATTATTTATTTATTTTTGTTTTTGTTCATTTCAGCATATTTACAGCATTAATATTAAGAAATGTAAAATATGTATTATATATATATATTTCCGTATAAAGAAATTTTGAAAAAAGAAAAAAAGAGAGATGTCAATAATTGGAAATATTTTCAAATGTACATACCGTAGAATATCATTAAGGTGCCCTCTCAATCTTGAAGGAAAATCGGGATATATTTGGGGAGGGGACGAATAAATGGTAAATATATGTAAAAATATAGAAATTTACATGTATATTCCATGTATCTTCCCATGTATGGAAAACACATATTATGCATAAAAATGATTTTAAAACAAAACATATATATATAGTTTTAAAGCTCTAATGATAAAATAAATAAATAAATAGATAAATAAAAATAAATAAATAAATAAAAATAAGTAAATAAATAAATAAATAAACAAATAAATACAGTAAACTCTTCGTTAACCGACATTTACCTATTCAGAAAAATTCAGAAAGCTTTTTTTTTTTTTTTTTTTTTTTCTTTTTTTTTTTTCAATAAATTATTTTAAAATATTTGCCGCTATTTTAGGAAGCTAACGAATTTCATTTTCAAATAATCAGTATCAGATTTAATATAATAAAATCAATGTTTATATATTTAGAAAGGTTAATGTTATAGAAGAAGTAAAAACGTAAAAAACTGTCGCGTATTCGGGTAGAGGGGGCGATTTTTCGGCATTTTAAGAACATATGAAATTTATGTGAAAAGCAGAGGAGGAGGGGGGGTGGGGCGTTTAATCAAGCGAGGGCGAAGTTGCGGTTTTTTACTGTATGTCGGTCTCATATTCCCAAATTTCAAATTAATGTATTAAATACGTTTTAGGTGCAAGTACCGCAGAAGATTACGAGATATAAACACAAGTTATGCACAAGGAAATTCGTATTCAAAACTCTTTTGTATGATAAAAAACATAACAGCGGATACTGTATTAGAAAATGCTAAATCATACTATTTTATAACATTGCATTTTTTTTTATTTATTATACTTTTTCCAGTTTTTTTTTTTTTTTTTTCATTATTTCCTAAAATTCAATCATAAAAGAAAAAGAGAAAAATAATTACGCTGCATTTGAAAATTGAATATACTTCATTATCAATTCCCATATCTCATTTCCCTCTTCCCTCTTACTTTCACATTATTATTATTATTATAATACTTTTTTGCTCCTAATTTCATAGCTGCCAACATCCTAATTAATATTCTGTAGTATTCTTAGTACCCACCTCTTTTTCTACACCATTTAAATTTTAGAATAATTCTCTCCAAATGTAATTACGATTAAGTAAGAAGAAAAACAATACTACGGATTGTTAATTAGCACGTTGGTAGCTATGTAATTTTAACCGCGATTCATCCGAACGAAATTCGTACACAATGTACGGTAGAGTTTCTGTTTTTTAACACCAGTACCTTAGAAAAATAATTATTCATAAAATTTTTGAATATCAAATAACAGGTTTTCAAAGAATGTGGTACAATATTACATATAAAAATAAATAATATTTTTTAAAAGTAGCTATTAAGTGATTAATCACTTTTTTTACTTTAACTTTCTTGCCTTCATTTAATAGTAGAAATGGCAACAAGTACGATTAAAATTTGTGATATTAGAAGAAAAGTTTCCCGTGGTTTGGTTCTCTAGTAGCCAAGTGGTCCTGCTCTCAAAGCTCGTAGACAGGAAGTACCGGGTTTGATCCCAGATCTTACTCGCCAGCCTAACCATACAGAGTTTACCGTGGTTTTCTCCGACACTTACATGAATTCAGGGTAGAATCTTTAAAAAGACCTCTGCAGAGGGCACACCACCCAGATTGAGGGCTCTTAAGTTAGTCTATTGGTTTTAGCCGTAAAACAAAAAAAAAAAAACAAAAAACAAAAAAAAAAACAATAGTCTCTTTTTTTTTCCTATGTGGTTCTACAGCTTTTTTTTTTTTTTTTTTTTTTTTTTTTTTTCCGCGCTGAAGTTAATTAAACCGGAATCTACAGTTTATAGCAAGAAGTTTTCGTGACCATTTTATAATGAGCATTAAACTATAATAAATACAATGAAAAAAATTGCTATTTTTAAATTTTACGATTAAACTTACACCGTGAACAAATAATGATTATCTGTTGTATGACTCACTTTTGCGTCATCTGCTGCAAAAGTCAACAATTTTATATTCACAAATGGAAGTGCACTAATAAATCCTAGTGGCACCAAGCGTGATGATCCTGTCGAAAACAAAAAGGAAAGACACAAGAAAAAAAAAAAAAAACAGTTTTAAAACAAATGCAGTGTTGCCAACTGTTTCTACGCTTAGGGACTTCAGTTTTCTTCAACATGTAAGGACGGAGTAGGGATTTTTGGTAAGTACCCTTTCTCTCCAAGACATTAACAAGATATCCTAAGGATGAAAGTACGTCCTATAGACATCCTCAGTACTAAAGTAGGGACTTTTATCATATATATATATAGAAATAGAAAATGTTTTATTTACATATGTTGAGAAATAAATATCTGAATATGCAGTCGGTAACAAAAGTATCCGAACACTAGCAAAAATTCCTATGTAAAAAGGTAGAGTTAATACTGTTTTGTTAAATAAATCCTTGTCGAATCATGTTCTTCGTCAGTGTAAGAACATGATTCGATAAGGATTTATTTAACAAAACCGTATGAAGTGTACTTTTTTACATAGGAATTTTTGCTAGTGTTCGGACACTTTTGTTACCGACTGTATATATATATCTGTGAGTTTCCTTTTGGCAAATCGGGCTTACCCAAAAACCCAAACCAATTCTAGTAAAATCGAGTTACTTGAGCTGATACTCTACCTTTTTGAAAAAGGAATATTTGCTAGTGTTCGGATACTTTTGTTACCGATTGTACATAGGAATGGTATTAAAGATTGCAAAAAAAAAAAAAAAAAAAAACTGGTCTTTAATGGTAAATAATAATAATAATAATAATAATAATAAAATGGAAACAAATACCATGAATTGAAAAAAATCTCAACAATTGATTAAATACTTTGTTATATATTTAAATTATTTTGAGCAGTCTTACAAAGAAATTATAAATTTTATATACAACAAATTTAATTAAAACTTAGTTCTTCTCAAAAACGCAAAGTGTAATAGAAAAACACCTAGAAATTTCCACCCATACACGATAATATATATGCGTATTTGTTATGTTTCCCAGTATATACAAATCGTTGGTTTTACATTAAAAAATAAATAAGTAAAAAATTATGTAAATTCAGGAGCAGAAAGAAAAATATCACTGATTACACATTTCTTTTTATTTCTTTTAAGACGATAATATATCCCAATTTTGTCTTGTAGCCCTCTAAAGGAAACTTAAATATTTCATAAATAAATAAATAAATGTAATAATAATAATGAAAATAATAATAATAAAAAAAAAAAAAAAAAAAAAAAAAAGAACTTTTTTTTTTTTTTTTTTTTTTTAAATTTGAAGATTCAAAGTATGTATCAATTTTCTTTTGCTCTATATGTGTAAATATCTGCTTATTTCTATATCATTTTAGTATCAGCTTACTGATAAAAAAAAAAAAAAAAAAAACTAGGTCGTTTTAAAAAGTTTTTGAAATTATCGCGAGTTCTGCACATGGCTATTTCAATTACTCCCCAATGCGAAAATACCGTTTGAAGCTGAGTCGAAGACCAAAGCGAACACCCAAAGTAAATTTCGGTGACTTGGACCAGAGACGAATCCTGAGATAACATTTTTTTTTTAAATGCCATATTTCAAAGCAGTAATAATAATCATGATGATAATAATAAATGAAGAATTTATCATAATTTTAATATATACAGTCGGTAACAAAAGTGTCCGAATACTAGCAAAAATTCCTATGTTAAAAAAGTACACTTCATACGGTTTTGTTAAATAAATCCTTGTCGAATCCTGTTCTTAGTCAGTGTAAGAACATGATTCGATAAGGATTTATTTAACAAAACCGCATGAAGTGTACTTTTTTACATAGGAATTTTTGCTAGTGTTCGGACACTTTTGTTACCGACTGTATATATATCTTGTGAGTTTCCTTTTGGCAAATCGGGCTTACCCAAAAACCCAAACCAAACCCGACTTATAAAAACCAGAACTCAATCAGTTGGTAGACGTCTGAACCTTATTGCTAACACGTTTTGCCCCCCCCCCCCCCTACACCCAATCCTCTGATAGAGTTCAATTCTAGTAAAATAGAGTTACTTGAGCTGATGCAAGGCCGAATTATAAGATTATCGAATTTTGTTTATTGAGCTATATCTCGTTGAAATAATTTTTTCTTAACTGATAAAATTAGTTTTGTTTAATATATTCTATTACTAAATTTGTTGAACTTAACAACCATTTAATAAAAAATTCTTTCTAATATCAAAACGCGGATCTATTATATTTTTCTGTCAATTGCAATTAAAAAAAATTAAGGCAAGTGTAAATAAGAACCAAAAATCAATTTTCGATAGAAATATTTCGATCGAAACGATAATAATAATAATAATAATAATAATAATCGCTGTGATGAAGTCTGTTTTTATGAATTAAGATAAAAAACAAGAAAAAACTGGTTGGATTAAATAAAAATTCAATGAAAATTACATTTTTTATTTGCATCTGTACATACATAAAAAAATATTGACACGCAAATGTAAAATAAATAAGTAAATAATGCACAAAATATGAAGGAAATAGTCAATCAAGAAGCACAAATTCATAAAATCGTAAAACAAACATGAAATAGAGCACGCGCGAGTCTTTTATACTGTAGCTTAACCCTTTGCGGCGCAAGACAATTTGAAACATTTAAATTATACTGCCACCGGAATTCATGAACTAAATTAAACTAAAAGAAATTTTAAATTTTGAGGTTTAAAAAACCGGCCTTTTCTGATATGTTATAAACGTGAATTTTTGCTAAAATATTTCCGGGATGAATTTTTGCAGCTGGATCTTAAATTTTGCGTCCTTGTGGCGAGGACACCGCGCGTTAAGGGGTTAAGTAATTTGCTGCATTTGTCAATAACAGTGGTTTTAGCAATAAAAGAAATATTGCTTAGTAATAATAATAATGTAAAAAACTATATATACAGCAGGCTTCATAATAATAATAATAGGAATAGGAATAAGAAACCCAAAAATATCTTTTAACTATTTGGAATAAGAATATTTAATCTACATTTTTTGAGAATTGAAAATTTAAAAAATTCACTGCTACTGTGTTCGACGGTGGTGAGAAGGCTTTAAAGATAATTGTCTACTGTAGTGTAGGGACCTAAGCCTGGGTATAATGCTTTCCGTGAGAGTCTTTCTAAAAGAAGGACGAAAAACTCCGAACGACTAGGCCAAAAAGGGCGACCTGGGTTTGAACTCGGCACTCCCATCTACTAGCTGCGAGAATAAAACCTCTCGGTCACTGCTAGTGACAGAATCTATATTCGGATAAATCATTTTTGAATATCTTAAATAAAATATTGAAGCAAGACAATTTCTAGGGTTTCTAGATCCCTAATTTTGCAAAGTATTAGTCTATTAGTTTAATCACAACTTTTTCGGTTTGTATATAAAGCGACTGTTTTAATAAGAGGAAAAAAAAAAGTGCAGTATTCAATTTGCAACCCTGGTCTCAGCTTATTATTTGTAATCTAGGCCAGGCCTGTATTTTACATTTATATTAGTAAACCGAAATCTCCATCTAAATTAAATCTCGCCAATTAAGCATTAAATTATTAGCGAATGACGAATAATAATTTTAGGGGAATAGTAATATTAGACCATTGTCTACTTTATCCCCATTGTCTATTTTAACGACATTTTTCCTTTGATCTACAGTCGGAATCAAGCAAAAAATTCCAGTTATTCTTTTATTTATTTATTTATTTATTTTTCCTCCCTTTTTCTCTTTCTTTCTTCCGTTTGTTTCCTGCGTAGGGAATTTTGGAGGATATCCCATGGAGGCTAACCCAACCACACCTAGGTCCCAAGATTTAACAATCAGTCTTAAATTCTAGAACACAACACGTTCTTTTAAGAAATATGCATATCAGACTTCAAAGGAAGCATTTTTTTGTAACACATTGTTTGACATCATGTTATCAAAATAAAAATTTTGAAATCCTAATGTAAAAACAATTTTCTGATAAAGTCTTCTCACATAAGGATAACAAATAGTACACGTTTTATCAGGTCAAGGCCCTTTAACTATCTCTAAGTGGCAACGTTTAATAGATTTGGTGACATGTTATACATTATAAAATTCATATTATGATTCCTTTTATTAAAGTAATTGTTCAAAGAATCCCTATTTATAGAAAAAAGCACCTATGCATATTCATATGCCTAAAGTTTTAAATAATTTTTTTTTTTTTTTTTTTTTTTTAGTATATTATAAGGTCTTGGGGAGAAATAACTTGCGGCTGATAAGGACAAAAAAAAAAAAAATTTTTTTCCTCGATAAATTTATTATCATCGGCCAACGACTGGAGACAACGACAAGGTAAAAAAGGAAATGATAAAACACTTTTTCTTTGCTATTTTTTCTTTAATGTCAACCAATATAACCAGAATAGTACCTGTATGCATACTTGCCAACATCCTAATTAATATTCCGTAGTGTTGTATAGTCCCGCCCCTTTTTTCCCACCAGTAAATTTTTAGAGTAATATTCTCCAAATGCAATTACGATTAAATAAGAAGAAAAATATTCTAAAATGATACTGGTGTGAAAAAGAAGGCGAGGCTAACAATACTACGGAATATTAATTAGTATGTTGGCAAATAAAATAAAAATAAGAATAATAAGTAGATATAACACAAGAACGTTTTCATGATTCTAAATAATAGTTCCAGTTTATCAGGAATCAAGTATTTTTACTTTCTTCTATATGTAATATAGAGAAAGTATTGGATTCGCGAAAATTTTCGACCTCCGTTTTTTGACGGATCTACACGTTTTGGGATGTCCTGAACACGAATTGATAGTTTTTAGAAAATGTCTGTCTGTGTGTCTGTCTGTCTGTCTGTCTGTGTGTCTGTCTGTTTGTATCATTTTTTTGTGGACGCTGTATCTCACGAACATATGGATGAAATTTAACCAAACTTGGTATTTAGTTGCACCCTGACATGAACTGGTGCCCATTAGATTTGGGGATCAATAGCTCAACAGGTGGCGCTGTAATCGCATTTTATGCAAATTTTTAACATGGCAGCATAGGACAAAATTCCGTATAAATGGGCATAATGAGAGTTATTTTAAACTTGTGATTGTAAAATGAATTTGAATTATTGATGATAGTAGTAGTTAACTAGGAAAAAAAAATTGTGCATGGGGGGGCATCGGTTCCCCCCTGGGGGGGAAGTACCCCCCCGGGGGGGTTAAATTTTGAAGATGGGTATCATTCGAAAGATCTCGTCAATACCTTTAAAACGAATGGTTGAACCATAAATCTGTGATAATTTAAAACAAAGTTATCGATTTTTTTTACTTTTAACAAAAAAAAAAAAAAAAACAGAAAAATAATCGTTTTTTTTTTTTTTTTAACGAAATTTTACCAAATTTGGTATTTAGTTGGTCCCCGACATAAACTGTTGCTGATTATATTTGGGGATCAATAGCTCAACAGGTGGCGCTGTGATAGCATTTTATCTAAATTTTTAACATGGCAGCATAGGACAAAAATTCGTATAAATGTGCATAATAAGAGTTATTTTACACTTGTGTTTGTAAAATTAATATGAATTATTGATAATAGTAGTACGTAACTAGGAAAAAAATTTTGTGCATGGGGGGGGCATCGCTTCCCCCCTGGGGGGGGGAGTACCCCCGGGGGGGGGGTAAATTTTGAAGATGGGTATCATTCGAAAGGTCTCGTCAATACCTTTAAAACGAATGGTTGAACTATAAATCTGTGATAATTTAAAACAAAGTTATCGATTTTTTTTACTTTTAACCAAAAAAAAAAAAAAAAAAAAAAAAATTCTATTTTTTTTTTTTTTAAATATTGTTAGTGATTGAATATGTATTAATTTTCACAAAAAAAAAAAAAAAAAAAAAAAAAAAAGGAAAAAAAAATCTTTTTTTTTTTTTTAAATATTGTTACTGATTGAATATGTATAGGAAAATATAGAAGAAAGTCTTGTGGTGGCCCCAACATACTAGTTATTCAAGTTCGGAGCTTCACGATGCTCAATTATTCTATTCCAAAACTTGTCGAACACACAATAGCTGTTGCCATTCTACAAACATAACATAGAAAAACATAGATACTACATATGTAGACAATCAATCTGAAAAATTAATTATCGTCTGCGACAAATATTTATAACACACTGAGCCCGGCTGAACAAGGTTGAGAACAAATAAATTATCCAGTGAATCAAAATTTAAATACAAATGTAATTCAGGTGTAATTCAAATATGAATCAAGTGTCATACAAAAAATATCAAGTAACTTACCAAGTTCTTCAAGTATATCAAGTACATCAAGTTTCAACAATATATCAAGAATTGTTGTCAAGTTTCGTTTTCAAGTATCAGGTACATTAAAATCAAGAATACTTCTATAAAAACATTAATCAAAAAACAATTTACATTTTAATAATTTATTTAAATAGGAACTAATTTTTATCACGGAAACCTGTTTTATTTATTTATTTATTTATTTTTTTTTGAATATTTTAAGTATAAATATTTACATTTAAATGAAATTCTATAGCATTCTATACAAATTAAAATTCTTAAATATGTACATTTTTACAACTTATAAATAATATTTAAATATCTACAACATATAATACTACAGTCGGTAACAAAAGTGTCCGAACACTAGTAAAAATTCCTATGTAAAAAACGTACACTTCATCCGGTTTTGTTAAATAAATCCTTATCGAATCATGTTCTTACGCTGACTAAGAACAGGATTCGAGAAGGATTTATTTTACAAAACAGTACGAAGTGTACTTTTTTTACATAGGAATTTTTGCTAGTGTTCGGACACTTTTGTTACCGACTGTACAATCAAAGAATATACAAACAGTTATTCTATCTATGTAAATTAATATGTACACTATGCAATTAATTTTATGCTAACTATACATTAAAAAAAAAAAAAGAAGAAGAAGAAGAAATATTAATTAACACTCTAATTTCACTAGTAGCTGTATAGGCCTTTTAATAAGGCCTTTTTCAGTTTTCACTTCACAGCTACGAATTAGACCATCTCTTCCTGTGAAAGTTTTTAAAACTTTTCCAAGTTTCCACATGTTGCGTGGTAAATGTTCATCATGTATTATTACTACATCATTCACTTTTAAGTCCAGTTTTTGTGAATGATTTTTTACACAGTTTGCTGATTTTAGATTTAATAAATAATCCTTGAAAAATATTTTCCAAAAGTTATTCAACAGTTTTTCGCGATATTTATATGACTTAAAAAGTATTTCTTTAGTACTATTCACATTATCAGGATAATTGGTGGGTGGTAAATTCATTGGCTTTTTTCCCAGCCGAAAATGTGCAGGTGTCAAAATTTCTGACTCATCATCTTGTATATACGTTAAGGGACAATGGTTTATCATCGCTTCAATCTCCACCAGAATAGTTTCTAACTCATCAGGGATACATGATGATCTGCCGAGAATTTTTCGTAATGTTGTTTTTACTGTCCGTACAAGTCTTTCATAAAACCCGCCCCACCAGGCTCCGCGTTCAACAATATATCTCCACTCAATACCTTTAGTGGCATAATAGTTCTTCACCTCAGGATGACGTAAGACTTCGCACATTTTTTTTTGTTCCGCATCCGCTGCCTTAAAGGTCTGAATAAGTAATGGAGCATAGACCTCTTCTTGCGACAAATCGACGAAAGGCTAGTAAAAAAGTTTTTGTTGTAAGATCTTTTGTTAGCTCAAGATGAATTCCTCTAGTCACTGCACACGTAATTAGTAGAATGTAATACTTTGTATCTTCATTTTTGACAAAAAGTAGACCAGCATAATCCAGTCCCACAACATCGAAAGGGTTTGTTTGTTTTATTCTACCTGAAGGCAAAGGTGCCATTGCTTGTTGCATTGGTCGAGAATTATATCTTTGACAAATAACACATCTTCTTATAACACGCTTAACATTTTGTCTGGATTTAATTATCCAGTATTTTGTACGAAGGAACATGAGAGTATTTCCTACACCTGTATGAAGAACGCGTTCATGTGCATCACGCACAAGTAAATCAGTGAAATGGGTTTTAGAAGGTATAATTATAGGATGTTTTTCATGAAAACTTAATGATGACTTTTTTAGTCTACCTCCAAGTCTTAGTATTCCTTTATCACTCAGAAAAGGGTTCAATTCGTAAATTTTAGAGTTTTTGGATATCAACTGTTCAGATTTTAAATATTTAATTTCATCTGGAAAATACTTATAGTGAACTTCTTTAATTAAATGTAACTCTGCAGCAAAAAGTTCTTCTGCAGTCAAAACACCCTTTCTCTTTTCATTTTTATTTCTTAAATTGTAAATAAATCTAAATACCCATGCAGTAACTCTAATTACTTTACTTAGTTTGCTATACTTTTCAATATTCAAGATTGTGTTAGAATTTTCTGCCAGCGAAGGTAAAACCGATGTCTCATTCACCTGCTTTTTCTCTTCTAATTCAAAATGAGAAATTTTTATTGATGAATTAAAGTGTTTAGGCCAAGCACTCATAGGTTCAGTTAAGCAATCTGGTCCTGAACGCCATAGTTTAGATGCTAACAAATATTCAGCAGAACAACCACGTGATAAAATATCAGCAGGATTATTTTTACCACTACAATGTTTCCAGTTGCTTGGGTTAGTTAAATTTTGTATTTCAACAACTCTGTTTTTTACAAACAACTTCCAACGTTCGGGAGCACTATGAATCCAATAAAGTACTATCATGCTATCAGTCCATATAAATATATTTTCCCCATGTATAGAAAAAGTTTCTTGCAGATTTTTGGCAAGTTTTGCTGCCGTCAATGCCCCTAACAATTCTAGCCTTGGCAATGTGAGTTTTTGTTTTATTGCTGCGATTCTAGATTTTGCCATAACAAACGCTGTTTCTCCATTTTTAATTGATCTAAAATACGCGACTGCGCCATAAGCTTTGATAGATGCATCACAAAATAGATGCAATTCTTTATCATCATTTTGATTCAACTCACCAGGAAAATATTCGCGAGGAATTTCAAATTTCTTTAACGTTTCAATTTCACCGCACCATTCGGACCACAACTGCCTACATTCGGGTGGAACATGGTCATCGAAATCTAAACCCAATTGTCAAAGATTTTGCATTATCAATTTTGCACGTAATACAAAGGGTGCCAAAACCCCCACTGGATCAAAAATAGTAGCTGTTACTTTTAATATATTCCTTTTTGTGATCTCTCTACACTTATTAAATGTTTCGCACAAGTTATCTATGTTCAAGAATATTACATCTCTACTATTACACCAGTTCAGACCTAACACTTTAAGAGAATTATTTTCTTCTGATTCCGATTTGATTTTATCGCTACCATCCCAAAGAATTTTGAGTTCCTCTGAATTCGTACTAAATTGACGCAAATTCATTCCGGCATCTTTTAACACATTATGTGCTTCAACACTATGTTCGAAAGCTCGCTCTACGGAATTTGCTCCATAAGAAAGATCATCGACATAAATCGAATTGTTTAACATCTGGTAAATATCAGGGTTTATGCAAGCCCTCCATATGTATTCTTTCTTCCTCTGGTGAAGGTAAGCGGCTGTCTCGACAGCCGTAGGCACTTCTTAAGAACGTGATGATGATGATGATGATGATTCTCAAATTTCTCAATTATTTTTAACTTATCATCATCTATATTTTCGTTTTCTCCTAAACCCATATTATCTAAAGTCCAGAACTTTTTCAAACAGTCATTAATTGAATTTTCCTCTTTTTCCACGTTTCGAGGAGCACCTATTGTAAACATAGAGGCACTAGATTGGTTCTCCCCCAAAGATCCTACCAAGGACCAACCAAATATTGAGGAAACCGCAAACAAATTTTTACTATTATTTTTTTTCTTTTTTCCAGTCTGTACCTCCCAACATGTATCAGATCCTAATAATATTTTTATTTCAGAGGATTCCCCATTATCCGCTAATTTCAAATTTTCTAATTTTAACAATTCCAAGATTTTTTTAGAGGGTAATTTTATGATTGCTCCAGAAATAGTATCTGTAACAAGCGCTTCAATTGTAATAAAATCATTTGGGCAATGAATACTTTTAAGAGTAACTTCAATAACGTCATATTCCATTAACCTGCCCTCAGTATACCCAAAGGAATAAATACATAAACTTTCTTTCCTCAGACTTTTTAATTTTAGTTCTTTAGCTAAATCGGACTTTATAAATGATTTTTGAGAACCCCCATCAATTAGAATTTTTATCAATTCACATCTATTATTATCTTTATCAGAAGCAAAAACAGAACAAGTTTGTAAATACACACCTTTATCAATTTTAGAAACAGAATTCAGTGACAGTGATGCGACTACATTTTGCTTAACCTCAGTAAGAGTTTCTGATTCACGAACATTTGATTTACAAAATAACTTATTATGGTTTAAACTATTACATAATTCACAAGGCGGGATTTTAACCTTACACCTAGATGACACGTGACCTTTTTTAAAGCATTTATAACAACGACCATGAGTTTTTAATATAGATCTTTTTTGTTCGTCTGTTTTCTCACATTTTACTAATTCATGCTTATTTTGATTACAATAAAAACAATAAGGTTTATTCACGACAGTTAAAGCGGAAGCAGTAGGAACGCTCATCCCTTTCGAATAATTACTTTTATTTTGCTTAACAACATAATTTGTATCCCTTTTCTTAGAATTTATAATCAAATTAAAAGCCTCCCTACTCTCAACTTCCAATCTAATAAAATCAAGAAGTTCTGTTAGATTGTATTGACCCCTAGAATTATGTTTTCTATTAAATTCTAAATTCATATCATCAGGTAATAATTTTAAAATAACTGGTCCTAAAAGACTCCCATACGATTCTGATACAATTCCTAAGGAATTTAAACTTCTTATATGTATTTCACAGGAATCATAAAGTGTTCTTAGCGCTTTGATATTACCCGAGTTTTTAACAGGTTCAAGATTCAAGAGTTTATTCATGTGAGAAGAAATTACTAAATCTGTACGACCGAATCGTTCTTTAATCAATTTAATAGATTCATCATAATTTTCATCGGAAAGCGAAAAACCAGAAATAGCACTTAAAGCAGGCCCTCCAAGTAAAGATTTAAGATATGTAAATTTTTCCACTTTCGTTTACTCAGTATTATTCCCAATAGCATTTTCAAATGAATAAAAGAACTCCAAAAATAAACTAGGATCACCATAGTACCTTGCTATCGAAATTTTAGGCAATCGAATTTTGCTTTTGTTTTCACCTTTAGTTTCGGCAGTGTGGTCACTTACGGAATTGTTATCTATAATTTCAGAACTGAATTTAAGTTTCTTTTGTGCTCTAAAAATACATAAATTAATTTTTTCTTCATATTCTATTACCGAATCGCATTCTTTTTCAATTTCTGATTCATTACCTTTAAAGCAATTTAATATTTTATCATTAATAATTTTTAAATCAGATTGTTTAGAATTTAACAAAAAGAGATTTTCCTCAACTATATTTTTATCAAAAGTTTCATTTTTTATTTCCGATTCCAAAATATTTATTAATTTTGAAACAGACTGCCGCAACGTTTTCCTCGCGGATTTAAATTTCACTAACTCGTCAGTCATATTAACAATAAAGAACAAAAGTGTAATGATACAAATATAAAATTAAAAAAAGAGCTTACCTTATTTTTTCAAGTAATAAAACGAGTTGCTTATTTATAAATATAACTCACATTGCCATGGTCCTATTTATTGTCGTAGATGAATTATTTCAAAGAACATATTTCTTTTTAAAACCCAAATGATCTCATCTTGACATAATGATTTCATTCTTTATCACATCCAAACGGCAATATTCATAAATACTTCACGCATCTTGACAAAAAATAAAAATGAAATTTTCGATGTCTACTACGACGAACTATAAACATCATCATTATCTAAGAACTTCGGTTTTGAAATCCAAACTATAAATATATTGCAATTATCAAGTTATCATATTCTAAATTCGAACATCTGTTAAAATAAACAGTCATTTAATTACAGTTCGTGCCAGACGTTCTGGGCGCCAAATAAAATAAAAATAAGAATAATAAGTAGATATAACACAAGAACGTTTTCATGATTCTAAATAATAATTCCAGTTTATCAGGATTCAAGTATTTTTATTCAAGTTCGCAGCTTCACGATGTTCAATTATTCTAATCCAAAACTTTTCGAACACACAATAGCTGTTGCCATTCTACAAACATAACATAGAAAAACATAGATGCTACATATGTAGACAATCAATCTGAAAAATTAATTATCGTCTGCGACAAATATTTATAACAAATACTACGGAATATTAATTAGTATGTTGGCAAATATCTGTATGACAATATTTTCAAGGCATAATTTGCCCCAATTAAATGTAAAATCTTAAAGTATTTCATTTTATTTTATTGCCGGGATAAGGAACTGCACGCAACAGAAGAGTACGTAAAACATTATTGTTACCTTCCTGGAATTTCCCAATTCCGGATTGAACTGTTCCAGGTATGTTCAGTCAAAAATAAATAAATAAATAAATACATCTAAATAAAAGACGAAAAGAAAAATCATAAAGTATTAGAGTATTATTGTAAATAATATCCTCCAATATGAAGTACAATTAAAAGGAAATACAGTCCAATGTTTTCGAAGGTTATCCGCTGAAGGCGAAATGTTAGCATAATATGGGAAACATTTCCAATAAATCGACAGTACTGCTTAAGTATTTGGAGAAAAAACTGCAAATGTTTGAATGTTTTAAACAAGAAAATTCAGTATTTCAGCCTTTTTTGGAATTTAAAATACTTTTATAATGAAGCGAAAATATTTCCGTAATGTTAGCGTCATACAATGAATGTTTTATATTTAAACATAAGATTACTAATCCAATAGAATGCAATATTAATTCAACACTGAAAAAAAAAAAAAAAAAGTACCAATGTAAAATTTCTTTAATATGGAATTCCCATTTGAAAGTTGAACAGTATAAATTTGAATTAATTCAGGAAGAAGCATATCATTTACATGGAATATTCTCTTTCTGATCGCAAATTATAAGTGTGACCTTTCATAATTTATATATGATCAGTTTTAGTGAAATTTTGAATCATATATATCGGACGAAAATTTCAATGGAAGTTATTTGGAAATAATGATAATAACTGTATGTCTGATGTCTTTTCAACACTTTCCAACAAGGTTGAAAAGTGTTACTGACTTCGGTTTGTCTATCTGTCCGCGCTCTAACTCCAGTAAATATTCATGGAATTTTTTTAAACTGATGTATGTTATTCAAGTTCACTATCGGATATTTCCTATTGAAAATTGAGTTAATATCTCTACTCGTTTGTGTATAGAGACACCCGAGAGTATTCCAAATCATTGCATTCTGTGAGAGGTATTTCTATAAACCAAATTTTAATAACTTTACTTTGCACAAATCCTAATGAAATTGAAATATGTTATTTATATATGCACAAAAGAATGCTTTCTACAGAACGTAGTATGATTAACATTAGATTTACAGGGTAACACAAAAACATTCAGTTTCACTGAGAGCTTTTATTGGAAATTTGCTCGAATTGCATTTTCGTTTACATTAAGTGATTTAACACTTTTTAACACTTTTTAAGTGTGAATATGATTCCAATTTGTGTATCTATTTGTTCGACTGTCCATCTGTCTATCTGACCGTCTGCCCACGCCCAGCGTCCGTAAATATTTTCAGATTTTTTTAAAAAATTCCATATGTTATTCAAATTCACTATGAAATGTTCCCATTTAAAATGGCATTTATACGTCGTGTACAATTGGTTTGTGTACAGGACACCCAAAAAATGCCAAATGCATTACATTTTAGGGCAGACATTTTTATAAATTACATTTAAAGAACTTTCTACTGTAAAAATAGTAAAGAAATTGACATTTATTGTTAATATGTTAAAATAATGTTTTTTTTTTTTTTTTTTTTTTTTTAACAATATGATTTTGTTAACCTTCAGATTTACAGGGCTGCACTAAAATATTCACTTTAAGGGTTGCAATTGTAATCTAAGGGCTACGTTTTCTTTTGTGTTAGGCATTTTTAACACTTCCTAACAATGTTTCAGAATGATTAGGAATTCAATTAGTCTGTCTGTATGCCTTTCAGAACTACTGTCTGTCCGTAGTGTGATAACGTAGGCAAAGAACATTGAAAGTTTATGCGATACAACAATTACGTGTAGTTGGAAAGTGTTAATAATCAATGTGTACCGCATGATTTTTCGTTCTTGTTTTTATTCTACCATCATACTAAAGACTTTCTACGTAAAAAATAAATAAATAAATAAAAGATTTACCGGGATTACTTTTGTAATGTCAAAGGCAAGGGGTCACAAATAGCAATAAAACGTGATCTGAAAAATGTTCTGTTTCAAATCCTAACTTACTTCTTTATGGCATGCGTACAAACATATATAACAGTGTTAAAATATTTAATGTTTTAAATCAGTTTAAACAGAGCTAGTTATAGGGGGTCTATGGTTTTCTGGATTTACGAATTAGGCCGTTAAACGAAGTTTATGGTGGAGGTTGTAACTTAGTAGACTTTAGAAGGAGAATTGTTTGGAAGAAGTTTATTAAAATAAAAAAGAAGGAGAAGAAGAAGAAGAAAGGAAGAAAGTAAAGACATGAAAAAAAAAAAAAAAAACAGGACAGAGAATGTTCTTAATCATTATCAATATTTTCTCATAGGTTCACCATTCTTTTGTTTAATCCTATTACTTATTTTAAAAACAGAACAAAAATATATAGATATTATACAAATTTCCTCATGTCATATTTAATAGGCGTTTATTGAAAATGCCCAGTTAAATATGTAATTGAAAAATGATTTAAAAAGTTAGATTTTCGCTGTCTTACATTTCGATAATTAGTTGCGATATAATAAATAAATTCATTCGCCTGATATATATATATAAATTATACGTGCAAGGCTACCTCTAAAAACATAAAATTATACTCGCAATAATAATTATTACTAATAACTTCCTATAATATGCTTTTATATGTATTCTGAAAGCACGCTGAATGTTGCTGATTCTTTATTATATTTAGGGCAAAAGAAACTCTAAAGCATTTACAAGTTTCATATATATATATAATTTTTTTTTATTTATTTATTTTGTAGTAACAAAAATGCCTTTACAAAATCGTCTAGTTTTAACCACGTTAGCTTTTTAATTCGGCACATTTAACAATAAGCTCAACTGTGATTTTTTTTTTTTCTGTTTGAACAAATTCCCTAAATTTTGGTGTCTTTCTTTCTTTCTTTTCTTATCTTACTATGCAACTTGCCTATTTATAGTTTAACTTTATACGAGTGAAATGGATGTAAAAAAATATTATTTGGTAAAAAAAAAAAAAAAAAAAAAAAAAAAAAAAAGTAGAAGAAGAAGAAATAAATAAACGGGAGCTGCGAAAATTTTTTTTATCAATTAGCATTTACAAAACTGGTCTAATGATCATGAGATTAGGATGCACAAAACGAAAGAAATCTTATTTTTTTTTTTTTATAGAACAAACATGTGTTTTCGTGTGTAAAACGAGAAATGCTACTTAAAGTAGTACTTATAATAATGTATTTAAAGCTTTTTATTTATTTTTTCTTATTTAAATTTTAAATTTAGGATTTAATGAAGGATATATGTATGTAATTGAGAGGTAGGTAAATTATTATTATTATTACTCTAAGAAGGGAATTTCAATTATGACCGATGCAATGTATCCCTAACCCCTAAAAGAAAGGAAAAAAAAAAAAAAAAAAAAAAGGAAAAACCTAATATTTTTATTTCCAGTACACAATTTATACTATTTGTGAATAGTAGTAATTATGTTATTAATCATCATAAATTTGTAGAGAGGATAATTTTTCGGAAATATTGGTGTTAAAAATACAAATTGTGCCAGAAGTATTGCACGAACGTCTTTCAAGCCAAACTATTAGGTGGTTAAAAGCGCCCCAGATTATGCCTATTATGCCCAAATCTAATCTAAAGCCATCCGTAAAGAGGTCAATAATATCAGGAACTATATCATTCCATAGCCAGTCTTACACACAATTGTGCATTTTCATTAGTTTAAATTTACCTTCCCATTGAATGATGAGGAGTAATTTTTATTTCTGTACAGTCACGTCAAGGCGTGGTGTCCATCCAAACAGCAGTGATCTCTTCAATATGTTTTTTTTTTTTTTTTTTAAGTAATGTTTTATAGATTCTGATGCGATATGAATAGCGTGCAGTCGTACTGACAACGGGATTAGTAAAGAAACAGCAGTTCAACAGCACGCATTCTTTTCTTTTCAAGATTGCCAAAGGGTGGTGATCATGAACCTGTAATCCTGGGGCAGGGTTTGACCCAGGAAAAACATTAAATAAGCATTGATTATGAAAATGCATAAATTACATGTTTGAGAGAGAAAACTGATCATGAGATTGCTTAAATGAATGATTAGCGATACATATCATGGTTATTTAATTCGATTGCATCTCATTTTGCATGGGACTAAAAAATAATGAGACACGTTATTTTTATTTGACTATGGTGTAGTGAAAAGAAGGGTAATGACTGTACCGTGTCTTTACGTACGCAAATGTAGTCATTGTCATCGAGATCCCAAATTACTAAATTGAGTATGACAAATGTATTTTGAACGAAATTATTTCAGCTCTTCGAAATATATATGAAGAAAAAAAAAAAAAAAAATGGCGTGTATAATATTTTTAATCTCCCGAGGTGGGTAACACACAAATGTTTTCAGACAATTGCTGATAGTTGTAATTTGTATATTTTTAAGTAAAAATCAAAAATGGACAGATAGAAAATTAAAGAATTTTTAGATTTTATTTATTTATTTATTTTTTATAATGCCAGTTTAATTTATTACGTCAAAAAAATTAATTCGGTGACTGACAAAATTAAATTATCGGCATTATAAAATAAATATTTAATTCATTTTTAGAATGAAAGTATATCACAATTAATTAATCTTTTAATTTTTTGTGTGATGCTGTAACAATTAAATCAATAAATTCGTTTCTAATGTTTTTACCAGTAATACAAGATTTTACTGTAAAGCAAATTACAGAAATTTCTACATACGATAAAGGGACTCGATCAGGGTTCGTGGATTCGAGCCAAGAATTTCCAAAATTATTTTATTTTTTATTATAGCTTTGCTGGGAACATTTCAAAATTGAAAATGTTTTAAAACCTCATCTCTAAATTCATTATTTTCTGAAATTTGAGAATTGTAGCTACCAAACTGAATATATCATAAAATGTCAATGATATCAGATTTACTACTCTTGCAAAGGTATTATATTTCTTTTGACCTTTTTCAAAAGTTTCAATGTACAGTTCCTTATAAAAATTTTACGGAAATAAATAATTCTAACCAAACATGTTTTTATAAAGTTTTTAATTTTACAATTAATTTTACATAAAATGCTTAAGGCATTTTGTTATTAATTTTTTTATATTTTCCTAAAAAATATCTAAATTACGGAATAAAAAACATCCTACTTAATTATCGAAGTTAATATAACACCAAAATAACGTATCAAATTAATCCTTTAGTCTTACGACGAATTTCTTGTGTACCTGTTCAATGATTTATGAAATAGGAATTATATGAACTATTAGTATGTTGATTTGATTGAGAAAAGAATACATATTTACTTTTATATGTCACATGCTGTATGAAAACATAAGCATGCATCTGCAGATTTATTTTATAAACATTTTATTTTTAGAAGACCACACCCAAAAACATTTTTCAAGAAATATAAATTATGCATGTTAAAATAGTGGTAGTGTTAAAGCCGATTGTTCACGCAAGTTTCTGTAAAAAATCACCGAAAACTCCAAACGGCTAGGCTGACGAAAGTTACGGGGGTTCAAATCCGGTCTCTCCTCTGTATAAATTTTAAGAGCAAAACCTCTTGGCCACTGCGGAGGTGTTAAAATAATGATATATCTCCAACGTTTCTAGTCCTTCTATGCATTAAAAAAAAATCTGGAGTGACTCCACTCGACTTTCCGAACATTGAGTAATTAACAGTTTTGTAGATAAAGTAAAGAAAGAGGAGTTGTTAAACAAACAAAAGAGAGAAAACCATAATAGAGTGTTTGAGTATTTTTCTCCATCTATTACACGATGTTTTATTTAACGCTACTGAACTTTGAGCCCATAGATCATAATGATAAAGAATTTTTCGTTGTGTCCCTGTAAAAACCTATAAATGCTAGATTCACCAAAATGCTTATAGTTAGTGCAACAGTGATTTATAACAGGGGTGGCCAACCCGCGGCCCGCGGGCCGCATGCGGCCCACCGCGTAGTTTCTTGCGGCCCGCGAGGAGACTAACGATATTTAAAGTTTGACAACTTTGGTTAACGAATCAAAAATTAATAAATACGTTCTGACTTTTCGAAGTGAAAATACCTTTCAACGATTATGGTAGATAAGGAACTGTTGTAATGGAATGTTATTAGATCCATTATTCATTTTTTTTATTATAGTTTTAATATATAGTCGTAAATTTTTTTTTACAATTCTATTGTTAATTTATGAATGAAAATAATTTAAATTAATGTATTCTTGTCCGAATATTCACCCTTCCCTTCTCCGAAAAAAGTATATACATACATGAATCATATACTCACAAACATATATACACATATGCATATGTACAGTCATAAAATAATAATAATAATAATAATAATGGTAATAATTTCCTCCCCGACTAATTTCGCCGTAAATCATCGTAGAAACTAGCAGCTGATGCCTAAAGATTGATAATGACATCTAATTTTTAATCCAAAAAGCTTGTCAAAATTGCGGGTTGCCTTAAAAAAAAAAAAAAAAAAAAAAAAAAGTTGATGCCAATTTTAATATGTGTACATCCCTTAAGCAAAATCTAACTAAACTAGCTAAACTAGGCCTTATTACTAATCGATGGGCACCAGTTGCAAGTCTCTGCATTAATTTACGGCGAAATTAGTCGGTAAAGCAGGGGGGGGCGGGGGATTATGACTGTACATACAGTGTGGCCCGAATGAATAAAATATATTTCTAATGCGGCCCACCAAGTGTTTTGGGTTGGACAGGCCTGATTTATAATACTCATATAAATTTTCAGCTCAATTCAATAAGGCGTTTAGATGCTATCGTACTTTTAAAAATTTAGTCCCATAGGCCATAATGATAAAGAATTTTTCTTTGTGTCACTGTAAAAAAACTGTAAGTGCATAGATTCACCAAAATCTATACAGTTAGTTCAACCGTGATCTATAACATGTGTACAAATTTTTTGCTCAGATTAATAAGGCGTTTAGACGCTATCACACTTTTAAAAATTTGGCCCCATAGGCATAATGATAAAGAATTTTTCTTTGTGTCCCTGTAAAAAAACTATAAGTGCTAGATTCTCCAAAATCTATACAGATTGAGTATTTGTGACCTATAATATGTGTATAATTTTTTTGCTCAATTGAATAAGGCGTTTAGATGCTATCGCACTTTTAAGATTTTGCCCCCATAGGCCATAATGATAAAGAATTTTTCTTTGTGTCCCTGTAAAAAAACTATAAGTGCTAGATTCACCAAAATCTATAGGGTTCGTACTATGGTGACTTACAATATGCGTACCAACTTTCAGGTTAATCGAACAAAGCGTTTAGACGCTAGCGTGTTCACTCACAGACATACACACATACATACACACATACACACATACACACACACATACATACATCATCGTAAAAATAGTGAAAACGGACTCAGGGGACCTCAAAACGTATAGAAACATCAAAATCTCGAATTCGGATTTTTGACATGATTACAATACTTTCCTCACTATAGTGTTCGGAAAGTAATAACTTAGATGTAAAAGTAATACAGCTTGTATTAACTCCGTATGCAGACTACAGTATAAAATTTTAATAAAATAATTTCCAAATAACAATTAAAAAATGTATTAAAAAGCCATAATTATAATAATAATAATAATAAAACTCTAAAAGAAAATTATGCATACAGTCGAACCTCGTTAACATGAATTACTTTTAACATGAACTGTTTCCATAACCTCCATCAAAATGAAGATTAGTTACTAATAGCATGAACTACTGATAACATGAACAAGTTTTTTATCCTTCGTGAGACTCACGTTAACGAAGTTCGTCTGTATATTTATTTATTTATTTCCTTCAGTATAATTAGAAATCAGATTTGAAGTCGTGATAATTTTGCAGTAAATTATCATTATTTAATAAACACTGTATTGCACGTGTTCTAAATATGATAGCATGTACAATGTTCTTCCGATACGATAGCATGTACAATGCTATGACGTAGTAGATATAAAAACGGAAAGCATGCATTTTTTCTAACATTAGATATTTCGAAACTCTTAACGCACCTGAAAAAAAAAAAAAAAAAGTGCTTTAGCTGCATAAAATTTTTATATATGATCATTAAAATAGAAATGATACGGACAGAAATCAGAAGTCGTGATAAAAAAGGAAATCAGCTGTTGCACAAGTTGTTGTGCGGGAACATAAGAGAGTGATATATTTGGAAAAACTGATATTACTGCACACAATAGAAATCTGTGCGGCCGATGCCAGCTAAATTTGTCTTGCCTACGAAAGTTATTGAACTGAGCGCTTCAGCTTGACATAACATATACAAATGCAGATGCCTTGTTTTCATAATTTCAAACTGAAAGAAAGTTTTTAAAGATGACAATAATATATTTCAAACGTTTAAAAAGTTGTCATATTTTTCAAAGGCAGATCAAGCTCTTGCGTGTCATATATTTTCTTTAGGGGTTAGCACAAACTTCAACGCAGCCTTTTCCAATGTTTAAGGCCTTCTTTATCCAGGAAAAAAGCGATTTGGAATGTGCATGTTTTAGATTTTTTTCTTCCTCCTTTCTTTCTGTTCTTTTAAGGAGAATCACTTTTGTGATTTTACATATTGATAAACATTTAAATATTCTTCCCTCTGCTGAACTCTCGAAGCTTATAAACTGGAAGTGCCGGGTTCGAACCTGGGTCGTGCTTGTCTCGAAGGCCTGTTCGTTTGGATTTTTTCGTGTTTTTTTTTTTTTTTCGAAACTCGTGTGAATATGGGTTGGGACACCTTAGAAAGACTTCTTTTCGGAGGGCACTCCCTCAAGGACTAGGATCTTAGTGCAGTCAATCGGTCTTAATACCAGCACCATTCATTACACCTTTCTCTGTTTAAATAAAACTGATTTATTTAAATAATATTTTTAACGAATGACACAAATTCAAACTTTCGAATAGAAATTATGGATTAATAAATTTCTTAACAATTAAAAGTTCATTCACCTCAAGTTTTCAAATTTTGATACCGAAACTTTTCAACACGGATATTTTTTGATAATTTATGTTTCATGGAATCTTTTGCTTATGCCTTTTATTTCACTCACAAACTATTGCATATTTTCAAAAGTGAAAATTCTTCATTAAAATTGTACACTCAGTACAAATGGCGTGGTACAATTGGGGAGATAATAAGGACGGAACAATTTTGAACCAATATCTTTTATTAATACATATTTTAATATAAATATCAATATAAATATTTTAATATAAATATAAATGATAATATCATTATTATCAAAAATATCATTAATAATAATAATAGTAACGTCGAATCTAAAAAGGTGAATAAATCATTTAATAATTCATTCAAATAATTAAAATTGTAGTTGAATTTTTAGATGCTTTCATGAAATTAAACGTTTTCAAAGATTATTTGATCTCTCTTACTAAAATGGTGATAGTCTTCTAAATGTATCTAAAAATTACGTGAAGAGGTAATATAAATTTAAGTATACATATATAAGAAGCCTACAGAAATTTTGTTGGAAAAAAAAATATATTTACACGTTTAATTTTTTTCTTTATGAAAGACTAAAATAATCATATTTCATATACAAAAATTAATAAGTGTGCACAAATATTAATTAGCTATTTTTGTTTTACTTCATATTAAGATATAAGAAAAATAGTAACCTGAAGAAATGAATGCTACAGGAACTATTATTAAAAATATTTTTAAAACATCAGATTTGGATATTGCTTAAAGATTACTTCGATTTTCTCTGTCCTCATCAATGACCGAGAGGTTCTACCCTCAAAGCTGAAGGATGGGAAGTTCGGGGTTCGAACCCAAGTCTTGCTCGTCGGCCTAGACTTCTAGAGATTTCTGTGTTTTTTTTTTTTTTTTCCGAAACACGCATAAATACGGGCTAGGAGTACGTAGAAACATCCCTTTAGGAAGGTATCTCGATGTGGGCTAGGTCTCAAGTACAGACATTCGGTCTCAAATCCTACAAGAACAGCATTTGAATTTGTTTCCATTTTCATATATAACATCATTTTATTTTTTTTTAACCGAAACGTTATACTATAGACAATACTATCTTTTGACAATTTGACAATTTCGATTTCAATTCTGGTACAGGCATGGAACCCCTCAGTGGTTCGGAATCTAATTTATGCCATAGTTGCCGGTCTAATTAGTCTTTGTGTGCCTAAAATGCGACAAACCTATTCAAACAAAACAAAACTTGTGACAACTCAATGGTTATGGGATGTTCCCCCTTTGTATATATTATGGGATGTTCCCCCTTTTTATTTTCATAAATAGGTCTCAAGCAGTCCCACACAATTTTCTAGATAATTGCGTCAGCCATTACGATAGGAGAAGAACAAGCTACTGAGCTAAGGAAATACTAGCTTTAATTAATTAGCTGTTTAGTACCTCTGGTTGTTAAAAACAAAAGTTAAAGGATGCTCTATTTTTTTTTTTTTTCTTTTTTTATAGCCACTTAAATGGATAAATATGACAGCGATAACATATACCCAATCTGTAGTATATCGAAAAACTGCGAAATTCTTATACAAACTACGGAAATAGGGATAAAGAAGTTGATGTAAGGATAAAAAGATATCGAGAGTTTAATCCGTAGTTTGTAATAATCTAGTTCGACAGAAACATAAATGCAAACTATCAAACTGGCTTTCAAAGTCTTAATTTTAAAATGCCGAGTAGAAAGATCGAAATAAGCCATATGCTTAAAGTAATAAGTACAAAACTTTGAATAAACACCATAAAATGCTATAAACTCGCAACAATACTTCGGGTCAAAAGAAAACACGACCCTTTGTCAGGCGAGCAAAGTAGGCACGAGTGCTGATATCAAAGCGGCAACGCACAAAATCGTTTAAAGTGAAGAGCAACAATATATAAAGATGAATGTAAATATAGATAATGGTGTGATCAGAATTATCAAATACAAGAAGAAAATAAATACATAAATAAATAAGTTTAAAAAATATCAAAATTAAACGAAAATCGAAGTTATGTGTGTAATTTCCAAGCATCAGACATGAACAGAGTGGAAGAAATATCAGTAACAAATTTTTTCGAATTTTTAAATATGCAAAAAGCTTCATGGATATTCAGATGGGAAGAGGAGACAGGAGATGAAATTATGTTAGTTTTAGAAAAATCAAAACGATGACCATGATTCCAGCAGTGACCCAGACAGCACATCGCTTCCCCAGGATATCTTCAAGATGTCTTCTGGATGAAAAGACATCCCAGAAACGTCCTTAAGATGTACTGGGGATAAGTTAAGCCTAACTGTGCTGTTAGGGGAAAAGCAATAGAAGGTGTGGAAATCTCTTCATTACGAACATTCCGACGGTGCTCATTTATTCTATATTTCAAACGCTACCTAGTTTGACCAATATAACTTAAATTGCACGATGAACGCGGTATTAAATAAATGCCAGATCGGTTTTTAGTAGGAATGGGATCTTTAAGAGAAGATAATTTAATATTTTTGTCGGGTTTGTAAATGACTTTAAAACCGAACGATGAAAGAATTTTAGACATTTTAAAAGAAAGTGATGAATAAAAAGGTAAAACAACTGGGAGGAGACTGTGATCGTTCATTTTGGGAGCAGTACGTTTAGGATCCTTGAATTTATATAGAGCTTTATCGATAATAGAGGGATTATAGCATCGAGAAAGAGCAAGAGATTTCAAATGATTAATTTATTTCGAAAGACTAGACGGATCAGAACAAATGTGTATGGCATGAAAAACAAAAGTATAGAAAGCAGACATTTTCTGTTGAGGGGCGTGGTTAAAGAGAGCATGCGGTGGAAGAGAGACAGAGAATTGTTTTCTAGAGACAGTGGTTGAGAACTGATCCTTGTCTTTCGGCACAAAAACGTTCAGGAAAGGCAAATAACAATCCTTTTCAATCTCGAAAGTGAATTGAATGCATGGGTCAATCGAATTGACCAAAGAAAGTAAACTGGAAAAATCGACATCAGAGGGAACAAGAACGAAAGTGACATCAACATATCTAAACCAGTGAGGAAATTTCTATACTCCGAAGAGTTTTTCTCCAAAATAGTGCATATAAATGTCGCAAAGCAAAGGTGAGAGAGTACTGCCCATTGCCATACCCTCATTTTTGGAATAATAAGTACCATTAAAAATGAAGGCAGTTTGCCTGATACATAAATGAACTAAATTCCCAAGCTCCTCAATGTCGATAGAAGAATAATAGAATTCACGTAATTACCTCTCCAAACAAACCAGAGCACCTTGAATGGGAACATTAGTAAAATGGCATTTAACATCCAAAGAAATCACAGTATAATTAAAGGGAGTGATGCATTTAAGTTTATTTACAAAGTCATACGAGTTTTTTTACTGTATAAAGGTTAGTACTAGTTAAATGAGAAAGAGACCTTGAAAGAAAACGAGCAATATTATAAGAAGCCGTACTAATAGTAGACAAAATAGGTCGAAAGCAGAGAGTGTGCTTATAAACTTTCGTTGCTTTCTTATTATTACATATGCTTAAAGTGTGTTAAATCAGTGAAATAAACCACGTGGTTAAAGAGAGAGGGGGTTGTGGAGAGAGAAATTATGAGGCAAAATAAATAAATTACACTGTTAACCAAATACATAGCAGAGCTATGAAGAGGAAATTATATCGCCAACGCATAACTATCATAAATATTTCCCACTCTAAACATTCCATTCAGATGGCGTTGTCCAGAAAATAAATATGGATGCGAAAATGAAAAAATACAGTTCTGCAAAAAAAAAAAAAAAAAAAAAAAAAAAAAGTTTCCTAAATTTTTAACCGCATTACAGGCTTTTAACTGAAAACTTGCTGCATTTCAATTTAGATAAATAAAGAATTTGACGGTTTTCAGGTTCATCGATACGATATTTCGATCTTGGTCTTATTCCTACCTATCTAAAGTAATCTAAACTTTAATAATGTTTTTAAAGGAGTGTTCAGGAAATATATATATATATATATATATATCAGTAAAATAACTTAAAATTACCGCAGTACCTTAAATATGTCGTTAATTAAAAAAGAAAGCGACGAAATTTAAAATGCATTTATATGCAAAATAAATTGATATTCTACCTGTTTAACGATAGTTTCACTTGATGGAGCAGAATATTTTAAAACAGATGAAGTATAAAAATTCTTTTTAAAAATTATTATTATACTAGTAGGTTTATTGCCATAATTTTAATTAATTTACTTTCAATTTCACAAATATAAATACATATTTTTCTTTTAATAATAATAATAATAATAATAATAATAAACTTTGCCTACATGCGTTAAAAAAAAAAAAAAAAAAAAAAAAAAAAAAAAGTATTAAGCATATTTAGACAGCTAAAATTTATAAACTTTTATGATATTCGTGAATTTTCTTAAAATATTTTTCTAAATTACGGTCAGATTAAATATCATCTACTTTATCTCATCAAAAACACCCTTAGTTTTTCTTTTCCCCGTAATATCGAATTGCAATAAAACTTTCCCTAGGTAAACATTTAGAACTGTATTCTAATTACGGAAAATGTTAGAGGCAAACATAGCGAAGATTAAAAGAAGGATAATAAAATAAAAACAATCGTAATTCAAAATACAGAAAGACATCTGGTGATCTGAAAGAACATCTTGAAACAGAGGGGGAAAAAAGAAAAAAAAAAAAAAAAAATACTGAATAATTTCACTAAGAGTTAAAATGAGCAAGAACAAAGATTATAATTCATTTACACATATGGTGATATACGGTAATCTGATGAAACGTCTGACAACAAAGAAAGAAAAAGAAAGAAAATCGTAGTGTTACAAATTAATAAATAAAGCAGAATCCGAAAAAACTAAAATTGGAAACAAAATTCAACTGGGCGGTGATCTGCGGAAAAGCTGCCATTGCACATAAGAAGAAAGAAATTTTTCTCCATCTCGGAGGAGAATAAGCCCAGTTTTCTCTCCACAGTTTTCAAGCGCTGAATTGACGGAAAACTACGCAAACTATTGTAGGTAAGACAACGAATATTAATGTTGAAAAATGATGAATAAATTTATGGTGTTAGCAGACAAAGTTTTTATTCATCATTATGCAAACAAATGAACATTTTAATAAGAGGAATACTTATGAAATGCAGATTTATACATAATAAAATATAATGAAACGGAAAGGAGTATACGCGAAATTAGTATGGATGGATGAATTGTAAATTTCATCTTATCGTTATTATAAGTTCTGTGATATCTGTTATGATTCTCTTAAATAAATTTTAAAGATATTTTTAAGATTATAAATTTTTTAAAACCGGAATTTGAAAGGAACGTAATTGAATATTGAATTACTTCATCGTAAGAAGCATTTTTTTTTTTTTTTTTTTAAATAAATAATAATAATAAAATAAAATAAAATAAATAAATAAATAAAAAAGTTAAATTGAGTTAAAATACTATTTAAAAAATAAAAGTTTAGTACTTTTTCTGATCGCTATGATTTATTTCCGAGCGTTGTAATTAATTTTAAACACCTGGAATATTTTTTCTGAACAACACGCCAATAATATTTAAATTAATTCTACCTCATGATTCCATCTCATGTTATACGATCAGCTTCACTGCACCGTAATGTAAAAATAAGGTTATTTTTAGCCCTGAAAATTCTTTATTTTTAACATTGTAATATTTGTTTAAGAAAATGGTTTGAACGGTAATTATACAAATAAAATTTTATGGAAAAAAAAATCATGATGAGATTTGCTTTATTCTAAAAAGCTATCAGAAAAAGATGACAAGCTAAATGTGCATAACAACACTGCTCGGCATGAAAATTGCCCCCCCCCCACACCATTTTTGCAAATTCTTATGTAAAATGACCTCCTGAATCCGAATATGACGTCCATTTTGCTCTATCAGCTACCGTCTTTTGGGAGCGACCCAATATTTTTACCACTTTTCGGTAATTTAATGGCTATAAATTTGATTTATAAAGGAGAAAAGAAATATTTTAACTAAATATCTTCTGAGGGCCTAAAGAGGTGAAAAATTCTGTAACATGAACATCTGCAGCAAGGAGAAGATTTAGGGGTGGATTTACCACTGAAATTAAAAGTTACTTTTATTATATTTTATTAATCAATTATTATCACTTATTATACATTATTTTTAAGAGTTAAAATAATTATTTTCCATTCTCCAAATCAAATTCATGGCCATAAAATTATTGAAGAGTGATAAAAAAAATGAGGTGCATTTCACCAGCCCGCACACTTTCGAAATTAAAATATCCAATTATGTCATTCGAAAGTACTCCGTTAGAACCGGTTAGTACCGCAAAAATATTCGTTAGTACCGACAATAATACTAGGTACTGAAGAGTACAAAATTTCAGAAGCATTTCAACAGCCCGCACGCTGTTGAAATTACAAAATTGAATTATATCATTCGAAAGTACTCTGTTAGTACTGGTTAGTACCGCAAAAATTTTCGTTAGTACCGACACCAGTACCAAGTACTGAAGAGTACAAAAATTCAGACTGGTGATATGACAGCCCGCACACTTTTGAAATATCAAATTTCAACGATACCATTCGAAAGTACTTCGTGAGTACTGGTTAGTACTGCAAAAAATTTCGTTAGTACCGACACCAGTACCAAGAACTGAAGAGTACAAACTTTCAGAAGCATTTCACCAGCCCGCACACTTTTGAAATTACAAAATTCAATTATTTCATTCGAAAGTACTCCGTTACTACCGGTTAGTACCGCAAAAACTTTTGTTAGTACCGATACCAGTACCAAGAACTGAAGAGTACAAACTTTCAGAAGCATTTCACCAGCCCGCACACTTTTGAAATTACAAAATTCAATTATTTCATTCGAAAGTACTCCGTTACTACCGGTTAGTACCGCAAAGACTTTCGTTAGTACCAACACCAGTACCAAATACAAAAAATTTTAGAAGCATTTCACCAGCCCGCACACTTTTGAAATTACAAAATTGAATTATGTCATTCAAAAGTAGTCTTTTAGTACCGGTTAGTATTGCAAAAATTTTCTTTAGTACCGACACCAGCACCAAGAACTGAAAAGTACAAAATTTCGGGCTGGTGAAAGGATAGCTCGCAAACTTTTAAAATATGATATATCAACGATACCGTTCGAAAGTATTTTGGTAATATCGGTTAGTACCGCAAAAATTTTCGTTAGTACCGACAACAGTACCTCGTACTGAAGAGTACAAATTTTCAGGCTTGTGAAATTGTAGCTCGCACACTTTTAAAATATGATATATCAACGATACCGTTCGAAAGTACTTTGGTAGTATTGGTTAGTACCGAAATTTTCGTTAGTACCGACAGCAATACCTCGTACTGAAGAGTGCAGATTTTCAGCCTTGTGATATGGTAGCCCGTACAATTTTGAAATATTAAATATCAACCACGCCATTCGAAAATACTGCGTTAATACCGGTTAGTACCGCAAACACTTTCGTTCGTAACGACATTAGTACCAAGTACTGAAGAGCGGAGGAATTTGGGCTGATGGAATCATAGTTCGAACACTTTTGATATATCAGATTGGAACGATACCGATCGAGATTACTTTGCTTGTACCGGCTACAAACGCCAAAATTTTCTTTAGTACCGTCACCAGTAGAATGTACTGAAGAATATTAAAATTCCAACTGGCAGAATGTTATAGACCATGCACACTTGAAATAATAAATTTTAATGATGCCGTTCAAAAGTAGTTTATTAGTAACGTTTAGTAATGAAAAAAATTCAGTTAGTAACGAAACCGGCAATCAGTATTAAAAACTACGATTATTCGGGATTGTTGTACACTAAGTTGTTACCATCACCAAATGTACAAAATTCAAAATTTATCTTAATCATTTATATTTCGTTAGTACCCAATTGTTCCACAAGAATTTTCGTTTGTACGAAAAAAATATTTTAACGATAGCAATTTCAATTTGGAGGTGCCTACTTCACGCTGACACCACTAGAACAAATAAAAAACTCAAAATTTGTCTTAATCGTTTGTATCTCTTTGTACTCATTTGTACCAATTAAACTTTTGTTTGTACCAAATATTAATTAACTCATATCTTTGATAATAATAAAAAATATGCTATTATTAAAATTCAGATTTACAGAGCTACACTAAAATATTCAAATACATTAAGGTTTGCATTTTTTACTTTCTCTTACACATACGGTAGAGAAAGTATTGTTTTGGGGACAAAACCCCTCACACACAACTAATTATCATATAAAACTCTCCCGAAGCCTAATTTGAATTGTTTAACAGAGGTTTACATAACATCGTTATCTTACCTCTTAATCTCCAACCTGTATTTATAGTATTATATTTCATGGTAAGAGAAAGTCGTGTGAGTGACAAACCAGTTTTTTTTTTTTTTTTTTTTTTTTTTTGTTTCATTAATCATTTTTAATGCGTTCCAATAAAGTTTAAGAGTGGTTATGAATTCAATTGATCTATCTGTTTGTGTGATAACGTAGGCAAAGAACATTGAAAGCTATACGATACAACATGTACGTACGTTTAGAAAGCATTAATAATTAATGTGTGCCGCGTGATTTTTCCTTCATATCGCGTGATTTTTCATTTTTTATTATACTGACATTGATGTATTTATTCATATTTGAAAATTTATTTATTAAATGAATACAAAACAAAGTTATCGCTGCTTGTACTCTCGATATTCTATATTTGCTAGTTATTATGTTTTATATTTGTTGTTAAACTGTTAGAACAGGAAATCATTCCGTCCTAGCATCAAAATCTTCAACTCGACCATCAATCAAATTTCTAACCCCAAATATCTTGGTCTCACATTGGACACCGAGTTAAGATTCACCAAGCACATTGAAACCACCTCACTCAGAGCATTAAAAAAGCTCAATATTCTCAGAAAATTATGTGGCTCAACATGGGGTTCTAAACCGAAGACTCTCCTCAACACCTACACTGCACTCATCAGACCTGTTCTTGAATATGCAGCACCTATATGGGCTCCAGCATCCTCCTCATCAAAAGAGAAGCTTGATACTGTCCAATACAGAGCTTCAAAAATCATTATTGGTGCAGTTTCCTCAACTAACAACCTGAGTGCTGAGATTGAATGCGGTCTCACCCCACTTGAAAGCAGGCGAAAACTGGCCACTGTTAAATTTACCAATAAGATCAGGAGCTGCAGCGTGGAACACATCTCAAACGTTACTTTTCGGGCCTGGACCAACAGAGAAAGGTTAAAGAGATCCTCCACGCTCTAATACGACAAAGATATGAGAAATTACATAAATCTGAACCACTCATGCCTTGACATTATTGAAGAACCATATTTTGCTGTCAAACCACCGTCTACTGTTAAGATCAATTTAGACCTGCTGGAACCGTGTTCGAAAAAAGAACCACAAGAAACCATTAAGAGGAAGGGCATGGAAACTATAGCCAAGCTTTCTAAACCTGACCTTGTAACCGCTTACACCGACGGATCTTCCAACTCAGAATGTGACAGAGGAGGTTCTGGCATACTCCTTCTCCTTCCAGATCAAACATCCCTCAAACATCGGGTTGCAGCCGGAAAAATCGCCTCCAACTTCACTAGTGAACTGATCGCCATAAAAGCCGCTCTTGCCCTTTACCTCACACAGTCAGTTCCCTCGAACGGCATCATCATTTTCTCTGACTGCAAATCTGCTCTGGAGGCCATTAAAGGAGGTAAAACGACACTCGCCCAAGATATCAACGCGCTTCTGTCCACCATTGTTGCCAGGGAACAAACCTGCACCATCCAATGGGTGCCCGCTCATGTCAACATCGAGGGGAATGAACAAGCGGACTCCCTCGCCAAGGAGGCTAGGAATATAAATCCCCCTCCCATGCAAACCACTTGCTTTGATGCAAATGCCGTCGCAAAACATCAGCTCTGCGGCGGACCTCGGAAGAAATGGTGCCTTCCGGAGCTTAACCTCGACCGTGAAATCACCACTACCATCAGCAGATTACGGACGGGGCACATGAGAGGTATGAAGATCATGCCCGACGGCTCTAGAACCTACGCAGAATGCAGGCACTGCCCAGGAACTCAGCTGGATTCGAGGCATCTCTTCAATTGCATCTCTGTTACCTCGACCCTCTTCAACATCGACCTCAACAGCTGCCATGACACTCTTTACACCGAAAAAGTCGGAGATGTGGCCAGGGCTGTGCTCCATGCCTTTGGTCCCATTTGACTTGCCTAAATACTTTTTTTTTTTTCTGCACTTGTCACACGACAACAACAACTGTTAGAATTTTTGATAAATAATTACATTTACAAAATGAAATAAACTAACATAAAAATGAATTGCAATTTTGCTCTTCTATTATTATTTTTACTAATTAGCAACTCTTCCATTTAGAACAGATATTGTAGATAATACTAGGAAAACTTTGTTTAATGTATTGCATTATTGGTTGAAATGTGAAGTGATATTTCTTATATAGAATTTGAAAAAATAATGTAAAAAAAAAAAAAAAAAAAAAAAAGAGGGGGGAGGGGAGTGGCAGGGGAAAGAAAAATAAAATTTTTTGATTAGATTAAAAAAAAAAAAGGTCCATTTGAGTTCCGGTTTTAATGTTTATTAATTTATATTTTTAATTCGGATAACACAGAAAGTTTGTGAAAGGGATAAAAGTCCTTGGTACTTAGTGGTGGTGTCGCACTAACGGAAATTATTGCGGTTCAAACGGCCTTAATAGAACACGTTTAAATGGCATGTTTCAAATTAAATAATGTAAAAGCACCAATACTGGAAACTGTACCATTAGCGGGTACTTTTAAATTTAAACTCGGAAAACAAACTTTCTAATTTTTTGAAGAACTTCGAACAGTATTCCGGACTGATGTTACATTTCTGTACGATTATGTCTCGATGAACAAATATTTCAGGTATTAGTTTTATAATATGATTAGTTTAACTGATTTTTTTTTTTCTTTTTTGTCTTTTTCTTATGTGTAGTTTTAAATAAGAAAATAAAATTTAGCTCTGTGGAATTTAACTGATATCTTTTAACTTTTCGTTTTATATAAGTAAAATAAGCATGCAGAATTCATCTTTCGTATCAAGTTTGAATTTTTTTTAGTTTTGCATTGCACTAGCTGATTGAGTTGAGATTTAAATGGGTAGCTGACAGAGAAACAGCACTGATTATATTCAATATTAAGAAACTTATGCCTTTTCGGCTATTCAGGCGTTACCTGAACTTCCACAAACTGTTTTGCTTTGTCCAGTGCTCGATACTGAGCGGAAAATTTTATGGTATCAAAAAAAGGAAAAAAAAATCTTTCCGTTAATGAACGAAATCGTAATGGTATGTGTCCGAATTACGCATACGTTTGACGGATGGAAAAATGTACAACCTAAAATGTCTGCTACTCATGCACTTGCCATATTTTAAAAGTGCTCGGGCTATCACTTCATCAGCCCGAAATTTTTGAAGTCTTCAGTACTTGGTACTGGTATCGGCACCAACAGAAATTTTTGCTGTACTAACAATATACTTTCGAAAAGCTTTTGGAGAAAATTATACATTACGTAGCCCATTTTTGGATTACAGCTTGCGCAATATTTGCTCTCTTGAAGCAAGCACATGTGCACAAAATACATTTTTTTTTTCATCTAAAAAAACAAAGATTTTTATGTACATTTTGAAAAGAGTTCTTGTGAACCACACATGTTTATGCAATGATACTTTTCATCTAAATTAGATGTTGTAATGTCCGTAAGCTAGTGTTATAATTTATAGATACAAACACATATATTCTTTTCAGATAGTTCAGCATCGTTGAAATTTGATATAACAAAAGTCCGAGCTACCATTTCCCGTGGCCAAATTTTTGTAGTCTTCTGCACTTCCTGCTGGTGTCCGTACTAACGAAAATGTTATCGGTAATAACCAAAACTAACGAAGTACTTTTGAATGGTGGCGTTGAAATCTAGTATACCTAAAGTGCACGGGAAACCATTTCACCAGCTCAAATTTATGCACTCTTCATTACTTTGTACTGTTCAGAGTATTCACGAAAAAATTTCCGGTTCTAATCGGTAATAACGAAGTACTTTCGAATGCCATCGTTGAAATTTGATATTTCAAAAGTGTGCGGGCTACCATTTCACCAGTCCGAATTCTTGTACTCTTCAGTACCTGGTACTGGTGTCGATACTAACGAAAATTTTTGCGGTACTAACCGGTACTAACGGAGTACATTCGAATGACATAATTGGATTTTTGTAATTTCAAAAGTGTGCGGAATGGCGAAATGTTTCTGAAATATTGTACTCTATAGTACTTGGTACTGGTGCAGGTACTAACGAAGGTTTTTGCGGTACTAACCGGTGATAACGAAATACTTTCGAATGGCATCGTTGCAGTTTAATTTTTCAAAAGTGTGCGGGATGCTATCTCACCAGTTCGAATTTTGGTACTCTTGAATACTTGCACTGGCGTATTAACGAAAACGTTTACAGTACTAAATGCAGCGAAGTATTAACGAAAATGTTTGCAGTACTAACCAGTACTAAAGAAGTACTTTAGAATGGCATCGTTGAAATTTGACATTTCAAAAATGTGCGGGCTATTATTTCACTAGCCCGAAAATTTGTATACTTCAGTACTCGGTACTAGTGCCGGTACTAACGAAAATTTTTGTGGTATCAACCGGTATGAACGCAGAACTTTCGAATAATATAATTGAATTTTCTAATTTCAAAAGTGTGCGAATTGATGAAATGCTTCTAAAACTTTAACTCTTCAGCACGGTAATAGTGTCAGTAATAACGAAACATTTACGGTACTAACGAAGTGCTTTCGAATAGCATCATTTGATTTTCATATTTAAAAAATATGCGGGCTAGCATTTCAGCAGCTCAAATCATTGCACTCTTCAGTACATGGTACTGGTGTCGGTACTAGCGAAAATTTTGCTGTACTGACAGTTACTAATAAAGTATTTTCGAATGGCATCATTGAAATTTCATGTTTCAAAAGTGTACAGGCTACCATTTCCCAGTCCTGAAAACATGTACCCTTAGTACTTCGTATTGGTGTCGGTACAAACGAAAAGTTTTGCGGTACTGACCGGTACTAACGGAGCACTTTCGAATGACATAATTGAATTTCCTAATTTAAAAAGTTTGTGCGCTGGTGAAATGCATCTGAAAATTTGTACTCTTCAGTACGTGGTAATGTTGTCGGTACTAAATAAAATTTTTGCTATTCTAACCGATACTAACGAAATACTTTCGAATGCCGTGGTTGAAATTTGATATTTCAAAAGTGTGCGGGCTATCATTTAACTAGCGCGAATATTTGTACTCTTCAGTACTTGGTACTGGTGTTGGTACTAACGAAAATTTTTGCGGTACTAACCGGTACTTACGGAGTAGTTTCGAATGACATAATTGGATTTTGTAATTTCAAAAGTGTGCGAGCTGGTGAAATGCTTCTGAAATTTTGTACTCCTCAGTACTTGGTACTGGTGTCGGTACTAACGAAAATTTTTACGGTACTAACCGGTACTAACGAGTACTTTCGAATGGTATCTTTGACATTCGATATTTCAAAAGTGTGCGGGCTACCATTTAACCAGCGGGAATATTTGTACTCTTCAGTACCTAGTACTGGTGTCGGTACTAACGAAAATTTTTGCGGTACTAACAGGTACTAACGGAGTACTTTCGAATGACATAATTGGATTTTGTAATTTCAAAAGTGTGCGGGCTGGTGAAATGCTACTGAAATTTTGTACTTTTCAGAACTTGGTACTAGTATCGGTACTAACGAAACTTTTTGCGGTACTAACCGGTACTAACGGAGTACTTTCGAATGACATAATAGGATTTTGTAATTCCAAAAGTGTGCGGGCTAGTGAAATGTACTTAAAAATTTGGGTGGGGTGGGGGGGAACGTCCCGAGAAAACGGTGGGTGATGGGGCAAAATGGGGGTCATATTCGGATTCAGGAGGTCATTTTACATAAGAATCAGCAGGAATGGCATCAAGGCTCGAAAAGGCCTTTTTTTTTTTTTTTTTTTTTTGCAGCTTATCAGTGCGATTGGGGCACAATGATATTTCCCCATGAATTCATTACAGAAATATATGCCCATTTGCAAAAAAGTTTTAAAATTTAAAATCTGTGAAGTTAGATTTAGTTCAAGGGGATAGCGGACATTCTAACCCTTTATGTACCGACGGTACTTGAAAGTACCATTAATTTAAAAAGCATATATAATCAAATTTATCGAAGAAATATCAAAGACATTTATAGGAATACAACGTATGTACCTCACTTTAATCTCACTACATGGCACTAGACGTTACATGCAGCCGTTTTTGTTCGAGAAAAGATTTTATAGCGAGCTCTCGCTGTTTCACGTTTTTCTCGTGTGCTATAATTAATTCCCACATTACTTCAAGAATTTTCCATTAATCTTAGAAAAAATAAAATGAACTTAAGAAGTAAATACTTTTTTTTAATACTTTTTAAAGGTCCTAATATCTTTTTAGAACTGTATGTACCAGTGGTACCCCTAACAAAACACTTATCTACAACACATCCTGAAGATGTCCATAGGATGTCCTTTTAATCCATAGGACATTCTGAGGATGTTCTTTTAGAGAAGATATGCTGTTAGGGACACTAAAGTACCACTTAACAAAATCCTCATTAATTACTAAGGTGAGGTGATATTAATAATTTTTATCGCATACATCTTTAAAAAATTCTCTTAACTAACTAAAAAAAAATAAATAAATAAATAAATAAATAAATAAATATATCTATATATATATGTTTCAAATACACTTTTTCTTTGTTTCATAATGCGGCAGATAAAAGGTTAAAACGTTTTTGTATATCACTGCCTTATACACGTGCAGACGTTTACATACATTACATCTGCATTGACACACAAAAAATTAATTAAATTCAGCAAATAAAGAAAAATGTATAACTTTTCTAATAAATAAATTTTTTTGAAATGAGAAAAATGAGTGACAAACAACAATGGAAATAATTTGTTATCAATCAAAAAAATTATTGACTAACCTAAAATAGTGTGTCGCTATTTTCTTTCATTTTATAATACATTGCAGTGTATATTACATTTTCCTTGACATACTTTCTGAAATTTCAATTAAGGTAAAATAAATTACCAATTCTTTATTTATTGAATATCTATTATTTTATATTAAAGATCTATTATTTTATAATAAAATTCTGATTAAATGTCCATTCAATAAATATCTAATATGAAGTAACTTTGTTTTAGATTGTTTTACTTCCTTCGTCCTTATCTGGAATGCTCCTATTCTTGGGGGTCGTGAATCATGCTTACGATAGAATCTCAATAAAAATAATTTTTTTATATTTCTGAATATAAAAATGAGGGATTTTAAAATATTTCATACATCTATGTTCATTATGTTTCTTTACTTAGAAAATTTTCAGTTAAAATTAGACTTCATTTAAGGAAATGGGGAACATTATATATATATATTGAGGAAGTGGGGGGGGGGGGGGGGGGTTACTGTTTTGTGAAAAATTGCATACATGTGAATTGAAATAAATATACATATGCATTGCCACATGAAAATTCAATTAAACCCGACGTATAAATAAAGATATATTAATTTACTAATAATTTTTATTTTATTTTATTTTATTTTATTTTATTTATTTATCTGTATTTTTTTACAAAATAATGTAAAATCAGTTATGTTTGAAACACACGCGTCATAGTTACATTGGAAACAATTCTATTATCCATTAGAAGAACGACTGAATGGCCTAAAAGAATGCGTCTCAATTTTTGTTATTTTACGATACATTGCAACTTAAGCTTAATTTTCAATTACGGAAAAATAAATAGTCAATTCAATATCTATTAAATATCTATTATTTTATAGCTATTATATCTATTATTTTATTATACTTCAGTGTTAAAATAGTTGCCATATCCTTCAGATTTAAGGGTAATAAAAAAAACGGGTACTCTTTAAACTGATCTCCCTGTATATACATATATCCAGATACGATTTAAAAGTACTTTGTATTTTAAATATTTTTAATATTAATTACTATTTATCAATATTGCATTAAACACATACATTTTCTAAAATGTATCTATTAAGCTAAATACCGAAAATTAAAAAATCAGGATTGTCGGCTTCGTACAGTATTCAATTTTGAAAAGATCAGTATGAAATTTAAATGGATAATTATGCTACAAACGTATTTTTTGTTCATTGAGTATAAAACATAAGTTGAAACGATAAAACGTATTTCTCGGTTGCGTTAGAGCTTAGTGTACTATATAAGGGTCCTGGAACCATTACCGGCAGCACTGAAGTAGGCGTCATATAAAAACTTATATTTCAATTTAATATTTATAAAGTGAACTATATTAGTTTTGTTCAATAAAATGTATATTCTGGCAACAGATTTTATGGTTTTTGATATATTTCTACAGATTTGAAATCTAAAACTGTGTTTTCTTAGTTTGCTCTATTTTATGAATTCGTGATCTTCAAAATGATTAAACTTTAACAGATAATTAATAAAGGACATAATTTTTTTTGGATGTTTAATAGAACCTAGTGATGGGTTTTGAAATTTATTGATTAACTTTTGAGGAAAAATTAGAAAGAGCATGTCTAGGTAAAAATAAGAAAAAAAAAAAAATTGTTAGATTTTTATTTTCACTATTTTTTTTCCTTTAAATATATTGCAGAATCCATCCCTAATTCTTTTAGGTAGGTCCTATTTAACATAAAGAAAAAAAAAGTAAGTTTTTTCTTAAATATCTGTAGAAATTTAAGTATTTTTGAAGATTATTAATTCATGAAAAAATGCAAAGAGAGAAAACGGAATTTAAAGATTTCAAATCAGTAAAAAACATGTCAAAAACCATAAGAATTGTTGCCTGAATACATATTTTATCGAATAAACCTAATATAGTTCGATTTATAAACATTAAATGGAAATCTAAGCTTTTATATGAAATATATTTCAGCGGTGATGTCAAAGGTGCACAGTCCCCTTAAGCAGTAGTACAATAAATATATAAATAAATAAGTAAATGCATTCTTATTTGCTGTTTAGCATCTAATTTATATTGTTTTTAACCATATTTCTTTAATAAATTTGTATTGATTTATAAAATAAGATGGCTTTATCTGGTATATAAAAAAAAAAGAGTCTAAACGAATCAAAGCGAAAAATTTGATATATTTTATGTGAAAAATGAGATGAAAGCTGAGATCACAAAATTATTACTTTGGCAAGTATAGTGTAGCGGTTCCTCGGAACCAGGCTCTAAGCTATGTCAGTTACTTAATGGGTGTTGTTAATTATTATTATTATTCTGCTAATGATAAACCTTAAAACTAATGATATTGCATGCAACAACACTGAGAGAAAAAAAATATATATATACCGCCTTTCTCTAGAATGAATAAGTGGCCATTTTCTAAATCCCTTAACTAGAAATATAGATTTCCGAGCTATGCGCATAAGGCACGCCAATAAACTGAATAGACGAAATTATCGAGAATTTCCAGTGTACGCATTTCTAGATGGTGAAACACTATTCTGAATACTCTAAATATTCTGAATCATTTATATTGCGAGAAATTGATTTTCTAGAATTGGGTAATAAACCAAGATTATAATAGTTGCAGAAACCCGCCTTTTGTAGTGTCATTTATTTGCAGAGTTTTTTTAAATAACTTTGCCCCCGAGAATATAGGCAAACGCTCTAGAATTCTAATAGGGACTTCTAGAATTCGCTTTCCAAGGGGACTAGAATTTATAAGGATGACATGGAACTATTTTTTCTAGAGCCACAATTTAGATTCTAGATGTCAGTTACAGAATTTTTTCTCAGTGAAGTGCTTAATAAAATTGTCATAGCTTTGCATCTTCGAATTAAGAATTTAATAAACATTTAGTAAACTAATTTTACAACCGCAATGTAATCAACAGCATATATACATGAATTACATATGTAATTAATACCACAATGTTTTAGTAACGTATCACTTTTATCAATGTGTCACTACTTTAATAGAATGCAAAAAATGCAATATACCACATTTTTTTTCAGATGAAATAATTTTATATAATTTGTTTTAATTGATTAACCTTGGATGATGTTTGTATTATTTTATTCATTAACAACATGGACTACTGTCCCAGATGAAAATACCTTTGTATTTTGGATTGTCTTATATGTTGCTATCGCCTAATTATTTCTCTCTCTCTTTCTCTCTCTCTCTGTCTATTTTCCTCCCTTAACAAATTGGTAAAAAAAAAAAAAAAAATAATAATAATAATAATAATAATAATAATCTTAAGAATGATCTCAAAAGATAATAGAAACCTTGTCATTTGATTGGCCAGTATTAAATAATTTTTTAGAATATTTATTAAATTTTAGATTTTAACTGCACTAATTAATTTAATTAAAGGAGCAACACGTTGTTACTGTGTGATATGGATTAAAAAACATATTATTTCTTCAAACTTTATCGTTGAATAATTATTAAACAATAAATAATCTTTACAACAACAAGTACATTTATTAAATAAAACTGTAAAGTTATCAGTTACTATAACAATTGAAAATAGCTATATGCAATTAATTTTGAACAATTTATCTAAATTATTTGTAAAAAAAAAAATAAAAAAAAAAAAAAAAATGTCAGAGACAAGTTTAAGAAAACATTTAAATAAAACAAAAATTGTTTTTAAGTTAAAATTCAGTTTCTTCAAATCTTATGACTTTCCTTCCAAAAAATCAAATGAATATCGTTCCCCTTTCATATATTTAAAATAGAGGAAAAAAAAAATAAATAAATGTGTAACAATCAATAAAATTTTATATTTTAAATAAATAAATAATGAAAAAAAATAATAAATTAAAAATTTTGATTTGTCAAGTTTTAAATTAAACAATTATTCTTTATTTTAAAATGTCAAATTTCGCATTAAAAATAGGTTTTAAATATAAAAATTTTACCGATCGTTATTCTTAAAAAAAGAAGAAAGGAAAACAACAGTAAGAAAAAAAAAAGTACTAAAAAATGCCCTTTTTTGCGAGTTTTATATATAATAAAATTCAATTAATAATTTTTAGACTTTTCTTTATGACTGGAAAAGTCACTTTACAGTGACTCTATGAATCTCTCAGAGTACAAAGCCGACAGAAGATATCACGGTCGATCCACTTCTTAAACGAATTAAGCTGCGGCCTTATTTAAGAAAGAATAGAAAAAAAAACGTACATTTTTTTTTAAATTATTAATTTAAGAAAATTGTTTTTTATACACATATATAAACACACATACACATATATAAACTTTAGTTGCCTCAATAAAATAATAACTTCATGAAGCTTTTTGGGGTGAAATAATGCCTAGGCCGTCAAAAAACTTAAGGCTGGCTCTAGGGGGGGGGGGGGGATCGCCTGAATAATTAACGTTGACTAATCATTCTGTAAAAATAAAACTATTAAAAAAATAATGCATATATTGTGACATTGTATTATTAAATCATTTTGAAATCTAAAAATGACGTATGAAAATATCGCCTGGCAAATAATTAATGGCGGCACATAATTTTGTTAAAATAAAACTGTTAATAATAATAATAATAAATGGTAATGTATAAATAATACCTTATTTTAATGTGTTTTATACATAAAGAGTTTCGGATTTGTCAGAAGCTCTGTGCAAATTCTTTCGATCTTCATCCTTACTTTGTGAAAAACACTTACCTTAAAGGAAGAAGAGGCAAGCATTTCCGAATTCAGCGCATTAAAGCAAATTAGAGACACACAAAACAATGAAATAAATAAATAAATAAATAAAAGTTTTATTTTGCTGGCCTGTGTAAATGTAAAATTTTAGTGAATTAAGTTAATGACATAAAATCTGGTCCTAGCATCATGGTCCTAGTTGTTCTGGATTATTGACTTTACACTGTACGTATTTTAATTTATGATGAAGAATAAACGATTTTTAAAAATTCCCACTATGGGAAAAAAAAATCTTTATTTTACTTATTTTCTTATTTTTATTCTGTAAAATTCAAAGATTTCTTTATTTTATTTCATTTCTTTATTATTAATTTATTTCTTTTTTCATTATTTTTCTTTTTCTCTTTTTCTTTTTATTTTAAGACGGCAGTAACATATTTGAAAAACAAAAAATTATTTTAAAGAATTTTACTTTCGAAAAAAAAATAAAAAATATTTTTTTCTGTCTGACCTTTAAGAAAAAAAAAAAAAAAAAAAAGGCTCCATTTATATTAATTTGAACTCTTTCTAGCCATACAATAACTGCAGCAAGTGCTATGCCCCAAAAGCTTTATCAGTCTACCATCTTGACTTTTTATTCACATTTTTAAAACTTAAAACACAATTTTTTTCTTGCACACAGGTCCTTTTTTCAGGAAAGCCCTGTATTAATAATCACTCGAGATATAATAGAATAGTCAGAAATATTCCACTGTAAAAATATAATCTTTTATGTAAATAGAGGTTTTTTTTTTTTTTTTCTTTTTTAAATCTAATTTTTAAAAAGGTCTTCAAATTTAATTAAAGTTACAATTAAAAAAAATCTTATCAATTTTTTAAAAACTTTGATCTCTTACTGAATACTAATATCCCAGTACTGCTTAAAAATCGGCTAAAAGATTTTAATACCCGTAAAATTTTCATTTATAAATAAATCCTTAAAATTTTAACATCAAATTGTTTGCATTGTTATTTTAATTAAAATACTTTTTCGCAGATTTATTTTTTCTTAATTTTAAAATTCTCTTTTCATTTTCGTATAAATTTACATTTTTTGAAAACTTGTAGAATACGAGAAGTTCTCATTGTCTTGGTCAGTACAGTATTCATTGAAAATTAATTAAGAATTGCCATATAAGAGGTTTATTTTATTTATTAAATTTAAATAAATTTGGATATCTTAAAGTAATTAATTATTAGTACCAGCACAGATTAAAAAAAAAAAAAAAAATGCAAACTTACCGTAAATCAACGAAGAACTTCACGAAACTTCAGAGAAAGAGTCGGGATCTTAAGAGTCAGCTCCCGCGGTTCCTCTAGATGATCTTTTCTAAACTGGAGAGAGTCCTGTAACTAAAAGTTCGCATAAGAAATAGCGCTCCGTAAGTCCCATGCTTACTTTATAGAGAATACTTGAGCGCCAAATCTTGGATTTCAGCCAACTCTCTCAACAACCAAATACTAAAATGCTGTCTCATTTGGCGCTTTATCGCCATAGAAATCATTTTTCTCTGCCCAAACGGAGGTCCTCTCCTATGACGTTTGTTTGAGAGGACAGGGGGCAGGCTCAAGAATTGAGCCTTCCAATGCCGGTTAAATTTGATTTTTCTCTACAATCTCATTCGCGGACTATTTTTTACTGTTTGATTTCGAAGAATATTTTTATTTTAGCATTGAAGTTTGTAAAATCTTGAGAAAAGTTAATATTCCACTGCATAGTGAGATATTGAGATACCATATTGGTTCTCTATAAATAAATGGAAAGGGAAAAAATCATCTTCCGACATCATGAGATATTTTAGTATATCACGAGCATTAATTAACAGATTAAAAGTTTTCTAAGCATTAATAAAATTATTAAAATCTTTAATAGGGAACATTGTTTAATAAGCGTTATGGTTGTATATTAAGTGACCTAAGTTAAATATTATGCGAAATAGCGTGACTCAAGCCACATAGAAAATAATAATAATAATAAATAATAATAATAATAAATAAATAAATAGTAATAACGAAAACAGAGCAGAGAAACGCGAATTTCATATCACGGTTATAATGAAGAAGAGACAATTTCCATGCAAAAATTCTTTTATTTTAAAATGGAAAATTTTGATTTTTATTGTAGAATCCATATTTATCTTCGTTTTAGATGGAGAATTCTAATACATATATTTACGAATTTCAGCTTGTTTTGACTCATCGAGGCGAAAAGTATATGGGAATGATAAGGGGTAGCTTCTACGGAAGAATAACAAATATATAGGCGTGTAGGAAATGTAATAGCAGAAAATTCTCGGTATGCAGTTCGCTGAAAAGTTCACTAAGATTATATTTTGGGAAAAGTAATTATAAAAGGATTATTTTCATCTTTTATTATGAAATATTTTTTATCCTTTTTACCAGTTTTTATTCATTTTATGCACGGAGATGCGTAAAATACCATTTTATATAAACATATGTTTGGCATTATTTAAGAATCGTTCAGAGTAAACACACACACACACACACACAAATCTTATTGAGTAGGAAATAATATATTCTTTTAGAATATTTAATTTTTCTTCGTATAAAGCGGTGGTAGGTCCCTCGTCCCCATCGCCCACTAGTGAGCGTTCCAGCTTTTATGGTAGGCAGTAGGATTTTTGTTCGATACAAACCACTTTCATTATTTTTGAATTTGTCTTTTTAAAAACAATGAAATAGAAAAATATTTATTTTTATATGCTTTGACTTGCTATAACTCTGTTTTGTAAATTTTATAAAGTAGTTTACTTCCCTATTGAATAAATAACGGTTTTCCTGGAATCAGTGGTCGGTTTGAAAATTCTACTACTAACAGACTTCCAAAAATGGGCGGTAGGTATAAAATGGCTGTCCACCCCTGGTATAAAGGATCGAAATTTTTCTTCAGTAGGAAGTCATAAATTAATACTCCATTTTTTAATTGTAAAATGACTTTTTTCATTCTATTTACCGAAAGATAAAAGTTCCGAATAAACATAATCCTTAGTTAAATGTATATTAAAGGTAAATTTATCAAAATTTGATTTAGTTATATATAAATAAAAAGGAAACTAAAACAAAGAAATCGTGAATGGGGAAAGAAAATGCATGATTAAAACTTCAGTATTATTAAGATGTAAAACCTGAGGACTGGATCGATATCACCTTACGGTATGCATAATTGCAACAAAATACACTTTTAATGCATACTATACTTAAAACTTTCAATTAAAATGATTTTAGTTCTGAATACTTTAACACTAAATTTATGTTTCTACGATGGATTACAAAGCAATCAAAGCATGGATGCAAAGAAATAATTTCGCTTTTTATTGAAAGATTTAAAAGTTTTTATATCAAACCATGATTTATTTTATAGAAAGCTTGAGATTTCTTTATTCTCACCTATATCTGATTCAATTATCATAAATTATATGAGCTATAATTATTAAACTAGCAAAAATCACAGCAAGATTCTGTATAAAAACATTAATAAATAAATAAATAAATAAATAATAAATAGAACCAACTTCAAAATGCAATAATAATTGTCGTTCAAGCTACTGAAAATAAATTGAAAATTTACATAAAATGAAATTGTAAATTGAGCCTTAAAGAGTAAAATAAATTTCATTGCCAGACAACATAAACATTACTATTGATCATAACTTTAAAGTCGGCACAAAATTAACTAAATACATTATTTTACAGATTTACTTTGAGACAAATAGCTACAGTCGGCAGCAAAAGTATCCGAGCACTAGCAAAAATTCCTATGTAAAAAAAGTACACTTAATACTGTTTTGTTAAATAAATCCTTGTCGAATAACGTTCTTAAACTGACTAAGAACAGGATTCGACAAACATTTATTTAACAAAACTGTATTAAGTGTACTTTTTTATATATATTAATACGCTCTTACCCCCATCATATGCTAATTGATTATTGCTAGATTTTATTCATCTTGACATATTATTGAATATTTTAAACACGTATAAATGTTGACCCCAAGCCTTTTCATTAAAATTACGAGCAAATTCTGCAGCAGACATTTTTAGTAGAACAGTAAGATGGATTATGAGTCCTCGATCTCTGTAAAACAACTCTGATTTTGCACCAAATCTCTCTTCTACCGAACCAGTAGTTCCACGTCTGATCACATTTTCTTCTTTAGCAGTTTTAGATCTTCAAAGTTTGTTAGATATACGGCGAATTCAAATTATCCTTCCACTTAAAAAATACGTTTATCACACTTCACATAACGAATGTTCTCCCCCCCCCCCCCCGAAGAATTATCAGTAATATCCGCTCGAGAAAAATTGAAAGCTTATATATAATATATGAATCAATCTAGTCTCATAGTTAACAAATTCGTGTATCAAATGTAATTTATTCTCTAAGTTAAAAAAAAAAAAAAAAAAAAAAACGGAAAAATCTTGATTGTCCCTATAATTATGAACATAAAAACATAGAGAAAAAATATTTTGATTATTATTTTTTTTTTTTTAATTAATTTTGCTTTCTATTACAAAATTATAATCGTTTTGGACCGTTTTGGCTTTTAGAATACTAGATATATTAAGTGGGCTTATTAGCATAATCTCGTTCACAATTATTTTTACATTAGTTAATTCAAAACATCAAGAATCCTTATAAATATGAGAAGGTGTGTATTTTTCTACTGTTTTATATTTTTGGACCACTAAATATTCATTACTGGCATGAAATCTTGTCATTGCTATTGTTTATGAATAGTAATCTTTTTTTTTTTTTTTTTTTAATTTCAGATAGTTGAAGAATACGATTAATTAAAATTAACATTATATTTTGATTTAGAAGTGAATAAAAGTTGTAAGTTAGAAATTATGTACTGATGCCACAACTGGCTAGGTAGTTTGCCTTTAAATACTAAATTAAAGAGGCACAATATAAATCCCATGAATAACTTGAATGGATTTGAACTTTTGAAATGCTTTTTTCCCCCGTTAGGTCTGGTTTGTGCAAAACTTATTTTTGGATGCCATTTTTAAATAGGTATTTTTACCTTATTTAATCATTGAAAATTACAAAAGCCTATAAAATTTTATATATATATATTAAAGTAATATTTGGAAACTATGCTTTAGTAACCGTAATTTGAAAAAAAATTGTACCCTTGTTTAATACTAAAACCAGAATTTTCAAAATATTAACGTATGATGCACTAGTGGAATGCAGCTTTCATGCTGCCCTCGTGCCTACGTTTTTTCACCTGATGAAGAGTCACGCTTGTTTCTTTCGACTCAGAAGAAATAGTTGCGTGTTTTTGCATTTTTGCCTGATCATATTTTTACCATCCCGTCTAACATTTTACGAGGCAAAATATAAATATTATACTGAAATATTTGCTAATCAAACCACTTTTTTAAGTGCTGACAATCTTCCACTTTATAGTGATATAAGGAACAGAGCAGAGTGCCGAAGAAGAAGAAAAATGGCTTCTTAGCTCTGATATAAACTTTTATTGAAAAAAAAAAAAAAATGTCAATAGGTTTGAATTTATTTCTCTTACTATCACTATACGATCCTCTATAGTAGAAATTTAGGAGATCAAGTATAAGATTGGGAAACTTAATAGAGTCCACCGATGCTAACTTGTTTTATTAACAGATGATGCTATCGTATTAAAAATTAAATAGTTGGTGGTAAAAAACACCAATTTTACTAGAAGATACCGTTTCATTCTTTTAACACTAAATTTAATATTACTTCCAATCGTTGGTTTTGCGTGAAATACTGTTTTTTTTTTTTTTTTTTTTTTTACACCACCTAGTATCTAATCTGCACGCCGATAAGGCTATCTCTATGTCAAAAAAGAGAACTCTTTTTTTTTTTGACATAACTTCTGGTTTCTAATCAAGCTTCATTCCTGTTCTTCCCAAGCGAACTGCATCTTTCTGTCTTCATTAGTTAACGGACAGATTTTTCACAAATTTTTTAATGTTTCGATCATCCGCATATCTTTTAATAAGTACTTGTTATTTACTAAGTTTTTGATCAAAGGTAATCCTTAAATGATAAGCAGCTAAGAATTTGCCATTATTTTCTTAATAATTTATCAAAAGTAAAACAATAATAAAAATGTGGAAATCTGTTATTTTAATTTAGTACGTGAGGTTTGTAGATTTTCAATTTTGATGGAAAACAAAATTTCCAAACAATATTTAGAAATGGACAAAACAGTTTGCTTCGGTGTTTTTTTTATTTTATTTATTTATTTTATGTTCTAAGAGCAAATAAACACTTACTAATTCATTATTCTGGAAAAAGTAACCTATCGAATAGATTTCTACTCCCAAAAAACTTTAATCTTCTGTTACCTTTAAAATCTTCAATGCAATTCATTCTGTGATTTTTTTTTTTTTTTTTTTTTTAAACAAAGAGCAGGTTAAGAAAATAATTTTCTAGGAAATTACAACCTGCCAGATCGATTCCTCTAAAAACCTTCATTCTTGATTTTCATAAAAATATTAGATATTGTTTGCTTTCTAAAAGTGTTTCTTTCTTTCTTTTTTTTTTTTTTTTTTTTTTTTATATATATATATATATACAGGCAAAGCGAAATTATTAACAGTGTAGACTTATTTTTCAGGCGATAAAAACCTGTCAGATCAATTTCTATGCGCAAAAATATCCCTAATGCTTGACTTTCAGAGAAACAGGCAAAGCTGCTTTTTTCTGCAACTTTTTTCAAGAGGGACTAAGGAATTACTAGTGAAAGCTAAGTTTACTGGAGCATACAACTTTTAAGATCAATTTCTAATCATCAAAATCGCTTCAATCGCCATTTTCATAAATGCGTTGTTAAAGCCGTTTACGTTTTTGTAACCCCCTCCCCACCGCTGCAAAACGTGTGTTATTAGTGAAAACTTACTTTTTCGGCTAAAAGAAACTCTCAGGACGATTTCCGTACACACACACACAAAAAAAGAAAACACTTACTGCGAACTGCGAAACAGTCAAAGCCGTTTGCCTTTTGTATTTTTTTCCAAAGGTGAAGAGCAGCTTAGCAGTAAAACTAATTTTCCAGATGATGACCATCTGTCAGTTCTTTGGAACTTCTAAAACTCTACAATATTAGCCTTTGTAAAATTATAGTTAAAGACGGTTACTTGTAATTCCACCGCCACCATTCCCCGAGAAAGAGAAAGCTAATAGTAAAAACATATTTTCCTGATGAAGACAGTTTACTAGATTAATTTCTATGCGTATAAAACCTTTAATCATTTATTTTTCTTCGATTTCGTATACCGTTTGCTTCCCTTAATTTAATCCCAGTCGAAGAGCGGGTTATCAGTGAAAGATAATTTTCCCGTATATTACAACTAACCTTTCAGAATGATTTTTTATACCACAAAATCTGAAAGTTGTCCTTTTATCCTTCATTTATATCAGGCATGAACAGGCGTTTCTTTTTTGCGGGACAAATGTTCATTCTCACCTGGAATAAAGGGACAAATATAATTTATAAGACAAAGCACAGTGGAAAACGGCACATCGTTAGAAAAATAGCTTCATACTGCATCGTGTTTGAGAGCCGGGGATCACCTATGTCTGACTTAAATCATAGTAACTACAGCATTCTGTCTCGAAAGTAGCTTATACGAAGTATTCCTGAAAATTAGAAGCAATATTCAATTATCGACTGACTTGAATAGGTTTTTAGCAAAAGTAAAAAAAAAAAAAAAACTTTAAAAATGTTCATTATTTTCAGTCATATCGAATTTCAAAACCAATGCTTACGTTATATAAAACATTTCCTTTTCTTAAGGAGCATACATATTCATCGTAAACGTGCTATTCACTCTATTTTTAAAACAAAAATAGAAAATATTAATGCTAAACGTTGCCTTCCCCAAACCCTAACGCTAGGATTATTGCAATAGCACTCGCATTGAATTATCATTTTTTGTCGTACGAGTCGAATAATAAACGCTGCTAAAGCAGTGTTTTTTATTTTAATTTTTTCCCTTGCAAAACATAAAATGGAATAACAAGAGAGAACTTTAATAGAAAGTGAAGTAAGTATAACATTTTTAAAGCTTCTTTGTTTGATTTATTTATTTATTGTTATTCGTTTATTTTTACTCTTTATTTATTTATTTATTTTTAACTGGTACAATTCTTGCTTAGTTAATTCCGTCATTTAAGAGGATAATACAAATTCGAATCAAAAGCAATAAAAATTCGTAGACTTCAATTTTGAAATAGAATTTCGACTCTTATCAAGAAACACACACACACATATATATATTTAATAAACAATGAAATCCAATTTCTTTAAATAAAAATTTTTCGCGAAGATTTTTCAGATAGGAAAACCGCAGCCCCCGAGTTCAAAATTTATTTATGTAAACAATTTTGCACAGCCTTTTTAAAAACCACACCTTTTCTCGAAAAGGCTATCTTTCATCTTTCAATCTAGAAAAGATTTTCAGTAAAAGGTTTGGATAAAAAGTCCTTTTCCTTTTGTAGCTTGCAGTCCTCGTAAATAAGTATAATTTCTAGAGAATGTGCATTCCAAAAATTTATAAATCACAAATTAGTTTACTAAGCTGGAGAATATAATTTACTCTTTACTCTTTACTCTTTATACTTGCCGGTGATAAATGAAAAAAAAAAGCTTCCAAAGGCTGCACAACAAGAAACGAAACTTCCCTAAGAAAAGGCCGCCTACACGATGCAACTAACGTATTTAGATTATATTAACCCTAAACATTGAGCATGTGGTTGAGCAACCTGATTTTATCCGGACCCCCCTGAAACTTATATACCTTTCATACAATCCATATACATTACTGTATACTTGAATTTGAATGAGCATAATTATTTAATGAAAGTAGGATCATTCTTCTGAAAGGAAAATAAATAAATAAAACCTGTTCAGAAGGTTTCTTTCTTTTCCTCTTTCTTTCTTTTCTTTTTCTTACTAAAACTTTTACTTCTTTTATTCTTTTTTCCAAATGAAAGGCTTAAAATGAGTTTTTTTTTTTTTTTTTTTTTTTTTTTTTAAATTTTTGTGAGAGTTCTATGAGAGCAGGAGCAGGATGAGAGAGAGAGAGAGAGAAGGGGGGATGAAGTGGGGTCTTTTAAAGCACAATTTTTACCATAAGAAGATTCACGATTCCCAAACCTGGAGCATTTAAAATGAGGAAGAACTAAATAGAACAATTCAGAACAGGGTTAGTTTATATTGGATATTTATTGAATAAACTTTTAATTAGAACTTTATTATCAAATACTAGATTTTTATTTAAAAATAATAGATATTTGACAGCCATTCAATTGGCTACTTATTCTTTTTTTAACTGAAAATTTAAAAAGTGTGCCAAGAAAAATTAAATGTACGCTGCAAAGTGTCGTAAACGTAAAAATGTTCAGATACACTGTTTTAGGTCATTCAATCATTTTCTGATTAGACAACAGAGTTATTTTCATTGTGACTATGATTGATGTATTTCAAATATCACTTATTTTACATCATTTTCAGAAATCAATAATCTGAGGTTTTTTTTTTTTTTTTTTTTTTTGTGTGTGTGTGTGTGTGTGTGTGTGTGTGCTACAACTACTATAGAAATCCATATTGTATTTATTTATTTATTCTTTTGTGAGTGTGCGATTATACAGAATAGAAATTTTAAAAAAAGCAAACAGTGGTGACACACCAAAAAAAAAGGTCCCTGTATTTTACAAAATATTTTTTTATTAGAAAAGTAATAAATTTTTATTAATATACAGTTTAATTAAATTTTTAAGCAGTAAAAGAAAAAAAAATCCCTGGAAAATGTCGGACAATTAGTTTCCAAATATTTACTGGCAATGTATCCGAAATATATCATTAGCCCTTCCAATATCTCATTAAAAATACTACGAAATTCCTGAGACCAGGAACAAACCTATCATTCTCAGGAGCCTTTTCTAAAGTTAAAAAAAAAAAAAAAAATCTAAAAACATTTGCGATTTATAAGAGTAACATTAGCAAAATTTTTTCCAATGTACACACAAAGGCAGGACAAGATTATAACTATAAATATGTTTTGTTGAAGTTATTTTGTTTTAAATCAAATTTTCATCAGAAGGTAAAATCAGTTCTACAACGACAACATAAATATATTGTTAAAAAATTTACAAAATTTCTTTGTATTTGCTTATATTAACAAAATATTTTGTTTAAGGCTGTAAATCCACCAGATTCTCCCATTTTCCGGAATTTTTGTTGCTTGGCATTATAAAGATTTTTATTGAGGGACAGAACATTGGCACAGAATCCTTACCACTTTTGATGAAAACAAAACTTTCTTCTTTTTAAACCAAAGATTTTATAGGTAGAGAAATATTTTAAACGAATACTGGTATGAGTTCTGCTTCCAATGTCCCATCCCTAATCATTCAAAAACGATATTTTTTAAATTCTCTTTCTTGAATAGTATGAATATTTTGAAAAAATGAATATTTTGAATTCTCTTTGAACATGCAACATTTTAGTTTAGTGAGCAATTTTTTTTTAATAAATTTAAATATTTTATTTCATTAAGTAAATTTAGGACTTTTATTTTCAATTTCTAAAAAAATACTAAAAAAATAAATAAAAATATCATGCTTGCTAAGATAAAATATGACATATTACATATTAAAAGAAAACTTGGCGCTAGATAACTAAACACATGGGAAATCTTCAACTTCTTGAACGCTAAAATAAAAATAAAGAAATGAACAGCAGACAGCTCTTTCGGTAGCATTTAGCGTAAGGGTCGGATTCTGGTCAACCAATAGAATTACTTTCAGTCTATACTTTCTTAATTTCTTCTACGTTTCTTACAACTACGGTTTCTCAATTTCCTATTGGCCATTCCTCCCACATTCCGTGTAATTAGTTCTATTGATTCATCAGAATCCGATTTCTTTCTTATATATAGGAGCACTTTTCTCTCACTAATTTATGCACTGAGGACGATACACTAAATGCTACTGAAACAGCTGTCTACTGTTCAATTTTTCTCTTTTGGCGTTCAAAACGTTGAAGAATTTTCTTATGTTTATTTATTTAAAAGGTGACACATTCAAAGAGTAATGTTCAAAAACTAGAATTCGAAAAACTTCGTTTTTGAATGAGATATATCCATATAAAACGAAGCAACGAAAATCCCGTAGGATAACATGGGAAAGAAGAAAGGTGGAATCTGACTCATGTAGAGTCTTAACTTGGCAATATTTTTTGTATATTTGTAAGCAAAACGCAATTTTTTGTAAGAGAAACAAAATATTTTTGTTACAACTGCAACAGAATTTATTTATTAATCTGAATAAAATTTCTGTTGGAACACATTTAACCCTTTGAAGGGCGGGGGTTACATTATATCACATCTAATTTTAATTCCCAACTGCAGAAACTCGCCCCGATTTTTTTTTTCTTCTTTTTTTAAGATAAAATTTTACTCTTATAACTTTGAGAAAAAGTTTCATTTATTTCTTATCTTGTAACATTGTTCGTAAATTCTAGTGGCTTTCGATTTTAAATGAGCAAAATTTCTTTCCCTCTTAAAGGGTTAAACAGACATTTTTGTTGCGCGCACCAAATTTTTGCTGATTTTACAAAATATTTTCTCTGAATGTATGTGTGAAGATATTTTAGACTTATTTTAAATGCCTACCAAAATATCTGTAAAATAAAAAAATCTCAGCTATGTAAAATAAACGTATAATTACAAAAACTACATGAATATTTAACTTTGACTGAATTTTAAGTCGTCATATGTACGTGTGTGTGTGAAATATAAAACATGTTTATGATAAACAAAGAAAGAAAAAGAGTAAATTACAACTTCATAACTAAATATCATGAAAAGTGGTTGTGAAATTATTTCTTCGCACGCGTACATAGTTTGTAGTTCGAGAACATTTAAATCTCTTTATATTAAAGTAACACTTGTAGAAATGTTTTTATGCTCTTGTGACATTTTAAAATAAAAACTCACAGAAGCATAAATTTTATATCAAAATTGGCAGAGCAAAAACTGAAAAAAGTAAAAATCAGAATTAAAGTGTCTTTCAGTAAATATATACACATTAAAAAAAAAAAAAAAAAATGTTTCATCAATGCAAGTTTTGAAATTATTTTACTAGGAGCGTTCAAAACCTCAAAACTCATATTTAATAGCAATAATAACTCCTCATACTAGCTCTGATATTTAATTAATACTCCTCATAAATAATAAAAATAATTTTACTCCACAAATACGCATTTAATCCGTGAGTTGAAAAATATCCTTCATAAAATTCTCCATCTTTTCCTTAACTTCGAAAGAATTCTGTGCTTTAGTTTAATTAAAACAATCACAGCATTTTAATATATAGTAGAAATCATTAATATAATTCTACATTTTGCACGTTTCGTTTATATATGTATATATATATATATATATATATATAACTAATTAATGGCTATTTAAGAAGGATTACGCTTAAAAAGCCGTTACGTTTGTAAAGACGAGTTTGTGAAGACAAAAAATACTTCCCCTCTCTCTCTCTGTGTAGGGGGGGGGGGGAGGGGAATAGATTCGCTTCTGATCTCTCGCTAGCTCATAAACGCAGAAGATTTAAATCTGTATTAATTAATTGTATTATATTTTAATAATCATTTGAATATATATTAGAAGATATTTAATGCTACATGCATCCTGTCCTGTTTTTAACATTCATTTCAGTGTAAGAACGATAATAATAATAATAAAATGTCTGACTTTATTATAGAAACGAGTACTTAAAAAAGATTTCCAGACGATTTTTTAATTGCCTCATGTCTGAAAATAATAGCACTTTAGCGAGAAAACTATTTTTTATTTTCAGATTAACTAATTGATGCTGAAGAATAAAAACCATATTTAATTATAAGATGTTCACACTTTTTATGCTTGGAAAAAATAAAGGAGTTGAGGGGAGGTATTTTTTCTATTAGATTTGGATCCAAGTTCTAATTCAAACAGTTATCATTTCAGTTATAGAAATTCGTTCTCAAAAGCGAAAAATGTTTAAGGTATAATTAATTAATCTTTATTATTTTATGACCTCCTCTCCATTCAGATTATAAAGCAATTTATTTTATTTCTTTAGCTGTTTTCTATTGCAGATATAAAAACAGATTTTTAAATGATCGTCATTCTTCTTAAATAAAATTTCATTTATTGAATCCTTCAAAAATAAATCTTTTTATCGTTATAAAAAACTGAAAAATAATTGATTGAGCATATCGAGTTTTTTTTTCCCCATTTAAATTATAAAACAACTACATATGAAGATTAAACGTGTTTTTATATTTTAATTATTTAACTCTATTATACTATATTAACTACATGCTACGCATTGCAATGATTTAGATTTAAATGTTTAAATTAAAAAATAACAATAATAACAGAAACGATTTTTAAAGTTCGAAGCCAAAAAAATGAAAACTTGGAAAAAACATTTAAGGAATATTATTAAAATGGATTAATCAGATTCAACATCAAACGACGCACATTTTTTTTTTTTTTTTTTTTTTTTTTTTTTGTACATTTATGTTTAAATTAGTATGATACTAGCTGGAACCCGTCGAATTTGACGATCATTTTATTGACCGTAATGTTTCAAAAAACATCGCATCATTATTTAAATGTATTTCAAGTTAAAACATCTAATATAATTTACGACATTTCACTTAAAAAAAAAAAAAGAAAGTCAGAAAAATGCTTATAAATAGAAATACTATATATGACATCACTTTCAACAAAGTACAGTCAATGTGACGTCAAACTGACTCCAAATAAACAGTTCCAATCTTTCATTTTCTATTTCGTTTAATACTAAGACTACATGTCAGCTGACCCGTCCGGCGTTTCCATGGCCCATGGTAATAACCTTAAATGAACCTTAAATTTGTATGGTTTTACATCTTTAACTCAATTTTGTTTGAATTTCTATTTTTAAATAAAAGCATCGTGAAAAAATAATCAGCTGTAACCAAAAAAATTACCTCGAACCGAACGAAACTCTGCCTTGTGACCTTGGTGCCTTCCGTAGCGCATACGCCGGCCGCTAATAACATAAAAATATTCCCAAACATTAACATGATACCCAACGAACCCGCTCGGTGTTGCCCGGACCCATGATACCTTAAATGAACCTTAAATTTGTATGATTTTATACCTTTAATTCGATTTAGTTTGAATTTCTGTTTTTAAATGAAAGCATCACGAAAAAAATAATCAGCTGTAACAAAAAAAAAAAAAAAAAAAAAAAATACCTCGAACCAAACGAAACTCTGCCTTGTGACCCCGGTGCCTGCGGCAGCGCATACGCCGGCCGCTAATAACATAAAAATATTCCCAAAAATTAACCTGGAACCGAACGAACCCGCCAGGTGTTGCCGGGCCCATGATACCTTAAATGAACCTTAAATTTGTATGATTTTATACCTTTAACTCGATTTAGTTTGAATTTCTATTTTTAAATGAAAGCATCACGAAAAAAATAATCAGCTGTAACAAAAAAAAATTACCTCGAACCGAACGAAACTCTGTTTTGTGACCCCGGTGCCTGCGGCAGCACATACGCGGGCCGCTAATAACATAAAAAAATTCCAAAAAATTAACCTGGAACCAAACGAACCCGCCCGGCAATGACCGGGCCCATGATAATAACATGAACCTTAAATTTGTATGGTTTTATATCTTTAACTCGATTTTGTTTGAATTTCTATTTTTAAATGAAAGCATCAAAAAAAAAAAAGAAAAAAAAAAAAAAAAAAAATCATCTGTAACAAAAAAAAAAAAAAAAAAAAACCTCAAACAGAACGGAACTCGGGCTCGTGACCCGGTGCCTGCGGCAGCGTATATACAGGCCGCTAATAACATGAAAAATTTCTCAAAAATTAACCTTGAACCGAGCGAACCTCTGACTCGTGTTACCTCTGCCTGTGACTGCTGCACTGTATAGCAGGCATGCATGCTACACACGCGTTGCAAATTCCACTTTCCTCCACCAAGGGGTGCAGTATGTTGTATACGAACATCACCAATCGCCTTGAATTTCCAAGACTTTTCAAATAAGGTGTCACTGGTGGTGTCAACTGCAAAATCCTTTAGTTGCCCTTTCCATCGCCATGGGGTACAGCGTGTTCTATACGAACAACACCAACGGTAAGGAAATACCAAGACGTTTAAAATAAGGTGTAACATGATAGGGTCGACTGCAAAATCACCTAGTTCCATTTTTAACCACCAGGGGGTGCAGTATATTGTGTACGGTCATCCCCAATCAACATGAAATTTCAAGACCTCTATCACCAATTGCCTTGGATTTCCAAGACCTTTTAAATAAGGTGTCACATGGTGGTGTCAGCTGCAAAATCCTTTAGTTGCACTTTCCACCGCCAGGGGGTGCAGTGTGTTCTGTACTAGTAGAAATCCTTCAGTAAACTAGAGATGCGACAATGCTGGCAATGAATCCTGATTCGTCCAAAGCTACTTTCGACCGCCTGAGGGAAAGCTGCAGCGCCAACATAGACTTGGCGACCACTGCACTAGAACACCTTCAAACAAAACCACTTATGAAACATACAAATAAATAGCCCATACTGCGCTTATGCGCCAAGGATAGGAATCCAGGTTGCCATAGTTTGGACGAAATTTAATCAGCCCGCCATTTTTTTCCGTCCACTGCGCAAGCGCACTAAGCTCTTGTCTTATCTCTGGTTTACTAAAGGATTTCTATGTACTAGAGCTGGACGATATCAGAAATCAAATATCGCGATATATCGCCAAGTTAATATCGATATTAATGATATTATAGATATTTTTTCAAGAAAAGGAAAATAGACATTTGCTACTTTTTAAAGATAAATGAACACCAATTTTAATGTATACAAGCGTGGATTGTTTTCAGTGTCCGGAGATGAGAGAAGTCATGTAGAGCCGCACCAGATTGTAAAAACGTGAGAAAAATGACGGCTTTGGGCTTTCTCACGGTTTTGTGAGGTCTAACTGCAATAGAGACAGTGCCCGGAGATGAGAGAAGGCGTGTAGATCCACACCAGATTGTAAAAACGTGAGAAAAATGGCTGCTTTGGCCTTTCTCACGGTTTTGTGAGGTCTAACTGCAACGTTTCCGGATGCAATCTTTAAGAGACAGCGTCCGGAGATGAGAGAAGTCGTGTAGAGCCGCACCAGATTGTAAAACAATATACAGTATATAATTATTAACACTTCATATTAGCAAGTTAATTGTATGATACATTATTTGTATCATACAAGAATGGAAAGCGTTCGCTGATGATGACGCGAGTTCAATGATTTTTGTTCACCCAAAAGTTTTCACTTCAAATGGAAAGCGTTCGCTGACGATGACGAGAGTTTAATGATTTTTGTTCACCAAAAGTGCTCAACGCGCCTAAAGAAGTTTTCACTTCAATAAATGAATGAATATGTAAGTAAATATATTACTTTTATGTCGAAAAAAATATATAAAAATGTACAAACATTTTTTTTTTTAATAATTAAAATATATATATATATATATATATATATATATATTTATTAAAAAAAAAACAGTGCTAAAGAAATGGAACCGCTTTAGCATAGCCCTTTGCAAAATTTAAATTTGGTACCGAAGTAACCCGGATATTTCTTTCCAAAATTTTCGATAGCCACTTTAATTCATCAATAAATTGACAACAAAAATTTAAAAACCACAAAGGGGCTCCTTTGCTAAAGTTATACCAAAGACATTTTAAGAAATGAATATAGTAATCGATGCTAGTGAATGAAACACAGTTATTAAATTAAGTCCAGTCGTACTAAATTAAATTCTGTTTACATAGAATGTAAGTAGAATTTCTATTTTTTTTTTTTTTTTTTTTTTTTTTTTAACCATTTTTCTTTTGTTTAAATCTCTTATATTTAATAAGAACAGCTAAAATAAATAAATAAATGAATAATAATAATAATAATAATAATAATAAAATGCTGCACAAAAAATAAAATAAAATAAAAATGAATAAATAAAATAATAATAAAATGCTCAGTGTTATATCATTGTTCAGTCGGAAAACTGTCCCTATAAAATTTTTGAAGATAAAAATCTATTTTACTAGCTTAATAAAGAACTGAGTTTATTAAAATATTTAATAATAATAATGATAGAAGGTTACAAAAAATTTACATTATACTGCACACGATTAAAAATTACAGATCGAAATGTGTTCGGAAATTATTTTATTATTTTCATCTCCGAGACATCCAAAACATTTCCATATTTCCATATTTCCATTTTTTTTTTTTTTTTTTTTTTTTTTTTTTTTTAATACCACTTGATATTATTTCGAACAATCGATGTGGCTGCGAAAATTCATTTTACATTCAATATTCTAAATATTACTTTCACGTAAACCGCAATATATTGCGGTCATGTAGTATACTAAATGAAGAAAATATATCGATATCAATGAGTTGAACATCCGGCAGACGAGATTACTCTTCGATCAAAGTTCTAGTGGATATCAGTGTCTGAAATACTGCAATTCGGCTTTGATCATGTTTGATAAACATATGTTGAATCTCGCATGCCATTGGCCACTGTACGAACATCACCAACGGTCAGGAAATACCAAGACCTTTAAAATAAGATGTAACATGATAGGGTCTGCAGCAAAATCACCTAGTTCCATTTTTCACCACCAGGGGTCGCACTATATTGTATGCAAACATCCCCAGTCGACATGAAATTTCAAGACCTTTAAAATGAGGTGCTATATGCGTGGGTCTAGAACGGATTTCCCTCTCAAACTAATTTCCCCCCTCCCCCCCTCCAAATCTACTTTCCCCCTTTTCCCCCCTTTAAAATCGAAAATTCCAAATTCGCAGAAAGTGATTTTTTAGTATTCGACTCTAGTCCCCATATGTACAATTTCTTCACCGTGAAGTAATTTGAAGCTTAGTTAAGCTCGTAAACGTGTTTTTAACCCGGGGGGAAACGGTTTCCCACCCGCTCATAGCACATCTACAGAGCAAGACCTTTTTTTAGACACCTCAACCAAATTTTTACACCAAGTAGTTCTCTCAATATAGTGGAGACAGACAAAAACATGTTTCAAATTAATATATAGATGACACTGAAAAGGAAATAATTAATTTTTATTAAGCGTTTTTTGACACTTCCCAACAATGTGTAAGATTGAAAATAAATTCAATTAGTCTCTCTGTCTGTCTTTCAGTCTTTTAGTCTGTCTGTTAATAGTTTAACATTCAGTATTTAAATTTTTAATGTAAATATTTTTCAATGATTGAAAAAATCAGAACAGACATTCAAAATGAATTACCTGTTTATATGTTTTTGCCTCCATATTATAAATTTGCCTCCTTATGATAAAAAAGGGTAAAAAAAAAATAATAAAAAAAAATATTTATATTTACCGAAATTCAGATTTTTTTTCTTTTTTTCATTCTGAGGTTCAAAATCATAATAATTATGATAAACAATTTCCTTTCAAAAAATTTTCAAAACTTAAAAAAAAAAAAAAAAAAAAGAAAGAAAGAAAGAAAGAAAACTCGCTGTCTTTGAATTTTTACGATATGGGATTAATGTGGTTAACATAGCTTGTACCCAAATGATTATTTTAAATACCGTTAAAGAAAAATTAATATAAAATGTAATTATTTCTTTTATTATTATAAGTAGATTCTGCTCATACGCGATTAAAAAGCAGAGTAAAACATTCATGACTGAATATTTTTAAAGTGGTTACTTTTTCAAAAAATTGTACAAGTGTCTGTTGATGCAGGCTTTTTTATTATTTATGTGCAAAATTTAAAGCTACAGAATTCTTAAGTATTTAGAGTTGTAGAAATATTATATTATATTATATTTATTTATTTGTTTTTTGCAAAAAATTGTCAAATTTGCCTAAGGATATATTTTTGTTATTTATACTAATTATTCTTCTAAAATTTTACAAAAATAACAAAAATTTTAAAATCAGTTTTGTTGAAAAAAGTTATATAAATTTTACACTAATATTATAAAAAAAAACCTTATATTATAAAATGTACAACCTATCTTTAAATATTTAAATAATTATCTATTGTAGTAGAGCAGTTTTTCAATTCGTAAAACGTGTCTTAAATGTTTAAATCCATTTATTTTGAAAAGGCGCAGGTTTGCGTAAAAAATCCTTTACATGACATTAAAGTACACACATTCAGGTGTACAAATGTGTATTTGAAAGTTTAAAAAATTTAATTTATTCATTTGCTTAATATCAACAAATTAATTGATTTATTAATACAATTATTTATAATTGAAACTTTTAAATTAAAAACAATAATCATAATAACAACAACTTCAACTTTTTATGCCAAAAAACTGCGTTTAAAAAAATACATTTTCAAGAAAATTGTCAAAAGGGATTAATCAGATTTAACCGCAAATGATGACATTCATTTTGAATGTATTAATTGATAATTCACCACTTAGTTTTAATCAGTTGAAATTGATATAATTGATTAATATCAAATAATTAATTGGTTTATTAAAACAATTATTAAAAACAAAACGTTTAAATAATAAAATAAATAAATAAATAAATAATAAGAAAAAGAAGAACTATAATAAAAATAACAGAGTTTTCAAGGAAAAAAAAAAAAAATGTGGAAAAAACATTTAAAGGAGAATTATTAAAATAGATTAATGAAATTTAACCGCAAGCGACGGAGTTCATTTCGAATATCTTAATTTAGCTCTGTTTACTAATTTTCTAGCTCTTTAGTCAGTTTTTGCGACTTCTAATCGTGGAACAGGCAGACAAAAGACATGATATCCCAATCGCGTTAGTGCAGTAATCAACCCAGACTGACATTTTCCTCGTTAATCATCCTCAGAGTATATGGCGCATATATGAAAGCCATTGCTGACAAATTTTTGACAGAGATAATTCATAATGGAAAACTTTCTAGAGAAATCTTCATTAACTACACAAAATGACGTTAACATCGGTAAGCGTAATTATTCTAATTTATATAAAATCACTCAAAATTAACTTACTCGACTGGAATTTCTTAGTATAATAACAAACACTTAGATGGTTATTTACATAAGATTATTATTGTCATTATTATTTCATAAAACAACACGATTTTGTCATTATTATTTCATAAAACAACACGATTTCTTTTTTTTTTTTTTTCTTTTTTTTTTCTTTTTTTTTTTTTTTTTTTACAAACAGATTTACACAACTGACTTTTAATACAGGCGTCTGGTTTAATTTAATCACGACGGGCAAATTATATGAAATAAATTTTAATAGGCTATCTAACAGGATAAATATCTGTTAAATACATATATCATAACAACAACTCTCTCGATTTTTAAACGTCACTATTTCAGAATAGTTATATTTCTCTTATTTAATTATGGAACTTCAATTTTAAATAAAGGGGATTTTTTATTTATTTGAAATTAGTGGTATTAAAAATGTTTTTTTTTTTTTTTTTTTTTTTTTTTTTTTAATTGTCCGAAATTCTAACTAATTAAATTGAATATTTGACTTTATTTTCTTGGTCCGCGGATTGTATTTGATTATGAGCCTCTTGCCACGGAAAACTATGTTCCTTACATGTATTCTTCAATTAGTTGTATCACTCTTCGCTTTCCCCCTTGTTGTTAATAATTTTTCGGCTAATTATTTTACTTCATGACGAAATTTTTCAGACTTACTGTAATCTTATAAAATATTTTTAAATAAAATAAAATGTTGAAACCTTAAGTCAATCACAGTAAACAATTCAAACATCGCGGCTAAACTTTAGCTGTAAATGTTTTGATGAATCCTAAAATTTAAGACAAATAAAGTATAAAAAAAAAGCGGCTCTCCCGTAACATTTAAGGCTAATGTTTGGCAACGAAGTTTAAATTTTTAGCAGTGCACTTTTGCTGTTATACGATATCACAATTACAGTAAAGTCTCGTACAACGCGGTAGTAGAGATGACAAATAAATAAAACAGTTTTATTTTTTAACACCACTAAATTTTTAGAGTGCCAATCTATTGGTTCATACGTTCGATTTAGTTTTTGTATAAAGCAGTTGCTTTGGTACAAAATTCGTGGTGTTAAAAAATAAAATTTTTATATTCATGAGGCAAACTTGCCCCCCACGTTGTACGAGAATTTACTGTTTTTATTTTCTAAAGTACTTCGTTTTACATTTATTTTTCTAGGTTTTAATAATTTCACAGGTATTGCAGAAACGTCAGTGGAGCTCAAAAAGATTTGGGGTTCTGTTTGTCTGTGTGTCTGTCTCACGATAGCGGCCGTAAAAATCCCCCTATTACCTTGAAATTTAGTACACATGTTCATGAACCACTCGGAATTAGCTGTATAGTTTTTAGGTGCATATTCTGTTTGTGGTTCATGTACAGGGACACACCCAAGAATTTCTTATCATTACGGCCTATGGACAGAATTTTTCTATACCGCAATAGCGGCCGCAATAAACACACGATTGGATTAAATATTCGTAGACATGTTTATAAGCCACACATAATTAGCAGCACAGTTTTGGGTGTATATTCTGTTTATTATTCGTGTATAGGAACACAACAAAAATTTTCTTACCATTACGACCTATGAACAGAATTTCTCTGTACAGTGATAGCGGCCTCAAAAATCACCCGATTGAAATGTAAATAAGCACACATGTTTTTGCGCCATACAGAAACACCTGTACATTTTTTGGCGCGGATATTGTTTATGGTTCGTGTACAAGGCCACACCAAAGTATTTCTTACCATTAAGGCTTATGGGCAGAGTTTCGTTTAAACGCATTTGGTAATGGTTACACTGTATTCAACGAAATGAAATCAGCATACATTATTGAGATATCTAAAAGCATATTTTCTGTAGAAAATGTGAGCTTAGACTTAATAACTAATGTACAGGTCCTTACAAAAGTGTTCAGAAAATGTCGCGTAATCATCCAAATTATGTCAAATTTCGAACAATTTTTCATGAGCTACGTACAATAAGCTTTGTAGATTTTACTAATTTTTATGGTTCATTTGCAAGAACATACAAAAGTATTTTGTGATGTTAGAGCCTATGGACAGATTTCCGTTTAAGCGCTTTTTAACAAGTTTAAGATGCACTCAACATAATGGAATTAACATACAGTATTAAGGTGCTTAAAACCATGCTTTCTCTAGAAAAAAGGTATGTATAGATTAAATAATTTATTTACAGGATTATACAAAAGGATTCCGATGACATTCTGTAATGTAATCATCCAAATGACGTCAAAATTGGTTCAAATATTAATTAGTTACAATAAATTAGTTGTATACTTTTTATTAGTGTATATCTTTACTGTGACTGGTGTACAGGGAAGGAACATACAAAAGAATGTCGTACCATTGCGGTCTGTAGATGGTATTTCTTATAAGTGCATTGAACAAGTTATTAGAATGTTTAAAAGCATGTTTTTTGTGGAAAATGGCAGGCGCAGAATTTGTAATTAGTGTACAGGGCTACACAAAATAATTCTGATAAATTACGCAATCATTTCGCATGAAATTTGGTACAAGTATTTATGACTTACAAGGGAATATATAGATACACATATACAGAGATATACATATACAGACAAATACAACGAGGGGTTGAGGGGGCGGTAGTCCCTCTCAAAAACGTATGTGGCGAGTTATAATCACATGTAAATTATCATATAATTGTTTTAAATAATATGGAATAAATTAAAATGATCTGCTGAGTAATGAGTGATGCAATTACAGTGGGTGATCAAATTATTAGAAATTTTCTTTATTTTGAAACTTTTTCGATTTTCTAAAAAATAAAATACTAGACGAAATTACTTGAAAATTCACAAATGCAAAGAACATTAAAAAACTCATTGTTTCCACTATCGATTTAGTACAGAATGAAATTAGAGAACCAAACATCAATTGAAGAAGAGCGAAAATACTTTGGATCACCCTGTATCACAAAAACCCCTCATGGGCTTGTAACTTTAACATATTTTTATTTATTTACTAAGATCTGTGAGTTAATAAGAGTTTTTTTCACAAAAAGGAATTTTTGAAACGTGATTGAAATAATTGGATTTTCAAACTAAATACGCGGCATGTGTAAAATCCCTTATGAAATTTCAACTCTAGAAAATACCTAAAATCTTGGTCGTTCATTTGCCGACAATTTGCTTAATTTTTATTCCATTCAAATGAACTTTTGACAAGCTTTGCTCAATTTATTTAGCTTCCAGCCTATGCAATAAAAAAAATTCTATCTTTCGCGCATGCGGAGTTAAGGAATATTTACTAAAAATTCTCATATCTCAACAAATATTACACGCATGAATTTTATGTTTCAGAATAATGTTTTTCTAATGTTTGTCAATTTTTCAGCAAGTTTTGTAAAATTTTATAGAAATTCGTTCTATTTATGGGCAAAAAACTTGTCAAAAAATTAATAATTTTTGAAAAAAAAAAAAAAAAAAAAAAAAAAAATATATATATATATATATATATATCTGCTTAAATAACTACGCAATTCCCGCACCAAAACATACAAATATTGTACGTAGTATGTGCAACAATGTATTAAAGTTACAAGTCATTTGAAGTTTTTTGTGATACAGGGTGATCCAAAGTATTTTCGCTCTTCTTCAATTGGTGGTTGGTCCTCTAATTGCACTCTGGAATAAATCGATAGTGGAAAATATGAGTTTTTAAATGTTCTTTTCATGCATGAAGATTCAGGCTTGTCTTATTTTTTTAGATAATGGAAAAAATGCCCCCTCCCCACCAAAAAAATAATAATAATAATAATAAAATAATAATAATAATAATAATTTGATCACCCACTGAAGAGCGTTGAGGTTCTTGTTCTGCAGATCAACTAGTTGCCGAAACTTCAGTGGAGGCCTCCAGGTGGAGACTCAAAAAGATTTTTGGTTCTGCTTGTCTGTGTGTCTGTCTCAACCTATTGAACTGCACTTTGACATTTTGAATGTTGATTTTTGATTTCTTAAAAACCAGTATTCAGTTTTTCGTTAACATTTATTTCGTTATTGATGTATTGTGTATGCCTAGAAAACTTAATTAAATAAAATTCAAAATTTATTCCTGAATTCAGCTCAATAAAAGAAAATAAACATTATTATTTCAAGTGACTACCGATATCTAATATCATCAGATGTCCTCATTTTCTGAGGATAAATTTCAGTTTTATGATATTCTTATAGGTTTTCAAATATAGTTAACAAGGAACATATTTATCACGATTTTTAATTTTATAGTCTTCATTTTCTAACAATAGAAAAAAACTGCCAAAATATTTATTGTATTAGGTCTTTGCATAAATTCGTGCGTTTTTTTATTGCTTCATTTAAAAAAAAATACATAAAATCAAATGACAATTTGTAATCAAAATACTCTCCATTAATTTCTACAACCTTTGCCCATTTTTCGGGTAACAAATATATACCACGGCGATAGAAGCTCTCGTCTTTGGAGGCAATAAATTGATCCGCGTCCGCACGAACTTTTGCAACGACCTAATATTTTAATAGTTATAATATTTATTGCAGCTTTTCTATTATAAAGGCACTGTAAGTATGATTTATGTTTTTGTAAAAATAAAGTATAAGTAAAATTAATTACACATCTCTACCAAAGATGACTATAAAATGAAATCAACTAAAAATATAACATTATTTTATACTGTATGTTCGATTTAAATTTGTGATTGCCTACGAATTGCCAATGATAGACCACTTATGCCGAATTTCAGATAGTATGTCAAACGCACTGTAAATTAAAAAAAGTAAATGAAGCTTTTAACTTATTGCTTATACGTATCATAAAAATGGAATGCAGGATAAAACGTTTAATTGTAATAGTCATACATAATTTAGCTAATATTTAACTTTGCACATTTCATTAGTCACTTGTAGCTACGTACAAATATCTCCATTAGTTTCAACATTTCTTTCCATTTTTTCATGTATGTCATTTAGAATTATATTGCTCTTTGGAATTTTAATTCTTTATTGGAAAATTAAAAAATGAAAAATTACCTTTACGTTTATGCATTATTTATTTATTTATTATCTTTAAATTAATTTTAAAATAAGGTTAGATGCGCGCGCACAAAATAGATGCTTTTATTATGTTTAATGTTTTGTGCATAGCCCTATCACCGTTAAAAAAATGCAATTTTGTTGCCAGAAATTCTCGGTGAAAATTACAGAATTCTGTGAAAGTTACAGAAAAATACGTTTTGTCAACGTAATTTTTCCGAAATTTACGACTTTTTTCAAAAATTCTAATTTTCACAGAGAATTTCTGGCAACAAAACTGCATTTTTTAACAGTGATAAGTATACTGTTAAAAATGGTTTCGTAAAAATGAGCTAAATTTTCTCAAAATAGCTCCGAAACAATATATACTTAAATTTGAAAACCCATGTACTCATTTTTGTGTATATTGACTTGTAAAACATGGGGATATTGGATTCATACTAGTCAACCCTATTTTTGAGCATGTCAATATACTCAAAAATGAGTACATGGCTTCTCAAATTTAAGTATATATTGTTTCGGAGCTATTTTGAGACAATTTAGCTCATTTTAAAGAAACCATTTTGAACAGTGTATTATCCTTATAATACACCATAAATAATAACTTATGTACCGCAAAATTTATGTGTATTATTTGAAAAATTTGTCGCCGTTTTTAATTTTTAAATAGCGAATATAGGAATGCAAAAAGGTTATTTTTACATAGGGGCATAACTTATGAACCATCTTTAAATAATAATTTTTTTTATGTGTCACATGCACAAAATATGTGCTTTCATAACATTTTAATGTATTGTTCAACTTATGTACTCAGCCATAAGTTATTATCTTTACCTAAAAATCGGGTAACTGTACTGCAGCCAATGGCATCACAAGTACTTTTTTTTCTCTAAAAGGGCACTTTGCATGCACACTGCACTCTTTATCTAGGTCAAAGGTTACCAACCTCTGAACATGGTAATTAAGAGGCTCCCTGTTTTTGAAAAAGGGTTTTTTCTTCTTAATCGTACTCCCATTTTGATTCTGATGATATGAATGAATTATAATATTGAAGGCTAATTTTTCGCCCTAAGTAAGTGAGATTTTTTATAATATAAAAAATTAAATGATGAAAAAAAGTCAATGAAGCTACATTAAGTGATAAAAACTGGTGGTATTAAAATACGGTTATGAAATCAATTGCTTCAGAAAATGCACCTGATGAAAATTATATTTTTTTACATTCTCAGAATTTGATTCAGACTTGAGACACACTCTTAAAAATTTCAACAGAAAACTATTGGTAATCACTTATCTTAAATCCTGTGTAAAATTACAGAAAAAAATAAACGGAAATGTTAGAAAAACTAGTTTATATATGCATTTTAATGACTAATATTAATTAAATTATTTATTGGTGAGAACATATTTGTGACTTAGAATGCTTTTTCTAAAGTAGAAACATTAATTTAAAATTTTTATTTGGAAATTAACTAATAAAAATAGATAAAAATAAGGAATAAAGATTGAGAATTTCAATTATTTACTTTTAACTAAGAATTGTTGAAAATTTACAGAGAGTCTGGATAAAAATTTCAGTAAATTTACAGATTATTTATTTATTTATTTATTTTAATTTACAGTCAATGACGTATTTTTAATACGACTGCATACACTGAAAGTGCACAAAAAATTATTTATAAATACTTACATGCGTATTTCTCAAATTATGTCTTGTTTAGTGTACAATTGAGATGTAATTATATTTGTTTGTATTTAAAAAAATGTCCTATAAAGCATATTTTTAAGATATTAACAAAAGCACGGAAGAAGCAAATTTGTGACCTGTACCTAGATCCTTTGTCAGCAATCTTTAAATATCTCCAAAAAGACTTAATGGACTCGAATAAAGAAAACAAAATCTGCCATTTAAATGAATCACGTGAAATGGTGATTACTGTAGTTAACGGAAGCTGTAGCCACTAAATAAATGAATCAATATGTTTAATATACACAGCGTTTAATATATATCGACTTGCTAACTTTTTATGGAATCGCTAATCAAAAAATTAAAAGCGTTATTTTTTCCATGTTAAAATATATATTAATGAAGGTGGCTTAAATTAATTTTTTATTTTCCTTTATTTTTTTTTGTGAGTTATAACGAATGTATATATTCATAGCTGCCAACTTTTAAAATTTATTCCGGAATGTTAGTACCGCCTTTTTTCACGCCATATTCTTTGTAATTTTCTTCAATGTATAATTACATTAAATATGAAAAAAAAAAAAAAAAACCCTCTAGAAAGAATACGGTGTGAAAAAAGTGTGGGTACTAACAACATTCCGGAATAAATTAAAAAAGTTGGAAGCTATGTATACATTCATTTTTTAAAGTATATTTGAATAAAAACTTATTGAATCTTAATCTTTCATTAACAGCAAGTTTATAAAGTTTAATAATTTTTTTATGCTTTTTAACCCTTTGAAGGACAAGATAACTACGCTCAAATATCAACAGACACCACACTGTTAAAAATGTTTTTTCAAAAATGAGCCAAATTGTCTCAAAACAATATATAATTAAATTTGAAAACCCATGTACTCATTTTTGAGTATACTGACATGCTCAAAAGTGGGGATATTGGGGTTCTTAGTGGTCAACGCCATTTTTGAGCATGTGAATATTGGGCATGTTGTGAATATTGAGCAAATTGTGAATATTGAGTATATTGAGCATGTGAATTTTAAGTAGTAACTTAAGTATATATTGTTTCGGAGCTATTTTGAGACAATTTTGCTCCTTTTCGAGAAACCATTTTTAATAGTGCATAATTCATGAACGGGATTAAAACAAAACTAATAAATAAATTTTTTCTGCCAAGTTATGAAAGTTAAATTTTGAAGAAAATTTCCAGGATGAACTTTTGCAGTTGAAAATTAAGATTAGCTGGAGTTAAAAACTGCATCAGAATTGAAACTTATTGTTCAACATTGTGACATTTCAATCACTATTTTGGCCATCACTGAGCTAAAGAGGTCATTAGAAACGGTTTATTTGTTGCTTATATAAATATGAAATTGTTTAATTGAATATTTATTTTAATAAAGTCTATAAGAATGTAAATAAATATACTTTCTATTATTAGAGTTATTCCTTTTAGCGAATGAAATTTTAATACACTATCCATTTAAGATTAGTAATTATTGTTACTAAATTCAATTAACAAATGTCTGTTTTATAAATATTTTTGTCTTTTTCTTCTTGTCTTCTGAGTTAATATATGTATAACTACTATTTATTTCTAATTTGAACTGTGATTAGTTAAGTCTTGTGCTCATAAAAACTTAAAAATTTGATATGGACTTTTTTTTTTAAATTAATAATAAATTTCAAGAATTACGATAAGTTTTTTTAGAAGTCTAAAACTGATATTAAAAAAAAAAGTAATAATACATTTATAATTAATCAAATTTTTAAGTTTTCACCTTTGCACCTACTTTTGGTTATAAATTATTTATCAGCTATTGTTATCATAATATCATAAAGTACACACTGTTCCAGTCTAAACGTCATTATAAAAGATTATATTTTAAGTCTACATGATAGTCTAATTATTATTTTTTCATTTAATACTTCTGAAAGGAAGAAGAAGAAGAAAAAAAAGAGCGTAATATTTGCATGTTAAACACAATGCGAGATCTATATAAATAAAGAGCGATGTCTATGTATCTATGTGCCCTCTGGACTCAAATCACTGATCGCAGCGTTCCAAAACGTGGCAGAGGGGTAGCTTCAACCATGTAGGGGTGCAGATACATCCAATAATTTTCGATTTTCAAGTTTTAATTTTTCTAGTTAAATTTTTTCTTTTTTTTTCTCCCCCCCCCCCTCTTCTTCTTCTTCTTTTTTTTTTTTTTTTTTTTTTTTGGGGGGGGGGTGATTTTTCTGTTTCATTTCCTTTAAGTTTTATTCAAACTGCGTGTTCTTTCCTTTCTGTCGTCTCCGTTCCTTCACTGTAAAAATAACTCTCTTATATTACAGAAAATTACCAGAAAAGTTGCCGTAAAATATATGTATGCTATGGAGAAATACATTGAGAAAATTTGTCTGTAACAGAACAATACAGAGAATATTCGTACAGAGAATATTCGTTTCTCGTAATGCACAATGTAAAAAATATCGCATTAAATAAAATCCGTCATTTCTATCAGCTAGGATCGAACCCGAGCCCACCGCATTGCAGGCAACGGCGTCCTCTCCAAACATGTCTCACAAGTTTTTTGTTGCCTCCATCGTGTTATTCCCTTTTTAGAACTTGTACAACATACAATGTCTTAAGTGCGCTTTTTTCTTCACCCATGGTGACAGTTCTACAAGTTTAAAAAAACGACTACAATACGAAAAAATGTGTGCAAATCATCAATCATACTCTAACATAATTGTTTAATCCGGTTTCAGTCGATAATCGACAACGCATAAAAGAGCACGTATTCAAAAAGACAGAACTTTCCCTTACACCTAATACATAAATTTCTATTTTTTAACCAAATTTTTTACAATGTACCCAATGATTTCTATACTATTTATTTATTGTTTTTTGTTTATTTAAACTGTATTCCATGTTGTTTGAACAAAAGGCACGTATATATATCCTTTAATTTGAAATTAGTTTTAAAAATAGCTTTTACTGGCAATAATAAAACAAATAATAAATAAATAAATAATTTACAAATTTATTAACTTTGAACTTATTATTTTTTATATTATTTTTAAGTACATAATTTATTATTTAAATTTATTGCAACCATTTGAATTATTTATTTTTATTTAAATAAATATTTTGAACATAATTCGGTGTTTCTCGCGGGGGCCGTGTATGAGACCCATCAAATCGCAAAGTTACAGTCGTCAATTTGAAAAGCACCATAAATTCAAACTGAATAAATTTACAAATATCTATCTGTAATTACAAACAAAATATAAGCTAAAATGTGTGGCTTACGTATTACTTACGTATAACTCGCTAAATGTAAAAAATAGCGCGGCAATCATCTTACGGTTAATTGGTTGTGTGGGTTAAAGCTGATTAACTACGGTCCTACCCCTACGGGTGAAATGCCCCCTGTGGGGGTCTTTTTAAAGGATCCTGTCCCGTATTTTTACGCGAGTTTCGGCGAAAACCATAGAAAACAAAGAATGACTTGTTCGACGAGCGCAATCTGAGATCGAAACCGGCATTTCCCGTCAACCAGATTTGAGCGCAGAACCACTCGGCCACTGGTGGGGCTAAATCATTTTATAGAACAGTACCGGTCTGGATCTACAGTTTTCTTAATCCGTAAATAATCTGATAATAGTTCATTGTAATTAATGTTATTTTGTTTTTAGGTCAGCGGCCTTGATAGATGGGTGAAGCCTAGCTAGTACAAAACATGATAAACTAAATAAATGCCTATCTAAATTTTAATCCTAAATTTTACAGAATAAAGGTGTCTGCATCAAACTAATTTGTTTATAATTTCTTATTCTAGAAATTCTAAATGATTTTTATTATTTTTAGAGATGACACTCCATATATAAAATTGCGTTTGTATGATACAGATTTTAAAACAAAGTCTATCTATACTGTTCCCCATTTTATCCAATTTGTCACGCATTATTCACCCTAAATTTAATTTGCGACGCTTTCGTCTTGAATGACGTATTTTATGATTTAAAATGTGTTTAGAAATTGTCATTTTTGAAAAATGTGTTCTAAACTTCAAATCAAATTGTCGCCACAACAATTAAATTGAAAGTACACTATAAAAAATAGTTTCTTAAAAATGAGCTAAATTGTCTCAAAATAGCTCCGAAACAATATACACTAAAATTTGAAAACCCATGTACTCATTTTTGAGTATACTGATATGCTCAAAAATGGGGTTGACTAATAAGAATCCCAATATCCCCATGTTTGACATGTTAATATACTCAAAAATGAGTACATGGGTTTTCAAATTTAAGTATATATTGTTTCGGAGCTATTTTGTGACAATTTAGCTCATTTTTAAGAAACCATTTTTAACAGTGTAGAAACTATTGTTTTTGTTTTTGAAAGTAAAATTGCTTACCTAGACATCTAAATATACTTTTGAAAAAAATTCTAGTTTTTTTTTTACACGTACTCATTGCTTCAGAAAAAAGCGGGCAATTTTACTAAGAATTGATGAAATCAAAATCGGTTAACACATTAGAAAAATGAATATAAATTGTGCGTTTATTTAATTTAGCATATCTAGAGAAAGGAAATAATGTTAAAACTGATCAAAATTACTTATAACATATGTCTCTTTGCGGTTCGTTGCTAAAGAAATTAATTTCTAGTCCGAGCATTTTTAGGATAGTTTCAAACACCGGTGAATAGACCTATAAACAGACGTATAAATCAAATAATATAAAATAATAAATAAATAATCAAATAATATAAAAATAAATATGATTGTGACTAATAAAATTAATCGCAAATTAACATAATAAAATTAATTGCAAACACGATAAAGAAAATACTTACAGATATTTTTATTGCGTAAAATGAATTAAACGAAATAATAACTCAAGAGTTTTATATCTACAATTTTTGATACAAAAGTTTTGTAAAATTTCAAGAAAATATGTATCTTTTGTTTTATACTGTATTTTAAAAATAAATGTATTTAATGCATTAATGAACAATACATGAATAAATAAATAATAAAAAAAAAAGTAATAAAAATTATTTTGAAAGAACAAGGAGGTAAAGTAAAGGCAGGGCGTTACAAAATACAAAGACATTGCAAATCTAATATTGTTTAAAAAATATATTTCAGATTAAACTACAAATATATATATTATATATATAATTAAAAAAAAAAAAAAAAGAAAAAAAGAAAAAGAAAATAGAAAATAAAACTACAAAGTTTCTATATAATAATAATCAACATATATATATATATATATTATATAGTAGAATTTTTATTGGTCAGTTCAAACTTTTATGAATTATTTTTTTTCTGACCACTCATAAATAACTTTAATATTTTAAAACAATTAAAAATTGGGATTAATATATTAAATATTTGGTAAAATACTGTATATTTCCTTGAATTAAGAAATGAAATATATTTTGATATGCCTTCTAAAAGACATGCTTCAAAAATTGTTGCTGAGCTTTTTCACTTACTTGTATCTATATTATATTTACTCTTGTCGAAAATAAACATGCTAAACTTGTATTACTTGAGGCAGTTTGCTAAGGATTATACCTAATCGAATAGCGTCGAAATTTTATCTTGTGTGAACAGCGTTTAGATAAAAAAAAATGATAAAACATTTTCAATATTTTCGTCTTTTAAGGTGTAAAATGTAGCATAAAAAGAAAATAATAATAATAATAACATCGACAATAATTTCTAGTAGTAAACCTGTATTAAGTTTTTAATATATCTACTATAAGCTGTTGTGCTTTCTAAACTCTACACCAAAATAGCTCATTTGAAAGCAAGTCTAGAGTCTAGAGCTTTTCCTTTCTAAATGATGTAGCTGTCAGATTTGCCTTATCTTCAACTATCAAAAATAAAACGACCATGAGTATCAAGCCACAAATGTCAATTAAAAGCAAATAAAACAACACGTTATCGTTTCTTTTTTAATTGTTTTGTATCAATATAACATCATAACACACGCTTGATTTAAAATTGGATTCGGCATACACGGTGAAACCTTCTTAAGAGGGTCACTGTCCATGCCATAGAAAATTGGTTTTCTAGAGAAGTGGCTCTTTAATAGAAATTGTTCAGAAAAATTATAATACAGGTAATAAGCATTGTAAATAGTATTATTATTATTATTATTTTGCTTGAACCGTAAAAAATTAGAATAAATTAACTTTAATAAAACGCAATTTCACTGCATAGTTAATCAATTTATTTTAATAAAATATCAGAACTTATTCTTCAAATGGATTCATTAGCACTAAATGTAAAATGAATCCACATTTATATCAATGAATAAGAAAATATCTATAGAATGTTAAAATTTTATCATATTAGGGTAAGTGCACCAGTGATCGACACTTTTAGAGCAATCTCTGATTTTTTTAATGTTCTACTCATCAGAAAATATTTTTAGAAATCTTAAGTTAGTACATATGGTATGAAAGACATTCAGAACCACATATACGTATGTTAAAATATATACATTTGATAACAATTATTTTTTCTTATGAATTTTTATTTGACATCCACTCAATGATCCAGTAATTGACACTGCCAGTTTTTCATTTTATCAGTAATTGGCCCCTATGTCCCAGTGTTTGACACTGCTAGTTATTAATTTTACCAGTTATTAGCACCCTATGCTCCAGTGTTTGACATAAAATGTAAAAATTCTTATATGTAAAATATATGATTTTATGTTTTTCTTATTTATTAATTATTTCGGGATAGATGTCAATTACTGGAGCATGCCAATCACTGGAGCACCTACCCTATTATTATTATAATTTAATCTTTAGTTGAATTAAAAATAGTTATGGGTTACAAAAATTGCAGAAAAATATATTTATCTCTCTATTTGGGTGTTACGTTCCATACAAAGTAATTTACTATAAGAATTAATATTTTACTTATATCAGTTATATAATTTCGTTTATATCTGATTAACTTTATATTCTTTTTTGTTTATTTTAGTTTCTATCAAACCAAATTATTAGATTTGTTATTATATATATCCCTCTTGATTAATAATGGATGGAAAATCTACAGTCGGCAGCAAAGTTATTGAAGCACTATCAATAATTCGTATTTAAAATATGGGCACCTAATACTGTTTTGTCAAGTAGATATTTGTCGAGTTGTGATCTTAGTCTTTATGCTGTTTAAAAAACAGTAAATTGGTGATAAAAATTAGTGATCAAACTAAAAAAGAAATATTTGGGTGTGTGCTTCAACAATTTTGCTGCCATCTGTATAATGTTTATTCTATATTTTATACTCGGAAAATGTACAAGGTACATATATGTACCTGGACTGGGTACGTAACGTGAGATATGAACCGATTATGATAATATACATAGTTTTAATATTGCAGATGGATGAGGGGGGGAGGGCTAGTCTCTGAATACAGCAGCATATAGTTATAACACAAGTACGTGCACGTACTTTGACAACGAATTTTATTATTATTATTTTATTTAAGCTATTCTGTAGAGAGCGCACACTAAGGAAATTTAAATTTCTTAGAAAAGTTTTTTAAAAAAGGTGTTAAAATCAATTTTATAAATTCTGTAATTATACAGTGTGTAATTATCTAATTATAAAATTAGTTTTAACACCAGAACGATTTTAAATCTTTTCTAATATATTTAATTTTTCTTGGTATGAGATATTGAATATCCTAAAATTTCTTTAAAATTTCTGGTGTTAAAATTAACTCAAAAATAAATAAATAAATAAATAAATAAAAAATCCTAACGTTTCTAAAAAAAAATTGATTTTTTGTGATATTTCATAAAGGCTATATTGCCATATTCAGTGATATCCTCATGATGGATCTCAAAATGGTGTAGAAGATTTGTAGCGGATATTATAAACACTGCAGTTTGAAAATTGCAAACTTTCGTAGCCACTGAGACACTCTACATTAATTACTACAGCATCTCACAGTTAAAAAATAAAAAGGCAGTCATAATAAACTGTTAGTGTTCATTACAGACACTTTGAACTTGAACCTATAAGTCAATAATATAAACAGGTATATTCAGGTATATATTCAGTTATAAACAAATTTGCCAAAACCATCCGGATTTTTGAATATCAGTAATATTTAATAGAAATTATTAATAATTATTATCGCTTTATTTAATAGTGAAAATTCTGTGATTAAATAAAACGAAAATAACTTTCCGGAAATAGCGGTATGGAGAGTTGGCAGCCTATAGCATATAGTACACCTACTCTCTAGAACATCCTGAGAGTGTTCTAGAAAGGACAAGACATTCCCAGGGTATTCTGCGGATAATCTGAGGAAAAGATGTGCTGTATGGGCATATTTTAAATAAAATTATCATCGCACTGGGATCAGATTAAATTTAGCTTTTTTCAAATGAAGTATTTTGGGTGTTTCATTTGGTTAGATCAGAGGGCTAACTTTTAAACTATTAAAATTAGAGATATACTTTCCTTTGCATAAAGTTTTCTAATAACATGAAGTTACTTTTTATGCCCTTCAATTTATAAAGGTCCGTATATATAAAAAACAAGTAAATAACATTTTATGGTAACCCTGTATACAAAAAATTAAAATTACTAAAATGAAGTTTTATCTTTGAAAAGTTGTTTACGAAAAAACTCATATTTTTAAACATAATATTTATTGAGGTATTGAAGATACGGGAATGAACTTTTTTAATAAGTTATTGCACTTTTGGTGCATAAAAATTCGATACGAAATCTCTCAGAGGCTGCGCACAAATTGAACAAAATTTACATATAAGCTTTTACTTTATTTTTATGTTTTTCTTCCTATTTTTATCATTATCTTGTTTAATTTTATGCATGTTTATGCACTTCAATTGATTTATTGTTCTTTATTTTAATTTTTTACAGGCATACAAATTTTAAAGTGATTTGAACAGAATCATGTGTCTTATATTAATGAAATCATACAAAACGCTAGTCAGATATGGAGCAAGTTCCATTTTTAACCATAAAAAACACAAAAATAGCATTAGAAAAGTAAAATTTTCAAATCAGCCATGGCTGGTCAAATATAGACACATTTTCAAGCCGGTCGGACCTGGCTGGCAAAACGCAAACGAATTTTGTATTTTGAAGAATGCGAAAGGAATATATGTATTTCCAAAAATAAACTTAGAACTTTGTATATAATGTAAAAACTTTGTAAGTTGGAAAATGACAGAAATATCTCCTTGTTATTAGTATACTTTCACAAAATGCTATGTGTTTTATGCGTTACATATTGTGGAATACAACCAATAAAATAACTGTTCATCTGACAAATAACATAATGACATATCGTTATGAAAAGAAATTTTTTTTTGTGATGTGTAAACGATCGAATACTCCGTTCTAGACCAGACATAAAATCCTTTAAACCTTAGCGAACCAAACCCAGACTTAATATACTTCTATTCTTGGCTGGGCCGAGCCGGGTCTGGTACTAAACTATTTATTCTTACCATGGACCAGGACAAAATTTTTAATTAGGGAAGTCCAAGATTATTACCATGCGGGCTGAGCCGCTAGGTGAAAATACATTTTGAAAACATTTAATTTGTATTTATTGCCATAATCATTCCTTAATTATTGGCGATGAAAGCTCAAAATTTTAAAGTAAAACAACTTAGTGAATATAACATTTCAAATATGCTTTTTTTTTTTTTTTTTTTTTTTTCTAGAATAACTTTTACAATTAGGACTTCTTTTTTCTTATTTCAATTTTTTTGTGTACAGGATCACTATAAAAAAAGTTAATTTTTCTATTATTTATTTATGTTTAAATGTACGACCTTTTATAAAATGGGTGGATATAAAATGTACCTACATGTCATTAACCCAGTGACCACCTTTGAAAAAGGGCAGATTTGTAATATTGTTTTTACGGTACAGTTTTTATAATTTTCTAAAATAATGTTTATCTTAACTTGAAATTTAAAATTTAACCATACATCTTAAGATAAAAATTATGACTATTATTTATCACCTTCATTCTTAAAATAATAATAATAATAATAATAATAATAATAATAATAAGTTAAAAAATCCTTAATTATACACTATAATTTTGAATTATAAGTGAATTATACGTATATTGTAGAAAAAACATTTGCTAAGTGAACGGCAGTGGTCTGATATTTTTGTAACTGAAAGTATAATGCTAATCTTAATAGTTCCAACAAATTGACGCCCGGTATTCAAAATATGAGCACTCATTTGGTGTTGATTATAATTCACACTAAATCGTATATCTTTACTTTTTTCTGTCATAACCATTAACAAATAATCAATAAAAAATTTGAAAGCAAACACCATAAATTGAAATAAATAAATAAATAAAAATTATTCAACAATCGTTAGGAGTCGAAATTATTACACCAATTAATTTTAGTGCATAATATTTACAATAAACTTAATCCCTCTAAAGCAAGTTTGAATATTTGAATTTCAGTTTATATATATATATATATGTATATATATATATATATATATATATATATATATATATATATATATATAGGGTTAAAAAAATTTTAAATAAAGGAAAATAATTGCACATTTTAAATGATAACTCAAATATCAGACAAGCTCGAAAAAATGAGAAAATATAGCATGCTGAACCTTTTTTTTATTATTTGAAGAATGTTTGATTTTTGTATAAAGAACATTACTTAAGTTTGAAAAATTTCACGCATTATATTTTCCGGTACAGCAATTTTTAAAACAGTAACAGTTTTTTCATAGATAATTTTTCAGTCTATACTAAGATTTATTGTCAAATTAAAAGCTGTTCTGATATAACCAGTTTTTTTAATTGAATGTTCTTCAATTATTCTTTCATGTGTTTTCTATTTAAGACTCATTGTTAATTTTTTATTCAACCTTTTCTGAATCAGAATTTATTCATTTTTATTTAAGAAAGAATATATTCATTTTTATGAAAGAAAGATTTCGTCTAAAATTTGCATCACAATCACAAATTAAATGTTATCAGTCTAATTAGTTAAAAAATTCAAATAAGTTTAATTTTTATTCAAGAGAAGGTAGTTATTATTTTTAAATTTAATTATAATTGAAATACATCTTTAAATACTATTGACTGCTAGTTTATTGTTGAATTCTTCCATTGTGCTCTAAAATTTTCTTGAAATTTCTAAACTGGCATCGTTATATTTAGATGCAATAAATTTACAGATACATATAAATTTATGCTTAAATTATTTCCTCCTTTGGAATAGTTTAAGAAATTATGCATAATCGAATGAAAAATATTTTGTGGTTTTTACTTGACTCAGTATGTTGCATTGTAAAAGCAGCTTCAACAACGAAATGTAAAATACTTCTCTGAAATAGTGTAATTTGAAGCAGTTCGTAATGCACATAAAAATTTACTTTCAAATATTTTTATGAATATAATAATAGGAAAATTTTAATTATTTTCAATTTAACTTTGAATATATTAGCATTTTATACAAGAATGTTCGAAAATTTAAGTACAGTTTTAAACGTAAATGATAAATAAATATCCAAAAAAATATAACATGTGCATTATTATTATCATTATTATTTTAACCTTTAAAATTAAAAATCAAAAAATTAATTTTTTAACATCTTAAATTTTAAAATTCATAAGCTTTTTATTGCAAATAAGATGAAAAAATGCCTTTTTGATTTAAGAAAAGTCTTGAAAATAAAAACAGATTAAAATTTTACTAATTACGTCACGTATTACAATCCAAATTCCAAATAATAGAATGACAGAACTTTCCAAAGAAAACTTGGCAGTGCGTCCTGTGAAACGAACGTTTGCAAATTTAAAGAGTAGCGCATGTTATTCAGAAGTTGCCAAAACAATTTTCCACAATTATACAGATATTATTTTAACAATTTAAAGGTCGTTAACACATTTAAAAATAATGTTGATTTTTTTTTTTTTTTTTTTTTTTTTTTTTTAAATGGGTCAAAAAATTAGAATAATCAATTCATTCAATATGAATTTTAAAAGCAGAGAAAATATTTGCATACCTGTTAACCAATAGGTTGCAACAAGTAATAAAGCTTCGCGCTCGAAAAATCTTACGTTAGTTTTTTGCTGAAAATGAGTCGTCAACGTGATATTTCTGAAACAACGAAATCGTGTATTGTACCATTGTTTAAAGCAAGGGAAAAAAAATATATCTCAGATCAAATGAATGTTTCACAATGTACGGTTTTGAAGATTTTAAAGAAATATAAAAGTTAATCTAAAAAGTTACCGAAGTAAATGTGGTAGGAAGCTTGTAACAACTACCAGAGATGAACGCAAATTAGAACGAATCATCTGAAATAATCGCTTTAAATCTCCAAAGTGAAACCAAAGATGAACGTGAAGCAGATACCTACACAACTCTCCTGGTGCAAAGAGAAGCTCATCTGGAGGTAACAAGACTGGGTCGACGAAGGAGATGTTCGGGTTTGGCGTTTAAAACATGAAGCCCTTGAGAAATCTTGTATAAGACGCTCTACCAAATATGCGACATCTCTTATGGTAAGGGATGCATGAGTGCATTTGTAACAGGACAATTATGTATCTTAAAACAACATGCAAATTCCGCAGCGTATCAAGATATACTAAAATACTACACGATACCCTTCTCTTATGCAAAGACAAATTTATCTTTCAGCGAGATTCCGCTTCATGTCACACTTCGAAACCGACTCGTAAATGGCTGACAGTAAGAGGGATTTTGGTATGAAACTGGACAAGCCATTTTCTATAATAAAATTAAATACATATATATATATATATATATATATGACTCTATGTAAACCATTATCAGTATATTGTTTTTGATTATTCAGTTTAAGATTAATTTGAATTCAGATGCTATGTATACTTTAAAGCCTAAAAAGTTTATACATTCAGTTAAATGTCTATTTAGTACACACACACACACACACACACACATATATATATATATATATATATATATATTTGTTAGATTAAACTTTTTCCCGAAAAGCGAAAAGTATTCCATTACAGTAAAGCTCCGTTTATACGTCTTTTACATTTATAAGTCCTTTTAGTGAAGTCCCGATTCATTCCAATTCATTTTAATGCAAAAATTCTTCGTTTATGCAATAATTCTTCGTTTTCCGTTCGAAATAAAGTTCAGTATCCGTTTTAAATATCAATTGAGTATCTGGACTGTAATACCGTTATCATGACTTCGGAATTATTCACAATCGACGAACTAATTGAAAACAAATTGTTTAGTGCTAATTTAAGCTACGATGATATAGAAAGTGAAGAAGCTATTACACCTTCCTCTAAAGGCACAATGGACTGCATTGAAAAGCTTCGAAATTATTTTGTTTGTCAGAATAAAGGTTAAAAAAAAAAATCTTTTAATGAACTTAATTTAATTCACAATGCAGTTCCTAATACTCACAGACAAGCAGAACTTCAGGCATGTATTAAATATTTTTTAATGTAATTAAATAACTACCTGTGCAGACATAAATCGTATAATACAGAATACACTTATTGCTAAAGTTACCAATATATATACAGTCGAATCTTGTTAGCGTGAATCTCAAGCGGGATAAAAAATTTGTTCATATTATCAGTAACTAATCTTCATATAACTGAACTAATCTTCATTTTGGCGGGGATTGTTATTCACGTTAACAGTGTTCACGTCAACGAGATTCGACCGGTATTCAATATGTATAATACGGTACTCACGATCTCAAGTCATACATTAATGGTATGATTTTTCCCACTTTTTATAATAGATTATTTATTAATTTAATTAAAATCTTCAAATATAAATTGTATTTTAAAGTAATATACTAGTTATTATCTTAAAAAAAAAAAAAAAAAAAAAAAAAAAAACTTTATTAATTAGTATTTTAACATGAATTTTCTTCAGTGCTATTAAATTTGCAGTAAACAACGTTTTATGTTTTATATTTCGATTATACGTCTTTTTATTTATACGTCCTTTTACGTCAGTCCCTTGAAAGACGTATAAACGGAACTTTACTGTATTTTGAATTTGGGTTGTAGAAAAAAAAAAAAAAAAAAAAAAAGAAAGAAAGAAAGAAAGAAAGGAAGGAAGGAAGAAAGAAAAATGTCGGCTGTAACTTTTTTTTTTCTTTTTTTTTTTTTTGTGTGTGTGTGTACAAAACCATTTGATCTGTGATCTGTGATTTTTTTTTTCCTTTTAGAAAAGTAATCATTTTATTAAATTATGGTTTAATTTATAGACAACATGATCTAATTTGTTTTAAGTGGTCATACATTTACTAATACTATTAAACTTAACTTTAAAACTCCAATACAACTTTCATTATCGCATTGCATATTCAGTTCAGCAAGTCAACAAGTGTAAAGATAGCTTTTTAAAATCCTCTGAACTTGAATTTAATTAATTATTATTATTTATTTTTATAAATATCTTTAATTTCTGTAGGAAGTAAGATGCTAGCTCGCAAATTATAAAATGTAAACGCATAGCTGATCTAAAATTTTATTTATTATTATTATTTATTTATTTTAAATATTTAATTTCCAAATGATTTGAGCGATTTTTTAACTGTAAAAACTCATGATCACAAATTTTATCCAAATTTTATTTTTTGTGAAAACTGTTCAAAAAAAGTGATTAAAAAGAAAAAAAAGAAAAAAACACTAATAACTTATTATCTAACATAAGTAAGGTATTTCAAGATCTACAGCTCGCTTTTAAAATATCAATTTAAAGTGATCGGAAAAAAGAGAGGGGGGAAAAAGAGAGGGGGGGGGGGAAAGATCACATTTTAAATAATTTTGAGAATAAATAACATTAATTCGTAATTTTCAATATCTGTAATATATGTGTAATTTTCAATCGTATTTAGCGATTTTTAGACTGTGAACTTATAATCACAATTTGCAGCCATTTAAAAATCCGCAATAAAAAAAAAAAAAAAAAAAAAAAAAAATAGTGATTTAAAATTTGAAAAATTAATTGCTCACAGATTTTATTTGAGATGTTTTGGAAAATGAAAGGTTGACAGCTCTCAAATTTCAAAACATCAATGCAAAGTGGCCGGAAAAAATGCATTTTAATTAATTTTAAAAACATCCACCAAACAGATTTTTATCAAATATAGGTGTGAACCATCCTGATTAAATTAGGGTTCTTAAGAAGAAAAAAAAAAAAAAACTGCATAGAAATCAGTCTATCCGTTTAGAAATTACAGTGCCACAGACAGACAGACAAATTCTTCAAACTTATAACACTCTTTTTTTTTTATATCGGGGGTTAAAAAGAAACATAGAAATACAGTTTTTCTTAAAAACGAATGTAATGGAAATGTTTTTTAAAAACTCAATAAAAACCGGGGGAGGGGGGGGGAGAAAATCTTTTTTTTTTTTTTTTTTTTTTTTTTTAGATACGAACGCACATACAGCTTTTACAAAAGTAAAACAGATAATTCATATTTCTATTTTCTTAGTCTTCTGACGCCATTGATAAAAGGAAAAATGTGCTGCTGTATATATCGTATGTTTCTCACAACGTATTTAAATGATGATATATTGTCTAGAGTGTACAAATGCAACTATATATTTAAAGGTAAACATTATGGTTAGAATATACGACCTTTATATTTAAAAACTAGCTCAAGATCCATAATTATGTAATTTTGAATTTTAATTGAATAGTAGAATAAAAACAACAACTCGGTGGAACGGCTGTCAGACAGAAAGCCTCTGTGCGTGTGAGTGTTTCGAATCGTCTTGTTTTCTCTTTCATCTGCATAATGTTTTTAAGAATCACTTTCCACGATTCTATGATACCTTCATTTAGAGAAAAATTATCAAAATATCGATTTTATTATTTTTTGCTTAAAATATACCATAACATCGCTGCGATATCCCGACAACATTCGGGACGATCCGAAATTATATATATAATGAAAAGAATTTTGACTGCAATCTTGTTCTTCTAAATACCTTAAAATGTTTACACATAAAATGTTTTACCCCAGTTCGTGTTTTCCCTTCAGTGTATGATTATTAAAAAATGTTAAGATTTAAATGTGGAGCAAACATTCAAATCGTGTTTTCTCCGAAAATAAAAAAAATGAGTTAGTGATTTTTCTTACTTAGCATAACATAGTATGTCTACATATCTTCCTGTATTTACATGTCTCCCTAGGAGCTAATAATACGTCTAAACAAACGATAATTAGGGTTTAACTTTAGTTACTTTTTAATTTATTAATTTTTTGTGTGTTCGGAAAAATTGTATCCAAAGGAGAAAACATGGTTTGAATGTTTGCTCCTCAAATATCTATTTCTCAAATAACTTGATTTTATTATTATGATTATTATTTTCTGGATGTTCATTATAATGCATGTTATGAAGCTAAGGACAGGATTTACAGTAAATTTTAAAGGTTATATATGTCTCTCTCTCTCTCTCTCTGTATATATATATATATATATGTATATAACATTTATAGAATAGTCATATATATATTATGGAGAAGAATTGGAAAAAACAGGGCAGATTACAATCACCTAAGAAAAGCCTTCATCCTGCAGTGAATTGATAAAGGCTGTAATTGATGATAATGATATACATATACATATACATATAACATTTATAGAATAGTCATATATGTATTATGGAGGAGAATTTGAAAAAATACGGCAGATTACAATCACCTAGGAGAGGCCCTCATCCTGTAGTGAATTGATAAAGGCTGTAATTGATGATAATGATACACACACGCATATATATATATATATACTTCAACTTTCATTGAAAATTTTTTTAACAAGTTTTGTTAACCAAACTTTAATTAACTTATCGTTTTCTGTAAACAACGATTGTAAGTAATAGTATGTAATGTAAGTTTTAGTTTTATAATTTTGGATGAATAAGGCATTAATATTAGTAATTTATTAGATCTATGTTACAGATATACAGGAATTCACCCATATTCGCATACAAGGTTTCAATTAATGCATGTTGAATGTTTTATGATTTCATTTTTTGGATTTTGCTTATCTTTCATCTCTTTATCAGTTACGTCTTCAATTTCTTTGTGTGATATTTTTCATTTCTTCCATATATATACGCATACAAATAATAGTTGCCAAGTGTTTCGTATTTTGGATACCGGTATCTTTCTATAGGAATTTTTAATTGCTTTTGAACCAGTTTTCTGTGATTAAATAAAGTGAAAATTTATGTAAAAAAAAAAAAAAAAAATATCTGGTATCCAAATTACAGAACACTTGGCAGCTATGTTATATAAACAAAAACCTAAATATTTGTTGAATTTTTAAATATATATCAATATATATATATATATATATATATTACTTTCAAGCTAATTAACTTTTTAAAAACTTATTTTCAATGCTATGTAAAACACTTTAAATAACACTATTAAATAAAAAACGGTTGAAAAAAGTTAGAAATTTTAGGATAAAATAATTTGGAAAAAAAAAATCTAAAAACCTAAATTGTTTAATTGTATCAGTAGAATTATCTTTATTCTTAGTGAAATCAATTTCCTTAATGAAATCATTTAATAATATGCAAAAAGAGTATTGTAAATTGCTTAAAAAAAAGCCGAAGGAGTATTGAGTGTCCTTGAGCTTTTTTAATTTAAAAAACTTAAATACATATTAAATACCAGATGGTTAAACCAAAAAGGCTCCCATTACGCTCTTTCATATTTTCTTTTCTTTTTCTTTTTAAAAATTGAAGGAGCGAAAATTGTATTATATTTTACAGACATCACAGAATAACGTATGATCGCATCTCTCATCCTTTAGGGTCAACGATAATATTTTTTTATATAATACTGCACAAAACCAAGCACTTAGTTTCAGTAATCAGTTTATCTTCAGGGAATGGTATTAACATTCAGATATTGGTCTATTATCTGCTTTAGACGCATTTCTGTGAAAAGCCTAAGTGACCTTATCAGAATTCACGTGTAGAAAAATACGCATCCAAGGGGAATTTTAAATAGACAGTATCGCAATCAAAATGGATTGAATAAATCTGAATAAAATACTTGTTTAAAGCATCTAGAAGGTTTTGTCCGGGAGTAGAGTGTGAAAAGGATGCTTATGTAGAAAAATGAATATTACGTTTCTGTCTTCCATTTTAGATAACGCCTTTAGTTCCGCGGTAGTTAAATGACCAAAGTCACAGACTGATAGTCGAAGCAGAGTCGGGGTTTGAGACTCTCTTGGTCACTGACACAATGCAATTCCCAGATATCCATATCAAATTTATAGAGCAGTCCAGGTCTGGATTTCTGCACATACGTATGAGGTGCTATCTGTGTGTCACATTTCGAAATGATAATTGAGGAAAAAATACTCACGACCTTTATTTTTTTGTTTTCAATTCTAACAAACTCAAGGACAAAATTACAATAGCCTTTCTAAAAATGTGTTCATTTATTAGCAATTTTTAACAAATACTAAATGTGTTTCAATCAAAGAATTGGTTTGTAAGTAACTATCTAAAACTAATTAATATAGTGCTGTAAAATGTACTGAAAAACAGTTGTTAAATGATAAAAAATAAACAACTTAATCACTAGACACAATAAATTGCAAAAACACGCAGCAGTTACATCTGATCGAAACAATTAAGCACGACCGTCCATAAAATAAATGAAGAAGAAGAAGTTGGTACGAGCGTAGCATGATAACAGCAACTCACAAAACTGCTTTGCTGTTTGACGCTTTAAATGCTACCTATGACGTCTCCTTTCACGACGTAATCCTACCTTTTTTGGTAATAATATAATAGTAAGTAAATTACAGCATGTGTGATGCTGCCTTAAAATTAATATCGAGTTTTTTAAAACAAGTTCTGAGCAAAAGTAATTAACACCGAGAAAAACTTATATTTTTCAAGTTGTAGAAACCCAGGTTGCGCTCGTCCGCTTAGTCCGCTTTGCCGTGTTTTACTCCTAAATTATCGTGAATATGGACTAGGACCGCATTGGAAGATCTCCACGGGGGCATCTCCTCCCAAGCCTAGAACCCTCACGTAATTAGTCGGCTTTAAAATCTACAACAACAACAAGCACATTGTAAGATTAGTGTAGATTTTGGAACCTCTTATCTAAGTTGTAAGAAGTTAAATTCATGTGAGCTCGCATTTTATTTTTAGGATATAAAGGAAATCTCCCAAAAATGTAAGATAAAGTAAAATTGTATTTCATATTAAAATTTCGAAGCTTGAAAATTATTCTTTAAAATCTCCATACTGTCTGTATTTTTTAAATTGGCTCATAGATGTAATATGTATATATAATAAGTAATATGTACTACCTATGTTTAAAATTGATGGTTATTAATATTATAGTGCTATTAGTTTTCAAATATTTGTTCTTTTTACTTTATAGCATTGTTTTCCCATATTCATTAAATCTGTGACACTTTTCATATTTATTAAGGTTTTAGTGACTAACTGGGAATTTTTCCAGAGGAAAATTTTTTTTCAATTTATATTTTGTTATTATGTCTCAGAAGACAATAAGTTCAATAATGAAATATAGTGACAGACTAAAACATTTAATTTAAAGTAAAATCCAGTATGCCCCATTTCTTTAAAATTAAATGATAAATTGCCATTGATCGATTGATTCTTTTCGAATAAGGACTGACCCAATTGAACAATTTCAAATTGATCAAGATAGTGGCCTCTTCCGACTGGACCTTATTTAGATAGCAATATTATATTGGAGTCATATTGGGGTTAGAGCAAAATGAGGACGAAGAATTATTAGTTTCCATATATTAGTGACTTGCTAAATCGTCGAAAGAAAATAAGTAAATGTGAACTTAATGGCGTACAATACCTATTTTTCGCTGACAGTCAAAATGGGTTTCAAAATTGGTAAGCCGTGTTATTCCAAGGGCAAATTTGTTTATAGAAATAATCATCGCCTAATATATATATTCTTTTTTAAATTCCAGTTTCGCATTCAGAAAATTAACATATGTTCTTTTCCAAAACATGATTTTACTTTCGTTTTTTTTTCATTTCTTCTTCTTTTTTTACTTCTTTTTTTTTTTTCAAATTTTATTTTGAAGCTGTAAAGTTGGGAAAATGATCTAAATGCATTTTCGCTTGTTTTTCAGCTTTAAAAGGAAATATTCAACGTTTGGAAGCCAAGAACCATTTTAATGGTGTGAGTTTTCTGTACGTGAAAACGAAATTAATACATATAACGAATCATAAATTTTTTGTGCTAGCTTTTAAAATGTATTACAATCAATTTTATTTTTGTGTTGTTGGTATTATCGTGTATCTACTAATTGCTAACTTTTAAACAATACTAAATTCTTAAATTTGGATCACCTTTTGTGTATTTTATGTAATATCGCTTACCAAAAAATGAAATTTTGCAATTTTTAACTCACTGTTGGGGTGGTGACTCCTGATGAAATACCTCTATATTTTGAGCAATTTATTTTATTTTATCTTATTTTATTTATTATTCAGTTATTTGCGTTCTGCTCTATAAATACAGTTCTTCTCCCTGTCTTTTTTTTTTTTTTTTTTTTGTTATGGTAGTTCAACGAAAAGACTTTTATTAAAAAAACACCTTTTTTTTTATGCTTCTATGTTTTGTGTCTTCAGTGGAATTGTGTTTTCACTGGAATAAGTATTGTGTTTTCTTAAATTATCTTTACATTCATAAAAAAAAAAAAAAAAAAAAAAAGAAAGAAAGAAAAACAAACATTTTCATATTTTACCCGCAATCTGCATTTTATATGTTAATTTAAAAAAAATAACAAGAAGCATGGGCGTAGTAGAATATGCATACGTGTACATTCGCACATCTTTAAATATGTGAAATAAAAATTTATTTTACCAATATTCATAAATTTGGGGGAAAAAAAAAACCTTGATAATTTTTCAGGTTTTGTATATTCTATTTTGTAATGAGTTTTTAAATATCATTTTACACTTTCATTTTCATTGTACACTATCTACTAATAAGTATTTGAACACTTTCAAATACAGACGTTTTGTTAAATATCTCGAAAAATTCTTTAGGAACTACCTTGAAACTTTTGGAGAATAAAGAACATGTTATATCTCATATCTTTCAGCAAAAATTTTATCCTGAAGAGGAAAAGTTGACCAGTAAAAAATTAAACAAAAATCAAAATGTTTTGAATCACCCTGTAATAAGTTATGCTTTAAATGTGTTTTAGCGCTGGCATGTGATTATGAAATTTCTTCTCACTATATACATTTTTATGAGGCCATTACATACATTCATGGAGACATAATGATTTCTTAAAAAATAAAAAATAATAATAAATAAATAAAGCACTTTTTATATTATAACACGTAGGATATACAGTAGTGCAACAGTAGACACAGCATACCGCAAACAGGATACAAAAATGTTAAATATCTTATGAAATTGAGCATTTTTACTAAATAATTTTCAACTACGTACGCGCATGCTTTATAAATATTTCATTTGCATAATTTAATAGCCAAAAATGTTGAGCTACTTATATGAAAACCCCAAACTAATATCGTGTAAATTAAAAAAATTATGAGAGATAGAATGAACAAAATTTCAGTTTCTCTCAAAAAAAGAGGAAGGTGATAGGGGTTTTTATTAATATTTATTTATAATCAGCGAATATTGTGCACAAGTGAATCAAAATAAAAATGTGAGTAAAACCCTTTACAGTTTCGCCTTTATTTTGATCCTCCACGGAAGGGATCACTTAAATAAAGACTAAGGAGTAACTGAATGCAACAAAAGTTATTCTTAAAAAAAAAATTTCCAATTTGTTTTTCCAAAAGTTTTCCCAATAATAAAATTTCCTTTTTAAAGAAAGTCTGTATTATTTGAACATTTGACCTTGAGTGATAAAATAATTGAAATACTCCCAAAACGCTGTCCTTTTGTCTTTCTTGCTCTTTCTGTATATAACTTACACCCCGATTTATATTATTGTGTGCACGTAAATTGTACTATAACTGAAGGGGTAGTTACCTATTAGCAAATGCACTCACGGAAAATACTCATTAGATGATTACCTCTGAATCGAGATTTTTTTCTGGAGCATTTTCTTTCTACGCGGCACCCCCTTCGTTCTTCGTCTTTTTTTATTATTATTATTATTATTATAATTATTTACGAATAAAAGATATTAGAAACAAACCTTGAAATGCATAAGTTTGAAGCTAAACAACATTCATAACCGTAATTAACTGCAATCTTATATGATATCCTGGATTTATATCGCTGATATACTCTTGAGGACATGTATAGCTTACAAAATAACTCCACTTTTGAAGTATCATTCATCATCTTTAGTTGGATATCTACATTCATAATGATTTGTGCTAGATGCATATTTTTAATTAGATGAGAAAGAAGTTGCATCTTTATACCGATTCTAGGTGATCATACGAAATCTTTCGCATGTCGTTTGCTAGAAAATATTATTAACACGTTAGCGCCCGAATTATTTTTCTTAACTTTATTTTGATGAATTTGGACTGTTCAGTATAAAATATTCGGCATCCAAACAACACATGTGTTAGTTTTGAAGCTACAACCTGTTCTCATTTGAAGACACTGGAGCGTTACATTAAAAAAAAAAAAAAAAAAAAAAAAAAAAAAAAAAAATCTAGATAGGGGAAACTTTTAGATAACGGATAAATTTCTTACCGCATGTTATTACATACTTTTAAAGTTAAGTATTATATTAAATATTATTATTCACTCTCACTTTTAATTAGTACATTTGCGTAAAAAGCATATACATGTATGAGAATTAAATAATCCACGGGCTGAGTAAAACCTGGGACTATAATTAAATTGATAAGTTAAATTTGAGCCTAATAATCATCATATCTATTTGTTTGAAACTTTGTCTGTTATATTTAGCTTTAGAAAATCAAATCAAATAAGAAATAGTGATAGTTTTAGAACTTTGAAAAACTGCTTACATTTACCTCTCCGACTAGAGTGCCCCTCTGAAAATTCGAAGCTTTCCTATTGCTGTACTTGTGAAGTAAATTCCACAGATTTTGATTTAGAATCCAAGTAGATTTTGAATTTAGTTGTAGATTTTGAATACAAATCCAGATTTGTTCTACTTCTTAAGCTTTTTGGTTTTTCCCCCGTAGTTAGACTTATCCCAGGAATTTTGTAAGTCGGGCAAGTATATCCAATATGTTTATACTTGTCCTAAGCACCTCAGTCGTATCACTTACATTATTTTACTTTGCTTTTTCAGTTTTATATTTTAATTTTCTATGAAAACTATTATTTTGAGCTTTTTTAAGGTTTTATTGGAGTGTCAAAAAGTTTAACGTGTGAAGTACAAGTAGAAGACGCGGGGAAATGCTCGCAATTCAGTAACGAGTTGAAATGTTTAAAAATTCAAATTGCCCCCAATTTTCGACTGTTTTCACTATTTTGAAACTTGACTTAAATACATCGCTTTTACTTGTCCCTAAGACTGTATATACTTATAGTTAGACGAAACACACAATTCCCCCCCTACCCCTTTTCTTTCACATAGTTAAATTATAAAGAAACTCATATTTCTTAAAAGCCAATTAGATATATTTTATGAAATTCCTAGTTTTAAATGCTCTAAATAAAATGTTCTATCATTTCTTAAATATAATTTTAGACCTTTTTTATCATCATAATAATTTGTATACTATTACCTTCTTTAGTTCGAGATCTAGGTTGGATTGGGTTGTGGCGATTAAGGCCGATTGATTGCATTAGGGTCTTAGGTCTGAGGGGGAGTGCCCTTCGTGGGGGTCTGTCTAAGGGGTCCTAGTCCGTATTTACGCAAGTTTTGAAAAAAAAAAGACACGGAAAATGTCGAACGGCTAGGCCGACGAGCACAACCTGGGTTCGAACCCTGCACCTCACGACTGCCAGCTTTGAGCGCAGAACCGCTCGGCTGCTGGTGGGACAGTTCGCTATCTAAAATTTTAATACTTTATAAGAGATATAAAAATTCTTTGTTGCACTAGTTTCAGAAGACGATAGAATATTTTTCGTAGTTCATCTGATAGGAATGCGTTATTAAAATTGTTTTAAAATATGCAATAAAGATATTAGTAGTAATTCAATAAGAGATTAAAAATAAAAATAATAATAATATTAATCTTTGATCCACCTTTTCACTGATTCTAGAAGACGATAGAATATTTTTTGGTAATTTGTCTGATAGGAATATGTCATGGAAATTGCTTCAACATATGAATTGAAAAAATTACCAATGCTTCATAAGAAATTAAAAAAAAAATAATTATTATTATCTTTTATGCATTTTCACACTGATTTCATTCCAGAAGATGATGCAACATTTTTCTCAGTTCGTCTGATAGGAGTATGTTATTGACTTTTTTTAACAACACACAGAGCAAATGAGCAACTTCCTAATATTTTATAAGAAATTAAAATGATAATAATAATAATAAAATTTTTGTTGCGCTTTTACACTGATGATTCTAGGAGATGATACAGATGTTCACAGTTCGTTATTAAAATTGTTTTTAAGCGTATAATGAAATATATATATATATATATATATAAAGTAACAAAAAGAATATATAAATATGCACGATCTCTAATTGAATATTTGAATAAAATTTGATAGAAGAAATTTCTAGTTTCAAGCATTTTACTTGTTTTAATTTTTTAATAAAATTCCGTACCTACGTTTTCATTGCAATAAAGACAGTATATTTTCTGCCGTTCTTATTTCACTATATTCTACAGTTAACTAATATTTTAGTTTGAGAACAAGTTTATCAATAATTTGTAAACTTTACTAATATTTTGTTATAAATTGTTAGCCAAAAGACTAATTTTTATTTATTTTTTCCTCAAATGAGAATAATTTTTATGTTTTTGTGTTTTTACTTGATGGGCTGTTTATATTTTGGTCAATCTGAATTGTGTTGTTTACAATTTTGACTTCAAGAAAAGCTCTTTATAGATATTTATCATTTAAGGTGGTAAAGATAAGTTTGTTTTAGAGATGAATATATGTATATATTTCTTCATTTATATTTGCGAACTAGCAGGTTTTGGTTTTTTCGCTAGTTACTATAATTAAAGTAATTTTCAAAAGGAATTAAATCACTATATTGTAAACCATTTTATTAATAAAAACTTAAATAAATTCCTTTGATATCGCTTAAAACATCACTTCGTCCCCCACCGCTTGCGTTTGTGCCTTAACTGGACATTTCAATTTAGGTGCTAATCGGACGATAAATGGCCCTGCTAGAGAACTACGTTTTTTTGCAGACATTTCTCGAACAGATTAACATATTCACTCTATGACAACAGATGGCAGTAACAGGCAATCTTCCCAGCTAAAAAAAAATTAATTAATAAAAAAAAAAAAAAAAAAAAAAAAACTAATTAACAATTTGGAAAATGGGCTTCGAGATGCATCGTGAGTGGTCGAAATGGACCTCCATGCAAAATTCTGTAGCTCTGCGATCAGCCGTTTGCCTACCGAGTAACCAACGTACCTATAAGTTAAATTTTGTTTTACCGAGATTTAACCGAGACTTTCGCGATGATGCTAAGATGGTATCATCGCGAAGGTCCCTGTTTAACTTTGTTTGTTGTCATTTTCCCACCACACATACTGTTTAGGATACTGTGAAGACACTGAAATATTTTCTTTTATCAATTGACACCTTTTCTATTAATTATCTGAAAAAAGTAACACACTAGCCCTTGGAGGATGAGGATCAAATCCACGACCATCGCATTATTAGCATGACGCTCTAATCCACTGAGCTAATAAGCCACAGAAAAACTTTTTACATTTACATTCCTATCTTCAGAGTTGATAATTTCAGAAATTTTTATATTATAATTAGTTTTAAAAAACTAATCAAAATTCAGAAATCAGGCTTCGAGGTGCGTCAAAAGAGGTGAAAACAGACCTCCATGCGAAATTCTGTAGTTTTGTGATCTGTGCCTTCAAAGCCACGGACATACACACACACGTCTTCTTTTACTATATATAGAGATCAATTTAGAATATAAATTTTTCATGGGTATTTATTATGTATTCTTTTAGTTGAGAAATGTATTAAATAGCATTTTAGTGTAAATATGTTTTTATAACAATTTTTACTTGCTATTTATTAATTAGGGGAGAGTTGTCTAAAACGGGGACGGCGGGTCAAATGGGGACATTCCGTTTCTCATTGATTAGTGTTGCCCTCTTTGAATCCAATAGTCGACGATAATTCTAATTCGGCTATACGCAAGTTTGAATCTAGTTGTTGACATATTTAGCCAGATCTATTATTTTCAATAAAGTTTTAATTTTTTTACGATTTTCATTTCGATTGTGGCCGTACACTGTATTGGATCTTATCAAGTGACCTTTGAACGTTCGATTTTGGTAAGTATGCTATGGATTCGTCTAGATTTAATTTACATTTTCACATATTACTTTATAGTTTTGTCTCACACGTGCTCGAAGAGAGGCCATGTTTTTAGCATACGTCATGGTCGGCTCAAACGGGGACATTGACGGTAGTCCAAAACGGGCTCGTCACATTTCAACATTCCACTTCATCATTTGGAATATCTCCAGCTATAGAACCCCAGAAATGTTCAGTTTTTAACATTTCGCCTAAAATAATAATGCCTCTAGCACAAGAAACTGAACGTTTGCAAAAAAGAGTGAATGACAAGAGGAAAGGCAAAACTGCCATACTCACTTCACCTTACAAAGCAGAATTGGAAGCTGTGAAACAGGACAAAAATGCAAAGCAGAATAAATAGAAAAGAAAATTGGTCGAGAAACCCACCAAACCTAATCCTAGATATCCAAAAGCTAAAAAAGAGAAGAAAAAAAAAATCAAGACCCAATGTTATCATCTGATGAGGAGCAGAATCATTTTTTGTAATGAACTTTACATTGACTTGAAAGACAAAGAGGGGTGGATTCAATGTAGCAGCTGTCGAGGTTGGGCACATGAAGCCTGTTCAAGTGTTGAAGAAAGCGAAATCAATTTCATATGTGAATTTTATGTTTGATTATGTTTTGTGTCATGCTAGTAACTGTTGAAAAAGATATCAAAATACTTTATCTGCATTTTGGTTTTGCATTAACTTCACTTTTTCTTTGTAATACAAGTTTTTCTAATAAAATTTCGCTTTAGGACTTGAATTTACGTTATTTCTTATGAGTACCCCATTTTACCCAACCGGTTGTCCAAAACGGGAACTTTGCACATTTTTCAGAAAAATGTTTTTTCTGCCTATACTAATGATATTTTTTTAAAAATAACCTTGCCATCTGATAGTCTAAGACATACTCTAATCAGGAAATCAGGAAATGCTTTGCCGAATTTTCCTTATTTATAGTTTTTTTTTTTTTTTTTTTTTTTTTTTTGCGGATAGAGATATGTTAACGTCCCCGATTTGGACAACTTTCCCCTACTTTTATATTCTCTAACTGCTTGTTATATTATATTAAGTAATATACAGTTAAAAGTTTGTTAATTACAAATGTTAGATGGGGAGTAGTTTTTCATATAGCTAGGATTTTCCCTTTTCATTTTGTTAAATTTAGATGAAATAATTTTATAATATATTAAAACATATAAAAAGAAAAAACTGTTCCATTATTTTTTATGAAGTATTTTCGTTATTAGCTATGGTATTGTGTTTCAAATGGGTTAAAAACTTCATATGTTTTATATCAGTTCAAAGTTATAAAATTCTGACACGTTTTAAAGTTTTAAGAATTTTAACTAAACAAACGTACAGTATTTTATTTTATTTTTCTCTTTTCAAAATTATTTTATTTATAAGTTTTGTGAAAAATTTTATTTTATTATTATCATTATTTATTATTATTATCATTATCATTATTATTATTATTACATTTCTAAGATTATCATTCATTACAAAAAAGTGTATTATAATTAAGTCTCCATTCATCCTAAAGCTGATTTCTATTCTTGTTTAAATTTACATATTAATGAATTGCGTTGATAGTTTCACGCTGCACCGTACCTATTTTTATGTCTGATGATGTGTCGTGGTTAATATTTCGACGTAAATCAATTATTGCGTGTTCTTGAAATTTATGGAGTTTGCTTAGACAATATTTCTTTTTCAAGTTTGATAAATATTACTAAATCTGTCATCCTCTTTTATGAATCAATCTAAAAAAAGTTAGATTTTATAAACGTTATAAAATTGTTTTATTTTATTTTAAATATAAGTATTGAAAGTATAAATATTATATTTTAGCAAAATATTATATTATGTGCAAGTGTTTTCCGCAATAGTTCATTTTGGGGATATTAAGAAAACATTTATGAGTACGATTAATACCATATTTTACTGAAATATTGAAGTTTTTAAAAATTCGATTTATCGAATTAAAGAATACACTGTTAAAAATTTCAACAGAAAACTCTGTGTAATCTATTATATTATGTCTTACGTAAAATTACAGAGAAAAATAAACGGAGATGTTAAAAAAATTATTTTATACATTCATTTTAATAACTAATATTGATTTAATATGTTATTGGTGAGAATATATTTCGCACCTTGGAATGCTTTTTCTAAAGTAGAAACAGTCATTTTAAATTTTAATTAAAAAAATAAATAATAAAATTAGGTAAAAATACAGAATAAAGATTGAGAATCTCGATTACTCACTTTTAAGTAAGAATTACTGTAAATTTACAGAGACTCTGGATAAATCTTTACATTAAATTTACAGAAATTTTTAACAGTGTAGTTTTACGTGAATGGATATTATACTTATATAGATATGTATATATAAATCATTCTTGCATTTACTTAAGTGTATTATTGAAAGAATTAATAAATAATACTAAAAACAATGATTTGAAAAATGCTTATTAAAAATAAGTGAAATATTACATTTCCAATAGCAATAATAAGTGAGACAAAATTCGATAATGAATATTTCTAACGTAAAAACAAAATTAATTAACTCTATACAATATATATTTATTTAAAATGATTTTTTTTTATTAAAAATATTTAAGTAAGAAGTAGTTTTAAGTGCGTGGATATTATATATATACATGTACGTATTTATAAAGCATTCTTACATCTATTTATATGAATTATATTGCAGCAAAAAGGCAAAAAAATAAAATAAAATAAAATAAAATAAAATAAATAAATAAAATAAAATAAAATAAAATAAAATAAAATAAAATAAAAATAATAAATAAATAAATAAAATCAAGAAATAGATTTTTTCTAATAGAAACCGTCCTGAAATTAACGCTACCTTTGTCGTGTAATTGTCAGTGTCAAGGGCAAGTAAACCGAGCCGTATCATCAATATAGACTATTCATTGTCTGGGTCAATTTTTTGAGTTGTTTACAATTAATCGCTTGGAAAGAAATCGGTACTTCGGTAATAAAAAGAAGAGATTTGCGCCAGTTGTCACAATTAAAAAAAAAAAAAGAAAAATGTCACCATAAACAATGCAAGCTTCAAGGCAACGAAAACAGATGGTTATCTTTAAATTAAATAATTTACTGTCAACAGTGGTTTCTAAAATGTTCAATTAAAAAATATAATTGCGATATTACATTCAAAACAACAAACAGCGGATGAGAGACCATTTCAATGCATTATTTTGAAGACGAAGGCAATATGATAATTTTACTTAATTAGAAATCGAATTTCAGTGTTACGATAATTGAGTCACTTACTAAAATGACATTTTAAAAACTCATTAAAAATAAATTTTCAGAGGAAATTTCCATAAATGTTTTCAAACGAATTGGAAAATATTGAACGTTAGAGCGCATGTACAGTCCTAGAATTTGAATTCGAAGATGAAATTAAAAATTGGAGAAAGTAAATTTTGGAAACATGTGTGTTTTAATTTAAAATAGGTAATCTTGATTATTGTAGGATGATTATATTTTGGAATTGCTTGTTATTTATTATATTTAAGAAAGTATAATATTTAAAGAAGAACAAAGAATCTTTAGCATCGAGGAACCTGATTCGTATCCAATTTATTTATTTATCAGCATAACATGATGAATACATATATACAAGCATGCATGTATATAGCGCATCTACATATGTATTACATACATGATATAAAGAATGTCAGACGAATAATGGCACCATAAACAAATCAATGGATCAATCAAGGTGTCATATTGCAATTTTTACTGATTGTTTAAATTGCATATATGTATCCATATGTTTTTTTTTTTTAATTATTGTTTCTTATTTTTTATTAATAAGTTTTTTATGAGTGTTAGCGGAATAGTGGATTTTATCTCGCACTAGATCTACTCAATCGAGAATTGGCGACGTCCTAGGATTCACCTATGTGTTCCGGAGACATTCCATCACAATTTTGATCCTCCTAGAAGGGGATGGCTCCCTTTGCTTCGGTAAAACCCAGAGATCATTTTTATAAGTGAATAATAGATATAATTATGTCTATTATCGCTATATCTTATCGAGTTCTTATAGTGTTATATATTGTAATATATATATCACTATATATTAATAGGTACATCTATTATATATTTATTTACGCGGAAACTGAGGGGTGAAAAACGTTCTCTTTTTTAGGGGATGGGGATTTTATAAACCCTCTTTATTCCCCTTTTCTGTTCTGCAAATTACCGTCTTAAAATTATGACATTTTCGAGACATATCCATTGAAATATAATAATATTAAGTATATTAAAATTTATTCAAAACTATTTAAACTTAACAACCTAAATTTAAAATTTTAATATTTTTGAAAAAATTTTAGAACGTCCCACATTGTTAATTCTCCCCCCTCCCCCCCCCCCCCTGAATTCAATTATTAATGTTCCAATACATAATTTGAGCATCTTTGTGCATTAGTTTGGACATCACTTGGCAAAAGTTAATTGATAAAAAACTTTTTAAATGGTGAAATTTCTCGTGAATTTCAGGCTTTTCTAAACTTAAAACTGTGTTTTAAAGTGTAAATTAAGACGACTTCACTATAATTTTTCCTAGAGTTTATCTAAAATTATGTCGCAGGGAGCATTTTAAAGACATGACATTCTGAAAAATACTCGTTTTGAGAGAAAAATAAATAAATAAATAAAGCAATTTAAAAGATAATTTTACACTTATCTATAAAAATTAGTATTCCAGAGCGATAAAATTTTGAAATATTAACACAGTTTATTCGTTAATATTTTGGTAATTTTAAAGGCAACTGTCATCTAAAACGTTAATTTCGTTTGTTTCGTTGGCATCCAGTGCCCGTGTGGTGAAATTTATTACGAAAATTACTTATTGTCTACTTTATTTTATTAAATTTCAATTTCACATTCAGATAGTTCATAACCGTTAAATTTGTTTTTGTATTGTAAATCTTGAAATGTGAAAACAGAATAAAGAAATAAAAAAATAAAAAAATAAAAAACACCAAGTAATGAGTAGTTCTCGTAACAAATTTTACCATAGAATAAATATGGGAGTTCGCTGGCCGGAAACGGGCAAATTGTAAGAGACGAAGAATAAGATAAGGAATGGAAAATTTTTTTAGTCCTTACCCTTACATTTAGAAATATGGTATAATGGTGAGCGCCCTTCTTCCGTTTTTCAAACTTTTAAACATTTTTATCCAAGATACTATAGTTTTGTCGATATTATTTTTTGACATCGTCATATTTTAAATTTCATTTTATTTTGGTATGATCATTCAACGCTTCTTGCATTTATGACTATGTATCGAATCGATGATTATAAAATAAATGAGAAACAATGTTGTAGATGTTTCTAGTTAGGATTTTCAGTTTCATCTCTGTTTTCGCTGCATGACATCGGCTATTTCACGTCTATTTTCAAATGATCTAGAATCTAGAATCTAGATTCTAGATATGATATCGGGTCAGTGAAAGTAAGTGAAGTTGATTAGCAATCACTCCTCCTGATTCTTTCGATATTTGCCGATTAATTTTAGCTTTTTTCTTCTAAAGAATTGTCTGTTGCATCTTTGTTTTAATGACATTGCATAGGTTGTATGTTTTCGATAATGCAAGAGTTGAATTTTAAAAACCTTCAAAGGATTTGTTATAAAACGTAAACTTTTAGTCCTTTTTATATTAATATCAGAATTGCGACACTTATATCTAAAAATCAATATATCTAAAACCGCGGGATGGGTCAATATCAGGCATGAAAGTTTCCGCCTTTTTTTTAACAAAAACTAAATCCTGCATTCACTCCGGAATAAACTTCTCATTTAAATACATTTATATTAACACACAAATAATGTGTTACAATAAGTGTACTTAAACCAGGAGTTTATTCCGGTGTGGATTCAAGATTTCGTTTTCATTAAAAAGGCGGAAACTTTCATCCCTGGTCAACGTGACCTCGATTAATATACTTCACTTTTTAAGAAAATATAACCTATATTTAAATGATATTTTAAACTTCATATCAGAATTAATGCGGTTTTAAATGCAATAATAATTAATTATTATTATGATTAATAATACAAATACAACGTACGAAAACATCCGTGGGCCAAAATAACCCATTCCACGCGTTTAGACATAGATGTTAAAATTTAAATAAATAAATAAATAAACAAGACTATGGATGAAATTCTGTCTATGACAGAATTTAATTTAGTACGACAGGACTAATGATATTTGTGTTTTAACACCCTTAAAAAAAAAAAAAAAAAAAAAATAGTAATAGAGGGCGTTAACTCAGTAAAACGCATTTTTCAGGAATTTGATAAAATGTCTAAATTCCAAAGCGTCCAAATACTTATTGATATGTAGTGTAGATTTCTTTCTTTCTTTCTTTCTTTTTCTTTTCTTTTTTTTTTTTTTTAACTGACAAGAACTAATAGCTTTATTATTTTACCGATAACAATTAACATAAAAATAGGAAAAATGGCTTTTTCTTTTCTCTTTCTCTATCTCTTTTTTTAATTCCGTTTGTAACTTTTTGAGAAAAATTGTAACAGAACTTGTTTTATGTCCAAATAAGCTATCCCACGGTCCTAGTGTTAAAAAATTAGGGTATTCCGTACCAATTTGAATCTTTTATTTATATCTTTAAACAAACAAGACTACAACAACTCGAATAATTTTTTAAAGAGGTCTAATTTGTTTTATTTAGTGTCTGATAGCATTACAAAGAATACTGCTTTTTATTTCTTGTAATTTCGGCCATTTTTAACAGTCATTTTTATTTATTTATTTTTAACTTGCTTTTTTTTTTTCTTTCTTACTTTTTGTAATTTTTGTTGCACCGATATTTACATTGAATCAGTTTTATTTGTTTAATGTCGTCACTGAGCTTGGTTTAGCGCGTTGCCGCTTTGTTTGCCGCATTCTGCTCGTGCTGATTTTTTTCTCATGACGAAGGATCTTGCGATTATTTTGACAAGAAAACAAGAACGTGTATTTCGACCCGAAAAGAGTGTTTTGCAATTTAGGGCATTTACATACAAATTTTAATACTGCAATTGTTTACTTTTTCTATACATACATTACCGATTTATATACGAAAAAATTTGCAATGAGATTGACTACATAAGCCATCAGCGAACAATTTACAGAGAATTTTCCATAAATTAATAATATTTTATTCTTCAAAAAAGCAAGTTCAATCGAAGAAAAAAGACAACCATCTCCAGAGGCTATAAATATCATATCAATGCATTAGAAATTAACCTATAATTTATTGGTATTCATAGATTAAACTTTGGGAACTATCTATATACAGATATTTAAACTTTTAAATTTTCAGCAGTGAAACTAAAAAGTAATGAATTAGTTAAAAAAAATAAAAAAATAAATAAATAAATAAAATAATAAATAAATCTCATTTAAATTAGTACTCAGAAACTAAAATTTCATGTTATTAGGTCAAACTATTTAAAATTTTAATCTTCTGGAGTTAAATTATTTTAGAATTTTCGTATCTTATTAATGTCTGTTTTATAGGATTTTTTTTTAATGCTTCTTGCTTATGCTTTTCGATTATTATTCTTCCCTCTACTATAGTAATATAATTCTAATTTTTTGTTAGAATTTACTACTTGTAGGAAATATAAATATATTATTCTCAAAAGGAATATGAAAAATTACTTGTAAATTAGTATTTGAAAATTTATTAATTATAACCCATAAACATTTTTACGTGAAATTAATATGTGTTGTTTGTTGAGAAGTATACAAAATGTCGACTTTTCCTTATAAGTAATGCCCATCTGTCAGTCGAACGGATGGCGCTTTGGCGCCAGTTGCTTTTTGTCGGGTTCGAATCCTAGTTAAGACAGAGATGTTTGCAGTGGTTCGATTTCACTTTAAACCACAGACCCTGGTCAAATGAGCCTTTATATGCAAAGATGCTCGTAAAGACACCCCTAACCCAACCCCCTGAGAAGTAGTTCTTCAGCTATTTTTAAAGAAACCTACTATTTGGATAAGTTAATAATACAGGAAAATTTCAATACACATTGAAAATATTAGACACCAATTTTGAGAAAATCTTTATGAAATGGTTTCGCAAGGATCGCAAAGAGAATTTTCAAAGCAAAAAAGGGAGAGTCAGTATTTATTTATTTATTTATTTTCTGAAGTATTATACCTAATTAGACAAAAACTTACACTAATAAAGCCTTTAATCTAAACTAGAGGTCTGCACGGGCCGGAATTTCGAGGCCCGGGCCCGGCCCGTTTATTTTTTAATGGTGTATGGCCCGGCCCGGACAAAAATCAATAAAATCAGGCCCGGCCCGATTCAAAAATATGTAAAATAACAAGAAAAAAAAATGAATGCCTTCCTATGAAAAAGATTTTTAGTATGTGTTTTGCAGAGGTTTTATATAACCAAATGATAGTACGTTCTTTAACAAAACTGCTGAAATTTTACAATATAAACAGAAATTCATTATTATAGACAAGGCACAAAGACAAACAGAAAGTCAAATTGAAAATATTAGCATTCGTCAAACAATATAGGAAGTTATTTAAAATGGTTCATACTACTAAAAATGCACTTTCAACTATTTCCTCTTATGTACCGTAATATATCCGAATCTTTCATGTGCTTAGGTAAACAAAACTTTAATGTTAACCCAACCATATTCAATAGAAAAGTTGCTTTTGCCCATGATAAAAATGATGCTACTTTTGACCACCGGAGAAAAGGAAAAGGAGCCTTAGAGAAAAAGTTACAGCGGAAAGATTTTTATAGCCTTTATACCAGCTAAACTCAACAGATCATAAGAAATAAAGCCTAATACACAATAAGGTATCTAATTTCTTTTGTTATGTACATGTACGCAAACTGGTAGTGACATGCATACTATTTTGAATAGGAAACCATCTAATATTACTTTAAATAAAATATATTAATTTCGAGGCATGCTAAAAATATTTGCAAAAAATCAGATTTCGGACAGACAGACTGATAGACAATTAAATTGAAGTTACAGACACTTTTTTAACAAAATAGAACTTTATGTGACATACCAGCCTGATGTGACATACCGTAAAATAAATGACTGAAGAAATATTTTATCATTTTCCTTTTTCGTTCATTAATGAGGAAACCAGAAAGAGGTTCGGGCCGACACGGCCCGGAGAAAATTTCATTCAGGCTCGGCCAGGTCCGAGCCTGAAAAATTTTTTTAAGCCCGAGCCCGGCCCGTGCAAACCTCTAATCTAAACTAATTAAAATTTAAATTAGTTGGATGTGGATTTACATTTTGACTTACGGTACCTGGCATATCATTAAAATACCAGTTTCTTACTCAAAAGGAGAATACCACGCAAGAAAACACAGACAAAAAACTGGTTTATTAAATAGAAGAAACGGATGAAATATAGGAGTGAGAGTTCGCCGCACTAAGACGATTACAGTATCTTACATGCGGAAAATTGAGAAGGATGAACAAAACCATCAAAAATTCTTTTCTTTACTAATTATACTTTTTTATATTTTTAACTTTATTTATTTATTCTAATTTTTTTTTTTTTTTTTACTGTTAAGTACTAGTTAAATATATTCTAGATGAAATTTTGTAAGAAACAGAAAAAAATGTTTTGGATGAGGGAATTATAATCCCAAAATCCTCAACATGTGCACGGTTTTGACTTGGGCTCGCAAATTATTCGTAGAAACGTTAGAAAAAGATAGTAACGTTCGATTACTACTTGTTTTTTTAAATTTTATATATATTTTTAATTTTTAACATTTAATTTTTGACTTAATAATAATAATAATAATAACTACGGGAATTTTTCGCATTTTTTATCTAGAAAATAAAATATTAAAAATGTGACAATTTTTGGAAAACGAGTATTAATTGAGCGATTGTGATTTTTTTTAATGTGAAAATGGAATTAAAATAATAATAATAATTAGGTAATGAGTAATTGTGGAGACAAATTTCCCCACAGAATAACATGGGCTTTGGCTGGGTGCGAAATTAAGTATTGTACGCTGTTAAGCTAACGAGGAGTGTATGTATTTAGTGTCAAATTAAAAGGGGTCGTATCAGAGATCCCAACTTTTATAATTTATTCACGAGCCTTTTTAGCCCCGCCTTCTTTTCGCACCAGAAATTTTGCAGAATATTTTTCTTTAATATGTAACAACGATTAAATAAGAAGAAAATCATTTTTCAAAATTTCTGGTATGAAAAAGAAGAGGCGGGGTTCGTGAATAAATTATAAAAGTTGGGAACGCTGGGTTGTATTGGAAAATATATAAGTTTTGTTTTTATTTAATAGTATTTTAGCTAAAGGAAGAGCGCATGTACGGTGTGAAATTAAGGGGGTTTGTATTGAAAAAAAATATATATATTTTGTTCTTATTTATTGCTATTTAGAATAATGGAAGAGTGTTTGAATGGTGACGAATTAAGGGATTGGCATTGAAAATATATAAATTTTATTTCTATTTATGGAAATAGCCTTATAAGGAAAGAAAATAAATATTAAATAAAAAGCTCTACACTATTTCTAAGTGATTGGTTCAAAGTTTCATTTTCTGCGCCCTTATTTATAACAAAGTTCCAAAAAAGTGTTTTCTCCCCCTCTCCCCCCTACTTCGGCGATTGTACCTCTTTCAACAATTTCGTTACAATGGCTTTATTTCCGGTTAAATAATTAATAAAAATTTTGATGCGAAAATTTCTTTTACTGAAGAAATTGGTTTAGATTCCAGGCTTTAGTAGTCCGAAATTTTGTTGAAGGATTTGGCAAAGAAAATATCGTGAAATATGACAAACCAATTTAAGAGATAAAATCTGCGCGACAACTTACAAAAAATTTCTCTTTATGTTGCATTCTGAAAAAAAAAAAAAAAAAAAAAAGATAAACATAATAATAATGATAACATAACTGGGAAATAATTTGAAAAATTTTCGCGTATATACTATATAAGAATACGAACAGTCACGTTAACGGTGAGATATAAAAATACAGCCTGAAAAAGAAATAAAAATCTTAAAAGTTTTATCGCCAAATTTAAATACTCCATGTCCACGTGCGATTTGGCGAGTAATTACTAGGGCTGTTCGAAAACTGCTGATAAATGCGACACGTTTTCGAACAACTTATTGAACGAGTGAGTTGTGCAAATTCTTTTGATTAACAATTTAAATAATGTTTACGAGTTACGTGTATTAATTATTTAATTTCATAGTCACGTGTTGTTTTTAAAAAATATTTAACAATCTGCTATTATTACCTATTCTATTTTGTAGTTAGATAACTACAAAAAAATTACTTTTCGCTCAGAACTATTTTAAGACGATATTTACTTTTTACTTTCAAATAATTAATGTAGGCGTAGAATTAAGTAATGTTGTGTGATTCAGGTAGCATTAAGAAATGTTGCCTACATGCTATTAAATAAATGCATAAAAGCAATATAAATTAATAAATGTTACAAAAGAAATGAAGTCAAAACATTTATGAATTATTTATATTATATTCTTTGACTATGATAAATTCTTTTTGATCAATTTTTCGATAATTTAAAAATTTATTCACAAAATTGTATATTAAAAAGCCTAAATCAAAATATTATGCTGAAATAAAAGTACCAAAGCGTAATGTAGATTGCGAAGAAATTATTAAGAAATTAAACGTGGAAAATTATGTGAACTTTTTTTTTTTCTCAATATAATTTGAATAAGATACTTCTTTTTGTGTGCATGTACCAACACTAACATAAAATATTCCTAAAATGTAAACGTGACGTGATTTCCAGTTTCTTTTCAGTTTCATAATTCTACTATACGTCATTTTATGATTGATGTTATTTAAAAGGAAATAAAAATATTTTAATTAGGATTAAGTAAGTGTCTTCCCATTACCGCATTTTTTTTTTTTTTTTTTTTTAACTGTCTGTACAGACTAACAATCTATGTTTATCATTAAGGTAAGCATTAGTCATTTAAAAAACTGCATTACGTTGATAAATAACGATAAATCATCATTACTTTTTAATTGACGAAACATAAAAATTTGCTAAAAAGATTATAATTATGCATAATGGTATAAGGAATATCTTGACCATTTTTTTTTTTTAAATATTTTTGAAGTGGTAACATTTTTAGGTGAGAGAGAAAATTTCGTTAAGCCTTTTCCATAATAGATTTATGTTTAGCGTTATATTTATTTTTTATCAAAATTCTTCAAAAGGCTTTTTTTTTTTTTCCCCACATGAAAAGAAATATATTTATTTACAGGTACTAGGGGGCTCTGCCCCCTGCTAGCTCGGCTCACCACCCCCGAGGTAGGCCTCGAATCCCCCCCGACTCACTTTACACACATGCAGAGCTCTGCCCGCCTATTCGCTGCTTTTTTTCACCTGAAAGGAATATTAATAGTGCATATTACAAGACAAAAGCAGAAAGATATTTTGGAAATCCTCATATTCAATGTCAAATTGAAATATATAATATTTATATATATATTTAATAGAAAGAAATTCATAATATCCAGACCATTTTGCATTACAGGTTTAGTATATGACCCATTTTATTTCTTTTTTTGCAACCTTAGATCCGGACCGCGGTACCCGAGTCGGTAGAGCGCTGAGCACGTAATTGGAAGATTGTGGGTTCGGTTCTCGAGCCGTTCAAAACCCGTCGTGTGCACTAATGGTGGCTGGTGCACGTAAAATATGTCGTGGCCGCAATATCCTCCATGTTCCAATCAAAATTATACCTCTGGGGACCACCGAAGCGGGGGAGACATCCCCTTCGTGTAGGACCAAAACTGTGGTGGCATGTCTCCGGAACATCCGTAGGAGTGCGTCCCAGACCGTCGCCAATTATCCATAGCGCAGTAATGGTGCGACATCAAACACAACCTACCTAATTATCTACCTACCTACAACCAGTGATCATATTTTAATTTTTCCCGTGTAAGAAAATTAATTTTCTAAAAGTAGAAAAACAAAATTGATATTTATTTTCTTTCTTTTTTACATCTATGGTTTCGGACCATGGTATCCTAGTCGGTAAAGCGCCGAGCACGTAATTGCAAGATTGCCGATTCGATACTTGAACCGGCCAAAGACCGTCGTGTACACTAATGGTGGTTGGTGCACATAAAATCTGTCGCGGCCTCCATGTTCCCATCCATACTATACCTCTGGGGATCAACAACTCCGTGAAGGATTAAAACTGTGATGACATGTCTCCGGAACATCTCTAGGGATGAGTCCCAGACCGTTGCCAATTACCCATAACGTAGTGCTGGTGCGATGTTAAATCCAACCTACCTGCCTACTTATCTACCTACCTACATACAACCATGGATCATATTTTAATTTTCCCTTTGTAAAATGACTTCATGACTGAAGAACAACGTCAGTGGGAGAAACTTTTTTAAAAATTGCAAATAGAGTACCTTCATAAACTTGTCGTTTTTAGTTGATAACTTTTTTAATAAAAATCATAGAAATTTCTAAGCAGCTGAAATGTCTTCCTTGGAGTATGCGGAACTTATTGATACCTTTCATGACACGAAGGAACCTGCCTGCCCTTCGCTAGAAGATGCTGTCGCAGACAAAAAAATTTTATGCCAGTGACAGGAACTTTTTTTTTAATATATAGAGAAATAACAAAATTTCAATTAAAATTTACCAAAAACTAAAATGGCATCTGCTAAAAACCTCTGGCAAAACTGTCACGTACGCACAATAAATAATTAAATAAATAAAAATAATATAATATAATATAATATGTATTAATCTTCATTTGGGACGCTATATCTCATTTTTATGTTCAATTTTTGTCCTTATATTTAATTCTTATATATATATAGAAACTTTTTTAGTCGCACTCCACGCATTTCTTCCGTGTGAATTCATCAAATCCTTTGCTAAAATAACTTTACGTTCAGTGTAATTTATTTATGCAACAAAACCCCTGAAGTGACTTTTATTTCTTTATTTTTATTTATTTTTTCTCCTTTTTAGATATAAAAAGAAATTCTATTTATTTTCACGTAAATAAATAAAATAAAATAAAATAAAACTTTATTAAAAATTAAGTTTGCAGCACATGTGAAAATTTTCTGACAAAACTGACGAAATGTTTTATAAATATATTTTCATGCAGTCAGTAGTTTAGTATTTCCCGGTACAATTAGAAAGGTTTTCTTTACATATATATATATATATAGTTTCTTAATAATTAATTGTTAATCGATTAGTAGTGGCAACTGTATTAATTGCACTATTTGGACATTTTGTCTACACGAAATGCAATTGTAACAGCGCACTGCATGCTTTTCCTCATTCAGTGTGATTTCATCTGATGCTTTGCTAATATAATTTTACGCGTTTTAGCGTCACGCTTATTTATGCGACAAAATCTGTTAACTAGCTCTATCCACAAACGAACTAAGTTTCAAAAGAAGAACATCAAACTCTAGAAAAATAAATAAATAAATAAATAAATTTTAAGCACAGGGTCACACCTAAACAATTCAGATTCTTTAAAGGATATTAGTGGAAATACTTGAAAAGGCATTTTGTGTTGTACTATACAATTTGTTTTCATATACTAAATTTTAGTGAGATGTCTCATATACGATATATAGATAATATATAGGGCTATCAAAAAGCAGTCGAATACATTACTTCAGTGCTTTCTATTTGATGTAATTGATGCTTTACAAATTATATTATGCGTATCACTATAAAAATTTCCGTTTCGGTCATGCGGATATATATATATATATATATATATATATTAGAATGCTTGTATAAATATCCTTATCGTTAAAAATACATTTATAATGCTTTTAGTTTCAATTTAACTATATTAAAATCATGAAAATACAACTTACTGCATTTAAAGAATGTATTTTAAGCTAAAACTAATAAAAAAATAACATTTTGAAGTAATTTTACAAATAATTCAAATGCGTTCTTTAAAATAATGCAAATGATTGAAAAATGGTTTCGCAAAAATTGTGTCGAATGATGAAGAATAAGAAGTTTTTAGCAAATAACACAAGTTTCAAAAACATGCATTAATTGTTTCGCATCAAAATAATGGAGCTCAACCTTTTATCAAGTGAAACAAAAATTGTAGACACGAATGCAGCTCGTGCCAATAAATTTTCAAATGCTGAAGGACCGTGCTTGATTATTATATAAAAATCCGAAACAATTGGTGCGCGTGTCTGTAACTTATAGTGTCTGCTAACAAAGTTCATATTCTTCATTATTGCAAATGAAACGATAAACTATAAAAGCTAACATAAATTTTTCTTTCCAATGCCATGTAAATAAAACATAGCCTCTATGAGGACTTGGCACCTTTGATGGTGCCACTGAAATCAGTTTCATTATATTCGTTACATCTGTCTTTTAGCAATTCCGTTGATGATTTCTCTTCTTTTGAAAAAATAAATTTTGCATACGTTGGATTCCAGTCTTCCCGTCATCAAACTAACTTGAATAAGAAATTTAATTCTCTTCTTAAAAGTAATTCTGTCACTTCATCTATCTCCCCTCTTGTTCAGAATACTGTTATTAATCTCTCTTCGCACTCTCTGACTAGTGCTCAACGTGTCGTGCTGAATTTGGGTGTGAATTTTGCTCGTGCTTCTAGACACTTTATTCCTGATTTGATGCTCCCATTGAAAATTCCTTTAAAAATAGTAAAATTTCTTCCGGTCAGTTAGAACCTCTTCGTTTCGTTTTATCTAACCTTATTTCCACTAATAATCGTCCACAAAAGTCTAATCTTACTTCTTCTCAAAAATCCGCCTACTCGGAATTAAACTCTGCCCCCAATTTGGTTGTAACCAAGGCAGACAAAGTTGGAACAAACAGTTCTGCTCAACAAATCGGATTATATTTCCCATGTTGAGTCAATGTTTAATTCAGGTCCCTATTCAAAACTTAAAAAGGATCTGTCTAATGAACATCTCGATCAAGTTAAATACCTCGTTAAAAATTCTGTCATCCTTAATGATCATATTAAACGCATGGTTATACCTTCCATTGCTAATTGTACTCGTTTCTATGCTCTTCCGAAAGTTCATAAACCCACTCTCTGCTTCCGACCGATTGTGTCTAATATTGGTACGGCTTCTTATAACCTTGCTCGTTTTCTTTCAAGATCTCTTCTCATTTAACTAGTACTAACCTTTACGCAGTAAAAAACTCGTATGACTTTGTGGACAAACTTAAATGCATCTCTCCCTCTAATTATACTGTGATTTCTTTGGACGTTAAATCACTTTTTATGAATGTTCCTATTCAAGGTGCTCTGGTTTGTTTAGAGAAGAGATTACGTGAATTCCATTATTCTTCTATTGAAATTGAGGAGCTTGTAAATTTAGTTCAATTATGTATCAGACAAGCTGCCTTCATCTTTAATGGTACTTACTATTTTCAAAATGAGGGTATGGCAATGGGCAGTCCTCTCTCTCCTTTGTTGTGCGACATTTATATGCACTATTTTGAAGAAAAGCTCTTTGGTGTATATAAATTTCCTCATTGGTTCAGGTATGTGGTTGACACTTTTGTCCTTATTCCTCCTGATGTAGATTTTTCCAGTTTACTATCTTTGGTCAATTCGATTGACCCATGCATTCAATTCACTTTCGAGATTGAAAAGGATTGTTCTTTGCTTTTCCTTGACATTTTTGTATCTAAAGACAAAGATCGGTTCTTAACCACTGTCTTTAGAAAGCTAATTTCTGTCTCTCTTCCGCCACATGCACTCTCTAACCACGTCCCTCAACAGAAAATGTCTGCTTTTTATACTTACGTTTTTCGTGCCTTACAGATTTGTTCTCATTCATCTAGTCTTTCGAAAGAAATTAATTATTTGAAATCTCTTTCTCTTTCTCGAGGCTATAATCCTTCTATTATCGATAAAGCTCTTTATAAATTCAAGATTCTAAACGTTCTGCTTCCAATTCCAACGATCACAGTCTACTCCCAGTTGTTTTGCCTTTTCATTCATCTCTTTCCTTTAAAATTACAAGAATTCTTTCACCATTTGGTTTTAAAGTCATCTACAAACCCGTTAATAAAATAAAATTATCTTCTCTTAAAGATCCCATTCCTACTGAATACCGTTCTGGCATCTACTATATCCCATGTTTGTCATGCAATTTAGGTTACATTGGTCAAACTAGGAGGCGTTTGAAAAATAGAATAAGTGAGCACCGTCGTAATGTTCGTAATGAAGAGATTTCCAAGTCTTCTATTGCTTCCCACTGCTGGGCTCATGGCCATCGTTTTGATTTTTCTAAAACTAACATCATTTCATCTCTTATCTCCTCTTCCCATTCAGATATCCATGAAGCTTTTCATATATTTAAAAATTCGAAAAATCTTGTTAATGATATTTCTTCTACTCCGTTGTTGTCTGATGCCAGAAAATTACTCGCATGAGTTCGTTTTTCATTTAATTTTGTTATTTTTTAGATTTTTAGATTTTTGTTACATGTTTTAATGTTATTTATTTACTTATGTTCTTCTTTTATTTGATAATTTTGCTTACACCAGCATTTGTATTTACAATCATCTTTATATATTTTTGCTCTTCCTTTAACACGATTTTGTGCGTTGCCGCTTTCACTGCAGTACTCGTGCCTACTTTGTTCGCCTGACGAAGGGTCGTGTATTCTTTCGACCCGAAACAATTGGTGTGAGTTTCTTGCATTTTATGGTGTTTATTCAAAGTTCTATAATTATTACTTTAAAACGCCAGTTCTGTGGTGCTTTATTGTTATTATTAACAATTCTTATAGTTTTTAACATATTTCTTAAAGATTTGAAATCTCTAAATTGCGTTTTCTCAGTTTCCATTTTTCATGAATTCATGATCTTCAAAATACTAAAATTCCTACATATAATTAAGAAAAGACTTAATATATTTTTTAGATGCTTACTAGAACCTAAATGAAAGAATTGCGAGTAAATTTTGCAAAATCTAAAAAAAAAAAAAAAATACCCCCCCCCCTCCCTTTATTTTTACCTAGACGTACCCATTTTAATTTTTTCTCGAAAATTAATTAATAAATTTCAAAACCCACCCCTAATTCTTTCACTAAACATCGGAAAAACACATGTCTTTTCTTAAATATCTGTAAAAATTTCAGCATTTTAAAGATCATGAGTTCATGAAAAAATGCAAACTGAGAAAATGCAATTTAAAGATTTCAAATCTGTAAAATGTATATCAAAAACCATAAGAATTGTTACCTGAATATATATTTTATTTAACAAACCTAATATAGTTCAATTTATAAATATTAAATGGAAACATAGCCTTTTATATGAAACCTACTTCAATAATGTCGTCAAAGGTGCTGAATCTCTTAAGTCTAAAGGATGTGGTAAAAGAAAACATGTTGTAAGATTACGTTGAGAGTTTCAGGATGTAAAATTCATGCCAGTTTATTTAATACTTTAGTAAAGGGAAAAATGGTTAGTGGAGTAAGCAAAAGTTTGAGTGTGACATGTGATTCGCTTTAGCTTTTTACTGGTGCAAATATATTCAAAGTCAAAATTACACTAATGCTTCTCATTCACTTTAGTCTTTGATGGATCCTAAATCGAAACCCCTTCAACTTGGAATGTCTCATTATATAAATAGATTATACTGCACTGTTAAGAATTTCAACAGAAAACTCTGTGTAATCAATTATCTTAAGTCTTTCGCAAAATTACAGTGAAAAATAAACGGAGATGTTAAAAAACTTATACATTCATGTTAATGATTAATATTAAATTAATTAATTTGAGAATATATTTGTGACTTAGAATGCTTTTTCTAAAGTAGAAACAGTTATTTTTAATTTTAATTAAAAAAATTGATGATAAAATTAGGTAAAAATACGGAATAAAGATTGAGAAACTCGATTAGTAACTTTTACCTAAGAATTACTGTAAATTTACAGAGACTCTGGATAAATATTTACATTAAATTTACAGAAATTTTTAACAGTGTGGAGAATCGCTTTGCATAACTACACTAATAAATCTTTACCAAAATATTTCCAACTTCATTTATAATGCCAAAACTTTATCAACTCCTCTAAAATTCACAACATCGACTCGCAGCTTTCTCCACAAAACTCCAATTTAATGCATACTAAAACCATAACCTACAGCTCTGTCAAACTTCCTAAATTTTCCACCTTTTACCACTCCAAAAATCTTGTCCTTCAGTGTTCATTTTTCAACCCAAGTAAACCTTCGGAAAACTTCACAATTTCTAACATCACTATAAAAATTACACGCGAGACATCTCACAATGTAAGTAAAACAAAATTTTGAACCATTTTGCATGAATCAAAAATCTTACGTAAGAATTTGAATTTCCTTGAACTCTTATTTGGATATTTTTTCATTTTTGTACAGAATTTTGAAGAATGTCTTTATTTTGAAACAGTAAAAATATTTGAATACTATATAAACGATCCTTTAAAATTATGTTAAATTGCCCAAGAAAGTTATTTAGACTGCGTCTCAACTTCGTTTAAATAAATATATATATATATAGTGATGTATTCTTTCCTTTTGATTTCCTTTTTTATTAAATCCTCTATTTCTTCATGTGATATTTCATATATATAAATGCTGTAACAAAGTAGAAGAAGTTAGAAAAACAGATAATGAAATCCTCAATAACCAAAATGAATTAATACATAACTAAATTAAATAACATGTCAGATTTTACGTGACTTTGTATATACATGATATAAGTACATTCATTTATAGTTGTATTTATTACCCTCTCCTCTATGTGTGTTTATTATATCTATATTGTCCAAATGCAATCATTTTGAATATTCGGGCAATCTACTGTTAATTTATAAAGGATATGCTACCAAGATCCCTGTAGGAAATGGCTTGTAGGAAGATAAATGCTACCAGGTGGGAAATGAAACTAGACGTTTAACTGAGTAATATACATTTCTTTTAAGTTTCATAGAATATTTGTAACATGGGTAAAATTGTGTCCAAGAAAGTACGTATTGATGTTTTTAAAACGAAACAGGTCGGATATAAGTTACATTTACAATGTTAAAGTCACCGATGGCTCTAGATAAATCGCTCATGAATATTTCAAGCGGCATTGAGTAATCTGCGGGGAGGCACTAAGTTGCAATGCAAATAGGATATAAAACATTTAATACAATTACATCGTGAAATTAGCAACATTGTAATAACCTTTGTGGATTTCTGCTTTTACGCTCCATAAGTTTTAACATTCCATTGCCTGATGAAGTGCTGTGTTTAATTATTTCGACCCGGAACAATCGGTTCTTTCTTTTACATTTTATGGCATACGAAGTTAACAATTTAGAGAAAGGATAATTAAATTTGTTTCACAAGTAAAACATTTTATGATTTTAATATATAGCATATGTGTTAGAAGAGTAATTGATAGAACTCAGAAATTTGTTTTTCAAGAAAATCGAACGAAAATAAATAAAATCGGCATTATAAATAAATATAAGTTTATCCAAGTGAATGAAATAATAAGAACCTTTTTTATATGAATATGAACCATATTATGTCCGTTTATCTGAACGCAAGGTTGAAAAAATCCATGAAGAAACAAGTATTTCTAGTTTCAAATTTTCAGACAATTGTTTAACCTGTAATTTTTTCGTTCCTAAATTACTGCTGACCCTGATTAAATGACTGTTGACTTTTGAATAAATTCTCTACCGAATTCAAGTAAAAACTAAAGTTCCTTCCGTGTTCGTGAAATTTATGAATTCTTATTTCTAAAAACTTCATTTTTGAACTGTATTATTTTACAAATGAGTGATATATTAAAATTTCCAGACATTATAAGTGTGTAATAGACATTAGAGTTCTGCTTGTTTAAGTTAAAGGAAAGACATAATTTTATCTGTAAAGAAATTAGATGCGAATATGTACTCCTAAATGTGGTGATATTTTAAGTAAAATGCATGCTTTGTAAATATATGACGAGAAAAGATCCAGTATAATGTTCTAGCTGTCACATGAAAAAATATCTAGACATTGTCTATAGCGTTTGTGTCTAGATCATAAATATTAAATGTCGTTCTCTAGCTTACTATATCCGTAGGTAGAGGGAAGCGGAGAGAGAGGTTTTACCTGAATGATCATTATTATTTCTTCAAAACCTTTTTTTTTTCTCAGTCGGTTATCTTCCGATTCAAGGTCTTTTGACGTTTGTGTCTTTTAATAAGTTCCTGCTCGTATTTTAGGAAAACTTAACTGACACCAATATTTGCAGTTTAGTATATTAGGATTACGGATTGTCACATCGAAACTTTTTTATTATTATTATATTTCTTGCTGTGATTTCATCACTATTTGAAACTTTTAAATTAGTTTAATGAAACCATTCAGAATTAAAAAATTAAAATTAATCTCTTTTGTTAATTAAGGAAATGCAGTTAAAATTTATGATAAATGTTTTTAACTTTTACATTTCTGCAATTATCTTTTTAAGCTATTTATTTCAAAATGAGATATTTTGCTTTATTATTGTTATTATTGCTATCATCAATTTAATTTTTAGAAAATGTTTGAATATAATTTTTAAATTTAAAATGTGGAAGAGTTTTCCGCAACTGTGTAAAATAATAAATAAAGAAATAATTTAATAACGTAATTTTAAAAAATAAATAAATCCCTAGCCCATAATCTACTCAGTCAGCGCGCATAGATGGAAATAACCGCTCTTTGCCGCAAGTGACAAAAAGAGAAAGTAATATTCTGCATCCCTTTTTCGCTAAACGGGGTATAAACGGGATGGATTGTGACCTTGGCTCTCGGGTCGGTAGAAAAAGTGACTCCTGGGGCGGGTTCAGGCTCTCGACCGATCCAGGATCGATCCAATTGGTCCAGGGCCGGCTCTAACGTTTTTGCCGCCGTAGGCAAGCATCAAAAGTGCCGCCCCTTCCCCCTACCCCAAGCTTTAAAAACTTCCAAATTAAAAAAAAAAAAAAAAAAAAAAAAAAAAAAATACACTTTATAATTAAAAAAAAAAAAAAAAAAATCATATAAATGGTCTAATAGAATTGAGCTAAGTAAATAATACTCATATATTTACTACAATTTCGTTTTTCTTTCTTTTTTTTTCTTTTTTTTTTTTTTTTTTTTTTTTAAGTTAAATACACAAAATCTTTGGAAGTAATACTAGTACAGTACAGACAATATTTTCTAAACACCGAAGAATAAAGAATGCTAGTACAATATACAAAATTTGAACCTGAATAAAATAATCTCTTTCGAACCTTTTTTTGTGCAAATCTCGAATAACTTGCGTAATTTGTTACTCAATTCTTATTCAATGTCGATTGAGTCGATTTTGACTAGATATGGTTTTAAAATATTTTTTTATCATTTTTACTTTCTCTTACCCGTAAGGTAGAGAAAGTATTGTTTTAGAGTCAAATTTTCGAATGTGAGTTTTTGTTATATTTACATGTTTTAAGGTCCCCTGAATCCGAAAATCATGTTTTTAGTGGTTGGTCTGTGTGTGTGTCTGCCTGTCTGTTATCAGCATATCTCAAGAACAAATTGTAGCAGAAAGTCCAAACTTGGTATTCTAAATGTGTATGGTATGGGGATGTTACACTAAGCTTTTTGTTGAGATGACGCATATAGTTTGCGTACAGGGACACCCAAGAGAATTCAAATACATTACGTCTATGGGGGAAATTGCAGGGGAGTAGAGTTTAACATCTGTAGACTGCACTTAACCAAAATGAAATGAATATATATTTTTTATATGCATAAAAACATGTCTCATGTAGAATATGGTAAAGAAATCCTTCACTGTTCATTTACAGGGCTACACAAAAAAACTTGATTATAGTGCAGCAATAGCTGAAAATTGATGGAATTGTACTTCAGGTTGTGCCGTGTATCACTATTATAAGATTATATTTAGGTGCACCATGTGGTCTGTACATAATCTTCAAATGATATACATGGCTGCAAATATTATGTGATAACATTCTTTTTTATTGTTACTGTAAGTTTTTTACTGTAATATTTTACCATTTCCACCAAAGCTGCTCAGAAATTGAAATTAATTCCTCACAGACATGATAAATAATGTATGTTTTTAAGCTAAATATTCATCTATTGTTTTTTGTATATTTACAAAGGCTTCCTGATTGCCGAAGTAAAGTTTTTTAACGTTTGATTTTTGTCTGTGTCTCTTAGAGTAACTTACAAACGAATAATTTCAGGAGATCCAAAAGTTGTATTTTCAAGTTAATATAAGTTTGTTTCTGCAAAAGTTTCAAGGAATGTTACGTGTGAAAATTATCTGTATAATTTTAAGCGAACTTTTAATTTTAATAACAGATTTCAATTCTGTATAAATGTAGATGCAGTAATGAAACGGCGGGTTGAGGGGGTGGTAACCCCCCTCACATAGAACTAATTGTCACATAAAACTTTTTCGAAGCCAAATTTGAATTGTTTTAACATAAGTTTACATAACACTACTCGTTGCCTTACCTCTTAATCTCCAACCTGTATTTACGGTATTAAATTTCAGGGTAAGAGAAAGTTGTGTGAGGGACACACCAGATTATTAGTTTAGAAAAAGATCTTTCTCCGTTAGCAAAAGTTATGGGCAAGGTTAACAAAATTTTTAAAGCAGTGCTTAAATTCGGTCCAATGTTAAGGAAGGTAATGAATTTAAAGACGTCAAAAGTGGACATTCTTTTTTTTCAAAAGTGAAGAAAATAAAGTATATTTTACCAGCCAATTTTAAAATGTTGAGATTTAAACGACTTAACAGAGGAATCGCCTTATGTTAAGTCTTTTCCCGGATCTTTAGAGTGTGTTAGTCTCAGTAATTCAATTTTTCATGAGTCTTTAAGTTTGTGGACATTTCATACAAATTCAAAAGAATGATTATGATTATTCAATAAATTTAATCTCAGCTTCAGTGCACTGATCGCCGGATCGCTGAAAAAAAAAAAAAAAAAAAAAAAAAAAAAAAATCTATTTTATATTTGTCTTTTGAATTTTCTATAGATTCGTCTACACTTTCATAAGAAAAAATTCATTTTTAAGATTGAACATGATGGCGAGGTGTAGTCAATTCAAAGTTTTTTGTACGTCTATTACATTAGCTAATTTTTCAGGTTCTAAGATAAAGTTTTGAAAGGATTCAACTGATCATAATTCTTAAAATATTAATAATAATAATAATGAGCTATTTAATAAATTAATGGCTTGGTATAAATCAAAAACTTTTGTTTCACATAGCTTACTTAATCGGATTGATATAATTAAAAATTCTGTGTCAAATGACGATCAAACATAAAAAACTTTAATTGTTTTATTGTACGGTCAGCAGAAAAATTACTGAAGCATGCATGCACATTTTTCATGTATGTATATATATATATATTGTTTGGTCGCTTCTTTTTATCCTCAACTTACTTTTTTATAAACAGTATAAGACAAAGATCATGACTCGACAAATATTTACTTAACAAAATAGTATAAGGTGCCCATCTTTTAAGTAGGAATTATTGCTAGTGCTTGAGTAATTTTGCTGCCTACTGTAATCAATAAACAACTGCCTCATCGTGAATCATATTATCTATCTCTAAATTTTTGTAATTGCTTAATAAAGCATAATGAATATTTTCTAATTTAAGAAAAAAGATATTAGGGAATCTATAGATTTTTTCTAACTTCGCAGTAATTGATTAACTAAGTTTAATAAATGGCTGCTGCAATGTGCGTGAAATGCTCTGGAATTTAAAATTGTAATCCGAATTTGTCACCTCTCATATTTGAGCACTTTCATAACCTTGACCTCTCATATTTCCTAATTTTAACCCTTTTTTTCCAACTCTTTTAATAAAACTTTAGGTAGTTCCTTACCACTAGATCTTTCAACAGGAAGAAAACCTTAAAAATGTTCATTGAATTTGCATTGAAATGCTGATTGGTCATTGGAAACATACCTTCATTAAAAATTTATCCTCTTCCCCCCATCCAATGAATCTGATGGACGTTATTGCATAAATAAAGCATTGTTTTAAATCTGACATCACTGTTGCCAATTCAAACTGAAATTTTGCCATGTTTTTACGGACAACTCAAAATGTCCCTATCTTATGGCTGAGGATGTCCTAGGGCGTTCTTTCATACTTAGGATATACTGATAATGTCCTGTTAAGAAAGGGTACCTCCAAATAATTCCTACATGCTGAAGAACACTGCTGAAAGTCCCTACAATTGGCAAACTCTTGACTTTCTTTAATTAGAGGGCAAAAAGAGCCAGGGAAAATCAGCTGCGAGTGTGCATTGTGCATTTCTCCCTTCGCGTCGCGGCTGCGCATACAATACATACTGTGCAGAACTTACAAGTTTGTCTATTCTTGTCTGCATTTCAAATTATAGGAATGAGCAGAGAAGCCTGTAAATTCTTCTTATGATTATTTACTTGTTTTTTTTACTTATTTATTTTTCTATTTATTTATTTTCTACATTCAATAATCGAAGTACTTTATTTATTTATTTTTTGTAGTTCAACTGATTTTGCCGCCCCTAAATTTTGCCGCCGTAGGCAGTTGCCTACCTTGCCTACCGCCTAGAGCCGGCCCTGATTGGTCGTGGAACAATGCGTCCAGTCTCATCGACCGGTCTGGATCAAAGTCGTCCAGTGTAATGTGTTCCATGGACCGGTCGTGGATCAAATCGCCCAAGAACTTTTTCCGAGTCATTTGATCCATTTACAAATCCAATGCTCTGATTGGCCGTTGGTTATTGCTCTGGTTCCGCCATCTATCGGTCCTTACAAACGCGAATATGCATGCAAGCATATATATATATTTTTTTTGGTAAAGAACTGTATAATTGTTTTAGAATTATAAATATATTCATGCAATGGATTGAAATATAATACAATAATGCAAAAAGAAAATTATCGAATATTATTTAAATTTAATAAAATAAAATTTTAAAATGCTCCCTGCTAACAATTTTTAAATTTTCAGTTTAACAAAATATTTTAAATATGTTTTGTACTGCTTTGTTAATATATTTGCATTAAATTTTAGCATTCAAACATAAAAGTAATTAACAATATTTTAAAATCAATATTTAATTTGTATTTAAATTAAAAAAAAATCATAAATATATTAAACATTTAAAATATTATTGATTGAAATCATAATTAATTGAATTTACAAACCAATCAATGAAATGATAATTTAAAAAACTGTTTTTTTTTTTTTTTTTGGTAATGATTGATTAAAATTAAAATTTTATATTTTTTTGGCAATGTGTAATAGTTTCATATTTCTTACCTTAGATCATATTAATAAAACTTGAACCTACTTCTTATTTACATCAAATATTTGAATGCTAAATATTTGCTTTAAATTTCAACATTCCAACTTAAAAATATTTAACAAAAATTAGCTTGATAATAAATCCATAAAATATTACTTAAAATAGTTTACAATATATCGTTAAAATACAAAAATGCATAATTGAGGGAAATAATTAAAAAAAAAATTGCTGGAAAATTTTCTAAAATTAAAATTTTATTGTTATTATTTTTTAAAAATAGTTTTCGAAAAAGAATTATATAATTAATATTATTGTATCTCATTGCATATGTACCCAACTATGCAGAATAGAAAAAAATAGATATGCATCTATCTTTTTTTATTCATAGTTAAATTACATTTTTAATTAATGAATTAAATTTTTCTTTAACTAATTTAATTCTAATATTTTAGAGCTAATTTCAAACTAAGCCTACAGATGGCAGCACTGATTTTGATCCAATAGAGGGATCGGAATCGTCCAGCCTCTTCTTTCGACCGGTCGTGGATCAAATGTCTCAGGGCCCAGTTGGATCGGTCGAAGTGTTCCAGAGGCTGGACTCGCCCCTGGCTTTTTACGAAATCGACGGAGTTCAGTTGAATGAGACGGGTTGTTTTTTCCCAGGGGAGGTTTTCTCTTGCGTGTTGGCAACGTTGATTACGCGGGAAGCAAGGCACGCTTGCTTCTGGTCACGGATTAGGATACAGGATGGCAAACTAGATAGGGCGGTCAGCGTGGGGAACGGAGCTTTATTTTCCGCATTAATTCAGACGAACAGAGTAAGCGATCCGATCGCCGCCTGGTGAAGTATCTTTGAAACTCATCGGAAGAAAGGGAAAGCCCGCCCCTTCGGCTTCAGTCATCCAACGAAGGAACAGCCAGAAATGCAAAAACGGGCTGATTGGTGTATTTTCGAGATTGGTCGCCCTCTATCTGCAAGATGAAAATTACTACCTTTCCGTAACATTAGTAATACATCCTATAGACTCTCTTAATCCGTGCTTCTGGTCAAGAGAGGATGACGCTTGCCGACATGTAGGTAGCCGAGTACGGGTCGGTCCTTTGGGGCGAAAGCCCCGGCTGGGGCTCTGGGGTGCCCTCCTTCACAGAAATATACTGCATAGCTTTGAAGTAAGAACTACTTTCTTAACAGCTTAAGTAAAAAATTTAACCATGGAAGATCAACGGCAAGATCGTACGAAGTTTTCTTGTGAAACTCAAAGTATGGGGATGACCTAACCACGGCAAATGTGATAGGAATTGCCGGTTATCTGTTGAGCATTATTCTGACCACTTTTGGAAAATAAACGTAGCTTCCTGAAATGAAAAGCATTAGTCTAGATGCCTAGTTTAGAGATTGGTGATGCTGATGTTACTTTGATGGGGTATGATGCTAGAAAAAGGAAAAGGGAAGTTGAATGCCCCTTTAAGAGGATAATTTTCCGGAAGAAAAAAAGTGCTTTCCTGTATTGGAGAAGAAAAAGAGTACCTAGTCGGCAGCGAGTAGTATATGGTCGGAAGATTTTTCCCGAAAATACATTTGGATAGACATCCTCGCAGTGATGCCAGAGAAAAGCTGTACAGGTGTGAGTAGTGCTTGTAAGGATTGCTGGAAAGGTGCACAAATACCCCTCTAGGCATCTCCACAACAGAAAAACCCGTGAGAATGTCAAATATGTGCGTAATGGTCTTTCCCAAGAAGTTAAATGTTGAATAGGCAGGTACGCATACTGACTGAGATGATAGGCACCTGTGCAACCAAAAAAAAAAAAGTTTAATGGCTTGAGGAAAGTGGAAAACCAGTCATCCTCGGACACCCGAATTGTGTGGTAAATATATTTTTTATTTCTCTATTGTATTAATATAGTGTGCTCGTCGTTGTTATAACTGGTACTAACTGATTTAATTTATGAGTTAAATAACTTCAGATGCGCTTGCAACACATAAGTGATTTTTATTTTTACGTAATGAATCAAGTTTTCATAAGAATGATTTATACAACAAGGAGGCCACTGTTTTGTTTTGTGTTTTTGTAATTCATCAACCTAAGTATATACTGTTATGAGACTGAGATAAAACATTTAAATGTGGAGCAAGTGGACTCTACCTTGGAGTTTAACTAAGACTTTTCAATAAAGTTTAAATTAACCTTTTAGTTCTGGACTATTTATGTGGACATTTTTTCATTCCTTTCTTTTAAAAGAAATTTTTTATAGAGAATTATGAAAGCAATGAAAGCTTAATTTAGTAATAAGCTATACCTTTCCTGATGTTGTGAGCTGCTGTCTGGTGAAGTTTTGAGCTCATAAGCAGGTTTATGAGAAAGTAAATAAATAAAGTGATGAAGGTTTAAAGTGACCCATCACCCAATAAGGTCTATGTAAATTAACAGACAGCACCTCACAACATGCGAGTTAAGTTGAAAAAGACAAGAGTGTATATTTCAATATGTATATATATATATTTTTATATTTTGTGGGCAATTTAGTACCCTGCTGCGAGAAAAGTTTTTGACTAAAAGTCCTAGGATTTGAGAAAAAAAAAAATATCTGTATTGTTGTATAATGAGATCTATTTTATATGTTAGTACCCATAACTCACAGCAGGATACATGACTAATTTTCATTTTTGTTTATTTTTTGGGGGGGAGGCAATTGCCCACTAGGTATTTTTTTTTTATTTTTATTTTTGTAGTATGTATTATCATGCATAATATTTAAAAAGGTTGGCTATGAGAGTCTCTGTCTGTTCGTAATAACATAAAGTTTAAAGTGGGTTGTGCTGGGATAGAGGCTGCCATAGACCATAATGTAGGAAAAATCATTTTTACACCTACAGTATGTAAAAAATCACAACAGAACTGACACAAGTTCTAGGGTGCAAGTTCATTGCACAAACTTTAGTTTTTGTTGGGTAATCTGGGGTATTGCAAATTTAACACAACGCGCTTTAAGGTGATTTAGTATTTTGAGGAAAATTTAAGTAATAATTAAATTAATCCAACGATGAGAAAGTAACAAACAAACATTCTCATCGTAACAACTGGAGCCGAGACCAGTTCTGGAATTTGTGTTGCTGTTCTGTTGTGTACATATATAAATATTTCAATTTTTTTTTAAATATATTTTATCAGTTTTTAATTAATGTTTTGCATGTAAAATTTTAGTTTGTTTATTTGAGTTATAATTTAAATACTAAACCAAGTGTTTTTCATTTCTCTTTAAATTTGAAATTTTGTATTTTCTTTTTCAATGTATGAGAAAAGTTATCACTCTGAGTGTGGGTCACAATTTTAAAATTTAGCAAAAAAAAAAAAAAAAAAAAAAGGCTACTAGGTGGAGGATCACACAGAAAAAGATAAGATTATTTATTTGCTGGGTGCGGTTCTATTTTTATATTGTTTTGAGCTGTTATTCCAATGCTGGCTAACCTCTCCCTTGCACGCAGAACTAACTTAGCTCTGTTGTGTTTGTCCTCAGGTTGACTTGATTTTTTGGGGGGGGGAGTTGCCTTTATTGAATGCCTAAGTGCATGATTTTGAATTTTCTGTACCAGCTCTAATAGGGTATTTGTCTACCTGCTTGTATAAATAGAGAATAATTTTTCCCAGCATCTGAAAATTTTCTGTTTTTTTTTTTTAAATAATATTAGTAATATGCGAATAAATGAAAAATATTTAAATAAAAAATGCGACCACCTAGTTAGCTTTTGTGACCAGCCCTCAGTGTGGCATTGGGTAAATGTCAAAAATTAATCTGTAATGCTTTGACAAGGGATACTGAGGGATAAATTGATCTGCAAATTCAATGAGTGTAAAATTGATTAAAATTTTTCAAGAATGTAAACAAGGTCTTTATATAAGTGTAGTACCTCTTTCAACAGTAAATTAATAAATGTGTTGGGATGGTAATAAATTTGTTTCTTGCTAGGCAGAGTTAAATTAAATATTTGTCATTATGTTGATCTCACATTTAATTGTTTACAGTTAATCATGAAATTTTTCCAAAAAATTTAAACTGCCAATAAAACAGAAATCATTTTTGCTTCTATAAATGGATTTTTTTCTCAATTTAGGTACAATCTGACATAAAAAAGTAAATTTGAGAATTTTGTTGGATATTTTGAATGGGAAAATGTAAATTTTGGGATATGTTGGTGTGAGAACTGGAGTATGCCAGAAAACTCTTTGGCTCGCAGATATGAAATAAGTCTGTTGTGGGTCTCCCACTGAATTTTGTTAAATGGCTATGAGTTTACCTATTGGGGCGACAAATTTTGTTGCTAATACTTTACAAAGTTCTCACTGACAAGGTTATGCTCTTGAAAAAATGAAATGTTGATAGTGATATAGTGTTAAAGAATTATCATGATGAAATTGTTCTCGAGAAGAGAAGTTTATGTTGGGAAAAAGGGAATTTACTTAGTGAAAATTTGGAGGTAGAATAGATTGCTGGTTATGGAAAGTTGAAAGAGAAAATAGTGAATATTCTGAATTTTTTTTCCTCGAGCTGCCCAAGTTGTTTATTCCATATAAGCGTATTCAAATATCCTTCAATTTAATAGTATTGGTTGAAAAATTTTTTTTTTCTCCTAGAAAATTTATGAAAGCCTACAATTTTTTTTTCTGCATTACATAATTAAAATTCAGTTTCAGTGAGGTACAGAATTTTGTACATGTAGGTACTTGGTTATGAAATAGTGAGGTCTCTCAGTGCATATTGGTTTCTTCTATGATTAGTAATGGAGGTAAATTCTGATAGTTTGGAGTGAACTGGGGTTTAAATGTTAAAAATAATAAAAATAGAAAAATGTGAATAAAAAAAAAAAAAAAAAAAAAAAAAAAAAGTGTAAAAATATAATTTTTTTTTTGATAGTTAGCTCCTAGAGTAGTTTAGTATTTCTTGACTAGGAATTGTGATAGTGTATGAATATGACACTTTGTGATAAATGTCAAAAGAAATCTTTGTTTACCTCTTATGTTATGCACTGGGAGAGCAATAATTAAGACTCAATCTGTACTTATAGTGGGATAGAGAAATAAAATAAGAATAACAAAACCATTCTAGCACATTCTGTAAAAATAACTTAAATTTTTGTTTGTTTGTGATTCTGCCAAGGAAATTTTTTTTGTAGATATATTTCATTTCTTTTTATATTGTGTGAAAAAAGGAAAAAAAAAAAATTTGAAGTAAAATGTCACTTACTAAAACTGCTAGTAACATATTTTTTTTTTAAAGTGGATTTCTTTTTCATTTTCTCACTCGCATTGGTGATTTATACAAAATTTTAATTTGCATTAAGGTTTCTGTTATGAAATTTATAGTGCTAATATGAAAAAGAGGGTGTTTATGAGTTCTCGAGTACAGTAAATATTGGGGGGGGGAGTTTTTCAAAAACTTCTTTTACTTTTAATTCTAAGTGTTTAAATTGTTAGTCAAAATTGTAACTTAACTTCTGCTTGCAAGGTGCACATTGTAAACAGAGTTTGAGTTTTAAGAGATTAGTTGTGTTCTGGGCGTTGGTGTAGTAGGGTCGGTGTTTGACTTTATACACTTTGCTCGGGACATGAGCTGTCTCTTCTGTTTGTTTTTAAATTATTTAACTAAGATTACAGGAGCTTAAGAGATGCTGTGATTTTAATTTTATGCGAGTGTGGGTGAAAAAGGGATTTACAATCTGACATTAAAATTTTCAGTTAAATTTGTTTGTGTTTTTGGATATGTACTTGGAGAGTTAATAATTTTTTCAGTGAAACTTTTAAGGTAGATTTTTTTTTTTAATATTACAGTGCCTTAGATGTCATGTAAATTTTTTTTTAGGATTTTACAAATTTCACAAAATTCTTGTCAATGGATGTACATGTATTACAGGACTTTAAAAGAAGAAAGTGTCAGTAGAATTTCATTAAAAATTTTAATTGCAAGTTTAATTATATGTCAGTGTGCGCTTGGTCATACAGACCTTGTTAAAAATTTTTTTTTTACCAAATTTCTATTGTTGTGTGTTGTGTATATGTTTTTGTGATATTACAAAGAGCATGTGAAATTTTAAGATAAATGATGTTTATGTCCTTTAATCAGTCACTTTCCAACTTCTCAGTGCATGTATTCACTTTTGATATAAATTAGATTTAAAATTTATTAAGAAATTTTAAAATAAGAATATGGTATCCTGTGCCAGACGTAGGTACACAGGCACTTGAGCGCGGATCCAACTGTATATCTTGATGATAAAAATAGTAAATTTGAAAAAAAAAAAAAAAAAAAAAAAAAAAAGTAAAAATTTGAAGAAAAAATAAAACTGGCTTTTGGTATATGGTTGGCGAAGATGAAAACTCTTGTTTTGCTTGAAAAATTTTGGCACTGGTGTGGGTATGCTTTACATGGTGGAGGTAATATGTGCACTGGGAAGTTCAAAAAAAAAAAAAATTAAGTGTTGATTTTATGTTTAAGTACAAATTTAGAAAAAATACGAGTGTGGCTGAAAAATTTAGTTTGATGTAATATTGTTATTTATTCCAGATCTTGTCTTATCCTGTTGTTGATAGTATTTCTATGCCATGTAATGTGTTTTTGTATTTTGTAGTAGGGAGGTCGGTTGATGACTGGTGGTCGCTTTCTTTACCCTTATAGGACATGTCGAAGAGCCCTTAAATTGCAATTTTATTTTTTTTTCCTGTTATAGAAGTCTCCGTATCATGCTCCTGGAAAACAGTATCTTACTTTTGGTTTGAAATTTTTGTGTTTGTTTACATTTGTGTTTACAGGGGCCATGTGTGAGTTATGTAGATCAGTTTCTTAATCTAACTAACCCTGAGGTTGGTGAAGATTGTTTAAATGACTGTGGGGAGTGAGGACGTGTTCAGAGGAATGAAGTTTAGTGTGCTGTTGTGAAACAGAATGTAAGCAGTTACCAGTTGTCAAATGTAGGAAGTTGGGGTCTTTCATAGTAGTAATTTAAATTGATTAGATTTTAGATTTTTTTTTTCTTCTTTCCTTCATTTCGTCTGGTGCTAGGGAGTTTAAAATTTCGCAGATGTCACCCATGGCTGGGTACTTTAGAGGAAAATAAGTTGATAATAGTAGATAGTTAAATTAAAAAAAAAAAAAAAAAAAAAAAAAAATATTATAACTGATTTTTTTTTGTGTAATGTAAGATTAAGGTGGATAATTTTTTTTTGTGGGATGTTTTGCTGCTGAATATTGGCCACGTATGTTTCATATGTTTCATGTAGCTATTACAGTTCTTAGTGTTTGCTACCTGTCCTCGCGGGGGTCGGTGTTTGACTTCTCTTGGATTCGGGGCATTTGCTGGGTGTCTGGCATCACTTTAAAAAAAAAATTGTGCCAATTTTTTTTTCCGGAAGACGGAGAGTGTTTGTGGAAGAGTTTTCCGCAACTGTGTAAAATAATAAATAAAGAAATAATTTAATAACGTAATTTTAAAAAATAAATAAATCCCTAGCCCATAATCTACTCAGTCAGCGCGCATAGATGGAAATAACCGCTCTTTGCCGCAAGTGACAAAAAGAGAAAGTAATATTCTGCATCCCTTTTTCGCTAAACGGGGTGGATTGTGACCTTGGCTCTCGGGTCGGTAGAAAAAGTGACTCCTGGCTTTTTACGAAATCGACGGAGTTCAGTTGAATGAGACGGGTTGTTTTTTCCCAGGGGAGGTTTTCTCTTGCGTGTTGGCAACGTTGATTACGCGGGAAGCAAGGCACGCTTGCTTCTGGTCAAGAGAGGATGACGCTTGCCGACATGTAGGTAGCCGAGTACGGGTCGGTCCTTTGGGGCGAAAGCCCCGGCTGGGGCTCTGGGGTGCCCTCCTTCACAGAAATATACTGCATAGCTTTGAAGTAAGAACTACTTTCTTAACAGCTTAAGTAAAAAATTTAACCATGGAAGATCAACGGCAAGATCGTACGAAGTTTTCTTGTGAAACTCAAAGTATGGGGATGACCTAACCACGGCAAATGTGATAGGAATTGCCGGTTATCTGTTGAGCATTATTCTGACCACTTTTGGAAAATAAACGTAGCTTCCTGAAATGAAAAGCATTATTCTAGATGCCTAGTTTAGAGATTGGTGATGCTGATGTTACTTTGATGGGGTATGATGCTAGAAAAAGGAAAAGGGAAGTTGAATGCCCCTTTAAGAGGATAATTTTCCGGAAGAAAAAAAGTGCTTTCCTGTATTGGAGAAGAAAAAGAGTACCTAGTCGGCAGCGAGTAGTATATGGTCGGAAGATTTTTCCCGAAAATACATTTGGATAGACATCCTCGCAGTGATGCCAGAGAAAAGCTGTACAGGTGTGAGTAGTGCTTGTAAGGATTGCTGGAAAGGTGCACAAATACCCCTCTAGGCATCTCCACAACAGAAAAACCCGTGAGAATGTCAAATATGTGCGTAATGGTCTTTCCCAAGAAGTTAAATGTTGAATAGGCAGGTACGCATACTGACTGAGATGATAGGCACCTGTGCAACCAAAAAAAAAAAAGTTTAATGGCTTGAGGAAAGTGGAAAACCAGTCATCCTCGGACACCCGAATTGTGTGGTAAATATATTTTTTATTTCTCTATTGTATTAATATAGTGTGCTCGTCGTTGTTATAACTGGTACTAACTGATTTAATTTATGAGTTAAATAACTTCAGATGCGCTTGCAACACATAAGTGATTTTTATTTTTACGTAATGAATCAAGTTTTCATAAGAATGATTTATACAACAAGGAGGACACTGTTTTGTTTTGTGTTTTTGTAATTCATCAACCTAAGTATATACTGTTATGAGACTGAGATAAAACATTTAAATGTGGAGCAAGTGGACTCTACCTTGGAGTTTAACTAAGACTTTTCAATAAAGTTTAAATTAACCTTTTAGTTCTGGACTATTTATGTGGACATTTTTTCATTCCTTTCTTTTAAAAGAAATTTTTTATAGAGAATTATGAAAGCAATGAAAGCTTAATTTAGTAATAAGCTATACCTTTCCTGATGTTGTGAGCTGCTGTCTGGTGAAGTTTTGAGCTCATAAGCAGGTTTATGAGAAAGTAAATAAATAAAGTGATGAAGGTTTAAAGTGACCCATCACCCAATAAGGTCTATGTAAATTAACAGACAGCACCTCACAACATGCGAGTTAAGTTGAAAAAGACAAGAGTGTATATTTCAATATGTATATATATATTTTTATATTTTGTGGGCAATTTAGTACCCTGCTGCGAGAAAAGTTTTTGACTAAAAGTCCTAGGATTTGAGAAAAAAAAAATATCTGTATTGTTGTATAATGAGATCTATTTTATATGTTAGTACCCATAACTCACAGCAGGATACATGACTAATTTTCATTTTTGTTTATTTTTGGGGGGGGAGGCAATTGCCCACTAGGTATTTTTTTTTTATTTTTATTTTTGTAGTATGTATTATCATGCATAATATTTAAAAAGGTTGGCTATGAGAGTCTCTGTCTGTTCGTAATAACATAAAGTTTAAAGTGGGTTGTGCTGGGATAGAGGCTGCCATAGACCATAATGTAGGAAAAATCATTTTTACACCTACAGTATGTAAAAAATCACAACAGAACTGACACAAGTTCTAGGGTGCAAGTTCATTGCACAAACTTTGGTTATTGTTGGGGAACCTGGGTATTGCAAATTTAACACAACGCGCTTTAAGGTACTTAGTAGTATGAGGAAAATTTAAAAGATAAAAGATAATAATAAATTACATTAAACCTACGATGAGAGAGAGTAAGAACAAAAGCTTTCTTTCTCATCGTAACAAAAATTTAAACTTTGCTTAAAGATATTTTATTTTGAAATGATAAATGGCTTAGTGTATTGACGCTGGGAATAATGGAGAAATAATCATCAATTTATTACATTTCTGTCATCGAATTATCATATTTTTTCTAGAACGTCCTTACTTTTAAATAAAGTAGTCTATTTTATATTTTAATAGTGACATAGTGTCGTGTGAAAATCTTCAGGAAAATATTTTTTATTTTATTGTTTATCATTATTTACCTGCACTATTGAAAATTTCAACAGAAAAACTACGGGAAATTATTTGTCCTGAGTCTTATGTCACAATGAAAAATAAAATAGATGTTAAGATGTTAAAAATAAAAAGAGATGTTATATATATATATATATATATATATGCATTTTAATGAGAAATATTATTTTTGTTAATTACTGGTGGCAGTTTATTAGTAATTTATAATATTTTTTTCTAAAATAGAAATATTCATTTTTAATTTTTATTGAAAAATAAAGCAATTAAAATGTATATATATAGAATACAGTTTAGGATTCTCGATTACTTATTTTTAACTAAAAACTGTTGTAAATTCACAAACATTTCAGTAAATTTGTTGAAATTCTATACAGAGTGCGAACAGAACGTACTTAAAATGCTCAATTTTGAGTCAATCTCTCTATTACAGCACTGGTTTGTTTACAATGCTGAATTTTCTAGGTGTATTTAATAAACGCATTATCTAATACAGAATGCAATTTGCATCTTAAAAATGCGCTATTTCATCTTCTGAATGTTATGTTTTTTCTGGTTTTACGTTGCTATTTTTCCAAAAGTACAATGTCATTTCTGCAAATAGGTCTGATTGTGTTATTATTAAAACTGCTGAATTTCGAGCTAATATCTCACCAATTCCTTGTTTATCTATAATAACATTTTTTCTGTATGTATCAATATTTGTTTTTAAGTATTTGTACAGATAAATCAAAACAAGATGCATCGTGTAGCTTCAAAAATGCGCAGTGTCTTCTTCTGAGTGCAATCTGTAATTTACAGAATTCTCCGTGGCTGTTTTCCAAAAGCGCTAAGTTATGTTTCAGGTCTAATATTTCCGAATATACTAAGTTATGTTTCAGTTTTACAATTTTCTAAAAACATAATTACTAAAAAAAATTTTTTTAAATGTAATTACTAAAAATTTTTAAAAAATATAAATCACTGATTTTGAGATTTAACTCTGCATTTCATCTCTGGTGACGTTAAGACAAAAGTTGAATACAAAATTTAATCCTTATCACGTTTATAATAAAGAAAAAGGGGGGGGGGGGTAATAAATATATGTCGTATAAATTTACAGTCATTGCAAACTGCTAAACACGTTTAAATGTGAAATCAAATATTTCAAACGGAATAATATCAAAAAGACCAATTAACGACGGTGCGGTGTATAGAGATTAAGATTAATTATATACACTTAGAACTTTTCTGTGGAGTCTTTATAAGGAGTCCTGATTCGTATTCTCACGAATTTAGGGGAAAATCACGTAAAACTCCAAAAGATCCGATCAACGAACGCGGCCTGGGAACGAACCCGGTATTTCTCGTCTAATTAACGACGGAAACTTAGATTAAAAGGATCTACGTGGAAAATATCAATTAAATAAATTGAAACATTTATAAGTACTTCATTTTTCATAATATATTAGTTGATTAATAGAATTTTTCTACAGAAATAATTAAATAGCACCCACCATTTATACAAAAATAATTATAACAAATATACAGCTATTTTCAGTTTCTCAGCCAAACCCTTTTTATGAAATAAAACTTTTGTAAAATATTTTATAAAAAGGCTGAAACCTTATAGAGTAAAAAATAACAATGAAAGATACTGTCGATGAGGAAAATAAAGTACCTACTGAATAACTCCTACATTCTTATACAAAAAGCAAATCGAACAATTTCATATTTATTCCAGGAGTTGTCTAATTCAAAATATGTCATTTTTGATAATATATTAATTTTTCATTAATTTTATTGTTATTCTTTTTTAGATATATTAATTACGTTACACTTTTTTTTATTTTTAATATGCGGCTTTCAATTCCTTTTTTATTTATTTATGTATTAGGTTGAGTCAAAAGTTTTGTCCGTTTTTTATTTACGTATCAATAAGTATGTTACATTAAAAGTGTAATGTAAATGTCATATATATTTTGAAAGCTCATTTTCTGATGATCAAAATGATGTATTTAATTGTCATGCTTATATTATTTTTTACAGATTTATTACTCTTTAAAAAAGAGCAAGTATGTCAAAAAACCGTGAAAAAATCTGCAGCCTAATCTTTCACGAGTTCAAACAAGGCCATAATGCAGCTGAAGCAAGTTGTAACATATGTGCAACATTTGGTAGGAAGGCTGTAAATGAAAGAACATGCAGACGTTGGTATGCAAAGTTCCGTTTCGGAGATATGCACCGCGGCGATAAGAAACGGTCTGAGCGACCATCAACAATCGACGAATGAGCTTTACTCTGTGTACTTGAAGCCGATCCGACTCAAACCACCTGAAAATTAGCACAAGATTTTAGCACTTCTCAGTCAGCTGCCAATCGATACCTTCGCAAAATTGGCAAGAAGATTAGGCGTGACCAAATGGTACCGCACGAGCTCAAAGAAATGCAAAAGAATCAGCGAAAATCAGTCTGTCAATTGTTCCTGCAAAAGTTTAGCCGAGGTGGATGGCGTCAAATTCTTACCTGTGATGAGAAGTGGGTACTATGCGACAGCAAAAAAGCCGGATGTCAGTGGCTCAGTCGACATCAGCTTGAAGTTAGGACGGCTCAACCTGGGATGAACAAAAAAAAAGGCACTTTTGTGCCTTTTTTGGATGTCAACAGGAGTTGTGCATTGGGATCTTCTTCCTCAAGGGCAAACAATGAACTCAGAAGGATATTGCACTCAACTGGACCACTTTCAACAGAAACTCGTCGAAAAAGGCTTTAATCTAGCTCGAGTTTTCTGCCAAAAAGACAACGCAAAACCACACGTTTCAAACCAGACTCGTCAGAAGCTGAATGAGTTGGGCTAGGAACTTCTCGCTCACCCGCCATATAGCCCCGACATTGCGCCTACGGATTATCATTTGTTCAGATCGTTAGAGCACTTTATGCGTGAACGGCACTTCAACAAGGAATACGACCTCCGACAAGGCATTGCCGACTTCTTCGCTCAAAAAATAGCGACTTTTTACAACCGTGGAATTTAAATGTTACAGTCACGTTGGAAAATGGTTGTTGAAAATAATGGTGAATAAGTTAATGAAAATATGTTATAATTGCTATATTTTTTGTCTTTTAACAAATGAATAGAAAACGGACAAAACTTTTGACTCAACCTAATAAATTCCTAACAATTATCATTGTGGTTTTTGCTTCCTGTTTCTACACAAGTCCTGGCTTGAAGTCTGGTTTCAAGACCGTTACTATAATTTTTGGTATTAAAGTTATTCTTTTTGAAATTTTATATTTAAATATAATTTACTACAAAGATTTAGACGATATTATATTGCTTACTAAATTTCAAATGATGCTTTTTTTTTTTTTTTTTTTAATATTTAGCCTTCAATTCCTTATTTATTTATTTATTTAAATTCCTAACAATTATCATCGTGGTTTTTGCTTCTTGTTTCTACACAAGTCCTGGCTTGAAGTCTGGTTTCAAGACCGTTACTATAATTTTTGGTATTAAAGTTATTCTTTCTGAATTTTTATGTTTAAATATAATTTACTACAAAGATTTAGACGATATTATATGGTTTACTAAATTTTAAATGTTGCAAATCATCTTTATTATTGTTATTATTCTTAATTATTTACTTTTTCCAGCTTTTAGCTTTTAATATATTTGACCAGAAAATCAAGTACTTTATTAGACATGAGACAAAGTAAGGAAAAAAAAAAGAATATTTTTAAAAATTTAAATTCCTGCATTTAATTTTAATCATTAATATACAACGCACAAATTGTTCACAATCAACATAATTCAAATTTTTATATAAAAAAAAATTAAAATTTGATATCAAAGAATAGATGTTTAGACCTAGAAAGTGATATTTTTTCTTCTGATGTCTAGAAACATTAAATATAGTCGTTTTTATTTAATACACCGCTCATATTAAACTTTTAATGTTAATTTCTGTTTGAATTTTCTGATTCCCCCCTTTCCCAGAACAATATATAAGCATAATTTGAAGATGACGGTTATTGTATGTGGTAGAATACTTATATAATAGAGTTAAACATATAAAGATTTGTCATTATTTTTCAGAAAATAAATTTAAAATGATAGGAAATTTAATATAGTTCATTTTCGTCCATAAGTTGAATTAAACACTTTTACAGACAGTATTGCCAAGTAAGTACCGACATACCGAGAGTATTGAAATTACGCTCCCTTTCTCGTAATAGACTGTTTTAATTTAGTGAAAATTTCTGGAGACTCCAATTTTGGAGCCCTCCGAACTGGAATTGGGAAGCGAAGGTATGAAAGAGAATTTAATAATCAAGCATTCATATAATCGCTGTGCTATTAATTCATGAAATCTATTTTCTTGTTTACTGCTTTTTACCTACTCTTCCACCTTCTTGTTTTTTAAACATAACAATTTAAAGTCTACTTAGGCAGGGCCTGATTAAGGGGGAAGCTCGCTCTTCACACATTATTTATACTTACACCGTTATTTTTTAACAAATACTTTCCTGCTATAATAAACAGAAAATTTTCATTAAAAATTATTTTAAAAGAATTCTGGTGTCTAATACCGGTGAGTAAATTGGATTGTTTTACACGGCTCATTTTTTATAAAAAATATTTCCTCGTCAAAGCATGGAATTTCTATGACATGAAGTAAAAAATAATTCTAAAAATATTCCGGTATGAGCGAGCTTCCCCCTTAATCAGGCCCTGTACTTAGGTAGTCCGAAAATGTAAAAATCGATAAAAAAGATAAATGGAAAATTAAAGTGATACAGTTTGTATAGGAAACAGACATTTTTATAAAATTGGTTAAAATATTTTACTTAAAAAAAAAAAAAAAAAAAAAATATATATATATATATATATATATATATATATATATATATATATATATATATATATATATATATATTTATAGGTTCCTAATCACATAATTTCTCATTGTTAATATGAAAGCATTTTAGTAAAATAATTATATGAAAGTTTCCTAAAAGGAAGAAGTATTTGTATTTGAAATTTGTTGGTTTCAATCAAATGCGTGGTTTTCCCACTATCACAGACATAAAATTTTCAATATCTTAGAGGCAATTATTTTATTTATAAGCATATTATAAATTGCCTGTTAAAAGTTCTTTTTATTTTATAATATTATGTGTTCCGAAATTATAAAAAAGTACCCTGAATATTAAATTTGAATAAATTTCTAGCTGTCAGAAAGAAAAAAAAAAAGTGATCAACGTATAACGTTGAGATTGAAAAACATATAATGTTGATTACAAATCTTTTATTTTTTATTTTATTTTATTTATTTATTTATTATTATTATTGGCAAAACAATCCGAAAATAATTAACAATTTAGTATTCAGAGAATATTTTTATGATTTTTAAATATATTTTAATATTATAAAAAAGAAAAGAATTTTGCATTATATTTAAATGAATTTCCAAAAAAATTGAATGACATATTTTTTTATATGAACTTTTAAATAAAAACTTAAAAAAAAAAAAAAAAAAAAAAAAAAATCTATTGAAATCACTCAAATCTTCTTTTCGGAAAATTACAAATGGTTTTGCACTTTATGGTTTCTCCAACCTATCCTGCTGGCGTTAGTTGTATTTTGCCCTTCAACCACTTCAGGCTTGTGGTGCTGCTGTGGGCGGACATTTTTTTTTAGCAGCATGTTGCCCTCACTTTGAGTTTTAAAATGATATCTTTTTAACAAATTGGAATAACTTAATTTAAATGGTCAACACCGAATCCTTTTGTTATTTTGCATATTTTAGTTTTTTTTTTTTTTTTTTTTTTTTTCGAGTATTTCTGCATCTAGTGGTTCGTGAGAAGATAACAAGGCATACATGCAATCACATTTAAATAATATGATAATTGCTTTAACTTATTATAAATGTTATAGTGGCGGCTAGTTATTATAGAATGACCCCTCAGTTATTAAGTAGTATGAAGATGGAAATTTTCCGTTTTACTTTTATAATGGGGAAAAAAGAGTATTCTCTTCTAAAAAAAAAAAAAAAAAAAAAAAAAATAGTTTTTTTTTTTCATTTGAAAATAGTGTGAAGAAGAGGATCATATATTTATTTAATAGCTTACACACATTTCACTGTAAATAATATTAATTCTCCCACTTTTTCTGAGATGCATTTTTGTGATATGATATTCATGTATCGGATATATTTCATCATATTAAATATTTTAAAGACAACAACACTTTTTGATATTTGTTTAGATTTGGAAATTTTGGTTAGTTGATTATAAAAACCATATCCAATAATTATTTCTTACTTTAAAACAATATTTATAAGAATTAATTGAAAAATAATACAAAATGCTAAGTAGGAGGAAGGTAGAGGGGGGGGGGGGTTACAGGCGGAAAGAGTGAACACAGAATGTTAAATATATCACGAAGGGATTATTTGTTGAATTATCAGAAAGAATATGTTTAGTTTAGTGTAATAAAATTGGTTATTTATTATTATTATTATTATTATTTTGACTATTATTATTTAAAATAATAATAACAATAAAAATAAAACGTACGTGATGAGCAGAAATGGAGGTCCTTTTTTAGATTCAATATCCTCGAAAACATAAAGTTTACTAAAAAAAAATTAATCACGCAGCTGATTTTTTATTTATTTTTTTCCAAACCTGTGTATTGTTTAATCCATATTTTTACAATAGTTTTATTTCACATGATTTACAGCACACGAAAAATGCTTCTAAGGTAGGTAAGCCAAAGGTGGTCAGTGTTCTTAAGGTAGCCCACCCCTCTAAAAGAAGTTTAATTTAATTTTTAGTCACAAAATGGTGCTATTGCATTGTGAATCATGTATATCCGGGGTATGTGACTGTATTTGAAGAGATTATCTTGATCGACCGACATTGTATGTAGTGATTTCACCTTAGAAGAGCAATCGTTCTAATTTCCAGGTAAGAAGATAATTTAATTTACATGTGTTTAAGTTCTTAAAACTTTGAGCTGTGATACGTTTTCTGAAAATTTATTCCTTTCCTTTTAACCACATTAACTTCATTTTTAATAACTTTATGAGATTAAAATTTTAATGCCATGCAAATGGCGACCCAATGCATGTTCTCAAGGTGGCCCAAACGTCGGGCAACCTTGGGACACGTGGGCAACTTAACAAATAAAAACGCAAATCAATGTAACAAGAGTAAATTTCGTCAAAATTTCTGCTTAGATATATGAAAAAACTTATTATCATTTATTCTCCAACAATTTTCACAGTATTGAGAATGCCAGAGATCTCCCGAAAGAAGTCAATAAATCCCAGAATAGAAGTCTTGAACTACTTTGCACAAAAAGTGGTTGAAAGTCCTTTTGTGTCAAAAAGTAAAATAAGTAAGAAGAAAAATCCAAAAAAGAACGTTTTAAGCACATTTTAAGAGTGCTTTCAATATATGGGCTACCTTTGGAACACTGGGCCCACAAGCTATATTTTTGAAATTGTGTTATAAAAATATCTAAATTACATTTTACAAACAAAATTATATTTGATATGTGTAAGAAAAAAAGTGTAGCATTTTATGAAAAAAAAAAAAAAAAAAAAAAAAAAAAAATAGTTACATACACCTAACCAGAAAATTATAAAAAATTCTCAAAGCTTAACTATGGCCACCTTCGGTTCACCTACCTTATATGTAACAACTTTAGAAATAGAAGTTATTTAAGCAAATGTTATAATCTCTAGTAAAATATACTTCAAAGTAGCATCTGATTTATTCCACCATACATATAAGCTATACGTTATTATAACATACGTTATCACTATTATAGATAATGTGAAGTCGCAGTGAAAGTAATATGATATCTGTCGTAAACTAGGCAAAGACTCTTTACACATATCCTTCTCGTGAGCTAGCTAATAAAGCACAAGAAGCGAATTCTGTTAAAGGGGGCCCCATCAAGTGCTGCTATAAACTAAGTGAACTTACTGACAGATTTAAATCTCTCTGTAGACGTTGCTACATGAGTTATGTATGTTTCCAAACCTGCTTGACAGAAATAATGGGGTTATCTGTCAAGCATTTTTTAAACAACTTCATATAAACGGTTTTATCCTGAAATGAAGGCTTTGACTGCTCCTGCTTTGAAAGCTCCTATTTCAAACTTACTCTCATAAACTTCTAATGTTTTTAAGCAAAAGCTTCTTCATACTTCGACATCAACAACAACAACTCTGAACGAGAAAAACAGTTTATTTCAGATTTTTAGTAATTACATAATGAAAATTTAAAGATTTTATTGTACGGTGTTGAGAATCCTGAGTATAAATATAATGTGTTCAAAAAACACATCTAGATAAATAAACAAATAATAAAGCTTTTATAAGGTAAAAGCAGTTTTTGCTTGAAAAAAAAAAAAAAAAAAAAAAAAAAAGTCAACTTAGATAATACAGCGGTGTTTTGTGTTCGGGATTAGAGTGCTGCATCGGGTTGGGTACCCGCGGGTTACTCGCTTTGCGGCTCAGGTGCGGGTCGATTTGGCCTTAATTTTTGACCCGCGGGTGAAACCGCAGATCTACCCGCAAAATATTTTTCTTAGAAATTTTTTTATGTTGCTTTTTTATGAATATAATCTTTTCAGTGTAGAGAATAGATGACATTCGCTTCCTTTATAGCAGTTTAAAGCAACACGAATCACAATATAAGTTTAATTTGTAAAAGAGAAATGCATGAATACTTAGCTTTTGAAATGTTATATGAGAAAATTATTTGCCTTCTAACGTATATTCGTTTCCTTATTTTGCTTTATATATATATATATATATATATATATATATATATATATATACTGTGAATATTTAAAACAGTGGATTTTTTAAAAGTAAGTGTAATACACACGAAATTTTGTTATATTATACACTAAAATTTTGTTTATAATTAGACTAGATATTTTTTATATACTTTTAATAACACCAAATTTAATTTAATCATATGCTTGTGATATTTATTTAATAATTAATTCTGTGAAAGATTTGTTCAATAATATAACTGTATTTCGTGAAATAGAATTTTAATTCGGTTTCTTATGTAATGTAAATTGAATTATACATTTTTGCGGGTCAGAAGCTGCGGGTTCGGGTCGGGTTGCGGGTCGGGTGCAGTTCAAGTTCTCGCAGGACTCCATTCGAAATATTTTTCCCATCTTTAATTGCGAAATATAATTTTCATTATAGTGAATTGCTGTAAATTATTAGAAGACTATCAAACTATCGAAAGTAGTGTTAAACAATCCTGGTTGGAAAAGAATCCTGAACACAGACACTGCTGATAATAATATATGTTTATTTTTATGGTTTTATTAAATTCAATTTTTTAAAGAAAAAAGAGTTAGCTAAATATAAACTGGACTGAGCTGAGCTAAAACGTTCGAGTTGTGCGTGTGCCTGACAGGTCCGTTGCACTATAGTTGGAGGATTAACACGTTAACTGCCGTGTCACCCGTATTCGGGTGACAGCAAAAGTTCTCATCAGGCCACGTCACCCGTATTCGGGTGACAGCAAGAGTTCTCATCAGGCCACGTCGGGTGACTCCTTCCAAAGGATTTCCGAACATATTTAGATAAATATATGACAGGAGATAATAATACTGTTGAATTTTTTATTATGAAACTAGAATGTATTTGGCAGATTCTGAAAGTGATTGCGATCACTAGACTCTTTTGGTTGCTTTGGAATCGGATTTTGAAAAAAATTCAGTGAAACTCAAAAAAGGTTTGGGGGCGGAGTAACAGCAGGCGAAGGTCTTCACGAAAAAGGCCCCTGGCCAAATGGTTCAACGTGCAAATTTCCCGATTGTTTTATTATGAAACTAGAATGTATTTGGCAGATTCAGAAAGTGATTGCGATCACTAGACTCTTTTGGTTGCTTTGGAATCGGATTTTGAATAAAATTCAGTGAAACTCAAAAAAGGTTTGGGGGCGGAGTAACAGCAGGCGAAGGTGGCCTGACGGGGATTTTGTTGTAAACACGCGTGGCAGTCAACGTGTTAAGAGATCACGAAATGAAATTAAGCTTTTAAGTTCACAAAATTTCGTGTGGGTTGTTTACAGTTCTTCCGTTAGATTTTTATAGACCTGTGGCAATAAGACAGGGTTGTAAGCTGCAAGTGAGCTAAACAAATTCTTTGCCAAGTGTCAAGTTGATTATCATGTTTGTCTTATTCTATTATTTAGCCAGCGATAATGATTTCTGACGACCTTGAAATTTTTTGTTTGTTTGTTTCGTCTGCACAGGGCGTGTTAACTTACTTTAAACTATTTTTCATACTTTCATTTTTTTCTTTTGTTTGATTTGAAATAAATTGACACAGATTTACATTCCTGAATGATAAATATGTATTTATAGAAATTCATTTTATTATTTTCATATTTTTAATATATAATAAGCGAGAGAAACTTGTCTTTAATGTTAAACAATAACTCAATAAAATATTATTTCAAACAGTAACTGCTTTTTGTCCTATAACACCTCCTAAAATCGATGAAATATAAAAAATAAAAATAAAAATAAAATAAAATAAATTGCCAAAATAAAAATTATATTTATTTATTAAAATTTTTTTTTTTTTTTTAGATTGTTAATACATATCTTTTTTTTTTTTTTTTTTTTAATACTAAGCATAAATTGATTAACATTAATTAATTGATTTTTTCCTCCTAAAAAAGAATAAAATTGGAAAAAATCCGAAGTCGCCAAAAACACAAATTTATTTACTTTCATTTTATTATTTTCAGATTTTTAATAGATAATAACAAGAAAATGTCTTTAAAATTAATAAGCAATTTTATATAAATAAGATGCTAGTGTTTTATCTTGTATATTAAAAAAATAAAATAAATAAATAAAATAAAGTGCCTTTTCTAGTATTCCAGTAGTGGGAAGGGAGTGGAAAAGAAATAGAGTTTATACATTTAAAAATAAATAAATAAATAAAAATAGGTGTAAAATGTGGAGGTACAAAGGCGACTTTCCCGCACCATTACAAATTGAATTTTGAAATAATAATAATAATAATAATAATAATAATAAAAGATTTTCTGCCCAGCCTAACTGCAACTGATGCTTTGAAAGAATGGTCTTTTTACACTGACCCTATAAAAACATTTGTGTTTATACAGAACTATTAGACTTGAGGGACTGGGCTGGAGAATCGCCTGGGTTTTGAGAGTGGCGAGATCAACTTCATATAATCCGCAAACACACTGCACTACGTCCATCTTAAAATAACCATTTGATAAAAGTTTCACATACTGTGAACATGAAATGAAGAGTTGCACCTGCAGCTTAGGTTCTAACGCATTTACCAAACTAATTAAATAAATAAATAAAATGGGGGGGGGGGGGGGAGAGATAAAAAAAAATGAACAAAGGCAAATAAATTAATTAAAAAAATATTTCCGAATCGTAAATAAAACTTAAAAACTTGTAAAAACATTTATTTTCGATCAGCTTTGTTAAAATTTAACATTTTTGTGGCATCATTCAAATTTCTGCAAATTTTTGATAGTTTTGATACGATTTATTTGTTATTAGATCAATAGTCATAAATGCGAAAAAAAAAAAAAAAAGAAAGAAAGAAAGAAATATTTTCTTTAATTAAATATGAAATCAATTTTTTTTAATGCATATTTAACAAAAACTACAAAATGCGTTTAAGGTTTCTCTTCAACTGAGGGATGGGGGAGGGGGAGTATGTTCCCTGAATTTCCTCAGATTAATAAGGTTGTGGCTCTAAAATATAAGAGAATCAGAAAATACACAAAGACAACCTTTTATAAGTGTGCTAAAAAATATATTACCTTGAACTCTGTGGATGTTGAAATTACTACAGCTTGGATATTGGAATGTAGTTTCAAAAAATAAGATTTTTCTCAAATCCACCCTCTAAAAGCAGATCATTAAATAAAGACATATTTCCTTGAGTAATTCTGAAATTTTTGGATTGGGATAGAAATCGGTGCCAAGCGTTTTTCTTCTTCTTCTCCTCCTTTTTTTTTTTTTTTTTTTCACCCCTGCTACCAAAATATGCCCTTAGGTTTTAATGAAAACTTATAGTATAATATACAAGGTGTTTATAAAGTCCCGGACCCATTTTGATGTTTAATAACTCATAAAATAATAAAGATAGATTAAAATTAATAACATAAATATTTAGATAGACTCAAAAGGTTTCATGACCCTTGTCAATGAACTTCCACGTGTGCTCCATTCGTCGCACGGACACGGATATCTTTTTGGTAAATTCTTCTGCAATTTCTCTGTGCTTGCACTATCGATTTCGTTTCTATGTACCACCATAAAATCTGTGCTTTCTCTTGTGGTGTATGCATTCTCCTTAATATCCGCTCGAATAAAACATCACATACAAAAGTACTACATAGAACGAACACATCAAAAGTCAACATAACATTGCAATAGTTGCCAAAAACAAATGAGAGAAAAATGCAATTAATAAGCAGACGATATTTAGAAAAGTACCGATATTTAGACTGGAAAATGAAATTATCTGAAATTAACCACACACGCAGACGATATTTACAAAAATAAAGATATTCAAACCTGAAAAGAAAATATATGAGTTATTCCATCAATAAATGCCATAAGTTTGTTTATATCTTCATTATTTTATGAGTTATTAAACATCAAAATGGGTCCGGGACTTTATAAACACCCTGTATTATTTATTAGTTTCAAATTAAAAACAGTTTAGAAGAAACTCTCAAGAGAAAAGTTTATATTATTTCCTATTAAAAAGATTCTCGAACACTCAATAAAAGCAAATGATATAAACCTTTAAAATTAATCAGAGAGCAAAATATAAAATTTATATTAAAATTTATTTTGCGGACAATTTCTTGTACCTTAACGGCCCTCTTCACTTACCGTCGCCGGAAGCCTTTGCCAATGTTATTCTATGGGGAAATTTTCTTTACAAATAACTTATTAACAAATACATATTTTTAAATTCTGCTTTCAAATTCAGAAAATTCCCAACTGTTAAATTGACGGACCTTTTTTTAAAATGTACTTTTTTAATTTTTAATATTTTATTTTGAAATTTCAAAATGAAAAAATTTCACATATTGAAAATTCGTATTTTTCAACTTGAAAATAAAATATAAAAATTAAAAAAAAATATTTTTTTTTTAAAAAAAGGTCCGTGAATTTAACAGCTAGGAATTTTCAGAATGTGAAAACATAATTTAAAAATATGTATTAGTTAATAAGTTATTTGTAAAGAAAAATTTCCCATAGAATAACATTAGCTTCGGCTTCCGTCGGCGGTGAGTAAAGAGGGCCCTTAAGCAGTTTTTTTTTATCTCATTGAATTTAGAAACAAAATGAACTGATATTGAACTGTTGTACTTCCTCAAGGTGAATTTGAAAAATTCATTTATAATTTATTATTGAAAGAAAATATTTCTTGAAACAGTAGCAAGTTTTTGCAAAAAATTAATGGATTCTATAACCAATAAATCAATAAGATTTTTATAATGTTATAATTTAGATAACAAATTGAATACTTTGAATTTTAATAGAGAAGCAATTGTTTGTACCAGCAAATAAAATGTAGTTTCATCACAACAGTGTATTATAGTTCTACTCTATAGTTCTAAGATAATGGAAAAATATTTTTGATGTTACGTATTCGTTTTCTATTACTCAAGTAATCAAGACAGACAATGGTGTTTTCAGTTACATTCTACTTCGCAGGCACTGTATCAACTTGATATTGCGATATCTTGACTCCCATCAGATCAATCAGTAATAATTAATATGTATATCGCATCTTTGTCTTTTTATTCTCAGTTATTCTAGTTTTAAAAAATGAATTTCAATCCCTTTTAATATCCTAATTTAAAAAAAAATATTCTGAAATGAGCATTTTAATAAATTGGGTGACTAAAAATAATACAGTAAAGCATTGTTTATATGTCTTTCAAAACGACGTATAAATGAGAAAACGTATAATAGAAAATTAATAAACAGCTTTGATGCATAAAAATTCAAGTCTATGCAAATGCAATTTTGTATAAAAGAAATAATTTAAAAAATTTTAAGCATAGTTTATTATTTTTATAATAGTATTTTCATTGAAAATAATAAATAAATTTTAAAGCATAACATTTATCATAAAAGTGAAGAAACTTCATCATCGAAATTTTAAGTACCACTTATTATTGCTTAGCTTGAGTATGAATATAACTTGATTAATAATATAATATACGTGGCTCGTGTATAATACTAATTAATAAAGGATTTATATTCATGCAGGTATGCATGAATTGCAAAAAAATGTTTAATAATTATCTAAAATGCTGATTGTCTGTGAGCATTAAATACATGATAATGAATGGAATTAAATTGATCGGATATACTTGCATTATTGTGACCAAAAAAAAAAAAAAAAAGCAAAAAAAAAAAAAAAAAAAAAAAAAACAATTATCACGCGAGTTTTTAGAGAAAATTACAAAAAACTCGGAACGGACGAGTGTGACTTCGATCTGAACTCGGCTCATCCCGTTAACCAGCTTCGCGTGCAGAATCTCTCGGCTACTGATACAGCCAAAGAAATAAGGATTAAAGTAGAAAATTTTTAAATTTTAGAAAAGGTGGAAAACTATGTATAACCAGAATTTGAATGCATAAATGAAGCATTTTTGTATTAAAATGAATAGGAATGAAATGTGACTACACTAAATCAACATATAAATTATATAATACGTATAAATCAGAGACGTACAAACGATGCATAACTGTACAAGCAGCGATTAACACTTTTGCGACCGCTGACGTAGATTCACGTCATTTGAAAATCTGTAACTCCGCCATTAGACGTTTCTTTCGCAATTTGTATGTTATTTATTTCTTAAGAATATTACCTAATATTCATATTTGCACAATCGATATACTATGGATATAAACACTTTGATTATAAAGAGTATACTTATAATGCATAATCCATTTGTAATAAAAATATGGATATAGAAAATTTTGTCCTGAAATGTTGTAACTTGAGAGAATAACGCCCTCAGGCGGGCCTCACTTTCAAAAAGACAAAAGCATGCGGAGGGAGATCCAAGATTCTTTCTTTTGTCTCTTCTCCTATAAAAATTCAAACAAGAACGAAAAATCGTGTAGTTCACAAAGATTATAAAACACTGCTCAATTATACATCCGTCACGTCGTTTAACTTTTGATTTAATTTAACTTTTTAATGGCATACTAAAACAATTTTTGTGCGTTATTACACTATTCAACAAATTTTGATGAAATTTTTGTAAATCCATTAAAGTGAGGTTTTTTTTTTTTTTTTTTTTTTTTTTTTTAACATATCTATTGCATAAAAGACATAATATTACCACATCACTAAATAATTAGTTCTAGTATATGAAATAAAAGACGTGGGTAATGACGCTAATGAAAAACAAAATTGGTAGTTGCAAAGTAAAAATTAAAAATCCTTCAATACTTTTATAGAGATTTTTAATGACAAACTATCATTACATGGGCCAGGGATTAAATAACTATATTTATTGCAATTTCACTTATTGAAAATGGCTGAGAGGATGTTTAGATAGGTTTAGTTACTTTTAGAAATTCCTTGCCGAATAGGTGGTAATATATATAAACATATGCTTGCCAACATTCTAATTAATAGTCCGTAGTATTGTTAGAACTTGTCTTTTTTTACACCAGTCTTTTTCTTTTTTAACAACATTTTTCTTCTTATTTAATCGTAATTACATATTTGAAGAAAGTTACTCTAAAACTAAAAGGGGTGCAGAAACAGGGGAAGATCTTAACAAGGCAACGAAATATTAATTAGAATGTTGGCAGGTATGTACAGAAACAACAGACTGTTGAATGGTTTGTAGGTTCTCTCCATATCATGGCCACCATATAGACACGCCTTTTCCATTAATCCAGTATCAAATTACAGGCATAAATGTTGCATACAATCTGAGTCGTCTGTGATTTATCCTGATCTCCAATTCGACAATCAAAATAACGATTTTATGTCGATTGAATAAGTAGCGGATAGCTTGTCTCTGGCTAAATAGGGTTGGTTACTCCCCAGCTCCCCACCAACGTAACGTAGTAGAGTTGTCAGGAGAGTTCCAGCTTTGCTAACCGTACGATAATTTTCGTACACGTAGTTTCTAAGTCTCCTATATAAATAGGAAACTTCATACCAGAAATTTTCTATAAAAAATTTCACTTTATTTAAACGTGAAAAATGAATAGGAAATATTTATGTCAAAAAATACTAGTGTGAAACCTCATTTAAAAATTAGAAAAGTTGGCATGTATTGTCAGACGGTTAGCAACGCTAATACAAACTCAAGACGTTCTAAAACAAAAAATGAGTATCACCAAGCTATAAACCAGGGATATAAAGAGATTAAACATAGCCTCCTTAACTAGATGCCTGTCGCGTAGCTCGGAAACTAGGCAACAGTTGAAACGGTAGACAGCGCCACCTAGTACAGATTATGGGACAATTTTATTCAACTATCACCAATAATTTAAAGAAGTGATACATGATATATATAATCGACGTTTCTTCCATTCTATTCGCCTTTTATGTATATCATATCCCACTTTTAAAAATTTTGGGTGTTTGTTGAATAAAAAAGTCGCGCAATCTGTACCCGGTTGCGCTGTCTACCGCTTCAACTGTTGCAAAATTTCCGAGCCACGCGACAGGCATCTAGTTTAGGGGGCTATGTATTAAATGCAAATTTTCATTTATAAAATCGAATCAAGCAACAGTTATAGCATCTTTTATACATTAATTTTTTTCTCATAGCTTTTATTAGTTTGAACTATTTTTTTTTTCTTTTATTCTGCAACATCTATTGCATTGTCATTATGTATGACCAATGCTTGTAAAAAGTACACTAGAGCTGATATTCACTTTTAATTATCATTTTCGTTTTTAGCAGCATCGAATCCAAACAAGTTTGCTATTTTTATTTCATTTACAATTATATTCTTGAACAGTGTTATAGAGAAAGAAACGTCACAAAATCTTTAAAGAATTGCTTTCCAAAAGGAAACATAAAATAGTTTCTCCCAGTGCATTTTTAAATGGGCATGTCATTGAAAATGTACGAAGCATATTACAAGGGGTCCCAAGAAAGACTAAAAACTTTTATAAAATATGATAAAATGTGTTTAAAAGAAATACTACAAAGCCTTCTAACACTAATTACATAAATATAAGAGTTGAAAAGCAGATAGATAGACAAACGGAAGTCGAAAATCCTATTTCAACATTGTTGAAAAATGTTAAAAGTGCATATTACAACTGAAAGTATTTTTCAGTAATATCCGCTGATATCCTATACTAAAATCTATCTGAATATTTTTGTGTGGCTCTGTAAACCAATATGATCATGTCATATTCCCTATACGAAACATTCTTATGAGCATCTTAATAATATTTGCTAATTTCTTTATGTTTCATGCAGTATAAAAATAGTAAAATAATATGCAACTCTCATTGGCCGTAATGCATCCGGAATTTTCTTATGGTCATCTAATGGTGAAATTCTTTCTTTTTTCTTTTTCCTTATATAAATATTAATGTTTGTTTTAAAAAGAAACAATTAATAAGCAGAATATTTAAATATACTTTGTAGAGAGTTTATGTTCAATAATTTCCTTTTCTGTCACTTACATTCACGTTAAATTCAGAATAACAATAATAAAAAAAAAAATAATAATAAATAAAAGAAAATCCGATGCTAACAGTCGGCATAAAAACCCATACAATATTTTTAAAAATTTTACGGATATCCCTTCTTTGGAAGAAACACACCAAAACACTAACGAAAATTGTTAGGCATCATAACTTGCAATTTATTTATTACAATTCTTGATACAAGAATTATATTTTTATCTTTTCATTGATGATTACAGTTATTTTTATTATCGTAGCCTTTAACAGCATTAAAATTCCTGTCACGATAAATTGATTGCAATGTATAATTCCGCTAAGTATGCGACGAATGGACGCGACACAAACGGTTCGTACATGCATTAATACCTATTATTGATAGACTAGGCATAGCTGTTTACTAGTTCTTTTTATTTGTAGAGGAGTCAGGAGTATTAGATATGGAAAGAATTAATGTCCATTAAAATGCATGAGTGAGATAAGGAGAGATGGGTAAACTAATAATTTCCTTATAGTTGAAGAGCGTATTTATTATATTAAACACATTTAATTCTAGGTCTGAAAATAATAAAAATTTATATATTGTGATGAAATACAGGTTTTTATTCCATGAGAAACAATACATGTTTTTCTAAAAAAAGAAAAAAGAAAAACGCCATTTATAATATTAATTGCTGGTTATTTTTATGACCTTATGAATAAATTCTATAAAAGAAAAAAAAAAAAAAGTAAAAAGGTAAGAAAGAATAAAAAAAGAAGCACCATACATATGACTGAAATGAATTTTCTTGTGATAAAATTTTGTAAAAGAAAAACTATTAAATTTTGAGAAAAAAAGCAAAAAAAAAAGTGTTAAACATATTGATTCAAACTTCTCTTTTGCAAAAGCTTTAAATGTCAAACTGAAAAAAAAAAAAAAAAAAAAAAAAAATTACGTTCGTCGGTTTCATTTAGTGTTAATTACGATAAACAGAAAAATACACATAATCAGATATTCTTTTTAAAGTTCGGGTTTTTCAATTTTTGGCTCGATTTCTTTTCTTCTTCTTCTTTTACTTTTTTTTAATCTTATTAAATAAATGAAATACGTATTATTATATATTTTTTCAGATAAAGTTATTCCTCGCAAAAATATAAGTATGTTGCATAAGATTTATTTTACGTTCAAATGACAATGAAACATAAATAATAGAGAGATACTGCAATAGAAAAATTAAAATTACTAGTGCTGCCTAGTGATCAAAATCCTACCAATATTTCAAAATAAAAAATATAACAATATTCTTAGTAACTACTCTACCCTTAAGCAAAACAATTGCTACCTCAATATTTATTTATATGACGATGTATATCCCTATAAACCTCTCTATATGTTCGCCTTTCAGTCTGACCAATCAATTTTCTTCTTCTGGGAATTTCAATGGCAATGAATATTAAAATCATTGCCTTTATCGAGACAATTTGTCAACATTAAAATAATAATAATAATAATAAACAAATAAATAAAAATAAAATATTATACTCAATTCTGTTGCCAGACTAATAAAAACTATAACATAATATAAATAAAATATACTCACTTCTGTTGCCAAAAGACAAATGATAAAACAACATTAGAATAAAGTAAAGATTGATTCTCCTATGTGGCGTTATGTTTGAGATTAAAAAAAAAAAGAAAAGAAAAGAAATAGGGAAAAATAAATCTAGAAAATAAGTTAAATCACGAGCCATTGTACTAAATTAAATAAATAAATAAATAAATAAAAATACACATGCAGATTTAACAACTTTCTTCCAAAGGGGAGTAATTTGAAATACAAAATATTATGTGTATGAAAGGATTTGAATTTTCTTATCATCATAAGAAAGTTTTTTTTCCCCCTGCAACGTACATTAACCGACTTTTCGACCGATACTAGACCTCTATCGAGGGTCCCTAACCGACACTACTTTAAAGCTCCTCCTCTTATTAAAAATACGCTAGAAACGTATGACAAATTGTATGTTTGCGTATTATTATATATATTCTCTCGCTATTTCCCCTTTAACAATTAAAAGAAAGAAAAAAAAAAAGGAATATTTGTGCTACTTAAGGGGATGATGAATTTTATAAATCTTTTTCATAAATTACTGTCTTAGACAGAGTGATAAAAATGTGCATACATACATTCATTGAAATACGACAATATTAACTATACATTAAAAAAAAAAAAAAAAGCTCCCTGAAAATTTCCCTCATGATTATGCATTATTATAGTATATCTTAGAATATATATATATATAAGCGATAAAATTAATAGTAAGAATAATAATTTTCTACATTTTCTTTTTCTTTAAATCCTGATAATTTTTGGACCTCTAGGTGCCGATGCTATTTTAATGTACCACATCATTAAATCATTATTAATTTCTATAGAGGATGTAATAAGAATAAATTTTATTGCTTATATATTTAAAAATTGCTCCTAAGTAAGAAAAAAACATGATGCTCTTGTTTAGCTTATTTCGTATTTTGGTATATAAAAGGAAAATTAATGGAAGTTCTTAGATTTTTTTAGAGAAAAATAAACTATCATTTCATTTTTCTAAAACTATAATTTTAAAAAACATGTGTTTAAAAATAACATTTTTGATATAAAATACATAAGCGATTTATATTCTTCGCCATTAACTTTATGAATACTCAAATTATCTGTGCTTGTGTTGCAACGACTAAGACTTCAATTTTCCAAGTAAAATTTAGATCTAAAATTATTTTCGAAAAATATGTCAATAATTGAGTTATTATTGTGAGGAAATCAGTATCGCTCAGTATCGTTTTTCATCGAATTTTTAATAGAATCTTTTCAGTTTTATTTATTTTTAACTTTAACGTTCCCATTTCTAACCACTACTATAGAGTTTCACGGAAAAAGTAGGAGGGGGGGGGGGGGGAGATTTAATGATGTTGGAAAATGAAAACCTGATAAGAGATTTTTTTTTCTTCTAAAAATACGGTTATGAACATCATATTTTGAAAATTTCAAAATTTAACGTCTATTGATACTTTTTGATATACTGTTACAAAGCTTTTAATTGAAAAAGTAAACCCCTTTCTTTCTATCTTTACTTCTTTGCTTCTATGTATTTAATAGTAAGAGTAAAACTTGATGAATACACATAACAGATTTTTGTGTAAATATTTTTTTTTCCTCTAACATTAACAACATCATTAGAAAATTAAGGGCAGGGAATAATTTAGTTTCTTCAATTCCTTAATGACCACATTATTATCAAGAAAACTGTCATGAAAAATCCTATTTTCTTCATTAAAAAATGCGCAATAGTTATAATTTATTTACTTTAAAATAAACTAATTACCTGCCAGTATAAATTCATTAGGCTTGTGACCTGACATGTAAAATAGGGGGGTGGGGAGGGTTCCTGGTATGAGATAAACTGTTGTTAATATTTTTAGTGCTTATTTATTTATTTATTTTGAAAGTTTCAGCCAGGAAATAGCCTGAGCACGAGAATTACTGATCGAATTCTTATCCCGCTATTTTGATGGGAGCGAAAATAAAGGAGTTAAGCGGCATACGATTAACCCGTTAGCGCCCAGTGTCCTCATTTGAGGACAGCTAATAAAAATAACACAAATATTTTTTGTGGTTTCTTAGAATGATTTCTGCTTTTTAGTGACAGTTTATAGCGTCACTCTAAATTATCCCTAAAAGTTTTATGTGCCTACTATTAATTATTATTTCATAATTTGGATAGTCATTTTATGATTTTTTATTCGTCGCACATATATACTAAGCGACAAAAAAAAAAAAAAAAAAAAAAAAAAACCGCGCTTGGATATTTTCCACTTTTCTTTCTGTAATCGCTAATTTTATTGTTTCAAAAGTAAATTTTTGAGCAGATTTTATTACGTTGTGTTCCGCGTGCAATTTAGGATTGAGCCAAGTTGCAACAAGATGCAATTGTTCGGAAAATTGTAATTTTAGAAAGTATTTCAAAAATGGCAAGAATAAGGCATTTAATGATACCACAAAAAATATTAATTTTACAGTGAAAATCAAAAGAATATTTTAATACGTGGGATGTTAAAATGATTAAATGTTAACAAAATATTAGTGATCTGATTTTTAGCAAGATGTAATATTTTTTGGCTGTTTAAACTGCACATTTGTCCTTAGGCGGTCACGTTACTCATCCAGTCGCGATGACCGCAAGTTAAAAAGCCAGTGCTTAAAAAATCAGTTTGTATTACATTTAGAACATAGCAGGGAATCTGTAAAAGTGTTTAGTAACATAATTTATCTAAATACAGTGAAATAATAATTAAACAAAGCAGGTTTAATTCCCAGAAAATCTGAAAAAAAAAAAAAAAAAAAAAAAAATCATTCTTAACCAAAAGAATTAGAAAAACAAGACAATAGAGGGTTAAAAAAATTAAAAAATGATCATTTAATTATTGGGCTGAAGTTGTTCTCTCTGATGAGTGAAGTTTAACTTATTTCTAACAGATTTAAACAAGCAGATCTGATCCCGAAAATGTGACTGACTTAATGAAAATCGCACTTTTAAAACAATGACATATTCCCTGTACATTACGATACGAAAATGCATAATTTTTCGGTGAGTCTGGCAAATTTTCATGTTCAAGGGATCAATTAACACGAAATAAAACTTGGCCATTAAAAAATTGATATCTGACTGACTACTTTGGGGGTATTTCAGCCTCTTCTATAATCAGCATTTGAAGATGATAATGCACCTTGTTATATGGCGCTTGTGATGCATTTATTTGATTCAAGTTGTTAAAATTACTTATTCATTCTCATGAGCATCTATAATTTTATAAGTTATCATAACTTTTTTTACTTAAAATTAAATCCCACAAAGAATATCGCAGAATTTCTTCTTTATTAGACCTGAAAATTGTCTTTAATCCGCTCGAAAATGTTTAGTCTATAAAAGAGGATGGGGATTAGAAATTTGTAGCCTACAACTTTGAAAGAACTAGAAAAAATATATTTATAATATTTGGCACAGTGAACTTTCTGAGTTTCATGTTAAAAAACTGTAAAATACTCTGCCATTGCGCATTAAAGCAGTTATTCCATATAAAAGCGGAATTATCCAATCCAGAATACATATTTTTACTAAATAATTGCTTAGATTTAACGAATAAATAGTTTTATTTCATACATTAAAATAGCACTTGTTTATTTCATATAATAAATCATGATAGAATACAAAATATGTTTATAAAGAAAATTTTATGCAGATTTTTATTAAATACTGCGTAGAGTCTAATAAAAAGAATTATTAAATAGAAAATGTACATAGTTATCATGTTATGACTTCCGTATTATACAAACACAACAATTTTATTTGTTGCAATCATTAGTTTTTGACTTATTACAAACCCAAAAGCCAAAAGCTATAAGTCAATTTTTGTGCAGTGCGGCTTTTTTTTTTTTTTTTTTTTTTTTTTTTTCGTTTAGTGTATTTGCTTTTTGCGCAGGTATACTAACTTAAATCAAGTTGAATAATAATATATATTATAATACTTTATTTTCGAGATCTTTGTCAGCATTTAATAGGAAATTAATCTGTTATCTCAAAGTTTTTCTATGTCGAAGGTTTCTCGCTAGAACACTAAACGTCAATAAATGAGGATAGGCTTTAAATTTAAAACTATCAGTAGATTTGTTTAAGTTAATATATTTTACTATCAGTTGTCTTAATTAATTTAGAAGTGAAATAATCAGCTGATAATATTTTGCAAAATTAATTCGGGTGTTAACGGGTTAAAGAAAAATCTGTTATTATTATTATTATTATTCCCTCAAATGCTATTTTCTCAACAATGGTGAGAGGAGGAATGACAAAAATTGGTTTCAAATATTAAGCATGTGCTGCAAAAATCAATTTTATTTGTAGACTCAGTATTTTGAAAATAGTAATTATGATGATACATAATTACCTCGATCTATTGAAAGTAAAAAATTCGGAATTATGTATATACAGAATGTATGGGAATGTCCTTAATAAGTGTTTCATCTTACACCTTAATTGGCCATTGATTTTAATATCAAGTTATGTAAATTAATTTTTAACACACACTTCAATAAAGACCGAAATAATATGTAAGAATCATAAATTTTGAAATTAAATTGCCTTTTGTCACACAAAAGTGAAAATTTTATGATTAAGTTTGTTAGGATGAATAGAAATTATAACTAAATATAAAACTACAGGGAAAGGAGGACTGTATAAAAAGTTAAATTTAGCAATCTTTATTAAATTGAATTTTTAAATCTAAGTTTTATAGGATGAGTATTCCAGTAATTGATCATTTACCGGAAATAAAGTTTTATCTTATTTTCTAATCTAATCATTGACAACTTTTTTGAAATTTTTCTATGTACTAATTAATATATGAGAATTGATAACTGATAACTATTTCTTTGTTCTCTTTTCTAGAATTTATTCTATTTGCAATCAAAATTTAAAAATGAGATTTTGTTAGTTAGAAGGCCACTTACATCTAACAAGTGACCATAGTCATATTATTATATTGATCATTTTAATTTTCCAGTTTAAAAATTACATTAATGCAAAGATATTTGTAAAAATACACATTTAAATAATACTTCAATGTAACTACGTAAACTACATTAATGTATACTAATAATTAACATCAATCCATATCCACACCTTCCCTGCAGCCTCCTACACGTCATGTGTGAATCAGAGACCGTCGTCAATTGTCTACACTGCAAAATATAAAAAATAAAAGAGTAAAAATACTCAAAAATGAGTAAAATTGTGTTACATTTGAGTATGCCATGCTCAAAATAGCTCCGAAGCAAATATACTAAAATTTAAAAATCGCATGTACTTATTACTGAGTACACTCCTTCTCTTATTTATAAGGACACTTTATGTTTTGAAATAACTAATGTAAAAATAATTGTGAACAAGTGCACTTAATATATCTAGTATTCTAAAAATCAAAACTGCTATAATTTTTTTTTAATATGAAACAAAATTAATAAAAAAGATGCAAAATATTTTTTTCTCCACGTTTTTAGAGGTTCATACTTATAGAGACAATCAAGATTTTTTCATTTTATTTAACTTACTAGCGGATAAATTACAGTTGGCATGCGAATTTGTTAACTACTGGGCTAGATTAATTCATATATAAGCTTTCAATTCTTCTTGGACGGGCATTACTGATAATTCCTCGAAAAAAAGAACGTTCATGTAGTGAAGTATGATAAATGTGTTTTTTAAGTAGAAGGATAATTTCAATCCGCCGAATTTCTAATGAAATTCTAAGATCTAAAATTGCTGTAGGAAATGAGATCAAACGTTGAACTGCGGTTCGATAGGAGAGAGATATGATGCAAAATCAGAGTTGTTTTACAAAGATCGAAGACTCATAATTCCTCTTACTGTTCTACTCATAATGACTGGTGTTGAATTTGCTCGTAATTTTTAACGAAAGGTTGGGGTCCACATTTATGCATGTTTAAAATAATTAATAATATGTTAAAATGAATAAAAAACCTGTAATAATCAATAAGCATTTAATGGAGGAAAGAACGTCTGTGTTAAAGTTGAATAAAGGCAATACTAAATGGTAAAATGTTGCATTTTCGGATGAAAAACATTTTATTCTTGATTAACCAAATGGTTTTAAGAGGGGACAATACCTAATCTCGCCGGCAGCCTTCGCCCATGTTATTCTATGGGAAAATTTGTTGCTACAATTACACATTACCTAATGAATATTTTTAAATTCTGTTTTCGCAGTCAGAAAATTCATAACCGTTAAATGAGTACTCATTTTTGAAAAATTCATTTTTTTTTTATTTTTACATTTTAATTTTGAGTTCAAAAATGCGATTTTTCACAAAATGCATTTTTCTCATTTTCTAATCGCAAAATGAAATACTAAAATTTAAAAAAATCAATTTTTGGAAAACAAGTACTAATTTAACGCTTATGAATTTTCTAAATGTGAAAACAGAATTGAAAAATATTCATTAGGTAATGAGTAATTATGTAAACAAATTTTCCCATATAATAACATGGGCGAAGGCTGCCGGCGAGATTAGGTATTGTCCGCTCTTAACAGTTACTGTCACGATCTGAAGATAACGAAAGACAGAACAGATTTTTTAAAAACAGATATGAATCGGGCGTTTTAAAAGTGGATGTATGGTGCTCTAGGGAGCTGTTTCTACTGAAGGCAAGAAGTTAATTTCGTAATTTTTTCTATTATTATGAACATCAAGAGAATATCCGCATATTTTAAACGTGGAATTCTCAGATTTTTTGTTAGATTTTGGAGGGTAATAATATTTTTTTCAACAACACTTAAATTTTTGCTCTACTTCTAGAGCAATAGGAAATAGTTTGAAAAAAGAATCTTCTGTATTATTGCCTTTCCCGTGGCCTTAACTTATCATATTAGAAAAGTGCATGTAAGTGGAAAGCAATTTTAAATAGCTTAAATGTATTCAGACTATCATCTCTATGCTGTATGAAATGGTATTGAAACTGAATATGTAATATATATATATATACCAGAGAGAATGTCTGACTGTTACACCCTTAAAGGGACCCCATAAAATATTAATTTAAAGAATAACTGAAAAAAAATTACTAAGATTCGAGCTGCCCTTATAATTGTGAACACATGAAAAATCATCTTTTTGACAGTATTTAAAGTTTTTTAAGATAAAACGATAAAACTTTTTAAATATAGTTTATTAATGAAATTCAAATTAATAAAAAATATATTTGTTTAAATAACAGTGTTCAGTGTTTAGTTAATATAGAAAAACGGGTGTCCTTATATCTATGAGAACCAGTGTATATTAATATGCTTAAAAATTGGTATCGACCATTGGCATCCAGTACCTCAAACATAGATACTCATTGGTGTATTCTTCCGCAAACCAGAATGAAACCGCACGAATTATACTTCGTTGTAACAGAGCATTTTATTCAGTCCTGCCAAATTTAGGGACTTTTTATTCAATATCTACCCCTAAATTTTTATTGTAACGTTTGTCTAATCACTTGGAAGATTAATCACTCCTCAAACTTATTGATGATTATTGAATAAAAAAGTCCCCAAATTTGGCAACACTGATTTTATTAGACGTTAGTTATATTCTACTAATCAGATTAAGAACTTTTTCTCATTAATTCCTATTTTTTCGATTTTTGTACTTAAGTGGTTAATTACTGGTAGAGCATTCTAACATAGATGCGTACTTCTTTTGAAATATTTTTGTAATTGGTAGTATGCTTATGATCAAAAGCTGCAAAAGACCTTTTAAGGCATATATTTAAGGCACAATATATATATATATATATATATATATATATATATATTGTGAATAATGAAATAATATCGTGCCTGTACAATTGACTGTATTTCTTTTTGTCTTCAAAGTGTAGTTATCTTTTTAAACATATTTTAAAATACTTCGGATATATCTTGGCGCAAAAAAATATTTTCGAATCAAATTCAAACTCTATTAATAACAGCTTATAATTTCGCATAGATAATTTTTTAATGTTACAGAATTAGACATTTCTTTGATATATTTTATATTTCTAATTATGGCACGAAAAAAATCATCACCTAAAACTCTTATAGACAATCGAGTACATTTTAGCCTTTGTTATTTTAAGAAGTAGGTAGGAGAGAATTAAAATTGAAGCTGTAAGAGATTTTTCCAAATTAAAATAATAATAATAATAATAAACTTCTTTTTAGATACTTTCGGATGTGTAAATTTATTACCTAGCTGTGCATTGGAAATATATGTAGAGTAATATGTACTGTACTAAATTAACTAAAAAATTCAATAGTAAAAAGTATAGGCATTAGAAAAAATAGGCATTAGATTTTTTTTTTCTTTTTTCTTTTTTCTTTTCTTTTTTTTTTTTCTTTTAACAAGCAATTATACCAAAATATCCATAGCCAAACAGTGACAAAAATTTAAATGTCACTAAGGTGGTCATATGCTAAAGCTGTAACGTAAAATGGTCTACTTATTACGAATTTCTTTCTATTCTGAAAAAAATTACTGGTTTTTAGCGTAATATTTCATAAAAAAAAAAGTAGTATTAAATATTATGTACTTACATTTGACATTGAATATGGGGATTTCTATAACATTTTTCGGCTTTTGTCTTGTGTTATGCACTATTAATATTCCTTTTCAGTGAAAGGCAAAGCAGCGAATAAGCAGGCAGAGCCTCGCAGGGGTTAGTAAGTGAAGCGAGCCGGGGTTGGTGAACGGAGCGGGCAGGGGGTAGAATCCCTTAGTGCAAAAAAAAAAAAAAAAAAAAAAAGTTAATACTCTAGTACCTATATTACTTAATTTAAATTAAGTAAAGTTTCCTCGAGGAATTTGCATGACTTTATCCATCCCTTTTTCAGAGAAAAAATTAATTTCTTCCAAATTACACTTTGCTGCACAACTTTATAGAAATTTAATTTTTAAAAGTTTCGTAATATTTTAATAAAGAGATGCACATAATTATTTAGAACTTTATTATTATTATTTTTCTAAAATTTAAAATGCACGAAAAATAAATTGCGTGAAATGAAAGTAATATTTTACATAATTATATTCGTTCCAATTTGTTTTCCATAAAAGCAAACAGTAATAATAATAATAATAAAAAAGAATGAAAAATCATGCGCTATGCATTAATTATTAACATTTTCCAAATGTATGTAATTGTTGTACCGTAAAGCTTTCAATGCTCTTCGCCTACGTAATCACACAACAGACAGACAGTAGTTCTGAAAAGCATACAGATAGACTAATTGAATTCCTAATCATTCTTAAACATTGTTATAAAGTGTTAAAAATGCTTAACACAAAAGAAAACGTAGCCCTTTATTCTAATTGCAGCCCTTAATGCTTATCTGAATATTTTAGTGTAGCCCTGTAAATTTGAAAGTTAATAAAATCATATTCTATACAAAGTATAATTTTAACATATTAACAATAAATGTCAATTTTTTTTTTTTACAATAGAAAGTTCTTGTAATGTAATTTATAAAAATGTCTGTCCTAAAATATAATGCATCGTCTTTTTTTGGGTGTGTCTGTACACAAACGTAGTAGAAAAAATTAATACTAAAGTTCTTTAGGGAAATATAAAATGAATATAAAATTTATCATTTAGAAAAGTACATAAATACGTGTTTTAGAAATAAATAAATAAATAAAAATAAAAGACAGTAAACGGAAAAGAGCTTTAGGAAGGATATTAAAAATAAATAAATGAATAAATGAATAATAATAATAATAATAATAATAATAATAATAATAATAGTAACAAGAACGAAAAATTATGCGGTACGCATTGATTATTAACACTTTCCAACTGTACGCACTTGTTGTATCGTAAAACTTTTAATGTTCTTTGCCTACGTTATCACACAATGGGCAAACAGAAGGACTAAAAAGTATACAGATAGACTAATTGAATTCATAATCACTCTTAAACAACGTTGGAAAGTGTTAAGAATGCTTAATGCAAACGAAAATGCAGCCCTCAAATTTTAATTACAGCCCTTAATCTGTCTGAATATTTTAATGTAACCCTGTAAATTTGAAACCAAGTGAAAAGCCATTTTTAGGAAATTTGGCATACTACATTAGAAATAGCGTAATGCAATCACAATGCAAAAATGTTAAATATCTTACGAAATATGAGCAGATTTACTAAACAATTTTTAAAATACGCAAGATTTGCATAATATAATAGCCAATAGTATTGAACTACTTACATGAAAACTTCAAAGAAATATCGTGTAAATTCAAAAAGTTATGAGAGATAGAATAAACAGATTTCAGTTCCTCTCGAAATAAAACTAAACTATAACGGGTTTTATGCACATTTTTATTTTGATTCAACCAATGCCCAATGGTAATACAGTGTTCGCTGATTGTAAATAAATATTGATAAAAAACCCTACCTTTCCCCCCCCCCCCTTTTTTTTTTTTTTTTTTTTTTTTTTTTTTTGAGAGAGAGGAACTGAAATTCCATTTGTTCAATCTCTCATAATTTTTTGAATTTACATAATATTTGTTTGGGATTTTCATGTAAGTAGCTCAATATTATTGGCTATCATATTATGCAAATGAAATTTCGCTAAATTTTGTGCATGCATAGTTAAAAGTTATTTAGTAAAACTGCTCATATTTCGTAAGATATTTAACATTTTTGCATTCTGATTGCAGTACGTTATTTCTAATCTACTATGCCAAATTTCCTAAAAATATCTTTTCACTTTGTTCAATACCCTATGTGTTATAATTAAAAAAGTTTTTTTTTCCAGTTTTTTTAAAGAAACCGTTATATCTCCATGAATATATGTGGTAGCCGCATAAAAATTTATACAGATAATTAGAAGAATCCTCATATTCGCATGTTATAGCCAAAACGCATTGCAAGCATTACTTTTTACAGGGTGAACCAAAAACATTTTGATTTTTGTTTAATTTTTTACTGGTTCCCTTTTCCACTTCAGGACAAAACTTTTGCTGAAATATATTAAGTATAACATGTTCTGCATATTCCCAAAGTTTCAATGTGTTTTCTCAAAAACTTTTCTAGATATTTAGCAAATTGTCTAAATTCGAAAATGTCTAAATACTTATTGGTATGTAGCGTATAGTATAGATATATTTTTCAGAATGAAGATTGTAATACAATAAACGCAATAGAGATATACTAAAAAACAACAATGACAATCCTCTATAAATTTAATTTTTCAATTATGCATAGTTCACAGAAATTTTGCATTAGTGGAATTTTAGCATTTCGCTAATAGCACAAAAAGGACTCGACTAACACCGTAAAAAATATTGCAGTTGTTCACGTTTATCATTTTTCCACTGCGTATTGCATTTTTAGGTTGTTTATTTAAAACAAAATGTCTGTAATAAGCAACGTCTTGTGTCCTTTCCTTTCTGACCCGGATGAGTGGCCGAGAGATTCTATTCTCCAAGCTGCGGAAAGAAGAAGTGCCGGGTTTGAGCCTCGGATCGCTTGTTGGCGTAGTCTTTCAAAATTTTTACTGTCTTTTTTTCTTCCGAAAAACGCGTAAATACAAGGCTAAAACCCTTTAAAAAGCATGTGTTGATGTGCTGACGCCTTTATGATGTACTTGGGCCCTTTTTTTTTTTTTTTTTTTTTTTTTTTTTTTTTTCTGGTGAAGGGTCGTGATGTTATTTCTCTGTCCGAAACAACTGTTACGACTTTTTTATCTTTTTTTTCCCCTTAAGTAATGGTGTTTACGCACAAGGTATTTTATAATTTATGAACGGCGCCAGATTTTACTCCGTGCGTGAATACGTGCGCATGAGTATGTGTGCATGTTTTATACATCCCGTGACATGGGAAAGTGCTTTAATCTGCTCTATTCCAAGTTATGCATGACAATCTTATTATCGCAAATTGAAATCTGTAACTTTTGTGAGAAGAAATACAGGCCCGGCCCAGCCCGATCTGAAATAAAAAGAAAGTTTAGGTAAGGTCTCGGGCACCTCAAATTTAAGTGATTTAAAGACAAACCTTTGTTGAATAGTTGGCACATAAGACATTTGAATCTGCCGACTAGGCTTGCTGAGATATTCGTCTTCATTTTGCCGGTATAGCATTGTATTTTTTTTTTTTTGTATTGATAATCCTTATATGTATTTCGGAAATACCTTAAAAATTTAAGTAAACCTGAGTATTTGATCTCAGCATGATTAGCTTGAAGTCTATAATTATAAAATGAGTTTGCCGCATTTGTGGAAAGCATTTAAGTTTTATGAATGATAAAAACATTATATACAAACATAAGTTCGCATTCGACAGTGACAGTCTTTTATATGTATTCCCGAATTATGATTACATAAAGAATATTGTTTTATCTTGTTTTAATTTTTATATTATTAGTCGCAATTTGTATTAGCTTTTACTTTTGATATCAAACTGTGTTCGAAACAATCTAATATAACAAACCATTTCATTGTAAAAACACAATTACATTAAGTGCTATTTTATTATTGTCTGTAAAATGTAATTTTTAAATTTCTATTAAGAAAATAAATATTGTAAATAAAAGAGATGAGTTTTGAATTAGATGAATTAAATCATACAAAATAAAAATTATATGCTGAACAATCATAAAATTATTTTCTGTCCGAAAGTTACAGAAAATGTGACGGTTGCTTGAAATTTTATTGTAATATATTGAATGTAATAATTACAATTGTATAACATTTAATTTATTTTATTGCAGCAGAATACAATTATGTATGTCTGGTACTATTTTCTACATAACATAAAAAAAAAAATAGCGAAATTCGATAGTTTTCACATATTTATTCATCACAATTAAAAAGTTCTTAAGGAAATACTTCACCTAAAGTGGATGGCAGCCTTGTTCCATATTATTCTGTGCAGAAATTTCTTTTCATAATTGCTCATTACCTAATGCAACTTTTTTGAATTCTGTTTTCACATTTGGAAAATTCACAACCACTAAATTGATTCCCCTTTTTCAAAAATTATTTTTTTTAATCTTTAATAGTTCATTTTAAAGTTCTAAAATGCGAAAAATTGACAAAGTGTGTTTTTTCCACTTTATAGCCTCAAAATAAAACATAAAAAAAAAAAAAAAGAAGAAGAACTTATTTTTGAAAACAGAATTTTAAAAAATACATTATGCAATGAGTAATTTTTAAAATGAATTTCACCATAGAATAACATGGGATAAGTCTGCCACTCTCTTCCTTCATCCCATCCCCTCCTCTCTTTCTGGCCTATATAAAATTAATTATACCTATTTCAATAGACTTCTTAGTATTAACTTATCTAAATGTTGATTTAAATTTCATTAATAATTAATGCTAAGTTTCACAATAACACCCAAGTACTAATAGTAAAGAATTTCTTTTGGATTTTCCCAGATACTGAAATTGAATTTTGGTTTTCTTGGCCTGAATACTTAACCTTTTCCATTAGTAGAGTAAGCTTTTTTTTTTTTTTTTTTTGGTGCTTTAGCGTAAGAATACTTTACGCCATTATTTTTTTCTGGTATCTGTTTTATTGAAAGCCATTGCTCAAACCAGTTTCATAGTAATAATTACTCTCAAAAATAATAGTTTAAAATTCTACTGTTTGTGAATATTTGTTTTCACTAATTTGTCGGTCTTGGGATACAAGCCTGGCGAAACTTTGTAATTTTTTTTTTCAATAAATTTCGGAGTAGTCCCCTTTGTCTCGACATTGAATCGCTCAACATCTCTCTAATAGCGATGAGCGGGGGCTGCTCCCTGTTAAATGTTAAATATGCTTAGTATATGCAAACGCTAGTATTAAAAACTCAAATTTAACCGAAAGTAAACTGATCTTTTTGACCTCATATTTGGATGATGGAAAAAGAAGTACAGGAGCTTTTTGACACTACTTGTTTTTTGAGAAAATAGAAAAACTTGAAATTTTACAGACAGATGCAAGGTACTTGCGTCTGCATTTCGGAGAATATCAAACGACTTTTCATTTTTCACTATCTGATAGTAGCGTTGGTTTGTTTAGGAAGACTACCAACGATTTCTCGAGAAGTAATTAACATTTTTTATTTTATTTTATTTTATTTATTTATTTATTTATGTATTTTAATTTTTTACACCTAGCGCTTCTTATCTTATGAAATTCCGCTCTAGCGGAGTTTTTTATATTCTAAATTTACTCTTTTTAACTAACCTTTTTATTTTTTGTTTTTCGAAAAATTTATTTTTTATTCATTTTCGATGGTGGTAAGCGCAGGTTTGCAAGTAATAGTAGTTCTTAAGCCATGTTTTGATTCAGAAATTAGAAGTAATAAGAAATAATGTAAAACAGCTTAAAGCAAAGTCGATATTATGATATGATCCGTTTTTTTCTGAATCAGAAAAATGTTCAGAAAAGAGAGGAATTTTCCATGGAAACATATATTAATATCGGGAAGAAAAAAAAAAAAAAGAAAAAGAAAAAGAAAAGAAAAAGAAAAAAAGACGTTATTCCAATGAGAAAAATTTTGTTTTTTCAAGTTCCGATTCACATTTAGAAAATTCACATTTGTTAAATCTGTTTTTGTTTTCCAAAAAATGATTTATTTCATTTTTAATATTTCATTTTGAAACTATAAAGTGCAAAAAATACATTTAGTTCATTTTTTACAATTTTTAGGTTCGAAATAGAATATTAAATATGTATTTATTTATTAATTTTTTAAACCAAATTAAATTTTAACGCTGGGGAATTTTCTGAATATGTGTTGGAGTTAAAAAATAATTCACTTATAAGTAATTCACATAACACATAGAATAATATGGGCTATGGCTACCGCCTACAATAAGTAGATTCTCCTTAATTAATACCTGCAAATGAGAGAAGTATTATTAAATAAAACTTCTTTTCAAAACGTACTTATTAATTCGACTTAATATGCCATGATATCAAGATTCCATCGTAATTAAAATTTTAAAAGTTAATTTATACAATCAATTTTCTGTTATATATGCAAAATAAAAGATAATTCATAAATATTCCCCATTAACGAAAACAAAAAAAGGTCATGCTATAGTAATAGTTAGTGACTATTTAAGTTTTTAAATAACATAAAACAATTAAACCAAATTTTCCCTAGAGAAAGGGGTCGACCAGAATGTCATCCACGGGCACCATGGCACCCTTGGGAAAAAAAAAAAAAAAAAGATAAAAAGAATGAAATAAATAAATAAATTATTTTTTGCTGCCCTCGCATGCTGTGACAGATAACTTTAAAATCCTCTGGAATTAAATTCATAAACAAAAATATCCTCTTTTAAGAAAAAGTGCATTTATAATTTGCTCATATTTTACAAACGCATATTGGTGCAAATGGATACCTGCCAACCTCTATGGTTTATACTTAGATACCAGCATTTTCAATCTACCAGCAATCGATTTTTTTCCCAATACCATGAGCAATTTTCATTGTTTCAATAAGGTAAAAATATTGACTCAGACAAAGTGATATTTTAAAATTTTAGTAGTTTTCAGCTATTTGAATTCTATTTTAAACAAATTACCAATCAAATATTCTAATTTTGTAATTCTAATTTGTAATATTCTAATTTTGTTTAAGAATATTTTATTTTAATAGTGGTTCCAATAATAACAAATTGATAGAATATTCGAATATTAGGTGATATACTGATTTGAATGCTTGCATTTTTCAATATTTGCTTTGCATTTATAATTAAAGTATAATTAATTACACGGGTCTGAGATTACACAGGTCTGAGATTTTTCCCACAAGGTAATGTTTTTATCTGATGTATTTTTAGATGGTGATTAAGGAGAAAATATTAAAAAAATTCCATCACGATACACTTTTCACAGAAAATAGACTTTTTTGACAGAAATTAGCTTAAAACTCCACTTTCTCAACTCCCATCTCACTTATTTCCCGTAAAAACTAAGCGATGTGAGTGAAGAACAAGAAGAGTGATTTCATCAAAACGTCAAACAAAGGAAACATTTAATCGGTATCAGGGCCGATTAAATGTTAACATAATAGCAAATTGTTGCTGAATGCTACTTAGAAAATGTCCTCAAGTCGCATATAAAAGAAAAAGCTTTTAACGGAGCTTCATTGTAAAGAAACAGAGACATTTAAAGAATAATGTGTAATTAATAGCCTATTTTGTGCATATAGAATTTTGATTCTGCTAGAGTTTCTGTGTGAATTTTTCATGTATTTTTCTTTACTTTGTGAAAAACCCTTACGCGATAAGAAGAAAAGCGTATAAAAAAAAACTTAAAAACACCGAGAGCAGCGAAAAAAAAAGAGGGGAGCATACCTGTGTTCTTCATTTTAGTAGATTATTAAATGAGTAATTAAGTCTTACTATTGCCAAATTAAAGACTTTAATTTTTTTTTTTTTTTTTTTTTTTTTTCATTCAACTATCGACTAAAAAATTGTTCTAGAATTAAAATAATAATAATAATAATAATAATAATGTCAGTTGTTTGACAGGGAAACATTACATTAATTCTTTTTTCTACTATGTAAGAAAAAAAAACATACCATAAAGATTAAATTAAATGGTATGTATATACATATATATATATATATAATACGCAAGCCATTTTCTGTAGATACTGTTCTTCCATTAGTTCTGCACAGATTTTCATAATTTATGCATCATATGAAAACTTTTTTTTTTTTTTTTTTTATGTGTGTATATGTTGGTTTAACTTTATTTATTTGTTTTAGTGTTTAATGATTGCTTATTTCGGGTTAATAAAACTAATAAAAACGTTTGTTTATTTATTTATCTTTTTAGTTTCTTATGCGCCCTCAATAATTTTTGAATTTATGTTTCACTCTCATTGGCAAAAAGGTTGCTGACCCACGGAAACACAAGAATCCTGTACCACCTCCAGATATCAACAAGTTAAATTTCACAATACATTTAAATAAAATTATCCAAGATCATCCATCAATGACGTCTAGCACGAACTCAGTTCAGCCGAGAAAGAAAAATATCCCTGGTGGAGCAAGTTTTTCGTTTAATTCTTTTTAAAATAAATATAGGGGGTGATCGGACGGGAATTTGCTTGAAAATAGCTAATTAATTGGCCAGTTCAATGTCTGGATATAGCTTTAAATAATGTTATTACCTTTTCTTTTCATTTTTCTTCTTCTAATATACTGGTGTAGTTCTTTGATTTTTATTTCCCCCCCCCCCCCCCTAATAAATTATGGTAGCTGATATGGATTAATAAACAACAATTTTAAAAAGTACTCATGAGAAAAACAAAACAATAAGAACTACAACGAGCAAAAAAAAAAAAAAAAACATTATGAATATATTTTTGTTCGCTGTGAGTTAGATATCTTTTATTCGTATAATGATGCACAGTGGAGTGATTACGCATTGAACAACTATCATGCAAAAACATTATTAACTCTGCATTAAATATTTGTTCTTCATTTTTTCGCAATTTTTTCCTAATAAGAAAAAAAAAAGCAAGCAAAATTAGACTTCTTAATTACTGAAGACCTCAAATAGCTTTTCAACATAACAATTGCTTGACCATAGCAACAACAACAAATTAGCATTTTATCTTCATCTTCATCATGATTATTATATCGCAGAGTTAGTTCATGAATCAGTTTGAGCTTTTATTCTCATTAGATAGCATTATTATTATTTTTTTTTTTTCGTTCCGTTGTTACTAGGATTGGCACAATCCTTATTTTCTCAACCCCTAATTTTTTAAAAGCAATTTTTATGATAAAATAATCCTATAAATTTAAAAAAGAAATTTCTTTGATTTAGAATAGGGATGGAATAGTCCTTACAAAAAGGGGTTATCAAAGCAGGAGAGAGAGTCATTTCCTCTGTGGTAGATCAAAAATGTGATGTCATGTCTCCAGACCACCTCTTAAGGTGAGTCCCAGACTGTTGTCAATTTCCTGTAGAGTAGCGCCAGTGTGACGTAAAACAAAATCACCAACATCACAAAGAAGCGGGTGCGTGCGAGCGCTGTAAGTACTAATGAATCACAATATTTAGAAAAAAAAAGTACTGTGTTTTCTTGCGTATACAGGGTGTCTATCGACACAATTTCTTTCGGGATTCTTCCACCAATATATTTATATAGTAAACTTTTATAGTATGTTCCAATTCTTAATAGAATTTTTTTTTTTACATGAATAGAGGGGAGGAAGAGTCACAATAAAGGCAGATCAGTACATTCGTCAGCAAAATTATTGAAGCGCTAGCAATAATTCGTATTTAAAAGATGTACACCTAATACTGTTTTGATAAGTAATGTCGAGTCATGATCTTAGTCTTATGCTGTCTGTAAAAAATAAGTTAATGATAAAAATTAGTGATCAAACTAAAAAAAAAAAAATGTGGATGTGTGCTTCAATAATTTTGCTGCCGACTGTAGATACCCTAGTACAACCCGCAGGTCTGACATCCATATTTTACACCAGAAATTTTATTTAATGAAGCAGAATGTAAATGTAATAAAATGTACCTAATTTAAATATATCATTATCTGTTAATTAAAATTTATGGTGTAAAATTAATTTATCTGACCTGTGGATTACATGCAGAAAAATACAATAAGTTATGAGAACCAGTAGTGGATCCTATATCAGCAGTGGACACTTTTAAATTTAAACTCGGAAAACAAGCTAATTCTTGCGTAGGTTCGAACGATGTTACAGTTCTCTACAGTTTAATGTCAGAATTACAAATATTTCCAGTGATCAGTTTTAGAACAGCACTAGTTTAAATAAAAAAGCATGCACTTTTTATCATTTTGTCGTTCTTTCTTGTCATTTTGCATAAGGAAATTAAACTTTGTTTGTTTCGTCTTTACTTATTTTTAACTTATTTTTTCTTTCTTTTTCTTTCATATGACTAAAATAAGTATGCATAATTCATTTATTGTGCTATTTTTTAAATTTTGTATTAAAATATAGTATTTTTATGGGTGCATGTCCACTATTGGTTACCAAAATTTGCCATCATGACCAGTAGTGGATAACCCTCTCCACAACTGGTTCATTTTGCTTTTAAGGCCAAACCAATAGTGGACACTGTGATCTCTCAAATTTAGAGTTGAGTTGAGGGGTTTTTAACACTGCACTAACGCTACGCATTGAGCAATTAGCGACGGTCTGGGAATCACTCCTAGGGGTTGTCCTGAGACATGCTATCACAATTTTGATCTTCTGTGGAAAGGATGGCTACCGTACTTCGTCAAATTTAGAAGGCGGGACAGAGTGAAATTAAATCATCAGATAATCTCAAAACATTCTTTTTTTTTTTTTTTTTTTTTTTACGCGAATTTATTTCTGGACTCCATAATGGACTAGCTAGTTGAGTTCGATTCGAATTTGAACATCGACAATGAAACAGCAACTGTGGTCAATAGGTTATAGCTTTCTTGACTGTTTTACGAAAAGCTCAATTAATTGGTGTTACTAGATCCTCGTTACATAGTTATGCTCCGACAAGTTCTCAATTTCGCGCGAAAGACATGTTAGTATAAAAAGGAGAGCTAATCCTTCCGTATCAGATCAAAATTAGAAACAACTCTCAAATTGTCGCCAATAGCCTACTACGTACTTTCAGTGTGACGTCAAACACTCTCAATTTGAAATTCAAAATCTCTAGAGATTGGACTTACGGGTACTCTAAGATATTTTCACTCGTAGATTCTATAACTTCGAACCCTTGACGATTTTGAATAATAAATGTGCTAGTACTTTAAAATTACGAAATAAGTTTAAATGAAAATTTTGAAGTGTAATAAATTTGTTTTAAACTTTATTTAGATAAATTTTATGTGGAATGTGATGTAATAAGGCGATAAATGAATATGCCTTCAGCATATTTTATTAATTAATTGATTGATTTTTTCACTCTTTAAAAATTTGCAAAAAAACGATGATCCTGATTTGTAATTTTTTTTTTTTTTTTTTTTTTTTTTTTTTCAATGTAATCGAAAAAAATAGCGCTGGAAAATGTAAAAAAAAAAAAAAAAAAAAAAGAATAAAGCAATAACAGCAATGCTGGATAAAATCATACATAGATAGTATAAATATACGTAAGATTATATGTATAGTTATATATTTCATTCTTAAACACATAAAAAAGAATGTAGATTTTGAAAGAAACGTTTAATTTAAATAAATAATTTTAGAGGTAAAAATATATAAGTTTTTTATTATTAATTATTAATATTTGCAACGATAAATATATATTCTAAAATAAATAATATTTATTGCCTATTGTATATAAAAATACTACAAACTGATTTGAAACTTAATATCCAAAGAATAATGCTTCATACATAATTCTTCGGATGAAAATTTGCAAATATATTTTAATAGAACTGATTGAGATGAAATGGATAAACATGTAATTTATGAACATTTGTTAAACTAATAAAGAAGCTTATTTGGTAAAAAATTTTTATCTACTGATAGAAAAAAAAAAAAATGTATTTTTGAAACAACAAAAATTTTGTTTGTTGATTCTGTATATCATTAGCTCATTGGCTTTTTACACAGTTTATGACGATTGGCAGTTTATGGCGTACATAGTTTATAAAATTATTCAGTAAAATTTACTCTTCTTTCAACCATATTTTTTTGCTTAATCGAAGCAAATTGATTTGGCTAACTGAACAAAATTATTGTCATAATGAAAAAAATCAATCTAAAAATCAATCAATATAAATCAATCAATATAAATTTATAATAATAATAATTCATTACAGTGATCAAACACCAGGAAAGAAGACCAGTTTTATTGAAAATAGAAACATATAAACTAGAATAAGAAGGTGGAGCTGAGTTTAAAACGGGTGGGGCGGATTAAACAAGTTTTACGGGCAACCAACTTTCCCCGAAACCTCTGCAAGACCACATGGCACATTGTAAGAAAAGTAAAAAGTTAACATGAAAATAATAATTACTGCAAAAAGTAAAAATTAAGCAAGAAAAAATTAAACCTTAACGCGAACACCATGAAAGATTTAACATATTAACATAGTTTTTATATTACCATAAGGTAGAGAAATTGGTATTTGGTTTAAAATGAGATTAAAATACCATATATGAGTTGAGAAATTTTACGGATATAAAGAATTGTAAAAGCAACATTTTTTATTATTTAAAGACATGCATTGAAATCAGTTTCAATTAAATACAATAATTTAACTGCTATCTTAACCATCTTCATTAATGATTTTTTTTTTCTTTTAAGTACAATTAAGATGATATTAATTTAAACTTATGTTAAGTGTCAATTACATTAACCCTATTTTAAAGCTTAAATAGTTATTTATTAGCCAGATAAATGTTACTACATAGTAGGGATGTGCCGGATCGTAAAAAAATGCGATCCGCGGATACGTATATGAATACAAATATCAGTTTTTCTATATTCATGGATGTGGATACGAATACGGAACTTTTGCATCCAAATCCGCGGATACGGATGCGGTGCTCTGGTACATGTCTACTACATGGTAGTATTAAGCTTTCATCTTTCTTCTTATGAAACATTTGAAAAAGAATATATATATATATATGTATATATATATATATGATAGATAACGTAATAAAATTTAATCTTAAAATTTAGCAATTAATAGAAATAAAAAAATAACAGCACACAAAAATATATAGAACTGAATTTAACATAGAGGAAAGAATGACACAAAAAGATCCGATATAGATTAAGAAACAATGAGTTACAATAGTAACTTAAAATACTTACGCCGACCTGAATGATAATAAAAAAGGACCATTAAACTTATGAGAGAGAAAACAAATAATTAACTACAGAATTAATTGGATATAAATGCTTAAAATTAGAAGCATACTTATCAAGGGGCGCATACTTCATAAAGCTGTGAAAGCTGCAACGATTTCGTAAAACGATATTGCTAATCATAGCAATTTATATAATTTCACGCCCCGATCGAAGCAGCAAGAACCATAAAGAATGAGAAATAAGTGAATTATTAAATTAAAACAAAGATTAAATAAAGATTAATTAAAATCTTAATGGAAACCAAAGTGATAACATGAAAGAAGCATATTAACCACATGTATAACAATTAACACAAACTGGAGAAAAGGATGATGCCAAAACCTAAATTGAAATGAAAATAAAAGCTCGACAGAAATCGATTAATCGAATATACTTCAGAGCATTTTCATTAAAGATAAAATACACAGAGTATATATTAAATGATAATGTTAAAATAGATTTTAAAGTTAATTAAAATTAAAACTAGTAGAGTTAAATTAAATCGTACCAAAAACATTAATAATTAAATCGTTTAAGTAAAGGACTGAAGAATGAAATTCTTGATATTTTCGTCTATTCAGTTTATTGGCGTGCCTTACGCGCATAGCTCGGAAATCTATATTTCTAGTGAAGGGATTTAGAAAATGGCCACTTATTCATTCTAGAGGAAGGCGGTATATTTTTTTCTCAGTGCAGACCGTCACCAATTATGCATACTGTAGCACTAGTGCGACGTAAAACGTAAAACCCACTCAACCCTCAAGCGTGGGGAAAGTAAATAAATAAAAAATTTCTATTATTAATGTTATCTTTATTTAGGTTATTCAGCGTGCCGACAAAAAATTAAATAAATAAATATGCAAATAAATTTAAAAAATAAATAAATAAATAAAAATAAAAATAAAAGGAAGCTTACATTTCCTATAGATTTACCTATGAGAATGATTGATTCAGATTCAAGTGTAATTACAGCACAAATAATAATTATAATGACAACAACAATAATACCTGTAAAGGCGAATGGCAGAAAAATGATATCTTATCTTAGTCAAAATCTTAATTACATAGCTTTACCGGTTGATAAAAATGATGCACAAAATGCTTAAATAAATGTCATTCACTACCTTGAACTTATCCTAAGGTGTAATTGTTTTAATTACTATAACTCGATGAACAATGCTTATCTTCTTTTTAGTAAAAACTCAAATTTTGGATAATTATACTATATCTAATTAAGATGTTCATTAAAAAAAAAAAAAAAAAAATCAACGTCTTGAATGCCAATGAAAATAATAAAACAGGAGGGAGCTGTCTCGGTAGCATTTAGCATAAACTGTATAATCAACCAATAGAATTAGTCTGACTTTGGGGATTAACCAATAGGAAATTGAGGAACGGTAGTCCTAAAAAATGTAGAAAGAATTAAGAAAGTGTGGATTGAATGTAAAAATTTCAACAATCAGACATCACAATTAACAATGCGAAATCACAATTAACAATGTTTTTAAGATTCTTATAAACGTAAATAACTTCAACGAAATCGAGTTCAGATGTAGATTCAAGCCTGAAAATTATTTCAGCTGTATTAAATTTAAAATTATGGTTTTTCTCACAACAATGCTTAGGAATGGCTGATTTGTTAGTTTCTTGTTTCTGGACATTCAGTCTACACTTTCTTAATTTTTTCTAAATTTTTTGCAACTATCGTTTCTCAATTTATTGCTAATTCTCGCATTCCGCCTAATTCTATTGATTGATTAAACAGTCGTAAAATCGGATTCTTTTATTGTATATCGAAGCAATTTTGTTTCGTATCTTTATGCAGTGATGACAGTAGGCTAAATGCTACCGAAACAACAGAAATAATATATTTTATTATTTTCTTTGGTGCTCAAGTCATTGGTTATTTTTCCTGTCTTTATTTATCAGCGCCAAGTCTCCTTTATAATAAGTTGGTTATTTCTAAAATACACCATAATACTTTAAAAAATTTGAATATTCTAAAAAGCGAGTATTTTATTGTACTGGGGATTTCATAACATTACTATAGAAAAAAAAATGTTTATTATGAAAAATTATTATTAGTATTATTTAAAAAAAAGTATTGTTTTATTTGCTTCAACTCTATCAGTCAGCTTAAAACTATTAGGAAATAGTGTCTTCAACATCTTAAATTATATGCAAAATATTCAACGTTTTAGATAAACAATGCCCATCTTTTTTATTTATTTATTTATTTTTTAGTAAAATCCAAATTTATTTTTTTTATAATTACAACCTGTGTAATACAGAAATGCTTCCATTAAAAATTTAAATGATATTTATTTGTAATAGGTTGATTCTTTTTTAAGTACACCATAGCACCTAAAATTAATAAATATTAATAATAAAAAGTTAAGAATTTCTAAGTAGCGAGTAATTTATTTTACTAGAATAATGTTCTTGTAATATTATAAGAAAATGTTCAAAGCTATTAGCAAATAGCGTCTCCAACTTTTTACATTATGTAGAATATGCACAACATTTTGCATATGTTGTAAAATAAGTTTTTTTTTTTTTTTTTTTTTTTTTTTTAATGTAAAATATGCAATATTTAATGTAAAATATTGTACCTTTTTTTAAAAGTAAAATTTAAATTTTTTTATAAGAACATTCTACAAAAAATATAGAAGTGCTATTAAATTTTTATTTGGGGTTATTTTTAATAAGTTGACTAATTCTTAAATACACCATACAACTTAATACGCCATAGAACTTAACCAGAAATACGTCGAAATTTTGAAAAATGGCGGAACACATGGTCAATGAATTCGAGGAGGGAAATAATTTTGAGATGGGGAGGGGGGGGGGTTAGAGAAGCCGCTAGGGGGGGGGGACTTTAAAATTTCAAATAGGAAGGTATATCTTGTGATACATCTCTACATAAACGTCGCTTCAAGACAATGAATTTGATATAAATATTTTTGCATTGCGATGATTATTAAATGAGGTACATGAGTATAAAAAACACATCGAAAAACTCATGTATCTCCTTTAATAATCGTCGCAAAACTAAACTATTTTTACCAAATTCATTGTCTGGAAAGGATGTTTCTAGTGAAATATCACGACATACCTTCCTATTTGAAATTTAAAGTTGCTTCCCGCAGCCGTCCTTTAACCCCCTGGCCCAAAACTTTTTTCACCAAAAGAGGTCCCCTTCGAATTCATTGAACGCATGTTTCGCCATTTTTCAAAATTCCGACGCATTTCCAAGTTAATAGGGGGTCTGGAACTTTTTCGAGTTGTGAAATGTGGATTTTATACTCAAGTATCTCCTTTAATAATCATCGCAGAAAAAAACTATTTATATCAAATCCATAGTCTTGAAGAGATGTTTCCAGGGATGTCTCACAATACATACTTCCTATTTAAAATTTTAAATTTGCCCTCCTTAGTGCCCCTCCTAGCCCCGCCGACCCCGAAATATTTTCACCAAAAGAGGTCCTCCTCGAATTCATTGAGCACGTATTTCACCATTTTTCAAAATTCCGACGCATTTCCGAAGTAGGAGGGGTGTTTGGGACTTTCGGCGGACCCTGTATGTCCCATAAGTCTGTAGACATTTAAAAAATCATAACTATTGAATAAATTGATAGAATTGAACGCGGTTTGCTAAAAAATCGTTCTCGTGAAGGGAGATTTTTATTTTTATTTATTTATTTATTTTATTATTATTTTGTGTGTGTGTGTGTGTGTGTGTCTGTGTGTGAAGAAAAAATAATAATTAAGCTATTTGTCCATAGAGGGTGCTGTGCGTGAGCAGATCACACATTTTCAGGAAAAACTGTACTTGTTCGCATGCATATGTTTACAGGCATATAAATCCTATTCTATGTCACCGTCGTCACCACATATTACAGTTTACAAACGAGTTATAAAACTGCTAACTGCAGCTTCAGTCGGCGGTTCTTAACTGAGGGAAAACATCTTCACCAATAATGCTTTATCCTCCAAGTCAACGTTGCAATTAAAACTTCATATGTGCACAAGTAGGAGGCAAAATATTTACATGAATATATCATACTCAGATGCAAATGCATACCAGATAATTAAAAAACGCCTCATAATCATATGCTACAGATAATGCATTTCAAGTATTACCTTTTACGGAGAGATCCAAATATTGTTTTTTCTTTTATTTCTCACTACTTCATGCTTTTTTGTCTTTAGCACAAAGCTTTTGCAGAAATATATGAAGTATAACATTTTCTGTACATCCCTGAAGTTTTAGGATAATTCGTCAAGTATTTTTCTAGATATTTCACAAAACGTTTCAAACTGAAAGTGTGATGTCATGTAGTATGGCAAGATAGTGTAGTTTATATGTAAATATTATTTCAAAAAATAGTACTAAGGTTATTGAATTTGTTACCGTCATTCGTAGCTAGTGTTAATCACAATAAAAATTTTAAGAATCTTTTTAAGACATAATATAAATAAAGCTTGTTCGTCGCGTTTCAAATGTACATAATATTTTTTGTCATGTGGAAAAAAAAGTCGTTCAACGACATTGGAGGCAGGAAAATGTTTATTGAAACGCGTTGTGCGAGCTTTATTTATATGGTACGTTTAACGATTTTTTACATTTTATTGTAACGTTTCCATTCGATCTACAAAAGTTCTGAAATTATTCATAACGCCTAATACGTTACTGACATTTTTCAATTTATCGTGAAAACTGAGCAATTCAAGTTCGCTATTTATATTTCTGGATACATGGCGTACATTTCTGAAAGAATTTGCAACGTTTTCATATAGTGTTATTTCTGAAAATATTTAGTACATTTTATATACACCATCCATTTTTTTTTTTTTTTTTTTTTTTTTAATATATATATATAAAGTTATTTTGAATCATACCTGAAGAACAATTTTTCTTAATAATGCCCAATTTCATTTTCTATGTATTGAGCCACATTTTTTTTTTCTTGCAAGCTAAAATACCTTTCCCGACAATATTTTTAGGCTTTCAAGAACATTTTCTAAATAATTCAAACTTAATCCACTCTTTGTCCCTAGTATTTCATGAGGACATTAGTATTATATTTGACTTCAATATTGAATTTATTTCAGTACCTGTTAACTAGTTTGATATTCCTTAAATTTAAAAATAAAATAATTAAAGAATATGTTTAAAATGTAAAAATATGTAAAAGAAATTCTATTATAAAAATTCATGATTCTTGTTCCAGGCCCAGGTGTGCCAGGTCTAAATACCAGAATTAGCATGAATGTTCCTAGTGGTTCTCAATTCACTTTTTAAGCCGATTGTTTCCATCTAATATATGTTAATGTACAAAAAATGACCATAGAGTGACAATCCAAATCTATCACAGATGAAGTCCTTAACCCTTTCAGTCGCAGTGTTCCCGCTGATGGAACACCTAATTTTAATTCTCAAGTGCAAAAACTCATCCCGGAAATTTTTTAGTAAAAATTTACATTTATAACATAGCAGAAAAGGCCCTTTTTTTAACGTGAAAATTTAAAATTTCTTCTATTTTAATTATGTTCGTAAATTCCAGTGGCAGTGTAATTTAAATGATCCGAATTACCTTGCACCGCAAAGGGTTAAAATACTCCGGAATAAATTGAAATGTTGGGATCTATGCAATTTTTACGAGTTTTTGTTGTCGATAATGTTTACTTATAAAGTGATTTATTTATTAAATTAAATATTATTTGAATTTAATAAGGTTTACTTACAGATGTTTCAAACCGAATATTTCTCGAAAAGGAACAATGCTAATTTTTTATTTTTAAATATTTATGACCAGCTATGTGTCTAAAAGATATTTTTAAAATTAGTTTAGTAATTTTTAAAATAAATTAAGTAGTGAACGTTAAAGGGTTAACACTGAAAATCGGATACAACATCAAACCTGCAAATTCTTGCGTAAAATGACCTCCTGAATCTGTATATGACGCCTATTTTACCCCATCACCTATCGGTTTCTTGGGGCCAGTGTTGACACATCTGGAAGATTTTTTATTCAATAATAACCAATAATTTTGAGAAGTGATGTTTGATATTACATAATAGACTATCAGTCTTCGAAGTGATTAGGCAAACGTTACAACTAAAAATTATTGGTGATTATTGAATAAAAAATCTGCCAAATCTGGCAACACTGCTTGGAATGCCCCCCCCCCCTCCTATTTTTACCAATGTTAGGTAATTTTGTTTCTGTGAATTAGATTTGGAGTGGGGGGTGGGATTATTTTAACACTTAAGTATCTTCTGAGGGACTAAAAAAGTGAAAAATAATAGCAAATCACGCTTATAAATCTTGCTTTATGACAATTCTTTAAATTTTGATTTAATAAAATAATTTAAAATTTTGCTTTAAAAAATAACTTTATTTTAATAAACTAAATATTATTAAATTTTTGTTTTTATGAAATAATTTCAAATTCTTGTTCTAATAAATAATTAATTTCATTAATTTTGTCTTTAATAAAATAATTAAATTTCCTTGAAATGAATATCATCTATAACTGTTATTCATTAATAAAATCCTTCTATATACATATTTAACAACGATACTATACTTACTAAAAACGTTTTACGTTACGGTACATGGAGATCATTTGGCAAGGACTTTAATATTGATATTAATTAAATTTAAATATAAATAATTTGTTAATATTTTTAATTATAATTTGGATTGTTATTACACCAATTAGTAATAAGAATATAAATTATTATCTTTATAAATCTTCATAAATTAGCTATTTTTTCTCATTTTTAATGCGAGTAGGTAAGAAAGGCCGGTTCTAGCGCATGCGGGTGGTGCACTGGTGCACCGGCAAGTCGTGCGGGTGTCACACCACCCCCTGAGGGTGTAGACGAGTTGGTATCGTCCTTGAGACATTCTCTGACAATATCGTAAAAGATGATGAGGGTGTTGATGAGGAAATTTAATTTAAAAAAAATTAATTAGTGATTTTTTGTAAAAGGTGAGGATGGTTTTAAAGAGATGTTTGCGGTAGAATGAAAAAAGCATGATATTCTTTGTGACTCATTACGAAATTAATTAGGAAATTAATTAAGAAATTAATTAAGAAATTAATTATAAAATTTAAAAATTGGGAAATAAGTAAGGAATCGATAAAATATATGAATTTAAGGATGTTGATGTGAATATACTATGATAGAAATAGAGTGATCTGACTGGGGTTCGAACCCGGCACCTTGCAGTAAAAATATTTCCATAAGACAGTAGTTTTCGAGCGTGAAACCACTGACCCATAGAAATATGATCTGATGACTCTATTTTAGATATAAATATGTATTTTTTGATTGAACATCATTTAGTGTTTATCATGTTACCGTCGGGAGAGGAAGGGATTTTCGTGTTCTGCATTTATTTTGTCATATGCGTTGTCTTTTCGATTCTTTATATTTTTTCTGAAGGTGGAAAGTTTAACGTTGATTTTATTTTAAATTTAAACGATACGGGAAATTTATCCTTTTCAATGTAATGCCTTCACATGCGTGCTGCCATGGAGGAAACTTATCGAGATCCGAAAGCGGTTGCAAGTTTTGGAGATGTAGATGCCTTACACCGTGCTGTCCGCGGCAAGTTATCAAAGAAAAAAATTCGAGAATGGTTACAAGGAATAGACGCATATTCACTTCACAAACCGATTCGAAAAAAATTCCCCACGAACCGTGTCATAGTATCCAGAATTGATCAACAGTCGCAAGCAGATTTAGCTGATCTGACGTCTCTTCAAAAATGTAACGATGGATTTCGCTACATTTTAACTTGTATTGACATCCTCTCAAAACGAGCGTGGGCGGTTCCTCTGAAATCTAAAAAAGGTGAAGAGATTGTGAAAGCTTTTAAAAAAATTTTCTCTGAACGAAAACCCAACTGTTTGAATACGGATGCAGGACGGGAATTTTTGAATAAAAAGTTTCAAAAATTTCTCAAAGAGGAAGGTGTGAAATTTTTCAGAACTTTTAACAACACGAAAGCGTCCGTAGTAGAACGATTTAACCGTACTTTAAAAACTAAAATGTGGAAATATTTTACCAGTCGTCGTACTTACCGCTACGTAGATGTGTTAGATCAATTACTTTATAGTTATAACCATACTTATCATTCGAGTATTAAAAGAGCGCCCGCCGAAGTAACTCCAGAAAATGAAAGCGACGTGTGGTTTGCTCTGTATGGGGGATATGGGGAACGAAAAGAGAAAGTCTTGTGTATTTAAACCGGGGGACACTGATCGAGTATCCAAACAAAAATTAACTTTTGAAAAAGGATACGAAACTAATTGGACGGAAGAACGATTCGTCGTGACCGAGTGTGTACCAGACCGAGTGTGTACCGGAACAAGGATTTGATGAACGAACCTATTTTAGGGACATATTACGCGCAAGAACTTCGGGAAGTTCAGCCTAAAGAGAACTTTGCTATCGAAAAAATCTTAAAAAAGCGAATGAGAAAAGGGCAATTAGAGTATAAAGTGAAATATAAAGGTTATCCGTCTAAATTCGACCAATAGATGCTAGCTTCTAATTTATTTCATTTATAAATTGAAACGACATTTCTTTTGAGTATCATTCGCCAACATGTCTTTCTACGTGACGCTACCTTCGGACAGCTCTTTGAAATTTTACCCAGAAAATAAAATTTCACATTTTATTACGAGATTATCTTCCCCTCTTGATCTGAAAGGTGAATGGGAGGTCGGACTTGTGGAATTGATTTATCCACATATATGGAGTAATATATTTGACGGAGGAAATGAATACGAATATGATGCGGGTATTAGGGTGATGAAAAAAACTAAAATCCCCTTCGGATTTTTTGAAAGCCCTTCAGACATTATAAAATGGATGAACTATCAAGACTTCAACGGTTTAATTCAGATAACCTGCAACAAACATACTAGAAAAGTGAAAATTGGATTAAAACCAACAGCTTGAATAAAGTTATTACCAGGACTCGCCGAAACTTTAGGTTTTTATCCGACCGAATTGGTTAACAATGAGGACCCTATACGCGATAGTCCGTTTAAATACTTTGAAGGGGATAAAGAAGCTGACCCGAATTTTGATTTAAAATTACTTTACATATATTCGGATATAGCAGAACCTCAGATCGTTGGTCATATAGTATCCCCTTTGCTTAGAGTAATTACTGTGAAAGGTAAAGATGGTGATATGATTCATGAAATGTTTGACAGACCACATTATGTCCCTCTTTCAAGGAAAAACTTTCAAACAATTGAAACTGTTATAAGGACACACACAGGACGATTGGTGTCATTCGAGCGCGGGCAGTTGATCGTGAAACTTCATTTTAGACAAAAGTACCTCTCATAATGTTTGTTCCTTACAAGTGTTGTGCGAAATCTTTTAAAGATTATTACATTCACCAGTCAGGTAGTGGGTTGAACTACTACCAAGGTTCAACATTACAAAAAGGATATGGATTAGGTGGACTGTTTCGATCTCTTTTTCGAGCTGCAGTACCCCTTTTTAAATCAGGTGCGAAAGCTAATGGTAAAAAATTGTTTCATACGGGTGTAGATGTGTTGAACGACCTGTCACGAGGTGAAGATATAAAAAATGTTGCTAAGTGTCGGTTGAAAGAAGCTGGAAAAAATTTAACTGACAAAGCTACTACAAAAATGAAAACAATGATTGGTTCAGGACAACGCTATAAAAAGAGAAAGCGATCTAACAAAACCATCATTCGTCCCAAAGTGAAGAGAGCGAAGACACACGATATTTTTGCTTAATCATGTCGGGTCTCATTCATAAAGATTCCCCTGCCTGTGTCAAATCTGAACTGGACTTGTTTTTGATACCACCTACACAGACGGCTATTGAAAAAGGACATTTCGTCGAATTTCATCCTCTGGCGAATATTCGCGATGGGGGACCTGTGGAATTTAACATCACGGGTAATGGTGAAGAATACATAGATTTATCCTCCTCGCACATGTACCTAAAAGTGAAAATTGTGAATGCTGACGGAACAGCTCTGGCTGATAAAGAACCTGTTGCACCTGTTAATTTATTTTTTCATGCATTGTTTTCCCAAATCGACGTGAGTCTGAACGAAAGATTAATATCCTCTTCGAGTAACACTTATCCATACCGTGCCTACATTGAAACTCTGTTGAATTTCGGTGAAGATGCTAAAAAAAGTTTACTAACCTGTGAATGTTTTTACAAAGATGAAAATTTAACTGTATCCGATCCCACACAAGCTACTCCCCAAAACTCTGGATTGTTAAAAAGACATGAACTCACCAAGACGAGTAAAATTTTAGATATGATCGGACCTTTACACTGTGACATATTTCAACAGAATCGACTTTTACTTATTATGGTGGATTTGAAAATTAAAATGATTCGAATCACTCCCCAGTTTTGTTTAATGGCAAAGCAAGTGGTTGGGCAGGAAAAGAAATATAACGTCGTGTTAGAACATGCCTCGCTTTTTATTAGCAAAGTGAAAGTGAACCCCGGAGTTTTATTAGGACATGCTAAAGTTTGGAAAAAAATTCTGCAAAATACCCCATCAATCGAGTTTTATGTAAGACTTATACAATACCTGCTGGAAGTATGTCTTTTATGCAAGAAAATGTACTTTTGGGTGCTATGCCAAAACGTGTCATAATTGGATTGTTAGATAATGCCGCCATGAGTGGTAAATATTACTTAAACCCTTTTTACTTTCATCACTACAATGTTAACTTTTTAAGTGTGTATATGGACGGTCAACTTGCTCCTAGCAAACCTTTGGAATTGAATTTCGAGGATAAAAACTATATAAGAGCTTATCATCGATTATTCTCTGGTTTCAATCGTGATGCTGGAAATTATATTTCACGAGAAGATTTCGTGAATGGTCATACTTTGTATGCTTTCGATCTAAGTCCTAATTTGTGTGACGGTCCCCATCTCAACTTACATACAACAAGGAAATTTTAGAATTTGAGATAAAATTCTTCATAGCTTTACAATCCACCATTTCTGTGTTTGTGTATGCAGAATTTGAAAACATTATTGAAATTACCAAGTCCCGACACGTTTTATGCGACATCACTGGACACCCCTACCCCGCTGTGCATGAATCTGAAAACGCACGTAACTCGGCTCCGCGGCAATCACTATAGCGCATGTTAAGACCAAAATTTCCCATAATGTAGCTCTAGTGCAACGTAAAATGCGCTCGAAACAAATGAACCAATCAAATATCGCCTAATTTCCCATAATGTAGATTTGTTACATTTTAAAGAACAAATGTTTCATCCTACCATCGACAAAGTGGTTTGGTTTTATGGTATTTATCAAACTTTATACCATGAAATACCTGATGTTACTTTTGTAGAAGGTTTCCCATCGAATTATAAAGATTATTTGAATGGTAATACTTTGTTTGTGATAGATGATTTAATGACCGAATGCAGTAACGATAAACGTTTGACTTCGTTATTCACGAAAGGTAGTCACCATTTAAATCTAAGTGTTGTTTTTTTAACCCAAAATTTTTTTCAAAAAGGAAGTGAAATTAGAAAAGTGTCTTTAAATGCTCAGTACATTTTCCTGTTTAAAAATCGTTGCGACATGAGTCAAATTATTCATTTGGGTAGGCAGTTGTATCCCAAAAAATCAAAATTTTTTCAAGAAGTGTACGAAGATGCTACAAAGAAACCCTTTTCATACTTGTTTATCGATTTGAAAAATGAAACGAATGAAGATATAAGATTGCGAACTCAAATTCTACCCAATCAAATTCAGTTTTTATACAAGTATAAATAAAGTATTAGTGTATGTGAAGAGTCAGTTGCTAACATGACTTTGTCAAGACAACAGCTTAGCGATTTGGAATTGATTCGCTCTTGCCCCAAGACATTACAAACGTGCCTCTTCCTACTACTCAGAAGCGATCGTTGGCGAAATATAAATCAACTCTTAGAAAAATTGGAACGGAAAAAGGATCCTTATTCACTAAAAAGAAACTGGTTGTTCAACAAGGTGGATTTTTAAACGTTTTAATTCCGCTGCCATATCAGCCATCAGCACACTCTTCCGTGGAATTCGCTAAAAAATTTGCTTTGGTGCCTTAAGAGGCGTTGAACAAACACACACCTTCTCAAAAGCAGTTAAGCGAATTGGATAAATCTTTGCTAAAAATATTAAACAGTTCTTTACCAGATTATGAAAAAGTGCAACGCTATTATGAATTATTGCAAAGAAAAATGAATTTACAAGAAAACAATCTACCGTGGATTCAACGTTCTGATGAAGAAGTTGAGCAACAGCCTGCAAAACCCGAACAATATTCTGTGAAACAAGAACCCTCACCAACACAAGAGACTGTGAATGCTGAACATATCAAACAAGAAATTGACTATCACCAACTTCCTTTAACTTTAGTACCTGCAAGAATGAAAAAACAAGCTTTGAAATTACTCGAATTTCTTAAGACAAGTCCTCACAAACTAGAGTGGAATGAAAAAGGAATAGTGTCTTTTAAAAATAAAAAAATACAGAACTCTAACATTGCAGACTTTTTTCATTTAATTTTTTCTACAAACAAAAAAGTGCCTATTAATGCACAGGGTGAATTGTTACAAGTTCTCAAAGAAATGCACGTACCTCAAAGTTTCATTAAAAATAAAAATTTGTTATCACGTCCTATGTCAACACCTAAAGTTCGAAAACAATCACATGTAAACCCATTTTGGATACGTCTTAAATAAAAATTATTTTTTCTATTATTTTCTGTCTCCTCATTCTTTCATTAAAATATGTAGACACGTGCAAGTTTGGACAAGACCCGGGAGGGGTCAGGTGGAGGGGAAGAAGACATTCGTTGAATAGCTTTAGGGCCTTATTCACCAACTTCTTATCACTCGGATTAAACCATGGATCAGCAAATCCGAGAATTAAAGTAGCCGGTGAACAGCGGATTTGGTTGATCCGTAGAACAGAGGTTCACTTTCTGCTTGGCGAACTTCCGTAGCGAGAAACTGCCTATCCTTGTAAACATAACTTAACAATTCTATTATGACGCAATATGGAGAGATTTGATTGGTTCATTTGTTTTTTATTGATTTGAGTGTATTTTACATTGCACTAGAGTTTCAGATTCATGCACAGCGGGGTAGGGGTGTCCAGTGATGTTTTTTTTGGTTTTAACATGCGCGACAGTGGTTGCCGCGGAACCGAGTTACGTGCGTTTTCAGATTCATAGCTTTAAACAGCCATGCTTCTTTGTTGGTTCATATACTTTAGGGGTATGTCCCAATTCATCCTCCGTCGTTACAGTGGCCGGATCCGTGAACTTTTAAAACAGAGAAGCTTTAAATTGCTACAATTAACTAATTATGCATGTATTCTTTTTTCATTTTTAATTAATAAGCACTAAAAATAAAATTTGAATATTAAATAGTTTGCTTTCTATAATTTTTTAAAAAATTATAATAATGCGAATAAAGTAAACGTTGTCTGTAGAAAATGGGGATATTTGGTTGCCGTACTCATTGCCCACAACGTAGCACTAGTTCAACGTAAAACTCACTCACTCAATCACTTGTTGGTCAAGTTTATGAAAACTAGAGAATTTTCCCCTCCGCTGAAATGTAAGTGTTAATGAAAAATTCGAAACGATATGTGTCTGGAGAAATGAAAGCGTATCATTTGATAACATGGAAATACGTTTTTTATTTTATTTGTATATTCTCATAATTTTTATACCGATGTGTTTCGATTCATTTAAATGCGGTTTTAGAATCCTCGAATGTTACGAATTAACTGAGCGCGAAGTGAAATATTTGATATGTGATTTACGTATTATGGAGTCAACAGAAATTTCAAAATGGAAAAAAAAAAAAAAAATAAATAAATAAATAAATAAATAAAATTCCTGTTGCATATATTGTAAGTTTTCATGCTTTTTTAATTTATATATTAATTTTTATATTCCTTAAATTACTTTTAAAGATATATTTTTATTCTGAATTTTCATTTATTTTATTACATTTATTGTGTTGTTGAAATTAATTTGCTCTTAAAACTTCGATGACAAAACGTGTATTTTGTTAAGTACTTGCTTATTTATTAAAATATTGTAGTTAAAAAGTTAATTAACCATCGCCATTTTAAGAAATTTCTTCGATAATTTTATTTAATTACCTTAAATAGTCGTCTGCATTAATATTCCTTTCATTTCGAACGTAAACAAACGTTTTGTAAGGTTGCCATAACCATTGTAAGTTTCACTAAATAATTAAAAACCACGTGCGAAATAACTATTTAAAAGAGTAAAATCCGCTGTAAAATGCACGTTAAAAATATTTAAAAGAATTTTAAAAAGTTAAAAAACAGTTAGACAACATGTTTCGTGCTTATTTACTAGCACATCATCAGGTCTCGTCAGTTAATGAAAGTTCATTAACTGACGAGACCTGATGATGTGCTAGTAAATAAGCACGAAACATGTTGTCTAACTGTTTTTTAACTTTTTAAAATTCTTTTAAATATCTTTAACGTGCATTTTACAGCGGATTTTACTGTTTTAAATAGGTTGCCATAAGATAAATTCATTTCCTTGGTTTGTTGGCGCACGCATAATATCGCCAAAATGTAAACAAACACCAGAGAACCTCTGTTCTACAGATCTGCGGCGAATTTTTGTTGGAGAATACCGATTTTTGTATGATCGAGCGATTACCACTGATCCGAGGTTTAATCCGAGTGTTAAGAAGTTGGTGAATACGGGCCTTAGGGTACGTGGTAACAATTGGTTTCCCACGGTTGACCTCACAGGTTGGTTGGAAGGTGCCAGGTGCAGGTAGACGACATTCCTTTAACAGCCTTAAGGTGTGTGGCAACTATTGATTTCCCGCGGTTGACGTCACAGGTTGGTCATTGGTTATTTTTTATCAATTGTGAGCGTGGGTTTGACGTCACGCGTTGAGGGGGTAGCATTCATTCTGCCTTCTGTTCCCGCTTTTACAAGTTGCATTTTTTTCATCGTGCTAAACTTTGTTTCAAAATGAGTATCCACTTTTATGACAATGGTCTTAATGTTAGTTATTATCCTAACTTTATCAAGAAGGAAAAGCTGATACCTATTTTAACGAGTTGAAAACATTACCGTTTTACACTCCCACCTTCAACATTTGGGAAAAAGATGTTATGCCGAAACGACAAGTGTTAGCATTTGGGGATGACGGTCTGGTCTATGCATTCAGCGGTACTCAAATTGCTGCCCAACCTTGGACTCCAATCATGATGGAACTGAGAAATATCGTCGAAAAGCATGTTGGATGTGCCTACATCTATGTTTTATTAAATTTGTATGCCAATGGACAAAGTTGCATTTCCCAACATAAAGATAACGAATTCAGTCTGGATGATACTTTCCCTATCGCAGTGCTCAGTTTTGGTGCACAAAGGAAAATTGAATTTAAAAAGCCAAACACGCCTTCTACAGATTGAATTAGACAATGGCTCTTTATACACTATGGCTAAACCTACGAATGAACTTTTCACTCACGGTATTGCTGTAGATCCTTCGATAAAGAATGCAAGAATAAGTCTAACTTTCCGTCATATTATTAGCGTTTCCCGACCTTTGAAAAGACCTAGATTGGACTTAGAACAATCGTCTCCTGATAATGGTGGACAGTCTTCTAGTGAAAAAACGAACAATCCTCTCATAACGATAAACTGTTACCTACAAAATGTATTGACGAACTATCTTGTGTTAAAAATGAACTCTCTAACGGCAATGAACTGTCTTGTGAAATTCCAAATAATGACTCGTTGGATAAATTTTTTCGACATAGGCAGAAATCAAATCCTATTCTAGGAGAATGGGATTTAAATTGGTGTACACTCTTGCAAATCATTTTGGAAAATGAGAAAAATTTAAGAGTACACATTCGTAATTTTACAGAAAATAGTGCTGGTGATCGCTTTCCTACAAAATCGGGTGTTATATTATCACCGATGACGTGGTTGGATTTTCAGAGAAATATATCGTCATTTCGATTCAATTCTGTAAAAGATAGTTTTTTATCAAACAATCAACTGTTAACGGCATTTGTGAATGAAGATATGTGCCTCATACAACAAATGTTTTACACAAAAAATGCAGGTTTTTATCTAAAACAGAATGGCATAAAATTGGTCAAAGACCAAATCAACAGATTGGTCGAATTGAAAAGTAAAATTTCTTACTTTCGATGAAGCACAAAACCATTATCTATCATCAATCTGTAGTGAAATTGAAACAAATATTAATACAGTTTTCGAATGTAACGGGTGTGAATTGAATATAGATTGTCAATCAGATCATGAATGTATAATGTTAAATACTTATAACAAATTTATCAGATCTCAAGAAACTGTTTTGTTACATTTGAACACTTTTAAAATTGTTCAAAACATTATTTCAAAACAATGTTTATGTCATTATAATGAACCCTTTTTCAATAACTTGACAATGCAATTTTCCAAACTTATTTTGAGAAATATTTTTCAAATAATGTGTAAATGAATTGAATAAATCACTTTTTTGTTTCAATATAAAATCTGTCTCTGTTTTATTTCAAATTTATTATTTTTGAATGAATGTATGTTTTTATTTTCTAGGTGAAAAAAGAATTAAAAACTTATTTTAGGAAGAAAAAATTATTTGTAAGAAATAAACTTACTTAAGAAATAAAAATTATCTTAGAAAGAAAAAAAAAAAAACTTACTTAAGAAATAAAAACTTATTTGAGAAATAAAAAGAATATATTAAATTAGAAGAAAAATATTAATTTGTTTTAGAATGATTAAAAAATATTAATTTCCTTTGAAGAGATATATTAATTTCCCTTTGAAGAGAAACATTAATTTCCCTTTGAAGGAATGTATGGGAAAATAGCTTCTTTTACAAAAAATATCTGTAAAGAATCCTACATTTCCTTCGTTAAAATGTTATTGCACCTTCAATAGAGCGCAACTGCCTTGCCTATTTTTACAAATACATTTTAACACTAATGAAGTCTATATCATGTTGACCGTGGGCAAAATATCCACCTAACATTCTTGACCACACAAGCATATAGTCTCGCCTGATGGGGGAGAATGCCCACTCTTGAAATTTTATGATGGTGGGGAACAACATTCCAACTGCCGCGCCCTCTTACACTCTCTACTTAGAGGATGCATGAGGGGTCATCTCCCCTCATGAATCCCCTCCCTGACCTACCGAAGGGGGTGAGATATGAAACCTCTTTCACCCCTCCCATACATCTGAGAGGGGATGCAGAGGATTCTTCATTCAGACATTTGGATTTCTCCGGAGAAGACATCTTTCTCTCGCTCTCTGCACTTCTTTGCCGTATTATTTTTATATTATAATCATTTTTTTCTTATTCAGTATGAACAGCTTTTGGGATACCTGTGCTAGTGATGTAAGTATTTAAAACATTTATTTTTAATTTATATATAAAAAGTTACACTTTTTATATATAAATTTTTGATAAAATATACTAAAACATATTTTTTTCTATCTGTTTTAGCGTGACATCAGCTTCGGATTGTCACCGAGTCAAGTCCATGACTTGTACTCTGTAAATGAAATCAATTGGAGCGAGGACTTCAATTTCTCAGATAGTGATACAGAGGTAAATATAATTTTTTTTTAAAAACTTGTAGAATGTTTCAAAATATTCTTATTTTCTTTTTTCAGATTGAGACAACCAACAATAGGGCGCTCATTCATTAGAAAAAATTAAATGAAAAAAGTCTGCAATGCTAGAGTTCTGTATTTTTTTATTTTTAAAAGACACTATTCCTTTTTCGTTCCACTCTAGTTTGTGAGGACTTGTCTTAAGAAATTCGAGTAATTTCAAAGCTTGTTTTTTCATTCTTGCAGGTACTAAAGTTAAAGGAAGTTGGTGATAGTCAATTTCTTGTTTGATATGTTCAGCATTCACAGTCTCTTGTGTTGGTGAGGGTTCTTGTTTCGCAGAATCTTGTTTCACAGAATCTTGTTCGGGTTTTGCAGGCTGTTCCTCAACTTCTTCATCAGAACGTTGAATCCACGGTAGATTGTTTTCTTGTAAATTCATTTTTCTTTGCAATAATTCATAATAGCGTTGCACTTTTTCATAATCTGGTAAGGAACTGTTTAATATTTTTAGCAAAGCTTTATCCAATTCGCTTAACTGCTTTTGAGAAGGTGTGTGTTTGTTCAACGCCTCTTCAGGCACCAAAGCAAATTTTTTAGCGAATTCCATGGAAGAGTGTGCTGATGGCTGATATGGCAACGGAATTAAAACGTTTAAAAATCCGACTTGTTGAACAATCAGTTTCTTTAGAGTGAATAAGGATCCTTTTTTCGTTCCAATTTTTCTAAAAGTCGATTTATATTTCGCCAACGATCGCTTCTGAGTAGTAGAAAGAGGCACGTTTCCTTTTAAAACATTCAACGTACACTCGCAGATAGCTTTAACAGTACGATTAGGTAATTTTTTAAGAAAATGCTTACGTAATGTCTTGGGGCAAGAGCGTATCAATTCCAAATCGCTAAGCTGTTGTCTTGACAAAGTCATGTTAGCAACTGACTCTTCACAAATACTAATACTTTATTTATACTTGTATAAAAACTGAATTTGATTGGGTAGAATTTGAGTTCGCAATCTGATATCTTCATTCGTTTCATTTTTCAAATCGATAAACAAGTATGAAAAGGGTTTCTTTGTAGCATCTTCGTACACTTCTTGAAAAAATTTTGATTTTTTGGGATACAACTGCCTACCCAAATGCATAATTTGACTCATGTCGCGACGATTTTTAAACAGGAAAATGTACTGAGCATTTAAAGGCACTGTTCTAATTTCACTTCCTTTTTGAAAAAAATTTTGGGTTAAAAAAACAACACTTAGATTTAAATGGTGACTACCTTTCGTGTATAACGAAGTCAAACGTTTATCGTTACTGCATTCGGTCATTAAATCATCTATCACAAACAAAGTATTACCATTCAAATAATCTTTATAATTCGATGGGAAACCTTCTACAAAAGTACCTTCAGGTATTTCATCGTATAAAGTTTGATAAATACCATAAAACCAAACCACTTTGTCGATGGTAGGATGAAACATTTGTTCTTTAAAATGTAACAAATCTCTCATAAAAAAAGACTTGCCACATCCTGTAGGACCGGAAAGAATCATAGTGCAAGGATGTTGTAGACGTGGAAACTCCATGATAAATGAACACAGACACAAAATGTATACAGTTTAAATAAGTGTTTATTGATAAAAATTAGCATACACGAAATCTTTTGGCAACAAAATTATAGACTCGATGGTCGTTACAGATATTCTTGGTTACAAACATAGACAAAAATTCTTTCAGGGTTTTTCCCCTACATCTACAATATAAATAATAAACACAAAATTGGCCACAAACGGCAGTTATAGCACTCTGAAGCATCAGAGGATTATAGTTCACATGTGAAAATCGGGATGCAAAGTTCAAGATAGGTCCTTTAAAAGAACTGGGGTCATTTCCATTCGAATCAAAGAATTCCACTTAATCATCAAATTGCATGAAAAAGGCTAACCAGTGGGTTCCGGGTTCAGACGAGTCATCTGTGTTACATACGATGCAAGCTGGATAACGCACGACCAGCTCGGGTAGATGATCACTTGGGAAAACATCTAAAAAATATTTTTTCGTAATTGTATCACTGGATAAAATATTCTTGATTTGCAGAGAATCCATTTTCATTAATTGGCAAAGTCGCATAAAACGTGTCGGGACTTGGTAATTTCAATAATGTTTTCAAATTCTGCATACACAAACACAGAAATGGTGGATTGTAAAGCTGTGGAGAATTTTATCTCAATTCTAAAATTTCCTTGTTGTTTTAAGTTGAGATGGGGACCGTCACAGAATTCAGGACTTAGATCGAAAGCATACAAAGTATGACCATTCTCGAAATCTTCTCGTGAAATATAATTTCCAGCATCACGATTGAAACCAGAGAATAATCGATGATAAGCTCTTATATAGTTTTTATCCTCGAAATTCAATTCCAAAGGTTTGCTAGGAGCAGGTTGACCGTCCATATACACACTTAAAAAGTTAACATTGTAGTGATGAAAGTAAAAAGGGTTTAAGTCATATTTACCACTCATGGCGGCAATATCTATCAATCCAATTATGACACGTTTTGGCATAGCACCCAAAAGTACATTATCTTGCATAAAAGACATACTTCCAGCAGGTATTGTATAAGTCTTACATAAAACTCGATCGATGGGGTATTTTGCAGAATTTTTTTCCAAAGCTTTAGCATGTCCTAATAAAATTCCTGGGTTCACTTTCACTTTGCGAATAAAAAGCGAGGCATGTTCTAACACGACGTTATATTTCTTTTCCTGTCCAACCACTTGCTTTGCCATTAAACAAAACTGGGGAGTGCTTCGAATCATTTTAATTTTCAAATCCACCATATTCAGTAAAAGTCGATTCTGTTGAAATATGTCACAGTGTAAAGGTCCGATCATATCTAAAATTTCACTCGTCTTGGTGAGTTCATGTCTTTTTAACAATCCAGGGTTTTGGGGAGTAGCTTGTGTGGGATCGGATGCAGTTAAATTTTCATCTTTGTAAAAACATTCACAGGTTAGTAAACTTTTTTTAGCATCTTCACCGAAATTCAACAGAGTTTCAATGTAGGCACGGTATGGATAAGTGTTACTCGAAAAGCATATTAATCTTTCGTTCAGACTCACGTCGATTTGTTAAAACAATGCATGAAAAAATAAATTAACAGGTGCAACAGGTTCTTTATCAGCCAGAGCAGTTCCGTCAGCATTCACAATTTTCACTTTTAGGTACATGTGCGAGGAGGATAAATCTATGTATTCTTCACCATTACCCGTGATGTTAAATTCCACAGGTCCCCCATCGCGAATATTCGCCAGAGGATGAAATTCGACGAAATGTCCTTTTTCAATAGCCGTCTGTGTAGGTGGTATCAAAAACAAGTCCAGTTCAGATTTGACACAGGCAGGGGAATCTTTATGAATGAGACCCGACATGATTAAGCAAAAATATCGTGTGTCTTCGCTCTCTTCACTTTGGGACGAATGATGGTTTTGTTAGATCGCTTTCTTTTTTTATAGCGTTGTCCTGAACCAATCATTGTTTTCATTTTTGTAGCAGCTTTGTCAGTTAAATTTTTTCCAGCTTTCAACCGACGCTTAGCAACATGTTTTATATCTTCACCTCGTGACAGGTCGTTCAACACATCTACACCCGTATGAAACAATTGTTTACCAACAGCTTTCGCACCTGATTTAAAAAGGGGTACTGCAGCTCGAAAAAGAAATCGAAACAGTCCACCTAATCCATATCCTTTTTGTAATGTTGAACCTTGGTAGTAGTTCAACCCACTACCTGACTGGTGAATGTAATAATCTTCAAAAGATTTCGCACAACACTTGTAAGGAACAAACATTATGAGAGGTACTTTTGTCTAAAATGAAGTTTCACGATCAACCAATGACACCAATCGTCCTGTGTGTGTCCTTATAACAGTTTCAATTGTTTGAAAGTTTTTCCTTGAAAGAGGGACAGAATGTGGTCTGTCAAACATTTCGTGAATCATATCACCATCTTTACCTTTCACAGTAATTACTCTAAGCAAAGGGGATACTATATGACCAACGATCTGATGTTCTGCTATATCCGAAGATATGTAAAGTAACAAAATTCGGGTCAGCTTCTTTATCCCCTTCAAAGTATTTAAACGGACTATCGCGTATAGGGTCCTCATTGTTAACCAATTCGGTCGGATAAAAACCTAAAGTTTCGGCGAGTCCTGGTAATAACTTTATTCTAGCTGTTGGTTTTAATCCAATTTTCATATTTCTAGAATGTTTGTTGTAGGTTATCTGAATTAAACCGTTGAGGTCTTGATAGTTCATCCATTTTATAATGTATGAAGGGCTTTCAAAAAATCCGAAGGGGATTTTAGTTTTTTTCATCACCCTAATACCCGCATCATATTCGTATTCATTTCCTCCGTCAAATATATTACTCCATATATGTGGATAAATCAATTCCACAAGTCCGACCTCCCATTCACCTTTCAGATCAAGAGGGGAAGGTAATCTCGTAATAAAATGTGAAATTTTATTTTCTGGGTAAAATTTCAAAGAGCTGTCCGAAGGTAGCGTCACGTAGAAAGACATGTTGGCGAATGATACTCAAAAGAAATGTCGTTTCAATTTATAAATGAAATAAATTAGAAGCTAGTATCCATTGGTCGAATTTAGAAGGATAACCTTTATATTTCACTTTATACTCTAATTGCCCTTTTCTCATTCGCTTTTTAAAGATTTTTTCGATAGCAAAGTTTTCTTTAGGCTGAACTTTCTGAAGTTCTTGCGCGTAAAATGTCCCTAAAATAGGCTCGTTCATCAAATCCTTGATCCGGTAGACGGGTGGTCCCCGTGGAACACACTCGGTCACGACGAATAGTTCTTCCGTCCAATTAGTTTCGTATCCTTTTTCAAAAGTTAATTTTTGTTTGGATACTCGATCAGTGTCCCCCGGTTTAAACACACAAGACTTTCTCTTTTCGTTCCCCATATCCCCCATACAGAGCAAACCACACGTCGCTTTCATTTTCCGGAGTTACTTCGGCGGGCGCTCTTTTAATACTCGAATGATAAGTATGGTTATAACTATAAAGTAATTGATCTAACACATCTACGTAGCGGTAAGTACGACGACTGGTAAAATATTTCCACATTTTAGTTTTTAAAGTACGGTTAAATCGTTCTACTACGGACGCTTTCGTGTTGTTAAAAGTTCTGAAAAATTTCACACCTTCCTCTTTGAGAAATTTTTGAAACTTGTTATTCAAAAATTCCCGTCCTGCATCCGTATTCAAACAGTTGGGTTTTCGTTCAGAGAAAATTTTTTTAAAAGCTTTCACAATCTTTTCACCTTTTTTAGATTTCAGAGGAACCGCCAACGCTCGTTTTGAGAGGATGTCAATACAAGTTAAAATGTAACGAAATCCAGCGTTAAACTTTTGAAGAGACGTCAGATCAGCTAAATCTGCTTGCGACTGTTGATCAATTCTGGATACTATGACACGGTTCGTGGGGAATTTTTTTCGAATCGGTTTGTGAAGTGAATATGCGTCTATTCCTTGTAACCATTCTCGAAATTTTTTCTTTGATAACTTGCCGCGGACAGCACGGTGTAAGGCATCTACACCTCCAAAACTTGCAACCGCTTTCGGATCTCGATAAGTTTCCTCCATGGCAGCACGCATGTGAAGGCATTACATTGAAAAGGATAAATTTCCCGTATCGTTTAAATTTAAAATAAAATCAACGTTAAACTTTCCACCTTCAGAAAAAATATAAAGAATCGAAAAGACAACGCACATGACAAAATAAATGCAGAACACGAAAATCCCTTTCTCTCGCGACGGTAACATGATAAACACTAAATGATGTTCAAAAAATACATACTTATATCTAAAATAGAGTCATCAGATCATATTTCTGTGGGTCAGTGGTTTCACGCTCGAAAACTACGGTCTTATGGAAATATTTTTACTGCAATGTGCCGGGTTCGAACCCCAGTCAGATCACTCTATTTCTATCATAGTATATTCACATCAACATCCTTAAATTCATATATTTTATCGATTCCTTACTTATTTCCCAATTTTTAAATTTTATAATTAATTTCTTAATTAATTTCTTAATTAATTTCCTAATTAATTTCGTAATGAGTCACAAAGAATATCATGCTTTTTTCATTCTACCGCAAACATCTCTTTAGAACCATCGTCACCTTTTACAAAAAATCACTAATTAAATTTTTTTAAATTAAATTTCCTCATCAACACCCTCATCATCTTTTACGATACTGTCAGAGGATGTCTCAAGGACGATACAAACTCGTCTACACCCTCAGGGGGTGGTGTGACACCCGCACGACTTGCCGGTGCACCAGTGCACCACCCGCATGCGCTAGAACCGGCTTTTCTTACCTACTAATGCGAATTATAATAATATTTCAACTTCTGATTTCACTTATTAAGTAGTCAAACTTACCGTTCATTTTTTATAATTTTATTATTACTATTTTTCTTCCACGTAATATAGTAAGTATTCTTTCTATTTTCTCTTTCATTTCCAATTAATCTCTGTATTAAAATTTCCTTGCTTTGATGTTTCATTAGTTACATCTGATTTAGGTAAATTAGACGTTGATAACTGTATATATATATATATTTTTAAGACTTACAGTTATATAGCATAGTTAGCATAATTACTTGGTTACTCAGCATAGTATCCAAGTCTCCCAATTTCGACGGGCGACTTCATAGTACCAGAAATTTTCTTCAATAATTCTTACTTTAGTTAATCGTCGAAAAATAATAGCACATACGTCTTTTAAAAAACACTGGTGTCAAATCTGATTTAAAAACTCAAAATGTTGGCAAGCATGATACTAAGAAACAACAACAACAACAAAAAAAAAAAAAAAAGCCGCACTTGGATACTTTTATTTTTCCTTACAAGAATTACCCAAGTTCAAAATTTAAATGTAGAGATGTAACAGATAATGATTTTGAGAGATATCAAATATCTGAAACACTAGTGTCTGCTGGATACGGATGTATTGTATCCGGTAAAATCACTATCCGTTTCATCACTATTTTTAAGTGATTAAATTGAGCGCTTTTCAAAGGAAAAATAAAAATTATCCAAGCGCGTTTTTTTTTTTTTTTTTTTTGTCTATATACATGTATATATATATGTGTGTGTCTGTGTATAGCCGCCAAGTGCTCCGTATTTTGGATAGTTGTATTTTTTTATGGAACTTCTTTGTAAGTTTTTGTAGCAGTTTTCTATTATTAAGTGAGGTGATTTTACTTCTATCAAAAAATAAATAAGTAAATAAATAAAAATACCGGTATTCAAAACACGGAAAATTTGACGTGTATTATACATGTATGTTATGTCATAATACGTTAGATACATGATATATCATGATGCGGTACATTGGTGCAAATACATTATATACCGATGCATATTACATAACTTATATGAAAATGAACTATTCCGAAAAATGAAATTTTTTAAGAAATACAAACAAAGACTTTTTGAAATTGCATGATCAAAGAATAATATATAATATGTATATATATATTTAAATCTAATTTAAACGCATTTTATTTATTTTAATATGAGCCATATTACGTCAAATTACTTAAAAAGTTTTATGCATTCGGTGTAAAAAACATTATTTCAAAAGAAATGATAATGCTTTTCGAATTTTCTCAATTTTAAAGAATTTTAAACATGACATTTGTGATAGGCAAGTTTGTAATTCACTCGTTTTTAATAACACTTTTCAACAAGGTTAAAAGTGTTAATGACTTCGGTTTGTCTGTCTGTCTATCTGTCCGTCCATCTGTCTGCCCGCGCTCTAACTCCCGTAAATAATCATGGAATTTTTTTGAAACTGATATATGTTATTCAAGTTCACTATCGAATGTTCCCTATTGAAAATGGAGTGACTACCTCTACTGGTTTGTGTACAGGTACACCCGAAAATATTCCAAAGCATTGTGTTCTATGAGAGGTAATTTTATAATCCATATTTTAGTACCTTTACTTTGCACAAACCTTAATGAAATTGAAATATGTTATTCAAGTTCACTATCGGATGTTTTCTATAGAAAATGGAGTAAAAAGCAGCACTGGTTTGTGTACAGGGACACCCGACATTATTTCAAAGCATTGCCTTCTACGAGAGATATTTCTCTAAACCAAATTTTAACCCCTTGAACTGAAATGACGAGTCCAGCTCGTCATGAATTTCCCGACACTAATTATGTTCTTATATGTATATATAACAATAAACATTCATATAAATGTGTGAAACAAATATTATTTTTAATAATAACAAATTATTTGAGCAACAAAACCGTAAGTTTCTATATCAATCCCTCCTCTTAAAACTAAAAAAATTAAATTGTCTGCATGAGCAGTGCTGACTGAAAATAAATTGCAGTTCAAGGTTTTAATAACTTTATTTTGCACAAATCGTAATGAAATTAAAATATATTATTCATATGCACAAAAGAATGCTTTCTATAGAATATTGTGTGATTAGCGTTAGATATACAAGGCTACACAAAAATATTCGATTACATTAAGAGCTATTTATGGAAATTTCCTGGAATTACATTCTTGTTTACATTCAGCATTTTTAACACTTCCTGACAGTTTTCAAGAGTGAATATGATTCCAATTTGTATATCTGTCTGTCCGACTGTCCATCTGTCCACCCCAAGCGTATGTAAATTAAATATGTTATTCAAGTTCACCATGGATTCTTTCCGATTTAAAATGACATTAATAGGTCCGTTACAACTGGTTTGTGTACAGGGACACCCCCAAAAAATGCCAATTCATTGCGTTTCAGGGCAAACATTTTTAGAAATCCAATTTAAATAACTTTCTACTGAAAAAATCATAAAGAAAGTGACATTTAATGTTAATATGCTGAAATAATGTTTTGTATAGAGTATGATCTAGTTAACCTGCAGATTTACAGGGCTACACTAAAATATTCAGGTATATTAAAGGCTGCAATCAGAATCTAAGCGCTGCATTTTCTCTTGCGTTAAGCATTTTTAACACTTTAAAACAATGTTTGAATTCAATTAGTCTGTCATGATTATGAATTCAGTTAGTCTATCTGTATACCTTTCAGCCCGTCTGTCTGTCCGTCGTATGTTAACGTAGGCAAAGTACATTGAAAGTTATACGATACAAGAAGTACGTAAAGTTGGAAAGTGTTAATAATCATTCTTAGGTAGATTACATTGTATAAAATGATTTATTTGTAGCATATGTACTAAAAACAATGTATAACTTTAGTACAACTAATTCAAAACGTCTTTATTAAAAATATCCAATTAGTTGAAAATAAATTAAAAATTTCGTATACTTCATTATGTAAAAAAATTTCTCTACCAGGGGGCGTACTATGCTAACACTTTACAAGTATTCCTCAATAAACTTTTCAATCCATAGTTTATAACTCAAAATATGATCTATGCGTGCATGGAGTTTAAATGTGATTTCCTATTGTATATTTATATTATAACTTGTCTTGATGAATATTTGTGTTAAACATATAACTTTTGTCATTTTATTCAAGTGGTTGGTGATAATTTTCGAATAAATCCATCGTTACAGAAGAGTGTTAAATTATAAATGAGATTTTTTTTTTTTTTTTTTTTTTTTTTTTGTGAATAGTAAACAAGATTTATGGAAAATTTAACGATATTTTTTTATGAAATTCGTAATTACAGACAAGTATTCAGTTCTAAATGTTGAACTTTTTAGAATGATAAAACATGTGCATACATAGTTCGCGGTGCATACTCAGCGGTAATTCTCGAAGATACTTAACATTACCAAAAGATATGTTGAATTATAAATGTAAACATTTTGACATAGTAAAACATGACTTATGAAATCTACGTTTTTATCGAACTGATTACTACTTTTTAAATGCACTGGTCTATTTTTTAAATGAACTTTATATTTATGGACTTATATTTCCATTATATTTTTTATCTTATATATTTTTTCGACGAAAATGTTTTTATAGTATTTTAAACTCTGAAGAAGACTCTACGAATATGAGTCAAAAGTTAAGAAGTAATTTTTCAACTAAATGGATATTTTTAATAAAGATGTTTTGAATTAGTTGTACTAAAGTTATACATTGTTTTTAGTACCTATGCTACAAATAAATGTTAATAATCAATACGTATCGCATGATTTTTCGTTCTTCTTACTCAGAAATGTGGTTTTTCAGTTGCTCCCCTTTAGAGTCGTATAAATTATCTAGGGTTTACTATTACTACAGGTAGAATTTACTTTAAAGCTTCTTTCTATCTGCCTTTGGAAGTTAAGTTCTATGTTATTGAACAAAAAAATTGTCATGAGAACACTCATTGCATTTTTCTTTTTAATTCACTTTTCACTTTCAGAAAAATCACAACAAAAATTTGTTTTCCATCTCTAAAAATTAAACGGCTTTTAATTTTCTAAATTTGAAAACGGAATTTAAGAGAAAAAATATATAGATATATGCGATGAATAATTTTCGCAACAAATTTTCCCACAGAATAACATGGGCTTTGGCTGTCGGTGACGATAGATAGATAGTTCCTCTAAAAGGATTGATTTTAGTATTTCTAGATGAGGTGAAAAGTTGTGAGCGTACATTAGACAATCAGTATTTCAAGTTATTGTACACTAAAATCAATAAATTTGCGTTTTTAAACATATCACAGTTTACTAAACTTGGAAATTATTTATTATTATTATTATTTATTATTTGCGGCCGAAAACATATATCAGTCATTTTTCTTAACTTTCTTCCCGAACGAAAATGCTGTGTATATCTACACATCAGTGCAAATTGCAAGTTACATTTTTTTCTAACTGTTTTGGTATAATTTATGAATATTTATAATTATATTTTAGAGTATTATATTCTTATTACTTCACTTACCTCTCCCTTGATATATACGAGTGATTTTCATAGGGTTCGCCAAGGAGCTTTGCTGCGCCCTTGATTTCCTCGTGGATGCGACTTGTGGTATTGCAAATAAATATATATTCGGATATAAAACCAACATACTCCCCAAAAATTGTTATATAGTGCGCATGCACTTATTTAAAAGAATTTAAATGTGTTCTAGCATCAAAAAGTTTGAGAAACACTGATAGATATAATAGAAATCATGAAGGAAACAAAAAGTTGCACTGTCGGTCGCAGCTTCTAGCGCTGCAGAGCAGTAGGAGAAGAAAAAAAAAAAGGGGAGGGGATCAGTGGAAGCTGGAAAACATAGAGAAAGAAACCGGAAATATTTCAAAGAAAAAACTATAAGACAAATCGGAATTGGGGTATTTGTCGGGCGTTTAGATCATCGTGTGGCCTTGAGTCCTTAATTACTATGAGATATGAAACTTAAAAAAAAAAAAAAAAAAGCACTTCTAGAAAAGTTGTTCATAATCTTTGCTATATCAGTGAGCATAAACATTAGTTAGAAAGAGTTTAAAATAAATAATAATAATAATAAAGAATGCAATTACAATAAAAAGGCTCTTCTTTATTACTATTTCAGAAAACTGAGAAAAAAATGTGGTGTATCCGACTAAGCGATGTAACGGTATAAAACTTATATAAGTGTATATAGGACAAATAAATTAATAAATAAAAGTAAGAAAAAAAGAAGTAAGAAAATTGACAGCTAGAGATACAGAAAATTACTTCCAGAAAAGAGCTCGTTTTCTTGTGCATTTTCTTTCTTTCATTCATTTTTTTTTTTTTTTTTTTTTCGTAATCTATGTGTTACTTAACGTAATAGAAAAGTAGATAGTGGTAGGGAGATTAAGGTCAATTAACTACAGGAGGGTTCTAAGACTGGATGCAGTACTCTCCATGGAGAGTCTTTTTTAAGGGGTACTAGCTCGTATTCACACAAGTTTTGGAGAAATCTACGGAAAACTTCGAATGGATTGGCTGGCAACCGTGACCTGCTTTAGAACCTGATATCTCCTATCCACCATCTTGTAGAGCAGAACCTTTCCACGGGAAGGTCAAAGAAAAGTAGAATCACCTGCACACAGGAAAATAATGTTTGGTTGAAACAACCAAATTTTTGTTGAGGCTATATTAGCAAAACATTTTGGTTTATTTAACAAATTATTTTGTTGTTTCAACAAAATGTTTTGTTGAAACAGCAAAAGTTTTGTTAATTCAACCAAATTTTTTTATTGATAAAGTCACAACAAAATTTTGTTGTTTCAAGAAGACATTTTTTTATGTGCATTTTTCAATATATTTTGCTTTGTATAATGTTTCACTTCCATGTGTAATTAGTAATTGATACTTTGCTAATTCAAGTCTTCTTTGGTTGTTTTCAATTTGTTTCCTTTTAACGAGACTCATATCTTAGATGTATAATTAATGGGTTTTCATAGAACCCTCGTTGTGAATAGAGTAGCATTTTTAGCATGTATAGTATCATAATACTATATATCATCTATAATATCATATCCATATAATACCTCTAATATTTAATTAGGATTTTTAAGACGAATAACAACGCTAAGAATCGAGGTTTGATTCGTACCGTGTTCCCTTTTCGCTTTTGTTAAAATCAAATCGATCTTTCCACCTAAAATATGATACTATCAGTGTTTGGTTTTTGAGATTAAGGCCGAGTGATTACGCTTTGGTCTTAGGCCTGGCTGGGATGCCATCCATGGGTACAGTTTTTAAGGGATCCTAGTTCCTATTTATTCGAGTTTCGCAGAAAATCACGGAAAACTCCGAACGGCTAGGTCGACGAGCGCGATCTGGGTTTGAACGAACACCTCACGTCAACTAAAACGTCTCAGCTACTGGTTCATCCCTCAGAAATGTATCTCATTATAAAATGAGTTAATTTTATAATAATAAATAAAAATGAGTTTCTCAGTAATAAATAATTCAAATGGGATGTAGAGACTAATGATGTGTAGTTTCACTAGTTATCTATTTATATTACTTTTTACTCGCTTTTTCCGTAAATATATTTAATTTCATTACCGTTTTGCTTTCTATATATATATATATATATATATATATATATATATAGGGTAGGTGCTCCAGTGATTGGCATGCTCCAGTAATTGACATCTATCCCGAAATAATTAATAAATAAGAAAAATAATAAAATCATATATTTTACAAATAAGAATTTTAACATTTTATGTCAAACACTGGAGCATAGGTTGCTAATAACTGGTAAAATGAATAACTAGCAGTGTCAAACACTGGAACATAGAGAGCCAATTACTGATAAAATGAAAAACTGGCAGTATCAATTACTGAAACATTGAGTTGGTGTGAAATAAAAATTCATAATAAAAAATAATTGCTATCAAATGTATATATTTTAACATATATGTGGTTCTGGATGTCTTTCATACCATATGTACTAATTTAAGATTTCTAAAAATATTTTCTGATGACTAGAACATTAAAAACATCAGAGATTGCTCTAAAAGTGGCAATCACTGGTGCACTTACCCTATACATACATAATTATTTCGCTTTGTAATAATAATAATTATAACAAGATTAATATTAAAAATTTAATATCTAACAATATTTTTAAACAGTTGTTAAAAGAAATTTCAACGTTCAATATTTTCTCCTTTAAAAATGTCAACACGAAATCTTAAATAGAGAGTTAAATGAAGAAGAAACAAAATAATGCATCTAATCATCAAACTGTCGATATAAAACTGGTTTGCTCTACTTTATTTCACACTGATACCATTAGAAAAATGTGGCTCGTGTTCTTCCACGACGTCATGTCATGCTATACTTTAATGTGCGAAAAAATACCACGTGATGTAGCAACTCAATCTTACCAAGCAAGACAAACAAATATAGTTTTCAAAAATATATAAAAATATACATTTTATGGGAAAAGAAAATAGAAGTATAGGGTATTAGTGTAACTTAAGGCATCTATTTTTCTTTGAAGGTGACTTTTTAAGAACAAGGAAGAATATATGCATTAGGAGCATTTGAAGAGTCATTAACAAATAAACGAGAAAAAGGCAATTTTAACTTTTAAAAGAATTTTAAATTTTTTTCAGTAAGCAACTATTTTTAGTGTTTAAACAAAATTTATAGTTCTTTTAGTCATTATTTTTTAAATATTCGTTCGTGCATTTTGACCTGCAAATGTATTTAAATATCTGTTTTATGTACAAATGCAGAATTTTTATATTAATACATGTATATGCATGTAATGCAAATACATGTATATGCATGTGTGTATTGTATGTGTATGTGTGCTTGCATGTACTGTTAAGCCTATGGGCGTAAGGAATTCGCATTTTAAAAATGTCTAACAAAATATTCAAATTTTTTAATTTCTGTTTTTATTATTATTGTTATTAATATTAATATTATTTGTTTATTTATTTTTAATATCCTTCCTAAAGCTTGTTTCAGTTTACTGCCTTTTAAATTTCTTTTTTTTAAATATGTATTTATGTATTTTTCTAAGTGATAAATTTTCTATTAACTTTATATTTCTCTAAAAAAATTTAGTATTAAATTTTTCTGCTAATTTTATAACTCTCTAAAAAAACTTTATCACTTAAAAAAGTATATAAATACATATTTAAAGAAAAAAAAAATGTCGAAAAAAGTGGTAAAAGAAGACAAGCTAATGAATGATAAACAAAAAAGCCGAAATAAAAAATTTTTATTTTCTCATTAGATACAGGGTTGCCAAGTTTTCCGGGTTTTCCTGAAATTACGACAAATTTTTAATAGAAATTTTTAATAGAAATATTTTACTAATTATATACGATTCATTGTATTGGAAAATACTGTTTGAAAACAGTGGTAGTTTTTCTTTAAAATAATAATAATAATAATAATAATAACTTAAAAATGGCAACTATGTAGATATCTTTAAAAATATGTTATACCCATAGGTTTAACACATTACAGTTTTTTTTCCCCGATCTGACCAAGCCAACAAACAAAGAAACAAAAAGTTAACTTCGTTAAGTGCGATAGTATTAATAATATTTAGAGAACCCCTACACCCTTACCTTACAAATCAATCCAGTTCGATTAAAATCTTTAAACGAAAAACTAAATATATTGTTTCAAGATGTACGAAAATCACCTAAGAGCGTGTAAGGTTTTTTTTTTCGTTTTTCCAGGACGGTCACGATTTTTTTTTTATTATTATTCCTTTTAATCTTCTTTTTTTTTTTCTTTTCTTCTCGTTTCTCGCTAGATGACGCCAGTTGAATACAGTTCTTCTATTTGTTTATTTTATCCAGAATACGATCCACTAAATTTTATTTTGCCTCTCTCTTTCCTTCTCCTTTCTTCTTATCTCTCTCTTCCTCTCTTCGCTTGTAATTATTATTAAGTACATTGTTACTCAAAAACATTTTATCGATTTTCATCAGCTCAAACTGTTGAAAGTTTAACAGTTTCAGCTGATGCAAATCGATAAAAAGTTTTACAGTAACAATGAATTTAATAATACATTTAGAGGCTTGGATAAAATTAATAAGCAGTTTAACAATTTTGAGAAATTAAACATATTTGTGATTTGTGACGCTATGTTGCTGCCTTTTTAATAGTTTCTTTCTTTCTTTTTTTTCTTTTTTCATTGAATGTTTAATAATCACTTTGAATAAAACCATTGATTAATAATCACAAGTATTACGCAATTCCATTGATGCATTATGTAGTGTTTCTTCAAGATGGGAAAAAGGTAAGGTACTTGTAGCTAAAAAGACATAACTAAAGCAGAAATTGGGGGAGGGGGGAGTGTTTATGACTGTGTTTATCGACTGTGTTATGACTGTGTTTATCGGCGACACACACACACACACACACACAAAAAAAGGATTTGTAAATATGATAAAGTTATATTAATTTTGAATGCTTTTATTACAAATTTTTTAATAATCTTAAAAAGGTTTTTTAATTTATGTAAACTTTTCAAAACATACACATACTGTAGTAAAGTAAAAATTTTTACCGAGAGATCTTTGTATGTAATTAATGGTGCATTTCAGTATATTCAAACACAAAAGAAATAAACACAAGACATGAAAGGTCTTGGGTTTGAAATAAGTCCCATTGTAATATTTTTACAATCTAAAGAAAATGCAGGGTGTCCACAAAAGTCAGTCCCAACTCTTTTAACTGCTGAACGGCAGCAGCTTTAGTCATAAAAAAGATATGTAGGTATAGTGAAGTGGCCATTCACAACGAGATTAAGTACCGCTTACAGGGCCACCTGGTGGAAAACAGCGAATTTAGCGCTCCTATCTCGGAAACGGTTTAAGATAGCGGAAAAAAAGTGAATTACAAAGTTGAAGAGCATCATTGACAAGACAGTTTGTAGACATTGATACTAAAAATAGATCGCTTAAAACGTGCATTTGTTTCTTCGCAATTTCCTACACTATACACACTGGAACTACGTTGCACACATTGTAGTGCAGCGGGTGACACGTTTGCTGTATAAAGTTTAAAGTACGGTTACTGTAAACTGTCAGATCGATTAGTGCACAGTCTTTTTTAATCGACTCGAAAAGAAACAGGTTTTTAATTCAAACCGTATATATCTGTTGTTGTTGTTGTTGTTTGTTAACTTATAATTTTTTTACAGATGCTCCGATTTTAATACTATTTTTGTTATAAAGATCTTAGCCTGAAATAGGATCCATTATGATTTCATTAAGATCTAAATAAATTACAGGTCCCACAAAAGTCCGTTCTTGCACTCTTTTAACTGCCTCTCGAGTGGATAATTTTCGAGATTTAGATGTAACGTGTTTTGTGCAAAGTGGATGACTCCATATCTTTTTCCGTGACATAAACTCGAAATTGCCATTTCCTTTCAGTTGTGTCACTTTTGTTCCGGGTTGCGATATGTGAAACAGCCATCTAATATCTCATGTTCTGCTATATGAATACATTTTCACTGAAAAGAAAAAAAAAAAAATCTTTTTGTAAAAAAAAGATAGAACCGGCACCAAAAAGCAATTATTATTCAAACAACTAAAAGTAAAAATTGGCATAAAATAAAATTGCTAATTGCGCCTAAAAGTATAAAATAAATTCTTTCGCCAAATAACATAAACACTACAATTATTCATACCTTTTGAAATCGGCGCAAAATTAAATAAAAAATGATACTTTTAATTAACACAAAAATCAAATTCTACTCAAAATATACATCTCACTTTAGCATCTGCAAAACACAGCCTATAGCTACTTTGATTCAAATAAACAATTAAAATTTCATAAGCTGCAAAAGTTAAAAAAAAATAAAATAAATAAATAAATATAAGTAACTTCATAGAAACATAAATACTGAATTGCGAAGGATATTCACTGTTCTCTGTAGATGTTAATATTGGACCAGTTGTATACAGTGATAAAATAATAAAGGAAACGATGAAGATGGATCATTTGGGACAACAGCGTTTGTAGCTATCGATCAAAAAACAAATCTGTAAAAAAATAATCTCTTTTTATTTAATTATGCGCCGACTTCAAAATTTATGAATAATTGTAGTGTTTATGTTATTTGGTGAATGAATTTATTTTATACTTTTAGGTGCAATTTGCAATTTTATTTTATGCCAGTTTTTATTTTTAGTTGTTTGAATAATAATTACTTTTTTGTGTCGGTTGCATTTTTTTTTACAAAAAAGTTTTATTCTAATTTTAAATTTGTTATTTTTGTCTTACAAAAAATATTTTACATATATTATTTTTGTCTTCATTTTTTTTTCTTATACTTCTATTGAATACAACATACATCAGTACTTTAAAAGGTCTGTTATTCACTTATTTTAGCTCGTAACTTTAATACGTTTTGAGCGTTTCTGCTTTTACGAATCACTCGTGCCTACCCTCACCCCCCTCTCCCTTCTTTTGTGAAGGGATTTGCTTCAGTATTTCAATCTCAAATATTAGTTTTGTGTTTTTGAAATTGGTGCTACCTGTTTAAAAAGTTCTTTTTATTATACATCATTCAACAACTTTTTTTTTTTTTTTAATTAAATACATTTGCAGAAAAACATGTAAGAAATTGATTTAGGCAGCACAAAAAATAAAGTAAACGCAAGGCTATAAAATTTTTCCATTAAATTACTAACGACAAAACACATAACCTACGGAAAACAAGGAGTCGGTTTCAAGCCGTTCGCCCACCCTATTATTTAATCTACTACTACCCTCCCACTGTCCGATACGTTTCTCATAATTTTTGTCTAAAAATTTTCCAGTATATCTATTTCCCTGCAATTAATTGTTAATTGAATGTGTGTCTTTATTAACATTATTGTTATTATTTTCATTTCTGCGATACGCAAAGTAATCACACTACTGCTGAAAAATATACAGATACGGCGAAGGTAATATTCGGGAAAATTAACACTATCGCTAATTAAGGCATTTGTGTCGGACCATTTCTGCTGAAAACTTCATCAGACATACACTTCTTTCTTTTCAATACCGCATTTTCCGTATTTTCTACTGTTAAAGAAATCGACGATTAAAATTTGAAAATAATTGTACTTTATTGAGGGGGGGGGGGGGGAATAATGAGGCGCATGCGACATTCTATAGAAAAAATATTCTTTTTCTAAAGTAAACTTGTCAATCTATACATATAATAAAAAAGGATGTTTGTGTGTGTGTTATTGTGTATGTATGTCCGGAGCATTTTAGGAAAACGGCTGATCGCAAAGCTACACGAATTTACATGAAGGTTCGTAATGACCTCTCCTGATGTACCTCGAAGCCCGATTTTCGAATTTTCGATTAGGTTTAATTTAATTAGAAGTTTTTTTTTTTTTTTTTTTAATTGGATTTTGCCATGGTGTTTCCGTGTCACGCTAAAAAACAAGGCGTTTTCATTTGAAAGTAAATGTGAGGCATCGCATTTGTTGATCAGTGGCTCAGTCTGTTAAAGCGTCAAGTTGTTAAGGCAATGGTCGTGAGTTCGATACTCGGTGGTGGATGTGTTACTCTTTTTGCAGATAATTAATAGGCAAGATGTCAGTTGTAAAAGAAAACATTTCATTGTCTACACAGAATCCTAAGAAATTCTGATTAGTTTTTTAAAAGCTTTCTTTTAGTTACTAAAACGCACAAAATAAAAATTGAATGGAAAGAAAAAAAAGTGCTAACCTGGACCCGATGCAGTGTGGGCGAAAAAAGACCTGCCATAGGCTAAAAGTACCCAAAGCAAGGTTTAGGGCGATTTCAATGTAGGTTTTTTTAAATTTATTTATTTATAATGCGATATAAAAAATAAATAGTAATGCTATTCTATTGAAAAAGCATTTAAATATAGTGACCAGCGAAGCGGGCGTAGCCTGCTAGTATTAAATATACGGTAAAAGGCAACTCTCTGCGATAGCTAACACAGATAGCAGCTCTAAAAGAACGTACACCAAGCTTTTGAAGTGATATTCGTTCTAGCGGTGAAATTACATTACTGAAGAAAGCCGAGAGCAGGTTTCCAGCCAGCTATAATTGGTAGACTTATTTTAGTACTTCATTGGTATTTATACGAAGAATAAAACCCGTAATTTATAGTTGATACAGGATAGAATATTTTTGGATATAATTAGAGTTGCATTACATTTTCAGAAAATAAGGATTTATATTGTAGTCATTTTCAACGTAATGTGGATTATCTTATTTATCATTTACAAACTACTATATCACATAAATGGTTTTTAAAACTTAATAAATATTCATTATGCTAATAAATAATCCTTGCATAATATTACTTAATTCTGTAATTGTAATTTAGATTATTCATAGTTTTTAATGTAAGTTTAAAGAATAAGGAAAGTTCCTAGTTCATACTGATAGTTTCAAATAAACTTTGTGTTTGCTTAAATATTTCCATACTGCTTACGATGAGTATGGTTTTCAACATGTGCTTTATGAACTTATTCCTGGTGAAGCTCTGTTTATTCCAATTGCAGGTTATAATCGAACTTATTATATATATATATATATATATATATATATATATATATTATAAATATATATATGAAGGGTTTTTTTTTTCAAACATTTGTCATCTTTTGTGCATTTTGCGTAATATCGTTTACCAAAAAACAAACGAAACCTTGTATTTTTTAGCTCAATGAGGTGGTGGTGACTCCTGATGAATTACCTAAACAAACTGAATAATTTTTTATTTTTTTTTATATTATTATTCAATTGTTTGCGTCCTATTGCTTAAATTTGACTTTTCCCATATTTTGTCTTTTATTTTTTTTTTTTTTTTTCAGTTTAAATAGAAAATTTTTCATTACAACCTTCATTACTCCTTCCTTTTGTCTCTTATATTATTAATATTTCTACATGTTTTGTACCTTTTGTATTCTCATTGAAATTATTTTAAAGTGAGTATTCTTCTTCTTTTTCTTCTTCTTCTTCTTCTTTTTTTTTTTTTTTTTTCAAATATAAATTTAAAAATACTGGTCAAATTATTTAAGTTATTTAATGAAGTTAACTAGTTACCAAATTGGCTTTTGTGGGATGTAGAATATTATTCATGTGTTTATTTTTCGTTCTCATTCTTATTGTTATCATGACATATATGTTATATAATTCATATAAGAATTGAAAACCGTGTGAAACAAGGGCAAAAGTCAAACAAAGGAAAACAAAACAATAAGAAGGAGCAGAGTCCAACCACGACTTAAGACGGGTGGAGCGGGTTAAACCAGTATGTCGGACGCCTAACTTTCCACAAATCCTCTACAAGACCATACGATTAAAAAAGAAAGAAAAAAAAATTAAAATTAAAATGGAGATTTTTACTATTGGGTAAAAAATAGACTAAAATTTTACAATTATTGAAATTTATAAACCAAATTTAAATAAACTAAATCAATCATATCTAACATATTTTACAAACAAGAACGCAAAATCATGCGGTACGCATTGATTATTAACACTTTCCAAATGTACGTGTATTGTATAACTTTCAATACTCTTCGCCTACGTAATCATACAACGGATAGACAGTAGTTCTGAAAAGCATACAGCTAGACTAATTGGATTCCTAATCATTCTTAAACATTGTTAGGAAGTGTTAAAAATGCTTAACACTAATGAAAACGTAGCCCTTATATTCTAATTACAGTCCAAAATGTATCTGAATATTTTAGTGTAGCCCTGTAAATCTGAAGTATAACAAAATCACATTCTATACAAAATATTATTTTAGCATATTAAAAACCAATGTCAGTTTCTTTATAATTTTTAAAATAGAAAGTTCTTTAAATGTAATTTACAAAAATGTCTGTCTTAAAATGCAGTTTTTTTTTTTTGCCCCTGCTCACAAACCAGTTGCACAGGACATATAAATGTCATTTAAAATAGGCAACATTCCATGGTGAATTTGAATAACATATCTAATTTTGTGAAAATTCTAAAAATATTTACGGATGCTCGGGCGGGCAAATGGACAGTCGGACAGACAGATACTTAAATTGAAATCATATTCCCGCTTAAAAAGTGTTATATCGCTAAATGTAAACAAAAAGGCAATTTCAGCAAATTTTCAATAAAAGCCTTCAATGTGACAGAATATTTTTGTGTGGCCCTGTAAATCTAATGCTAATCATACTACACTATGTAGAGAGCATTATTTTGTGCATATGAATAACATATTTCAACTTCATTAAGATCTGTTCGAAGTAAAGTTATTAAAATTTGGTTTATAGAAATACCTCTCTTAGAACGAATGCTTTGGAATATTTTTGGGTGACACTGTGCACAAACCACAAGTGGTATTTACTCCTTTTTCTATAACAAACATCCGATAGTGAACTTGAACAACATATCTCAATTTCATTGAAATTTGTGTAAAATAAAGGAATTAAAATATAGTTCATAAAAACACAATACCTTGGAATATTTTAGGTGTCCCTGTACACAAGCCAGAAGAGATAATCACTGCATTTTCAATAGGAAACAACCGATAGTGAACTTGAACATCATATATCAGTTTCAAGAAATTCCATGAATATTTAAGTGAGTTAGAGCGCGGATAGACAGAGAGATAGACGGACAGACGGACAAACCGAAGTCATTAACACTTTTCAACCTTATTGGAAAATGTTATAAACATTTAGAAAATTATAAGAAAAAGATTAATATAAACAAAAATGCAATTCCAGCAAATTTCCAATAACACCCATTAATGTAACTGAATATTTTCGTGTGGCCCTGTAAATCTAATGCTAATCATACTGTCTTCTATGGAAAGCATTCTTTTGGGCATATGAATAGTATATTTTAATTTTATTAAGATATGTGCAAAGTTTAGTCCTTCAAATTTGGTTTATAGAAATACCTCTCATAGAACACAGTGCTTAGAAATTATTCGGGTATCCTTGTATACAAACCAGTTATGGTATTTATTCCATTTTCAATGAGAAACATCCGATAGCGGACTTGAATAATATATTTTGATTTCATTAAGATTTGTGTACAGTAACAGTATTAAAATACGGTTTATAGAAATACCTCTCGTAGAACACAATGTTTAGGAATACTTTCGGGTGTCCCTGTACACAAACTCGTGATGGTATTTACTCCATTTTCAATGAGAAACATCCAATAGTGAACTTGAATAACATATTTCAATTTCCTTAAGATTTGTGTAAAATAACGGTACTAAAATATGGTTTATAGAAATTCCTCTCATAGGACACAATGCTTTGGAAAACTTTCGGGTCTCCCTGTACATAAACCAGTAAAAGTGTTCACTCCATTTTCAATAGGGAACATCTGATAGTGAACTTGAATAACATATATAAGTTTCAAGAAATTCCATAAATATTTACGGGAGTTAGAGCGCGGACAGACAGACAGACAAACCGAAGTCATAAACACTTTTCAACCTTGTTGGAAAGTGTTAATAATTATCGATATTTATAAATCAGTTTTATGTAAACAAAATCAATCAAATATTTTACATTTTAAAATATTATACCACTCTTTACAGCTATATACTTATTGATAACCAAATCATAATCTCAAAATTCTTTAAAGAATAAGCTAAATGAATCGACACAGAGGTCATCAAATTGCATTTATAACTATACAGAGACACATGATAATAAAGTTATAATTAATTGTGGATAACAATACAAATAATAATAATGAAATCCATATATAACATATTTGAGGAGAAAACATCCAAAACGTGTTTTCTTCCAAAAAAAAAAAAAAAAAAAAAAAGCCGAGTTAGTGATTTTTCTTTGCACTTAACGTAGAAATATGTATACCTATCTTTCTATACATGTTTACATATTTACCTAGTATCTAGTAATACATCTAAACAAACGATAATTAGGTTTTGAGTTTAGATATTTTTTAATTTATTAGTTTTTGTGTTGTCTGAAAAATTGTATCCGAAGGAGAAAACACGGTTTGAATGTTTCCTCATTTACTTCCTTATTTTTCCTTTTCTCTTTCATTTCTTTTTCCTTTTTTTAACGTGTTGCCAAAATAGTATTCAGAAAAAAATAGACATATTACTATTATAATTATTATTTTATAAAATTTTTGATTTTCAGTTAAAGAAAGAAGTCTCTATAATATCCCTAATTTTAAAACGAACGTAGGGATTTTTTAGCTAAACTCATTTATAACCATTTTTTAGCTTTTGTCAAAATCGCTTTAAAAGTCGCGATTTTTATAAAAATCTTTTTCAGTTTTTAATCCAAAAACAGCGTTGACTTCTCATCTAACATGAGTTGAAAGTTGAAAGATTGACAGCTCACAAATATTAAAATATCAATGAAAAGTAGCATAAAAAAAAGAACATTTCAATTCTTTTTTTTTTTTTTAATCAATCAAACGGATTTTATTAAATATATCCATAGAGATTTAATAAAATCCAACAGATTTTATTAAATATACCATCTCAATAAAATCAGTTCTCTTATAATATTAATAATAATAACAGTAATAACAACACATTTAAAACGGTCTATTCTTTTCGGAGCTACAGTGCCGCAGACAGACAAAGACTACAAATTAGTAACATCTCTTTTTAACACTTTGCAACAAGGTTGAAAAGTGTTAATGACTTCGGTTTGTCTGTCTTCTGTCCGTTTGTCTGTCTGTCCACGCTATAACTCCCTTAAATAATTATTAAATTTCCTCAAACTGATATATGCTATTCAAGTTTACTGTTGGATATTCCCTATTGAAAATGGAGTGAATATCTCTACTGGTTTGTGTACAGGGACACACGAAAGTATTCCAAAGCATTGTGTTCTATGAGAGGAATTTCTTCAAATCATGTTTTCTAACTTTACCTTAGACAAATCTTAATGAAATTGAAATAGTTATTTAATTTCCCTATCGGATGTTTTCTATAGAAAATGGAGTTATTGGAGGTACCACTGGTTTAGATACAAGGACACCCGAAAATATTCCAAAGCATTACGTTCTATGAGCGATATTTCTAGAAACCAAATTTTAATAGCTTTACTTTGCACAAAGCTTAATGAAATTAAAATATATTGTTCGTATTCACAAAAGAATGCTTTCTAAAGAATATAGAATGATTAGCATTAAGGCTTACATTGACACACATAAATATTCAGTTCAATAAGGGATATAATTGGAGATTTGTTAGAATTGCATTTTCGTTTACCTTATGAATTTTTAACACTTTCTTACAATTTTTAATATTGAATATGTTTTGAATTTGTGTGTCTGTATGTCCGACTGTGCATCTGTTTATCTGTCATTCTACCCGCCTCCAGCGTCCGTAAATATTTTCGGAATTAAAGAAAAAAAAATGATATATGTTATTCAAATATACTATGGAATCTTTCCTTATTAAAATGACATTAATAGGTCCTGTGCAACGGGTTCGTGTACAGGGAAACGCCTCCAAAAAATGCAAATGCATTGAGTTTCAGAACAGACATTTAAATAAATCACATTTAAATAACTTTTTACTGCGAAATTCCTAAAAAATTGACATTTATTGTCAATATGGTAAAATAACGTTTTGTTTAGAATAAGATATAGTTAACCTTCGAATTTACAGGGTTACATTAAGATATTCAGATAGATTAAAGACTGCAATTAAAATCTTAAGGGTTGTATTTTTGTTTGCATTAAGCATTTTAAACACTTTTCAACGATGTTTAAGAGTGATTATGAATTCAGTTAGTCTATCTGTATGTCTTTCAGTTCTTCTGTCTGTCCGTTCTGTTATAACCAAGGCAATGAACATTGAAAGTTATACGATCAACAAGTACGTACAGTTGGAAAGTGTTAATAATCAATGCACACCACATGCATTTTCAATTTTTTTTTTTTTTTTTTTAGTCGAGAGGGTAAAAAAAAGAAAAAAAGAAAACCATCGTATCACGCATGACGAGCCATGCAGTTATACTCGTATAGTGTTTTAAATTGTTTCTAAAATCGTAAAAAGGTTTATCCGATATATAGAATTTAGATTATTTGGAAAACTTGTATATATCTCCGTGTGTGTGTGTAAGAAAATATTATACTAAAGATCAATAAAGAAAAAATTGGCTCTAAAAGCAGAATAACATGAGGATGCCTAAAAAACTACATAAGTTATAATGTTAATAATAAAACTTATAATATTAATGACATTTTGGAATATTTTTGAAGCTGAAGTTGTCATTTTAACAATTTGTTTCACTGGAAAACAAAAACAGTTATAAGACGAAACATAAATACTCGTGAGTACAATTATCGTTAGGAATTAGTTGAAAGTCATTATATATAGTATATTATACACACATATATGCATATATGCTTAGTAGAACAAAATGTTCTTTCGGAATAAGATTTTTCTATTTTGAAATAGAAAATTACAAAACCATGGACCGTTTTCAAGAAGAAAATATATTCAACATTTAAATTATAAACAAGCTTACAAAATAAACAAAGAGACTTTTTTGTAAAAAATGAATAAATAGCTGTTCTTATTTCAGAATTCTGTCCAAATTATTGAATATTTAAAAGAAATATTCCTATGAATATACATAAGTTAAAGTTAAGAAAAATACTCACTCTTACCATATTTCAACAGGAAATTTCTAAATTGTAAGCAGTAGATATACACCGGTAAGAAAAAAAAAGTTATATCTGTTAATATATATATATCCTATTATATCCGTAAATATATATTATATATGGATATATCTTGCTATATCCGTAAGGGAAAAAATAAATCATGTACAGAAAATATGGCAGAAAATCATGGCAGCAAAATCACCAGAAATATCCGTATGCTATGTGAAAAATACGTTGAGAAAAATTAGCAAATCTGTAGCCCAACAAAACAGTCGTATACAACAGATTTTTTCTTTGGTGAATGCTGAAAAATTCTCGAATTAAATAAAATTGTCCTGTTCTGACAGCCAGGATCACACCGGAGGCGATAGCACTGTAGACGACGATTCTACTTCTCAGTCACGGAAGCACACTTCGTTCTGTTGCACAGCACTTCTCAATCCTGCTTTGATACTAATTTTCCGTTTGAAAAAAAAGAAAAAAATATATGTAACTACCAGATGAAATCTGTATCAATCTTTGCAGATGTTATCTGTATACAGAAATAAAATTTAAGTAAAAAATCATTTTTTAAAGTAAGAAGCTTTTTATTGTGAAGCCCTAAAAAGCCTAAAAGAAAATGTATTCTGGCAAAGACATGCTACAAAGAAATGAAAGTTTCAAGACTAAGAAAATTTTCGAGAAAAATATAGGTACTTTCCTTTTGCAAGAGATGAAAATTTTTTAATGTTCAAAATATTTTAAAAAGCTTTCGAGACCAATATTCTTAGTTATTAACTTTTGTAAAATCATTCATTAGGCAAGAAATCTCAAATGTCTCGAAAGCTTTTTAAAATATTTTGAACATTATAAAATTTTCATCTCTTGCAAAAGGAAAGTACCTATATTTTTCTCTAAAATTTTCTTAGTCTTGAAACTTTCATTTCTTTGTAGCATGTCTTTGCCAGAATACATTTTATTTTAGGCTTTTTAGGGCTTCACAATAAAAAGCTTCTTACTTTAAAAAATGATTTTTTACTTAAATTTTATTTTGTGCTTTTTAGTTACAAAAAAGGAAAAAGCTTAAGAAAACTAATTAAAATTTCTTAGGATAATTTTTAGACAATTTTCGTTTATCAATTGACATTTTTTTTTCTATTATTTATCTGCAAAAAAAGTACAATATCGTCTTTCGAGGACCGAATCCGGGACCATCGCGTTATCAGCATGACGCTCTAAACAAAAGCCTAAGAACTGTCAAGAAAAATCATAGAACATTCTAGAAAAATCTAACAAATACTTATACAAAAGAAATATTTTTCTCGAATGCTTTTTAAAATATTTGGAATATTTAAAATTTTTCATGTTTTGCAAAAGTGAAATATCTATATTTTTCATTAACAACTTGACGCTCTAACCAACTGAGCCAACGAGTGACTATAAAGACTGCTGATATTTACTTTAAAGTTGAGGTGCCTTATTTATTAGCGTGACATGAAGACGCGATAACAAAATACAATTTCAATAAAAAGCTTCTAAAAAAATGTTTATTTATTTCTTTATTTTTATTTAAATTTTTATTTTGTGCTTTTTAGTTACTAGATAAAAAACTATTTAAATGAAATCTTCAAACATTATTCGGATACTGTGTACACAACGAAATATTTTCTTTTATCAATTGACACTTTTTCTATTAATTATTTGTAAAAAATAACACCTCGGCCCGGTGAGGATCGAACACACGACTCTCGCACTATCAACATGACGTTGTAACCAGCTGATTTATTAAAAGATACAATGAGTTGCTTACATTTTTTTTTTTAATATATATATATAATGGACGCGTCTTGGTTTTTTAACGTGACAAAAAGCCGATGACAAATCCAATTTCATATAATAGTAATATATAATATACATATATACATATAAAGCTTCTAAAAATATTTTTTTATGTGTTTTTTACTTAAAGCATTTTATTTTGTGCTTTTTTAATATCTAAAATGTTTTGTGTTTTCCCAATATCTAAATAAATAAATTAAAAAAAAAATGCTTCTTAAAAAAATTCAAAAAATTCTTAGTGTAAGCAACGAAACGTTTTCTTGTGTCAGTTGATACCTTTTCTACTAATTATCTGCAAAAATTAATACGCTGGACTTTCTGGGGACCGAACTTATGACCACCGAGCTACTAACGGGACGCTCTTACCAACTGAGCCACGAACCACAAACAAAATTGCTTATATTTACCTAAAATGAAGGCGCCTTGTTTACTAGCGTGACACGAAGACACGATGACCAAGTCAATTTCAATTAAAAACCTTCTAACTAAAAAGGTTTCTTTTAACAGACTAAGATGTAATTTTAAACTAAATTTCTGTTCTTTTAAAAACAAATTTTATGTAGGATTTTCTCTCTCTCTTTTTTTTTTAACAGTGTATACACTATCTACAATAAGTATTTGGACATTTCAGACGTTTTGTCAAATATCTAGAAAAATTCTTTAGAAATTATCTTGAAACTTTGGGATTATAAAGAACATGTTATGCCTCATATATTTCAGCAAAAAAATTGTCAAAGGGAAAAAAGGGACCAGTAAAAAACTAAACAAAAATCAAAATGTTTTGGATTACCCTGTAAAAAGTAATGCTTGAAATGCGTCTTGGCTGTAATATGATTATGAGGATTCTTTTAATGAACCATATGAATTTTTATGAGGCTATCACAAATATTCATGGAGATATAACGTTTCTTTAAAAAAATACAAAAAAAAAAAGGCCACTTTTTGTATTATAACCTGTTGGGTATTAACCCAATGCAAAGCTATTTTTAAGAAACTTGGCATACTACATTAGACACAGCATACTGCAATCAGAATGCAAAAATGTAAAATATCTTATGAAATAGGAGCATTTTTACTAAATAATGTTTAACTACGCATGCGCAAGCTAAAAAAAAAAAAAAATACATAATTTAATAGTCAAAAATATTGAGCTACTTATATGAAAACCCCAAACAAATATCATGTAAATAAAAAAAAAAAAATGTGCAATACAGAATGAACAGAATTTTAGTTCCTCTTTCTCTCAAAGGGAAAAAAAAAAGAAAGAAAGATGATAGGGGTTTTTTATCAGCATTTATATACAATCAGTGAGCAGAACATTTGTATCAAAATTAAAATATGACTAAAACCTTTTACAGTTTAGATTTTATTTTGAGAGGAGCAGAATATCAATTCATTCTATCGCCGCCAACTTTTTGAATTTTCACGATATTTGTTTGGTATTTTCATATAAGTAACTCAATACTTTTGGCTATTAAATTACGCAAATGAAATTTCGTTAAAGCTTGCGTATGCGTAGTTAAAAATTATTTAGTAAAAATGATCATATTTCATACGATATTTTTACATTCTGAATGCCGTATACTGTGTATAAGTGTATAATGTAAGTATGCTAAGTTTCCTGAAATGACCTTGTACTGAGTCAATTACCCTACGCGTTATAATTAAGAAAGTGGTAAATATTTTTGGCAAATTTCTGAAGAAAGTGTTATATCTCCATGTGTATATATATATGTTGTGGTCTCATAAAAATTCATACAGATGATTAGGAAAAGCCTCATAATCACATTCTACAGTAAAAAAGCATTTCAAGCATTACTTTTTACAGGTTAATCCAAAACATTTTGATTTTTGTTTGATTTTTTACTGGTCTTCTTTTTCTCTTTTGGGACAAAACTTTTGCTGAAATAAATGAGGTATAACAGGTTCTTTATACTCCCAAAGTCTCAAGCTAATTCGTTAAGGATTTTTCTAGATATTTGACAAAAAGTTTAAATTCGAAAATGTCCAAATACTTATTGATAGATACACTGGTTCTCACAATTATAAGGACACCCGTTTTTCTATATTAACTAAACACTGAACACTATTATTTAAGCAAATATATTTTTTATTACTTTGAATTTCATTAATAAACTATTTTTAAAAAGTTTTATCGTTTTCTATCTTAAAAAACTTTAAATACGGTCAAAAAGATGATTTTTCAGGTGTTCACAATTATAAGGACAGCTCGAATCTTAGTAATTTTTTTTTCAGTTATTATTTAAATTAATATTTTATGGGGGTCTCTTTTTAGGGTGAAACAGTCAGACATTCTCTCTGGTATATATATGAAATATAAGCGATAAAAAGAAGTAAGAATTAATATTTTATATTTTAAATTATTGTTTTCATATTTTCAGGGTATTCTGTTTATACTTCAAAGTAATATTGCAAAATAAATTAAAGGAAATTTCATATTAGGCTGCAAGATTAAAAGCATAAAATATAATGAATGGGAATTTACAATCGCGATTATCATTTGAAAATAAACAAAGTAATCATTTAAGTATTTTGATATCTGGAAATAACCTATAAATAATATTTAATGAGCAGTAAAAAATATCTAGGCGCCGGAAAGATTCAATTTAAAAGAATAAAATATTTATGATTCTAAATTAAGGGTTGGTTTCTTAATGTCAAAATAAAGCAATAAATAATTGTTTTAATGACTTGGCGAATTGGCAACTTTGGCGGGTTAAGGCTCCAGACGGTCTGGGAAAAACGAAAGTACAGCCAATAAGATTTGTTATTATTAAAGGGATAGCCAATTAGAGAAAAGGGGATGGAATTAGAACTACGCCAAATTACACCAAAAATTACGGGTGTAAAACACAAAACTCGAAAAAATTAGAGAGCGTTTTTTAGAGATATTTGAACTACCATCGACTAGAAAGATTTAAAGAATATTCGTCGGCCGCGGGCCGACGGGCTCGCTCTGCGGCCCGTACGCCCGGTAACAGCGTCATACCATGAAACCCAATGTGATTCCGTGCCGCGATCCGAGACTGCAACATTAAAGTACTGCGACTGGATATAATATCCTCAATCTCCATCGCCTTCCAAGTCCCTACTCACTATAATTTAAATAAAGTGAAGTTCCATAAATCAAGTCTGTTTTCTTGAAGAGCCGCGACTGTGCAACCCCAGTACCCTAACCTTAACATTACATATATACACTTTTTTTTTTTTTTTTTTTAATATTCAGTTTCAATACCATTTCATACAGCATAGATGATATTCTGAATACATTTGAGCTATTTAAAATTGCTTTCCACTTGCATTCACTTTTTCTAATATGATAAGATAAGGTTTTTTCAACTTTTAGGCCACGGGAAAGACAATAATACATAAGTTCCTCTTTCTTCAAACTATTTCCTATTGCTCTAGAAGTAAAGCAAAAATTTAAGTCTTGTTGAAAAAAATATTATTACCTCCAAAATCTAACAAAAATCTGAGAATTCCACGTTTAAAATTTGCTGATATTCTCTTGATGGTTATAATAATAGAAAAAATTACGAAATTAACTTCTTGCCTTCAGTAGAAACAGCTCTCTAGAGCACCATAGATCCACTTTTAAAATGCCCGATTCATATCTGTCTTTAAAAAATCTGCTCTGTCTTTCACTATCTTCAGATCGTGCCAGTAACTGTTAAAACCATTTGGTTAATCAAGAATAAAATGTTTTTCATCCGAAAATGCAACATTTTACCATTTAATATTGTCTTTTTTCAACTTTAACACAGACGTTCTTTCCCCCATTAAATGCTTATTGATTATTACAGGTTTTTTATTCATTTTGACATATTATTAACTATTTTAAACATGCATAAATGTGGACCCCAACCTTTCGTTAAAAATTACGAGCAAATTCAGCAGCAGTCATTATGAGTAGAACAGTAAGAGGAATTATGAGTCTTCGATCTTTAAAACAACTCTGATTTTGCATCAGATCTCTCTCCTATCGAACCAGCAGTTCAACGTTTGATCACATTTCCTTCAGCAATTTTAGATCTTCGAATTTCATTAGAAATTCGGCGGATTGAAATTATCCTTCCACTTAAAAAACACATTTATCATACTTCACTACATGAACGTTCTTTTTTTCGAGGAATTATCAGTAATATCCGTCCAAGAAGAATTGAAAGCTTATATATGAATTAATCTAGCCCAGTAGTTAACAAATTCGCATGTCAACTGTAATTTATTCGCTAGTAAATTAAAGAAAATGAAAAAAATCTTGATTGTATACCTATAATTATGAACGTCTAAAAACGTGTAGAAAAAAATATTCTGCATTATTATTTATTAATTTTGTTTCATATTAAAAAAATTATAGCAGTTTTGGTTTTTAGAATACTAGATATATTAAGTGCACTTAGTATAATCTTGTTCACAATTATTTTTACATTAGCTATTTCAAAACATAAAGTGTCCTTATAAATATGAGGAGTGTAGTGTACTTGCGCAAAATAAATGCAATAAATAAATAATAAATAAATAATAAATAAATAAATGAAATAAACATTTATTTTTGATGTCATTTCAATGAATATGTATATGAATTAAAAAATGAAAGTTTTATGCAACATTCTTGTCCTTCAACTGATGGTAAGTAAAAAATTAATTCTGATATACTAATTTATACATAAACAAAAAATGTATTCCATTAATTTTCAAGAAAAATATCTAGAAAATTATGAAAGTTTGAATTTAATGAAGGCTAACTGTTTAGAGAATCAAAATATAATCATTTAGAGAGAATTTTGAAAGGGTCATGAATAAATTATAATGATGAATATTTGCATTATTATGTTTAGATTTCATTGAAATTACACAACATCAATATTCTTCTACTATTTACTTAGAAGGGTTAAAAACTTTCTTAGATGGCTTGATTTTATTTACGGTATTATGTCCACCCTCGAAAGACATTTGGAATAATACAAATTATTATTATTATTATTATTATTATTATTTTATTTATTTATTTTTTACACGAAGTAGGTTAGTGACAATTTATTTAAATATTTTCTTCTCATATTTGGCATTTCGGTTGTGAGTATTAGAATAGATCGCTTTACAATTCGCTATGTTTCAGATTGTTTGCACATTTCAAGTTATGTTTTATTTCTATAAACGTTCTTTGGATATATATATATATATATATATATATATATATATGTATATTTATTTATTTATTTATTTACGAGGTTAATGAATACATATTTGATATAAGAAATGTAAACACATATTTAATATAAGAACTGAAAACTACATATATATGTATATAGTTTTATATGTACAGTCTGTAACAAAAGTGTCCGATGACTAGCAAAAATTCCTATGTAAAAAAAGTACACTTCATACGGTTTTGTTAAATAAATCCTTATCAAATCGTATTCTTAGACTGACTAAGAACAGGATTCGACAAGGATTTATTTAACAAAACCGTATGAAGTGTACATTTTTTACATAGGAATTTTTGCTAGTGTTCGGACACTTTTGTTACCGACTGTATATGGTATATATTAGTACAAACTGTATTTCTACAAGAATTGCAAGATTTAGTTATTATGATTATATATATATGATAAATAAATTTGTGTTCATAAAAAAAAAAAAAAAAAAAAAAATCTGTAACGTTTTATTGATTTTTTTTTTTTTTTTTTTTTTTTTTTTTTAACAGTTCACTAATTTAATCGACAACATTGGTCTCCGAAAAAAAAAAAAAAAACCTCTTTAATTTTAACAAAGGAAGTTTCAACCTTTTCGATATTATCGATAATCTTTACAGAAAACATGTGTGGTATAAAATTAAAGTACTTTTTCTAAATATATATATATATTGTATATGGTTTGTGCAATTATATCATAATAAAAACACTTAATGAAATACCAAGTAAGTTTATTGTTATTGTTTGCTGTAAACACAAATTCATTAAATAATACTAACTGCTAGATGATTAAAATATAGATATATATATATATACGTATAAGGAATCATTACGGAGATCACATATATTTATATAAATTATATAAAAATGCCTTTTTACTTTCTTCTATAAACGTAGGAAGAGAGCATTGTATTCGGGAAAAAAATCTGATTACAGGTTTTCTATGAATTTACACGGTTTGAGATGTCCCGAATCCGTTTTGTTCTTTTAAAAAAAATGCCTGTCCTTGTGGTACCAACATTTCGTGGATGCTGTATCTCATGAACCAATGGATGGAATTAAAGAAAATATTTGATTTGGCCTCGACTTAAATTTATATTGGTACTGATTAGGTTTTGGGATAAATCGCCTAACAAGGAGCACTGTTATGCTATGCTCAATTTCATCCAATTAAGGGAAGACTATGAGTTTCTATAGTGTATAAGTGAACAAATTGTATGAGGGCCATGATGAAAAATTACGTTGATTCAATTTGGGTGCATACCGGCTGACAGATAGCGCCAGTTTACATATAAATTCACTACACTTGATATTTCGAATGGATATTAAAAAAACCATTGTGGTTCAATTTGGATGCATTTTAGATGGCAAGTGGATTTGCTATGCTGTAGTCTGTTTACGGGAAAGCTATATCACATCTTTAATGATACGTAAATGCACTAAACTTGGTCTTTGATATATATATTAGGAAAAATTATGCTTATTTAATTTGGGAGTATATCAGCCACAAGTGACAGTGCTATCATTCTCTGAGATTTTTCAAATGGCTATATCTCAGCATCTATAGCTAAAAATTGTACCAATCTGCATATATAAAATTTTAATCGTGAAAAAATGTGATAGTTAAATTTTATAACTGCTAACCGCTAACTGTCACTGTTATATAGAATGATAGAGAAGAAAACTTTGTAATGGCCATAGAATACCAGTTTCTTTACGTCACTAAAGGGGATGATAAATAAATAAATAAATAAATAAAAGATGCAGTTAAAAATAAGCCATAAAAAAGGTAACATATTAAAAAAAAATAATAATAATAAATAAATAAATAAAAATCTTCATTAAGTTATACAATTGTTAAGGCATTTTGTAGAGTTTCGTGAGGCTTTTTGTTCTGTATTTGGAGAGCTTAATGGTATTAGGGAAAATTCGTGATTTAAAAAAGCTTCACTAAAATTTTGAGGTGAGCAAATTCTGAGATGTTGTGTTCATTACAGCTTGAATTTTATTCTTGTTTACATGCAATTAATCCCAATGGAAAAATCTTTTTTGGCTTATATAAAACTGCTTCATTACTCACAATTAGAAAATACATTTGCCTCGCAATAACATTAACCCTTTCAATTTATTTTTGATTGATGAAATAGCTGTGTGACTGAAAGTTTATCTTCGTCAAAACTATGTTGTAAAATGATTTCATAATATTTTTTGATTCAGAAGTATTTGAAAAAATTCTTTTAGTAGTAAACAACAACATAATTGCACTTAAAATTGTGTTTTTTGCCTTCCTCAGCGGCTGATGTGGAGAATTTCGCAAAATCCCCTTAAAGTGCATGTTACGTACACATAATCAACACACACATCAAAACTTGTCATCTTGAAACAATTTGGAGCAGAGTTAAATTCGAAAACACGCGTTTTTCGCCCCCTCCGCCCCCAAGGGGGAAAGCAGAGAATTTCACAAAATCTCGTCAGAGTGCATGTCACACACTAAAAAATCATCGTACTAAGATACATGTTATGCTAATTTTTGTGACCCCTGCCTCCAAAGATGCAAGGTATCGATTTCCAAAATCCTTTTATAGTGCGTGTTAAGTACACATAACAAACCCATACACAAAAAACCGGGTTACGCTTGGACATGTACTTTTTGCTCCCTCCCTGCTCCAAAGTGAGAAAGGGGATTTTACAAAGTTCCTTTATAATATGTGTTTGTACACATAACCAACCCTCACAATAAAAAAAATTGCCTTTCTGAGATGATTTTCAGCAGGGTTACGCTTGGAAGCGTGTTTTTCGCCCTCCTACCCAAAAGAGGGGGGGGGGGTTATATCGTGAAATCCCATCACAATGGGTGATCAGCAACTAGCTCGACTATTTTCTTATATCAAGCAGGTGTTGTTTTGATGGCCCTAACCAGCCGTCTCACTAAAATTCTTGATCGCAGATCCCCTGGATTCCCCAGGAGAAATCTAACGAAAAAAAGTTTCTCGAATTTGTTCCTCGTAACCATCCTCCCACCCTAAATTGAAAATCGATTAAAAAGGGATGAAAATATCTTCCAGAAGGCGCACAGCCGTTAATCGAAGCAAGTTGATTTGGTTAATTGTACAAAATTACTGATAAAATGACGAAAAAAAAGATCTACAAAATCAGTCAACAAAATATATTCGTAAGAAAAAAGTTTTTATTTTATTTCTTAAAGACATCTGTAATTTTCAGCAGAAATGAAATAAAATTTTATTTTTTCACTTATGTTTTCAGACGTTTGATAGTATCATAACTGTAATTTTGAGTTGTTTAAGCCAATGATTGCCCTCTTGAAAAAAAAATCTTACTTTTATTATTCTTTCTTCCTTAAAAACTTGCAAATCAACGCTTCATAATATTTATCTTAATTTCCAGTTTATTGCTCAGAAGAAAGGAAAAAAGGACTGAGATTATAAAGAAATTGAAATACATATTTATGCGAATTAATTTGAAAATTTTAGTATATTATAATATCCATTTCACACAACTTCTGCTATAAACTTCCAATTTCCTTAAACTTGCTTATAAAATATAAAGCAAATTTTATTTACCTAACTTTATATTATAAGTCAATTATAAATTATTCTACTTACTAAAGAAAAGTATTTTGATAGTTGACAGTTTCTTTGAAAGAACCTCTAAAATCCTCTTCTATTAAGACAGAAAATATCCATGCTATAAGCTTTTCTTGAAATCTAAATTTTCTAAGTTTCGTAGTTATTAAGAACTATTCATGAACTTTAGAGATTATTAAGACAAACTGAGGCTGATTTCAAATGTCACCGACATCTGTAAAATGGCTTTAAAAACAACTTTTCGCTTTCCAGATGACGGCAAGTCTCAGATCTTGATTAAAAAAAGGATCAACTTGTTTTCTCCAAAGTTTGCTTATCTCGGATTTTAAAAACAGAAAAGAATGATCAGCTAAGAAATAATAAAAAATGAAAAACTGGAGCACACGTGGCGTATAAGGGCAGGATTAAATGCGTGTGGATATACCGGGTGATCCAAAAGTCAGGACAAACTTTAAAAATGAATAATTCGAAAACGAATCAAGATACAAAGATACGGTTTTCACCAAACGGATGAAAAAGAAACCGGGTTTTGTGTGGCAACAACAACAACAAAAAAAATAGTTCTGTTGGCGACCAACAGATGGCGCTATAGTGTTTTATTTCACCAAAAGATGATTTACAAATGAAAAAAGTGTTGATAACTTACAAGTCAGCTTAATTACAGTTAATTAGCACTACTACAATAACTGCTCAATGTGCTGTCCATCATTCAGAAGTACAGCTGTGAGACGATTCACCACACCGTTCACAGGATTTAGTAGCATTTCTTGCGTTATGGCAGACACATTTTGGCGGATGTCATATTTCAGTGCTGCTAGTCATTCTGGTTGGTCGCGGTACACTTTTGACTTCAAGAATCCCCACAGCCAAAAGTCACAGGGTGTCAGATCGGGAGATCTTGGAGGCCATGCGTGATTAAAGTAGCGGCTGAAAATGCGATATTTCGATGCATGTAAGCTTCGACAACCATTAACTTCCGCAGTTGCTCCTTTTTATATCGTTTCTTGCTTTGCATAATCCTACATCAGAAATCCGACAGCGCCATCTGTTGATCACCAACAGAACTATTTCTTTTTTTTTTTTCGTTGCCACACAAAACCCGGCTTCTTTTCCATCCGTTTGGTGCAAACCGAATCTTTGTATCTTGATTCGTTTTCGAATTATTCTTTTTTAAGTTTGTCCTGACTTTTGGATCACCCGGTATATAACCAGAGATTTAAAAGACTCACGTATTCCTAGTGGTAACAAAATAGGTAAAACTTAAAATAAAAAGACTCATATATCCCTAGTGGTAACAAATTAAGTTAAACTTTATTAAAATAATTTTCAGTGAAAAACATATTATATTACATTATGCACTTTGTTAAATACATTACATGAGTCATTGCTGCTAATTCTTCCGATATTTTAACACCACTATTATAAAATACTTATCTTTGTCTTATTAAATTGCAGAATTTTAGTCTTTAAATAAAGCATAGCTGCAAACCGTTCCGATTTTTGGATAACGGTTTTTTATTTATTTATTATTTATATTTAACTTTTTTTATAAGTTATTCTAACAGTTTTCTATAATAAATAAGATAGAATTCACTATCTACCATTCTATCTATATATATATATACACTAAGCGACAAAAAAAAAAAAAAAAAAAAAAAAAAGCCGCACTTGGATATTTTCCTTTTTACCTTCTACAACCGCCAATTTTATCGTAAACAAATTTTCGAACAGATTGATTTATGTTATCCACCATGTGCACTTTAGCACTGAGCCCAGTGTTAAAAACAGAATGCAATTGTCAGAAAAACTGTAATTTTAGAAACTATTTCAAAAATGGTAAGCATAAGGCAGTTAACGATGTCACAAAAAGTATTAATTTTCGAATGAAAATCAAAAAATATTTTAATACGTGAGACGGCAAAATAATTAAATGTTAACGAAATATTGGTAAAATGGTTTTTAGCAAAATATGAAATGTTTTGGCCGTTTAAACTGGAAATTTAGCTTTAGGCGGCCACGTTGCTCATTCGAGCAAGATAACCGAAAGCAAATGTTTAAAAAATCGATTTGTGTCCTGTTCAGAACTTAAAAAAGATTAAAAAAAAGTGTATAGAAAAATACTTTCTTCAAAAATAGTCGGGAAGCAGTTGAACAAGCCAGGTTAAAACCAGAAGATCTGAAAAAAAAAAAAAAAAAAGGCCATTATTAAGGACAAATATGAAAAAAAAAAAAAAAGACATCAGTTGACCAAAAATTAAAAAAAAAAAAAAAAAAAAAAAAAAAAAAACAGCAGTTAATTATCGGGCTGAACTGAGTTTCTCTGATGAGTCAAGTTCAATTTATTTCGAGTTGATGAAAAAAACTACTAGGACGGTAAAAATGGGACTGACTTAATGAAAACTGCTCTCTTAAAACAGTGACATTCTCAGTACATTATGGTACGGAGGTGGATACTTTTTCAAAGAATCAGACACATTTTCATGCTTTTTGAATCAAATTGTTAAAATTACCTATCCATTCCCATGAGCACCTATAATTCTGTAAGTAATAATATCTTATTTCACTCAAAGTGAAATCCCACACAGAATATCCTAGAATTTCTTCTTTAATAGACTTGGAAACAGTCCTATTCTCAATTCGCTCGAAAATGTTCAGTCATAAAAAGACATGAAGAGAGAGAGGCGGATTCGAAATTTGCAGCCTACAACTTTGCAAGAACTAGAAAAATTATTTACAATAGTTAGCACAGTGAAATTTTTTAGATTTATATCAAAAAACGGTATAATACTATGCCACTGTGCCTTAAAGCAGTAATGCCATATAAAGGTGAAATTACCCAATGCAGAATACATATTTTTATTAAAAAATTGCTTAGATCTAACAAATAAATTGCTTTATTTCATAAAAATATATCTTGTTTATTTCATATAATAAATCATAATAGAATACAAAGTGCATGGTTATTGCATTATGTTTAAAAGAAAGTATTATGTAGATTTTTATAAAGTATTTCGCAGAGTGCAATAAAGCGAATTATTAAATCGAAAATCTACATAGGTATCATTTCATCCCTTTGGTGTTATGCAAACATGACAATTTTATTTGTTTCAACCATTAATTTCAAAGTTATTACAAATAAAAAAGGTTAAGTCATTTTTTTCTGCAGTTCGCTTTTTTTTTTTTTTTTTTTTTTTTTTGTCGCTTAGTGTATATATATATATATATATATATATATATATATATAATACCGGTCTCGGTGCTGGTGTTGGCATTAGGGTTAAGGTCAATTCACTGCACTTAGACTGGGGTGAATGCCTTCAAGGGGTCCTAGACCGTATTTATAAAAGTTTTGGAAAAAACATGGAAAACTCCGAACGGCTAGGCCAAGGAGCGCGACCTGAGACCGAACTTGGCACTTCACGTCTATTAGCTTTGAGAGCAGAACCTGTTAAATAATAATAATAATAATAATAATAGCGATATCGTAATGGTTGACAGCTATGATAAAGATTTTTTTTAAGAAATAGGGGTATGAAAAAAATCGGAAGAACTGGCAGCTATGCATCAATTTATATCTACAATGAGTCAACATTTTTCAAATGAGAAAAAAAAGTAAAAGATGTTTTTTAGTACACTGAATATTTGCTTGTGTGGACCGTAGAAAAAGAAAGAAAAGAAAAACTATGGAGGGGATAACATTGTACTGCATGTAGTTCAAGTGATTTAGCATGATAAATCATTTTTATCTTGAAATAATAATAATAATAATAATAATAATAAAGAATGAATGAAAGAAACCGAAGCCTAGTTTTGTTTTCTAAGTAATTATTTATAAAATATTGTACACAACGGGCTTTAATGTAGCACGTCTGGATTTTTTCATATATATATATATATATATATATATATTTATGTGCATTTGTCTATTTATCTATATAAAGACATGTGGTAATTGTGTTGCGTTCCTTCCAAAGGTTACTATATTTATTTCTCAAAATTTCTTTCATACGTTATTTTTTATTTAATTTTTTTAATACTTCTTTTTTAACTTGATGCGACAGAAAAGGAATATATATATATATATATATATATGAAGTATCCTGTTTCTCTCCCCTTACTTGGCTTTCCCATGACTCAGAACCCTAGCTATTTGATTTCTCTTTGCCGTTCCTGAAATCCAAGGCAGTTTAGTTTCTGTTTGCTGATAATGTGACGGAGCGCCAGCGCTTGAGAGGAAATACGTGCTCATGACGTGAATGACGTCCTTCCGGAACGCGCGCCTGCTAAGAGAGCGCTGAAGGAACGACATTCAGTTTTCGACGGGATGTTCAGACGGAACGTAATGACTGTATTCGATGACTTGTTTTCTTTTGAGTTTTCGACGAAGCGTGCACACTAGACGGGTGCAACTACTTCGACGGACATTACCAAAGTAACATTCGATAATGCTTATTAGCATTCCTGTATATATGTAAACTACAATTTAATCTTTTATTAAATTTATAATTAGTAAATAAGTATTAGTTTTTGTTTAACGCCTACAAAAGTGTGCCATCCCACAAGTTCAGAAGTGGGATCAAGAATAAAATCTACGGGATCAAGAATAAAATCTACGGGATAAAGAATAAAATCTACTGGATAAAGAATAAAATCTACTGGATAAAGAATAAAATCTACTGGATAAAGAATAAAATCTACTTCATGAACGGATAGAACGCGAATTTTAATTTTAATTTAAATTTTGGATAGAACGCGAATTTTAAGATAAAGAAAGTGTGATTGAACGTTAATTTTTAGTTTAATTTAACTTAAAATTTGATTGAACAAACTATAAACTTTTTTTGCGAACTGTATTCCTAAAAATGATGATGCGTCTGGACTGATAAAAATAAGTTTATAAACTGAACTGTGTTTAAAATATAAACTGTATAAACATTTGTCGAACTGAACTTTTTTATTCTTAAACCATGATTCAACTAGTTGTGTGTGTTTTTACAAATGAGTGCCGACTACAACTGTGTGTGATAATACTTCGTGATCAACAGAAATGTTTACACCTGTGAAATCAGCTTAAACTTAAGCAACGAAGGATCTGCGAATTCTGTGATATAACCACGGATCAACGAGGGTTTTAAGGATTAAAAACAACAGCTGTTTCGGCTCTACAAAGGTACGTACACTTTATCTTCTTATAAAATGGTATCTCTAGGGGATATTCCTAAAATTGGCAATGCACTGAAGATAGAGAACTATAATAAAATTAAAATTCTGCATCGGTTTTTATTCGATGAGATCGGCGATCGTAAGAACAGATGCAGAATAAGAAAGTTTCAAGGATTCACTTTCGCTATAGGCGACGAAAAATACCTTGAAAAGCAAAAAATAATTGATAAAAATTTTTCATTAAATGAACTAATTACTATTTGTAATATTTTAAATGTCCCTTTTGATGGGAATAAAAACGAGTTGAGAGATCGACTATTGTTAAGCTTGTGTGATACGGAATTACTGAAACAAAGTTCAGAAAATAATTCGGAAGAGGAAGATTCGGAAAACGAATCGAACAGTGAATCCGAAAGTAGTGGCGATAATGATATTGAAAAAACTGACTCCTCTGTGCAATGCCATATCAGCAAAAATAAGTGCTATGATTATTATAATGATGGTAACAATGTTATTGATGATTATAATAAGGGTAAAAAAAGTATAAATTATAGTAATAATGTGTATAATGGATCACTTGGTGCAATTTCTTTCAATGATTTTGAAAATTCTATGTCAAAATTTAGCGGCGAGCCACATGACAATATCATCGATTGGTTTAACGAATTTGAGGAAATAGCTGAAATGTTTAATCTAAACGAATTACAAAAAATAATTTTCTGTAAAAGGTCTTTGAGCGGAAATGCTCTGTTATTTGTAAAATCCGAAAAAGGATTACTAAATTATAAAAAGTTAAAAAATGCATTAATCGAAGAATTCAAGATCGAAATAAATTCTGCTTCCTTACACGAAATTTTGTGTAAAAAGAAAATGAAGCCAAATGAAACAGTTATAGAGTATTTCTTTAAAATGCGCGAACTAGCAAAAAACGGGCACATTGAAGATGCCGCGTTAATGCATTACGTGATCCAAGGAATAAATGACAAAAGTGAAAACAAACTAATTCTTTATGGTGCAAAAAATATTCGTGAATTTAAAGATAAAATTAAGTTATATGAAATATATAAAAAAGATAATGAGAAAAATAAATTCAGATTTAATAAAGTAGATTATAATGCAAAATTGAAAACTGTACAACATAATGTATATGAAAAATTTAGTCCTAGAAATGAAATAAATAATAAATTGTGTTATAATTGTGGTGAAAAAAATCACTTATCTAGAGATTGCCCTCATAAGGCCAAAGGCCTAAAGTGTTTTACGTGCAAGCAGTACGGGCATAAAAGTTCGGAGTGTCCAGGTTCAAAACCAGAAGTTAATGCACTGTGTATTAATGTAAATCAAAATATGAGTAAAATTATACAAGTAAATGATGTAAATTTTATTGGAATTATTGATACAGGAAGTGAAGCAACATTGTTGCGTAAAAGTTCTTTTGACAAATTAAATGTAAAAAAATTAAATACTATGAGTACCACTTTGAAGGGTATCGGGAAAAGTTCCGTAAAGCCGTTAGGCTCATTTGATGTAGATTTGAAAGTTGATAATTTTGAAAGTAAAACTAATGTGTATGTTGTAAACAATGATGTAATACCATATGACGTAATCATCGGGTTGAATGTACTGATGGTGGGTGAGACGATAATAAATGAAAATGGTATTTTTATGAAAAACAAATCTAGTTCCCTCGAGGTAAATTTAGTAACAGTTCTTCCAATAGATAAATATCAAAATGAAGTTAAAACAAATATTGCTGTTGACGCCCCCATTAACATTGAAAGTAAAATTTCTGAGAAATCCCCAGAAATAAATAAAACATTAAATAGTGTTGAAAAGTGTAAAAACAAAACCCCTCAAGCTGTTATGTTCAAAAAATCATTAGAATCTTCCAAAAAAGATGTAAGTGAAAGTAATGACGATGACGAAAGTGATGACGGTAAGAAAATGGTTTTAAAGGACGATAATAGTGAAGATGATGACAGTGAGGAAGAGGTGGAGCCTCAACGAAAGAAACAAAATCAGATGAACATTTCCCAAATGAAATCGCCAAATCCAGAAAACACTTACTCGAAGAAAGATGAAAAACAATTCCTACTTAGAAAAATTTCACAGTTAGCCGAAGAGTTGAAAAAGTTAAAAGAAAAAGTTGACGAAAATTCCAAACTCCTTAAAAGGAAGAAATCCAGAAAAAAGCCATCGACGATAGATTCCATCGAGTGTAAAAGACAGAATATGCCTAAAGAAGAGACTGCCAGTGTCAATTTAGGAAAGTTGTTCATTCCATCACTTCCACTGAAAACCACGATTGGTGAAATAGCCATATTATTTCCTAAAGCTGTGCAAATAAAATTAGAAGTTTTCCCTGCATATAAGACTGCTATCATAGACTTTTTGACCGAACGTGATGCTACAGAAGCATTAAAAAACATTAAAACTGGAAATGATCAATTAGAGGTTCTCGAACTCGAGTCCCAAGATAACTTCGAGTCCCAAGATAACTTTGAACCCCAAAGTAAAGATTTAAGTACACATGATAAAAAACAACTTTCTATAGTCAGAAAGAAAAATAGATTGAAATGCAAGTTGAGTAGACATCCACCAAAAACTCATGCCATGGGCGGCCAAGTTGCCGTAAACGCAAAATTGACTTCCTTTTGTAACTTTATAACAGCAAAAATGGAAAATGATAATATTGAAAATATTGATAAAAAATATAGAAATGGATGCCATGAAGGTTCCTATTACACATCTGCAAAAGCTGAATTCCTCAAATGGGGAATAACGTAAAAACAAAAATTTTTGAAGATTTGTAAAAATTTGTAAATATTTATGTTATTATTTTGTGTTGCTTTTGTTTGTTTTTTTTTTGTTTGTATCTTTTCAGTGTGATCGACTGGAGGTCCAGTCGAGGAAGGATGGCCGAGTGAAGTATCCTGTTTCTCTCCCCTTACTTGGCTTTCCCATGACTCAGAACCCTAGCTATTTGATTTCTCTTTGCCGTTCCTGAAATCCAAGGCAGTTTAGTTTCTGTTTGCTGATAATGTGACGGAGCGCCAGCGCTTGAGAGGAAATACGTGCTCATGACGTGAATGACGTCCTTCCGGAACGCGCGCCTGCTAAGAGAGCGCTGAAGGAACGACATTCAGTTTTCGACGGGATGTTCAGACGGAACGTAATGACTGTATTCGATGACTTGTTTTCTTTTGAGTTTTCGACGAAGCGTGCACACTAGACGGGTGCAACTACTTCGACGGACATTACCAAAGTAACATTCGATAATGCTTATTAGCATTCCTGTATATATGTAAACTACAATTTAATCTTTTATTAAATTTATAATTAGTAAATAAGTATTAGTTTTTGTTTAACGCCTACAAAAGTGTGCCATCCCACATATATATATATATTTCAGATTGTCTAAATATACAAAAAGCGTTTTTATTTATTTTTTATTTATTTATTTTTTTTAATTTCTTTATTTTAAGCCATGAAGTTGCGTTCCTTAGGAACGGTTACCGTATTATTTTCTAAAATTTCTTTTGCATGTCTTCGCTCAATTTTATTTTAATAACTGTATCCTGGAGGTAAAGGACATCATGTTCATTTTTTATGCGAAAAGAGTTAGCCCCAAAATGCATTATTAGAAATAATATTTTCATTTAGTACATTTTATTATTAATATTGTGTTTAAGTATCATAAAGCGATTACTGATAGTTGCGAAGAAAAATACAAAAAGTAACATAAAGTAAAAAAAAATAATAAAAAATGTTGCTCTCTGAAAAATTACATTTTTGGACTTTACCTCCGGGATACAGACATATTTCTTTTAACTTTTTTAATATTTTTTTAATTTGTTTTAAAATTTGTTTTTAATATTTTTTTAACTTATTGCCAAAAAAATGAAAATTTTTTTTAAGTGGTCTATTTTGTCTGGAAGCAATAGATCTGTCGTCCTTAACAAAAAAAAAAAAAAAAAAAAAAAAAAAGCGTAAATGTGGGCTAGGACCCCTTAGAAAGCCCCCCCACACACACACACGGAAGGTATTCCACCTATAGGCCTAGGACCCTAGCGTAGTCAATCGGCCTTGAAGCCTGCAATTAAACAACAACCAACCTTTAAATAAATAAAAAAAAAAAAAAATGTTTGAAAATAATTTTTTTATTTACTTTTGGTATGTCTTTTTCTTCTTTTTCTTCTTTTCCTGACTTTCTTTCTTTCTTTTACTTTTCTTTGTTCTTGTTCTTCCTCTTTATTTATTTTTTTTTTTTTCTTTGTTTAAAAAAACGAAGTTTGATTCTGAAAGTAGGTCATTTTCATTATATGTCATTATATAATCAGTTAATTCTTAGAATAAAAAATGTATAAAATAAATGCAGCAACAGAGTTTCTAAAAATAGACTCCTAAAGATTTTGCAAACGGCTGAAGGGATTTTGAATATCTTCACTATGAAAACAAAACCTCGTTATTGATTTTTTTATAAATATGTTTTAATATAAACAATTACTTAATTTTGTACATAATATAACATAAGAAATTTTACAAACTTCAACTTTTATTTTAGTTTTAAATTGAAAATAATTCAGCGAGAAAAAACAAACAAACAAAATAAATAAATAAATAAAAGCATCAAAGTTAAATTAAAAACTGAATATTTTCTAAGAAAACTGCAGCCAAGAGGGTTTTAATTATATATATATATATATATTTATTTATATTTAAGCGTGTTTGCTTTATTTTATTTTATTTCATTTATTTATTTTTAAACTAACAGTTAATGGTCCTCTTCTTTTTTCTTATTCCTCTCTCTGAAGGGCTTTCTTTACAAGGGAAAATATTCTGCAATTTGTGGTCTGTCTATGAAATGCTAAAAGTAGAGAGTAATGAATATTACGCTATCTCCAAACCGGTCATTCTTTAATTGCGTAGACATTAATCAAAGCTTCAGAGGTAGTTTTCTTCTGCAACGTCTGCAATTTATTGCTAGATATTATATTAGTATATATAATAAGTATATATAATAAGTACATATAATTTTATAATAAAGAGATCGGAGTTCAAAAAACAAAAAATAATAATAAACTGCTTTATTAGTTAAATTAGACGTTAACATACACGCAATTTAATTGAGATTCTTGATACTAAAACTTTGAATTAGCTTTTTAGTTAAAATAAATTGTAAAATTTATTAAGTGACCTTACTTACTAAAATATCTTTTTAAGTTAAAAAAAAAAAAAAAAAAAAAAAAAAAAAAAAAAAAAGCAGCTGTAATCATGTATTTAATTAGAAGTTGAAAGACACTTCAAAGAACTAGTCTTGAAAAGTGATATATAAAAACTTTCTGTGTAAGCACCATAAATTAAAAATAAATAAATAAATAAAACCTCACAACAACTGTTTTAGGTCGAAATAATAGCACGACCCTTCGTCAGGCAAACTAAGTAGGCACAAACAATAATATTATTTAGGCAAGAGTTTGTTTCAATTTATTCTGTTTACTTACAAAGATTTTATTTATTACATATGCAAAACAACAACAAAGAAAAAAAAAATGTTTTGTTGAAGCAACAAAAATGTTGTTAAAGCAACTAAATTATTATTATTGTTATTTGCAGTTTTTGTTGATGTAACAACAACAAGCATTTTGTTACCAGAATCGGAAGGAGCACATCGCTCACTCATTGGCTGTTTAAAGAGAGATATATAATGTAGATTATCGGACTATCCAGTGACAGTGACTCTTCTCTAATCTTTTGTTGTTAAAATGACAAAATAAATCGACAAAATGAATTATCAGAATAAATTTGTTTTTCCCGTCAAAGCAATTTTCCGGTGTATTTGGTTATTAAAAGAAATTAAATTTGCGTGAACAATGTTGGGATTCTTTTTAATGGCCATATATAAAGGCTAACCTCTTATTTCATGATTCTTTTAAAAGACAAAAATAGGGTGTTAACATTTCGCTTCTCTTTCTAAAATCTCTCTTGCAAATTTCTTAACACGTAAGACAATATTTTCAAAAGAACCGATAAAAATCATTTTTCAGAATTATGATTTTGTATGTTTCATAATCGGAAAATATAATTTTTCATTAAATTAAAAAGATTGGTAAAAATGTTTTAAAAACGACAAAAAAGGTGTTTAAAAAAAATTAAACACGTTTAAATACAACAATTTATTAGAAACATACAATATTTTTAAATAATGAGGGGGGAAAAATGCTTAACTAGCTTATCTTTCACCAGTATACAACAAAAGTATATTTTAAGTTTTTTAAACCGGAAATATATATACGTCACAATAGAATCTCAAAATCAGCAGGAATTGAACTTGCTTCGTGTCTATTTTTTAACCTTTAAAAAAATATTTTATGTTTCAAATAAACTCTCTGTATTTTTAAATTGTTTGTTTTTTAGAAAGAAAGAAAGAAACAAACAAACAAAAAAAAAAAGCAGCACTTGGCTCCTAGGTGTGGGCATGAAATCCTCCGTGGAAGAACCTAGCCCGTACTTACCCGAGTCTCGGAGAAAAAGTTGGCTGTATATACAAAAAGGAAAGTTGATTAATGACAAATGATTAAGTTGTTGAGAATTATCCATTTAGAGTTTAGGGACCTAATAAAATTTGCGTAAATTATTAAAGAAAAAACACACGTCAAATACAGAAAAGATACACTTCAAAAAAAATTTCTAAAATAGGTAAAAATTTCTAAGATATTTGAGTAAAGCAAGGTTCCAAATTGGAAAGTTCTGTTTATAACCCAAAATTGACTAAGAACAAGATTCGACAAGGATTTATTTAACAAAACTGTATTAAGTGCACTTTTTTTTATATAGGAATTTTTGCTAGTGTTCGGACACTTTTGTTACCGACTGTACATACACATACAAGATTCCTGCTGTCCTTAAAATTGCATACAACTAATTTTAAATAGAAATTTTTGTCATAAAATGAAAGTGTGTTTCAAGAAGAATTTTATTAAGAATAGGTATAGGACAATTCTTGAAAAAAGCGGGTTTGTGGAAACCCTAATATATCATTTAAATTTTCGAAATCCACCTTTCCTTAATGGGTCGCATACGATCAGGGGACTGTGGGTTGGCCACCACTGCGATAGATGATGCTCTTCTAATAAGAAAACTGCAAAAAACACATGACTATTAAAAAGAAACAAAGCCACAAAAAAAAAAAAAAAAAAAAAAAGCGGTGAAATTATTTACAGCGCTAAAATCATTTCCCTCTATCTTCTTCTCAAAACTTTCCTATTAAGCTGCCAAAAACTGCCGTGTTGAAACAGACAAAATGTTATCAAGGTTGGCCCCCTTTTATTTCTTTATATCCGTAAAAATAAATAAATTAATTATATTAAAATATTAAAATAAAAACCTGATAGCCGATTTTAGCGATCCTCATTTTCTAAGTAACATGTACCGCGTAAATTTGTATAGGAAAATATAAAAGAAAGTTTTATGATGACCGTAACATACTAGTTATATTTCTAGTATACAGAATTATTAATCTTGTTATCATTTTATGCAAATGTTTATGGAAATTTATTCCTATTTATAACTCAAATAAGTTCATTTCGAAAGCCCTTCCTACCTTTTCGATTGGTTCAATCCATATAAATTCATAGAGTGAATGTGCTCGACTAATTTTTATTTCCTGTGAAATCTGTGCCCCTTATAGACACATGTGTGGGATGTTTAAAGCAATTTTTATTTTTTCTCTAGTATCGACCTTTAATTTTATCGAAGTCACCAAAAGTCATTATCGTGTTTAAAAATGGGATTATTAGACCTTTATATTTTGATCTCTTAAAATCTCTTTGAGTTAAATTCTCTTTGAGTTAAATTTATGAGAGTTAATTTTAAATATTATTATTGAAGTATATAAGGTAAAGGTGCCACATGCTTAGTTATGCTGCTGTAACTTAATAACTCAAATTATTATAGTAGATCAAAGTTCAAGGTCAAACGTAATATTTTTATAAATTTCTACTGGGAATAACTGTTCTAAGGGACAAAAACCATAAAATGAAATATCACAAAAATTAATCTCTGGAATCCCATTAATGATAAGAATTTAATTGTAATTGTGTGGTTTTTAACCCTTCACAGCTTACAGCCCTCCGAAATGTCAGAAAAATGACATTGTAAATCCCCCATAAAACGAAAGGGGGTGAAATTAAAAATGTATATATATATATATTCCAATTTATTTATCAATTAAAGTATTATGTATACTGTGTGTATCGTTTAGTGGTTTTGAGTTTTAAAAAAGGTACTTAAATAATGCTTATATATTTATTTAAAAAAAATCAGTAAACATTTTAAATATTTTATCATACTTTTATAAAAAGTAATTTTGTATTATTGTAAAGCACATTTTAATAAGCAAAAATTATTCTGCGATTATTTAATTCAATGCTTAATTTTCTACTTTGATGTACATTAATTAGCCGAATTACATAATTTTAAACAACTGCACACACACACACACATATATTAGGTCTTTGCATAAATTCGTGTGGTTTTTTATTGCTTCATTTCATAAAAATACATCAAATCAAATGACAATTTTTAATCAAAATACTCTCCATTATTTTCTACAACCTTTGCCCATTTTTCGGGTAACAAATGTATACCACGGCGATAGAAGCTCTCGTCTTTGGAGGCAATAAACTGATTCGCACGGTCTTTTGCAACGGCCTAATATATATATATATATATATATATATACTAGCTGACCCGACAAACGTTGTTTTGTCATATAAATTATTTCTAGAGAATATTTTGCTAGAAAAAAATAACTAACTTATTGTAAGTGTGTAAGGATATGGTATATAAGTGGAAGATGTATGGAGCGCTGTGAACGGTGAAAGAATATAAAAATAGCAAAACACCAATCATTTATTTTTTTAATTTATTAAAATTGATTCTTTAAAATTATATACATATTGCTATTTATAACAATATTACTAAAAAACAATATCAATCCCTTAATGCAACAGAGTGTACAATATTTTTTGTTATCCCATCTTTCGCCAATACAAACAAACTGGATGGTTTGCCCACTCGAGAGCCACGTATAATTAATTGTCCGTGTGAAAAACATGATGTGCTCAAATCTAAGCCACAGACAGACATCGTTTGGCCCTGAGACTTATTGATAGTCATTGCAAATGCCAATCTAATTGGAAATTGAGGGCGTTTAAATTGAATTGGCACATCTGTGGTTATAATAGGGATTCGCAGTAGTAATATATTTTCACCTCGGAATTTGTCATTTAAAATGATGGCTTCGATAACATTTTTCATTAATTTTTTATGACTAATCGCGTGCCGTTGCACAACCGTGGTGGGTTCAAATTACGAAGCAAAATAACCGGAGATCCAACCTTCAGTTGTAAAATATGCGGTGACATGCCTGGTAAATCCAATGAGTTTAAAAACTTTGTTGGATAATTTACAGCTTCGGTGGCATTTCAAACTGTATCATTAGATTTGCGTGACACCAAGTCTCCTGGTAACAAATGTTGTATCCTGAGATTCAATTCGTTGGCGTCCACATTTTTTGCTGCTAAAATTGCTCTCTGCCAGCCACTCATGATTTGTGTATCGTCTGCGTACATCGGGAAATATCTGGTCAATAAGAGCATCTTGAGAATCAATGATTGAGCAGAAATCGGTCGGTAATTTTATGCATCCAGTTTCATCTGTAGTAACCTTTCCATCGCCGATACCTAACAATTGGTTTGAGAATGTTTCAGCGGATGGATCTTGAAGCTTTTGAATGCACAAATTTACTTTCAGTTGTACTTTTTCAACATTACGCCACATTGACGATGATTTTAAGCACGCGTTGATCTCATCAGCGTATGTTGAACGCGGAATAACGGGAAGTGCTTGTCTGAAATCACCTGAAAAGAGTAACAGAGTGCCGCCAAATAGTTTGTCGTTTTTTTAATATATCTTTCAATGTCCTGTTCGACGCCTCAATCGAATGTTTGTGTGCCATAGTGCATTCATCCCAGATAAGAATTTTACACTATTTCAGCACTGTGGCCATGGACGATTGTTTTTTTTTATGTTGCACACTGCGTCTGGGTTATTTTGAATATTTAGTGGCAGTTTAAATAATGAATGAGCTGTTCTGCCTCCATCCAATAAAGTTGCCGCAATGCCAGATGATGCAACAGCCAATGCGATGCCATTATTTGATCGTATTTCGGCGAGAATTAGCGAAATAAGGAATGTTTTGCCAGTTCCACCTGGTGCACCCCCAAAAAAAAAGAATCCACCTTTTCCTGCCAAAACTGCGAGCATGATGCGGTCGTAAATGGTTCTTTGTTCTTCATTCATTAGTGGGACATTGCTAGCAACAATCGCTGCCATTTCTACAGTATTGTATTGTAGTTCACGATTCAATTCAGTGCTTATTAAATCAGATGCATTTCGATTTGTTGAATGCGTACCGAAATGACTGAGTGGTAAGTTGGCAATAATAATGCAAAGATCTTCAATAGCAATCAATGCTTCATTGTACATAGCGTCACTGAATACTATCGTTAGATCGTTGCACCGTGAACGATGTTGATGCAATATATCATCAGTCATTGAATCTTTGTGATTATCCCTTAATGTCTCTGCTCGGGCCGGGAAACATGTAGTCAACACTATAGCGAATAGTAGACGAATTTGTTTTGCTGTACAGTTCAGTCCCTCTTTAGCAAGCATACACTCCCACTGGTTGTCGTCTTCCAGCAAGCCGAGTGCAAGGCATGCATCTTTATACGTTGGATACTGTTGTCCATTCACTTTACGTAAATCTTGAAATGACAAAGGGCCGATGACATTAACCAATAACAGTCGAAGATAAAAGCACTCAGTCTGCCTTGGATTGACTGTAAATACTCGTCCCAAGGTGTTTGATTTGAATAAACCGGGACATGCATCAATCGGCGTGCCTTGCTTGCGGGGCATCCATTTTTTTGTTGCAGCCCATGTGAAATAGCGTGGTACTTCTAAATAGAGTAATGTCCGTGCAAAAGCACCAAAAGCATCCGCACGATTACACAATTCAAAAAATTCGGTGAGTGTAGTTTTTGGTGGATTTATAGCACGATCAATCGCTGTCTCGCTCGTGAAATATACGCGCTGGCCATTTTCAAGATGGACGGCTAAATGAAGAACTGCTGGATCCCGTTCATGAATTGGGAAACCAAAGATACGCCAAACAGCTTCATTGGAGCTGACGTACCGGCCAATTTGGTAAAGTGTTATTTCATCGTTGTTATTCACCGGAGGAGCATTCACATTGGTATTTTCAACTCGAAATACAGCCATATCACTGCCTTTATTCACATACTTGCAAATGTATTTGATGCTCTTCACTGAACTGCAGAACTGAACATTAATATGAGCATTGAATGTTTTGCTCAGCAGAGGCGAATATGGGACCACCCAACTGTTATCAATGTCAATATCTATGTTGTTGACATAGATGACCGCCATAGATGATAAGATTGTCCGCCATTATCGGGATTTCTTCGACGATATATTGGATATCCGTAAACATTTGTGATCGTGAAATTTTTCGGAAAACTTTTAGTACATTTTCCATCTGCACAAATAATAATGGACTAAAAATTCATTTTTCATTTTAACATAAAATAACTCCGTCGGATATTGACGAATTTTTTAAAAGAATACACCATTTTAAGTAATTTTAACATTTTAAGAATATTAACGTTGAAAAAATACTTTAAACACTTACGGCTAAAAATTCATTTTTCATTTCAACATTAAATAAATTCTGACATCGTGTTTACGATTCTAAAATATTAACTTTGAAAAAATATTTTAAACACTTCGTAAGATACGGTTACGATTCTAAAAATATTAATTTTGAAAAAATATTTTAAACACTTCGTAAGATACGGTTAAAAATTCATTTTTCATTTCAATATTAAATAAATTCTGACATCGTGTTTACGACAACTCACGCCATCTAGGTGGAAAAGTTGTTGAAAGAGTTGGTTAAAAATTAATTAAGAAAGAACTAATTAAGTTACAACTTTCATTTGTAAATCTAAACCATTCTCGAATCCACCTGAAGACACACAAAAAATTTCATTAAACTCAGTCCAGCCGTTTAGGAGGAGTTCAGTGACATACACACGCACAAAAGAAATATATATATAAAGATATATATATATATATATTTATTTATTTATTTAATCAAAACTACAAAACACTATAAACAGTATACATAATACTCTAACAAATAAATAATTTTGCAAATATATTTTTTTTTCCATCTCCTTTTGGTTTATGGGGGTCTTAAAATATCATTTTTCTGACATTTCGGGGGGCTATAAACTGTAATGGGTTAAAACCACATAATTACAATTAAACTTTCTCATTAGTGCGATTCCAGAAATTAATTGTGCGATATTTTATTTTGTGGTTTTATACCCTAGAAGAGTTATTCACTATACAAATTAGTAAAAATTTTACGTTTGACCTTGAAATTTCACCAATTATATTTATTTTAGTTATTAAGTTACAGCAGTATAACTAAGCATGGGAAACCTTTACCTTATGTACTTTAATACTAATATTTAAAATTAGCTGTCATAAATTTAATTCAAAGAGATTTGTGCGAAAATATAAAAGTCAAATAATTCCATTTTTAATCATGAAAACGACATTTGATGACCTGTATAAAATCCAAGGTCAATAGTAGAGAAAAAATAAAAGTTGTTTTAAGCATCAGTCATATGCGCATATAAGAATCAAAACAAACAAAAATAGTCGAGCAACACATTTCTAAAATATCCCATGAAATTATATGGACTGACTCGATTGTTACGATATGTTATTCTAATTCAGTGCCAACTAAAGCTTATATAATGTTCTTAACCTCTGCTCATGAAAAATTATCATTTTAATGACAGTAATGTCACAGAAGTCGAAATGACAGCTAGTTACACTTAACGCTAAATGTTAATTAAAAAGAAAAGAAAAAAAAAAAAGAAGAAGAAGAACAAGAGCAAAAGCTTATACAACCATTTTTTAGGTTGATGTATTTGTATCGCAACCTTGTAATTTAATAGTATTAACAACACAAAAAAGTTTTATCAAGTTTCATTTTGAGTTAATTTAGGCTTGCTCTGTTATAGATATTCTGATAAAAAATTTCTTCGGTAATGTTTCTATACATATAAATTATATTTCTCTTCAATGAAACGTTATCACATAAGTCGCAGTACACATAAAGCAAAAATTATTGGCGAGAAAATGAAACTAGCCATTATCTTTACATTTACGAAGTCAAGTACATTTACAAAGTCAGTTTTATTCGTAAATTCATTTATGTATTTACGAATGACACTGGCTTTGCATAGTGAAATTTTGAATAATTGCTATTTTTAACTAGCTGTTATTCAAAATTTTAATATGCAGAGAATCATGTAACGTTTGCACCAGTTTCTTCTCTTTATAAATAGCGAACAAATAAATAAATAAATAGAAGAATAAACAAAGCATTCTTCCGGAAAATTTAGTCAAGTATAATCACTTAACCTTAACCCTTTAAAATTCATTGATTTCTCACTGAAACCAAACATTGAGTCATTGGCAACATTTCTTTAATGCAAAGTTTTTAAACATTTTTCCATTGTTTTAATTGAATTTTAAACTTTCGTTCCTTCTCTGTTCAGTAGATAGCAGCACTACTCCAAAATTTAACAAACGATATTTCCGAGGAAGCCATTTGCAGAAGTCTCTTTAAATTTTTTAGCAAGCGTGAATGTAGCTTTCTGCTTTCATGCTGCTCCCATGCATAGTTTTTTCACCTGATAAAGGACCGAGCTATTCTTTTTACCTGAAACTTCTATTGCGTATTTTTGCAGTTTATAGTGCATACTTACTAAGTTATTTATTTATTAATTTAAATATTACTTGGATTTAATCAGATTAAATTTCAAACTAAAATTTCTCAAAAATTAAAAACGCTTTTTTTTTTTTTTTCCTTCTTCATTTGACGTATTCATGATTTACATATGTATGATAATCTATGCGTCCAACAAATTAGTTTAGCAATTTTCAAAAGAATATGTGTAGTGAACATTAAACGTTAAAGGGTTAGACTTTTCTTCATAAATAGTAACACTTGTGTGTGTGTGTGTGGGGGGGGGGGGGCGTTAAAACTGATTCCCTGAACTCGGTACCTATACCTGGGTGTGATGCCCTAAATAGGATGTGTTTTTATGTAGTCATAGCCAGTACCAGTATTCACGCGAGTTTCAGAGAAAAACACGGAAAACTGCGAACGGCTAGGCCGAAGATGAATATCTGCGTTTATAACCGGTATAACTGTTTATAACTGTTTACCAGCTTCGAGAATGTGATCTTTTGTTAAGTCAAAATATATTGCACTTTGGTTAAACAAAATCATATTTTTACTGTTAATAAAGAAATGCCCTGTGCTGATAATTTCAAATTACGATGAAAATTTTTATGAACAAATATTTTGGATAAAATTTAAATAAATAAATAAATAAATAGAGTAAACCTGAATCATGAACTGATTCATGTGAACATTTCTTTTTTCTAACCATTTTTGAAAATGAAGTCTGAAACAAAAATAAAATTTTACTACGTAACAATCATATTTTAATTCTATGCGTTAAAAAAATAAAAATAAAGTACATAAATATTTCTAATACTGTTTCTTAAATTGATGAAGCTTCAAAAAAAAAACCATAATAATAAATATTTTTTAAAATAGTTTTTCAAAATATAATAAAATTATAATATTTCGGAGCAGGACAATTAACATGAAAAAAAAAAAAAAACTTTTATTTATTTATTTATTTATTTTATTATTATTATTATTATTAAAATTAATGAATCATTTTGTAAATGACGCTGAAGAACAATGATCCAAAAATTATATTAAATTAAATTATTTTTCGAAGAAATTGAATTTTTTTTAGATTTAATTTTACATTTTTTCACGTCAGAAACATTTGTTATATATACACTGCTCGACATTGAAAATGCAACACCAAGAAGGAATGATAATAACGGAATGAAATTTGTTGGACGCATACATTATAGTAGGAAGAACAATTAATTAAAATTTCAGGAAATTTGGAGTAATATGTACTGAGAAAACAGTACATAAAGCAGCGACCTCTGTGAGCAATAACATCACATATCTGCCTAGGCATTGAATCGAACAGCAATTGAATGACATGTACGGGTAGAGCACTTCATGAAGTTTTAACACGATGCCACAATTCATCGATCGAAGTTACTGGTGAGTGGTGGGGGGCCAGTCACTTTCAACGATTAAACAGTCATTTTCAATGGTGCGAGATCAGGAGAACGCGCTGGCCAGAGCAACAGTCGAATACATTCGGCATCAATGAAGGTCCAGACAATATGGACAACTTGCGGTCGTGCATTTTCTTGCTTAAATGTTGAGCTTCGGAGGCCTTGAACATAGGGCAGAGCTATGGGCCTTAACTCGTCAGAAATGTAATGGCTGGTATTCAGAGTGGCGGGAATGAAAACAAGAGGTGACCGGGACATGTATCCAATGGTACAACATACCATCAATCCAGGTGGTGACTCAGTATGCGGCTACCAAAATTCTGATTACTCTCAAAACTGCATCACTGATATGGGCGCCGTTAATGTGTGATCAACGATGAACCTGGACGCAGGAATGGCGTGAAGTCACTTTTCAGACAAATCACAATCCTGTTTACAGCATCAAGATTGCCTTATCCGTATTTAACGGCATTATGAATAATGCACATTGCCAGCTGGGATTCGACATCATCATACTGTCTATCATTTGCAATGATGTTATGGGTTCCCATTGGATATACGTCTCGATTACTTCATGTTAGTATTCCTGGCACTCTGAACAGCGGCCATTAAATTTCTAATGAGTTAAGGACTGCCCATCTGCTCTGTATTCGAGGCTTCCGTAGCGCAAAATTTAAGCAAGATAATGCACGACCGCAAGTTGTTTGTATTGTCCGGACCTTCTTTGATACAGAATGTGTTCGACTGTTGCTCTGGCCAGCGCGTTCTCCTGATATCGCATCAATGAAAATGACTGTTTAATCGTTGAAAAGCGACTGCCCCCCCCCCACCACTCACCAGTAACTTCGATCGATGAATTGTGGCATCGTGTTGAAGCTTCAAGAAGTGCTCTACCCATACATGTCATCCAATCGTTGCTCGATTCTATGCCTAGGCAGATATATGCTGTTATTACTCACAGAGGTCGCTGCTTTATGTACTGTTTTCTCAGCACATATTACTCCAAATTTCCTGAAATTTTAATCAATTGTTCTTCCTACTATAATGTATGTGTCCGACAAATTTCATTCCTTCTTGGTGTTGCATTTTCAATGTCGAGTAGTGTATAATTTATCGGTGAGGTTTTTTTTTTTTTTTTTTTTTTTTTTTTTTTTGTCTGATTAATAAGCAGTTACTCTCTGCACGAAGCAACTACCTTCTACATTCATTTTTCTCAATCGTATAATAATAATAAAAAAAGTGCGTACAATAAACTATTGTATGCTACTATAAACTTGGCGCTATTGTATATTTTAGGTTACATTAACCTTTCTTAGCCCACACTATAAATCCAGGAATTTTATTAATAGCGAGTCTAGTCGAATAACATCTTTTCTTTTGAACTTTGTCTCAAAGCAGTAAACAAACAAACAAAAAAGTTAGAAATTTCATGGAAAAGGTGGGAGGGAAATCTGAAAACAAGAAAATTTCTCTAACCATTTAGCTAGTTTTCAGTCTTTTGAATATTTTGCTTGCTTTCATCTTTCCAAAACAGCGAGATTTCTTTAACGACATAAAAAAAAAAAAAAAAAAAAAAAAAAGTTGCAGTTAAACTGGAAGAGGTTGAGTATAAATTTCTATAGCTTCTCATAAACATCATAAACATAAAAATCTTAAACTTCCCTTAGCTCTTTAATGCACTCTTTTTCCGTATATTTCTCATTTCAAGAAAGTAATTTGGAAACTGCGAATGAAAAGTGTCGAAATCACAACATGCCCGCTCCTTTTAAAACTAGCTTTTAGATTAGCTTGGAGACTCAAATGAAAGGTTTCGGAAGGAGAAATTTTGGTTTAGAAAAACATTTAGACTTAATTCCACTGAATTTCAGTTACCGAAATTGATCAAATAAGGAGAAATGAGATTTGTTAAATTACATTCATATTAAAGTACTTAGGCTACGTTCAAATTAAAAAAAAAAAAAAAGAAGAAGAAGAAGAAGAAATGCAGTATGGTTTGCAATTAACACAATAGCTTAAATTTTAGAATTATTTAATAAAAAATTTTTTTGCTTTTGTCTACATATTAGAAATTCATGTGTGTTATTTGGATGGTTGGTTGGTTGGGTTTTACGTCGCACTAGTGCTGCGCAGATGGGCAATAGGCGACGGTCTGGAACACACCCCTAAAGGTGGTCCGGAGACATGCCATCACAATTTTGATCCTCCACGGAAGGGATGGCTCTCCCGTTTCGGTGACCCAGATGTATAATTTTTTATGTGAACTTGGAGAACATTGCGGCCACGACAGATTCTACGTGCACCAGCCAGCATTAGTGTACACGACGGTCTTTAGCCGGCTCGAGTACCGAACCCGCAATCTTCCAATTACGAGGCCGGCGCTCTACTGACTGGGCTACCGGGTCCCGTGAGTTATTTGGAATCCAAATCAGTCAAAATATATGAGTAAAAAGTATTTTCATAATATAGATGTGTATATGATGACATTTTTTTTTTTTTTTAATAAGTAAGTAAGCAATAAGAAGAACACACCGGATGTTTTTTTTTTTTTTTTTTTTTTTTTTTAATTAAGTTATGATTTAATATTGATAGTCAGGTTCATTGATGATGTAGTTTCGACAATAAAACGTTAATTTTAAATTTATTTATTAGTACTTATCAACTGATGATATAATTATTGTATTGTTTTAAAAAGTCTAATAAATCAATAAAATGTTTTATCTAATAACTAAGACTACACAATATTCTTTAATTGTTTTTGCAATATTAATATTAATATTATATTATTTAATGATGATACGATCTCTTAAGGTATAATTGAGGAATTTTATACGGAATATCATGTTTTTCTTTCTTTCTCAACTTGGAGGAATGAGTTGAATTAAGCATATAAGAAGTAGCTAGAAACAGATAATTGCTGAAATGTTCTTAATTTATAGTCGGTAACAAAAGTGTCCGAACACTAGCAAAAATTTCTGTGTAAAAAAAGTAAACTTCATACGGTTTTGTTAAATAAATCCTTGTCGAATCCTGTTCTTAGTCAGTCTAAGAACTTCATTCGATAAGGATTTATTTAACAAAACCGTATGAAGTGTACTTTTTTTACATAGGAATTTTTGCTAGTGTTCGGACACTTTTGTTACCGACTGTACAATTCCCAATTTTTAAAATAATTTTTAATTATTATTTAGATACGTATTTAAACACTGTTTTTTTTTTTCCCTGGTCTCTTGCAATTTCTGTTAGAGTATTCTTCTTTCTTTCTTATATTTTTCTAATATTATACTGTGGTGGATAATGTTATGTACACATTTTAACTATTTCATGTGCTTGAAATCTCCTATAAAAATTAAATCTTTCATGTATTGCTAACCCAAATAGCAAATTTTTTCCCCAGGACATCTTAAGGATGCATTGTGGGGAACAAAATATTCATGGGATATCTTGAGGATGTTGTATAAGTATCTGTGCTATAAGGGAACGTTTATCAATTTAAAAAATAATAATTCTTTGTAGAAAGAATGAGAAAAAAATGAAATTAAATGCTCTTAATCATGAAAAGTACAATCTAAAATTTATTAAAAAAAAAAAAAAAATCTTCCCCGTCATCTATTTGGTCTCATTATATTATGTAAATTGCATCTTTTGTTACTTTTCAAAATGCAGGAAATGTTTATCCTTTATATCTTATTTTACCAAAAGCAATGCGATAAGTGTTACGATGATTTATTAGAGGTAATGTGTATGTACAGTCGGTAACAAAAGTCTCCGAACACTAACAAAAATTCCTATATAAAAAAAAAGTACACATAATACAGTTTTGTTAAATAAATTCTTGTCGAATCCTGTTTTTAGATTGACTAAGAACAGGATTCGACAAGGATTTATTTAACAAAACTGTATTAACTCTACTTTTTTTATATAGGAATTTTTGCTAGTGTTCGGAGACTTTTGTTACCGACTGTGTGTATATATATATATATATATATATATATATATAAGCAAGATTATCCATTTCGGGCGACATTTAAGAACTGATAAGAGGCCCTACTAGCTTAAGCGGGCTTTTGATGGGGGGGGGGGGGTCAATATTTCTCAATCTACTGACTATTTAAGTTTGCCCATGTATTTATTTATATTCTTGTATTTTCATATTGATGTATTTACTTTTGTGTTTTATTTATGAATTTAATTGCTTTTTAATGTATTGTATTAATTCAATTCGTTTGCTGTATGGTCTTCCTTCCATTTGTGAGAAGTCGGGGGCTAGAAACGTGTTTTTTGGCTAAATAGCCAGCGTTTCGTCAGAAACTTCTCACATTTCATTCCCTACATGGGGGGCTCCCCTGAAGAAGGCCCTCATGTGTTTTCGGATTAATTTTCTTTTATCTTCGGTTAGTTTGCTTACTTATTATAGTTTTATATTTCCTTTTGCTGCATTTGCGTATAAGTTTATAAATACTCTGTTCCAGTTTAATATATAAAAATTCAAGTTTTATTTCATCTAATTTTTAAGATTTATCTTATATATATATATATATATATATATATTTGCATAAAATTTTCATATTATTTGTCAGCTATTCATTAAATAGTTATCCATAGAAAAAAAAATAATAATAAAATATACAAACTAAATTATATTTCGCTAGTGACTGGGTAAATCATAAAGTTTGATGAAGAAAAGAAAAGAAAAAAAATAAAATAAGCTAACTTTATCAAAAAATTTATACAAAATATCTCTTATAAAAATTGTAAATACGGTGAAATATCAGGTATTTTTTCTCATCTTTCACCAAAACCGAAATTTTTCTATTTCTTTCCATCTTTCTGGTTCTTTCTTTCTTTCTTTCTTTCATTTTTTTTTTTTTTTTTTTTTCTCCTCGATAAATTGCAAAATACATTTAATGTGATGTACAGGGAAAATTTGTAATTACATTGTTCAAATTAGTCATAAAGTATTAAACAACGTTTATGTGTTACTGTTTACAACTTTTAAATTTTATCTGTTCGAATCGGAAACAAGATCTTGGTGAATATAAAAATAAATGTCGAATCACGCGTTCTCTCCTGTAAATGTGTCTATACTGCAGCTACAATTTCAAGCGCTGCAGCTTTGAATGGTACGTTTCTCACTCGGAGAAAATTTCTGTTTCGTTCGGTATGGCTGAGAGGGGAAAAAAAAAAAAAGTAAAATCCAAAACTGGTTCAAGGAAGAAAAGCGAAATAGAAGTTGTTTTTGATTTCCGTCACCAGTCTGTAAAGTTTGCTTATAAACAATGTCATTTTCTGGATTTGTGTGAGGATAGCTATTTACTTTAGGGGAACTTTTGCTTTTCTTGAATTAGCATTTTTAAGTGTTCGATATTAAGAGGGGACAATACATAATCCCGCGGACAACTGTTGCCAATGTTATTCTATGGGGAAAACATTCTTCCCACAATTACTCATTACTTAATGTTTTTTTTTTTTTTTTTTTTTTTAATTCCTTTTCACAGTCAGAAAATTCATAACCGTTAAATTAGTACACATTTTCGAAAAATTATTATTATTATTTTTTTTTTTTTTTTTTTTTTAATCTTTTCATTTTAATTTCGAATACGATTTTTCACAGAGTGCATTTCTCTCTCTCTCTCTTTTTTTTTTTTTTTAGTAGCAAAATGGAATACTAAAAATTTAAAAAATCAATTTTTAGAAAACAAGTACTAATTTAACGCTAATGAATTTTCTGAATGTGAAAACAGAATGGAAAAATATTCATTAGGTAATGAGTAATTATGGAAAAAAACAAATTTTCCCATAGAATAACATGGGCCACGGCTGTCGGCGAGATTAGATATTGTCCGCTCTTAAATTCGTAGCAATCCATGACACCGTCCTTCTGTTGTTAAAAAAATAAAATAAATAAAATAAAATAAAATCATTAATAGAAAATTTCAGTCCAAAATAAATATCAGTTAGATTTTTTTTTTTTTTTTCTTTCACTAAAATTTTTTAAAGTTGTTTGCTTAATGAAGTATACAATTTGGTTCTTTCTCGTTGCACAAATCACCAGCTTTAATTTGTTAATTAATCATATTTCTTAAGTTAACATTAGTTCACTTTATGAATCGTTCATTAGATAAATTTAATGAAAAGCCTCGTTGCCTTTGATAAAGATGACATCTCATTATAATATCGCCTGTTTTAGTTAATTATGACTTTTATTTTATTTCTATTTTATTTTTATTGTAAACGTTATAATTATATTGAATATTTGGAGACTATTTGATTATATATAAACTTTGTTTAAGAGAGCTTCGTATTTAAATGCTTGCGACAAGAATCGCCCCGTGTAGTATCAGCTTAAGTATTTTTAAACACAAATTGCCGGTCAGATTTTACTACTTGAAAACGGTAGGACTTTCCAGTACACCTAATGACAATGTGAGAAAGATTTTGTATGTTACAGATAAGTATTTGATTTGTCTGCACAACAGATACAAGGTCTCTTAGAACAACAATTTTTCTCTTTTAAGTGTTGACATTCGAGGGTTATGTTAATACAAATGAATTATGTCAAGAAAAATTTATTTGTAGCAAACGATAATTATTCATGTTCTCGAGGTTTATTAATAACTATGGGAACTAAAAAATGAGACTTATTATTATAAAAATGATTCTTTTAAATACAGTGACCAGCGAGGTGGGTAAAGTCAGCTAGTTTACAATAAAAATTCAGTTCTGATTATTTATGAAAAAGTTCTTGTTTTTAAAATTAATTAAGCAATATATTTTTTGCTAAAATATATAATAATGAAAGCCACAATTAATGTAATTATTATTATTCCTTACATCATGTTACAACTTTTGAAAATTGTTAATAGTTGAAAATATGATACGATATACAAATACGATATTATCTTTTTTTTTTTTTTTTTTTTCATTGTAAAGACTTTATTATTTATATATTCAGAAGAAACGGTAAATGACTTCCACTGCTGCTACAGTTACAGGAGAAATTATTCGTATCATTACGCTTATTTTAAATGATAATCATATACTTGCAGATCTATTCATCAACCAGTTTGCAGTTTTATTTGTGTTGCTTTTCTTTTCCAGCTTGGGATTTTTGTGTCATATTAATTCGTACAGTTTTTTCTTCTCTCTCTTTTTTTAATAAGTATTGCAAGCGAAATATCTGTTAACAAATAAAAGAAAGTGGGTTCCAGTTTGTTGTTCTCTATGAAATGATTCATAAAAGAGCTTTTCACTTTTAAATTCAATTTTACACAAAATATTGAATAAGAGGTATTTCACGCGCTCTTTTACCTCTATTAAAGATAAATGTTTTATTATTAATTTCTGCTACTACTGTGAAATAGTAAATGCTTTTTTGACAGATTGTTTTATTATTGTTCTTTGAATGTGAAAAGTTGAAACCTTATATCATGAGTGACGTAGCAAAACACAAAGGAAGGTTAGCCGCGACATTATATATCAGAGGTCTGCACGGGCCGGAATTTCGAGACCCGGGCCCGGCCCGGCCCGAACGAAAACTTTACTTACCCGGCCCGGCCCGTTATGAAGTCGAAAAATGCTGCCCGGGCCCGACCCGGCCCGTTTATTTTTTAACGGTTTATGGCCCGGCCCGGACAAAAAACGATAAAATCAGGCCCGACCCGGCCCGGCCCGATTCAAAAATATATAAAATAACAAAAAAAAAAAAAATGCCTCTTTATAAAAAAGGATTTTTAGTATGTGTTTTGCAGAGGTTTTATATAACCAAACAATAGTACGTCCTTTAACAAAACTGCTGAAATTTTACAAGACAATTACAGTGGAACCTGTCTAAAGTGACCACCCAAGGCACCGGCTAAAATGGTCACTATACGCAGGTGGTCACTTTATAAAGACTCTTTAAAATTGGAATATGGTCACTTTAGTCAGGAAAATGGTCACTTTCGTCAGGTGGTCACTTTACCAAGGTGGTCACTTTACAGGTTCCACTGTATATATAAACAGAAATTCATTATTATAGACAAGACACAAAGACAAACAGAAAGTCAAATCGAAAATATTAGCATTCATCAAACAATATAGGAAGGTATTTAAAATGGTTAATACTACTGAAAATGCAATTTCAACCATTTTCTCTTATATACCATAATGTATCCGAATCTTTCATGTGCTCCAATAAACAAAACTTTAATGTTAATCCAACCACATTCAATAGAAAAGTTGCTTTGCCCATGATAAAAATGATGCTACTTTCGTCCACTGGAGAAAAGGAAAAGGAGCCTTAGAGAAAAAGTTACAGCGGAAAGATTTTTATAGCCTTTATACCACCTAAACTCAACAGATATAAGAAACAAACCCTCATACACAGTAATGTATCTAATTTCTTTCGTTATGTACATATACGCAAACTGGTAGTGACATGCATACTATTTTGAATAGGAAACCATCTAATATCACTTTAAATAAAATATATTAATTTCGAAGCACGCTAAAAATATTTGCGAAAAATCAGATTTCGGACAGACAGACTGATAGACAATTAAATTGACGTTACAGATACTTTTTTTTAACAAAATAGAACTTTATGCGACATACAAGCCTGTAAAATTACGTAAAATAAATGACTGAAGAAGTATTTTATCATTTTCCATTTTCGTTGATTAACGAGGAAACCAGAAAAAGATTCCGGCCGACACGGCCCGGCGAAAATTTCATTCAGGCCCGGCCTGGCCCGGCCAGGCCCGAATATACACAAAAAAACTGAGCCCGAGCCCGGCCCGGCCCGAGAGCAAATTCAAAAGTTCGGCCCTAACCCGGCCCGAGGGCCGGACCGGGTTCGGACTCGGGCCGGAAGCCCGGCCCGTGCAGACCTCTATTATATATACAGCTATCTTAAGATCAAAGGGAATTCAGAACGCCGACATTTAATATCTCAGTAAATACGTGATATATTGTTTTGATTTTTCAGAATAGTCTTTTATCTTTTCACTGATGCTATCCTGAAATTTTACGCTTCTACATGCAGTATATTTTGAGATCTGAAATGGTACATTAAAACTTTAAGGTGCCGGGTGTAATTGTGTAACATTTTTTTCTCAAAAACGTCTCGGGCGATTTTTTTAAAATTGATATATAATATTAATCGCTTTTATCTGAAGAGACTGACGTTTTTCTTTTTCTCGGGAAAACCCTTATTTTTTACATAGTTTGGTTTAAAAAGGGAACTATATTACTGCGCCAGTTGCACGAATTTCTTCGCCATTTCTTGGCAGAAGCTGTGATACGGCTGTAAGTCTTGGGTTAGTCATCTGAACAACCAACCAACCTGAATGCAGCCAATAAATTATTTAGTTATTTTTAATGAAAAAAAAAAAAAAAAAACTTTGTTGCTTGTTTTAAATATTTATTGTATATTACAATTAATTGCTTACATGCTTTTATTTTGCTGCTTATCAATAAAATTTGCACTTTTTTTTTTTCTTTTTAAAGCCATTCCTGAAATAATATTTTTTTTTTTTTTTTTTTTTTTTTTTTTTTTGCTTACGATCGACAAAATAGACGATTATTATTTTGTTTCTGTATCTATAAAATCTGCACTTTTTTCGAAACTATTTCTTGAAATGATTCTGTATTTCTATAATAGGCCACAAAATTATCATGGATTTCGAGAAATAGATTTGGGGAGAGAATTTTATCGATTAGCAAAAAAATGCTCTCATTTTGGTAATTATTTGTGTTGTTAAGCATAAAGTTTATCAATAAATGGCAATATGATTCTATAATTTATTAATAGGCCACAAAATTATCGCTCATATAAAAAAATAGTTTTGAAGAAAGCGCAGATTTTAGTGGATTAGCAAACAAAATATTTGTGTATTTTGGCGATCGGAAGCAAAAAATGACATTATTTCAGGAATAGCTTTAAAAAGAAAAGAAAAAGTGAAAATTTTATTGGTTAGCAGTTAAATAGCAGCATGTAAGAAATTAACTGTGATTAAACTATTAAACTGGTAATCCAAAAATACTTTACTGTTCCATAATAAGAAGCTTCCTCAAAGCCTAAAATAATCTACAATGCTCGTTGCCATGCTGAACTATTTCTACTAGAGGGTTCCACTTAAATTTTATTATTATCATATTACAGAGTGATTTGAAAATCTTTAATTTAGGTATTTACTCAACCCACATCTATAGTTATTTTACAACTATATATATATATATTTTTAATCATATTCAAATGTGTTTCACAATTGCTTTGTACATTTCGGTTAATTGTTCAGAGAGCATTTTTAATTTTCAGAAACTTTCTTAAAATTTTCACAAATGGTAAAATTCACAAATGGAGTGCCATTTTCAAAAACTTAGATTGACCTCTGGTGAAAATAGGAAATAAATTTAATTTTAGGTTGCATAATCTGTATATATATATATATATATATATATATATATTTTAATTTTAATGCTTGTTTAATTAATTTTAAAGTAATATTTTTATTCTGAAATTTTATTTATTTAGTTGAAATTATTTTATTATTCAAACAAATTTCTTGAGTAAAAGTTTGGGTATTGAAACGTAGATATTATGAAATTATACTGCTGTTATGGTGAATTTTGAATTTCAACAAAAACAATATGGTGAATTTTGAATTTCAACAGAAACAATATTTTTTAAATCTTAATATTTTAAATTTTACCAGAACTGTTTCATTTTTTTTCAAAACTTGTATACTTTTACAAAACTATATATTTTTTAAACCCTTAGTACATGAGAATGAATTTTTTTAATTTATCAACTATACAAAACTATACCTTTTTATAATTTCTAAATGTCAGAAAACTAAATTTTTTTTAATTTACCAATTCGGCAAAAACTATATGTTTCTATAAATTTTTAAACTAAATTTTTTTTTTTAATTTACCAATTCTGCAAAAACTATATGTTTCTATAATTTTTTAAACGTTACACGAATGGTTTAATTTTACTTAAAAACTTTTATATATATTCTTCGTTTTTTTTTATTCAAAAATTGGGTGTAGTTGCACATAAGAATTTTCTTAGCTTATTTACGAAAACAAGATAGGCGGTGGGAATGGAATGACTTTTATATTTTTTTTGTTTTTGTTTTTACTTCGAGGGAAAGGAAGAGTATTTTGCCCACAGATGGTGTTGACAACAGTGTCGCAGAAATTTCCATTTTCTGGGAAAAAAACAAGCGCTAGGGAGCTGTAGGAATTTGTTCGTGTGTGGTTAGTACCTCGTTCGCAGGAATTTTTTGTTTTTGGAAACTCAAAAATGCTATCTTGCTAGTAAAAATGATGGAAGTATTAGGTAACTTGAGAATTTAAGGGGATCTTTGGATTACATAAATTCGCGGGCAGTGTCAGTCGGGTTCAGAGTTTAATTCTGGAATTTTGTGAGTTGACGAAAAAAATCCCAGATGTTTTTGTTTCACAAACAGGGCATCGGGCGGGAAATTTTTATTTTTTTTTACTTCATTACATAGGGGTGAGAAATGTCCCTCCTTGAGGCGAAGTGTCCTATCACCGCGTGGGGGAATCACGACTAGGTGTGGTTTTTTTGAGGGAATGGATTTTCATTGGGTAATGAATAATTTAGAAATCCCGGATGGCAACACTAGCTCTAATGCTCGTCGCCTTTTTTGAAAAAAAAAATTTATTATTCGAAGTTAGGACAGCGATGTACCACGACATGTAAAAAGGCCGCTCATAAAAGGAAGGGGAGCTCGCGGGCTCCCCAGAATATGGCAGAAGGTTTTGAGTATTCGAGCAGCATGGTCGCCCCTTCGTACTTCTCCCGAAGGTCCGATGTTAGGCCTAGAAATAGACGTAGCATAGAAGCACTTCCTGTGCGTGGCCGCCAAAAACATTAATCCGGTTAGCATACCCGCTACTAGAATTTGATTAGTGATGTGTCAAAAGCAGTTTCAACTCATCTGTTCGAGAATCTGAGCGGTAATAGGCATCTATCATGAATACATTTCGCTCAGAGAAAATGGACTTGTGAAAGAATATCCGCCAGTTTATAGACAATCAAAGTTGCGGATGGGTTCAAATTCTAGGGCCCAATTTCAAATGTATGTAGTACCTCAAGAGCTAACGTGGAACTTGATGTTCTCCTTTGTGAGGCTGGAAGGAAATGCTGGTTAAGAATTACCAAAATGCCAAGTGAGGGTTCAAGACATACAGAGAATATAATAATCCTCCTAGTATCCCAGTATCTACTCTCATGTTTGTCGACAACAACCCCCGCATTGAACGAGAGCCACTGCCTAGGACTAGCAGCGTGAAAAGTCCCCCCCCCCCTCTTCGGACCACAACTACACGACTGGAAGACTCTTTCTTAATTTGTAAGTTTTATGCTATTTTTTTAGTATTCTCTACCTTGTTGAATGTTATCTTATAATATAAAATGATTAAATACTAATCCCAGATATGTTGAAGTAATTGAATGGGGTTCAAATATATATATATATATAAAGCAAAAAAAAATTTTTTGTGAAAATTATGGACTATAAATTCTTGTTTTTTTTTTTTTTTTTACCAATAACTGTGTGGTTTGATTTTGTCATTAAGTAAGAGTTTATTTCTTGGAAAAGCGTAATAAATTTTATTGATATAATTATTTTTCTGTATTATTTTATTTATGAATATGATGAGATCCTATAATTATTTAAAGTAAATTTTAGGGTAGAACAATTATATTATAAATATTTGTTTTTATTCATAACAGCGATAGCAGTGTCCCCTGATTATTTAGGAGTATGTTTTATGAATTAAAATTAAATAACCGAGTTAGCAAGTAAAATTTATGTGAGTTTTAAACACAAAAATGGTCAGGAATCATGGGCAGTGAGTTGGTTCAATCCTCTGATTTGGAATTGTGTTTTGACTGCTAATAGTAATGTAAATAAAAAGAGAAAAGAGTTATGTGTATTATTTAGACAATGATAATAGGTGGTTATAACAAATGAAAAGTAAATTTCTGTTGCTTGCAATTCCAGAGGAGGATTGAGCTAACAGTTTCCTTTTTAGGTCCAGATGTATGAAGAAATAAAGTTATTTTTACATTATTTTTCTTTTTCTTTTTATTTAATTTAAGTACTGCCCGATTCCCGTTGATAATTGAATTACTTGAATTAGAATTCAAAACAAGGAGGTCTAGATCAAATATAGGAGAGATATAAATTTATTAACAATATTTTAAATACTCAAATAGATGAAAGAATTGATTTTTTTTTTTACATGTTCAGTTTCCTTCAAGATAGGTAACAATTGGACATTGCTATCACTGGTGTTTTTACCTGGGCTAAAATTGAAATTACACAACGCGGTTTTATTTTAGTTATGATTAAAGAAAATTATTCATTGAATTTGTTTTGAATATTCAATCTGAGGAGTAAAGAGTTCGAAATTTTCTTTATTTCACTATTCGTACAAAAGTATAATAAATGCTGATGCTTTCTTTAGTAAAAGGTAGGGATATGAACTTGCTTGGATATAGATCTGTATGATTAAGATTGTTTGATAATTTAGTAGAAAAACCCTGTACTGTAACCTTTTGGCATTACATCAGAAAACATAGATATATTAAATTACTTGTAAAAATAATAAGTTAGAATTAAATTTATACTCGAGTTTTTTTTTGTGTTTCTTTATTTGATTTTGCTATCTCTTATATACAAAGAAAAGGTTGTAATCTATTGAAATTTAATATTTAATAATTTGATAAATTTTTATTTGAAATTAGAATTATTTGTATGGATAAAAAAAAAAAAAAAATATCCAGGCAGAGTTCAATTTACTAGTGTAAACAAAATTTGATGGTATATCTATTTCATAAAGAGTAAATAGTTTTTGTTTAAGGAAAGCATCAACTTTAAGAAAAGTAAAGAGAAAAGACCATTATAACAATTAAAGTAATTTAGTAGGATTAGGAAAATTTATATATGTAAAAGATAAAAAGATTAAATTTAAAAAATAATGTTGTGAAAAGTAAAAAGCTAAAAAAGTAAAATAACACAATATAATAACTGGCTATTTTCACAACATAATACTGCAGTGAAAAAGTTTTATCACATACATGTCAATAAAATTTTTCTTAATTCATTCTGACTAGATTAAATAAACGTCTGCATTAACATATTTAATAATGAATAGTAATTATATAGATATGTATATTTTTTAGGTTGCCATGCAATATAAGTATGGAAGCTTAAAACAGGCATATTCTGAAAATAGAGGTTACGGGCGATTTGTTTACACTTGAGGATATTTTAGTTCTAGCGAAGAGACCAAAGATAAAAATACATTTATTTACTTTTCTGAAAGATTTATATATGAATAGCTAATTTTTCAGAAAATAAAACTATAAAACACTTACCTCTAAATCATAGTAATGACAGTGTATATCGTTAATTTACTTTCCTTGACAAATTTTACAGATTTTATGTTTATGAATCGTTAATACTTCTTGCCATACACGATTTGGGCCGTCATCCCTGGATCGCAAGTAAATTTTGTTTTGTTGCATATAGACACATAAATTCCTGCTATTGGATTTTAAGATATTTTTCATACTAAATGTCTATGTTTCTGTTTTATCAAAGTCTTTATTCCCACAAAAAATAGAAAAGTTAAATTTCAGTAATTATTTTAAACAAAACTAATGCAAATTGAGTAACGTTACTCTTGTTTTTTTGCAGTATAATTATTGGGTAATTACACTCCTGTTTGTGAAAAATTTATTTAATTTTTTGTTAGAGTAATAATTTAATTAATGTTCTGGATATCATTCTTATTTTAACATTTTTTAAAACAAAATAATAATAATAATAATAGTAATAAAACCTGACTTTTTAATTTTTAGTCTGTTTTAAGCAGTAGGGAAAAAAAAGAGAAAGAGAGAGAGAAAGAAAGAAAGAAACAAGAAAGAAAAATCATGCGATACGCACTGATTATTAACACTTTCCAAATGTACGTGATTGTTGTATCGTATAACTTTCAATACTCTTTGCCTACGTAATCACACAACGGACAGCGAAGCAGGACACTTTGGTCCCGCCGATTTGGTCCCGTTATTTTGGTCCTGGCGTTTTGGTCCCGAAGAAATTTTGGTCCCTGGCCATTTTGGTCATGAGACATTTTGGTCCCGCTAATTGTGTGCTATTTTTTTTTTAAATATATAAATCAGTTTTTTAATATGAAAGCCTATTTGTTGATACGAGAAAATAGAAGTGCTCTTAGAATATCTTTAATTAAGGAATATCTTATAGGTCAATACATAAATTTCGACATTACGATTGCTTCCTAGACACTGAGATTCGGAGAATTTTGCTCTGAATTTTTACGAACATTTAATATATTTAAACTTTTTTTTTTTATGTAATTGCACTTTCTTTTCTCTCTCTCTCTCTCTCTCTCTCTCCTTATTATTATTTTTTTTAATTGAGATTTTTTTTTTTTTTTTTTTTTTGATTTAACTTACTTTAATTATAATTTGATTTTTAATTTACTATTAGTGACAAAATTTTGTGATTTTAAAAGAATTGCTAACAATAAGAACAACACCTTCTTATTAAAAAAGAATCCCCATTTGAATATATTTATTGATAAAGTCTGAATTAATTTAAAAATAATAAAATACAGAAAAATTTTGTTAAATAAAGGGAAAAAGAAACAAAGAAAACCTTAGGATATTAAATATAATTTGCTTTTACTGACAAAATTCTGTTTCTTTCAAAGAACTAATTATTGACCTGCTCCCATCATAGACTGTTCTTCTAAGATTGTGATCATTTATGAAGTTTTTGAATTTATATATTAATTTATTCATATTCACACACACACACACACACACATATATATATATATATGTGTGTGTGTGTGTGAGAGAGAGAGAGAGAGAGAGAGAGAGAGAGCGATTTCATTCGATTTTATTGTGATTTAATTTTTATCATTAATCTAAGAGGAATTTATTTCAAAATCTGTGTTATAGTAATAATAATAAAAAAAAATGCATGTTTGTTTGTCCGTGATATTTAATTATGCTTATCATGTATATATGTATATAAATTACTTTTCTTTCAATTACAATGATTTTATTTTAAAAATGAAAAAAAATGTAAGTAGTCCAATATTTAATCAATGCAAGCATCAAAGTTTGGAAAATGTTGATGCACAATATTTTATCTTTTTAATTTAATCTTATATTAAAAAAAAATAATAATAATAAATAAATATATGTGTCTGATATGACTCTGTGACTAAAAACAATGCCTACATTGAAATCTCTGAAGCGCTCTGGGATTCGTTTCACATCTGTTTCTCCAACAGACAATTAAAAGGAATTTCACTGTTTTGTTTCAGCGCATTTTTTAAAAAAAAAAGAGGGGGGGGGGGAGGGGCGCTTGTAATCGAAATTTTCATAAACAATATTGTGAGGGATTATAAGGAAGGAAAAATGCTTTTACAATTCTGTGTGATGTATAACTATTTTCTGTGTTTGACAATTGACAAATGCATCCAGATTGACAGAGAAGTAAATGACTCAAGTTTAGCATATCTGTACAAATTAAATCCCGAGATCATTATTTAGGTTCCTCGTATATTCTTTTATTATTAAACTCTAACATTTAGAGAATGCTTGGATAAAGTATCGATTTCCTATAAATTTCGTATTCGAACACTCTAAATTTGAATGTGATACTTAAGAGCCGCATTACAGTGTTTTATTTTAAAAACCTTCTATTTTATTTAAACTAAAATTTTCAGGACTTCGATAAATTAACAATGCTTAGATCTTCACTGATATCTGATACCCTTTATCATTCAAAATTCACTCCGAAATAATAAATTTTCTGTTCCAATATGCCCTATAGTTACACCATTTTCAACGAAGGTTGTAGATATTTAAATCTCCAATTGTAAAAATTCGTCTATGTTCTCTTTTGCCCGAAGCTCCCCCATGTAGTTGCTGTCCTTTTTCCTTTATCGTACAAAGAAAAAATCGAAATCTCAAATTTTTAGACTTTTTTCAGTTTTCTTTGTTACTATAACTTTCTGTTGCAAAATAATAATAATAATTTTGGCTTTTACTATTCCCTTGTTTTCAAGTCAAATGACAAGAATTCGAAATATGAAAAAATAATTTCGCTTTTTTTCTGTAATACTTTGATTATTCCTGATATCGGGACCAAAATGGTGGGACCAAAACGGCGGGACCAAAACGGCAGGACCAAAACAGCGGGACCAAAATTTCCTCGGGGCCAAAGTGGCGGGACCAATTCGGCGGGACCAATGTGGCGGGACCAAAACGGCGGGACCAAAGTGTCATGTACCCAACGGACAGACAGTAGTTCTGAAGGACATACAGATAGACTAATTGAATTCCTAATCATTCTTAACATTATTAGAAAGTGTTAAAAATGCATAACACAAAAGAAAACGTAGCCCTTATATTCTAATTGCAGCCCTTAATGCAACTGAATATTTTAGTGTAGCCCTGTAAATCTGAAAGTTAACAAAACCACATTCTATACAAAATAATATTTTAGCATATTAAAAATAAATATCAATTTCTTTATGATTTTTACAATAGAAAGTTTTTTAAATGTAATTTATAAAAATGTCCGTCTTAAAATGCAATGCATTGGCATTGTTTGGTACACAATGTTTGGTACACAAACCAGTAGTAGTATTTAATCCATTTTCAATAAAGAACATCCGACAGTGAACTTCAATAAAATATATAAGTTTCAAGAAATTTCATAAATATTTACAGGTGTTAGAGCGTGGACAGTCGGCCCGACAAACGGACAGACGAGCAGACAGACATATACACATATTGAAATCATATTCACATTTAAAATTTGTTAGAAAGCGTTAAAAAAGCTTAATGTAAACGAAAGTGCAATTTCAGTCAATTTTTATTAATAACTCTTAATGTAAGTGAATATTTTTGTGTGGCCCTGTAAATTTAATGCTAATCGTTACTATATTCTATAGAAAGCATTCTTTTGTACATACGAATAACATAGTATTTCAATTTTATTAAGCTTCGTGCAAAGTAAAGTTATTAAAATTTGGTTTTTAGACATATCTCTGATAGAACGCAATGCTTTGGAATATTTTCAAGTGTCCCTGTACACAAACCAGTGGTGATATGTACTCCATTTCATATAGGAAACAGTAGATAGTAAACTTGTATAACATACTTCAATTTCATTAAGATTTGTGTACAGTAAAGGTATTGAAATATGGTTTATAGAAATACCTCTCATAGATCACAATGCTTTGAAATACTTTCGAGTGACCCTGTACACAAACCAGTGGAGGTGTTCACTCCATTTCAATTAGATGTTCACTCCTTTTCAATAGGGAAAATTTGATATTGAACTTGAATAATATATATCAATTTCAAGGAATTCCATAAATAATTACGAGTTAGACCGCAGACAGATAGACAGACAAACCGAAGTTATTAATACTTTTCAGCCTTGTTGGAAAGTGTTATAAAGGAGTTATGATGTTATAATAAACAACTAGATCTTATAACAAACCAATATAACAATTTCCAACGTTGTAACGTCAAACCGTTTTTGAGTTATGCGAGATACACACACACACATGCGTACATACAGACGTTATTTAAAATCATGTAAAGTCATAGGTATCTGTAAAACGGGAGCTCGTATTAAGACCAAAGTTCCAAATGTACAACTAGACTAAAAGTGACTAATCGAGTTTCTCAATCTTTAGTCTGTATTTTTACCTAGTTTTATTATTTAATTTTTTAATTAAAATTAAAAATGACTGTTTCTAATTTAGAAAAAGTATTCTAAGTCCGAAATATATTCTCAAGAATAATTAATTAAATTAATATTAGTTACTAAAATGAATGTATTTTAACATCTCCGTTTATTTTTCTCTGTAATTTTACGTAAGATAATAGATTACACAGAGTTTTCTGTTGAAATTTTTAACAGTGCACAATAGTCTATATACAATGGTCGTCAGCCGGCTCGAGTATCGAACCCCCAACCTTCCAGTTACGAGCTTATGAACAGAATGTTTGGTACTGAAATACGTCTGCCAGAATAGAATAGTAATTAAAGGCATTGTTACAATCTGACACAATCATATGCAATAATAAAATGTGATATAAAAACAATATTTAAAATTAGTTATGAATGTTTTTATATATAATTAAGGTAAGTATACTAATGCTAAGCACTACACCAGTAGTGGACGCTTAAATTTACATTTTAAAATTAGGCTTTCTGTATCATGCACAGGTTTGTCTCACGATCTTACTTAGTGTTACAATTCTCTATAATTAATGTTTTGAATTACGAAAATTACAAGCTATGAGTTAGAGAATTAAATCTATTTAATATAAATGTCGAATTTTCTGTTATGTTATCGTTATTTCTCGTACTTTTGAATAAGGTAAGACAAATTTTGTTTATTTTGTTTTTTGTTTGATTTGACAAGAGCTGATTTAGTGTATCCCCTGCTTTCATATGACTAATATATAAGTATACTGAATTCATTTACTGCTCCAAATTTTTGTGACAGCATATAACATTTTTTGGGGGGGTGTACCGTAATATGTCATCATTACACACTCGTGAACAGCCTTGCCTGTTAGTGATTCATCTAGTGGTCTGCTTATATAGCAACTTTTACAATTAACACGGTATTCGCTACTAGTTAGTCAACATTCGTATAGTAATCAGGATATTCAAGCAAAGACTCAGAAAATCCAGTCATAGTACCTTCTAATGTAGTTAACAGTACTGGAACTTGGTCAACATCTTTCAATATTAGAAAAAGAGCAAATCAAACGACAGTCTTCGAAGTTTTATCACTTCAGAAGAATTGGAAGAAATATCATAAAGAATAAATTTATAAGAAAATATCGTGTTACTACTGACGTATTTTAAGTTTTCCAAGATAAACTATTTTGAACATAAAAATAATTCAATTAACATCTTTCGCAATAAAGGCAAATAAAGAGGCAGTTAATTAATTTTTTGAATAATGGTTTTCTAGCAATCTATACAATTAGAACACCAGAAAATTTCTTAAAGTGTCCGCTGCTGGTCCAGTTACTTTACTTGTTTCGATGCGATTTAACAACTATAAAATTATACCCCCGAGACAATTTCGGGCTTTGCTCCACTGTCCGAAACGCCCTGTTTAAAAAAGTTCAATCCATAGTTGATAATACTATATATATATATATATTTGACCATCACTAATTTTTAATAGGAATTTTTCATGATGTTTTATAACGATATAACTAAATGGGATTAAAATATTTACCCAAGATAATATGATACTAAAAATTCGTTGTGGTTAAAAGCTATACCCAATCAAGTTAAGGATCGCCAGCCTTTAAACGTGTTTTTTTCCAAAACTTCGGTGAATACGGACTAGAACCTTTAAGGAAGTCCCTCACGGACCACAAGTCGCCCAGTCATAGGTTTTCAGTGTAGACCTAGACATACTTGAATCTTACAACACGACACAACGCTCAGCCAGTTTGAGAACATACCCTGGAGTTGTGATTTAAGGAAAATAAAGTCATCCATAAAGTCATCTAAAAAATCGATACAATATTTCTTCTGAGACAATTAAAAAGGAATTCCCAATTCCTAAATTGGGGATTATTTGTATACGCTCAGATATAAATAATATAAAAATGTACTTTTTAATTTTATAAGAATATATTTGGACCAGTAACTAACAGTGAAGTCATCAAAATTGGTTTTCCACCGGTATTCTTTATTTCACATTTTAGTAAAGGTAATTTTCTGATATGAGCTTGAATTTGATGAATTATAAATCGCGAAAATACCGGTATTTTAGAGATTAGAAATCTAATGAGATTCTATAATTTTCGAATTAAATTTTGGTATTGTAATTTGCAATACATATATATATATATATATATATATATATATATATATATATATATAATATAAAGGCTTTACAACGAATACCCCCCTTTCCCCCCCCTTAACATCCTTTACAAATTAAAGGGGCCAAATTTATTTATTTATTTATTTATTTAATTCAAAAGAAATGAATTTTTAAGAAGGGTGTTATGAAAGTAGTGAAATTTAGCATCTGATTGCAAACGTCTCTTTACGTTAGTTATTATACTCTTCACTAACGGTTTACTATCGAAGAATGCAGAAAGGCTCTGACATCGTTCAAACTCAAGGCCAAATGTAAATTGGGCCGCCAAAAAAGTTAAATATTATAGACGCATTAAATTGCAATATGTGACACATAAATCAGTATTCGTTGGCTGTTTATTAAATGTTTTCCAATATTTTCGGGGAGGAGGGGGAATTCCCATTAGTTTCTATTAGTTATCAGTTTCTAGAAATTCCATAAATATTTACGGGAGTTAGAGCGTGGACAGACAGACAGACAGACGGTCAGACAGACAGACAAACCGAAACATAAACACTTTTCAACCTTGTTGGAAAGTGTTAAAAAAATGATTTTTAAAACACTATCATATAAATAAAATGATAAGAATCTTGAATATTATAGCATTAAACTCCTTTCTGTAAGCTGATATTAAATTTTTATTTTTATTTTTATTTATTTATTTTATTTATTTTATTTTTATTTGTTTATTTATTTGTTTATTTATTTATTTTTGGCTTTCTTAATAATATTAATTTACAAAGGCCACAGGCTACCAATCGTAAAGAATTCCACCATGAAATATAATAAAGTAGACAATAAATTGTACATTAAAAACTCACATATATTTACAAAATAAATAAGTAAATAAATAAATAAAAAAAATAAGTAATAAAAATAAAGAGATGGAGAGAGAGATATTCGGACGAAAAAAAAAAGAAAAGAAAAGGACCCCTTACATATAAAAATGCTAGCATTAAACGCATAAACCCAAAATAGTTTCTCTTAACTATTTTACTTCAGCTTGAGAAACATCAGAAAAAACTAAACAAGTTTTCAAAATAAATAACTAAATCAAGAATAAAAGCTGCAATTAATATTGGATCTGGACAATCGTCGTTATTAGCTAACTTCTTCAAGTTACTCAAGGCTTCTTTCGCTCCTTGAGTATATTGATCATTATATATAATTGCAGATTTACTTTACCCAAATAATTTTTGAATCTAAGATGTTTTTAATACTTTAAAACTAAACCACAAATTTCAGTTAATTAAACAATAAACTTTAAAACAAAATTCTAACTTCTTATGAGCCTAAAACTACAAACAAACCTGTAATTAAGAAACTATTGCAGAACGCCTTATCTAAATCAAGGATCAAGAAAAAATTTTCAGGAGTAGTATTTTTTAAAGCAAAATCTGAAGGATAAATAGAAAAAAAAAAAATCTGTTAAAAGCAATTAAAAACGCCTGTAAAACTTAATATCGAATCTTCTAATTTCATTTCATAGGAATGAAAAAACTTAGCAAAAGCATTGTTGGAATTGCTACTAATTGAGATATAAGCGAATAATCTACATAGTTAAATAACTTTCTTTTATATTATTTCTGCTTTTTTATTTAAAACTTCAAACGTCTATAAAACTCTCGCCAAACTTAAACTAATATATTCGGATACATAAGTTAATCCGTTAGAAAAATACATTGCTTTATTTATCTCTATTGTTTGTGGGATTATTGTATACATTTCTAGGATTAGAAAAGTAATCGTATTCCATATGAGTATAATTTAATGTATTAAAAGTAATACATAATAATTTAATGTAATTCGTAATAATTTTTAAAATATTAAAAACCATGTCTTAATGTGCGCAACAGGCCTTTGCACGAATTTCATGTAATTTCTGTACCCTTAATAAAATCTAAAAATATAGGGTCATCATTTACCTAGCGAAACAATAAAAATAACCATCAGAGAAAAATGACGTCAAGTTATGTATGTTCCTGGTCGTCATTGGCTTAATTTCATTACAGAAATTAGGGACGGGTTGGTTCTGGATTTCATTGTTTCCGAATTTGTACATTAGCCGGCCCTGCTTTTCTCCACAGACTCGGCCCTAAAATTTTCAGTAAGCGAAGATCTTTAAACTAAGCCCGAATATCTGACCAAGGGTCATAATCTACTAATTGTAAGGAATTACATCATGAAATAATACAAATGTACAATAAATTATATATTGAAAATTCTCATTAAAAATAAATTTGAAGTACCCAGATGAAAAATGATAAAGATTAAAAAAAAAAAAAAAAAAAAAGTTTACTTAAAAAAATAAAATAACAAGAAAGAAAAATCATGCAGAACGCATTGATTAGTAACACTTTCCAACTGTACGTAATTGTTGTATCGAATAAGTTTTAATATTCTTTGCCTACATTATCACACAACAGTCAGAAGGACTGAAAAATATACAGATAGACTAATTGATTTTAAAATTACTCTTAGGCATTTTGGAAAGTGTTAAAAAGGCTTAACGAAAAAGAAAATGCAGCCATTAGATTATAATTACAGCTTTTGATCTCTCTGAATATTTTAGTGTATCCCTGTAAATCAGAAAGTTAATCATATCATATTCTATACAAAACATTATTTTAGAATATTAACAATACATTTCAATATTTTTATGATTTTTACAGCAGAAAGATTTTTAAATATAACTTTCTAAAAATTCTGTCCTAAAACGTAATGCATTGGCATTTTTTATTGTTGTTGTTGTTGTCCCTGTAAACAAACTAGTTATACAGGACCAATTAATGTCATTTTAAATAGGGAACATTCTATAGGGAAAATATTTATAAAAATAACACTCATAGAACACAATGCTTTCGAATGCTTTTGGGTGTCCCTGTACACAAACCAGAAGAGAGATTCACTGGTAACTTGAAAATTATATTTCAATTTCATTCAGATATGTCTACAGTAAAGGTATGAAAATAAGGTTTATAGAAATACCCCTCATAGAACACAATGCTTTGAAATACTTTCGGGTGTCCCTGTACACAAACCAGTAGAGGTATAAACTTCATTTTCAATAGGGAACATCAGATAGTGAACTTCAATAAAATATATCAGTTTCGAGAAGTTCCATAAATATTTACAGGAGTTAGAGCGCAGGCAGAAGAGACATACAGACAGATGGACAGATAGACAAACTGAAATCATATTTACACTATAAAATGTTAGAAAGTGTTAAAAACGCTTAATGTAAACGAAAGTAGAAATCTAGCAATTTTTTATTAATAGCTCTTAATATAAATAGATATTTTTGTGTCACCCTGTAAATCTAATGCTAATCATGCTATATTATATGCAAAGTATTTTTTTTTTTTTTTTTTTTTTTTTTTTTTTTTGCGCATATAAGTAACATGTTTTAATTTCCTAAAACTTAGTGGAAAGTAAAGTTATTAAACTTTGGTTTATAGAAATATCTCTCATAGAACGCAGTGCTTTGGAATAATTTTGAGTGTCCCTGTACATAAATCGGTGGTGGTATTTCCTCCATTTTATACAGAAAACATCCAATAGTGAACTTGAATAACATATTTCAATTTCATTCAGATATGTCTACAGTAAAGGTATGAAAATATGGTTTATAGAAATACCTCTCATAGAACAAAATGCTTTGAGGTAATTTCGAGTGTCCCTGTACACAAACCAGTAGAGGTATAAACTCCATTTTCAATAGGGAACATTCGATAGTGAAATTGAATAACGTATATCAGTTTCAAGAAATTCCATAAATATTTACGGGAGTTACACCTCGGACAGACAGACAGGCAGACAGACGGTCAGGCAGATACACAAAAATGAAATCATATTCACAATTAAAAAATGTTAGAAAGTGTTAAAAAAAACGCTTAACGTAAACGAAAGTACAATTCTAGCAATTTTTTATTAATAGCTCTTAATATAACTGGATATTTTTGTGCCACCCTGTAAATTTAATGCTTATCATGCTATATTCTATTCAAAGCATACTTTTGTGCATATAAATAACATATTTCAATTTCCTAAAACTTCGTGGAAAGTAAAGTTATTAAAATTTGATTTATAGAAATATCTCCATAGAACGCAATGCTTTGGAATACTTTTAAGTGTCCCTGTACATAAACCGATGGTGGTATTTCCTCCATTTTACACAGGAAACATCCAATAGTGAACTTGAATAACATATTTCAATTTCATTCAGATATATTTCTACAGTAAAGGTATGAAAATATGGTTTATAGAAATACCTCTCATAGAACACAAGCTTTGAAATACTTTCGAGTGTCTCTGTACACAAACCAGTTGAGGTATAAACTCCATTTTCAATAAGGAACGTCCGATAGTGATCTTGAATAACATATTTCAATTTCATTAAGATATGTCTACAGTATAAAGGTATGAAAATATATTTTATAGAAATACCTCTCATAGAACACAGTGCTTTGAAATAATTCCGGGTGTCCCTGTACACAAACCAGTAGAGGTATAAACTCCATTTTCAATAGGGAACATTCGATAGTGAAATTGAACAACATATATCAGTTTCAAAAAATTCCATAAATATTTACGGAAGTTAGAGCGCGGACAGACAGACGGACGGACAGACAGACAGACAAACCGAAGTCATAAACACTTTTCAACCTTGTTGGAAAGTGTTAAAAAATAAAACTTGTATTCAATAACAAGGTTTTTTTTTTTTAATCTTCTTTACCTTACCTTGGCAAACAGAAGAAGAAACTAAACAAGAGTACTGAAAAAATAAAACGGTACTAATATTAAAACGGGCCAATAGTGCTTGTTAGTAACCTTCTTCAGGTTATTAAAAACCCGTTTTGAACTATCATCATTAATTGCATATTTAATTGATAATTTATTTGATCCCTGCAAATTGCGAATCTAAAATTCTTTAAAACTTTAAGACAAAACTACGAATTTTGATCAAATATACAACAAAATTCTTATGATATACGCCCACAGTTAAGAAACTATTTTGAAACTCTGTATTTAGATCAAGGATTAAGAGAATTAGTGTATACATATAAATTTAAAAGTCATTAAATTTTCCCGTAAAACTTAACATCAAATGTCCCAATTTCGTTGAAGAGGGGGGGGGGGGAAGAAACCTTGCAAAGCATAGAAATTACCCACAGAAAACTACGCAATAGTCTTCGTAATTAAGAAAAGCCATTGTAAAAATAAAATACTTAATTAAATCAAAATAATAATCCTTGAAAATAAATTTTTCCTAGGAAATATTTTTAAAGAAATTTGCAAAGTCTTGAGTTTTAATTATTTTATTGTCTTTATTGTTGGATTGCAAGTTTGCGTAGTTAATTGTTGTTAATGATGTGAATTAACTATTTCCCTGCTAAACTGCTCTGTCCACCACCCGAATTGTTAGTGTTCTGGTCTTCAATTACTAAGGGCTAGAATCTCGGTTCGAGAATGCATGCTTATAGTGGTTCGGTATTTATTTTAAGTTGTTGGTCCTAGTCTAATGAGCCTTAATGAGCAAAAAATTACCATAGAGGGACATCCCAAACCAAATCATACGGATAAACTGCAAAAATGCTGAAAATGAGAGGTAAAATGGCATAAAAACTATTCTAGCTCAAAAACGCGAATGGATTGTATGTAATACATAAACAATGAAAATATTCACAATTAGTAAAAATATTTGTATTTTATATACTATCTATTGAATGTAAAGTAAATAAACAAAAAAAGTGTGCTTACGATGAAGCCAAGGTACAATATGAAACCTAATTTATACACTATATTTAACAGTATCGCAACATGCAAACGTTTTAATTTATTCCGGAACATTGTAAATACCCACGCTTTTCACACACCACTTTATTTGTAGAGAAATATTCTTGTCCTGGATAATACGTACTGGACTTTAGGAATACTGATAAAGTGGAAAAACAATCATGATGATTTTGTGAATAATAATAATAATAATAAAAAGATTATTGTTTTAAACAAAATTTTGAAGTTTTTTTTTAATGCTTTTAACAAGCATACATAATTAAAATGGGCCGTGGAAAATTCGTTACACAATTAAGTAGTCTGCAATATCGATATTATTAAAAATAAATAAGTAAATAAACACGCAAATAAACAATAAAAACTGTTCTCGATAAATCAAATACCTTATTCAGGGATTGCTTATGTTTAGTATAGCCTATATATATCATTTTTGTAATTATTAAAAATATTGATTAAAATTATTATACATAAATATTTTTTGAGAAATGATAAAAATAATGGTGTAAAACCTATTGAGGTACACTATTAAATGTTAACAAAAATAGAGGATATATATATATATATATATATATATATATATATATATATATATATATATATGATTGCCGAAACGTCAGTGGAGGCCTCCATGTGGAGACTCAAAAAGTTTTTGGGTTCTGTCTGTGTGGCTGTCAGTCTGTCTGTATGTCTGGCGATAGCGGCCGCAAAATTTACTCTATTACTTTAAATTCGGTACACATATTCATTAACCACACAGAAATAGCTGTATAATTTTGGATGTGTATTTTATTTGTAGTTCGTGTACAGGGACACACCAAAGTTTTTCTTTTCATTATGGCCTGTGGACATAATTTGTATGTCTCGCAACAGCGGCCGCATAAATCACTTTATTGACTTGCAATTTGGTACACATGTTCATTAACCGTACAGAAATAGCTGTGTAGTTTTAGGTGTGTATTCTATTTGTAGTACAGAGGCACACCAAAGTTTTTCTTGTCATCACGGTCTATGGACAGACTTTGTGTGTGTCACAACAGCAAGCGCAAAAACTCTTGGATTGACTTGAAAATTGGTACTCATGTTCAGGTGCGATACAGAAATAGCTGTATAGATTTTGGGACCTATATTGTTTATGGATCGTGTACAGGGACACACCAAAGGTTTCCTTATCATTACGGCCTATAAGAAGGATTTTATTTAAACTCATTTTAACATAGTTATACTGCATTCAACAAAATTAAAATTAACATTCATTTTAGAGATGCTTAAATAAAAGCATGTTTCCTGTAGAAAATGTTGCTTAGACTTAAAATTAATGTACAAGACCTCACAAAAGTGTTTCGACAATGTCACGTAATCATCCAAATTATGTCAAATTTCGGATAATTTTCATGAGCTACATAGAATAACTTGTATATATTTTACCTTATCTTGTTTATTTTTTACTTGGCTCTGTCGGCGAGGATCAGTATTGTACGCTCTTAAACTATCTTCTTATGAGTATACAAAGTCTGCATATGTTTACCTTAACAGCGTAATGATCTTAAGATTAAAAATTTTTGTGCTTATTAGTTTGTACTTGAAACATTCAAACTACCCTATTAAAACCAGACTATTGATAACCAAAAGAAATACATGTAAAATATAATACGATTCAATCGGTGTACTTAATGTTTATGGTTCGTTCGCAAGGACGCAGAAAAGAATTTCGTGACATTAAAGCCTATGGCTAGATTTTCGTCAAGCTCAGTTTAACGCGTTTATGCTGCGTTTAACAAAATAGAACTAACATACATTATTAAGATGCTTGAAAGCACGTTTTCGCTAGAAAAAAAGGTATGTATATTCTAAATAATTTATTTAGAGGACCACACAAAAGAATTCCGATGACATTCTGTGATCATCCATCGATGTCAAATATGGTTCAATATTAATGAGTTCTAATGAATTAGTGTACACTTTTATTAGTGTGTATAACTGGTGTGGCTCGTGTACAGGGACACCCAAAAGAATTTTCTACCATTACGGTCTATACACGATATTTCTTATAAGTGCATTTTAACATGATTAAACTCCATTAAACTTAATTAAATGAACAAACATTAATAGAATGTTATAAAGCAAGGTATCTTTGAAAAATGGTTGGCATAGAATAGGTAATTAGTTTACAGAGCTACACAAAATAATTCCGATAATTTAAGCAATCATTTTGCATAGAATTCGGTACACTGTAAAAAATAGCTTCTTAAAAATAAGTATATTTTGTCTCAAAATAGCCCAGAAACAATATATACTTAAATTTGAAAACCCATGTACTCATTTTTTAGTACATTGACATGTCAAACATAGGGATACTGGGGCTCTTAATGGTCAACCTCATTTTGGAGCATGTCAATATATTCAAAAATAAGTATATGGGTTTTCAAATTTAAGCATATATTGTTTCGGGGTTATTTTGAGACAATATATACTTATTTTTAAGAACCTATTTTTACAGTGTACAAGTGCTTATGAGTTAAAAGGAATTTAACACAAGACTATGAGTTACAAGGAAGATAGATTTAAACAGACGGATACAACGGGGTGTTGACGGGGGCAGCAGCCCCCCCTCCTCATAATCATATTTATGTAGTGAGTTAGTCATATGTATAATTATTTTAAATGCTATAAAATAAGTAAAAATGGTTTCTTGAATAATGAACGGTGCAAATAGAACGTTGAGGCTCCTGATCTGCAGATCCACTAGTATATGACACGTACATATGTATAAGTTTTTGAAAAGAGCTTCAAGCTTGTTCTGTTACCTAATATTTAATGAAATGTCTCGGGAAACAAAATAGTTAAAAATATTTAAGATTAGTTTTATTGCAGTAATGCAAAAATAAACAGAAGTTTCTTTTTCCATATTATTATTTATTTTTATTTATATAGATCAAATATTAAGACAAACAAGAAAGAAAAATCATGCAAAACGCATTAAATTGCAATATGTGACACATGAATCAGTATTCGTTGGCTGTTTATTAAATGTTTTCCAATATTTTCGGGGAGGAGGGGGAATTCCCATTGTTTTAACCACTATGAGAAGGGGGAGGGGACTTTTTATTTAAAACAAGAAAGAAAAATCATGCAGTACGCATTGATTAGTAACACTTTCCAACTGTACATAATTGTTGTATCAAATAACTTTTAATATTCTTTCCCTACGTTATCACACAACAGACAGAAGGACTGAAAAATATACAGATAGTCTAATTGATTTTAAAATTACTCTTAGGCATTTTGGAAAGTGTTAAAAAGGCTTAACGCAAAAGAAAATGCAGCCATTAGATTATAATTACAGCTTTTGATCGCTCTGAATATTTTAGTGTAGTCCTGTAAATCAGAAAGGTAATCGTACCATATTCTATACAAAACATTATTTTAGAATATTAACAATACATTTCAATATTTTTATGATTTTTACAGCAAAAAGATTTTTAAATATAATTTTCTAAAAATTCTGTCCTAAAACGTAATGCATTGGATTTTTTTTTTTTTTTTTTTTTTTTTTTTTTTTTGTTGTTGTTGTCCCTGTAAACAGACTAGTTATACAGGACCAATTAATCTCATTTTAAATGGGGAACATTCTATAGGGAAAACACTTATAAAAAAAAACACTCATAGATCACAATGCTTTCAAATGCTTTTGGGTGTCCCCATACATAAACCAGAAGAGATATTCACTCCATTTTCAACATGGAACATCCGATAGTGAACTTCAATAAAATATATCAGTTTCGAGAAATTCCATAAATATTTACAGGAGTTAGAGCGCGGGCAGACAGACAGGCAGACAGATTGACAGATACACAAACTGAAATCATATTCACACTTAAAAATGTTAGAAAGTGTTAAAAACGCTCAACGTAAACGAAAGTACAATTATAGCAATTTTTTATTAATAGCTCTTAATATAAATGGATATTTTTGTGTCACCCAGTAAATCTAATGCTAATCATGCTATATTCTATTCAAAGTATTTTTTTGCGCATATAAATAACATATTTCAATTTCCTAAAACTTTGTGGAAAGTAAAGTTATTAAAATTTGATTTATAGAAATATCTCTCATAGAACGCAATGTTTTGGAATACATTTAAGTGTCCCTGTACACAAACCAGTAGAGGTATTAACTCCATTTTCAATAGGGAACGTCCGATAGTGAACTTGAATAACATATTTCAATTTCATTAAGATATGTCTACAGTAAAGGTATGAAAATATGGTTTATAGAAATACCTCTCATAGAACACAATGCTTTGAAATACTTTCGGGTGTCCCTGTACACAAACCAGTAGAGGTATAAACTCCATTTTCAATAGGGAACATTCGATAGTGAAATTGAACAACATATATCAGTTTCAAAAATTTCCATAAATATTTACGGAAGTTAGAGCTCGGACAGACAGACAGGCATACAGACGGACAGGCAGATACACAAAACTGAAATCATATTCACACTTAAAAAATGTTAGAAAGTGTTAAAAACGCTTAACATAAACGAAAGTGCAAATCTAGCAATTTGTTATTAATGGCTCTTAATATAACTGGATATTTTTGTGCCACCCTGTAAATTTAATGCTAATCATACTATATTCTATGCAAAACATTCTTTTGTGCATATAAATAACATATTTTAATTTCCTAAAACTTCGTCTAAAGGAAAGTTATTAAAATTCGATTTATAGAAATATCTCTCATAGAACGCATTGCTTTCGAATACTTTTGAGTGTCCCAGTATATAAACCGATGGTGGCATTTCCTCCATTTTATACAGGAAACATCCAATAGTGAACTTGAATAACATATTTAAATTTCATTCAGATATGTCTACAGTAAAGGTATGAAAATATGGTTTATAGAAATACCTCTCATAGAACACAATGCTTTAAAATACTTTCGGGTGTCCCTGTACACAAACCAGTACTGGAATTAACTCCATTTTCAATAGGGAACGTCCGAGAGTGAACTTGAATAACATATTTCAATTTCATTAAGATATGTCTACAGTAAAGGTATGAAAATATGGTTTATAGAAATACCTCTCATAGAACACAATGCTTTAAAATACTTTCGGGTGTCCCTGTACACAAACCAGTAGAGGTATAAACTCCATTTTCAATAGGGAACGTCCGATAGTGAACTCGAATAACATATATCAGTTTCAAGAAATTCCATAAATATTTACGGGAGTTAGAGCGCGAACAGACAGACAGGCAGATACACAAAACTGAAATTATATTAACACTTAAAAAATGTTAGAGAGTGTAAAAAACGCTTAACGGAAACAATAGTACAATTTTAACAATTTTTTATTAATATAACTGGATATTTTTGTGCCACCCTGTAAATTTAATGCTAATCATACTATATTCTATGCAAAGCATTCTTTTGTGTACATAAATAACATATTTTAATTTCCTAAAACTTCGCGGAAAGTAAAGTTATTAAAATTTGATTTATAGAATCTCTCGTAGAACGCAATGCTTTGGAATACTTTTGAGTGTCCCAGTATATAAACCGATGGTGGTATTTCCTCCATTTTATACAGGAAACATCCAATAGTGAACTTGAATAACATATTTCAATTTCATTAAGATATGTCTACAGTAAAGGTGTGAAAATATGGTTTATAGAAATGCCTCTCATAGAACACAATGCTTTGAAATACTTTCGGATGTCGCTGTATAAAAACCAGTAGAGGTATAAACTCCATTTTCAATAAGGAACGTCCCATAGTGATTTTGAATAACATATTTCAATTTCATTTAGATATGTCTACAGTAAAGGTATGAAAATATGTTTTATAGAAATGCCTCTCATAGAACACAATGCTTTGAAATAATTTCGGGTGTCCCTGTATACAAACCAGTAGAGGTATAAACTCCATTTTCAATAAGGAACGTCCCATAGTGAACTTGAATAACATATTTCAATTTCATTCAGATATGTCTACATTAAATGTATGAAAATATGGTTTATAGAAATACCTCTCATAGAACACAATGCTTTGAAATACTTTCGGGTGTCCCAGTATATAAACCGATGGTGGTATTTCCTCCATTTTATACAGTAAGCATCCAATAGTGAACTTGAATAACATATTTCAATTCCATTCAAATTTCTCTACAGTACAGGTATGAAAATATGGTTTATAGAAATACCTCTCATAGAACACAATGCTTTGAAATACTTTCGGGTGTCCCTGTACACAAACCAGTAGAGGTATAAACTCCATTTTCAATAAGGAACGTCCCATAGTGAACTTGAATAACATATTTCAATTTCATTCAGATATGTCTACAGTAAAGGTATGAAAGTATGGTTTATAGAAATACCTGTCATAGAACACAATGCTTTGAAATACTTTCTGGTGTCCCTGTACACAAACCAGTCGAGGTATAAACTCCATTTTCAATAGGGAACGTCCGATAGTGAACTTAAATAACATGTATCAGTTTCAAGAAATTCCATAAATATTTACGGGTGTTAGAGCGCGGACAGACAGACAGACAGACAAACCGAAGTCATAAACACTTTTTAACCTTGTTGGAAAGTGTTAAAAAGAAAATTGCATCGCATGAAACTTTTCTTCATTAAAATCTAGGCCTGTTGCCCATAGCACAATATAATTAAAATATCATTCTCATTAAAATCCATTGTATATATTTTAAAAGATAGGCGGTTAAATATTCATATCTGTTTCAAGATTTTTATCGATTGAACAAATCTATGTTTCTTTCTTTGTATCTTTTTTTTTTTTTTTTTTTTTTTGTGTGCGTCTACGCGCGTGCACGCAGGTGTCTTCGAAGTATTGGTGTTAGTATTAACGGAAATTGACTGCTCTAGGGCCTTAAGCCTGAGGGAGGTACGCCCTCCGTGAGGGGTCTTTCTAAGGAGTACTAGCTCGTATTCGTGCAAGTTTCGGAGGAAACCACGGAAAACTCTGAACGGCTAGGTCAACAAGCTCGAGCTGGAATCGAACCCGGCACCTCACGCCTACCAGCTTTAACAGTAGAACCTTATGGGGCCCATGCGTGACCATGCCACTTGTTAGGGCCATGCGTTCGAAGCATGTGAAATTTGCTTTTAAGTTCTGTATGCTTTTAAGTTTTTAAGCTTTTGTTGCATTGTTACATTTGTTTTCAAGTTCTTTTTCTCCATAAAACAGAAAAAGAGTCAATTTCGCGTTCTAATGGTTAAGTTTTAAAGAATTTTAGCTAACCTTGTTTAATCAGCTTAACAACCAAAGCTCGTGTTATTCTATGGGGAAATTTGTTTATGGAATTACTCATTACCTAATACTTTTTTGAATTCCTTTTCTACATTCAGAAAATTAACAACCGTTAAATTTGTTTTTGTTTTCTAAAAATTTATTTTTAAATATTTCCTTTCGGAGATGTCAAGTGAGAAAAAGTGAACTAAGCTCATTTTTTAGGTTCAAAATGAAAGGAAATTTTAAAAATTGATTTTTGGAAAAAAAAAAAAAAAAAAAAAAAATTAATAGTTATGACTTTTTTGAAAAGGAAAACAGATTTTTTTTTTTTTTTTAAGGGAAAATAATGAGTAATTTTATAAACAAATTTCCCCATAGAATAAAATGGGCTTTGACTGTCGACTAGGGTAGGTATTGTAAACTATCATCTTATGAGTGTACAAAATCTGCATAGGTTTACCTTAACAGTGTAATGATCTTAAAAATAGCAATTTTTGTGCTTATTAGTTTTGTACTTGAAACATGCAAACTACCCTATTAAAACCAAACTATTGATAACCAAAAGAAATACCTACAAAATCTAATACGATTCAATCGGTGTACTTAATTTATGCTTTTAATTCTTGAATGTTTTCACTAAAATTAATCATAAACAAACCTATTATAGAACCATCAATATTTTATGAGAATAAATGTTTATTAATCGGACGTCCTTGTATCCCAATTATATTCTTATGGGATCTAACTACTGAAATATTTGTTGATCAAAACAAAGTCTTACATATTATTTCTGTAGTTTCTTCCGAAAAACAGGAGAATAAATAAATAAATAGGCTTCTTAAACTTTGTCTGAAACTTTGGCTAAAAGCATCGGCTTGCAATTTATTTTCCAGATTTTTCTATTCAAGCTTATTTTGTATGTTCAAGGATTTATCGATTCTTTGCATAAGTATTTGTCAAGAGTGTTCTAAAAGTTTTCGCAAGTTTTCCGTATTAATTTTTAAGATATCTCACTATAAATTTATTTCAAAGGATTCGAAAGAAAATAGAAAATTCCTTTAAAGTGTTTTGGGAATAAAATGAAAAATGGAGAATTATTAACTATTATTTATCTATCCCATTATGACAATTAAAATTTTTTCGTTTATTAGATTCCAATTAAGTAATAAAGAAATTATTACTGATAAGAATTTAATTATACAATTTAAATTATTGCAAAAAACAATCTTTAAACAAAGGTTTCTAGGTGCCAGGTTCGAATCCCGGTTTAGTCATGGATATTCGTAATGGTTCCGAATACTTTTTAAGCCTTAGGTAATGATCTCATGAGCCATCTGTTAGCCGAGTGGTTAGCACGATGGCCTTCAGTTTCCAGGAGCCACGGTTTAGGCATAAATGTTAGTAGTGGTTCGGAATCTACTTTTTTATCACGATTTTATGAGCCTTAATGAGCAAAATATGACCTTAGAGTGACACCTCCTTCCTCCCCGGTCTTTATTTACAGGCTACCCTGATTAACCCAAATCGATTTCGTTTCAATATTTTTAGAAAACTTTGATTGTTTTGCTACGTAAACGAAAATTGCATGCTTTATAAACAATAACTGTATCACTGCTTCAAAAGTTGCATCATTTTATATTTTTGATTTTTTTGTTGAATTTGCGTAATTTTTTATTCTATATTAATATCCTACCATTCTGATACAAATTTGAAACTTTGTATGAAGAAATATGCCATTAATGTACTAATATTTAGTAGAATGATGCATTTGGGGTGCCTTCACGACAACACAACAACGTTTTAGGTCTAAATAAATAAACATATCTTTTATCGAGTGAAAAAATTTAGATCGGAGTATAGCGTAAAAGCAGCAATGCAGTAATTGCTTTGCCGCAAAACTTAAATGTTTACTACAGAATGTATTGAAACAATATCTATTGAAATAAAGTATATTTTAAATATATATATAGTACATATAAGTATAAGTACAATATCTATTGAAATAAATACATAAAAGGACAAAATAATAATAATAATAATAATAATAATAAATAAAAATGAGCCTCACACTGTAGAAAAATTTACTTAAACCTCATTTATTTGTAATAACTTCAAAACTAATCATTGAAACAAATAAAACTATCATGTTTGTATAATACCAAAGAGATAAAATTATATCTGCGTGTGAATCTGCAATTTAGTAATTCGTTTTATTACACTCTACGAAGTACTACATAAAACTTTCTTTTTAAACATATACTTTTTATTCTATTATGTTTTATTATGGAAAATAAACACGTTATGTTTTAACATATGAAATAAAACAATTTATTTGTTAGATCGATTCCAGTACTGAATAACAATATATATATATATATATATATATATATATATATCGCTTTATTACACTCTATGAAGTACTACATAAAATTTTGTTTTTAAACATATACTTTTTATTTTATTATGGTTTATTATGTTTTGTTATGGGAAATAAACACGTTATGTTTTAATATATGAAATAAAACAATTTATTTGTTAAATCTATTCCAGTACTGGATAACAATATATGTATATATATTTAGTACTAGGTTATTTCCCCTTTATATGGTGTTACTGCTTTAATGTGTAGCGGCATAATATTATGTAGTTTTTCACATAATCCTCATACATTTCATTGTGCCAAACATCGTAAATATTTGTTTCTTGTTCTTACGAAGTTGTAGCTTTGTAGGCTACAAATTTCAAATTTTTCCTTGTTTATAGATTAAATATTTTCGATCAGGACTATTTCAAGACCTGGTAAAGAAGAAACTCTACGATATTCTTTTTAAATTTAACCTAAAGTTAACAAATTAATGACTAATCCCAGATTAATAGGTGCACCGTACGTACAGTCGGTAACAAAAGTGTCCGAACACTAGCAAAAATTCCTATATAAAAAAAGTACGCTTAATACAGTTTTGCTAAATGAATACTTGTCGAATCCTGTTCTTAGACTGACTAAGAACAGGATTCGACGAGGATTTATTTAACAAAACAGTATTAAGTGTACTTTTTTATATAGGAATTTTTGCTAGTGTTCGGACACTTTTGTTACCGACTGTACGGTGGGGTGGTTAGCGACCCTGCCCTGATTCCCACACGGTAGGGCCCGGATTCGAATCCCGGACATGGCATGGATGTGTTGTCCCTATTAAGGTTAGCGATAGCCACTCAATGGGCGCTCCTTCACAAATGTCAATCAATTCGGCATCTTCCCGGTCAATGCTCACTTGCAAGTACCGCGCCACATTAGACATTAATATATATATATATATATATATATACATATATATAAATGATAGATAACGTAATAAAATTTAATCTTAAAATTTAGCAATTAATAGAACTAAAACAATAACAACACACAAAAATATAGAACTGAATTTAACTTAGAGGAAAGACAGACACAAAAAGTTGCGATTTAGATTAAGAACCAATAAGGTACAATAATAACTTAAAATACTTACGCCGACATGAATGATAATAAAAAAGGACCATTAAACTAATTTTGTTGATCGTGTACAGGACTGCACAAAGTTATATATCATCCTCTATTGCACATATAAACGTTGAAAGAGTAGGTTCAATTACGTAATACTTTTTTACGTATAAATTTAAGTAATAAAAACATTTACAGAGCCGGGCAAAAGAGATCGAAGATTATTCATAGACCCCTTTCGTTGTAACTATACCTTGCATTGTTAGAATATGTAATCTATGCGAGTTATGTGACTTTTCTTTCTTTTTTAATAAGCTTAATATGTTATTTCTTGTTTAATGTTCACAATTCTTTTCTTTTTTTTTCTCGATATAATAGTTATTTTATTAACCCATTCTTACTTTAGCGCATAAAATTAGATGCACGCGTCGATTAATATTTTTCCATAATTAAAATCTTCATAGTAATAAGTGCGTTCAAACTTATATTCATTTATGAAAGTCCATATTTGATCTAATTTAAATAGACATGATTTAACCATCAATTCCTATATAATACAAGAATTAATATGCATTTCTAATTCGACAGTCAAGGCTATTTAAACAGCCAGACTATGTCAAAAACTGAAGATTGATTTGCAGAATGCTCTTCTGTCTGCTATAGCAAATTATACATGTCTCGGCATAAACAATTATGAACATGATTAATATCTCTGTTTGTTTCCCATCCATCTTTGTTTGAATAAAGTTTATATGAGATTTTTGAGATGTCCTAAATGAAATTTCATAGTCACTTTTCGTAAAGGAATTTAGATAAGAACTGGAAAACGAATTAATGCGCTTTAGTGAGCGTGTTTCATCGCTACCAAACTAAAACAGGGAAAATAATAAGAAAGATAGAGTAAACTAGCACAGTAAACTTAGAGATTAGGAGTCTCGACGTCCCTTTTGTGCTACTCATTACTAAACAATAGATTTTTATTTATTCTATATTGTGTTTGATAGCTATATAAATAATGACCTTCTTTAATAATGAAATATATTTCGGCATGAGAGTGCTACTGTGCCATTTCCTCAATTCCCCATTCATGATGTTGTTTGGTGTTGGTGTGGGTTTAAAGCTGATTGACTGCATTGGGGGTCCTACGACAATGTGAAATGAGCTCCTTGTCGGTCTTTCTGAGAGGTTCTATTCCAGTCCGTACTCATGCAAAATTTGGCGAAAATCACAGAAAACTCCAACCAGCTAAACCGACGAGTTCATCTTTACTAACTCCAATTTAGTGAGAGTCGGGGCCTCATAACCAACCTTTAACAAAATTCGTGATCTAATCTCTCATAGAATCAACACTGCCGTACTGACCCTGAGTCAGTGAGTGCATGTACTCTTCTATATATAGATGAAGGGGTATGTAAAATTACGTTCACCCCATCCCCGCATGTGATCGAATTCCGAAAAATTCCTAAAATTGTTCTTTTAGGTATTGCTGTTTGTCATATTAATTATATATATATATATATATATATATATATATATATATATATGCCGGATAGGTTTTTTTTTTTTTTTTTTTGTTATGAAGGATTATGTGAAATAATGTTTCCCTTCTCCCCCACCTTGGGTGGCGAATCTCTAAAATTCCTGAAGTTGGATTTTAGATAGTCATACTCGTTACATTTTAAAACAAAAATCTTAGGCTACCTTTTTTTTCTTTGAGATATGAAGAATTTTGTGAAATAATGTCCCTCGCCCCCTCCACACATACACCTTTGGACGCAAATATTGTAAAATCACTTCTTAGTTGGTGTCTACGTAACGAAAGAAATGTTTTTACCAAATGTCATGCTCCTAAATGCAGAGATATCAGCTGGGCGATGATGTCACTCACACAGTTAGGACAAACGGATTTTATATATGGATTACTACTGGTAAGTTAAAGTTCAAAAACTGACGAAAATTTGGTGAGTTTTAGTTTGTTCAGAAATTTTATTATTTTGGGAAAGTTAAAAAAGTAAAATAAAATAAAATAAAATAAAAATAAACAAGTTCTTTACCTGAAAATTAATACCATTACCTTTATATCTTGCATACTGAAGTAGAAGTGCACAAAAAAAATTATTTAAAAAAGTTATTGCAAGGGAAAGTTTATAAGCATGTGTATTCGTAAAAATGCAAAAGCTCTTATGAAATAGCTGCTTAAAGTACAGTTAACTCTTTTACTATTGTTCTTGAACTTTCGTTAAATGAGAATTGGCGGGAAATATTTTTAAAAAGAATTACGAAAATCCTTGAGAGGGTGTTTGACCATGCTAATGCTTTGACATTGTAGGTGACTGTGCTTTACTGAGCGTAGAACTTTCGTCAGGAGAGATTTGGCGTCAAATACACATTGAATAAATTATATAGACAGTAGCGGAGCATTGTTACATGATATGAGCGGAAAGATTTTTTTCCCCTCTATTTTGTAACATGTAGCTGTAATTTGCATTAACTTTTTATATTTTTTAACTTTGTTTAACTCATTTAAGCATAACAGCAGCATATAAAACATTAGAAAAAATTTGTTAATTAAAATTTTTCATGATAAATAACACTGCTCGGCATGAAAATTGCCTTTGACACCATTTCAGCATATTCTTATGTAAAATGACCTCCTGAATTCGAAAATGACGATCATTTTGCCCTAGAACCCACCATTTTTTAGGAATGGCCCCCCTATTTTTATCATCTTGCGATCATTTTATGGCTATAAATTTGACTTTTAGGAGACGGGAGGATTATTTTAACCGTTAAATGTCTTCTGAGGGGCTACAGAGTTGGAAAATTCTAAAACATGGACATTTGCGACAAGGGATTTTTTTTTTTTTTTTTTTTTTTTTTTGTTTTTTGCGGGGGGGGGGGGGGATTTGCCACTGAAATTATGCATTACATATCTTATACTTTTTTAATCTGTTATTAATGCTATTTTTTAAACTTTATATATTTTTGTTTTTAGGTGTTAAATTAATTATTTTTCATTCTTCAAATCATATTCATGGTCATAAAATTATAGAACAGGGAAAGAAATTGAGGAAGGGGGTGGTGTATCTATAAAATGGTGGGTGACTGGGCAAAATGAGAGTCATATTCGGATTCTGGGAGGTCATTTTACACAAGAATCAGCAAGAATGATATCACATCTCGATGATTTTTTTTTTTTTTTTTTTTTTTTTTTTTTTTTTGCAGAGCAGTGTAATTAATGCAACCAAATTTCATGCAAAGATAATGTATTATTTAAAACACAATTTTACTGCTATTAATATAGAATGAATCGGTGGAACAGAAAAAAAAGCATTAAAAAATATAATTAAAGCAATTGGAAACCAAAATTGAAATCCATCTTTTAAAAACTTTCACCTAAGGGGCTATTTATTTTCATACAAATAGGGCTGCAGTTTCTAGATACAGAGTTCGAATCCTGGTTCACGCATGAATGTCCGCAGTGGTTCGGAAGCGACTTTAAGTAGTAATGCATTTTGCCATTAGAAAATAGTAAATATGGCTTTTTCTTCCAGTGCACCTTTTTCCGCGTAGCCTTTTTTCCCGAAATCACTTTTAAACTATGCTCCATGATTCCAATTTATTTCATAAATCTTTGAGTTTTCTGCTATTCTCTCTTATCATTATCCTGCAGACACAACACCACCTGGAGGAATGGTATAAGAGGAGTTCGCGTACAGTGTATCAGGGTGCAAGTCAAATGATTTTTTACTGTTGTCTACCCAAGATGGCTGCCGTAATAGCAGGCAAGGCTACTGCAGGAGCCATATTGACGCTACCAAAACATGGTTAGCACTGTGTTATTTTATAAAGTTAACAGCTTTGAGACCTATAGTTACAATAACTTTAGTCTCGAATGATCCATAGTACATAATTTCACAATAACAATGCAGAATTTCTTATGTAACTCTGTTACTTAATGACTTCTGCGATTACGATTTTGACTTTTTGGACGTGTTTTTTTGGACGTGTCACCTTTCTTATATCATTCCTCCAAACAACACCAACGTATTTTACCATGTTTTTATTAACTTCTATTCTTGTTTGTTTGTCCGGTACAAATCTTGCAATCGAATTTTAACTAACTTCCCTACTAGCTAGACATTTGAAACTTTCACAGGAGCTCAGAACCCGGTGACAACACAATACTTCGAAGTCCGATTTTCGAATTTTTGATTAGTTTTCATATAATTAATTAAAATATGAAAATAATATCATCCTAATAGTGTTGAAATAGCCATTAAAATATTAGCTTTAATTTAAATGTTGCCAAAAAAAAATTACGAGTTAATTTTCTTTCGACATAAAAATAAATACATTTAATTAAACGTGAACGTTAAAAAATTATAAAAAGTTAAAATATGCATCTCACAAAAATTGACGTCATTATCGCTTTAAAAATTTTATGCACACTGATAAGAGCTCTATGATTCATCAGAAAATTTCAAACATGGTATATAATTTTTTTTTTCTTATAATTATTTTTATTATCGATTAACCCCTTACCTACCGAGAAAATTTACGAGATTAGTTTCCCAGTGCCACCGTTCTCACTCAACTTTGAAATGTGTAAATCTTTCGAAAACACTATCAAGATTACTTTCAATGTTATTTTATTGCACTGTCAAGCCGCGTCAGTAGTTTCACTGATAGCAGTGCAATACAAAGGATCGTACTTTGGAAAACGTATATATACGTCTGGGGTAGTTAAGGGGATTAAAATAAATTCTAAAACAATAATCCTTGTTCATTTAATTATTAAAAGTTTTTTTGGTGAGCAACGATTGGTGTATTTAATTCTGTAGCTAATTCAGTATTAAAGTCGGATGCTCTGGTTTTAGAATGGAATCCACATGAAATGAAAATATTCAGTAGGCGAAAACAATTTATGATATAAACATCTATGAAAAAGTCCCTGGATAAATTTTGCTCCTATTCATTTAGAGCGTCTGTTTTAAATAAGAATAAATACTTACACTGTCATCGATTACACTTGAACTGTACCATTGGCTATTACTGTAATGCAAATATCTTTGCTTATTTAATTATCTGTTTATTGCAGGAGTTACATCAAACCATGACACTTAAACTTTACTACTATTTATTTTAAGTGGCTGTCAAATACTTAAATCCTTTAATTTCTTAAATCCTTCTTTCGATAAAACAGATGTAACAGACGCATGTAATTTGCGAGTGTACAGTCGGCAACAAAATTATCCGAGCACTAGCCAATTATTCCGATATTAAAAAGTACACTTAATACTGTTTTGTTAAATAAATCCTTGACGAATCATGTTTTTAGTCAGTCTAAGAACATGACTCGACAAGGATTTATTTAACAAAGCAGTATTAAGTGTACTTTTTTTTAGACAGGGATTATTGCTAGTGCTCGGATACTTTTGCTGCCGACTGTATACTTGAAATAATAATTCATGAATAATTCATGAAATTAACAATTGCATTCCGAATGGCTCTAAATGACGAATATCTTGAACGCTTGATCTTTTATCTGCTCACATTTATTTTAATTATATTTTCACATAATTTTATCACCTTTTTAATTTATAAAAGAAATTGTATTTTCTATTACTTCAAATATTGATTAATGAAAGCAACTAATTACTTTTGAATTAGCTAAATCTCAAATATCTCGAATTATGATATAACCTTTCTTTTTCCTCGAAATTAATTTTTATCTAAAATATATAAAACAGTCAAGACCGCAGCCATAGCCAAGGGAGGAGGAGCAAAATTTTTATATTTATCGAAACTTATAGTTAATTTTTAATACTCAACATTATGTACAAAAGTTTAAACCCCCTACGAAATTTTTTATGTCTACGCCCTTCAAAACACTTAAGGCACTTAAAATTGGTAAACCTAAGGAAAAAAAAAAAAAAAAAAACAGGCATTTCCACAATTTTCCCATTTTAAAAACTGAAAGCAGAGAATTATTTCAATTACTTCAAGTAATAATTAATAATAACTAAAGAAATTAACTAATTGCGCTTTAACTATAACTAAATGGCGAATATCTCAATAACATAATTTTTCATCCGTCGAATTTTATTTTTATCTTAAATTTATAACACAATTTTTTTCGATACATATCTCATAAAATCTGTAAATATAACGAAAGGAGACTGTTTTATATTGCAATAATCAGGTCTTTTAAAATACAGATATCCTCGTATAATTTCTTACACACACACACACACACACACACATATATATATATATATATATATATATATATATATATATATATATTAATTTCTAAAATAGAACTTTTTATATTACTTCAAATAATAATAAGTAACGAAAATAGCTTTTATTTATTTATTTATTTTTAATATTATTATTATTCGTTTTAGTTTGTTTGTTTGTTTCAAATGGCTAAATGGTGAATATCTAAAACTCGTAAACTTTTTTTCAGCTTATTTTTGATCAATTTCATTTAAAAATAGTAATAATTTTAATTTTAATAATAACATTCATTTATCAATAAAAGATAAATAAGAAGATTCAAAAGAAGCTTACGCTTCAGTGCCGCCACCTATTGAATATTTTTATAACATAGAATGTACGTCTCTACTTTATTTAATCAGTTCAGTGTTGATTAAGTATGTATAATAATATATGGTTGTCCTCGGAAAGGAGATTAAAAATTTCTCTTTAAATAATGGGAGAGAAAGAAAATTTTCGCTTCTGATTATCTTAGTATATTATAAACAATGAAAAAATTATCAGACATATCGGGCTCGTCTCCCGTTTAATTATAATTCTTAAAGAATTTACAGCTAAATCTGTGAGAAAATTATCGCTCAGCATATAAAGCATAAAAATATAGGAATGTCTGAATAAAAAAATAAATAAATAAATAAATAAATAAAATAAATAATAATAACAATGATAAATAAATAAATAAATAAATAAATAATAAATTCTTTGGTTTTTCGCATTAGAAAGTGGATTATTGACCAAACTAATATTTTTCTAGGAATGTTGACTTTCTATGATATACATTAGTCTAAAACTGGATAAGGACATTAAGTTTGTTTTCATTTTGCATAGATTTTTCGAAATTCTGCAGTTTTAAGTAAACGAATTTTAAGACATATATGTAATAGCATTCATTTACTTGCTTATGATTGATCCATTAAGTTAAGAAAATTAACTTAATGCATCAATCGCCTTACAAATTCCCCATAAAAAATAAAGCTTCTGTATAAAACCGCTTTCTATAAAAAAACCCTAGAAACATGAAGAGAAATATTTATTTATTTATTTATTTATTGTACATTTTATTCTTTCTAATTATGCACTGGGAACAAAATTTTAGAAATCGTAAAAAATGTCTTAAGTTTAAAATGTATTAAATTTATGAATTTTACTAAATTTTCATGAATATTTAGTTATACTATAATAGTAATTATAGTAAGTTTTTATTTGCTGATTTTGTATTCTAAGTAAAACAGGGTTGCTACACAAATCATTAGAAAAAATTCCCTGAGTTTTCACGCAATCATGCAGCATTAGAATGTAGAATCATGGCTGCCTGCGATATAATTGCAAATATTGAATCGCAGAGAACCATGGTAGAATCTAACATTTTTACAAGCGAACTGAACAGATTCCCTAAGTTTTCCAGATTTTCCCTGAATTCCAGGTACTGAAGCAACCCTGTAAAACTACTAAACAGGGACTTTATTATTTTAAAGATATATATATATATATATATATATATATATTAAAGACTTTAGTCTGTAAACTATGATAATAGCTTTTATATAATGTCTGCAACGAAAATGAATAAATAAATAAGAAGAATAAATTCACCTACTTGTTAAAACAAGGTTTAAGTGAAATTATTAGAAAAAAAAAAAAGTAGGTTCTGAATGATAATATTTTCATATAAACATTTAATTTCGTTTAAAGACTTGGTAATTAAGACTTGGTAGAAATAAATCAATGCTTGTGAACAGACTTGCTAAAATGTGTTGAACAATTATTTACACTATAGTAAAACAACTTCTTCAAAATATTATTTTGAACAGTTCTTCTCAGCTTAATCATAAGAAAAACAAAATGTAATTTCAAAGTATAATTTAACTCATTATTTCGCAAAGTAGATCATTCTAATTTAAAAAATTACATTATCTACCAAGATTATTATTAATTTCATAAAGTCGCAACAAACCTTTCGAAAAATCTTCCAGTATTTTAAATTTTTAAATCCGAATTGCAAAAGAGTTAACTGACACTGTATTAGCTCCCATGTGGTCTAGTGGTTAGGATTCCTGACTTTCACCCAGGCGGCCCGGGTTCGATTCCCGGCATGGGAAGGTGGTTCCATGGTGTAATGGTTAGCACTCTGGACTTTGAATCCAGCGATCCGAGTTCAAATCTCGGTGGAACCTGCTTTTGCTTCACTGTGCAGCAATTTTGCTTTCGTGGAGATTTTTTAATGAAAGTATTTAAATCAATCGCTTTTTGCATTTTCTTTTTCTAAAAACCTACTTTATGTTTTAAATTATTAAAACGACGTTTAAGCACAGTGTTGCCAAATTGGGGACTTTTTTTTATTCAATTCACACCAATAATTTTGAGAAGTGATATTTGATATACATAATAGATAATTAAGCTTCCAAGTGATTAGGCAACTGTTACAATTAAAATTTATTGGTGGATATTGAATAAAAAAAAGTCCCCAATCTGGTAACACTGTATAAGCATAACGAAGCACCTGATGACTATTTTTTTACTTTTTATGATGACGTTCATGATGACGTTCACGATGACTTTTTTTTTTTCTTTTTTAATGATTGCACTAGACACCCGACGAAGGTTCTTCATCTGAGCAATTCATTTTCCTTACTCATAACCTAGGCATATGTTAAAAGCAAATAACATTCTTTGTATCCAATGGACTCAAGTGTGGATTATCTCTGATACTTTATTTCGCAACCTTCTTATATGCCTTTATTTATACCTTTTTTTGTGTGTGTGTGTGAAATAATAATAATAATAATAATAATAATAATAATTTTAAATTTCGGGTTATTTAGAGAAATAGCAACGTAAAAAAATATCGAAAGAATAAAAATTCAGTGCTATGCGTGATTTAAGGCATTTTAAACTCTTTTGGATGAAATTTAAATATATTAATGGCTTTAGTTCATTTGTCCGCATTCTATCTTCCTTAAATGTGGTCGAACTACTGTGATATTAACTCATTATTTAGATTCATTAAATCATGTTTTCTATTTAATCTAAGGTACATTTTAAAAAAAAAATAGATACTCAAAACTATTCGAATATATTGTAGTCTATGGGTGACAATTCATTATTTATTATTTCATGTCAAACCATTTCAGATATGGAAAATCTCCTATACTATATTATAATTTCACCATAGTATATTTTTCGTTAAAAATTGTACATGCATGATTAACAGTTTTGTCTCAAAAGAATTTGGATATGTTTCGATCTACTGGGTGTAACTATGTTTGAAGCACATGTTATTGATTGCAATGCCCTTAATTCTAATTATTACCTTACAGGGCTACAAAAAACTAAGATTTTTTGAAATTGTGAATACGGAGGTAATTATTTGAGATAAATTTTTCGTATTTTCTTTATTTGAACGCATATAATTACTTATGTTATACTACAATTGCTCTCTAAAATTTCTGGAGTGAGAATCTCTCTCCTTAAAAAAGTGACCCCTATTTTGACACCAATTAAGGTGAGAAAACAATATTATCACTCTGGAAAATGTGACACTTCTCACTTTTTGTGAAAGAGTGACGTATAGTCACTCTGTCACAAAGAGTGAGGTCGTCATCTATTGCAAGATGAAACTTTTGTAGAGTGAGAAATTGCTGGCGCCATCTGGTTATCATATTTCGAAAGAAATATGAAGGACTATTTCCGAACGATCTCATGTATCTATTTGTTTAACAGAACGTATTGAAGATTTTTGAAGAATAAAAAAATCACAAGAAACATAACGAAATTAGTCTTAGAAAGTAAATAGTTTTATTTAGAAATATATAAGGTATAAAAGAAAATATCAATGCAAATATTTAATGCACAACGCCTTAAAATCTGTAACAGTTTATATTTTTATTATATTTATTGACAGCTAACACATGCGAAATATTCAAAAATTTGGCTATAATATTTTACTAATATTTAAAATCAACAGCAAGTTTTATACTTCTGAACAGGCGACTTCTTCAGGAAACTCTGTAGATTTGTATGCGAACAGTTATTTTCTTTATTTCTTTATTTTATTTAAAAAAAAAAAAAAAACATGTACACTTGAGTAACTTCTTTTCCGCATAAGCTACTTTAAATGACTGCTTGTCATTAAGATTTTTTTCCAAGTATACAGCTTTTAAAATAATTTTAATTTCAGCAATTTCAAAATAATTTAAATTTTAAAATATCCTTTAGAATTCTTTAATTTTATATTGTTGATAAATGAAGTAAAAATTTAAAAATATGATTGATCACGTATGAGAATGACTTAATAATGTAAATTAGGCAGCTTGTATATGTGCTCAGTGGTTCAGTGGATAAGATACTCGCTTGCTACGGGGCCGGCCTGGGTTCGATTCCCGACAGATCCAAACTGCATTCTTTGCACCGTTGAATTGGAGTCGATTCGCCAGGTGAAATGAAGCAACATCGTCTAGTGTACACAATTTTTTAAGGAAAAATAAACTGTCATATTCTTTAAATTGTTCTGAATAATCTCACTCTTAATAAAGAGTGAGAAATCTCACTCTTTGGAAAAGAGACTTTTCACTCTTTAGAGGTTGGCTCCATTTTGGCATGTTCAAAGAGTGATATACCGCTCTTTGAGAGTGAGATCTCACTCTTTATATTTTAGAGAGTGGACTTACTTTTCGTAGAGGGAATATTAAAAAAAAAAAAAAAATATTTAAAATACTCAGTTATTCGAAGAGTGTTTTTATATAGTCAGCGTTTATCTAAATTGTTTAAGAAATGCATGCGTATCGTTTTGTTGTACGGATATTCAAAGTAGCACAACTTACAGTCGGTAATAAAAGTGTCCGAACACTAGCAAAAATTCCTATGTAAAAAAAGTACGCTTAATACAGTTTTGTTAAAAAATCCTTATCGAATCATGTTCTTACACTAAGAGCAGGATTCGACAAGGATTTATTTAACAAAACCGTATGAAGTGTACTTTTTTTACTTAGGAATTTTTGCTAGTGTTCGGACACTTTAGTTACCGACTGCACCAATCTGCATTAATGTTGAAAAGTATTTCGTTAATTTTTGTGTGGTATATGACTTTTCTTCATTGTTAAAATTTCCTTTAATTACTGTAAATCTTATAATTTTAATGAATACTTCATTAAGCTTATGTAAATCGTTTTCTTTTTCTTTTTATAATGAAATCATGATTTTACTATTTATTTTAATTAATCAGCAAACAACCACATGTAGAACTGAAGCCTCATACAAGGCAAAGATACTAAAATAGTTATCAGTTGTTTCTGAGACATTGATAGATGGCATATATAACAAATATATACATATACAGTCGAACCCCGTTATAGCGAACTGTCTTCGGGCAACAAAAAAGTTAACTATATACGGAGGTTAGCTATAACCAAACTTTGATTACTAATAAAATAGGTGTTTAATTAAATAGGTGTTCGGTTTTGACCACTGAAAAAAATTCTTTGTAACCGAGAGCTCACTATATCCCAGGTTCGTTACAACGAGGTTCGATTGTATATATATAAATATATATATATATACAGTGGTGGAAAAAACTTTAAGACCACCATTGAATTTTTTTGTTTACAATCGAAAATTAAAACCTCTTTGTAAGTTACTTTATAATACTTCACGCAGTCGATAAGTTTGTTGATAAGAAATGTTTAAAAATATGTCATAAACGTGTGATATTGTTAGATTTTAGTGATATAAATATACCACTGAGTGTATATTTCATCAAAGTTTCGATTTTCAGTTTTACTTCGGCATTCGTATAAGAAAGCCATGAGAATAATGAAAATTTTGGTACCAATCACCATAAATTAATTTTTTAAAAGCTACAATTGTTTGAGATCGAAATAATTGTTCCTTCATTTTACAGTTTATAGTATTTACAATTTATAGTTATTATTAGAGTATAAGTTCTTTTCATTCATCCTTTTTTAACAACTTTCATTGCATCTTATTGCATCAAAAATTCTGTGCTCTTTGTATGAGCAAACCAATTAAAAATATAAAATAAAATATGAAAACTATGACATATCTATTTAAAACAAATAGAAAAGAATGTGTTCTACAATGTAAAACTTATAAAAGTAAAAATTCTTCACCTTTTAAAGAAAAAATAAACTATTTTGCTGTAGAATTAAACATTACATCTCGAAACAAACGTTTAGACGCCGCTATTTTACCACGTTTTTATTAACTCGCTTTCTTGTTTGTTTGCCCAGTACAAATCTTGCAATCGATTTTTAACTAACTTGTAATTTCCCGACTAGCTAGACATTTGGAACTTTTAGAATAGCTCAGAATGATAATGCATTCTTTTAATACTTTTATTCAATTAATAAATGTTTGAAAATTTCTTATAATTGCTCTCTTTATTACGCATTTGATCATTTTCTAAGTTGGTGAGATAATTCACCAAATTTTTTTTTTTAAGTATTTATTAATACATAGAATTGTCACGTTTATATGATTTAACAGAAAATTTAAAAACGTGGTATATAAAAGTTCTTTTTATCTTATAATTACAGTCGGCAGCAAAAGATCCAAGCACTAGCAAAAATTCCTATGTAAAAAAAGTACTCTTAATACCGTTTTGTTAAATAAATCCTTGTAGAATAATGTTCTTAGACTGACTAAGAACAGGATTCGACAAGGATTTATTTAACAAAAACAGTAATTTTGTTGAGTAGTAAGTAGTAAGAGCACTTTTTTTACATAGGAATTTTTGCTTGTGCTCGGATGCTTTTTTGCTGACTGTATTTATTATTGTTTCAAAAAAATATTGAACAAATCTCATCAAACTTGTGGACATTTATTTTTTTATGCTTTGTACTTTATGCACCAAGAAGTAAATTTGAGTTACACATTTCATATTTTACGAGAATAATAATAATAATAATAAATCAAATAGTAGAGCTGTCCCAAAAATTTTTTGGAAAAAAAAAAAAGACAAATATTTAGTAAAACAAAACACACACAATTTCGATATCCAGAGAGATTCGTTTTTTTCTTTCTTTCTTTTCTTTTTTTTTTTTTTTAACTAACTCATAAATTCTATCTTTCAGCGAAATATTAAGGTTAATTTTGATTCTCTACCGAACCAGGCATTTTCAACTGAAACTCAGAATTCTTCAACAGAAGAGTAGTATTGTCTATTTTCACAATTATTATGACAATTAATGCCCCAAAGATTTTCGAATGGATTTAAGTCCGGTCCCAGTACTAACCAATCGAGAACCTTTCAAAATTAACAATTTTTTGCGGTGCCAGCGGTATGTATAGGTAGGCTGACCAGATCAAAGTACCTTTATAATAGAGAACCGTTAAAAATTGCTACAGTTATCCAATTACCGATGTATTTTTTCATTACTAATAAATAAGGAATAAAAATAAAGTATTATTGATTAATAATTTACTTTCTACAATTTTTTAAAACTTAGAAAAATGCCTTCAAAATAAAGGAAGTCCCCAGATGTCCCCAGAAAATGGGGACAGCTTATGTATAGGGCCATTATCATGTTAAAATATTCATTGCATGCTATTTAAAAGTTTCACAGCCGGAAATACAGTCGGTAACAAAAGTGTACGAACACTAGCAAAATTTCCTGTGTAAAAAAAGTACACTTCATACGGTTTTGTTAAATATATCCTTATCGAATCGTGTTCTTACACTGACTAAGAACAGGATTCGACAAGGATTTATTTAACAAAACCGTATGAAGTGTACTTTTTTTACATAGGAATTTTCGCTAGTGTTCGGACACTTTTGTTACCGACTGTAAGTGGTTCTCCAATATCTGTCGTACGATTTCTGATGTTTAAAAACCATCAAGAAAACCAAGATTTATTTGTCCATCGAAACAAATTTAAGACCCAACAATCAATGAGCTCCCACCTTGATGTCGACTAAATAAAGCACTTGGTTCTCGACGCCTGTCGTACTAATAAAGTACCTAGTTATGTGCCTCATAAAAATTCAGTTTTTCTTTATGTTTATGTGCAATTGTACTTTTTTTATAAACAGCATAAAGACTACGATCAAGAGTCGTCAAATATTTACTTGTCAAAACAGTATTAGGTGCACATCTTTTAAATACGAATTATTGCTAGCGCTTCAATAATTTTGCTGCCGACTGTAAACACATTACCTGCGAAATTGCTAATTTCTGGATTCTTCTAGCATTCAATCCTTCAATAAAGGATCAAAATGGTGATGGTATGTCTTCAGACCAACCCTATGATTGAAACCCAAGCCATTGCCAGCTGTCCATTGCGCATATAGCGCGCATAAGTCCTAGCGCGTCGTAAAGCCCAATCAGCCTCAATCTTCTACCATCACGTTTCTGTGATTCGTGTCTTACAGATGTCGTATTTGCGTATATACACTTGATTTGTATATAACACTCGATAAGTACATTTCTTAGATATATTAATTTAAAATAGAACCATCCCTAGGTGTGAATTCCTGACCGTCTCCAATTGCGTACTGTGTAGCTCGTCTAGTGGAAAGTTAAACCCATTCAATTTCAACCTATTTAAAATGACCACGATTTCCTCAAATTGCTTATCTTTCGATTTCCGCATCCAAATTTCACACATTTTTTTCTCATTCAAAATTTTTCGCTCGTAGTATCTTAATTACCTTTGTTATTACGCATTAAACTCAACCCATGACGTAACATGCTCCAAATTTTCATGTATTTTGTAGCTAATGGAAAAATTTGCTAAATGTCTATAAACTTATGAAACAACAGTAGTTAATTTTTTTGTTATTCCCGAAAAACAATGTTTATAATTGAACTTTTTCCATTTTATGCACAAAAGAAAAAAAAAAATGTACATAAGTTTGCTGTGATTTGTTAAATTTTTCTGTTAAACAATCCTAGAAACAAGAGTCTAACCATTTAGGTGGTCCAGTTGGTAGGGAGCTTTTTTCTGGAATATTAGGTATCGAGTTCGAACAACACCTCCGAACTGAGCTTTATTTAACCCTCTCGCTGCGTATTTTTTTTATCAAAATAGGTTCAAAAATTGCGTATTTTTTTTATTACACATTTCAAATCTACATATATTTTAGACTTAAAATATACAAAAATTTTTTGTAAAAGAGTTTTTTTTTCAATATAGAATTAGATCATAGAAAAAAGTTGTCAGAATATTGAAATTGAAGAATAATGATATAAAAGCAAAATTTTGAAAATCAATTTTGGTTAAATTATGATTTATTTTATAAAATACAAAGGTAAAAAGTATATACTAATGAAAATATGCAAAATACTTACAAAACATACAATTTTCAGATTCATCACTATCCACAGAGGAATCCGAGAAATTTTCATCAGTTCCGCTATAAATATCATCAATATACTCGGAATCAGAGTCAGAACTACTGTCAGTGTCGGAAATTTCGTCAGGAACATAGGTCATATCACTCGCGAAACGCTTCCTGCCAGACATCTTTGAGCTCTGAAAAGCGCGCGCAAAATGCTAAAAAAAATTCTTTTTATATTTCGCAGAAACGTGGACAACTAACGCCATCTGTTAGTAGACATCTAAATAAACAATTAAACATTACAGAAAAGCCGAAATGAAACCATGAACGGGGAAAGAGCGGGTTGCACACTTAAATAGACGGCAAAAACGCATCCCCGCGATAATCGCGGGTTGCGCAAATTTTGCTACTTCTACGTTGCCCGTGGAAATCGCGGGATGCGTAGCGAGAGGGTTAACGGATGATTGGTCGATTACACCTACTCATCACTTCCTATAATATCTATACAATGGTGTAAATTGGATGTAATCGGCTGATCTTCTATGACGTAAAGCTCAGTTCGGAGGCATTATTATAGGAGGTTCAAGGCTATATTGGTTCAAGGCTAAGGAGGAATGGGTTTTACGACGCCCTAGCGCTACACGACATTAAGAAACAAAGAAGAAGAAAAAAAAAAGCCGCACTTGGGTATTTTTCTTTTCACTTTCTACAAGAGCAAGTTTTATCGTTTAAAAAGCAAATTTTCGAACAGATTTTATTACGTTGTCCTCCATGTGCACTTTAGCATTGAGTCCAATGTTAAAAAAAAAAAAATACAATTGTCAGAAAAACTGTAATTTTAGTAAGTATTTCAAAAATGGTAAGAATAAGGCAGTTAACGATGTCACAAAAAGTATTAATTTTAGAATGAAAATCAAAAAATAGTTTAATACTTGAGATGGCAAAATAATTAAATGTTAAAGAAATATTGCTAAGATGATTTTTAGCAAGACATACAATTTTTTGGCTGTTTAAACTGAAAATTTGGTTTTAGGCGGCCACGTTGCTCATCCAAGCGAGATGACGGCAAGTTAAAAAGCAAATGTTTAAAAAATCAATTTGTATCATGTTCGGAACTTAGAAAAGATTAAAAAAAGTGTATAGCAAAATATTTTTTTCAAAAAGAGTACGGAAACAATTAAACAAAGCAGGTTAAAGACCAGAAGGTCTGCAAACAAGCCATTATTAAGGACAAGAATTAAAAAATAAATAAAATAAATAAAACAAATAAATAAATTAAAAGACTTCAATTGACTAAAATTTAAAAAAAATTAGCAGTTAATTATTAGGCTGAACTGGGTTTCTCTGATAAGTCAAGTTCAATTTATTTCGAGCTGGCAGAAAAAGCTTGTAGGACGAAGAAAATGTAACCGATTTAATGAAAATTGCACTACTAAAACAGTAATACATTCTCCGTACATTATGGTACGGAGGTGCATAATTTTTCAAAGGAGTCAGGCAAATTTTCCTGCTCAAGGATCAATTAACTCAAAATAAAAAACAGCCATTATAAAAGTGGCGCCTGACCGACTTTTTTGGAGGTAGGGTAAGTTCACCATTGATTGACACTTTTAGAGCAATCTCTGATGGTTTTTAATGTTCTAGTCATCAGAAAATATTTTTAGAAATCTTAAGTTAGTACGTATGGCATGAAAGACATTCAGAACCACATATATGTTAAAATATATGCATTTGATAGCAACTATATATATATATATTTTTTTATTAATTTTTATTTGACACTCACTCAGTGTTCCAGTAATTGATACTGACAGTTTTTCCTTTTATCAGTAATTGACCCCCTATGTTCCAGTGTTTGACACTGCTAGTTATTCATTTTACCAGTTATTAGCCCCCTATGCTGCAGTGTTTGACATAAAATGCTAAAAATTCTTGTATGTAAAATATGGGATTTTATTATTTTTCTTATTTATTAATTATTTCGGGATAGATGTCAATTACTGGAGCATGCCAATCACTGAAGCACCTACCCTATTTCAGACTTTTCTGCAAACAGCATTTCAAGATGATAATGCACCTTGCTATACGGCGTCTGTGGTACGTTTATTTGATTCAAATTGTTCAAATTACCTATCCATTCCCATGAGTACCTATAATTCTATAAGTAATCATTTTTTTCACTCTAAGTTAAATTCCACAAAGAATATCGTAGAATTTCTTCTTTATTAGACCTGGAAATAACCCTTATCTCAATCCGCTCGAAAATATATAGTCTATAAAAAGGCGTGAAGAGAGGGAGAAGGATTCGCAATTTGCAGCCTACAACTCTACAATAACTAGAAAAATTATTTATGATATTTGAAACAGTAAATTTCTGAGATTTATATCAAAAATTTGTATAGTACTATGCCATTGTGCATTAAAGCAGTAATTCCACATAAAGGTGGAATTAACCCAATGCAGAATACATATTTTTATTAAAAAATTGTTTAGATCTAACAAATAAATAGTTTTATTTCATATATTAAAATATAACTTGTTTATTTCATATAATAAATTATAATAGAGTACAAAGTATATGTTCATGGCATTATGTTTAAAAAGGAAGTTTTATGTAGATTTTTATTAAGTACTTCGTACAGTGTAATAAAGCGAATCACTAAATCGAAAATGTACATAGGTATCATTTCATCGCTTTGGTATTATGCAAACATGACAGTTTTATTTGTTTCAACCATTAGTTTTGAAGTTATTACAAATAAAGAAAGGTATAAATCAATTTTTCAGTGCTGCTTTTTTTTCTTCTTCTTCTTCTTAGTATATGTCTATGGACAACTGACGACGGTCGGAACTCGGGACCTTGGAAGAATGATGTAAGAGGAGATGACATGTCTGGGGAAACATTAAGCCAAAATCTTAACAGCAGAAGCCATTAATTAATACAGTTATATAAGAAATTTTGCGTTGTTTATGTGAAATTATGTAATATGGATTATTCGATGTGAAAATTATTGTAACTGTAGGTCTCAAAGCTGTCAAATATTTGTCAAATAAATAAAAGAACAGAGTACTATCCTATGTTCTGGTAGATTCCATACGGCTCCTGCGGTAGCATTGGCTGCTATTGCGGCAATCATCTTGAGTATATAGACAACAGTTAACTTCATTTATCCTGCATGCTGATAAGCTATATACCAACTTCGCTTATTTTATTGCTTCCAGGTTGGGGCTCACTTCTTAGTACAGCCCCTTAAATAAATAATAGGCCGGCGCATCACCGCCATTTTTTTGCCTCGTAAGAGGACAGCATTTCTGCTTGGCGATTTTATCGCTTCACTGGCGGTTTTAAGAAATTTTCATCTAAAAATAAAATCGGCCAAAAATGATAAGCAACAGAAGTAATCTGTTTCTGTTTCTTAAATAATTCATAACATTTAAAAGGGGGGAAAAAAAGAGCGTACCAATTAAAATTGGAAAGTTTTTTTTAATTAATTTTCTTTTTCTCTTCCTCGTATATATATGATGGAGAAAGTATTATTTTTAAGTTAAATTTTTAAAATAGATTTTTTGTCACATTTACACGTTTTAAAATCACGTTTTTAGCGGTTAGTCTGTGTGAAGAACAAGTAGTAGCAGAAAGTCTAAAATCGGTATTCTCAATGTCTATCATATAGGGATGATACATATACTTTTCGTTGAGATCAAGGAAATAGTTCGTGTACAGTAACATCCTAGAGAATTCCAATACATTACGTCTATGGAGTAATTTCTGATAAGCACATAAGAGGTCTGTACGGGTCAGATTTACGGGCCGGGTTCGGGCCGAATTTTTTAATTTGCTGTCGGGCCGGGCCGGGCTCGGATCCATTTTTTTTTGTGTGTGTATACTCGGGCCGGGCCATGAGGAAATTTTTTATGGGCCGTTTCGACCCGAATCTTTTTCTAGCTTCCTCGTTAATCAACGAAAAAGGAAAATGATAAAATCTTCAGTCATTTATTTAACATAATTTTACAGGCTGGTATGTCACATATATATATATATATATATTTTTTATGTCTGTAATTTCAATTTAATTGTCTATCAGTCTGTTCGCGATCTGATTTTCTGCAAATATTTTTAGCATGTCTCGAAATTAATATATTTTATTTAAAGTAATATTAGATGGTTTCCTATTCAAAATAGAATGCTTGCCACTACTAGTTTGGCACATGTACAAACAAAAGAAATTAAATACGTTACTATGTGCCCTTATTGTGTATGTTACTTTATGTCCTATAGTCTGTAGAGTTTAGGTGGTATGAAGCGATGGAGGCTATAAAGATCATTCCGCTTTAACTTTTTCTCTAAAAATCCTTTTTCTTTTCTCCAGGTCAATGGGTAAAAGTATCATTATTTTTAGCATGTGCAAAAGCATCTTTTTAATTGAATATGGTTAGATTAGCATTAAAGTTTTGTTTACTGGATCACATGAAAGATTCGGATACATTACCATATATAAGAGGAAATGCTTGAAAGTGCATTTTTAGTAGTATTAATCATTTTAAACACCTTCCTATATTTTTTGATGAATGCTAATATTTTTTATTTGACTTTCTGTCAGTCTTTCTGCCTTCTGTACAGTCGGTAACAAAAGTGTCCGAACACTAGCAAAAATTCCTATATAAAAAAAGTACGCTTAATACAGTTTTGCTAAATAAATCCTTGTCGAATCCTGTTCTTAGTCAGTCTAAGAACGGGATTCGACAAGGATTTATTGAAGAAAACAATATTAAGTGTACTTTTTTCATATAGGAATTTTTGCTAATGTTCGGACACTTTTGTTACCGACTGTATGTTTGTAATAATGAACTTATGTTTTTTATAATTATCTTGTAAGTATTGAACAGTTGTGTTAAAGAACATTCAATTGCTTAGCTATATAAAACCTCTACAAAACACATAATAAAATTATTTTTCCTAAAAAAGCATGATTTTTTTTTTTCTTTTTGTTATTTTACATATTTATGAATCGGGCCGGGTCGGGCCAGATTTTATCGTTTTTTGTCCGGCCCGGGTCAGTCCGTGCACTGGTAAAAATAAACGGCCCGGATTTTTCGATTTCGTATTGGGCCGGGCCTCAAACAGACCTCTAAAGCACAGTGTAACATCTCTAAGCTGTCTTAAACAAAACGAAATGAATAAATAAATAAATAAAAATAGAAAAAACATGCATTAAACCATGTTTTTTTTTTATTGTGATATGGAAATGCTTCATCATTCGTTTACAGGGCTACCAAAAGTATTTGGATATATTGGGGTTATACTTGGAAATTGCTAGAATTGTAATTCATTTTGTGTTAGATGTTTTTCATATAAAACTAAATATAAATACACAATATTGTTTATAGTTCTTATTATATTGTTCATAGACAATATACAGGGCTACCCAAAATTGAGCTAAACGTTCTATTGAATGTAATTTATGGAAGTACTTTGCTACATTAACTATGTCAGCGAACTGCTCAGCAAGATAAATTAATTTTTCATGCCCATACTGTAAAGTTCTATTTTCATTTTTATTTATTTACTTATTTTTTTTTTAAGTATAGTAACACGATTTGAGTTGCCCTGGTAACGAAAGTCCAATTTTTAGCGGTTCATGTGTATTCATATTTGTTATCAGCATAACTTAAAAACAAATAACTGAAAAAAAAAATCATTTTTTTTTAAAATAATTTTGAATAAGGAAATAAAAAGTGCGCATGAAAAAAGAAAAAAAAAAAAGAAAGAAACAACATAATTAAGTTTATATTTGAGTTAGTAATTTAAGGATACCATTGATATAGTAACTTAAAAAAAAAAAAAAAAAAAAAAAAAACTATGTTCTAATAAATGCCTACTCATACACAGACGATTTTTTACATTCTGAAGTGGTTCAGCGACTTCTAACTGTTGCCGGCATTTTCGTTGGAAGAAATAGTTTGTTTCTTCGGTGCAACTTGCACATTAGTCCCGTCAGGTAAAACTTTTTTTTTTTTTTCATACTACTGTTTTATATCGCTTTCATAACAAAACTTTAAAAAAAAATAAGTTGCAGTTTTAAAGGAATTAAGTTAGCAGTCATTATTAATATGAATTTATGTACAGTTACGTGATGTATATGTAATATTAATATAGAGACGTTTATTTCAATTTAATGCATTTTTTTTTTTTTTTTTTTTTTTTTTTAAGTTAAAAAAAAAAAAGTATGAATTTTTTAATCCCCCCCCCCCCCCCCAGAAAGTAGACATAAATTGTAATATGAAATAAATATCTCAAGAAAAAGAAATCTAAAAATAGAACAAAATAATTAATTAATCAAAAGTTCAATTAAAAAAATATATTAGGTGTTTGCATAAATTCGTGCGGTTTTTTATTGCTTCATTTCATAAAAATACATCAAATCAAATGACAATTTTTAATCAAAATATTCTCCATTACTTTCTACAACCTTTGCCCATTTTTCGGGTAACAAATGTATACCACGGCGATAGAAGCTCTCGTCTTTGGAGGCAATAAAATGATCCGCATCCGCACGAACTTTTGCAACGACTTAATACTATCAGGACACGGAAACAAGACAACTTTGGCGAACCAAAAAAACGTCGCCAAGACTCTACAAACACACAGTAAAAAAGCGTTTCTTAAAATAATTTATGGTTATTAGAATACATATTTAGATTTAAATAATACCTTTTTTTTTTTCAATTTTTTACTTTATAAATGTCAGAAATGCAAAGAAAAGTATAAGTGAATAACAATAAAACTTACTATGCAAAGCTGTGCATTAGGTCCCGGGATTTAAGAATGTGGACGACAATTCGCTGCCCATTTTCTTCTTCTTGCATTATCTGAAGGAAACCTAAACATTTTGTATCCTTTTCTCGAGTGTTTACAGCAGTTTATCGCTGAACAACCTCCCATATTGCAGTTTATTTCACTAAAATTACGAGCAAGACGGTAGAAACAATGGCTGCCGTTTGTTTATCACGCTGGGTACATGCGGCAACCCTAAGGCAAAAAAATGTCGGATGCGCCAGCTCGTATATATAGGAGCCTTACTTCTTAGATTGGTGCGGAGACATGTCATCGGAATTTTGATCCTCCATGGAGGGGCTGGCTCCTCCGTTTGGGTAATCCCTATAGGGGTAATTGGTGCCAAGTTCGAATCGCGGTGCGGGCATGGAAGTTTTTGGTGTCTTATATGTGTAAAACAAATGTTCTTGTAATAAAACTTGTGAAGCCCTTATGAACTGAGTTATTTTAAATATAAGCGGCTCTCGAGGCAAGCAAACGTTTTGGTACTCATCAAATAAACAAACAAAGAAATGTCTAAATTTTTGCATTGGTGTGTATCAGTAAGGATTTACCAACAGTGCTTAAGAGCATTCCTTTAAGGATTCACACTTTTGATGTTCTACAAAGGTTATAAACGAATCAAGAATGAAGAGATTATTTATCTATCTTCGGTATCATTCTGTGCCGAATATTATATAAATGAAACAACAATATGAAAATAACAAATAATTTTATTTTACTAATATATACAACAGAAAAATGGAAAATTTCCAGCTGCAGATGATAACAGTTTCTTTCTTTCTTTTTTTTTTTTTTTTTTTTTTAACAGCAGCATTTTAATACCAAAGAAGGGTCAATTTAACATAAAAATATTCTCGAAGAAATTTTACTGAAATGCATTTCTCTTAAACAAATGCTTTTATATATAAATACAATTAATAATTTAATGCCTATAATAAAGCTAATATTATCGTTACGCGATTCACACACATTTACTTAAAATACCAGTTTGGAAACTGAAAGTATTTTATCTAACAATAATATACACGATGAAAATAGCACAGTCCTAATCCTAATTTAAGGGGGAGGAGAGGGACGAAAACAGAAAAACAATTATTATATTTTTTCAAAATGTGTGTGTATATGCTCACACATACCTAATATTCATACCTATACATATATACTTTTTTATGGCATATGAATTTGTACTGTTCATTTATCCACATGTTATATTTGGAAATATTAAAATTTAAATAATATATATTTGAATTTTTATTTGAGTGTTTTATATCCGAATAATGTTAGGTCCACTGGAAAATACTGTTCGTTTGAATTAGAGATTGAGACTGGAACTTTATTTTCTATAATATTTATATAATAATTTTAAACATATTGGGTCAATTATCATATAAATATTGTAAAACAAAAATTTCTTTCAGATGCCATTTGTTTAAGTAAAATAGACAGAATTTTCCGATAGAGATGATATGTACATTGAGTCGCCACTTTATTATGACCACCGGACACTTTTATGCACAGGAGTTATTGCGTCTCTGTGTTACTGCTAGAGGGCTAAGGTAATAATAATAATAATAATAAAAAAAAAGAACGAAAAATCCAGCGGTTCGTATAGCTTAACACTTTTCACCTGTACGTGCTCATTTAATCGTTTATCACTCAATTTATTTTGCCTATGTGATCACATAACCGACCGACAGAACGACCGAAAGAAACAGTTTAATTGAATTCATAATCACTCTAGAATATTGTAGAAAGTGCTAAAAACACTTAACACAAACGAAAATGCAATTTTCAATTCTAGCCCTTAATGTATTTGAATATTTTAGTGTAGCCCTGTAACCCTCAACACTAAATACACCATATTTTATAGAAAACATCGTTATAGATATGAATAACCAATGATTTCCTTATGATTTGCGCAGTAAATAAGTTATATTATATATAATAATGCCTTTCTTAGAACGCAATGCATTGGCATTCTTTCGAGTGTCCCGCTATACAAATCAGTGATGGTATTTACTCCATTTTCAAAAGGGAGCATACCATAATGAGTTTGAATAACATATATCAGTTTCAAGGAATGCTATGAATATTTTCGAGTTTTGATGCACGTACAGACGGGGAGACAGACAGAAAAACCGAATTCAAAAACACTTTTGAATTTTGTTGGAAAATGTTAAAAAGAAAACAGTTCCTGAGACAGTAGTATCTACAAAAAAGACACTTAAAATGTACAAAAAAGCCAAGCTCAAAGAAAGAGAATTGATTAAAGTTGTGTCTAAAAAGGGTGTGATATCAAATTCCCAAGCTTACATTCAAATACTTATTTAATATTCCCTTTTAACTAAATTTTCACATGTGAATCAAGTGCCTTATGATATGTTGATAGAAATCCTTCTTTCCTGTACTAAATACATCATAGCGTGTTTCTGAAAAATATTATTATTTTTATTTATGTACTAGCAGGCTTTGCCCGCTTCGCTGGTCACTATATTAAAATGATTTTTTTTTTTTTAACTGAATAATTGAAACGTTTAAGTAAATGTATTTCGATTGGCGACAACTTTCGCCACAGCTTTAGTATGGGATCTCCTCAGTGATATTTAAAAAAATTTCAAAACTGCAATATTTAATCCCACTTACGAAAACATGTGACTTTTAATGAGTAGCAGATTTAATTTCTTTTTCCAAACGGTTTTCATACAATCTCCTGCTGTTGCCACCTACAATTCATACATTAGTTAATTTTAAAAAATCTAATTGTGCGATCGATAAGCTCTTTAATCCGTTGGATTCACAAAAATTGCTTCTTTCATTTGGTATCTTATTTGTAACGATACGACTGATATTTCTAATTTATTTTCTAATTTATTTAATTTACTTTCCTCATTTTAAATAAATGTACTTTTTTTCTTCTTTTTTTATTCTGTCGAAAAAAAAATTGGCAACAATAAAATTATAGATAAAATTTAAATGGCTAATTTATCAGAAATTAGAAGGTTATTTTTTTCACATTTTAATTAATTAAAAGAAAACTGATAAGAAATTCAAAAATCTGGCTTCGAGGTGCATCAGGGGAGGTCATTACGAACCTGCATGCAAATTTGTGTAGCTCAGCCATCAGCCGTTTTCCTAAAAGGCTCTGGAAATACATACAAAATGACACACACACACACACACACACAAACATCTTATTTTATTATATGTACTAGCAGGCTTTGCCTGCTTCGCTGGTCACTAAATTTAAAGGAAACTCTTTTCTATATTGCTTTATAAAAATAAAATAAAATACTGAAATTGCTCAAAAGCTCGCTTCAGGTCCCTGCTGCCTTCGGCAGCGATTTGGTCATACGCTAAAACTCGGGCGCCTGTCCCTATTACCTGCAACAGTGGTTAACCATTAGGCTTGCATTTAGGTGCTTATTAGATAACAGTTTCGAAATAGATATTATCGAAAAAATTGAAATATCCCTTTTATATTTGAATTCCAGACACATATGAACAACACTATACGTGGTGCACATAATATTTGCTTTTACGTTATTTCCTATGTTTATTTTGTTTATCCCCGATCAACCATAAAAATGATAACAATTTCACGCTAAATATTATAATATGCTATGACCGGCTACGTCTGTTGCATGAGACAATTAATTTTTTGTGGTTATATATAATTCATGGTTTGTAAGCATGATCATAGTACCACCTTAATATAGTTCTCTTTGGCGACTTTTGAATTTTTGTCACCATTTTAGATTTAATCCCTTGTAAAAATAAGACTTAATACCTTGTAACAATATGCTATGAGCGCTATTTCTGCCATATTTTAGATAACTAAACTTTTAATGGTTACATATTTTTCCCATTAAACATATTTTTATTTTCATTTATTTATTTAAATATTGATGAAATTTGAACTTCAATTTGGTCTAGTGTTGTACAGGCTGTATACTATATGTTTGTGTTTGTGAAAGAAAGTTAAAAAAAAATTCAAAACTGCAATTTTTAATCCCACTTAAACAAAATAAAAATAAAAAAAAAAATAAAACAAGAAAATCTGACATTGACAGATTTTACTTTAGTGCCAGAGGCATACTGCTAAACTTGTTAATATCGACAAATTCTTCTTTAGTTAATTCGTGACGATCTAAATTCCATGATAAAGTTTTCATTAAATCAAACCAATGTGTTTCAGCTGCAGATATTGTAACAAATAACGTTGGAAGTCCAAACTGTCTTATAGCCGCAAAACAACGTTTTTTCTCTTTTTCCCAATGAGGGAGAGGTGTGCCTTGGGGGGGACTCATGTCAAAGTTGGGCCTGGGGGGGACTCATGTCAAAGTTGTGCCTTGGGGGGACTTCATTCAATAAATCCCCATTCAATAAACCGACTGAAAAAGGCCCTTAGCACTATTAAGAGTGTATTATAAAAATTCGACAACGCTGTACCGACTGAAATAGGGGTACCTTGGGGGGAGACTCATGTCAAAGTTGGGCCTGGGGGGGGGGGGGGACTCATGTCAAAGTTGGGCCTGGGGGGGGGACTCATGTCAAAGTTGTGCCTTGAGGGGACTTCATTCAATAAATCCCCATTCAATAAACCGACTGAAATAGGCCTCTAGCACTACTTAAGAGTGACCTATAAAAATTCGACAACTGTACCGACTAAAATAGGCCTCTAGCACTAAAAAAAAAAAAAAAAAAAAACATGTGACTTAATTAGTAGCACATTTTAAAAAAATTCCAAACGGTTTCCATACAATCTCCTGCTGTTGCCACCTAAAATACATACATTAGTTAATTTTAAAAAATCTAATTGTCCGATCGATAAGCTGTTTAATCCGTTGGATTTAACGATACGACTGATATTTTTAATTTTTTTTCTAATTTTTTTAATTTACTTTCCTCATTTTAAATAAATGTAATTTTTATTGTTCACGGTTTTTTTCTGTCGAAAAAATAATGATCTTTTTTTTTTTTTTTTTTTTTTTTTTTGGCAACAATTAAATTAAGGATCAAAATTAAATATTTTAAGTAAATGTAATTTTTATTGTTCACATTTTTTTTTCTGTCGATAAAATAATGATAATTTTTTTTGGCAACAATTAAATTAATGATTAAAATTAAATGGCCAATTTATCAGTAATTAGAAGGTTTTTATTTTAACATTTTAATTAATTAAAAGAAAACTAAAACAAAATCCGAAAATCCGGCTTCGAGGTGCATCAGGGGAGGTCATTACGAACCACCATGCAAATTTTTGTAGCTCAGCCATCAGCCGTTTTCTTAAAACTATCTGGAAACACATACACAATGACACACACACATCTTATTTTATTATATGTATAGATAGATAGAAGATAGATAGATAGATAGAAGATAGATAGATAGAAGATAGATGATGGGCTTGGCGGCCATCTTTCAAAGTTTTACGTTAGTTTGAATTCTATAAATCTCATCAATTATAGGATGAGTTGGTTGATTGGTTGGTTAATTGAGTTTTACATCGCACTAGTGCTGCGCAATGGGAAATAATTATAGGATGGGAGGATGGGAGTGCGCCAAACTTAACACTGTTAGAACTTAAATTGATTCAACTTGTGTGCTTAACGGGGCTTTTGCGATGTTTTTAATGCATTTTTTTTTTCTTTTTTAAACTGAATATTTCAACCCTTGTTGAATGGAATAACCATATTATTTTTACGAGATATTTATTCCAAGAAGCTAAATTCAAATTGGGTAAATATAACGGGGGGTGGAAGCTTCTGTGCTCCCCCCCCCCTCCTTCATGTTTTTACGTTAATTTAAATTTTTATATTCTTTATTCCCGGCATTTATAGGATGGAAGTGCACTTAATACTAAATAATTATAAGAAATCATGTTATCGAAATATTTCCGTCTCTGCTGAATGGAATAGCAAAATTAATTTTATATGAGATATATTTTAAGAAACTTCTTTCAAATTGTGTGAATGTTTATTCATTACTTGAAAGATGGCCGCCAAGCCCATCATACATAAATAAAAATAATAATATTTTTCAGAAACACGCTATGATGTATTTAGTACAGGAAAGAAGGATTTCTATCAACATATCATAAGGCACTTGATTCACATGTGAAAATTTAGTTAAAAGGGAATATTAAATAAGTATTTGAATGTAAGCTTGGGAATTTGATATCACACCCTTTTTAGACACAACTTTAATCAATTCTCTTTCTTTGAGCTTGGCTTTTTTGTACATTTTAAGTGTCTTTTTTGTAGATATCATTTATTTTTTTTTAAATATTTTTTATATTTACTGAATTAACCTGATACTTTACATCAGATATGTCCTGGATTTCAACTCAGCTTTCGTGCGATGTTCTTTGCGTTAAACTGTATTACAAAGTTTTCTTTGCGTTAAACTTTCCATAATTCTGGTTGCTAAACATTATCCATGGGTTTTCTATGCAGACTAGTATGTCGTGTCCATCACAAAACTTTCTTCTACATTTTCCTATACATATTACCGCAGCACAAATTATTTATTATTTTTTTCATTATGAATGCTGAATATTATCAACTCAGAGAGGTATTGTTGCACAAAATGTCCAACGGAAGTAAATTTTCACCATGCAGATGGCATCCTTTCAGTTCTAAAAAAAAATTGTAGTATATGAGCTCCACTTATCGGCCGATAGGCATCGAGATTAAATCAGCATAATGTCTCATAATGGCCTTTTCACATATTAAGTTTTGTTTCATTATATGCAACAGAACCTTTCCTTAAATTGCGAAAATCGCTGTATAGCAGCGCCACATGTTGAGATATTGGTACAAAAGTTGATAAGCACTCTATAATTTGTAACAATGTAAATTTATTTGTAAATTTATGCAATTCCATGTATTAGTTACTCAGATATAGCCTTCTCTGAAATTGCGGCAATCACTGTATAGCAGCACCATGTTGAGCAATTGACACCAAATATTGATAAACGCTATTATACATCAAGGTTCAATTGCATATAAATTTATATGTAATTCTGAGCAGTAGTTCCTGATATCTAGTTGGAACAAAACTTTCACCACACACACGCAAATAGAAATTTTCTAAAAATAGTCAAATTGTTTTCAGGACCTCTTACAACGTGTAAATCCATTAAAAACCGAAAGTCGAAATTCATTTCAATAAAATGACAAGCGAAGCGGGCAAAGCCTGCTAGTATACTATGTAGAAGGAAGTAGAAATCTTTATGCATCATAATTATTATTGCCAGATTGAATTGAAGGATATTAAAATTGGATACTATATCGTGTACTGACTTTCTTATTCTAAGGTATGAAAAATATTAAAAAATCAGCAATTCAAGCTATAGATTTGAAACAAATGTTATTCAAAAATGTATTCATTTCTGTTTTCAGGGATATAAAATTTAAAATTGTACAAAATAATAAAAGCAAAGATTCTTTGGTTAAAAAAAATAACTTATAAAAAGAAAAAGCAGCTCAATTTCAAATTAATATTTTTCGGGTAAACTGAGATGAAGCAATTTCATATTCGGCGATTTATGTCTCCTTGGCGATATTTAACAGTTTTTCAGCAATTAAGATAGGAAATTTTGATTTTTAAAAGCTAAATTTTATAAAAGTTCCTAGATTAAGCAGTAGTATAGACCATATTACTTGTAAATGTATGGTGAGAAAATGTGATCTGATGAGCTTTGCAAGTGGGGTGATAGTAAGGATACATGGGGCGAGTATTAGCCAAACTGCCGCATTTGTGAAATGTTTACGAGCAGTTGTAATGAAAGTATAATAAGACGTAGAATGTCAGACAAAAGACTGGGTGTGAATAGGTAAATTGAGATCCTCAGTGAGTTGTGGATGATCACGCGGAACAGAGTATATCCTGCATTGTAACAGAGAATAGAACAATAATAGTGCAGAAAATTGAAGCAAATCTCAACCAAGAACCATTTCAAATTATCCCTGAGCGCTCTGTGCGCCTTACCATGATTTACAGAAACTATGGAAGTCGAAAATCAGTGCGAACAGCGCGAGATGGTCATAATAAAATTTCGGCTCAGTGTATATATATATACATAGTTATTCAAATATAAAGACTTAATAAATGAACATTACAAATTCATGTACTATATATACATTCTGTTGCAAAAAAATATATGTACCCAGAAACAATTGAGACTCTACGACGAAACTCGGTATTTAAATGTGGTTCGCCGTGTTATGTAAATGATCTAACTTGCAGCACTAGTGAGCAATGTGGAAAGCATGCAACGCACGTATGAACTGCACAGTGAGTAGCATTTAAAAGGGCCGGTACGCCCACTGTCGCGAAATTAGAGCCGGACTGATCGCTTAGATACACGACTCAGTGACTAAATATGCCTATTTGTTGCCAGTACGAACAGTTGTCTGACTTTGAGAGGGGTCGTATCATAGGCCTCAGATAGGCCGGTTGGTAGAACAGACGAATGGGTCGGCATATTGGTTGGAGCGATAGGGTAATTGCTAGATGTTAGAATCAGTGGCTTAGAGAAGGCAGACTCAGCCCTCGCAGTGGTTCCGGGCGTCCCCGTACCACTGAAAACCCCTTCAGACACTGGCAACGAGCAGAGCATCAAAACTCATAAATTATCCATTGTCCGAAAGCAACCCTTGAAATTTTGCACACATTTACAATGAAGGACATTACTTTTTATTGCTCTTTTACAAAAGAGACCAGTTCCCATCCAATTATCGCACTAGGGGGTTTGTGAGGGACGACTCGAGCGAGCATCGGTTCTCAGAAACCACATCAGAGAAATATCAATGGATCCGCACTTGAAGATTTCCAGTTTCCACTAGAGTTGGAGCTTCCAGGTTCAAAAAACCATTAATCACGCTCCCGACACAAAGAGCCAAATGTCTTGTCATCAGTTGTAACCTTTTTTTATCAGATTGCGCAGTTACTTCAAAGGAAAGCATGCAAAATTGACAAAGATATCTTTCTCTGGCCCCTCAATTATCTCAGCTGGGGGTTAGAACCACGGAGTTCCAACCCCGTTCGAGGGTTTTGAGCCCGGGTGACCACATCAAAGGATTCTGAATAGAAGCCGTCGAAAGAGCTCTCAGTGGAAACCGGACTTAAGTTGCCAGTCTCTGAAGGCAGCCTAATGCGCGAGGAGATCGCTCAATCAGAAGAGCAGCCACGTTCACACCAAGAGTGAAGCTATTAGCGATTCAACGCCAACTGCCTACTCTCAGGGATCCGGTAATATCGAGAGATACAATTCGGAGACGACTTTGTGACGCTGGGCTCAGGTATCGAAGTCCATTAATGCGCTTGCCACTGACCCCTCACCTAAGTAGTATCGTCTGGAATGATGCCGCTCTCGGAGAGGCTGGTCAGTGTCCGATTGGAGAAATGTCATCTTTAGTGTTGATTCCCGCTTTTCTCTCAGTGCTGATGATTGCTACTTACATGTGTGGAGACGAGGAGGGGTGAGGGGAGAGGTCAGAAGTTCAATTCAGCATTGGTTATCAAGTGACACACAGTCGTAACGCCTGGTGTGACAGTCTAGGGGGCGATTAGCTGGGACAGCCGTTCGCCTTTAGTCGTGCTTCGAGGTACTCTCACCACTCTCGTAGGTACGTTGCGGAAATTTTGCAGTCCGTGGTAGTTCCAATGCTATCACGTCATCCAGGTGCTGTTTACTAGCAAGACAACGTCCAGTCATATACTGCACGACTGTCATAACTATGTCTTCAGGGTGTCAATATCCATGAATGGCCTGGTAGGTCTCCAGACTTATCGAAAGTTGAATATGTTTGGGATAAGTTAGGCAAGCAACTCCAGCCGTCTCCGAATACATCAGCACTGGTTGAGCAGATGCAACATTTGTGGCAAAATCTATCGCAGAGGGACATTGGCCACCTAATTGACTCTAAGCCTCACCGAGTATCGGCTTATATAGCTTCCAGGGGTGCCTTTACCACCTACTGATTTTCATAATTTTTGTATTGCTAATCATAAATAAAACGCTTTTTTCGCTTCTATTTTTGATCATTTGTTTATATACTCGAACACTAACATCATGTCAATTTTTGTAGCTGAGGCTCAATTTTTTCTGGGTGTATATATTTTTTTGCAACAGAGTGTATATTATGAATACTTTTTCACACGCTGCACAAAAAGAAATTATGCATCACATGAAGAATAGATATATATATATACCGGGTGATTCAAAAATCACAGAATAAATGAAAGCTATATTAGTCAAAAAATATTGGCAATAGTACTATGCGGCTTCTCACATTTTAAACAGATCCGCCTTCTCAAATGACGCCATATTGCGAATATTGATTAATGTGAGATTGGTGTATTGCATATGGTTTCAGATATCAGTGATTATTTAAAATAAACATTTATTTTTTATTACTGCTGTTAATCGTTCTTAAAAGGAAATCATGATATTGTTCATTGTTAGCTAAGTTTTTAGTATGAAAATTCCCGTTACATTATATCTGGCGGTCATCTTCATGAACGACGGCCGTCAAATTGAACATTTATAGTCTCAGTTGCATTGTTGAATGCACTGCGTCACGGTAAAAATGTAATTTTACAATTAAAGTGCCACATTATGGAGAAAAAATAAACTGATTTGCAAATAAATCTTTTGTTACTTAAAAAAATCCCATGTTTTTCTGGATATTTCAGTGAAAACATGGTGCTACGGTTAATGTTTTTTGAATAATTTATTGCTAATTTTTTCTGTGCCTTTTGGATCACCCGGTATATATATCCAGAATACGGAAATTCGATATAGGTATGTGATCTAGAAGAAAGATCAAAATTTCTATTCGTTTAGTAGAAAATTTTTCGGAATTGTATGGAATGCTTACATTACAATACATTATATCTGGCGGTCATCTTCATGAACGGCGGCCATCAAATTGAACATTTATAGTCTCAGTTGCATTATTGAATGTACTGCGTCACAGTAAAAATGTAATTTTACAATTAAAGTGCCACATTATGGAGAAAAAATAAACTGATTTGGAAATAAATCTTTTGTTACTTTAAAAAAATCCCACGTTTTTCTGGATATAGTGAAAACATGGTGCTACGGTTAATGTTTTTTGAATAATTTATTGCTAATTTTTTCTGTGCCTCTTGGATCACCCGGTATATATATCCAGAATACGGAAATACGATATAGGTATGTGATCTAGAAGAAGGATCAAAATTTCTATTCGTTTAGTAGGAAATTTTTCGGAATTGTATGGAATGCTTAATTGTCGGTTTTACTTTTAAGAATTAGGTGCTAGAATGGCATATTTTAATGTATTATGGGAACGGTATAAATAATATTTTCCAGGCGTTTATTATAATCATATATGAATCATGTGCTTTGTTGAATGAAATTATATTGTATAAACCCGATTCATTGAATCTTCTAACCTTCGTCGACAAAGAAATCGCATTTCATTCATACTATACAGTTTCGGGGATCATTCTATTAAGTATATCACACATTTCCTATAAAATACAGGAAAAATTGGAGTCAGTTAAACGAATTTGCAAATCTTCTTACAAATAATAAAAAAATACAATTTAACCTACCATAAATTGGTTTCTTTTTTTTTTTTTTAAGGAAATTCAGCAGAATGTCCTAAAATCACCTTCTACGAAGTAATTTAAAAGATCTGATTTTTGTATATTTCGATACAAGAATCACTTTTTAAAATCTCAATTACTGGACTTGGTTTAAAATATATATCACAACAAATTATTGTGAATATCTCTTTTCCTCAGTTATAATTCATCTGGAGTACAGAATACGAATATTGTCTTTTTTCTTGAATTAGGAAAATAATTATAATTCTCATAATGTCCTGGTGTGATTTCGTAGTTGAAATATGAAATATTCCTCCAGGTTTCTTCGAGTTTGATAAGGCATAACTCACTGAAGAATTAAAAGGTCAGTTGTTTACTGCGCTCAGGATATTTCTTCATCTGATAACCTTCAAAGAAAGGCTTGGTGCTGGTTCCTCTGCCTCGGCTAAGCAGGATTTATGACGAAGGACAAGGTGAAAGGATACCCGTTGCAAGTCTTTGTAGTGAGTGATGAAATTTAGCAAACTCAAAAGGCAAAGAGCCCATTCGCATATGGCACAAATCTTGTAATTTATAGAAAACTAGAAAAACAAAAGTGAATTACAATTATACAAATAAGTAACATATTACATTTTCTAATTACCCTAATTTCTTGCGTACAATCCGCAAGTCAGATAAGATGTTGGTGCACCCTTTATGGGGACTTTCTATGGGATACTTGCCCGTATTCACGAAAGTTTTGAAGAAAACCACAAAAAATTCCGAACGACTAGGTCGACCAGTGTGTCCTAGGATTTAACCTGGCCCCTCCCGTCCACCAGATTCATCATATAATTCATCATTCAACTATAAATCCGTTTTATACCAGAAATTTCATTTAATAAAATGTATTATTTATTTTTCTTCGTCCCTTGAGACAAATATACGTTTCTCCATAGATTAAATTTTCTGGTGTCTTTATCTGACTAGTGGATTATTCGCAGGAAATTAGGTTAAATGTTTTTATTTTATGTTCAAATGTTTTATTTGATTATTGTTTTTTTTTATTATTATTATTTTACTTTAGAAAATAATAATAGGGGAGAGTAGGGAGGGATGGGACAGTTTTGACAAAAATATTTTTTACAAATTTATTTTTACTGGTACAACACTTCAAAGAAATTTTCAAAGAAACAAATTGAAACATTTTAACATCTTTTAAAAATATAAATTTGTTGGTAATTATTAAAATATTAATTTTATAAGCCAATTAACGTAGTCATAAAAATGTCCCATGCCTCCCTTATATGAGGGAGGGATGAGAAATGTTTATAAAGTTAAAATAAATACATAACATACAGACATACTATGAAAAATGTCAAAAACAATGGGACACGATGTATGTAAGGTTAATTAATTACTAATATAACATCTATTTTATCCAACATTAGAATATAATGTACCACTTAAACAAAAATTTTCAAATGCTCAATCAGCTTACCTTTTTTTATTTTTACTTCTATCAGAGAAAGTACTGTTTTTAGTTCAAATATTCAGAATTAAGTTTTTGTTATATTTACATGTTTCGTGGTTCCCTGAAGTTTAATAAGGTTGTTAGTGGCTGATCTGTGTGTGCTATCAGCATTTCTGAAGAACAAATATTACCAAGAAACCCTAACTGTAATTGGGGAATGTACTTTTTTTTTTGTATATTTTACCATGTCCAGGAAAGCTGCTCAGGAATGAAAATTAATTCCTCATACACATATGGTAAATAAACTATTTTTAAAAGTTAAAGGGTAAACAAATGTCGTGTGAGCGCCACACCAATTATTTTCCATGATTTTGAAATTGTTTCGTGCATTTTTTCTTCCATATATTCATTTATTTGCCTCTTGATATTTTCTGTTTAAGGAGTGCCAGAATCTTCATTCTTCTTCCTTTTCTTACATGTCCCATCCCTTCCTGAGCTGCTTTGTGCCATTCCTCCTTTTTCATTATTTTTCAAAAAAATAATTTATTATTAGACACATGCTACTTTTAGGCTTAATTCAGCTACTAATTCATAAAAGTTACATTATTAGGTATATAAAATATGAAAAGTAATTATGCTAACATCAGTGAGTGACTTCGAAAACTTGCCTTGAAAATTAAGCAATTGTTTACTTTTGGTGTTATAAAATAGTTTTTTTGTTACATAAACTTACAAAGTTTTCCAACTAAAATGATACATAGCAATAAATATGGGGCTGTAGTTACTTCACCTGGTAGAAGTGTCAAAAATTAAAAACAATGTTAATTTTAAGACTAATTTTAGGTGTCCCATCCCTCCCGACTCTCCCCTATATTATAAACTTATATATATATATATATATATATATATACATATACATATACAGTCATTTGAAAAAGTTTAAGACCAGTAACCGATTTTCAGTATTTTAACACATTGCATCATTTGCGCAGATTATTGCGTCATCTAATGTGCTGATTGCATCAGACGCATTCTACTGATATAAATAAAGGTGGCCGGCACGTTTATCGCCAGTTGTTTATTGGATTTTGTCGTAGACAGTGCTGTTGTGTAATTATTGTAACGGGTAAAAAACCTTCACTTACTGTTACAAAAAGGTCAGAAATATTGACCCTGTATAAAATTGGATTTTCTGAACGTTAAATAAGTTCGAGGATAAATGTGAGCAAGACAGCTGCGCCTCAAGCTATTAGTAAATTTAAAATTTCGGGAAAATTTGAGGACCATAAGAGAAGCGGTCGCCCTAGCAAAACGAGTGCACGTGATGATCATGTGGTAAGAAGGATGATTGTACGAGATCCAAGAACCTCCTGCAATACAATTAGACATTCTCTGGCTGCAAAAGGCACCAACGTCAGTTTGAGTACTATTTCAAGACGTTTGGCCAAAGATTTTGGCTTATCATCCCATAAACCTTCAAGGAAGCCTCGATTTACTCCAAGTATGAAAAAGGAACGACTGACTTTCGCCAGACAGTATCAGAATTGGGCAGTACAGCAGTGCAGTAGGGTTTATTTTCGGATGAGTCAAGTGTGCAGCAATTTTCTGCACGTGCTACAAGTGTTCGCCGCCCAAGGGGAAAAAGATATGATGAGAGATATACGATTCAAACTGTGAAACATCCTCCAACCCAAATTATATGGGATACAATGTCTGTGTCCGTTACTGCTAGTCTATATTTCGTGCCACCTAAAACCACTATGAACGGAAAGCGGTACCTTAATTTGTTACGTGAGAAGTTGAAGCTTCACATGCGTGTTCATAAGTGTTCAATTTTCATGCATGATGGGGCTCCGTGTCACAGGACGAAGATTGTCAAGAAATATCTCAGTGCAGAGAAAATCAAAAGGCTTGACTGGCCAGGTAACTGACCAGATTTGTATCCAATAGAGAATCTGTAGTGTATTGGGAAAAATAAAGTCGCCGAAAAGCAACAATCCACTGCTACGGCACTTGTTGAACCAATAAAGCATGTCTGGTTCACAGACATTTCTAAAGCTTTCTGCAAGTCTCTTATTCATAGCATGCCTAAGAGAATTGCACAAGTTATTAAAACGAAAGAGGTCCTACAAAATACGGACTTTAATTACAGTAAAAAACCATATACAGTCTATTTTGTTCATTTATATGTAAAATATGTATGTTGTTTTTGCGGAATTCCATTCTGATTTTTCTATGGGTGGTCTTAAACTTTTGCAAATGGTTGTATGTATAGGAGCAATTATCCATCTTATCATTCTGCACTGATGACGGTACGCTTAACGCTACCGAAACTGCAGTTTACTTCTTAATACTTTTTACAATGGCATTTTTAACGTTGTGTAAATGCATTTATATTTCTGCTCAACGTCAAGTTTGGTTTTAGATAATGTTCTAAATTTTGTATCAGATTGAACCAAATGTTTGTGCTAGCCCGGTAGCTAAAAGTATGGCTCACAAAAGTCACTAAATCATGCTAAAATATTTCATAATCTTATCGCTAAGCTACTGTATAGTCGGCAGCAGAATTATTCGAGCGCTAGCAATAATTCCTATGTAAAAAATGTACACTTAATACTGCTTTGTTAAATAAATCCTTGTCTAGTCATGTGCTTAGTCAGTCTAAGAATATGATTTGACAAGGATTTATTTATCAAAACGGTATTAAGTATACATTTTTTACATAGGAATTATTGCTAGCGCTCGAATAATTTTGCTGCCAATAGTAGTAAAGAAATTTAGTTTAATGAAGAGATAAAGTTTTAACAGCGTACTTTTACAGATACAGAAATAGGTTATTTCAGTCCAAACTTATTCTAGTTTTCATTAAAAATATTCAAAATATACATTTAAGATATTTCAATGAAATTTTTAAGACTTAAGTTTTGCAAAAACTTAAAAGCCTAAAATTTATTAATAACTGAAAACATTAAAATAATAAAAAATAAATAAATGAATCAACACAGGATAAACTCACTACTCTAGGCATGTCATATGTTTCATTCTTCATAGAGCCAAAATCAAGTGGGTTTGGACCAAGTTCTTCCAGTATAAAAGCTGGCATGGGATATACAACTAAGTTTTGTTAAAGAAAATATTATACCAAAATAATATATTTGTTACTATAGCAGCATTTAATATTTAAGAAAATTGGGCTTAAACAAGGCCTTTGATACTGTTTCTTCAATACATCAAAAAAAAAAAAAAAAATCATATACTTGAAATTTATTGCATATATTGTATTTAAAAAACAAAAGGATTTTAATTTAATTTATATCAATGAGAATAAAAATCTTTCAAACTGTATAAATAATGATAATAAAAATATTTCAAACTGTATAATTATTGCTTTTATTATTAATAAAATGAGCGTACATCGATGCCTTTTTTGATTTGGGTCGTGGTAATCAAGTTGGCAGAATATCGAGCTCGTAATTAGCGGATTAGGAGTTCGATCACCGTGTACATTAATGTTGGCTGGTGCACGTCAAATTTGTCGTGGCTGCTATCCTATAATGTTCGCAAGATTAATACATCTGAGATTATTGAAGCGGTGGATATGCAGTCGGCCGCAAAAGTATCTGAGCACTAGCGAAAATCCCTATGCAAAAAAAAAAAAAGTACACTTAATACTGTTTTGTTAAATAAATCCTTGTCGAATCGTGTTCTTAGACTGACTAAGACAGGATTCGACAAGGATTTATTTAACAAAACAATATTAACTCTACTTTTTTTACATAGGAATTTTTGCTTGTATTCGGATACTTTTGTTACCGACTGTACAGTCGACAGCAATAGGTATAGATATATAGATAACAATATAGATTCCAAATAAAAGACGAAACCTTTTGATTCTATAAAACACATTTACAGCAGACAAACAACACGCGATATGCTTTATATTATTTTTCTATTTTAAACTGTCGGAGTTATTATTCCTTTATGTATTTATTTTATTTTTACAAATAATTTTCGCTTAAGATCGGGTTTTCGATCATAAGCGATTTTTAGCTGCGGCTTTCGGGCTATAGGTTTTTATAAACCGAAAATTTCCGTTATAGAATTACATTTAAATCCTACATCCGAAATTGAAGTACACATTTCTATATTTATAACGATGAATATATTTTTATACACACAAGTAAATTTTTATTTGTTTTTTCCTTTCTAATACATAGCTGCCAACTCGTACGGTTTCTTTTTATTTAAATACTGGAAATTTTTAATAATTTTTTTTAACAGTTTTCGGCGATTAAAAATTATGACATTTTTTATAAATAAATAGTAGTATTAAAAATAAAAAGCCGTACGTGTTGTCACCTATTATAATAAAATGTCTGAAACCTTTTCCCCAAACATTAATTTCTCTTAATTGGAAAACGCCATCATTTCAGCCAAGAAATAATTTTAATTTCCTATTCACGAAATTAAATAATACCGCATCGATAAAAAAAATAATAATTACATAATAATAAAAACACGTTTTTATTTCAAAATGTATTAAAAAAGTTTGAACTGGAGTTCGGGGCAAAGGGCTTCCAGATTTCCCCATTGCGTTACTACTTGAGCATGTATTGTCATCGGCATTATACATGCATGCAATATTTAAGCTTAGTGCGCTGACAGTAAATGGGTTAAATTTCGAAATCAAAATTTTAACTGGAATTGAGGGTCCAGTTAAAAATCAGCACTCCAGACCCACCCCCTCCTCCTGAGTCCGTTACTGCTTGAGCCCGTGTTGTCATCGGAGTTATATATGTATGCAAATTTTCTTATCAATCGGATGATAAAAAATCTAATAATTCGAAATCGAAAGGTTAAAAATCGATTTTTTTTTTTTTAATTATTATTATTGGATTATGAGACCTAGGACCCTTACTTTAAGTCCGTTATTTCATGAGCATGCATCATCATCCGAATTATAGATGTACTCAAAATTTCAGTTTAATCGGTTAATCTTCGGTTAATTTTAGTTTAATCAATTTAAAAAATCTCTTGTAAGGTTTGAGCCTGACAACAAACGAAATTAAATAAACGCGTGTAAAAACCTTTCCGTTGATGGTGGGATATAGGGTTTAAAAACGCTTGTTTTCTCTAGGGATCCATGTTTGGGTGAATTCATAAAGGTGAATAATCTTTTCATTAAAAAAAAAAAAAAACAGTTAATGACAAGTTAATATTAACCATGAAATTAATTTAAGTTCACAAAATGTTGATGATATTTTCAGAAAGATACAATATATTTTTAAAGAATTTTATTGAAAATATTTTTTAACTAAAATAAAACATTTGAATCATACGATAATAAATGCAGATATGCCAACATTTCTAATTTAATGCGGAGCAACTGTTAGTGCCAGCATATTTTTTCACAAACCATCTTTTGTAGAGTAATTTTCTCCAAATTCTAATTACGATTAAGTATGAAAAAAATTACTCTTTAAAAAAAGTAGTAAAAAGGCGAGAACTAACAATGCTCTGAAACAACTTAGAAATGTCGGCACATTGGTAAATGCATGAAAATTATTTTCTGGTTGTCACAAACTTAATAAAGCAATCACTAATATACAGTTTAAAAAAAAAACTAAACATTTCAACCTTACTTCAAACTTATGAGGTCTAATTATACAGTTATCATTAATATTTTTTAAAATTGAAATATGTAGAATTTACCAAAATTTATGCGTATTAAAGGATACTTATAAGAAAGAAAATGAAATATACGACAGCAAAAAATAGCTTCACATATTTTTCTAGGCGGCTAGTGTCAGGAAGATACCACCAGATGATTGTCAATATGTATTGAAATATAGCACCACCTACCAAAATCATGGTGGCTCCTAAACTGTGTTCGTACAGAACTGTAGTAACCTGTAATAATAATAATAATAATAATAAAATATATATAATAAGACTAAATCCATGCATTTAGAAAATGACTTCATGACAGAAGAACAACGTCACTGGGAGAAACTTTTTTCAAGGGGGCAAATAGAGTACCTTCACAAACCCGTCGTTTTTACTTAATAACTTCTTTAATTAAAAATGATAGAAATTTCTAAGCAGCTGAAATGTCTGCCTTGGAGTATTCGGAACACATTGATACCTCTCATGACGCGAAGGACCCTGCTCTCCGAGAGAAGATGCTGTCGCAGACAAGAAAAAAAAAAAAAATAACGCTAGCGACAGTAACTTTTTTAACCGACTTCAAAAGAAGAAGGAGGTTCTCAATTCAAAGCGTATGTTTTTTTTTTTTTTTTTTTTTTAAATATTTGTTAGCTCATAACTTCTGAACGGATGATCCGATTTTGATACTTTTTGTTTTGTTGTAAAGGTCTTCGTCTGAAATAGGTCCCATTGTAATATCTTTACGATCAGCAGAAAATACAGGGTGCCCAAAAAAGTCAGTCACGACGCTTTTAACTGCTGAACGGCTGCAGCTATGGTTATAAAAATGGTATGTAGGTATAGTAAAGTGGACATGTGCTACGCGATTCAACCGCCTACAGCGCCACCTGGTGAAAAACAGCGAAAATAGCATTCCTATCTCAGAAACGGTTCTGTCTTTTAAACGAAAAAGAAAGTGGAAAAAAAGTGAATTATAAAATTGCAAAGCGTCATCGATTTAGTACAAAAAGACAGTTTGTAGACACTAATGCTAAAAATAGAACGCTTAAAATGTGCATTTTTTTTTGTTTACAGTTTAATATTTTGTGCACACTTGAACTACACTGCATACGTTGTAGCGTAGCAGGTGACATTTATGCTATGTAAAATTCAAAGTATGGTTATTGTAAGCGGTCACACCAATTAACACATAGACGTTTTCAACCGGAAGAGGTTCTCAATACAAATCATATTTGTTGTTGTTGTTGTTGAAATTTGTTAGCTTATAACTTCGTAAGAGATGATTTAATTTTAATACTTTTTTTTTTTTTGTAGTAAAGATATTGGCCTCAAATAGGTTTCATTATGATTTCATTAAGATATAAAAACAAATTACATGATACTCACAAAAGTCCGTTCTCACTCTAACTGCTGAACGCATGCAGCTACACTGGAAAATTAGTATGCAAGTATCGTAAAGTGACCATGCGCTACGAGATGCGATCACTTATAGCGCCACCTGGTGGGAACAGAGCGAAGTTAGCGTTTACATCTCGAAACCAGTTCAAGGTACGAGAGAAAAAGTAAATTACAAAGTTGTACAGCATCAATGATTTAGTACGGAAACACACCTTGTAGATATAAATGTTAAAAACAAGATATTTAAATGTTAATCTGTTTGTTTGCAGTTTTCTACACTGTAAACAAATCAAAAACCTTTATTTCGGTGTTGAAACTTCTGTCCGTCAGCTGCAATGCATATTTTGCTCTTTGTTTGAACTTTACGCTGCGCACTTTCCAACGTAGCGGGTGACAGGCATTCACTATAAAGTTCAATATATGCCTAACAGATTGTTTTGTTACGAATACAGAGTATCCGTTCTTTACATTTCTAAAGCCTTTTTAATTTAATGTATGTTCATCCAATAGTTAGTTTTTTTCTCATATTCGATAAAGGCAAGAAAGTGACACAACTTAAAAATTCAGCATTTGAGAAAAATCAACTTAAAGATAACTTGACTAGAATGAGACTGACACAACTGTCTCTCGAGTGGATAATTTTCTAGGTGGAGATGTAACTTTTTTTGTTCACATTGGGTGCATTTCATATATTTTTTCAGTGACATAAACCATTTTTTGAGTTTTGTCACTTTTCTTCGGAGTTGTAATTTGTGAAACAGCCGCCGAACGTCTACTGATGTTCTGCTATATGACTAAATTTTCACTGAAAAGAAAAAAATAAAACCTTTTTGTAAAAAAATAGAATCGACTCCAAAAAGCAACTACTATACAAACAACTTAAAAAAAAAAAAAAGTATAAAATGAAACTGTAAATTGCGCCTAAAAGTATAAAATAATTTCCTTCGCCAAACAACCTATAACAATTAATCATAACTTTTGAAGTCAGCGCAAAATTAAATAAAAATTCATATCTTTATTCAATATGAAAATCAAATTCTATTCAAAATACACATCTCACATTGTCACCTGCAAAACACAGTCGAAAACTACTTTGATTCAAGAAAACAAATAAGATTTCGTAAACTGCAAAAGTTGGCGGAGCTGCTGGTATCTGGCGTCCTTGGTAAAAGGAAAATCGTCAAATTATCTGGCAAGCATATTTAATTTCTTTGAGAAATCATTGTTATTTTATAATAAGGTATATTAAGAGAGCAATCAAAAATATGAAATAATACTTCGTACAATATATACATAATGAAAATATACATCTTGCTTGTATATTTTAGCCTTACGGTTTGATCGCCAAATTTAAAACTCTCCAAGGATGACAGTTATCAAAGTTATACCAAGTTTGCAAAGGAAACTCTAACTTCGTTGAAACATAAATACCGAATTGCGAAGGATGTTCACTGTTCTATGTAGATGTTACTAATGGACTAATTGTATACAATGATAGAATAATATAGGAAACATGAAAATGGATCATTAGAGACAACAGCATTTGTAGCTACGATCTAAAAACAAACCTTTAAAAATGAATTAAATTTTATTTAATTTTGCTGCGACTTCAAAAGTTATGATTAATTGTAGTGTTATAGGTTGTTTGGCGAAGGAAATTATTTTATACTTTTAGGCGCAATTTACAGTTTTATTTTATACTTTTTTTTTTTTTTTTTTTTTTTTTTTTAAGTTGTTTGAATAGTAGTTGCTTTTTGGAGTCGGTTGTATTTTTTTACAAAAAGGTTTTATTTAATACATTGAGAAAATATACAATTAAAATATTAAAATAAACACAGCACAAATTTATACGATTCGAGCGTTATTTTAGGCTCCTCATCAGAAAAAGCATCCTTTTGTAGAAGAAATCTATCGTTAATTTGAACGTTTACTTTTATGACTGATGAGGAGCCTAAAATAAGGCTCGAAACGTATATGTGTTGTGTTTATTTTAATATTTTAATTGCATATTTTAATGTATATTATAATTGTCTCGATTTTTAGTGTAATTAAAATATATTATAATTTAACGACATGTGGTGATTTTTAAATATTTTAAATAATTTATAAATCCCTTTAATTACAAAACTAATGTTTTTTTTTCAAAGCTTCAGTTCCAAAGCTTCATGAGATAAAAATTACAATTATTTCTGTGATCATATTTACTATACGTATTCTACTCGCAGGAATTAGTCTTTGCCAGTCAGGAGTAGCATATTAGAATTCAATTGAATATTTGATTAAACATCATCGTATGCTTCCAAAGTAAATTTAATCTAATATGGGTGAGCGTACATCCTTAGAGAGCAAACAGAAAGGGTGTATTTCATGTAATGATTCTGAATTCAAAATTATCAGGCGAAAAAGATATGCAAATCCAAAAATAAATAATTAATTAAAAACTTTATCTTTTAGTAATAAAGTGTTAAATAGGGATTACCTTTATGAAAAGAAACACTTAAAAATAAAATTTATCTTGAATGCTATATGTGTAATATAAAAAAAATATGGCCTTAAGGGGACTTGACGCCTTTGACGGTTTCATATAAAAGCTTATATTTCCATTTAATATTTATAAAGTGAACTATATTACGTCTGTTCAGTAAAATATATATTCAGGCAACAATTCTTACAGTTTCCTTTTTATCTATTTTTTACACATTTGAAATCTTTAATTCAAATGGAAATTCGAGATTTCACCTGATTTACACGTTTTGAGGTGTCCTGAATCAGTTTTCTTTTGTATCTCAGCTACTAATTAAAATATTTTCATAAGTAATACATCATTTGAAAGCTTTGTTGATTTGGAATCGAACAGTAGATTACAGAATTTTTTACCGTCAGATGGCTCTGTAATATTTTAAAATTTCAATATTTCAAATTCTAATTATGATTAAATTATTTTACACACGCTATTATTATTGCGTTTTCTCAGTTTGCCTTTTTGATTCAAAATGCTTAAACTTCTATAGATATTTAAGAAGAGATTTAACATTTTTTCTGGATGTTTATTAGAACCTACTTAAAACAATTAGGGATGGGCTTTCAAATTTACTGATTGGTTTCTGAGGGAAAAAAAATTAAAAAGGGCATGTCTATATAAAAATTTGAAAAAAAATAATAAAAATAAATAAATAAATAAATAAAAGATTTTCGTCATATTTTTGTTTTTAATATTTTTTCCTTTTAAAGATATTTGCAAAATCCATCCCTAATTCTTTTAATAATGGTTTTAATAAACATTAAAAAAAAAAAAAAAAAAAAAAAAAAAAAAGTTAAGGCTTTTCATAAATATCTGTAAAAGTTTAAGCATTTTGAAGATTATGAATTCATGAAGAAAAGCAAGCTGATGAAACTCAATTTAAAGATTTCAAATCTGTAAAAAAATATACCGAAAACCATAAGAATTGTTGCTTGAATAGATATTTTAGTGAACAAACCTAATATAGTTCAATTTATAAATATTAAATGGAAAAAGAAGTTTTTATATGAAACCTTCAGTGATATCAAGTCAAAGGTAATTAATTTCTTGGTATTTTTTAAAATAAATTTTATCTCAGTTGATTTTCTATTATTTATTTATTAGTGATACAGTCGGCAGCAAAATATCCGAGCAGTAAAAAAAAATTCCTATTTTAAAAAAGTACACTTAATACAGTTTTGTTAAATAAAACCTTGTCGAATCCTGTTCTTAGTCAGTCTAAGAACATGATTCGATAAGGATTTATTAAACAAAACAATATTAAGTGTACTTTTTTTATATAGGAATTTTTGCTAGTGTTCGTATATTTTTGCTGCATGTATTAGTATGTCTTTTTGGCCGTGTTTATAGATATTTCTCTAGTATATATTACTGTTTAAAAAAAATATTGAATTTGATTTCCTTATTATCCAAGCATTTAAGAAATCTATATGTTTTTTGGTCAAATGTGGGTATCAAATAAATTGAAATTAATATGTTTATAATTATAAAATTATTAATTATATTAATAATTAATATTAATTGGCAAATTGAAATTAATATTTTTTTATTTATTTTTCAAGAGGTAAAAACTAGTCGGACTTAAAATTCAATCAATGAGCGTAAATGGATGTTTAAAATAGACATTAAAAGATAGTAATATCGAAAGAAAAAGTTTCAAAAGTTTGAATTACACGCTATTATTGAATATACTAATAGTTAAGAATAAATTTATGAAAGTGAATCTCTACAATTATGACAGTAAAACCGTGCAATGGAACTAGACTGTGGACCCATTTAGTCGAAAATAATATTCTGTACTTACAGCAACAATTGTACTTCAGATAAACAATTTATACATCACTACCTATCGTTGGTGTATCTACAATGATAAGTGCATGATCATTGATAACTTAGCTATGGCTATTCGACTTGGCGCCTGCTACTTGGACACTAACCACATTAAAATTTTGCATCGGAATAAATAACTCTATTTTATTATATAACCCAACGCAGTACAGGATTTTGATTCAAATACGGTTAATTTTATTCTTTCAGCTTTGTAAATTATATTAATTTTTCATGCTTTCTATGACCGATTGGTTTTGTGACCGAATTTTAATTCCCCATCATACTATACGTATGGGGAACTTACGTATTCATTAAATTTTTTGATCTCGGGTTTTTGACGCTTCTACTTGTTTTCATGCATGAGGGAATCCGAAAATCACAAAATGGGCGTAATGCCCGTCTGTAGGTTAGTCAGTTTGTTAGTTCGTTAGTATGTTAATTAGCTAGTTTGATACAGACTGCGTACATACAGTCGAACCTCGTTAACGTGTACACGCGTAACGTGAATTACTTTTAACATGAACAGTTTCCACAATCCCCGTCAAAATGAAGGTTAGTTTCTGAGTTACTGATAGCGTGAACTACTGATAACATGAACAGATTTTTTATTCCCCTTGAGATTCACGACAGAACTCTCTATCTTAAAGAGGTCAAACCAGTTTTAAAATGTCACTTATAATACTAGCAAGAACCCTTTTGATTTGCAACATTTAAATTTGAAAATTTCGTAAGTTATTTGAGATTTATGATTTTCATAACATAGGAGAATAGGGCAAAAATTCGAGTGTATGAGAAATATTTTTATCATAAAGATATCAGACTAGTTTTAAAATATCATTTATGATACTGGTATGAACATAATCACTGAGAATATTCTAATTTGAAATCTTCATGTGTTATTCGAAATTTAAGAATTTTTAACATAACAAAATAGGGAAATAATTCATATGCACCTTCATTATGGGTATCATTGGACTGGGAATAATATGGAATTGCATGAAAACTGATATACAAAACCTAGATAAAATTAGTCTGCAAATTAGGTTAAGGTAATTGTATCCAATTGCTGGGAATGTAGCTTAGTAGGTGGAGCATTTTAGTCTGCAACCACGCTGAGCAATCGTTAGAGTTCATTGCACTTATATATGTATATAGTATGCCCGGTAGAAATTTATGTGAACAAATATATGATTGGAAATCGAGCAGAGTTCACCTATGTCAACTAGTAAAAAAATAAGACCATAATGTGGTTTCAGAAGAAAAACATTATAAATGGAAATTGGTTAAAGAACACATGTCCAGTTTTCTTAATTATTGTTAAAAATTTAACAAAGCTACTCTTAAAAATATATATATAATCATAGGATAATTCCATGCGAAATGTAGTATGAGTCACAAACAGCGATATTTCTTCTTCTACCAGTACTTTCTGACAATAATTGCTACTCTATTTAATCACAGAATATTGTTATAAAAATACGACAAATATTTCTTTATTGTAACGCTGGTGGGAATTTTTACACTTCTTTTGTGGCTCACGCTACCTTTGTCCATTGAATTAGCCAATAATAATAAACGCTATATAAGAAAATCATTATTTGAACAATAGCTAGGTAACAGAGTTTGGTCATTAAACCGTATTTCAAAATAAGGATTATTAAATTATTTTTTAACTATATGAGAACTCATTACAATGATAAAAATCGATATAAAATTAATAACATTTTATTAATTTTATATCGATAGGCATAAACAAAAAAAAAAGTTGAAAGATATTTTTGTTGCATAATTATCGGAAAGAAATCCTTGTAAATTAATAGCGTTTTTAAAAATTTCAGATAAAGTAAAATTAGTAAAAGAAATTGATTAGTGAAATTAGGATTTTATTGAAACGTAACAATATGCAGTGGTGGCCTCTATACCACCCTTTTTAAAAAGTAATACTGGATTGCAAATAGATGAAGAATCCTTTTTATCTCGAGTTGCCTTCTAAAAGAATCATTTGGGTTGAGTTAATTAATACATCTTGATATTAAACTGTAAAGGATTAAGTATATTTCAGATAGATGATTTATTTTTTATTTACTTATATTGTTGTTGTTGTTGTTCTGTGAAAGTTTTGTGCTTCATTTTTTTTTTTTTTTTTTTTTTTTTTTTTTTACAATTGATAATAAAAGAAAAGTTTTATTTTTTTAACCTTATATATGGTTATTAACTCAAATTTAAGACATTACATTTGTTATTGGAAAACACTAAAAAAATTTCTTTCCATTATTGTCAATTTAAGGCCATTGTTAACTTACCCATTCGAATTTGTTTGGCACATCTGTGTAACCTACAGGATTGGCTATGGTGACGATGAGACCTAGACAACTAATGATGATGACAAAAAGACCAATGTTGTTGCACACTCGGATGATTCTTAAATTCTTCACATTCCTATGGTGAATTGATTCGTAAAATATCCCAAAGGAAAATATTCCTGCCAATAAATAAATTACAATGTTCATTTTATAGGGAAAAATGAGTCTAATATGTTACACAAAATGCAAAATTATTCAGCAACTTAAGTAACTGAGAATTTATTATTATAGATGAAAAAAAAAATTAATTAATAAATAAAATGATGATTTACCACAAAATGAACCTACAACCATAAATATTGCAAAGACCCCATTTGAAGGAGGTTCACCACCAGCTTGACTGAAAAGAAATTTAAAAAATAATAATCAAATACAGTCTTAAAAAAATAAATTTATAATGGAATTGGGAGACGATAAAATAATAATAAAAGATATTTTTCAACATATTTTTCAGTAGTTTATCTATAAAACACTAAATAAAATTTATCAGAAATATTATTTTTAAAAGACAATTTTTACAATGTTTGTGTGATTTTAAATTCTTTCCTTTATATAAGGCGCTTATTCACTTGATTTAATTCTTCCTCAATTTCAGTGCAACTGCGACATGAAAATCTTATTCACGTTTTTCATAGCTCAACTTCAGAAGTGACAGATGCTGAAATGTTGTACAGTGAGACTAACCCCAATTCCAACTCATACAGTGAACTTCTTTGAATTATAGTCGCCAATCTTTCTGTTCTTTCTGGAAAATTTAATACTTTTGTAATAAAACCTCTCTAAATGTCCACCTCTACCGAAAGGTCACCTCTCTTTAACGCCAAAATAATTAAAAATCTGAGGGATAATTAAAAATCTCAAATTATCCCAAATTTTCTCCATAGAGCTTCCTAAAAATTTCTCCATTAAAAAGCCATGTGCAATTGTATACCTGTCCTACCTCTGTAAGCTGTTCCAGGTACAATTGAAAAAATAAAAGCAAATAAAAATTCACGAGCACAGTTGATTCAATTATTCAAACTTTTTATACGATTTAAAACTTCTTTCTTGTTTATTAATAAATTTTATTATTATTGTTATTATTATTATTATTATTAAGTTGTATTCAAAAAATCAATTCAAAAACATAAAAATACGCATTAAATATAATAATTCAAGACAGTAACTACCAAGGGCAATATAAATTTATAAATTCTACTAGAATAATGGGATCAATTTCTTTTACGTATTCATTTCAAATAATTTAAAAAAAAAAAAAAAAAAAAAAGAGTCTTTTTTTATTATTATACTGCTTCTTCTACGGTTAACATACACAGAGATAGCTTAAAGAACTAATTAAAAAATTTGCTGAAACACTTAATGAACTATTCATAATATGCGGAAAATCAATAAAGCCTAGACAACAAGACAACCATGGACAGAATTCAACCCGGGAAAGAAAAAAGAAAAAAAATCTTGCGTCGTCGTTGATGCTTTTATACCGAATAAAATTTAAGATGGTTGTTGTTTTGTTTTTCTATTTCTTTCTTTCTGTCTGATTCTTCTTCTCCTTTTTTTCCCCCACAGAAATCATAAAAAGAATGCATGGGATTCTTTTTTAATCAATACGCATTACAGCACTTTCTTTTTCATAAGATATATGGATAGAAAAAAAACGACAGATATTTAATAAGCATTTCCCTTTTTTTTTTTTTTAATAATAATAAACGAATTCAAATTATGTTTGTTCATTATATTATATTGATTTAGAATTAAACAGGGTAAGTGCACCAGTGATTGACACGTTTGGAACAATCTCTGATGTTTTTAATGTTCTAGTCATCAGAAAATATTTTATGGCATGAAAGACATTCAGAACCACATATATGTTAAAATATATACATTTGATATTTTTTTTTTTTTTTTTAATGAATTTTTATTTGACACCCACTCAATGTTCCAGTAATTGACAGTGCCAGTTTTTCCTTTTATCAGTGATTGGCCCCCTATGTTCCAGTGTTTGACACTGCTAGTTATTCATTTTACCAGTTATTAGCACCATATGCTCCAGTGTTTGACATAAAATGTTAAAATTCTTATATGTAAAATATATGATTTTATTATTTTTCTTATTTATTAATTATTTCGAGATAGATGTCAATTACTAGAGCATGCCAATTACTGGAGCACCTACCCTACCTCTGCAACTTTCAAGAATGTATCGAGCATTTGTGGAAATTTCACTTTTAAGTATCTTAAACGTATTGCATATTTAGAAGATAGTTGGTAGCGCTTTTGTAATAGTAAATGGTTTCAACCGCAGTTAGTATTATTCATTGTTTCTTTGATCGGAAAAAATATCCGAATAAATCTTTAAAGGTGGAACATTGTCTACATTGCTTAGTTCAGATTACCTGGTGAAAAATATTTGATATCATTGTTGTGGGAAATAGTTGTACTTTTAATACTTCAACATTTACTTTATATTTTCTTTTGAATATTGCTAAACTAATTTCAAAAAATGATTATAAGACATATAACTGATCACAAATCTGCAAGAATAAATTTAAATAATTATCACTTTATTTAATAAGTAACATTGTAATTAAACACCATTAATTGCAAAAACTTAAACAGTTGTTTTAGGTCAAAAAAATAGTACGACACTTCATCAAAGGAAAAAAAAACTATGGACAAGTGCATCATCAAAGTAACAAGGTGCACTCGCGCCAAATAAAAACTTTAAAGTGATTTCTGCATATGGCTTCCTCTAAAATATCATTTGTTAAATTTCCGAGTAGTGCTGCTATCTACCTAACAAATAAAGAACAAAAGTTAAAAAATCTCTTAAAACGAGGGAAAGACATTAAAAAAAAAAATCTGCATAAAAAATGTTAAATGTTTAGTTTCAGGGCGAAACCAATGAACGTTAAATGGTTAAACGTACTTAGATGATGTTTTAAGAATGTTTCGGGATCCAGTGTTTTGACATAGCATTGTCTCATTAATCTTACTAATAATTTACTTTTTGAACCGATTCACTGTTAATTCAAGGCTCTTATTCTTTAGGCAAAATCGCTGAGTCCGAAGCACATTACGTACTCAAAATAGATTTGAAAATCTGATATTCTTATCTTTGAAACACGCCCTCTCCTCTAAAAATGATACAACCCTTGCATAATTTTGAGAAACCTCTACTCTTAAAAATGAATGAAAACGTCAGGTGCAGTATGCATGTGCTGCCACCTATTGTTCCCGATTAGAGAAGATATTTGCGCCCAGGAAGTAGCCAGAATCGAATTGAGGAACCAAGTAAAATAACTTTGACAAAATAAGCAGGTACTTGTTCTCATTTCCAAGCGCATATATTTTTGAACAGTGTTTGAACCAAGAGTAACTAAAATTTTTTTTATATGTTTTACATATAACATCGATTATGGTAATAATTAACTCATAATAACTTACCTGATGAATGGTAAAAAGGCTGGCATCAAGTTTCTTATCACGACTGTAAGATATGGCATAATTAAACCACCTCCAATTAAACATACCAGTAACACCATAAAAATTCCGCACTTTTGCTTTGATAGCGTTGCATGGTGATTCCAACAGGCACATGACACCAATCCAACTAAAATAACACAAATATTAGAGTCACTATCATTAGGCAACCAATAAATGATTAAATGAAATAAATGACCATTATATACACTTATATATTTCTAATATTACATCATAGCTGCCAACTTTTAGGTTATTTTTTAAAGAAAAACCATCCCTACTTTTTAATTATATTATCCACAATTAACCATAGATAATTTGTAGAGAACTGATGCTAAAAATTTCTATTAACAATTTGTGGTAATAACGGAGGTTTTCCGAGAAAAACCAAAAAAGTTAGCAACTATGTTACATTTTAAACATGTATATGTATTGTTTGGTAAAAAGTTAATTTTATGGAGTAATATCTGGGTAAGTTTTACAATCCACTTTTTTAAACTTTATCTATACCCCATTTAATAAAAAAGGGTTATTCTTTTTATAATATTTCACTAGATTCCTAGATGTTTAGGCTTTTTGCTTTCTTTTGCTTTTCTTTTTGTTACTGTGTAATTTTAGAGAAAATTTTATGAATAGTTTCACCTTCTGAAGTTGTTCCTTCACATATATGTGTTTTAATTATAACTTTAAATAAAGGCAATAAATAATTATTATATTTTCAGTAAATTAAATGGCTAATAAAAATAGATACCGAAATTCTAAATTACTTTTATATTTATTCGCTTTTGTCTATAATAGATATCGTAATTCTAATAATACTTTATCCCTTATGCTATTAATAAATCTTCTGAGAACAAAAAACATATTCCTTTTAATGACATTCATAAGCTCTTCTAAATCATTTAATAAAGAAAATATAAAAATAATATTATTTCCAGTCATAAGCCGTTGGATGCATAATTACATTTTCATTCTTTAAAATTGCCTAAGTTTATTCATTCGAAGCTAAATTAAGCAATACATTTCCGTTCTAATATCATTAAAGAGTAATTTATATTTTTTATGACAAGATGTGCAATAGTTTGTAGTCTGAATGTCGCCACTACTCAACGGGCCTTCTGGCGATAAAGTTTGGCATTGATGATTGGCGTTAGTTTTTTAACGGTCGTGCTAAATTCAAAATATTTACATTAAATTATTCTACAAACAAAGGAATATCTTTGGCTACAAAATTTGGCACTTTTTCAAAATTCTTGGCGTAATTCAACAGTCTGATCTGAATTGCAATAGAGTCAACTTGAGGATTCGCTCTACAACTGTTGATTGAATAACATCTAACCCCGTAGCTCTCTCTCTCACCCCTATCTTTTGCATTCTCGTAACTTTCGGTCATGCTGAAATTCCACTATTAATGTACTGTTGATTTTCTTATGAAACCTCTACAAAATAAAAATAAATATGTTTTACGGCGAACTATTAGTTCTTTTTACTTTAACGCCATCTTTTTCAGCTATACGGACCTGGACATTAAATGGGAACTTTCAACAGTAGAATCCCAGGATTTCTACTTAATACATATTGGTGCCAGATCAGTGACCAACCAGTTCGAGATGCATTGGTGAGGGAGAGGGGCAGTTACTTAAATAAATTAGTTAATATATCATCACAGCTGTTTTCTTTTAAAGGATAAAAGACTGACTTATAGAGATACTTTTTCTCAACTAAAGAACTGTTTGATTAATTTGACTCATCATCTGAAGCTTACCCGATGGGATGAAATGTCAGCGAGCGACCCTTATCTTCCGATCTACTCGATGACATAGGACAGAAGTACCGCATATCAAAGCTTCCTAGATCTACTATCGAGCCTGAAGGTATCACTGCGGACAGCGTGTAACGTCACAACCCGGGTCCCTTATCTGTAAGAAACTGATGTCCATCGGGTCCGTTTATTATGTTTTACTATCTTATCTTCTGCTTGGAATGCATGTAGCAAACAATATTTGTCCTCACCTCAGGCCTCACATACATTTAAATTACATTTTTCATGAATGAATTTTTAGATTCCATCATTTAATATACATCGAGTTAATTTTCATTTACATTGTATTACTGCAGAATATGAGTCAATTTTTTTGAAATTTGAAAATCAATGTTTCTAGTATGTGAACTGTCTAAATAAAAACTATTGGATGACGGATCATAATTTGAAGGAATTTGTAATTTTGGTAAATCCCTAACTCAGTTAATTAATGAATGTATAAAAACAATGTGAACATTCTTTTGAATAATTATACGAAGACAAGAAATGATTAATTTCTTAGTAGATCCTCCAAAAAATTAGCAACTGTAAATAATAGATTTAAAAAAAAGCGTCAATTATTTTCTTTTAAATGTTTGTAATATTTCTAAAAAAAATTAAATATTTCTTTATACATGATAGAAATTACGTAAAAATTCTTTAAAAATTACGAAAGTCTCTCACCTCACCAGTGGTCAAAAGATTCTGCTCTCAAAGACATTAGGTGCCGGGTTCGATCCTAGGTGACACATGTCAACCTATCCTTTCGGAGTTCTCCTTGTTTTTCCCCGAAACTTTTAAATATAGGGCTAGGCCCCCGTAAAATGACCCCCACGGAGGACACTTTCTCCAAATGAAAAGAAAAAAAAAAAAAGAAAGAAAGAACACAACTTTGTTTTAATTATCACAGATCGTTGCTCAATCATTCGTTTTAAAGGTATTGACAAGTTCTTTTAAAAGATATCCATATTGAAAATTTACACACCCACCCACGCAAGGTTGACTGTTATTGTTATGAATAATTCTTTCTTAATTTTACAATAACTCATTAAAAATTATTCTCATTTATACGAAACTTTGTCCTATACGGGGACATTAAAAATTATGAAAAGCGGAATGGCAACACCACTCGTTAAAAGATTTTAATTTTCAAATTTTTGTTTCATTTTTATTTATTTTTCTCTTTCTTCTGAATTCAATAGAAAAACGTCTTGGATTCGTAAAGATTTTCTATTTCTGGTTTTCAATGGATTTACACGTTTTGGAAGGGATCATTTTGGATCATTTTTAGAAAATGTCAATGTGTGTGTGTGTGACAAAATATTGTGGTATCTGTATCTCAGGAACTAATGAACAGAATTTTAAGTTTAAGTTGCTTCAAAAGTTTAAGTTGCTTCTTGATTTATAAATGTCCTTCAAATTTTGGTGAAAATCGCCAACAGGTGGAGATTTCATAACGTTTTATGATAATTTTTAATATGCAAGTATAGGAGAAAATTTTGTATAAATGAGCACAATTACGATTATTTTTAACGAATCATCGTGAAATAAAAAGAAATACTTATAGGTTGGGTTTTGTTGTGAGGTGAGGACTGCACTAGGGTCCTAGGCCTGAGGGGAAATGCCCTCCGTGGAGGGTTTTCTAAGGGTTCCTATCCAGTATTTACGCAATTTCGGAGAAATCCACGGAAAATTCTGAACGGCTAGGCCGACGAGTGCGACCTGGGATTGAACCCGGCACTTCACGTCTACCAGCTTTAAGCGCAGCACCGCTTGGCTGCTGGTGGGCCGAAATACTTATAGGAAAATTTTGTATATATAGGAGCATCTTTGCATCCTTGGAGGAAAATCCTCCCGAATGTTGTATAAACTTTCAATATAAATATTTTTTAAAAGAAATAATAAATACCTTTAAAACTAATAGCTGAACCATGTATCTTCAATAATTTCAAACAAAGTTATCGATTTTTTTTTCCCCATATTAAAAAAAAAAGAGAGAGAGAGAGAAAGAAAGAAGCACCTCCTACAATCTCGAATGTTGAGCATAAAATTATTTTTTTCGAAATTTAGTATTGTACTTCTCTGATATGAAAGTTGTCTCTATTCATTGTGGAAATTACTTTTGGTAAGTAGTTTGTATTGTGTGAATTTGTTTAGGAATTATAAATTTATCTGAAACAGATTTTTTAAATATTGCTTTAATTTTTTTTCGGCCCATGTAATTTTAAATTGAATGATCCGAAATTTTCTTATATATTAATCTGAAATATTTTTTAAACATCTTATATTTGTGACTTCAAATTGTTTACTTTAAATGTTTGCGAAACAATTATAATAGCTCAAATGATGTATTTGGGCTTTAAGAAGTAATCTTCGAAAACCATCAATAAAAATTTCGTAAAATATGAATGTAAAACATTTTCAATTATTGTGCTTTGCAAATAGGGAATAATTTTAAATATAAATTTTTAGTGCTCTTAAAATATAAATTTAACATTCAAATTTCGATCTTCCTATGTTAAAAATTGGAAATTTAAAAGTACTGAATGTATGTATGCATGTTAAAAATTCATTATTCTTTTGGCAAATATTATTTCAAATTTATTCGATATTACCTATAAACTGAATGATTTTAATTTTGCCCAATACAGACTAATTTGAAATATGAATTCAAACATCTTGTATTTATTATAACTCGAAATTTTTTTCAAAATTTACAAATCAGCATTTACTAAAGAGTTGTTGTATCTACATTTCAGAAAATAAACTTTCAAATTCATGTATAAAAATGATGAAAAATGTGCATGCTTAACATTTTAAAATATGTTACATAGCCAAAAATAGAGGATTTAAAAAATATTTTTTTTTTTTTTTACTTTTAAAGATTGAACTTAGATTCATATTTCAATTTTTATAAGTCACAGTTTGGAAATTTAGAAAGAGTGAATACATGTATATCTAAAAATTATTAATACTTATTTTTTAAATATTAATTTAATACTCTTTGCACAAAACTTCGAAGTTGAATGATCTTAATGGAATTCTGAATATATCATAATACTTTTTTTAAATAATGTAAAAATATACAAAGCTTGGTTTATTGCATTATATATTTGATTTTAAAATACACTTATATATGTGAATATAATTAAAAATAAAATAAATATTTGGTAAAATATGTATAATAAAGATTTTCATTTATATTAATTTTCAAATGAACAATATTAAATATCATTTTTGTTGTTTTAACTCAAATTTAAATCTTTATACGCTAAAATTTGGGAATTTAAAATTAAAGACGTGTGTCAAAATTTATTATTAGTAAGATTATTATTTAAATATTTTAATTTCCTTGGTGTAATAGTAATAAAATAAATTATTCCAATGGAATTCGGTGTATTTCCCTCGTTTATTAAAATAACATGTACAATCTTAGTTTTATAACATCAAATATTTGATTTAAAAAAATACTTAATGATGTAAACACGTATAAACATAAATGAAAGGGAAAATATACAGTGCGTTGTATGAATTTAAACGCACTTTTTCCAATAACCAGAAATAGAATTTTTAGATTTTTAAAAGAAGGAATATGACTTACAGTTATTACATATGACTAACAACTGAATAAGGTGCTTTGAGCACGTATGTTTAGGCTCATGCAACCTTATGTAAATGAGTGTTTAAGCATTTTCTTATTTTTCCCTATTTTTCGGTTGTTGCACGAAATTAAATGCACTCTGTATTTTGCGCTTAAAATTTGACAGAGCCACCGGAATTAAATTAAAACACATATAGTCGTGTTCTAAAGTTCTCTAAAAACAGTTTTAATGCTTGAGTGCAAAATTTACAGAGTTTGTTCAGGATGGCAAGGGGGGAAAACTATGACAGTAGATGAGAGGATAAAAATCGACTTTATGCGTGGTAAAGGCTTTAGCAATCGTGAAACTGGGCGGAGAATTGGAAGAAGTAAGAGTGTTGGGCGAAATTATATAAAAAAGGGGCAAATTATGGGAAAAAGCGTATAAGAAACGAACAGGAAAGCTCACCAGTTACGACAAACGTCGAATATACAACGCTGCAAAGTATAAGAATATTTCCTGTGCGAAGATAAAGGCTCAATACAAGCTGGGTGTTCATCGGACAACCATATTGAGAACTATCAAAGCTGCAACATTCATTAAATTTAAGAAAATGAAGGCGAAACCACCCCTCGCTCAAAAGCACAAAGATATGCGGTTGGAATGGGCAAGAAAATGGATTCTAGATGGACTAAAATGAGAAAAAGTCATCTTCTCAGATGAAAAAAAGTTTAATCTTGATGGCCTGGATGGATTTCATAGCTACTGGCACGATTTGAGAACCGAAGAAATGTACTGTTCAAAACGTCAATCTGGAGGGGGGAGGGGGGTCTGTCATGGTGTTGCAGTCATAGGTTTTAAAGGGACTTTTAAATTAGAGTTCGTGGAGAACATTATGAACTCTGTGAATTATGTCCAGATGCTCACAAGGAACCTCCGCCGTGAACCAGTCAAGAAAGCTGGGAGAAATTACATTTTTCAGCAAGATTGTGCGTCTGTACATACAACACATATCGTGAAAAAGTGGTTCCGTGACAATAAAATTAAAGTTCTGAATTAGCCCTCAAAAAGCCATGATTTAAACATAATGGAGAACGTACGCACAGAAAAATGGAAAATCGAAACTTGTCAAGAAACGTGTTATCTTTGTCATAGTACACGTTTTCCTAGTATATTGACAAATTTGCACAAAATTACGCAACATTTTAAACAATCAAAACACTACCTGACAATCCCATTTAGTCATGAGACACAAAAGTCGTTTTATTTTACCATGTATCTTTAATGTGTTTCGTCTGATGATCCGTTTTGCCTCTAAAACTTGTCAGATGACTAATTTCCCAGGTACAGTTTTCATTTTCCTCAAATTTGACCGGTTAGTCAGATGAGAGAATAAAAATAAATTGTTCCTGTTTTGTCAACTGACTAAGAAAAATTTGTTTGGCTAGTCCAAAAGCTCAGCATTATTATTTTTTTTTTTTTTTTTTTTTTTTGTCTCCTTCTGACAACTTGAGTTAGTCAACCGAAATCGAATAATTTAACCTATCAAATTTGGCGGGATAATGCAATCGCAGAATTCGAAATCCAAATACTTAGAAGTCTGAAATCGTGGATCCGTTGATGTTGTTTCGGTTCCATTTCCATATTTGTGATAATTTTCATTTTAGAAATAGACCGAGAGATTTTAATTATCTGCGAATCGAGTTTACGGTCAAAAGTAAGTGCTAAATACTTTATTTATTGTGTGTATATATATATATATATATTTATTGTAAAGCTTTGTTAGAATAGTAAATTGTAAAATTGTAAAATTCTAAGGTTTAGCAATCTTCTAACAATATCAATGGTATTTAGAATTTGTTTTAATTTATAAAGTTGTTTAAAACGTATAAATTTTAAAATACGTTATTATAAATCTTAGTTTTGCGTATCGTTGTATTATAAAAATAAGTATTTTGATTTGTCTGAACTATACTTTTTTACATATATTTTTAACATTAAGCTCATATTTATATTTTTTATACACAGAATAGTAACGCTTTATTTTCCCTTAAAGGTGGTTCAGAAGGTATTTGGATTCCAATAGATAAAAATTCAAAAAAGATATGGAAAAATGCTATTTATAAGGATTTTGAATAACTCCGAATTCTAAGGTATGTTTTTAAATTATCTTTTGCTGCATTTTATCTATCTTATCTCCGAACAAGAATAATATTCATACTTTTTTATATTTAAAATTTTTAATGAGATGAATTAAAAAAATTAATAGGTTCCTCGTTTATCTGTTATTTGTTCTATTTTTTATTTATTTATTTTTTTTTCCAGTTCTAAATAAATAAATATATCTTTATAATTTAAATATTTTTGGGAAATGGTTGATAATTACATGTAATAAAAAATGTCTTCATTTATTATTAAATTTTTGATAACAATTTTTTCAGAACAAATTTGAGCAAAAATGATATGAATTTAATATCACATACTATATTCTTTTCTCAATTTTTAAATTGTTCTTGTGTACAATATTAATTATTAGCGATAAATAATAGATGTCTTAGTTAAAATATAAATAGATTTAACTTCATGTTACTTGTTTCATTCAAATGATTGATGATTGTTTTTTAAAGGTTGATATTTTTAGTTATTAAAATTTTGATATCATATATATATATATATATTTTCCTTTAGAATAAATTTAATCAAAAATAATATGAGTTTAAATTATTAGATACTATTAAGTATTCGTTATAAACAAAGGTATCTTGTTAAAAATATGTACTTAATTTCATGTTATTTGTTTCACTGAACAAACTGAAAAAATATAAGTTATATGCTATAAAAATGAGACAAATTACTATAAAGATACAAAATGTTTTTAACCTTCGACAAAACGAGTCATATAGTCTGAGAAAATAGTGCTCAAAAGCTGAATGACAGAATCAGCAGCTATCAGACATTTGTTGATATGTATCATTACAAAAAAAAAAAAAAAAGTATAAGAGTTTCAAGCCTGCCTTTTTTCTCCCGGGGAGAAAAAAAGAAGAAAAAAAAATGTCATGTTGATGCCACCACAAAACTAACTTTCTTCTACCTTTTCCTATATAAAATCATGCAATGGAAATTATTTTTTATTTTTATTTTTATCTATTATTAATGCAGACGATTTTCATATCAGAGAGGTAGTCTAAAGGTTCAACGGAAGTAAATTTTTACCGTACAGATGATCACGGGGAAAATTGCAGTATAACAGCGCCACATATCGCCTATATACACCCAATTTAATAAACATTACGTCTCTTAATGGCCTTTTTATACATTAAATATTGTTCAATTATACGCATTAGAACCTGAGATATAACCTTTAAATTGTAAAAATAGCTGTATAGCAGCTTCACCTGTTGAGCGATTAGCACTAAAAGTTGACATAAACTAATAATTTATGTTAAGGTGCATCTACATATAATTTTATATGCAATTCTGTGCAGTAGTTCCTGAGATAGAGCCTTCCCTGAAATTGCAGAAATCGATGTATAACAATGCCACCTGTCGTGCAATTGGCACCAGAAGTTGGTAGACACTAACTTATGTCAAGGCGCATCTGCGTATATTAATTTATATGCAATTCTCTGCAGTAGTTCCTGAGATACAGTCGCCACAAAACTTTTTGTCACATACAAACATTTTCTATTGTCAAAACATGTTGTGGACCTCTCAAAACGCGTAAATCCATCAAAAACCGAAAATCGAAAATGTTTACGAATCCAATGCTTTCTTCTATTGAATACAAAAAAAAAAAAAAAAAAAAAAAAAAAACGTAAAGAACCGTATGTGTGTTACTGGCAAAATAATTTTAAATTGAAAAAATAATACAAAAAAAATTAAGCATAAGTTTAGATTAATAACAATTAATATGAAATGATTGGGCTTCTATAAACATCCATAAAAGAACAACAGAAGTTTTAACTAAGTGTTAAAATTCTTATGTGAAAACTAAAATTTAAGACACAAAAAGAACCAACTCATTCAAAAATTTATGTTTTATCATTCACAGCTAACTGCTCAAGTGCTTTTTCTTTCTTTCTTCTGTTTTATTTATTATTCTTAATCTTATTATTATTATTTTGTGTGTGTACGCGCGGAATTTGGTTGCGAGGAAGGGGGGGGGCGGGGCAATTGATTGCACAATCGAAACTGAATCAGACTCAAAACTATGAAAAAAAAAAAAAAAAATGTTTTTCCTATTTCTATCTTCCCTTCTCCCCCCCCCCTTTCTTATCGGCTAAAGTAAACAAATACGTAAATTTTCCCATCCGCGGTCATTAAAGTGTTTGTTTATTTATGTGAACTGGATTATTATTCTTGTAGCATTTTAGTCAATTAAAAAAAAAAAAAGAGTTGGAGATTTGGTATTTTCTCTAGCTTGAATGAATCGCTAAATATATATCACCGAACTTCAAATACTTAACTTTAGGGGTGGGGGCAGGGGATGTAAGTAATAGGTATTTCAAAAAAAAAAAAAAAAAAAAAAAATACACTTGTAACAGAAGAAAACAGCTGCCAATTTGTTGTTTAATATTAGAAATTTTGTTTTTTCAGTATATTTTTACTCCATTACCCGACTGCCGTAGGTAATGGAAGTATTGTATTCGGTCCAAAAAATCGATATCAAGATTTCACCTGATTTACATGCTTTAAGGTCCACTGAGTCCAAAAATGTGTTTTTTGGCGATGTCCTCTGACTATGATATCTCCTAAACTAATAAAAATAGAATCATGAAACTTCAGAATTGAGACAGGTCTGGTGAACATATGAATTTTTTAAGTTTTGGTGAAAATTAGAAAAATAGGAAGTGGGATATCCGAAACCGGAAGTGAGTTCGTAAACCCGTATCTCAAAAACGGCTCCAACGATTTTCTTCAAAGTTACTGTATAAACACTCTATTAGATGTCCTTTCGAATGATATAGTTGGTTAGTTCAGGACAATTGATAGGCGTTCTGTATGAATAGCTCAATTTCAGGTTTCGCAAGTGCGTTCCTTCCAAAACGACTGTATGTATTTTTTTCAAAGTTGCAATATTAACCCTCTTTTAAATATACTTTTGTATGTAATTGTTGTTTTCCGGTCAACAATTGAACATGCCAAGTCGCTATCTCAAAAATGGCTCTAACGATTTTCTTGAAAATTGTTACATAAACCCATTTTAGGTATCCTTTCTCATGCTTTACGTGGTTATTACAGGACAATTAATAGTGATCCTGATCAGTTAGATCTGTTTTAGATCTTGGAAACTGGTGTTTCAAAAAGTAAAATAATAATTTAAAAAAAACTACCCCCCACCTTTTTTCTTCTTCTTTTTTTAAACTCGCTATGTAAACTCTGTTTTATATGTCTTTATGCTGTATTAACTTTCTCTTACTGGAAAATTTTTAGTTGTCTATTTCATTAGGTCAATTCTATGTCTTCTGATCACATTAACTCCAAAAAGTGCACATAACACGTGTAATAGTGGATAATGGAAGTCGTGTGGTTGTTTCACACCAATTTTTTTTTTATTTCCGTTTTCATTTTTATTTTAAGAAAATAAATATTCAAAATTTCCCCCGAACATCGTTCGCGCGTTCGGACATATTCTGCACTGTGGAAATATGTTAAAAGGCACTTTAAAGAAATTCCTTCCATAGACTGTACTGTATTGGACGTTTCGTATTTGTTTGAACATACATAAATTATATAAATAGCATTTATAATACGGTTGTCAGTTTCCAAATATGTTTAATAATAGTGTACTAACAGCAATATATTCATTTAAAAAAAAATCTATAAAACCAGATCGATTAAAAAAAAAAAATCTTGTGCGTGCGTAATCAAGTAGTAAGTAATCATACGAATACGAATCATACCCAAAGTAATCATACGAATTATAAAGTAAGTGAAATATGACAATATATATATGTATCATCATTATCAATTTCAGCCTTTATCAATCCACTGCAGGATGAAGGCCTCTCCTAGGTGATTCCAAAGTGCCCTGTTTTCACATAAAAATTTATAAACGAGTATATAATAATTTATGCACAGATTAAGAAAGGTTTTGATATATGCAACTTCCTAACTAAATGCAACCTATGCAATGAGGTGAAATTTACACCTCATATAACGTACTTCTTAGCGACATCCTAATGACCTTTTTTTTTTTTTTTTCATTTTAAGGTTTGCGAGCTCCATTTTAAACCTGGTGAAATTATACAAACAGTAACATATTTTAATGAAAAAGAAGAAAAGTTATATCAAGTCCCAAGAAATAAACCAATTGTTAAAGATGGTGCTATTCCTACGATTTTCAGTGATTTGCCATCATATCTATCAAAGCCAAGCACATGAAGACAAAGTCCTGTGGAAATATTTCGTTTTTGTTTAAGAGCTATTTAGATTTGTAAATAATTAAGTTGGAAAAAGTTACCAAATAATGACTAAAAAAATTTGAGAAGTATTGCAAAAGCCAAGGCAAAAAAATTACGTTTTATTACCTAATGATATTTGTGCTTTTATATTATTATTATGATTAATTTTTATGCAAATGATAGAAAAATCTTCTTTATGTACATGAAACATATTTATAATTTTCAATAAAATTATTTTTTTCTTGATTTTTGTCTTTTATGTCTTATTTTAATTACTTAGTTTCTTATTTAAATAAGCAAATAAATCTATTTAAAATCTTGAGATTTAAAATCTTATTTAAAATGTTGGTATAAAGAATGTTGAAAGTATGTTATCAGGTAAGTGAGAGTTATTTTGGATGATCAAATACTTGTAAATTATTGCTATATATTAAAATTTATCTGTGCATAAAATTTACAGAGATGATTAAAGGAAAAAAAAAATTCTTATTATATACGGTAAAAGGTGTTTTTAATGCAAATTCTATGTCCACCCTCACCTTAAAAAAAAAAAAAAAAAAAAAAAAAAAGGTGTATCATTAATATTTATGATTTTAAAACTTTAAATAACCAGAAATTTGGAGTTTGATGTTATTTATAATTTAGTACATTGTAATTTCTATACCTTATATATCGTTAATATTGTCTATATCAATACATTGTATCGTCGTACCTGTTTATAATTTTAATTTGGTGAAAAAATCCATTATTTAAAAAATATATGCATATATTCAGGTGGCTTAACCCTTTGTATCCCACGGGGTCTTTAAAGTCCTACCAAAAAAATTCCTCAATATAGCCTAAATGTACTACAGGCTTTCATTGGAACTTCAAAGTCCCTATAATTTAAACTTTCTCTATTGTTAAGCAAAAGTAAGCTAAATTTAATATGAGATGTTTCTCTTTCAGAAAAGAAATATAATAAAAAAGTTTCAAACTATTTTTCCAAAAATAAGGTGATTTGGTATGTAAAGGGTTAAGTAAATTAAGTGTTTGAAAAATTTTTTATTTTATTTTTTAATGTTTATAATTTGTATTTTAACTAATTACAACATGTATGTTTCCCAAAATTTTCATATTTTTATTTATTGAAAAGTTGTGATTATTAATGGCATCAGTGGTTATATTAAACATAAATAAACACCGCTCAGTTGCTTTATTAGCTATATTAATTCGTACTCTGCTATTACTCCTATTTTTAAAAAATATATATGTATATATATATATATATATATATATATATATTACCTTTGAAATAAATTTATGACTAAATATGAGATTTATTGTTTTATGGAGGGAAAAAATTGGGAATGAAATGGATAATATTAAAAAAAAGAACTTAAAAAAAAAAAGGGTTTATATTTATTTTTGTAACCACAGCGTATAAAACGAAAGCACCGAGGAGAAAAAAAAAATAAATTCTAAATATAATAAATTCTAAAAATAATTCTAAATCCATATATGAGGATGTGCATAAAAAATGGACTAAATCATGTGGCGCCACAATCCATTTGGAAGGTCTTGATAAGAAGGTGTTGGATAAATGCTTGCGTTAATAATAAATAAATGTAGGGAAGAATGTTTAAACTAGCGAATTCTTTGTTTCAGTGGTTTGTTAAATTTCCAGTATTCATAGCTGCTAACTTTTTTAATTGATTCCGGAATGTTATTAGTAATGCCCTTTTTTCAAATCATATTCTTTGAGGAGTAATTTTCTTCATATTTAATTGTAATTACATGCTAAAGAAGATTATTCTAGAAAGAATATGGTATGAAGAAAAGGGCGAATGTTAACAACATTCCGGAATAATTTGAAGAAGTTGGCTGCTATGAGTATTTTTTTTTTTTTTTTTTATTGATAGACAAGTAATATTTTCCAGAAAAGTTCGTTAAATGTATTTTCAAGGTTGAACACCTTAAAGGGGAGAAAAGATTAAACAATTACAAAAGTAAAGAGGTTAAGACTAATAACAATGCTTTTACAAAAACCCCTGCAAACAAGCACGAATCTCTTATTCTTCATAAAATATGAAGGATTTTAACCAATTAAAATTTTGATTAATCTGCTTACTTGCCAACTCCACTGTTTTTACCAGTAGACTACCGTTTTTTTTTAGCTATTTCTACTGGTCTGCTGTTTTTAGGAACTTACAAGAAAAATTAAAAAATTGAGCAATTTTACTGGAAAATATATAGAGGAAAATATACAGAGAATACATATAATAATGAAATGAGGCTTATTAAATGTATGTGTAAAAATTACAATATTGATTTTAATTAACTCAAAACAAACTTAAATTTTTGGATTTTTTACTTCCATCACCCTACTACCGTAAAGTAATGGAAGTACAGAGCTGACAACCTAATCCGGCAAATTGTTAGTACCGCCCCTTTTTCTACACCAGTCATTTCTTAGAGTTTTTTCTTCTTAATTCATCGTAAATACATTTGAAGAAAATTGCTTTAAAAATTAAGTGGTGTAGAAAAAGGGGCGGTACTAACAATTTGCCGGATTAGGTTGGCAGCTCTGGAAGTATTGTATTCGGTCCAAAATTTCGATATCGAGATTTCACCTGATTTACACGTTTTAAGGTCCCCTGAGTCCAAAAAAGTGGTTTTGGCAATTGGTAAGTGTGTGTGTGTGTGTGGAATCTCCAGGCTATATATCCGAAACTAATAAAGATAGAACTACAAAACTTCAGAATTAAGACAGGTCTGGTGTACAGATGCATTTTCCAAATGTTGATAAAAATTGAAAAACCGGAAGTGGGACATCAGAAACCAGAAGTGGGACCGTAAGTCCGTATCTCAAAACCGGCTCTAATGATTTTCTTCAAATTTGCTATATAAACATTCTATTAGAAGTCCTTTCGAATGATATAGTTGGTTAGTTCAGGAAAATAGATAGGCGCCCTGTATAAATAACTCAATTTCAGGTCTCGCAAGCGCGTTCCTTTAAAGACATCTTTACGGATTTTTTTCAAACTCGCCATTTTAACTCAATTTTCTAAAAAAAAAAAAAAAAAAAAAAAAAAAAGTCTGGTGTGAAACAACCACACGGCTTCCATTGCCCACTATTACACGGATTATATGCATTTTTTAGAAATAATGTGGTCAGCGAACACGTAAAATTGACCTAACGAAGTAGACACCAAACAAATTTCCTATAATGAAAGCTAATATATATATGTGTGCGTGTATGTGTGTGTGCATGCATGTATGTATAAATATATATATATATATATATATATATATATATATATACATATGTAAACATGTAAAACAGAATTTATATAGCGAGTTAAAAAATAAGGGGGGGGGGATGAGTTATTTTTTCAAACACCAATTTCCGAGATCTAAAACTGACCTACCTAATCAGGATGACTGTTATTTTTCCTGTAACAACCACTTAATACATGAGAAAGGATATCTAAAATGGATTTATGCAACAATTTTCAAGAAAATCGTTAGAGCCGTTTTTGAGATACCAACTTTTACCAAAACTTGGCGTACTCAATTATTGAACGGAAAACAAGAATTACATACAAAAGCATATTTAAAAGTGAGTTACTATAGCGAGTTAGAAAATAATCCGTACAGCCGTTTTTAAAGGCACGACTTGCGAGACCTGAAATTAAGCTATTTATACAGGGCGCCTGTACACCAGAATTCCATCTGTACACCAGACCTGCCTCAATGCTGAAGTTTCGTAGTTTTATCTCTATTAGTTTAGGAGATATCATAACCAGAAGATTTCGTTCGTACATACATACATACACACACATACACACTATTGCCAAAAACTACTGATTTGGACTCAGGAGACCTTAAAACGTGTAAACCAAGCGAAAACTCGACATTGAATTTTTGGACCGAATACAATACTTCCATTACTTACGGTAGTGGGGTAATGAAAGTAAAAATGCATATAATTCGTGAAATAGTGGGTAATGGAAGTCGTGTGGTTTTTCACACCAGATTTGTAAATAATGCTTTGTAATTAAATAGTATATTTACATAGTCATTGTGAGTGTATTTTCAGTCAGATAAGATAATTAAAAACTGAATTTTGATCCTCATTATCTTATAAAAATCTGGAGAACATTTTAATTTCTAAATGCAGTGAAAATTTAGTTTAACAATTCTATGAATAACAATTTAATTGTTATTTTCTTAATGAAGCAAAATCTGCTATAAATGTAAAAATTTGTGTTTAAGTAAATATCATAGACAATATTTTTTTTTTTCCTAATTTTTAGGATTTGAAATTAATTCTTTAATACACATAATCTCAATATTTTATTTGTTTTCGTTTGAAAGATGAGTGATTTTTATTTAAAGAAAATTTTTATTTATGGAAAATATTTTGTAAATATTCATATATTTTTCTTTTTGTCTACTATATATTTATATAAATTCAGTCTCTATCGTTAAAAATGTCAATTTACAAAATCTCTACTGTTTTTTTTTTTTTTTGTTTTTTGTTTTTTTTTTCCCGATAAAATCTACTGATTTTTAAAACTGATATGTTGGCAAGTATGAATCTATCTCAAATATTATGAGACATGCTAGTCATTTTTTTTTTTTTTTTTTTTTTTTTTTTTTTCCCTAACTAATCTTATTCCACAAATATTATGAGGCAGCTTAATCAAATAGAGACTCGTTTTCCTCTTCAGATATTACCAGACAGGTTAGTCAGGCAAATAATCTTGACTATCCTGCCTCTTCAAATATTCTTTGAAAATTGACTACCTTTCTTAGTCAGATACCTGAGATCTGTTGACTAACTTTCTTAATCAAGTGTAGATTCTGACTAACATGCCTTGTCTTTGAAACTGCGGTTGTTGACTAACCTTCCTGGTCAGATAATTATGATTGTCGACTTGCCTTCTTTGTCTGATAATATTAACCTTCCTAGTCTGGAGTAGTGTTTTGGTGACTAGTTCAGCAAGTACACTTTTTAGTTTTGGAGACTAGTTCAGCAAGTACACTTTTCAGTTTTGGTGACTAGTTCAGCAAGTACACTTTTCAGTTTTGGAGACTAGTTCAGCAAGTACACTTTTTGGCTAGTCAGCTATTTTGGTTAGTCAATTCTGTATTGTCAGTTGAGCATTTTGCCAGGTCACTGTGACCAATTTATTTTTCTGTGTGTATGGAGTATTCTGGTTCGCCGTGTTTACGTAAGCGGAAGGCAGTTTAACACAAAAGATGAAGTAAAATCGGCCATTCTATTAGCTTGGAAGACAATCAGCTTAGATGACCTCATGCCACTATATCAGTCAATGCCAAGGTGTTTACTGGCTGTTCTAGAAGCCCATGGTGGCTTTACAAAGTATTAGATACAGTATTTGTTACTCAGTTATTTATTTTTTACATGTGCGTTTAAATTCATGCAACATGTATTTTTGTCATAAATTCAATAAAATTATTTTCTAAAAAATCATATTGGTCTTTCATTGTTTTGACTCGTATTTTCATTTCTTGAATCATACACATACAGTTTACGTCAAGTGTCACACATTCATATTTTTTTATTACACTTCTATACCATTCTCATTCTTAAAGCTAAGGTGCGTTTATATTCATGCAACGCACTGTATCTATTTTAGCTGAAACTATGGGGGGAAAAACATCATGAAAAACGGTAGTTTTTCGAGTGACGCAAGCGGAAGGACGAACTGAACGCTGCGAACTCATATATACGGCTAGTCTGAGATCAAAGAGATTCGTAAAAGCCGACACTTAATATCTCAGAAAATATGCTATATTTTGTTCTGATCTTTTCAAAATAGTCTTTTTTCTTCGGTCTTAATCTATCCTGAAAATTTTACGTTTCTACATGCAGTATGTTTTGAGATCTGAATCTCAATTTAAAGCCAAAAAGGAAAAACGTGAGGTGTAAGGATGTAATGAACTAAATTCATGAAAAAATATCTCTAAAACCGCACGAACGATTTTAATTTAATTAATATATGTTGTTAATGGGATCTTTCTGAATCGAGTAACGTTTTTGTTTTTTTCAGGAAAACTCTTGTTTTTCATATAAATCGTTTCAAATATGGAACTATATTACTCCGCTAATTGCATGTGTTTCTTCGATGGAAACGCTGTTACTCGGTTCTAACTGTGAGGCATGTGGGTTGGTTGGTTGACCGAAGTGAATGCAGGCAATGAATTATTTATATATATTTTTTTAACGCAAAAATACTTTATTACATGTTTAAAATTTCTATTATACATATATTTGATCAAATATTTATTTATGTATTTTTCCTAGTTGTTTATGAAGAGAATTCATTATTTTAGATTTATGGATTTATTAAAAAAATACTTTTATTCAGTTTTAAATTAAGAAATTGGTTTAAAATTTAAATTACTTTATTTAATCGTTATTCGAGATGATTTTATAATTTTTTAAGACGAAAATATTTTGTTATAATGCTGATGCTGAACTCTTCTGTATTCATGCGCCCAGGTATTTCATGCTAGAAACACAAATCGAATCGTATCGAATCGAATCGAAATCTTACGCATTTCAATAGTGCTTGCTACTTGCTATTGCTTGTTGCATCAAGCTCTAGATTTTGGCGATAATAAATTTATATTATAAATTTATATTTGTGATTATTTATTTTTTTTTATTGGATTAACTTTATTGGATTATATTTCAGGTAAGATGGTTTTATGTTTCATTACATTTTACTGTATTTTATCATGTTTTTATTAACTCGCTTTCTTCTTTCTTAGTCTAATACAAATTTTGCAATCGATTTTTAACTAACTTTCCTACTCAATATTTTTTTTTAATGTGTGAGCAGATTTAATTATATTTTGCTTCCGGTTTCAATGAACCCAGCGATAAATCTGCGGAATTTTTTTATTTATTAATAACTAAATCAACAGCGCCACGTTAAGCCTACACGGAGTACGTATGAAATTTAACGAAACGACCGTGGTACGTTAAGCCTACATCGGGACGGAACAGGAATCGGAACGAAATCTACGAATAAGTTAAAACTTAAACGGGGGAAAAAGCACTCCTGCTTTATTATTATTTTTTTTTAACCGTTGTGGTGAATCTAAATTTTGGATTTCAGATTAAGACTTAATTTTCTATTTTAAATTTAGCCTTAAATGCTAAAAATATATTTTTCCTAGTTAAACACAAGTGTTAATAAAAATGGTTCCTTTTCTCTATAATCCATCTGATAATAATTTTACGATTTCACATAAATAAAAAAATTGAGGGTTATTTGCTGATCTATATTTGAAGAAAAAAAAAGTGCTACGAAATTTTGATACTTATCGAAGATTTGATGTTTCTAGAAATATTTATATTATTATTGCATCCTCATATTTACTACTGAATTTTATTTGATTTTGACAAACTTAAAATTGAATTATATGAACTGAATTATGTTACTCAATCGTATTTATTGTGAAGGGGCAGCAAAAGGGTCCCAATTTTTGCCTGGATCAACCCCTGGTACCAGCAAAATCCCATGTATTACTTCAATATCTTCCTGCAAAGTGAGATCTACCAGAAAATATTCATTTAAACTATTTATAAATTATTTATACTTTCAGATTTCATAAATAAAAATTGGTTAAATTCAGTTGTTTGTAAATTATCATGATGGAAAATTTCTGTTTACAATCTAAGTGTAGTGAAAAAATATTTGAATTTTTTTATGAATTTGGTAAAAAATTATGACTGCGTGTTATTTTATGGTTGCCAAATTTAAATATCTATAAATGTGCCTAACGACTGCTAATTTCAAACCCTGTAATACTAATTAACTTACAAAGTAATACCCAAAAATTGATTAAAATATGTTTTAAAAGTAATTTTATATTTAAATTATGGACACCAGTTCCTTAAAATAATCAGGGTTGATACTTATTATTGAAAACATGAAATACTTAGGAAATTTAAATAATTGTGTGTGAGGGCAGGAAGAGGGAAATGGGATTTTTTTTTTTTTTTTTTTTTTAATTTTTGAAAAGTTGATTATGAAATCTGAGAAAAAGAACCCTTTCTTTCTCTTGTAATACATTTTTCTTATTTAGCTTTATACCAAGTTTCAAATGATTAAGTATTGTAAAAATATGCATGTAAACAATGCTTTCTATATGAATTTCTATGTTGATTGACAAATTTTCTTCTTTCTAGAGGAGTATTTCGTGTATATGTTGCTAATATTTTCTTAAAAATTGGAAAACTTAAAGAATTTTTTCCCCATATTTGAATATGAACACTATATGTGTGTTAAGCTAAGCTCTAAAAGCCATAAGATTGTTGCGAAAATGAAATAACATGTTTTCGCTTTTTTGCTAAAGCATATTACTAAAAACAATTTGAAAAAAAAAAAAAAAAATCTGTTCATGCATCAAACGCTATGCATAAGAAATGCATACAGGAACTTCCATGGAACGAACAGGCTGCTTATGAAAAATCAGAAATTTTGCTGTGTTTCCCCGAAAAACTAATTTTCAATTTCTAATTTAATAAGGGCTTCTATGCATATATTTAAGTTTACTTTAGAGGTGTACCGAGTACTCGCTATATACTCGGTACTCGGCCAAATATGGACTAAGTATTTGGTCACTACCGAGTAGTTGTAAGAATTTCATTATTTTTATGTATTATTGAAAGAAATGTATTCATAAGAGTTGTTTTTTAATAACTAAACTAAAAAAATATGAAAATATAAACATAGTCATTAAACTTTTGCTGCAAACAGCTTTCTGCAGTTAAAACGGTCAAGTAGATTGCCATTAAACTCGATATAGAGACGATCCATGATCTGAGCTTATCTATTTTAGTTACAAGAATTTAAGTATATCCATCTTGTATGTGTGTAATATGCAATTTTTTTTTTTTTAATTACAAAAACTTTGTACATAAGATTGTATCTATAAAACAGACAAAAATAAAATATTTTAGAAAGAAGAACCCCTTATATAATACTACTATACGTAGTTGATAAAACTTTAGTTACATATTTGTGCAAATAAAAGTAAGACTTTTAAAACTGTAAAAAAAAGATTGATTTTTAATTTAAAAAATAATAATTATGAAAAAGGTAAATACACTAAAATGTTATAAAAAATATATTATCAAATTTGTTGTTCTGTAAATTATGGCCCGAAACTACCTACTTTTTACTCTTCTAGAATTTGAAGATTAATGAAGTCTATCATGTTTGAAATGATGAAAAAATATTTATTTTAATGTTCTCATTTCATATGTAAATTTCATGCATCTTAAATTAAGCCTGAGTGTATGAAGAACTTTTATAATCTCTAAGAATTATTTGAAAATGATATGCATCTGAGAAAGACTATATAATAAAGAATGAAGTTATCAGTTATTATGGTTTTAATAATCCACTAAGCTGGAAGTATCAAATATAACAATGAACCTAATTGTGTATATACACTACAAAAATTCTGAAATGTTTCATGTAAACATACTTTTTGTCATTTAACTTAATTTTGTGTTAAAAAGCCTTTTTTAAATTTCAAGATGTGCAAAATTCTTCATATATATGTCAATTTCAATTATTCTTTCTTACGGCTACTCGGCCAAAGTGCTACTCGGTGCAGCACTAGTTTAGTTCTATAAAAATGAACTGTCATTGTCTAAAATGAAACTTTAATTATAATTTTATTTTGAAAAATTACCTTTTTCACAATTTCCTTAGCCGAAAAGTTCAGAAGAACTTTATTTTCACACAAAATTTAAATTCACAAAAACTTTTTGTGAATAAGTTTGGAAATCAGTTTTTTTCACAAAAACAGGACCCTGTCCGAAAAGTCTGGACAGACCCCTGACTATATCCAGGATGCTAAATCAGAGGTCGATCCAGGCAAAAATTGGGTCCTCTTTGCTGCCCCTTCACAAAATTCCACCCCATAAAAGAGGACCCTTCACAAAATTCAAATCCATAAAAGAGGACCCTTCACAAAATTCAGATTTATGAAATGAGTCCTTCATAAGATTTGTTTTAGAAAAGTGATTTTTTCAAAAATGTTTCCATGTTTTCTGTATTATTTTTAATTAATTGGTTCAATGAAACTATGTTAATTTGATATTAAACATTATTTAGAATGGCAGTTAAAATGGAAGGTTTTAGACACGATTTTTTATTTTTTCACAAAAATAAATAAAAATTTCACAAAAGTATTATGTTTTTCACAAAAAGGGGACCCAAAATTTATAACCTGGATCGCAGTGGCGGATCCAGAACTTAACGTTGGGGGGGGGGACTAAGACTTTTCAAAACGTTATTCTAGACCAAAAAAAAAAATGTACAATTGCAATATTCAATTGTGAATGTCACTGTTTTGGGGGGGGCTTCAGCCCCCTAGCCCCCCCCCTTAAATCTGCCACTGCTGGATCGACCCCTGTAAATTTCTGCTTGCCAGTGGCGAGTGGAAATTTTACTGTGGCGAGTAAAACTTCGGTCTAAATGTATATAGAATCAATACAAAAACCCTTAACGGGTTAAAAGTTTGTGACGCAGCTACTTTATGGTTATAAGAATTTTTTAAATATTGGTCTTAAAAATAATGATATCGAATTTTATGTGACACTTTGCTATTAATTAAAATGTACATAATATTCTTTTATTTGATCATTTGCTGTTTTATTCTATTTATAACTACAATGCAAACATACTTTTAACTTCAACATAGACGGATAATAAAATATACTTACTGATGCTTTTTCATTTGCATTTCAAATTCAAAATAAAGGTTTTAAAAGGAATGATATCAAAATTCCAGTGACGCCTCGATTTCACTTTAAAAGATTTGCTTTTAGATTGCATTAAAATTACATTTGTTTTGTCTAATAAATTATATTTACACATTGAAACAGTGCTTTTAATTTTCAAATATACTGTCAAATAATCACACTTTCACAGAGTTTGCATTTTAAATAAAAAAAATTTTTTCAATAAATTGAATTGTCTTTTGCGTCACGCTATCCAAAACTACAAGTAAAATTTGTGCAAATGTTTTCTTTGCATCACACTATCTCTGCACATATTTTCAGACAGTTGGATACTGATACAAAGTAACATTTGCACAAATCTGACTTACAGTTTTGGATAGCGTGACGCAAAAGACAATTCAATTTATTGAAAAAATTTTTTTAATTTAAAATGCAAACTCTGTGAAAGTGTGATTATTTGACAGTATATTTGAAAATTAAAAGCACTGTTTCAATGTGTAAATATAATTTATTAGACAAAACAAATGTAATTTTAATGCAATCTAAAAGCAAATCTTTTAAAGTGAAATCGAGGCGTCACTGGAATTTTGATATCATTCCTTTTAAAACCTTTATTTTGAATTTGAAATGCAAATGAAAAAGCATCAGTAAGTATATTTTATTATCCGTCTATGTTGAAGTTAAAAGTATGTTTGCATTGTAGTTATAAATAGAAGAAAACAGCAAATGATCAAATAAAAGAATATTATGTACATTTTAATTAATAGCAAAGTGTCACATAAAATTCGATATCATTATTTTTAAGACCAATATTTAAAAAATTCTTATAACCATAAAGTAGCTGCGTCACAAACTTTTAACCCGTTAAGGGTTTTTGTATTGATACATATACATATATATAGATATAATAAAAAGGGTAGATAAATGCCAAATAATATTTTTTAACGAAATATTAATGAGAAATCAGTTCTTATGAAGAAGAAATGAAGTTTTTAGAGAAGATCTTAAGAGGTTTCAGGCGAAAGTAAACGATGCAGAAGGACCCCGGTTATGACGTCACGAAGGGGACCTTCAGGCTTGATAGTAGTAAGACTACTGTATAACAGGCTGAATCATTCGCCGCCATTTGTACGTCAAGTCTGTCATTGCTAAAACTAAGAATATTGTATATGACTATTATATGAGATTATATAAGATTATTATAAAAAAGTTTTAGGTTTGGCAGTGATGAACTACCATATAAGATTATTATATGAGACTATATAATACTATTATATAGTCATCTTAAGTTAAGCAATGACGGACTTGACGTACAAATGGCGGCGAATGATTCAGCCTGTTATATAGTAGTCTTAGATAGTAGATCTAGGAAGCTTTGCGCATATCTACAGTGTGATTTTTTCCCCCTGGACTCATTCGGTGAAACTGGCCGAAGCGGAAATTTTTAATATGTGCGTGCCCCGAAACCTCTCACGTTGGATTTTCTCCCTATGACGCTGATTTGCGATATTCTCCTCGTATAGTGATCGGCATTGCCGGTATGCTGATTTCTACAGTGTCTCTCAGATGCTCCAATTTATTTATGTTTCTCCACTTTAAAAGATTCAAATGAAGTCAGTGGAAAAGCCATCTATTTTTTTAGTGCTCGTTTCTTTTTTTGCCAGCTGTCTACGCAAAGAAAGTTTTACTATTAATGGTTATATGTTCTCAACAGCAGATATGTCGTGTGTAGGTGATATACATTTATTTATGCACTCATACAGGAGAAAGGCCACATTTGTATGTTTTTAGTGATTGCTTTTTGTGAAAGAAAATTAATATATAGATATAAAAAAAAAAGAAAAGAAAAACGCGTTATGTTGTGCGGACTTCGACAAAACTACACTGGTGAATAAGCCAAATCTTATACAAAATTAATTTTGCATTATTTTTGCTGTACTGTGAATAGAAACAATTGTGATGTTCCCGAAACTTAAAATAATTCTCAGATCATTGTGATTTCTAACCTTGGTTTATGGCTAAAACATTTTTGAGAGAATTGTTATTTTGCAAGTATTAACTGTGGAGTAAGACTGAAATTTTTCTCAAGAACTGTTCTTTAGCAGGACGTATTATTGTAGGTAATATTTTTTTTCCATCTTAAAACTTTTATAAAAAAAAAAAAAAAGAGAAAAAATGTTTCATATATTTTTACTAAATTGAAATGTTGTTTTACTGATAATTTTTATTAAATGGGTTTGGAATAAATTAATTTTGTATATCGTGTAAAAAAATTTTTTCATTGATAATTTTGGTAATAATAATTATGAAATGGATCAATTAATATTCTAGAAGAAAACTAAAATATTTACATTTAGTGCAAATTTATTTCGAGATTTATGACATGAAGCACATATTATTTTCACAACTTAAATTTAATATTGAATTTGTTTGTTTATCACAGTGAATATACATGTGTTAAAAAAAAAAAAAAAAAAAAAAAATAGATAAAATAAAATAAATACATATGGTTAAGTGATGTTTGCAGAATTTTAGCGAAGCTTTGTTTTTTAATTCATTAATATCGCAATATTTATTGTATTTAAGGTGTTAAATTTTCCATGAAGTAAATTTCTTGTCTTTTAATCAAATGCTTAATACAATTCGTTACTGTTTAGTAATTGAATGTTTTATATATATTTTATTGCAAAATAATTATCACTCTGTTTATTAATTGAATTTAATTAATATTTTTAATTTAAGAACTAAACGTAAAGTTATTTCTCATGTTGGCGTTTTCCAGGCTGGTTGGAAATACACATACTTTTTATTTACTTTTGGGAGATGTGTCGCAAAATTTTGCTTTGATATCAGTCGGTATCTTGACACCTATTTCTCCTCTTTTTACACACATATATATTTTTTTTTTGTTCACTTATTTTAACCTGCTTGGAACTGCCATTGCAAAACAAATTAATAAATAAAATAATTGGAGTGATAATTTCAGGTTTTCCCATACTTTTGTTCATAAACTTATATACTTTTGTTATTGCTTTTTAATTATGCATCACTGTGTCTCAAAAGCTAAATGTCAACACTACACCTTTCTCTAAATACCATTATTTATCCTTTCATTTAAAAATAGATAAACAAAAAAAATAATTTAGATTTATACATCTAATTTAAGTCCTTGAATTAAAAGAGGCACAATTAATATGTTAGGATTCAAGTTTATGTAATTTTGTGCCACAATGTGCATTAGTAAAGCTCCTAATTGCGCTTGTGTTGTTGGCATTCAATGCTCTTTTCCTTATCTTGAATTTCTGGCCAAATTTTTCTTGATGAGGGGACCTGCATTGGTTGTCTTTGTTTGCATGATTTTACATTGAACTTCACTTAATTTGAGTATTACTATAATTAACTTACATATTTTTACTATTTAAATTTTACATAAAATTTAACATATTTTACAGAATCGATTAGAATTGCTTCTATTTAAGGTATTTTTTATCATAGTTTACTAATATTGTTTCTATAAAAAGATTTCTCAAAACACATAGGTACATACTCACTCACACATTGGCAGAATAATTAAATAAAATAAAACATTGAGGATAAATATTAATCAATTAGTTATTTCTCCAACAATTTTCATTTTTTAAACTCTATTTGTATTCCTGCAAATATGTAAATTCAGTACATAGTAATATATTTTATGAATCTATACTAGCCATATCTTGTTGCATGCAAGTGTCCTAAATAAATTTAACACACAATTTTCCAAATTTACATATTTCTTTTCTCATTTTTTTCGGATATTATGTACATTGACTTTCATGTAAACCTAACAAATTTGTTAGTCTTGAACATAAGGTTCAATGTTTTATTTATTATACTTACCAGGCATTCTTAAATAATCATGTACAATCACTTATACAGAAAGGGAGTTGGTTGTATGTCTTAGATACCTAAGCATATAAACATAATTTTATTCTAATATTATTTTTGGTTGTCGTATATTTTTTCAAGTTTTAATTTTTATAATAACATAACACAGTATTTGCTTTGCCCATTTTAACTAAAATGTTACATTTTAACACAAATGTTTTAATTATTTTTTCTAGTTTCATAAACTTTGAGAAATTTTATAACACATTGTATATTTTTGTCAGTTAGATGTTATCGCTTAAATCCAGGTATTCTTATGCTGGTCGTGAAATTTGACATCTAATGTAATTTTTCATTTCACACATTTTTTTTTTCTTCTCCACATTCATTCAATTTTGTTAGATGAAACCTATCATTATTTTCTAAAATTTTAACCCTTAATTACTTTTCATACGAAATTTATTTTATGTGCATAATAGTTTTATTTCGTTCATTTACGTAAAAAAAAAAAAAAAAAAAAGAAAAGTTTAAGAGTAATCGAAATATGATAAAAAAAAAAAAAGGGAAGACTGCTTTTTTTTTTTTTTCTCAAACAGAGATAAACATCTCGCCGTTTTCGCCTGAGTTTGTTTACGTTCAAATAATAATAGTGATTTTTTGTTCCTCATTCAGTTCAAATACGTTGATTGCAGAGGATAATTTTTTATTTTTACTGTACATATGATATATTTTTATCGCATTTATTCACTGTTTCATGTTTGTTTATTGGTTTATGTTCAATATATATATCGTATATATATAGGAATATTTCTCATTGCTAGCTAATAATTATGACAATACATATATGGTAAGCTTACTTTAACATCGAATTGGGCCCACTGCTGAATAATTGCAGTTATTTTTTTTAAAAGAAGAAAAGAGAAAAATATTTTATGGCACATGTGTGAACAGATTTATTTTACTGTTCTTTTTATCAGCTGATTTGGTGATATTCTTTTTATTCACCTTTTTGAAGTGAGATTACACTTCTTGTACTCGAGTCTTATTATTATTTTGCTGAGCAATTTATAGCCTTTGAAGCTATTTATATATCTACTTTATGCGTGTTTTTAATTTTTGAGGCCTCAGCTCAGCTCATCTCATTTCAGCTCGTGAAGTTGTTCCTTCACATATATGTGTTTTAATTATAACTTTAAATAAAGGCAATAAATAATTATTATATTTTCAGTAAATTAAATGGCTAATAAAAATAGATACCGAAATTCTAAATTACTTTTATATTTATTCGCTTTTGTCTATAATAGATATCGTAATTCTAATAATACTTTATCCCTTATGCTATTAATAAATCTTCTGAGAACAAAAAAACATATTCCTTTTAATGACATTCATAAGCTCTTCTAAATCATTTAATAAAGAAAATATAAAAATAATATTATTTCCAGTCATAAGCCGTTGGATGCATAATTACATTTTCATTCTTTAAAATTGCGTAAGTTTATTTATTCGAAGCTAAATTAAGCAATACATTTCCGTTCTAATATCATTAAAGAGTAATTTATATTTTTTATGACAAGATGTGCAATAGTTTGTAGTCTGAATGTCGCCACTACTCAACGGGCCTTCTGGCGATAAAGTTTGGCATTGATGATTGGCGTTAGTTTTTTAACGGTCGTGCTAAATTCAAAATATTTACATTAAATTATTCTACAAACAAAGGAATATCTTTGGCTATAAAATTTGGCACTTTTTCAAAATTCTTGGCGTAATTCAACAGTCTGATCTGAATTGCAATAGAGTCAACTTGAGGATTCGCTCTACAACTGTTGATTGAATAACATCTAACCCCGTAGCTCTCTCTCTCACCCCTATCTTTTGCATTCTCGTAACTTTCGGTCATGCTGAAATTCCACTATTAATGTACTGTTGATTTTCTTATGAAACCTCTACAAAATAAAAATAAATATGTTTTACGGCGAACTATTAGTTCTTTTTACTTTAACGCCATCTTTTTCAGCTATACGGACCTGGACATTAAATGGGAACTTTCAACAGTAGAATCCAGGATTTCTACTTAATACACCTATTAGCATAAGAGATAGTATTTTACTTATTTTGTATACAAATTCAAGAATAGTTGTCCTTTTACTGGTAAAACTGGATGATAAAAATTGCCAGATTTAAGTGTATCCCTTAGAATAGTTAGCTGTTTAAACTACTTTCAGTATCTTATTTAGTAGTATAGAACACTCTTTTAAAAATTTCTTAAAGCCTATAAAACACGTCCCATTTTGTATTGCAGATGAACATTTCAATTTTATCATCTCAAATCATTTGTCATAGTCATCAGAGACTATCATCTGTTGATTTAAATAGCTGTGTTTTAAGATTAATTTTATAATATTTGTATGACAAAAAAAAAAAAAAAAGATTCTTATATTTTTCATTCAAACGACATCTTTTTATCTTCCTCAGTTTAGGAATTATTGGCTTTTTGAAAAATTTCTTGATTTTAATATTACCCTGTACATAATTTTGAGAGAAACGTGCTTTGGAAAGCATTCAATAAACAGTTATGGCTTACTTATTCGTTTGATTTACTTTTAAAATGGATATACAATTAATGAGGAAACCTAAACTGCGAGTCTGCGATATTCTATTGAAGTAATATTTAATTTTGGTCTATAATATTCCTTATGTCTAAATTACTCAAAAGTGGTTATTTTTCTCTTTTTTTTCATAATTAATTTTGCGTGGATGATGTCAAAACAACAAATTGTCTCCTTGTTTTAACCTTGACAGTAACCTGTTGAGTATGCAAGACGCATAGCATAACTACAAACAGTCGGATGAAAGAGATAGAGGGGAGATGACGGGGTTAGAATATAAAAATATATGTTTTACGCATCAGTCTACTGCGATATTTTATCTTAATAACCGAAATGAATTAAATTCAAAGCCTTTTAAGAAACAGTCAATGAAATTTAATAGAAAAGCGATGAGGGGTTTAAGGCGGATTGTCTACTTGTCCTGGGTGGGACTCCCTACGGGGGTCTTTCTAAAAGGACCTAGCCTGTATTCAAGGGAGTTTTGGAGAAAAACCACGGACAATTCCGAATGTTTTCCGTGGAGTTAACTGACTCCACGGCTGGCTAACAAGTATGATCTGGTTTTGAACTTGGTATTTCCTGTCTATCAGCTTGAAGAAAAGAACCTCTCGGCAACTCACAGGGGTCACAGCGTTCCTAAAATGTTACATTCATTTTATTATATTATCCCCACTATTTTAAAACAATCTTTTTTTTTTTTTCATTATTATATTATAGCATTAAAACATTCAAGAAAAATTACGTTTCGAAGATAGTGGTGGCAATATAACAAAACGTATATAAAATTTTAGGAATGCTGCGTAAATGTGACCTTCATGTGTGTGTGCATGCGGGGAGTCTTTCTAAGGGTTTCCTGACCATATTAACGAGCATTTCGTAGAACACCACAAAAAACTCCGAATGGCTTCGCAACATGGGCTGGAATCGAATCCAGTACCTATCGTCAATCAGATTAGAAAATAAATATATAGACTTTGTGAAATGTATTTTGTAGACACGTAATTGCAATCTATAAAATATATTAAAACGGAAAGATATATAAAAAATTATTCATTTTTGCCAAAATTAAATAAATAAATAAATACTATCAATCATAAAATTTGGGTTAGAGGTTTAAATTTTTCTATTTATCATTCGTTTTCGTAGAAAGATTTTAAGATAAATGTTTGTAAACCTTTATTCGTTGATTATTAGATAAATAAATAATTCCTTAATAAATATAATTCATATATTTATAAATTATTTTACCACACGACTTATGATAAAATATATCCCTGTTTACTTAAAAGTGTTAAGAAAAAAAAAGTTACATGGCTTTATTCGTGGATTTTTTCGCTAAATAATTCATGAAATAAGAGAACATTCATATATTAAGGATTACGGTCCAATATGATGAAGTAACATGATTGTTTATTTAAAGATGTCGAGGACCTAATATATCCTCGTTCCCTAACTTATAGATAAATAAATAATTCATAAAATACAAAGTATCATTCCTATATTAAGAATATATCTATAATACGGCGCATAATAAAAGTATGAACTTTGTTTTATTTATTTGAAACTTTGAATTGTATTCTATCTCATTTTTCTCCATCAAGAAATTATTTTTAATAGCATACACAAAATTCAATCTAATATTCCGAGGAAGTTTCAAGCAATTCAAATAAGTTTTTATTTGTCTGTAAAATTAGATAATTTATAAATTAAAGATTACTAAAATAATAAATTGATGATAGAAATATAAAAATTTTTAACATTTAATGTATGAAAATATTTTGATATTTATGTCTGAAACATAATTTTTTAAACCTTTTAAATATAAAATCGTTCTCATTATATTTAAAACTACGATTCATTATCATAATCAAATTTTTTTCTAAAATATAAAATACAAAATATTGTATGTGCAGAAAATATAGAAATAAAAACAACGAAAATATAGAAAATATTAAAATTAAAAAAATAAAAAATTACTTATTCCTTAAATACCATTTACTTGTGAGAGCATGTTCAGTATCAAATATTTTAAATGTCGTCTAGAAGTACTTTAAGTGATTATTTTCAATTACATATGTATTATTTAATTACATATAATGTTAAGTGATGAAATAATTTATTTAATTAATTACTTATTTAGATGAGGGAAACGTACAGAAAGAAGATTTGAATTAAACAAAAATACAAGTGAAAAGTATATGATTTTCCTATTGTTTTTACATTAAAAATGACGATAAAAAATAATGTATGTGTGCTTTAATGGTAAAAAAAAAAAAAAAAAAAAAAAAAAAAAATTAAAATTAATAAATAAATAAAAATAAAAACATATACTCTTGCGGTCCATGCTCTCCAGAATCGCCATTTTCTTAAAGTAATTCCTCCTTTAATTAATCGTGCAAACGTATTACAAAAAATTGCCATTAAAAGATAGAGCTTGATTAACGAAGAGCCATGCGGGGCACACCTGGCCATGAGTAGCATAACAGGGGGCCCTATAACTGTCCCTAAAAATGCCATTTCTATTTTGCCCCTAAAAACGGCAAAAAATGGTATCGTATAAAGCAAAATTCTGTCATTTTAGTCCCATCTACAGGTATATATGTACTTTTGCTAACTGGTGCTCAGTGTGACGGGGGCCCATGAAGATATGTAGGTCCCGGCCTCACATGAAGTCAATCAGGATCTGTTAAAAGATATTGGTTCTGTACTGGCGTTGTTGATTTGATGTGTGCGCACGTGGGGGGAAAGGGTATGGAGTTAAAGCCATTTGTCTTATTTAAGGCACAGTAAACGCGGAGAAAACTAAGAATAATTCCGAATGGTCAGGCCAATGAGCATGACCTGTATTCGAACCTGGCGTCTCTCGTCTACTAGATTTGAGAGCAGTATCTTTGCGCCACTGGTAGGAGCCACTGGCTCTTAAAAATATGGACCGTAAGGTAAGGGCCCTGTTACATGAAGATCCACATACAGTCTGTTACTTCAAATGGAAGAGTTAAAGATGAACGAACGCAGGTACATTGTAGGGTTTAAGGGATTAAAAATTAAAACCCGCAAAAAATCAGCATTATCTTAAAACATGAAAAATCTATGATAAATAAATATATTTGTCAGCAATTTTTGGACGAATCATTAGGATTTCAGTATTAAAAAAAAAAACTTGAAAACTTTAACCCTTAAATGCCGTGTGTTGACTTTTATCAACATACCCAATTACGTCTTTTAAAGTATTATTAGAATAATATTGAAGCTCTAATGCCTCATGTTTGTCGATTGGCAACAAATTGCTTTTTAGCTGTAAACCATAGTTAAAATAAAGTATGATTTTTTAAAGTATTTTTCTGTGATTTATTTAATAGAGGTAAGAATAAAACAGGCATTTAAGGGTTAAATATTTTACGATAATAATACAGATATAAAAGTTAATCTAAATATCTACACATCCAACTCATTCATATACATTTTCAAACACCTTTTTTTCCCCCGAAAAGATCGTAAAACATTTATAAGATTCTTTTTAAGAAATTAAATGAGAAACTTTTAGATAATTTCCAACATGTCTCTAAGTTATGGACAACATCTTTTAACTTAATTAAGTAAATTTCATTAAGAAATGGAAAAAGGAAAAAACTTCTAGTTTATTTTAATTAAATGGCATTTTCGTTAAGAAAATTCTGTGAAGTAATTTTTAAGTGCTATGAACTGCACTTTAAAATAAGGTGAACAAATTTTAAGCGATAAACCGTAAAACTTTATTTTAAATCAAAAACTTTATGAATTCACAGTGCATCAAAATTAGAAAAACAATATTTTGAGCGAAAATGATGATAAATTGATATATGCCGTTTATTTCGGAAATGACGAAAAGTTGTCTCGAAGTTCTTGACCCTTGAGGGTTTCTAGAAGTTCTGCACATGTATTGCCATCTACCGACAACCGATCAAACTAAGGCAACCTCTGTTGGCTTCTGTATACACTCGCTATCTAACAATAAGTATTTGGACACTTTCGAATTTAGACGTTTAGTCAAATATCTAGAAAAATTCTTAAGAAATTATCTTGAAATTTTGGGAGTATAAAAAACATGTTATACTTCATATATTTCAGCAAAAGTTTTGTCCTGAAAAGGAAAAGGGGAGCAGTAAAATATTAAAGAAAAAACAAAATATTTTGGTTCACCCGGTGAAAAGCAATGCTTTAAATGCGTTTTGGATGTAGCAGCTGATTATGAGGATTTTTCTCGTTATCTGTATAATTTTTTTTAGACTACCATATGTAGTCATTGAGATATAACGGTTTCTTTAAAAAAAAAAAAAAAAAAGCCATCCTTTTAATTATAACACGTAGTGTATTAGTACAAAGCCACTTTTAGGAAATTTGGCGTACTATATAAGACACGGCATACTGCAATCAGAATGCAAAAGTGTTAAATATCGAGCATTTTTACTAAATAATTTTTAACTATGCATGCATAAGTTAAAAAAATAATTCAGTTGCATAATTTAATAGCCAAAAGTATTGAGCTACTTATATGAAAACCCCAAACAAATATTGTGTAAATTCAAAAAGTTATGAGCTATAGAATGAACAGAATTTCAGTTCCTCTCAAAGAAAAAAGGAAAAAGAAGAAGATGGTAAGGGTTTTTATCAATATTTATTTATAATCAGCGAATGCTGTATTATCATTGGGCATTGATTGAATCAAAATAAAAATGTGAGTAAAACCCTTTAAAGTTTAGCTTTTATTTTAGGAGGAACTGAAATTCTGTTCATTCTATCTCTCACAACTCTTTGAATTTACACGATAATTGTTTGGGGCTTTCATATAAGTAGTTCAATACTTTTGGCTTTTAATTTATGCAAATGAAATTTTTTTTAATCTTGCGCATGCGTAGTTAAAAAGTATTTAGTAAAAATGTTCATATTTCGTAAGATATTCAACATTTTTGCATTCTGATTGCAGTATGCTCTGTCTTATATAGTACTCCAAATTTCCTAAAAATAACTTTGCACTGGATTTAATACACTACGTGTTATAATTAAAAAGTGGCATTTTTTTTTTTTCAATTTTTTAAAGGAATAGTTGTATCTCCATGAATATATGTAGTAGCCTCATAAAAATTTATGCAGATAATTAGAAAAATGTTTATAATCACATGTTACCGCCAAAACGCATTTCGAGCATTACTTTTTACAGGACGATCTAAAACATTTTGATATTTATTAAATTTTTTACTGGCCCTCTTTTCTTCTTCAGGATAAAATTTTTGCTGAAAGATATGAGGTATAACATGTTCTTTAAACTCCTAAAGTTTCAAGATAATTCCTGCAGAATTTTTCGAGATATTTGACAAAACGTCTAAATTCGAAAGTGTCCAAATACTTATTGGTAAATAGTGTAGGTGGTGATGGTGTTAGGGAAACTTCTGGACTATCCTCAGATCCTAAGCCTCGGTAATGTATCCTCAGTAGGGGGTCTTTCTCTGTGGTCCTAGCCCGTATTTACGCGAGTTTACGGAGAAAACCACGGAAGCTCCGAATGGCTATGTCGACAAGCGCGTCCTAGGATCGAACCTGGCACTTCCCGTCTGCCAATTTTGAGGATAGAACCACGCAGCCACTGGCGGGTCGGCGTCTTTATAATTTTTTGTTGAACGATAGCAGCAAGGCCAAATAACAGTCATTTGGAGTACTAGATATCCAAGAGACACTGAAAACACATGTTACTTCTGAGCAACTGTGCCAAATAAAGAGTTAAGTTAAAACAGGAATAAACTACTACGTCAGAAACGCCAAAGAAAAATTATTGAGGTGCATACAGCTGTTTCGGTAGCCTAAAGCGTACCGTCTTCAGTGCAAAAAGAATTCTGAATCTGGAGAAGTGCTCGTATATATAGGAGAGGGACCGGATTTAGTTCAACCAATAGGATTACGGAAGAGGTGGGGAGTGTGGCCAATAGGAATTAAGGAATGTGTAGCTGTGTAAACAGTAGAAAATTTAAGGAAATGTGGACTGAATGTAAAATTTCCAACAATCAGACAAATAGGGAACAGCGAAATCACAATTTACAAGGTTTTTAAAATTTTTATAAATATGAAAAGCTTCAAAGAAATCGAGTTCATGAATGGATTTAGGTCTGCAAATTATTTTAGCTGAATTAAATTTAAAATTATGATTTTCCTCCCAGCAATGTTTAGAAATAGCCGATTTATTGGTTTCTTGTTTGCGGACGTAATTCATATGTTCTTTTAGACGAAATTTAAGACTGCGTTTAGTTTGGCCAATATATGATAAACCACACTGACAGGAAATACTATAAATGCCCCAAGAATTATGCATATCAATAGGATCTTTTAACTGAGAAAAGGTGAGTTTATTGGAAGGCGAAAATATTATTTTAAAATCATATTGTTTGAGAATTTTAGCTATGGTTTGACTGGTTTTAGAAAAATAGGGTAAAACAATACTGATATTAGATGTGACTGATTTAGTAGACGAAATACGAGGGAGTTGTAATTTTTGGATAGCTTTGTCTATAATGGAAGGGTCATAACCTCTGTCAATTGCGATGGCTTTCAGGTATTTAATTTCAGATTTCAATAAAATAGGATTTGAACAAATATTAAGGGCACGGTTTACAAAAGTATAGAAAGCAGCCATTTTTTGGTTAGGTGGGTGACATGAACGCGCATGGGGAGGAAGGGAGACTGCAAAATTTTTACGATAGACAGTGGTTGAAAATCCATTTACAGTGCGAGAGACGAGGGTATCAAGAAATGGAAGGGAGCCATTATTTTCTATTTCATATGTAAACTGGATATTACTGTCAATTGAATTTAAGGTTTCTAAGTCATGGTCAATATTGTGATGAGATATGTCGATAAGCGTGAAGGTGTCGTCAACGTAACGGGTCCAAAAAGGAAAAGATATTTTCTTAAAAAGCTTGCTTTCGAAATAGTGCATGTAAATGTCTGCGAGAATTGGGGAGTGAGGGGAACCCATGGATAAACCTTCAGACTGACGATAGAATTTATTTTGGAAAGAAAAAGTGGTTTGTGATAAACAAATGCTTGTAAGAGAAATTAATTCTTGAATTTCAAAAGAGGTGAAATGAAACTCTTTTAATCTATTTTCAAGACAGCAGAGGGCGCCACTTATTGGAACATTAGTGAAAAGAGATTTTACATCAAAAGAAACCATAGTGAGATTAGTGTGAGGGCAGTTTTGAATATTTTTTGCAAAATTTATGGAATTCTTAACAATATAACTATTAGCAGCAAGAAGTGGAGCAAATCCGGTCCCTCTCCTATATATACGAGCACTTCTCCAGATTCAGAATTCTTTTTGCACTGAAGACGGTACGCTTTAGGCTACCGAAACAGCTGAATGCACCTCAATAATTTTTCTTTGGCGTTTCTGACGTAGTAGTTTATTCCTGTTTTAATATTCCAACGCCAAGTCTCCTGCTATTAAAGAGTTAAGTACCAATATTCTCAAAAAAAAAAAAAAATAATAATAATAATAATAATAATAATAATAATAATAAAACTTTTTTGTGCTTGTAATTTCTTAGTGCCTGGGATAAATTCTAAACCAGTTAACATTCACTAAATTTAATAAAATATTTAAAGTTTTCAAATTTTTATGGTGTTTTTTTTTACTTTCCGAACACTATAGTGAGGAAAGTATTGTAATCATGTCAAAAATCCGAATTCGAGATTTTGATGTTTCTATACGTTTCGAGGTCCAACGAGTCCGTTTTCACTAATTTTACGATGATGTATGTATGTGTGTGTGTATGTATGTGTGTATGTATGTGTGTATGTATGTGTGTATGTCTGTGAGTGAACACGCTAGCGTCTAAACGCTTTGTTCGATTAAGCTGAAAGTTGGTACGTATATTGTAAGTCACCATAGTACGAACCCTATAGATTTTGGTGAATCTAGCACTTATAGTTTTTTTACAGGGACACAAAGAAAAATTCTTTATCATTATGGCCTATGGACCAAAATCTTAAAAGTGCGATAGCATCTAAACGCCTTATTCAATTGAGCAAAAACTTTATACACATATTATAGGTCACATATACTCAATCTGTATAGATTTTGGAGAATCTAGCACTTACAGTTTTTTTACAGGGACACAAAGAAAAATTCTTTGCCAAATTTTTAAAAGTGTGATAGCGTCTAAACGCCTCATTAATCTCAGCAAAGAATTTGTACACATGTTATAGGTCACATTTGAACCAACTGTATAGATTTTGGTGAATCTAGCACTTACAGTTTTTTTACAGGGACACAAAGAAAAATTCTTTATCTTTATGGCCTATGAGACCAGCGATAGCATCTAAACGCCTTATTCAATTGAGCTGAAAATTTGTATGAATATTATAAATCACTGTTGCACTAACTATAAGCATTTTGGTGAATCTAGCATATATAGATTTTTACAGGGACACAACGAAAAATTCTTTATCCTTATGATCTAAGGGCTCAAAGTTCAGTAGCGTTAAATAAAACCTCGTGTGATATATGGAGAAAAATACTCAAACACTCTGTTATGGTTTTCTCTTTTTTGTTTGTTTAGCAACTCCTCTTTCTTTATTTTATCTACAAAACTGTTAGTTACTCAATGTTCGGAAAGTCGAGTGGAGTCACTCCAGATTTTTTTCCCCTAATTTATACTGAAATTATAATGATTTATCTAAAAATTGCCGACCTATAAGCTTCACAATGTAACTGCGTTTATCTTTACCTTAATATAACTTGTTTTAAATACAGAATATGTTATAAAATATTCTACTAAATTATTGGGAATGTTAAAGATCTTGATATTAGTATCTCAGAAGTTTGTTTTAAGTATGTATGACAAACTTCTTTATGATTAAAATAATAAGTAGCTCATCACAAGTGCAAACTTTTACTTTTCTCCTTTTCTTATAAGTGCAGATTTTATTTACTGAGTAGTGGTTGTGACTGTGAGGATTAAGGCCGATTGACTACGTTAGGGTCCTAATGGATTGACTTTCGTGTAGGTCCTTCTAAGAGATCTTAGCTTGTATTGCGCAAGTTTTGGAAAAAACCACGGAAAACACCAAACGGATAGTCCGACGAGCTTGATCCGGGGTCGATCCTATTTTCATATTTACTGACTAAAATGTGATTCGATATTCTCTTTTGATAAATGGTGTATGGTTTAATACCAAATGTCTACGCAAAGGATCTAGGTCTGGGCGAAATGCCCTCAGTGAAGGTATTTCTAAGGGACATAGCTCGTATTAACTTATGTTTTGGAGAAAATCGCGAAAAACTCCAAATAGCTGAGTCGACGGCTGCGACCTGAGGTCAAAACCGACACCTCCCGTTCACCAGTTTTACGGACAGAACGGCTTGTTCTGGAGACAAGGGTCTGGGTGAAATGCCGTCATTGAAGTTCTTTCTAAGATGTCCTTCTTTTTATTCAATCGACTTTCGAAGAAAAAAACGAAAAATTCTGAACTGAAGGGCGACAAACTATTGGGGAGGCTTCTTGTTATGAGAAACTGCTGACATAGTATTCAACAAATAAGATAACATTCAATTAGAAAAAAAGAAATTTAGTGAAATAACTAAAGATATTTGTCTTATATCAAATAATTTTATTGTGAAGAATTTGGGAAAATGATTTATTTTTTGCTAGGGATTAAGTATTCGAGCAAATTTATGTCCTATATTTCAATTCGTTATTAAAGAAATATATTCATTTATCATTTGTAAAAGAAAAAAGAAAAATTACCAAAGAGAAATGTTTATTTGAGTAGATAAAAAAGTATTATACCATGATAAGAGAACTGAAAACACTAGTTCCTAAAATCTTATCGCCCAGCTAATGGCAGAAAGATTCTTCTCATGAAGCTGGATAAAGCAAAGCGTTGGATTCAATCCCAGTTCGCGCTCGAACCTGCCGTTTTGGAGTTTTCCTTTGTTTTCTTCGAAGTTCGCATGAATACGAACTCAGACCTCTTAGAAAGACTCCAAAGGAGGACATATCCTTAGGCTCAGGTCCCTAGTGTAGACAAGTGACCTTAACTCGAACACCAATAATACACCTAAATTCTTATCTTTTATAATATATATGTTATTTTAAATTTCAAAATGCTGAGTGTTGATACTGAGATTAATTAAATATTATTGAATTCTCATTTTTAATCAAATTAATCATAAAAATAACGTGCTTGTATCCGGTAGGAGAAAAAACATCGTCTTCGTAATACTTCTCAGTATTATTAATATTTTAGCATATCAAGCTTCTGTTATTGAGAAATAATAAAAGAATTACGAAATATCTGTAAAAAATTTACCTTTTTTTTTTTTTTTTTTTTTTTTGTTTGTTTGTTTGTTTTTTACACGAAGATAGAGAAAAAGAAATAAGTATTTTGTATATCGTTACAAAATATTAACAATATTTTTTTTTTTAACCAATGCATACTATGATAATAATAATCTATAATAATCTCCTTATATTAATAATAATATAAACTGATATTTAGACCACGAGAAAAATAAAATTACATAACTGCAAATTTGCAAATAGTTTCCAACACGAATATCCCCTTTCAAAAATACGGTCTTTTTTTTTTTCTTGTTTTTTTTTAAGAAATTTATCTTTATTACAGAGATGGTAGACGAGAGGTGCCAGATTCAATTCCAGGTCACGCTCATCGACCTAGTCACTCGACGTTTTTCGTGGTTTTATCTGAAACTGACGTAAATACGAACTAGAACAATCTAATTCCATTTCAATTTTTTTTTTTTTTAAGTACTTCAGTATCGTACAAAATTTCTGCCGCTCACTACAAAAGTTGGAAGGGCGGTAGGGACCGGTTTGCCTACCACTAGACAATTCGCATTAACCGACAACCAGGCCCTGACTAACTGCAGGGCATACGGGGCAAATGCCCTGGGCCCCCCTTCTGGAAAGGGCCCCCCTACAGGCATATGCAGAAATTCTGCAACCTAAAGAGCTCTTAGGCCACTGCAAGGGGGCCCCCCAGAATAGGCTTGCCCCGGGGCTCCAGGTCTAAGTCGGGCCCTGCCGACAACACCAACGCCTCTTTATGAAAGTAATCGAATTTTGAAATTAAGGGACGAATCTGCTTTTTTTTCCTCTTGAAAATTCTTTTTTTGCAGTAATTTTTTAAGTGTATGTAAGCAATTCAATTTATTTATTTATTTATTTATTTTTTTAATGGTTTGAAATAGCATATGCAATAGCATAGCCAAAGGAGGCTATGGATGGGGGATCGAATCCCCCCCCCCCTTCCTCCAGACATCTTGATATTAAATAAATTTCATTTTTGACCATTGAAACAAACAAATAACCAGCCCCACGCAAGCCACCTTAGCCCCTGCACATAATCTCTCTGACTACGCCCCTAAAAGATATATTGCAATAGCGTGGCTCATTTGAAAAACATCCAAGGTGGATAATTCACCACAGCCTAGCCTATGTGTCTCGTGACACTACTTTAATTTTTACTTGTTTTTGTTTACCCACTGAATTATATTACAATATCAATTGATAATCTTTTTTACACATGGTTTAATGGACTTGTTCAAACATATTGAACTCACGGTAGAATTTTGGAATAATAAACTCAATACGTCAGGCGCACAAAAATTACTTTTTGTAAATAGTAGAGGTTTTTCATACTTCTTCTTCTTCTTCTTCTTTTTTTTTAAGTCTCTTTCAACGATATTGCGATAACAATAATCAATGCTATATTTGTTCTATTTTTCTGATGTGAGTCCTTTTCATCTAAGCAGATGTAACCTATTTTTTTTCAATTGTTGTAATGCAATATGCAATTATGGTATATGATATTACTCATACTTAGTCAAATAAATATATTATAGTGGTTTTCGTGAATGTAGTACCAAAATATATTACATTATCTGTATTTCATTTCATTTTTTATCTTAATTAAAGTTCCATAATTTAAAACACTAAATTAATAGAAATATAAGAATTTAATTACTCTTTTTTTTTTTCAGATATTACACAATATATATTATATATTTAAGAAAAAAAATTACAAACATAAAAATTATTTTCTCTGAAATTAAATTTCAAAATAATAAAGCATCCTAACTACTATTTTACGCAGTAGATGGCGCCACATTTCAATAATGGTGTCATTCTTTTAGCTATAGTTAAAGTAGTACAAATAATTAATTAAAACTTAAAAGTGCAATTAAAAATAAAGAAAAATAAGAACAGACAGAAAATACAAATATATTTTAAAATATAGGATTGTGACGCAATACCTGATGAAAATTTGCGTTTTCTCATATTTTGTGTTTCATAAAAATATTTTAATGAACTCGTAATTTATTATTTTATTAAATAAAAACAACCTTACTTTGCTTCTGTCATTTGCCAAATGACAAAAGCCAAATGATTTGGGAAATGACAGGAACAAAGTAAAGTTGTATTTATTTAATAAAATGTTAGCATCCTTCTGGTGGTAACAAATTTTATTCGTAATTTATTGTTATAAATTCTTGGAAGATCTAACTAATTTCCACATCTACGTATTCGATCGGACTAATGAAAATTACAAATGTATTGAAATTCGGACAACAGTTATACAAAGTACATAATTATTTAATTGTAAACTGCTAACAGTTATAAATTCCGAACTCACTGCTGAAAAAGGAGAGAATGAGAGGGACCGTAAAAGAAATTCTGTATAAAATTATTATATATATATATATATATATATATATATATATATATATATATATATATTATGTCCTATCACATAAGCGAAACAATAAAAAAGTAATTATCTTTTGATAGATTGTTGAAAAATACTCTATTGAAATTGTCAAGGGACTTTAAAAAAGAAAGGGGGGGGGGAGAGAAATAAAATTTTCGGACTTATTGGAGAATAAAAAAAATTATCATATGTTAATCTGTCCGTTTATTAATTATTATGGTACGTTCGCTGTTTTCTAATGCGATTCAAATATTCTAGCAATTCCTTTCTAAAAGTCCACCTTTCAAGGGCCACCTCCTTTTAGGCCAGCTTTTCCCGGTTACAAATTTTCCTTATAGGATTTAATACTTTAAGTGGTCACATTTTGCAATAGTAGATGATTTTATTTTTCCCTTGACTCGTCCACCATGTAACTGAAGTTCATATCCATTTGTCTGCGTTATAATAATGTGCGTGCAGAGAAAGGGAGGGACTAAGATTCACATTTCTGAAGTCTAAAACGTTAATTTCACTCCTACCTTCACTTAGCGGTAATAAATTTAAACGCAGTGGCTTGCAAATCAGTATTGTTCACTTTAGATGGAAAACAAAAGCATAAAACCTAGAACAAGAAATAATATAAAACTTACGAATAAAAATTTTAAACTAAAATTAGTATTTTCTCCCAAGAAATTTTAGAAATTAACAAATTAACAGAGGCCCCCTTTCTTCATTCAGAAATGATGCTAGTTAAATTAGACAATGTTATACAGTATATAAGTAAACCTTCGAAAACAAAATTTTTGCTAAAAATGTTTTAAAATTTAAACAAACTTATATTAATGAATATTACTAATCTATAAATATAAATAATGTAAATCTCAACAAACAACACCATTTAATATATATACTTTGTTGATTTAATTGTGAATTTTTAAATAGCCTCTTTTGAAAGGTAAAGTCTTTTTAACGAACCAATTTTGTATGGCACAGTGAGTTACTGAATTATTATGTCTCTTTCTCATCTTATTGTCGTATCAGGAGTAAGGGGAACAGGAGAAGCAATAATAAAGAAAGAATTTTTTATACATGTGTGATAAAATCACCTAGACACAGCTGATGATGCACATGCTTTATAGGATCGAGAAGAACTTAGAGTGTGAGTTACCTAAACCGCATTTCGCATTTGTTAAATTATTATTAAATAAAGTTATTGTTAAATTATTGCTACTTTAGAATATTTGAGAAAAAATCAAAATTTATCATTTACTCAAACCTTTTAAAATTTAAAGCAAAAGTTGTCCCGACATACTTTTTCTGAATTCCTTGTACATAATTTAACTTTGATCTGTCGTCTCATGCAAAAATCTTCATGTATTTTCATGGACTATATGGTGACCAGATTAGCGTACCGTTATAAATTAAAAGCGTTAATAATTATTACAATTCCCTAATTACGAAGATAGTTTTATATTCTTTGTAAATGGGTTATCAAAAAGCTAATAATTATGATAAATAATTTTCTCTTCTAAATTTTAATTTAAAATTTAGAGAAACGTCTTACAAAAAGGGACTGTCCTCTAGAATGAGGACATCTGGTCACCATACTTAACCCTAACACCACACCATTTTCTCTTTTTCTCCGTGTTTAAATTTCTGATACGAGAGTAAATCTGAAATTTTTTGTCCAAATTATATCTCTGGGGGTCACCGAAGCGGGAGAGCCATTTCCTCCGTGGAGGATCAAAATTGCAATGTTTAAATGTCATAAAAATACGTACTATGAGAATTATTCTCATCTTAAAGGAGTGGATAAGTTTTAAATTATGGTTTATAATGCTAATTAAAACAATACTAATTTTTACTAGTCAGCATTCAGAACTTTGTAAGTTGTTCGAAATTTAAGATTTTTCTTAAAATGGCAAATTAGGGTAGAATTTCACATAAACGTGCATTAGGCGGATGGCGGATTATTTTTATCGTTAATAAATTGAACAAGATTTAAAACAGCATTTGGGATAGTGACATGAACATTATTAAACATCTACTTTCTACTTCAAAAACTTCGTAAATTGTTCGAAGTTAAAGATGTTGATAACATGGCGGAATAGGATAATACTTCGCATAAACTTGGATTATGGAAGATTATTCCTTTGGAAATAGTTTGGGACCGCATGAAAAGTAAAATGAGAAAGTGACACCAGAAAAATTATGTAGCAAATTAGACTAAAGTAAACGTGTCGATGCTGTGGGAGAGGTGGCCTTGTGAGTGGGGCATTTCAAATTGCAACCGTGCTAGGCGATCAGCCGAATTCCATGTTTGTAACATGAATATGGTATCTCGATATTTTTCGAAGGTAAAGTAGAAAATAAAATTAAACTTAGCTTATCATTATTTTTTATTTAAAATGTTTCTGAAAGTTATTCTGAAGTTGTGCTAAAAATATTCCTGAAAGACAGGTTTCATAATAATCTATCAATTTTCTTCTAAACGAACAAAATTTCTTCAAATAATGACATTTCACTTGAATAAATTGATCGTAAATATTCCTAAGTATCCTTAACTAATGAGTTACATCAATGATTAAAAAAAAAAAAAAAACAGGAATCATATTCTCAGCTAGCATATGAAAAACTATGAAATTAATCCAAAGGTATACTACTAATTTTATGAAACGGGTTACTTAAGAGTGGAAATTTTCTTTCGAAATCATCGACAAGAGCCATCACGTGATATAATCTTTTTTTTTTTTCTGCTGGCAATCAAGCTTTGAGGAATGGGACATTGCAATGCCAGTTTTTTTTCTGTCAAATTTCCTCATCGTATGTTGTTAGGTTACTTTGCTAAATGCTTTTTACGTCCCTGTGACTTAGAGCCCCAAGTCATTCCACTGAAACGTGCTGATCTGAACTTTTCAAGTTATGATCTCGTGCGTCAAAAACTGTATTGTTATATTTCTGCTTTTTATAAATTATAAATTAAAACGATTAGTTTCATCCTTTCTTTTAAGGTATAAAATATATATCTACTTTATAATAATAATAATTATTATTATTATTATTATTACTTTCACATAAATAGTGCTATTTCTTTACGTACAGTCGGTAACAAAAGTGTCCGAACACTAGCAAAAATTCCTGTGTTAAAAAGTACACTTCATACGGTTTTGTTAAATAAATCCTTGTCGAATCCTGTTCTTAGTCAGTGTAAGAACATGATTCGATAAGGAATTATTTAACAAAACCGTATGAAGTGCACCTTTTTTAAATAGGAATTTTTGCTAGTGTTTGGACACTTTTGTTACCGACTGTATCTATTTATGAGATTACCACTTTGATAGCCCACTTTACCACTTTGTATAAATTAATATTATTATTTAATTAGTGCGAGGTCGTACTATTTCTTTCGGGCAGCGACTTTTCGTTGTTTCCAATTGTTATCTATCACCCTGAATGAAGGTGCATACGTTTTTGTTCTTACCTATAATAATAAAAGGAAAGGTCTGTCTGTCCATCTTCCATCTATACGTTCAGCCCCCACTGAACGTAGAACTACAAAAATTGACATACAGGTGCTCAGGAGCCTTCCGGTTAGGATAGTGAAAAAAGAACTTAAAAATTTAGTTGCAGAAATATTAATTAAAACGTCAATCTATGTCGATTAACACACGAGTAAATTTTGAGCTTAAAAAGCGTTTAAGAAGCGTTAAATGACTAAATAAATTATAAATATCTGATCTTTTATCTTATCGTTACAAATTCGGTACTAAATGAAGTAGGCGATTTTTTTTAATCCAGGGGTACAATCCCCTTTTCGATGCGGTAATTAGAATTTTTTTTAATTAACTAAAGTATAAAATTTTAGTGGCAACACTTCATTATTTCTTTTATCATTCTCCAGTGCCAGACATTTTGGTGGACTAATCTTCCAGTCAACCACATGACAAGCTACTGGGAAAAAAAAACAGCAGTTTTTGAATTTTTTCAATTTTAAATCGATTTAAGCAGAAATTGGTAAACGCCCGTTATTACTACTCACCTGTTTGCAGTTTAAAAAAATCCAAGAAATAGCTTTAAAAATAAAAATTTTAGACAGATTATATTTATTTAAATTCATTTTTCTTTCATCCGGTTATGTAAAGAGAGAAAAATTATTTTTAACAGAATAATAAGTAAAAAAGCATTTTATAATTTCGCAAATTTCAGATGGATTTCAACAGAAATCGCTAATGGCTCTTATAGATTAGTCATTTATAATCTAAAATTTATCAGAGTTATTCATTAATATTACGTGATATAGCTTTTTTTGGCCGATATACACAGAAATTTAAACATGAGTACGAAAATTGTCAGTTAATCAATCTGTAGTATTGAAGTTGTTCATTAATAGATGCACCGTCTATCGCTGAGGATATTTTTTAAATTTTGAAATTGATTGTTATATATATATATTGGGTTGTTCGATAAATAATGTCGTTTTTTAAAACCTTCGCTTCTAAAAACCAAGGCTTCTTCGAACGTGAAATTTTTCAACTTACCGAAAGATGGCAAAAGGTCATCCAACAAAACGGTCAATATATCATTGATTAATGTTTGTTGTTAATATAAATAAATTCACTTTGAAAAACATGAAAAAAAAAAAACGACATTATTTATCGAGCAACCCAATATACATATATATATTATAATTATTATTCTATGCCTACGCTGAAGACTTATATATATATATATAGTTTATAATAACCAACCTTACGCTCAATATACACACAAATTAAAAAATGTTGTAATTATGTATATATTAGATTTTGAGACATAACGTTTTCAACAACAAGAAAAATTACAGTATACCAGCGACACCTTTCGACCGTTATACACACAAATTTAAACATGAGTAAGAAAAATAGACCGATGAATACACTTTGTTAAGGCCGTAATGTTCAATAGAAGCTGAGATATAGCTTCTACCTAAATGATGGAATATGGAAAATAGTATCGCCACCTTCCGAACGATATACACCAAAATACGATTAAGATTATTTTATTTTATAAATGCAAAATTTAACGTGTTGCTGATTAACTTTTTTCTTTCTTAAAATAAAATTACGCATGGTTAAATTATTCCAGCGGAGAATAGAAGTGCCAACGGCCATCCGATATACACAAAGTTTAAACTGTTCCTGGTTAAAGATTTTTTCTCTTAAAATAAAATTACACAAGTTCAATTTATTTTTTATTTTATTATCAAAGTATAAATTTATTAGGGGGAGGGGGGGGGGGTAGATTAGGGGACTGTAGACGCTACGGTCAGAATTTTCAAAAATCTTTTTTCCAGTGAGTGAACAGGGTATTTCAAGGGGGGCAGGATGGATGAGGGCGCCTCAAGAGCCACCCCGCCAGAGTTTGCTATCGTCAGAATTTTGAATGATCGTTTGCACGGTGAGCGAACAGACTGTTTCAAAACGTGCAACGTGGAGAGAGCGCCGCAGTCGCCACTTAACGGAAATTTGCTGCTATGAGAATTTTTAAGGGTATTTTGCACATGAGCGAAAAAAATGTAGGATCTGAAACGGGAAGCAGGCGCCGTAGCCGCCACTGAGCAGAAGTTTCATACGGTCAGATTTTTAGAGGAACGCGAACCAGCTCGTCGCCGAAGGCGGCTAGTTTAAAGTATATAAAGCTGAAAGTTTGTCATTGTATCTGTACGGATTTTTAGTCCGATTATTAGATTGTATCATAAATTGGTACACTTATTAACTAGGACAAAATCTAGCCAACAGCGTATTTTTTAGTTCAATATGGATAATTGGTTCAAAATACCGGGTGTCCCATAAGTCTGTAGACATTTCAAAAATTCATAAAAATTGAAGGAATTGATAGAATTAATAGAATTGAATGCGGTTTGCGAAAAAGTTATTCTTGTGACGGGATTTTTTTTTTTTTTTTTTTTTTTTTTTTTTTTTTTTTGTGTGTGAAGAGGGGGGAAAAAACTAATGATTAAAATTTTCACAGATGGAGGGCGCTGTACGGGAGCAAATCACATATTTCCGTGAAAAACTATATTAATTTTCTTGCAAATGTGTACAGGCATATAAATCCTATTTTAAGTGTCCGCCATCACCGCAAATTACAGTTTGAAAACAAGTTACAACACCGCTAACTGCAGCTTCAGACGGCTGTTCTTACATGTGAAAAAAATTATTCACCAATAATGCTTTATCTACCAAGACAACATCTCAATTAAAACTTCATGTATGCGCAAGTAGGAAGCAAAATAATAAATGAGCTATTTTAATCGTAAAACCGTGTAATCTATGCAAATCAGAGCCCTAATTTATAGAAATCTGATTTGCATACTTTCCGTTACGCATCCGTACAGCGCCCTCTATCGACAAAAACTTTATTTATTCATTTATTATTATTCTTTTTTTAACTAAAAAAAAATTCCCCTATACGAGAATAACTTTTTCGCATACCGCGTTCATTTCTACCAATTCCTTTAATTTTTATGAATTTTTAAAATGTCTACAGATTTATGGGGCACCTGGTTATATTAAATAAAACCCTCATTTTAACTTTAAAATTATTAAAAAGAAGAAGAAGTAAGTAAGTAAATATATTTCTTTTTATGTCGAAGAAAATGCAAAAAAAAATTTTTTTAGATAATTAAAATAAAATTGAGAAAAATTGAGCTAAAGAAATGGAACAACTTCAATATACAGGGTGTTTCAAAACTCATGGGCAAACATTTAAGGGTTGGTAGAAAACATCTAAACAAGTCATTTTCACCGTACAATGCATGGGCGGAGAGCAAGCGGTGACCGCTAGAGGGTGCTGTAATGGAAAGTATAAAGCGCGCGTTTTCTTACACATTGCCCTTTCTACCGTGGATTTCAGCAGGCATGGCGACATACAGTAATCAGGAAAAGGCGTACATACATTTTATGTATGGTCTGGTGAATAGGAATGCTCTGGAAGCCGCAAGACTGTTGTGGTATTTTTCTGTCTGGCACATGCCTTCTCGGGAAACGCTGCCTGTACAGTCTTGCGGCTTCCAGAGCATTCCCACCACTTAAATTTTTGCCCATGAGTTTTGAAACACCCTGAAGAATCCCTTGGCGAAATTTGAAATTTGGCACCGAAGTAGCTCGGACGTTTCTCGAAAAGATTTTTACTTAAACAATTGCAGTAGCCATATTTTAATTCGTCGTCAAAATGGCAACAAAAATTTAAAAGCCGCCAAGATAGGGTGGCCAGATTAGAGTACCTTTATAAATTAAAAGCGTTAATAATTATTTCAATTCCCTAATTAGAAGGATAGTTTTATTTTCTTTGTAAATGGGGACCAAAAAGCTAATAATTATGATAACTGATTTTCTTGTAACAATTTTTTGAAATTTAGAGAAACGTCTTACAAAAAAAGACTGTCCTCTAAAAAAGAGGACATCTAGTCACCGTACGTCTAGACCTTTAATCCAGTTCAAATCTCGGTGGAAACTTTTTTATTTATTTATTTATTTATTTATTTATTTATTTTATTATTGTACTTGAATTAATCTCGCATTAGACTTTAAAAGATTGCTACCTGGGTTTGAACCTGGTATCCCCCGTCTAATAGCTCTGAGAGCACAATCTCTCAACCACCAAAAAAGTATTAGCTAATACTTAATGATATAGTTCTTATTTATAAATAATATTAATATTAAAATCATATTTAGAAACCAACTAAGCTAAAATGGTAATGTTAAAATTTCTAGAAAAACGAATAAACGTTAAAATTGAATTTTAATCATGCAATAAAAGCAATGTGAATCTGTATTTCAATTTCTTTTGGCAAATTTACACTATCCCTTTATTCAAGACGATGTGGAATGATTCACTGTTAAATGAACCGCTCAGTTTCAATTAAGATTATATATATATTTTTTTTTTTTTTTAAATAAGACTTTCTTTAATAAATAATATAATTGTTTATATACAGCGAAAATTTATTGTCCAGATTACTTAAATAATGACTTTTCAACGAAAACAGAAATGGATTCACTTAATTCAACAAAAAATATTGATTAGTTAATTTACTGGTTCAGAGTAAAATGTATTACAAGCAGCCAGAAAATCCTTGATGCGTTTAATGAGAGATAGTAAAGGAATTTAATAGTTATATAACTAATTAGATGTTGCTTAATTTTCAGTCTCAATGTACAAAAACAAGAATATTCAAATTACTTCCGTATATTTTACACTAATATTAAAAGTTAATACTATAAAATAAGTAAAAAAATGAGGCAGCCTACACAAGTTATGTAAAATCTAATTAGAATAATTATAATTAAGTTTCCAGGAAGTGACGAAAGTAATAAAAAATAATCTGGTGTGTCACTCACACGACTTTCTCTTACCCTGAAATTTAATACTATAAATACAGGTTGCAGATTAATAGGTAAGATAACGAGTACTGTTATGTAAACCTATGTTAAACAATTCATATTAGGCTTCTGAAGAGTTTTATATGATAATTAGTTCTGTGTGAGGGGGGGGCTACCGCCTCCCTCTACCCCCCGTTTCATTAATGCACCTACATTTATATAGAATTTAATTCGGTTATTAAAAAATAATTCTCTTTTTAAAAAATAATTTCTTAAAATTATTATTTAAAAAAATTATCTTTTATGATAAGGCAGACGATTTCCATATTAGAGAAGTAGTATAACACCAAATATCCAAAAAAAGTCCATTTTATTCTCATTATTAAAAAAAAAAAAAAAAAAAATAGTACGATTAAAAAAAAGTACGAAAAAAAAAGTTTTTTTTCGTTAAAAGTAAAAAAAAAATCGATAACTTTGTTTTAAATTATCGCAGATCGATGATTCAACCATTCGTCTTAAAGGTATTGGCGAGCTCTTTTGTAAGATACCCATCATGAAAATTTACTCCCCTCGAGGAGCGAGGCAAGGCTCCTACATACACAAAAAAAAAAAAAAAAAAAAAAAAAAAATCCCAGTTAACTATCTCTATTACAAAAAATATATATTCGTTTCATTTGGTTTAGTGCAGTCTATAGACGTTAAACACTACTTTCCTGCAATTTCCCCCATAGACGTAATGTATTAGAATTCTCTTGATTGTCCCTGTACATGAACCCATTTGCTTGATCTTAACGAAAAGCTTACTGTAGCATCCCTATATGATACGCATTTAGAATACCAAGTTTGAACTTTCTGCCATAATTTGTTTTTGAGATATGCTGATAACAGACAGACACACAGACACACAGACATACAGACACACAGACATACACACAGACCATTTGCTAAAAACATGATTTTCGTATTTAGGGGACCTCAAAACGTGTAAATATAACAAAATCTCGCGTTCGAAAATTTGACCCAAAAACAATACTTTCTCTACCTTATGGGTTTGCGAAAGTAAAAAAAAAAAAAAAATCCCAGAGAAAATACTTGAGTGTTTTTATTAAAAGTGTGACTTTTTAAATTTTGTAAAAAAAAAAAAAAAAAAAAAAAAAAAAAAAATCTGATGTGTTACCCACACGACTTTCTCTTATCCTGCATTTCAATACTATAAGGACAGATTGCAGTTTAAGAGGTACAGTCCGTAACAAAAGTGTCCGAACACTAGCGAAAATTCCTATGTAAAAAAAGTACACTTCATACGGTTTTGTTAAATAAATCCTTGTCGAATTCTGTTCTTAGTCAGTGTAAGAGCATGATTCGATAATGATTTATTTAACAAAACCGTATGAAGTGTACTTTTTTTTACACAGGAATTTTTGCTAGTGTTCGGACACTTTTGTTACCGACTGTAAGATCAACAAGATAAGATAATAAAGTTCAGTCTACTTTAAAAAATAATCTAAAATAGGTTTAGGAACAGTTTTATTTGACGTATAATTCGAGCAACCGCAACCTTCAACCCCCCGTTCAATTACAGTGCCTACGTACAGTCGGTAACAAAAGTCTCCGAACACTAGCGAAAATTCCTGTATAAAAAAAAGTACACTTAATACAATTTTGTTAAATAAATCCTTGTCAAATCCTGTTCTTAGTCAGTCTAAAAACAGGATTCGACAAGGATTTATTTAACAAAACTATATTAAGTAAACTTTTTTATATAGGAATTTTTGCTAGTGTTCGGAGACTTTTATTACCAACTGTATATACATATATACAGTCGGTATAAAAGTATCCGAACACTAGCAAAAATTCCTATGTAAAAAAGTAGAGTTAATACTGTTTTGTTAAATAAATCCTTGTCGAATCCTGTTCTTAGTCAGTCTAAGAATATGATTCGACAAGGATTTATTTAACAAAACAGTATTAACTCTACTTTTTTTACACAGGAATTTTTGCTAGTGTTCGGATACTTTTGTTACCGACTGTACATATAATGTATCTAATTGTAAATAATAATAACATTTAGCATACAAAAGAAACATCATTAATGCCAAGTTCATCCAAAAAAATTAATTAAATAAAACAATGATAGTAAATAAAAGATGAATAAAATACTCATATACATATATATATATATATATAAATATATATCAAGGCTGTCATTAATTTGCCTTGAAACTTGCCAATCTTGATAAAACTTTTGAAGCAACCTCATACAAGCTTTAAATGCCAAATTTGAATTTACTGCAGTTATGCTGATAACAGATATACATACAGATCAACCGCTAAAAATTTGACTTTCATATTCAGCGGACCTCAAAACGCGATATTATACAAAAAGTAGAGTTTAAAATCGATCGTCCAAGAATACTTTGTTTATAGTATAGGTATGAGAAATCAATTTTCCTTCCTAAGTGAGCAGTGTTTACCGACATAGTAAAATGTAGTAAAGCATTTCCGTCAATTGCATTCGATAGAAAAAGTCGTTTAGCTTAATTCTGGGTAGCCCTGTATATTGTCTATAAATTACATATACATCTCATTGTGTACTTAAATATAATCCTATGTAAAAAGCACATAACACAGCTTGAAATTCATTTCCAGCATAGTATAGCCCCAATTTATCAAAATTCTTTTGGGTAGCCCAGTAAACGAGTAGTGAATGATTTTTGTACTATATTTTGCATGAAACATGCTTTTTTGTTTAAAAAAAAAAAACACTGCATTTTGTTTAGGGCAGTCTATAGATGTTACACTACACTTACCGAAATTTTGCCCTTAGACATGTTAATGTATTTGAATTCTCTTGGGTGGCTCTGTACACTTATTATTTGCTTGGTCTCAACGATGAGTTTTAATACAGAATCTTTATGTGACGTAGATTTAGAATACCAAGTTCAGACTTCCTGCTACATTTTATTCTTGGGATATGCTGATAGCTGGCGCATAGGCAAACACACATACAGACCAACCGTTAATAATAACATTATTTTCGGATTCAGTAAACCTCAAAACGTATAAATGTATAAAAAAAAAAACTTAATTTAGAAAATTTGACCCCAAAACAAAGCTTTCTCTACCATATTCACTCTATAACAACACAAAAAAAAAAAAAAAAAAAAAAAAACGACGTACCAAGAAGAAGTAGGGACAAAAATTGGTAGATGCGATGTATATGTGGAGAAAAACAATTGATTACAGTTTCAGAAAATTTTAATGATTTAATCAAGAGAAAGGGCCTCACAATGTAAACAAGTCAATAACGCGTTGGTCCACTTCTGGCCCTTATGTACGCAGTTATTCGGCTTGGTATTAATTGATAGAGTTGGCAGATGTGCTCCTGTGAAGTATCGTGCCAAATTCTGTCCAATTGTTGCGTTAGATTGGTAAAATCCCGAGCTGGTTGTAGGACCTTTTTTTTTTATGCTCCAAACGTCCTCAGTGGAAGAGAGATCCGGGGACTGAGCTCAACCCCACTGAGCCGCCTATTAAAGGTATTTGAAGTCACTGAAGTACCAGTTGCACGTAGGATCGACGGTAATGATGAATCGGTGCTTGGTTCCATCAAAACCTGTATGTATGTCAATTTGTGTCCAGTTTGCACTACTCCTTCTTGGTGCGTCACTTTTTTTGTTATAGAGTATATATGTGTAAGAGAAAGTAAAAAGAATAAGTTCGTTTGTTACTTATCTTTTTTTTTTCTTTTGCATATTTTTCTGTTACATTTTTTCATGATGCACCATCGGATGTAAATTCACTACAAGTTATTAGCAAAGAAAGGAAGGAAAGTTGGTGGAAGTGTGATAGAGAGGATAAGACCAATCGACTACTCAAGGGCCTTAGGCCTGGTGGAATGTCCTCTGTGAGAGGGGGGGGGAGGGGAATCATTCCAAGCTGTTCTAACCCGTAACACGCGAGTTTCTAATAAAAACACTAAGAACTCCGAACAGTTAGACCGACGGATGCGACCTAGGTTCGAACCTGGACCTATCCGTCAACTAGCTTCGTTAAAGAAAGAAAAGAAAAATGATTTAACAGAATAGGAAATAGTGCGATTATTATTATTATTATTATTATTATTATTATTATTATTATTATTTATTTTATTATTATTATTATTATTTATTTTATTATTATTATTTATTTATTTATTTATTTTTTTTTTTTTTTTCAATAAATCTCTTATTTTCAAAATTCGATTCAGAATAATGATAATTTTAATAAATATGTACAGTCGGTAACAAAAGTCTCCGAACACTAGCAAAAATTCCTATGTAAAAAAAGTACACTTAATACAGTTTTGTTAAATAAATCCTTGTCGAATCCTGTTTTTAGACTGACTAAGAACAGGATTCGACAAGGATTTATTTAACAAAACTGTATTAAGTGTACTTTTTTTACATAGGAATTTTTGCTAGTGTTCAGGGACTTTTGTTACCGGCTGTATATATATATATATATATATATATATATTAGTAAATAGTTTTAATTGACTACTGTTCTGCAAATATTTCAAATAACAAAAAATTTCTAAGTAGATACTCTATTTATGCATGGGGTATAGCTGAGAAATATCAGTAAATTTAAATTTTTAGTGCATGCATTTGTTTATTTGTTTTGTCGGTGCATTTGTTCGAATGCATGGGAATATCAATACAAATTATTCCAGAAATATTGATGTATTATCACAAAAATATAAAAGATTAATATTTAATAATTGTCTCTAATTAATATTCAAATTCATGATATGATATCATTTGCGCATATAATTTAAGTGCATTGCTGTAATCATGAAAGAGTACAAATTTTTCTTTGTTTCTTTTATTACATTACGAGACCTATTTTTGAATATTAAGGGAAAAAATACCTTATGAGTAGCTTAATATTCATAAAATTCTTAGTATTGTCCATCAAATATACCTAATTAGACAGTTACGAGTATAAAAAAATATATAGCGCAAAAAGGGAGAATAATTTTTCAACTAAAAATTCTAACAACATTAAAATCAGAAGTTTAAGGAGAATTTTTAAAATACTCTACTTAAATGACTTCTAATAAGTTTCATAAGAAAAAAAATTATTTAGCAATTTTTACAGATTAAAAAATAAGTAATTTAAAAACAAGTGATATAAACATTTAATTAGTAAACTATATGCAAACTTATGTATAAACTAATAACACTGCTCGGCATGAAAATTGCTTCTGACACCATTTCAGCATATTCTTATGTAAAATGACCTCCTGAATCCGAATATGACGCCCATTTTGCCCTATCACCCACCGTTCTTTAGAAACGGCCCCCTATTTTTATCATTTTTCGGTGATTTTATGGCTATAAATTTGATTTTTAGGAGGGGGAAGGATCGTTTAACCCTTTCAGGGGCACTAAGTAAAAATGATTGAATTTCCTTTTAAATATATATATATCATAAAGTAAACATCCCCTACAAGTCATATTTGATGAAGAAAAAAATTCAGCATGTGGGGATTTTTTTGTGGGTGGTGGCTAGGCGTTCTAGCCACTGTGTCTATAAACCTAAAAGATGCTCCTAAAAATCAAACTAAAATTAATGATCTAAGATAATATGTAAATCTGTTGTATTTAAAAGGTGCATTACAGTATATTTACACTACCAAATACTTTTGAAAAAAAAATTATTTTTCATAAAATTGTGTAAAAGAAACTTCAAAAAATTTTCCCGCAACTTGTCCATTTAAAAAAGTCACAGGCACATCCTGCTTAAAGTTACTGTAGTTCTGCCATCTCTATTTCAATTTTAGAAGTACACATTAACTTTTCATAAAAGTGGATAAAAAAAATAGCCACTGCACACTTAGAGAAAAATTTCTAAAGTAGGTGGATAGACCCTCTAGCCACCGCCCCTGAAAGGGTTAAACCGTTAAATATCTTCTGAGGGGCTACAGAGTTGGAAAATTGTAAAACATGAACATTTGCGACAAGGGAAAAAATTTGGGGGGGGGGGGATTTGACACTGAATTTATGTATTACATATCTTATATTTTTTTAATCTGTTATTAATGTTGTTTTTTAAACTTTATATTTTTTGTTTTTAGATGTTAAATTAATTCTTTTTCATTCTTCAAATCAAATTCATGGTCATAAAATTATCGAACAGGGAAAAAAATTGAGGGACGGGTGTGGTGTTTCTAGAAAACGGTGGGTGACTGGGCAAAATGGGAGTCATATTCGGATTCAGGAGGTCATTTTACATAAGAATCAGCAAAAATGGTATCAGAACTCGAATTTTTTTTTTTTTTTTTTTTTTTTTTTTTTCCTGCAGAGCAGTGTAATCAATGCCCCGTTAATGATGGAACCAAATATTAAAGGATATAGGTGTTTCATGTTGCGATATCAATTATCGTTACCTGGAATTAGTAAACTGGATGACAACATAAACGTCCCAAAAGCTAATTAGAGCTGCTTAGGTACTGCTTGCCCCTGTTAACATAGTTAACCTGTAGTTCACCATCAAGGCCGTAACCCCCTTATTTGGGGTGAGCGGGGGGGGGGGGGAGGGGGCTGAGAAAGGATAGAGGAGTGGGTTAAATTTTAATATAGTATATGTTAGATCTAAGAAAATTAACTGTATTCTTGTAAACATTATATTAATTTTACAAGGAGATCCTCTTGGCAAGCCTTTTGGTTTGGGTTTCCGTCTTGTGGATTGCGTTTAATTTTTAAGGAGTCTGTGCGAGTTAAGCGCACATTACAAAATAAGTTTTAAATTAACGGCAACAGTTTTCTTATTATTGTAGATTTATTAGAATTATTTATTCACCATATCTTTACTAAAGGTTATGATGCTTTGGCTTCTAAACTTTAAATGAGTAAAACGGCAGAAAACTTTGTTAACTCAATATAAAATAAACTAATCCTATGTATAAAAACCATACATGTATATGTACAACAATATTCGAGTTGTACATAAAAAAGAGTAATAATTAAATATCGCTGCTTTGAAGTTAAACAACACAACCTAAAAAATCCACATTCTTTTGGAAAATAGCAAAAATATTTTTCCATAACTCATTTCAATTATACCTTTAAAAATATCAAATGAAGATTTAAATTTGAAACAAATAATTTAGAAGTAAATTAATGAAATGTGTTGATGTCTTTCTCCAATAAATAAATAAATAGTAAAAAATATAGCTAGCATTGTTTGACATGAAAGGGACGATATGTGTTGGAGTAGAAAATAAATCACGAATTTTTAGTGAATTGTCGAAAAATAACAATAACAATAATAATAAATAAGAATGAAATATCACTCTTACCGTGATTCTTAACATTCATGGAAATTTAAAAATGAAACAAAAACCTACACAACTTCTCCCTTCAAAGAACAGCCGTTAACTGAACTTCATAATAACCCCATTCTTCAACTTACTTTCCTTTGATCTAGATTTTCTCTACTTCTGGTCACGAGAATTATTTTCTGTTTAATCTACAATTATTATTTCTTTTCCAATATTCCTTTTGTTATAGAATACGCACGCATAAATTTGCGCTTTTAGGATTAATTAAAGCTTGCAAATTAGTTTTTTTTTTTTTTTTTTTTTTTTTTTTTAATGTGCGTATAAAAAAAACGACAAATCAGAGAGGTGTGAATCTCTATTGTCTTTTAATAAGAAAATGCCTACTTTTCAAACATATTCTTTACCACACCGATGACAAGTCCTCAGGACAAGTCCTCATTTTTAGGTTCCACCAGCGGCTCTGCTTTCAAAGATAGCAGACGGGAAGTGCCATATTCGAAATCATGTCAAGTTCGTCGACCTAGTCGTTCGGACTTTTTCGTGGTTTCCTCCAAAACTCACAAGTATGCGGTCTCGGACCCTTTAGAAATCTCACTGGCCTAGAGCCACTCACTCAGATTTTTATATACGGATGTCCCATAAGTCTGATACATATTTTAAAAATTCATAATAATTGAAAGAATTGGTAGAATTGAACACGGCTTGCGAAAGAGTAATTGTCATGAAAGGTTTTTTTTTTTTTTTTTTGGTAAAAAGAAAAATAATAGTTAAGATATTCGTTGATAGAGGACGCTGTACGTGAGAAAATCGCACATTTCCGTGAAAAACTTATGTCAACAGACTTATGAGACATTTTAAAAAATCATAAAGTTGAAGGAATTGGTAGAATTGAACGCAGTTTGCAAAAGAGTAATTCTCCTGAAAGAGGAATTTTTTTTTTTTTTTTTTTTTTTTTGGGGGGGGGGGGGTGTTTAAAAAAATAATAGTTAAGATATTCGTCGATAGAGGGCACTGTACGGGAGCAAATCACACATTTCCGCAAAAAACTAAATTTATTTGCATGTAAATGTTTACAGGCACATAAGTCCTATTCTATGTGTCCACCATCACCACAAATTACAGTTTGCAAACGAATTACAACATCACTAACTGCAGCTTCATACCCCAGGGAAAACATTTTCATCAATAATGCTTTATCCACCAAGTCAGCATCACAAATAAAACTTCATGCATGCGCAAGTAGGATTGCATGTGCAAACAACACATGTATTATCGTGATGAATAGATTAGTATGTTATTTTCTCTGATGAAAAAAAAAATGGAGTTTGAATGGTCTAGATGAGTTCTGATTCTATTGGCGTGATTTGAGGAAACATCCGAAGAACGTATTCAGCAGGCAACAAGATCGTGGCTTACTCATGGTATGGGGCGATTTTCACTACAATGGACAAATGTCTCTTTGCTTCCTAAATGGCAGGCAAAATTCAAAGAAGTATCAGGAAACTCTGAGGGAGCATTTATTGACTTTTGGTGAGCTCCTAGGAGGTAATAACTGGAACTTTCTGTAAGACAATGCGTCGATACACACTTCTCGTTGTACAAAAGAATGGCTTAGATCTCAAAATACCAGTGTGATGAACTAGCCAGTACTTTGCTCAGATCTCAGTCCTATAGAGAACATCCGGGGAATCCTCTCACGTGAAGTCAACGAGAATGGGAAGCAGTATTATTCAGTGCAAGAGCTCAAATCAGTGATCGAGGAAGCCAGACTCGCTCCCGAAACCCTCTAAAAGCTCATGTTATCAATGGAAAATCGTATTTGTTCTCATCAGGTGCAATGGAAATACCATAGACTACTTAAGAACTTTTGTGTTTTGAGAAATGTACAGTCGGTAACAGAAGTGTCCGAACACTAGCAAAAATTCCTATGTAAAAAAAGTACACTTTATACGGTTTTGTTAAATAAATCCTTATCGAATCATGTTCTTACACTGACTAAGAACAGGATTCGACAAGGATTTATTTAACAAAACTGTATGAAGTGTACTTTTTTTACATAGGAATTTTTGCTAGTGTTCGGACACTTCTGTTACCGACTGTAAATATTTTGGTTTTGTGCATAAACTTTTGCGCCGCACTGTAATAGTCGTTATTTTTATGTCATTTCATTTCAAGAGGCTTGATCATGTTACAAAATGTTAATTTTATCTGTTTTTTCGTTAATTTTGCATTAAATTAGCCGATCTTCCTTTTAAAACCTGTTAAAAAGCTTCACCAGCGCAAATAATGACCTTGGTGATGAATTTGGCGAGTTTATCGCCTCTTGACGCCTTATCGCTTCTTGGTGACATGTTTGACGACTTTGGTGAGAAAATTCTTATTATCAATATATCGATTATCTAAGCTCTAAATCGAATATTTCGCTAAATACTGGAAAATTCTGGAAATGTACGAAACTATATAGAGGGATTATATCACGACCGTAGTAGTCAGTTTTACTCCAAGTCATTGCGGTATAAAGAGCAGTGCTTGACCAGGCTTCTGCCATAGATTGCAGTCAGTAACAAAAGTGTCCGAACACTAGCAAAAATTCCTATGTAAAAAATGTGCACTTCATACGGTTTTGTTAAATAAATCCTTGTCGAATCTTGTTCTTAGTCAGTCTAAGAACATGATTCGATAAGGATTTATTTAACAAAACCGTATTAAGTGTACTTTTTTTACATAGGAATTTTTGCTAGTGTTCGGACATTTTTGTTACCGACTATACAGCTGAAATGCTGTGTGTTATGTTTATAGTACAGTTTATGTATTTATTTTATTTTCAACTATTAGATCTTAAAAATTTAAATAAGAAAATCTCTGCAAATAATCATATTAATAGTGTGAGGAAAGGTCTTGTACGGTCTGGTCATATCTTTCCATTTCTTCTGTGTAGTTAAGAAATCAAATGCATAGACTAATTTTAAACTAAACAGAAACATTTTAATTAAATCTCTTAAATGAGGGGAGAAATGGGACTACTTCTCTAGGTGTATAATAAAATATAAATAAACTCTAACTTTACTTAAACATAAAACAACAAATGACTTCATATTACCAATACACTTCAGTCGACGTAATTGCCATCAGACTTGAGTGCTCTCCTCAATACTAAGCTCAGTATAAAGTTGCCTAGATAAAGAAATATAGGCATCCTACTCCAACTGAAGCCCCTCATTCTGCAACCCCCGTATTGGAATGAGCTGACGGAACTCACAGCACACATTACCAAGTACGATTTTAATATCCCTTTTATACGCTGGAAAATCAGTTTGCATTTATACGCAACTGGTATCCAATAAACTTATTCATAATAGTAAATGTAGGATGTAAATGTAAAATAATAGTAAATGTAGAATAATTAACACAGTTTAAAAGTTAAACATTAATATATAAGTTCTTATCAGGAAATTCGCTCAAAATTAATTGAATTGGCTATAAGAATGGGAAATTATTCAATTTTACAAGTTACATTACAGTTCAAAATTTTCTAATTTTTAATTACGATTTTCATCAAATAGTAAATTATCCAACACAATAGGATTTCACTCATTATTTAAAACCTTTCCTCTATATGTCACAAAACAAACAAGATAATATTAAAGAAAATAATAATAAAAATACAAAAAACAATGAAGTTTCCTTTAAAGCAAAAACTTATTTTTAAAAAAAACTTGAAACACTTTCCATTCTTATGCACGTATTTTTAAAAACAATGAAATGTAAAAGGAAAGTGATTATTTATTTATTATTATTATTTTTTCTTTCTTTTCTTTTCTTATCTTTTTTTTTTTTTTTTTTTTTTTTTAATATAATTATCCATACGAATCTTTACCAAATAGTATAGTACATGAGCATGTATAGTACAGAAAATAAATATTATTGATACTGATTAAACATTGTTTGAGATAATTTTTCATGCGGAAAATATTTATCTACGATATGTTTTTTATAAAAAATACTAGCTGGCTTTGCCCTCTTTGTTGGTCACTATATTTTTTTTTTTTTTTTAAATAATATGTCTCATTTTTATTATTTCTACATTTATTAATAAGCCTCAAAAATATAAACAGTTATCGTTTGTTACAAATGAAATATTTTTGATAATTCATTAATAAAACATAACATCTGACAGGCAACACTCTTAAAAAAAAAAAAAAAAAAAAAAAAGGAAAATTGTTATAAGAAAAGAGCGTTTATTTGTTATGCAGGCAAATAAAGTATTTGTAACGTTGAAAAGCCTTCTCAAAGAGTTGTGGTCAAAATTATAAGAACAAGGGAAACGTCGCCAAATCTTGACTATAGTTGACCGGAAAATTATAAAAATTTTATGGCTGGAAACTAATGATAAATGAAGCGGTTTTTATCTGTTTTTATTGAAATATTTGGGAAATTCATATTCATAAAAGGTATTTTAGACTTTGACAGCCATGTGATATGAACGAAATTATAAGGACAACTGCCTTTGTGTGTTCTAAAAAACAAAATTTGCATGTTTTTTTATCTGCACACAACACTCTTAGACGTTATAAATGCTTAATAAGCGACTGGGAACGTCGTATTCTATTTTTGTCAACATGCCACTAGGTACTAAACTTTCTGAATTTAAGAAAGGGAAAGTAGTTACTTTTAGAAGTTCAGGACTTATTACACGTCAAATTTTGACAAATCAGAATAGTTCGAGAACAGTCATTTATAATTTTCTTATAAAGTCCGCCAAATATGAACGGCAAAGACATCTTCTTCTTCTGTTGCGTGAAAAAGAATGGTAATGGGCTCCAAAAAACAAACGTGGACGGGAATTAAGCTTACGATGCAGTGTTCGAACTGTTCGACGTGTTGCAACAAAAATAAAAAAAAGGTTCGTTACGGAACACCTGTGTCCCGACCCCTTGTTACAAAAGTTCATTGAAGTTTGAAGGGGGGAAGTTTTCAAAAAAATGCATCAATATGAGGAAAAAGTGGGATGATATTATCTTTTTCTATGAGAAAAAGTTTAATTTGAATGTACCAGATGATTTTCCCTACTTTAATATTATTTCCGTAAAGAAAAAGAAATTTAATCAAAGCGTATAATTGGAGGGGGCTCCGTAATGGTCTGGGAAGGTTTCGCAAATGACGGAACTGCTCTAATATATGTTCTGTTCAGGGTAGAATGTATTGTTAATGTTATGTTGATATATTGGGAGATAATTCTTTTCCAGAAGTACCATTAATTACGAGTGCAGACTATTTATTCCAGCAGAACAATGCCTCAATACATATTTCTCAAACTTCGAAATCATAGTTTGATGTTAACTTCGTAAAAGTACTTGACTTGGGCTAAAAGTCCCGACCAAAATCCATTGAAAAATCTGTGGGGTATTCTGACGCAGAAAGTATACAAAAATGGTATTCAGTATCAATACAAACAAGAACACATGTCCTCCATCGAAAATGCCCGAAGAAAAATTTCTAAGAACGTTCTGAAGGTACTGTCAAACTACATGACGTCAAGACTGATAAAAATGATTGAGAAGAATGGCGGAGATTAATAATTATTAGTGTATTTCTGGCCAAAACATTCATTGTCCTTATAATTTTATTCAGTTTTTACAATGACATTTTTTATTAATTATGGCAAAATATTCATATTTTACATTTGCCAATGTTTTGCATTCTATAATGATTTCTAGCATAAAAAAGCATTTTATGTATACAGTCGGTAACAAAAGTGCACGAACACTAGCAAAAATTCCTATATAAAAAAGGTACACTTAATACAGTTTTGTTAAATAAATCCTTGTCGAATCCTGTTCTTAGTACGACTAAGAACAGGATTCGACAAGGATTTATTTAATAAAACTGTATGAAGTGTACTTTTTTTACATAGGAATTTTTCCTAGTGTTCGGACACATTTGTTAACGACTGTACATTTCATTTTACTTACTTCAGAAATAAACTTTTTCTGTGCAATTTTCAGTCACCCTTATAATTCTGACTACTCTAGTACCTATTTATACAAACGAGAAATATCACTGGCGTCGAGTTCAAATCGCTGAAGCTAAAAATATGCTGCTTGGACAGTAGGTTTTTTCATGACGTAGGGACCCACTATAAATGTACAGTCGGTAACAAGTGTCCGAACACTAGGAAAAATTCCTATGTAAAAAAGGTACACTTCATAGGTTTTTGTTAAATAAATCATTATCGAAGTATGTTCTTAGACTGACTAAGAACAGGATTCGACAAGGATTTATTTAACAGAACCGTATGAAGTGTACTTTTTTTACATAGCAATTTTTGCTAGTTTTCGGACACTTTTGTTACCGACTGTATATTTAATGAAATTTTAATGTTGAAAGGGGAAATCCAATTTTTTAAGCTTTTCACCATATCTTTGCGCTGGTTACCAATAGAAACTTGAAGTTTAGCGAAATGTCTTCTCTTAAGCCCTAATTAAGGTAAAAGGTAAGAATCTTCTAAAATTTAGTCCTTAAGTGGGTGAAAGAGGACGTCTTCGCACGTAGAAAACTTCGCTTTCTAATAAAAGTTTTAAATTTAGCAAATGTTTTTCTTTGTCCCTAATTAAAGAAAAATATTATAATCTTCCGAAATTTAACTCTTAAGGCTATATATGAGTTAGATTCCCTCTTTCTTTCTTCCCATATTATCCTATGGGAGTTTTATTGCTTCGTTTTATAAGGATATCTTATTCAAAAATGAAGTTTTCCGAATTCTGTTTTTTTAATATTACTCTTAGAATATGTCGCCTTTTAGTTTAGTGAGCAATTTTTTTCAAAAAATCTAATTTAAATATTTTATTTCATTAAATAAATTCAGGACTCCAAGTTTGGGCTTATAAACGAAATATTTAATTTTTTTTTTTTTTTCAAAAAATTGCTCACTAAGGCGACATACCGGCTGAAAGGCGACATTCCAGATTTCCCATAAGTCTGTAGACATTTTAAAAATTCATAAAAATGAAGGAATTGGTAGAATTGAACGCGGTTTGTGAAAAAGTTATTCTCGTGAAGGGGGATTTATTTTTGGCAAAAAAAAAAAATAGTTACATTTTTCGTCGATAGAGGGCACTGCACGGACTCATAGTGAGAAATATGCAAATCAGGGTCCTGTAAATTGCAGTTTTACGATTAATATAGCCTATTTCTTATTTTGCTTCCTTACTTGTGCATACATGAAGTTCTAACTGCGATGCTGATTTGGGGAATAAACTGTTATTGGTTAGGATATTTTATCTGAGCTAAGAACTGCCGATTGAAGGTGTTGTAACTAGTTTGCAAACGGTAATTTGTGGTGATGACGAACACATAGAATAGGATTTATATGCCTAAACATTTGCACGTAAATAAATATAATTTTTAGTGGAAATGTCTGATTTTCTGACTACAACGTCCTCTATCGGCGAAAATTTTAACTATTATCTTTTTCTTTTCCGGAAAGAAAAAAAAAATCTTTCTTCATGAGAATAACCTTTTCGCAAACAGCTTTCAAATCTACCAATTCCTTCAATTTTTATGAATTTTTAAAATGCCTACAGATTTAGAGGACACCCAGTATTTAAAGAATAATATTCAAAAAACAGAATTCGAAAAACTTTACTTTTAAATAAGATATTCTTATAAAATGAAGTAAAAAAAATCCCATTCGATAACATGGGCGAAAGAAAGAGGGAATCTAACTGAAGGGGATGTCTAGCAGTTCTACCCGTTCTTCGTACGAGGAAAAAACCCAGTGGTTTCCTTTAGCAGATTGATATTAGGAAAAAATGTTTCCTCTAGCACCTAATCAATATAAAATATGAAAAATCTTCCGAAATTTAACACTTAAGGAGCATAAGGGGGGGGGGGGGGGGGTTCTAGCATTTCCCTCCGTTGTTCACAAGTGAAATATTGCAGTGGATTCCGATAGAATTCTTCAACAGATTTGATACAAGCTTGGTCATCATTAGAACTCAGAATAAACAGTCTCTTGCCAACAGATAAAATTAATTGGCTTTGCTTTCAAATTTTTTTTTTTCGTGCGAAAAACGGGTAGAATTACTAGTTATATTATAATTTGCAATTAAGGTTTCTATTTCTAAATACTTATTCTATCGGTACGCTGCTCCCGGAGGTAGTGATCGGTAGTAAACAAAAGCCCCACACATGCGTAGTAAACCGTAGCAGTTTTCACTTTCAAACTGCACTTTTCCTATCCAATGACTTCTAAGAAATGACATCATTTATAAAAACGAAAGTACTTCATTTGGTAGTTTTTTTAAAAGTGATGTTATTCTAACATATTATAAAAATTACTTTCATTTATTATATTAAAACACTACATTACTTAGACATATTCACGGTGAAATGTTTAAATTGCATGCATGAAATTTTGACGAAAGCGTAATTTAAAACTTTTTTTTAATAATTTTACTTATTTTTAGTTTCGAACTTTTATAAACCTCTACTTAGGGGATATATGCATTAAAAGCAACCCATATATCAAATTAGAAGTTTCTAGCTACATTATTACTGAATAAAGCATACGAAAATATGGTTTTCAAGTTGGTTTTTACTCACTCTCTCAAAATTCGCATACGCTAGAAATTTCAAACACCCATAGTACTTCAACCCTGATTAAAAAAAAAAAAATGTCTTACTTTGTAAGACACCTTTTTCCAACTGAAATTAAGACATTTCAGTTCGAGTAGATGTAAAATATAGCTAAAAACATGCATAACTGATGTAAAACTGATATACTGATGCAAAACTGATGTAGCTAAAGACATGCATAACTGATGTAAAATGTAGCTAAAAACATGCATAACCTGATTTATTTCTACTGTTTAGAAATATTTGCATTTTTCGAGATCTGCTGGTTCTCCAGCAGAACAGATGGGATGATACAGAATAATTACACGAAACTATTTAGTAAGGATAGTAGTCAGTAATAAGGATTTGTGTTTTTCGGATACTATACATAGTTTTCACATTGTGTTTAATAAAATTGATAATGATAATAATAATAATAATTCTAAATATAAATTTTAAATAGCCATTATGCAAATTACCATATTTATCTAAAATCTTAAATACCACTATTACCCATTTCACTATTATCACTCCTCGCACCGACTCCCATGTGGTCCAGTGGTTAGGACTCCTGGCTTTAACCCAGGCGGCCCGGGTTCGATTCCCGGCGTGGGAAAGTGGTTCGTGGTGCAATGATTAACACTCTGGACTTAAAATCCAGCTATCCAAGTTTAAACTCTGCGGAACCTTGCTGTTTTTTGCTATTATTATATTAGAAACAATACTAGACTTTAAAAAAATGTTGAATCTAGTGTAAACAACAAGCTCCCTCTTATTTAATTTTTTTCCTATGAAGAATTAATTGCTAGATCCCCAGTAGCACAACAATATTGGCCAATGTCGGGCCGTCGTTGGCCAATGATGGGCCAACATTGGCCAGTATTGTTGTGCTACTGGGGATATAGAATAAATGTTATACGATAGGAAAAAAAAAAAAAGTTGTTTGTTAAACAAAGTCGCTAAAACAAATTCAGCAATTGTTTATTTGGAAAAATAAAATAAAATAAATAAATAAGTCAATCCCGAGATGTTGTTTGCAAATTTTCAAAATACATTGTATATAAATTTTGGAAGAACTGAAAATAAAAGAGCAGTAAACAATCTGAGAACTGACCTACATTTGACTACAATGACAGATTTAAGTGATTTCCTTTTCATGTATGTTATTGGGCCATTTTTTTAGTTAATATTTTATTTTATTTTTGTATCTAAGTATTAAATTATGTTATTATTCAAATACGTTTGATGGATTTCATCACATTTCTTAATTTCCTACCTTTATTTAAATTTTATACATCTTAGATTCTTTACTGGATTATTACAATCCTATCGTTATTGATTTGTTATTTGTATGATTATATTATACTACGCTGTTACAAAGTATACTTAATCAGTGATTATAAGAGATCCGTTACCATAGTAACACTGACCTAGATAACGTCGATACATTTGGTATACTAAAATTGCTTATTTACATTTAGATAAATATTTTTTTTCCCTAAATGACACAACGTATAAGTTATATCAAACATAGCAAAACTAAATACGTTCTTATTTATATATTTAAATGAAAATCGAAAACTACAAAATTCTCGCAGAAAATTGTAATTAAAATTTTAACTCTTGGAATTTTCACAGCATTCTTTTTGGATATTAAACTATAAAACAAAGTGCTATAAAATACGATTTTAGCAAGCTATGCTTTTGTAAATATATAACGTGAACACTTATACAATGGGCTTTTTTCTACATTATATATATATATATTGAAAATGAAAAGTTCAATGTTGCTAACGAGAATAATAAAAATTTTACTATTGCTAGTACATACCAGCAATATTAGTATAACTGTAATAGTGTAACCATTCTTATCGTAAAGTCAATACATACATAATAAAATTGATAATAACAGAATGATTTTTTTTTTTTTTTTTTTTTTTTTTTTTTCTTTGAGGGATTATGAAAGGTTTGCTGAATAATGATATCAACACTTCTGATGCTTAAGAATGTTCAAAAATTATTGTTATTATTGTTATTTGTTATGGTGGTAAGCTTTCAGAGTATTTGTATAGTTTGCAGGTCATTTTCGAATTTAAAATGATCTATTTAGTGCAACGATGTAGTTTCTTAGTTACCATGTGCTATAGTTTTTGGATACTAGTTTTCATACATAGAAATTTTCATCGCATTTAATTGCTGAAAATTGCCACAAAAGTTTATGATAAATGTCTGTGAAAAAAATTCCCTGTATCCAAAAAGCGTAACACTTGGCAACTATGAAGTTTAAATTCGGGTTAACACAACAATCTTCAATATTAAGGTAAGCTATTTCTACTGAGATAAAGTTTTTTGAGTTAGGATATTAAAATTTTACATTAGACATTTTAATTAAAATTTAATGTAAATTAACATTCAATTTTCAATAGATCATTGTGATCAGCAAACGTTTCAAAGCAAAGTGGTAAAAAGAATATGTGTCATGGTTTGTATTTACAATGAATTCTTTTATAAAATTAAACTTCTGTTATTTTCATGTATCTGTTCATTAAAGAAAAAGAAAAAAAAAACAGTTATTTAAAATTTTAATTTAAAAAAAAAATTGAGAATTACTTTAAGAAAAATAAGTTTCAAAAATAGTGATTTAATTTGAAACAGTTTATCAAGATAAAACACTTTTTACTTTAAAATTTATAAAATTTAACTTAAATGTTCAAATTTCTGTGAAAGTAATAAAATGAATCAAACAAAATCAAAATCAAAATAATAAAATCAAGAAAGAATATTACGTAGCTTAAAAAAAAAAAAAAGAAAAGAAAAGAAATATGTTCATAAATAAATAAAATACATAACTAGAAATAATATTATGACATAATTTCAGTAACGAATCTTTAAAATAGAGGAAAAAAACAAATTTTCGTGATTGTTATTCAAATTACATACACGAAAGAATACAATTTGAAAAAAGAAAAGAAAAGAAAAGAAAAGAACTTGGCATATTCTAAAGCTTTAAATGTAAGTTACTTCTTTTTTTATTGACTCACTTTAATATCAATGAAAACAGCAAACAGTGTTATTAAATAACAAGGAAACTATTCCGAATTTAGTCGATAGACAAGTTGCATGTAACTTTTATAAATGATTGACGAATATTAGCATATAATATGTAGTCTTTTGCGCAAATAATTTATCTTTTTAAGGTCTGGATTTACACTGAAAAGAAAGTAAATAAATAACAAACAAATTCGTTAAGTAATAAGAAAATGATTTTGATTTCAATAAATATCAACAAAATCAAATTCATGATAATATTTCTATATGTGAGAACCTTCACAGATTATTAAAATTTTTTAGTCTACTTTTGTGCATTTTGACCTACTCTAAAAGAAGCTAAAACAACAAATAATCCTGTTAAATAATAACGAAACTAAATTTCAACCAATAGAAACCGATGAAAGACATGTAAATTTTATAATAAAAGGAAAAGTATCAATACATATTTCGTTATATCTATATTCTAGCTCAAAGAAATTCTGTAAATTTATAAAAACTTTAACCGGTCAATGTTTTCAATCAAGTAGACGTTCTTGAATGACGCAGTTGCTTTCTTTACATTAATCAGCCGGTGAATTTTCACTTTGGGTATTACGTTCATAAATAAAATAAATTACAGATCCATCATTGATGACATTTTTCACGTAATATAAAGAAAATAATATTACTTACTTACGGATTCTCCGCTTAACATTGTAAATCCTGAAAACTTAACTTGTATACAAAAATGACATGGGTTCCCTAAAGGTGTACGAAGACGAGTTGGTCAAGGTTTAGATACATTAACGCAACTATAATGAAGCAGGGGAACTCGTTTTCTGTTTTGACCTTTAGGGACGTATATCCACTTATGCCGGGAAAGCATTTTTCCCTCTAGAATCTGTGCCAAATCAGGCTGGGAGCATAGACCGTGAAATTATTGAGTAAAAGTGGAGAAGACATGTGATAGTAGTGTCTTTCCTGAAGTTAATATCAGGAAGTTTAAGTCTCTGGGAAGAATGGAAAATCGAAAAAATCATCTCTGACTGACCTAACTGAAACAAAGTATTATGCATTGTGTAATTTTTTTCTTCGTTCATTTTCCTTACTTATTTGTTTTTCATTACTATATTGATGTTCAGAAGGGGATATACATTTTAAAAAAGTTCTGTGCAAATTTAAATATAGTGTGGTTGAGGTTCAGTAGATTTAGTGTCACACTAGAGTTATGCAGTGAGTAATTTGCGACGTAAAGACAGTAAAAATTAAAATATACAAAAAAAAAAAAAAAAAGAGAGAGAGAGAGAGAGAAAGAAAAGAATGAAATAAAGAAATAAAAAGAAAAGAAAAAATGCCTCTATATGTCTAATATGTGATCAAATTATTAATTTTTTTTTTTTTTTTTTTTTGACATTTTTTCGGTTATCTAAAAAACTACTAAACAAAATGGCCTGAAACTTCATTCATGCAAAAAGCATTTTAAAACTCATATTTTCCACTATCGATTTAGTCCAGAGTGCAATTAAAGGACCAACCACAAATTGAGGTAAAGCGAAAATGCTTTGGAACACCCTGTATCACAAAAAGCTACAAATGATTTGCAGCTTTAATATATTGTTGCACATACTATGTACAATATTTGCACGTTACGGTGCGTGAATTGTGCAATTATTTAGGCAGTTATATATATGTATATATTTTTTTTTTCAAAAATTACTAATTTTTTTTGACAAGTTTTTTTGCTTGTAACTAGAACATATGTCCATAAATTTTTTAAAAAATTGCTGAAAATTTGACAAAACGTTAGAGAAATATTATTCTGAAACATAAAATTCACACTTGTAATATTCATTGAGATTCATTTTTAGTAAATATTATTTTACTGCGCATGCGCGAAAGATAGAAAAAGTTTTATTGAATAGGTTGAAAGCTAAATACATTAAGCAACTTTTGTGAAAGTTCATTTGAATAAAGTAAAGGTTAAGCAAATTTTCGGCAAAAGAACGACCTAGATTTTAGGTAGTTTCCAGAGTTGAAATTTCATAAGGAGTTTTACTCATGACACGTATTTAATATGAAGATCCAATTATTTTGTGAGGTAGTCAGTATTGAAAGTAAGACTTCGAAAGATGTAGCGTCGAGTTAGGGTAAAAGAATGTCGCCAGTTGTGAAAATAAAATGTTGACCAGAGTTTGAAAACGCATAGTAGAAAGGGGTGAGCTGGGCCCAGCACGATTGATGACGTAGTGGCGAATGCAATGGATTGTCGATTGAAGTTATCGAGTTGAGATGATTTCCCGTCGGCATGGAATAGCTAAGAGAAAATTAGAAGCTACGCAGATTGAGTAAAAATGGTTGAATGCGATTAGTTTTGGAGACGTAAGTTGGTGAATCGAAGTGAAGGATGTGTTCTGTTTTGAAGGTGTTTAAATAGCGACATGTTGGAGTGAAAGTTTGTTGGTGTTGGAGTTGGAGTTATGGTGGAGGTTTAAGCGATTGCGTATTAAGCTAGCTATTTATATTGTGAAGAGCGTTAGTGCAGTGGATAGTGTGCTGCGGAAGATTATAAAGCTTAGAGTAGCACTGATTTAGATGGTAGTGCTAGTTGTATCAACTCCGGAGGTATTCTTCGTTTCAACTGGAGTTCTTCCAGGTTTCTTCAGGCAGTCATCTTAGCCACCAGCAGTGAGCAATGAGCATATAAATTTCGTATTTACTTTAATTTAGTCATTTAAATATTTGAGTGAGATTCTTACATTTCCCTTACCCAATATTCAAGGTTTGAATAAACACGTTAGTTTTATTTTATACAAGAGTCTCTGTTTATATTCTAGAATTAAGTAATCAATAAGATGAGGTCTAGTGCTGATGCCGGGGCACAGACCTTTCAATTTCAATGAAGTTGCGCAAAAGCTCTTTTTTGTGAAAAACCCCTTATGAACTAACAAATCTTAGTAAATAAATAAAAATATGTTAAAGTTACAAGCCTATAAGGAGTTTTTCACACAAAAAAAAAAAAAAAAAAAAAACATTTGCAATGTGGTTGAAATAATTGGATGTTTAAGTTAAATACGCAGCATGTGAAAAACCTCTTATGAAATTTTAACTCTGGAAAATACTTAAAATCTAACTCTTTTTTTTCTTCTTTTTTTTTTTTTTTTTTTTTTTTTTTGCTGACAATTTGCTTAATTTTTACTTTATTCGAATGAACTTTAGATAAAAGTTGCTAAATATATCTAGCTTTCAAACTATGCAATAAAACTTTTTCTATCTTTCGCGCATGCGCAGTAAAATAATATTTACTAAAAATGCTCAAATTCCAACGAACATTACCAGAACAATTTTTCGCTAATGTTTTGTCAATTTTTCAGCAAGTTTTTTAAAATTTTATGAACATTTGTTCTAGTTATAAGCAAAAATCTTGTCAAAAAAATTAGTAATTTTTGGAAAAAAAAATTATATCTGCTTAAATAATTGCACAATTCACGCACCAAAGCGTACAAATATTGTACATAGTATGTGCGACAATGTATTAAAGTTGCAAGTCATTTGTAGCTTTTTGTGATACATGGTGTTCCAAAGTATTTTCGCTCTTCTTCAATTTGTGGTTGATCCTTTAATTGCACTCTGGGCTAAATCGATTGAGGAAAATATGAATTTTTAAAAATTCTTTGCATGCGTGAAGTTCCAGGCCATTTCCTCTAGTTTTTTTTTTTTTTTTTTTTTTAGGAAAGGAAAAAAAAAAATTCTAATAGTTTGATCACCCACTGTACTATTAGAATTTCAATATATTTTTAAAGTGAAAAGTTCATATAGAAAAAGAGAGAGAAAAATCCTCACAAGATTAAAATTGACTCCAGACTGGGATATAAATTTTACAAAAGTTCCGCGGAAATTTAAAAGTAAGTTGGTTGGTTGGTTGGTTTGTTGGGTTTAACGTCGCACTAGTACTGTACCATGGGTAATTGTCGGCTGTCTGGGACGCACCCTTAACAGAAACTTAAAGACAGTGAATGCAAAATATACTAAAACGGAAAAAAAAATAAAAGAAGAAGAAGAAGAAGAAGAATTTGACGATACACTTTTAATATTTATATATAATTACACAATAAAGTGAAAAATTCATATAGGAAGATAGGGGAAAAAACATCAAAGCAACTAAAATTTCACTTTGAAATTGCGAATGTGATATATGTACATATTCTATAAAACTTCCATGGAAACTTAAAGATAGTGAATGTAAAAACCTACTAATAAATAAATTAATAAATTAATAAAAGACAAATTCGCCGATATATTTTTAGTATTTCAATAAATTTTTAAAGTGAACAGTTCTTATAGAAAAAGGAAAAGACATCATCATATACGTAAATTAAAATTTTGTTAAAAAATTGAGACTGGGATATAAATTTCATAAAAGTTTTGTGTAAACTTAAAGATAGTAAATTAAATGTACTTGAACAACAACAACAACAACAACAATAACAGCAAAAGGTATATTGGTATATTTTATCAATACAGTTTTAGTATTTCAGTATATTTTTGCATTATAGAGTGAAAAGTTTAAATATTTAGAGAGAAAAAAAAATTAACAGAAATTAAAATATGACTCGGACATTGAGAGTGTGATACAAATTTTATAAAAGCTCATGCAAACTAAACAATAGTGAATTTCAAAAATATAATAAAGTGAAAAAATATATTTATAGTTTGTCGATATGCTTTTAGTATTTCAATATATTTTTAAATTGAAAATTTCACATAGAAAAAAAAGGTAAAAATGCATCACAAAAATTAAAATTAGATTCGAAAATTATTGAAAATTGAAGAATAAAGAAGAGCAAAATAGTATGATATGTTAAAGGAAATTAATGTTACAGCTTTCTATTTTGTTGAAATCGAATTTAAAAGATGACTAAAGAATACCTAAAATCAAACTGTAGTAAATAAAATGTATATTTATTAAGAATTTTTGACAGATTGAAAATATAGCGACTTCTATTTTTTCAAGAAATCAGTTGCCAAAAGGCATCTCTAGATTTAGCAAAAAGTTCAGCCTTATATTCATGCAATGAAAAAGGTTGCTGGCAATGCTATTATATCTGAATCCAATCCGCATTTGCATAATTTATAATAATCCGCTATTTGGATTAAAATGAAAATGTATCTATTTTAATCCAAATAGCTCCGCATCGTGGCCCGCATTAATCACGTATTTTGTTCGAGCAGATTCATGCATCTAGGAATTGGAGAAATCCTTAAACAGTGTTCCAAGTTATATGATTATCCTGATTATCCATATCTAGTCCAATTCTGGAAGTGAAATTTTTAAACTTGAAGTATATGCATATATATATATATATATATATATATATAGTTGCAAATTTCTAGTTTTTTTTTTTTTTTTTTTTTAAGAATATCAATCACTATTTTATAATAGTAATTTTCAATGCAAGTAACCGTAGATAATTAAAGAAATCTGTTTTACTAAAAGTTTCTATTAAATATTAATGATGATAGATCTTCGAGGAAAACGGAAGAGCTCGCAACTATATGCATTTAAAAGAGTACTAATATGTAGTTTATAGCATAGAAATATTGTAAACAAATGATACTTGCATACTAGTCAGTATTCCTATGTTTTAAAACACGTAGAATATTGCAATTTTCATCCATCCAATGGGTGTAAGGTATTTTGTATTTCCAATAGATGCTTTCCTTTATAAGAGGGGCCCACCAGCGGCCGAGCGGTTCTGCGCTCAAAGCTGGTAGATGGGAGGTGCCGGGTTCGATCCCAGGTCGCGCTCATCGACCTAGCCGTTCGGAGTTTTCCGTGGTTTCCTCCGAAACTTGCGTAAATACGGGCTAGGACCCCTTAGAAAGACCCCCACGGAGGGCATTCCCCCTCTAGGCCTAGGACACATCAGGAGTCAATCGGCCTTAAAAATCCTACAAACAACCAACCTTTATAAGAGGTAGTTTACTTCTTTTTTCTTTTCATTTATGTCATTCGAAATTGGAAAGTTTTAATACAATTCTCCTGTTTTTAGAGTTTCACAAAATGTAACATATTCCCTTTATTCTAACAAGGAGAGGTCACGGCATGGAAAGTTCTGATCGGGACGAAATTGCGCAGAATTGTAGTATACTATGAAGGTAATAGCATTTTAAAACAGCACTAGCCACACAATTTCGAGAAAAAAGCCTTTCAAGTTTCAGTAATCTTTAAGTACAAGCTATTTCATAAAAGTACATTTTTTTTTTTTTTTTTTTTTTTTTTTTAATATAAACCTTTTATTTTATTTTTACCTTCTTCTGTAATTCAATTCAAAATTTGGAAAATTTAATAAATAATAGTTATTTAGTTTTCTTGAATTAAATATATATATGTGCGTGTGTGTGTGTGTAGGTTTAGAATTTTTCTATTTGTAATATTTATAATTTTCTATAAATTAAAAAAATAAATTTTATATATAGCTTTGTTTTAACTATAAAATAAAGTAAAAATAAAGGGAACGGTTTCTTTTAAATATTTATCAAAACAGTTTATTTTTACTTTATTTTATAACTAAAGCAAAGCTATTCTGTTTAATATAAAAAAAAAAAAAAATCTCATTATTAAGAATATACTTGCTTTACAGTCAAATTATCTTAACAATTATGATTGGCTTAATATTAGAAAGTTTTTATTTGCTATAAAAAAAAGAAAGCATTTGTCCATTTACTTAAATGTCTTCCAAAACCAATGTTATAATCAACATTTTTCTGATATTTTCTATTTACTATTATACAGACTAAAACACTTCGATTTAAATATTTCTAAAAAACCTCACAAAATCCAATCTAATTCACAGCTTATTCTAAATTATTCTAATCAAATATTTAATAGCATTAATATTTCATCCATTCTTAATGACTTCCTCTTTTCCGCCCCCCTCTTTTTTTGCATTCTAAAGTGGCGGTGACACATATACGCGAGACGTATTAATCCTGGACGACAGGACCCATGCCCCAGCCCGCCCGATTCCCGCTCTTCGATGTCATTTTCTAGTCAATTTTGTCCTCTTATTACTTCCGGTGTGAGCCTGTTTTTTTTTTTTTTTTTCTTTTTTTTCTTTTTAACACACTTGACATTGTGAGTTTTTTTGCTTTTCTTCCCATGCTATTTCTATGGGTTTTTTGGCCTTTTCCCCCCTCTTTTTCTACATTCTAAAGTGGCGGTGGTTTAAAAAACTCACAATGTCAAGTGTGTTAAAAAAAAAAAAAAAAAAAAAAAAAAAAAAAAAACGACTCGCACCGGAAGTAATAAGAGGACAAAATTGACTAGAAAAAGACATCGAAGAGCGGGAATCGGGCGGGCTGGGGCATGGGTCCTGTCGTCCAGGATTAATACGACTCGCCTAGTATGTGTCTACCTAGTATGTGTCTACCTAGTACGTACCACCGCCACTTTAGAATGTAGAAAAAGAGGGGGAAAAAAGCTAAAAACCCCATAGAAACAGCATGGGAAGAAAAACAAAAAAACTCACAATGTCAAGTGTGTTAAAAAAAAAAAAAAAAAAAAAAAAAAACGACTCGCACCGGAAATAATAAGAGGACAAAATTGACTAGAAAAAGACATCGAAGAGCGGGAATCGGGCGGGCTGGGGCATGGGTCCTGTCGTCCAGAATTAATAGGACTCGCCTAGTATGTGTCTCGGCGGTGGTGGGGGTGGTTGGGCGGGAACCACCGCTACTTTAGAATGTAGAAAAAGAGGGGAAAAGAAGCTAAAAACCCCATAGAAATAGCATGGGAAGAAAACCGAAAAAACTCACAATGTCAAGTGTGTTAAAGAAAAAAAAAAAAAAAGGCTCGCACCGGAGGTAATAAGAGGACAAAATTGACTAGAAAAAGACATTGAACAGCGATAACGGCAGGGGGGGGGGTCTGGGGCGTTAAATATATCGTCGAGGATTAATACGACTCGCCTACTATCTTGCATGTTTCCAATTAAAGACATACATATTTCTCGCATTTTTAAATATCCTATTACACTTGGACGCCTGCCTTTTAACTATAATTCAGTCTCTAAGTCTAATTTATCTTCTGTTGTGACTTGTGGTTGTGCTGATCCCTCTTATGTAAAATATGTTAACAGAGACAATGGACATATAATCACTGGTAATCTTAATATTATTAATGACTCTAAATTAAAGAAATTTATGGATTACGGTACTAAGTATCGACTCCCTTCAAAAACTTAAATTTCACAGATTCTACAACAGTTATCATATGATATTGATTTGTTTATTTATAAACTCTCCATCTCTTATAATAAACCTATTGAATATTTCAATCAATGGAAATTTTTAGTGATTTCAAAATTTAAAGCTCAATTAATTCAACATCGATCAAATCTCCCACATTATAATAAATCAAATCTCATTAACTCTATTAAAGAATTGCAACAAAACTTTGTTATTTCTTATGTAGATAAATATCCTAATAATTATGCTGTAATCTGTAAACACTATTATCTTTCTTTACTCAGTTCATCCATATCTTCGATTCCTAACTTTCATACTACCAATAATGATATTAAAATTAATAACCGTAAAATTCACTGCTTTTATAAATTGCTAAAACTTCCATTTAATAATTTTAAATATCCTTATATTGTACTTATTCCTAAATTTCACAACAATCCTATTAAATTTAGAACAGTCACTGTTGGTTGTAATACTTACAATAATAACGCTAACAAAATTCTCCTTGATATTCTCAAACAAATCTATGACTTAATAAGTAAATCAAAAAATTTCTATTTCCTTAAAAATAGCTATCAACTTAAAGATAAAGTCTTATCGTTGAACAATGTCACTGATATCATGACCTATGATTTTGCTGACCTGTTTAATAATATTAATTTAACAGATCTTCATCATATCATCTTTAACCTTTTTGAAAAATTTAAAAGTCAAATTTCTTTACCAAAATGCTTTTCTGCAACATCATTTAAAACACTTTTAAATTTCATTATACAATTACATTCTACACAATAATAAAATTTATATTCAAAAGGTCGGTATTCCACAAAGAGGATGCAGCTCAAGTTTGTTAGCTGACTTATACCTTTACCATTATGAACAGGGATTATGTATTGAAAATGTCTATTTTTACCGATACATTGATGACATTATAATATTTTATGTCAATAATTTTTCCCCTAATTTATTCAAATTTGAATATCATTCTCACCTTACCTTAACTCATAATCGCCTCAACAACAACTGTATTAGTTTCTTAGATTTAAAACTTAAACTTGAAGGTAGTAAAATTTATACTGATCTGTATGACAAAAGACAAGATTTTTGTTTCAAAGTAAATTTATTTACACATTTTAATTCTTGTCTTCATATCTCTGTTTACAGAAATATCATTCTCAATCACTTCTTTCGCATACATAATCTTTGTTCATTTAGGTTTAAAAACAAAAATATCTCTCACATAAATAATGCTGCTACAAAAATAGGTTATCCCAAAAAAATTATTTATTCAATTGTTTATCATTAAAGGTCTCTGTATAACACACACACACACACACACAAACCCTATTTAAGTTTTTTAAAAATATGGTGGATGGGTGGGCAGATGTTTGATTAAGGAGGATGGGTGATGTTGTTTGGCTGGTTGGTTAGGAGGGTCTGCTGTTGAATTAAAAAAAAAGGGGGGGGGTTATTGCTATTGCAAGTTGCATTCTTCTTATTTTTTCTGGTTGATACTATGAAATAGGAACTCTTTTTTCGTTAAATTTAATTGTGTGCATTTGGCTATTAGTGGCTTCCGATGTTTAGTTTGAAAAATCTATCCAATATAATAATAATTAAAAAAAATCATCACATTTAAAATAATAACTTTAATTATTGAAGACTGCCTTGTATTGCTTATCCTTACATGTGTGATTTTTGGGATTATTGCTTTTGATTGAGTCTTTTTACAACTTAACATTTAATTCTTCTTAATACTTTGACTTTAAGTTTAATTAATTTAGGTTTAATAAAATTAAGATCAACTATTAGTTTAATTATTTTAAGTTTAACATTAACAAGATCCACTAATCATAATTCTACTTATTTTTAATTGGTGCCACATTTTCTCTTAATCATGCAGTTAAAACTTCTTAAAAATACTCCTTACAGCATTGGTTTGTTTGCTCCCGATAATTTAACTGACTTATTGTTTATCTAGCTAAACGCTAGATGGCGCTTGCTCACTGCTGACTTAATGTCTTCTTTTTTTAATCCTTTCTTTGAAAGTTTTAATGTTTCTTGATTTACGTACAATTTAAATAAACAATTAACTAGATTAAACTTTAATTAACTTTAAAATACTTTCACTAACTCAATAAATAATTACTCTGTGTATTTTATCGTTAATGAAAATGCTCAGTCGTTATTCTTTATCGACTAATCGATGTTTGCAAAGCTTTTATTTTTAATTTCATTTTTTGTTGGCATCATCCTATTCTCCAGTTTGTGTTAAAAGTTTTACATGTGGCTACTATGCTTTTTTCTAGTTTTCTCTCTGGATTCCATGAAGATTTAATTTGATATGTTATTTAATTTCTCATTCAATATGGTTTTGCTGCTTCGATCGACAATATAAATTGCTATGATTAGCTATATTGTTTTACGAAATCGATGCAGCTTTCACAGCTTTATGAAGTACATGCCCCCTGATGAGTATTTACTTCTAATTTTAAGCATTTTTATCCAAATATTTCTGTGGTCATTTAATTGTTTTCTCTGTCATTAAGTTTAATGGTCCTTTTTTTTTATTATTATCATTCATGTCGGCGTAAGTAATTTAGATTGTTTTTGTCTCTTATTGGTTCTTAATCTGTATCACAACAATTTTGTGTCAGTCTTTCCTATAAGTTAAAATCAGTTCTATTATTTTGTGTTGGTATTGTTTTGTATCTATTAATTGCTAAATTTTAAGATTAAATTTTATTGCGATATCTATTATATATAGAGAGAGATAGATATAGATATAGATATAGAAAATTATAAATATTTCAAATAAAAATATATAACTATATAACTTACCTATTTTTTTAAATCACAAAAATTCAATAATTATTGTTTAATAGCAAAATAAATAAATAAATAAAATAATGAAATAAAAATAAATAAAATAAATATACAAACAAAACCCAGAATAACAAAAATAAAAAATACAGCAGAAACAGACAAATAATAATAATAATAATAATTAAAAAATAAAGCAAAGTGTAAAATAGTTAGCATGTGTTCTTAATATGTATAAATTACGTAACCGATTTTAGCATGTTAGTATTAGAGAGCAGCTGAAATTTTATTTCCTGCACAGAAGGATAAAAACAAGTCGTTGTCGAAGAAATACGTATGTTGATTAACATTTAAAATCTACATTTAAAGATGTCGTATAGTTGAAATATATTTGTTTGCCAGTAATGATTTAATAGCATCGGAATCCTGTACTATAATTTTTTCAAGAAGTTGTATTGATTATAAAAGTTATTATTAATTGGTCTGGATAGTAATTATGCAAATAAAATCCTTATTTCTCTGTAATATTTTTTATTTTCTGTAATTTAAAAAACAAAATTTAGTATTCTTTTAAATATACCTAAAATGAAATAAAATGTTTAGATAAATAATTAAAGAGATGCTTCTTTATTTTTACTTTATTTTGCAATGAAAACAATGCTAAAACTTATTTTTTAAGTTATAGAAATTTATTGTATTTTTAAGTTATAGGTACATGTTTTTAATGAAAAATGGTGATAGTATTTATCATGGTTTATTTTTAAAAAAAAAGAAAGAACTGAAATGCATTCTTACAAATAATTGCTGATTAATGACACTTATAATTAATATAATTATTATTTTATTATTATCGTTGTTGTTAATGAACATTTTGTAAAACTTATTGCATCACATTGCACAGTACACTGTTCAAAATACAATCCTATATTTCAACAGAAAAATGGTTCCAAGTATCTGCAAACACTATTTTGGTGCAATATTTCACCATTTAAGTAGTGCTATTTCAGTTGTAAGCATCATTGAAATGATGAAATTTTGACACCAGAATTTTGGTTGCAGCTAAAATTGCCTATTTAGCACCATTCTTTTGGTGAAATGTTGAACTATTACTTTTAACAATATACCATTTTTCCACTATTAGAAAAAGTAATCAAATATTTATTAGAAGCACAAATAACTGAAAAAGCGAAATCAAACTGAGAATAATGTTCTCTTTATTTAGCGGTTCTAACCTTTGCCATTTCTTTTCATTTGTAACAAAAGAAAAGGAAACAAGTGATAGGTTTTTAAGGAAGTTAAAATGTTCACTTTCTTTGAAAAGGTAAAAGTAATAAGTAGCGCAACCTTCAATACAAGTTAAATATTTAATGACATCACCTTGTAAAATGAAACAATGTATATTATTTAAGATGCAGAAAGCGTGCACTGCCTTCCGAATGCATTTGCTAAATGTGTCAAAGTTTTTAAACTACATAATAAATGAAATAAGATTAGTTAAAAAGCCAAGTAAAGTATTTTTTCCTCTAATCTAACCAATTCGGTACCAAAAACTTGGTGATCAGACCAGCAGATTATTGCGGTGATTACCCGAATAAAAATGTCAGATATTAAAATATCGACAATTCGAACAGCGCTTTCAATTTTTCTATGTATGTGATGCACTTTCATTATCTATTCTTAACGTATTTTAGAAACCTAAATTCTAATTTAAATTAATTTTGAATTATGACAAAATAAATAAACAATATTCCTAAGGATTATCAAAAGGTATTGAAAATACAAACAAATTCATACATAAGTAATATTAACTGAAAAATTAGTATGTTATCTTTTTTAATTTTTTTTTTATTTATTTATTTCAGAAGTTCTCTAATTTAATATTCAGAATGAACTATCTCTTGATGTGGAATACTAGTAACTTTTCACGACTGGAGTAAAGAAAGTTGTATTATCTATTTCTGAATGTTTTTATTAGAATTATGTGATATTTTTTACTTCTGTTAGATTTTTATATACACACAATTTTATCAAACTTACACTTTTCTTATTAATTCAAACTATTTTATTGAATTTTTAGTTTTTATATGCAGGGTGTTTCAAAAGTCTCGATATACCAAAATGTCTGGAGGAAAGAAATCTCCCTGAAAACATTGATTTCAAAAGTTTCATGCATTGAAATAATCTATCCTATGAGGTATCATAGGTGGACCCCCAGGGGTCCTACGTGACCAAACGCAATCTTTTCAAACGGAAAGTATACCTTTTCTTCCGGGGCCCCGATTCTCCTGTTATAATAAAAAGTCTAGAAATCCCAAAATATATCAATAAAAAAGAAATTTTGCTGAGCACAATGATTACAAAAGTGTCGTGCATTCAATTGATCAATCAGATGAGGTATCATAGGTGGGATTCCAGGGCCCCCAGGGTGAAGGCTGGGGAAAAAACTCTATTTTTCCAAATGGAAACCACACTTTTTCTTTACGATAAACCATAACTTTTCTGGAAGCCATACTTTTTTTTTAGTACGATACTGTGAAGAAAAAGCATATTTTCTGTTTGTAAAAATGGAGTTTGTGTCGTATGGGGGTCTTTGGACCCCTATTTCTTTCACGGGCCCCCTGGGGTTCCATATGTCCCACCTATGATACCTCATCTGATAGATCATTTGAATGCATGACACTTTTGTAAGCACTGTGCTTAGCAAAATTTATTTTTTATTAAGGTATTTCGGGCTTTTGTTAATTGCATTTTAACTAAACGTTTTGTCCTACGTAACACTGATATATCACCCCTTTTTATGTAAACATAAACATCTAGAAACATTTGGCTAAAAATGCAATACACAAAAGCCACGCCATATATATATATATATATATATATAACAATAAGATAATGTGATAACAATAAGAATGAGAACGGAAAATAAATAGATGAATAATTTGCCACAACAACCCACAAAAGCCAATTTGGTTACTAGTTAACTTAATTAAATCATTTAAATAATTTGACCAGTATTTTTTTATTTATATTTGAAAAAAGAAGAAAAATACACGCTTTAAAATAATTCCAACGAGAATACAAAGCATACAGGAACATAAAAAGAAGGAGTTTTTTAATGATTGATTCAAATGTTTTTTATTTGAACTGACAATAGCAAAATTAACCGAAAACAAATGGTAGAAAAGTGGAATTTATGAAACAGGCCACACATAATTGAATAATAAATGAAATAAAATTAAATAAATTGCTCAGAATGTTGAGGTAATTCAGAAATCACCACCCCTACATTGAACTAAAAATGCAAGGTTTCATTTTTTGGCAAGAGATGTTACTCAAAATACACAAAAGACGACCCAACCTTGCAAAAAAATATTACTTTCAATGAAAAAAAAAAGGAAAGAAAGAAAGAAAATAAGATTATAACCTTCAATTAGAATAAATAATACTTCATCAGAAATAAATCCATAAAGCACATATTGAAAACCACACTCATCGTAAGTAGTATGATATATTTATGCAAACATAAAGTTCAGTTGAAGCTATCAATATGACCTAGAAACTTTCATTATTGACAAAATTTACATTAAAAAACTATTAATAATCTAAATTACAATTGCAGAACTAAGTAATATTGAGCAAAGATTATTTATTAGCATAATGAATATTTATTAAATTTTATTGACCACTTATTAAAAAAAAAATCTAAATCTAAATCAAAATCATAGATTTTATATTCGTAGAGAGACAACTCTTATTACTTGAATTTACTGCAATGCTACAATCTACTTGCAAAATCAAAAATAAAAAGCACAAGAAAATTCGCCAAATTAAGATAAAAGCAATTTGCTAATTATCATCACAACAATTATAAATAATTCATTTTATTCTTAACTTTATCTTAAACTTTGATAGAAACATTTAAGTTAAATATTGGGAAAGAAAAAAAAAGCAGTAAAAGAAAAAAAATATATTATGCTTTGATAAAAAACAAAAAAACCTTACTTAATAATCCTAACTTAAGTCTATCTAGTCTATTTAATGCATAATGAAAGTAAGTTTTTATTACTACATTAGCTATTAATAATTTTAAAAATAATTTTTTATGTATGTGCAACTATAATTTGTATTTCTAAGAATCATAATAACAAAATTGAGTATTTTTCATATAATTAATTTTAATTTATTAATTTAGCAAATTTATTTTAAATTTGTTTTAATTTATGTCGTATTGAAAAGAAAAATTTTTGCATCTAGATATTAATTAAAATGTTAATTTATGTAAATGCAACAAAGCTTCCAGTTTTTTAAAAATAATTTAGCATCCCACCCAACCAGCAAGTCAAACAACACCACCTTATCTCCTCAATCAAACATCTGCTCAGCCATCTTTCACCTTTTTATTGTCTTTTATTATTTTATTCTTCTTCATAATACACATACCAATATAATTGGTACCAGTGTTGTCAGTGTTGTTCATATATTAATGAACAAATAAAGTGTTTTGGGAATCCCATGTTAATAGTATCCTTAAAAAGCTTATTAATATTTTTGTTTTTATATTTTGATGAGCATAAATTACTTATTCGAAGCAAGTGATTACATATATCTATATAAATAAAGAGAAGTCTCTGTGTGTATCTGTGTGTCTGCGCTCTGGTGCTCACATTACTGATCGCAGAGCTACAAAATTTGGTATAGGGGTAGTTGGGACCTTGCAGGTGTGCACCTCATCCAGATTTTTTTTCGAATTTCGAATTTATTATTATTATTTTTATTATTATTTTTTTTTTCTTTTCGCTTTTAAATATTGGTTTCTATGTTACATTTTTTTTAAATTTATTAGTTCATTTCAACCGTCTGCATATCTTAGCAACGGCTATTACGCTGTTTATTTATTTACTTATTTATTTATTTAATTCATTCATTTGAGGGCGAAATCTTTTTTTTTTTTTTCTTTCTTTTTTTAATTTATTGTATGAAGATTAGTTTCTGAGTTGCTGATAGCATGAACAAATTTTGTATTCCCCTTGGGATTCACGTTAACGAGGTTCGACTATATAAATATATATATAATCACTTAATTAATTCAGTTAATAAAAAAGCACATACTAAAAGTACGCGGCTGTAAAACTGTGCATCTATATTTCTTTGTGGAAAAAAAACTAATACTAATATGAAAAGCTTAAGTACAAATTCCTTTATTTTTTTCTTCATTTGTTTATAAAAGAAACTAAAAAATCAATGCAAAAATGGGGCACATTAAAGCTATGCAACTATATAATTGTATGCCTTTATTTTTTGCCCAAATTAAACTAATATAATGATGATAAAATGGATTTAATAATCCTTTCTTACCTATTTCTGATCTCCATATATGTTTGAATCCAAATTGAATGAGAGGGACTGCTTCCTGCATTCTAATAAAAAGGATTGAGCCTCAGCCATTGGGTTTGTCTAACTTTTAACACAACCACAAAATAAAAATAAAATGAAATAAAATGTTTCTTTTAGTGTTTGACGTCACGATAACTCCAAGATATTTTTAAAAGTATAATTAACAAAGGTTGAAAGCAAATTGAACTCGTTTTTCCTTATAACATGTCGTGTTCTATTTATTACTATAGAAGCTGAAGTTATATTTAAGGAAAAGAAAATGTATATACTTACATAAAAGGGATTCCCGCTACAAACATAAACTTTTATGCGATTTTTTTTTTTTTTTTTTTTTTTCCATTTACGTAATGATTGCTTTTTGGTTGGACAGAGTTTGTCAACATTACTGACACTTTCCGTTTACTGATGTCAAGAACACGCGTTAAATCATTTTCTTTTGAATGAGTTTTAAAGTAAAAGAATAAAAATAAATAAAACACAATGAATAAAAAATCTTATTAATGATTTTTCCATTTCTTTTTTTTTTTTTTTTTTTCCAAATAGTTTCTAAATTATTTTTTATAAATCGAAAATTTCTAATTAAAAGTTAAATTGAAAATTTATCACAGTGATATCATGAAGAATAATCATTTAATATAATTATTCTTTTGAATTTCCCAATAAATATGCCCAGCTTTTCTTCAGAAAATGTAAAAAGTATTAAATTTAAAACGAAAACGTTTTCAATTTTTCCTAGGTATAACTTTACGACAAAAGAGAAAATATAAAATATTAATTATTAATATTACATAAAATACAAAACCAAAGCATTTCAAAATATGTCTTTTTTTTAACCCTTTGAGGTATAAGGTAATTATGCTAATTTAATATCGACAGCCACCAGAAGTTATAATCAAAGTTAGGAGAAAAGAAATAAACGACTTTTTCTGCTCAGTAAAAAAAAAAAAAAGTGATTTTATATACTGGGGATGAAAGCGTTCTGCTTTTTCTGATGCCAGTATTTTTATACAGAATTTTTTATCATATTTTCACAGTTATTTCTGTGATTTCATAGATTAAAAACTTTTACAGAAAAATACTGGTGGCAAAAAACCGGAATTCTTTCATCCTCGATATACTCAATCGTTTCAAGTTAAAGCGTTGAAATATAATAAAATATACACTTTTTACGATTTTAATCAAGTTATTCCTAATAGTATTTTTGAAATATTAATAAATATTCTGTTAAAATAAATAAATAAATAAATAAATAAATAAATAAAGGCTTTCAATCCGATCGAAATTTGTTTTAAAATTCATAAAAAAAAGAAGGTTATACGGAATAGAAAATTAATGAAAATGTAAGATTAGAAATTAAAACATCGAATGCCTAATTTTGAAAAAGCAATTACATTAATGGAAATTAGTGAAAACCCTCAAATGAGCATCCTTTATTGTCTATAATACAACAGTGTATGTATGTATACATATGTGTGCAATATGTCTATATGCATACATATTGCACATACGAAATTCGTAGCCTTGTGTTTTGCTCTGGAATATATTTATCAAGAACTCCCATTCTCGTATATCAATGTTACCAACAGACTGAAAATTTCCTGTCAGCTCGCGGAAAATTTCGATCGATTAGCTGCCACGCTGATGTGTAGGCAGCGGAAGTTGGCAGGCAATATGGTATACAAAAAAGGTCATCACGGGTCATCTTACATATTAAACAAAAATAGTATCGCTACATTAATAAAACAAATCAACAATGTTTTCGACGGACATATTGAGACCATGTTTAGAGATAATACAAAAAGTAAATGTGAAAATAAAGGAAGTCGCCTTTTTCTTTTCTTTTTTTTTTCAACCGAGAGTACTTAGCATATGCTATCTACAAATAAGTATTTAGATACTTTTGAATTTAGACGTTTTGTCAAATATCTAGAAAAATTCTTTAAAAATTATCTTGAAACTTTAGGAATATAAAGAACATGTTATACCTTATATATTTCAACAAAAGTTTTATCCTGAAGAAGAAAAGAGGACCAGTAAAGAATTTAACAAAAGTCAAAATATTTAGGATCGCCCGGTAAAAAGTAACACTTTAATGCGTTTCGGCTGTAGAATGTGATTATGAGGCTTTTTCTACTTATGTGTATAAATTTTTATGAGCCTTCTTCTTCTACCTATGTGTATAAATTTTTATGAGGCTGCCGCATATATTGATGCAGATATAATGGTTTCTTTAAAAAATTGCCAAACAAATCGCCCCTTTTTTATTCATAATACGATATTAGACCAAATTCCAACCCAGTTTTAGGAAACTTGGCATACTGCAATCAGAATTATGTGTATAAATTTTTATGAGGCTGCCGCATATATTGATGTAGATATAATGGTTTCTTTAAAAAATTGCCAAATAAATCGCCACTTTTTTATTCATAATACGTAGGATATTAGACCAAACTCCAACCCAGTTTTAGGAAACTTGGCATACTGCAATCAGAATGCAAAAATGTTAAATATCTTACGAAATATGAAAATTTTTACTAAATAATATTTTAACTACGCATGCACAAGCTTTTAAAAAATTTCATTTGCATAATTTAATAACCAAAAGTATGGAGCTACTTACATGAAAACCCCAAATAAATATCTTGTAAATTCAAAAAGTTATGAGTTATAGAATGAACAGAAATTCAGTTCTCAAAAAAAAAAAAAAAAAAAAACTGGAAGACGGTAGTATTTTTATCAGTATTTATTTACAATCAGCGAACGTTACCATTGGACATTGTTTAAATCAAAATAAGAATGTGAGTAAAACCCCTTATAGTTTATTTATTTATTTATTTACCCGGACCGGGGTTCGACTCCCGTTCCGGGCATTATTTTCACTCAGTTGGAAAAATAAATTTTCAAGATATATGATTCCCTTATAGTTTAGCTTTTATTTTGAAAGGAACTGAAATTATGTTCATTCTATCTCTCACAACTTTTTGAATTTACACGATATTTGTTTGAGGCTTTTGTATAAGTTGCTCCATACTTTTGGCTAGTAAATTATGCAAATAATTTTTTTTAAAAGCTTGCGCATGCGTAGTTAAAAATTATTTAGTAAAAATACTCATATTTTGTTTGCATTCTGATTGCAGTATGCCGTGTCTAATGCACTATGCCAAGTTTCCTAAAAATGGCTTTACTCTGGGTATAATATTCTACGTGTTATACTTTAAAAAAGTTGCAATTTTTTAAAGAAACCGTTATATCTCCATAAATGTATGCGGTAGCCTCATTAAAATTTTTACAGATAGTTAAAAAAATCCTCATAATAAGATACTACAGCCAAAACGCATTTCAAGCAGTACGTTTTACAGGGTGATCCAAAATATTTTTATTTTTTTTTATTTTTTAACTGGTCCTCTTTTCCTCTTTAAGGCAACATTTTTGTTGAAATATATTAGGTATAACATGTTCTTTATACTCCCTAAGTTTCAAGATAATTCCTGAAGCCTTTTTCTTGATATTTGACAAAACGTATAAATTTGAAAGTGTACAAATAACTTATTGGTAGATAGTGTATTAAAAAAAAACTTTCACCAGAGAGAGAGAGGGAGAAAAAAAAAAAAAATATATATATATATAAGAAATTAAACCTTTTTATGTCATTTTATTAAAGTTTTATGTGCCTCATTGTTAATCATAATTACAGAAAATTTGTTTTTAGAATCAGAAGAAATTCGGATACAGATTAATCAGAAACTTGGGAGAACAAAACGTTTCAGAGGTTTATGGAAAAATCGCTGAAATGGTTAATAATATTTAATAATAGTTAATTGATAGTTAATAATAGTTAGCTAATTCTCTTTGCTAAACATACATTTTGAAAAGATGTTTCTATTAATATTGAAAGACTGTTAATTTCTATAAACTTCCAACGAGGAACGTTCCAACAGTAAGTTTTGACATGCTTCTTCACAAGAAAGCTTTATTTCGAATAGAAACATAAAATGGCATTATAAACTATAAACTTTTGCCTCTTTTGCCCAATAGTCGCCAATGCATAAATACATTTCTCGTACCTTAAAACCAATTTCTGGAAACCATCATGATAAAAATCGAAGCCAAGCGATTATGGAAGTGTTTCGTGGCCAGGTACACTATAAAAAATAACGGTACTTTTTACTGCAGAATGTGCTGATAGTATGAGTGCCCGCACATTTTACTGTTAGAAAAAAGTAATTTACAGCAGAAACAACTGTAAAAAAGACTCTCTTTACAGATGTTTCCGCTGTAAATTGCCTTATTTAACAGCAGGTTGTGCTAGCAATATGGGTGCCAGCACATTCTGCTGTAAAAACTACCGTTATCTTTTACAGTGTACAACTCTTTATTGCTTCGGAAGTGACCCTAGTCCGTTTCAATGACATGAAATTACCACAGCACACTCCAAACCAAAAACTTAGAAATGTCGCAATTCACAAGAAAGGTTATGCTGATAGTATACTGAAATGCGAAGGGTATCTTTTTGTTTGATATTTTTTCACTTGAGGAACCATTAATGAAATACGTAATTGCCATAGTTTAAACAAACTGAAGTCCACTATTCAACTCAAAAGACGGGGTTCTTCAATCGTTTTATTTATTTATTTATTTAATTTTATTTTTTAATGATCACACTCATAGACCAGACTATTTTTTTTTAAACCCCAATCAGCAAGGGGCACTAAAGCACACATTCTTCACAAAATTGAATCAATCAACATACAGCCCTGATCATGCTCCTTCAGATTTACATCTTTTTTTTTTTTTTCCTGAATTTAAGTCAGAACTATCGAAATGTCACTTCCGAAGCAATGAAAAGGTACAGCAGGTTCTTAAGAACATCCTTAAATCCTTGGGCACCGAATTTTACCAGGTTGATTTTTTGAAATTGATTTCGTGGTACGAAAAATGTATCAATGCCGATGGTGACAGTGTAAAAAAAAAAAAAAAAAAAGACAAAAAAAGACAAAAGTTTGTATTTTATTATGACATTGTATTATTTGACCACGTTTCTTGCGACAATGACAGCCTCTACGCATGTGTTGATTCAACATGCCCAGTGTTAAGATAGAGTTCATAACCCCTGTAGTTGAGAGAAAATAAATGATGCAAAATTTATGTAATTATCGATAATAGGGGTTCTTTTGAATATTTTTGAATTATGAAATGATGTAAAGCAATTCTCTGGCAGTGAAAAATTGATCTAATATATTTTGTTAAATGAAACATATGTATATAAGGAAGGATTCATGACTAATTCAATTAAGCATGCTCTCTCCCTCTCTCGATTTCCCCGTCTCTGGTCACCAAATCCCATGTAAATCTATGGAGAAATTTGTGTATATAATTACTTATTGTCTAATTAGTATTTTTAAATTTCATTTTCACATTCAGAAAGTTCAGAACCGTTAAATTAGTACTTGTTTTTCAAAAACTGATTTTTTTTTTTTAATATTTCATTTTACAACTAAAAAAAAAAAAAAAAAGATAAAAATGCATTTAGTTAATTTTAATATTTTTTAAATTCAAAATTCAAGTTTTAAAATTAAAAAAATAAATTTTTGTAAAACGAATACTAATTTAACGGTTGTGTATTTTCAAAATGTATTCAAAACGGAATGTAGGAATAACAATTGGGTAATGTGTAATTCTATATACAATTTTACCCTATACATAGCATAACATGGGCTTTGGCTGCCCTTGATGATACGTGATGTACTCCCTTAATATTCTAATTAATGTAATCTTTCTGTTTTAGAGTCTAATACCCAGGCCTGGGTCCCAAATGTAGACAATTGGCCTTAACCCGAAAACCAACACCAAAAAGTCTAATACAAAAAAAAAAAAAAAAAAGTAAAGTAAAGAAGAAAGAAAAAGAAAAGAAAATACAAAATTCTAAAAAAATATATATATAAGAGGGAATTGGAGTGATTATAACCTCGGCTTATAACTCAGCTGGTAAACTGAATTTACACCGAATAATCATGATATCTGTTTGTTTGAACCTTTCTTTTTTATATTTAACTTTAGAAAAACCAAAACAAATATGATTCAGTGATAGTTTTAAAAATTTTAATAATTGCTTACAATTCCTTTTCTGACCCCTATCAAAATTTTAAGTTTGTGGTACTTGTGAAATAAACACCAAAATATTTGGTAAGTAAACTAAATTTTGTCTGTAGATTTTTAATATATCTTCAGGTTTGTTCTATTTCTTAAGTTTGGTTTGTCCCCAGTGGTTAAATTTACCTCAGGAATTTCGTATGCCGGGCCAGGATGTTTGCACTTATTCCAAGCACCGCAGTGTTATTACCTATGTTTTTTGCTTCGGTTTTACAGTTGTGTCTTTTAATTTTCGATAAAATCTATTTATTTATTTATTTTTCAGGGTTTGTTGAAGTTAAAAAAAATATTTTTTACTTACGGGGCACATTGTTAAATTATATAAATCTCATATTTATCAAAAGCTAATTAGTTGCACTTTATTCCTTTTTTTTTTTTTTTAAGTGTAAGTAAAGTAACAAGTGAGTAAAATATGAGGTCAAAGTCGAATTATATCAAAACGCTGTTACACCTACTCCACTTCACCCTATATATATATATAGATAGATAGATTTCGCAAGGAATTCCTTATACAAGTTACTTAAACAATTTTAAAAAGAATTACTTACAGAATGAAGATGCAGAAACCTTAATAATTCTCGTGTCCAAGCGTGAAAAGAAATCATTTTGAGAAAATTATTGCATCTAAAATACGTTGTTTTCACAAGAACCCATAAAGTAAAATTGAACACAAAAATATCAAATGAACAATAGAATCTAATTAAACAATTGAATTTCATAAACAGCAAAATTCAATGTTATACTCAAAGACAGACAACACAAAAATGTCAAATGAACAATAGAATTTAATTAAACAATTGAATTTAATAAACAATAAAATTCAATGTTATACTCAAAGACAGACAATATAAAGGTGTCGTTTGAATACTGTAATAATGATTGATCATCTAAGAAACCAAAAAAGATAAAATCTTGATCATCTCTTCCGGGAAAATTTAAAACCATGAGTACAATGAAATGGGATGAAAATGGAATGATTTTGCTCTTAGATCGTCAGCGTCCAAAAAAAAAAATACATATATGTGAAAAACCTATTCAAACATTTTACAGGAAGAAAAATGAAATAACATGAAGAAGTGGAAGATTTAATTAAAAAAGTTTAACAAAATGCAAGAATGAAAGCATGCATTAAGATAGTATTTCTTCAGGGGCGGTGATTGAGAAATGTAAGCAAATAATAGGTGAATTTCTGTATACCTGAAAAAATAAAGCTTAAAAAAAGTTACAGATAACACCGCCCAATTCTCCTAAACCAGATTTAAACCAATGAAACATGAAAGCAAGATAAATTTAATACAGTGATTAAATGGTAAGTAAAATTAGAAAAACACTTACTAGCTTAGATGAATATATATATATAATCATTTTTGATAGTAGAAGCAAAGAATGAGAACGAAGAATAGTTAGTCAAACAATTCACCAAAGAGACATACACGCGCCAAACAAAGCAGCAAGATTTCCCAAATTGATTCAATTATCAAGTTCAACAATAGCACTGACGCCAATCCACTGTACAACAATACCTGTTGAAAATTGAAATAGGACCGTGTAATTAGACTCTGATGAAAAGAAGATTGACTCTAGGACAATATTTCAAGGTGAATAAAGAGAACCCTGTAATGAACAATAATGACCCATTAAGTGCAGTAGAAGCCAAGCAACAGACACAAGATCACCAAAACCACAAAGACCAAGAGTTGTGCCACGATTAATATTCTCACTTGTTATATCTGCATTTGCAGACACGGTGACTTTGCCAACGGATATCATGTAGGAAATGCCGACACAGTTATCAGCCAAAATGGCTTAGTGGTAGAACATCCGCACGGTAAGCAGAGTGCCTGGGTTCGATTCTCTGCTCTGGTATTTTTCACATAGTTGGTGTAAATATTAACCTTACACTCCAATTTGTCTAAAACTAATACCTACTACTCCAGGAGTCAGCTCCCTGCCAACTGGTCCCGAGGCAATAATTCAAACAGACATGAATTATTGGACTCGTTTTGAAAAAAATAAATTTCAATCCTGTATATTAAGAATTTGGAAAACTAAAGTAGCAGGGGAAGGATAAACTAAGAACTGTATCAAATATATTAAATATATATCATTCATGGCGGAATTTTCTAATTTAATTTCTGTTAATGTACTAACCAAAGAATTTTACGTTTATATTTTTCAGTCTGCAACTGCAAATGTTTAATCGGTTGGAATGGATTAATTATGCACTATAATTGTGCAGTTGGTTATTGGCAATATTCTACCACTAAGAGTGATCTGAAAACTTGACATCACTATTTTTGTTCTCTACGAAATGAGATGGCTTTCTCATTTTAGTAGCCGGATGACTTATACGCGAAGTTGTGTACTTTATGGTGTAACACAAATAAACAAGAACCATAAATCACCACGCCTTTCGTTCTTTTGCAGACTTGACAAAAACTATAACACTCCAAAGCCCTGACCGTATTTACTGCTGCTTGACTAGTTACCAAGCAACGAGCTAATCATCTGAGGGATGTAATTTTCCTGGAAAAAAATAGAACATTCGTCCAAACTTCAGTAATTTTGATAGTGATGTACGAAGTCTTTTTTTTTTTGAGTCAAGGCTCTTTTGATGTTCTTGATATAATCATGGAGATGTTAGTGTATTCAATGCTGCCGATTATCTTCACCTGAGACCTATCTATACCTGGAAATAATATGCTCCTCGTTGGGGGTCTTTCTAACGTATCCTAGCCTAAATTTACGTGAGTTTAAGAGAAAAATAGGGAAATTTATATCGACCATGGCATAGAACGCGACCTGGGTTTAAAGCGGGTACTTCGCTTCTACCATCTTTCATAGCATAACTTCAGAACTGTTACACAAGAAGTGCCGGAATCGAAACCAGACCATACTCGTCGTCTTAACCTTTCAGAATTTCTCGTGGTTTTCTACAGAAGTTGCTATAATATCGGTTAAGATCGCTTAGAAAGACCTCTCTGTAGCACAGGTCTCGTGTGCAAATATTTGGCCAGCATCCTTTTCTGGTTCACTACACATTGAGTAAACAAAGTACAAAAACACTAGATTTTTATGGAAAATTTAAAAAAATTCATTTTTGTTTGGAATTATTTCTAAGAAAAATATTTTATAATTCATTTGACAGAAGTTATCACAGTAAGAAATACAAAATTCAAAACAAAAATGTTAATGGTAACAAAAATAGTTTTTATACTATTTTTAATTCTTTACAAAAAGAACTGTACACGTACAGTGACATAATATATGAAATAAAAGCAATATTTAAAAAAAAAAAAAAAAAAAAAAAAAAAAAAAAAAAAAAAATGGTTCCATAGACCTTTATGACTTCGAATAGTCTGTTTGGCAGTAAAAACATTACAGAAATTGAATTCCTGTTTGAGAAAACTTCTCCCATTAACTATTTAATGCTTTTCAGATTTCAAAGAGGAATTCGATGTGATTTCCGTCAGTAAATATTCCTCAAGAAATGTTGATAAGATGTTTTGCACTATATTTTAATCAGGTCTTTCATTTAGCCATAGTAAAACCCGTACATTTTTTGCTTCAGATCGATTTTTAACTCCTTTGTTCACGTGAATGAATTCTCTGTCATGTTCAAACATTCACTCTTCTCTACCTTCTTCGGAACCATTAACAGGGATGGAACACGGGCGCAGAATTCATACCGGAATCCGTTTAAGAAATTTCTTTACCTATAATATCGTTGATTTAAGAGGTAGAAAATTTTCTTACATTCAGAGTGGTATGAATTCTGCGCCCGTGTTCCATCCCTGCATTAAGAAGAACCTCAAAATTTAGCACTTGAAAATACTCTGTACGTTTCTGTCTACCACTCAGTAAAACCAGACTAGCTCTTTCATCATGTTCAAGCAAACTAAACCAACAAACTTCCTGTGTACATTTTTCAGATTAAATAAAATTCTTCAACATTCTTCAGCGAATACCATTAATATTTTAATCGTCTGAACTATCTCAGTTGAGTTTTTTTTTTGTGTGTGTGTGTGTGTGTGTAAAAATATTTCAGAAATCCATTCTGTGGTACACGCCACATAAGAGCGAAGCAAACAGGAGGCGGAGGGCAGGAGGCAGACTCTTTCTTCATCCCCCATTCCCCAAAATTAAATACTCATGTAGGCTTATCGAAAGATTTACTGACAGGGTTTTTTTCCCAGTCGACTTTTAGTTCTCAAAAAAAAAAAAAAAAAAAAAAAATTGAAATTTTGCAAACAGATGGGACTTTGCTGTCTAAATTAGATGCAAATAACTTTAGCTACAAAAGCGATGCTGTCATTAGAACAAATCATTCACTGTCAGTGGCAATATCCCTTGACAAGAAGGAACGTGCATTAGTGGTAAAGCTGTTTTATAAGAATGATAGTAGCACTATATACTTATCATTTAAGATTTAAGGAAAAAGACCCATATGTGTAAATGGACGATATGCAACTGAACCTGGCGTTGTGGAGGAAATTGCTATTTCAATAACTACAGCATGAGCATAGGTAAGTTCCCAAAACGCTAATGTAAGTGTTCCTGCTGTAGCACACTTGTTGGACTTCCTGTGGTTATGCTTTACGCATAATTTTGTACAAAATTCTAAAATTGCACCTTACACGATGCAGACTATGGAGCAATTGAAACTGGAAAATCATTTTACACCTCTTGATTCTACCTTCTGTTTTCTGGTGAAAATGCAAGTGGATGAGAACTAATTATCGAATACCTTATAAGCAGATGACGACCGTAAAAGTGGAGGTGAACATAGGTAACTGCCGCATATGGAGTTCCACCTATATTCATGCTGTGAAACAACAACCTTTACATACACACATTAACCCATATTGGACCGCCGTCCTATTTATAGGACAGTTGAATTAAATGTCAATAATGTAAAAGAAACATTTAAAATCTGCAAAAAAACTTGACATAAATTTTTAGAAATAGACTAAATTAATTAAATTACTGTGAAAAATGGAATTTGAAAAAAATATTAATTTGGAAAATTTACTTTAAAATCGCCCCTGAAAAATGTCATAATTTTAACCGTTCAAAAATAATAAAATTATTATTATTTTTTTTTTTTCCAGAATCGACCATATGCAATTTTTAGTAGTTCATCAGTGCTGTTCAAAACTGTAAAAGGATCCATAAGAAAAATAAATATTACAGGCATTTGATGCTGTTTTTGTAACTGGCCTATAAATAGGACAACGGTCCGATACACTGGTCAATCAAATGTCAATCATGCAATAAAAAACCTGTTACAATTTGCAACATGTGCAATGTTGGACTACGTAGAGATTGTTTTTTGGACTTTCATTCGTAAAAATCTTTACCATTTGCAAAATGTGCACTTTTGCGGACAGTGTAGAGACTGTTTTTCGGACTAACAAACAAAATAAACTTTTTTTGTAAGGTAAGTCAACATTGTTGTGTATCGGACCGTTGTCCTATTTATAGGACAGTCTATATTTTAAAAAAATGTTAAAATTTTTAAAATTTTTCTTTTTTATATGTGTAAGTATCTTATACTGACCATGTTTTAAAAAAATACATTTTTCCTATGATTCGTTTAATGAGTGGTCCAATATGGGTTAAAAAATGCAACTTTGCTGCCTGAAAGTCTCTGTAATTACAGAAAAATACGTTTTGTCAATGTAATTTTTCCGTAATTTTCGACTTTTTTCTCAAATTACAGAGAATTTCTGGCAGCAAAGTTGCATTTTTTTAACAGTGTGTGTTACGACATGGCGGGAAATCATGGTGAGTTTCATTCTGGGTCTTTATTTCTTTAAGAAGGTAAAATCGAATGGATTTGTTAGGTACTCAGTCACAATTAGATGCTCTGACATACTAATATAATAATAGAAAATGCTCAACGATACTGAATAAAAATTTGAAAGAAATACTGCATTGCATTTTCAAATTGAAAATCTTTCAGTATCAGAAAATTTTGCTCAGAAAATTACTATTAATATTTTCTACTAAAATCTCAAATATACTAGTGTTTTAATCTCGGTTTCATGAATTTTTGATGAAATTAATGATAGTTTCATTTTAATCAAGTTTCTATTAATTATATGTTTCTATATAATATTTGCTAAAGCAGGGTTGCCAACATTTTAACTTATTCCGGAGTATTTTTAGCCCCGCCTTTATTCCATACCACTTTTTTTTTTTTTTTTTTTTTTTTTTTAAGAGTAAAATTTTCTTATTGTATCGTAATTATATATTGGAGAAAAAAACTCTAGAAATAAAGTGGTGCGAAATAGAGGCGGGACTAAAAATTCTCCGGAATAAATTAAAGTGTTGGCAACCCTACTATAGTAGTAATGTTATGTAAGGGTATTGTTTAAGCTGTCAAGTTTTACACTTTTGAACTACCGCAAAATTTTAATAATTTTTTTTAAATATATTTCTATAACAGTTTTTATTGATTAAATAAAACAAAAATTTCTATTAAAATTTTGAACTTAAAAGTTGGCAATTGTGCTTAATATTACAATAGATTTTGTAAAAAAAAATGTATTGATACTGTGCAAAAAATAAGACTTAAAAATTTAAACATTTTTATTTGAAACATAGCGATGGTAATCAAAGAATGATTTAAAATTTATGTATATGTAATTATTTTTTGTATCCAACATTTTTTCCACTTAAATCGCCAGTAGTTTTATAACACATAGCTTCTTCTAAATGAATTATTAACTTCAATTTAATGATACTTGATACACTATCTACCAACAAGTATTTGGACACTTTCGAATTTAGACGTATTGTTAAATACCTAGAAAAATTCTTGAGGAATCATCTTGAAGCTTTAAGTGTATAAAGAACATGTCATGCCTAATATATTTCAACAAAAATGTTGCCTTGAAGAGGAAAAGAGGACCAGTAAAAAATTAAATTAAAGTCAAAATATTTTGGTTCACCTGTAGAAAATACTGCTTGAAATGCGTTTTGGCTGTTATTGTAAGGATTTTTCTAACTATCTGTAAAAAAACAAAAAAAAAAAAAATTATGAGGCTACCGCATAAATTTATAGAGATATAACGGTTTCTTTAAAAAATTGCAAAAAAAAAAAAAAAAAAAAATTGCCACTTTTTAAATTACAACACGTAGGGTACTATACCCAGTGTAAATCCATTTTTATTAACATTGGCATAGTACATTAGGCACAGCATACTGCAATCAGAATACAAAAATTTTAAATATCTTATGAAATATGAGCATTTTTACTAAATACCTTTTAACTACGGATGCGCAAGCTTCTAAAAAATTTCATTTGGATAATTTAATAGACAAAAGTATTGTGCTACTTATATGAAAGCTCCAAATAAATATCGTATAAATTCAAAAAGTTATGAGATATAGAATGAACAGAATTTCAGTTCCTCTCAAAATAAAAGCAAAACTATAAGGGGTTTTACTCGCATTTTTATTTTGATTCACTCAAGGCCCAATGGTAATACAGTGTTATGACTGTTTAAAAATAATAATTGTAATTATGACTGTTTAAAAATAGTGATAAAATTCCCTATTATCTTTTTTTTTTTTTCGAGAGAGAGAGGAGGGCTGAAATTCTGTTCATTCTATAACTCATAACTTTTTGAATTTATACGATATTTGTAATTATACGCATTTCAAGCATTAATTTTTGCAGGGTGACCCAAAAGATTTTTATTTTTCTAATTTTTACTGGTCCCCTTCAGGTCAACACTTTCACTGGAATATATGAGGTATAACATGTTCTTTATACTTCGAAAGTTTCAGGATAATTCCTCAAAAAATTTTTCTAGCTATTTGACAAAACGTCTAAAATTGAAAGTGTCCAAACACTTATTGGTAGATAGTGTATGTCTTAAATGTATTTTGAAATACTTGTTTTAAAATAAACAAAACTTATGCACGGTAAAGAAGTCATTTACTGTACCTAATTCTACCGCCCCAAATGGCTGGAGAAATGATACACTGATTTCAAATAAATATAAAACTCAGTAACATTAGTAAAATATATTTTCTAATATTTCAATGTCTGTAGAATACTATTTTTAAACAGTCATGAGTATTAAGTTTTGGAGTTTCTTTAAAAAAAAAAAAAAAAAAAAAGAAAGAAAAAAAAATTGTTAATTTTATATAGATGTTAATTCCATAGTTATTTTTCAAACCAATGACAAATTTTCAGGCATCAACTACATAATACATAATAAGTATCATCTCCATACTGAAAAATCTGACTTAAAAAAAAAAAAAAAAAAAAAAAAACATACACAATATATATGTTTGAGTACTTTTTATTATGGCAAAATTTGTGATGTACACAGGTGTATATATAAAAAATACTAAGTACAAAACCATTGCATATACAAACACAGTTTATAAAAACGAGAAACATTCTTTGGAAATAAGAATTAGAAAACATACAAACATCCTCAATGACGAACAGAAAACAAAAATCAGTGTAAAAAAGGCACTTCTTAATTTGGTGTACGATTTTTGCTTAAAATTATTTCAAAGTAATATTTTTCAAATAATTATTATTTTTACTTTATATCAAATAATAATAATAATAATAAATTTCTTGATAATTATTGCTTGACATGGCTATTTTTTGTATATAGTAACAGTAGCAATAGAGGAAACAGGAATTACGATGTAGAATATTTTACAACCATTTCTAAGAAATATTTCCATATACTTTTGACCAGTTACACTTTTAAAAATTAAGTACATGTTCTTATGGCTGAAGAAAAAGAACAATTATGGGCATCCTGCACCCATATAACTAAACCAATATTTTTCATTACATTTGTTTCACAAAGAAAATCAAATCAGTTTTCCAAACAAGATGCAATTAAATAAAAATGTCAATACTCTTACTGCAATTTACTTATTGCTCTGAAAAAAGTGATTTTGACTTTCTTTTCTACAAAACGCCAGTATTTACATAAGTACATGAAAATTAAAATATCACACACAGATAACATTGATATGTATGCATGTAATTTCTAAAGTTACTGATTGCAAATATTTAACTCATAAGTTTTAGGTAACTAACGGCTTAAAGTTTTTATAGTATTCACTGACTGATATAAGTAATTACAAAAATATTTTACGATGGGAAATGTTTTTCGTATTGGTTATACACTTTTCTTCTTTATCTCGATTAAACACTATGTTATATCTTCCGTCATTCATTTTGTCCAAACAATCAGTAACTATTTTTATTTATTTATTTTTTCTTTTAACCACTGTACGCTTGACGTCTAATAATATAATTAAGGTATTATAATGTGTTTCCCGATTTAATAATTTATCCATCTCTTAGCCAATATAATGAATTCTCTGAATGAGCTAATATAAGTGCATTACGTTATTACTTATCTTTGTACATACATATACAAAAAGATATAGCTGAATTATTTTTTAATCTACTCTTGTTTATCGTAATAATTATGTTATCAAATAACCTTTTTTTCAAAGCTGGTTAATCATAGTCTGAATTTTCGTTTTTCGACTACTCTTGAGTCTTTTATTTATCAGAACAGCGATATATGTACAGGTGGTCAGATGGGATTCTCAATTTTTATTTAATCTACGGCAACCTGCATTGAAATATTGAGTGATATTCACTTGGACGGCGTGTCTCTTGATGCATATAAACACTGAAACAAATGTTTTGTTAAAAAAGCCAAATTTATTTTGTTGACTGATTTTCAGATTTATTTTTTTACCTTGATAGTAATTTTGTATAGTTAACCAAGCCAACTTGCTTCGATTGGCTAAAGCCCCTACCAGTGGGCGAGCGGTTCTGCGCTCAAAATTGGTATATGGGAAGTTCCGGGTTCTATCCTATGTCTCCCTCATCAACCTAGCCGTTCGGAGTTTTCCGTGGTTTTCTCCGAAATTAACGTAAATAAGGTCTAGGACCCCTTAGAAAGACTCCTACGGAGGGCATTCCACCTATAGGCCTAGGACCCTAGTGTAGTCAATCGGCCTTGAACCCTCAATCAACCAACCATCGATTGGCTTAAAAAATATGGTTGAAAGAAGCGTAATCGGCACTGAATAGTTCGATAAGCTTCGTCATAGATCTCTCTGTAAACAGCTAATGAGGCAGTGATACATTGAATTAATAAACTGCGTTTAAATCAGCAGAATTGTTCTGTTGATTTAAACAAATATTGATCAAACCAACAGAATTGTTTGGTTGAAACAACAAAATAATTTGAGGTCTGGTAACAAATTTTTTATTGAACCTGTATCGTCAAAAATTCGGTTGATTTATAAAAATTTTCATTATTTCAGCAAAACATTTATTTTTCTGTGAGCAAGATTACATACCCAATATTTTAATGTTATATATTTATTTTCAGCTTTAATTTGGAAATGTAGGAGTGTGAATTTGAAACCATTTTTGGCCAATCAAGACGTAAACTGGCAGGTTTTTTATGTTGTGCATTTCCTGTAATTATCATGTGTTTATCCTTTTCTCATTCTGCCGAACACTTACAAGTGAATTTGGAGTCAAGAACAGAACTTCATGCTATGGATGTTATTACTATAACGTAAAATAGACCATCTCCTGAAACGTTCCTTTTAAAAAAGAAAAGTACTTTAGATGCAGTTTTATTCTTCGTGCTTCATGTACTCCCCACATAGTATATGGGGATATGTATGTGTAATATGATATATAATACATATACATATCATACGTATGTATGCCTGATATGCATACAAAATAATAATAATAATAATAAGGGATCCACATGATCAGGTTCACAAGTTAAAGAATCTGTTCAAGAAATCAACAATAACAAGATATTACCTTGACGACAATGGCGTGGTTGTCAAGTTTATTTTTACTCAAAATGCTCTCGACTGATGAAATTTTACTGCCTATATGATGCTATTCTTTTAAAACAGATTTTCCTAGCTAAAAATTATTGCGTTGTTTTCTTTCTAATTTAAAACCTTCTAAAATTAGTACTTAAATTGGTAGGCAGCTGAAATAGAAAATAATATCATTTTAAGTTAATGCTTTAGAAATAAAACAAGAAATTTCACGATTAAGTAATTACGCGATTCAGTAATTACGCACCAGTGATATACTTAATATAAAGTTTTGATTTAAATTAAAATATATGTAACTTTTATCAAGCCCTCGTGCATTTTTATATTCACTATCGATGAAGTAACATGTATGTATAGTTTGTAATATATGCAAAGTTCCTCTATTTGTTCATTATTCCTGTTCATCTCTTTTTTCTTTAGGTTCTTCCGAAATATCAGCACCGACGGTTTCTTCTTTATTTATTCCAGCTGTTTCCTCAATTCTCTTGTCTGGGGAATGCCTCGATTTCTCCTCTTCCTCTCTTAATGTTATAGTCATGGTAAAACAAAAATCTTTTGCTTCTTCACGAAGAGTCATGAAGAACACAACGAAAGATACCAGCAGTGACCATTCACAAACAGAACTGACTAAATAGGACATATTGTACTAAAAATAAAAAATAAAAATGAGTATTAAACATCATTAAGATTAATATTAAAAAAAAAAAAAAGAAAAAGAAATTTTCGAAACAAAAATATTTATATATCGCAAAATAAATAAAATAAAATAAAATAAAATTATCAGCATTTACTACGAATAATATCATTATTAAATTTTCCACAATTGCCAGCATTACATCTAAAATAAATGATTAAATAGTAATTTGCCTAAAAAGCAAACATGTATGAATGTATTATTATGCATAGATTTTATGCAAAATAAATTTTTTTTTATTATTATTATCCAGAAAAAATGTATTAAAAGGCAATACAAAATAAAATATGTAGCATTTTATGTACGATTTTTTCCCCTTAAATAAGCACTATTAATGTATTTTATATCATGAACTAGACCTTAATTGATTAGTTAAACATCCACTGTGATCAAAAGTGATTAAATATCTAAAAAAAAAAAAAAAAAAAAAAAAAAAGTTATGTAGTATCACATTTGCTTAAAAATAAAATTTACTAAAATAGAAGAATTGACGTTGTTCTTTTTTTCTTCTTTACCGACTGTATTCCTATTTTAACAGCAAAGAGAAACTAAAACCAAAATTAGCAATTTTACAATACATTAGCCAATTTACTAAATATAGTAAAATCTTAAGTTGCACCAATAGTTCGCTTTTTTAATTCCCTTTAAACATGATGATATTCAATACTAAGGGCAAAAATAGTAAAGTTTAAAATAAATTCATATAATAGTGGGAGAAAAAAAGAGGATAATTAGTTTTTTTTTTTTTTTTTTTTTTTTTTTTAATAAAGCACATCTGTTGGGTTCATGTTATATATATTACAAGGATATTTTTAAATTAATGAAATAAAACTAGAAGAAAATGGATTTATTCGATAAAGTCATATTTCATATGCACTTTTTAGAAGCGCCATATAGTGTTAGAGAAAATAGATAAATTTCTAAAAGTTGTTTACACAGAATTGCTTATGGTTTTCTAAATCTCTGATATTTTTTTGCTCTCTTAAGTGAAACTGTCAGAAAACTTCTGCTTAAATTTTTTATTGGAAACATTATTTTATAAAACTCTATTCCTCCTTGTTTGTGTGTGGGAGGGATTCTTCAATCAATTCAGCGATAAAAGCGAAGTTATTATTATAGTCCATTTCCTCATCAGAGGCACTTCAAGGCCACGGAATTCACAGAGGGAGATCACGTGAATGAGATCACGTGCTCAATTCCATCCAGTGAGATATCGTTGTTTCTTCAGTAACCTAGCAACGGACGGGGAAAGTGAAATGACAGTTCATCTGAGCGTGGCCTTGAGGCGACTGCGTAAAGGAAATAGAGTATAGGCGCGAATCTAGTCTTATTTTAGATTTTGCTTGTAGTTTTAACATATTGTAAATTTCTGAAGTTGTGATGTATACATATATGTGTGTGTGTGTGTATTTCTAGAATGAATGTCTATAATTATTAAATTATATGTATAAAAATATGTAGCTATAAATTTGTACAGTTACGTAAATAAAAATATTAATTATGTTTCTCGAATAAATGAATTATGCTTACCTTATTGAATTATATACATATAAATTTGTAACGGTAAATTTGTATGGTTATGAGAATAAAAATAAGAATAATGTTTCTAGGATAAATGAGTTATGCCTACAATGATTTATTGAATAATACATGTAAAAATATGTAGCTGTAAATTTGTACTGTTATACAAACAAAAATATTAATTATGTTTCTCGAATAAATGAATTAGGCTTACAATGACCTGTTGAATAATATACATATAAGTTTATAAGGCTATAATATTAAACAATTACAAGATAAAAAGAACTTTCTATATACCACGTTTTTAAATTTTCTGTTGAATCATATAAACTTGACAATTCTATGTATTAATAAATACTTTTGTAAAATATTTTTGATGAATTATCCCATCAACTTAAAAGAAAATGATCAAATGCGTAATAAAGAGAGCAATTATAAGAAATGTTCAAACATTTACTGATTGAATAAAAATGTTAAAAGAATGCATTGTCATCATGTTCTGAGCTATTCTAAAAGTTTCAAACGTCTAGCTAGTCGGGAAGTTAATTAAACATCGATTGCAAGATTTGAACTGGACAAACAAACAAGAAAGCGAGTTAATAAAAACGCGGTAAAATAAGAAGTATGTTTCTAGAACAAATGAATTATGCCTACAATAATTTATTGAATAACATATATAAAAACATGTAACGGTAAATTTGTACTGTTATACAAATAAAAATATTAATTTTGTTTCTCGAATAAATGAATTATGATTACAATGACCTATTGAAAAATATACATATAAATTTGTAAATGTAAATTTGTAAGGTTATGAGATTAAAAATAAGAAATATGTTTCTAGAACAAATGAATTATGCCTACAATGATTTGTAAAAATATGCAAACTGTAAATTTGTACTGTTACACAAATAAAAAGAGAACTATGTTCTGAGAATAAATGAATTAGGTCCGTAATGATTTTATTACAACCATTGGTTATCATATTTCCTAAACTTATAACAAAGCATTACGAAAGAAATGCATTTTACAAGAAAATTAAATTGCACGCAAACCACTTATGTTGCTAACATTGCACTAAAACTGAATTATTAATACAAATATGAGCGACGATAGTGAATATAAATTCTTTCTAATGCATTGTATAAACTTGTTATAATGGCAGTTCTTTTTCAAGGATAAAAGTGTATTTATTTTTGGCAAGGTAAATATTCTCTATTTCATCTGATGAAGGAAGTTGCTAACAAATTGCACCAAAAACTATTTTTTCGAGATTTTTTCTTTAAAAACTAGTATGCTGTGGCCACCACAAGACTTTCTTCTATATTTTCCTATACAAATTCACGCAGTAACAATATTTAAAAAAAAAAAAAAAAAAAAAAAAAAAAAATACGATTTTTTTCAAAGTTTTCTTTCGTTAAAAAAAATCGATAACTTTGTTTTAAATTATCACATATTTATAGTTCAACCATTCGTTTTAAAGATATTGACGAGACCTTTCGAAAGATACCCATCTTGAAAATTTACCCCCCCCCCTCCCGGGGGGTACTTTCCCCTGGGGGGGGGAAGCGATGACCGAGATTTTTTTCCTAATTAACTACTACTATTATCAATAATTCATATTAATTTCACAATCACAGGTTAAGAATTACTCCCATTATGTACATTTATACGAAATTTTGTCCCATACTGCCATGTTAAAAATTTAGAAAAAATACGATCACAGCACCACCTGTTGAGTGATTGATCCCCAAATCTAATCAGCCCCAGTTTATGTCAGGGGCCAACTAAATACCAAGTCTGGTTAAATTTCGTAAAAAAAAAAAAAAAAAAAAAAAAAAAAATACGATTTTTTTTCTAAGTTACTTTTTGTTAAAAGTAAAAAAAAATCGATAACTTCGTTTTAAATTATCACAGATTTATAGTTCAACCATTCGTTTTAAAGGTATTGACGAGACCTTTCGAAAGATACCCATCTTGAAAATTTACTCCCCTCGAGGGGGGACTTCCCCCCCAGGGGGGTTCACGAGGCTCCTACGCATACAAAATTTTTTCCCCAGTTGACTACCTCTATTATAAATAATTCTTGTAAATTTCATAATGATTACTAAAAAATAATTCTCTTTATGCACATTTATACAAAATTTTGTCCTATATCACCATGTTAAAAATTTAGAAAAAGCGGGATGGCAACGCAACCTGTAAGAGAATTTTTACCAAAAGTTGATAGGCACTAATTTATGTCAAGGTGCAACTACATACCAATTTGTATGAAATTCTGTGCACTAGGTCCTGAGATACAGTTGCCACAAAATTTTGTCACACACACACACACAGACTGACAGACAGACAGACAGACAGACAGACAGACAGACATTTTCTAAAAAGGGTCAAATCGTGTTCTACAGCTCTCAAAACGTGTAAATCCATCAAAAACCCGAGGTCGAAAATTTTTACGAATCCAATACTTTCTCTATATTACATATAGAAGAAAGTAAAAATAAAAACAAAGGTCTAGTGTATTTATTACTCCCATATTAGTATTCATTTTCACTTTCTATTTAATATGCAGACTTTTTCTTTTAATTTCCCAGAACGTTTTAAATATAATTATCTTAAATGAAACTGGGACTGTAAAAATGATAATTGTTCAAATCAGCGGTTGCCAACATTTTCGGATTTCACGGACCACTAAATTTACAATTTAAAATCCCGAAGACCACTACTATGCTTAAGAATCGTGAATATATTTCTAGAATAAAGATAAGAGAACAATCCTTTTGTAAATATGAAATAAACCTATTTAGTATAAAATATTATAAATGTTTATTCTATTATTAAAAACACGAAAATACATATGTAATTGTATAAGAATGTGATACTTAAAGCTGTGGCAGCTCGTGAACCGAAAATAGGTGCAGAGCTCAAAAATAATATTTAAGTATTTTTAATCATAATTTTTATTAAGCATGGTCTTAACTAAAATTAACTAGAAATACTTAATTTAAATGTAAATTTATATTCTATGAATGAATACGGCGTAAAATACAGTGTGCTTCTTCACCAATTTTCGGTGCACGAGCCGCCACTGGCTTAAAGTTTGTTTAATTCTAATAAAACAATTACGGGGGCGGGGTTAGAACACCTTTTTATTGCTTCCATGTTATATTAATAAACTCTGACGAAAAGTTTAACCACAGTGATAAATTTCTATTTCCATAGATTAAACTGTATTTACTAATTCTACAGTTACATGCACATTGTTAGATTTTTAAAAACTAATGGAAAATTATATATATATATTTTTAATATACATTTGAAATCGTTAAAGAAATCAAATAACTGATTAATTCGATAAATTTAGAACAATTCTACATTGTAAAAAATTGAAACCTCGCTACCAAACTTTAGTCGTAAATATTACGGTGAGTCCATAATTTTTATAGTTTATCTGCTGTATTCGCCGCAATTTACCGTTTATTCATCTTAAATTATACGGCTCAGTGTAAAATTTATAGCTAAAGTTTGGCAGCACGGTTTCAATTTTTTACAGTGTAGCTAAGTATCAAATGCAAATGAGAAATTAAAAATGATTACTATGCCTGTTACTTACAATTCGAATTTTTGTTATTACAAGCTCAAAAAAATATTCTTTTTATCTTCCCCCTCACCAAGAAATTTCTAAGGTCTAATGCTGTAATTATGAGTGAAGAAAGTCATATAGTTAAAATTAACATCAGTGTAATTTCTAATAAAACATTAAAATATGCAAATAATGTTCTGATTTTTCTGCGGACCACTGGTTATGATTCCTGGTTCAAAGGACCAAAATTATACAAACACTTACGTGGACGTTACTTCCATCAGCAAAACAGTCCTGCATTTTGCCATCTTCACTGAATTCATCCATAAAAGCATCCCGTACAGTATATCCTTCTGGTTACAATGTTAAGGTATTTTAAATTTACTAGCATAATGCATAGCTGCCAACATTACTAATTTTTAAATCAGATTTATCACCTGTATTTTTAAAAGGGAATTTTTCGTGTATACTTTTGATTAATAAACAAAATTGAATAAACTGAATACATTTATAAAAGCTTTCCTGTATGAAGTCTCCGTTGAAAATAACGGAGACTTAGCACCTATGATAATGATATAAAAAAAAAAAAAAATTAAATAGCGAAATAAATTTAGTAAGAAGTAAATGTCTTGAGAAATTTTTTTTTCAAAACTTCCATGTTTAACATTTTTCTCTCGTATATTAATTTTTTCCCTGTATTTCTTAACCCGTTAGTAGTCGCTAGAGGCAGCGCCACCTATTACAGATTGCGCACTTTTTATTTAACTGTCACCAATAATTTTAAGAAGGGATGTGATCGACGTTTCTTCGATTTTATTCGCGTTTTATGTATATCAAAAGCCACTTATAAAAATGTTTGGTGGCTATTGAATAAAAAAAATCTGACAAAACTGAAGGTTGGGCGGCAAATCGACCAACTAACGACTACTAACGGGTTAATAGACTTTTTGAAATACCTCTAATTTAAAGCATCGTAAATAAAATATAAATTTCGTTTATGTAAAATAAATAAATGAATAACATCAAATAAATAAGTAATAAATAAATAAATAAAATATATTAAAGCGAGAAACGTTAGCAGTATTCTCATTAAAAAAAAAAAAGTTCATAAATTTCTCAAGAGAAAAAAATAAAAGTAAATGATTAAATTTTTACCAAATATTAAAAATTTTTCCCGGTGTCTTTTACATGAAAAAATATTTTTAAAACGTTAAAATCAGAAAACACCTTTCATACATAAATGAATAATATTTTTATTCAGACTAAAATTAATGTTAAATTCTTTTTTGGTTATATAAAATTAAACGTTACTTTCTTTGCTTTTAGCTAATTATCCTTTTAGCTCTTTTCATCTGTTAGCTAATTCTTCTTCTTCTTCTTTTTTAATTCATTAAATAAAATATTTCCTGTAAAATTTCACTTTAGGCATCGTTTAATGAAATTTTAACCTATATAATATACTAATTAAATATATTAAGTTTAATTTACCGTTATAGCTACATACTGATAAGCATAAACGAACGAAAATTATTAGGTCTACCGGAAAGTTCTGTCCTTTGGAATTAATAAAATGATACCGGATATTTATCCTAGATAATATTTAAGATATTCTTCTGAAATTTTTAAGATGATAACTGGTAAAGTACCATATAAATATTGTTAAACAAAAATTTTCGGTGTCACTTTATTAATTCAAAAGAACAAAACTTTCCGGTAAACCTAATACTTTATTGTCAATCAAATTATTTTCATTTAAATGGGTTTAAAATCTTTATTTACAAAAAAAAAAAAAAAAAAAAAAATGTATATATCTATATATATCCTTATTTTACATTTTATGATGTACACTGAGGAATTGAAAAAAAAAGAAAAGAAAAGATGAAGAAGAAGCCACACTGCAGAAAAATTAACCTTTATTTTATTTTTTATTAGTAATAACTTCGAAACTAATCATTTAAACAAGTAAAACAGTCATGCTTACGTAATACCAAAGAGATAAAATGATACATATGTATATTTTCAATTTAGCAGTTTTCTTTATTACTCTCTATCAAGTCAGTATAAATCTATTTAAAACTTGCTTTTAAACATAATATAATAAATGTGTACTTTATATTCCTTTATGGCTTGTTATATGAAATAAACACGTTATATTTTTATATGTGAAAGAAAGCTTTTTATTTATTAGATCTAAACCAGTACTGAATAACAAAAAATTATTTAATACTGGCTGTTCACCTTTATATGCAATACTGCATTAATTTGTAACATCATGGTATACCTACAATTTTTTAATACAGAAATAAATTAATTTTTAATCAGAAATTTCAGTATGCCAAACGTCATAAAAAATCCGTAGTTCTTGCAATGTTGTATGCTACAAATTTCAAAAATTTTTCTTCTTTATATACTAAACATTATTGATCGGATTGAGATCAAAACAATTTATTTACAGGTCATGGTAAAAAAGAAATTTTAAGGTATTCTGTGTAGGATTTAACCTTTAGTGATTACTTACATATTAGGTGTTCGCTCATCATGAGGATAAATATGCAGTTTTTATAATTTGAATCAAATAAACTTACCTAAATGCCGTGTGTCAAAGTGCATTATCATCTTGAAATATTGGCTGTGGAAAAGTCTGAGATACGTTCAAAAAAGTCGGATAGGTACCTACTTTTACAATGGCCAAGTATTTTACTTCGAGTTAATTGATCCCATGCGCGTTAAAATTTGCCCGACTCCTTGAATATTTCGATTAAAAATTTCTGGTAGTAAAAAAGCGTACAAAAGCGTGTGGTTTTAAATTTGCCATTTTTTTTAAATACATTTCAAAATTACAACTTTCCTAAATAAGGTTTTTTATATTAAAAACTTGGCTCAATCCTAAGTTTTAGGTGGAGGGTGACGTAATATAACCTGTTCAAAAATTTGCTTTTTAATTCTTTAGTACACAAAATTTTGTTTTACTCACAAACATAAAATTATTTAATTTCTAAGTGAAGAATTTCATTAAAACTGAAAACAAGATACAGTCGGCAACAAAATTATCGAAGCACACATCCACATTTTTCATATTATTCTTTTAATTTGATCGTATTTTTTATCACCAACTTACTTTTTTATAAACAGCATAAAGACTAAGATCATAACTCGACAAATATTTACTTAACAAAATAGTATTAGGTGCACATTTAGCACTTCAATAATTTTGTTACTGACTGTATTGTTTAATATATTATATAATTTTTAAATTGAAGTATTTCAACTGAAATGACAATTGGTAGAAAAAATAAACTAGCATTTACACAGGAAAAGCTTGAATGTGTGGTATATTTCCATACTACTGTGCTCTAAAGAGTAAAGGAGTACAATTTAATACTTTCATTTACCAAATTTAATAGATTTGAAAGATATTATTTTCGATTTTTTAACCTTTTGAGGCACAAGGTTCATTTAACATCGACAATACTCATTTAATATCGACAGCCACCAGAAGTTACAATCGCAGTTACAAAAAAAGAAATAAATCATTTTGTTACCTCTAAATTTTAAAAGAAACATTTGGTTAAAAGTTCGATAATTTTAGCATTTGTTAATAAAAATTAGATGGTATCTAATATATGCCACCATGCTTCAAAAAGTTAAATGATTAAATTGGCTGTTGTTAAAGAAAAAATATACAAATGTTTTTTTTTTTTTTTTTTTTTTTTTTTTTAAGCAGAGGTTCTCAAATATAGTTTAAAATTATGTAGAAATCAAAACTGGAGAAAATAAATTTAAAATTAATTTTATCGGTATTCAAATGGGGTACCAATTTTTGTATGAGCTATTTACAATTTTTGCTGTGTAGTCATTTACCCTTTTTATTCTAAATGTTCAAATTCGTTTGAACATTTCATAAAAATTTGAGTAAATTTAGAGACCTAAAACAAACGTCAGTCTTTCTGATCTAAATGACAAAGGATTCCTTTTATAACAAAGAAAAAATATCGAGTTTTAAGTACTCAGCCTCTTAAGTATTCAAACAAATTTTCAAAAACTACCAAAAAAGGATACGTAATGCAGAACACATTGTTATCAGACAAATAAGAAAAACTCTAATTCCTAACAACTGTTTTTGCTCCGGATGTAACAGCGACAAAATATATGTGATTAAAATTGCATAAAAAATTCCACCAATGAACAAGGACATTGCTCCAATGAGATGAGGGATTATGGTCACTGCCAACTAGAAAAAAGAAGAAAAATTAATTAATGATTTTGAACTCCAAGGGTAAACTCTAATAAAAGATTTTCATATCTTTCCAAACTTGGAAAAATTAGATATTGGTGCAAAAAATCCACAACACTTCATTAATAATGAATTTTGTCCACCTGATCACATTGTAAAAATCAATTACAGTTACAGTTTAGTTAATAAAAAATATTTTAAAGCTGATTTTTTGAAAGGAAATAATTCAGTATTTTAAACTTTGAGTAAACTCTAATAACATGTTGGATTTACTAATAAACTCTATATACGCATCCTAACATGTCTAATTTTTTCCAAACATGAAAAAATTAGACATTGGTTCAAAAGTTCCACAACATTTCATTATTAATGTATTTTGTCCACCTTATTATATTCTAATAATCAGTTTAAAGCTAAAGTTTAAAAATAGTATAACAAATCGATAAAAGTTCTAATGAAATTTCAAATACATATATAAACTGTAGCATTGAGAATGACTGATATCTCTTTCGTAGAGGTAAGACAATTTCTTATTTTAAAGAAATTGTCTTATTTTACTTCTTTCTTTTTTTTTCTCTCTCTCTATTTTAAAAATTCGAGGCCATTCGCACCTGAAATTTTTTAATGTGAATTTACCCGACATCGAATTTCAACGAAACAGATCATTAGTTATCCTTTACAATTCTTATTAATTTAAATTTATCTTTTAATTAAAAAAACTCCACACACAACACCTCCTTTCCTCGTTTTATTTCTCTTTACAAATTAAAAAGTTTACATTTTGCCTACGATTTATAGTCTACATTTTTGCATCTTTTTGAATCCTTGATACAAATTTGGCAACGAGCTTGTTGGTATTTATCAGCATTAAACAAATTAAATAAATATTTGTAGGTTCAAGATTCGTGAGAAGAAACATAATGTATTTAAAAAAATAATTTAACTTATCGTAATTTATCAACCCTTTTTTCTTTCTTTTTTTTTTTTTTTTGTCAAACATAAGTTATTGTTAAAAGATAAATAAAATGATTTTTATGGAAAACTTAAACAGAAATTACAAATTTAACCTATTATTTGCCAAAATTTTTACAGCTAATTATCTCTTAATTATTGAAAGATATAACTTTAGTTAGTATGTTTCAGTAAAGAATAATAAGCGATTACAACGAATTTCAAGCAATTAAGTATACTGTTACAGATCATAGCATTTTGGGGTTAGTGACAGAATGCTTTGTCTAAAATATTGTCTAAAGCGTTAAAAAATGTAACGTCCCCAAAAACGTGACGATGGTAAATAATGAATTAATAATTTAAATACGAAAGTTTCATAATTTGTTTTTCTAAAATTAAGTATTTAAACAAGTCTTTCCGGCTCATTCGGAAGGGTAGGTTGGTTTCTTTCTTCTTATCAAGTAGCCGCAATTTTGAAACAAAATGGAGGCTACAAATTATTAATGGACTTGGTAGAAATATTGATGTAAGGCTAAGTACATATGGAGTTTTAAGAAAATCGGTTCATAAATACCTTTTCATGTGAAATTAAAATTTTCAAGTAACCGACACTTGGAACTAAGATGGCGAGCCAAGTTGACAGACAAATGTATCAAATGCATTTGTGAGATAAATCTACTGTACAAATTTAGTTCGAATTAATTCAGAATCTCAAAAGTCACCGTGTTCAAAAATTAAGTGGCCGCCACTTGGACCAAAATGGCGGAGCAAGTTACTCAGTGAACTAATCTAAGATATTTGTAAGCTAGGTCTACTGTCCAACTTTGGTTCGAATAAATTCGGTATCTCAAAAGTTACCGCGACAAAAAAGTCTCAAGTGGCAGCGTTCAAGTGGACGCAACTTGGAAACAAAATTGCAGAAAAATTTGTCCACCGAAATCATAAATATTTGAATGATAAATCCAATGTTTAACTTTCGTTTGAATTGATTAAGTATTTCAAAAGTTACCGTGATAACAAATTTTCAAGTGGCCGCCACTGTCAAACAGTATAATGAGCAAGCACGTTGTCCAGCAAACTCATCCAAGATATTTGAAGCATAAGTTCACTGTCCAACTTTGGATCGAATGATTGCAGTGTTTCAAAAGTTATCGTTATGACAAATTTTCAAGTGGCAATCTGAGTGACTGAAACTTGGAAACAAAATGGCGAAGCAACTTGCCTAGCGAAATCACCAAAGATATTTTTATGATTGTCCAACTTTAGTTCAAACTAAATCAATATTTCAAAAATTATCGTGATCAGAAATTTTCAAGTGGTACCGTGATTTCAACTGGCCACCACTTGGGGAAAAAAAAAAAAGCGGAGTAAGATTCCCAGCGAAATTATCTGAGATATTTTAGTGATGATAAATCCAGTACTCAAATTTGATGCGAATTGATTCAGTATTATAAAAGTTAACATAATGGCGAATTTTCAAGTGGCCGCCACTTGGAAATAAGATTGCGGATGAAAAGTTACCAAGCGAACTTATCCAAGATAATTGAACCATAACTTTACTATCCAACTTTTGTTTGAATTAGTTCAGTAATCGTGATGGCACATTTTCAAGTGGCCGCAACTTGGAAACAAGATGTCGGAACAAGTTTCCCAGCGAACTCATCCAAGATAATTAATATGGTCTATGTATACATAAAAATTCAAACAAATTCGGAATACGCTTTTTACAATTTGAATTTGAAATTTTTAAGTGGTCTCCATTGAAAACAAAATGGCGGAGCAACTTGGTTAGCAAATTCATCCAAGATATTTATAAGTTATGAAGATATTTATAAGTTCACTGTCCAAACTTGGTTCGATTTGAAGTATTATTTCGGAAGTTATCGTGATGACAAAATTTTCATTATATATACATAGACAGATAGATGCATATAGATAAACTATGTGATTGCAGTAGGTCGATTTCTAAAGAAATCGACCGGATATATAATCATAATCGTCATACCTCATAACATATTACGGTTCAATTTCAGTTAGCAGTCTGAAAATTATCTTAATTATTTAATAAGTGTTCTTATAAAAATTTAACTAGTCCTTCTGAAACATGAAAGGTTTTTAAAGATAACGAAATACAGTGTAAATAAACTTTAAATAGAAGGAAAAACTTTTCAGATAAAATATGATAAAAAGGCAGTTTTTACCCATTGATCACTGCTTCTATAGAAGTCCATTGGAAAAGATGCAACTAAAATCATTCCTAATATTCCGGCATGACCGGGAATCAACGATACTTTATTAAGTAATGATGCGGTATGACGAACCCAAGGATCTTCAAGTCGTTTCTTTTGAATCCGAATACCCATGTACAATAAGTTCAATCCAATAAAAGCTATAAAGAAAAAAGGTAAACAGGATTAAGTTACAATAATAATTTAGAAAAATGTATTAAAAATTGATATCGAGTGATGACAAAAATAATCTGGTGTGTCACTCACACGACTTTCTCTTACCCTGAAATTTAATACTATAAATACAGCTTGCAGATTAAAAGGTAAGATAACGAGTGCTGTTATGTAAACCTGTGTTAAACTATTCATATTAGGCTTCTGAAGAGTTTTATATGATAATTAGTTCTGTGTGAGGGGGGCTACCGCCCCCCTCAACCCCCCGTTTCATTAATGCACCTACATTTATATGGAATTTAATTCGGTTATTAAAAAATAATTCTGTTTTTAAAAAATAATTTATTAAAATTATTATTTAAAAAATTTATCTTTTATGATAATGCAGACGATTTCCATATTAGAGAAGTAGTATAACACCAAATTTCCAAAAAAAGTCCATTTTATTCTCAATATTAAAAAAAAAAAAAAAAAAAAAAAAAAAAAAAAAAGATTTTTTTTTTTCTGAGGTTTTTTTTTTTTTTTTTTTTTTCGTTAAAAGTAAAAAAAAAAAATCGATGGCTTTGTTTTAAATTATCGCAGATCGATGGTTCAACCGTTCATTTTAAAGGTATTGGCGAGCTCTTTTGAAAGATAACCATCATGAAAATTTACTCCCCTCGAGGGGGGACTTCCCCCCCCAGGGGGGGAGGCGAGGCTCCTACATACACAAAAAAAAAATTCCCAGTTAACTATCTCTGTTACAAAAAATATATATTCGTTTCATTTGGTTTAGTGCAGTCTATAGACGTTAAACTCTACTTACCTGCAATTTCCCCCATAGACATAATGTATTTAAATTATCTTGATTGTCCCTGTACACGAACCATTTTCTTGATCTTAACGAAAAGCTTACTGTAGCATCCCTATATGATACACATTTAGAGTACCAAGTTTGAACTTTCTGCCATAATTTGTTTTTGAGATATGCTGATAACAGACAGACACACAGACACACACACACAGACACACAGACCATTTGCTAAAAACATTATTTTCGTATTCAGGGGACCTCAAAACGTGTAAATATAACAAAATCTCGCGTTCGAAAATTTGACCCAAAAACAATACTTTCTCTACCTTATGGGTAAGAGAAAGTAATAAAAAGAAGGAAAGAAATAATTTTCAAAGGAAACACCATAAATTGTATAACGGAGTTTTCTTGGCTGCCGTATAGAGAATATTTTAATCGTTGACGATGGCTGAAAAATAAAACATTATTAAAACTTAATTTTTGAAGATAATTAAAAGGTCCAGGCTCGTAATAACTAAGAGACAGATTTTGTTCCCTTGCAAATTTCTTTAATAAACAGGAATATTTTCCAAAGCACGTGACCATAGTCTATTAAAAATTAATAAATGTTTACGATGACAGTATGGAATGGGGGAACAATACTAGGACACAAGTTCCTAATCCTTTTAGTGCAAAGTCATAATCGTAAGAGCCGTCCAAATCTGAGAAGAAAAATGAAATTGCTTTTGGCGTTTACTTTTACATTCGGCATGATCAAAGTTCCAGAAAAAGCAGTATTGCAGTATCCGTTACGAACATTCTTATGTAATTTTTTGAAAAGGCGACCAGTAATTCATTGGCAGTTGTTAGTAAATATTGGCATAACTTCGTCAAGTTTTTAATTCCTGGAAAATAACCAGCTAAGCAAATATTTTGTTCTGATGATAATGGATATTAGGGGACAAGAGCGCATTTTGTCTGGATCATGTAATGAAATTAGGCGACAAGAGGGCACATGCGTTATATTTCGATGTAGGATTAAAAGAAGTCGAATTAATTATTATCTGGATTCACAAAACAAAAGGAAGAAATGAGTCAAAACATATCCTTTCCAGGGCGAAAAGAATTATCATTACGTTAGAATTGCTAAATGAATACTGGGAAAGATCAAAGATTTAGTTTCAGTTGCATTGAAAAAGATACGAAAGGGAACATATAAAAATTACAAAAAGTATATTGCAAATTTATTATTTATAGGTTAAAAATATTTTTACCGTTATATTTAAGATAGTTGTTTATGATTAAATAATTTAATTTATAATTTAATTTATTTAGAGAATTAACCTATCTTTTAGAAAGAAAACAAATTTTATGTTATGTGATAATCTACATCACAAATAACATCATATATTTTTGCGTGCTTTTTCTGCTTATGGTGTTAACTTACAAAATATTTATTCTTCATCTTTATGCTATCCTCAAACAGATCATATCCTCAAATAGGTTTAATAAATTCCATTAACTGGAAAATTAAGTTTTAAAATCAAATTTACTTGTTTTCTAAATGTAAGACATTCGTCATTTAGCGATACAAAATTTCAAAATCATTTAAAGGCAAATTACTGTAGTTATTAATCCACAAAGGGTATTGCTTTAAATCTGCAATAAAAGTATACTCACCAACACCTGGAATAAAATGGGATCAAACTATTCTACCATAATACACGATGTATAGGGGAAAAAAAGATTTCGTATGAAACAAAGTTGTATAAAAAAATCCGTATTATTATAGTAAAAACAATAAAGCATGATTCATAATAACGAAATATATATTTGTAAAGAAATCCATAGTCATTCAGGTAATTCGTCTTTTACAAAAATCTGTTGGAGACAGATTTTGATTTTACATACAAACACAAGCTCTAGTCATGCATCAAGCAGATCTAGAAAAAAAAAAGTATATTATGAACGTTTTATAAATCTTGTAAGCATTCTGAAAAAGAAATTTAAAAATCAAAATAACTAAAAATTCTTTCACGTTCTTATGGAATTCGAAAAAACCGAGACCTTGTACCGATGTGTAGTTAGTCAGTTGGCTTGAACTCCGATACCATCACAATCCTTGATAAAACCAAGTTCCAATTCTTTAATCGAAACCTACTTACTTTATAAAAGTAAAGAGAGAAAGAAAAATTTTTTTTATAAAAAGATTTTTATAAATCTTTTTATATATTAAATAAATAAAATTTTTAAAATAAAGGAAGAAATAAAATTATATCAGTTAGAAGGAGAATGAAATAAAACATCGAAATTAAAAAAAAAAAAAAAAAAAAAATTCCTCTTCAGCATGTAAAAAAGTACAATAAATTCAGAACTTATTCACTCACAATCAAAATAATTGATATTTTTCTTGAATATTTCTTTTTTAATTGAAAATTTTTTTCGTTTAATCCATTTGATAAAGAAATAAATTATTTCTGAAAGATGAACTACTAAAGAATATCATTTTTGCAATATCATAAAGTTTTTATTAAGTAGAAACATAAAAAGAAATCATAAAAAATATATTTTACAAACACTTTCAGGGCAGTAAAAGTTAATAAAAATACACTACTGCGTGTTTGTATAAATATATATATATATTACATAATTATGCATTAAGTTTCAGAATTTCGATCAAACTGTCAACCGAGCACAACTGCGAGGAAATCTTTTTATAATTACTCGTTAGATGGCAGCATCAATAAAGGCATCAGCTGCAAAGTTGTGTCTTGCGTTTTCTAGTGTCGCCATCTAATAACAACTTTAAATACTAAAAGCGTTTTTCCCTATTTTAAACATCGGTCATTTTTATAGCTGGGTGGCTTTTATGAGATTATTACTTAGTGGAAATATGTCCACCAATATTTCCGCTACCAATATTTCCGCCTTCAGCGTTTTACTTGCCCTTAAGAGCGTTGATATCAACAAATTAACTCCAGAAGATGCTTTCATGCTAATGTGCAGTGCAAGTTGAGAGCCGACTACTGCAATCTGGAATGCAGACGGCTCTTTGGAATGTCATGAGCGTCTGCACAGAGCGCGTCTTTGGAATGACATCAAGCAGTAGTGGCACCAGATATTCCCCGACAGGGGAGCACTACATAAAGAGAGTTTATTATATAAGTATTTATCAAAAACTGCAATACTGTTAATAATATTACTGTTAATATTTGTACCATTCCATTTGTTAGTACTCCTCGTGGTTTTGGAGATTATCGTGACACAGACAGACATTTTCTAAAAATATCGTGGTCAAAACGTGTTCTGGACCTCTCAAAACGTTTATATTCATGGAAAACTGGAAGCTGAAAATTTTTACGAATCTAATACCTTTTTCTATTGAATACAGAATGGAAAAACTGGAATGCTCCAAATTTGTTACAAGGAAAGAAAAATGCTGCCAAAAGTAGAAAAACTGAAAATTTTGTATTTTTTCCCTCCAAGAGATTTTAGGAGTATGCTCCGATGGGGGTCACAGACTCCCCGACGGGCGTGCCTGTGCTCCCCCGGCCCCCTAGCTGGCGCCACCCCCGACATCAAGTAAATTATAGCTCTTAGATATGTGCCACTTCCTTTCCTATGCTCCTCCACTAGGCATCTAACATCATATCATCACGTCAGAGGCGCAGGGAAGGGAGGAGCTCAGGGGGCGCAAGCCCCCCCCCCCTCTATTGATTATTACGAAATATCCTTTTAATGCCAAATAAAATAATAACCAAATTAAAATGTAAATGCTCATAATTGGTAATATTTTATAATTAATACTAATAATTAGTAAATATTAATTAACATCTAATTAATTGATTTTGTTAAAATTAATATTGAGTTATTTTTAAAATATACAGTTATTTTAAAATATACAGTTTGAGTTATTTTTAAACACATATCAACACATTTTATTTATCAACACATATTCAATTGTGTGTCAATAAATTATAACAGCAAAAATATTTGAAAACTATGCATTAGCAATGATTTAAAGAAAATTTACCATTTTCAAATTCTGGATTTAATACATCCCCATCCCCTCCCTCCCCTCTGCCTAAAAAAAAAGAAAAAGCTTTGCTCCTGAGAAGCAAATTTCGAAATGACGCTTATTTTTCCTGTGTTGTATAGTTGAAAGAAATAGTTTAAATAGTCAGCTTTATTAAAGTGTGCTATATCAATGGAGTTGTTCTTTATGTATCAGTCTTTTTTTAAATCGTTGCTCAACATTATAATACATTTATTGGAATCATTAACAAGACAATGTAGCACCTACCTAGAATGGGTAACACTATTAATGCTTTTCTTTTCCTGCGTTTGTGTATAGTTGAAAGAAATAGTTTTTCTAAATAATTATCTTTATTAAAATGCTATATCAACGGAGATGTTCATTAAGTATGTTTTTTCTGTTTTTTTTTTTTTTTTATTTTTATTTATTTTTTTTTTTTTCTTTCGTTTTTTTTTTTTTTATTTTTTTTTTTTTTTTATTGTTGCTCAACATTATAATACATTTATCGAAACCATTAACTATTAATAATACAATGTTGTACTTACCTAGAAGGGATGATAACACTATTAATAAGTTAAATACTCCGCTTTGAGGTGGACTTCCAGATGCTTGGCTGTTAAGTGGAATAAAAACAAATGAAAATAGCAATGAATTAGCGATGAATATAAATTTATGCGAGATTTTAAAATAGCATTATGCATGTCAATTCAATAAATTATTGTTAAATCGTCTCTTATTCTACAGTTTACACTATAGTTATATAATTAATTTCATATTCTGATTACAAGAAATTCATGTGATTAAAAAACACGTTTGATAAAGCTTTAAAAAATGAAGTAACAGGAAAGTACTCGACAAAAAAGAATGTATTACCAATAATTTAAGTATTATTATTTATTTTATAACATAATTAACAGTGATCCTAATTAAACCTCGATTCGCCTGCTTTTGGGAGAAGTGTTCTGATTATTAAAATACTAAGGAGTATTAGTGTATAAATTTTATTTCTTGTAAAAGACTTCATTCTAGACTTTACATTGACCCTCCCCTATTATTTATATACTCATTTACTACCAATGATATACCCATTATTACCAATTATCGCAAAGGATAAATAGTTCCGTTTTGAGACGGAAACTCTTGAATCAGTCCCTGCCAGTATTTTATAATGCGATATAAATTGCAATTAAAAACAAAAATGAATTTAAGGGCAAATGAAATTGAAGGAAAGTTTGGCTGTCAGATATTTTGTTCAGAAATGGATTCTCATTTTGATTATTTTATGCATACTAAATAAATAAATAAATACCTGGAACTATTGCATGCATGGCTGCCAACTCTCCCAATTTTCTGACACCATTTTTCATTTTTAAGTGTCCTTCAAAGAATTTAATCGCATTTTTCCGTTGCTAAGTAAGGCAAAAATAATTATATTGAAATAATGGTGTTAAAAAATCGCAAGCGTTGTCAGCTATGCTATATTGTAAAATATATATATATATATATATATATATATATATATATATTATCGTATAGTGGCATTTTTATAATTTAATGGTGAAATATTTCATTATTAAGAGTAATCAGAAAAACTAAAATATTACCTTATCAAATTTTCAAGAAGTCTCTTTCATGGTTGAACACTGAAAATTTATTTTTTATTAAAAAAGTGAACTTTCATTCGAAAAGTTTTCCGCGTCTTCACTCAGTTGCTGTATCCCGAAAGAAATATTATGTCAAAAAATAACGACATTATTAATTTTGCGATAATTATATGTTTACTTATAGCAAATTGCTTGTGCAATTTCTTTTTCTTTTTCAAGTTAGATATTTAACAACTCAATACTAATTTTTTGACAAAATTATCGCACATAGGGAATATAGAAAGTTATTTTAAGGTTTCCCTATTTTGAAGAAATGATGCCAAATTTTATCAATGATGTATTAAATAATTAAATTTTTGAATAATTACTTTATACTCGAAATTTTGGAAGAAGAAGAAACTTGTAATTAGTGTATACTTTGTATGTTTTAATTCTTAATTATCTATTCCTGTAACAATAATCAGAGCCCGACTATGCTTTTTGAGTACCCGAGGCACAGATACAATTTCGAGTTCCTCCTTCGTACTCTCCTCTTCTACAGAGCTTCTCAAAATGGGTCCACTCTCGCGAAAAAATTCTGGATCTTGCGCTATTAAAAGCCAACTGACCAATTTTGAGGGGGGGGGGGGGGAGGATATTTTCTCATTAATTTGAAACAATTTATTAACAATTTATTTTGTGTAGTGCAGTTCTTTAAATTTAACCTACGATCACACCTTCTATTAGCCATAATATGGCCCTGACAATAATTGGTTCTCAGTTTTTTTAAGTATAATTATTAACAATAGTGACTCAATCTTACCTAACAAATGGTAAAAAAGGTTGAAGAGTTCCTCTTCCAAGAACTATGATGTATGGCACAAATATAGATCCTAGCATAGCAAAGCACATCGCCATGGGCAGCCAGCTGCCTCCAATAAATTTGTACTCTGTCAGAGCCTTGGTGGACAATACTTTTACTGAAAAGAAAAATAAACACACACACACATATATATATATATACATACAGCCTTATAAAATCATAATATGTTTACGTAATATAATAATAGATTTCAAAAAATATATCACTTTATTTTAATTTTCTAAAAACAATTCATTTTTTTCTATTATTTTCAGATATGGACAGAATAAGAGTTCAAATATGAATTAGAAACTTACAAAAAAAAAAAAAAAAAAAACGAGTAATAAGGATTTAGATATGATTCATAATAATTTTCAGAAATTAACTATAATAAATGCTGGGCCATACTTTTATAATTCTCTGTACATAATTCTAAACAAAGAATACAGGGCACGAAGTAAATAGCTCAAATAAGGGCGAAGAAACAGTGTCGAACTTTAAGATATGTTCATATTCAAGATTTTGGATCCCCTCCCCCCCCCCCCCTCCCATCCTAGGTTTATAACGATATAGCCTATTCATGACCTTATTTTCACCTAGTTATATAGTCTTGAGACCCCAGAATTTCTGAGGAATCGAAATTTATTTACTATTATTACTTTATTCAATTGCAATATAATTTTCAATAGAAAAATTTTAAAAAACATTAAAATTTATAATGTACTCTTCAAAATTCACTAAACAAAACACATTTGAATAAATTTCGTACATTTTGCTTTAAATGCAAGCATTATACACTCTTATCCAATCAAGAGCAGAAGGCTCGAAATTTTATTTTTAGCCCTGAATCCAGAATTATATAGTTCTAGCCATACACACTTTTGCTAGAAAGAAAATATATTTGATTTGAATAATTTTATAAATAAATCAGTTTGTGATTAGAAAATTGATAAGACTTCTTTCAAGCTTATTTTGATTGTTGCCTAGTTATTATTATTATTATTATTTACTCTGCGAACGGTGTATGGCTTAGCTGCGTATCTTAATCCATAGTTATCAACTTTTACGCTTTTTAAATATCACATTGTAAAAATATTTACTTTATTTAATCAGTGAAAACTGCTACAGAACTTTATAGATTTCTATTAAAAATTTATGGCAACCAAAACGTGTGAAATTTGGAAGCTATGAAATACTATTTATTTGGTCTCACGTTATTATTTCGAGTGCCATAATTAATTAAATAAATGTTTTAAAAGATAAAACTGGCCGTACTTAACAGTTTGTAGAAATAACTTCATGCGCGCTAGTTATTTTCAACAACATTCTCTATAATTTTTAACCGTTTGCACTCGAAGCCTTTTTCGCATGGGTATACTAGCAACTCAAAGCTACTTTCCAGAAATTTGGTGATCGGCATATAAACCTTCATAATTTTTCCGGTACTCATGGAATAATTTTTCGTACTAGAAAATGCTTCTTAAAACGGCGTGGCTTGAGAACAGAATTAGAATTGTGTAAGAGATCTATTCAAAAGTATAGAAGTACAACAGAGTTCGTAGTTTCCGCTTTTTAGCTAATCTAGCTAAATCTAATCTAGCTTAGCTAAATCTGGCTGTCCTTATGCTATGCTGGCCACGTAATAAAAGGCTAGCATAATGCACCTTTTACGAAGGCTGCGCCTTCTTTTTTGTCAGTGACCTCTTTTATGTCGACCACTTTGTATTTTCCAAATGTGCGGGCCTCAAGTGAGATGGAAAATTAACCTTTTGCATTCGAATCTTCTTTTAGTAAGCGTAATGAGCTACCCGGCAATAGTTTTAATAAAAAATGCAAAATATGAAACATAAGAATTTTAAATATAAACATTTTATTTCTATATTTAATGTATATTTACATATTACAAGCAGAGCCTGATTAAGGGGGAAGCATACGTTATCTCCGCTCTCATTTACAATTATGTTTTACTTCATGTCATAGAAATTCCACGCTTTGACGAGGAAATATTTTTTATAAAAAATGAACGGTGTAAAATAATCCAATTTACTCACCGTTATTAGACACCAGAATTCTTTTAAAATAACTTTTAATGAGAATTTTCTGTTTATTATAGGAGGAAAGTATTTGTTAAAAAATAACGGTGTAAGTTATAATAATGTGTGCTTCCCCCTTAATCAGGCTCTGATTACAAGCATTATATATGAATATTGTGATTTATAATTTTCCATCGTGTGATATTTTGCAAGGCATTCTTGGCCATTTACCAAAGACCAAGACAAGTAACGCCCAAAGGCACTTAATAAAAAGTGTGGGTGGAGTCTCTTTCTTAACGAAGTATGCACTTATTATAGCACTTTTAGTTGTAGAACATTATTGGTGGATATAAGATATATAGTACCTGAATTGGTCATGGCGCCTCTCGAGCGCCGTTCGAGTTGAAGTAACGAATCGGATGTCGCCTGAGAGGCGACGTTCGAGTGCAAACGGTTAAAGTTTTTATTGTGAAACTTTTACTAATTACATTATCTTTGAGATCATACATTAAATTCATGTGGATATATAATATGTTGAACATATATGAACGAATATTAGTTCATATATGATCAATATATGCTCATATTTAGAATTTTCAATTAACAAAAAGTTAAGTTAAAAAAATTTAACTGTTACTAGTTATTTATAGTTTAAACAAATATATAAATAAATAATAATAATAATTATTATTATTATAAAATAATCTTTTATTCAGAGTTTTTGAAATTTAAGTAAAATGACGTTTAAATCAGTCTGTAAATCTTCGTTATATTTACTTGCAAAAAAATGTGCATATTTACACTATAAAGATTTATATATATATATATATATATATATATATATATATATATATATATATTAATTAATGACTTTTTTCTTGTAGGTATTATTTTTTATTAACATGCTTTTTCTCTACAGATTAATTAATTTCTATATTACGTTTTTAGTTGAAGGTCATTTTTAAATGTTCGAATGGTTGTCTTACATTACTAGAGAACGCCTGTTTCTGAAATCACAGTAATAAATGTTTTTTGTGTGATGATGCTACTTTAGTCTTAAAGACATACCTTAGTGGTTGGCAGGCCAATTTTAAAATACGAAATTGTGACCAATATTCACAAACGATACCATCGAAGTATGACCATAGTGACTAACATCAGAGTTTCAGAAGTTTTCTATAGTGCGAAAACGAAAATTTAAATAACTTTCCTTTTAAAAGTCCTTCCTGGAGTCACCTTTCTCAGAGCAATTTGGTGAATATTAAGCAAAATGTCACCATTATACCATTATTTCAAATATTTTTCACGTACATATGTACAGTCGGGAAAAAAAAAAAAAAAAAAAAAAAACGCAACACCCGCTGTAATTTTGTTATTAATTGACGCAGGAACATCTAATAGACATAATGCAACAGGAAATTAAATGCACTTTCTGAAAATGTTATCGAATTTTGAATTGGGGGTCATCTACATATTGAAATGAGCGCCGACTTTGATTTTTTCAATAGCAACACCGAATTTTGACTTCATATTCGAATTTCTGAGAGTCTGGCAGTGCGGAAAAGTATACTGTTTGTATACTTTATCTTTAGTATTTATAGAGTTATAATCAAAAATGTGTTAGGGGGTTATCAGTAAATGTAGAAAAATAAAATTAAGATCCTATAAGAAACAGATAAAATTTAAATGTTTCACACCGGAAATCTTTCAGGTAAGAAAGAATTATAAAAATTAATGACTTAACTAACAAAGTTAACTTAAATGACTTAACAAAGTTAATAAATTAACTTTGTTATTTTTTAAGATTTCATTCGTTATCTCATGCAAAACTTTATAAGAGACGGCCCCCTAAACCACTCCAAAAGAAAGATTTATTTATATCTCGAAAACTAATAACTGGAATGAGCTGTAAATTTGCATACCCATATTTTTCAGCATTAGGATTCATTTTATGTAAAAATTAATATAAGTCATAATTCATAATTTTTATGAATATGAATACATTAATATTTTTCAGAATTAAAAATATTTTTCAGAACCAAAAGTAATGATGGATTATGTTTGGGTTTCTTCACTGTATCTTGTAAAAAAAAAAATTATATCGTTCGTGTTATTTTTTGTGAAGATATTAATAAAAGTTTGAAATATGAATTTAACATTAGCACCTTCAAACTTTGAACGCTTATAACTCTGTGAAAAAATAGGTAAAATATACAACCAATATACTTTTTCGCGTTGTCGCGATCCCAGGAATTCAAATATAAAATAAAAATGGGGCATTACCATTGAAAAAAATCAAAGTTGGACCACGTTTTAATATGTAGACGAATTCAATTCCCCCAATTCAAAATTTCAGTTCATTTTCTGAAACTACTCACAATTCCCCGTCGAATGATACCTATTACATTTTTCTACATCGATTAGCAACGAAGTTAAGTTGAGTGTTGCGTTTTTTTTTTTTTTTCTCCGACTGTACATTAGAATTATATGTGAGATAGCAATTTGAATTTCATTTTTATAATTATGTATAAAAATTAAAAAATAAAACAGAGTACATGCATTTAAAAACCCAAAACATTATACATAAATAAAAGTAGTATAAAATGTTACAGTTAGTGATTTATACTGCTCAATAAGCTTTATAAAAAGCCTATTGCGTCATGAATGCAAGGGTATCATAATACGAAAAATACTCTTTTCCCCTGGCAAAATCAGTAGGAAATATGTATGATTATATAATATAGTTTACAAAACAAGAAAGCATAACTCAGAAAATAAATTAAAAAATAAATAAATAAATAAAGTAAAATAAAAATAGGTACAATAATTTTCTTTTTCTTTTTAACACTTTCCAACAAGGTTGAAAAGTGTTTATGACTTCGGTTTGTCTGTCTGTCTGTATGTATGTCCGTCTGTCCGTCTGTCCGTCTGTCTGTCTGTCTGTCCGTCTGTCTGTCCGCGCTCTAACTCCCGTAAATATTTATGGATTTTCTCGAAACTGATATATTTTATTGAAGTTCACTATTGAACGCTCCCCATTGAAAATGGAGTTTATACGTCTACTAGTTTGTGTACAGGGTCACCCGAAAGTATTTCAAAGCATTGTGTTCTATGAGAGGTATTTCTATAAACCATATTTTCCTACCTTTACTGCAGACATATCTTAATGAAATTGAAATATGTTATTCAAGTTCTCTATCTCACGTTCCCTATTGAAAATGAAGTTTATACCTCTAATAGTTTGTGTACAGGGACACCCGAAAGTATTTCAAAGCATTATGTTCTATGAGAGGTATTTCTATAAACCATATTTTCCTACCTTTACTGTAGACATATCTTAATGAAATTGAAATATGATATTTAAGTTCACTATCCGACGTTCCCTATTGAAAATGCAGTTTATACCTCTAATAGTTTGTGTACAGGGACACCCGAAAGTTTTTCAAAGCATTGTGTTCTATGAGAGGAATTTCCATAAACCACATTTTTCTACCTTTACTGTAGACATATCTAAATGAAATTGAAATATGTTATTCAAGTTCACTATTGGATGTTTCCTGTATAAAATGGAGGAAATACCACCATCGGTTTATGTACAGGGACACTCAAAAGTATTCCAAAGCATTGCGTTCTATGAGAGATATTTCTATAAATCAATTTTTAATAACTTTACTTTCCACGAAGTTTTTGGAAATTGAAATATGTTATTTACATGCACAAAAGAATGCTTTGCACAGAATATAGCATGATTAGCATTAGATTTACCGGGTGGCACAAAAATATTCAGTTACATTAAGAGCTATTAATAAAAAATTGCTAGAATTGTACTTTCGTTTATGTTAAGCGTTTTTAACAATTTTTAACATTTTTTAATTGAAAAGTATTTATGACTTCGGTTTGTCTGTCTGTCTGTCTGTCTGTCCGTCTGCCTGTCCGAGCTCTAACACCCGTAAATATTTATGGAATTTCTTGAAACTGATATATGTTATTCAAGTTCACAATCGGACGTTCCCTATTGAAAATGGAGTTTATACCTCTACTGGTTTGTGTACAGGGATGCCCAAAAGTATTTCAAAGCATTGTGTTCTATGAGAGGTATTTCTTTAAACCATAGTTTCATACCTTTACTGTAGACATAGCTTATTGAAATTGAAATATGTTATTCATGTTCACTATCGGACGTTCTCTATTGAAAATGGAGTTTATACCTCTACTGGTTTGTGTACAGGGACACCCGAAATTATTTCAAATCATTGTGTTCTATGAGAGGTATTTCTATAAGCCATATTTTCATACCTTTACTGTAGACATACCAGAATGAAATTGAAATATGTTATTCAAGTTCACTATTGGATGTTTCCTGTATAAAATGGAGGAAATACCACCAACGGTTTATGTACAGGGACACTCAAAAGTTATCCAAAGCATTGCGTTCTATGAGAGATATTTCTATAAATCAAATTTTAATAACTTTACTTTCCACGAAGTTTTTGGAAATCGAAATATGTTATTTATATGCACAAAAGAATGCTTTGTACAGAATATAGCATGATTAGCATTAGATTTACAGGGTGGCACAAAAATATCCAGTTACATTAAGAGCTATTAATAAAAAATTGCTAGAATTGTACCTTCGTTTACGTTAAGCGTTTTTAACACTTTCTAACATTTTTTAAGTGTGAATATGATTTCAGTTTTGTGTATCTGCCTGTCCGTCTGTCTGTCTGCATGTCTGTCTGTCCGAGCTCTAACTTCCGTAAATATTTATGGAATTTCTTGAAACTGATATATGTTATTCAAGTTCACTATCGGATATTCCCTATTGAATATGGAGTTTATACTTCTACTGGTTTGTGTACAGGGACACCCGGAAGTATTTCAGAGCATTGTGTTCTATGAGACGAATTTCTATTGGTTTTACTGTAGACATATCTCAATTAAATTGAAATATGTTATTCAAGTTCACTATTGGATGTTTCCTGTATAAAAGGGAGGAAATACCACCACTGATTTATGTACAGGGACACTTAAAAGTATTCCAAATCATTGCGTTCTATGAGAGATATTTCTATAAATCAAATTGTAATAACTTTACTTTCCACGAAGTTTTTGTAAATCGAAATATGTTATTTATATGCACAAAATAATGCTTTGCACAGAATATACCATGACTAGCATTAGGTTTACAGGGTGACACAAAAATGTCCATTTATATTAAGAGCTATTAATAAAAAATCGCTAGAATTGTACTTTCGTTTACATTAAGCGTTTTTAACACTTTCTAACATTTGTAAGTGTGAATATGATTTCAGTTTTTGTATCTGTCCATCTGTCTGTCTGTCTGTCTGCCCGCGCTCTAATTCCTGTAAATATTTATGGATTTTCTCGAAACTGATATATTTTATTGAAGTTCACTATCGGATGTTCCATATTGAAAATGGAGTGAATATCTTTTCTGGTTTGTGTACAGGGACACCCAAAAGCATTCGAAAGCATTGTGTTCTATGAGTGTTATTTTTATAAACATTTTCCGTACAGAATGTTCCCCGTCTAAAATGACATTAATAAGTCCTGTACAACTAATTTGTTCACAGGGACAAAAAAAAAAAAAAAAATGCCTATGCGTTACGTTTTAGGACAGAATTTTTTGAAAGTTATATTTAGAAGTCTTTCTACTGGAAAAATCATAAAAATATTGAAATGTATTGTTTATATTCTAAAATAATGTTTTGTATAAAATATGATATGATTAACTTTCTGATTTACAGGGCTACACTAAAATATTCAGAGAGATCAAAAGCTGCAATTATAATCTAATGGATGCATTTTCTTTTGCGTTAAGCATTTTTAACTCTTTCCAAAATGCCTAAGAGTAATTTTAAAATCAATTAGTCTATCTGTATATTTTCAGTCCTTCTGTCTTTTGTGTGATAACGTAGGCAAAGAATATTAAAAGTTATTCGATACAACAATTACGTACAGTTGGAAAGTGTTACTAATCAATGCATACTGCATGATTTTTCTTTCTTGTTTTTTTTTTTGTTTTTTTTTTTTTTTTAAATAACTTTCTTATAATTTTTGAGTTATGATAGGTATGTTTAAAGGAAGATTGGGAGAGGAAACGCCGTTTCAGAACAGGTACCTCGATATCAAGTTCTCTTTAAAATCGTCTCGAAACCAAGGCATTCATCCACGATTAAGATAAAAACAAGAAAGAAAAATCATGCAGTGCGCATTGATTAGTAACACTTTCCAACTGTACGCAATTGTATCGAATAACTTTTAATAGTCTTTGCCTACTTTATCCCACAACAGACAGAACAACTGAAAAACATGCAGATAGACTAATTGATTTTATAATTACTCTTAGGCATTTTGGAAAGTGTTAAAAAGGCTTAACGCAAAAGAAAACGCAGCCGTCAGATTATAATTACAGCTTTTAAACTCTCTGAATATTTTAGTGTAGCCCTGTAAATCTGAAAGTTAATCATATCATGTTCTATACACAACATCATTTTAGAATATTAATAATGCATGTCAATATTTTTATGATTTTTATAGCAGAAAGATTTTTAAATATAACTTTGAAAAAATTCTGTCCTAAAACGTAATACATTGTTTTTTTTTTTATTGTTGTTGTTGTTGTCCCTGTAAACAAACTAGTTGTACAGGACCAATTAATGGCATTTTAAATAGGGAACATTCCATAGGGAACTTGGGTGTATCATTTTTTAAAAATTCTCAAAATATTAACGGATGATAGGAGCCGGAGACAAACAGATAGATAGGTAGACAATCGGACAGACAGATGCACAAATTGAAATCATATTCCCACTAAAATTATAAGAAAATTTTAAAACGCTCATGTAAACAAAAGTGCAATTCCAGCAAATTTTTATTTATAGCTCTTAATGTGGCCCTGTAAATCTAATGCTAACCATACTATATTACATAGAAGGCACTCTTTTGTGCATACGAATAATGTATTTCAATTGCATTAAGCTTTGTGGAGAATGAAATTATTAAAATTTGGTTTATAAAAATAACTCTCATACAACACAATGCTTTGGAATACTTTCAAGTGCCCCTGTACACAAACCAGTTAGAAATGTACTCTACTTTACATAGGAAACATCCGATAGGGAATTGATTAACATGTTAAAATTTCATTGAAGTTTCTATACATTAAAGGTATTAAAATATGGTTTATAGAAACTCCTCCCATAGAACACGATGCTTTCGAATACTTTTGGGTGTCCCTGTACACAAACCAGAATAGGTATTCACTCCATTTTCAATAGGGAACATCCGATAGTCAATTTGAATAAAATATATCGGTTTAAAGAAATTCCATGAATATTTACGGGAATTAGAGCGCAGTAAAACAGACAGAGAGACAGACAGACGGAAAGAAGAACAGTCAGACAGATACAGAGATTGAAATTATATTCACACTAAAAAAATGATAGAAAGTTTCAAAAACGCGTAAAGTAAACGAGAGTACAATTCTAGCAATTTTTTATTAATAGCTCTTAATATAACTGAATATTTTTGTGTCACCCTGTAAATCTAATGATAACCATGCTATATTCTATGCAAAGCATTCTTTTGTGCATATAAATGACATATTTCAATTTCCTAAAACTTCGTAGAAAGTAAAAATATTAAAATTTGATTTATAGAAATAACTCTCACAGAACGCAATGCTTTGGAATACTTTTAAGTGTCCCTGTACATAAATCAGTAGTGGTATTTCCTCCATTTTATACAGGAAACATCCAATAGGGAATCTGAATAACATATTTCAATTTAATTGAGATATGTCTACAGTAAAGGTAAGAAAATATGGTTTATCGAAGTACCTCTCATAGGACATAATGCTTTGAAATACTTTCGGGTGTACCTGTACACAAACCAGTAGAGGTACAAACTCCATTTTCAATAGGGAACGTCAGATCGTAAACTTGAATAACATATATCAGTTTCAAGAAATTCCATAAATATTTACGGGAGTTAGAGCTCGGACAGACAGACATGCAGACAGACACACGGACAGGCAGATACACAAAACTGAAATCATATTCACACTTAAAAAAACGTTAGAAAGTGTTAAAAACGCTTAACGTAAACGAAAGTACAATTCTAGCGATTTTTTATTAATAGCTCTTAATATAAATGGACATTTTTGTGTCACCCTGTAAATCTAATGCTAATCATGCTATATTCTGTGCAAAGCATTCTTTTGTGCATATAAATAACATACTTCAATTTCCAAAAACTTCGTGGAAAGTAAAGTTATTAGAATTTGATTTATAGAAATATCTCTCATGGAACGCAATGCTTTGGAATAATTTTGAGTATCCCTGTACATAAACCGATGGTGGTAATTCCTCCATTTTAAACAGGAAACATCCAATAGTGAACTTGAATAACATATTTCAATTTCATTTAGATATAGCTACACTAAAGGTATGAAAATATGGTTTATAGAAATATCTGTCATAGAACACAATTCTTTGAAATACTTTCGGGTGTCCCTGTACACAAACTAGTAGAGGCATAAACTCCATTTTCAATAGGGAACGTCCGATAGTGAACTTGAATAACATATATCAGTTTCAAGAAATTCCATAAATATTTACGGGAGTTAGAGCGCGGACAGGCAGACGGACAGACAGACAGACAGACAGACAAACCGAAGTCATAAATACTTTTCAACCTTGTTGGAAAGTGTTAAAAATATTAGAAAGTGTTAAAAACGCTTAACGTAAACGAAAGTACACATCTAGCAATTTTTTTATTAATAGCTCTGTATTTTTCTAGATATTTTTGTGCCACCCTGTAAATATAATGCTAAACATGCTATATTGTATGCAAAGCATTCTTTAGTGCATATAAATAACATATTTCAATTCCTTAAAATTTGTGGGAACTAAAGTTATTAAAATTTGATTTATATAAATATCTCTCATAGAACGCAATGCTTTGGAATACTTTTGAGTGTCCCTGTGTATAACCCGATGGTGGTATTCCCTCCATTTTATACAGGAAACATCCAATAGTGAACTTGAATAACATATTTCAATTTCATTAAGATATGTCTACAGTGAAGGTATTAAAATATGATTCATAGAAATACCTCTCATAGAACACAATGCTTTGAAATACTTTCGGGTATCCCTGTACACAAACCAGTAGAGGTACAAACTCCATTTTCAATAGGGAACGTGCGATAGTGAACTTCAATAACATATTTCAATTTCATTAAGATATGTCTAGAGTAAAGGTATGAAAATATGGTTTATAGAAATACCTCCCATAGAACACAATGCTTTGAAATACTTTCGGGTGTCCCTGTACACAAACCAGTAGAGGTACAAACTCCATTTTCAATAGGGAACGTTCGATAGTGAACTTGAATAACATATTTCAATTTCATTAAGATATGTCTAGAGTAAAGGTATGAAAATATGGTTTATAGAAATACCTCTCATAGAACACAATGCTTTGAAATACTTTCGGGTGTCCCTGTACACAAACCAGTAGTGGTATAAACTCCATTTTCAATAGGGACCGTCCGATAGTGAACTTGAATAACATATATCAGTTTCAAGAAATTCCATAAATATTTACGGGAGTTAGAGCGCGGACAGACAGACAGACAGACGGACAGACGGACAGACATACGGACAGACAGACAGACAGACAAACCGAAGTCATAAATACTTTTCAACCTTGTTGGAAAGTGTTAAAAAGACTTTGTACAAACTTTAATCATTATCATCATAATGATCACAATAGCTTAGAATTACAATGTAGCTACAGCTGTTTAAATAGCTGCTTACCATCAGTATTGCCAACTCGTAGGTACTTTTATATTCAATATCCATCACCAATTTTAATTGTAGCTTTTGTCTAATAACACTGCGCTGCAATTATTATTATTTTTTTTTTTTCGAGCCCTGATACCATTCCTGCTGATTCTTATTTAAAATGACTTCTTGAATACGAATCTGATACCCATCCATCACCCACCGTTTTCTCGGGATGTCAGTTCCTCCCCCAATTTTTATCACTCTTTGGTAATTTCATGACCATGAATTTTATTTGGAGAATGGAAAAGAATTATTTTAACACTTAAAAAAAAATAAAAAATACAATGTATAATAAGTGATAATATTAATTGATTAATAAAATATAATAAATGTAACTTATAATTTCAGTGTCAAATCTCACCCCCCTCCCTCCTAAATTTTCCCCTTGCTGCAAATGTTCATGTTTTAGAATTTTTCACCTCTTTAGATCCTCAGAAGATATTTAGCAATTAATATTTCTTTTCTCAACTATAAATCAAATTTATAGCTATAAAATTACCGAAAAGTGGTAAAAATAGGGGGGAGGGGTCTCCCAAAAATGGTGGGTGATAGGGCAAAATGGCCGTTATATTAGGATCAGACTTGTAGTAATCTTAATCGCGTAATCGTAATCGATTGTAATCGATTACAAAAGCAACGTAATCGCTGATTAATCGTAATCAAAATAAAATATTTAAATTATAATCGTATTCTAATCGTAATCAAAAAAAAATATTTAAATTGTAATCGTAATCTAATCGTAATCAAAAAAAAAATTTAAATTGTAATCGTAATCTAATCGTAATAAAAAAAAATATTTAAATTGTAATCGTAATCTAATCGTAATCAAAAAAAATATTTAAATTATAATCGTAATCTAATCGTAATCTGATCGTAATCTAATCGTAATCTCATTATATTTTTCTAGAGAATAATCTGTATCGTGAAGCAATGTAAACGTAATCTATCTCTAAAATAAAATTGCACTATATTTTTCTTTTCTTTGCTGCCATTTTTACTCTATTTATATTTTTTGTTATTCCTTTTTTCAAATTTTTCTAGCTTCAAGCTAATTTTTGAACTTACCTACTCGCCCTGGAAGATTTCAGAGGTCATGTTTTCAGGGCCCGATTAAGCTTTGAAGCTAAGGGAAGCTCAGCATCATTTCGGGGCCACCTTTCATTTCGGAAAATCTTGTTTTCCTGTAACGTATTGTAATATAAAAATGCTATAGACCAAAAAAATAGTGTGTATTTATTATTTTTATTTTTTACTTTCTGAACACTATAGTGAGGAAAGTATTGTAATCATGTCAAAAATCCGAATTTGAGATTTTGATGTTTCTATACGTTTCGAGGTCCCCTGAGTCCGTTTCCACTATTTTTACGATGATGTATGTATGTGTGTAGGTATGTCTGTGAGTGAACACGCTAGCGTCTAAACGCTTTGTTCGAATAAGCTGAAAGTTGGTACGTATATTGTAAGTCACCATAATACGAACCCTATAGAATTTGGTGAATCTAGCACTCATAGTTTTTTTACAGGGACACGAGGAATAATTCTTTATCATTATGGCCTATGGGACCAAATTTTTAAAAGTGCGATAGCGTCTAAACGCTTTATTACTCTGAGGAAAAAATTTGTATACATGTTATAGGTAACAGTTGCACAAACTGTATAGATTTTGGTGAATTTAGCACATACAGTTTTTTTGCAGGGACACCAGGAAAAATTCTTTATCATTATGCCTATGGGGCCAAATTTTTAAAAGTGTGATAGCGTCTAAACGCCTTATTAATCTGAGCAAAAAATTTGTACACATGTTATAGGTCACCGTTGCACCAATTGTATAGATTTCGGTTAATTTAGCACTTACAGTTTTTTTACAGGGACACAAAGAAAAATTCTTTATCATTATGGCCTATGGGACCAAATTTTTAAAAGTGCGATAGCATTAAACGCTTTATTCAAGTGAGCTGAAGATTTATATGAATATTATAAATCACTGTTGCACTAAATACAAGCATTTTGGTGAATCTAGCATTTGTGGGTTTTTACAGGGACACAACGAAAAATTCTTTATCATTATGCTTAAGACTTCGGTTCGTCTCTTCGCGCGCACTCTAATTCCCTTAAATATTTATGGAATTTTTTTAAACTAATATATGTTATGTTCTTCAAGTTCATTATAGAATTGTTCCCTTTTAAAAATATGGTAAATATTTCCACTGGTTTGTCTACAGGGAAATTTGAAAGAATTTCAAAGCATTGCGACCTATCAAAGGTATTTCTATAGAACATATTTTAACTTTCATTTCGCACAAACCATAATGCAGTCGACATTAACAATACACATACGCAAGGAAATGGTTCCTGCAGAATATAATGTCATTAGCAATAAGATTTAGAGAGCAACACAAAAATTTTCACTTTCAATAACGGTTATAATTGAAAATTGCTGGAATTGCATTTTCGTTTGCCTTTATCATTTTTAATACTTCCTAGCAACGTTATAGAGTGATTATTGTTTAGAATGATTGTTTCATTTTCTATATCTACAAATTTATATGAACTTATTGGTGTATTTTTTTTTTATAAACCTTTTAAAGGGGTTTTATTTACAAAAAATATTTAGTAGAACGCTTTATTGAAAAAAAAAATAAATAAATAAATAAAAAAAATAAAAGTTAACAAACAAATCGAAAATATTTTTATGAGAATAAAGAGTTTTGCTTAATCACAAAATTAAACATATGTTAACAATCCACTTAATAAGATGCTTTGCCATTAAAAAGTAAAAGAAATCTCCGAAATATGATTGTTACTCACTACGTTGGCCACTAAAAAGCAACTTTAAAGTTTAGATATGCTTTAATGATTTCATAATTTTTTGAACTTACGAAATTTTAATTTAATTTCTTGAAATATTTTAAATTTAATTTTTGATTGTCTTTTCCTCTTCTGTCTCTCCGTTCATTTATCTATTTGTGTATGCTCTAGTAAATTTAAGTAAAACATTCTGATTGCCGAAATATTGCGAAATAGGTGTATTTCTCTTTTCAAACATATTTCTGTAATGATTATTTATGGGGCCTAAAAAAATATTTTTAATATATTTGTATTTATTGTATTTTATTGTTGTAAAATAATTTAAAATCTATAAGAAAGATTTCTCATCTAAGCTTTGAAATTTTCCTTAGAAAAAAGGATGAAAAAATATGTGGAAAGTACACCATTTATTATATCAACAATTTTGGATCCACGATTCAAGAATAGTTGCCTGGATTTGACGAATGAGCAAGTGTGTGAAATAATAATTAAAGAAATGAAGAATCACTTTCTTGTCGAAGAAATAACAGAATCAGAAGAAAAAGCCGCAACTGAATCTTAAATTAAAAAAAAAAAAAAAAAAAAAAAAAAGAAAAAAAAGACCAAACTGTTTGCGTTTTTGAACGGGAAAAGATCAAGCAAACTTGCCAAGAATTATATAGCAAAATCGGAAATAACGGAGTATTTAAAAGAGCCATAGAAAGGAGAAGATATTTGCCCTCTAAATTTTTGGAAGGAAAATGACAAAAGATATCCAAAAATTAGTTCAAAATATCTCTCTATCTGTGCATCTTCAGCACCCGTAAAGAAGTTATTCAGTGTCGCTGGAAAATTCTATACGAGTTCCCGCACTCTACTAAAAGCGGGAAACTAATAAAAAAATTAATTTTGTTAAATTAAATAAAAATGTTTTAAAGAATTTTAAATCTCTCCTACATTCTATTTGTATATGTATGAAGTTCAATAGTCAGAAGTAAGAAAAAATAAAAATTTTTGGATTATTAATTGATTTTATTTATTTATTGGGAGGGGGGGGTGCTAAATTTTACAGACGAGAAATATTGGTTTATTAATATTCATTTGAGAAACATAAATATATTATCTAGACCATTTAATAAAATCATTTAATTAATACAGGTGTCATCATAATCTATGAAGGTATAAACATAACTAAACTCATTATTTATTATAGGCAACAGAATTGTACATCTAATTTGAAATTTTTAAATTTATATCAATATGATATTTCTCCTTTGTAAAAAAAAAAAAAAAAAAAAAAAAAAAAAAAAAAAAAAAAAATCATTTTTAACTGACAGTTTTATTTAAATCAAATGCGAATGTTTGAAACTTCTTTTTTAATTAAATTGATTGCATTTTCATTTAGGCTTCTTACTTATACATTTACACATTGCTACCAATGTAATTCAATGTGTGTACATACTTACACATGATATAATTTAAGGGGTTCTCCAAATTTACATAGCTTCTACTTCTTTCCTTTTTATGTTTTACTAAATAATATATACATACATATATATATATATATATCTTTTCTACTGAAAATGCAAAAGTAATATAAAACGAATTTCCTGCTTCGGAACTAACGGTCGATTTGAAAATAAATTTTGGTCTACTAAGTTATTATAAAGAAGTGAAATTTGTGACAGATATTTGAGATAGTATTTTAATTTCTGACTCATACTTAAAACTTCTTTCAATATTTTAATGATTACATTTCTTTGATGGTCAAAATATAGAGTTTTGTATAAATATAAAATTTCTCTCGCTTTAGATGATAAATTACTTGATATGATAATTTTAAACTGCTTGCTGTGATATTAAAAGCTTAATCTGAAAGCATTCAAGATAAAGAATATATATAGAATATAAGGAGAGGATATATACAAGATATATTTAAGGATATATGTGAAGAAATATCTAAGAAAGATTATATACAAGCGATATTCATCACATCGAGATTGAGAAATCTGTATAATTGAAGTGTAATTGTAATCGATTTTTCATGTAATCGTAATCTGAATGTAATCGTATTCTAGAGTCTAATCAAAACGTAATCAAAACTGTAATCGTAATCTGAATGTAATCGTATTCTAGAGTATAATCAAAACGTAATCAAAACTGTAATCGTAATCTGAATGTAATCGTATTCTAGAGTATAATCAAAACGTAATCAAAACTGTAATCGTAATCTGAATGTAATCGTATTCTAGAGTATAATCAAAACGTAATCAAAACTGTAATTGTAATCTGAATGTAATCGTATTCTAGAGTCTAATCAAAACGTAATCAAAACTGTAATCGTAATCTGAATGTAATCGTATTCTAGAGTATAATCAGAACGTAATCAAAACTGTAATCGTAATCTGAATGTAATCGTATTCTAGAGTATAATCAAAACGTAATCAAAACTGTAATCGTAATCTGAATGTAATCGTATTCTAGAGTATAATCAAAACGTAATCAAAACTGTAATTGTAATCTGAATGTAATCGTATTCTAGTATCTAATCAAAACGTAATCAAAACTGTAATCGTAATCTAAACGTATTCGTAATCGGCATTTGAAGATTAAAAATAATCGTAATTGTAATCTTTTAAGGATTCTGTAATCGACTACAAGTCTGATTAGGATTCAGGAGGTCATTTTACATAAGAATTTGCAAAAATGGTGTTGGGGTCAATTTTCGTGCCGAGCAGTGTAATTATATATCGGCCTAATAAACTATCATACATATGAAACACGGCTCTTCAAAAATAGTGGTAATTGTTAAATAAAAAGCTTCTACAATTTGGAAACACTGCTTACTGCCACCTCAGTTTGAGAAACACAGAAATTGGCTTACATAGTCAAGATAACTCGGAACGGCGAAGTAAGCGTGCTCGGAACTTGTGAACACCTGCGTGATGAATGACACAATTAAATTTCATACCTAAGTAATAGAGGAGAGGAGAGTAGGAGAGGAAGCTATAATTACATAATAGTATAGTAGGTCTAAAAAGATCTTAATAGCCACACACATACAAAAATAAGTACATAAATAAATAAATAAATAGATAAATAAAGTAAAATAAAATAAATAAAAAATGACCTGATATTTATTTAAACATAAAAACTTTTTAACACACCATAAAATAAAGATAAGCACTAGCGGTTTCGAAATGACGTGGCCTTCTCTCTTCAGGTGCAAAAAATACGTGTTGGAGGCAAAAGCAATACTGAAACCCGAATAAACTACTACGTCAGAAACGCCAAAGAAACGCCATTTTTCTTTGGCGTTTCTGACGTAGTAGTTTATTCGGGTTTTAATATTCCAACGCCAAGTCTGCTGTTATTATTAAAAGCAATACTGGAAGACAAGGAAAAACCCAAGGGGTAGGAGCAACACAACCGGATAATAGGAAAGCTTCATGCAACAATCAAAGAGAAGGGAAAATAACAAAAAAAATACAGACAAAATAAACACACACACACACACAAAATAAAAAAAAGAAAGAAAGAAAGAAAGAAAAGAAAATGGAATATTTTATTATTATTATTATTTAATTATTATAATTAACAATCTATTTTTACTTAACTTATTTTCTATATAATAATAATAATTATTATTATTATTTTATTTTATTTTACAATTTTATTACACTATTATAAAAGATAATTATTTAATGAAACTAAACAAGTTTTTCCAAGCTGAAGACAGCAAAGGGGAAACAGATTTTGGCCCCTGAAGAAGAACGATCACGTCCTTTCGAAACCAGTAGTGCTTCCCTTTATTTTATAGTGTGTTAAGAAGTTTTTATGTTTAAATACTTATTGTACACCAGCTGTTTATATTATAACCTGATATTTGTTAAAATACATCCAGTCTACGCTCAGGAGCTCGGAAAATTGAACAGAATAGGGCACATTATTTCCTTATAACAGAGCTGAATGAAATCATATTTCCCACCCTTCCATAACACACACACACAAATAATAATTATTAATTAATTAATTAATATAAAAGAAAAGAAATCTTCTGTAAAATATTTAAAATTATCCTAGCATTTAAGTTAAAAAAAAAAAAAGAAAAAGAAAAAAAGAAAGAAAGAAAGAAAATTAAAAGAAAAGAAAAAAAGTGCCATAAAAACAGAAGCTAAAATTAAAATTAACAATTTAAATTTAAGGTTAAAAAATATTTCAAAGAAAAAAAAGAAAGAAAAAAAAGAAAGAAAGAAAGACAAGAAAAGAAAGACAGAAGAAGAAATGAGGTCCCTACGACTACGATAACAGGAAAGCACGGCTGTTAACATTTTAATTTATTCCGTAGCATTGTTAATTGTTAGTACCTATCTTTTTTGCTGCAAGTTACATTTTTTGTTGAGTAATTTTCTTCTTATTTTAATCGCAATTGCATCTTGACAAACATTTCTCTGAGAGAAAAAAAAAAAGGAAAAAAGGAAAAAAGTGGTGTGGAAAAAGTGTGGTACTAACAGTGCTAAAGAATAAATTAGAATGTTAGCAGGTATCAGAGCTTGAAGTCTCCGCCCTTTTTTCAGGATACTGTCAGGGATGAGAAATTTCTGACTTTTATGCTGCCGCTATTGTTATACAATAATCTATATCCTATACACATAACAACAACAACAACAACAACAAAATACGGTAAAAATATCTGTATGAAAATAGTGGTACTAAAAAAGAGGGAATTTTGCATCCCTGAAAGTATCCTGAAAAAAGGGCGGAGACTTCCAGCTTTACCGGTGTGCGCAAAACAGGGTTCAGGATTTTCAACAATCACTACTTGGAATAATTTTCTATATCTTTCTATCTCTTTTTTTTTTTTTTTTTTTTTTTTTTTTTGTAATTTTCTTTAATCATTTGTAGTACATATCTTCGAAACAGTGGCTGCTGGGAAGCCTGCGGGAAGGAAGTTTGAGAAAACGCGGCTGTAAAAAAAAAAAAAAAAAAAAGTAGGCTACAGATGACGGGAGTAGCCAAATTTAGATGAATAAATTTAGTCGATCTACGCAATAAAAGTAACTTGGAGTGTTAATTCCATCTTAAATAACACCAGAAGTGTTACTTCTTCTTCCCCTAGAGCATAGATGCCAACATTTTAATTTATTCCGGGGTATTTTCAGCCCCACCTTTATTTCATACCACTTATTTCCTAAAAGAACTTTTTTCTTATTTTATTGAAGTTATGTATTGGAGAAAACTTTTCTATACGTATAAAAGTACTGTTTTAAAATAGTGGTGGAAAAAATGATACCTAAAATTTTTTGGAGCGCTGCGAAGTCTGATACAAAACCATCCTTCCAGAATAGGAGGCCTCGCTGCGTTCCTAAAATTTTAGGAATCATTTTGTTACATTGTCACCACTATTTTAAACGAACACTTCTTTACATAAAACCTTCACGAAAAAAGTCTTTAACGATAGTGGTGGCAATAAAATAAAATGCAGTAAATTTTTAGGAACGCTGCGAAGCCTGATAGGAGTTTCCTAGCACTGCCTACGCGAGAATCATATCCATAATTGCCAACATGCAAATTAATAATCCGGAGTTTCTTAGTACCCGTCTTTTATTTATTTATTTTTATTTATTTCGCATCAGTCTTTTTTTTTTTTTTTTTTTTTGAGTACTTTTCTTCTTCTTTTATTGTAAGCACATTTAAAGAGGATTATTCTAATAATTAAGTAGTGTGGAAAAAGGGGCGGTTACTAACAATATTCTGGATTAGGTTGGCATCTATGCATATCTTATTGCGTTTTCAGAGCTGCAAACCCTCCGGATTAATTCATACCATTACTCTCTTAAAGTTTTCTTATTTAATCACAAAACTTTCGATAAAATATAAAGTTGATATTTTAATAAAAATCACTGGTCATCAAAAATCCGGTAAGTTGGAAAGTCTGCATTTTGCAAGCATAGAATTCTGGACTTTTGGGACAGACCTGCGTAGCTGTATCGCAAATTTCCTGCTTATAGAATAATTGGGTCGAATATTCAATCTTTAGTAACAACATCACTGTATACATAGCGAAAAGCCTGGATATAAAGCCTGGCAGTGATGCCAACTTTTTAATTATTACGTAGCATTGTTTGTACCCGCCTTTTTTACACTACTTCCTTTGCAGAGTATTTTTCTCGAATATGAAATTGCTGCTAAATAAGAAGAAAATTGCTCTTCAAAAAAGGTTGTTTATATATATAAGGTGTGTACTAACAATGCTATGGAATAAATTGAAATATTTGCAGCTATGCCTGGGCAATATGTTAAATTTTATGCTGAATCAAAAAGCAGTATGCATATTTTTTTATAGATGTTTAATTATATTTTCTTTTATAATATTGTAGAAAGTAAATGATTTCCATTCTTTAACGCTTTCTGGCAATATGCAATTAGTTCTTCAAGTTTTTATCAACTCAAATTCTTCTAATGTTAATTCAGAACGGCAATATGCTTGCATATTATTAAACATTTCAATTTGTTAACGCAATTATTTGAATAACAGAAATCACAAGAAACAAAAAATTATTCTGCTATAAAAATAAATAATAATAATAATGAAATAAATAAATAAATAATAATAAATCGAAGATCGGATTTTGTCAAAATTTGATCAGCAAGCGTTAGTTTTTTGCGTCCCGCCTTTATTTCACACCATTTAATTTATAAAATAATTTTCTATAATATATAACTACATTAAAATAAGAAAAAAATATTTTTATAAAAAGAGTGGTAAGAAGAAAAAGCGGGGCTAAAAATGTTCCGGATTAAATTAACCCTTTGTCGGTCCTAACGATCTAAAGCGCTCTGAACAGTGTTGCCAAATTTGGGGACATTTTTTATTCAATTATCCCCAATAATTTTGAAAAGTGATATTTGATGTACATAATGAACGAATAACCTTCGAAATTATTACTTTTAGAGTAATTATCTTCAAAGGTAGTTACGATTAAATAAGTATAAAATTACTCTAAAAAAAGACGGGTACTAAAAATCTGCCAACTTTTAATGAGACGGTTGGTAGGTATGCTTTGAAAGGTAATTATCAAGAGCAATACCCATGTGTAGATTTTACTTTAATAGATATTTTACCGACACACTTTCTGTAGTGACTAGTCTACCAATATATTTATATAGTAAATTTCTATAGCAGACTTTCCAACTATAATTGGCAGCTTAACACCTTTTGGCAACCGGAAAATTGTAATAAAATTTTTTATTTTACTTTATGGGTGAAAACCGTTACAGTTCACTGATTAAATAAAATAAATATTTCTATTCAATTTTTCCAGTAGCCAAAAGGTGCAAAGTTGGCAACTATATTGCCAACTTGTCAGATTTTTAAGTACCAATATTTTTTTTATAGCAAATAGAAACATTTTTATAGTAAGTAGAAATATCCATTTTATATTTTAGAGAAAATTCTGTAATTAAATAGGACGGATAAAACTTTAAGAAAATATTGGTGTAAATTTTCCGGAATGGTTGGCAGTTCTGCTATGTTTCCAAGATTATTTAAGGGAAAATTTTTAACATTAATATAGTGGTAGGAGAGTCAAAAAAAAAAAAAAAAAAAGCAGATAAATAGACATCCTGTTAAAAAATATATAGTTCTCAAAGGATGCATATAGAACATTTACGATCTCGGTTTCTTATCATTTTAATCCTTTGCAAGTGTGCTTTAAATTTTATAACTCCATTTATGAAATCTTTCTATTATTTCATACCTGCCAACATTCAGATTAGTACATAGCTGACAACATCCTAATTAGTATTCCGTAGTAATAATAGTAACAGCCCCTTTTCTACACCACTTAATTTTTAGAGTAATTCACTCCGAATGTAATTACGATTAAATAAGAAGAAAAATACTCTAAATAATCTGGTGTGTCACTCACACGACTTTCTCTTACCCTGAAATTTAATACTATAAATACAGGTTGGAGATTAAGAGGTAAGATAACGATGTTATGTAAACCTATGTTAAACAATTCAAATTAGGCTTCGGAAGTGTTTTATATGATAATTAATTCTGTGTGAGGGGGGCTACCGCCCCCCTCAACCCCCCCCCGTGTCATTAATGCACCTAGATTTATATAAAATTTAATTGGGTTATTAAAAAATAATTTATTAAAATTATTATTTAAAAAAAATTATCTTTTATGATAATGCAGACGATTTCCATATTAGAGAAGTAGTATAACACTAAATATCCAAAAAAAGCCCATTTTATTCTCAATAAAAAAATAAAAAATAAATTAAAATAAATAAATAAATAAATATTTTTTTTTTCGTTAAATTAATAAAAAATCGATAACTTTCTTTTAAATTATCGCAGATCGATGGCTCAACCATTCGTTTTAAAGGTATTGGCGAGCTCTTTTGAAAGATACCCATCATGAAAATTTACTCCCCTCGAGGGGGGACGTCCCCCCCCCCCCCAGGGAGGGAGGCGAGGCTCCTACATACACAATTTTTTTTTCCCAGTTGACTATCTCTATTACAATATATATATATTCGTTTCATTTGGTTTAGCGCAGTCTATAGACGTTAAACTCTACTTACCTGCAATTTCACCCATAGACGTAATGTATTAGAATTCTCTTGATTGTCCCTGTACACGAACCATTTGCTTGATCTTAACGAAAAGCTTACTGTAACATCGATATATGATACACATTTAGAATACCAAGTTTGGAATGTCTGCTACTATTTGTTCTTGAGATATGCTGATAACAGACAGACACACACACAGGCACGCAGACATACGCACAGACCATTTGCTAAAAACATGATTTTCGTATTCAGGAGACCTCGAAACGTGTAAATATAACAAAATCTCGCGTTCGAAAATTTGACCCTAAAACAATACTTTCTGTACCTTATGGTTAAGAGAAAGTAAATTACTATAAATACAGGTTGCAGATTGAAACGTAAGATAACGAGTACTTTTATGTACACCTGTGTTAAACAATTCATATTAGGCTTCTGAAGAGTTTTATATGATAATTAATTCTGTGTGAGAAGGCTACCGCCCCCCTCAACCCCCCGTTTCATTAATGCACCTACATTTATATAGAATTTAATTCGGTTATTAAAAAATAGTTCTGTTTTTAAAAAATAATTTATTAAAATTATTATTTAAAAGAATTATCTTTCATGATAATGCAGAGGATTTCCATATTAGAGAAGTAGTATAACACCAAATATCCAAAAAAAAGTCCATTTTATTCTCAATATTTAAAAAAAAAAAAAAAAAAAAAAAGATTTTTTTTCTAAGGTTTTTTTTCGTTAAAAGTAAAAAAAATCGATAACTTTGTTTTAAATTATCGCAGATCGATGGTTCAACCATTCGTTTTAAAGGTATTAGCGAGCTCTTTAGAAAGATACCCATCATGAAAATTTACTCCCCTCGAGGGGGGACTTCCCCCCCCAGGGGGGGGAGGCGAGTCTCCTACATGCACAAAATTTTTTTCCCAGTTAACTATCTCTATTACAATATATATATATTCGTTTCATTTGGTTTAGTGCAATCTATAGACGTTAAACTCTACTTACCTTCAATTTCCCCCATAGACGTAATGTATTAAAATTCTCTTGATTGTCCCTGTACACGAACCATTTGCTTGATCTTAACGAAAAGCTTACTGTAGCATCCCTATATGATACACATTTAGAATACCAAGTTTGAACTTTTTGCCATAATTTGTTTTTGAGATATGCTGATAACAGACAGACACACACACAGACATACACACAGACCATATGCTAAAAACATGATTTTCGTATTCGGGGGACCTCAAAACGTGTAAATATAACAAAATCACGCGTTCGAAAATTTGAGCCAAAAACAATACTTTCTCTACCTTATGGGTAAGAGAAAGTAAAAAGACTGGTGTGAAAAAAAAAAGGCGGGTACTAAAAATACTACGGAATATTAATTAGGATGTTGACAGCTATGTTAGTATTTCGTAAAACTGTTAATACCCACTTTTTGTTTTTCGCACTTGTCTTTTAAAAGTATCTTTCTTCTTATTAATTTGTAATTGCTCTTGAAGACTATATTACTAGCGTCTCGCCGCAGCGTCGGCTCTCTACAAGAAAGTTGAATGAATTGCCTTGGCACTCTATAATTTGGCGATACACTACTTTACTTCTGAGGGGCTCACAGGAGCCTAAAGCAGTTGCTCCTCCCCGTCACGGCCCTTATTAGATTAAAAAGATACTATTTAAAGTCTTGATTAATGTAATACAGTATAAATCTGGAAATATATATATATATATATGTGTGTGTGTGTGTGTGTGTGTGTGTGTATTTGTTAAAAGTAAAACCAATATTAGATTCAAAATACATAGAAACACAGAATAAATTTAGCATGCAGTTATTTCAGGTTTTCACAACCACTTTTTTAGTCTGTGAGTTTAAAATAAAGTATATCTCTGCTATACGTGAATATTGAATTTTATCGTAAAGCCTGTTTTCCACTTTTCTGTTCAGTTTATTTCCCCTATGTAACTTGTTTGATCAACCCTCTTTTTTTCGGGAGGAGGGGGGGGGGGGGGGGGGGGGGAATAAAAAAAAAGTGTTTTTCCCATTTTAAATATCTTTGCATTAAAACAATACACAAAATGTGCCAAAAGGGTGATGCCTCGCTAAATGCTGTTTAATTTGCACGAATCCAACGAATTATATCAAGTCCGTACGCATGCTTTCTTAACATTAACTGTTACTTCCGTAGAGAGACGGCACTGTGGTGAGATGCTAGTGAAGATAGAAATGGTGTGGGAAAAAAAAAAAAGAAAAAAAAAAAAAATAATCTGGTGTGTCACACGACTTTCTCCTACCCTGAAATTTAATACTATAAATACAGGTTGGAGATTAAGAGATAAGATAACGAGTACTGTTATGTAAACCTATGTTAAACAATTCATATTAGGCTTCTGAAGAGTTTTATATGATAATTAGTTCTGTGTGAGGGGGGGGGGGCTACCGTCCCCCTCTACCCCCCGTTTCATTAATGCACCTACATTTATATAGAATTTAATTCGGTTATTAAAAAATAATTCTCTTTTTAAAAAATAATTTATTAAAATTATTATTTAAAAAAATTATCTTTTATGATAAGGCAGACGATTTCCATATTAGAGAAGTAGTATAACACCAAATATCCCAAAAAAGACCATTTTATTCTCATTATTTAAAAAAAAAAAAAAAAAAAAAAAAAAAGTACAATTTTTTTTTTCTAAGTTTTTTTTTTTTTCGTTAAAAGTAAAAAAAATCGATAACTTTGTTTTAAATTATCGCAGATCGATGGTTCAACCATTCGTTTTAAAGGTATTTTCGAGCTCTTTTGAAAGATACCCATCATGAAAATTTACTCCCCTCGAGGGGGGACTTCCCGCCCAGGGGGGGATGCGAGGCTCCTACATACACAAAAAATTTTTCTTAGTTAACTGTCTCTATTACAAAAAATATATATTTGTTTCATTTGGTTTAGTGCAGTCTATAGACGTTAAACTCTATTTTCCTGCAATTTCCCCCATAGACGTAATGTATTAGAATTCTCTTGATTGTCCCTGTACACGAACCATTTGCTTGATCTTAACGAAAAGCTTACTGTAGCATCCCTATATGATGCACATTTAGAATACCAAGTTTGAACTTTCTGCCATAATTTGTTTTTGGGATATGCTGATAACAGACAGACACACACACAGACACACACACAGACACACACACACACACACAGACACACAGACCATTTGCTAAAAACATGATTTTCGTATTCAGGGGACCTCAAAACGTGTAAATATAACAAAATCTCGCGTTCGAAAATTTGAGCCAAAAACAATACTTTCTCTACCTTATGGGTAAGAGAAAGTAATAAAAAGCGGCTATTAACAATTTTATGGAATACTAATTTTAAATGTTGGCAGCTATGTTATTTATAGCTGTCAGCTACTATAATTTTTTTACATTACATTTTTTTTCTTTTTTAGTGCTATGTATTTTTAGCCTATTCAATCATAGAAATTTATAACAGAAATTGTTAAAGTTTTTATTCAAAATTAGTGATAACTAGTAACAGTTAGAAGCTGTGTTTATACGGTTATGAATTGTTTCTTTTAGAAAAGCCGCAGATTCCATCATAAGTATGCAACTTCTGAGTACATGAAACTCCTAAGTTTGAACAATCATTGAATATTATAGTAGTACCACCTCTCGAACCCAGCAGACAAGTTAGCATAGCTGCTAACATTGTGGGAATAGGGCGGATACCAAATATACTACTAAATCAGGGGTTGTTCTCTTTCTCCCTCATTCAGGACACTTTCAGGGATGAAAAATTTCTACCAGTGCCGTTACTAATTACAGAAATTTTTATTGTGTTTTTATACTAATGTGTCACGATTTAATAGAATAGAGATCAATTGTATATAAATCGTGATAGAAAAAAAAAAAAAAAGGATTCATATATTTCTTACTTTTCGGCATCAGTAAAATTTTATAGCAATTTTTGTAATAAAATAAGAATTTTAAGTAATATTTTATTATATAAATATCGTGGGGAAAGGAGCTTTACAAAAGGACGGGTCCGTACGAACCCTGAAAAAGGCGGAATTTCTCATCCTTGAAACTCCATACGAACTTTGTATAGAATAAATTTGAATGTTGGCAGGTATGCGAATTACCATACCCAAGTTGAGGAAGGAAGTTTTCTTTTGAAATTTTTGATAAAAAGATAGTTGTCAACTTTTTCGCTTTTTGGACTTTATTTTAATACTACTCCGATTCAAAAAATTAGAATAATGAAAAGAAATATGGTCAAGGGAAATGAAAATCGAATTTATCAAATAAATAATCAACAATATCAAATAAAAAGTACTATAATATGAATCTGCATATTTTGCAGATTATAAAAATGTAAACACATTACAATGAAATAGAAAATATATTTAAATCAGCTAACAACAAAAAATTCAAAATATTAGAATACTTTCTAACATGGTTCAAAAAATTAGAATAATGAAAATATATTGAACATAATTTAAACTCTAAGTATTTTTACTTGCTAATCAGTACTTTGTTGCATCACCCTTAGCTTTAATGACAGCTCTTAAACGTTTTGGCATGTTTTTAACTAAAGGTTCACAATCTTTTTTATCCAAATTCGCCCATATGCTCTTTATACTAGAAATAAGTTCTTTTTTGTCTCTAGACGCAACTTCTTGAAGTCGTTTCTTCATAATTCCCCACAAATTCTCGATAGGATTTAGATCGGGTGAGTTTGCAGGCCAAGGGAGTACAGGTATGTCCTTCTCTTTGAGCCATTTAGTTGTTGATTTGGAAGTGTGGGGAGAAGCTGAATCTTGCTGAAACAAGAAATCGTCATCACATAAATCCTCAGCTGAAGGAATCATGAAATGTTCAAGAATTTCTTGATAGACTTCTGAATTGACTGTTGTGGAAACAATACACAACCTGCCTGGGCCTTCAGCAGTCATGCAGCCCCATACCATAACAGAGGTCGCAAATTTAAACGAACGTTTTAAACATTCTTTCTTATAAGCTTCATGTTTGAGTCTCCAGACACGTATACCTTGATTTCCGTGAGACACACAAAACACACTTTCATCACTGAAAAGTATCTTTTTCCAATCGTCGTGATCCCAAAATAGCCTTTGTTTACACCATTTAACTCTAGCAGCCCTTTGCTTAGATGATAAGAATGGCTTTATCTTAGGCACACGTGATCTAAAACCTAATTTGCGAAGTCGTCGTAGTGTTGTAGATTTGGAGACATTTATACCCATTTCTTTCCATTTTCTATGCACATATCTCACACTCCGAAAACGATGTTTCTTCACAATCTTTTTCAATTGCCTTTCATCTCTTCTTGAAGTTACTGGCTTTCGACCACTTTTAAAGTGTTTATTTTGAAAACACTTATTATTAGAATATTCTCTCAAAACTCTACTCACACTTGCTTGAGAGCATTTCACTTCTTTTGCTATAAAAAGTTGTGTTTTTCCTATTTCGTGCAAGTACACAATACGATATTTCACAGCCTCAGATAAATCGCTCTTTCGTCCCATATTAAGCAAATACTACGCTACAATCAAATGCCAAACGACTTTTCATTTTCAACGGAGCACATTTTATAGTCCCACAGATGTTAATCCCGCAGCCGTTCTCTCAACTTATAAGAAAAATTTGAATATTCTAATTTTTTGAACCATGCTATCGAGGTATTCTATTTCTTTGAATTATTCTAATATTTTTTAAATAGTTAATTATTAATATATCAGATAAAAATAAATATTTATGTTATATTTATAAATGCTCTGAAGATAATTAGATACTTTTAATATATTTTTTCCTGGACGCAGTATGCAAATTGACGCGTTAGCAACATCAAACTCATTCTTTTTTACATTATTCTAATTTTTTGAATCGGAGTAGTAGAAGATTTTATTGTATTTAATCAGTGAAATCTGTTACTGAACTGTATGAAAAAATTTCATTAAAAATTTTCTGGTAGCTCAAAAGCCTAAAGTTTGGCAGCGTTAGAAAAGAATAAAATAGCGGTCATGGTTGGTAAAGATACTTTGTCGAAAGGAAAATAAGAAATATCAGATATTTATAGAGTTAATTAATTATAATGTTTCGTATACAATGCACTTCTATCTTGCCAACCGTTCTGATTTTTTTTTTTTTTTTTTTTTTTCACTGGTATTTTTGTAGACATTTTTTATAAGCGTTTCTATTCGTTTTCTAAGATAAAACATAAGGTAGAACCATAGCTTTCTAAACTAGATGCCTTCCGTGTGGCTCAGAAACTTGGCAACAGTTCAAGCGGTAGACAGCACCACCTTGGTCAGTTTGCTCGACTTTTTTATTCAACTGTCACCAACAATTTTAAGAAGTTATATATATAATCGACATTTCTTCGAGTCTATTCGCCTTTCATGTATATCAAATCCCACTTTTAAAAATTTTTGGTGGTTGTTTGATAAAAAAGTCGCGCAATCTGTAATAATGTGGCGTTGTCTACCGCTTGAACTGTTGACAAGTTTCCGAGCCACGCGGAAGGCTATGGTAGAACTTTCTCTTAAAATATATCGGTAACCAAAATCGGAACTGTTTACAGCTATGCAATGCAGTCATCAGTGTTGTCATGTAGGGATTTCCCCCTACAGTAGGGATTTTCAACCAACTTTTATAATGTATTCCGAAATTGTATTGTTAGTACCGCCCTCTTTTCATACCACATTTTTACAAGAGTAGTTTCTTCCTATTTAATCTTTGTTACATATTCAGGAAAATTACTCTAAAAAATAAGTACAGTAAAGTCTCGTACAACGCGGTGGCAGAGATGACAAATAAATAAAACAGTTTTGTTTTTTAACACCACTACATTTTCAGAGTACCAATCTATTAGTTTACACACTCGATTTAGTTTTTGTATAAAGCAGTTGCTTTGATACAAAATTAGTGCTGTTAAAAAATAAAACTGTAATATTCATGACACAAACTCGCGTTGTACGAGACTTTACTGAAGTGTAAAAAGAGGATGGTACTAAGATTACTCCGAAATAAATTATAAAAGTTGGCAACTCTGCATAATTTTAAAATGTCCTCTTTTTTTTTCTTTAATTCCGAAATGATAAAATTACTATATATAATTTTAATAAGGATATAATTAACCTTGAAATTTTAAAATAAATTGGTCAATAAGTCAAGTTAAAATAAATTTCCCCTAAGATTCAGTAATTGTTTACAACAGCAAATCTCATGTTTTTCGTAACACATACGCCCACTCCTAAAATCAAATGTACAGGGGTCGTACTCTCCGCCCTTTTTCAAGGACACTCTTAGAGATGAGAAATTATTGCTACCAGTATTTTTATACAATAATCTTTATCCTCTGTAATCTCGACACATAACCATAAAAATACCATAAAGATTTTTGCATAAAATTAGTGGTGGCAAAAAAGGTACAAATTTCTCATCTCAGAGAGTGTCGACCCCTGAATATATTCTACATTACTGACAAAATCTTATTCATAAATTTATTATACAAATCTAAATGTGCATTTTATTTTGTATTATGTCAGAATGTGTTTTCTTTTGTTTTTATTTCTGAAAATTATTATTATTATTTTTTTTTTTTTACTTCTCTTTGATAAGCTCACATCACACATTTAGAGTAATCACACCCACTAAAGAGTTGCACCCATCAAGTTGATATTTGCTGGTTTTATATTGGTTATTTATTGTTTAACTAAAGTGATTAGGTAAGTTTGATATGAAAGCATGTCGATGGAGATTGGTTGATTAATTTAATAGAATACGGAGCTGGCAGTACTAAATTTAAACAAATCATAAAATCATAGTGCATTTTATTTACTGTGTTTTCACGAACATATGTGTGTGTGTATATATATATATATATATATATATATACATATATTTTCAAATTGTTTTTCTTTGTCTGTTTGTTTCAGCAATCGACTTAATTGTATGTTAATAAGGATAGATCAATTTCTTGTTTTAATTTGAGAAATTAAAATAATAATATGATTTTACATAATATCAATTAATATTTTTGAAATGTAGGGGATTTTGTCAGGTTAAAATATTTTGATGCAGGAAATGTAGGAATTTTATCCCCATTCAGTAGGGACAATTTAAATTTTCATCTGTCTACACTGCCAGTCATAGACGTAAGTAAAAGTACATTTTCGAATTTACATGTTTTTGGCGAATATCTAAATACATACTTCAGGAATTCTATCATGAATTCTTTTGAAACTTGAGGGGTGAAAAGAGCGTGTTATGTGTTAAAGATAAAAAAAAACATAATATTTGGGATCACCCTGTAAAAAATGTGTTATAGCTGTAGCATATAATAATGATGCTTCTTTTAATTGCACACACACACACATATATATATATATATATATGAGAATAACACGCATATTCGTGGATATATAAAGGTTTCTTTAATATCGACAATTTTTTGTAAGTTTTTTGTTTATAACATGCGAGGTTTTCAGACCAATGCAATGTCCTTTTTCGAAAATTTGACACATTACATTAGATTAGACACGACAACATACTGCAATCAGAATATAAAAATACTAAATATCTGATGAAATCGGAGTATTTTTACTAAATATTTTTATTATTGCGTATGCACAACTGTTAACAAAATTTCTTTTGCATAATTTATTAGCCAAATCTGTAGAGTTACAGTAAAACATAAAGTTACTCTAAAATTTGTATTGAAATCAAACCAATCTTAAATTAAATAACATGGTCGAAAACATAAGGTAGAGTGCAAAATTTGCGCAACAACCTCACGCGGATCGAGATATGACCCTAATAGTTTTAGCAATTTCTATAAAAACCAACAAAATACACATCGTAGCAAGGTGAGGTGGAGCAGTGATAGAAAATCTGATTAGTGAGCAGGAGTTCCTGAGATCAAGTTCGGTCAAGGCGTTTTGTATTTTAATTTTTTATTTCAACTTTTTTTTTTTTTTTTTTTTTTTTGTACAATTTTAATTAAATTAAATTATTAATTTAAAAAGGAATATATTTATTTTAATATGGAAAATATTTACCATATTAAAAAGGTTTTTTAGAGCAGACAATTTAATATTTTTGTAATTTTAAACTTAAAGAAAAAAATATAATAAAAGAAATGAATAATTTAAGGAGAAATACATTTATTTCATTTAAATAAAATTTCGTTAATGATTTATGCTAGTGTTATATATATATATATATATATATATATATATTTAAAAAAAAGGATAAACCTACTCTATTTATCCTTCTGAAGGCTATCTACGTATATAATTTTGTTTAAGCTTTACATTTCTAATTTGGTTAAATATAAACAAGAATTGTTTTAGTATGCACTGCAGTCGTAAATATTATTGACATTAAATCGAAAGAAGTAATTTTGGTTTCATCTGAGGCGGAAACTTACATAGTTCAAAAATAAATAAATAAATAAAATAAAAATCTTATACTATTAAGTGAGCAATATTTGTATATATATGTATATTTCACTGTTCTCGAAAACGGTAGCTCGGACGGTCACTTCATTTAACACAGAGGTGTCCTCCGAAAGGTCATTGTGCACATTGAAGTCAGATTTTGAATTTTTGATTAGTTTTCTTTAAATTAATAAAAATATGAAAATAAAACTTCCCATTTCTCTAAGGACGCAGAATGGAGAATCTTAGGTTAGTGGTTGGTTGGTTGGTTGGTGGTTGGGTTTTTAAGTCGCACTAGTGCTGCGCAGATAGGCAATTGGCGACGGTATGGGACACACCCCTAGAGATGGTCCGGAGACATGCCATCACAATTTTGATCCTCCACGGAAGGGATGGCTCTCCCGCTTCGGTGACCCCCCAGAGGTATAATTTTTGATGGGAACATGGAGGACATTGCGGCCACGACAGATTTTACGTGCACCAGCCACCATTAGTGTACACGACGGTCTTTGGTCGGCTCGAGTACCGAACCCGCAATCTTTCAGTTACGAGGACGGCGCTCTACCGACTGGGCTACCGCGGCCCGGAGAATCTTAGGAGAGATTTGATTGGTTTATTTGATTTTCATTGATTTGAGTGTATTTTACATTGAAACAACTACGTTATGAGGAATTACGAGAGATTTTATTGGTTTATTTGATTTTCATTGATTTGAGTGTATTTTACATTGAACTAGAGCTACGTTATGAGGAATTACGAGCTATTTGATTGGTTTATTTGATTTTCATTGACTTGAGTGTATTTTACGTTGAACTAGAGCTACGTTATGATGAATTACGAGAAATTTGATTGATTTATTCGATTTTCATTGATTTGAGTGTATTTTACATTTAACTACAGCTACGGTAGCTCGGACAGTCACGTGACACAAAGGTGTCCTCCGAAGGGTCATTGTGCACATCGAAGTCAGATTTTCGAATTTTTGATTAGTTTTCTTTTAATTAATAAAAATATGAAAATAAAACTTCCCATTTCTATAATGATGCAGATGAAGAATCTTAAGAGAGATTTGATTGGTTTATTTGATTTTCATTAATTTGAGTGTATTTTAAGTTGAACTAGAGCTACGTTAGGAGGAATTACGAGGGATTTGATTGGTTTATTTGATTTTCATTGATTTGAGGTAGGGGTGTCCAGTGATTTTTTTTTTTTAACAGGCTTGACAGTGATTGCTGCGAAAATGAGTTTCGTGCGTTTTCAGATTCATGCACAACGAGGTAGGAGTGTCCAGTGATTTTTTTTTTTTTTTTTTAAACATGGATGATAGTGATTGTCGCGGAACCGAGTTACGTGCGCTTTCAGATTCATGCACAGCGAGGTAGGAGTGTCCAGTGTATTTTTTTGTTTTAACATGCATGATAGTGATTGCCGCGGAACCGAGTTTTGTGTGTCCTGAGATTCATGCACAGCAAGGTAGGGGTGTCCAGTGATGTTTTTTGGTTTTAACATGTTGGATAGTGATTGCCGCGGAACCGAGTTTCGTGTGTTTTCAGATTCATGCACAGCGAGGTAGGGCTGTCCAGTGATTTTTTTTCCATGTGCGTGAAGCGTACATACGTGCGTTATAGTGATTGCTGCGAAAACGTCTTACGTGCGTTCTCTGATTCGACCATTCATCGAATAGTGACTTTTACTGTACTAGTAACAGCTTCAACTGTTTACAGAATATTCGAAAAATTAACATTTCTATTTGACTGTTTTCGAGAATATTCGTTTTAATAATAGTTTTGTTGCACAGATTCGAGAAGTTCGAAAATTGTTTGATATTGTCAATGAGATCCCATACTAAAACTGTGGAGAAAATAGTCGCCAACCGAAATATATTTATTTAAACGTTTCAATTATTCAATTAAAAAGAAAACCTTTAAATATAGTGCCCAGCGAAGCAGGCAAAGCCTGCTAGTGAAAATAAAAAAGAATAGAATAGAATAAAAGAAATAAGATAGTGAAAGATATGATGATGAGTTTTATCCTCAGAAAACATATATTTTCAAATGAGCTTGTTTTTAAGATGATTGTTGAGCTAAACACTTTCGTTTTACTAAGTAGTTAATTTTAGAATTAACATATTACATTCGATATCCGACATAGTCACGCTAATTCTGCTATTGTTCATTTTTTTAAGACAATCTTATTTATTTGGGGAAACATCCTTATTTATTTGGAAGAATGTCGAAAAAATTTTCTAGTATCATATTACTTTAAAGCAGTCAAACCACTCACACCAGTCAGCAAGAGTGAAAACGTTTGCGTTTCGAGACGAAACTCATTCACCATTGTTTATAACAATAATTTCTATCATATTTAATCGCCAAAAAATTACTGTGGAAGTATAATAAATATTCCTCAACGAAAACAGTGATAGAAAAAAAAAAAGAAAAATCATGCGGTACGCATTAATTATTAACACTTTCCAACTGTACGTACTTTTTGTATCGTATAACTTTCAATGTTTTTTGCCTACGTTATAACACAACGGACAGACAGAAGCACTGAAAGGCATGCAGATAAACTAATTGAATTCATAATCACTCTTAAACATAGTTGGAAAGTGTTAAAAATGCTTAACACAAAAGAAAATGCAGCCCTTAATGTATCTGAATATTTTAGTGTAGACCTGTAAATCTGAAAGTTAACAAAATCATATTCCATATAAAACATTAATTTTATCATATTAACAATAAATGTCAATTTCTTTACGATTTTTACAATAGAAAATTATTTGAGTGTGATTTATAAAAGTGTCTTCCATAAAACGCAATGCATTGGCATTTTTCGGGTGACCCTGTACACAAAGAGGTTGTACAGGACCTATTAATGCCATTTTAAGTAGAGAACACTCCATGGTAAACTTAAATAACATACATCTTTCTTTCTTTCTTTTTTTTTTTTTTTTTTTTTTTCTTAATTCTGAAAGTATTTATGGACGCTGGCTGGGGACGGGCCGACAGACAGATAGATAGATGGACAGTCGGACAGACAGATACACAAAATGAAATCATATTCACACTTAAAAAGTGTTAGAAAGTGTTAAAAATGCTTAATGTAAACGAAAATGCGATCCCAGTAACTTTCCAATGAAAGCCTTCGATGTAACGGAATATTTTTTCATGGCCCTGTAAATCTAATGCTAATCATACTACATTCCATAGAAAGCATTCTTTTGTGCATATAAGCAACATATTTCAATTTCATTAAGATTTCTGTAAAATGAAAGTTATTAAAATTAGGTTTATAGAAATCTCTCTCATAGATTTCAGTGCTTTGGAATACTTTTGGGTGTTGCTGTACGCGAAACAGTAGTGACATTTATTCCATTTTCTATAGAAAACAACCGATAATGAGAGTGAACTTGAATAACATATTTCAATTTCATTAAGATTTGTGCAAAGTAAAAGTATTAAAATATGGTTTATAGAAATACCTCGTATAGAGCACAATGCTTTGGAATACTTTCGAGTATCCCTGAACACAAACCAGTATAGATATTCACTCCATTTGCAATAGGGAACATCCGACAGTGAGCGTGTCCAATATTTCAACTGGAATTGTATTCGTTTTCATACTTGTTACGTGTCATATTCGTTGACCCTTCGCCGTTACTAAGAAATTTAAGATTTTTCATAACGTATTCTCTTACCATTGTACTGTCACGAATAATAACAATAATAATAATAATTATTATTATTATTTTCGTATTATTCAATCGGAGAAAAATATTGAAAACTGTTGCGAAATACTTCTATTAAAAGAAAATGGTATTAATAAAAGCGTAGCTGCCAACTTGTACGTTTTTTTTTTTTTTTTTTTTTTTTTTTTTTTTTTTTTTAGTGGAAATTTTTTATAGAAATTTTTAATATTTTGTTTATCAGCTCTCTGCGATTGGACTTGATGACATTTTTTTTTTTTTTTTTTTACAAAGATATAGCGGTGTTAAAAAAACGTACAAGTTCACACACATGAAAAAATACACCGAGCCCTGCTGATAACTCATATTTTGAATATTAAATTACTCATTCATATTTCATATCTTTAAATTACAAGAATTACAAGAATAAAATGTTTATGTTTGAGGGGGTACATCACAGATCATCAAGGTCAGCCAAAGCCCATGTTATTCTATGGGTGAAATTGTTTATAAAATTACACATTATTTAATTGTTATTTTGAAATTCTGTTTTCACATTCAGGAAATACACAACCGTTAAATTAGTTTTTCCAAAAAATTTATTTTTAAAATTTTTAAAATTTAAATTTTGTATTTAAAAATGCGAATTTTCACTAAATATGTTTTTCTCATTTTTTAGCATCAAAATTTTGAGTTTAAAAATGCGAATTTTCACTAAATATATTTTTCTCATTTTTAGCTATAAAATGAAATATTAAAATTTCAAAAAATCTATTTTTGGAAAACGAATTTTAATTTAACGGTTCTGACTTTTCTGAATATAAAAACAGAATTTAAAAATACCAATTATCTAATGAGTAATTCTATAAACAAATTTCGCCATAGATTTACATGAGATTTGGTGACTAGAGACCGTGAAATCGCAAGAGTGAGCCTTAAGCCAATAAAAAATCCATTCATGCAAAAATTAACCGAATAACAGAATTAAAAAAGAAAAAAGAGGAAAAAAAAAGCGAAAAAAGAAAGAAAGAAAGAAACATGTAAAAGTAATTTAACATTAGAGGGTCGAATCCGAAACCTTGAAATTTCATATTCTGTTAGATATTTGAAAATACACTGTCATAGCGGCCAACATTTTAATTTATTCTGTAGCATTGTTAGTACTTACTTATCCTTCACGCCAATTTTTTTGGAGAGTAATTTTCTTCCTATTTAATCCTAATTATATATGATGGACAAAATTACTCTACACAAGAAGTGGTGTGGAAAAGGGGCGGGTGCTAACAATGCTACGGAATAAATTATGTTAGCAAGTATAGCACTATAAAAAAAACTTTGTAATTTTACAGACATGTTCATTGAGAAACTCTGTAAATTACAATAGTTTTCAATTAAAAGTAAATCGTCGAGATTTTGAATCTTTATTCTACAATCTTATTTTATTTTAGTTGTTTTATTTCTTAATAAAATTTAAAAATAATAACTAGTATGTTGTGGCCACCACAAGACTTTCTTCTATATTTTCCTATACAAATTCACTCAGTAACAATATTAAAAAAAATTACGAATTTTTTTCCTTTCTTTTCTTTTTTTTTTTTTTTTTTTTTTTTGTTAAAAGTAAAAAAAAAAATCGATAACTTTGTTTTAAATTATCACATATTTATAGTTCAACCATTCGTTTTATAGGTATTGACGAGGCCTTTCGAAAGATACCCATCTTGAAAATTTACTTCCCTCGAGGGGAGACTTCCCCTCCCCCCGGGGGTGTGGCGAGGCTCCTACACATACAAAAAAATTTTCCCAGTTGACTATCTCTATTATAAATATTTCTTGTAAATTTCATAATGATTACTAAAAAATAATTCTCTTTATGCACATTTATACAAAATTTTGTCCTATGTCACCATGTTAAAAATTTAGAAAAACCGGGATGGCAACGCAACCTGTAAGACAATTTTTACCAAAAGTTGATAGGCACTAATTTATGTTAAGGTGCAACTACATACCAATTTGTATGAAATTCTGTGCAGTAGTTCCTGAGATACAGTTGCCACAGAATTTTGTCACACACACACAGATAGACTGACAGACAGATAGACAGACAGACATTTTCTAAAAATGGTCAAATCGTGTTCTACAGCTCTCAAAACGGGTAAATCCATCAAAAACCCGAGGTCGAAAATTTTTACGAATCCAATACTTTCCTCTATTGAATATAGAAGAAAGTATTAAATGTTTCTAGTTTAGAAAAAGTATTATAAATCACTAATATAACCCCGCAAATAATTAAATAATATTATCCTTTATATATATATATATATATATGGAAAACCTTTTCAAACATTGCAGTAGATGAAACCAAGTATCACATGAAGAACTAGGAAAAAAAAAAAAAAAACATAAATAAAGATTACTAAAAAATTGAGCATCCTGATATTAAAACATACAACATCATTACTTTTTCAAGGGCATAGAATTAACGTTGCATGAAAAGTAGGTGATATTTCTGTCGTGCTGTATGTAATTTGCTAAAACTTTACAGCACGCTATGCCCAATATCACCCATAAGACAAGAAAATAATATAAAACTCAAATAGAAATAGGAAAAAAAAAAAAAAAAAGAAGTTAAAAACATACTTTTATATCTACATACACCAATATTACTGAATAAACAAATTTAATCCTAAGATTAAATAAGAAAACCAAAATTGTAACTCACGCTAAAACTGCAAAACACACCGAAAACTGCTCAAACGCACCACAACAGCCATGAAGCTGAATATAGTTAAATTTACAGTTAATTAGAGAGTCGTATTTATCTACTGAACTATTAAGTAAAAATAAAATTTAGTTTAAATTGTTTCTGCTAATTTTAATAACTACCGTAATTTCTGGTAGATAACCCGCAGGTAAGATGTGTCATTTCTCCACCAGAAATTTTATTTAATAGAGAAATCTATACTTTTTCGAAGGAAGAGCTCGTATAAATATAAATTTATTTATCAATTGAAATTTCTAGTGCAAAACTAGATTATATAACCTGCGGGGTATCTACCAGAAATTACGGTAATAAACCTTAAAATTAAAAATTAAAATTAAAATTAATTTATTTGATTAAATTTTAATTTATGACTTACATTAATTTGAGATACGTAAATTCGCAATTCATAAGAAACATGTGAAGGTAGAGGTGTTTCCTGTGCATGCAAAAGAACAAGATAGGGAAAAATGATAGCGCCCTCTGTTACAGTGAAATAAATAAGAAGGGTAATGACCCATATATATATATATTAAATATTGTTGAATAAAACCTGAACAAATGGTAGCTTTTTAAATTATATCCTTTTACAGAATCGGACACTTAATAAAAAACGCCATGCAGTATATAATTAAAAGCTATTAATTAAAAGTTATTAATTAAAACACAAAAGCTGAGAAAATTTCTTTAGAAAGCCGGACTAATTTAATTCATCATACTAAAAGTAATTTGATTCTTTTTTTTTTTTTTTTTTTTCCAGTTTTTGATAATTATTGCCAATTTTAAAATTAACTAATTTGGTAGTTAATAATGAAATATTAAAAACTATTAGAAGTTAGAATTAGTTTAGATTTAACTGTTAAAATTTAAATTTAGAAACGATAAAGCAATAACTTTTTTGTGTGTGTGCGTGTGTGTGAGTGTGTGTAATAGGTAAACGCCATAACAAGGATTAAGAAGGAATTAGAAATAAGATTTAATTATTGAATTTACTAGAAATTTAGGATAACCATAAAGTCTAGCCTGAAAATAGATAGAGTTAACGTTTTTACTTTTATGTTTATCAGAACATAGATGTTTTCTTCTATATGAAGTTAATGAGAATATTTTTGTAAATAGTTTTATGTAAACATGATTTGTAATGAGTAAATATATTAATTTTAAAAGAAAATTATTTTCTCTTCTCAAAAATATCAAAATCTAAGTTTCCATTGTCATTATATATTTTTAAATCTAGAAAGTTTATTTCTTTATTTATGATATCATTTTTAGTTAAGGAAAGACTATTAGGATAATTATCTGTGAAGGTGTAAGTATTGCTATCATTAAAGTAAAAAACGATAATATCATCACTATACCTGTAGAACATTAAGCCATTACCTAATATATATATATATATATATATATATATATATATATACATAGCTTAATTAATAATGAATTATGAAAATTGACAGTGGAATGTAATAACAAATCATGAACAGTGTTAATAAATAAAATAAAAAATACATTAATTTAGCAAAAATTCAATAAATGTTTTTAATAAATTATAAGACATGACAGTGTAATGTAAAAACAAAACATAAACAGTGTTAATAAATAACATAAAAATGTTAATTTAAGCAAAATATTTCAATTGCTAAAAAATTTCATTAATTAAATTAAATTTATCGTTTTGTTTGATAATTTAGTGTCTATTTTATGAAAATTGAGAATTTAGTGTCTATTTTATTTTGTTTACTGTTTTAACTAGAACAATATCGATATATACAGTAACCGCCACTTAATAAATTCACTAGTTAATAAAATCAGCCGCTTAATCGGATCAAATTGCCAAGACCGAAATCAAATCAATACAAACCAATTTTAAAACTGCCGCTTAATAAAACCAACATCGCCGGTTAATAAACTCAAAAAAATCTCTCCATCAGCAAAAAATTCCATTTATGCACGCTAAGCAAATTTTTATTTACATGATGACTTTTTATTTTTGAAATAAAAAATAAAATAAAATTCAGCAATCTCTCTGTTATCTCTCTTTGTCGAAAAGTTTACATTTAAAGCATACTTACAAATTAAACACGCCCCATCACTTGTTTTAGTAACAATTTCAAGGAATGTATTCTTCAAAGCGCGGCAATAAATTACAAATTTGATTTGAATCGCCTGTAATACATATTTTTAAAAAAATTTAATTGTTAAAAGAGAATCTCTAGTTCTTACTCTGAAATAATTAACAAGCAAGAGTTTTAAACGGAAAGATTTTAAATTTAAAACAAAAGCGTGAATTTTTGGCAAAGTAACGATGATTTTCCTCAAAGAAAAGCATATCTGAACTTGGGATATGTTTAATTTACTTATTTTGAAGTAACAATTAATTAATTATCTGACAAAAGTTAATATTGTTTATTAATTCGATTATTTGATACCTTTTGAAATTTCTTTCCAAATTCAGGTAAGTAATACCTTTTTCTTGAGTGCAGGAATGTTCGCCGCATATAAAAATCAGCCGCTTTATAAAATCACTTTGACTCAGAACGAATGTGATTTTAATAAGCGGCGACTACTGTATAATGATTTGACGCAGAATTTAAAAAAGCGTTTTCAGTACTTTTAAGGCTGTATAGAGGATGGTTATAGTTAAACTTTGTCTTTAAGTATCTTGAAACTAAAACAGGTGAGCAGATTGTTATCATATTTGGTACGCAAACTATGCCGAGATGAGCTCAAATATAATTTTTTAATTTAGTGTAAAATTTTCTGCTATATGGCGGCACGATAATGGTATTGTGGAGATTAAGGTCATTTGTCTGTACGAGGGACTTCGACCTGGTGAGATGCCTTTGAAAAGAACTTATAAAGTGGCCTAACCTGTATATAAGTGAGTTGCGGAGTAAAGCACGGAAAATTTCGAAAGGCTAGGCATACTAGTGCGAACTCTGTTCTAATCCGGCACCGTTTGGAATCTGGATTTGAGAACAGAACCTCACATTTAGGGATAGAATAATGGGCATTAGGGATAGAAAAATGGCATGTTTAACAAAGGAAATGACCAACAGCTGTTTAACAAATGACCAACGTAAGAAATTTGAACATTTATTGATTGTTTTTTTCTACCGTGAGGTTCATCAATTCGTTGAAGTTACATTTTCTCATACAGAGTGCACCTAGTGGGCATTTTTAAGTTAAATTACATATAATTTAATTTATTGCATGCATCTAGTATATATTAGTTCATATACCAATTTTGTTGGCCATCCGCACACCCATTTTAGATATAGGATGAGGTTTGTAGGGGAAATTTTATTATAACGACCCTATTGTTGGTTTGTGGAATGTGATCTTTCTACAATAAATTTCATCTCGCATCAGTTTTGGTGCAATACTTTCAATAAATGTATCTTTGAACTTTCAAAGTGAAAATAAAAGTGTGTTGATTCTCAATATTTTCTAAAGTGTTATTGTTTTACGGGTTAAATGATCCTGTTTAACACTTTCACGACCGCATGTTTTTGTCTTTTTGATAGTAAGATCCGCCTGTGGACGTTATTCTTCCAAGGTACAATATTTCAGAAAAAAAAAAAAAAAAAAAAATTCAGATTCATATTACAAATAGATATGCATTATAATTATACTCTTTCTAATCAAAGTATTTATATCCATAGTATATTGATTGTACAAATATGAATATTGTGTATAATTTTAAGAAACAAATGACATACAAATTGCAAAAGAAACGCCCACTGGCGGACTTACAGATTTTCAAATGACGTGTATCTACGTCAGCGGTCACGAAAGTGTTAAAACCAAAGCCTGATTAAGGGGGAAGCACACATTATTTATACTTACACCGTTATTTTTTAACAAATACTTTCCTCCTATAATAAACAGAAAATTCTCATTAAAAATTATTTTTAAAGAATTCTGGTGTCTAATAACGGTGAGTAAATTGGATTGTTTTACACCGTTCATTTTTTATAAAAAATATTTCCTCGTCAAAGCGTGGAATTTCTATGACATGAAGTAAAAAATAATTGTAAAAATATTCCGGTGAGAGTGCAGATAATGTGTGCTTCCCCCTTAATCAGGCTCTGGTTAAAACTGATTTTCAATGTAACGCCACATTTTCGCAATGCCTCCAAAAATTATGTTGATAAAATTAAATACAACTTAGCAAAAAGAAGTGCTTGGGTAAAGTTTAATATAAACTCAGCTAACAACTTCTAAATAAGTTGTTAGCTGATTAGTTGATTAGTTAGTTGATTAGTTGATTAGCTGATTGATTAGTTTGTTGATTAGTTTATTGATTAGTTTATTGATTAGTTGATTAGCTGATTAGTTAGCTGATTAGTTGTTAGTTAATTTTTATTTCTAACCACAGTCTGATTAAGCTCGAAATATCACTTTTTTTACTATATTTTTTGACTTTTTTATGACGGAAATTCTGCACTTCAATCAAAAGATTTGATCACGTCATCTGAAACAAAAGATAATTTTATTTAACCTTTTTCAGTGTTACTTAATTTCCCCCTTCTATTCAGAGTTGCCGAATTTTGGAACTTTTTTATACAATATCTACCACTAAATTTTAACTGTAACACTTGCCTAAACACTTCAAAGATTATTCGTCCAATATTTATACCAAATACCATTCCTCAAAATTATTGGTGATAGTTGAATGAAAGAATCCCTGAATTTGGCAACTCTGTTTAGAGCGCTTTAGAGCGTTAGGGCTGGAAAAGGGTTAATTAAGAAATGTTTATTGTAAGAAAACAGTGGTACTTAAGAATCTAATTTATGCAGGGCTGAACAGACACCACTAATTTAAAAAAAATAATAATAATAATAATAATAATAATAATAATAATAATTTTTTCTTTAATTCAACGATCAATTTCTGTCAAATATATCCCCAAAATAATTGTTGAAAAATAGTAATGGCAGTGTGGCCCAGCCTCCCCCCCCCCTTTTTTTTTTCTTCTTCTTCTTCTTTAAGATAGCTATTATTCAACGAGAAAAGTATTTGATTGAAAATCCTAGGCACGTTTTATAAATGCTTTATATTATGCAGTTTGCAAAACTGTCATACAAGTAAAGGAAAAATATAATTTCATTGCGATGGCACACACATATAATTATGTAAAACGGAGATGTAAAAAAGGCTCTGCTTGCAATTTTTATGTCATGGAATATCGCAAAATATTACGAGTTTTCTTGGAAGACAAGAAATGCGGAAAATGCATTTCGTTTTATCAGATACAAAAAAAGAAAACTTGTTTCTTCAAGGCTAATTGTAGATCATGATCTTAACGCGTATACTTGTTTTCTAAATTTTTTTAAAGCAGTCTTAATAAAACAAATAAGTACATAATGAACATTTTTTAAGGTTTAGAAATACACTTTTTTTTTTTTTTTTTTTTTTTTTTGAGATGAAATGTACGACGGAATTATACGACGGAAGATACTTTAAGCTAACTTTTCTTTAAATTTAATAAAAATTATTTTTCATGTTGTAAGCATGACATATAACTTCAATTATCTATCTATCTAAATATATATACACTACCTTTCCATAAATGACTCGACACTTTCGATTTCAGACGTTTTTTGAAATATCTCAAAAATACTAGACAAACCATCTTGAAACTTCAGGAGTGTGAAGAACATGTTATACCTCATATATTTCAGTGAAAGTTTTGCCCCGAAAGTGAAAGGGGAATTAGTATAAAATTAAGGAAAAATGAAAGTGTTTGGCATCACCCTGTAAAAAATAATGCTTGAAATACGATCTGGCTGTAGCATGTGATTATGGGTCTCTTCTTATTATCTGTATTCATTTTTATGCCTCAACCGCATGTAATCAGGAAAACATAACGGTTTCTTTAAAAAATCGCAATAAATAAATAAATAAATAAAATGCCACTTTTTTTTAGCTATGACACGCAAGGTATTAAACCCAGTGCAAAGCCATTTTCAGAAAACTTGACATACAATATTAAACGCAGCATACTGCAATCAGAATGAAAAAATATTAAATATCTAATGAAATATGAGCATTTTTACTAAATAATTTTTAACTGCGCATGAGCAAGATTTAGCGAAATTTCGTTTGCATAATTTAATAGCCAAATGAATTGACTTACTTGTATAAAAACCCCAAACAAGTATCGTGTAAACTCAAGTTGTACGCGATAGAATGAACTGAATTTCAGCTGTTCCCGAAAATAAGAAAATGGATAAAGGGGTTTTCTCAATATTTATTTCCAATCATCGAAAACTGTATTACCATTCATTGAATCAAAATAAAATTGTGAATAAGACCCCTTATATTTCAACTTTTTTTTAGAGAGAAACTGAATAGCAGTTCATTCTATCGCGTACAACTTTGAGTTTACACGATACATGTTTAGAGTTTTCATATAAGTAGCTCAATACATTTGTCTATCAATTTATGCAAGGGAAATTTCGCTGAAGCTTACGCATGCGCAGTTAAAAAATTATTTAGTAAAAAGGCTCATATTTCATCAGATATTTAATATTTTCTCATTCTGATTGCAGTATGCTGTGTCTAATATTGTATGTCAAGTTTCCTGAAAATAGCTTTGCACTGGGTTTAATACCTTGCGTATTATACCTATATAAGTGCTTTTTTTGGGGGGGGGGGGGATTTTTTTAAAGAAACCTTTATATCTCCCAGAATTCAATACGGTAGAGATATAAAAATTTGTACAAATAATAAGAAATAGCCCTATAATCACATGCTACAGCCAAATCGCATTTCAAGCATTATGTTTTACAGGGTGATGCCAAACACTTTCATTTTTCTTTAATTTTTTACTGGTCCTTCTTTCACTTTCGGGCCAAAACTTTCATCAGAATATATGAGGTATAACACGTTCTTCTCACTCCTGAAGTTTCAAGATGATTTGTCTAGTACTTTTTAAGATATTTTTAAAAACACCTGAAAGTGAAAGGGTCCGATCATTTATGGAAAGGTAGTGTACATAAGACAAGTGTACAAAATAGTGTGCACAAGACAAGTGTTGCCAGATCTGGCAGATTTTTTATTCAATAATACTGCTCTGCATGAAAATCGGCCCCATCACCATTTCTGCAAATTCTTAATAAAATGACTTCCTGAATCCGAATATGACACCCATTTTCCTCTATCACCCACAGTTTTTGCGGACGCTCCTTTATTTTTATCACTTTTCGGTAATTTTGTGGCTATAAATTTTATTTGTATGGGGGGGGGAGGACTATTTTAACTGTTAAATATCTTTTGAGGTGCTACAGAAGTAAAAATTTCTAAAACAAGAACATTTGCAGCAAGGGGGAAATTTAGGGAGGGATTACCCACTTCAATTATGAATTGCATTTATTATATTTTATTAATCAATTATTACTATTATTAATTATGCATTATACATATATACATATATATATATATCCATACATTTTTTTTCCAAGTGTTAAAAGATTTTTTTTTTCCATTCTCCAAATCAAATTCATGGCCATGAAATTACCGAATAGTGATAAAAATTAGGGGAGGGGGTGGCGTCCGGAGAAAACGGTGGGGGATTGGGCAAAATGTGGGTCATATTTGGATTCAGGAGGTCATTTTACATAAGAATCAGTAGGAATGGTATCAGGGATCGAATTCTTTTTTTTTTTTTTTTTTTTTCAGAGTAGTGTAATCACCAATAATTTGAGAAGTGATATTTGATATACATAATAGACTACAAATCTTCGAAGTGATTAGGCAAACGTTACAATTAAAAATTATTGGGGATTATTGAATAAAAAATATGCCAGATCTGGCAACACTGCATAAGACCGCTTAAAACAGTGATTTAATAAATAATCGATATTTAAATTTTGGACAATGATTCGATTTCAGACAAAAAAAGACAATTTTGTGATATGGAGTAAAACTTCGCTAAAAGATCACCTCTACTAAAAGGTCAGTCTTTTTTCATTACAAAAATTTTCACATAGAACTTAACATCAAATTTATCTTTATTTAAAAATCATGTGTACATTTGTGCAACAGGAGTAACATTTTGTGGGAACAGATAATTTTGTATAATACCATTAGTTAATAAATTTAAGTGAAAATGTTGACGTTAAATGGCAAAATGAAAGTATTAAACCTAGCTCAGATTAAAAGTTAAAATCTAAAATTAGTATTTCCTGGAAAGAAATTTCAGTGGACAAGAGAGATTAGCTTTCCACTAACAAATGATGTTAAATGGTATTAAGCTGAATAAATTATCCCGCTATGTAAAGAAAAATCATCATCAACAAAATAATTGCTAATAAGCTTTTCAAATTCAAACAAATAATTATTAAGGATTATTAGAAAGCTATGCAGAATAATAATGTAATTTGAATATTTAAAACCATTTAATTTATAGATCATTGAATTTTAAGTTGTCGCCTTGCTGTAGTTTGTTTTTTCACATTAAGAATTAAGGCTCTTCAGATTTGTACCTACGACTTAAAACCTGTTCTAAACTATCATGAGCTTGCATGATTAAACCTAGACTCGAACCCTGCCTCTGTGAATTCAAGTCTAGAGCGTTAATCGTTCCGCCACTAAATGGGCGAATTTGTAGAATTTCTTCTGAATCAGATTTTCTGAACAACTTTTATTAATTTTGTTTCTCTAAAAGACTAATTTTCTATATCTATAGCATAGTGGATTTTTGATATAGATATTTCCCTTTTATAGATATTTCACTGCATAACTTTCGTTCTCCAAATCATAGAAATACATCATAAATACTAGACAAAAATTGCAAATGTATTTGAGGGAAAAAGTAAGGAAAGGAGATGATAAGGTAAAATAAATTTTTATCAGTATTTAATCACTTGTTGAGTAACAAAATTTATTTTTCAAAGTGGTCTAACTTACAGTTCGAAGGTTAAGGCAAGGAATAAAGAGAATATTCGATACAAATAACATACATAAGATCTACCAACGTCCTAATTTATACCGTAACATTGATAATATCCGCCTTTTTTTCATGCAACTTTTTCAGAAGAGTAATTTCTTTCCTATTGAACCGCAATTACCGGTACATAACCCGCAGGTAAGATGTGTCATTTCTCCACCAGAAATTTTATTTAATAGAGAAATCTATACTTTTTCGAAGGAAGAGCTCTTATAAATATAAATTTATTTATCAATTGAAATTTCTGGTGCAAAACTGGATTATATAACCTGCGGGGTATCTACCAGAAATTACGGTACATATTGGAGATTACTGTACAAAGAAAGTGATGCGGGAAAATCACGAGTTATAACAATACGACGGAATAAATTAAAAAGTTGGCAGCTCTGCGTATATCATACTTGCCAACATTTTAATTAATATTGCGTAAAATTATTAGTTCCCACTTTTTTTTTCCCCCCATACCAGTCATTTTTTAAAGTATTTTCTTCTTATTTAATCGTGATTACAATTAAAGAAGCTTACTGTAAAAATAAAATTGTGTAGAAAAAGTGGCGATTATTAAAAAAATTACGGAATACTAATTAGAATGTTGGTAGGTCTGCTACATATATTAGTATGTATATGAAATATTTTGAAATTCAAAATAAAAATCTAGAACTTAAATCAAATGATAGTAATAAAATTATGGAATTACTAGCATATAGCTGCCAATATTTTAATTTATTCCGGAGTATTTTTAGCTCCGCCTTTATTTCGCACCACTTTATTTTTAGAATATTTTTCTCCAATATATAACTATGATAAAATAAGAAAAATTTATTCTTAAAGAAAAAGTGGTATGGATTAAAGGCGGAGCTAAAAGTACTCCGGAATAAATTAAAATATTGGCAGCTATGCTAGCAATCCGAGAATGGTTTGATAATTAGTTTTGAATGAAGTAACGTGAAAACTATTTTGCCAAAGATGTTATAAACATTTAACAATTGACAAATTTTCTGGAGGAAACAAAGAGAAAAATAGATCTTCTGTTATCCTCCTTTTGTTAAATACATTTATTTTTCCTACGTAATTTTACCTCTGATATTTCCTCTCCTTTAACATTTCTCGGTACGATGATTTGATAATTTTATTGCGTTAAGTTTTTACGTCAGCGTGGTAATTAATTACGAGTGTTTTTTTTTTTTTTTTTTTTTTTTTTTTTAAACTAATAAGAAATTGTAAAAATTGCAGTGGCAATTGCAATTTTTAAATTTGTATATTTCTGACCCAAGTTCTATTTTTTATGTAAATTGAGAATGTTTTCTTAGAGGATTTTGATGTTCCATACGTTTCTGTTTAAAAGTGGGAGTTCTTGTGTCTTTTGAAGATTTTTCTTCATTCATTTATACTTTCGTTTATACAGTCGGTAACAAAAGTGTCCGAACACTAGCAAAAATTCCTATGTAAAAAAAGCATACGGTTTTGTTAAATAAATCCTTGTAGAATGCTGTTCTTAGTGAGTATAAGAACATGATTCGATAAGGATTTATTGAACAAAACCGTATGAAGTGTACTTTTTTTACATAGGAATTTTTGCTAGTTTTCGGACACTTTTGTTACCGACTGTACTCTGAATTTTCATAATTAACTCTTAAATGATCGTATAAAAATTAAAAACCTTTGCTACAGAAATATTTCTGAGACTCTGATTTTTTTTTTTTTTTTCTAAAAAAAAAAAAAAAGAAAAACGACTTCCACGTACATGTTATGGAACTTTTTTTTTTTTTTTGTAATTTTTTATTCTAACGTTTCAATGACAGAACAATTTCTATGAAGAAAAAAAAATCTTTTGCAGTTTTTCTAGAAAGAATAATAATTAAGAAGAAGCAACAAACAATTTTTAAAATTTGTATACTTTTGAAACGTGTTCTATTTTTTTTTTTCTGTAAATCAAGAATGTTTCCTTGGATGATTGTCGTGTTTTTTATGTTTCTGATTTAAAATGGAAATTCTTGAATTTTTGTAAGATTTTTCTTCATTTATTTATACTGGCTTTTCAGAATTAACTCCTAAATGATCTTGTAAAAAGCTTTATTTTACAGAAGCATTTCTGAGACTCTTAATTTCTTTCTAAAGAAACAACTGCTACATGTCATACAGGAAGGCGAAAGTCCCGCATTTTCCCCCGATTCTTACACCAGTATATTTATATGATAATTTTTCACTTAATTACTATTAAAAATTTCGAAAGAAAAATTCAGGTTTAAGAATCAGGGAAAATATTTGGTCTGTCGCCACACTGTCATATATTTGTCATGGAACACTTTTTTTTTTTTTTTCCCGTGAGTTTTTATTCTGCACTTCAATGGTAAAATAATTTATATTAAGAATAAAAACTTTTGCAGTTTTTGTAAAAAGAATAATAATTAATAAAAGAAATCAATAAATATTTCTAATAACCCCCCTTTTTCTCCCCTCATTTTATCATGAATGAAATCATAATAGCCAACTTTCACGTAATTTTAACAGCATTATTTTTAAGGAGTTATAACATGGTAGAAAAAGTCATTTATTTCTTTTATTTTAATTTTTTCTTTTTTGTAAATTCTGGTGGAAGTCTAATTTAAATAAGCGTAATTTCATTGTGCCTCGAGGGACTAAGACCAATTACATTCACATGGTTCCCATGGCCCCGCCTTTTTCCAAGGACTCTTCCGTCACTATTAGGTCTACCAGAAAGTTTTGTCAATTTAAATTAATAAAATGACACCGAAAATTTTTGTTCATCAATATTTATATGGCGCTTTACAAATTATCATCTTAAAAGTCATCCAAGAATATCCTAAATATTGTCCAGGATAAATTTCCGATGCCAGTACTTTAATTCAAAAGTCAGAACCTTCTGGTAGACCTAATATTTTAAAATAAGGTTTTTTTTTTTTTTTTTTTTTTTAATGTACGCTTTACACATATAGTCGCCCATTAGTACCTTTTGGCTACCGGAAATTATATATATATATATATTTTTATTTTTATTTTACTTTATTACATAGGGGCGAACTTTTTAAATTTTCTAATCAGATTTATCATAAATATTTTTTTTAAAGGAAAAGGTCACATCTATTTTCGACGATTAAATAAGAGGCAAACAATTATAAAAAGTTTCCGGTATTAAGTCTCCCTCAAAAAACGGGAGAGTTGACACCTATGTTATTGTAAAGACCGTTACAGTTCACTGATTAAATAAAATAAATTTTTCTAAATTTTTCCAGTTGCTAAAAGGTACTAAGTTGGCAACTATATATACACAGAACCAGAGTTTTATTTTAACACTTTCGCGACCGCTGACGTAGATTCACGTCATTTGAAAATCTATAACTCCACCAGTGAGCGTTTCTTTTGCAATTTGTATGCTATTTATTTCTTAAAAAGGTACACAACATTCATATTTGTACTATCAATATACTATGGATATAAATGCTTTGATAAGAAAGAGTATAACTATAAAGTATATCCATTTGTAATATAAATGTGAATACGGAAAAGTTTGTTCTGAAATATTGTAACTGGGAAGAATAACGCCTGTAGGCGGACCTTACTGTGAAAAAGACAAAAACATGCGGTCGCGAAAGTGTTAAAATAATGATGGTGGAAGAATCCTTGGGAAAAGGCAGGCCGTGGGAACCTTGCACTTAATATTAAAGATTGGACTTACTTTATGTATTAGACAATTTTCCAATCTATTTTATGTATTAGACAATTTTCCAATCGTAAGAAGATATTAATTGATAAAACCATAGTTGCCAACTTTTTAATTTATTCCGGAGCATTTTTCCGGAGCCCCGAAAATATATAAAAATTACTCTTAAAAAGAAAGTGGTATGAAATCAGGGCGTCGCTAAAAATGCTCCGGAATAAATTAAAATGTTGGCAACTCTTATAAAACCTATACGTTGTTAATGTGTAAGAAAATGAAGGGTTAACCCGATTATCTTCTTGGAATTAAAATGACTCTTCAAAAACAAACTAATTATTATTATTATTTAATCAAGCATCATTCTTTATTGTTCAATATAGATAAAGAAAAATTTTATTTTATGGAATGATGCTTTATTAAGGTAACTCATTCAGTTATTTTATATATGAAATTCTATGTGTTTGCTTGAATGTTGAATAACATTCCATTCGGAAAAAGATTAACACCCGGAGCTGTCCTTGGAAATCCAGCAAAATGATGTAAGTAACTTCTAAAGAAAAAAGAAAATTGTTTTTGTCCTTGAAAGGGAATAAAGACTCATCACTTAACTCATTATAGATATCTAATTAGGGGTTAAGCGAAGATCCACGCGTAGACATTTTATTTTTAAAGGAAAATACGATGTATAATTAAAGTATGAAATATTGATCTCTAAACCTTCAAATATATGAATCTGCAATTAGAATGTCTAAATTCGATTGGAAATTTTAATAATAAATCGATTTAAAGAATGATTTTGGTTGGTTTGTCTGTCTGCCTTCATTATAAAGCTTAGGTTCTTCTTCTTCTTCTTCTTTTTTTTTTTTTTTTTTTTCTTGTTAAAGTAACTTCAGTTCGTTCTCTATGTAAACTGTTCATTTTTGGATTTAAAAATAAAAAATAAAATAAAATAAAGATTGACTTTTATTTTTGAAATGCATAATCACAGATACGAACCCTCCTGTTTCTCCAGGGAGATTTTACACCGGGAATTTTCTAAAACAATTTTCTATATATTTAATCGTAGAAAGTCAATATGATAGGTTCCTTAAAAAAAAAAAAAAAAAAAAAAAAAAAGAAAAAGAAAAAAGAAAGAAAGAAAGGAAGAAAGAAAGTAGTGCTATATCTGATTTAAATATTCGAAATGTTTGCAATTATGCATATTAATGGTAATACATTGTTGCAGTTTTTTTTATTAGGTGATTTAGATTTAGAAAAGTCCTCTTCAGAAATTTTCAGAACATAGTTTTTGACATAGTAAAATGCGTAAACAACAATACACCAAAACAAATAATTGTTTAATGTTGCATGTCAATCGGATTCATCGTTTCTCCCTTCCCATGCAATCCTATGATATTTTCATTGCTTCGTTATTCGAGGATATCTCCTTAAAGAGTTTTGAAGAGTTTTGGATTCTGCTTTTTGAATTCCAGTCTTTGAACGTGCAGGGTTGGCACAAGCGACTTTTATTTATTTATTTATTTTATTTATTTATTTTTTAATTTATTGTTTTCGTAACTCTATTTCCATAACATAAAATTTATAATAAACTTAATCAGGCAAAAGACAGATCTACCTTCAAAAATATGTTATAAATTTTATTTTTTGAAAATAGAGGTCCGAAAAGAATATAAAAAAAAAGTTGCCCATGGCAGCCCTGAACGTGTCGCCTTTTATCTTAGTGAGTATTTAAATATAACATAATAAAATATAAATAAAAAACAAAGTGGAGACAGACCAAATTTTTTCACTGCTTCTTTCACCAGTATTTTTCTTTCGGAATTTTTAATAGTTAGTTTGAACTATTAAGTGAAAAATTATCTTATGTATATACTCGTATAAAAATCAGGTGAAAAAGGCGGGTCTGTTGCCACACTGAAAAACGTAATAAAATGTAGCATACAAGAGAAATACATTATTAAAGCCAGATTATCAAAATATCCAGATTATCCAGCCAGATTATCCAAAAAATTTCACAAATATTAGCCATGAATAGTAAAATAAAGATGAATTATACCACAATACTTACACTGAAATTTACGCACGTCAATTATGAAATTCATACTTGCCAACCATCTCATTAATAACCGTACAATTGTTAACGCCCCTTTTTTCACACCACTTTATTTTTAGAAGAATTCTCTCCAAATGTTGTTACGATTAAATAAGAATAAAATTACTCTAAAAAATGACTGGTGTGAAAAAAGAGGCGGGTACTGATAATTGTACGGTTCATAATGAGATGGTTGGCAAGTATGGAAATTTAATATAACCAACAACATCAATAAGATTATAATGTATATATATATATGTGTGTGTGTGTGTATTATGAATACCTTTTCATACATTGAAAAAAAAAATGAAATGACATCTCCTGAAGAGCATGAACAGTTTAAAAAAAGAAAATTAATTAATTATTATTTTTTTTTAATCGAAGGCGCGCATATAACTGTACAGTACTTCATTAGAGGCCCAGATTGTATGTTGTATGAATAGCTGTATATTTCGGTGCACTTGTAAGCAAATGCTAAGCATTTACAAGTACCTAGGCCTTATATACACCGATTGAGATGAAAAAATATATATATATAATGAAAAGAATGGAATGAAAACATAGATTAAAATCTATAAAATGAAAAACAGCTTCAAATACTAGAAATTTAAAGTAACATTCAATCTATAATGCAAACCTTAACCTATACTTAGTTTTAAAAAAATATATCAATACTTTTCGGCCACAATAAACAAATATGTTACCCAAATTTTAATCCTACAAACATAAAGGTTGCTTATTTTAATTTAAATGAATACTATTGATTATTACTCAATTAGTAAACACCTATTAGCACTAACAGAGCCTGATTAAGGGGGAAGCACACATTATTATAACTTACACCGTTATTTTTTAACAAATACTTTCCTCCTATAATAAACAGAAAATTCTCATTAAAAAATTATTTTAAAAGAATTCTGGTGTCTAATAACGGTGAGTAAATTGGATTGTTTTACACCGTTCATTTTTTATAAAGAATATTTCCTCGTCAAAGCGTGGAAATTCTATCACATGAAGTAAAAAATAATTGTAAAAATATTCCGGTGAGAGCGGAGATAATGTGTGCTTTCCCCTTAAGCAGGCTCTGAGCACTAACGAATTAGTTATAAAAACCATGAGGGAACAGAAGGTTAAGAATTCGGTTAAATAACGGTTAACAATATTAACTGAATTGAAATATACTAGGACGATATCATTTTATGTAAAAATTATATGTATGTAAAAAATGTTTAATAATTATCACAAAAACATATTCTCTAATCAATAACAAGTTTCGGGATTGTTTAATATACCAATTTTACAATTATAAAAAATCTAAAAAAAAAATTCTTTCTTTTTATTGTTATTATTTTCTTTTTTTCTAAACTAGTTTATAGGACAAAATTTATTATAAAGATTGCGTGGGGACTATCTATCTATCTATCTATATATATATATATATATATATATATATATATATATACACTATATATAATTAGAATAATTTAATTCCTTTGCAACACTCAGCAAATGAAAGATAGATGAAAATACCAACATATGAAATTTTAAATGAGATGTATCTCGAATAAAATTATTGTCACGATAATTTAATTTGATTTCACTGATTAGTAAAAACATCTTAAAGTACTTAAGCAGAAGAGAAATGACACAAACATAACACATAAGCCTAACGATTATATATACACATGTTTCTTTTCGAGGTTGAAAATTAAAGCTGTGAGTTTTCTAACAAAATAAAAAAATTAAATATATTTCTTCTTCTTTTTCTTTTATTCTGACTAAGATAAAAGGCGACATATTCATAGATACCAATATTTTAATTTATTCCGGAGTATTTTTAGCACCGCCTTTATTTCGCACCACTTTATTTATAGAAAAAATTTCTCCAATACATAACTTCGATAAAATAAGAAAAATTTATCCTTAAAAAATAAGTGGTATGAAAAAAATGCGGGGCTAAAAATATTCTGGAATAAATTAAAATGTTGGCATCTATGCATATTCAAAGAGTGGAATTAAGAAAACAGATTTCAAAAAACTCCAATTTTTAATTAGATAGCCTTAAAATATGAAACTTAACGATACTTAAAAGAATATCATTATATATATATATATATATATATAAATTCCATAGGATAACATGGGGAAGGAAATACGGTGACTCTGACGGATGTGCAGTTTTAAAAACAAAATGAAACATAGTTCATAAGTGTCGAATTTAAATATGCATTTTAACGTAACTTTCAATGTAATAACGTATTTTTTTTTTTTTTTTTAAGTAATCTGACCCGCTTTAAATACTCATAAATAATACAATTTTAATAAAACTGCAGCATATAAAAATTTATTTAGAAAGCTGAAAAGAATATATTGAGAAAAAATATGCGTGTAATCATATTAATTTAGTTTTTTAATCCAGTTACATTTTAATGTAATTTTTAGATGTTAAATATTTTAAAATGTAATTTTCCGAAATTTTTTTTTTGAATATTCATTTTTATATTTCCTTTTACATTTAAATATTTCAATAAACAATATTTTGCAGTTACACATCTAGTGGTGACATAAATAACTCGTGGCTTATGAATATGCACCAATAAAAAAAGTAGGGTATTTTTAACATCATTACGATTTTATCAACTGAAATGGGTCAGTTTGTCTTTAAATAATTTTCTTATCCTAATAATAGCAGACAGTATAGTTTTAAAAAATAATAATAATTCTGCATTTTAACTTCACTCATTGCCATTCGTGAGTCGTAAATTTCTTTTCTCTTCCTTTTTTTTTTATCTCTTTCTTGGTTTCGTGTTTTCCACTTTTATTTTTGTTCGTTTTATTTTTTATTTGAGTGAACCTGCATGTACTCAGGCGTAAAAATTTATGTACCTTACATTTAGTTAAGAAATATCCATGCTTTTGGTATTACATATTTTTAAAAAAAATGTATTATGTAAATATAAATTATGGCTTGATATTTGATTTTTGTTTAAAATATGGTGTATGTTTGCACTTTATTTATTTGTCTTTTACATTATCCATTTATCTGTATTAAATGCACAAAAATTTTGTTTATTTATTTATTTCATTTTAATTATTTACTTATTTATTTATTTATTTATTTTTGAAACAGTAACAAGAAAAAACTTGTTAAATAAACCAAATTTTTTGTTATGTAGCCTCAATAAAATTTTGTTTCCACAACCCAAGTTATTTTAGCGAAACAGATTTGTTGATTCAACGAATATTTCTTAATATTAATAAAATTATTTTGTTGATTTAAACAAAAAGCTTTGTTGTTTCAATGCATTGCTCGTACATTGGCAGTTTACAGAGAGACCTACGGCGGCGGGCGTAGCTTTTTGGACTATCCATTGAGAGTGACTCTTCTTTCAACCCTATCATTTTAGTTAATCGAAGCAAGTTGGTTTTGTTAATTCAACAAAATTACTGCTAAAATGACAAAATAAATCTAAAAATCAGAAAACAAAATAAATTTGGTTGTCCTGACAAAACATTTTGTCAGTGTGTTTATTATCAATTTTTAAAACTTTGTTAATTTGTAGAAAATCAACAAGGGGAAAAATATCTTTTTAATATTTGTACTATCAAAATATTAAATATTAAACGCATCTTAATAGCTTCTCGTGTATATAAAAAAGAAAAAGAAGGATCATTTCAGGAAAAGAATCATTCATTATCCTGTAATCGGCTGTAACAGCCTGAAATGGATGATGTGATGAAAATCTCCCATAAACTTCTGGAAAATTACATTTCGTATTTGAGAATATATTTCGACAAAGAAATACTTTATAATCTAACTATTATTGTATAAAAATTCATTTCCATGAAGGAGTTTTGTGAAAATTAAATCCAGTGAATAATTTTTAAAAAGTATTTCCGAAAAGAGAGTGAACATAAAATCGCCAACAACTGTGTTTCAATGTCAGGAGGTTAGGATGAAAGTGTACCGGTTAGTCACCTAGTTGTTGCAAGGAGAGTGTGATTCCGGTAAATTCTAGGTCAGCAATGGAAGGTTAATATCCCTAAAATGAGCGAAATGAAAACAATGAAATCTGGAACTTGAACTGAAGAAAATGTCTACGACGTTTTATAAGTTTTCGGAAACATGTATATTTAAATAGTTTCGGCTTTTGCAAGTTTGTTCTAATTTCTTTCAGAATGATTAACGTAATTGTTTTAAACAGGTTGAATCAAGCATTTTATTTATAGTTAGATAGAGCAATCTTTATTCTTTTTTACTTTCTCTTACTCATATATATTAGAAAATGTATTGTTCTGGGGTTAAATTTTCGAAACTGAATTTTTGATTTGTTTACACGTTTTGAGGTCTTTAAAACCAAAAATCAGGTTTTCAGCGGTTGGTCTGTCTGTCTGTTTGTGTATGTTATCAACATAATTCAAGTACAAATATTAGTAGGAAGTTCAAATTCCGAGTTCTAAATCTGTATCATATGGGGATGTTACTTAAGACTTCTTAATGAAAAATCGGTCAAGTAGATCGTTTACAGGGAGGTTCAAAGTATGCGAATTCATTTCGTCTACGAGCAAGAGTTCTTATTGGTACATTTTAGATCTTCAGATTGCACTAAAATAAATAAATAAATAAACGTGCATTTATGAACACATAAACTTGTTTCTCACAGAATATGACATGAAAAGTTTCGTTTACATAGTCACACAAAATAATTCAAATTTATTAGGAGCTATATCCAGAGCTTATTATTGCCAAACTCTTAATTTATTCCGGAGCATTTTCATCTACGTCTTTATTTCACAACACTTATTTATTGAATAATTTTCTTCAATATATAACTACGGTAAAATAAGAAAAACTTATTCTTAAAAAAAAAAAAAAAAAAAAGTGATATGAAATAAAGTCGATGTTAAAAATGCATTCTCAAACCGTGTTAAGCATTTCTTTTAATGTGCTTAATTAAAGCCCACTATGTGATACGTACACAATTGACAGAAAATATACAGGGTTACCGGTTACCTAAAATAAAATTAGAAAATACATTTTTTTGTACTGGATGTAAATAGTGAAAATAATTTAGCAAATTATATTATGTCCAAGAAAATTGCCTGGGAATTATTATTACTTTTTGTACTCATATGGTACATAATATATTGTTTTGGAATTCAGTTTTCGGACGTCGAGTTTTCGCTATAATTGCGCGTTTTGAGCAACTATATCTCTTGAATACGAATATCAAGTTTATAGCGGCTGTTTTTTGTATCTGTTATTATTATAACTGAGAAACAAATAAATGAAATAAGTTTAAATTTGTGTTTTGAAGACCATACTGGAGTGCCACTTGAAAATTTTTATTAAGATCGGTATGTGGTAAAGAGCATTATGGGTAAAACTTCTATGAATAATTTGAAATATTTTTTTTTATTATTTAACAGCAACCTGAAATATTTTATGAATGTTGGTACAATATTCGAACAAGATGTAGAGAAGGTCTGATAACACACTCATGTAGAAATGTATGTCACATTAATCTGTGTTTGTAACGACAACCAGCAGGATGAGAAAAAGTGGTGTGAATGCCGTTCTAGATTTTTTATTTTTGCGCATGTGTGTGCGTGTCGACAGCTCATTAAATTTTAAAATAAGCTTTCTTTTTTTTACTTTCTTCTATATTCAATAAAAGAAATTATTGGTTTACTAAAAATTTTTGATCTCGTGTTTTCGACGGATTTATGGGTTTTGAGAGCTCCAGAACACGATTTGACTATTTTTCAAAAATATCTGTCTGTCTCTGTGTGTGACAAAATTTTGGGCAACTGTATCTCAGGAACTACTGCATACAAATTCATACGAATTGATATGTAGTTGAACCTTGACATAAATTAGTGCTTATCAGCTTTTGGTAAAAATCGTCTTGCGTTGCCATTCCATTTTTCTGAAGTTTTGTCAGGGCAGTACAGGTCAAAATATGCATAATGATAATGCATATGCATAATGATAATCATGATGCAAAATATGCATCATGAAATTAAAAATAATTATAAATAATAGTAATGTTGATCACGGATTTTTTTTTTTTTTTTTTTTTTTTAATATATATATAGAAGCATCATTTTTCCCGGACAAATTTTCAATATGCGGGTATCTTTAAAAGAACTCATCAATACGTTTCGTTTAAATCTGTAATAATTTAAATTAATCGATTTTTTTTTTTTTCTTTTTTTTACAGAGAAAATAAAAAAATTATTTATAAATATTTATTTTTTATATTTATTTATATTTTAAAAAATTTATTTATAGAGAATAAAACGCACTTCCTTTGGATATTTAGTATAATACTTCTCTAGGATGGAAATCTTCTGCATTCATCACGAAAGATAATTTTAATCAATTTCTTGTACTGATTGAATTTGTATAGGGAAGTCTTGAGATGGCCACAACCTACTAGTTTTAATATTTTATCTTGTATCCTATGTAAGACAAAAATTACCTTAAAATAGTCAATTTATATGGAAAGTCTATTTTCATTAAAATCTTTAGTCGGTTGTATCGAAATGCTACTCCGCTGTCGTTCGATTGTATCCTCAGACATTTTTGGCGTCAGCTAAATTCGATTGCTTCCAGTTTCGCTATTTATGAGATTTTTCAGAATAAATTTGAAGTAAAATCTGAAACATGGTTTATATTCATCAAAGTTTTCACTTTTGTTGCGTTGTTATATCTTTTTGGTTGTTTTGCTTTCTTTCAACTAAAACGATAGATTGAGTCTAGGACTGTTCTTAAAGCAATTGAAAATTTCAGATGCATTTTAAAGATTTTTTTTTCCAAAGCAAATATAAATCACAGGCAACTTGGAAACGTTGAAATTGATTGGTATATATATTCCATTAATTAAAATAGTTAAAAAAAAAAAAAAAAAAAAAAAAAGAAAAAAGAAAGAAAGAAAAAAGAAAAGAATAGAAACTGTGTCGCAGTAGGAATTTTAGAAAAAAAAAACACTCGACCACAAATGCTTACTTTTTTCCCTTTTTATCATTAATTTTTATTATTAAATTAGCAATCGTTCTAATACAAATCGAATGACTGCTAATACAAACAATAATACAATACAAATAAATATAATATAATGCAAACATTTTTTCTTTTCTTTTCTTTTTTTTCTTAATTTCTTAAGGTAAAAAAATTTTCTACACATAGCTCACAGTCGAGACCCAGAATCGATATTAAGATATTTTCAGTGCGAGTCACTCATGATCGGGGCGTCGTTGCAAACCCAAGAAACATTCATTCTATTTGCAGAAAAATAGAAAATTATGTTACATTTCCAATCATTTTAGTGGTAATGCTTGCGAATTTCATGTATTTTCGTTTAAATAACGCTGCCAAAATGTGCAAGAAACTATTAAAAATGTGCCATATTTCAGAGGGGGGGGGGGGATTCTTTTTCAGAACATTTTTAAAAATGTTTCTTAGATTTGTAGAACAAATTCCTAGAGGACAGACGTGATTTTCTCCGAAATTCTTGTAAATACGTGCTAGGTTCCTTTAGAAAGGAGACCTAAGACCCATGTGTAATTAATCGGCTGTACATCAGTCAGATTCCCCTTTCTTTCTTCCCATGTTATCCAATGGGATTTGCATTGCTTCGTTTTATAAGAATATCTCATTCAAAAATGAAGTTTTTTCGAATTCTGTTTACAGCAGGGATGGAACACGGGCGCAGTATTCATACCGGAATCTGTTGAAGAAATTTATATACCTATAATATCGTTGATTTAAGAGTTAGAAAATTTTCTTACATTGATAGTGGTATGAATTCTGCGCCCGTGTTCCATCCCTGTTACAGCCTCCTCTATTTTTTATCAGTAATTTACATCACATATCTAATCACCAAAAATTACTGTATAATTATAATAAATATTTCTCTATGAATATAGTGGTAGCAAAAATGCGAACACTCACCCATGAATATAGACAAAACCATATCAATTTACGCGATAACGTGGAAAAACTGTAAAAGTTGGCCAACTCATTTAAGAATATTAATCTACAGATTAATATATTGCCCATAGCACAAGTGCGACATAAAACTTTCTCTCTCACTCACTCAAGTTACTGTTATTATCTCGAAACAAAAATTCTGAATATGAAAATGTTATCGAAAAGAAAAATTGGTCTGAATTTTTATAAATCCAGATTTATGAAATTAAATTTTACTTAATATACATAGTCTAAACAATTTTATTTTTTCTTTATTCGAGGATTTATATACTTTTTGAATAAATTGTGGCAAAGTCCATGCTTTGAAGAACTAGAAATGTTATACATTGTATTTTTAAGTTATTTTTGTCTCCCTGTTTACAATAATTAAAGAAAAATATTATCGAATTGAAATCTATCGAAAATTAATTATATGTTGTATAGAATGAAGGATAATATTAGAGTATAGATAGATCACGATTAAGAAGAACTACATCGAGCGAAATATTAATTTGTAAATCAAGCTTTATCGGACGTTACTCTCTGCTATCGTTCAAAAATGAGTAAATAATTATGTTTATAATATTATCTATGTTTATGTTTTTTGCCTTTTGCATAATAACCGAACTATTGATTTTCAAACGATAATCGGTCAACCCCATATTGTAAAGTAAATAGTTCAAAATTATGTAAAGTTTTTATTTAAACGAATGAAAAATCCTCTGGAGTTACAAGAATATATATATATATATATATATATTTTTACGTTATTCACTGTAGTAAAACCAATTTTGCTGTCTATTTCTAATTGATTTTGTACGAGAAGTGTGGAATGCATTACTTATATTGTTATAATTAACAAGAAATATAACCAACTAAATCTAACTATTTTATTTATGTTTCCCGTATTTAATGTTTCATGTGTATAGTGCTACTTTTTTCTTTTTTTTTTTTTTTTTTTTTTTTTTAATTTTTCATAGTTCGTACAGTTCTTGAATTTTCTTAATTTTCTGCACCAGTATTAATATTTAGCAAATTTTGATATATATATATATATATATATATAAGGCCTTAAAATATAAAAGGAAATATATTGTATAAAAATACTGGTGGGAGAGTTCTTGTAAAAAGGGGTGGCCGTACGAACCATGTTTTCATTCCGACATTTTACCAGTCATAACTAAATATCAATTATATTTTTTCAAAACAACTTAAATAATTTTTCTCACTAATATTGGCTCATTATTGAACAACATTAATTCAGGTTTTATCAGAAATTTTTTGCTAGGCTGATACTCCTAGATCATAGAAAATCGTATTTATCAAATACGAATATTAAAATAAAAGCCATAGGTTAATAATATTTACCAAGAAATAAACTATTTAAATCCCAATATTTCGTCATCATTTAAGCATTTTTATTCAATATTACACCAAAATTTAATTACATGTTATTTTACGAAATCGGATACATGTTTTCAGTATGTAAGCATCTCAATATTGCTGCAAAAATGAACGAAAATGGTTGACGTTTATCAACATTGTATTACTGTAAGTGTTTTGGTTACTTAAAATATGAATTCTCCACAAATTACTTTATTTAAATAGCTAAAAGAAAAAGTTTAACTTGTCCCATTGTTTGACAAAATGGCTCATTAACTTATGCTATAAGTTAATTCCCTTCACAATCCAATAACACGGAATATTTCATATTCCTTTCTTCAAGTTCAAAATGTATAAGAAACAAAAGAATAATTTCTCAGAAAAAAAAGATCAATAGTAAATGTAGATAAGAAATAGTTTGAAATGCTTTTGTTACTTTAGTTTACAGGAAAACTAAAACTCGCGCAACATAACTTAAAAAAGTTCAATGTTTAATATGGAAATCAAATACTATTAATTGGAAAAAGGGATCTAAGATTGCTAGAGATTGTTTTGTTAATGGTGACCTCGGGAGGACAATCAAGTAGTTCGTACCTTTCATATATGATTTATTTCAATAGCATACTGTTTTTAAACTATTTTGCAATTGTTAGTCACAATTGGTTGTTGCGATATGTCAGTGCAGGTTTTAAGTAATCTTATTGCAAAAGTAAAACGAATGTCTTTATCGCTTAATAAAATTAGTATAAATTTCTTCATACATTTCTAGATAAAAGAATATTGATAGATGTTTTTTAAATCTTAAATACGAGTGCAAAAAATTAACCAAATAAAAATTATGTGTATAGTGGGGGTAACTAGATACATTAAATCGGGATGGATGGTTGGGTTTTACGTCGCACTAGTGCTGCGCAGATGGGCAATTGGCGACGATCTGGGACTCGACTCACCCCTACAGGTGGTCTGGAGACATGCCATCACAATTTTGATCCTCCACGGAAGGGATGGCTCTCCCGCTTCGGTGGTCCCCCAGAGGTATAATTTTTGTTGGGATACATTAAATCGGGAAGTAAGCTAGGGGAATTTTTGGTTTGAAATAAATGACATGCTTTATTTATTTATTTATTTATTTATTTATTTATTTTTTAATTGGGTTAATTTCATTTGTAAGAGACTAAACAAGAGACGGCTTTCTTGTCCAGTTTTAAATACTAAATATTCATTTATCTTAATGAATGTTGGTTATGTCTCACTTATAAATAATACAAAACCTTTAATTTAAGAAAAATAATTTACCCTTAATAAGGTGAAAATGCAGTGTGACAGATGACAAAAAACAGACATATTTTCAAACTCATCTTTATCACTGAATTGAGACGTATTTAAAGTTCAGACATTTTAATTTATACAAACAGGACTTCCATCTGATATATTCAAACTTAAAAACTTCTTCATATACCATAAAACTAATGTAAGAACTACTGGTTTCGAAAGCACTTGGACTTTCTTCTTCAGGTGCAAAATAATGAAGCAAAAGCAAGACTTTCTTTTGCCTCCAAGTGAATGCACACTTACGTGTGAATTTTGTGTGGAATATTTAATATATGTACGTATATTTATTTTGGCCTCATTTCTATTACTTTGTGTGTCAACATGAAAAAGCTTAGTATATTGCATACCAATTAAAGGTGTTACATGGCCAACGTTATTTAACTATACTCAAAAATATTCAAAATACGGTAGAATTTAAATACTTTTCTCGTGTATAATTTTTACATAAAATACTAAATGGGCGAAAACATTGCATTTGGCACATAAGCAAACTGAAAACATTAAAGAAAAAACATGCAGCTTCAATGAATGAAAAACTCTCAACATTATGTTAAGGCTTAAATATTTTATTTCAATTAGAAATATACACATTTGAGATATATTATGTAAAAAATAATGGTAAGAATATTTTTTCATATATCACACGAACAGTCTTTTTAAAACAAATCACTTAATTGTGCAGCTAAATTTGTACATAAAATTTAAAATTATGTATATTTATGATTTTTGAGTAATTCATTTTATTTTTAAATGATTTTAATATTTCCATTTTCACTTTTAATTGCTTTTTGTTCTTCCGGTTAATCTAACATTGTAAGTTATATAAAAAATTACGCCTTCGAGAATAAGAATGCTAAATATATCGAGGTTATTTAGACATATCAAATAGCTAGACATCAATAATCAGTTCAAACATCAGCTTAAAAAAGTGCTGGTTGAGGAGGTCGGTGAAGTCACTTTTTTAAATACCACTATTTTTAAAAAGCAGTCTCCATATTATACAATTAAAAATAACTTCGGCAAACGCTTACTAGATTTTTCTATATAAAAGAAGAAAAAAAAAATGTGTGTTCGAAAAAAGCGATCGTGTCGGCCCCTGGGTTGTTAACAACACAAAGATTTCAAATCAATGAAATTTTTCAGAAAATTTTATCAAATCATACACTTCTGAACACTAAAGACAGTGAAATTTACTCAGTTAGTCATTTTACAGGTAAAATTTCATTCTGTGTTGCAAGATATATAACTGCAATAACATTGCTCGACATGAAAATTTCCTCCGACACCATTTGGGCAAATTATTATGTAAAATGACATCCTGAATCCGAATATGACGTCCATTTTGCCCTATCATACATCATTTTTTAATGACGGTCCCCTGTTTTTATCATTTTACGGTAATTTTATGGCTATAAATTTGATTTTTAGGGAAGGTTGAGGATTATTTTAACTGTTAAATATCTTCTGAGGGACTACAGAGTTGGAAAATTCTAAAACATCAACATTTGCGGCAAGGGAAAATTTAGGGGGGGGGGGGGGGGGGGGGGGTTTGCCACTGAAATTATGTATTACATTTCTTATATATTTTTTAATCTATTATTAATGTTATTTATTAAACGTTATATATATATATATATATATATATATATATATATATATGTATATATTTTTTACGTGTTAAATTAATTCTTTTTCATTCTCCAAACCAAATTCATGGTCATAAAATTACCGAACAGTGATAAAAATTGGGGGGGGGGGTGATGTCCCGAGAAAAAGGTAGGTGACTGGGCAAAATGGTAGTGATATTCCGATTCAGGAGGTCATTTTACATAAGAATCAGCAAGAATGGTATCAGGGCTCCATTATTATTATTATTATTATTTTTTTTTTTTTTTTCGTCGCCATGTAATCAACGGCTGAAACATAGCTAAAGTTTTCAAATAAAAAGCTAATCAGTCAAATTCTCAGTTTTTCAGAATTCATCATCTGTGTTCAACGAGCTGTAGCATATTATAATAATTTTGTTATTTGTATGTTATCTTTTCCAAAAAGGAGTTTCATGCCTGAATGGTTTAATCTTACTAACCTTTTAACGTAGTTCTCAAGCATTATACATGTGACATTCAAAATCCGTCAGAAAAAATTTTACGAGTTTTTCAAGATGAGTTTCACACCTTTCTAAAATAAAGCGCACATATGTATTTGGAACAAACAACACACTATATAGGTTATTCCGGATTTTACTGGAAGGAAGGTAATTTGGTGATCTAGATATAATTAAAAAAGACAATACTAATCCAAGGAAATTTAAGAAAGTATTTAAGCATAAAACATTTGGCTTGGGTTTACGTTTGGAGAGTAGAAAGATAAGGAACAAAGAACACACAAAAATTTGTGTGGGCTTTGCAAAAATATTTCAATATCTATACGATAACTCTGCTAATGAAAACATCCAATACTTCTGTAGTTTTCCAACACACATACTACTATCCTGTTACCTGTTTCATAATAATAATAATAATAATAATTAAGGATGACACAAATTTAACAATTTCTTTTTAGTCGTGCTTTTGACATTTAAGTCACTTATTCGAAATACCTAAAAAAATGTCTTTTTATAATTATGAAAAGCTATTAGCCTCCCTTACTTGAGCCTCCCTTAATCCCTTTCATTGTTTTACCCATTGTTTTTCCATGCTCAGACAATAAAATAAAATAAAGCTAAATAAAATAAAATGAATAAATCATGGAGAAATATTTAGTGGTATTAAAGAAAGAAGTAATGATTTTTATCTTTAAATAAAAATTCGCAGTTATTAAGATAAAATAAACCTTAAGAATTCAAAATATTTTTATTTTACTTGTAAGCATTGTTTAGTTCCTTTCTCCTCACAAAATAGTTATTCCTTTTGCCTCATAAAAGACTTATTCTAACAATTGTTAAAAGGGCGTAGCATTCCAAACATATAGTAGCAAACATATAGTTCAAACATATGTAGCATTTCAACTTATTTGGATAAGTAGTGACGGGCATAAAAATAAAGTGAAAATGGAAATATTTCTCAAAATGTAATCTGTAGCAATTGAACATATTTTTATTGAAACGATAACTGTTTTATTGTCTTTCATTTAGCAGATAATAGAGCACGCAATGGGGCGACTTCAGAGCGCCATAAGATCAAGAAATCGCCAGAGGCGCTAAAAACTAAGAGATGGAAAATGCACAAAATATTTAATAATTATTATTTCCTTGGACATATATGTATATAATTTAAAAGGACAATAAAAATGTTTAAAATATTGCATTCCAAGCAGTATGAATATTAAAACCACATCTGTTTATAATAGTTGATATTGCTAGAAATCCATAATCAATCGAATGCATTATTTTTAAACTATTAAGTAATTAAATAAAAAGTAGACAGTAAATAGGAAATGCAGCTGTTGAAATAATGATTTTTAATGAGAATTAAAAATAAAAGTACCTATCTAATAAAAATCATCAGCAGTAACATTTGTGAAAATCAGTTTATCTGGAAAAATTTGCCTTTATACTGCCAGGCAGATTGTAGCTTTATTAGCAAAGCATTTTAAGGACCAAAGATTGTTTTAATGAAGAGAAAACATTATGACCACAAGACAAGAAGACGTTTAGAGAATAGAAGATAAGGTATAATTTGGTATTCCAAGCTGTTGACTTTTTCAGTCACTAATGTAGACATATGTAGCTTTATATTAATATAAAGCAATGCCAATCCATCTGCAATTGCAGAATTTGGTTACTCGATGTTTATTTCATTAATTGTTTTGTATATCTGAAAAATAAATTTCATTTATCGTACTGAATTCAAGGTGGACCAAAAAAATGTGAACAACAGTTATAAAATTATCACACATTTGACAATACTTTTTAAGTGGATATATTTTTTACTTTTTATTTTTTACTTTTAATTTAATTTTATTTATTTATTTATTTTTCTACGGAGCTTCTTTTATTTTTAATGTTTGAGACCTTGGGGAATGGTATAAGAGGAGTTGGTATACGATGTATTAACACGCAGGGCAAACGAAATTAACTCTTGTCGACTCAAAATGGCTGCCGCAATAGTAACCAAGGCTACTGCAGGAAGCCATATTGAGTGTACCAAAACATTCGCTCATATATTATTTTATGTATTTCACAACTTTGAGACCTATAGTTACAATGAATTTCATCTCGAATGATCTTACAATAATTTCACAATAATAATGCAAAATTTCTTATGAAAACGAATTTCGTAAACAGTTAATTTCGTTAACTGTTTTACTTAATGAATTCTGCGGTTACGATTTTGGCTTCATGTTTTTTCCGAACATATCATCTCCTCTTATATCATTTCTCCAAGTTTTAAACTAGTACAAACCACTTTTGTGCAAATTCTTATAGTCACACATCTTTCAAAGAATAATTGATTATATTTTATGATGTTGACTTGCCGAGCTTGTTTATTCTATTAACTACTGGTAAGTATCATTAAATAATTAAAAATATACCTTTAAATTTTTAAATGACCTTTAATTTACCACAAATTTGGTTCAATTAAATTCCTTTATTCGTTTCGATCAACAGAACAAGAACAATATTTACGGGGTTTGTTCTTTAAATAAAAATCGCCTTTAGAAAATTTTTGAAAAATGGATATTTTTTAATTTATAAATTTAAAAATTCATTTTCATACATTCAAATATCCATAGGTTAATATTGACCAAGTCCATCTTGTTTCAGTATATCTTCTTCAATATTTCTGAAAAACATTAAAGAGTATAACGAAAACTAACTTGTTTATATATTCAGTTTTTACAAGACCGGCTGCATTACTTAACATACCATGGAAAGTCTGATTTTTGTCATGATGTAAACATACAAAAATGTACCTAAATAGAACGTAATGCTTTCGGATCACTGTATAATCTTTGCATCTTATAAGTTTTTCAACATCTAATCAACCCCTTGAAATTATTTCCATATACAAGTAATGATAGCGGCATCAATAATAAAACTGGTAGCATTTGCAGAAAAAGACACGCTTTCAGCCATCTAAGAGAAGACCTCATTTAAAATGTTCTATTCTATTTCCCTGAACCAAGTTTGATCATTTCTAATTCAGAAGCAACCACAATCATTTTTCAAACAATTCCTGTCACTCATCTACTTACTAACTTAAACCTCGGCTATTCAACTAAACTTCATCTATCAATTTATTTCCTATAAAAGTAAATAATCTGGTGTGTCACTCACACGACTTTCTCTTACCCTGAAATTTAATACAATAAATACAGGTTGCAGATTAATAGGTAAGATAACGAGTTATGTAAACCTATGTTAAACAATTCATATTAGGTTTCTGAAGAGTTTTATATGATAATTAGTTCTGTGTGAGGGGGGCTACCGCCCCCCTCAACCCCCCGTTTCATTAATGCACCTACATTTATATAGAATTTAATTCGGTTATTAAAAAATAAGTCTGTTTTTAAAAAATAATTTATTAAAATTATTATTTAAAAAAATTAACTTTCATGATAATGCAGACGATTTCCATATTAGAGAAGTAGTATAACACCAAATATCCAAAAAAAAAGTCCATTTTATTCTCAAAATTAAAAAAAAAAAAAAAAAAAAGTACGATTTTTTTGTCTTTTTTTTCGTTAAAAGTAAAAAAAAAATCGATAACTTTGTTTTAAATTATCGCAGATCGATGGTTCAACCATTCGTTTTAAAGGTATTGGTGAGCTCTTTTGAAAGATACCCATCATGAAAATTTACTCCCCTCGAGGGGGGACTTCCCCACCAGGGGGGGAGGCGAGGCTCCTACATACACAAAAAATTTTTCCCAGTTTCCTATCTCTATTACAAAATATATATATTTGTTTCATTTGGTTTAGTGCAGTCTATAGACGTTAAACTCTACTTTCCTGCTATTTCCCCCATAGACGTAATGTATTAGAATTATCTTGATTGTCCCTGTACACAAACCATTAGCTTGATCTTAACGAAAAGCTTACTGTAGCATCCCTATATGATACACATTTAGAATACTAAGTTTGAACTTTCTGCCATAATTTGTTTTTGAGATATGCTGATAACAGACAGACACACAGACAGACACACAGACATACAGACAGACACACAGACATACAGACAGACACACAGACATATAGACATACACACAGACCATTTGCTAAAAACATGATTTTCGTATTCAGGGGACCTCAAAACGTGTAAATATAACAAAATCTCGCGTTCGAAAATTTGACCCAAAAACAATACTTTCTCTACCTTATGGGTAAGAGAAAGTAAATAAAAAATTATCGTTTTCGTCTAAAACTCACTGGCTTAAATATTCTGAATTTTATTCTACTACAGTGAGCTTTCATTCTCAAATTAAAGCGCGTTTTTAAACCGGATCAGCATAGCGTGTTTAGGTTTTCGAAAGAAATGACTTTCATAGATAATATTTCAACAATTCCTTTTACAAAATATGCCATTAGTAAACTCTTGGAAAAATTACAGGTTTCAAAGTAGCTGTTGCAAAATAATTCCTAATGTACTTGTCTTAACTTTATTGAGTAGTATTAAAGATTGAACGATAGTATACATTTTATTGAATTAATTGTATTTCCATATATTTTATCCGCTTTAATTTATTATTAAATTCACATAAAATCTAATTCAGTGGTGTATTATTATGATCTGAAACGATTCAGTATATCAAACAGCACCAAGTTTGAAAATATTGTTTTATCCAAAGTTTTGCAAATAATTATTTCTTATTTCATTGTTAAAATAAATAAATAAACAAAAACTTCTAAGATACCAATACAAAAGAAAGAAAGAAAGAAAAGGGATTTAAAAAAAAAAAAAAAAGAAAAGAAAAGATAGAAAATGAAAAAAGTGATTAAAAAAAAAAAAACCTTGTGCTCTATACTTTATATTAACACTTTCGTGACCACTGACGTACACTGACGTCATTTTAAAATCTGTATCTCCGCCAATGGTCGTTTCTTTTGCAATTTGTATGTCATTTATTTCTTAAAAAATATACACAATATTCACATTTGTACAACCAATATACTATGGATATAAATACTTTGATCAGAAAGAGTATAATTATAATGTATATCCATTTGTAATATGAATCTGAATATAGAATATTTTGTTCTCAAATATGGTAACTTGGGAGAATAACACCCACACGCGGACCTTACTGTCAAAAAGACAAAAACATGCGGTCGCGAAGGTGTAAAAGTAGAAAATTAACAGTTTCATTATAACATACTACTTCATAAGTATTCACATTAAAATCACTTTTACCTGCTAAATAAAATTTATCTTCGGTTAAGTAACGATTCAGTATATCAAACAACACCAAGTTTGAAAATATTGTTTTATCCAAAGTTTTACAAATAATTATTTCTTATTTCATTGTTAAAATAAATAAATAAACAAAAACTTCTAAGATACCAATACAAAAGAATAATTGTTTTGTTTATTAAGCTTTCTAAAATGTATTACATTATGCTGTGATTGACGATTGTGATTAATCAGTAAATACATCTTTTAAAGACAATCTACAAAGTTCTACTAGCAGTCATTTTCAATGCAGCAATTTCTTTTTTTACGAGGAAAAGTCAATAATAATCATCACTGACATTGGATGAACTTTCTACTCTTACATTTAAATAAAAGGTTATTAACTGATATAGAAATTATCTGATAAATGATCTGATGAATAATTCTTATTGTTATAAAATTGGATAAGAGACTATTATAGCTATAATATTTAGTAATAATGTTGTTGCATAATTTTTTTCCTTGCTGCTAGGTGAAAAACTTCCCTATTAATTTTATTATATTAATAAATAAAACGGAAACCTTCGTATAATTTTTTATTAGTAATATATATTACAAAACTACAATATGAGAAAAAAAAAATCTAACGCCATACATAAGTTCAGTTTTTTATTTCGAAATTTGACCCAATATTTATGATAATCTGTATATCAAATACACGTGTATTAGTCTGAGATACTCTATTTTGCGGTGTTCTTTATTTTTCCGCAAGCTTTAAATTTAATAATTGAAATTTTGTATTAATTGCATTAAATTAATTTATGATTTGTAATTTTTTTACAAAAAAAAAGGGGGGGGTAATTCAAATCATCATAGAGTTTTCATGAAATTTTGTAAATCTACAGTCTACATATTATTTATTAAGAAAAAAAATATCTCTTTAAATATATATGCTGAAAACTTTTTAAACGAATAAATATTTTTGAGTTATTAAGCTTCAAAATTGTCAAAAAATCTCATTTTAAATATTTTAACTAGGTTTGGAGTTTTTACTTATCTATGAATATGCAAAATTTTAAAATGGGCTTTAGAAAAAAAAAAAAAAAATGTGTACACTTTATTTTGGCGTAACTTATCAAAGTAATTTTTATGGTATTTACGATAAATTATCAAACCAGTTGCAATGTTTACCAATTATTTTTTTTAACATGCACAAAAATAAAATAAAATTTAAGTAAAATAAACAAAGTCAGCAAATTTAGGAAAAAAAATCTATTTTTTATATAAGAATTTTTAAATTATTAGGTGACCGGAAAGTTCTTTCGTTTTAATTTAAAAACCTGACACCAGAAGTTTTTCCTGGACAAAATTTATATAACTTTTTTAAAAGTCTTTAGTAAAGTGTCATAAAAGTATTGTTTAAAAAAAATGTCGGGTACCATTTTTACTAAGTCAAAACTTAGTCAGGACTTTCTGGTACACTTATGTATAATTTATAAAACAATATTTTATTTTGTGTTACATGTTATTTAATATTTAATACAATTTTTTAAATACTAAGCCATTCAAAAGAATTCTAAGATTGAAAAAGTAAACATTCATTGTATTATTATTAAAAGTTGAATATTTTGAAAAAAAAAAAAAAAATCTATAAAATGTTGCTCCTGATTAATTTGAAATACACTTAAAAAAAAAAAAAAAAAATGCATTTTCTACCAATTGTGTATGTGTGTGTGTGGATGGGGGGGGGGGGTATTACTTTGTTATTACAACTATTTAACTTAAAGTAAGGCACATTCATTCGAAAATTTCAAACATTTCCATAAAAAGAAATTTTCGAAAATTAAAAAAAAAAAAAATCCACAGGAACTCGCGGGAATACGGGCTAGAACCCCTTAGAAAGATTCCCATGGAGGGCATCCCACCCACTGCTAGGTGAAAGTAAGTGTATGCCATTGGCCTTAAATCCTACAACACAAAAAAATATCCATAAATAAGAAAACAGTTTTCTAAAGATGTAGAATGAATGAGGAAATATATTTTGTTTTATACCTTATGAATAATAAATATTTTCTGCTGATCTGTTAAATTTTCGAGTGAAAATGTGTTAATGTGACATAATTTAATAATGTTATAGAAAAAAAAATCGTCATCAAAATTTCCCAAGAGATCAGTTTTTTCGAAACAATATATAGTAAAATAAAACAAAGAAACGAGAGTAAAACGGGAATACGTAAATTGCTAAATAATTATTCCATCCATTCTATTTTTTATTTAATATTTGCAGTTTTAAAGTATAAAAATTTACAGCTTTTTAACAATTGTGTTTGAAAGTAAATTTGTACTTTTAATTAAAATTAATTGCGCTTTTAAAGTAAATTGGTGCTTTGAAATTTGAAATTTTTAAATTGTTAATTAAGCACATAAAGAATTATTTTAAGGATTTCATTTGTAGAAGTTGATTTATATATTATTTTCCATGAATTTCGTGTGATAACATATTAATATAATGTAACTAGACAGCATACATATAAAATTAATATGCATTTTGAACCAATATTCACAGTTTCAAATGTGAAAATATATACATATATAAATCCAAAGGGTTTCTTTTCTTCTTCTTCTTTTTTAAATAATTGGTAACATAATTTGTGTACCATTTGTCCATGTATTTGCAGGAAAAAAAAAAAACACTATTTTATTGTTATGTACTAGAGAAAATGTTATTTAAATTTCGGAATAACATGTAATTTCCAATATATATAAATTTATTATAATATTTGTTTTCCAAATATTTCTACTACTAAAATTCTCTAATATATATATATTCACTTACCCTTTGGCCACTCCATGGCTCTGTATATATCCAAAGTTTCGTCAGACACTCAGCTAACTTTGGAAGTTCCCAATATTATGAAGTTTCTAATTTTCTTTCAAAGTTATTGTTTTCCTTTGCTTTTATTATTTTTGTGCGACAGCCAATAAGAATCACTCGCACATCTTTCCAAGTCTAACATCAGACAGAGGAATGAGAGAGGTGGAGAGAGGAAAACCGGATTGCAATTGACGATCAACCGTAACTTGAAGTTCAGGGCTGGAGTAGAATCTTACGGCCGTGAAGTTGCGAGAGATTGTTACGGCGTATTTGATAATACAACTGTTATTTAGTAAACACAGTCTAAGCGTTTAGCTGCAGTGTCGTTGCTCTACTTTGGAAGAGCGACAAGAAAAACATACAGCCCTTATTTAAGTACAAAGAAAAAAATTGAAAAATAAACGAACTTTATCTTCTCAGAGAGGTTTAAGATTAGGGGAGATTGGCGAAAGCGGATAGAATTTTGTTCGCTTAGTTAAATTTAAGATCATGACTCTCAGATGCGTTTACAATTATTTAATTACGTTTGATTAAGCATAATTTTGATTCGTAAATTTTCAAATATTTCTATCTAAGTTTCAAAGAAATATATATATATATATATATTGAAAACCTTTTCAAACATTGAATAGATGAAAACAAGAAACATTGAAAAAGATGAAACAGAAAAAATACAAAAAAAGATTACAAATATCAAGCAACCTTAAATTGAAACATGCAAATTCATTACGTTTTCAAGGGTATAGAATGAATATTGCATGTAAAATAGGTGTTATTTCTGTCTTCTTGTATGCAAATTGCTGAATATTTACAACAAGCTTTACCCAATAACACCCAAAAAAAGAGAGGGAAAAAAATGTATATATATATATATATATATATATATTATTTAGATTTATTTATAATCTTTTGAATATCAAATCACTAAAATTCACTTTCATATTTAAAATTTGAAAAAAAAAAAAAAAAAAAAAAAAAAAAGTTAAAACTTTTTTTTATTATTATTAATTGCAATTGGTAACGTTGTAAAAAGTAAGACAAATGCAAACAGTATTCGAAGCAAAATATTAACACTACTTAATAATAAGAAGACTACCATAATCGTTCAAGAGCATAATTAGGAATTAAAACTGAAAAGAAAAAATGATAAAAAAAATATTTAACTTTATACAGGTGTGGTAAAATTATTAGAATAACTGTGAATTTTTTATTATATATATATATATATAATTTTTCAATGCATGCAACAATTGACAATAATAATAGTAAAAATTTCACGTCATGTAATTTATTTTTCATTTTTTAAGAAGAGTTTAGGGGATATTTTTAACTTTCTCCAACAAATTTTAAAAGAGTTTATGACTTCAATTTGTCTGTCTGTTCACGTTTTCATTTCCATAAATATTTTTAGCATTCGGTAAAATACTTGTTAAATGTAATTAATTATCTATCACATTATAAAAAAAATTTCAACATCACTAAAAAGTGCTGAAAATGCACTGAAAATACACTTCCTGCAATGTCCCTTAATGGATCCGAATACTTTTGTGTGGACCTGCAAACAAACCAATAATGTTAGTAATTTTTTTTTTTTTCTGTAGAAAACGTCCTTTATCGTATTAAGAAAATGTATAATGATCTCGTGTGTTTAACGTAGCATAAAAATGTGTTTATATTGAATAAGTATTATTAAAATGTGTTTATAAAATATACGTCTTTTAGACGTAATGTAGGGGAGAGTGTTGTACCTTGGGATCCTTGTACCTTGGGACTTCGGCAATTTCTAAAAGCCTATTGGCAACATAATTTTTTTTTCCAAGTGTGACTCTATCAAATAAATAACAGCACAGTAAAAGGCAGCATCAGAAACGCTGAACACAGGAGTGAAAGAAAATTTCATCGCTTAAAAGTAAATATTATTTATCTCATTCTAATTTCGATTTCTGAACTAGTATTTGTAAAACTATTTCATTCAATTTTAAATTGATATTGAACAGAAGATTTTTAAATGTTTTGGTTATGAGAAAGTATTTGGATTGACTACCATTGTATTGTATTTGGATTGACCACCATTTTGATTTTACTTAAACCGTGTGGTGATTGTACCTTGGGACCATGTTGTACCTTGTTGCACCATGTTGTACTTTGGGACATAACCCAAGAAATAACATATGTCAAACACATAATTCTCAATAATTTAGGTATTGTTTTAGTATAAACATCTTTTAGTATGTTTTAATATAACATTCTAATAATAATAATTTAATATAATTAATAATCTTGTAGTATAACTTCATATATATTCGATAGACCAATTGATTCAACTCAAGTATTAAGTGAAGCTATTGAATCTACAACAGTAAATGTGACAATGAGTTAACAGCTATATGTGAAGCATGTTCATCTTCAGATTCTCAAGAATTGACATCACCAATAATTATTTGGGCATGTCCCAAAGCTTCAGCTCGGAAAAACAATGGCAATAGAAGAAAAGCAAAATCTTGCATTTAATAGATTCTCTTGTAAAATTGAAAATGAAACTGTAGAGCAAAAAACTACTGCATCCTGAATGAGGGGAAAGAATCACCTACATAACAAATTAGCAGTTCAGAATCTGTTATTGATAAAACAGTTTTATCAAGTACAGATAATGACAATATTGAATATATTCAAATCACAGGCACATTAGAAAAATAGATACAGAAAAATTGTGTTTTTACAAAAGTATCTGAACTAATAATAATAATATAAATATATTAATTTCAATGTTTTAATTTTAACCTCCAGAAACACCCCTTGTTTACGACCTTGATCTGAAGTACTGGAAGTCATTAACAATGAGGTTTTTAAATTGCACAGGGGGCAGCTACAAATTTATTTATGGATATGAAAATTATGATATTTTATCAGACATTGAGTGTTAAACTCCCACTGAGGTCTGAACGAGAAATCTCACAGTTTACTTTACATCATATAATGTTAAAATAGGGACTTCATCAGTACTTTGTTAATTCACGAATAAGATTTGAACTTTCAAATTTATTATGATTTGTGTAATGCATCTGCAAGTATATTTTTTTAATTTAATGATTTAAAATATAACTTTTTTTTTTTAATTATTTGCTTGAAACAAGTTTATGCTAAGACTATTGCATGAATTTTGAAGCTAGTCCCAAGGTACAATAAAGCATGTCCCAAGGTACAACATGGTGTTGTACCTTGAGACAGTTTACACTTCCTACTTAAAATGAATGGCAATTTTTTATTTTCATACTATTAAAAGTGAAAAAAAAAGTATTATAGAGGAGAATGTTGGAGTATTTAAATATTGTCTTTAAAATATAAATTTAACTTCACTTTTAGAAGTTAAAAAGTAAAAAGTAAAAAATGTCCCAAGGTACAACACTCTCTCCTACCCAAATTGTTTTTTGAATTCTATACAAACGAGTTCTGCCACATTTACAGCTTTTAAGGGGAAGTAGTCTATGATATATTTGAAAAATAATAATAACATGTTTCGTTTTTATGACATTCTAATATTCTAAATGTATTTTGAAAAAGAAAACACGGGCAGATAGACGTACTGAATAAACATTTTTAAAATTTGTTGGAAATTGTTAAATAAATCCTCCAAACTATTATTTAAGAATGAAAAATAAATTACATCAACAAGTGAAATTATTTTTGTTCGGTTATTGCATGCAATAAATAAATAAATAAATAACAGTAAAACAAAAAATTAAATTAAATTAAATTAAATTAAAATCATCGATTTTAAGTCATCAATCCTAATTATCGATTTAGTTAAAAAATTAGAATCGATAATTAGGACTAGATATTTATCCTATATTTGTAACTTCATTTAATCTCCTGTAACATGCAGGGAAATTTCCAACACCGCAAATTGTATAAAATTAGAGATCTACTGGAGTTTTAAAAGTGGAATTAAAAATCGACAATTTTTAATCATATATATTTTAAGAAAACGATAGTAATTATAACCATACAAAAATTGTAGTATTTGTCACACGGACTGGCTTAACAATATTATAATGGATAAAATGAACTGACAGCCACAATGAGCCAATATTTATAAATTCATTAAGTTTTGTAGAAGTTTTACAGAAGTTCTTAAACAAAATCTTAATCTTTAATTCTCAATATTATGCTGTTGCGCACACTACTAAAGATAAATAAGAGATAAAAATAATCTTTTAATAATAAAATAATCTTTTAATAACTTTATCTTTAAATTAAATATATTTTGCACTCTTTTTTTATATATATAAAAAGGTGTGCGATGGGAAATGATTATTACTATTATTGCCGAAACGACAGTGGAGGCTTTCCTGTTTGGGTTCCGTCTGTGTGTCTGTTTGTCTGTTTGCCGTCCGATAGCGGTCGCAAAAATCACGCTATTGACTTAAAATTTGGTACACATGTTCATAAGCCACACGAAATTAGCTGTATAGTTTTAGGTGTGTACTCCATTTGTAGTTCGTGTACAGGGACACGTCAAAGTTTTTCTTATAACGGCCTATGGGAAGAATTTGTATGTACCACGATAGCGGCCGCAAAAATCCCGCTATTGACTTGAAATTTAGTACACATGTTCACGAGCCTTACAGAATCAGCTGTATAGTTTTGGGTGTGTATTCCATTTGTAGTTCGTGTATAGGGACACGCCAGAATTTTTCTTATCATTACGGCCTATGGGAAGAGTTTGTCTATACCACAATAGCGGCAGCAAAAATCCTCCGATTGACTTGCAAATTGACACACACATTCAAGCTCTCTATAGAAATAGCTGTATATTTTTTTATGTCTATATTGTTTATAGATTGTGTACAAGGAGACGCCAAATTCTTATCATTACGGCATATGGGTTGAATTTTGTTTAAACGCATTTTAACATCATTATTTTGCAATCAAAAAATTAAGTAAGCGTACGTTACTGAAATGCTTAAACTTATGTTTTCTGCAGAAAATATGTACTCTTAGACTTCCTAATTAATACACAAACCTTTACAAAAGTGTTCCGACAATGTCACGTAATCATCCAAATTATGTCAAATTTCGAACAATTATTCATGAAAAACGTAGAATAAGTTGAATAGTTTTTACTGGTGTATACAATCTTTATGATTCGTTTACAGAGACACACAAAAGAATTTCGTGACATTATTGCCTATGGACAAATTTTTATTCAAGCGCACTTTAATGCGTTTATGCTGCATTCAACATAATGGAATTATCAGACATTATAAAGGTGCTTAAAAGTATGTTTACTCTAAAAAAAAGATATGTATAGACTAAATAATTTATTTACGGGACGACACGAAAGAATTCCGATGTCGTACTGTAATCATCCAAATGATGTCAAATTACGTTGAAATATTAATGAGTTATAATTAATTAAATAGGCGTATTCTTTTTTAGTGTATATAATTACTGAGGCTCCTGTTCCGTAATAAAATAATACATAAAAGAATTTCGTACTATTACGGTCTAAAGTCGGTATTTCTTAAAAGAGTATTTTAACATGGTTACACCCCATTAAATATAATGAAATATTGTTAGAATTTTAAAAACATGTTTTTCTGTGAAAAAGTGCGGGCATAGAATTGGTAATTAATTTGCAGGGTTGCTCAAAATAATTCCTGTATGTTATGTAATCATTATGCACGAAATTTGGTACAAGTATTTATGAATTACAGGAAATTAATACAAGACCATCAGTTATTAGGAATACATATATATACGTATATACAGATAGTTATAGAAAGGGAGATACAGTGGGGGGTTGAGGAGGGCTGCCACCCCCCTCAGAAACGTTTCTGTTTATGTAGAAAGTCAATCGAATCAATATATATATACTTTTTTTGTTTGTTTGTTTGTTTGTTTTTCCAAAGGTTGCACTATGTAGAGAAGTAATTAGTGAAGGCTTGGGTTTCTGTCAATTTTAAGGCTAATGAGTTCGAAAACTATTGCTTAAAAAAATTTTTTGAACCACTACGACAGAGTTGCCAAGTTCCTTAATTTATTCCGGAGCACTTTTAGCCCCCACCTTTATTTCACACCACTTAAATTATAAAATATTTTTTATAATATATATCTACGATAAAATAAGAAAAAAGAACATTCTTCTAACAGAAGTGGTATAAAAACAAAGGTAGGGCTAAAAATGCTCCAGAATAAATTAATAGGCCTGCCAATTATGCTAATTTATCTGTAATAGCATTAGGTCCCGTCTTTTTTTCACACTAGTAAATTTGTAGAGTAGTATTCAACAACATGTACTCACGATTAAATAAGAAGATTATTACTCTACAAATATACTGGTGTGAACAAAAGGCGGGGCTTATCACTATTATGAATAAATTAGCATAATTAGCAAGTCAAAAATAAGGAACTTGGCAACGCTGCTACGAACATCTATGCCTGAATCAGGTTTCGAACCTAACTCCTGACAACTGATGGACAGGCCGCTAATTATTTGACTATCAAAGCAGATAAAGTGAAGAAAATGTTACTTTCGTTTTCAATGTCTACTATGCCTTCTTATTTCGAAAAATCTGCTTTAATTCAGTTAAATTTTATTAAATTTTATTTATTTATTTATCTAATTATTTATTTTTAAGAAATGTGTGCGTTTAAAAGAAATAGGAAGAGAAAATATATAGTATATACGCATGTGGTATAAATGAAAACCTTTAAATGATTGTAAAACTTTTAAGCTTTTTTAACAGAATTCAACTTTTTTAGAAACATTTTGCGTGGTATTATTTAAAACCATGTTAACATTCAAACACTTTTTTTTAAGTCTTTATTTTGCAATGAAATAATACATAAATGCACAATAATTACTATAATTATGTATAATTGTTTTATTCAAATAAGAAAGAGTAATACAGTTTCTTATCTAATTATATTATATATATAATAAATTATATATATATAAGAAGAAATGTTATATATATATATATATATATACTTAACATGTATCGCAACATTTTTGTGCTAGTTTTAGCAATGTGTTACAATCAGTTTGTTTTATTTTTGTTGTGTTAGTTTTGACATGTATCTATAAATTGATAATAATCAAGGTTAAAAGATCTATCATTTATATATATATATAATAAATGTTAATTAATAAATTTTGGTTTCTTCAAACATGTGTATTTCAATATATATATAATCGTAATCTATATTCGTGTTTTTTTCTAGTTTCATGTGATACGTGGTTTCATCTAATTCAATGTTTGAAAAGGTTTTCAATATATATATAATATATATACAGTCTCTTCTCAATAATCTTAAAAATAAAAAATAAAAATGAAAAAATCTTTATAAAAATAATAAGAGGATTTCAACTGAGAAAGAATACAAATATTTTAAATTTGCAGTATTTAAAATCAAACTAAACTTTTATTTCATTCAGGTAAAAGAGTAAACATTCTAAATATCCACGATAAGTCGGTAGAATTCTATTTTGAATATTCAAACAGATAAAAATGGTGTAGCAGTTCTAGGGAGATGAAAATAAGAAATAGAAAACTATCCAAGGTCCGCTTTGATCAGCCCATCCTTATCCTTAGGCAATGTCCTAGTTTTTTCCAGTCAAGAGATAAACTGCGTAGAAAGTTATTTTGGGGAAATAATTGATATATACGAAAAAAATTCTTTTTCCTCAACTATAAAAAATAATAAAATACAGCCGTACAGAACTGGATGAAACTTTGTAAAAGAAAACTTGTCGGTATAAGTAGAATAGCTAGTAATTCTAGGCAAAAAAGTTTTTTGAATTCCATCGTTCATATGTTTGTTTTATTCGTGTGTCCATTTTATAAAAGTTTGTTTATTGAAGTTGCTCTGTATTTGAAATCTTTCGATAGATATTTAAAGAGATAGTTGTTTTATTGAAAAACTAGTTTTTTTTTTTTTTTTTTTTTTTGCAATATTTTGGTAAATTGAATAATTAGATTTAAAAAGCTTTAACTAGACGACAATTTGAAAGTTCAAAATAATGATAAGACAACAATAACAGAAAGGAAAGCATCCTCTTGAAATTCTTAACGAAATTACATGGAAACTACAAATGACTCTTTTAAATATTAATTGGATTTAGTTTTTTCAATTGAAGAAAATTATTAAAAAAAGTTATTAATTTAACCCTTTGCCGGCCCTAACGCTCTAAACGGTGTTACCAAATTTAGTACTCTTTTATTCAACTATAACCTTCAAAGTGATTAGGCAACCATTACAGTTGAAATTTAGTGGTGCATGTTATGTTGAATAAAAAAGTCCTGAAATTGGCAGCACTAACCAGAGGAGTGAAATTAAATAGAACCCGCAAAGGGTTAAAATAGTGGTTCTAAAAAAAAGTTTATGTTTGACAGTCAGGGTTGCTACAAAAATCAGGAGAAAAAATTCCCTGAGTTTTCCCTGTCTCTTTTAGAAGTAAAATATATGACACGCTCTCAGGCAGCATTAGAATCTAACATGTTTACAAGTCAATTGAACATATTTAAGGTATATTAATTTTATTAACTTACTATAGTTGGGGGATAAAAACTATAATTGATTCATTATAAAGCACTGAAATTTTTAAAAGTATTTTATTATAAAAAAAATTTCCAATATTTTTCTAAAAAATTTCAAAATTCTCTGAATTTTCCCTGTTTTTGCAATAAATTTTGAAAATTCGCTGAGTTTTCCCTGTTTTTCAATAAATTTTCAAATTCCAGGAGTTTTCCAGGTTTTCCCTGTTTTCCAGGTGTCCTAGCAACCCTGACAGTGATAAATCATTATCTGTCTCAGCCTGTGTTTTTTCACCTTTTTAATTCACTGAAACTAAAAGAATATTAAAGTAATTTTTAGAAAAATCTCTATTCATTGTCTATAATTGTAATATATCCTCAACTGTAAAACATTTTTGAATTTGTGTATGAAACAAATTCAAATTCCTTTCTTTCTATGAATTCATTGAAAATGTGAATATCTTTATTTCGTGGAAAAACTATTCTACGCTATATACCAATATGCACCCTACTGGTTTATTGCGACTCATTGTAACAATAAACAGCTGGCTCATTATAATTTATGGTGAAAAGAAATTAGCACTACAGTTTAAAAAGGTATTTTAGTTTCCATTCACATGTATTTAAATGAAAAGTGTCATCTGCTTTTTGACTACCAAATTAAAACTTTCAAATATCAGTTGTTCATTGTTTTTTCATTGTTTAGATCTTTTCTTTTTTCCTTGCGTGTACCATTCAAATGCAACTTCATTAAAGCTCTGTTGAGGAAAACATGATGACTTCCCTGTTTTATTGTTGAGACAATCAAGAAGACTAATTTCAGTTCAGACGTTTCAACAACTTATTTATGCAGATATTAGTGTACGTTTTTCGTGTGTATATATATATATATATATATATATATATATATATATATATATATATATATATTATATATATATATTATATTCAAATGTATACTGCTGCATAGGAGTATAACTTGAATGCATATCTGTATCTCATTGTATATGTATTATTTTTAATATTTCAATTTCCTTTAAAGGTATATTTTAATGTCAACATATTTAACTATATGAATAATCATGTATCTAAGATCATTGTAGTTTCGGGCTAATCATACACCCGCACATATATATTTAGCATAATAATGATCAGATACCAGGAAGGAAAATTTTAAGAAGAAAGTTAATAAATGAAGAAAGATAACTTTAAAATTTCCCAAAAACTGCTGTACCTCTATCAAGAGCAATTATAGCAGCAGGGTAATAAAAAATGAGTTGTTTCGGAGACAGTGGCGTATGAGATCATATAAAATCACTAACATTGGCCAATAGTTCAAAGATTTCAGCATATATATGTATATATATATATATATATATATGCTGAACCTTTTAATTTATTACCTTTTTAACACAATCAATTAAAAGATCCTTCTTTTTTATGTTTTCAAAGTGTTTTGTATTCTTAAAGGAATTAAATTTAAGTAATATATATATATATATATATATATATATATATATATATATTTTTTTTTTTTTTTCAAATAAATTAAAAAAAAAAAAAATTAATTTCTTGTTAACTATTTGGTTTTTCTGGTGAATTATTTCTCTGTTTATTTTTTGTTCTCATTCTTTTCATTATTATCAACTCAAAGTACGCTAAATAATCAATCAATTTACTTTTTTAATCTAAAAATAATCTATAATGGAAATAAAATTTACACCACAGTTATCTATGACAAATGGCAAGATTTTAGTTTTAAAGTAAACTTTTTTACACATTTTAATTTCTGTCTGCATCTTTCGGTATATAGAAACATCATCATTAACCACTTATTTCGAATAAATAATTTATGCACTTCAAAGTATAAAAACAAGATATTAATAAATTGATCACAGTCAAAGTTAAAATGGTTTTTCCTAAAAACATTGTATATTCTATTTTATATCCACAACCATGTCTCTGTCAGTACATTTAAAAAAAAATGCACTTTTGTGTATTTTAACAAAATAATAATAATAATAATAATAATAATAAAACAATAAAACAATAAAAGACAATAAAAAAGGTGGAGGTTGGGTGGGCAGATGTTTGATTACGGAGGATGGGTGGTATTGTTTGGGTGGATGGTTGGGTGGGATTGTGGAATTATATATTAATTAAAAAAAAAAAAAAAGAGCAGAAGGCCTATAGCATTTACTTTGTATTTAAATATATTCCTTGTTTTTCCTAAATGTTCAATTTCTTCATTATTGAGTTGTCAACTCTTCTTAAAATTAGTAACCATACACTAAAACACATGATAATAAATAAATAAATAACCATGTTGCTGTTTAGTATCATTATTCTTCATCTGCTATGAACAACTAAACCCTTGAATTATTTTGCTTGTTTTAATTTTTGTGACTCTAAATGCATCATCCTGTGAGTAATGTTTTTTTTTTTTTTTTAATGTTTTCTTTCTGCTTGATTCTCTGATTTCTTGAACTAAATAGTTTATTCAACTGTATTCTTCATTTTTAGCTTTAATTAATTTCTTGTACGGTAGGGTGCCCGTTAGCAATTTGCTATTATAGCTGCTAACGAACAGAATAGTACATTGGTGCTCAATGGTGAAAAAGGTCACCCTTGATGAGTTTTTTCACCGTTCTGAGCTTTTCCTATTTGAAAAAATATTTTGTTTCAAATACTGTCTCAATTGTTTATTTTCTCATTGCTTGTTTGTATCTTTTGATTCGAGTTCCATGTCGTTTTTACACACCGGCAAAATTTTAGTTTATTGTAATTTCATTCTTATTGGTCTATGTGGTTTCAGTGATATTATATCTGTTGCTCGGCTTTTACTACGATTAATAATTGATTTATATATAATATATATATGTACATGTATACGTATTTATATATATGTATATATATATATATATATATATATATATATATATATATATATATATATATATGTACAACTTTAATACTTTTTATAAAACAAAATTTCTGTGCAACTTTCTTGTGGTTTACCAATTTTTATTTAAAAATAAAATAAAATGAGTTCTTTAAAATTCTAAGGAAGAGCAGAACGTAAACAGGTGCATTTTGTGTAACACCTTGTAATTATTTTCAATGACGTTCTTCATGAAAGATTTCAAGAATATGTGATATACAACTGTATCCATACACCCGGAATCAGACAATTGTCATGACCTTAATCCTTCTCTAACCATGCGTTACACTTAGAAACTGTGCGCCTAAAATTTAATACACGTAAATTATGATTCTGAAAACCTCCTCCTGCAAAACTGAAATTTTTTAACAGTAGGTAACTGTTATGTTTGTACTCGAAAGTCTAAATAACATTTTAGTAACATTTGATTACATAATATTTGCATAACAGTTTCGTAACAGTTTCTTAACATTTTGATTATTTTAACCACATTAAGAGTAAAAATGGTATTCTGATATTTAAATGTCGTACTTTTTTTTTTTATTCGTTAGGACAGACGTTTATTTATGAATTTCGGTACCTTGTATAATGGACATCTTTGAAAAGGTGGTACAAATATTATTCAACGTAAATAGACATATAATTTTCATCATCACTAGGAAAGGAAATCTTGTAGTCCAATACCCTTCTTCAAGCCACCAGTATCAGCACAAATATTTTACGATCGAAACATATTTAATATGCAAAACCCCACCACCCCCCACCCCCACCCCCTTCCCAAGAAAAAATAACTTATATTTACTTTATATGACATAAGGATAATTTAAAATATGAAGTAGTTCTTTAAAAAGCGGAATGGTTTGTCTTTGCTAAAAGGGGTTTGACAAAATTAACAATATAAATAATTTAAAGCAAAACATAAATTTTAAAACCTTGACAATAATCTCAAATTAGTTTCCTATACCACAAACTCAGCCTCTAAAAAGAAAAAAAATATATATGAGAAAACGCAAAATTTTAGCTACTTTAAATTTTCAAATAAGGTGTACAACAACTGTTGTAATAAGCAAAATTAGTATGAAAACAAAAAATTCGTTATTGAGATTCTCTACCTTTTATATTTTTAATAGTTTTATTTATCAATACAATTTTAAAAATAATATTTGTACCACAGAAAAAATACTATTAAAGAATAATATACTTCTGCCATTAAACTATGTATATAAAGATATCTTTTAATATCTCCGTTTACTTTTCGCTGCAAATTTGCATAACATTTAAGATACATAATTTCCAGTATTCTTTCTCTTATTTTTTCTTTAACTTTTAACAACGTAGACATTACTCGAAAGTTGATTTATGTATTTCATTATTTTCTGTTTTTATACGATACAATGCAAAAGCACACAAATGATGCACATAAATATTTTGAATATTAAACATAATTAATTTTAAAAGATTAATGTTTAATTAACAACTAGTATCGACCAGTGGTCCAAAGTCAACCATTTTTTTAAGTAAGCATTTAAATAAGAAATATAGAAGTTCTAAATTTCTATATAAACAACGTTCTTAGTAATTGCCCTATACTTAACCCTTTCCGGCGCAAGGTAATTCGGATCATTTAAATTACACTGCCACCGGAATTCACGAACAAAATTAAAATAAAAGAATTTGTGTTTAATATGTCAAGTTTCATAAAACAAAATTGCTTTGCATTACATTTATGGATATATGTGTTAGTCTCATACAAATGAATACCGATGATAAAAAATGACTTTAGAATCGAATGCTACATCCAGAACGCCTTTCAAGTACTACTTTTTAGGTAGTGCCAAAACTTTACAATGTGAAACATTGTGTTTTTTCTTTAATTCTTTATTGGTCCCCTTTTCACATTTAGGGCAAAATTGTTGCTGTAATATATGAGGGAAAAAAGTGACAAGAACTTAAATAATTTTTTGTTAATTGATGCATACTACTTTATAGGTAAGATACATGTACGTATGATGGGAAAAAATGAACTATGAAAAGCCGAGCTGATTATTTATAATTCACAATAAGCCGATATGTTGAGCTGAGGTATATGTTAAGTTCTATGTTAAGCATGGTATGTTATTATTAGTTATATGTTTAGCACAATAAGCGATATGTTAAGCTAAGCACATGTTCGTCAAACTTCTGAAGTTTAAAGATAATTCGAAAATTATTTTTTGAGATAATTATTAAAACGTTTGAAATAGAATGTGTCCGGTCATTTCAGCATAAGTATTATGTATAGACCTCAAAACAACAAATATAAATTTGAAGTTTAAAACTTATAAAAAAAAAAAAAAAAAAAAAAAACACTCGTGCAAGCAATTTTATTCTACAACTTTTACACCTGAAATTGTGAGCAATAGTTGATTTTTTTTAGCTTTGCGTATACGCAATTCCGCAAGCTATCTTCCTAGCCTAAGCCGCTAATCTAGACCCCCCTAATGAAATTTTAACATAAACCATGCATTTTTAAATTGTTTATTTTAAAATAAAAAGAAATTCTACGAGACTCACTTTTTCATTGAATCTTCACCACTAACTTTAAATAGAAATTTTTATCGTAAAATAAACTTATAAATTTAAAAAAAAAAAAAAAAATTTACTTTTCAGAATTAATGACGGAAGACTCGGGAAAGAAAGGTAGATCCATTCGAATCTCGAAAAAATAAAAGCAAACATATATAGGGGAGACCCGTGTACCTAGGGCCATCATGTACCTAGAGCCACCCCACTTTATTTGAATAATATTTAATTTTAAGATTTAATACTCAATTGGGCGAGTAACAATACCAATTGCTACTTTTACAACTACTTTGGAACATTTGAGGAGAAAGTTTTCACCAGTTACATGTAGAAAACGAATTTACATGGTTTGAAGTAAAATTTTGCAGCTCATCTCTTTTGCTATTTTACAAAAGCAAGCCAAATATTTTTCTTTCATTTTTAGTGTATAATGTTGCTTGTTATATTGAGTAATAAATGAGATATTTAATTAGTCCTCTCTGCATGTGGATTTTTTAATGGAAAGCATTTTGAATGAAGTTACCAAAACTTGTACCTAGGGCCACATACCTGCCTTGTACCTAGGGCCAGTGTGTTTGGACCATTTAACACTTTCGCGACCGTGTGTTTTTGTCTTTTTGACAGTAAGGTCCGCTTGTGGGCGTTTTTCTCATAAGTTACAATTTTTCAAAACAAAATTTTCCATATTCACATTTATATTACAAATGGATATGCATTATAATTATACTCTCTCTAATCAAAGTATGTGCATCCATAGTATACTGATTGTACAAATATGAATATTGTGTATATTTTTTAGAAACAAATAATATACAAATTGCAAAAGAAACGCCCACTGTTAAAGTTTCATATTTTCAAATGACGTGAATCTACGTCAGCGGTCGAAAAAGTGTCAAGAAACACTGTATAGCCTGTAGTAATTGGATGCTGGAAAACTCTGGTAAACCAATCAATATATATCACGTGGCTGAAAATGTTGGCAAATCTTATCCGCCTGTAAACATTCTATCAGACTTTCGTGTATCCGGCATATGAATCAAAACACATTCATTGACGATGAATACTTAAGTTCAAATGTGACTGAAAGACAAAATCCCTCCATAAATTAAATAAAAAAAAAAAAAAAATATTTTCCTGGAAGAAGGGGAACCAACAATGATCGATCTGGATGTCTCTGTTTAGTGTCCTTTAGAAATTTCGAAACCTTCAACATCTAACATCTTTTCGTATGTCATGCTTTAACAGGTACGAACCTAAGCAAAACTTTTACCTAAAGGAAAACGTCCCACATCAAAGAAAATATGTGACCGAAAACCAGAGAGTACTAGAAATCTAAGACGCACTCCAGAAAGAAAAGGAAATTATGAAAAAAAAAAATTTCTGTTAGAATATCCCAAAGAGAAAAAAATAATGAAAAAATTCGTGTTTCAAATTAAGGCAACAACATGATAATTATTGTATGATAAATAAATATATTACTTGATATATATTTTTTTTTATATAAAATTTATGTTTATATGCTTATTTTCTATTCATTAGAAGGTGAAATATAATCTTGAGAGAATGGCCCTAGGTACAATGAGGTCTGGCCCCAGGTACAATGAGGGTGTTGCCACGAGTGAAGTTTTTTTTTAAACCTTCTATTTGTCGGAATTTATTATTTTAGGTATTTATATTAACCGTAATTGGAAGTAATTAGTCCTAAAAACATGTACATATCAGTTTGATAATTTTAAATAGGTCAAGGGCTCTGTTTTTGGGCATTGAAAAAAAGCGGCCCTAGGTACACGGGTCTCCCCTATACGAGAGCAAGAATTATAAGTGAAACAAAACCTAATGTATTACTTTTTAATATATATTAATTAATTATACGTAAACCTATTACTTGCATTTATAGTTACATGTACATGAGATATATAGGGAAATATTTTAGACGGAAATTAAGAAAAAGGAAACGATTAGGATATTTAAACAATGGCAAAAAAAAAACTCAGCCATTTAAAATAATAATAATAATAATAATAAAATAAAATATATAAATAAAAATAGATGATTTATCTATAGAAGGAATCTTAGTGTCACGCAGCCAGTCGATCAAATCTTTTCCCAAAAAAGCTATTAAGTTTCGTGTAGAAATTTATTGCGCATACCAGATTAGTGTGAGTTATAGATAATCGGCTTTCCATAGTTCATTTGCTCTAACATACGTACATTCATCTACTCTATCATCTTACCTATAAATTGGTGTGCGTCAAATAATAAAAAAGAAAATAATAATAATTTCTATCACCTCTTTTCTTTATCTTTTTCTGCCAAGATGCGTCACCTTCATCAATTTCGTCTTAAAAGTGAAACGATTATTGGAGGGTTAAAAAAAAAAATAAATAAATAAATAAATAAATAATGCTGTCTTTTGGCTTTCCATTCTAGTTTTCTGAGTTATGTAAATCAAACAGTTAGTGAATTCAAATTTCAACAAGACAAAAATTGAATTATTTCTTCCGATTTATAATTATAACTGGTATACCATGACTCTTGACGATTTTGTGCTTGATATTTCTTTCCAAACATGTTTTTGTGGATGTAGCGTGCTTACAGAAAATTTTTCTTGAACTTGAAATATGTAAAAAAAAAAACTTTAATCATGAAGAGATTTTTTTTTTTTTTTTTTTTTTTTTTATAAATTCTTTTTCTCATAAGTGATAGCATCATCAAAAGACATTATAGAATTTATCTTAATCCAGGTTTTTAAGATTAATTTTTAAAGCAATGAAATTTTGCATTCAAAGAATTTCCGAAAAACATTATACTGCTATTAATTTTCAACGACTGCAATCAGTTTTTGATATATGTCAAAAGTATTTTCATCATCTTTGAACACATGCAGTTTTTTAGTAATGATGAGAGAGAGGGAATAAAGACGCACATATAAAACCCATGATATCATCGTTAAGAAAAAAAAAAGTCTGTGTTTACAGATGATGAAAATACATTTGAGTTATATCACAAACTGATTACAGTCCTTGAAAATCAATTACAATGTAACGTTTTCCGGAAATTCCTTGAACATAGTGAATGTATAGATGCATACCTGCCAAATTTCCGTAAAATTGTTAGTACCGCCTCTTTTTCCACACCAATTATTTTTAGAGTATTTTTTTCTAAACGTATAATTAAGATTAAGTAAGAAAAAAAAACTGGTATGGAAAAAAAAAAAAAAAAAAAAGAAGAAGAAGAAGAAGAAGAAGAAGAAAGAAAAAGGCGTGTACTAACAATTTTACTGAATAATAATTCAGGGTGGTGACAGACCGCATTTTTTCTGATTTTTCACCAATATTTTTCTTTCGGAATTTTTATCAATTAATTAAGTAAAAAATTACATACTGATGAAAGAATAGGGGGGGGGGGGGGCGGGTCTGTACAGAGGTGACAACATTTTAATTTATTCCAGAGAATTTTTAGCCCTTTATTCTATACCACTTTTTTTTTAAGAGTAAGTTTTTATTTTTTATTTTACTGTAGTTAGATATTGGAGAAATATGTTCTAAAAATAAAGTGGTGTGAAATAAATGCGGCGCTAAAAATTCTCCAGAATAAATTAAAATGTTGGCTACCGTGGTCTGTAGCCACCCTGTAATTAGAATGTTGGCAGGTACACTCATGTTTGTGAAAACTGCAACACCATGAAGGAATTATCAGAAATTAATGAAATTTAATACACAAACGACTGGTATTGGTAGAAATAAATGATTAAATTTTCAAAGCAAAATAATAATAATAATATTAGTAATAAACAATAAGTGTCCGAAATCGGTATTTTGTTTAGTGACCACATGCTGCAATAAGTGCTGCTATAGGACGTGACATAGAGTCAAACAGATTTTGAATGTCTGCCTGGGAAAGATTATTCAATATTGCTTGTATGCGTACCCAAAGTTCATCTGTAGAAGCTGTAGGACGAGGATTACGAGCGAGACGCCGACGAACGAAGTACCATACAAGTCCAATAGGTGCCATATCAGGCGAATAAGCAGGCCAAAAAAGAAGCTGTTTTTTTTTTTTTTTTAACTGAAAGAAACCATTGAACATTCCTTGCAACATGTGGGCGGGATTATCCTGTTGAAAGATATTTCCAGGAATGCCTTGAAGGAAATGATAAATACCTTCGGGGCGTAGGTAACGATCACTGCGACGTACGCCGAATTCCTCTTTCATTCCTGCGTAGTTACGCCTCGATGCCACATGATGGTGAAACCTTCTTTGTCATCTGCTTGTGGCAAGTCACAATCACATTTTATTTTCAATCTAGACATCTGCAATATAGACAAATATAAAATAAATAAAAACTCTTAACGCAAACACCATAAATTTCAAAAGCTCAGTTTGGGTGAAAATAAAAGAACATGACTCTTCGTTTTATGAAACAAATAGGCATGAATGTAGCCAGTAGTGGCACCAGAAATTCCCCGACGGGGAGACACCACCTCCCCGACAGGGGAGCACTACATAAAGAGAGTTTATTATATGAGTATTTATCAAAAACTGCAATACTGTTAATAATATTACTGTTAATATTAGAACCATTCTATTTGTTAGTACTCCTCGTGGTTTTGGAGATCATCGTGCCACAGACAGACATTTTCTAAAAATATCGTGGTCAAAACGTGTTCTGGACCTCACAAAACGTGTATATTCATGGAAAACTGGAAGCCGAAAATTTTTACGAATCCAATACTTTCTTCTATTGAATATAGAATGAAAAAACTGGAATGATCCAAATTTGTAAAAGGAAAGAAAAATGCTTCTAAAAGTAGAAAACTGAAAATTTTGTGTTCCCCCCCCCCCAAGAGGTTTTAGGAATATTCCCCGATGGGGGGGGGGCTGTGCCACCCCGGATCCATAAAATATGCGGCTTAACGATAATCTTATTTTTTTATTGTTGGCAATTATTGCAATAGATTGCAATTTATTATGTTTGTTTACAAATACTTTTGTTCATTACCAATCAACATCAGTACTGAAGTGCGTTTTCCTATTTTATTTATTTATTTTTTTTTTTTTTTTCCGTAAATGTATATTTAAAACTTTCAAAATATAAGTCAGTTCTTCAGAATTTCTCAAAATGTGGAAACGGGGAAATACGATATGGCTGAAAATAATGAAGTTCTGAATTACAATTATGAATTTTAAACATTAAAAATCTATTTAGGGTGAAGTAGGATAAATGTAAACATGTTTTAGCATAGTTTGACTTTGATCTCATTTTGTTCGATTGCTACTATCTTTACACTTCTGAAAATTTTAGGCATAAACTACGACTAATTGGCTTTAAGATATACATATATATAAGCTCTTTATAATTTAACAACGTGCCATTTAAAGAAAAATCATAATGAATCTGTGTTTTGTGGTTCTACTTGGCCCATAGTTTGGGGCAAGTATATCCATATACAGTACGTTAAGAGATATGTAGGGCAAGCATCTAGATGGTGAAAACTTTCATGAATCTAGGACTTGTTGCATTTTTAAAATATCTAAACTTGCTACAAAGTTTCAAATTTTTTCCGTACACCTCGAAAAGCACTTTACAAATAAAACATTTTTACACCAAAATAATCTGCAAAAAAAGTGGGGAAGGGAGAGAGAGAGAGAGAGAGAGAGATTAAGTTTTACTGAAAAAGACAGAACTGAAAAAAGAAACAACGTAAAAAAATATAAGTGATGCAGTTGATGTGCAAACCTTCGAATTTTAACACTTTCGCGACCGCTGACGTAGATTCACGTCATTTCGAAATCTGTAACTCCACCAGTGGGCGTTTCTTTTGCATTTTGTATGTTACTATGAATACTATACAAATACTTTCATTAGAAAAAGTGTAATATACATTCATATGTAATACAAATATGGATAAAGAAAACTTTGTTCTGAAATACTGTAACTTGAAAGAATAACGCTCATAAGCGGAACATGCTATTAAAAAGATAAAAACATGCGGCCGCGAAAGTGTTACCATCAGTACTCGATACTCTGTTGGACAGGTGGAAATTTAAGCCTTTTTTCAAACTTCTAAAACTATGGTTGTTTCATATTTGATTTGGTTTATCTTAAGGCTAAATATAACAAAGATAGGTTCAAGCAAACAGATATAACTTTTAAGTGAAAATTCAGCTTATTAGTTGAATGATAAGACGAGGCTACATTTATCCATTTCACTCTATATATTTTAATATTCGTTTAAATAGAAATTTCTAGAAAACAACTGGATGCATGTATACATTTCACATTTCAAAAAAGTTCTTATTATGTAAATGACAATAATAATTATTATTATTTTTATTATTATCATTATTATTTCTGGACATTACACTGAACATTTGGCAATCCGAACAGGTAAAAGAAAATAATTGGTGTTTTACTTTGAATGTTTTTCTAGTTTTTTAGCAATATTTTTTTTTTAGTGTTCATTTAAATGTCCAACTCAAAAACTTCTTTTTTATTACGCTTTCATTAAAGAGAAAAACTCTCTTTTGAAGAATGATTAGTTTTCACATAAATTTCCTCCTTGTCTAACGGAAATATTAATTGCTTAGAGGAAAAAATCGACATTTCATTTGAAATAAGTAAACAAAATATGAAAAAAACGATGTCGAGCACATACCTTATTTTAAAAAATCTGTTATTCCTTGACAGTTTCAATTTTTCTTAATGTTAAAAGTGAATGGCATGCTTAATTAGATGTTAAGCATTTCGTTTATGAGTTATAATCGTGCAGACAAGGATAAACGATAACTGAAATAATTAAATAACTTGCATTTAAAGAGGGTCATTGAGGTCGTAGCAATTATTACTTCATTTTATTAATTTGAAAAGACTTTTGATAAAATTATTTCTACAAAATAATCTTTTACCTTTCATATATCATATATATGATAAAAAAATATTTCGAGATTTCATGGCATTGTATTGTAAAGTATTTCATATGAAATCCGTGTAACAAAAATTATTCACTATGCAAGTAGTTTATAATTTAAATAGAATAGAGATCACAAATATTCCTGTTACTGTAAATAGCCTCATTATGGAATTATTTATGTCAAATTAACTCATGTTTTACTTAAATGTAAATTTCGAAAATATAACTACGACAGAACAACCACTAGGAATCAAACTTAGAACCTCAACGTTGTGGCGGCTGATTTCCAGCCTCAACTTGTAAATTGTCTTCTTGCATGATCAAAGGTATGTGATGGAAATCCAATCAATACTCATATTTAAACTCAATATTTTATTTCTCTTGTAAGGGAAAAGGGTGCCCTAAGATATGGACGTAATTTCTAAAATTAACTTAATTAAATAACAGTACGACTACTAATTAAAACTATGGGACGTTTGTCTCACCACATGAGTGATAAGTGGTATTCCACTCGAATATCCTTGCGTGGATATCTTTAGGACGCTTTTTTTTTTTTTTTTAATTCTTTTTAAAATTTTTATTTCCCTTTAAAAGTTTTTATTGGTTGGGATGTGATGTTCGGGAACAAATAGGTTACTAGTCAGGAGTCTATTCTAATATGTAGTCAATGGTGGAAAGCGAGAGCGACCAGCAAATCAGTGCCATAAAGATTAAGCCTCTCACCAGAGGTCAGTAGATCGAGTTTATTGCTTCAAAAACCAAAACTAATGTATTTATTGGTTATTTATGCGCTTAGATCACGTGACTAAGCAGACGATACTGGGAAAAGCCAATCAACTCTTATGCAGTATTTATGATTCGAGCAAAAAAATCGATCGCAGCTCTATCTGGGAGGGTTAATTTTTATAGCAGTACAGTCGGCAACAAAATTATTCGAGTGCTGGCGAAAATTGCTATATAAAAAAAGTACATTTAGTACTGTTTTGTTAAATAAATCCTTGTCGAATCATGTTCTTAGACTAAGAACACGATTCGACAAGGATTTATTTAACAAAACAGTATTAAGTGTACTTTTTTACATAGGAATTATTACTAGCACTTGAATAATTTTGCTGCCGACTGTATTTTAAGCATTCGGTTATAAGCCCTTGCCACAGTATATTCTAGGCGCTGTAACCTAATTCATGAACGAGTTCTTAGTTCCCCTCTGTTGACACTCATACTGAGCGGTATGTCACCTGCTGTGCCGGCCTGGTGGTCCGGTCGGTAGGACGCTGCCTTCTGGATCTTCACGTTCCGGCTTCGAATCCCGGTGCGGGCATGCATGTTTGTGATGTCCTATGTCTACGAAATATTGTGCACTTGTTTCTGTAAATTTCTGTAATATGGATCAATCAAGACAAAAGTCATTGTAACTATAGGTCTCAGAGCTGTCAAATAAATAAATGTCACCTGCTGTGGAATTTAGAAGCAATGAGTAGGTTGATATGCAGCTTTCGCCCGGTTCAACTCGGAACGAACTTGTTTCGTGAAGACCGCTGCCTCTCTATGATAATCAGTCGGAAGTTATCACTCCTTATATTCTAGCTTAGTGGAAAATAGCTGAATGTATTATAGTTGAATGAATTTTTAGAGTTTTTTTTTAATCATTTTTATGCACACAACAATTAATTAAATGAATAAAATATGGCCCTCCGTGTCCGAGTAGTTATGTTGGTTTGTTGGTTGGGTTTAACGTCGCACTAGTACTGCACAACGGGTAATTGGCGACGGTCTGGAACATACCCCTAAGTCCATCGTAATTTTGATCCTCCACTGTGGGGATGGCTCCCCCGCTTCGGTAACCTCCGGAGGTACAGTCGGTAACAAAAGTGTCCGAACACTAGCAAAAATTCCTATGTACAAAAAGTACACTTTATACGGTTTTGTTAAATAAATCCTTGTCGAATCCTGTTTTTAGTCAAAGAACATGATTCGATAAGGATTTATTTAACAAAACCGTATGAAGTGTACTTTTTTTACATAGGAATTTTTGCTAGTGTTCGGACACTTTTGTTACCGACTGTATAATTTCTTTATTATGTTACCACACTGCTAATCACCTTCGAACGTAGGAGAATGGGTTCGATTTTCGCGATGGCCCTGTGTGTTTTTCCAAATCTCCCTATTGTATTTCTGTCATGTGCTATCTGTCTTTATCTGACGAAGATTTATAAACAGACTTCCAGTCGAGTATAAAAATCTGATGTGTATATGTTTTCAATAAATTCTTTCGTAAAGAGTAAACTCCTTACAACTATTACGTTGATGAAAGAGAATAACTTTTTGCTGTCTTGTTTATAATTAAGAGTAGTAGATATATCTATAAATATAATATGGTTTATTTAAGTATTCCTCCAGAATTAACAGAGGAGGAAGAACTGTTAAAAGAAAAGTACGAACAATTGCGATACTTAAAAAACCGACTAAATACGCCAAAGCAGGATGTGTCTCCAGTAATACCCATAAAACGTCCAATGAAAGATGCGAAAAAAGTTGCAGAGAAACTTCTGAAATCGGGTGCTATAAGTGCTATTAAAGTTGGAAGCAAAGATACGCAAGGATTTAAAAGACCTACGGGTTCTGAAAGAAAAAATAATTCAAGTAAGAAGAGAAATAAAATTGTGAATGATATTTCTTCAATCTCAACGAAGACTTACAAGCAAACCTGTCAAGCATACAAGTCTGATGTACATGTTAACGACATACCTTCAACTTCTTACTCATCAAATCAGGATACCTCAATCAGTGGCAGAAATTCGACCTCTCAATCAACTTCAAATATCTACAGTAAGCCACGTTTACCTGTCAAGGGTCTGTATGAAAGTTTTGTCAATCGTGGAAATCTGGATGATGAAATCAAGGAACGCAGTATCCACCAAAATGAAGAAGAATAGGATACGAGAAAAACCTTTATTCCTTTACAAGGGTAATTCTTGTAAGCTTAAATATTTTGACCGGTTTTATTGCAAGATCTTGGATTGTATTAATAGCTTAATAAATGTATTGATGATAACATAACTTGTTTCTTAGTTTATAGGAATAGAAAAGTATTCTTTTTAATATGTTAAAATAGTATAAAAATGACGTAGTTTTTTTTTTTTTTTTTTTTTTTTTGGGGGGGGGGGAGTAATTAAAAAAATTTGCCTTTGTCTGCACCCTCGCCTTCTAAGAACCTCCTTTATTTATTTATTTTTTTTATAAACTTTTATTATCACAACTGAATTCAGTCACTTTTATCCAGACGGTAATATATTATATAGCAATATGTATCGATGTTTGTGTTCGGGGAGGCGGGATTTTCAAATATGTAAAAGTTTATTGCTTTTTGCTAGCAGAAAAAAAAAATACGGTCAATTTTTACAAGTATTTTTTAACCCTTAAATGCATAGCGATGTAGGTCTGTATCGTATGTTTTAAACCTCATATCTCTATGTAGCAACTTTTGCATAGATTTTTTTTTTTTTTTTTTTTTTTTTTTTTTTTTTTTACCAAAACTGTTTTATCGTTTCCGAACGCAACTGGAATCTTTGACAGTTTATTCCTTTATCTGTGACAATTTTCATTGTTGGCGCGCCCCTCGCTAAGTGAGTAAAATTTCATTTCGGCGTTGGTGTTACGAATTAAGATTATTTATATAAAAAGTAAAAAAAAAAAAAAAAAAAAAAACAGTAAAAATTGTTTTCGGATAGAAAAAAGCTAAGTGTAACGAATAATATTTATTTTTGCATATACTGATAAATTTATGCAAGAAAAATGTAGCTGCTTTTCTATGTAGGATTTTTTTTTTTTAAATATCTTATGTGGAATTTTTTTTTTTTTTTTTTTTTTTGTATTTTTTCCATTAACTACACCCAGTTTCTGGTTGATTTTAAATGTTATTTATTAAAAATAAAAATTCATGCATTTAAAGGTTAAACCTAAAGTCTCCCCCCCCCCCCCTTAAAAAAAATAAATAAATAAAAAATACTGTTGAATTTAATAATGCACTTGTTATCAATTTTTACTTTCCTAATATAAAGTATTGTAATCGTGAAAAATTCAGATTTTTTGTATCTAGGTTTGGAGGGTTCTTCAATTCGTTTTGGATATTTTTACGGTGATGTACACCCAGGAAAAGGATTTGATTAAAACTACAAAATATGCTTTATTGAGGCTTTGTTTTTTTTAAACCAAAATTTAATTAGAAAACACTATTATTACGACAATATAAAATAGATTAACAAATGTATAAAAATTCTTTGCATTTGCTTATACTGACAAAATATTTTAACTATACAATAATTTTTATACATTTGCAAGAAAAAAAAAAAAAGTCTTAAAATTGCAACAAAAATTTTGTTACTTTAAACGAAATTTATATTGGAGCACATTAAAAAAAAAAATTTGTTGCACACACCTTATTTTGATGATTCAACAAAACTTTACTCTGTGTAAGAAAAACACTGAAAGCATCTAAATTTTATAGATCCCCATTACCTGAACGATATAAATTTTTATGGATGTAGAACTTGGTTCTTTCACAGGGAGAATTCAATGCAGGGCCTGACTCGGATACTTTTGTGCCCAGGGCACAATCTTCGTACAATCTATCGCCACAGAAATTTACATTACCATAATTATAGTTACATAACAGGAAATTGATTTTAAGTGCAAAGTCATAAAACTTGATAATTGTTTAGAAATTGAATAATAATTTACAACACAAAAAATACGTATTTATTATTGCGCGAACATATAAGAGCAGAATAATATTTATGTTGAATGATTTTTGAATTCATATAAAAGGCAGGCTGAGTTTTAATACATATTTTTACTTTGTTACACATATAATAGTATAGAGAAAGTATTGTTTGGGGGTCGAAAATTGGAAATAGGTCTGCTATATTTACAAGTTTTGGGGCCTTCTGAATCCGAATACCAGAATTTTAGTGTTCGATCTGTGTGTGTTTATGATCAACATATTTAAAGAACAAATATTAGGATACCCAAACAGTGTATTTCAAGTCTGTATCGTATATGGATGCCACACCAAACTTTTCGTTAAGATTAAGCAAATGGTTCGTTTACAGAGACACCCAAGAGAATTCAAATACATTACTTCTACGAGCAAAATTTTTAGTAGGTTACAATTTAACAATTTGGGTGTGCATAAACAAAATGAAATGAACATATATTTTTTATAAAAAATAAAAGCATGTTTAGTATAGGATGATATTAAAATAATTTACCATTGTTTTATAAAACCACACAAAAAAATTCGGATATGTAAAATCATTAATTTGAAATATCTGAAATTGCATTTAAAATTGTGCTGTGTGTTTTCAATACTATGCTAAATTTGAATATACTGTGTAGTGTTCATATAATTTATAGATAATATTCATAGCTACACAAAATTTAAATACATTCTTCTGTATTGAATATAATTAAAAGAAATTTTAAATATACTATGTAGTGTTCATATAATTTATAGATAATATTCATAGCTACACAAAACTGAAATACATTCTTCTGTATTGAATATAATTAAAAGAAATGCTTTACTAAATTTACCAAGTCCAAGAAAATTGCTGTAGAATAATTACTTTCTCATACCCTGTGGTGAACAAAGTACTAATTAGGATTCAAAGTTTAAACGCTGATTTTTTGCTATAATTACCTGTTTTGAGATTCCCTGAAAAATAAAATGAAGTTTTTACTGGTTTATCCGCATATACATCTGTTATCAGCATAACTTAAAAGCAAATGCAGGAGACTCAAATTAGATTTTTTGAAGATCCTATGGGGTTGCCTCTTGAAAATTTTGTTCAAGACTGGCAAATTTCAAGGAGTGGTCTGGATGAATTTTGTCTGAGTAATTTAGAATAAACTTCTAAATTTAATAAGCCTTAAACTTTTATTAAAGTACTATGTTCAACCGGGGAATTAAAGGAAGCGGTAGCCCCCCCCCCCTCCCACACACACATACACACACACGCGCGCGTGCACACAAATATACGTCTAATAAAACTGTTTCTAAAATATTTTTCACCATCTTATAAAGTATGATTATATACAACGCTCCTTAACTTTATTCCCTTAATCTGTACTATGTCCTTTATAGTATTCAAATGCAGCGTAAGAGAATGTCGTGAGAGTAACATACATTGTTTAAAAATAACAAAAGTTTATCAGTTTTATTGATTAAAATAAAATAGTATCTATTCTCAAATTCTTAAAAACTGTTTCTGTTTTTAAAATATCAGCGTTCTGCGACTGAAACATAATCAGCTTCTCATGACAAATGGCGGATCTGGTGCACACACACTCATCAGTGGAGGCAGGAAACAAATCGAGGAAGGTGGAGGGATAAGACATTTTTATATTGGTCTCTAAACCATTTCATTCTATTTGGATGGGAAGAAAGTGGGTTATACTTTGATAAAACATAATGTTTCTGTGATAATATTTAACTTTCTTTAAATTTTTGTAATTTTTTCTCCAAAAGTTAAGAAAGATGAAGACAATTTCGATCAAACTTCAAAATCTAGGGGGTCCACCTTGCCCATAGTTGTCAGCACATATGCACACACTTTTCAATAAAATATGAAATGTTTTAGAGTTTTTATACTATTTTATATCAATTAGAGATTTTATATTATTTTTATATATAACTATCATTAAAAATCCATACTGTGTACATTTTTGTACCCCTAAAAATTTCCTGCCCCTGCGATAATCAGACGATGATTGGAAGTTTTGTGGTTTTATCAGAAATTCGTGTGAATACGGGCTAAGGTCTTTTAGAATTTACCTTCCATATTCCACTCAAGTCTAGGTCCCTTGAGTAGACTGTCCTCCATGTTCCCATCAAAATTATACCTCTGGGGGTTACTGAAGCGGGGGAATCATTCTCTCCGTGTAGGATCAAAATTGTGATGGCATATCTCCGGACCACCTCTAGGGGCGAGGCCCAAACCGTCGCCAATTGCCCATTGCGCAACACTAGTGCGACGTAAAACCCGGTCAATCAACCAACCCTTCAGTAGACAATTCGCTTTCTGATCCCCTACATTTCTTGCAGGAATAGAAAAAAAGAAAAAATCATATACGTTACGGCTTACGGACTCAAATTATTTGGAATACATTTTAATATTGTTAAGTTATTCAAAACAGTACGAAATTGATGTTTATTTATTTTATTAATCACTAAGGAAATGACGTGCGTACTACTAACGGTTTTCATACGGAGAAATATAGAAGAGTTTACACATTATATCTAAGAGAATCTAATTTTTTGAAGTAGATTTAATTATATAATAAAATCGTTTTGTAAAAAAATAGAACCGACTCCAAAACCCGCTACGTTACAACATTTGCAATGTCGTTCAAGTGTGCACAAAATAGGAAATTGTGAACAAACAAATGCACGTTTTAAGCGTTCTGTTTTTAGCATTAATGTCTAAACTATCTATTGAACGAACATACGTTAAATTAAAAAGTCTTTAGAAATGTAAAGAACGGATACGCTGTATTCGTAACCGAAAATTCTGTTAGGCATATATATTGAACTTTACAGTGAATACGTGTCACCCGCTGCGCTGGAAATTGCGCAGCGTAAAGTTCAAACACTGAGCAAAATATGCATTGCAGCTGACGGGCAGAAGTTTCAACACCGATACTTACATACTGCTTCTACCAGTGTAGCTGCATGCGTTCAGCAGTCAGAGTGAGAACAGACTTTTGTGAGTATCCTGTAATTTGTTTATATCTTAATGAAATGATAATAAAACCTATTTCAGGCCAAGATCATTACGACAACAAAAAAAGTATTAAAATTAAATCATCTCTTACGAAGTTATAAGCTAACAAATTTCAACAACAACAACGAGAAACATGGTTTGTATTGAGACCCTCTTCCTTTATGAAGTCGGTTTAAAACGTCTAATCGATGTGACCGCTTACAATAACCATACTTTGAATTTTACATAGCATAAATGTCACCCGCTACGTTACAACATTTGCAATGTCGTTCAAGTGTGCACAAAATAGGAAATTGTGAACAAACAAATGCACGTTTTAAGCGTTCTGTTTTTAGCATTAATGTCTAAACTATCTTTGCGTACTACATCGATCATGCTCTGCAATTTTATAATTCACTTTTTTTTTCCCTGTCTTGAAACGTTTCCGAGATAGGCTCGCTAAATTCACTCTTTTCGACCAGGTGGCGCTTTAGGCGGTTGAATAGCGTAGCACATGTCCACTTTACTATACCTACATACCACTTTTATGACTATAGCTGCAGCTGTTCAGCAGTTAAAAGAGTTGGGACTGACTTTTTTGGGCACCATGTATTTTCTTTTGATCGTAAAGATATTACAATTGGACCTATTTCAGACCAAGACCTTTACAATAAAGCAAAAAGTATCAAAATCGGATCACCCGTTCAGAAATTATGAACTAACAAGCAAAAACAAAAATACATACGCTTTGAATTGAGAACCTCCACCTTTTTGAAGTCGGTTAATTAGAGCATCTCTTACGAAGTTATAAGCTTACAAACACCAACAACAACACATAGCTCGAATTAAGAACACCCTCCTTTCTGAAGTTGGTTGAAAACGACTTTGCGCTAATCGATGTGACCGCTTACAGTAACAGTACTTTGAACAACCGAGTATACGTGTCATCCGCTACGCTGCAAAGTGTGCAACGTAGTTCAAGTGTGCACAGTGTAGGAAATTGCGAACAAACAACTGCACGTTTTAAGCGTCCTATTTTTAGCAATAATGTTTAAAAACTGTCTTTTCGTAATAAATCGATGATGCTCTACAACTTCGTAATTAACTTTTCTCCCATCTTGAACCGTTTTTGAGATAGGAGCGCTAATTCCGCTGTTTTTCACCAGATGGCGCTTTATTTTCTTTAGATAGTAAAAATGTTATAATGGGACCTACTTCAGACCAAGATCTCTAGAACAAAACAAAAAGCATCAAGTAACTGTATTTTGAACTATATAGCGTCTGTCTCACCAGCTACGCTACAACGTGAGCAATGTAGCTCAAGTGTGTATAGTGTAAGAAATTGCGAACGAAAAAATGCACGTTTTTAGCCTTGTATTTTTAGCATCAATGTCAAAATTATCTTTTCGTACTAAATCGATGATGCTCTGCAATTTTATAATTCACTTTTTCCCCCTGTCTTGAGCCGTTTCCGAGATAGGAACGTTATCATGAATGCCTAAACTATGTTTTTGTACTAAATCGGTGATACTCTTCAGCTTTGTAATTCACTTTTTCTTTAGAACCGTTTTCGAGATAGGAACACTAAATCCGCTATTTTCCACCAGGTGGCGCTGTAAGCGGTTTAACCTTGTACAGCATGGCCACTTTGCTATACTTACATACCATTTTTATCACTATAGCTGCAGCCGTTTAGCTGTTAAAAGAGTTGGGACTGATTTTTTTGGGCACCCTGTATTTTCTTTAGATCGTAAAGATATTACAATGGGACCTATTTCAGACCAAGACCAAGACCTTTTCAACAAAACAAAAAGTATCAAAATCGGAGCATCCGTTCAGAAGTTATGAGCTAACAAACATAAAAAAACATACGGTTTGAATTGAGAACCTTCCTTCTTTTTTGAAGTCGGTTAATAAAAAGAGATGAAATGATATGTTTTAAAATTTTGCTACAGCATGATCATTACTGGAAATTGCTAGGGTTTTTGTTTTTTTAGTTCTTTTAATCGGACACGCAAAAGAATTTGGATTCATTACGATCTTGCAAACATACGAACTTAAGAAGAAATACTGAAAAATTATAATTTTTACTCTTGTTTTACTGAATTATTCACAGATTCAAATTTGCTTTAACTCCTGATAAATACTAAATATTCGGAAAATCGAGTGCCGTCATATCATATTTTTTCATTTTCTGCTTAGAAACTAGTAATTTGGAGGAATGATTTAAGCGCACAATTACAATCTTTATTCTCGCCGGAAGCTAAAACTTATGTTATTCTATGGAGAAAATGTGTTTATAGAAATACTCCTTATCTAAATGTTTTTATTCACTTTTCACATTTCAGAAAATTCACATCCGTTATATTTGTTCTTGTTTTCTTAAAAAAATAAGAAGAAAAAAATGGATATTTTATTTTGAAGCTGAAAAATGCGAAATACATAGAGTATAATATATTTTTTCACTATATATATCAAATATATAGTGAACAAAATATTTATAAAAAAAATCAGTTTTCTTACACGAAGTCAGTGATTAGAAATTCAAATTAAGATTACAATATTTTATTGACCCCTAAAAATGGTTTATGGCAGGTTCATTTCATTTGAAGTATCTCAGAATAATTTCTTCTTACACATAATGCTAAATATCTCGCTTTCTCTCTTCTTCCGACAAATATTAACATGTCTTTGTTTAAAATAGCTGGGTACAAATTTCATTGTGTATTTAAGGAAAATATTTGTCTAATTCCTGGGATACTTTCCTGATGAAGTGACGTGCGACAGTAAATTTGTTTAATCATGAACTAGGTTTTTTTTTTTTTTATGTTACTCTACATTTTGTCAATTTGTATTACGTCTAAATTGAATGCAACTTTACTTACAGTATTGCGTCAAAAGCTTCCTTTCATGCAAAGTTCGTAAAGTGGGTTTTTCCAGTCATCGTTATTGATTACATTTTCTTTTTAACCCTACAACCTCTGGCCATTATTTATAAAGAAAAGTTTTTTAATCACATAGACTTTTCCCTATTCCTGTTTGAAAAATTGAAAAACAATGCGGATTTTAGTTGCAACTAGTTGGATTGTACTTATAACAGTGAATGAAATATTTAATTATATTTGTATTTTCGTAAAAAGAAATGATAATATGCGGTGCAGATTATCTGAAACCACGAAGTCATTAGTCCTTTAGATGCTTTCCCTAGTCATTAAAACCAACCCCCTCCCTCATGTCATTCTCACTTCCATTATTTTATTTATTTTGTTTTGTTTATTTTATCTTCCTAGCAAAATGGAAAAAACACATAAAAATAACAAGGAAAAAAAAAAATGCCGAGTTTAATCTTGAAGATAAGAAATTTTGAAGAGAATCGGAAAACGTGGCGCACCCTACATTATACTTTCATTATACTTAGATAGTACATATATATATATATATATATATATATATATATATATATATATATTTTACTGTGGCGTGTATTATTAGTTTACTTTAAAGCTGAAGCCAGAAAAGAAATGAAAAATGCATAAATTCATTATTACACTTAGGAAATAAAAAGTTAAAATTTTATAAATAGGGCATAAATCCTTAATCTACAGCTATGAAATAAACACGCATATTAAAAAATAAATTGTAATTACACGTATAAGATTTTTCTAAATGAAAAATTCACATATTGTTCTAAAATTTGTCTTTCGTAAAAACTCTTAACAGTGCGTGCTTTAAAAGATTTTTCTGAATGTGTAAAACAATTTGAAAAATATATTTTCTTCAACTTATTCAGAAGTATTTTTTATTTTATTATTATTATTATTATTATTATTATTATTATTATTATTTTATGAGAAGTCATATGAGTGTAGGAACAGCTCGCTTGTTTTTATAGGAAAATTAACGTAAAATATGAAGTTTTGAGTTCGTAATGAAGGAAATTTGTAAGATTTTTTCTTTGAAAAAACTTATAAATACGTTAAGAGAAAATAAAGAGCCAAAATTAATTAGTCTTTTCAGAGTTAAAGATGTGACTGTAAATACCGTCAAAGTCAAATAGAAGACTCTATAAATGCTGGAAAATGTGGAACGAAATATTCCAATTAATGACGATGCTACAACATTTAAAGTTCAAATAAGGACTAAAAAAAAAAAAAAAAAGAAATCGCGGAACTCTGAAGGTTGATATTAGCGTAAAGATCCAGACCAATTCTCCGCGTTGGAGTCCAAACCTAGGGAAGGGTCCTCTATAAGTGACTTTCGAAGAGGTCTTAACACATATTTAGCTATTTCTGCTGAAAATTACAGAAAACTACTAACGGCTAAACTGACGAGCGTACCAAACCCGGCACCTCCCGTCTGCCAACACAGAGAAAAGTGCCTCTCATCCACAGGAGGGGGGAGCCCACGGAACTATGGAATTCCAACAAATTTGCAAAGAAACAGACAATTTGAATAATAACCTCGCCCATTTACACTATATATTTTTGATGGGCTGACAGAGTTAATTTTTACAAAAGTGAAAATTGCCAACGCCGAGTTTTGAGCTTAGTAACTTTCGGTTAACGTCCTAACGCTCTATCAGGTAAGCTATCCGTTCGAGATCTACGCAAAGAATTTACAAATATGAAAGTTGAAAAAAAAAATTCACCTGTTTTTGAAACACAAACACCTAGTCTTACGGAGGAAATTGTATGTACTTAATTAAAAATAAAATCTTTTTCATTATAAGATATTCAATTAAAATATACGTATAGTACATACAAGTCAAACAAGTCAAAATAAATAAACATTTCGAAATTCATCCAAGTTTCTTCATCAGTATTAAAAAAGTTATAAACATACAAATGTGTTTATAAAATGTTGTTTTTAATACTGATGAATATACTTATACGATGAATATTATTTGTATGGCCATCACAAAATTTTCTTTTAGTAATCATTCTACATAATAACATGGCCTCACGATTAATATTCACATCAATCGGACACACAAAAATTTAATCAACATCACTTCTCACGACACATATTTTATATGTACAGTTTGGTGCGATTTTACACAATAGATTCTAATATATAAACAACCGGAAAATCACACAAAAGGGGTAAAAGCAACACTACCTGTCGGTTGATATCACTCAAATTAAATCAGCATAATTTTTCCTAATAGCCATCTCATATATAAAATTTTTGCAATTATACTTCATAGAAACTGAGATATAGCCTTCAAGTAAACTGGAAAAACTAGCTTAGCAGTGCTACCTGTCGGACGATATACACTCAAATTAAATTGAAGTTTTTTATAGGGTAAGGGTCATCCCATATATTAAGTTTGGTAAAATTATACACAGTAGAATCAGAGATATAACCATCCCATAAATGAACGAAACCGCAACATAGCAGTGCCACCTGCTGTGCAATCTATGCCAGAAGCTAATTAGCCCCAATTTATATGAATTTCCAGCCAAAAATAAAGTTCTCTAGAATTCCGTCCATTATTTTGGGAGACAAAGCGCTCATCAAGTTTATTTTAACACACACATACACATGGACAGACAGAAAGACATTTTCTAAAAATGAACAAATCGTATAGGCCATTTTGAAACGTGCAAATTCGTCGAAAAACGAAAGTCGAAAATTTTTACAAATCCAATATTTTTTTCGTACGTAGAGAAAGGTAATAAGATGTATATTGATAAATAATGAATTAATTTTACTTACGCTGGTGAAAAAGCTGTACTACATTCGATTAAGCGACTTACTAATAAAATTATAAATCTTAACCTGATGAACTGCAGCTTAGCAATGCTACATGTCGGACCATATACGCTCAATTTAAATTATAGTTTTTCATAAAATAAGGGTCATCCCACATATCAAGTTTGGTGAAATTATACACAATAGAATCAGAGATATAACTTTCCCATAAATGGACAAAATCACAACATAGCAGTACCAACTGCTGTGCGATCTATGCCAAAAGTTAATTAGCACCAATTATATCAAAATCCAACCAAATATAAAGTTCTCTGGAATTTCGTCCATTGTTTTAGGAGATACATCCCCCCACCAAATTTATTTTAACACACACATACACACGGACAGACAGACATACTTTTCTAAAAATGGTCAAATCGTGTAGGACGTTTCAAAACGTACTAGCTCCAAAAATTTTCACAAATCCAATACTTTTTTCGTATGTAGAAAAAGGAAATAAGTTGTATGATCGTAAGCTAGACATTTGATTAATAATGAATAAATCTTAGGTATGTGGGTGAAATAGGCGCCCTAAATTCGATTATGAGACTAGGTAATAAAATTATAAAACTTACGCTAATAGAAATTTCATGTTTGAAATAAATAACTAAATTGATAGAGGGCAGCACCATGAAATTGAGATACAAACTGAAGAGAAATCTTATCAGAAAATGGAATAATACAGAAACATTGGAGTTTTTTTTAGATGATATGAAAGCTGTTCCCAAACTAAAATTTTTATTATATTGAATTTATTGAACCGTAATCTCAAGATATTTTCAAGATGACTTCAGTGTAATGAAATTTTCTCGCTTAATTTTAAGATATTTCAATAGTATTTTATATAACTTTCAAACATGTATAAATTACTTATTTAAGTAAGCGAAATTAAGGTTGAATTTCAAAGGCAATTATTAAACTGTGCTACTGTGCACTTCAATTAACATTTATTTACATTGAACCTGCATAAGAGAGCCAGCTATCTGCCATAGAAAATCGGCCCTTCAGAATGGTTGCTTTTTTATTAGATGTCATTCAAAAAATCATTATTCAATCAACAAATTCTATAAATTAAATGGTTTTAATTACTCAATTTACATTACTTACCTATATAACTTTCCGATAATCATTAATATCAGTTTCTTTGAGTTTTAAAAGTTTTTTAGCAATAATTTTGTTTTCAAAGAATTATATATCAGAACTAATTGCTTAACTTAGTATCATTTCTGAGTGGAAAAAAAAGTCTCTTTTAAGCTACATATAAATTTTCACTAATCTTTATTGGCAAGGAATGCAGATTTTAACTCTAATTTTTAATTTTAGCTAGCTTTACTAAGTAGTATTTAATTTATTTAATTTCTTTGTTTATTTATTGCCGTCTAAAGTTACATTTACTCATTAAGAAACCATTGGATTGAAATATGTTAACTAAATATTGCTATAATGCAATATTAACTTTTCCACACTTGAACTTCATCTAAATATGCACATTCAGAAACATGAACTATTCTCACTTACTTTTCTTTTCTGCATAAAGATCATGTCACACATGAAGGTTAAAAGCAGTAGTCAATTCAAATGAAAAGAAAATAAAATCATCTGCTCTTGCAAAAAGTGACCCTCAAGAGAGGCATGTAATTTTACATGGGCCTTTATTGGAGGTAAATTAGTATTAGGATTGGGGAAATTTGGGTCCTGAAAAAAATTGTCATAAAGAGAGGTGGCCTTTAAATAGAGGTGCACTTTTAGGGAGGTATTTTTATAATAATTAACGCAATATTAAAGCATTACTTCCGATTTTTATTACACTGATTTTTATTTGTTTAAATCAAAATATTATTGCTATAAAATTTTTGAGCTTATTGTATGGTATTACCATAGCCTCCTAAACTAGATGCCTTCCGTGTGGCTCGGAAACTTGGCAACAGTTCGAGCGGTAGACAGCACCACCTGGTACAGATTGCGCGACTTTTTTATTCAACTGTCACCAATAATTTTAAGAAAGGATATATGATACATATAATCGACGTTTCTTTTATTCTATTCGCCTTTTATGTATATCAAATCCCACTTTTAAAATTTTTAGTGGCTGTTGAATAAAAAAGTCGCGCAATCTGTACCAGGTGGCGCTGTCTACCGCTTGAACTGTTGACAAGTTTCCGAGCCACGCAGAAGGCATCTAGTTTAGGAGGCTATGGTATTACAACCAGCAACTGACTTACTGAAACGGGGGCCTAGGGCAAAATCATTAATTGGGGGCCGGATTTCTGCCAAACAGTGCCCAAAATGACATTTTACTTGGTAATATGTTTTTTTAATTTTAAAAGGCAGCTGGTTTGAGGGGCCCTGTTATTAAATTGAGGTCTGGGTGCCCGCCCCATTCGCCCACGTGAGAACGGGCAGTGCCTGATTTAAGGCATGGCATTCGGGCATGTGCCCTGGGCCCTCCCACTGAGGGCCTTCAAGAAATTCCATCATACATAAAAAAAAAAAAAAATTGTTAAAATGAAATTTTCCAAATATTACTATAATGATTGTTGTTTTTTGTTTTTTCATCAATGGATGATATTACTGCACTGTTTTATAAATCGGTTGTATGATTTTTCAAGGAAACTATCAGCTCATTGAAAAAATTGAAATATTTTTGCTAAATGCAAATACAACTGCATGCTACCGATACAGCATTCCAAACTCTTACTAAGGCTAACAACTAAATTCGAGGTACGCACCCCAGTGCAAATACACGGGCACGATGTACGTTGATCCGACAGACAAGCATCGGATCTAGTTAAGCCTTACTCTTACCAATAAAATGAAAAGTGAAGAGAATTTTTAGACACATTAATCAAAAATATGTGATTTGTTTTGTTCGTTGTAATATTAAAGTACGAGGAAAAGGGGCCCTTTGAACATCAGTGCTTTGGGTCTCCAAGTGAGTAAATCGGTCCCTGAGAACAGGCCCTGATTATATAGCTTCTAAAAGTTCGCGTTTTTTAAACTTAATCACAAACATTGTTACTGTTGGTGTTTATAATTTTGAGTATTTCTTGTAAAAATTGCTGCAAAAGAATTCCTTTATGCCAATGCTGTAAGTAAACATGAAGATACTTATAGTGAAAATAAAACAATATTTATTTTTATTTATTTATTTATTATTTAAAAAAAAAAAAAAAAATCACAGAGATTTAGATTATTCGTTTAATGTGTGCATATGTTCTAAAACGTAAGCAAAATTGGAAGGCTTGAAGCTGATAGATTAATCAAGAAAGGCTAAAATAATCTGCAACACCTGTACCGGGCTACACGGTTTTTGCTATCAAGTGATCAGCAAATAAAAATAGTGACCCTAAACAAAAAGAAAAGACATTTTTAGAAGAAATGATGATTAATACTTTTGTACTAACATCAAAAGTACTTGAAATTTTCATATATTTATTTATTTAGTATTTATTTAAGGGAAAACGAATTTCTGGATATACCTTTTTTGACTTTGTGAATTGAACAAAGACCATAAAATTGTGAGAATACCCTTATTCTTTTGTAGAAGCTAAAATGAATATAATGTTTTCTGATAAACAATCACAGGAATGTAAGTATTTTATTCGCACTGAAATTATCTGACCTAAACAAAAAGTAAATCTATAAATATATTGTATGTTCAACAAAATCTGATAAATTTTTATGCTTTGATAAATAGGGTATGGTTTTCAATGATTATATATTAGGAATGTGATATAATAACGCAATGCGTTTATCAAATAATAAAAAGTTAAGATTATTCGAAAGTTAAAAATCAATAATATTACTAATCTTATCTCTCTATCATTCTCTCTCGCTTTGATTTACCGGCATTCTTTCTTTCTCTCTTTCACCTTTTTTTTTTTTTTTTTTTTCTACCGGAGATTTTCCACCTGCATTCTGACATATTTTTCCGAGTAGAATTTCCTTTTTGTCCCGAAGTTGTTTTTAACCTATACGTCAGTCATCTACTTTTAGCAGTACTGAAATTATGAGAACATAAAGCTAATAAAATTTAAAAGTGTGTACAGTCAAATCTCGTTAACGTGAATTACTTTTAACGTGAACTGTTTCCACAATACCCGTTAAAATGAAGATTAGTTTGGTTATATGAAGATTAGTTACTGATAGCATGAACTACTGATAACTTGAACAAATTTTTTATCCCCTTTGAGATTCACGTTAACGAGGTTCGACTGTACGATTTCGATAACTTAATCATCACCAAACAAAGAGCATTTTTATTGCATTTTCTTTTCTTTTTATTTCCTTTTCACAATTATTGTAATATTTATCTATTTAGGTCTAATATTTCGTTTGATTGAAGTTTTATTTAAGACCATTTTTCTCTCTTATGCTTCATCATTTCACTAAAACTTCTATTGATTTATACAAGAGACGGAACGGTTATGTGTCTTTAAATGCGTTTTATTATTTTCTTACCACTTTTTTCAAATAATAAATTTTTAAATACTATTAGATAGTTGCCAGCTTTTAGGCTTTTTGGCTAATAGAAAAATTTTATAGAAATTTTTATTTGATTTAATCGGTGAAAGCTGTTACAATAATACATAAAAAATTTCTAGTAAGATTTCAAAAAGAGTAAAAGTTAGCAACTAGGCTATTATAGCAGTAAAATCTTCATAATTTTTTTTATTTCAAAATAGTGGTAGTAAAATAATAAAACGAACGTAAAAATATAAGACCGCTGCGATTCCTGTATACATTTAAAATTCTAATTTTAAAAAATAATAATGAAAAAAAAAAGTCGAAAAACATGAGTAATATTCCATTATTAACTTTTATTTAAATCTATGAAATAAACACACACACACACACAAAAAAAAAAAAAAAAAAAAAAAAAGAAATTGCGATAGTATTTTTCTATTAACACTTTCCAACAAGGTTGAAAAGTGTTAATGACATCCGTTTGTCTGTCTGTCTGTTCGCGCTCTAATTCCCGTAAACATTCATGGAATTGCTCGAGACTGATATATATTATTCAAATTCACTATCGGATGTTCCCTATTAAAAACAGAGTAAATACCTCTAATGGCTTGTGTATACAGGGACAAACGAAAGTCTTCCAAAGCATTGCGTTCTATGAGAGGTATTTCTATAAACCATATTTTACCATGTTTTTATTAACTCGCATTTTTGTTTGTTTGTGCAGTACAAACCTTGCAATCGATTTTTAACTAACTTCCCGACTAGCTAGACATTTCAAACTTTTAGAATAGCTCAGAACACGATGACAATGCATTTTTTTAATACTTTTATTCAATTAATAAATGTCTGAAAATTTCTTATAATTGCTCTCTTTATTACGCATTTGATCATTTTCTTTCAAGTTGATGGAATAATTCATCAAAAGAATTTTTAAAAAGTATTTATTAATACATAGAATTGTCAAGTTTATATGATTCGACAGAAAATTTAAAAACGTGGTTCATAAAAAGTTCTTTTTACCTTGTAATTATTCATGCCTGTACTTTACACAAATCTTAATAAAATTAAAATATGTTATTCAAAATCACTCTCTGATGTTTTCTCCAGAAAATGGAGTAAATACCACCACTGGTGCGTGTACAGTGACACGCGAAAGTATTTCAAAGCATTGCGTTCTAAGAGAGGTATTTCTTTAAACCAAATTTTAATAACTATACTTTGCACAAATCTTAATGAAATTAATATATGTTATTCATCTGCACAAAAAAAAAAAAAAAAAAAAAAAAAAAAAAAAATTTCAATGGAACATAATATGATTAACCTTAAGATTTATAGGGCCACACAATAATATTCAGTTACATTAAGGGATATTATTGGAAATTTGCTGGAATTGCATTTTCGTTTACATTAAGCATTTTTAACACTTTCAAACAACTTTTAAGTGTGAATATGTTTTTAATTTATGTATTTGTCTGTCCGACTATCCATCTGTCCGTCTGCCCGCCTCCAGCGTCCGTATATGTTTTCCGAATTTTTAAAAAATGGTATATGTTATTTAAGTTCACTATGGTATGCTTCCTATTTAAAATGACTTTAATGGGTTCTGTACAATTGGTTTATGTACAGGGACATTCAAAAAATGCCAATATATTCCGTTTTAGGGCAGACATTTATTTAAATAACATTATATAACAAAAATTATAAAGAAAGTGAAACTTGTTGTTGATATGCTTAAAAAAAAAAAAAAAAAAGTTTTGGATAGAATAGAATATGGTTAATCTTCAGATCTACAAGGCTACATTAAAATATTCAGATACATTAAGGGCTGCAATTAGAATTTAAAGGCTAGATTTTCTTTTGCATTAAGCATTTTTAGTACTTTCCAACTATGTTTAAGAATATGAATTCAATTAGTCTATCTGTATGCCTTTCAGTCCTTCTGTCTGTCCGAGAAAAAAAAAGAAAAAGTTCCTATTATTATTATTATTATTATTATTTTAAACAGCATAAAAATTCTTTATATAATGTTTCTTGGGCTTGACTACCAGAAATACTCGCAGATATAGACATCAGAATATGCATCTTAGTAACGCATATCGTGTTATCGGGCTAATGCTTAAATAAAGATATAATATCTACTTATTCATAAGAATGAAAAGCAGAGAAATAAGATTCAAAATAAACAAATGATACTAATAATTTTCACACGTCTGTATAGATGCACAAGCGGACGCGAAAATCTTTATAAGCTTATAAAAATTGTGAAAATAGTAGTGAGAAAAAAAAAAAATATATATATATATATATATATATGCATATATATATATATATATACTCTAGAAAATTGTATCCTGAATTTATATGGGATCATAAACACGTACGTCACGCTGTTTCAAAGAAAAGTTAATACATTTTGGTGCTTAAAGTGTTAATGAAAAATAAAAGCCATCATTCAAATTCTTAATTGTTCGATGATTGGCGAAAATATGTATAATATTTACCATTAAATATTTTTTCACTATCTTTCACCAAAAACACACAAAACTGTGATCTGCTTACTTGCCCTGTCTGCTTTCTTGATAATTACAGACAGCAGAAACCAAATTGACAGGAAACAATTCATATATTGTATAATCTTCGTCAAATTACACTACTCTGATTTAAAAAAAAAAAAAAAATTCTAGGTCTGATACCACTCTTGCTGACTCTCATGTAAAATGACTTCCTGAATCCGAATATGACTCCCATTTTGCTTAGTCACCCACCGTTTTCTAGAAACACAACCTCCCCCAATTTGTATCACTGTTCGATAATTTTATAACCATGAATTTGATTTGAAGAATAAAAAATAATTAATTTAACACCTAATAACAAATTAAAAAAAATAACACTAATAACAAATTTAAAAAATATAAGATGTGTAATGCTTAATTTCAGTGACAAATACCCCCCCCCCCCCCCCCAAAAAAAAAATAATAATAATAATAATAATAATAATAATAATTAAAATAATTAAAAAAATAAAAAATAAATTCCGCTGTCGCAAATGTCTATGTTTTAGAATTTTCTAACTCAGAAAATATTTAACGGTTAAAATAATCCTCCCCCTCTCCTAAAAATCAAATTTATAGCCATAAAATCACCAAAAAATGATAAAAATAGGGGCCATTCCTAAAAAACGGTGGGTGGTAGGGCAAAATGGGCGTCATTTTCTGATTCAGGAGATCATTTTACATAAGAATAAGCTGAAATGGTTGTCAGAGGTAATTTTCATACCGAGCAGTGTTATTATGGACTCAGCAAAAAATTCTGTTACCATAATCAAAAGGAGCGTTTTGCTTGCTCAGTGGCTGTTTACAGAGGGGTATGGCGTAGTTTATCAGACTAATCAGTGACAGTGATTCTCTTTTCAACCATATTCTAATGGTCAATCAAACTAAGTTCAATTGATTGACTGTATTATAATTGTATAAGTTAACTTAACTGATTTTATATTTGAAACTACAACTCTCCTGGGGGGAATTCAGAGGAAAATACCCTTAGACTCTTATAAGAAAATAATGTTTTTGTTTATTGAATGTGGGAACTAAAACCTGTAATAATGGATCATATAAAAAATGCTATTATACGCTACTTATACAAAAGTAGTTAGGTACTTTCGAATTCAAACGTTTTGTCTAATACCTAAAGAAACATTCGATACTCGTGGAACGTCGGGGTTGTAAAAGAAAAAAAAATGTCAGAATTCATATATTACAGCTAAGAACGAAAGTAGAAAGGAAATAAAAGTAACAAATTAAAGAAAAATATAATATTTAGGATCACTTTGGAAAAAATTATGCTTGAAATGCATTGAAACTATAGCAACGATTATAAGGCTTCCTTTAATTATCTATACTCATTTTTATGCGAATAAAACGCATATTCGTGGATGTATAACTTTTCATACGATTTTCATTTTTAACGTGCAAGATTTTCAAACATGGTAAAACGTAGCATCAAATAAAATAATAGAATGCATAAAACAACTTCTTACTTAATGCTTCTTTTTGGGTCAGATGTCTTCATTTTTCTTAGTTTAAAATCCTGCCGAATTGTGGTAACTTCAATATTAATGCATGACTCTTGAAAAAAAAACACGATTATTTAATAAATTTATGTACATATTTACAATTTAGTTGACTATAAAGCATATTACAATTCTGTCATACGCCATTTCAGCGTTCTATCTTTTCGAACACCATTCTGAATCCGCATGAAAAGTCCAAAACAAAAACGTGGCTGTTGCCAATAAAAAAAAAAAAATAAAATAAACAGTAATAAAAATAAAAGTTCGAAAAAGTCTTTCAGTTCATAAAGTTTATGGATTGAGAAAGTTCGGTTTCGTAACACATGTAGTGTCACTTTCAGAAAACTTGACAAACAGTACAGTAACGATAACCTATTGAGTTAGGCTATTAATTAATAGTGTAATGCAATTAGACTATAAATTATTAAATATCAGATGGAATATGAGCATTTTTTACTAAATAATTCCTAACTGCAGCACAAAATTTTGTTAGTGTAATGCAATTAGACTATAAATTATTAAATATCAGATGGAATATGAGCATTTTTTACTAAATAATTCCTAACTGCAGCACAAAATTTTGTTAGTATATGTTTTTTTTTTTTTTTTGTTTTTTTTTCGAAATTAATAGTTATCCTTTTAAAAACCCAATCAAATACCTTAAAAATTCAGAAAGACATTGTGATACAATAAGTTAAATTTCAAATACTCTTAAAAAAAAAAAAAATCAAATAACTAAACGATTGTGTACAAATTTGTATTTTGAATCGGTTCATGGTAATATAGTGTACTTTGACTTGAAATTGAAATTTTAATAAAACTCTTTACCGATTTGTTTATTTTTGAGATAGCTTAAAATTGAGCCCATTTTATCGACGATATCTTTCTGAGTTTTAACGATATTCGACAGAGATTTTTTTTTTTTTTTTTTTTTTTTTTTAATTCAAGTAACTCTATACATTTGACTATTAAATTATACAAAGTTATATAAATAAGTAACACTTATGTATGCTCATTTAAATTTAAACATTGTTTAGTAAAAACGCTCATATTTCATCAGATACTTACTATTTTTATGTTCTGATTGCAATATATGGCCTTCTATTGTAGTACGTCAAGTTTCTAAAAGTGACATTGTGTTGGTTTTTCAAAATTGTTAGAAAATTTTTATATTCTGTGAATATACGTGATAATCTCATAGGAATGAATATCGATAATTAAAACATAAATATCACAACCGTGTGCTACAACTGCAACGAATTTCAAGCATACATTTTTACAGAGCATTGTTTTCTCCTTAATTTGTTAGTGGTACCTTCTTTCCTTCGGAATGAAACCTTCGCTGAAATATATAAAATATAATCTATTATTTATAACCCTTAAGTTCGATAAAAATCCATTATCCATCTCTTTAGATATTCGATATTCGACTAATTTATCCAAATGCTTTTGTCCATACAGTGTATATTTTAAATTAATATATTAGAAAAGGTACTCATATAAATGTTATAAAATTTTGATACTCATTAGCAACTTTAATAAAAAATAGTTGAGAGTTAAAAAAATATTAAAGTTTGTTTTTCATTAAAGAAAAACTCTAATAAGCATACTTGATTATATCGGCAAAGAATACGACAAGCTGGCAAATATCTGCATTTGTTTTATTTTACTAAGTTCCTACAGTGAACAATTCATTTTTATTCAACATCATTCATTCAACATATTTTACCGCATACATTATCTCCTACATATTTTTCATGTAATATGGCTTTTATGCGTTTGGTGGCTTCCCTTTTGAACTAAATATAATAAGAAGCGAGGATTTATTCAATGGTGCAACATTAGTATACTAAACGATAATTATATTCCATTTTCTTTGTAGGAAATTAATATTCTCATACTAATATGTTTAATATCATGACGAAGCTGTAATTTGATGTGACGTTGCTGTAATTTGACGTTTGTAATAAACGAAACGCTATAGCTCTCATTTGATGTTTTCGTAAAACAGTGTTTTAAAATTAAAAGAAATAAATAAATAAATAAATAATAATGAATAAATAATCTGGCATTCAAATTTAAGGAAACTGGTCAGAAATTTCTTAATATTATGACAATTACCAAAAGATAGCAGTTACCAGCAATTACCAAACATATGAAAAAAATTGTAAATAATAATAATAATAATAATAATAATAAATAAAACCAAAACTTAAGTTAAAGTTAATTCACATTAAATGTGCGATGCAATTATGCCACAAAATTAACAGTGAGATCGTTGCTTCATAATTATTTTACTATGTATCTTAGTCCATGCGTGATAAGAAACACCATATGCATTTAAAACTCCTTAAAAACTGTAGGAATCGTTGTTTTCCTAGAAAGCTTTGTATTTTCAGAATTCAGAATGATGGTTTTAGTTTAGTTGCAGAAACTGTCTTCTATAGCAAAACATTTCTATGTATGCTGATTATACAGTGAATTGAAAAAGAAAATTAATTAATTGCACAAAATCGTATAAATATGATAATTACAATAATGTCGCCATATTTTGATAATAAATTTAGTTAACATTTTGATTTTCTATAGCTTGTTACAACTGATAAACATTAATCTCATATTTTGTCAAAATATCTTTTGGTTTAAAAAATTGCATCACTATTTTTTGATATTAGTATATATATATTACCCCTTTAAACTTACATGTACAGACAGAAAAAAAAAAAAAAAAAGTCTTCCCTCCCCCCAACTAATTTCGTTGCAAATCGTCTTATAAATATGCATACTTGCCAACCATCTCTTTAATAACTGTACTATTGTTAACGCCCCTTTTTCCACACCACTTTATTTTTAGAGTAATTCTCTTCAAATATTGTTACGATTAAATAAGAATAAAATTACTCTAAAAAATGACTGGTGCGAAAAAAAAAAAAGGCGGGTACTAAAAATTGTACGGCTCATAGTGAGATGGTTGGCAAGTATGAAAATGTAGCTGGCGCCAATCGATTAGTAATAATGTCTAGTTTAAAATGGTATAGTTAGATTTTGCTTACGTCGTCTACATATTAAAATTGGCAAAAATTTTTTTTATTTTATTATTTTTTTATGACAGTGCATTTTTAGCTTTTTTTTTTTTTTTTTTTTTTTTTTTTTTTTTTTTTGGGGGGGGGGGGGGGGGTATTTCGATCAAATGAGCCAGAAAATGGTACAATTTATATATTTCTCTCAATTTTTCATAGACTTATAATTTGTCAAAATACGGGAAAGCTAATGTTAAATGAATGTGACAAACATTAATTCATATTATCCCGAAAGATTATTATATTCAAATTTCATTTTTTTTTTTTTTTTTTTTTATGCGTTAGAATGAAATGATCCAAACATATTTCGTGTATATTTTTGATTAAAAATCATATTTTGAGTAATAAAAATTATTAATAAATTTATTTAAAAACAATATTAATTTTGGCACGAATAGAACGGGCATCATCAAAAATATGGGTTTCCAATTTTGCAGCTCAATCCTGTCATTATTTTTCGAGTTCCAATGATATTTCAATTTTTATTGCTCTTATGAGACTGTCACTTGTTATCAGTTATGTCATTTATAACATTGCATACACATGACTTAAAATATAGTTATTCAAGTAAATTTAAATACATACATCATTTCTTAATTGACATTACTTTAGTTTATTATATATATTTAAAATTGTCATACTTTTTTTCCGGTTATTATCCGAATGGACATAATACTTTTAAGTGAGACCTTAATTAATTAATTTATTATTATTATTTTTTTTTTTTTAAATAGGGCTTTACCTCTAACACATTTTTGCTTGTAACTCTATCAAAAATTAATTTAAAGTATGTAAACCACACTTTTTTCCGAAACGCCTTGATCTCAGGAATTTGAGTATGGAGTCAAAAATGGGTGTTACCATTCAAAAAAAAGAAGTTGAGGTAAATTTTAATATGTAGACGACCCCCTAAGCGAAACTTAACTATTGCATTAATAACTAGACCTTATTACAAATCGATCGGTGCCAATCGCATGTTTCTAGAATAATTTATAGCGAAATTAGTCGGTGGAGGGGGGGGGGCTCTTTTTTTTTCTTTGCCGACTTTACTTATGAATTTCTCGATTATTTGAATGAGGGCTGTTTAAAATTAAGTAGTTCAGTAGTTCTTCAAAACAAATTGAAATATTTTATTAAGTTATTTGTATGCTTAAGTTATTTGTAGCTTTATTAAGTGTATTACAACTCTTTTATGCTGGCAAGATGAGGACAATAATTTCTTATTAATAAAGTAACTAATATATGCCAATTATTTACAGAAAAATGATAATCTCAATTGCAACATTTTTAATCGTCAACATTAAAGGATTTTCGTATAATCAATGTCTAATAAATAAGATTTTTAGGAACTCCAACTTCTCTTGTTTGTTGAAATCAAAGGAATAGGTATTCCCTTTCATATAAATTATAGTTAAGACTTTTCTGTAAATAAGATTAATTAAGGAAATATATCATTTGTAGCTTCATTAGATAATAAAGAGATTCACTTTAAATAAAAAAAAAAAAAAAAAAAAAAAAAAAAATGTCATTGATAATTGTCATTTCGAGAATTTTTGTATCAATTTTTCCAGTAAATGGAGAGCTTTTTTCTTTTTTCTTTTTTTTTTTTAATAAAAATATTTCAAAAATTATGGGCACTTCTGGAAAAAATAATTGTTTTCAAACTGTTATGTTCATTAAAAAATTTGAATTACAGGTAAAAAAAACAAAACATGCTGAGTAAAAAGGATGAAATAGTATTCAAATAAATTTTATACAAAAATACTGCTTTAATTTTAATCTCAAAAAAAAAAAAAAAAAAACTTTTATGTGTCCACATTTTTAGCAGTCTGTGTATGTCGCTAAAATTAGACAAGATTTTCTAATGTAAACATATTTATTCATAATTTAACAAATCAACATTTGTACTAACATATATAACATAATTCATCAATATACTAAGATGAAAAATAAGTTTGTTTTCTTTTTTTCAAACACACAATGATGGATGAAAATGCACATGAATAAAATATAAGTGGAACATTATCGATTATTGAGATATAAATACAATGTAAAGAATAAAATTTATTACTGAAAGGATAATGGACACGTGGAGGGAAGAGCATCCTCACTATTGCTTTTTTTAATAGTTCCGTTTTCTTCTTGATTTGTCTTAACTGCTTCTTCGTGAGCTTGTTTAATCATACTCTCTGCGTGTTCTTCAGCAGCTTTAACAACAACATCGATCTTTTCAATTGCTATCCTTTCGGCTTCTTTATCCATATCAACTTCAGTTACTTCTTTTTTCTCAGATTGAACTGGTAAGTCATCACAACTTGTTCCAAAGCTTTTGGTTTCTTTGGCATCGCTCTCTTTATCATCTTCTATACTTTCATTCAGAAGTTTATTAAGTTTTGCATCTATATCAGCATTTGCCAGAATTTTTTTCGTACCGTTGGCAACATCTATTTTTGCTGCCCTAGGAGAAATTGTTTTCACTGGTTTACTTCCAATTTTTTTAAAACCATTGGTCACTTCTCTTCCTTTTTTTTCTATTACTCCCCCAGAGCCATCTAACGACGTTTGACAAGTGCTATCCCTTCTCAAAAATTTCTTTACTTCTGGTATTGGTGCTAGTGTTGGCTTGGTTTCGACCTATTCAAAAGAATTAAATAGGTAATTAAACAAATGTCAAATATATATATATATATATATATATATATTAAAAGTAAAATACTTTTTTTTTTTTTTTTTTTTTTTTTATAGTTCAGCAATATATTCACACAAATTTGTGAATTATCTTGTAAATTGTCTGGACTTTTACATTTTCTTAAAAAGGAAAAAAGTATATCGCTATAAATTTTGAGCATTGAGTCTGACGTTGGATAAAATCTACTCCTTTTTTACATATTTAAAAAACATAATAGGTAAACACTATTTTCAAATGATAACGATTATATTTTTTAAGCTGTATGTTTAATCATTTTTCCAACATAAAGTGTTTTATCATGCCAGTTTCTTAAATAAAAAAAAAAAAAAAAAAAAAAAAAAAAAATCAGAATTATTTACTGTGTATCTAATAAATTAATTCCTTAGTTATTTTAGCAAAAGTTAAACTTAAGTAGTGAAAGATTTAATTTTAGAAAAAACATGAAAAATATTTTGAACAAAAATATTAAGTTCTGAAAGTTCCAAGTTCTAGTATTTCTTGACATGGCCAATGTCAAAGAAAATTGTATCAAATAGTTTCTAATTATCCGAAAAAAAAAAAAAAAAATGTTTAAAATCGAATGTGTCCTGTGATTTTTAGCTATATAGTGTACCTTGATAAGTGAGCATGCAAAATTCCTGCAGTTTTCTACTTAATTATAAACGAAACATAGATGAAACACCTAACTCTTCAAACCTGTTCTCTCATTGCACATTTTCGGAAATGTTAAAAGAAATTAAGCGATTTATATAATGTAGAAACTTAATAATAATAATAAAGCAGATAAATGAAGGAAAATGATTATATGAATACAATAATAAAAAAGTATTTCGATAACAAATATTTACAGTAATAGATTGCATTAAAATTTATTTATTTACTTGATTGATTGTTTGATCATTGCGTCCTTTACTTTACTTTTATTTTCTTTCTTCTATCTATCTATCTACCTATTTATCTACCTATCTCTCTCTCTCTATATATATATATATATATATACATATATTGCATAATGGTCTGTGTTATTAACTGGGAGGATACCCTCCACTTCCGTTATTTATTTCTTAGAGGAATCGACCAGGAACAGGATATACACTAAAGGACAAAAAAGAAACCGCACTTGGATATTTTACTTTTCTCTTTCTGTAACCGCCAATTTTAACGTTTAAAAAACAAATTTTCGAACAGATTTTACTACGTCGTCCTCCACGTACTCTTTAGTATTAAGATCAGTGTTCAGAACGAAATGCAATTGTCAGGAAAATTGTAATTTAAAAAAATATTTAAAAAATGGCAAGGTTAAGGCAATTAACATTGCCACAAAAGGTATTAATTTTAGAATGAAAATTAAAAAAATTTTAATACGTGAGATGACAAGATAATTAAATGCTTACGAAATATTGCTAAGATAGTTTTTAGCAAGACATAAAATATTTTAGCTCTTTAAAGTGAAAATTTGGCTTTAGACGTCCACGTTGCTCATCCAAGCGAGATGACTGCAAATTAAAAAACAAATGTTTAAAAAATCTATTTGTATCATGTTCAGAATTAAGAAAAAAATTTAAAAAAGTGCATAGCAAAGTAATTTCTTCAAAAACAATGCGGGAACAATTAAACAAAGCAGGTTAAAACCCAGAAGATTCGCAAAAAAAGCCATTATTAAGGACAAAAATTTAAAAAAAAAAAGGAAAAAAAAAAAAAAAAAAAGACTTCAGTTGACCAAAAATTAAAAAAAAAAAGTTACCAGTTAATTATTAAGCTGGACTGGTTTTCTCTGGTGAGTCAAGTTTAATTTATTTCGAGCTGATGAAAAAAGCTTGTAGGACGACGAACATCTGACCAACTTCTTGATGAAAATTGCACTCTTAAAACAGGGACAACTTCTCCATACATTATAGTACGGAGGTGCATAATGCTTCAAGGAGTCGGGCAAATTTTCATGCTCAAGGGATCAATTAACTCGAAATAAAACACGACCATTATAAAAGTGGTGCCTGACCTACTATTTTGAAAATATCTCAAACTTTTCCGCAAATAGAATTTGGTACGTTCATTGTCTGTGGTACGTTCATTTGATTAAATTGTTAAAATTACCTATCCATTCCCATGTGCACCTATAATTCTCTAAGTAATCATAATTTTTTACACTTTAAGTTAAATCCCACAAAGAATACCGTAAAATTTCTTCTTTATTAGACCTGAAAATAGTCCTAATCTCAATCCAATCGAAAAGGTTTAGTCTATAAAAAGGCAGGGGGGGGGTGAGAGGGAAGATTCGAAATTTGCCGACTACAGATCTGCAAGAGCTAGACAAAATTACTTATGATATTTGGCACAGGGAAAGTTCTGAAATTTATATTAATACACTATATAATACTATGCCATTGCGCATTAAAGCAGTAATTCCATATTAAGGCGGAATTAACCTAATGCAGAATGCATATTTTTATTGAGTAATTGTTTAGATTTGACAAATAAATATTTTTATTTTATCTATTAAAATATAATTTGTTTATTTCAGGTAATAAACCACAACAGAATACAAAGTATATATTTATCATATTACGTTTAAAAACAAAGTTTTATGTAGATTTTCATTAAGTACTTCGTAGAGTGTAATAAAGCGATTTACAAAATAGAAAATGTACATAGGTATCATTTCAAGTCTTTGGTATTATGCAAACATAACAGTTTTACTTGTTTTGAAGTTATTACAAATAAAAAAAAAGTATCATTCAATGTTTTTTCAGTGCGGCCCATTGTCAGATCCGTAATTTCACGTGGTGCAGCTGTTAGTAATGCCTAGCATTGAGAACCAACACGGATGGGGTCGCACCAAGACGTATTGGCCAGCGTAGTGTGACTTGGCCAAATCCTCCTTCATATTTCAAAATGCCTGTTTCATATGTATAATGGTCCTCAGCCCATGGCGGCCGGAATGTTCCTGCTCTGGGCAGTAGGCAAGAAGGCAGAGGGTGTGAAGAGAAGAGATGAAAATGTGAAGTTTGGAAAAGCAGAATGGAGAAGAATTGCAAAAAAACAGGAAAGATTGCAATCGCCCAGGAGAAGCCTTTATCCTGCAGTGGATTGATAAAGGCTATATAGGATAAAGGCTATATAAAGGTTTTTCATATATATGTATATATATATATATATGAAAAACCTTTACAAACATTTCACAGGAAGAAAAATGAATTATAAGATGAAGAAATAGAAGATGTAATTAAAAAAGTTATTCAAAATTCAAGAATGAAAACATACATTAAAACAATACTTCTTCAGAGGCAGTAATCGATAGATGTATGTAAATAACAGGATATCCCTGCAGATATCCCTGCATTATTTATAGATATATATATACAGGGTGCATAGGAAAGTCCCTTTAACCTGAAAATACTTGCGAACGGAGAGTGCTACAGCCACGCAAGTGAGGTAACGGTATAGTAAAGCGACTATGCCCGACCTAATGCAAACGAGTGCAGTTCCCCTAGTGGCGAAATTTGGAAGTTATCCATTGCAAATCGAAAACGAAAAGAGATAGAGCAAAATTTCCAATTAGAAAGTTTTAGAGCATCAATTAATTAGTACGAAACGATATTTGGTTTACATGGATAAGATAAATTGGCGCCTGTATACCCAAAAAATATCCTCGATGCACTCCACTTTGTGTAAATATTTGAAAGGAATTGCCTGAGGAAAAAAGAAATATGCACAATTTAATGAATAAATACTATGTGCTTACATCAATACATTTTGATAACATCACACACGAAAACAAAATAGGTAAACTAAACTCTAAGTCTCATAGTGATAAAAAGTTAATGCGAAAAGTTCGCCATTGCTCACAATACACGTTTGTATTTGTGTGAGTAATTCTGCATGCACATTTCTCAGCATGGAAGGTGTTACACTGTTGAAAGCATCTGTAATACGATGACGTAGATTCAGCAGACTTGTATGTGGAGTTGCATAAACCTGATCTTTTATGTAACCCCACAGGAAGAAATCCATCGGAGTCAGGTCCGGCGATCGTGGAGGCCATTCAGTACTACTACCATACCCAATAATTTGTTGTCCAAAGCAATCTTTTAGAAAGCTTCGCACTCCAGCTGGATGGTGTGCAGGAGCACCGTCATGTTGAAACCACATGTCCTGTAATGCGGACAGGGGAATATCATCCAAAAAGTCGGGTATGATATCCTGTAATAGTTGGAGGTACCTCTGTCCGTTTAATGTGCCTTCGTAGAACACAGGTCCCAGTAAGCGATCCTTCTAGAAACCGCCCCACACATTAATGGACCAGCGCACTTGGTGTTTTGTGGATCGTCCCCACGAGGGATTTTCCAGCGCTCAGTAGTGGGCATTATGTCGGTTTAGTACTACGGTACGCTGAAACAGTGCCTCGTCCGACCAAACAATGTTGGACAAAAAATCTGATTTATCTTCAACATTATTTAATGCCCAGTTGCACCAATCAAATCGACGCTCATTATCCCGTGGCAACAGTTCTTGCTGCAGAGTGACATGATAGGGATGTGCATGTTGACTATGCAGTATTTGCAATACTCGGGCCCGTGTTAAGCCACAGGCCATGCTGATTTCTCTTGTACTGCTATGTAGATGGACTAGTGCATATGCCAAAATACTCTCTGGTGGTATACGCATACCTGCACTCACTGGTCTGCCAGAACGCGGACGACTTTTAGTGCTTCCTGTCTCCGTGAGCCGTCGCACTTCATTTGCGATGGTAACTGCACTTGGATGTGGCCCACCTGGAAAACGAACGGCATACTCCCGTGCAGCATGCGTTGCGTTTCGTTGAAATTCGCCATAAATGAGCACCATCTCGTAATATTGAAAGTTAGTGAAGCTTGACATTCTCACACAGCTCCAAAATTCTAAATCCAAACGTTTATTTTTAAGAAATGTATCTTTTGTAGGATCTCATTCATTTAGGATCATTTAAAATTCCATTTGTTTTGTCACTTTCAAAAAAAAAAACACATATTTTCTACCCGCCGCTAGGCAACGATTGAAATTGCCACAACACAGAAATTAAAATTTTTAAAATGAAAGCTCTCGCACATTAGGAATAAAATTATCGTCTGCCATCAATAATTTTATGCTATGAGATTATGTTATTTGTATCAAGAGAGCGCCAACACCTTTTAAACTAAAATTTTAAATGCATTGGAAATTAAAGTTTTCAGACATTACAGTACAGTACAAAGTCACAAACTGCATTTTCACACTGCTACATTTCCGAAATGTGAATATGTAGAGTACAACAGTCGCGCATAGATTACGGACATTTTTGGGTATACAGGCGCCAATTTATCTTATCCGTGTGAACCAAATATCGTTTCGTACTAATTAATTGATGCTCTAAAACTTTCTAATTGGAAATTTTGCTCTATCTCTTTTCGTTTTCAATTTGCAATGGCTAACTTCCAAATTTTGCTACTAGGGGCGCTGCTGTCGTATGCATTAGGTCGGGCATAGTCACTTTACTATACCGTTACCTCACTTGCGTGGCTGTAGCACTCTCCGTTCGCAAGTATTTTCAGGTTAAAGGGACTTTCCTATGCATCCTGTATATCGTGTGTACCATAAGTCTGCATCTGCAGACATTTCAAAAATTCATAAATATTGAAATATTTGGTGGAATTGAACGAGGTTTGCGAGAAAGTTATTCTCATTAAAGTTGATATTTTTTTTTTTTTTTTTTTTTTTTTTTTTTGGGGGGGGGGGGGGTTAAAAGAAAAAAAATAGTTAAATTTTTCATCGATAGAGGGCGCTGCACAGATGCATAACAAGAAATATGCAAATCAAAGTCCTATAAATTGCACGGTTTTACGATTAACACAGCTTGTTTCTTATTTTGCCTTCAATTTGCACATACATGAAGTTTTAATTACGATGCTGACTTGGTGGATAAAGCGTTATTGATGAAGATGTTTTCCCTTAGGTAAGAACCGTCGACTAAAGCTGCAGTTAGTGGTGTTGTAACTCGTTTGTAAAGTGTAATTTGGGGTGATGGCGGACACATAGAATAGCATTTATATGCCTGTAAATACTTGCACGCAAATATATATAGTTTTTCACGGAAATGCGAGATTTGGGCCCAGATTCCAGCCAAACACTTACGGCTCGCACCTGCGTTTTTACCGCAAAGTCGCGGACGAAAACGAATCTTCCTAGTCAGGTCAAACAATCACAACATTCTTCTCTCGCAGATGCGATTGTCACGTGGCTCAATTTGCGGCCAGTAGAAAGCTATCGTAACACTCTTGTAAGAGCAATGGCGGCCATTACAAACGTGCAAAGCGCTTGGTAAATTGTGTACTCTATGAGATTTCTATAAGTAGTATTGATTGAAGATAATTAATACTATTATTAAAATATATATTTCTTCTGATTAAAAAAGAAAGAAAAAAAGGATACTGGATACACGTAAAGCTAAAAATAACCTTTTCAGTTCAAAAGATAGTTCATGAAACGTAGTTAAAATACAGGTATGTGAAATATTTTCAGTATTTTTTGTATCTTATGTTTTATTGTTATTAGTGTTTGCACAACATATTTTTCATGATAAGACAAATTTCAAAGTATTATATTCATGTATTTCACAGTAATGTCTCTTATTACTAACTAAAGAAATAGGTGTTTACTTCAAATCTACATCTATTATTTAAAATTATCTTTTATTTATTTATTTATTTTATTAATTAATTAATTTCGTATTAATTTAGTTTTGTTCCCCCGACAGTTCACTGAATATTTATATAATCATCTCCATATAGATGAATATTTCAAGCATAAGTTAAGCTAAGAAATTTAATCAGACCTATTTTGATTTTTCTTGAAACTTAGTTATAAAACTTTTTATGTCTTTTTCATTTTCTTCTTTGGGCGTGAACAATTTTACTTTATACTAAGAATTGATTTAAATTAAATTATTATTTATTTTTATTATTATTTCTTATTTTATTTTATTCTAAGGTAGCAAGCAAAAAAAAAATTTTTCTTTCTTTCTTTCTTATCTCTTTCTTATTTTTTTAATGTATTCGCATTTATATATTTATATTTTTAAATGCTTTAAATGCCTGCATTCGAAAAACTATAATTAACTTTATAAAATGATAAAATTATTAATATACTTTTATAAATTAATCCCAATCAAACGATTTTTTTTTTATTTTTTTTTTAACTTATGTCTTGGTAACAGTTAAAAATAATATAGAAAAAAAGAATTAAAAAAATCTTTCTCTTATTGGTTTTTATTAATAATATCAGAATATGAATTACCCATAAAATTTTGGAGTAATGATAAAACAAATCAGAATTTTTAAAATAATGAATTGATGTTAATAAAGTTTGTCTTATCTTGAAAATTACTTTGCAAACTGTAAACATAATAAAACATAATAAATACTGAAAACATTTTACAATACAGCTTTGATAATATTTTATATTCAAAATCTTTTTTTTTTTTTTTTTTTTTTTTTTTTTTTCAGATTAATGCTCTGCAAAAAATATTCATTTAATTAAAAAAAAAAAAAAAAAAAAAAAAAAACACAATAACATATTAAATCTTAATGCTTTTACTACAAATAATAATTAATAAAATGAAAAGTACACAAATTTTATAAATACTATTTTTCTGCTTACAAATTTGTTTATTTTATTTATTTATTTTATTTTATTTATTTTATTTTATTATTATTTTTTTGGTCGTAGAACATAATAAAAGGACATACTCACAAATTGGAAAATTATAAATCATTTTACAATATGGTGAATATAATTTTATTTTATTGAAAATAAATTTCTGAACTGAATCTGCAAATTTTGTTTTAATTGAAAACCAAGCATTAGATATTTATGTAATTTGGAAAAGATTGGGGGGGGGGGAGGAGGAGGTCTATTTTTAATTTATAAAAATACAATAAAATAACAGTATTTCATCTGAAAATATAATAAGTTTATAGTATTAACTTGTGTTATAAATATACCATATCATCATATTATGCCATAAAATTATAAAAATCGTACATACAAATGGTTATTTAATGTTTATTATGCTTTTTTATATCCCCCCCCCCCCACTTTTTTTACGTAAAGTAATAAAATGAAAGTTTATAGAAATCAGACGCACAGATGGTTATTTAATGATTATTCTTTTTTCTATTTTTTCCCATTTTTATATAAAGAAAATAATAAAACCTATTGCTATTATTATCATTTAATTGTTCTTCCTATTATAATTTTTGGGAGTATTAGTTATGGCTTTCATGCTTATCTGATGTACACATCGTTAATGAATGAAACCAAAATAAGTTACGATAAAAACAAATAGAAGCAACCCATATGGTCGTCCCTTTAAAACTGTATACAGATTCTGATTGGTTAAAAACGAACAATATCTGAATGAAATTCGAATATTTTCTTCGAATTTTCCCTTTCTTACTTTACTGACGTCAGCAGTTGTGGAAATCAACTCCGTTTGGCTTGAATCACTAACATCAGTGCTTTCCCCTTTTCTCTCGCAATCCCTCCCACTTTGTGAGCTGGTTATCGTAAAGTTGCGGCGTTTGACCAGAATTCGGCCCTTGCTCGCGTACAGCCCATCTATCCACAAGAAAATTAACTATTATTTCTTTCTTTACCCCCAAAAAAAAAAAAATCTCCACCAGAATATTTTTTTCGAAAATTGCATTCAAATCTACTAATTCTTTCAATTTTTATGAATTTTTAAAATGTCTACAAACTTATGGGGCACCCAGTATATATATACAGAGAAAGAGAGAGTTTCATTTATGGAGAATTATTAAATAAGAAAAATATTTAGATCTTTCAAAATAAATTCAAAACTTTTGTATCATTAAGATTTAAAATTATATTAAAAGATAAGAGACTCAAAATCGTAAATCATACGTCCAAACATTGTTCTATAGAAAATCAGTCTTTCAAATTTTACATGAAATATTATTTTTCATATAATATATATATATATATATATATATATATATATATATATATATATATATATATATATATAAATGTTTTAGTACACAACACACAAATGAAGCATTTCATTAAGACGAAAAGAAATATATGTTACTAGTGAGTAAGCTAAATTTAAAGCATGATTAAAAGAGAAAATATGTAAAAGAAAGAAAAAAAAGGGGGGGGGCGGGGAAGGGTACCAAAATATTATATATTATGATAAATGCAAAATATAGTATTAATATTTTTAAAGATAGTTTAAACAAACTAAAAATAGCATAAAATATATCAAAATGATAAATAGTGTTTTTGTTATTAACAATTTTTCAAGTCATAAAATTGTAAAGTCATTAAAGTTATAAGTACAGAACATATACATAGCTGCCAACTTTTATGCATTTTGAAAAGCATTATTTTAATATTGTTTCCTTTGCCTTATTTAATTGAAGATTTTTAATCTCTGAATTAAAAAAAAAAAAAAAAAGTTCTCTCTTTCTCTCTCTCAAAAAAAAAAAAAAAAAATTCTAATTAAAATGCGTAAAAATTGGCAAATATGCATATACGCGTTTTCAGACCATAGAGCAAAAAATGCTGAGCTGGCTAAATTTAAAACAAGCAAGAACTTCATAAAACTATGTTATTCGAAACTACAAAATAAAATAAAATAAAATATATCAGGAAATGTGTCTTATTAAATAACTCCTGATACATAAAATTAGGTGCAACATTTTATAGATACAAATGAAAATATTTAGTGACAAGAATAAATAATAAAAACTTTGACTGAATTTAAAGCAAAACAATTATCTTACCAAACTGCTCTTTTCTTTTTCAATTGCTAGAGACAGACGTCTTATTTCAGCTTTTGTATCTTCAATTACTTCTGGTTCTTTTGTTGAATGAGTCTCGATGACTATGAGCAACGAATACTGCTGAGCTTCGTTGAAAAACGTGAAAAAAAAGCAGCAAAAAAAGATTACAAATATCCATTCGGTAATTGCACTGGCAATGTAACTCCCACTTGTATCGATAGGTAGCTTTAGACTGGCACCCAGTGTTCGAGGATAAGGCTTAAAGAAAAGAAAAAACTCATTAATTAATATATACCAATATATGATATATATATCTATAAAGTCTTAAAAAAATTACTTTAAAAAAATGGTAATATTACTCTTATATATCGGAAACGTTCCTGGCTTTTATAAGTTTGAAGTAGGCTTCTGAGAATAATAGATTTTTTGTCCATGAAATTTCAAATTTTAATAGAAATTTCATGATAAATTTCATGGTTACTGATACATTCAAAGAACATTATTCTTAAATATTGGATAACCAACTGATCCGAATTTTCTAGTAACGTTCCGGATTTTTTAAATATTTTTTTGTGTTTTTAAATAGATATTTATGTCCTGATGCTTATGCTTATTGCATACAATTTTCATTACTTTTTGTTCTACTGGTTACAGAATTTTTAATAATTTAATAAATTTTAATACGCATAAAATCATTTTAATATCTCAATAGTATCATTTCTGAATAAACACTGGGAAAAAATATCTAGAACGTTCCTTCGAAATTTGGGGCAATTAGTTGTTTATTATTTACCAGTAATGTTCCTGAAATATACCAGTAATCATCCAACTTCTCATTAACAATATTCCTATTTTTTTTTTTTTTTTTTTTTTTTTTAACAGGAACGTTTCAAGAGAGAAAAACTGTTTTTCGGAAGAACCAATTCCAAATTTATAAAAACCGGAAATGTTTGATCTGCATGCGACTAACGTTACCAAAAATTTTTACAACACACTAAGCAATTCCTTATTAAATAATTTAATTTCTGATAGAGAAACTAAACATTTCATGGCAACTTTTAAACTATTTTTGTCGACTTAATATTAGAAATAATCATAAGAGTAATATCATATAAAGGTTTATATTGATGCTCCTGTAAAGCGCAATTAATAATACGTGTTTATTTTATAGTTATGTTATTAATTATGGTGACTTGAATATTCATGGAAAATCAAGAGATATTTTTTCTTCCCAAAGATCTTAAAAATAATAAATTACCAATAAATTCGTGTATTTATTTTTAATCTTTCTTCTCAATACTCTTCCCAACCCGGAAATAAATGAGGAAAGATGTATTCATATACTTTTAATTAAAAGAAAACTACTACATCTGAAAACTGATAAGTTTTCTTTCTACCCACGACTCTACTTGTCACCATAATTTTCGAGTTTTTCACTTCCTTCTTTTATTTAATGCTTTACGATTAAAAAACTTAAAACGTTCATTGGCAGTAAATGATGATTACACTGGTTATGAAGTATAGTAATAATGATTATTATAATTATAATAAATCTTTAAAATATGCATTGAAATTGCAATCATGCCTCATTTGAACCACAATGACAATTACATTTACCCCTTTCCAATATCTTTTCCTATCTCTTACTGTTATTTTCAAAGATTTTCTTCTGAGGAATAGTAGCCCTGCATTGCACTCCTCTACATACGACCTTGAACCATAAATATCTTTTGCGAATGGATACAATGTTTTATATAATAGATTCTAAAATTAATTCAATAAAATACGTTGAGGAAAATGCAGTAAAATATGTTGATGAACTACATAAATCAGTTATGCCAGTAACTCTCTGAAACATGAAGAGTGAGATCTGACTTTAAATGAGTGGCATATCACTCTTTGAACCTGCCAAAATCGAGCAAACCTCTAAAGAGTGAAAAGTCTCTTTTCGAAAGAGTAAGATTTTTCGCTCTTTAATAAGAGCGAGACTATTACGAGTAATTCAAAAAGTATGACAGCTTATTTTTTCTTTAAAAAAATCGTATACGCTAGACCATATCGTTTCTTTTCCCTTTGCGAATCGACTCCAGTTCAACGATGAAAAGAATGCAGTTTGGATCTCTCGGGAATCGAACCTAGACAGTCTCAATAGCAGGCAAGTGTTCTACCACTGAACCACCGAGCACACACACAAGCTGCTAAATTTACATTAGTAAACCATTCTCATACGAAATTATTCATATTTATAAATTTTTACCTCATTTATCAACAATATAAACTCACAGAATTCTAACTAACATTTTAAAATTAAAATTATTTTAAATTACTAAAATTAGAATTATTTTAAAAGCAAAATGTATACTTGAAAAAAAATTTCTTAAGACAAATAGTTATTTAAAGTAGCTTAGGGGGGGGGGGAAGTTACTCGAGTGTACATACTTTTAAAAAAGGTTAAATATTCATAAACAAATCTGCAGAGTTTTATGAAAAACTCGTCTGTTCAGGATTATAAGTCTTGCGGTTGATTTTAATTATTAGTAAAATATTATAGCCAAATTTTTGATATTTCACATATGTTAGCTGTCAATGAATATATAATAAAAATATAAATTGCTATAGATTTTAAGGCGTTATGCATTAAATATTTGCATTGATAGTATTTTCTCTTATACTTTATGTATTTTTGAATAAAACTATTTACTTCTTAATACGAACTTCGATATGTTTCTTATGATTTTCAATTCCTTATTAATAATATTTCTTCGATTTTGTCATTCCTAAAAAATATTTATCAAATTATGTTTTAACATAATTATCTTCCTTTATTATTCATAAAAAATCTTCAATAAGTTTTGTGAAACAAATACATGCATGAGATCATCCAGAAATTGTTCTTCATATTTCATTCGAAATATGGTTAATAGATGGCGTTAGCAATTTTTCACTCTACAAAAGGTTGATTTTGCAATAGATGATGACCTCACTGTTTGTGACAGAGTGACTATACGTCACTCTTTCACAAAACATGACAAATGTCACATTTTCAAGAGCGACAACAGTGTTTTCTCATCTTAATTGGTGTCAAAATAGTGGTAATTTTTTTAAGAAGAGAGTTTCTCACTCCAGAAATTTTAGAGAGAATTAAATATTTTTATTTAGAAACATTATACAGTTAAAATATTGTACAATTAAAATATTGCATAGTTAAGAACATAACAGTATAGTTATAGTTGTATTTGTTTTACAAATGCATATTTACATAATTTCTATAAGAAAATTCATCCACTTACCACGAGACCAGATATATTCATTTGAATGTCTTCCGTAGTATTAAAGTAATATTTGTGCGATATACCACCAAAGTTGTCTGGAACAGTAATCATATCTGGTGAAAGTTAAGAAAATAAAAAATGCATTATAAGTGATAATCTGTATTTAACCCTGTTCTGTTTGCATGTACTATGCGCATGTAAGGTTCAGGTCAATGTGACCCGGTCACTGATTACTAGCTGCAGGAAGCACCCTACAGAAGCCTATGTTCTCCAAACTATCCGAACAGAATTACTTTTCAGTCAGGTTTTAATTGAATATAATTCATATAATTGAAAACAAATACAATGAATATGCAAATATGAGCTAATTTAAGCAAAAATAAAAATGAACTATATATATTTAATATTTTATTTTTTATTTGGGCAATCATATCATATATGTAACTTGAAGATCAAAAGAATTCACATCTTCTTTAATGCCATTGTATTGCAATGGAATTTCAAGCCTTTTTCTTGTCTATTACTAATTTCTTTTTTACGATTGTACTCATAAAAGTGATATTCTTGTTAGGAATGTAGTTTGCAAAAGCTGAACTATAGAGCTATGAATTCCTTTACTCGTCATTTTATAAGGACTTTCTAGTTCGTTTTTTTCTCATAGTATCAAGCTTAATAATTTTTTATTTTAGAAATAGTTTCACCAGCAGGTTATAGAATTTAAAAAAGTTAGCGCATGTAATATATTCTATGAGTTCACACGTAAGATAACTTACAACTCTAATACTCATTTTTTTATTTTTTATGACTTCGAGTTTTTATTTTTATTCTACTCTCTGCCTGTAGAACTAATTAAATTTCACTAGTACATAAAAACCAATATATAGCTAACTGGCGTAAAATGCTTGAATGGGCTTATCATTTTCCATTGAATACATTACATCAAAGTACGCAGTATTTTATCGAGTTCCCAAACCACTTACAAAAAGCGAAAATCCCTGCACACCATTTTCTTGTTTAATATAACGTATCAACTGTTCTACATCCATGCACAATAACACTTGAGCCTATTGAACTATTAGGATTTCCTGAACTATTAAGATCTCTAGCCATTATAAATGTATAAATAGATGTATAAAATAATCAAATGCAGTTTGTTTATCTATTTATTGAAATGTTGGTTTATACTCCATTTCATACTTTTTCTTCCATGTCCTTTTTAATCTCCGTCTTCCATTCCTCTTCTTTCTTCAATTGTTTTTTTATAAGTTTTTTACTTCAACCTGCTTTCGTCATGTTTTATCCTTCTTTACGGAAACATACTTCAACATTATCGTTGTTAATGGTGTTGCTATTGTTACCATAATGACTAACCACATGATGTACAATATCTTGTCGTGGTGTTTTTTAGTTATTTAATGAAGTCTGAATATCCCCATATAGTCAACTGATATTTGCTAATTTTTTACAAAGCAATAGTAATCGTTAAGCTATAAATCATTCTAACGAAATTTTAATTTAATGTCACGTTTCAGTGAAATCTGAATTGTGAAGCGCAGATATACAATAGATAATAAGTAATCAGTTTACAGAATAAAAAACATTAAGCTAATAATTAAATAAATAAATAAATAAATATTGTTTTAATAATAATAAATTTTTTAGTAGATGAAAACATAAAAGGATACGGTAAACGAATGAAGCAGTACAAATGAACAACAAAAGAACTCTCACAAACAATGTCATCTGATTTTTTGTCTTCAGAAACAGGGTAAGCATACATTGCAATCCGATGTATAACAGTCCCAAAGCAAAAAGCATAACACCACCTATAATATGCGGTAAACCAACGTCTGTCAGCTACCAGAGAAAAAGAGAGAGAGAGAAAAAAAAAAAAAAAAAAAAGACAGGTTAACAATAAATAATAGTAAAAGCAACAATAAAAATGTGCTTTATCAGCTTTTATCAATATACATTATAGACTCAAACAATTTATTTCCTGTGTTTCAAGTCTATTATATATAATTAAACACTGGTAGCAGTAAACAGACCTGGCGGGGCGCGGGTGTAGCGGGACATTTGGAGACCTCAACGGCGTACACTGTAAAAAATATGTCCCATTTGCTGCCAGAAATTATCTGTAATTTTAGAAAAAACGCGTAATTTACGAAAAAATTACGTTGTCGGAACGTATGTTTTGTAATTACAGAAAATTTCTGGCAGCAAATAGGACATATGTTTTACAGTGTATCGAAGCGCCGTGCATTATTTTTTGAAGAGAAAGCCCATTAAAACAGTTTGGGGAAGGATCCCAAGTTTTTAGTGCTGCCACATATACACGTTCTCTTATATAGATATAATGTGTAATACATGCATCTATGAAATTAAACGAATTACAAATTACTAACACAATCTATCTTCTGCAGTGTAATAATCTATTTTCTATAGTGTAAAATAAAATGTGATTTTTTTTTTTTTTTTTTTTTTGTATATGTGGGTGCTGCCACATATACACGTTCTCTTATATAGATATAATGTGTAATACATGCATTTATGAAATTAAACGAATTACAAATTACTAACACAATCTATCTTCTACAGTGTAATAATATATTTTCTATAGTGTAAAATAAAACGTGATTTTTTTTTTTTTTTTTTTTTTTTTTCATGTACATTTTTTAACAACCTTAAAAAATCCTTATTCATTATTATAACATGAAATTTTGGAAACAAGCTATATATTTATGTTTAATGACCACGAAAGTATTTCTAAAAAATTTGCTTTGAAATTTATTATAACGCTTTTAACAAACCAACATTCAAGTTACATCTTCAAAACTGCAATCAAGAGTTATAGAGGGTAACCTTAAGGACGTTTTTCAAAAAATTATCATAGCATTTGAACATAAAGAAGTTCTTGGGGTAGCAAATTATAATATCAATTGCTGTTTATAACCAGTTACGCAGCTCTTGGTGTTTTTTTCTCCTCAAACGATCTAATGGCACTATGAGCCAAAGGGGAAAAACGAATACTTAATTGCCTCAAAAATACTTTCAAGGTCATTTTCTCTTTAGAGAATAAAAATAAGACTAGGAAATATCAATCCTACATAGATCAAAATTAAGAAATAAAACTCTACTTATTTGCAAATAAAGTAACCAGATTAATGCAATGACAGTTAAAAATAATGTGCTACTTAGTGGTTTATATTAGGGAATATAACGAGCCTAGCTAATTCGCTAAATATTTTGTGTTCGATCATAAACAGTTTGACGCAAAAGAAGTTATTTGGAATATAATTATTAAAATATAAATAGAACATTTTGATAAAATATGCGCATAACCTTAACTCGTTAACCAGAGCTCGATGTCTCCACCCTTTTTTCAAAACACTTTCAGAAATGAGAAAAAAAAAATTCTACCACTATTTTCATAATAAAATCTTTACTTTAATTTTATAGAAATGTGTCGTTATTAAATAGGTAGAAATTATTGTATAAAAATAGTAGTAGCTATAAAGGCGTAATTATTTTCATCCTTGAAAGTGGGTGGAGACTTCCAGCTCTACCGGTTAACGCGCGAATTAATTCTGTTAAATATAATTTGTTAAATATTTTAAATCCAAATTAATATAAACTACTCTGAGGGAAATATATTAGATCCAAATAACTCGTCCGTTAGTTTTAAAATCAAAGCTTTTTTCTCATTTGAGAACGCTTGGCGTTTCAACGAAAAAGCTTCGAAATAGTAAAACTTCGAGATAACAGAAAAATTTTCTATTATAGGTTAACAAAGGTCTATAATATATATATATAAAATAATATATATATAAAATAATATATATATATATATATATATATATATTATTATTATTATTATTATTATTATTATTATTATTATTATTCAACTTCACATCAGTTGGTATACCAGCGCAGAAAACAGATAACGTATTTCCCGGTGTATAACCCGCAGGTTCTGCTAAATCAGTTTCACACCGGAAATTTTAATTAACATACAAAGCTATTTAAAAAAAAAAAAAAAGTATTGTGTGTTTTATACATATACAACCTTATCTGTAAATAAAACTTTCTGATATGAAACCGATTTATCTGATCTGCGGATTATACACAGGAAAGTACGGTAGATGTACGATGAATGAAAAATCGTAAAACGGTTGTCCAAATTAAGAAATTATAAGCAATAGCAGATTCATAAAAAAATTGTAGGATTGTTTAGTGATGTCATTAACTATCACTAAAAAAAAAAAAAAAAAAAATTAAGAAACTGCAGAAATTCTACGCGCTATTTTAGTAGATGTCCTTAAATGACGACACTGGGTATTAATGGGTTAAAATCAAGAATATAACTATTTCGATATTTCTGTTCGCATTTTAGGCTGATTTTATATTACAAACGCGCACTTTCTTTGTATGTTTAAATGGTTTTCTGCCGTAAATCCATGAAATTTGCTACAGACAGTTTAATATAGAAAAAGAAAACTGAATAGAGTTTCATATTCTTCTATAAAGTTAAAGGCAAAAAATTATTCAGAAATTCTTTGCAAAATTGGAAGTTTAGGTTCATTTTTAATTGTTAGGGAAAAGTTTCCGTGTTAGAGATAACAACTTCAACTCAATGTGCTTCGAAAAAAACTATTTGATTTTAATGATTTCCATAGAATCATTAAAATGGCGGAGAGGTTCTGCTCTCAATGCTGGTCGACGGGAAGTGCTGGCTTCGATTCCAAGTCGCACTCGCCCGCTTAACCGTTCGGAATTTTCCGTGGTTTTTTCCAAAACACGCGTGAATACGGGCTAGGACTCCTTAGAAAGACTCCCTCACGGAACGCACTCTACTGAGGCCCAGGTCGCTAAAGCAGATAATTTACCTTAATCTTAACACCAACATCATAGAAATGCTTATGAATTTCGTACATTTTTATGATCAAATAACTCCAAAAGTGCATCCAAAAGTTTAACACTGTTGTTCAGGAAATTTTTCCCTCTTCAAAACAACCTTATCTTCATTTTTACGGGCTTTTATCGTGTCATTCTTTTCTGATTCTGATTTTTATACACTGATACAAAAATCAGTTTTGATATTTAATGATGATCATTTACAAAAACGCCATAATTTTAAATTCAACTTTAAAAAATTGCATCCTCGAATTCGTATACACTATTGAAAAAAGATTTGGTGATTAAAAATTTAGGAAATAATTAAATATTGATAATGCCTTATTAAAGTGGTTCAAGTTTAAAATTCACCGAAGAAAAGACTGTATATATATATATGGGGACGGGGTCTGTATTAATAATTAAAATTAAAATTCTGTAATCTGTCTTAATTTTTAAAGCCAAGGAGCTCCAATATTCTTGTAGATACCCTAATTTGTAAAAGGGAGCAAATAGATCTAATTACACAGCTCTGTCTGAAAATCGAGCCCAACACCATTTTTACAAATTCTTATGTAAAATGACCTCCTGAATCCGAATAGGACGCCCATTTTGCCCTATCATCCACCGTTTCTTGGGTACCCCCCCCCCCCCTATTTTTATCACTTTTCGGTAATTTCATAGCTATAAATTTGATTTATAGGGGGAAAGGAGTATTTTAACTGTTAAATATCTTCTGAGGGCCTACAGAGGTGAACAATTCTAAAATATGAACATTTGCAGCAAGGGGAAATTTAGGGGGGTGGGAGATTTACCACTGAAATTATAAATTATACTTATTATATTTTATTAATCAACTATTATTAATACTTATTATACACTATATATATATATATATATATATATATATATATATATATATTTTTTTTTTTTTTTTTTTTTTTCAAGTGTTAAAATAATTATTTTCCATTCTCCAAATCAAATTCATGGACATAAAATTACCGAACAGTGATAAAAATTGGAGGAGGAGGAGAATTTCCGAGAAAACAGTGGGTAATTGTGCAAAATGGAGGTCATATTCGGGTTCAGGAGGTCATTTTACATAAGAATCAGCAGAAATGGTTTTAAGGCTCGATTTTTTTTTTTTTTTTTTTTTTTTTTTTTTTCAGCGCAGTATTATTTACTTGAATATATTTCAATGAATCGGCCTTTTCGTCTTTTAAATGAAAACGACAAAACTGTAGCATTTATTTTTGCGCATCAATGTACAGACAAAAGCTTTCATTACGCATATCTCGGCATATAATAATATATGCACCTTATTAAGAACAAATGGCAAAGATTTCCAACAACAACTCTTGCTTCCAATCATGCATATAAAACATGTTTGTATGTAAATTTTAATACATGCATGTTTTACATACATATGTATGTATACGTGCATGCTTTACATGTATATGCATGTATACATACATGCTTTACATGTATATCAGGGGTCTCCGTCTTCTTTTCAGGACACTTTCAGAAATGAGAAAATTATGCTTTCATTGCTACCATTATATTTATACTATAATTTCTGTCTTATTTAGGCACAACATATTACTTTTAAAAACAATAAAGATTTCTGTAAGAATAAAAGTGGCGGCAAAACAGGCAGAATTTTCTCACCCCTGAAAGTTTCCTACAAAAAAGACGAAGACCCCTAATGTATATACAGGAATAAATACATGTTTTATGTATTTTTCTTTGGTTTTATAAATGCTTATAACGCGTTATCGTGTTCATATTGCGATATCGCAACATCTGTTGAAAGAAAAATCAATGTTATTGTGAGAACCACAACAATGTAAATACATTCTTTGGAAAAGGTGATTTTAAACACTTTTTGGTTTTTGGAATTATGTACGGCGTTATTGGAAAAAATTATAAAAGAAAGTAAAAAAATTGAAAGAACAGCTTTGTTGTTTCTTTCCGATTTGGAAAGAAGAAAGAAGAGTTTTTTTTTTTTTTTTTTTTTTACTTGAAAAATTCCTAGTGTGTGTTTTCAACGTTAAACAATCTTTCTCTCACTTTTTTGTCACGTGTGTAATACTTAAACAAAACTTAATTTTTAAATATTTTCCCCAGATTTGTGATCCATCATTGCAATATAAAAAATTATCAGTTGTTAGAAATTTTAAAAATGAAAGAGAACTGGCCAAAATTATAACTATTTCATATAAATTTGTAATTTTGTATAATTTAAATCTTATTTCATAACATCATCTCGTAGAAAATAATCTAATAATATCGCAATCGGATAGATTCTAATTATTAGCTGAAAGCGGACTTGTTACTTTAATCTTCCACTTTCACTTCACGTATAAAAACTAGTTTTAAAGAATGTTGCACAAGAAGTTGATTGTGAAAATGCCAATATCAATTCCGAACGAATGAAAGCGAAACAATCTCTGCTGCAAAACAAAATTTTAAAAGATCAAATACAGAAATTTCTGTTTTTGATTGAAATGAATAGCTATGTATAAAATACGAAACACTAAACTAATCTAAAATCTTACCTAAACAGGGTGAATAATCTACATAAGGAAAGTTAAGGTTTGGTTAAATGATAGCGTTCCATGAATAAATACATAAGTCATATTGTGCATTTCTTATTTTTATCTTATAGTAGTACAGTTCGAATTTTTCATTGGATTAAACTATAGTTAAAACAATTATCTTTTCCAATTAATCCTATACAACTACAATTTTCAGGAAATGATTTTTAATATTGCAAAAACATACTTACCCATACATCTCTATTTCTGTAGAAATTAATTGGATATCCTGTGACCAAAGTAATGCCCAACATTGAAATAATTCCAACAAATAAACTGAGTTTATTTATAGTCGTCACTAGACTACTTTTTTCTCGATTCTTCTCCAAAACTATCATGTACCGTAGAATCATAAATAAAACACCTATATAGAAAAAAATAAAAACGGAAATTTTAGAAACACTGTAGTCTCGTCTCTATACAACTTCAAATGAATGGAGATTATAAATAGTTCACTGAAACACCAATCCCACCGAAATAAATTTTGTAAATCAAAACCAATCATTTTTTAACAAATTGATGTATTTCAAACAGAAAAAAAAAAAAAGAAAAAAAAAAATTCTACAGATGTCTGTAAGTAATGTATTCAAAATTACATTACTTACATCTATATTCCTTCTTTTAGACCAAAATATGCCATACATTAATGAGATTTAAAGTCTTAATGAATTTTACATTCTTCTTTTGCGCATAATTTTGAAACAAATGGGCATATGAATAGAAAATTTGGATGGCATATTCGTTATCAAATCATTAATCGAATTTTATAGAATTTTAACATAAGTAATAATTTCTCAAAAGTAAGCATTGTGAGAAATGAAAAATGTAAACAATTTTAGCAAAGAAAACTAAATGAGAAAAAGTGTCAAAGATGCATTATAGATAAATGAAGTCACATATGCCTCCAAATGTTAAATTAAAATCCGATTTTTCTTCCTGTATTCAATTTTATTTATTTCTTTTTTTTTTTTTTTTTCTTTTTTTTTTTTTTTTTTCCTTTCCATAAGGGACATTTTGGAAAAATATTATTAATTTGTAAACTAATGAGCATCATCAAAGTAATAAAAATTTCAATAAATAGTTTTAAAACAAACATGTGACCCAATTTTCGTGTTCGTATGTATATATTTTTAAAAGTTATTCCCATACGGAAAGAAAAAAAAAGAAAAAGAAAAAATAGTAAATGCAGGAAGAAGGATCTAGTTTTAATCGAACATTTGGATACATGTGCAAACTCAACTGTTCGTAATGCATCCTTAGTACCATTTCTCATTTAATTTTTCTAAAATAATAAAAAGAAAAAACATTTCTTCCAAAGCTTACTTTTGAGAAAATTGGAATTGATATCAGTTTAAAAATTATTACTTATGTTAAAGTTATATAAAATTCAATTAATGATTGATAACGAATAGGCGATCCAAATTCATATATTCATTTGTTTCAAAATTATGCGCAAAAGAAACGGGTTGTACCTTAACTTTTCGAGGCCAGTGTATTTAATAAGCAACTCCTCTGTCTTTACAGCTATGGCTTCAATTTTTAATTCCGAGAAAAATTGCCTTATAGATCCATGGTACATGGTGTACATAACATGCGTTATGTCAAGGTGACTTTTGAATCTAATGAGGAACCTTCTCAGGGAAAACCTGGCTATTGCGTATTCCTTTCGAACTGGCTATTACGTATTCCTTTGCTTCTCTTTTTAGAAGCATGTCCATGTGGGTATTGGGATTAAAACTAATTTTCTATTCAAGGAACCAAGCCTGGATGATAAGTCTTCTGTGGGGATTCAAGCCCGTATTTGTGTGTTTATGTGACTTTTAGAGAAAACTAGAGAAAATTACTGCGAGCGCGACCAGAGTTCGAACCCGGCACTTCCAGAAACATGTAACATAATTCCATCAAAAGGTTTCCGAATATATGAATACCTGATTATCAAAATTTGTAACGAAAGTAATTTCAAATTATTCATATTAAAAAAAAAAAAAAAAAAAATTAAAAAAAAAAAATTCAATTACTTAAAATTAGTACGAAATTTAATGCATAAAAAGAAAATGCATAGTTTTATTTTCGTTTAAAACGAGTAATATATTTTAAAAATGATTTCTGAATAGCCCACCTATACAAAGATTCACCAATAATTTGATCAGATTATTTTTCATTTTTTCCCCTTTTTAATTTTTCAATTTATTTGTTGTATACTGTTCAAAAAATCGAAACTTTAATAATATCTGTATGTTCTAGATAACGTAAAATAATGTCAACGGGGTTTCTCTGTAAGTTTATTCGTATCATGTAAAAAAGAAGTTATAATCTCAGCTCAAAGTTCTATTCAGTTTTCAGAATCAGATTAAGTGGTTAAGCTATAAGCTACTTAACCGAGGTATTACAATTTATCTGCTGTGGAATATTTATTCACAAAGTACTATGTTGTTTTATACATTGTACGTACTTATTTGTAATAGAGTGATTTACTTTTTAAATGAAAATATTTTTCTGAAAGCAGTCTTTTTTTTTTTTTTTTTTTTTTTTTTTTTTTCTTTTTCTATGAACTACAGTGATTCTCTAGAAATGTATCTTCGTCACACTGTTTTTAGATAACTGTCTTTATTTATTTATTTATTTATTTTTAAAATGCATATCTAGCCATGAGTGGTAGTTTGGTATACAGGGGTTATCGTCCACTGACTACACATGGGTCCTAGACCTGGGTGGAATGCCTTCTGTGGGTCGGTCTGTTGATGGGTAAATACTGCTGGCGAAGTTATCTCAAATATCATCTGCAAGAAAAATAAAATTTCTGCTCTTTACAGTTATCTTCATTTTTTATGATCTAAAATGAAAAACGGAGGCAGAGATGAAATGAGGCAGTAGTAACAATAGAAACAATGCATTTTTTTTTTTTTTTTTTTTTTTTCGACTAAAAGGTACAGCATTAAATAATACCTACCTAATAATAATAGAAATACCTAAATAAGTATTATCTAATAGTTTATCAAGGGTAAAAATAAAAGAGATAAAATAACCAAAAATATTTTTACTTAACCAAACACAAAAAAGTAATTACTTTATTTTTATTTTTATTTATTTTCTGTGAACCTAATGCAAGAATAGATTGTTTCGAACTTAAACTTTTGCTACTTTTTATTATTCCATGGTTTCTTGCTATCCTTGACATTTATTATACATCTAATCTTATCACGTTTGAAAATAGTTAGGAAGATTTAAGAATACAAACAAATAAAGATTAGAACAAATGCTGATAAGTATATAGGTAGAATGTTGAAGTTCCAACAAGTTTTTCTCTTCTGTCGTAGTTTGAAATTATATATCTTCTGTATATATTTCCCTCGTCATCTGAGCAAAATTTTGGACGCATTTTATTTATTTTAATTCACTAGAAAGCTTTTGCTTTTTTTTTTTTTTTTTCTTTTTTATGAGTGTGTGTAATTAAACTTTGATTTTTCTTTTTCAATCTTAAAATTACACATTTTGCAATATCGTGATCCGAACAAAATGTGGGACAAATTTTTACTTATTTTTCTTCACTACAAAGTTTATATATATATATATATATATATATATGTATAGTAAAACTAATTTTGTAATAGAAATAGAATCATATATATAGATAATTTAATGTTTTTGCAGATTTGTTTTAAATTGATTATTCAATAAAATTATATTGACGTCACCTCACTTTAAAAGAATGTGTTTAAAAATAAACTCTTACAGTATCAAGGCCGTAGCCAAGAAAGATTTCAACCCCCCCCCCCCTTCCCGCTCCTCAGAAACAAAATTGCATATTTATCAAGTTTTTTTAGTTATACTAAATTTTAAACACTTAACATTATGTACTAAAATTTGAACCCACTCCGAAAAGTTTTTACTAAACATTAGAAATTTAAAATTCCCTATAATTAATGAAAGATAAAAATCCCTTTCTTTCTGAAACTTTTAGACATAATTGTAAATTATAGATAAACATTTTTAATTTATACACTATCCTTAAAATAGAAATAGTATTTATTTGCAAATTTTCCCTTTCAATTTCGAATTAATATTTTTTCCTAGACGTTACATATCTGTTTTGTTTCTTAGCATGGAGCTTTAAAACGAACAAATGCATGTGTTGTTTGGTTTTTCCAAGTTCTGCACAACAATGGGGAAATTGCACATTTTTCATTTTGACTTGTAAATGATAGAGCATGAAAATACAAACATTTTGATACCATTTTTATGCATATTTGAAAACCAGATGCTTTAATAAATTAACTTTAAAAGACGTAGTTCTCATGTTGGCGGGAAAACGCTGCGTCACGTGATAAAACCTATCGTGACGTCACTATCCATGAAATGAACTGCCGACTGAATTTCTCCCTCTTGTATTGTAAAGAAAAATCGTGCATTCAGCGAAATTTTGTATTCATTCTTTAAAAAAAAATATTAAAACTATTTGAACTCATTAAACATCACTTCATTCTATAAATGACACCAAGTTTCAATGATATTTTTTTGTACTCGCCTGCTGTTATTAATCCAAATTAAACTATAATCGAAATAATAGTTGATCAATAGAATTTTCTTAAAGAATGTTTTTAGTATGCTATGCCAAATATGTATCTTTTAAATACTTGTTTTGTTTCATTTTATTATGTTTTATAGATTTATTATTATTTTATTATTATTATAGACTGAGTACAGAAATAAAATATTGGGATTGAGTAATAATATTTAACTGAATAATATGCATATTTTCATTGCTTAAATAATCTAGAATAGATTATGCTAAATTAACCTAAATTATATTACTTTTATAATTATGAGATGCCAGTATATCTGTGTATATGTATATATATATATATAACTTTTTTAATACATTTCAATATTATAACTTAACAATATTTCTATTAAAATAGCAGCTGAAGATTGTGAATAATTAAAAACATTATAGTGATGCAGTTTGAGAAATTGAAAAGTATTTAAGGAAAATTACATGCGCTTATCATTCTAAATAAATAAATTAAATTAAAAGAAGGTCTCCGTACAAAAATATTAATATTATTTATATATGTATATATATATAGAAACGCGTTTAGTTATTTTTATAATGCAATTACTTTTTTATTTGGAAAAATTTAAAAATAGAAAGAAAAGATTAATAGAAATAGAAAGTAATAATAATAACAACATTTAGAAATAGGAAAGATATAAAGTACTTTAAATAAAATAAACACATGAAATATATGTTAAATGTAATAATACCTTATAAGTTATACATGATCTAGTTATAAATAGGAATAGTATTAAATAATTAATTAAAAATTTGCAGAAAATTTCGGCAATCAAACGCAATATATACACTGGTGGACAATTGCTAAGGACGGATGACAATAACTAAGCTATTGTCATCCGTCCTTAGCAATTGTCCACCAGTGTATATATATATATATATGTGTGTGTGTGTGTGTGTGTGTGTTAAATTCATTTATCAATGAAGGCTTAATGTAAAATCCAAATATGTTTAGAATATATCAGGGGTCGATCCAGGTAAAAACTGGGACCCATTTGCTTCCCCTTCACAAAATCCAAATATCTAAAATGGGCCCCTTTAGAAAAAACAAATCCATAAAATGGGTCTCTTCACAAAATTTAGATTCATAACAACAGGCCTTTCTCAAGATTTATTTTTTAAAAGATGATGATTTTGTAAAAGTTTTCCACGTTAACAATATTATTTTTAATGAGTGTGTATACTTGGCTCAGTAATATGCTGTTAACTTGATAATGAACATTAGATAGAGTAACTTCTTAAGTGAAAGGTTTCGTGTGATAATTCTTTTAATCACAAAAAGAAATAAATTTTCACAAAATTATTTTGTTTTTCACAAAAATGAGCCCCAAAAGTAAACCTGGAACAACCCTTGCAAAAACTATAACTGACGGTCTTCGCCTGCTTCGCTGGTTGCTACATTTAATAAATTAACAACAAAAAAAAAACTTTTATTTCTTTTATATCATTCTATAAACAAAAAATAAATAAATAGATAATTAAAAAATAAATTCATTGAAATCGCTCTTAACATCGTTTTGGTTATTCGCAGCCTGCGGCAACTTCTTTCCCTCCAGTGTACCCTGCTTTTTTGGATCTGGGTTCTTATTGCCCGCAGCAATGTCTTTCGTGGGCACTTCAATTTGTGTACATATCAGGAGGCGAAAGCTGCTATTATTCAAAAACTAAGATTTTAAGGATAGCTGTATCTCAGCATCTATTAAATATACTTTAATTTTGGCACCATGTACTTTATTGCAATCACTTTTTCTGTTATATTACCATTTCATTTCGATTAGTACAATACATAAATAAATAACAAAAGATTTTCCTTTCAAAGGCATTAAATAAATAATAAATAAGTTTTTATTAAACTTAAATTTTAATAAGACTAATCCTTTATGCGATATTAACATTTTCCCGATAAAAACATTTAATTATATTTTCCTTTTTAAATGAATTAAATAAATAAATAAATAGTTGTGTAACAGCCGTTGCTAATGTAAACAACGTAGAACAATATAATTCAAATAAATTTAAGAAAATTAAATAGAAAATTAAATGGATAAAATTGAAATATATATATATATATATATATAAATTACTTAAAAAATTATAAAAGTAAACTTTTTTTTGTTTAATAAAATAAAATAATAAATAAATAATGCAATTTGAAAATAACATTTTTTTTTTTCGTTGCAAAAACATGAAGTAAATATTAAATACATAATTAATGACTGCTCTATAAAATAATCATATATAATTTATAAAATAACATAATTAAAAAATTCTGGTTAAAAAAAATAATAATAATAAAATAAATAATCAGTAAAATATATTTTTATGTACTATGAAATTTTAATGAATATATTAATTATAATTAAATCTTTAAGCATACATTATGAAAAAAGAAATATTCTCACATACAAGCATCTAAAAAATTAGAGAAATGTAAAAAAATACTACTAATATATTAATAAAGCAATGCTAAAATTCTATTATGAAGACGTTTATAATTTTCAAAATATGAATACAGAACAAATCTAGATCGTTTAGCTTTAGCTACTCTTATATTTATGCGCTAATAAAATCGAGGTTTCTTCTCAAAAATGAGAATATGGAAAGAGCATCTATTTTCGGAACATTATCCGATTGCTCTTTTACAAATCCAAAATCGACATTATACAAATAAAAATAGAAATATATATATATATATATAAGATATAAGATATAGTATAGTTATGGAAGGTTTAAGTTATTTCTTACAAAAGGTAAAAATTTTAAGAATAAACTATAAAATACAGATTAGAATAGAGCGAACAAAAAGAAAAGCAAGCGCTAAAAGAGTGTAAACATTCACACTTCGTGTACTGTGACGTCAACCCCCTCACGGAGCGTTTTCGGATCACGTGGTTTTGTTTTGGTTTTTAGCGATTTTAAAACGTTAATTAAAAGTTAATTTGAAATAATTTTACGATTTTAATTGGATTTTTCGGATTCCCAAGATTGATTTTATCGATTACAATTAAAAGAAATTGTTTTTCCTTCAGTGTGCAACTTCCCCATTCTCTCTATATGCTATCATGTAAAATTTCTACTACTGTTTATGGCCAGATCTATTATTAAATACACTGATTCATCTCGATGTTTAAAAAAAAATAATAATAATTAATCTTGGCGAAGTAACTGCCTGTGAATATCGCTATAATTAATTGCATCCTTTTTGGCAACTCCCTAACTGATTAATACTTTGTAGCGATTGTACTTTAACAATAAAAATTTCTGTTACCTTGTGCGGTTAATCTGGCTTAGTACACTGCACTGAAAAAAAAAAAAAAAAAAAAAAAAAAAATCGACCGCTGATACCATTTTTGCTGATTCTTATGTAAAATGACCTCCTGAATCCGAATATGACTCCCATTTTGCCCAGTCACCCACCGTTTTCTCGGGACACCACCCCCTCCCCCAATTTTTATCACTGTTCGGTAATTTTATGGCCATGAATTGGATTTGGAGCATGAAAAAAGAATTAATTTAACACTTAAAAACAAAAAATATATAATGTTTAATAAATAACATTAATAATAGATTAAAAAAATATAAGAAATGTAATGCATAATTTCAGTGGCAAATTCCCCCCCCCCCCCCTAAATTTTCCCCTTGCCGCAAATGTTGATGTTTTAGAATTTGCCAACTCTGTAGTACCTCAGAAGATATAACAGTTAAAATAATTCGTCCCCCCCCCCCAAAAAAAAATAAATAAATAAATAAATAAATAAATAAATAAATAAATAAAGTTTATAGTCATAAAATTACCGAAAAGTGATAAAAAATAGGGGAGCGTCCCTAAAAAACGGTGGGTAGTAGGGCAAAATGGTCGCCATATTCGGATTCAGGAGGCCATTTTACATAAGAATTTGCCAAAATGGTGTTGGGGGCAATTTTCATGCCGAGCAGTGTTATTGGACATAAAGTCAAGAAAGTTTTTATGATTTTTGTCTTTGTAATTCATTTTATGCACTGCACTCTGGTTCTCATGGAGGCGTTATATATATATAAGAGCCCATTCTATCCCCAATGTGCACTTTAATAATGCTCACGTAGCTCAATTTTTACTTAATCTTCATTGAATACAATTTTTATCCTCTAAGAAAGCCGCGTTTTCTTCATCTGAACCTGGTGTGATTTTTCTGGGAAAAAATACATTATTTCTTCTCCAAGTGTATAAAATTCCCGTAATATAAAATTATATCAAAAGGAGATTATACCTATCTATATTAATCATTTATAATCTAATAAAAGTAGATATAACACTTGGAGCAAAAATGACGAAATAAATTAACAGTTTGCATGCAAGTCACGTAAAATTACGTTTTTCATGAAAAACGAACCCCGCCTTCAGGCGTTCCTCTAAAAAATACTTTACTTTAAAAAAACGATTTTACGTGTTCGTGTTTAGCACTTCATATGCTGCTGGTGTATATATATGCCAGTGACATTTGCGGAATCAATTACTAAGAATAAAATTTGAATAATTTAATCATGAATACGTAAAATCATTTTAATGAATAATATAACATTTTAGAGGAACACCAAAAGGCGGGGGTTACTGTTCAAAATAGGAAAATACCCGATGACAATGTGTTAAATGACATCATACTTATTAATATTTCGTAGTATTGTTAGCCCCGCCTTCTTTTTCCCCACCAGTATCTTTTTAGAGTATTTTTCTACTTATTTAATCGTAATTGCATTTGGACAATATTACTCTAAAAATTTATTGGTGTGAAAAATAAAAAGGAAGGGGCTAACAATACTACGGAATATTAATTAGGATGTTGGCAAGTATGAATGACATTATCAGCACACAACAAAGGTTTTTGAACGAAAAAGGAATACTGTAGTTAGAGCATAATAGTTTATCTGAATCTGGGAATATATTAAATCGATTTTATGCTTATTTACATTTCCCGCTCTTTTTTATCAAGTTGTTATTATTATTATTATTATTTAGTATAAATATTATTTGCATTTGTTATGACTTACCGAACATGCCTCCTAAACAAATAAATGTTCCAAAAAGACCATTTTGTGGAGGTGATCCAGCAGCATCACTAAAATAAAACAAAGTTTATTAAAAAATGAGATATTCTAATAATTAATTAAATAAAAAATGGGTATTCTTTATAAACACTCAAGTTATCTTAAATTAAATTTTCTAAACACACGTGATGTAAAATTGCCTTGTGCAATTTCGTAGTCTCTTATTGTAATAGCGATTTTTCGTTTATCGCATGGAAATTTAATTTAAATTTAAACTTTTTTTTATGTTGTTTCGTACGTTTTTTATTCATCCGAATGTGTTTTTTCCTATGGCCGCTGAAGGAATATAGAATGGTCCGTAAAGAAGTAAAAGGACAAATATATGATGTAACGATTGTATGTGTAACTTATTTAGTAACTCTGTCACAAAATATCTACTGAAACATTATAACAATTTTCCTTTCTTCTCTTTTTTTTTTTTTTTTTTACATTTTACTAATTGAATTTCTTGCAAAATAAATATATCTTTTTTCATACTTTTACCCTTTACCTTTTCTTGGCACTGTTCATGTTTGGAATCGAAAAGTTAGATAAATCTTCATTGACACTAATGTGAAGTACGAGAGATACATAGTAGATTTTTTTCTCTTATACATTAGTTCGAAAGCAATATTTATTCATTCGTTTACTTATTTTTGATTACTGGATGAACAAAATTATTTTAAATTTTGGTCCAATATCAATTAATTAAATATTGCGTAAAAAGTTTGGTGAAACAATCTGGAAAAAGTTTTTATTTTATTTTTTATTTATTTATTTATTTATTTTAATAAAATTAGTACGTTGTGGTCATCACAAGACTTTCTTCTACATAAATTTACACAAATTCAGGCAGTACAAATTATTTATTAAATTATTATTTATTAAAATTATTTTCCATGATGAATGCAGACAAGTCTAAATACTGAAAGAAAGTCAAATTTATGCTAACATTAGAAAAAGATTTTTTTTTTTTCAAGATAATTTCATTTTAAATTATCATAGATCTGTAGTTCAACCATTCGTTTTAAAGGTATTAACGAGTTCTTTCGAAAGATATCCATATCGAAAATTTACTTTCCTTAGGGGGAGGGGGAAGCGATGCTCCTACATGCACAAACTTTTTTTTCCTAGTTTTCTACTACTATTATCAATAGTTCATATCAATTTTATAGTAACACGTTAAAAATAACTCTCATTATGTACATTTATAGGAAGCTTTATCCTATATTGCCGGGTTCATAAATTAGAAAAAATTAGATCACAACGCCATCTGTTAAGCGATTGATCCCCAAATCTACTCGGCACCAGTTTAGGTCAGGGTCCAACTAAATACCAAGTTTGGCTAAATTTTGTTCATTGGTTCGTGAGATACAGCGTTCACAAAATCTGTGATGCACACACGTAAACACACAGACAGACATTTTCTAAAAATAGTCAAATCGTGTTCAGGACATCTCAAAACGTGTAAATGCATCGAAAATGGAGTTCGAAAATTTTCACGAATTCAGTACTTTCATCTCATATATATAGAAGAAAGTAATTTCGAAATGAACTCATTACGAAATAATACTGAAAAAATGAAAATTTTGTAAATTAAAATTAAAGAAAAAAAAGTGCTTTATTTGTTTATTTATTTATTTAGAAGAGTCGAAGTCGAGGTATTTACTATTTATAAACTCCTTTCTTTTCTACAGTCAATTAAAAAAGAAAACTCTTTGTAAGTATAATAAAAAATTTTATAGTGTATTCCAAATGGCACTTAATTCTGTGAAATTTTAGTATTTTACTAATTTTAATTTAAATATAATTGAATAACCCCATTTTAATATTAAAAAAATAAGTATCTGTAACCGCACTTTAACAGTGTACATACGGAGCTGCCTTTTTTCACAGATTTTTCCACTAGTATTTTTGAATAATACATTTCTTTTAAATTTATAGACTTTTTTTTTCATTAAAAAAAAAAAAAAAAAAAAAAAAAAAAAAGGCAACAATTAATAATTTTAGTACACAATTAATGGAAGAGAAAACATAAAGGAAATTCAAGGACCGTGCGAACTGTGAACTCTGCTCAAGGATAATCAAAGAAAAAAAAAATAAGCATAAGCTTATGCATACATTAATTATTATGCATGTGGCAATGCATAATGTATTGCCGATGGAATAATATAAAAAAGAAAAATGTAATAAAATCATTAAACTAAATTTTTAACTTGTGATTATTAAATTTTTATTTTTATTTATTTATTTTATTTTTAATATCTGTTTGACAAAACAAGTGAGGAATTCACTACAAACATTATAATGCAGAAATTTAGTAAAGTCACGGGAAAAAAGGGAGACTTGGAAAGCTACAATAATATATTTTTAATATTCATGTAAAATGTTTTAGAGACATTTATTTCCTTATTCCTTTTCTTCATAACTTATAAATTCACAAAATGATGCTTGAGCAACATAGAAAAGGGGGAGGAGGCGTTCTAAAAGTGAAATTATGTAGAAAGTAGTTTTGATATTAAAATAAGCTTTAGTTCAATTTTTCCTCCTCCTCTCTCTCTCTCTCTCTCTCTCTCTCTCTATATATATATATATATATATATATATATATATATATCTTGGATCCCTTAAACGTTGTTTAAATTAAAGTATAATTTATGGGACATATTCCAATAAATTTTTTGAGCAATAGTAAGACAAAAATCCAAGTATCCTATTTATGATTCGATATATATATATATATTTATTTAGCATTTACCTGTAACCCGCACTTCCCCTAGAAAAAATGGCAGAAACGTCTTTTTTTTTTTTTTTTTTTTTTCTATGTACTCGAATGATTTTGATGAATATTTAGAATTGGTGAGTTTTTCACATGACATTTCGATCTGAAATAACCCTCATTTTCATTATAATTAGTATTCGCAGGTAATCCGCACACCATTCCTGAGAAATACAGCATAAACTTTGTTTTCTTGGAAATCGCTGGAACGATCAATATGTGTATATGTATTATATATATATATATATATATATATATATATATATATATAGGTTATTATTTAGATGAAAAACAGTCTCACTTATCTTATTCTTCAGAAAAATTAGCCGTCGTTGTCCTAGAAAAATGTATAGCAGAAATCTTCTCTTCAAGGAAACTGCTTAAACGATTTTGATAAGAAATTATAGTTAGAGATTTGATATGTTATTTCGATTTGAATTTTCCTTATCTCGAAGAAAATTAGCTTTCAGTAGTAACCTGTGTGTAACCTACCTGGGCAAACAAATAATAAATGTAATTATTTGAAAACAAATCACTGTATCTGCGAGTGATTTTTTACAATGAGATCGAGGGAACTTGGTCATCCAGGTACTGTGAATAATGTTAGAGTCACTCAAATTTTGTAATAATTAGCACATATAACTTAAAGATAACCGAGAAAATAAAAGAGCATGACCAAAAATTAATTAATTGTAGATTTTTATTTTAAAGATTGCTTTAGCTTAAACGTCTTCCAATAAATAAAAGAAATAATTAAAATATTAACAAAAAAGTTCATGCACACAATAACAACATAAGTTATCACATAAGGAAGTTAACGATCTTATGTTATTTTATATGGTCGAGTAAACACACTGTTTCACTGATTGCTTGAATCACGCCATTACCGTTATTGACCAGCCAGTTAAGTAACAAACATAAATAAAAGCTTTTTTTTTTTTTTTTTTCCCTGCATTAACTCTGAAAAGTTTAAAATGAAATGAAACTTGTGAGAAATTTACTGTTTCTTCATCATATAAAATTAGCATTTATAATATCAGACATTATAATTTGAGGTCTGACAATTATTTAAATAAGTGTTTGGGAGTGTGATTTATATTTGTTTTAAAATTCATCCCTAACATATACTGATACATGATTTATCTGAATAAGAAGATTATAAGTGGCACAAATTTTCCTAAAAGATTCTTAAAAGCGTAAATGCAGATTTTTCTTTTATGATAAACAAAACTCGCTGTAAATAAATATAAAATAAAATAAAAAGAACATTAGGATAAAAGTTCTAAAATTTTCATATTCATATAGTTTCACCGAAGCACTTCCATTTTCTCATTATGTTGGTGCTATGGGTTAAGTGCCAATTGTCTGCACGAGAGACTTTAGTGTGGGTGAGATGCCCTCTTTGGGTGTCTTTCTAATTTTTTTTTTTTTTTTTTTTTTTTTTTCTGGCACAATAAAAGGATTTGATTCTTAGATATGAATGCACAAAATTCATTGTTGTTGAAAATTTCAGTAGCTTAGTAATATTCCCCTTTTATATTTAAAGGCTTAAAAATTCTTTTAAAATCTTTCCAAAGTCTAATAAACCAATATTAAGGATTGTTAGAAAACTATATCGAAAAATAATGTAAGTTCATACAATTAAAACCATATGATTTCTAGGATTAGTTACCTGGATTAAGATTTTCTGAAATACCTCTATTAAAAGGTCAACATATAAAACAAGTCCTTCCGGCTCGTTCGGAAGGGCAGGTTGATTTCTTTTTTCTTATCAAGTAGATGTCATTTTGTTCCAAAATGGCGGCTACAAATTATTAATGTACTTGGTACACTGCAGCAGAAATGCCAGACAAAGCCCGTTAAAAAAAAAAAAAAAAAATGCTTTTTATAGGCATGTAACATAATTTAAGGTCATTATATACTTAATTTACGGTTTAAACATTTTTTTTTTTTTTCTACGGGCTTTGTCTGGAATTTCTGCTGCCAGGCTTTCTCCGTAATCTTACATGATTTTTTTTTTTTTTTTTACAGTGCAGAAATATTGATGTAGGCTATGTACATATAGAGTTTTACAAAGCAAAACGGTTCATAAATACCTTTTTATGTGAATTTAAAATTTTCAAGCGGTCGGCTCTTAGAAACAAAATGACAGGCCAAGTTGGTAAACAAATATATCAAATGCACTTGTGAGATAAGTCTATTGTACAAATTTAGTTCGAATAAATTCAGAATCTCAAAAGTCATCGTGTTGAAAAAATAAGCGGCCACCACTTGGATCAAAACGGCGGAGCAAGTTGCTCAGTGAACTAATCCAAGATATTTGTAAGATAAGTCCACTGTGCAACTTTGGTTCGAATAAATTCAGTATTTCAAAAGTTATCGCGATAACAAAGTCTCAAGCGACAGCGTTTAAGTGGACGAACAAAGTTGCGGAGAAAACTTCCCACCGAAACCATAGATATCTGAATGATAAATCCATATTTCAACTTTGGTTTGAATTGATTAAATATTTCAAAAGTTATCGTAATAACAAATTTCCAAGTGGTCGCCACTTGGAAACAATACAAAGGAGCAAGTTGCTAGCAAACTCATCCAAGATATTTCAAGCATAAGTTCACTGTCCAGCTTTGGTTCGAATCAGTGCAGTATTTCAAAAGTTATTGTTATAAAAATTTTCAAGTGGCAATCTAAGCGTCTGCAACTTGGAAACAAAATAGCGAAGCAACTTGCCCAGCGAAATCGTCAAAGATATTTGTAGGGTAAGTTCACTGTCCAACTTTAGTTCAATCTAATTCAGTATTTCAAAAATTATTGTGATAAAAATTTTTCAAGTGGCACCGTGACCAAGTAACCATTACTTGGAAACAAAAAACCGAAGTGAGATGCCCAGCGAAATTATCTGAGATATTTGAATGATAAATCCACTACCAAAATTTGATGCGATTTGATATAGTATTACAAAAGTTATCATAATGACAAATGTTCAAGTGGCAACCACTTAAAAATAAAATTGCGGATCAAGTTACCAAGCAAATATACCCAAGATATTTGAATCATAAGTTCACTATCCAACTTTTGTTTAGTATCAGTTTAGTATTTTAAAAGCTATCGTGATGGCACATTTTCAAGTGGCTGCAACTTGGAAACAAAATGTCAGAACAAGTTGCCCAGTGAACTCATCCAAGATTGATCAACCAAAGTTCACTGTCCAACTTTGATTCGAATTGAATCAGAATTTAAAAAGTTATTATATTTGTAAATTTTCAAGTGGTAGCCTAATTTCAAGTTGTCTCGCTAAACTTATAACACTCGCACTTTGTTAAAAAAGGCGGAAAAAGTTCATTAATAAACTTGGTTGGGACCCTTATATAGCCGACGTCAAAATTCAAGCAAATTCGGTCTTAAATACGCTTTTTACAGTGTGACTTTGAAATTTTAAAGTGGCCTCCACTTGAAAACAAAATGGCGGAGCGATTTTGTTACCAAACTCATCCAAAATATTTATAAGATAAGTTCACTGTCCAAATTTGGTTTGATTTTGAGCATTATTTCGGAAGTTATTGTGATTTTAAATTTTCAAGTGGTAGCCTGATTTCAAGTGGCCCCGATCAGATTAAGATATCCGCCACTTTGCTAAAAATGGCGGATAAAGTTCTTTAATAAACTTGGTTGAGACCCTTATATGGTCTATGTACACATCAAAATTCAAACAAATTCAGAATATGCTTTTTTACAATGGGAATTTGAAATTTTCAAGTGGCCTCCACTTGAAAACAAAATGGTGGAGCTACTTGGTTAACAAATTCCTCAAAGATATTTATAAGATAAGTTCACAGTCCAATTTTGGTTCTATTTGGAGTATTATTTCGGAAGTTATCGTGATTATAAATTTTCAAGTGGTAGCCTGATATCAAGTGGCCCCGCTTAACTTAGATATCTGCCACTTTATTAAAAATGGCGGATAAAGTTATTTGCATCAAAATTCAGGCAAATCCGGCTTTAAAAATACGCTTTTTACAGTGTGGATTTGAAATTTTCAAGTGGCCGCCACTTGAAAACAAAAAGATGGAGCAACTTGGTTAACGAACTTGTCTAAGATATTTATAAGATACGTTCGCTGTCCAAATTTGGTTCGATTTGGAATATTATTTCGGGAGTTATCGTGATGGCAATATTCATTATAGTATACAGATAGATAGATAGTTAAGCGAAGTGATTGCAGTAGATCAATTTCTAAATAAATCAACCTAAAAGCAATTTTGTATAGAACAGTGAGTGGCGTTCTTCGAGTTGTTTCACAGTATTATAATTTCACAGAATCTTCTTTTTTCACTGTATTGTTCAATATATATACATGAAAGAGATTTTTTATTATTTATTTATTTATTGTTGAAAAAATACTTTTTTTTTTTGTGTGTGTGTGTGTGTGTGTGAGTAATTTACCAGAATATACAATCCTTCGAATTATCCAGAGCCTAGAATACCAGGAAACCTACAGGAATGTTCTGAAAACTATTGAAATGACAAGATGTGTCATCTCAAGGGTGTGTAATGGATTCCATCAAGAAAGAAATATTAAACATCAGCCAGGACAAGGTTGTCCACGTGCGGCCTCAATAATTGGTGTCAGATAACTGATATTAACAGCTTGTCGAAACAGAACACACAAAGCTGCTCAGCTGCTAAATTAATTTTTATGGCAACAATGTGGGGGAGGGGTTGTCAAGTCACACGCACACCCACACAACAGGCTTCATACCCCTGCATATTCACACAGTTTTTTCCACTGTTTTGCTTATTCTCCTTTTTTTTTCTTTCTTTTTTTTTTTTTTTTTTTTTTTTTGAGTAGCATATACGGACTTTCGGATAGGAAGTTAGACTTTCATTAGGTGGAATTTTTATAAAAAGTGAAACAAATTTTAAAAGCTTTTTAAAATGTTCTTTGATATTATGAACCAACTAATGGCTAAGCTTTTTTCGGATTTTGTTTAAACTGAATAATGATTTCTGTTTAAAAGAAGATATTTTCTTCTTAAAATATTTAAGTTATGTATGGAAATTTACATACCTGATGAGAGGAAGAAATGCCTCGACATTACCTCTAGCCACAGCAATCAGATAAGCAATAATACAGCCTAATAGTAGAAATCCTCCAAATGCCAGTGTAACATAGCCTCCATAATTAAAACTCCATTCTGTGACTTTAGTTGATTTTATCAGGGAATCTAGAATGAAAAAAAAAAAAAAAAAAAAAAAAAAAATCCTTGATAACTTCACTTTAGTCACTCAACTAATTATCAGTATCACATTCTTAGAAATGGCAAGGATTACACCAAAAACGTGGTGTTTATGTATTGTAAAATGTGTATGCGCTGCAAAATGAGATTGATTATATTGTCACCTGGTGGCAAACAGTGGAATTGGCGTTCCTATCTCGAAAATTGTAAGAGATGCGGGAAAAATGTCAATTACAAAGTTATAGAGCTAGAGCATCTTCGATTAAGAAAGAAAAGACGCCTTGCACACAATAATTCTGAGATTGAAATGTGTAAAACTCGGGCCTTTTTTATTGTAATTTCCTATACCCTGACATTGAAAAACAAGGACGGGGAAAATAACATGTTTTCAACCACAAAATAACTGGCGTCGTAATTCAGTAGTATAGAGCATTATTTTCGCCTGAAAATACCATGGTTTACATACTTTTCTTTTCTTTTTTTTTTTTCTTTTTTTTCCTTTCGTTTGCGATTTTTAAAGTTACGGGTTTGAGAAATCATGATCACAAACAAATAAGCGTGCTTCATTTTCTTTTCTCTGAATTATTATGAGCAAGCTGTCTATACTAAATCTGGAAAGTGCTACAACTTTGTAATTGATTTTTTTTTTTTTTTTAATCTACTATTTCCGAAATAGAAACGCTAATTCTTCTGTTTGCTGCGATAGAGCGCTAACTATGACCGTTCTAAAGTTAAGTTGGTGTTGGACTTCTGTCGGAAAGAAACCTTTCACCACTATACAGCAGTTTGGAGCGATTTTAAGCCTGCCCCGTAGTTCATTACATGAAAATAAATATAAATAAATAAAAATAAATAAATTGTATTATCCGCCGTCGATTACACTCTCGCGACAAAGGGCGACATTAGAAGTAGAGAGTACTACAACACTTTGAAAAGATGACTTAAAAAGTGCACAAAACAGAAAGCTGGTAAGAAGTGTCATTTGACTTATTGACCTGATTGAATGTATTAAACTAGTTCCTTTACGGGGACAGGATTTTAACGGATACCCTGTATTTTCAGAAATGCAATGATGAAATTTTTCACAGCAGAAAACATGCGCAAAATGAGTAAATTTTATTGAGATTTCTCTATTTCTTTTTAATATGCATTAAAGTTAAAAAGAAATTTAAATAAAACTCTTGAACATACAAGGTTTTGCAAGTTTGAGACTTCAAAATTGTCCATGAGCTTTACTTTTTATTTAAAGTTTTAACTATCAGATACATAAAATGTTTACCCATTAACCCCAATATGATACACAATTATAATGATTAAATCAATACATTTTTTCGCCTGGTGAAAGGGCCCACTTAATTATTTTTACCCAAAAAATTATTGCGTATTTTTGCTATTTATGGTCTTTCTCTATAATGTTCATCCCTTTTGTATACCTCTGTTTCAAAGTTTCCTGCAACTAGACTACTACTAGAATTATTTTATAATACCAGTTTGTCTTAGTAAATGTTTTCATCTTATTTGATCACAGAAACTGTTACAAAAATGCATAACTTTTCTATTTGAAGTTACTTGTTGCCAAAAATCGTAGTAGTTGGCAGCTCTGTTATAATTTTTCTCTAAGCAAGAAAAGTATGTGAATAAATTTTAAAGACAATAACACACATTTTGTAAAGAAAAAAAAGAGTTTGAAAGTAATATATTGCGGATAGCTTACGAGTAAGGGGATTGCATTTATTAAAGTTAAGTGTTCTAAATGAAGTAACATTTCGGAAAAAATAATGCTTGATACACTAATACTGATTATTAGAATAAATAATAATAATAATAATAATGATAATAATAATAATAATAATAATGACGATTCAGCATTATAATGATTAAACCTTTGGAAGGAAGACTTGAATTAACAAGGTATCAATGAATAACTGCATATGGAAGTGAAGCAGTACACAAAGGAAATGATGTTGAAAAAGTTCCCAAATGTAGAAAAATAATTTTGTAATATCCCAAAAAACTGCTATATCTTTATCAACGACAGTTATTAGGCAGGGTTATAAATAACACATATACATATTATTAATATTTTTCTTGGTCATTAAGCGTGAATACGGGCTAGGGCTCTTTAGGAGTACCCCCACGGAGGACATCCCACTCAGACCGATCCGAAGGGGTCAGTCATACTTAAATCCTACAACACAACAAAACTTGATCATTAGAAATTACAATTAACCTTTATACTGGAAATATCTCATGAAAGCTCATGCTTCATTATTTCAACCTTTACATCAATTATGCGAACAAAACCAGTTTTTTATCCTCTTGTCATCCCTTTTTATTTATTTATTTATTCCTCTGAAAAATACTCAATTGAATACTTTGAAATATATATGTACTATACACCAGTGGTCAAATTTTTGAAAACCTTTTGGGAAAAGTGTATTTTGTAGGTCTGGTGGCTATGGCACAGCTTTTCTTGAGGTAATACCATAAATTATGTATGAACAGAAACATGATTTAATCAAGAATGTAATGGAATAAAGTTTGTTCGTTTATCCGCATTATATCGAAAGTTATAGTTAAATAAAGAGAAAAAAAAAGGAAGCATGGCTGTCTGAAGCTGATATGAAGTAGATTTCATTCATTGAAATATAACCAATAAGCATGAGTGTTTAGAGAGCCTGTGAGGTGTTATCTTGCTTTAGCAATTAACGAATGAATGGATTTCAGCTATTGTTGATTTATTGGTGCTTATTAGTAATTAATTAGAGATTGGTACTTCATGTATTTAGTGAGCTTTTATATCTTAATTAAAAAAAATAAATAAATAAATAAAGACGCAAAGAATTGACTTGTCACTAAGGAAGGGATGTAAAATAGTGCTATTAAGTGAACAAGGATACAGTTATGAAGACATTAAAAGAAGCATTGGTGGAAATGTATTCAAAGGTGGCATTTCAAAATTTTTGAAGAGACTGAGTCACTAAAAAAAACCCCTATAAGGCAGAAAAAGGTTTAGAATGGCAAGGGTAACGGGAAAGTGGAGAGATTGCGCCTGGGTGACAGTCATATAGATGTACACAACAGGAAATGGTCCAATGCAATGTGAAAGTGAGTGCAACAACTGTTCGGCACAGATTGTAGGAATTTGGTCTAAATGCTGAAATTCCACTATTAAAGCAATTTTTTCTCTCGAACAAAGGTTTTAAAATTTAAACTGGCTAAAAGCCATGGACAGCAGAGCACTGGAACAGCATTATATGGAGCGATGGGACCGAAATTTCCCTGCTTGACAAGAATTGCATAAAATAATTGAGGAGAAGAACCAGAGAAGACTTGATCCTGAGAGTAAGGTTTTACGTACGCGATCTTTTTCAAGATAATAAAACATTTATATTTCAGCAGGATTCAGCTCCTTGCCATATGTTGTTTCTGACTGCAAAAAGTAGTTAGAAGATAATCACATTCCTTTCCCGGAATGGCCCGGGAACAGCCCAGATCTTAACTCAGTCAGTCGAAAACCTGTAGAATCGACTAAAGGTACTTGTTAGTCAGAAGTGACTAGCAATAAAACTCAAATTATAAAAGCAATAACTGAATTCTGGTTGGTTTCACATTATAACAGCTGTGAAACTAGAAAACTATAGTTCATTTTATGAGAAGGCATTTTAAGGCTGTAATTAAAGCTAAAGTTTACCTAAATCAGTATTCACTAATATGACGAGAATTTATATGCATTTTCATTTCTACTATAGGTTTCGTTTTTCTTCTTTATAACTCTTCTAATAATAAGAACTCCTTTAAAATGTTATAGTATTATACCTTTTTATTAAATTATCGTTTATTTATGTATAATTGTCTGGTATAATTATAAAAAAAATAGTGTTATGAACCATTAAACCTTAAGAAAAAAAAAAGTTTTTAAAAAAAGTTTTTACAAATTTTGGCTACTTGTGCATATTTTTCTTCTTTGCGTATTCATTTCATCGTCGTGTTCTAAGTTTATCATTGTGACGTTCTTATTTGTAATATCTATAATAATGAAAATAATTAGTTTTGGGGTATAATGGTTAAAAATCGAAATTTTAAGCTGTACATACATATAACGTTTTTATTTCCATGAATCTAGTGCTCGGAAACTTTTCACTTTATTCTTTTATGCATTCGCAAGTCTAACTGTTTATATATACTTTTATTTTTGTTCCATTTATGTTTCAAAAGATTATTGGTCGCTGTTCGTGTTACATTCCTTTGTTTTATCTTTAATCCTGTCTAGTTATGATCGTAGTCACGCTATCAATATATTAAAACTAATATAATGTAATTCCGACAGGCCATACTGTCGGAGTTACATTCACTTTACTTATTTTATCACTGACCTTGTACCATGGTCGCACGCTATGATTAACTTAAAAGCTAGTAATATACAGTATCGTTTTGAGATCCTTCATCCTTCATTTGCGAATCACCTATTTTTATATATTTTCCATTCCAAATTCCAATTACATCTTACGTTTTCTAACCATAAAACCTTTCATTGTTGCGCAGCACTTATGCGACGTTAAACTCAACCAACCAACCTGTCATTGATAAAAGTTTACAAAAATGAAACTTTTTATCACTAAAAATAGTACGAAGAATTCGCATCATTATAAATTTAGTTTTCCCTTTTTTACAATAAAAATAAACTTATATATATTCGTTTCACAGAGAAATTCGTTCTCGAATCATTATATGCATTTCTCGCCCTTTTAAATCATTCGTGTTTCATTTTTAAATTCATTTACCTTTCATTTTCTTTCTCCTTAAATTAACTTCTGCATAAATATTTATTTTATTTCGAATTTCAAATTTTTCAATTTTCCTTTTAACGAACATTTGCATTTGCTCTAAATCGCAGCTTCTGTTTTCTACACCATTATTTTCAAATAGCAATTTTTTATTAATTTTTTGTCGATTAAATAAGCCGAATATTAATTTTCGAGAATTGTGGTATTAAAAAAATAATAATTAAGTATGAGTTGAAACGTATTATTTTACGAGAATGGGATTATAACTGTTAAAATAGGTGCATATCAGTACTTATTTCCATGGAGTACAAAAATAATTATCTAAAAACGTACAAATATATATAATTGTTTGCCACAGCTTAGCATGTTTACAAAGGCAGGAAATTGGTTTTGAATTTTAATTTAAAATACTTGTTGTTTGTTGTGTTTCTAAGTTACAATTAATGATTAAATAAAAGAAAAAAAAATATTGAGATAATGATATTTTTCTAATATTTCATGATATTACCAAATTCATTAGTGTATTGATTATCGGAATACATACCATATGCGTCTTTTATTTTGATTACTAATAAAATCTGTTGTTTTTGCCTAAAACCTTTGATTAAAAAATGTTTTCTTTCAGAATGTATCTTGCAGCTTTTACTTCAGGGTTCTCATCAAGCTGTAAATACATCGAATTTTTTCCAAAAAATGTTAATATATCAGCATAGAAAAGATTTTTCATTTAAGTAACATTAAAGTTCGCTAAATAATTTCGCTATTTGGAGGCTATTTCATATCAAAATTCTGAAAGTGATCTTACTTCGAAGAAAAAGTTCGTAAAAATGTCGCAAAATAGAGATTTGTTGAATAGAGGTCCGACTGTATTTCTCTCACTCATTGAAAATATATAAAACTTTTATATATGATTTTATTTAAGGTAAGAATATTTCTAGAATATCAGAATCACTCCCCCCCCTCCCCCCTTGGGTAAAGAAAATTGGGAGCTTTAAATTCAGCGCTAACCCCTCAGATCTTCGTTGTGCCAGGAAACCGCGTTTTATCGTATTATTTTCATTTTTCTGTTTGAGGAAGTAAATTTCAAAATTTGAATATATTGCATGTTTTTCTGTCTTGCTTTTACCGCTGAATTAAAGCAAGACCTTGAAGAAAGTACACTCAACAAGGTCGACTTTAGTATTTGACCAATGAAATGTTTATTCTTTTTTTCCATAAGTCTTTGTTTTCTTAATGTCACTTTCTCAGATGGTTTTTCTCAACCATTATGACGATCGCGAATTGGCACAACAAGGAATTTTGAAACTCTTCAAATACGAGGTAGATTGCAAGTAAGTGCTGACAAACAGAAAATTTAGAAACTTTTTCCTCTTGATTTGAGACCGCACACAGTGAACAGCTTAGTTTGAGAGATTTATATGCAGAGAATGAAATGCTGGTAATTAGGGGTATTGAAAAATCGATACGTTTACTTTTTGTTAGATGATCGTCATTCAGAATTTTGCAATCTTTCTTGTCGAGAAACTAATAATTTCTAAAAATGAATAGAAGGCTTTCACAAACTAAATTGTTTACATCTACATCACTTCGTTTTTGTATCATTTCACAACTCACGACTTGATATAATGTTCTAAATTACTTATATAATAGTTTTATGCATCATATAACTATTCTTTCTACTATTATTTATAAATTAAAGCGCACGAAGTACACAAGCCAAAACTAACTATAAAATATTTACGATTATCTAGAAAACACATCTTTTACTGAACGACAGTTAATAATCTACACTTTAATTACACTTATATCTCTTAGATACATTTAACTTATTTGAATTTGCTTTTTCGTTTAATGTGCTTCAAAAAAAAAAAAAAAAAAAAAAAAAAAAAAGATTGCGTTGGTCCTAGAAGCTTATATAGGCTAGGAAATGACAGTTTACAGTGATGATTTAAATTATGCATCATTTTTGTACTATTAATTTGAAATTAAATTGAATATTTTTTTCTCCTTTACGCGTGTATGATTTGAAATGCAGAGTGTTCCAAAAAAGAATGAATCACGGTTTAATTTTTTACATATAAGAAATAAGTGGGCAATATAATTTGCAAAAATATTCGAAATAAGGTAGAAAATAAGACTATGCTATTGAAAATTTCTTCCCGTAAAATTTCAAAAAGTTACATTTTTTGAAAGTTTTATATGACCATTCAAGACAAATTTAGTCAATTAAAAAGTTTTTCCTTTTAATGCATCAACATCATTATAAAAACTGTTTACCCTTATCTTTAAAATTAAGTCAACTATACTTAATCGAAAATTAAAAGCTGTGCATGGGGATTATATACCAAAATAGAAACGTAAATTTGTGGCATATTATACAACGATGAATTATATCAGAACATTTACATCAAAATCATTTTTGCGTGATTAGGATAGATTCGAGATCCACAGTATTACAGTAGGATCTCATTTGTTATCGCAATGGTAAGTCAAATTTGAACTTTTTTTTTTTTTTTTTTTTTTTTTACTGTCAAGTTTTTAAAATTTCAAGAAAAAGAGAAGTTAAACATTGTCTCTAAAAAAAGAAAAAAAAAAAAAAAAAGAGTTAATTAAACACGTGTCATTTGTTATTTATATTAAAAACACAAAGAAAACAAAGAAACAAATTAGAATAGTCAAATTAGGATTGTTGTTATTCTTTAAAATTAAATAAGAAAAAAATTATCAAAATTATACAGTGTATTTATTACACACTATTATTTTAAACTCTCCACTGCTGGCATAACAAAATATCAAAGCTTTTGCAATATTATGATTAGTATAATCACTTCTAAAAAAAATTCTTTACTTGATAAAAGAATCTCAATTTTGGGATCCCTTTAAGTCCCAGAGTCCTCCCAGATCATTTATCGCTGCCAGCTGGATCGAAATAATTACACACGACACTTGATCAGCCAAATAAAAGTATGCAAGAGTGCGGCAACGCACGATGAACGACTTACGCCTGATGAAGACTAGTGCTTGCTTAATCTTCCCAGAAACGATTACTGTACATTTTTACGTATTAAAAGGGACTAATGACGACATTTTCTACACTTCAGAATTAAAAACTAAAATTCAACTTTTCATTAGATTTAAAATGTTTTTGTTATGTATCTATCTATACGATGACAGCCAACGATCTGCAAAATTAGTAACATCTTTTAAATTCTCTTTCAGTAATGCATTTCATTTTAGATCACGTGTTTGTTTGTTTGTTTTTATTTTTTTTTTTTTAGTTGTAGAAATGAGATACTTTCAAGGAATTCATAACTATAGTTATAGTTTGTTTTATTTGCTTTTCAAATACGTGACATGCAAGTGAAAAGGAATTCTTCATGCATATTGCATTTTCATAGAGAACAAAGTTTCACTTTCATCTTCTATTTGTATTTTTATTCCAGCAAAAACAACTATGGCATAAATTAAGAATAATATTGGGCGTATATGTGTTTATAGTGTTCAAGAAGACCTAAAATTGTGTAATTTCAGTAAACTTCAGAAGACATAAAAAAAAAAAAAAAAAAGCTTTTCTAGAATAAAAAAATCGCAGTTATTTTCAGAATTTAAAATAAATGTAAGTAGATTTAATCTCATCCCATATAGTCTATTTTCCTCACAGGACATCCTCAGAAAATGCTGTACGATGTCCTCTAAGTGTTATAGGGAGAAAATTAGGACATCACATCTTATTTAATAACATGCAACACATATTATTTAGCATACACTCATCGACAAGCAAGTTTATATCGTTTTACTACAGAAAAATACAGAATAAAATCTAAACTTTAAAACACAAGCAGCATACTTGCCAACCATCTCATTAATAACCGTACAATTATTGCCCCTTTTTTCACACCACTATATTTTTAGAGTAATTCTCTCCAAATGTTGTTACAATTAAATAAGAATAAAATAACTCTAAAAAATGACTTGCGTGAAAAAAAGGCGGGTACTAAAAATTGTACGATTCATAATGAGATGGATGGCAAGTATGAAGCAGTGTTGTCAGATTCGGGACTTCTTTTATTCAGTAGCCACCAATAAATATTAATTGTGACGGTTGCCTAATCACTTCGAAGATTGATCATCTATTATGTGTATCAAATATCACTTCTCAAACTTATTGATGACTGTAGAATAAAAAAAGTCCCCAATCTGGCAACACTGAACACATGTGTCAATGAAACAAATAAGCGCAATCCTTGATCAAAAATTTGGTCGATTTCTTTTCTTTCCTTATATGTATTTATTTATTTATTTATTTATTATTATTATTATTAAGTGTTATGCAATTTTGAAATTCATTTAAATATAGTGACCAGCGAAGCGGGTAAAGGACCCTTGTATAGAATAAAATCTAGTTAATATACGATAAACATTGAAACACCATAAATTACTAGAAACACGTGACAATTGTTTCGAAATGAAATAAATGGGCACAACCCTTCATCAGGCGAAAAAAATATAGCACGGGATCCGCTCGTATTTAATTTTCTCCTGGTGAAGATTTATGCTTATTTATTTCGACTCCAAAACAATTGTTAAGTGCTTTTGCAATTTATAATTGTTTACAAAGTTTTTATTCTTCATCATTCAACACCAGTATTTCGAAACTTTTTACAGCAAATGAACGGCAAATTTTATTACTAGAAAGATAAATATTAAGAGAAGAAGAAAAAATTGTTTTGTATTTAAAGAAATGTAAAGGAAAGAGGAGTACGTTACGTAAATTACGAAGAAATATCGTAAGATTTTAATCATTAATAAGAAATAACGAAGATACCTGGATAAAATTTAACAGCATATTAACTATTCCATATATATACATAAAGTTGTAAATTATAGCTATTACAGAGTTGTCAACTTCTATAATTTATACTGGAGCAATTCTAGCCCCGCCTTTATTTGACACCACTTTATTTATACAAAAATTCTTTCAAATATATAACTACGATAAAATAAGAAAAAATTACTTATAAAAAATAGGGTATGAAAAAATGCGGGGCTAATTATGATCCGGAATAAATGATAAACGTTGGAAACTCTGCTATTAACAACATTGGTTTATTAAGTTTCAGAAAGCCGTAGATTGGAGAAATCCCATTTTTGACGTAATCTGTTTCAAGAAACGTTGGGGGAAATATACATAATTCTGGACGGTGACTATGTCTTAGAAATAACGAATACAAATGAAGTTTTTGTCTCGATTGTTTTTTAGTAATAATTAAAACATTATGATACCCACATATTTTATTTAATAGTTATAATTTCTGTACCCCGGAAGTAAAGGACACTATGTCCTCTTTTTTTTTTTTTTTTTTTTTTTGTGAAAAGGTTATTACAAAGTATTATTAAAATCGATATTTCCATTTAGTACATTATATCATTAATACTGTGTTAAAGTATCATAAAGTGCGTACTGATAATTGAGAAGAAACATGCAAAAAAGTTGATAAAAGATAAGAAGTTGCTCTCCTAAAAAATTACATTTTTGGACGTGGTGTCCTTTACCTCTAGGGTGCAGATTTAATAAGTTGGAGAAATGTATAACTCTGGTGGGTGACTATGTAGAATAATCTTAGAAATAATAAGTAAATTTAAGTTTCTATCTGGATTATTTGTCATTTATAATTGAAACTTTGCAATAACCCTACTTATTATTATTTTTTTAAATAGTTATTATTTAATAACTGGGAGTAATATATAACTCTGGAGGGTGACTATGTAAAGAAGTCTTAGAAATAACGAATGAAAATTGTCTATTTCGATTTTTTTTTTTTTTTTTTTTAGTAATAAATAAAACTTTACAATACTCGTATTTATTTGTTTTTATTTAATAGTTCTATGCACCTTCATTTTATTGCATTATATAAGAGGGATCCAAAATACTTTTGCTAAATAGCTTATAAGTTAAATATTATTATTTACATTGAAGAAAACTTTAGAATTTTCGAATAAGGAAATAAACTATTCTATTTAAAATTAAGACTGTCAAAGTGGTTGAAATAATACCTCGTCAGTTGAAAGTGAACGTAAAATATTATGTGTAACGCCCTCCCTGTAAAAGGAATAATTATTACAAAATGGAATGAGCAAGAAGCTTATTTTGTAAGCTTCTGTTGCGTGGCAGTGATGCATGTTAGACGTAAGTAGTTACGTAAGTATATTAGTTCTGTGTGTTTCTCTGTTATTCTAAACTAATTAGTATTGTTCCCGATCTCGATGTACAATAGAACTTTAGCAAACTTGTAATTATACCATTTCATTAGTCTCAAAATTATTACTATACATACAAACTTTTGCATTTAGTTAAAATATGCGGAAGATTTTTCCATTTCTCTTTAGATACAAAGAAAACTGTTCAGTTTGTGATATGAGTAATATTTCTTTTTATCAAAAGGAGCGATAAGTACACTTAGCAAAAAAAGAAGAAGAAGAAGAAGAAAATGGTTGTTTCAATTGAAAAAGCATTTTGGAGATTCAAAGAAAAACCGAAAAAAATAAATAAATAAATAAATATTTTCCCACTTGCCGAACATCAGATGATCCAGAAAAATAAATCAGACACTAAAATATTTAATTTCTAATGAGAAAATTTATTAATTTAAGCCATAAAAGGAAAAGAAAAATGCTACAATTTACGGAATACTCAAGCTTATAAAAATAAGAGAAATGTATTTCTTTATTTATGTTTTTATTTCTTTATTTATTTTTCGGAATTTAGGGTTAATCTACTTTGGAGAAAATAATAGTTACACACGTTTTATTTATAAAAGCTTAACTATACATATATGTTCAGTTTTGTTTGTTAGCTAGCTTGTAGTGAAGTGGTCATAGACTCGAATTCTGATTAGGGTGTAAACGTTCACTGTGGATCAAAGTCTGAATAAGGCAAAGGCAAGCAGGTAACTACCACTGGATTCTTACCAAACTGGGCCACAAGTCAATTGTAAAACAATTTCGATGTCCTTTTTTGATTATTTAAGTATAACCCCCCCCCCCTCCCGACTTTCCCCGACGAAGATGTGTCTGTCCCAGGCCTCAGTCTAGTTAAGTCGGACCCTGCTAAGGATGGTGATAAACTTAAGGGTTGTTCCAATATCTAAGCAAAAGACCTAGGCCCGGGGGCCATCTGGTAATCGTTGGGTCAGCTCTCTTGCCATTGCTTGCCAGATGCCGGGTTCGACTCCCGACTCAAGCATGGATGTTCTTAATGATGCATGTTATATATGCATTTTAATGGCCAATATTAATTTAATGAATTATTGGCGAGAAAATATTTGTGATTTCGAACGCTTTTTCTAAAGTAGAAACAGTCATTTTTAATTTTTATTGATAAATTAAATAATTAAAATAAAAATACAGAATACAGATTGGGGATCTCGATTATTTACTTTTAACTAAGAACTACTTCAAATTTACAGAGACTGTTGATAAACATTTCAATAAATTTATAGAAATTTTTTACAGTGTATTTTTCGTAGTTATAAGTTAATGTTAAGGATTTTCTGAACTGGAGGAAAGGTGTTATAGATATCTTGCATAGTAAAAATTATACAGTTATGTTAAATCTTTTATGTTTTATTTATTTATTTATCACTAATTAACTACATGAGAAAAAATTAAAAACTAGAAAATTAATTCTATTTTAAACAAATAATTCAAAAATACTGAAATAAAAGATTGTTTGGATATTTCTCAAAATAAAAATATATAGTTATGGTATAATCCTTTCTATTTATTTAGTATTTATTTATTGTTTTGTTTTTATATATTTGTATTTCAACTACGTATTACAACAATACCTTTGTTTAATTAACTACATAAGAAAAATTTAAAAACTAGAAAAGCAAATTCTATTTTAAATGAAGAATTTTAAATTATTTTTTAGGAAAAAAAAAAAAAAAAAAAAAAAAAAAACGACTATTGTCATTTTTATTAAGTCATAGTTGTTTTTATTCGTATAGACCAGGAAAAATAAAGATTGATAAATCTTTATTTTTCCTTCTTCGTTAAAATCGACAAAAGCCTCGTATAAGAAAAGTATTAAAAGGATTATAAATTGGGAAAATGGCAATAGCCAAGTTTTAAATATCTTTTATTAAGGGAATTCGAAAGCAGAATCAAAAGAATTACGGATGGTGCCAAGAATATAATTCTGCGGAATTTCAGACGGCAACAAACAAATGACCTACAAAAATTATGCATCACATTATGATGCATTATGTTAGCTTGATGTAAAAAAAGTCCCAACATAATGTAAGTGCAAAAGGGCAAAAAGCCTTTATTCAGTTTAAGAATAAAAATTCTGTATACAAACCTCATAAATTATAAAAACGCATAATAGTTATTTCGGATCGGAATAATTAAACACGATCCTTCAGCAGGCGAAAAAAAAAAAAAAAAAAAAAAGGTATACATAAGTACAAAACCGTATCTTTTTTTTTTCGTCTAACACAAGAGAACGTGCTTAATTATTTCCATCCTAAATAACTGTTGTGGGATTTCACAACTCATATAGCGATTGGTTACAGAGATCTTATTCTTCATCATTCATTACCTGTTTTTTTATGCATTTGACTGCAATAATCGTTTAGCTCTAATTATTATCTAAATATATGCAGTCGGACCTTTATTTAACGAGCTTGTATTTTGCGAATTTTTTCATTTTACAAATTTTTCTTTCAAAGTAAAATTCTCGTGAAATACTCTTAACTAATTGTTTTCTTTGTAACTTTTTTTTTTTACTTTATTTCTCAAATTATCTTTTTTGTATATACATCTTACTAGCAGGTGTTACCCGCTTCACTGGTCACTATAATTAAATGCATTTTAAAAAATCACTATTTTTCATACAGCTTTACAAATAAATCCTAAAAAGAAAATACGTTGAAATTGTTCAAAAACTTCGCTTTAGGTCTTCGTTGTTTCGGCAGAACACTTCCTCATTGCAACGTCTAGGGTCCGTGTCTCTATTGCCTGCGACCCCACCTTACCCGTGAACTTCAATTTGGACGCTTATCGGATGAAAGTTTTGAAACAAAGAATGTCGAAAAATGTCGAAATAGCCCTTTTATATTTAAATCTCAATTACATATGAACAGCATATTACGTACTATGCATAGTGCTTACCGTCACGTTATTTCCGATATTCTATTGATGTATCCTGTCGACATAAAATGACAGCAATTTCATGCCAATATGCACGGTAATTTAATATGCTATGAGCGCTATTTCAGCCGGATTTTAGACAACTAATGTTTTGTGATTATATATATTTCGCACTAAACATATTTTTAATTAATATTAATTTGAATTAATCAAATATTTGTGCCCGACAGCGTGCAAGTGGACGGATATAACTCGGAGTCACAGGTAGCAGCCCATTTATTAGTATTAAGTACAAAACTTTGAATATACACCAAAAAATACAAGAACTCGCAACAATTGTTTCGAGTCGAAAAAAGTGCCGCTTTATTTGCAGCACTCGTGCCTACTTTATTCGCCTCATGAAGGGTCGTTTCTTCTTTCAACCCGAAACAATTGTTGCAAGTTCTTGTATTTTATGATGTTTATTCAAAGTTTTGTACTTATTACTTGCCAGTTCTGTGGTGCTTTTTTACAACATTTATTAGTAAGTTAAATTAACGTAGCGATTGGTATATAAAAAATAAATAAGTAAAGCTTATCATTTACACAGCTTTATTATATATCCCCCTTGGATGATTTTGAATTTTTGTCGCCATATTGACGATGGATTTTTTTTTTTTTTTTTTTGGGGGGGGGGGGAGGGGTTACATTTTCATTTTCATGTATAAAAAGGGGGAATTTTTCAGTACTACCTATTTTGCTAATACATTTATCGGTTGCATCTTTTTGATAATTTATAAGATTTCTTCATATTTTGTTATTATATTTAATGGCTTTTAGGTTTAAAGTAGTTCTTGTTGAAATAATTTTTCTATTTTTAAAGCTGCAATTTTTTCCCCTTCTATAAAATTATCTACTCAGATAAAAATTCATCATTTATGTGACTATTACTTGTGTTTTTTTTTTTTTTTTTTTTTTGTAATATTTTATAATGTATTTATATTCTTAATGCGCTACTTGGATTAAAATAGCTGTGCTTGAAGTTCTTGGCGAAAAATTTTTCGAGTACTTCAACGCCGAAATTTTTGCCCAGGAGGATCTATAAATAAAAGTAATAAAATAAATTTATGATCCATAGAGTTAAGAGTAGTAAAGAAACGTTACGCAGTCGAATGTGACGTCATGGACAGATTTTTTTAACAACAACTTGACGGTAAAAATATAAATAATAGTAGTTTTAAAAATAAAAATAATTAATCCTTTTAGAACAAGCACTTTATCAATATGTTGAAAATTTTAAAGTTACAATGACGTCAATTTTTGTAAGATGCATAATTTATTTATTTATTTGTTTATTTTTTATAACTTTTTATTGCTCACGTTTAATTAAATGCATTTATTTTTATGTAAAAAAAAAAAAAAAAAAAAAAAAAATGAACTCGTAAACTTTTTTGGCAACAATTAAATTATAGCTAAAGTTTAAAATGACTAATTTTAAAGCTATTATGAGGTTATTATTTTCATATTTAATCTGATTAAAAGAAAACTAATTAAAAATTCGAAAATTGGACTTTGAGGTGCACTAAAACAACTCAGAGGGCACCTTCATGTCGAATCACGTGATTGTTACAGCTACCGTCTTTGCGCTTCGCTATCCACAGACACACAGACATCACCTTTTATGAATATAAAAATGATGCTCAATGAACTAAAGATGGATTTTCTAGAAATTATTCTGAAATTAATTTCTTGGAAACATTGCCTGGATATTATATACCCTCTGTGAAATCAAAACTCTGATGGCATGTCTCCGGACCACAGTTAGGGGTGAGTACTTCCTAGACCGTCGCCAGTTGCCCATAGTATAGTGTGAGTGAGTGGGTTTTACATCGCACTAGTACTATAGGCTATAGGCAATTGGCGATGTTCTGAAACACGCCCCTGAGGATGGTACGGAGACATGCCATCACAATTTTTATCCTCCATGTAGGGGAGGTAAATAAAACCAGTACAGCAAAACAGATTCCGATGACGATAAAAATTCAAATGATCAATGATGCTGAAATCTATAAACCTTCGCATACTGAAACATTAAAGTCTTTCGGAACAATTCAACTTGGATTACAAAAAACATACCTTTTGGATGAAATTAACAGAGATTTTTGGTAATTAAAATGAAGGGCATGTATGATATTCTTCCTAAAATTACTCCGCTATAATGAATATCGTAATACAACGCAACACTGGAAGAATAAATTCCATATAAACTGTAGTTTTAAATAAATAATAATTTTACATTTAAAAGTAATGAATTGGTGCATTTCTGGATTGTACAGAATAATTTTAACATATGAACGTAATTTCAATATACATATATATATATATATATATATATATATATGTGTGTGTGTGTGTGTGTGTGTGTGTGTATAATATGTAATTAAATAGTACTTTTTTACATAATATTTATAGTGACTATGAATTTAAAATTTGCCTTTATATAGTTCAAAGTGTTGTAAAAAGTTAATCTCCATTTAACGAATTTCCTATTCAACGAACTTTAACTTCGTTAAATAAAGGTCGAACTTCATCTATATATATATATATTAAATAAAATAGAATTACCAATGCAGCAACAATAACAATTTGCCAAAAAATTGATAGGGGAAAATTTTGTAAGCACGGCTACCGGAATGAAAACAGCGATGCCGGAAAGTAAGGTTAAAAAATAAATAAAAACTTCAACAAGGGAATTTCGTCAAATTATATGATTACAAAAGTACTACTCAAGAACTTATAAAAGACGTGAGAAAGAAGCAGACGTAACAAAATTCTTAATGTCTCACTCATCGCTTTGCAATGAATTTAACAGAAAGTTATTTTATTAACATGGTAACGCAATCTCACATTTAGAAAAAACGAGACTTAACCCTCCGCGTACGGGGAGATTATTTTGTATTTACTGTGTTTACATACACAGGTTGCAAATAGTCTTATTTTTTAATACCACTATTTTTGAATAAAAACATGTTTCATTAGTTTTCAGGATTTATAAATATCAAACATTGCATTTTACAATTAGTGGTGGAAATGTAATTTAGTGGGATAATAATTTTCAATAATTTATCTGTTAAAAATAATATTTTAGAAATTGTGGTGTAAATGAAATTTAATGTAAAAAGTTCTTTTGCCCGTCGAAATCACGGGCACCGTACGCGGAGGGTTAAATAACTCTTTTTCCTTTTATATGTACTATTTATTAAAAGATTAAAAAAATGATTTACAAAGTGTAGATTTTTTTTTTTAATGATGGTTAAATTTAGATTTATATATATATAGTATATATATATTAATTAAATTTTGAAATACTTAGAGTATTTGTGAATACAATATTTCATACTCTTAAAAAAGAGAAAAAAAAAAGTATAATTGAGAAGCAAACATTCAAACCGTGTTTTCTCCTTCGGATACAATATTTCAAACAACACAAAAACTAATAAGTTATAAAATAACTAAACTTAAAAACTAATTATCTTTTGTTTATATGTATTACTAGATACTAGGAAAATATGTAGACATACCTAGGAAGATATATAGATATACTATTTTTATATTAAGTTTTAAAAAAAATCACTAACTCAATTTTTTTATTTTTGGATAAAACACGGTTTGAATGTTTACTCCTCAATTTACTTTTAACCCACAATGTTTTGGTATGTTTGATAAATAAAAATTATTTTTTCAAGAGCGCTCCCACATGCAGACTTTCAAGTGTAGTATTATATGGTAATGGTTTTGGTTTCTGATCGATACGGAAATAAAGACATCTACTGACAAGAGGGAGTATAAAGATAACGCCCTCAACGTATCACATTTTAAAGTAGGATCGTATTGATATCGTTTATTTTTAATCGATACTGTCAGGTCACTTTTTTTTTTCTCTCATGCCGTATAAAATGGCATTTATATTTGATATGATACCGAAAGTTCTGTCTGAAATAAAAAATAAATGTATTATTTAAACAAAACTTGTCAGCTAAACATCTGCATGTTATGTGATGCTGCCAAAAGCTTTTACTTAAAGAAAAAAAGAACGAGAAATCATGCGATTCACATAGATTATAAACATTTTCCAACTGTACGACAGCTTTCAATGTATTTGCCTCTATGAGGACACCTTAAAAAACATTTTGTTTTTACTTAGAAAAAAATAAAACTCGCAAAAATTATTTTTACACCTTTATTTTAAAAGCAAAACCTTATAATAAGTTGCTTTTGTGTAGTCTTTGCATAGTGATGGCCTTTGTAGTATAGTGTCTGAAAACAGCAAGACTACAAAAGTATATTTATTTAAAAAGATTGCTTTTATATAGCCCTGTATATCGTCTCTAAACTTTGCATACACACTTTATGAGGTACTAAAACTATCCTCTCGCAACACTGATAATTTACATTGAACGATTTCTCCTTAAATCCCATAATGAATCGGAACAATTTTGTGGGACCCTGTAAACCATTCAATTACGTAAATCAATCTTTTATTTTACAGGAAAAATGGTTTTGTGTACGTTTTGTTGTCTTAAATATGTATATATATATATGTATTAATTTCTTTATATTGTATGTAGTATAAACATATTAAATGCTTTTAAAATATGCCTCTGATAGACCGCAATATGTCGTAAATGTTTTATGACTTCCTGTACTCAAGCCAATTGCTCTATTTATACTATTTTCAAAAGAGAACATGCCACAGTGAACTTGAATAACATAAATAAATTTCAAGGCATTTTATAAATATTAGTGGAAATTAGAGCGCGGATAGAAAGACAGACAGATAGCCTAATTAAAGTAATAATCCCTGTTAAAAATTGTTGGGGCGTGTTAAAAACTCTGAACATAAACGAAAATGCAATTGCTGCAATTACCAATTATAGTCCTTAATTTATACTTTTGGGTAGCCCTGTAAAATGTAATGCTAATCATACCATATTCTATAGAAAACATTATTTTTGCATATGAATAATAAATGTCGCTTTCAGTATGATTTGTGCAGTGCAAAGGTATTTAAATATGATTATTAAAAATAACCTGTCATAGAGCGCAATGCAATGGCATTCTTTTAGTTGTTCTTATACAAAAATCTGTCGTGTTATTTATACTATTTGCAACAGGGAACGTGTAATACATGTGTACTAAAATATAACGGCATTAAGTATATCAAAATTCCTCGAAAACTATTTAGATTTCATAAAATAAAATTCTTTTTTTTTTTTTTTTTTTTTTTTTAATGCTTCTAGACAACAACTTTTTATTTTTATCCATTTTACATTATTATAATTTAACAATATATTCTTAACATATTTGAATATTAACTTACGGATCCCGTGGTAAGTTGATATTAAAAAAAGTTTTTATGCTTGAATACTAAAAATTATCATTCAATTTCAACCATTCAGTAAAAATAATTTAAAACATCTAACTAATAAATGAATACACAATCTATACCCAACTATGTGTTTAGAACATATTATTAAACTCTAGTAAGGGAAAATTGAGGAAAAAATAAATAAAAATCAGTCAACCGGGAACATTTAAAAAATTAAAAGAAAAAATAAAATAAAATTTAGAATTTTATTTTGCTAAATTTAAATAGTATTCAAGAAATACTAATATATTCAATATTATTATACTTCAATGTACGTGTATGCAATTTTTTATAATTCTAAGACAGTAATTCATGAAAAAGATTTATAATGTCCAACATCTCCTTAAATTCGACATCTCTGTTTGATACATAATATTAAGAATCATTTGAAAATAAACATGATTATTATAAAGCATTAAGTGTGTGTGGGGGGGAGGGGGGGGTTAATAGTTGACATTTTTATTAAATAAACAAAAATATAATAATTTACCTTCACGCCCATTTTACCGCATGCTTTATTAATTAAAAAAATTTCAATGAAACGAAAAAATTGAGCAATTTTATAATTTGTAAATGTTTACATATACTTTGAAGATCGAATTTTAAAAGGTAATAATTATTCCTTTTTGAAGTGTAGTAATTTTGCTTAATTTTCGCTCGAATAACTTCATTCTCCATTTAAAAGTTAAGAAACAATTTTTTGTACATTTAATTATTCTAACCCTAGAGCTTGGAAACCGTCTTTCTGAAGTCCAATATTGGAGTCATGAGAGACTTCCAGCAATTTGAAAAAATTATTTTCGTGAAAACACAATTATAGCTTTTATATTCTACGCTGTTCTATACCTAAGGTATATTACTGCTCGGCACTCTTTAATTAACTTATTCTACGAATTTTGAATTTGAATTTAATCTCAATACCTACGAAAGCGTCAAAATTTAAAAAAACATAAAACAATGGATTGTTTGAACATAATAACATAGCCTCTTTTATTAAACTATTTATAAAATTCTATCTTTGATTTATATCTAAAAAAATTAAGAAGAAGAATGAAATAAAAATGTAAGAAATGTTTCAAATTTATCAAAATTTGAAACATTTTGATAAATTTATTTTATAAATAATATACATAATAAAAAATAATTTGATAAATGTATTATAATTTAAAATTTAAAATTTCCTTAAATTTGTATACACAATTTGTAATGTAAAATTGATTCTCTGTTTCTAAATATGTTGGTCTAGCCTTAATATGTTATCTAAAATTATCGTGCTTTTAATTTAAATTAAATAAATATATAAACAAGGTGGTTATAATTAAACTTCCAATACAAATAGTATCCAGAATATGAAACGGGTAATCGGAATGCTACCAAATTTTGTATGTGAACGATCTTGGAGAAATGATATAAAAGAGGATGATATGTCCGGAAAAACATGAAGCTAAAATCATAACCGTAAAAGCCATTAAGTAACACACTTATATAAGAAATTCTGCACTGTTATTGTGAAATTATGTAATATGAATTTTTCGAGACGAAAGTCATTGTAACTATAGATCTCAAAGCTGTCAAATAAAATAACACAGTACTAGTCAATAGTTTGATAAATTCAATATGGCGTCTGCGGTAGCCTTCTTACGTAGACAACAGTAAACTTCATTTGCCCTGCATGTTCCCATCACTTCCGTGGAGGATCAAAATTGTGATGGCATGTCTCCGGACCACCTCTAGGAGTGAGTCCCAGACCGTCGCCAATTGTCCATAGCGCAGCACTAGTGCGACGTAAAACCCAACCAACCAACCCTGCATGCTCATACGCCGTATGCCAACTCCTCTTATATTATTCCTCCAGATGGACAATTTATGAGATGCGCTCAAAATAACGAATTTTTTTTTTCTTTAGTTCAAAAAATGATGTTTTTCAGCATACAAAAATATTAAACTACCAAATGGAATGATCCCCAAGGCAGTGGCGGATCTAAGGAGGGGGGCTCAAAAAAAAAACACTGATATTCACAATTGAATATTACAATTGTAAATTTTTCATTGATCTGGAATAACATGTTGAAAAATCTTAGCCCGCCCCAAAAGTTAAGTTCTGGATCCGCCCCTGCCCCAAGGAGTAAAAAATTAATCAATAAAAGTTCAGATTGTTTTTGAATTCCGTATGAATCATTCATTTTCTTATAATTTCTGTTTTTTCATGAAAAAAACCACCAAGTCGATAATTTTAAGCTTTTATAATTTTTGAGCACATCTCTTGCAACGTGTAGATAGCAATTTTTCTGGCAAACTGCCCATCCGTTTTAGATACAGGAGGCCGCTTACAGAGGAAGTTTAATTACATCCATTCTGTACATAATAATAGGTCAGTAATTATTCTAAGTCGATATTTTTTTTTTTCTTATTTTCACTTTAAAAGCTGAAATGTCGATAAAATAAAATATGTTGGTACACCCATCAGAGACCGAGAGATTCTGCTCTCGAAGCTAGTGCCCCACCAGTCGCCGAAACATTCTGCTTTCGAACCCAATAAACTGGAGGTGTCATTCGTCGACCTAGCCGTTCAAAGTTTTTCAAGGTTTTCTCCGAAACTCGCTTAAATAATGACTAAAATCCCTTAGATCACCAGCCCCACAAGGAGCAAAATACTCAGTCCATAGGCTCTAGCGTACTCAGTCGTCCTTAACCCCCCACACCAACATCTTTTGAAGCTGATCGTAAGGAAGGATCAGATTCGAACCCAGATCACACTTGTCGACTTAAACGTTCAGAATTTTCCAAAGTTTTCTGCAAAAATAGCATAAATATGAGCTAAGATCCCTAAGACCCTTACGAGGAACATCTGACCTATGTCTAGGTCCGTCTTGTGTGAAGACAATTGACATTAACCACACCATCACCAAAGATTATAAAATATTTTATGTTTAGAATTAAACGAAAAAACAAAGAACACTCTAAAATTTGTCTGAATTCAACTAAGTTAATTAAATTTTTATTAAGAATCATCTTATATTAAAGACTTGAGAAATTTTATAATGGATCTCTTTTGTACCTTTAAACTTTTGTTAAATATCATTATAATGATCTATAAAATTACCATTCTATTCTATTATAAAAGTGTTTTGAGTATTCAAGTATTTCGATCTTAACTTTAGTTAAACATTAACTATTGATTTTGAAAACTAAAAATATTGTCTATTAGCAGTCGAATAGGACTAATGACCATCACAATTCACACTGAAGAAATGTAAATCTAAATATTATTATTATTATTCAATATTTTACAAATGCATAGTTATCTAAGATCTTGGAAAAAAATCTTTAAAAATATCAAAATAAGTGAAATTTCGCTACACATTATAGAAAAATAAAGTTCCTCATTAGACATCCGTAATTTTTTTCATCTATATCATTATCCATAACAGTACAAGAAACAACAGCGAGAAAATTTACAGAGAACTTCATTATTTTTTATTTTTTAATATATCGAACTTAAATAACATTACCTTTTTATTAGAAGGAAAATATAGAAAAATATAGAGATCTATATTTTATGTGTTTAGTATTTTTTAATATAAATGTTAAGAAATATATATATATTAATTGGGGGATTCGTGGGTATCGATATAAACCTTTAAAATTACTTTAAAATATTCTTTAGAGATGCGTACAATATCAAAAATAATTATAAATTTACAAAATACAAAATTAAAAATAATTACTATAAATTGGCTACGGCTTGACTACTAAATTTTGAAGAAAAGTACTTTTTTTTTTTTTTCCAAATAAAACGTGCTAATAATAAGAGTTATAATAGTGCATCGTTAAAAAATATAAAGTATAACAAAAAGTGTATTATTTTCGATAACATAAACTTTATCATTTTTTATGTCATCAAGGTATTAAGAAATCAATACATGACATTAAATGTGGTGTTAAATCATCTTTATTATTATTATTATTATTATTATTATTACTAATTTATAAGAATGAATTGAATTCCGTTGAATGGGTTTTATATCGTACTAGTGCTACGCTATAGGTAATTGGTGACGGTCTGGGACTCCCTAAGAGCGGCCCGAGGACATGTCATGTTAACTTTGATCCTCCACAGAGAAGATGGTTCTCCACTTCGGTAACCCCCACATCTTAATTTCTAAGTAAATGAAATTAATGTCCAGCTAACATAAATTGATTAATTCTACATAATTTTCTAAATTCATCAATATCTAAAGTTTTAGCAATAAAATTTAGAGTAAAATGTTTTTTACAATCTTTCACTGCATTACAATATCTCAAAATTATTTAATTTTATGACATCGGTTAAATGAATTTTATATGGATAAAATGCCGTAAAATATTTGAACTTTGAAACTGAAAATTATCAAATATTGTGCTATCACATTCTTGATTCAAAAGGTTAAGGCTAGATAAACGCAAATAATCGACTTCTTCTATTCGTGTTCTACACAGAGTGATATACTTGGAGCTCAATTCACTCAACATTTTAAAAAAGTAAGTAATTTACGCCTTTAAACGCTTTCTTTAAATAACGAACATAACGGTTTAATTCATTATTAATTAAAAATATTGTTAGGTATAGAATTCAAATTTATTTTCAATTTAAAACAACATTATTGTTATATATATATATATATATATATATATATATATATATATACAGTCGGTAACAAAAGTGTTCGAACACTAGCAAAAATTCCTACGTAAAAAGGGTACACTTCATACTGTTTTGTTAAATAAATCCTTATCGAATCATGTTCTTACACTGACTAAGAACAGGATTCGACAAGGATTTATTTAACAAAACCGTATGAAGTGTACTTTTTTTAGTGTTCGGACACTTTTGTTACCGACTGTATATATGTCCAATAAGAAAATAGAAAAATTCTAACGAATTTAAATTAACGCATCTCTTTATACAATTCTTGAAAAATAAGAAGTTGCACATTAAATCTAAAAGAAAAGAGTGACATAAAATCGTAAAATATTGAGAAAAATAAAATAATCAAACAATATTTCTGATTGAATAAGATTTAATTTATGTATGGATTACTGACGGTTTTTACTCGTCATTCCTTCTTTTATAATTTTCCAATTCATTTTCTTCTTTTAAAACCACTAAAAGTTTGGAATAGCTTTAAAACTGGTATGTATTTTTCTTAAAATTTAGAAATTCATTCAATTTTGAAAATATGATTTTAGGCTTAAAAGAATACACGCGTAATTCACGCTTAATTTGTCATGCTCAATCACGTGATTAATCACACTTAAATCATGAGGGCATGGTCATACACTTCTGTCATATTTTAAGAAATGCCACTGATTAAATTTATTAAGTATATAATAATTCAGGTTTTTTTTTTTTTTTTTTTTTTTTTTAACGATATGCTAAAATTATATGGTGTAATGTTATTAAATATCGACAAATTCTAAATGTATCCAAAAAAATTAAAAACGAAATAGTCAATCATTATCAATAAATCATTTTAAATATTCCACACAAGTTCGCGGGTCGCGGTAGCAGGTTCGGTAGAGCGTACTCGTAATTGGAGGATTGCGGGTTCGATACTCGCGCCGCCCAAAGACCGTCGTGTACACTAATGGTGGTTGGTGCACGTAAAATACGTCGTGGCCGCAATGTCCTCCATGTTCCCATCAAAATTATACCTCTGGGGGTCACAGAAGCAAGGGAGCTATCCCCCTCGTGGAGGATCTAAATTGTGATGTCATGTCTCCGGACCATCCTTAGGGGTGAGTTTCAGACCGTCACCAATTGCCCAATAGCGCAGCACAAGTGTGACGTTAAACCTAACCCACTAACAATATAAATTACACTTAAAAGTTAATATAAAATTTAAAAGGTATTTATTATTCATTTATTTAAATAGTTATTAAAAAAATCTATTCGCATTTTTACTTTAATAACATACTACCATTGATATATACTATTATTAAAATGAACCTGAAGGAATAAATCTATTAGTAATGGAACAATTAATTCCGTGATTTCAATTTCCTGACATGAACTGTAACCAAAACGAAACAAATTGCACATTCTACTTAAAATTGTTTTTCTAACACCTATTCTATAACCAAAACAATTTCTCCATTATAACTAAAACTACCCCCCCCCCATTCCCCTTCAGTGATCTTAAACATTTTTCTGTAATCAAAACTATTTTCGCATTTTAAGCACACTAACCAGAATAGCAGTATTTGAAGAACACTCGCCTTTATGCTTTTACAGTAACCCAAACTATAATCTTTTGTAAAAAATTTGTACGATTAAAAAACACAATGTTATTATTATTATTAGGAAACAGTAGCAAGCCTGTTAAGATAGTTTTAATCAAAATAACTTTTGAGTGCAGTGTAATATTTTTTAAATTTTACCGTAATTTGCTATTTAAAATAATAATAATAATAATAATAAATAAATAAATAAACGCCCACCAACGGAAATCATACATATTTTATTTATAAAACTCAAAACTTGACAAGAAAAAAAAAGGCTTATTTAAAAAAGAAACAGGAAATAAAAGAGCATTCATGCACAACAATTTTATTATTATTAGTTACTTTTCTATTTTCTTTATTTAAAACTGAAAAACCTGACAGATTCACATCATCCTACATTTTATTACTTTTTTTTTTTTTTTTTTTTAACAGAAATATATGCAGTTTTGCTTCTACTGCAGTAAAAGAGTATAAACATACACATCTTAATAACGCTAGAATAAAAAAGTAAAAATAAAAGCTTATCATAGACACCTGTGTAATCAAACCATCGCTTACTAAATTATAATAAAGTAAGAACCTTTTCGTGAGCTTTGAAGAAGTACAGTAGACTCCCGATTATCGGCGGTCGGATTATCCGCTTTGAGGATTATCCACGGTCCTCAAGGGCCTGAATTTAAAACGGAATTTAAAAATACAGAACAAACTTATTACAAAAAAAAAAAAAAAAAAAAAAAAAGATCGAAGAGAGTAATGACCTTCAAGGCTTTTGGAGATATTACACGATTCTTGACAGCATTTATGGCATACACACTGCTTGGGAGGCAGTTAAGCAGTCTACATTGGTAAGGTCTTGGAGAAAAATTTTACCAAATGTGGAAAATACTTTGGTAGAGTTTATAGAGGAGGAAGAAATTTCTGCTCATGATTTGGCAAATTTAGCTAAGTCTGTTACTGGAGAAGAAAAAGTCAATGAAGGAAACGTTGAAGAGTAGATAATTTGTAACACCAATGATCCAGATATTGAACACCTTACAGATGAACAAATTGTGGGCCAAGCATTAGACCCAGTTTCAGAAGATAGTGAGGAAGAAGAGGAAGGAGGAGATAAAACTCGGCAGAGGATGAGCCACGACGCAGCCCTAGCACATGCAGATGGACTTATAAAATATCTTGAGGAACAGGACGATGTATCACTTTGTGACAAAATGCTGATAAAGAAACTGCAATCGCAAATTAAGAAAAAGTGATTTAGTACAAAAAAACAAAAACGCTTGACCGTTTTTTTTTTTTTTTTTTTTTTTTTTTTTTTGCTAAAAATTAGAGCAAAATCTAAGTAGAAATTTTTATTAGCATGTTAAATTGTACATGTAGGCTATGCTTAACTGTTAATTAAATAGTATTGCTCAAAAGGCTTTATGTGTTGATTTATATCCCTTTTTTGACCATTTTGCGGATTATCCGCTGATTCGATTATCCGCGGTTGTCTATTCCCCGTTCACCGCGGATAATCGAGAGTTTACTGTATTTGATAAGGCTTTTGGTCAGTCTTATAAAACAACATCATTACAGTCTTAGACTATAGGTAATTCAATAAACTTGAGCCCAAGATTTTTATTATATAAAATATTTTGCGTTTTAAAAAGTTACAAGAAATTTCAACAAAACCTAAATATATATCAAACTTTTTTTGCGTTATTTTGTTTATTTTATTCTTTTAAGAATCTTTTATATTTACTTTTTTACTTCATGGATATTATTGGGCTTCTTAACGTTTTCTTATTTTGTTATTTTATCTTTTGGCTGCCGATATTTTGGCGTATTCAAATTTGGTATTGTTTATGATTTTTTTTATTTCAATAAAGTCTATTTAAAAATAATTATGAATTAAGTTGGTAGATATTTCTTCTATAATTGTTAGCTTTTATATTAAGTTAAATACATTTATCTTTTTCATTTCTCAATTCATTTTGCTTTGGGTGTAAACTTGGGATGTAAAGTTTCATAAACGTTTATTATGTATTCTTTTAGTTTAAAAATATACTAAATGCTATAGACTTTAATTATAGAACTTTTACACTTTTACACGCAATATATTTTTTTTTTCTAATCATTTATTGTAGATATGAATTTGTTTGTTTATTATATAGTTTAACAGTTATTAATTATATATAGGTAGGATTGAGGCCAATTGTTTACAAGTAGGACCTAGGACTGAAAATTATATATATATATATATATATATAACATTTAATTTACTTTTTTCGGAATTTTCTTAATGCTTTGCTTTTAATAACAGTAGTCAGCGCTGCGAAACATTTACATGATTTTCATAAATGATAGAAAAATAAATCCCTTTAAAAATTTTCAGTAATGTGCTTATTTATGTAAAAATTAATTAATTTTGTGCATATCTGTTATTCATACATATTTGTGCATTTCTACGCATTATATTATGTATACATAATTTCCCTCATCGGGTATTTTCTGGACGTAGTACTCTTGAAAAATATTAAAACTAGATAAATAAAATCAATCATGTGATTTTCATATCAAGAATGTTTAATTTTGAAATGGTACGATAAATTTCATATTTTAGTTCATAGATTTTTCTTTTGAAATAAGAAATAGAGTTTAAATTTGGCTCTGCCAATGGAATGAAATTTTAGAGTTGTCTTTCCGAACACACTTCTTTTTCTATTCTTCAGTGACTGAGAATAAAAGGGGTGCTCTGAGAAATTCTATTACATCATCGAACCACGATGTAACAATACATTCTGCTGATGTTCAAAATAAACATGAAGTAGAATCGCCCGCGTTAGCTTATTCATGTTCTCAAAATAGAAAAACTAACGTAAAATCGCGTAAAAAATAGCAGTATCCTCACATTATCTAGAAACTGAAAGAGCTTTATTGAAACGAATTAAAAGATTTAGTTTTATTAATTGCTCATGCACAAATATTTTTTTTCTTTCTTTCTTTCCTGTTTAATTAAACATACTTATAATTTCTTTTTCTTTTCTTTTTTATTTCTTTTCAGGACACTTGAAAATTATCTGGAAAGAACTTCAAAACTTCATATCCTTCTAAAAGGCGATTCAAACTACAAATTTCAAACTACATTCCCTTTCTCTCTCTCTCCCAGGCCCACCAGCTACCGAACGATTCTGCGCTCAAAAAGCTGGTAGATGGAAAATGCTGGGTTTGATCGCAGGTCGCACTCATCGACCTAGCTGTTCGGAGTTCTCCGTGGTTTTCTCCGAAACTCGCTAGGACCCCTTAGAAAGACGAGGGCATACCACCTACAGGCATAGGGCCCTAACGTAGTCAATTAGCCCTACAACCTACAGCCAACCTTCTCTCTCGCTCTCTCTCTCTCCTCCCCCTCTCTTTTTTTTGTAGAGTTAAAGCAGTGTATTTGAGATGTCATTGATTGCTATAAATCTGAATTCATGCAGTAAATACAGATATCTAACCTTAAAATCCTACGGCTTTTTTGAACCCTTAGTTGTAAAAAATGAGTTCTAAATAAAAACTTGGATCTTTTGGTCGTTCGTATGTTTTTCTATTAAGAAATAAAAACTATATTAAATGAGAGAAATAAATGATCAGAAAATAAAAAATGGGGGTAATTTACGAACTTTGCATTTTTGTTATAGGCTGCAGAAAAAAACATGATTTTAGAAAAATATTAAAACGAATTCGCCTTGTATATGGGTGTATACAAATTTTCATTTTACTTTAATTTTTAATCTTTTTTCTTTTTATACTCAAGATGCAAATTTTAGACTTTATCATATTAGTGAAAACAAATTATGCAGATATTTTAAAGTTTTTATTATTATTATTATTATTATTATTCTTTTAATGAGAAAAATTAAAACAAATCAAACTTACCATTTCCCGTACTATCCTTGCTTGTCCGCGGCATTTTCACTTCTGAATAGAAAGGCTTTAAAGCCGACAAGGAAAATCTTCAGTTCGGTCACGAGGCCATTGGTACGACATGAAGCTCTCTAAAACCTGTTTGATGATCCCCAGGCAAGGCCGGCAAAAGTATCTGCGTGAATATGTCTTACAATTTTGTGTTTGTGTTCATAAGATTTCGAGACCTTTGATTGTAACAAGGTCAGGAAATGATCTAAATGTCAATATTGATCAGAGAAAGTTTTGGAAAAAGATCGATTTTAAAACTAACAGAAATCCCCTTCCCATTTTGTTGTTTTTGTTTTGCTTGGACAACCATACTCTCTTTCAAAAGGCTGTTAGTTTTTTTATGTTATTATTATTATTATATATTTGTAGAAGATACACATGAGGAAAAAAAATCAAAATTAAATACTTTCCGCTTATGCCTTATCCAGGGACATCACTAGACAGCTAAACAGTGATTACATAAAAATTTTCCTCATCCACAAATCAGTAAGATAATGTAATCAAAATAATTCTATAAATATAATTTAAGAAAAAAATAATAATTTCTTCATTTAGCATGTTTTACAGAAAATTATTATTTATTTATTTTTTAATGATTTAAGGTGTTTGAATATGTTTCAAGCACTTACAGTAATTGTTTCTGATGTATGACTTAAATCCATGTTTATCCCCCCCCCCCCCAAAAAAACGGAAAAAGAACACATACCAAAAAAGAACTGAGCAAATTTCTATAAAATTTCAAAAGAATAAAATGTTTTTTTTTTTTTTTTTTTTTTTTTTTTTTAATTAAAAAAAAATAAAATAACCAAGTACATTTCTCTATCAAACAAATTATTATAAATTATTATAAATTTAAAAAAAAAAAAAAAAAAAAAAAAAGATGAAACTAAATAAAAATTTGTCAGATTCTTCATCAGTTTGCAGTATGGTTAGTGAAATAACGCATCATTATTTAGAAATTTTCAAGGTAATAAAAATTTTTTTCGTAATATCTAGAAAACAATATAAAATATAACAGACTAAGCATTTATCATTTCTTTGGAAATGTGTGATATGTTCACTTATTTATGAAGCGTATAAATTATAAACAAAAAAAAAAAAAAAAAAAAAAAAAGTAACATTTATAAAACTATGGGAAGCCTCAAATGCATAATATGATATTTCAAATTTTATCAAATATTCAGACAAAACAAATCTGACTTGTAAATGTGTAAATTTAAATGACCTTTCAAATGAATAGGGAATTGCTTTATCGAATAGGAGAAAGGGCATAAATGCCATTGTATTGCTTTTTATTATTATTATTGCGCTTGCTGGTGATATTAACCCTTTGCAGTCCAACGTCCAATCTCACTGGACATCATCTTTCTTTGCAGCAATTTGAAAGGGTTAACTTCTTAACCTACATTTCATTTTACTTTATACATCATATAAATACATGAATACTCAATTAAAATTACTAGGTCGACAATAAATTAATATAACCTAAAATTTAATTTGGACCAGACTACTATGGGAATGAGGAAAAGGAATTTCGACGCAAAGGGTTAACTTATTAAAATGATTTAACCTCCTTAGGCAGTGCACTTGTATTCTGTGAGTATGAAGATTCTGTTATCGAAACATTCGGGTTTTCACGCAATCAGAACAGCATTTCAGAATAAAGTTTCGGGATCGTGTTTTTTCCTAAGAAATAAAAATATGAGGCACTTTCCACTACATATCGTCTGTGAAGGTACAAACAATGTGCATACAAACTTTGTCAATAAGGGATTTATACTTTGATTAACGCGATCATTCCTCCTTAATTTATTTAGCAGCAGAACCTGATTAGCGCATAGGTCGACTGGGTTGTGGACCATGGGCCTTCGACATGGAAGGGGGGGGGGGGGGATTTCGTTTATTATTCAAAAATATTAATAAAAAATACACACAAAATGCTCTTGAAAATAAAATTTCATGAGAATTTTACTTCTGCAAGCCAAGTAATAAGTTTTACAATGCCTGTATTTCACTCAAGTATGCATTTTTTGGCAAAATAGTGGAAAAATTTACGGATATTTTTCAAAGGGTAGTATATATCGGGCTGTGGGCCCACTTTTGGCTTGATCGGACTCTGCTTAGCAGAATCTTCAGTAGGTTTCACTAGGGTTCTAAAGGTCAGGTTCAGTAGGTTTAAATCGTGTTCTTCTTTGCCATCATATTTGGTATGTGAACGATTTATGAGGAGTGCTGAAGGAATTTTAAAAAGTATCTTAAAGAATGGCCACCAGGGTGACGCTTTAATAGCAGATTCAATGAATGACATGCCTCACACGGGATCAAAAACTAATCAATATATTTTCAAACTGTTTATGCATTTCGTATGATTCATTTTCTTTGTTATATTTTCCGTTTTTGCAAAACTCTATTTATTAGCGACCCATCTTGGCCTCCAGTTGCCAGGTGCCCGATTTCAAATCCCAGTTCAGGCATGGCTGTTGGTAGTAGTTCGAAATTTACCATAAGATGTAGGAACCGATCTGTTGTTACATAAGGATTTATTTAGGAATTTAGTCCATACAACAGGTCCCGATCTAATGAAACTAAATGGCCAAATAATAACCGTACAGGAAAGCCCCAAACTCATTTAGTAGCGATATTTAACTGTTCTTTTTAATCATTATTGTTTTTATTTTCATAGATCATATATTATCCACATATTAAATTCTATGGAAATCCACTCGCCCGTTTTATCTGCAGGGTGTTATTTAGACCGGAAGTTTAATTGTAACCACCCTGTATATGAATTGATCATTTCTTTCTTCCTTTTCTCTAGCTGTTACTTCAGAACGCTGCAAAACATAGCATCCAAAACTCAAAATTTTAACGTCTCTTTATTATTAGTCTTATTGTTATTATTATCGCTGCAGAATAACAACAACAACTATAAAACGATATGAAGCCGTCGACAGTCACCCCGTATATAGATATTCACCCCGAAAGTACATGTGATAGACCAACATTTCACGGATGGAATTTCAGAGTAAATGAAACAATTAAAAAAGATTACATCCTAATTTTCATGCGCTAATAAGAACTCTTAAAGTGGAGGCAAAATGTAAAGATTTTTTGCATGAGAGACAATATTTGAAATTAAAAAGAAAACAATGGAAACGAAAGTACATTAAATTGGATGAAAGAATTTCTAAAATTTTAGAAGAATATAATCACTCCTCAGACATTAAGACACGTTTACTGCACTATCACATATACATAAACTGGAATAATGTTTCATAAGTAAAACAATGTAATTCTCATTAAATTTGTAAAATTAGAATAATGTTTAATGATGCAATTTAACATTTAATAATATTGCAATGTAATGATTAATGTTGTAATTTTATATTGTGTAACTTTTTTATAAATAAATATATGCACTAAAAATAATCTGGTGTGTCACTCATACAACTTTTTCTAACCCTGTATTTCAATACTATAAAGATAGATTGTACATTAAGTTGTATGATCAATAAGGTAAGATAATAAAGTTCAGTCTACTTTAAAAATAATCTAAAATAAATTTAGGGACAGTTTTCTTTGACAAATAATTCTGAGTGAGGGGACCATCGTCCCCCTCAACCCATCGTTCAGTTACACTGCGTACATTTGTTAAAATAAATATATAAGTAAATAAAATTCAAGGCCTTATTACTTTAAACTTGCTAATCTTGATCAAATTTTTCAAATGACAAACTAATACGAACTTCAAATTACCAAATTTGAATTTCTTGCAATTATTTGTTTTTAAATCATGCTGGTAACAGATATAAATGCAGATCAACCGCAGAAAATTGGACTTTCAGATTAAGGGCACCTTAAAACGCCATATTATACAAAAAAACAAAGTTGAAAATACAACTTCAAAAAATACTTTCTTTCCAGTGTGGGTATGAAAAATTAATTTTCTTTCCTGAGCAGTGCTCATCGACATAGTAAAATATAGTAAAATACTTCCATCAATTACATTCCATCGAAAAGAATGTTTAGCTTAATTTTGGGTAGTCCTGTATATTGTCTATAAACTATATGTACACGAATCATTTGCTTGATCTCAACGAAAAGTTTAGTGTATCATCACTATATGATACATGTTTAGAATACCGAGTTTTGACTTCCTTCTATAATTTGTTCTTGAGATATGCTGATAACAGACACACAGACCGGCCGCTAAAAACATTATTTTTGAATTCAGGGGACCTCAAAATTTGTAAATATAACAAAAACTCAATTTTGAAAATTTTACCCAAAAACAATATTTTCTGTGCCATGTATATGGGTAAGAGTAAGTAAAAAGAGAAAAAAAAAATTAAACGAGGAAGTAATAATTATTACCAGTCCTAAGCCTGGAGAAAGTGTAAAGGAAAACTTAATACATTTTTAACTGTCACGTAACTTTTTATAAATAAATATATGCAAGAAAAAAAGGGGGGGAAAAAACTTTTAAACACACCAGTAACAATTACTGCCAATCTTAAGCGTGAATAAAATGTGAAGGAAAGTTTAATACAGTCAGTAACAAAAGTGTCCGAACTCCAGCAAAAATTCCTATTTAAAAAGCTAGAGTTAATACTGTTTTGTTAAATAAATCCTTGTCGAATCCTGTTCTTAATCAGTCTAAGAACATGATTCGACAAGAATTTATTTAACAAAACAGTATTAACTCTACTTTTTTTACATAGGAATTTTTGCTAGTGTTCTGACACTTTTGTTACCGACTGTACATTTTTCACTGTAAATATTGACGGCAAATGACCGGGAATAAATCGGAGGTGAATATGTTTTTCATTCTGGGGTGAATCGCGACAGTTCAATGATAGGTTAAACATTTACGTTATTTTCCATTTCTAGAATTATTTTTCTATTTTGGTTAGAGTTCGGAAATTTCGGTTTCGTGCGCCTTTTGCTTTTATTTTTCAGATTTCAGATATAATAATTATTATTATTTAACACACATTTTACAACAATTAAAGAGTAAGTGGAAATCATTAGAATATATATTTGCATCATAAATATAGCAACTAGAAACCAAACTACAACGTTATTATGTCTATTAACAAAAGAAAATCATATGTACGTTAAATCTAAATTTCTCGGGCAAGAGTTTTTAGGAATTTGCAACTGTACTCAAAAATTGCTAAAACAATACAAAAGCACGTTTTTTTTTTTTTTTTTTTTTTTTTTTTAAGAAGTGTTAGTAAAAGTGAAAAAGAAATCAGCACGGCAGAATAATGACAGGAGAAATTAATCGTATACAGCTATAATCAAGATTTTTACTTTTTACTTCCTTCTATATTCAAAAGAAGAAAATGTTAAATTCCTAAAAAAATTTGACTTCTGGTTTTCGATGGATTTACACGTTTTGATTTCTAAAACACGATTTGATCTTTTTTTTTTTTTTTTAATGTCTATCTTCCTGTCTGTGTATGTGAATTTTTCCCCCACTCTATCTTGCGGTAATTTTGGTTCCTATCAACTTTTGATCCATATCGTTCAACAGGTGGCGCTGTTGTCTAGTTTTATACTATTATTGTATATGGCACCATAGAACAATGCGGATTGTTTTTAACCAATCAATTCAGGTCTAGGTACCGGTGTGTAGAAAATCAGCCTTTTTTCCTACACGACTATATATTGGTGTTTCACATTTCAATTACAATAATTAATAACTCAAAATAATTGAAACCATTATAATTAATTTAAATACTAACTAGATGAATATAAAACTGGTAAAAGTTAGAAAATAAAATAGAAAATAAAATAAAAGACTATTTAAAAAAACTAGGATTTGGAAAAAGATATGATTAATAAATAACTGAAATTAGAACAACACAAATAATGTTCGAATCATTCAAATCTCAAATTGACAATCATTGTGATTCATTTGATTTTTTTTTTTTTCTCTAGGAAAAATAAAAATACAGTATAAACTCAAACATAAACCTTCTAAAACTGCGTATACGTAATGACATCATTCATTAATTATTCATTTTAATTTAACAAAATTTGTTGTAATAGTTTTGGTTTGATTTTACGCATGGTTCAAAAAATCAGTTTTTTCGTCGTTTACGTAGAATAAATCTTCACTGTTATTTACTCAGCCACATACTGAATTACTCACCAAATAAACAGTTACAAACGAAAACTTTGGATTCTCTAACTTTACCTTGGCTTACCATGTTTTAACTGAAACTGTCGCTTTTCATTTTAGCTTATCTGCAAATAAAAATAAATATTTGTACCCTAAAAAAAGCGTGTAAACATAATAAATACCATGTGACTCTGTGATCCAAGACTTTCGAATTATTTAATTTAATATTTTGAATATTCCAATTTGCACCATTAGTGAATACTTTAAGGATATTTTCTAACTATTTTTGTGTACTGTTTTCAGTTTTAGAAACTGGAACTGTAACTAGTGCTCAATACCTCAAATAAAATTTACTGTACATGACTGTACTGCGAAAAATGCTAATTGAATCATTTTTAAACTCGAAAAGTTAATTCCCCAAAGAGCTTAAAATGTGCCAGTAGTGGCTCCTTTTTAATTCAGTAGTGGACAACTTTTTTTTTTCTTTCTTTTGTTCAGAGAAGGCGAAATAAAATGCAAAGTGGTTGAAAATGTATATTTGATTAACAAAATGTATTTTTTGTTTCATTAGTGCGTGAAAAGAGCGAAATAAATAGATAAACGTGTATCATAAAATGAATATATATATATATACTAGCTGACCCGACAAACGTTGTTTTGTCATATAAATTATTTCTAGAGAATATTTTGCTAGAAAAAAATAACTTATTGTAAGTGTGTGAGGATGTGGTATATAAGTGGAAGATGTATGGAGCGCTGTGAACGGTGAAAGAATATAAAAATAACAAAACACCAATCGTTTATTTTTTTTTTAATTTATTAAAATTGATTCTTTAAAATTATATACATATCGGTACTTATAACAATATTACTAAAAAACAATATCAATCCCTTAATGCAACAGAGTGTACAGTATTTTTTGTTATCCCATCTTTCGCCAATACAAACAAACTGGATGGTTTGCCCACTCGAGAGCCACGTATAATTTTCCGTGTGAAAAACATGATGTACTCAAATCTAAGCCACACACAGACATCGTTTGGCCCTGAGACTTATTGATAGTCATTGCAAATGCCAATCTAATTGGATATTGAGGGCGTTTAAATTGAATTGGCACATCTGTGGGTATAATAGGGATTCGCAGTAGTAATATATTTTCACCTCGGAATTTGTCATTTAAAATGATGGCTTCGATAACATTTTTCATTAATTTTTTTATGACTAATCGTGTGCCGTTGCACAACCGTGGTGGGTTCAAATTACGAAGCAAAATAACCGGAGATCCAACCTTCAGTTGTAAAATATGCGGTGGCATGCCTGGTAAATCCAATGAGTTTAAAAACTTTGTTGAATAATTTACAGCTTCGGTGGCATCGCAAACTGTATCATTAGATTTGTATGACACCAAGTCTCCTGGTAACAAATGTTGTATCTTGAGATTCAATTCGTTGACGTCCACATTTATTGCTGCTAAAATTGCTCTTTCTGCCAGCCACTCATGATTTGTGTATCGTCTGTGTATATCGGGAAATATCTGGTCAATAAGAGCATCTTGAGAATCAATGATTGTACAGAAATCGGTCGGTAATTTTATGCATCCAGTTTCATCTGTAGTAACTTTTCCATCGCCGATATCTAACAATTGTTTTGAGAATGTTTCAGCGGATGGATCTTGAAGATTTTGAACGCACAAATTTACTTTCAGTTGTACTTTTTCAACATTAAGCCACAATGACGATGATTTTAAGCACGCGTTGATCTCATCAGCGTATGTTGAACGCGAAATAACGGGAAGTGCTTGTCTGAAATCACCTGAAAAGAGTAACAGAGTGCCGCCAAATAGTTTGTCGTTGTTTTTTATATCTTTCAATGTCCTGTTCGACGCCTCAATCGAATGTTTGTGTGCCATAGTGCATTCATCCTAGATAAGAATTTTACACTATTTCAGCACTGTGGCCATGGACGATTGTTTTTTTATGTTGCACACTGCGTCTGGGTTATTTTGAATATTTAGTGGCAGTTTAAATAATGAATGAGCTGTTCTGCCTCCATCCAATAAAGTTGCCGCAATGCCAGATGATGCAACAGCCAATGCGATGTCATTATTTGATCGTATTTCGGCGAGAATTAGCGAAATAAGGAATGTTTTGCCAGTTCCACCTGGTGCACCCAAAAAAAACTAGTATGTTGTGGCCACCACAAGACTTTCTTCTATATTTTCCTATACATATTCAATCAGTAACAATATTTAAAAAAAAAAAAAAAAAAAAAAAACGATTTTTTTTTCTAAGTTTTTTTTTTGTTAAAAGTAAAAAAAATCGATAACTTTGTTTTAAATTATCACAGATTTATGGTTCAACCATTCGTTGTAAAGGTATTGACGAGATCTTTCGAATGATACCCATCTTCAAAATTCAACCCCCCTGGGGGGGTACTTCCCTCCCAGGGGGGGAACCGATGCCCCCCCATGCACAATTTTTTTTCCCTAGTTAACTACTACTATTATCAATAATTCATATTAATTTTACAATCACAAGTTTAAAATAACTCTCATTATGCCCATTTATACGGAATTTTGTCCTATAAAATGCGATCACAGCGCCACCTGTTGAGTTATTGATCCCCAAATCTAATGGGCACCAGTTCATGTCAGGGTGCAACTAAATACCAAGTTTGGTTAAATTTCATTCATTGGTTCGTGAGATACAGCGTCCACAAAAAAATGATACAGACACACAGACAGACAGACAGACAGACAGACAGACACACAGACAGACATTTTTTAAAAACTATCAATTCGTGTTCAGGACATCCCAAAACGTGTAGATCCGTCAAAAAACGGAGGTCGAAAATTTTCGCGAATCCAATACATTCTCTATATTACATATAGAAGAAAGTAAAAAGAATCCACCTTGTCCTGCCAAAAGTGCGAGCATGATGCGGTCGTAAATGGTTCTTTGTTCTTCATTCATTAGTGGGACATTGCGAGCAACAATTGCTGCCATTTCTACAGTATTGTATTGTAGTTCACGATTAAATTCAGTGCTTATTAAATCAGATGCATTTTGATTTGTTGAATGCATACCGAAATGACTGAGTGGTAAGTTGGCAATGATAATGCAAAGATCATCAATAGCAATCAATGCTTCATTGTACATAGCGTCACTGAATACTATCGTTAGATCGTTGCACCGTGAACGATGTTGATGCAATATATCACCAGTCATTGAATCTTTGTGATTATTCCATAATGTCTCTGTTCGGGCCGGGAAACATGTAGTCAACACTATAGCGAATAGTAGACGAATTTGTTTTGCTGTACAGTTCAGTCCTACTTCAGCAAGCATACACTCCCACTGGTTGTCGTCTTCCAGCAAGCCGAGTGCAAGGCATGCATCTTTATACGTTGGATACTGTTGTCCATTCACTTTACGTAAATCTTGAAATGACAAAGGGCCGATGACATTAACCAATAACAGTCGAAGATAAAAGCACTCAGTCTGCCTTGGATTAACTGTAAATACTCGTCCCAAGGTGTTTGATTTGAATAAACCGGGACATGCATCAATCGGCGTACCTTGCTTGCGGGGCATCCATTTTTTTGTTGGAGCCCATGTGAAATAGCGTGGTACTTCTGAATAGAGTAATGTCCGTGCAAAAGCACCAAAAGCATCCGCACGATTACACAATTCAAAAAATTCGGTGAGTGTAGTTTTTGGTGGATTTATAGCATGATCAATCGCTGTCTCGCTCGTGAAATATACGCGCTGGCCATTTTCAAGATGGACGGCTAAATGAAGAACTGCTGGATTCCGTTCATGAATTGGGAAACCAAAGATACGCCAAACAGCTTCATTAGAGCTGACGTACCGGCCAATTTGGTAAAGTGTTATTTCATCGTTGTTATTCACCGGAGGAGCATTCACATTGGTATTTTCAACTCGAAATACAGCCATATCACTGCCTTTATTCACATACTTGCAAATGTATTTGATGCTCTTCACTGAACTGCAGAACTGAACATTAATATGAGCATTGAATGTTTTGCTCAGCAGAGGCGAATATGGGACCACCCAACGGTTATCAATGTCAATATCTATGTTGTTGACATAGATGACCGCCATAGATGATAAGATTCTCCGCCATTATCGGGATTTCTTCGACGATATATTGGATATCCGTCAACATTTGTGATCGTGAAATTTTTCGGAAAACTTTTAGTACATTTTCCATCTGCACAAATAATAATGGCCTAAAAATTCATTTTTCATTTTAACATAAAATAACTCAGTCGGATATTGACGAATTTTTTAAAAGAATATACCATTTTAACTAATTTTAACATTTTAACAATATTAACGTTGAAAAAATATTTTAAACACTTACGGTTAAAAATTCATTTTTCATTTCAACATTAAATAAATTCTGACATCGTGTTTACGATTCTAAAATATTAACTTTGAAAAAATGTTTTAAACACTTCGTAAGATACGGTTACGATTCTAAAAATATTAATTTTGAAAAAATATTTTAAGCACTTCGTAAGATACGGTTAAAAATTCATTTTTCATTTCAACATTAAATAAATTCTGACATCGTGTTTACGACAACTCACGCCACCTAGGTGGAAAAGTTGTTGAAAGAGTTGGTTAAAAATTAATTAAGAAAGAACTAATTAAGTTACAACTTTCATTTGTAAATCTAAACCATTCTCGAATCCACCTGAAGACACACAAAAAATTTCATTAAACTCAGTCCAGCCATTTAGGAGGAGTTCAGTGACATACACACGCACAAAAGAAATATATATATAAAGATATATATATATATTTCTGAAAAAAATTACTAGCATCAATAATAAATTATTTATTTAAAATGAGTCTCAATTTGTAAATTGCGTTTTAATTACCCCCCCCCCCCTTCTCCTTGGTGATAATCTTATAAATATTATTTAGATGGTCTTTCATTTAAATATTTGCGAGAATTATGCGTGTCACTTCCAAAACATACAAATCTCTTCTAAAAGTTGGGGGGGGGGATTTTCAGTAATATGTTGAAGCATTCCGATCTATTTTTGAGTTGAGTGAAATACATTCCGTTGAACATTCAGAACTGGGAGAATATTGAGCTGTGTCCATTACTCATTATAAAAGTCATATGAGCCAGTAGTAGTTAGGGCTGTCTACTACTATTCATGATGACATTTTGTAGTAATAGAAAATAACCAACATCCATAAAAAAAGTTATGTTAACACAAAATTGAAAATTTAGAACAATAAACGAATTCTCCATATACTTATTTTAGCCATACGAAAGCAAAGTGTATAATAAATCAGATAACAAATAAACAGAGATAAACAAAATATTATTTCCTTATTCAAAACTTAAAAAAAAAAAAAAAAAAAAAAAAGCAACAGGAAATTTAAATTGTCTCAGTTAAATTCATCATATTCTTAAACTGAAGGCTTAAAATATTTGTAGTTCAAATCGTTAATAATAGAAGAGTATAACAACAACCCTGAACGCTGCTCAAACCCATGCTCCCCTCCGTGGAGGATGAAAATTGTGATGACATGTCTCCGCACCATCCTTAGGGGGTGCCTCTCAGACCGTCGCCAATTACACTGCTTGGCATGAAAATTGCCTGTGACACTATTTCAGCATATTCTTATGTAAAATGACCTCCTGAATCCGAATAGAACGCCCATTTTGCCCTATCACTCACCGTTTTTTAGGAATGCCCCCTATTTTTATCATTTTTCGGTGATTTTATAGCTATAAATTTGATTTGTAGGAGAAGGGAGGATTATTTTAATCGTTAATTATTTTCTGAGGGGGCTACAAAGTTGGAAAATTCTAAAACATGGACAATATTTTTTTTAATCTGTTATTAATGTTATTTTTTTTTTAATTTATATATTTTTTGTTTTTGTTTTTAGGTATTAAATTAATTATTTTTCGTTCTTCAAATCAAATTCATGGTCATAAAATTATCGAACGGGGAAAGAAATTGAATGTGGGGGTGGTGTATCTAGAAAACGGTTGGTGACTGGGCAAAATGGGAGTAATATTCGGATTCAGGAGGTCATTTTACATAAGAATCAGCAAGAATGGTATAAGATCTCGATTTTTTTTTTTTTTTTTTTTTTTTTTTTTTTTTTTTTTTGCAGAGCAGTGTTACCCATTACGTAGTATAGTACTAGTGCGAAGTTAAACCTAGTCATACCCAACCATTCAAACCCATTCAACCATTGAAACCCATTCATAAATTAGAAACCTTATTTTGAGAGTTTAAACGTGTTAACGTTCACTACCCTACTTACGAACTTACCATACGGTTGAATTTCAAACAGAAGAAATGAGGTTGAATTTTCAACGAGAAAATTTCAGCCAGTAAAATAATGATAAATATAGAGAAATTTTTTTAGTCATATTTTCAACAATATTTATTCCCGTTATTTTCCAACTATTGAAGCATGTGAATTACACAAACGCAATTTAAAGAGGATCAGTTGTGTATATGAATTCAGTTTCTATCTTGCTTATTTCTTTTTAAAATAACACAAATAAAAGTAATTTGCGAAAATTTGAATAGCAGTGAAAAACATAGTTATAGGTACCTAAATAATTTGGGGGGGGGGAGAGAAGAAAAAGAAAAAATAGAGGGATTTTGTTATTTTTAACACGCTTTTATTAGCTTCACCTGTATGTATGTTTGTAACCGCTCTAGGAGCAAACAAAAAATCTATATTGCAAAAAAAGACTTTCCCTACGTGAACGCTGTGGCTGTGAGGTAAAGCTCCGGGCTACGAACCTAAAGGTCTAACGTTCGAGCCCAGTCAGGGGAGATTTTTTAAAAATGGTTTTTGTTTAATTCTAAATTATTAGTTCACATTTCAATAAAAGCGTGTTCTTTAATTTTTTAAAAGTATAATTTTTTTCTTTTATTTGTTTATTTCCTTTTATTGTTATGTATCTATTTATTTATTTTATTGCAAACTGTATTACACATTTTCACAACCCTATTTTCAAAAAATTAACTAACTGGATGTACCATGGTTTATAACCTTACTGAAGTTAAAAATCATTTTATTTCACATTAATATATATATATCTTTTTTCGTATTCCTTTTTTCTTCTTCTTATTTTTCAGAATAAATGGAATTATTTATTTTCATGCTCTTTTCTAGAAATTTTCTTTTAACTAAATGAGCCGTGGCTTATATTTACATCGAAGTAAATTAATAACTTTTCATTCTAAATATAAATATTTAATTTATTTTCGGATTTTTTTTTTTTTTTTTTTTTTTTTTTTGTGTGTAAAGAAATAGATAAATTAAATTAAATCCTTTTTGTTTTCAAATGCTTCAGCTCATCTGAAAAACTTCGCTTTTGTCATTTTAAAAATAATTATACGATATGTATTAGAGGCATAGCACAGGCTTAATCATTATTAAACATATGGACGGCAAGTAAAAATACGATAAAAATGTTCAATAATTCAAGAGATCTGTTCTATTTTCTTTAAAATATATTTAAACCTTAGTAAAATTTTCATTTATTTTTTTTAAAGTTGATTATTACTATGATAAATTTTAAAATGCCACCTCACATACATAAAAATGTTACAAAGTATTTTTACAAAAAATTACGTTATTAATTAAGTCTTTATTTTTTTTTAAATGTCGTCATTATTTATTATTATTATTATTATTATTATTATTATTATTATTATTACTTTATATATTGAAGTACGTTAACGAAAGTGATATAAATCTAATATTGATTACAGATCATTCTAAGAAAATAAAAGGTTAAGCAAATACAATAAAAAAAATCATAGAACAAATCTGTAATTAAGTCGTTTTTCTCCAAGATATGTTATTTATGAGATTACTGAAAGCCTATATTAGACTTCCTCGCGATTATTAAAGCAAGGAATCAGCTTTCCAAAAACTGATTGACATATTTTAAAAGACATGACGGTTATTTTACTTGACTGGTGCAAAAACGTAAATCATTATTTAGAATATTTATACTTTCAATTCTTTACGCAATTTTAAGATGTTTTGTTTTATTATTATTATTTAAAAACATAAATTTTCTTCCTGCCTCATAAGTACCAAACACACAGAAAAATATTAACTATCAATCGTTTTTAATGTATAAAATTACATTTCTTTGAAATTTATTAATGGTAAAAATAAAATAAATACTGATTTAAAAAATATTTGTAATTAATACAGTAATTTACATTTTTACTCGTACTACAAAAGTCATCAATGAAAATGAAAGCGAAAAACTAGTTCTAATATTCAAAAATTATTAAATATAATACAACGACGTAAACTAATTTCATGAATAGAACGTATTTTTTCATTTAAATGAGAGTCCTTAAATAACAAATGCATAATGCAAAAATTTAGTGTTTTTCCTTTAATAGTATTTCCTAGTAATTTCCTAGTATTTTTCCTTCACAATAATAAAAATTTTGTATTCCTGAATTTTACGAATCAAATACTTTACGTTGTTAAAATCGGCCAGTAATTTTTTTTTTCCCAAAATTAATCTAAAAACATGCAAATTCTACTCTCATAATGCGCTTTATCCTTTCTTCCTTTCTCTTTTCCTTTCTACCAGAATTAAATTTGTACAGGAAGAACAAGAACGCAAACCAACAACTCAAACAAACATTCTCTGAACTGAGAAATACACAAACCAAAACTAGAACGGATTAACTCGCGGTTCTCTTACGTCAACCGTTCTTGTGGATATAAAGTGATTACAAGTGGATAAACCTGAATTCTAAAGATTTGGAACAAACTGAGGCTGATTCTCCATGCTGTTTAAGAGAATGGAAGAAAAATTCAAGAATTTAAGAGAAATTATTTCTTTATTTTCTCTTCTGTTGGCTGTATGTAGAGTTCTGAAAATTACTTACGTTACGGTTTCTGGATATAAAAGAAGAAGACCGAGAATTTTGTCGAAATTTTAGGTAAGTAGTTTACTTTTTCTGAAATTGATACGGGTAACAGAATATAATATGAGGAGAAAATACTTATTTTGTTAATTACAATACATTTTCTTCTCAAAGTTTTATCTAGAGAGAAACGCGCCGATAATTTTAATTTTTTCTTCCCAAATGAAATGAAATAAACATGATGACCAAATGAAAACAATTTTATAGTTTTTTTTTTTTTTTTTTTTTTTGCTGCATAGTTACACATTATGATATATATATATATGGGGGAAGGGGGGACGAAGTTTTATATAATTATATTGAAGTATGAATTGTTGTAACAAGAGAAATATCTCGAAAATGATAAAATTTTAAAAATTGGAATGAATGGCCTCCTGAATTGGTGCATGAAATTTTTAGATATTCAATGAATTTTTCAAAGGATTTTTTTTTTAATGTATTAAGTATAAAAAAGAGTTATTAAAATGTACTTAAATAAATAGCTTTATTATTATTAATACTTATGTCATTCTATAAAATGGAATAGATTCATGCTTCTATACAGCCATTCATCTTTTTACCTCTTTTCCCCTCCTTTCACCCTCTTTTTTTTTTTTTTTTTTAAGGTATAAAATAAAAATGGATAATCAATTTAAAATATTTTTTTTTCCCTTCTTCTTTTTCTTATGTTACCAGTTTTCCCTACTGATTTTTACTAAAGATGTTGTTTACATAAAGTTATAAAATGAATTCATAAAATGTCTTTTTTTTTTTTTTTTTTTTTTTTTTTTTTTCCCCTTCTCCGATATATTTTTGAAAAATATAAAAATTATATTCTCCTGGGTTGATTTATATTTCTTTTTTAAAAGGCATTTTTTGTTTATTTCTTTCTTCCTTAATCAAATAATAATAAAAAAAAAATGAATTGATCAAACATATTTTGTAACCATCCTTCTATAATAAATTAAAAACTACGAGATATATATGTATATGCGGATGACGTTTGCAGTTTTTATACAATTTTTCTCCTTTTTCACGTTTAAAATCTTATTTTAGTGAAGAAATTTTATCATTTATTATCATTTATTTTTTCATGCCGGTTTTATTTATTTATTTTATTTTATTTTATTTTATTTTATTTTATTTTTTTTACCAAATTAAATAGAAGTGACCGATAAAATAATAACTTTTATGTTTATTTCTTATTATTGCATATTTTTTACATTGATTTTAATTAAGGATTTTAATTTTTCAAAAGACGTTTAAAGGTTTTATAACATAAAAAATTATTATTATCATTATTATCATTACTATTATGCCATCCTAAACTATTTCATATTTATTTTTAAATATTTTGACCCATTTTAGGGATTTCATTAAAAAATGCAAATTGCTATTTAATATCGAAATTGAAAATTATCTGTAGCTGAAGATTCAATTAATGAAAACTTCTTTTTCGTTAGTAGTTGTTTATGTTTTTATTATAATTATTATTAGTAGTAGTAGTAGTTTTTTAGTCGAATTTACAAAAGTAAATAAGCAATAAAAGCTTAAGAAATTTTTTTTATAAATTTCACAGTTTTTATGATACACCATAAATAGAGAATATGTATATAAGAATAATAATAATATCTTATTAATCTACATTCGAGGGGGGAGGGGGTTATAAAGGTTCTTATTTGCGGTAATATTCATTTCTAAATTGCTGCTCTTAACGAATATTCTGAAATACTTATTTTAAGCTCTATATTTTCATAATTTACTTAAATTCTAAATGTAACGAATTATCCATCGTTTAAAGATAGTTTATAGTTTATACCTTTTAAAGTTCCCTACATATTTTCTTTTGAAAATTGTTAAACTGTTTTTAAAAATAGCAACTAGACACATAGCTGATCCTAAGTAAATATTAAAAAGGAAAAATTTTCATTTTTAATTTTCGAAAATTTTTTTGTTTGAAACAACCATATATCTTAACCAGCTTAATTTCGAATAAAAATTAGTTTAATAAATAAATAACTGTAAGTAAACACTGTAAGATGCAAATACTCGCAAAAGTTGTTTCAGGTCAAAATAATAGCATGGTCCTTCATCAGATGAAAATAAGGACATCAAAGCAGCAAGATGCACTCGTGCCTATGAAGCAATTTAAAGTGTCTTCTACATATCGCTTCTTCTGAAGCTTTTTTTTTTTTTTTTTTTTTTTTTTTTTTTTTTTTTTTAAGAGTTGTGCTACTATCTAGCGAATATAAGAGAAACAAAAGCTTAAAAATCGATTTAAACAAGGAAAAATATTAAAAAATTGTTGCATAAAAAACGTTAAAAGTTTGATTTCAATGCGAAACCATTGAGCGTTAAAGGGAAACTGAATTTGTTTATCTTTTAAGTATAACAGCATTATTAAAAAAAATTATCAACAAAGAATAATTCATAAAATGAGTAACTGTCTCATAAAATATTTTTAATCGAAGTTTCAATAAAACTCAGTTATTTACGTTTTAAGTTTTATATAATTTGAAGCACATATATTTTGAAACACTCTGAAGCAAAAATTGATGTTAACGTTCTACAATATCTTTTCAAATGTAATTTGTATTTTGATCATAATTGCAAAATTAAGTAATTTCAAATTTTTCAACCTTTCAAACACAGGTTTAAGTCGAATTCTTTATTTTTACATATTTAAAATTACAACTTACAAAATTATGATTTACGGAACAAAGAATAATTCATAAAAATTCGAAGAACTTATACAAATTTTAATGTAATTTTTCAACAAATTCAAGTATTTAGTATACCATTTGATTGAAATGTAAAATTACTAGAAATTTTGAAATTGTAAAAAAATTCCATTTCTTTCTTTTTTTTTTTCTTTTTTCCTTGTTTTTTCCCTTTTGGAAAAACAAGGAATTATCAGAAAGTGATGTTCCATAACAGAAATTTTAGAAACTGGAAATTACAGATTAATAAAAAATAATAATAATAATCCGTTTCTTTCTTTTTCCCCCTTTGGAAAAATAAGAAATTTTTTCAGAAAGTGATGTTCTATAACAGAAATTTTAGAAACCAGAAATTACAAAGTAATTAAAAAAAAAAAAAAAATCCGATTATTTCTTTTTTCCTTTTCCCCCTTTGGAAAAATAGGAAATTTCCAGAAAGTGATGTACCATAATCGAAATTTTAGAAATTAGAATTTACGAAGAAATAAAATTATCTTAAAATTACTGGGAGAAAAAAAAAACTTTATATGAGTGCGTTAAATACCATTAAAATCTAATTTAAAATAACATTACGAAAAAGTAGCAATAATAATAATCGTTTTGTGTGTTATCAGTTTGTCACGAGAGCAAATTTTAATTTTATTATGCATCCCATTTGTGCAATACGTTTATTTGGTTATTTAAAGTTCAGTTAACTAAATTAATTAAACAATCTCATGTTTGCTATTATTGTGAATAATAAATAATCAATAAATATATATATATATATATATATATATATATTATTACAATTTTACAAAATAACACTATTTTTATAATTTTTGATCTCTTATTTAAAATTATGCATATCCTGTTTTAAGAAATATACAGACGCCGAGAATGAAAGGGATTCCTAATACACATAAATCATAGCGAACTTTTGAATTTTCTTTATCATCATTTTTTACAAAGCAGTCTTACTCTATATGTAAATCTATGCTTAAATATCAACTCTCGACTCATTGAAATAATAAAATAAAAAAATTCAATTAAAAATAGTATAAAATTTATCATTTTATATTAATTTTACATAATTTCATTTGTTTTTCATAAAATATTATTCTTACTGTGTGAAAATCACTGGCGGTGATAAGAGTCACGCGAGGTCCGCAGCGCCTGGAAGTCCCTGGACATTTGTGGCACCCACCGAGATAGAAACGTCATGCCTTATCTTTTTGAGGCGAGCTCCTCACAACTTGCAGGAAGGCCCAAAATTGTTATCGCTGCCTACTGGAGAAAATGATATTTAAAAAAATAAACGTAACTATTTGCCGCTTGTAATTCCTATACTTTTACCTTTTATGCCATGAAATTGGAAAACAATATTTAAAAATAATAACCTTTCAAAATTTGTTCATAATTCATTCCATTCATAAATTCTACATATACTTTATGTACCAAAATTACTTAGCAATCTTATTATGTGAAAATATTATTTAAAAACCCAAAATTAAAAGATCTTTAAATTAATTAGTAATCTTATGTGAAAATGCTATTAAAAAATATAAACGTTATAACTACCTACTTCTTGTAATTCCCATAATTTTATGCCATGATATAGGAAAATAATGTTTAAAAATAACAACTTTTTAAAAAATTTATTATATTAGATTTATATATTCTACTTATGTATGGATATCAAATTTACTTAAAATTAAATTATAGTTGAAATAAACCAAAATAACTGTTCCGGAAACCCCTTTGGGGTGAATCCAAGACAGTCGCCGTCCACTGAAGAAGCTTTGCTGTCAAAGTTAAAGACGAAAGATGCCAGGCTCAATTCCAGGTAGCGGCATAGACGTTCAGAGTTTACCGGGGTTTTCTATGAAACCCACGTAAATACTTGCTAGGGCACTTTATAAAGACGCACCGCAGACAGCATTTCACCCAGAACTAGGACCCTAGCGTAATCAGTCTGCCTTAATTCACACAACCCAGACACAAAGTCCGATCAAGTCAGAACTGGGCCAAGGGCCTGATGTGCGTCCGGGCCCCCTACCTATCATATTTTGTATGGTTTTTACCACTCTTTGGGGAAAAACAAAACCCTAAAATCATACAAAAAATGCATATTTAAGTAAAATTGTACCTTTGTAAAACTTTTTTTCTTGTTATCAGAAGTAAAATTCTCGTGAAGTGAGTTTTCAAGAGCCTTTATTATTATTATTATTATTATTTTTTTTTTTTTTTTTTTTTTTTAACTGTAAATGAATGTTCTGGACTCCCTATTTAAGGGCCCCTGGGCCACGGCCCAGTCGGCCCATGCGTTAATCAGGCCCTGCCCAGACAGTCGCCAATAGTCCACTAGGCATGTCTAGTGAGACTTTAATCAAGTTAACCGTCCCAACTTAACACTTCTTTTTTAATATTAATTAGAAGCTTAATTAATAAGCTTCTAAAAATATTATTTGAGCTGATTTCGCAATATTTTATGAAATTATAAATACTAATTTTAATAATTAAAAAACACTCAGACTAACTATATATTTCATCAAAGCGAATAACGAGTTACATAACATAAATTAAAATGAAGATTTTAAATTAAAAATATTTTCGTAACAAAGATTCCCTTTTTACATAAATCCTAACTGCATTTTAAAAGCACAAAATTTACATATTTATTTATTTAATATTTTGCCTGTTAATAAATTAGATTTGTTTATATATTTTATTATATATTTTTTAAACATTTTTCTGATTAAATATTTTATGTGCAAAATAAATAAAACTCTTAAAAACAACTAATTTCATTAAAATCAAATTTGTTAAAATACTGTTCGAATGTTTGCCAAGAATAGCAAAAGTTTTCGTTTGCATTCTAGGCTTTCGTCATTAGTCAGTGTTGCTAGATAGTCGAAAGTTAATTTCCCCCAAACAGTTCTCAAATTTCCCCCAAATCAAGTTTTTTTTTTTTTTTTTTTTTTTTTATCCCCAACTCAATTTATAATTTTTAAAAATGTAATTAAAAAAAAAAAAAATGTTTAATTAAATTTAAGTTTACTTTTCCTCAAACAAAGCTCTCTATAGAAAAAATTCCTCATTTACAAAAATAAATTTTTAAACACACTAGTTTTTGGAAAATTTAAACCTAGGTAACCTTCTGAGTCTAGTTTATTTACCTTTAAACATTTGTACTTATCCCATATATATATAGATAGATATATAAAGTTTTTAAGGACTATAAAATGTATGAAAAATAGGCTACCCAAACAGTTTAAAGAGCTTGCATTAAACTTGATATTTCACGCCTGCAAGTTTAATTCAAGCTAACATCAAGCATCTAAGTTTATTAGTTTACACTGCTCCAGTTTACTTTCAGCTTGATTAATCCCGCTTAATTATCGTATCAAGCATGATTACGTACCAAGCAAGCTACAGCCTGCATAAATATAGTGACCATATGTCCTCGAAATTCGAGGACAGTCCATATTTTGAAATCATTTGTCTAATTTTTTTCTAAATTGTAAAATGGAAATTATTTATCATAATTATAACCATTTAAGTCCTCATTTAATTAACATTAACTATACCTAAGACAACTAGGCTGAATCATTCGCCGCCATTTGTTCGTCAAGTCCGTCATTGCTAACCTAATACTACTCTATAAGACTGTTATATGAGACTATATAAGACTATTATATAGTAGTCTTAGGTTTAGCAATGACGGACAATTATATAAGATTATTATATGAGACTATATAAGACTATTATATGGTAGTCTTAGGTTTAGCGATGACGGATTTGACGGACAAATGGCGGCCAATGATTCAGCCTGTCATATAATAGTCTTAACTATACCTCTGTAATTGGTAATTGTTACAGTTATTAATGCTAATATATTATGAAGGTACTCTAATATGGTGACTATATGTAAAACCAAATAATTTCTGAAATCAGGGACTGCAAAAGGTATAAAACAGGATAAATTTTATAATCAGAAGGTTTAAATGTAGCTTTCCTATTTCTGAAATAGCATTTAGAACCAATGCATTATCATCTGATAAATTTCACTTTTTTTTTTTTTTTCTGTAAGATTTTAGAAATATGTAAAGTTTCACTAATTTTAAAGGAAACCCTTATACAGTCGGCAGCAAAAGTATCCCAGCACTAGCAAAAATTCCTATATAAAAAAAGTACACTTAATACTGTTTTGTTAAATAAATCCTTGTCGAATCGTGTTCTTACAAGGAATCATTCAAAAGGTGTCGTCTTCAAAAAATATTGAAAAAAATACATGTAATTCTACTCTTCATGAAACACCAGGAAGTGAAAAAATTATCGGCTGAAATGAATTACAGCGACCACAAAAAATTATTAAAATTAAGCATATTTGGCGATTTAGCGCTGTTAGGCGTTCAGTTCGCTAGCCCCGAGATTGCCGTGTACGAACAGAACCGTGTTTTCTTTCTCCGCCAAGTACTCGTTTGTTTGTTTGTTTGTTTTATTGATAACATATACATCAGATTTGTATGCCTGACATATAGACCGCTTGTAAATCTTCGTCAGATAGCACATGACAGAATTAGAATACGAAGAATTGGAGAAAACACCCAGGGCCAGCGCGGGAATCGAACCCGCTCTCCTACGCTCGAAGGCGATTAGCAGTGTGGTGACATATCCACTCGGCCACGGAGGGCCCGCCAAGTACTCAAAATCAATCGCCTAACAATGTGAAATCGCCAAATATGCTTAATTTTGATAATTTTTTGTGGTCGCTGTAATTCATTTCAGCCGATAATTTTTTCACTTTCTGGTGTTTTAGGAAGAGTAGAATCATATATATTTTTTCAATATTTTTTGAAGACGACACCTTTTGAATGTTTCCTTGTTAGACTGACTAACGGCTGTATTCACCAATAACTTAAACTCTCGGTTGAACACGAAAATTTAAAAAGCGTATAAAGACAGAGTTGAACTCTTTAGTAAAATTTCACTCTTTACACCTGCCATCTAGCGGAATTCTTGTTTTCAGCTTTTTTAATTGAAAATAACTAATCAAAAATTATCTGAAAACTTGACGCTAGATGGAAGAAGAAGCTTGCCAAATTTTCTTCGAAAGCTTTACTCTGCCTTTAGTTCGGAGGAAGGCTAGATATGGAGAGGGCGAGAGCTCGTTCAAGTAAAGTCTCAACCACTGAGCTAGAGAACAACTGGAGCAAATGGTTCCAATACCTTTACATTGTATTTGAGCGTGCCGTTTTTCGAAGATTCGTCTTCCTCCTATAGTTCCGTTTTCTGATCGGTGTACGGCAGAAAGCATTTCATACCTTTATATTCCAATATAAAATTGCGTAAAGAAATGCATTCTTATCAGTTTTATATGAAATACATTAATGAATTTTTTGGTGGAACATAAAAGAAAAAGAAATAATTTATTGATTTTCAAATCTACATTACTTTAAAGATTAATTTTATTAAGAAAAATTATATCATCTTTTGAGTTGTAAACAGTCAGAATTCCATATTGCTGATCTTTTTTTTTACCTCTTTAACGTTATTTTTATTTATTTATTTATTTTTATTTTTTATTTATTTTTCAATTGGTCCTATTTTTATGACAAAACAGGTTTCATAAAGCTGTTTAACAATTCCCAGTCAGTGCCTAATTATAAATATTTCCACCGCTAATTAAATAGGCCAAAATTTCTGTGATAAATTGATAGAATTAGCAGTTTATTAACTTCCTCCTATATTCAATAGAAAAAAGTATTGGATGCGTACAAATTTTCGTCTTTTGGCTTTCGATATATTTATACATTTTTTGATCTATTTAACCCATAAAACGCCGCTGTATGAATCTCACTGAAAATATTTGAATTTTCGTATGTGTTGTGTTTCAATGTGTATTTCTAATTATGTGTAGTTTAACTAATTAAAAAAAAATGTTTATTTTGTTAGAAGATATAATATGGTTCCAAAATAGGAGACTTGGCACCTAATAAGCGTAAAATAGATGTTGATAAACTGAAAAACCCTTTCAAATTAGTTATTTTGAACCCAGTTTGTTATAATTTAAGAAAAGAACTGTTTTATTTTATATACATTGCTTTAAACCCTTGCACTCGAATGACTTACTTTCAGTAATTTTTTCTTCTTCTTCAGTTAAAACAGACATTTTCGTTTAAATTAAAAAAAAAAAAAAAAAAAAAACAGAATTTACATTACAAACTTTAAAAAAATAAATAAATAAATAAAATAAAGCTGGGCACTTCAGTATTCAATGTAAAAAAAAAAAACGAGTATATATATTTATCTTAATTACGTGTAGAGAAAAAAATATAATCAAATGTTCCCGCAGCACGAGCTTTGGTGCCTAATGGGTTAACGGATTAATCATTTTTAGAAAATGTCTGGATGTGTGTGTGAAAAATTTTGTTGCATCTCTCGATCAAGAATCAGCAAACAAAATTTCATTAAAAGTTATATTTAAATGCAACTAGAAATAAATTGATATCTATCAGCTTTTTGTGCATATTGCTCAACAGATAATGCCGGATAATGCTCAACAGATAATAACAGATAATGCTCAACAGCTAGGACTCCTTAGAAAGACCTCCAAAGAATTATTGCACTTGTTTCCTAGGAATGTGTTAGTTTAAAAAAAAAAAAGTCTTAATGCATGTAAATGTGCATCTTATATATGAAATTCAGGTTTGTTAAAGAGAATATTTTGTGTCATAACCAGTATTCAGCTAATAAATTTACAAGCTTCAAAGAGAGTAGTGTTGACACTTATAGCAAAATTGGGAATTTTTAGAGGGATTAAAAACGATCTCTAATTGACTCAGAAATGTTGCTAAGTTGATCAATTTGACCTATTTACGCGAATTTCGGAATAAAACTAAAGAAATTTCAGAAAGACTAGGTTGACGAGCGCCGAACCCGACATTTTCGTTCAACCAGCTTTGATTGCAAAAACCTATAAATCATCAAATAAATAAATAAAAAAAAAGTCTTAAAAGCATATTTTAATTTTTATTAAAATTTTAAAGAAACAGGGATACCTTTGTTTCAAATCATTTCAGATGGATGGTTCAACCATTCGTTTTAAGGTATCGACGAGTTATTTTTAATAATATTAATATTAAAAATACTCATTCGAGAAAGGAGGACAGGGGTTGGTGTTAGTGTAAGGGTTCAGGCAGTTTCATTACACAAGTGTTCTATACCTAGGTAGTGTGCCCTCCGTGAGGGTTCCTTATAAGGGTGCGTATCTCGTATTCACGCAATTTTCAGAGAAAGCCACTGAAAACTTCGAACCAGATACGTCTAAAACGAGACCTGAGTTCGACTCCAGCACTTCCCGTCTACCAGTTTCGAGAGTAGAACTGCTCGGCCATTGGTAAGGCGTGGCGAGGAAAGGGGTGCAGGAGCGAGGCTATTATTATTCTAAACACTTTTTTCCTTTATATATACACTGGTTCTCATAATCATAAGGACACCCGTTTTTCTATATTAACTAAACACTGAACACTATTATTTAAACAAAAATATTTTTTATTAATTTGAATTTCATGAATAAACTATATTTTAAAAGTTTTGTCGTTTTTCTATCTTAAAAAACTTTAAATACGGTCAAAAAGATGATTTTTCAGGTGTTCACAATTACAAGGACAGCTCGAATCTTAGTAATTTTTTTTTTTTCAGTTATTCTTTAAATTAATATTTTATGGGGCCCCTTTTTAGGGTGAAACAGTCAGACATTCTCTATGGTACAAAAATATGCATTTTTATTTTATTTTTTAATATTCATTTTCAATACCATTTCATACAGCATAGATGATATTCTGAAAAACTATTAAAAATTGCTTTCCACTTGTATGCACTTTTCTAATATGATAAGTTAAGGTTTTTTCAACTTTTAGGCCACGAGAAAGGCAATAATACAGAAGTTTCTTTTTTCAAACTATTTCCAGTTGCTCTAGAAGTAGAGCAAAAATGTAAGTCTTGTTGAAAAAAATATTATTACCCCCCAAACTCTAACAAAAAGTTTGAGAATTCCATGTTTAAAAATTGCGGATATTCTCTTGATGATCATAATAATAGAAAAAATTACTAAATTCATTCTGCCTTCAGTAGAAACAGCTCCCCAGAGCACCATAGATTCACCTTTAAAATGTCCGATTCATATCTGCCTTTAAAAAATGTGCTCTGTCTTTCATTATCTTCAGATCGTGCCAGTAACTGTTAAAACCATTTGGTTAATCAAGAATAAAATGTTTTTCATCCGAAAATGCAACATTTTACCATTTAATATTGTCTTTATTCAACTTTAACTCAGACGTTCTTTCCCCCATTAAACGCTAATTGATTATTACAGGTTTTTTATTCATTTAAACATATTATTAATTATCTTAAACATGCATAAATGTGGACCCCAAACTTTCATTAAAAATTACGAGCAAATTCAACAGCCGTCATTATGAGCAGAACAGTAAGAGGAATTATGAGTCTTCGATCCTTGTAAAACAACTCTGATTTTGCATCAGATCTCTCTGCTATCGAACCAGCAGTTAAACGTTTGATCACATTTCCTTCAGCAACTTTAGTTCTTCGAATTTCATTAGAAATTCGACGATTGAAATTATCCTTCCACTTAAAAAACACATTTATCATACTTCACTACATTAACGTTCTTTTTTTCGAGGAATTATCAGTAATGTCCGTCCAAGAAAAATTGAAGGCTTATATATGAATTAATCTAGCCCAGTAGTTAACAAATTCTCATGTCAACTGTAATTTATCCGCTAGTAAGTTAAATAAAATGAAAAAATCTTGATTGTCCCTATAATTATGAACATCTAAAAACGTGAAGAAAAAAATATTTTGCATTATTTTTTATTAATTTTGTTTCATATTAAAAAAAATTATAGCCGTTTTGGTTTTTTAGAATACTACATATTAAGTGCACTTAGTATAATCTTGTTCACAATTATTTTTGCACTAGTTATTTCAAAACATAAAGTGTCCTTATAAATATGAGAAGGAGTGTATATATACATATATATATATATATATTTGTTGTTGTTGTTGTTGTTTATTACTCATTTGGTGCATTCATACTAAACTTTGTTTCATTCTATCATACTAAAGATAACGATAAAAACGGGAAGACAGCGACATTATCTGTTGAGCAATATGCACAAAAAGCTGACAGATATCAGTTTATTTCAAGTTGCATTTAAATATAACTTTTAATGAAATTTTGTTCGTTGATTCTTGATCGAGAGATGCAACAAAATTTTTGTCTCGCACATCCAGCCATTTCCTAAAAATGATTAATCTGTTAACCCATTAGGCACCAAAGTTCGTGCTGCGGGAACATTTTATTATTTTTCTTTTCTCTATGCGTAATTAAGATAAATATATACACTTTTTTTTTTTTTTTTTTTTTTTTTTTGCATTGACGTGCCTAGCTTTATTGTTCTTTTTTTAAGTTTGTAATGTAAATTCTGTTTTTTTTTTTTTTTTTAATTATTCAAACGAAAATGTCTGTTTTAACTGAAGAAGTAGAAAAAATTACTGAAAATAAGTTATTCGAGTGCAAGGGTTTAAAACAATGTATATAAAATAAAACAGTTCTTTTCTTAAATTATAACAAACTGGTATCAAGATAACTAATTTAAAAGGGCTTTTCAGTTTATCAACATCTATTTTACGCTCATTAGGTACCAAGTCTCCTATTTTGGAACCATATTTTATCTTCTAACAAAATAAACATTTTTTTTTTATTAGTTAAACTACATATAATTAGAAATGCACATTGAAACACAACACATACGAAAATTCAAATATTCAGTGGGATTGATATAGCGGCGTTTAAAGGGTTAAATAGATCAGAAAATGTATAAATATATCGAAAGCCAAAACACGAAAATTTGTACGCATCCAATACTTTTTTCTATTGAATATAGGAGGAAGTTAATAAACTACTAATTCTATCAGTTTATCACAGAAATTTCGGCATATTTAATTAATTAGCGGTGGAAATATTTATAATTAGGCACTAATTGCGAATTGTTATTCATGAAACTTGTTTTGTCATAAAAATAGGACCAGTTGAAAAAATAAATAAATAAACAAATAAAAATAACGTTAAATAGAGAGATAAAAAAAGAAAAGGATCAGAAACATGGAATTCTGACTGCTTACTACTCAAAAGATGTTATAATTTTTCTCAATAAAATTCATCTTTAAATTAATGTAGCTTTCGAAATCAATAAATTATTTCATGTTCCACCAAAAAATTCATAAATATATTTCATATAAAGCCGATAAGAATGCATTCCTTTACGCAATTTTACATTGAAATATAAAGGTATCAAATGCTTTCTGCCTTACACCACAGACTAAGGAAATACTTAGACCGGGCAAGGCGGTTCTAAAAGTGAAGTCTCAACTGTAACCGAGCCGCCACATTGGTATAAGCAAAACATTAATGCGTTTTTCATACAATCGTATTGGTATTATTCTATATTAATTGTAAAGGAGGCTATAAATCGTGAAAAATGGCTTGTGCAGCCTATGGTTGCACCAATAGACCATCTAAGAAGGTTCCGGGAATTACGTTTCACAGGTAAGTTTCAGTAAATATACTTGATCAACAAAAAATTTCCATATTTATTTTAGCGTTATGAGGTGTGGTAGACATTTGCCAGACAAGCGTTGCAGATTAACCATTACGTCGCTGAATAGAATATTGGATATTTATTTTTTTCATTGAGAAATAAAACAAATGTGAACTAGTATGTTGTGGCCACCACAAGACTTTCTTCTATATTTTCCTATACATATTCAATCAGTAACAATATTTAAAAAAAAAAAAGTACGATTTTTTTTTCTCAGTTTTTTTTTTTTTTTTTTTTTTTTTTTTGTTAAAAGCAATACATATTCAAATAGTAACAATAAAAAAAAAAATTAAAAAATACGATTTTTTTTTTTTTTTTTTGGTTAAAAGTAAAAAAAATCGATAACTTAGTTTTAAATAATCACAGATTTATAGTTCAACATTCATTTTAAAGGTATTGACGAGATCTTTCGAAAGATACCCATCTTCAAAATTTACCCCTCGACCTGATGTGGGGGGGTACTTCCCCCCCAGGGGGGTAGCGATATCCCCACATGCACAGAAATTTTTTCCTAGTTAACTATTACTATTATCAATAACTCATATTAATTTTACAATCACAAGTTAAAAATAACTCTCATTATGTACATTTATACGACATTTTGTCCTATACTGCCATGTTAAAAATTTAGAAAAAATGAGATCACAGCGTCACCTGTTGAGCGATTGATCCCCAAATGTAATCAGCACCAGTTTATGTCGGAGACCAACTAAATACCAAGTTTGGTTAAATTTCGTTTAAAAAAAAAAAAAAAAAAAAAAACTATTTTTTTTTCTAAGTTTTTTTTGTTAAAAGTAAAAAAAATCGATAACTTTGTTTTAAATTATCACAGATTTATGGTTCAACCATTCGTTTTAAAGGTATTGACGAGACCTTTCGAAAGATACCCATCTTGAAACTTTGCCCCCCCCGGGGGGGGGGGGGTACTCCCCCCCAGTGGGGGGGAACCGATGCCCCCACATGCACAAAATTTTTTTCCCAGTTAACTATTACTATTATCAGCGAGACCTTTCGAAAGATACCCATCTTGAAAATTTACTTCCCCGGGGGGGTACTTCCCCCCCCAGGGGGTGAACCGATGCCCCATCATGCACAAAATTTTTTTCCTAGTTAACTATTACTATTATCAATAACTCATATTAATTTTGCAACTCCTATTATTTTTGGTTCGTGAGATACAGCGTCCACAAAAAAAATGATACAAACAGACAGACAGACTGACAGACAGGCAGACATTTTCTAAAAACTATTAATTCGTGTTCTGGACATCCCAAAACATGTAAATCCATCAAAAAACGGAGGTCGAAAATTTTCGCGAATCCAATACTATATTACATATAGAAGAAAGTAAAAAATATGCTTTAATCCCGTTCTTGCCCCCCCTTCTCCCTGAGGGGGGGGGGGGGTGCGATATTAAAAAAAAAAATTATGCCAGAAATCTTCGCGGGAGTGTATTCGACAATTTCACAAAGTTTCATGGCGATCGGATGAATGGTGTTGTAATGGATGAAGGATAAACAGACAGACATGCATTCGTTTTTACATATACAGATTGCAATGTTACTGGTTTCTTGCTTGTACCAATATGGCCGCCGGTCGCTCTAAGCGCCTTACAGTTACTTCACTTTTCCCCATTCAAGAAAGCCGTCTGACCGGGTCTAAGTATTTCCTTAGTCTGTGCCTTACACCGCTCAGAAAACGGAACTGTAGGAGGAAGACGAATCTTCGAAAAACGGCACACGAAAACCGGTCTAACATTTCCTCCAGTTGTTCTCTAGCTCAGTGGTCTGAACTGTAACCGGTTCAGCCATATTGGAACACCCAAAAAGTTTCCGTAAATCACGTTGGGTACTGCAGATTATGACAGATTTTATTAGCTTATTTCTTAGAATCAAGACATTCATTTTGATTTTTTAGCGTAATTATAATCATATGCATGTTTAATAATCTATAAATATTAACTATAAATTTTTTCGGAATATGTTACTTTTTAATGTTTAATAAATTTCATTTTTCATGATTAGACACCATAAAAATATTCAAAGTTTATATATATGCGCGTGTATGTGGGGGGAGGGGGTGTTAAATGTCTATCTTAAATATAAAACAATTTATTATAAAATAAATTTTCATAGGCTAATTCGTCATCAGTGGAGGGCTAACGGGATCCAGTCCGTATTTACGCGAGTTTCGGGGAAAACCACGGAAAACTCCAAGCTATTAGTATGACGAACGTACCTGGGCTCGAACTGGTGGGGATATGTGGCACTGTGAGAAATTGAATTTAATATGTTTTAGATTTGGTCAGTAAACAGTGGATTTTGTACTCCTCATACTAAACTCATAAAATATATATGTATAATGCATGCATGCAATAATTTTTCTTCTGTATGTATATATATATATATATATAGAAGAAAGTAAAAATAAAATAAAATGACTAAACATAGAAGTTTGATCTTTTCCGTATTTTTGATAGAGATTTTCACATTTAAAAGCACAAATATTTATCCTATTTATTCTAAAAGGGATAGGACTCTTTAGAAAGACTCCTCTGCCCAAAGAGGGCATGTATCCTGAGGCCCAGGCCCTTAGAGTAGATAACTGGTCTTAACCTAAACACCAATACCACTTTTGAAATTAGTTAATATTCAAAAGAAAATACAGTCGATCCTTGTTAACGTGAATCTAAAGGGAGATAAAAAAAATTGTTCATGTTATCAGTAGTTCATACTATCAGTGTTTAATCTTTATATAACTAAACTAATCTTAATTTTGACGGGCATTGTGGAAACAATTCATGTTAACCCTTTCACTACCAATATAAACTGCCTTTGGGACCAGTGCTGCCAGATTGAGGGAATTCTTTGTATATGATATCTACCACTAAATTTTAAATGCCTAATAACTTCGAAGACTTCTTTGTTAGATGTTTTCGGAATGATTATACAACCGTTGCAATTAAAATTTATTGGTGGATATTCAATAAAAAAAATACCTCAATCTGGCAGCATTGCTTGAGACGTATATGTCCCAGTGGTAGTGAAAGGGTTAAAAGTAATTCACGTTAACGAAGTTCAACTGTATGTAGTGAACTTTAAAGGGTTAAGTCACTTTTGACACATTTTTTGTTTCCTTTCGTCACCTTTTTAAAAGTCTTTTTACACTTATATGCCTGCCTTTCCTTATAAGCAAGCAAGAAATTACAGCATAGCAGCGCCGCCTGTTGGTGGATTTACTACAAAGTGTTATCAGGATAAATTCCCATGAAGATTCAAGTAAATATAAAATTTTACGAAAATATATGCAGCAGAAGAGGAAATATAGTTTTATCTTAAATGGGGGTAATATGCATACTAGCGCCATCTGCTGGGCGATTTACTCCGAAATATAATCAGTACCAATTCATTTGAAGATTTAACTAAATATAAAGTTTTGTGGAATTCCGCTCATTATTAATGAGACATGGCACCCACAAAATTTTGATAACACAAGCACGATACACAGACAGACATGTATTTTAAAAAATGGTCAAATCATTTTCAAGACATTGCAAACGTGTAAATGCATCAAAAACCAGATATAAAAAATTTTCACGAATTCAATACTTTCCTCTTCTGACTAGAATAAAGTAATAAAAATAATTATTTTTATCATTATCACAATTTCAAATAGAAAGCAACCTATATTCTTGCCAATTTATTTCATATTTGAGAAAATCGTAAAGAATATACTTCTTATAAGTTTTTAAGCTTTTTCAATGTGATATTTAACTTTAAATAAGAAAGTTATTCCAGGCCACTGTGTAATTTTACGGCAGGAAAAAAGAAAAGGAAAAGATTATATTTAACGCTAAAATGCTCCTTTATTTTATTTCATTATAAAAAAAAAAAAAAAAAAAGATTGATACACTAAACAAAAAGCATATTTCTCAGTATTTTTGAAGGATAAATCATGATTTGTGGTAATTATTTTACTAAATAATTATCATTTTTTCGTACGTTTATCACTCACGGGTCACGGCAATAGAATTTAAGCGACTGTTTTCGGTGTCCAGTTAAAGGGACATCAATTACAGCCGTATTCACCATTAACTTCAACTCCCGGTTCAACGCAAAAACTTCAAAAGCGTCTAAAGGCAGGGTACTGCTTGCTAAAAAAATTGACCGGCTCTTTCTGCCATCTAAGCGATGAAGATTTCACATAATTTTTGATTGGTTAGTTTCCGCTAAATATCTTAAAGTAACTATGCCGCTAGATGACATAAGCAACGCATCAAATTTTGCTGAAAATTTGTACCCTGAATTTATACGATTTTCAAATTATCATGTTCAACCGGCTGTTGAAGTTATTGGTGAATACAGCCGTTAAAGGGACCTCTTACAGTTACTTCACTTTTTCTCCATTGAAAACGGGTTCTCGCCGACTCCATTCTCATCCTTACTCCGAGGCCTTTAGATGCTTTTCAAGTTTTTTCCGTTGTACCGGGTGTTGAAGTTAATGGTGAATAGGGCCATTAGAACAGGATTCGACAAGGATTTATTAAACAAAACTGTAGTAAATGTACTTTTTTTACACAGGAATTTTTGCTAGTGCTCGGATACTTTTGCTGCCGACTGTATTTCCCAAAACTGCTTCCCACTAACGGCCGTATTCACCATTAACTTCAACTCTCGGTTCAACGAAAAAACTTGAAAAGCGTCTAAAGGCAGGGTGCAGCTTTCTAAAAAAATTTACCGCTTACTTCTATCATCTAGCGACGTAGATTTCATATAATTTTTTATTGTTTTTTTTTTTTTTTTTTTTTTTCTGCTGAAAATTTTGAAAGTAACAATGCCGCTAGATGGCATAGGCAACGCATCAAATTTTGTTGAAGAGTTGAACTCAGATTTTATGCGCTTTTCAAGTTTTCGTGTTCAACCGGGAGTTGAAGTTATTGGTGAATACTACAGCCGTAAATCTCTGTTCCGTTCCCAAATATCCTGAAGCTTCAAAAATCCGTAAAATGGAGAAAAATCTCCAAGTCTAGTAACACTATCATTGGTTTTAGTTCAGGATTCACAGAAGTCTTGCTTTGAATTCACATTTAGCTTTCGGTATATTTCTGATTTTGTTCTTTGAAAGTAATGATACAAAGTTAGGAGTTAGGAGACACTATATAGTTAGAGATGCAAGGCTTTCAAAACACCCGGGTTTTTTTCCTGGGAATTTAAGACAAAATTGGGAATTCTGAAATTTCCCGAAAACTGGGAATTTTGAAATTATGAATATTTTTATAATTTTTGTTAATTATTTAGCCTCCGATCTTTAAATTAACTTCAATTTTAATTCCTGCATAGATTTCCTTTTCGTTTCCCTTTCCCGCTAATTCGAGCATCTTCGATGATTATTCCGAAAACGAAGAAAATAATTAATTATAATTAATGCGGTGCTAACACTAACAGTAATTTTCTGTCATTATTCATTAATATTATTTTGTTATGTTCTTGAGATATCCTTTCCATTCTTAATGAGAATTAATAACATTTAATTTTTGTTTATTCATAATTGGTTTATGAATGTACTATGAAACAATTAGAAAATTGGACTTAAGATTTTAGGGAAAAAAACCCAACTAAATTCAAGTTTCATTAGACTTAAGTGAAGTATTTAAGAAATTAGTTTGTTACCTGATAATTTTTAAATTGTTCTTTTTATTATTATTATTATTATTACAACAAAGGAAGAAAAAAAAAGAAGAAGAATTCTTTCATTTAATATGTTTTAGGGAAATATATAAGTAATTCGAAAAATTTCTCCACTTGTTGTGTTAGAAATGCAGAAACTTATATATATATATATATATATATATATATATATATATTAAATTATTTAATTCCTTAACAATACTCAGCAAATGAGAGAAAGATGAAAATACCAACAATGAATTTAATAATTAGATGTATTACGTATAATATATATATATATATAAATCAGGAAAACAATATGTATATAAATGTTTATCAAAAAATTTTCATTGTAGGAAATTTAATATCATTTTTTTTACAAACTCTAATAAGAAATATTTATGAATATAACTTGTAAAAAAAACTGTACCACTGCTGTAATTGCATAAAATGCCACCTCTTCTTTCTAAAAACCACTTGATTATTTTAAATAATTCTTTAGTTTTATAAAATAGAAATTTTTAAAGAACTTTTCAAATCTTAATTATTTCTCCTCTCAAACTATTACAGGATTATGTACATTGCTTTCCTTAATTCTTCAGCTTGTATAATATGGAAATTGTATCCAACATTGTACCGATACATTTATCTTAAGTGCTAATTTAATAAGGAAATCTTAAGTTTCTTTTCAAATTTTGATTTGGCTGCAGTTCTGAAAAATTGAAAATAAAATAATAAATTAATGTTATAAGCTTATCAGTATACCAAAGTCCTTAAAATTGACATTTATATTAAGTAAACAACTTATATGCTTTAGAGATTTCTAATTTGTTTTTTCCCCGCAAAATTCCCAAAGTTCCCAGTTTTTCCCCCAAAACTCCAGGGTTTTTTCCCTTGGTTTTAAATTCCCTGGTTTTTTGCATCTCTATATATAGTAGTATAAACGAAATTATATTTGCAAAGCTTGATGGTGATTTTGATGATATTTCGAAGATAATTTAGAATTTCTAAGTAAATTGATTGGTTGGTTGGTTGGGATCGCACTAGTCACAATGGGTGGCCATGGTCTGGGACTCACCCCTAGAGGTGGTCTGGAGACATGTCATCACAATTTTGATTCTATAGGAAGAGGATGGTTCCCCCCGCTTCGGTAACCCCCAGAGGTATAATTTTGACGGGAACATGGAAGACATTGCGGCCACGATAGATTTTACATGCACCAGCCATTATTAGTGTACACGACGTTCGGCTCGGTATGGAACCTGCAATCTTCCAATTACCAGCCCGGCGCTCTATCGACTGGCCTACCGTATAGTGACCATATGTCCTCTAAATTCGAGAACAGTCCATATTTTGAAATCATTTTTCTAATTTTTTCTAAATTGTAAAATGGAAATTATTTATCATAATTATTGTAATTTAAGTTCTCATTTATTTAGCATTAACTATACTTCTGTAATTGGGTAATTGTAACAGTTATTAATGCTAAAATATTATGAAGGTACTCTAATATGGTCACTATAGCCTACCGCCGCCCATTTCTGAGTAAACATAATTTAGTTATATACTTGTGAAAATTTTTAATCAAATTATTATTGATTGTAATAAAACTTCGTAAACTGAGCGTGTTTTAATATATTATTATTATAACGATTGATGTTTAATTATCTCTTTTAAAAATTTAAGCACTTTTGAAAGTAACTAAAATCGGTCATAATACTAAAAAGTATTAACTTAATTTCATGTGAATAGTATATTAGTGGGATGCTTTCTCGTCCAAAAATTTAGCTATGCATTTTTTTTTTTTCGTCTGATCATGTGATAAATTCAATTGCAATATCTAATCACATTCAACATAGATATTATGTTTTCCTGTCAATTCGGCAAGTGTTAACATTATCCCATAGAGCTGATATTTTGTTAAAAAACTATTTAGTGTCAAATAGAAGAAAAAAGTAGAGTGTATGCGTGTCGGATTAAAAAAAAAAGAAAGAAAGAAAAAATTTCCCCTTTCTTTTATTATAGATGATATTATTAGAGATTCTTTGATGGGGATGATAGATGTACAGTTGGTAACAAAAGTGTCTGAACGCTAGCAAAAATTCCTGTGTAAAAAAAGTATACTTCATACAGTTTTGTTAAATATACTCCTTCTCATATTTATAAGGACACTTTATGTTTTGAAATAACTAATGTAAAAATAATTGTGAGCAAGATTATGCTAAGTGCACTTAATATATCTAGTATTCTAAAAACCAAAACTGCTATAAATTTTAATATGAGACAAAATTAATAAAAAATCATGCAAAATATTTTTTTCTCCACGTTTTTAGATGTTCATAATTATAGGGACAATTAAGATTTTTTCGTTTTATTTAACTTACTAGCGGATAAATTACAGTTGACATGCGAATTTGTTAACTACTGGGCTAGATTAATTCATATATAAGCCTTCACGTTTTCTTGGACGGACATTACTGATAATTCCTCGAAAGAAAGAACGTTCATGTACTGAAGTATGATAAATGTGTTTTTTAAGTGAAAAGATAATTTCAATCCGCCGAATTTCTAATGGAATTAGAAGATCTAAAATTGCTGAAGGGAATATGATCAAACGTTGAACTGATGGTTCGATAGGAGAGAGATCTGATGTAAAATCAGAGTTCTTTTACAGAGATCGAAGACTCATAATTCCTCTTACTGTTCTACTCATAATAACTGCTGCTGAATTTGCTCATAATTTTTAACGAAAGGTTGGGGTCCACACTTACGCGTGTTTAGAATAATTAATAATATGTTAAAATGAAAAAAAAAAAAACCTGTTATAATCAATAAGCATTTAATGGGGGAAAGAACGTCTGTGTTAAAATTGAATAAAGACAATATTAAATGGTAAAACGTTGCATTTTCGGGTGAGAAACATTTTATTCTTGATTAACCAAATGGTTTTAACAGTTACTGACACGATCTGAAGATAGCTAAAGACAGAGCAGATTTTTTAAAGGCAGATACGAATCGGGCATTTTAAAGGTGGATCTATGGGGCTCTAGGGAGCTGTTTCTACTGAGGCAGAATGAATTTAGTAAATTTTTTCTGTTATTATGAACATCAAGAGAATATCCGCAAATTTTAAACGTGGAATTCTTAGCTTTTTGTTAGATTTTGGGGGATAATAATATTTTTTTCAACAAGATTACATTTTTGCTTTACTTCTAGAGCAATAGGAAATAGTTTGAAGAAAGAAACTTCTCTATTATTGCCTTTCCCGTGGCCTAAAAGTTGAAAAAACCTTAACTTATCATATTAGAAAAGTGCATGCAAGTGGAAAGCAATTTTAAATAGTTTAAATGTATTCAGAATATCATCTATGCTGTATGAAATGCTATTGAAACTGAATATTAAAAAAAAAAAAAAATTATATATATATACCAGAGAGAATGTTGACTGTTTCACCCTAAAAAGAGACCCTATGAAATATTAATTTAAAGAATAACTGAAAAAAAAATTATTAAGATTTGAGCTGTCCTTATAGGTGTGAACACCTGAAAAATCATCTTTTTGACCGTATTTAAAATTTTTTAAGATAGAAAAACGATAAAACTTTTTAAATATAGTCTGTTAATGAAATTCAAATTAATAAAAAATATATTTGTTTAAATAATAGTGTTCAGTGTTTAGTTATTACAGAAAAACGGGTGTCCTTATAATTATGAGAACCAGTGCATATCCTTGTCGAATCCTGTTCTTACAAGGGAAGTATGAATGAGTAAAATTCCGATTTAAACAAAACCGAGCTTAAATTAAAGAGCATGGTCGAAAACATACGGTAGCGTACAAATTTGCTGCAACAACCCCCCCCCCCCCATGGAGCGAGAAAACGACCCTAAAAGTTTTAGTTGTTTCTGTAAAAACCTATGAAAGACACTTCTTCAGCAAGACGGTGTGGGACAGTGCTTATACTCGGGGAACGCATAACTTGGCAGCATTGCAAAGGCTACAGAGACCTGTTTACGCACTTGGCGTTAATTGGGTTGCGATATCGGGCGATTTAGCGATGATTTCGGAAAGTTTTTTCTTTTTCTTTTTTTCGATTAAAGTAAAAATATTTTTTCAGAGTATATTTTTTAGTTTCTTTAGAAATGAATTTACACTAAATTCATTACTTACAATTTATTGTAAATCCATATTACTGCAAATTGTGTAATATACTACATTTTACATTGAGAGAAAAAAAAAAAAAAAAAAAAAAAAAAAAGGTTAATACTTAAATATTTTGAAAAAGGAAAAAATTAAATAAAATATTATCTGTATGTACATTTTTTGTCTTTGTTTTCTTTAAAGAGAAACTGATTATTATATATATATATATACATATATTTTTATAATTTAAAAATATACTTTTAAAATATTTCGAATATATTTTGGCAGAAAAATTATTTTATCATAAGATTTAAACTGTGATTTTTAAATGGCAGTATCTTCTGTGGAGAAAATGAACAAAAAGTTCTAAATGAACAAAACGTAATAGATTTTCAATTTGCATTATTATTTACCGATTAATCAGTAAATATGTTAAAAGCAGTAAAAAAAGGAGAAAGTGGAAACAGTTTAAAGCTTTTATGAAAATATTTAAAAAATATTAATTTAAAATAAATAAATAAATATAGTGAATTTTCATATGCAGAGGCAATCTCTGTTTACAATTTGTTTATATGTTCATTTTGTCTGTATCCCGATTTTTTATGCTAATGTGAATATGAGAATTTTTATATATTTATTTCTGAATAAAATTAAGAAACTCACAATTTATATGAGAGGGAAGCGAATTTTAATTTACTTGTAAATATGATTTGTCTTGATATATTTATTTAATACTGATAAACACACACCTTTGCGACTGCTATTTTTAAAAACTGAGTTGAAACATTTATTTTCATAGCATTTTTAGGAGGTTGGAATGAGATTTTTATAGATGAGAAAGAGGGAAATGTTACGTTATTCGATTCTTTGGAATAGGAATGAAAGCATGTCATTTCCCGCATTTTTCAATTTATTTTGATATATTGAATGGATAAGCATGCTTTGATATTAATGTGTGATATTAAATTTAAAAGCAATCTTAAAATTTTCAGAAACAATGTTTCCACACTTTTATTGAGGACTATTTCTTTCCGACAGCATAGACTAAATAAAAACGATTTCTCTTTTTATTTTGTGATTTTGTTTTCCCTTTGGCACAGTTAAAAAAATATTAAAGGTAAAATTGAGAGATAATGTTCGACAGAAATTTATATAGTAACCGTTTCAAAGGGCTACAATTTATAAACAAAGTTAAGAACCCCCTCCCATTTTTTTAAGGATATTTGTATATTTAAATCGAAAAATAACTATTGTAGTAAATTATGTAGAGCAATTGCAGAAAATGAGTCAAAATTCCGTCATACTTGATACTGAAAAACTTAGCAATTGAATGAATACCAATTTTGTAGCCATTTGGAGTTATTTTAGATTTAGATATCTGAAAATAAGTTTTTGACTTTTGTGTAGCTTTTGGAAGAACTTCGAGGCATTTTTATGAATTTAGGAGGCTCTTGGCTCTAAATTCAAATCTCAAAAGATAGATTTATAAGGACGAGAGAACTATTTCTTTCAAAGAGCCAATAATAATAATAATAATTGTGTCGTTAAAATTTTGCGGTAGACTACCTTGATTAAAGCAGGCAGTGTCAGGAGTACATTTTCATGCATACACAATAAATAAATAGGCCACTTTCACAAAATTATACTATGTGTAGGACAAAATTTAAATTTCATTTCAATTCACTTGACCACTATCAGCCTTTATTTATTTATTTATTTTTAATTTAATTTAAATTAATTTAATTTATTATTTTTGTTAAATAATATAGTTTTTATTCACTTGATGAAATTATTTTACCAACTAAATCCACAGAATTATAAGTAATAATTCTATTCAATGTAAGCTTTTTCTAATCAAAAAAAAAAAAAGTAAAATCTTTAGTATATAGGGCATAGTATAAATTAATGTAAACACTATTAGTTGTTTGTATTGGAAATAAAAATATTTTATATAACAATGCGTAAACGAATTGAAATTATATTATCAATGTAATAATAATAACGAAAAAGAAAAAGTATTTGTCGAAAAATATTTTTCCTTATTCCTGTTAGCTTGAATATTTCATTGACATATTTGGTGTGAATCTGGTGTGAAAATTTCCCAAAAGTTCAAATCCGTCAAAATTTTTACTCAATTTTTAACAGTTGTGAAATTAAAGAAGCGGACTGTGCATTAATTATCTTCAAATTTTCGAAAATAAAGTAATCTATTAGCCCCACCAAACTGTTTCGCACTCACAATAGGGGTTAAAAGGTTGCTTCCGGTATTCCCTCTTGCGCCAATATTTCGCCAACAGACTTTCTTCGCGAAACAATACATTGATATAAATTTTATGCTTATCTATTACAAAAAATTCCACGTGTTAACATAAATATGTTTAGTTTAAATAGTTAATCTTTTTTCAGTTTACCAGAATAAAAAAAAATCGAGAAAAAGTTTATTACACTTAAATATAGTAAAAAACTATTTTCTTTCGCGGATGTGTAATTTCTACAGGCTAATACACACTGTCAAGTTATCCTTTCCCCGAGTATAGAGTATTCAATTCCAGTGCGAAAGGTCGTGAGAGACTGCTCGTATTTTTTTTTTTTAATATTATTATTAATATATATGTTACCGCTAAAGTGCAGAAATCAGTTAATCTGCGGATTAACTAGGTAATCTGCACATTAACTAGCGAGATCCGTTAAAGTGAGGAAAATTGATTCATTTCTCAAATTACCTAGGTATTCTGCGAATTACCTAGATAATCTGCACATTACCTACAAAGGCACTCGTTAAAGTGAAACTCTGGTGTTGTAATTTTATAGCACGCTGTGTTGCATTTGTTTTTTTCATTCGGGGGAGGGGATTAGTTTTCTTTCCTTTTCTTTCATTCTTTACTTATTTTAATCTGTATGTGTTTTAATTTTTATGTCTTTTAAAGTTATATTTGTTTTATTTTATTTTATTTTATTTTTTTTTTTTCATCTTTTTTATTCTGTCAATATAAGCTTGAAGATGTTATGCATTTTTAATATGAAATATAATAACTGTAATAGCTTTCAATAAATTCTATTTTATAAATGAATGTTAGAATTATAATACAGTAACGATTTCTTTTCAAAATAAAAATATTTAACCATTAAAATTAAAAAAAAAAAAAAAAAGTTTTCTTAACAACTTATATTGCTATTATTATTATTATTATTTTATTTTTTTATGCACCAATTTTTAATTCGCTATAGAAATATTAAATTAGACAAATCAGAAGCATTATTTAAGAAGTACTTCAAATAATTAAACATGCTTTAATGTTTTTTAGAACGCATAAAAATTAAAATGACAGTTTTCTAATATTTTATTAAACTATATTTTGCAGCATGCATACGTATATTTGTACAAGTTTAGCAAATATATTAATTTTATAATAATAATAATAATAAACTTTATTAGCACATTTTACATGATAAACTACAACGAAATTATCTGAAAAAGCGAGCAAAATTTAAAAATAAATAAATAAAAATATAATCATGATATATAAAATATATAAAGGAAACTTGAAAGAAACAAGAAAAAAAAAATGTAATAAAATGCTAAAAAAATGCATAAAAATTTCATATTAAGTATTTATTAAAGAAAGCCATAGTATTGAATGCCATATTTTTCAGAGTTAAAAATAAATACATCTTTTTTTTTTTTTTTTTTTCAGTACACAATAGTAATTTAAATCAATTTTTAAATAAATTAGTTTTAAAAAGTTGTGGTTTAATAGTTTTATTTCGGGAGGAAATAATTACTGTGTTGTAATTTAAATATTCATAATTGAAAATGAAGTTTCACGAGAGAGAGCTTTCAATTAAGTTTAGATTTCAGTAATAAAATGCAGACCCTAATCAAACTTATAGTGACAGAATTAAAAAAGATAAGAAATAAAATCAAAATTAAAACAATTGCGCAACGTATAAACGAAAATTTATCACAATAACGACTATATAAGTAAAAGTTCTTTCTTTTTCCGCATGAAAAATAATTCAATTAAAAGCAGACGATCAGCTTTTGGAGGCGCTTTATGCTCTAGCAGCGTTGGCAAAAATATTAATTAAGAATTTATATAAAGCAAAAATAAATAAATAAAGGTCATATTTTTCTTTGAATTATTCATTTATTTAATTTAGAAAGAAAAATTAAAAGCATTTTTTCGCTTGAAATAAAATGTTTTAATAATTTAATAGAAATACTATTCATTTATATGTACGAAGAATAACAAAATTAAAAGCAGCCGATCATCATTTGCTTCTAGCGGCTTTGACGTAAAATATTGATAAAAAAAATAACTGAAACTTTAGGAAAGAAAAAAAAATTGTGTACATAAAATTCATTTTCTCTTAAACTCGTCATTTATATAAATTACGAAGAAAAATTAAAAATATTTTTTTTCACTTGAAAAAAAAAAAAGTTTTAATAATTTAATTAAACATTTAAATATATTTTTAATTAAATTTAATAATTATCTTCCTTATTTTTTTACTTTATATTATTAAAAAAAAGTATGCATATAATATATCTGTATATGCATATTTGGGAAAGAAAAAAGAAAGTGAGAGTACCATCGGGGCACGAACGCAGGAATTACGTAACACGAATCACGGATTAAAAGAGAAGGATGTATTACTAATGTTACGGAAAGGTAGTAATTTTCATCTTACAGATAGAGGGCGACCAAATCTCGAAAATACACCAATCAGCACGTTTTTACATTTCTGGCTGTTCGTTCGTTGGATGACTGAAGCCGAAGGGGCGGGCTTTCCCTTTCTTCCGCTAAGTTTCAAAGATACTACACCAGGCGGCGATCGGATCGCTTACTCTGCTCGGCTGAATTAACGCGGAAAATAAAGCTCCGTTCCCCACGCTGACCGCCCTATCTGGTTTATCATCCTGTATCCTAATCCGTGCACGAATCCAAGACCTTGCCACAGCACCACGCTTCTACGAGCTGAAGTCTTCTTTTTAAGATTTTGATAAAAAGCATCTAAAAGTTTAAGGGTTATCTTTTGCCCCCTGGGGAGTTGTTGCAGCAAATTTGAACGCTATTCCATGTTTTCGACCATGCTCTATAATTTAAGCTTGATTTGGTTTAAATCGGAATTTTACTCATTCATACTTCCTTTGTTAGTCAATCTAAGAAGGAGAATCTAAGAAGAATTCGATAAGGATTTATTTAACAAAACCGTATAAAGTGTACTTTTTTTAGATAGGAATTTTTGCTAGTATTTGGGCACTTTTGTTACCGACTGTAAGTCGGCAGATAAATTATTGAAGCACACATCCACATTCTCATGCTTCTTTTTTTTTATGTTTGATCGCTAATTTTTATCATCAGCTATTTTTTTTATAAACAACATAAAAACTAAGATCATGATTCGACAAATATTTATTTTAACAGGTGCACATCTTTTAAATTCAAATACTTTGGGTCATAAAGTTATTATCATAAGTAATAACTTTATGACCCAAATTTTTTTAGAATAAAAAATAACCTCCGTAATTTGGTAATTGTAATATTTTTTAACGATATTTTATTATAATTTATTTACTTAGAATAAAAAATAACCTCTGTAATTGGGTAATTGTAATATTTTTAACAATATTTTACTATAATTAATTTACTTAGAATAAAAAATAACCTCCGTAATTGGGTAATTTCAATATTTTTAACAATATTTCATTATAAAGGTACTCTAATATGTTTTCTCTCATTCTCACTTATTTAAACTGGGGTTACGAAGTGGGGGAGCCATTCTCTCCGTGGAGAATCAAAACTGTGATACCATGTCTCCGGACCACCTCTAGGGGTGAGTCCCAGACCCTCGCCAAATGCCCATTACGCAGCACTAGTGTGACGTAAAACCCAACCAACAAACAACTCACTTATTTACAGTATCGTGACCATATTAGAGTACCTTCATAATATATTAGCATTAATAACTGTTACAATTACCAATTACAGAGGTATAGTTAATGCTAAATAAATGAGGACTTAAACGGTAATAATTATGATAAATAATATCCATTTTACAATTTAGAAAAAATTAGAAAAATGATTTCAAAATATGGACTGTTCTCGAATTTCGAGGACATATAGTCACTATACAGTCGGCTGCAAAATTATTCGAGCACTAGCCAATAATTCCTATTTTTAAAAAGTACACTTAAGACTGTTTTACTAAGTAAATCCTTGTCGAATCATGTTCTTAGACTGATTAAGAACATGACTCGACAAGGATTTATTTAACAAAGCTGTATTAAGTGTACTTTTTTTTGGCAAGGATTATTGCTAGTGCTCAAATAATTTTGCAGCCGACTGTAATTTAGAGAGGCATACTATAAGGAAAGGGCATGTTTACAAACAAACGCTCCGTCAATCAATCTTTGCCACTCTCGAGTGGCAAAAGATCATCCTGTATTCGTGGGAAATGCCAATGTTATGCCACTTTAACTATAACTTGACTGCGAGTGACGTCACGTGCCCTTTCCTTATTGTAACAATCGCAGCTATCGTAGATCACAAGTCGGATCGTACACTAGGAAGCAAAAGTATCCGATCACGAGCAATAATCCCTGTCTAAAAAAGGTACACTTAATACAGCTTTGTTAAATATATCCTTGTCGAATCATGTTGTTAGACTGACTAAAAACATGACTAGACAAGGATTTATTTAACAAAACGGTATTAAGTGTATTTTTTTTACATAACAATTTTTGTTAGAGCTCGAATAATTTGCTGTCGACTGTAAATGACTTATTAAATAGGGTGATAATTAGAGTACCTATTAGAGATGAGACGAGCTCAGCCCGAGCCCGAGCCCGAGCCCGATCGGGCTCAAATCTTACGCAAGTCTTCGGGCTCCGGGCGGGCTCGGATTCAAGCTAAAAGTTCCGTTTATTTTATTCTTCACTAACTGGAAAATGTAAAAAAAAAAAAAAAAAATTATTCATTTTGAGAGCACCTTTAGTAATGTCATAATAGTCTTGATAGGTTATAAATCACAAAATAATCTTGCAAACCTTAGTAGCTTTGACTTTCCTTTTTCTAAATAGAACTCTTTTTTTCAACGGGATGCATATTATGTCATAGTGTTATACAGTAATCCTTCCTCCTTCGTTATATCGGGCGTCGGGCCTCATTATATCACTCATTCGGATAAAGTTTTTTTTCCCCGATAGGTGCGTTATAAACAATGAGCTGTACTATAAATATCTATTATATAAATATATACATGTATACAGAGACACAGACATTATAAATTGTTATAATAACATTTATAGTTATTTAAATTGAGGATTGATAATAAGAAAATTAATTTGTAAATGAAAACGGTATTTAATTTTTCTATTGTGTATGCGGTGCATAGCGTACCACTTTCAATATCGGGCTCGGGCTCTGATCACACAAAATTTTTCGGGCTCGGGCGGGCTCAGTTCAAAAATGTTTCGGGCCCGGGCGGGCTCGGATTGCCAAAATAGAGCCCGAACTCACCTCTAGTACCTATTATGCCTCTCTTAAATGGCATTATTTTTATTAACTCACATTTGGCAACACTTGAACAGATTGGTGGCGGCGTTTTCTTTTTGTTAGTTTTTTTTTCCCCCTCCCACTCGCAAGCTTAGCTTGGCGTTGGCGTGGCGTCCATGTATGTAACGTGTGCCGTTTCCTGTTATTAATTTTATTATCATATGCTAATATATAATATTTTTCTTTGTATGTTTTCAGGAGTAGTAGAAGATACCGTTAATTTTTCTATTGCATTAATTACTTCGACAAAACGCGATTTATGGCACTGGCAGAAAGAATGAACATCTTTGAAGAAGACGCTATATCCAGTATGGAGTTTTCAGACAATAGAGTAACCGAATTTTAGATAATTATGGTTAAGGTTTTAAATTTAGTTGTATTAACACTGATGTGGATGTTCACTGCTAAAAATGTGTACTTATTTGCAAACTAAAATGAAGTTTAATTTAATTTAATTTTTCTCTTTCCCGTTTTTAAGCGTCTGTTGCGTAAGAGTTCGCACTGTTATTCGTTGGAATTGTTTGAATAATGGTGTTATTTACTGTAAAACCTTATAATTTTCGATATTTTATTAATTTTATACGCATATATTGATGAAATTTAACGTAAAATTTTGAAGCCGTACTTAAATTTTTGATCACGAGATGAGTATAAAATAGATATCTCCCATTGTACATTCGGTAACAAAAGAATCCGAACACTGGCAAAAATTCCTATGTAAAAAAATTAGAGTTAATACTGTTTTGTTAAATAAATCCTTGTCGAATCCTTTTCTTAGACTGACTAAGAACACTATTCGACAAGGATTTATTTAACAAAACAGTATTAACTCTACTTTTTTTACATAGGAATTTTTGCTAGTATTAGGATACTTTTGTTACAGACTGTACGTCCAATTAAAATGTTTTTTTTTTTTTTTAATGAAGTTTAAAACTTTTTTTTTTCCTTCTTAAAAGAAAGATTCAGAAAGCCATACTGCAATTTTGATTTTATGAATCTTTTTTCTAGTGAATGGTTTATCAGGATTCCCACAAGCCTAAGTCCTTAAGAAGCACTTAGATTTCATTTTGATTTTCAAGGGCCCTTAAAAGTACTTAAATTTCTGGTAAAGTCCTTAAATTTGGAAAATCCCAAACTTTCAATTAGAAATCACCTCGACATTAGTCCTGTCACATAGAATTCAGGTTTCTGCTTAAAATTAGGCCACTCGGAAAAAATCTGCTTTCTCCTATCTTTACAACAGTGGAATAGGAATTTCCCTTTCACTCTGCTAACAGAACTTTTCATGCCAGTGTACAAAATCTTGTTCTGTTACAAGTCATTGAGCACTTACTGCTATTTATCAACATCATGGGATAGTGTTATGTTAATTCAGTGCGATTTAAAACTGGTTCTTGTAAATCCTTCTGTAAAATTGCATAAAATTCAATGTTTATTACACTGAAAGATTTTTATTCTTACATAACTTAAATATTAAAAGTTATGAAAAGACAATTTCAGATGATTGATATCATTTTAATAAGCATTTCAAGAATAACCTAATTTTTTAGTACTGATTTTAGATGTACATGGAAAAAACTTAGTAATAGTCAAATTAAAAAATAAACATCAAAGTCATCTTTGCTCTCCCAATCCATATTTATTCAGCTCAATGCAACTATAACTCTTTTTCAACAAGCAATGAAACATTCAACATACCTTAATTCCACAACAAGCATTCAAAACTGGGAAAAAAGATAAGTAATGCCATTTGTTGGCTCTAGAACTCTTTACTTGTGATGCTTCACCAGGACATGAGAAAAAATGTGGCCCTTAAATAACTCTGTATAATAATTTTTAAATGTCCAATCCAAATTAACTCGCGATAGTAAGGTACGAGGTTAAAATTTTACAGTAGCAAAAAACGCAAAGTGGAGCAATTATATTAATCCACATAGCATTGCATTAAATTAAGAATTATTTTTTTTTTATTTCATGATTATAAATTTGCATTCAAAAAGTTAAATTTATTCAAATAGAAAAAAATTCTTGCTTAAGAATCAAATTTGGGATCTACTATAACTTAACGTGCTGATGCTCTGCAATTGAGATATGCCAGGCATTAAATATAAATATTGTTAATAAAGATTTTTAAGTTATGTTATTACACTAAAAATACAGTCTATAAAAAGAAAACATAACAAAGGCATTGCTAAATTTTGCTACATGTGCTTAATCATTCTGCTATTTTTGCAATAATCCTTGAAAATCCCTGATACTTCAAATGTTCAAAAATATATTGCATTTAATTGTCTTTCTATTTTAAGTTCATTTTTATAGTTTGCATTTAGGTGTAACTTTCTCAATTGTTCAATTATCATATTCTAACTTCATTTCCAGCTTCTAAGCTTCAACATATGTAAGAGAATGGTATCTTTTTTTAGCAATTCACCACTATTCTAAAGTACTCATCTTTTAAGATTTAACTTTCTGAAAGTGTACCCATTGAATTTTAGTCCTGATTTTATTTAGGTGAGAATACAGTGACTCATAATATAAATATTGCCAGGCTGTAGTAGATTATCAAATTTTAAAACTTGCAATTTATTTGCATTAAATTCTCATCAAAATTATTCTTAATATTTTGAGCTATTAAGTTGTAATTTCACATTTAGAAAGTTTTTCTTTCTGGTATAGAAAACATTTATACTGGAAAAGCTAATTAATAGGACTACATTTTTATGAAAACTGTAAAGAAATTTTTATTTTTCTCAAATATGAAATTTTGACTTTTTTTTTTATTAAAATATATATATACTTCTGTAGTCTTCAAAATAACAAACTGTTGAGTAATAAATTAAAAAAAAAAAAAAAATCACAGCTGGTAACATGTGAAAATAGGCTTCAGAAGGACTCCTGATGACCAGCAATACACTTGAGAATTTTAAAGAACTTTACAAGGTATTTATTAAATTAATAAGAAATTTTGAATTACATGCAGCCTCTTCTTTCTTTAGGATGTATTGGTTCTAACACATGAATAATTTCATCTGTTTTTTAAATTGTGTTTCTTGGTGATGAGAATTTTAAACTTTTTTTTTTTTTACAGAACTTTTGTAAATCAAGGAAGGCACTTATCTACAGCCTGACTGTCCAGGATTTATCTGACAGTTCCCTTGTCTGGCATGCTTTGTTTAGTACTGAATCTCGTTTATTAAAGTATAAATTTTTGATTTACATGAAACTTCATTTGTATTTTTTAATTTGCAAAAAAAATGTCATATTTGACTTGTAAATTTTACAAACAAAGTAAGTCTTAGTAAAACAGTTAACAATTTTTAAAATATTTCTAAAAATATAATAGAATGTACTAGTGAAATCTGAAAATTACTGGTCCTGTGGACTGGGAACTTAATTTCTACTCCTGCCTGCGCATAGTACATTTGTAAGATGTGAAATCCCAGTAGCACAAAAAATAACATAAGTGACAGATATTGAACAATTCTACTTATTTATCGGTTCTAGAATCTAATAAAAGAAGTTTAAATTAAATACTTATGCTGTGGGTAAAGAAAGATTGAAAATTGCAATTTTTCCTTCCAAAATCGGGACACTTGGAATCTATGATGTATGTCTAGCATTTTCTACCATTATGGGTGGAATTTTGTGAAGGGGTGCAATTTTTGCCTGGGTCAACCCCTGTGAAGTTATTTAATATGTCAAGAATGAGACATTTTATAGTTATGTTAGGACTATCAAAATTGGCTGTTTAGAAACCAGACACTGGTAGTCTTGATGTCACTTAAATTGCATATTCTTTAAAATAGAATTCTTTACTGTAAATAACTTCTGGTACTATATAGTGGTAAGTAACTTATCAGTGTGTGCATTCTTTTGACCCTATCAGCTTTAGCCATTTTTTAAATATATCTGTTTAGGGATTCATAACATTATTACTGTGCACAGTATAAATGTGAGTTTGGACATTTTTTGGACTACAGACCAGATATATTGCTAGGATTTTTTTTCTAGGAATGAAAATACTCCTTTATCTTTTTGAAGGAGTGAATTTAGCATTATTAAGAGTACAAAAAAAGGTGGAAGAAAAAGGCTCTTTCGTGAATTCATGCTAAATTTTACTTCTTTCTTAAGTTAAAAAATAAAATATTTGTATATGAACTCGCATTATAAGTTTGTTATGAGTTTAAGTTATATTATTGGGACTGGCTAATTGCAATAATATTCCTTTCAGCATAATTTGTACAATATAATATCAGAACTCGGACTATGAACATAATGTGACTCAGTTTATAAATTACAATTAACATTGAAAGATAAGGTCATATATGAATCTAAGAAATTCTATTACTGATGCAATTGTTTACTGTTTTACTCAAAATAATTTTAATAATGAAAACTTTTTATTGGTTAGAGACTATATTAATTTTTTAAAAAAAAAAAGTATGCAGATCACTGAATTATAGAAAGAATATAAACTTTTTCAATCACATTTAATAAAATAAACTAAATTTAACCTGAAAATACAAAGCGGGGAAAATACTTATAGTTAAATTTTAAGGACTATTTTTAGATTTTAATGCATATAAAGTACGTTTGTGGAGGAGTTAACAATCTCTGCTACAGACCTTTATTAATCTTATTTTTCTGGGGAAAAAAAATATATATATATTTACCACATAGCAACCTAAAAATAGATTTATGGACTGTTCACAATAAAATATATTAACAAAATCTGTAAAATCACTCGTGTGACACACAGGGTTAGAAAATTGAATGTGACAGTTGGCCATCAATGGCACCTAATTTTTTCTTAATTGCCAAAGTTGTCTACTCTGACGTGGCGTGATTTTTAATTGGATTATAACAGGGCAAAGGCTTTTTTTTTTTTTTAATTATTTACTTAAATAGCAAATACAAACTGAAATGTTAAAATACAAATAAATTATATATTTTTTTAATTAAAAGCCTATTTAAAACAGAATAAACAGCAGAAAATATCTGCTGGTCAACACTGATTTTTAAATTCAGTTGAATTTAAAGTTTTACATCTTCAAGCAAAATGAGAACTACCAGAAAATAAACACTTTTTTAATTATAAATTTATACTTTCAGCTTTTATAAGCCCAAATTTAAATTAAATTAATCAGTATTTCAGAAATGATTACAACAAATTTTTGATTACCATATAGATAAAACTGTTTGCAATAGGTAGAAAATTGTTTATAAAAAAAAAAAATGAATTTTTTGCGAGTTTGAAAAAGTTTTCTTAAGAAAAGCATTTTTGTACTTCGGTAGTTTTTTGTTAGGCTTATGTATGTGTTTAAACTGAAGAATTTTTTAAAAACTGCTAATTTTGAATCCTGCCCCCACAAACAGACTCCATCCCCGGGTCATCATTTGTCAGAAAGCTTCCATCACAAATGGGTTCTTGTTCTTTTAGAAACAAATTTATCACAGAAATCAAACTAAACCAATAATTTCTCTCAGTTGTGACTACTGCTTTGCCAGATATTAAATACTGACTTTCGTATACTACCCAAAAAAAAAGATTGCTTCAGAGGGAAGGAAGCATACACAGGGGCGATTGTGTTCAGGTATTTTATTTTACCTGATTTCAGGCTTTTTTTTTTTTTTTTTTTCAATTCATTTTCAGTACCAGAATTCCTATTTTTCTTGTACTTATATTTATAAAATGAGACTAAAGTATCAAATTCATATGGTTATTAAACCTAATTAATATTACTATTTTTTTTATAATGAGAGGATTTAGACCTTGCTAAAATTTCAGGTATTTTTGCATGAATTCATAATCACCCCTGAATATGTTAGAAAGGTAAGAAAAGTCATCCTCTCACCAAACCTGTAATGATAGACTTCTTGTCATTACTATCATATTTTATAGAATAGATTTGTTTTTCTTCCCACGTCAGAATCACGTGATCTGTCTTTAATCCTTGGCCAAGTAATATGGTGTGTCATACGGCATGAAAAAACATTATTAAAAGTTATAGGGCAAAACTAGCACTGGCCACCAGCCACATATTGCTGAAAAGTGGCCACTAATAAATTTGCTTTTGGTGGTTACCACAGTGGCTATTTTTCTGGCTGCCTGTTGCATTGTTTTTAAAAAGTATCTGCCAGTGTCCAACCGTTGATTAATTTGGGCTGAAGCCTGTATATTAATATATAATTATTAATAAAGTTCTATCTCTTATTCAGTAATAATTTTCAGCTGTTAACCCTCCGTCGGGTGCACTCTGCCTGAGAGACCCATTATGGTGATCTTATTAGGAGTGAATATAAAGTAATAAACGAAAATTTGATGCATAAGTATGAATTTATTGATTGTAGTACAAGTATTTTAACAATAAAGTATTTACCTGGCCTCTCAGGCAGGGTGTGCCTGAAATTGTTCGTCTTATGGGTGCACCTGACATAGGGTTAAGAACAATTTATTCATCTCATTGCCACTTCAAAGAATTTTTTAAATCAACGTACTTTATTCTTTTACCCTACTTTTCAGAATTTTAAGAAGCCTTACTATTTTATAAAATTATCTAAAAGTATTTTTTGAATTCAGCAAAAAAAAAATCAATTAACTAAGAAAAAGGTTATTTTAAAAGTTGCATTTTTTGTATAATATTTGACAAAATACTTGTTTAGCTTTATGAATGTCAGTCAGTTACCAGTGGATTTGTCCCTTAATTTTGTAAAGGTATTTATAATTTCTTTAATACTAGCATATTTATTTTGATTGTATAATTTTATACCACTACTAATTTATGAAGAAGTTTTTAAAACTTATCATTGTCTTTATCCTTTCTTCTAATAAGTGGCCAGTAAAAAACTGCTTTGGATGGTTAAAGCCTTGGTTTTTAAGAGCACAAAACGTGAACATCAATGTATTTGGCATCGAGATTTTCGATTTGTGCATGCTTCACGATGCTCTGTTCTGCCAGTGCTGATATCAAGGAGACTCTGGAGCGTCACAGTGTCGATGTTTGCTACTTGTGTTCTTAAAAACCAGGGCTTAAAAGCTTATATTTCGCTGTTCATTACAGGGAAAGTCTAGAATGAAAGGGCCACCAAGAGGAATTCAATGAAGACAACCTATTTTTGAAAAAGGCATTATTTGCATAGTTTGCGGTCTTCTATATAATGATTTTTATGTGACAAAGGTAAATTACTGCTTAGGGTGTATCAGTTTATAGAAAACAATAAAACCTGTATATTAAATTTAAACCAGTATTTCCTGATGTATCGATACATCATCCAGTCCTTCTTACTCACTGTATCTCCATCAATGTGGTTTTATTTCTGTGGATTATAACAATGACACTGTGTTTGTGAAAAAAATAAGTGTACTCGCTCACCAACATTATTGCAGGTATCAAAGCCAGAGGTTAATCCAGAACAAATTTAGTGCCGCATTGAGGCACTTTCACAAAGTCAACTTTTGACAATGAGGCACCTTCACAAAATCAACTTTTGGCATTGAGGTACTTTCACAAAATCAACTTTCAGCAAAGAGGCACCTTCACAAAATCAATTCTCAGCAATACAGTGGCACAATAAAAAATTTTATAAGCTTCGCTGCATCGAACACATATTAATACCCACAGTTTGGATATTTACTGGAGATAATGACAACACTTTCTTGTATATATATTTATTTTACAACTGTTTTATTTTATTTCTTAATTGTAATTAAAAAAAAAAAAAAGAAAGAAACTGCTTTGCACACTTCGGTTATTTGTTCTGGAGCTTTATTAATTTTCACAAACTTACTTGATTTTTTTCACAAATTATTTTGTAAATTCACAAATGGGGTACCACTTTTAAAAAGCTGGATTAAACCCTGAAAGCAGAAATTCAGTCAAGATCTTCCTTTTTACATCCTATATGTAAGCTATATGCATTTATGATTGCAATGATGTGCTCTAAAAACTATCCCCAGATGTAGGAAGGTGAGGGACTCAAGACCCCCCCCCCCCCTCCTCCTCCGTAAGTCCTGAAGACTTGTCCTGTTTAGTGCTGTAATAACATGTGAAAGTGCATTAAATTTTATTATAGCTAAAATCTTTTATATTCAAAACTTTATAAATATTCTATAATTGTAGTATTGAGTTTTAGTTGAAATGATGCAAATAAGATTTACTGTAAGTTCACAAAAATTTAATGGTTTTTTTTTTTTTTTTTGAGTGAATATTAAATTTACCATGCCTTTTCCTACAATTTAGTGATAACAAATTAACAATAAAATTCTTGATTTAATTTTAAAGATTGGGGGGGGGGGGAGTACAGCAAGAAGAGTTGTAGGAAGAGATTTAAGAAAAAATTATACTTTTGGATTATGTAAGGAAATACTGCAATCCATTTGAAATTTACTTATTGAATAGAATTTACATTTAATATTTTAAGTAAAATTAAAAGTTTTATAGAGTTTTTTTTTTCCAAACTATTTCAATCGTACAACCCTAAAAGTAGAAAATACTGTACATCAGGTATATAGAAACTTTTGAAATTAGAATTGTTTAAACATTTTTCAATACTTAGATATTAAAAATTTTAATGTCATTTTCTTAATTTTATTAGCATTCTAATGCTGTTATATTTGAGTAAAATAATTCACTAAAAAGTCCTTGAATAGGGAAAACTTTCTGCATAAAATTTTAAAAACTCCCTGAATGTATTCTAATGCTGCAGCTTTTTTTGTTTGATTGTTCAAAATCAGCATGTCTTGTTTTTGGATTTAGTGATTTAAAAAAAATGGGCTGTTATTACCATATTATAATAAATATCCAGTAAAGGCCACTTTCGTTCAGTTTTGAATAAAGCAAAAATAAGAACAACTCTTTCTGTTATAATTTATTTCATTGCATTTAGCCTTACACCCTTTCATTTATAATTTTTTAAGCTGATTATTATAGTCATTTTTTTTCTGCAAATTATAGATCTTTTATTTTTTCTTATCTTTTAATACAGCCAGTCACACATAAAACACATAACTAAAACCTTCTCTGAAGCAAGATTACAATTGAAATTGATTGAATTAAGTCCCCTCATTTAAATACAAATAATCTTAAAAATAATTAGTCATAGATGAATAGTTTGGTCAGTAAGTATAACTTTCATTTATATGTGTATATATATATTCCTAATTTTTAATTTTTTCTAAGTTTATAAATTTCTATTTATGTGGACATTAATGAAGATTAAGCTAAACATTTCATTGCTAGAAGCTCTATAAATATTTTTAGCTGATTATTACTGCTACTGCTGTGTTTTGAATTTTTTTTTTTTTTTTTTTTCAAAGATACAGTGAGGAATCATGGTTAATTTTGTAAGTTTTTAGTCTACTTAATTGGTATTTCTAGGTAGGTAATGACTTTTAACAAGTTACATTTCCATGATCTCAAGAGTGGAACCTTGCATTAGTTTCGTGTGGAAAGAAGTATTTTATGGTTAGGCTAAGACTGTCATGGTTAGGGCGTTTAGGAACCGAACTATGATTGTCTTGGCATAACCTAAAATGCCAAGTCTTCAGAAGAATTTATCTAGACGAATATCCTGATAAAGAAACTACTTCTCATTGGTATGTATTAATCTTTTTTTAGTATTAAGATATTTTTAAATCTTGTATTCATGCATGTATTTATAAAAATTAAGCAAAATTATGTAGCACTGCATTTAGCTGTCTATTTTTAATTACCTTGTATTTTATGCTCTCATAATTATATGGACAGCAGTTTTTCTACTTTAAGTGAACATTGAAAATTATTATTGAATTTTATTAATTTTAATTAGATTGACGATATTTATAAAAGTTTTTATCGTTTTTCTATTTGAAAGAAAAAGTATGGTGAAAACATATTTTTTCACACACAATAAGAAGACAGATCAATTGTCCCACACCCACCCCTTCCATATAAAAAAACACGTTTATCAAATTTTTTTCCCCCCTTTTCTCAAGAATTATCAGCAATGTGCATTTGAAAAAAAATTTAAAGCTTATATATATGAATCATTCTTGTCATAGTTAACAAATTGGCATATCAGTTGTAATTTATTCGCTTGTAAATTAAATATAAAACAGAAAAAACTTGATTGTCCCTGTAATTGTGAACATCTAAAAACATACAGGAAGCAATATTTTTCATTAATTTTGTTTTATAGTACTAAAGTTATAACAGATTTAGTTTATAGAATATTAGATACATTAAGTTCACTTAGCATAATCTTGTTCATAATTATTTTTACAGTAATTATTTCAAAACATCCAGTGTTCTTATAAATATAAGAAAGGGTGTAGGGTTAAAATTAACTACACAAGGGTCATATGCCTAGGTGATGTGCCTTCTGTGAGGCCTTTCTAGAGGGTCTTAGCCTGTTCAGAGAAAACTCCAAACAGCTAGGATAATGAGTGTCCTGTAGTTAAACCTTGCACCTCCCATCTACCAGCCTTGACAGCAGAACCTCTCTGACATTGTGGGACTATTGCTGAAATAAAGCTTCTTATGGTTAGGTTAAGACTGTCAGTGTTTGGCTATTTAGGAACCGAACACTGACAGTCTTAACGTCACCTAAATTGCATATTCTACAATAATGAATTTGCAGTGGACTTCGTAAGTAACTATACTTTCCATTTTCATGAAATTTATTTATTCATTTTCAAATCTTAAAATTTGTATTTATATGTACATATTTAAAAATAAAGCTAAACATGCAAAGTTGCATTGCAAGAATCTCTATATTTTACTGATAACACTGCTCTGCAAAAAAAGAAGAAATTGAGCTCTGATACCATTCCTGCTGATTCTTTTGTAAAATGACCTCTTAAATCCAAAAATAACCCCCATTTTCCCCCAGTCGCCCACAGTTTTCTCGGGACGCCAAACCTCCCCAATTCTTTATCAATGTTTGGTAATTTTATACCATGAATTGGATTTGGAGAATGGAAATAATTATTTCAACACTTAAAAACAGAAAAGATATAAAATAATTGATTAATAAAATGTAATAACCGTAATTTATAATTTTAGTGGCGAATTCCCCCCCCCCCCCTTGAATTTTTTTCCTTGCTGAATGATGGAATTATAACATCACAAATAAAAAATACATATAAATAAAACTCGGAACATAAAAATCGCACAATATAAATACTGAAAATTCTCAATTGCAGGTCTGTGCACTTCATGTACATAAAAACCCCCATCTCAAATTGCACAAATCTCAAAATATACAAAATTTTGTATTCCAGCAAATCAGTAATATGCATGTCTGTGCACATGAAAAAACTTCATTGAATACCCCTATGCAGGAAATTACATATTGCAGCAATCAGTAATATGCACGTCTGTATGCTTTGTGTACATGAAAACAAAACATCACTGAATACCCATATATCAAAGTGCATGGAATTACGTATCACAGGAATCGGTAATACACATTTCTGTATGCTTTGCATACATAAAAAAACAAAAACCACTGAATACCCTTATCAAGATGCAGGAAATTACATATTTCAGCAATCATTGACGCATGTATGAACGCTTCATGCACACAAAAATAAATATTACCCTCCCCTTATCCCTCTCTTCAGAAATCCTAAAAAACACAAATTATAAAAATGTCAAGAGCACGGATCAATATCCCTTTTTTATAAATACTAAGTAGATAAAACAATTTAATCCTCGTTATTTATAATTTAAAAATACGTGCAATTTTAAACTTTGCATAATCATCCTATTTCAGTCTGTTTAGAATGAACATAATAGACTCATATACATAAATGTTTCAATTAAAAACGTTTTAAATTACCTTATTAAAAATCCTTTAAAATTGGCCAATATATTTCAGCATGACAGAAACAAAGAGCTTCGGCGGTTCTCTCCCCTTTCATAACTTAGTCGTTCATCATTTCTTCAGTTCGTTTCTCTTTTTCTAGGATCTGTCTCCATTCATGTGGAATGATGCTATGTTCGATATCGTTTATTGCATCATGTGTGGTCAGGATTTATATTGCTTCCCTTTTTAAGTGTGTATTTGTGTGAGTTGAAATTTGAAATTTTCTGAAAATTAATTGAATTGATATTGATAGGGTTAGTGGTGTTATTTCTTTATTTCCAATTTTAAAGGATTTTTAATAAGGTAATTTAAAACGTTTTTAATTGAATTTGTAATCCTTTGTAAACTTAAATATGTATTACATAAATGTATTTCTATTGCATATATATTTACTTAGATAAATATTTATTTCCTAAATAATGATTAAATACACTATCAAATTCATTTATATATATAACCTTTCCTCTACTGCTCTTTATATTTAAATATACATAAAGGTTTCTAAAGCAGAGGTGATTGTGTTGAGGTATCTTTTCATTTTCAGTGCCAAAATTCCAGTTTTTCTAGTTACCGTAATTTCGTGTGCATAGTCCGCTGGTGAAGTTTTATGTAAAAATTGTTTTAAATATCATCAGATTGTCTGCACTACCGTGTAGTCTGCAGGAGAAAAATATAACCCCAAGAAAACAAGTAAATCACTATGTAGTTTTATATGAAAATATTAAAGCATTCCCACTATTAAAATAAATAGTATAAAGAAAAGAAGTACTTCACTTGTTATTAATAAACCATATTTTAAAAATTATACATTAAAAGAAACCTTTAAAGTTGATGTTTACATTTTCTATCTGAATTCCCGGTTGAATGGTTGAGTCATTGAGCGAGTTTTACTTTCCTACTAGAAATGCAGTATGGCTGATTGTATGTGTTTCAGCACTAGGAGATATATTTTTTGGAAGATTATCTCAAAGTTTGTCATTGGTATTGCTCAGCAGTAAAACTTCGACGATATTTTGCGAATATAATTTAAAAAATAACAGTACAGGAATATTCAGCAGCGTGCTATCCTATTGGTGATCTTTTGCTTTATGCTCCATGGTTCGCTACTGATACGATGTTTTCTTTGTGTCTTATTCTTTTGTTTATGTTTATATTTGATCGTCAGAATCGGCAGTTCGTAGTATTCGCATGTTTAATTCTGATTTTGAGGATTTGAACTGTGAATATCTAGCAGATAATCCGCACCACCATATAGTCCGCGAATGAAAAAATTTGCTTTTTAAACACATAGTCCGCAGACTACACGTGCGAAATTACGGTAAATTCATATGATTAGATTAAAATATCAAATTCGTATGACTGCTAAACCTAATTAAAATTAATATTTTTTTCAATAACAAGAGGATTGGACGACCACCCTGCAATAAATTAGGTGTTTTCTACCCATACAAAAAATTTTTCATGTTAAAGTTTCAGGTATTTTTTAATTCATTCACAATCACCCCTGCTAAAGCCACTTCCATAAAAAGTTAACACTGATTAAATAAATATCCTTTGACTTCAACAAATTTCACTCCACTTTCGTTGTTTACTTCAAAAAAGTACAATTCAACAAAAATAACATATCAAACGAATTACTATAAAACATTTCCTTTAAAATCGCTCTGATAAAACATGGCATTTTTCTTGAACTTTCAATTCAAACATTCAAAAAATGCACTTGAATTCGGTAGCTAAACAAATTACCATACACTGGTGACATGACAAAGAAGCATAAGTAAACACAAAGCCCATAATCTCTGGCGATGTGTAGCACACTTCCAAAATACACCAAACATAATTGGTGGGCGAAACTACAATTAACCCAATTAAAAATATAAAGACATTTTTTGACTTTGATTTTTTTTTTTTAAGCAATTTCTTTATCTTTATGGTTTGTTTTGTTTGCATTTCTACTTGATGATTTTTAACAAGCTAACATTTTCATAATATCAGGAGTTGAAACTTGTATCAGTTTAATGTCAAAACAAATCAAGCATTTTATGCTTGTTGGTGTTTTGGAACACTAACAGTCTTAACGTCACCTAAATTACCAAATCTTTGAAATAATTTGTCTATGGGTAAGTATCCTGGAAAGTACCTCTCATATGTATGTTTTTAATTTTTCTAATTAAAATATTTTTAAATGTTAAAATTTTTATTCGTGTGTTATAAAAATTATAACAATTATATATTAAAGGTACAAAGTGACATTGCAAACATATTTGTTTTCGGTTGATTATTACCAATACTGCTATTGCTGTATTCTGAAAGAAGTCTTTAATTTTCAAAGTTTGAACAAAAATTTAATGTTTTGACAGTATAAAGGAAAATTAAAATAGATTTGAAGATGCAAAAAGACTCTGAGGCTTAGGTTTTAGAGTATCATAATAAAACTATAATGAATCATGATTCATTTTGTAATTTCTTAATCTTTGTAATCAGTTTAGTTTTGTATTTCTAGTTTATGAAATTTTAACTTGTGAAAAACCATTATCCTGAAGTTAAAGAATGCATCAGTTTAATGTGGAAAGAATGAAGCATTTTATGGTTAGGTTACGACTGTCAGTGTTTGGGCATATAGTAACCGGACACTAGCAGTCTTAATGTCACCTAAATTGCATTTTCTTCAAAATCTGAATATCTGTGAATAGGTATCCTGGGTAAGTAACTTTATTTTACTTGACTTCTGTATATTTTCACATATTTTTAAAAATTAAGTCTGAATTCCCTGTGGGTTTAAAAAAGGGCACATTTTAGATTAAGGGTAGTTTTGGTTTCTTAGGTGTATATTTAAAATCCAGACCTTCATTTAGAGATTCAGCTATAACTAGGAGTATGTGTGGTATAAAAAATTGGTTCGTCTTTGAATGAATGTTGTAGGTAAATAAATTAAGCTGCGATAATTTTTTATTTTTTGTCCATAATATAACTGAAAAATAACTTTAGAGTTGGTGTGGCATAAATGTATCGTATATTTCAAAAGGTTGATGTGTTTTAAACATAAGTTGGGTACCAAACTTACCCTTTGAATTTGGGAAAGTGTGATTTGAAAAGAGTAAAGCGTGGAAGAATTTTTTTTAAGAGTAATTAAAAAACAAATATATAGGTAATTTTGTGAAAATAATATATAAAAGTATTAGTATAATGTGTAAATATGATAGGTTAAATGAAAAATTACATTTAGAGAAAATCGGTTTTGGGGCTTATACACATTTACAACCCCAATAAAATTATCTAACCCATGTACCATCAAATTTTTTCATTGGATTTGATAAAATAGCTAGAATGTCTTCAAATGGAATGAAAGAAGTATCTTTTAGTAGAATTTCAGTTTGTTTCATGCGCTTTAAAACCCATTGCTTGTTTCCATCATTCTCTTCTTTCAAGACAATACATTGCTATCCATTTACTTTCTTGTACAGTTTTTTACAGCTAACACACAACTGGTAGTTGCAATTAAGGTAATGTAGATGAAGATTTACATTAGTGTTGACTCAAAAAAAAAAAAAAAAAAAAAAAAAAAAAATCGGCAATTTCATGTGAGTGCTATATTTTACCTAGGGTAAGTGTAACAGCACAGTTTGTTTTTACAGATTAAATTACACAGGTAAGTTTTAATTTATTCAAAACTTCAAATTTTTAAGTAAAATTTTTGCTTTTCCTGAAAAAAATTTTTACGCATCTCAATAGATAGCACTATTTTTAATTAATAATTACTAGATTTTTATTTAATTAAATTTAACTTGCACATATACAGTCGGCTGCAAAATTATTCGAGCACTAGCCAATAATTCCTATGTTAAAAAAGTACATTTAAGACTGTTTTGTTAAATAAATCCTTGTTGAATCATGTTCTTAGACTGACTAAGAACATGACTCGATAAGGATTTATTTAACAAAGCAGTATTAAGTGTACTTTTTTTAGACAGGGATTATTGCTAGTGCTCGAATAATTTTGCAGCCGACTGTAGATTTTTGACAATTTAAGCCGTGAACTATTAACTATTGTCATATGTCAAAAAACCATAAGTCTGAAAATGCTGCATCTAAAATCTCCATTGTTTTGATCGTTCAATGTTGGCAGGTATGGTGTTACATTAGAAGATAATTTAAAAAGTTATAGAACCTTGCTACACTTACCTCAGTTAACACTATATGCATACAATTAATATTTAACTTGTTACTAGGGATGAAACGGATATCCGGTAACTATCCGGTATCCGGCTAAGTTTTAAATATCCGACGGGGTACCGGATATCAGCAGTCCGGATACGGATATCCGGTAATTTCAAGCCGGATATCCGGAGGTGAAAATTCAAGCTTAAATTCCCCTCAGATGAAAATTTTGTGCCCATTTTTTTTTTTAGATCAGTTGTAGCTTCTAAAGGTAAAAAAAATGGCAAAAGTCGAATTTGGCCACTTTAGCAAACAAATTTAGCAAAAAGTAGCTTCAGGTTTAAGAGATATAGAAAGCCTTTTTTAATTTTGTGCAGAGTTAGCTAGGATTTTCCAGAGTGATCTAGAACATTCCCCCTAATCTTCCCCATAACAATGTTCATTGTTGTTCCTGAACAAATAATATTCATCCTCTGCAGTGCATATAACTGTTTTCAGGACTTTTGTTTAATAAGTTGAGAATGTTTAGTAATATTGTTAGTCTTGAAAGTAAAAGTTGTGAGATTGTTTCGAGAATGAGTCAAATAACTTGCATTTATTGACTAGAACCTGCCTGTTTATTTAGAATCCACTTTTCCCTACACAAGAAAGTTGTTTTTGTGACCTTATATTTATACTAGCAGACCCTCTGCCATCATTGTTTGTGCCATTACCTATTCAATTAAATGTGTCATCTACCTATTCGATTTGGATTAAAAAAAAAAAAAAAGCACTGCAATTTATATAAATGTGCACTTTTAATGGAATATCTTGCTAAAACACCCGAATTTAGAATTTCCCATTGCGCTGCATAGATATTGTCCCAAAAATTAAAATTACTTCAAATAAAAGTAATATTTAAGTTTTCAGGAAGTCTGTATTTTCATTTTCAGATTGTTAAAGAATAATTAAAAAAAAAAAAAAAAGCTCAATTATTTAAAGTTTATGATTTTGTACATTAGAAAAACTGAACTTACTTTTAATTAAAGAATTTTAATAAATAATTTATTTATTTATTTTTCTTATCTATAGAGAATATAAAAATATAAAATAAGTAAAAGGCATTTAAAGAAACAAAAATATAAATTTGTTTTGAATCATTACTTTCTTCTATATTCAATAGAAGAAAGCATTTTATTCGTAAAAATTTTCATTTTCCCGTTTTTGGTGGATTTACGCATTTTCAGTGAACCAGAATTTTTAATTTGACCGTTTTTAGAAAATGTCTGTCTGACAAAAGTTTTGTGTAGCAGCTCTAGTTCAAGAGTTAATGCACAGAATTTCATATAAATTTATACATAGTTGCGCATTAAAAAAAAAAAGTGCCCATCGACTTTTGGGGCAAATTACTCAATAGGTGGCGCTGCTATAATGTGATTTCTCCCATTTAAAGGAGAACTATATCTCTTCTACTGTTTATAATTAAAAAAAGACTAAGTATGTCACAGGGCTATTATGAAATATGTTTATTTAATTTGTGTGCATGTCGGCCAATAGACGATGCTGTTATGCTGCAATTTTCCCGTGAATGGAGAAATTATATTGGATTTATTTGGGTATAATTATACAAAATTTGGTATGTGAGAGGGCCATTTTATGAAACATCATGTTGATTCAATTGTGTTGCATATTGGTTGATAAGTGGCTATACTATGCTGCAATTTACCCTGTGAAAGGGAAGGCTAAATCTCAACATCTATAACATTTAACTGCACTTAACTTGATATGCAAGAAAAATAATAAGAAAACGAAAGCTGGCTTAATTTGGGTGTATATTGATCAACAGATGTCGCAGTTCTTCCTCATCTTCTATGATTCTCCACTTGGCTACATCTCACAATCTTTTGATTAAAATTGCACTAAACTCCATATCTAAAATCTTTATTGTGCAAAGCTATTATTAAGTTTCTTCTGTGCATGTTAAACAGCATGTAACTTTGTTATGTACAGTGATATAAAAGAAAGTTTTGTAATGGCCATAACATACTAAGCCATTGAAGCTTTTAGATTTGTTATTGTTGTTGTTGCTTCTTTCTTTTATGTTTTCTTATAAATGTCTCAAACGAAAATATTGGATTCATAAAAAATTTCTACATTTAGTATTCGCTGGATTTACACATTTTAAGAGGTCCAGAACCTAGTTTGATCAATTTTTAAAAGTTTGTGTTTGTGTGTGTGTGTGTGACAAAAACTCCGTTCAACTGATGTCGGCCTTAGTCATGATAATACAATCCTCAGGTACGATAACGGCGTAGTGTAAAATCCGGTCCCAATACGAACTATTCGGGACGCATATATCAGTGCTGCTGCCATCTGTTATCGCAAATAGAAAGTCTTATTTATTTATTTATTTGATTCAGGCATGCGCACGAACGTACATGAATATAAATATTTCGATTTTCGTTTTCATAATTTAAAATAGCAATATTGAATATTATTTTATTTTCTTTGAACTCATGTTGTTATGAGAAGAAATTTTGTTGGAATTATTTACCTCCTCCTATTAATTATTCTGCTTATTATATTTGTTAAATAAGATTAAAATATTAATATCTTGCTTTTAATACAGAATACAAATTAAAATATCTTCTTTTCACGTAAAATTAATTTAGCAAAAATTATAGTTTATAAGTAACAAAAATTTTTATGCTATATTATTCAAGAGGTTTTTATTATAAATTTATTTAACAAAAACATCAGTTATAAAAGAAATAAAGTTTTTTTTTTTTTTTTTTTTTTTTTTTTTTTTTTTTTAATGTATTTATCTGTTATGTAAATGTGAAAATATTTTGTTAAAAACTACAAACTGTAGCTTTAAATTTTGGACGGTTACATAGGTGGTCATTAAATTGAGGTTCAAAAAATCATAAATGCAAAAAACCAATTCTAAAACACTTTAGCTCTATAAATAATTTGTCTGTGTAGCTTTCTGATAATCATTAATATTATTTTAATCTTGAAAGCTTTTAGGGATTTTTTTTTTTTTTTTTTTTATACCAAACATAACAAAATTGCTTAGCTTTGTATTATTTCTCTCCTAAGTTATTTATAATGTAAGGTTTTTTGGATGCCTTTTTGAAGTACTTATGTTCCACTTAAATGTGAAAATATTTCAATAAAAGTTATAGGTAGGCATGTTATTCGGATTACTACCAATTGTGTATAGTAGAGAATTCTTTTTAAGAAGATGTCCTATGTGGGGGGTGTACATGGGTTTCGGAGAAAACCGTGGCAAAATTTGAATGGCTATAGGGATAAGCGCAACCTGGAATTGAACCCGGCACTTCCAGTTTTCCAGCTTCAAGAAAAGAACCTCTAAACGACTGGTGGAATGCAAAAATTATTGATTAAAAATGAAATACAGTAAAACCTCTGTAAAAAGGCCGACCCACTGTACCTTTAAATATTAGACCTTTATAGTGGTGGACTTCTACATTAATAAAAATCTTAATTTAGGAAATAAATTCTAAATGATTTTAACTATAATTAATTTAATTCAAATTTACATAATTTGTCAATATAGCTTCCTGTTAATCATTAATATTCTTTTAATCTTGAAATCTTTTCAGGAATACTTTTGTTTTTCAAAAAATATTTTATATACCAGAACAACAGTTCAGCTGAGTATTATTTCTATCATAAGATATTGATAACGTAGATTTCTGAATTCATTTTTGAAATGCTAATGTTTTGTTTAAATTTGAAAATACTCTGATAAAAATTACAAGCATGATATGGTATTTGAATTAAGGAAGACTATCTATAGTAGGGACCTGGACCTAAGAAAAGATGGCCTCAGTGGGGATGTTTCTAAGGAATTCTAGCTCATATTCATGCAAATTAAAGGGGGGGGGGGGAAATGCAGAAAACTTCGAATCACTAGGTCGACAAGCATGATCTGGGATCAAACCTGGTACTTCTCGTCTTCCAGCTCAAAGAACAGAATCACTGGATCAGCCACTGGTGGGGGCTAAAAAATTATAATTATCTGTTGGAAATAGAAGAGAGTGGAATCTCCCTGCAAAGGCTATTCACGTGTTTTATTAGAATTTTTAAAAAAATTTATATGTTATTTAAATTTTACAACTTTATTGTAAAATGTTGCCTGTTGAAAGTCGTAGTAAAATTGGTTTCTACATCTAGACAGATAAAATAATTCAAATACATTATGGACTGAGAAAGATATTTCTCTTGATCACATTTCAACACTTTGTTACTTTCAGAAAACTATCAGAAGGAAAGTATTTTAATCGTTTCAAAAATACGAGTTTGAGATTTTAGTGTTTCTACACTTTTGAGGTCTCCTGAATTCATGTTTACTATTTTGAAAATGATGTGGTGAACACAATAGCGTCTAAACGCTCTGTTCAAATGGCTGAAAATTGGTACACATGTTACAGTTCCCCATAGCACAAAACATTTTGATTTTGGTGAATCTAGTACATAGTTTTTTTACAGGGACACAAAGAAATATTCTTTGTGTTTATAGTCTGAGTGCCCAAATTTTGCAAAGTGTGATAATGTCTAAATGCCTTATTTGTTTGAGCTGAACATTTATACACATATTATGAGTCACATATATTATGTTATTTAAAATTTTCAGCTTTATTGCAAAATGTTGCTTGTTGAAAGTTGTAGAAAAATTGGTTTCTATACCCAGACAGACAAAATAATTCAAATACATTATGGACTGAAAAGGGTATTTCTCTTGATCATATTTCAACACTTTTTTAATTTCTAAACGCTATAGTGAGAAATGCATTGTAATCATGTAAAAAAAAAAAAAAAAAAAAAAAAAAAAAAAAAAACGAGTTTGAGATTTTGGTGTGATCTACACTTTTTGAGGTCTCCTGAATTCATATTTTTTTTTTATGATGTATGTGAGTGAAGACGATAGCGTGTAAAGGCTTTGTTTGAATGAGCTGAAAATTGGTACATATGCCATAGGTTCCCATAGCATAAACCCTATTGATTTTGATGAATTTAGCACTTATAGTTTTTTTTTTTTTTAATAGGGACACCAAAAAAAAAAAAAAATTCTTTATCTTTATGGTTTATGGGCCCAAATTTTGTAAAGTGTGATAGTGTCTAAACATCTTATTCATTTGAGATGAAAATTTATACACGTATTACGAGTCACCGTCACACGAACTCTATAAATTTTGGTGAATCTAGAGTTTATAGTTTTTTTTACAGGGACACAAAGAATAATTTTTTATGATTATGGTCTATATAAGCCAAATTTTTTAAAAACTGCGATAGCATCTAAACAGGGGTCGAAATTAGAATCAGCAAGTTGAATGACAAATGGCAACTAACATTATTTTTTTAGTTATGCATAAGTTGCAATTATATTTACTAAGATGTCATTTTTAACTTATTTACACATATAACATATACGTAAATGTTGTACATAAACTGCAATTACTTAAAATGCTGATAGTTTATCTAGTTAGTTTTTTTAATTAGTTAGTTTTCTAAGTTTCACGTATTTATGTGAGTTTCAGAGAAAACCTCGACAAAAACCGAACGGCTAAATGGATGAGCACTATTTGCGATCGAACCCGGCACTTCCTGTCTTCCATCTTCGAGAGCAGAACCTCTCGACCACTGGTGGGGTGAAAGAATTACAGTTATCACAAAAATTATTGATTAGAAATGGAATACAATAAAATGTCTCAAAAAGGCCATCCATTATACCTTTAAATATTGTACCTATACAGAGGCTTTTTAATATAAGTTCAAAAAATCTTAATTTATAAAACAAATTCTAAATGATTTTAACTATTGAAGTTTGCATAATTTTTCTATATATTTTTCTAACAATCATTAATATTAATTTGTTTTAATCATAAAAACTTTTCAATAATAATTTTTTTTTTTTCAAAAAACATTTTTCGTACTAGAACAAATTGTTCAACTTTCAATATTATTTGTATCATATTCAGTTTTATTTTCATTTCAGTATTATTTCTCTGATAAGTTATTGATAATATATATATATACATTTTTTATATTCCTTTTTGAAGTACTTATCTTTTATTCAAATGTAAAAGCATTTTGATAAAAAATACAGGTATGGTATTCGGGTTAAGGCCAGTTGTCTGCATTAGGGACCTGGGCATAAGGGAAGATGCTTTCTGATTGGGGTCTTTTTGTATGGTTCTAGCTCGCATTAATGCGAATTTCTAAGAAAACCACGGAAAACTCACAAAGGCTAGGTTGACATATGCTACATGGAATCGAACCCGGTACTTCCCGTTTTCCAGCTTCGATAGCAGAATCTCTCGTGTAAAATTATCACAAAAATTATTGGCAGGCAATAAAATACATCGAAACCTTCCTAAGAAGGCCACCAGCCGTACTTTGAAATATTGTACCTTTACAAAGATTATCTCTTAATAGACAAAATAGGAATTCTGGAAACAAATTCTAAATGATTTTAATTATTCAAATTCACATTGTTTATGAATATAGCATTCTGATAATTATTATTATTAGTGTATGATAATTTTGAAAGCTTTTTAAGTTTTTAAAAAAATTATTTTAAATATGAGAATAAATCATTTTTTTATGTTCAATTTAAATGTGAAAATATTTTGATAAAAATTACAAGTATGGTATGGGTATATAGGTTAAGACCTATTGTCTGCACTAGGGACTTGTGCATAAGGGAAGATGGATTCTGGTGGTGGTCTTTCTAGGTGGTTATCATCCGTGAATTTAGGAGAAAACCACGGAAAACTCCGAACGGCTAGATTGGCAAGTGCTACATGGGATCGCACCCGGCACTTCCCGTCTTCTAGCTTCGAGAGCAAAACTCCTCGGCTATTGGAGGGGACTAAAAACTTTCTTTTTTTTTTTTTTACTATATCACTAGGCAACAAAATACAGCGAAACCTTTCTAAAAAGGATACCAACTATACCTTCAAGTATTGGACTTTTACAAAGTGGCCTTTTAATAGAAAAAATCGTAGTTCTGGAAAACAATTCTAAATTATTTTAATTATTCAAATTTACATTGTTTATTCATATCATTCTGATAGTAATTATTATTAGTTTGTGGTAATTTAAAAAGCATTTTAACTTTTTTTTTTTTTTTTTAATATATTTTAAATAAGAGAATAAATCGTTTACTTATGTTTAATATAAATTAAACATGTTTTAAATTAATTTAAATCAAATTAAATTAAAATAATTATGTTCAAAATTAAATAATGTATTAAAATTAAATAATTATTAAAACGTATGTCCACACACATGCACACAAGAAAAAAAAAAAAAAAAAGAAAAAAAAAAAAAGTTAATAAAAAATCAGTTAAACAATATTTTATACAATTTCCCCCCCCCCCCCCTTAATAAAACTTTAATTTATTTATTTATTTTTTTTTTATTTTTTTTTTTATTAAATATTTTCTAACGGAATTGAAAGTGTTTATGACTTGCCTGTCAGCACTTAACTTCTGTGAATAATTTTTTAGCATTTGTGAGCTGATATTACTTAAAAATATTAATTTAATAAACAAAATAATAAAGATTTAGTATTCCAACAATGTTAAATGGACGCAGGTATCGATACTAGCGTCACGATGCGGCGAAAAGAATTTTAGGACCGGTTTTGATTCTGAAACGCCATAGGAGATATTCCTCCTCCTCTTTCTACCTTCATGGCCTTAGTATATCAGCGGACAAGTGGATCTGCTATTTCACAAGCCTATATCTCAGCATCTATTCATTAAAATTGTACCATATTGTAGAAAACTCCATATGTAGAATATTTATTGTGTGAAGCTATGGTTAAACTTTTGCACAATTTAAACAGTAAGTGGTGTGTGATGGCCACAATAAATATATTTTCTTATGAAAATAACTAACCCTTCAACTATAATTATATTAGAACAATATTTTATTTCTTTTTTTTTTTTTTTTTTAATACATATGAAACACGCATTTTTTAGTGCTGAAAAAAATGTGTAAATGATAAGTTTTTGTTTTATAATTCTGAACAAAACCTATATATTTGTGACAAATAGCAAGTGTAGGAATGAGTATGTTAGACTTAAGTTTTATTCTTCATCGCAATATTGCACAAATAAATAGAATGCTAAATAAATATGCTAAGTAAATTATATTTAAAATGTGTTTAAAAGAATAGTATATGAAATACATTTATATTTTATTGTTTTAAAATAAAGAAAAAGAAAAGAAATATATAACACAACAAAAAACAAAACTAAAGCCGGATATCCGGTCCGGATATCCGTATCCGGCAGGCAAAGGAGCTCCGGATATCCGGTATCCGGCAAAATCACTATCCGTTTCATCCCTACTTGTTACTAATGTATAAATGAACGTTGGTGATCATACACAATAGTTTTATTTATATGAATGTTATTTATTTTCAGTAAATCATTATTCTTCAGTTTATGGGTTGTTTTCTCCTAATTTAAGTAAACTTTATTTAAAATTCCGTAGAAAGTTTTTGCATAGAAATATTTCCTTTATCTTCTATTCCTCAAATTTCTCATAACAAGCAATTCTAACATTTTTAGTGGTTGTTAAATAAGTTCATTCTAAAATTCCCATAAAGAAATTGATTTGATAATATAGTGATATGTAAGTTTTCTCATAATATAAGACTAAGAAAAAAAAAAGCTTGTGGAAAATTTAAAATCAAAGAATGCACTAGAAAGTTAAATTATTGTATTTGGTGTGGAAATAAGAAAGCAACTTCCCAGGTATATATTCAGCATTAAATTTGGTAGTATAAAAGAACAATAAGGGGCAATAATTTTTTCAGAAGGTAGGCAGGGTGCAGCACATCTTTGTCTGTGAGAAACTCTGTAAAAGCATAAAGAGCCAAATTGAGCAATCATGACAATATTTTTGGTTTGTTAATTCCGAATCTTCACCATGTGAAAGAATATAAGGAAATTAAAATCTTGTTTGAACTAAGCTCAGTTACTTTAATACTTCTAGCCATTAGATAACCTCAGTAGTCCTATTAATCCTGTAACTAAAATGCATTGTAAAGTGGCAAAAAACCATTTTATTTCAGTAAGTGATATTTCAGAATTGCTAATAATGGAAAAGAGATATATATATTTTCAAAAGTATGATGTATTTCTGGTCCACTCTTTTGGGGGTGGGGTTCCATAGACCATCCTACCTCAAAAATAATTTGATTTTTTTATTGCAAAAATAAAATAATTAGAATAATTACCTTGTATATTTGTGTGCAGTTTTTCATTTTAAGCTACATGCGGCAAAAATTACCAATAAAGCCAACATTCGAAAATAAAATTTGAAACTTTGTTTTGATATTTAACCCATTAGTAGTCGCTATAGACAGCGCCACCTATTACAGATTGTGCGCTTTTTAACTCTCACCAATAATTTTAAAAAGTGATGTGATCAACGTTTCTTCTATTTTATTCGCGTTTTATGTATATCAAATGCCACTTCTAAAAATTTTTGGTGGCTATTGAATAAAAAAATCTGGCAAAACTGAAGGATGGGTGGCAAATCGACCAACTAGCGACTACTAACGGGTTAATAAATAATTTTGCACTAAGAAATATAGTTACCTTCTGCACATTTTTGCAAAGTGTTTGTTTGTTCCTCATCATACTATAGGTAGGAGAAACTTTAGTATTAGTTAAAAATTCCGACCTGTATTTTAACATTTTTATACATTTTGAAAAAAGAGGAATCCAAAAATCTTAAAATGGATCTGGTCAGTCATCTGGAGGTAAATTTTTAGAAACATTAATTAAAGACCTTACCTGTACTCTATTTGTCAGCCTTAGTAAACTTGCAGGACACAACTGCCTCTGAAGAAAAGGGGGGGGGGGGGCTCCCGCAAGTTTACTAAGGCTGACAAATGGAGTATAAGTAAGGTCTCAGGGTTCGCGCGGGAATCGCGCAATATTTAAAAATATTTCATATGCGCGTTTTTCCCGCGATTTTTATTTTTTATTTATTTTTTTTTTATCTAATTCATTGAACTCGGCGAATTTTTTTTTTTTTTTTTTTTCCGTTTTTACAAAAATCGCAGACATCGTTCGTTAAAAAATAAATAAATAAATAAAAATGGAACAATCGGCGATCAAATGTTCTACAAAAGCTTCCTATTCCTAATCTTTCTCCATCCACAACATAAATGTCAATATCCATTTCAAACTTGCTTTATGAGATTCTAGAACCTGTAAAGAAATACAATTGTTAAATATTTCTTACTCATGTAATTATTTTGTGCCCCCCCCCCTTTATTTATCTCCATCTAGCGATCAGCAATCAAATGTTCTGCAGAAGCCTTCTTTCCCAATCTTTACCCATCTGCAACATAAATTATATTTATAATATTCATTTTAAACTTGCTTTATTAGATTCTAGAAGTAGAATTCAAAGAGTTTAATATTTCTTACTCTGTAATTATTTTTTTTTATCCCCCCCCCCCCCCTCTTTCCCATCTCCGGAATACGGATTGTGATCGATGATCAATTCTGGAAACAATAAAGCAATAGAAGTGCTCAATATATGTAGATAAGAACTAAAAATGTAAATGTTTCTGTCATCAGTTTATTGAAAGTGACATTATCAATACTCAACTAATCATCCAATCAATCATATTAGCGAAAATTTTTTAGCTAATTTCTAATTTCAGCAATGACATGTCTGTAATTTGCATATTTCTTGAAAATACTTTTTTTCTGTAAAATGTAATTTCTGACTTAAATTTCAAAAATATCACTTAAATTTTCAAAATCCCACTTAATTTTTTTGTTAGAGTGGGAGAATCCCACTCATTTTTTTTCCCTTAGTGCGAACCCTGGGTCTTTAATTAATGTTTCTTGTAATATTGCTTCTCAAGTTTAAGAAAGATAAATTTTTAATTTATTTGTTAGTCTATGTAGACATCATAAAGAACAGGGTGGCGACAATCAGGAAAATCATGGGAAAACTCAGGGTACTTTATCAATCTGGAAATAGCAGGGAATTTTGTAAAAACACCCAAAAATCATGGAGATTTTGATTTTTGCCCAGCAAGCATGACTGAAAAATTGCCAAACAGGTGTTATCTTAACCCCTTCCGCTCCAGGCTAGCTGTAGTGTAAATACGTGAAATACCAGATAAAATTTTGAAATAATGCAATCCATAATGAAGTAACAATGTGCATTTTCAAAATACCATATGACAAATAAAATAACTCTCTCTTATACCACTACAATGTTGGGCTTATTGTATCGTATACTTTCTTTGGATGTATGCACGTACGTCCATGGTATTAATGGCCATTAACTCTAGGATGTATGCATGTACATCCCTGGAGTGGAAGGGGTTAATCATGATTGCACAAGATTGGTTGCTTTTTAATTGAATCTCACCAAGTTAACATAAAATATATATTTAGTATTAAAATTTTTAGTGCAACAACTTGAGGAATAATTTTATGTCTTGATGCTAATATGTTATGCAATTAAAATGAGTCATATTTTTATAATTTTGTTAATTTCTCAAATTTTGAATTTTTCATTTTATTTTTCTTTATCAGTATAGTTATTTATTATTATTTTTTTTTAATTGTAGTGGTTTAGCGAACATGTTACACAAAGTTATGAAATGTATATAATAACGGAAATCATGGAAATTTGTCAAAATTAGTCATAGAAATCATAGAAAAATCAGAGAATTTTTTTTCTGAGTTTCTGTAGCCATCCTGAAGAAGTCAGGTCACTTTAAAAAAAAATATTCTGGCACGACTTCTTTTGAATATAAAAATTCTTCCTTTAAGTCATAGTAAGTTATTAAAAAAATTATAGGTTGCAAAAATAGTGCAATATTTATATTTTGCATAAATTTAATTATGGAGAGTACTGCTTAAAAAACAGCTTGGAAACTAAAATACAAAATTGACCCTAGTGTAACTATAAAACAAATTTAGATAAGGGAATTTTAACAATGCTAGGGTGAGTAGGAGCATTCCTTTACCGTACTTGGGTGATTAGCAAAGTTCATTATTATAATCATAAATACAGGGTTCATACTCATCAGTGAAAATCTGGAATACTCAGGGAATTTGATTTTGTTAAAAAAAAAAGTCAGTGAAAATGTATTATAAAATCTGGAAAGACACATTTCTTTTCCCTCAAATTATATTTTTCTTGTTTAGCTTTATATGAAAATTGAAAATATGCATGTAAACAATGATTTCTACCTGAATTTGTCATGATCGGCAAAAACATATCATACAGTGGAAGTAAATGTATTTTCTCCTCTCTAAAGGAGTGTTTCTTGTAATATGCTAATATTTTCTTGAAAATTGTCTGGGAAAACTCAGAATTTTTTTTTCCTGTATTTGAGTATGAACCCTGATGTAGTATGTATGTTCTGTAGCAGAAATTTATGAAAACAAATAATGTGATTGGAGACTAAATAGAATCTACTTACACCAACAAATTTCAATTATAATTATTTAAAACACTTCATTTGATCCTAAAAATTTGTTCTTAATTTTAAATACAAAACAAATTTGTTTAATTATAATATTGGCTGATATTTACCTCTACTATTGTAACTGAAATATTTAGTATGTGTTCCAAACTTGGGGCTAGTCCACTTTTTAAGATTCTGTTTAAAAAAAAAATTAAAATGTAAAAGATTATTATCAGAAACACATTTTAAACACTGGTCACTTGACCCGCTGTGGTAGGAATAGTTATACATGAAGTATTGGTAGATTTAGTGTTAATAAATTATGTAAAATTTATCTAAAAAAAAAAAGACAGAAAATTAAGAATGTGCAACAAGTACAGTAATTTTGAGACCCTGTGTCAGAATTTAGGCAACACAGTGACTGTCGTAAAAAAGAAATTGTCACTTGCAGAAAGATTTGCTCATACAAATTAAATATATTCCTAAATTTCACTTGAAAATTAAAACTCATGTCTTATGTTTAAGAATTCTTCAACAGTATTAATGATATTGATATCTTTATAGTATATGTATATATTATGTGTCAATATTGTCTTGCAGAAAAGGTTTATATGAACAAGGCTTGTTGCAGAAAGAATAAAAATATTCTGTCACAGGAACTTAGCATTTCTTTTTGAGCTGCTAAATTAATCTGCAGTACCTTAAACAATCTGCAGCACTTGCTGTCGTGCTGCATTGTTTCTGCTACTTGGGGACACCAGAAAAGGAAATAAAAAAATTTTTTTTTAATCAGAGGAGATAGATTGGAAATTCCTTCCACACTGTTCGCCAAATTTTGGTGGATTATTGGAATCTGGCATTCGTCAATTGAAATATTATTTAAAACAGTCAAGTTAACTAAATTAACTATGGAAGAATTTCTGACAATAACAGTTGTGGTAGAAGGAATCTTAACTCAAGGCCTCTGTCTTCCAGTGAAAATGATTTTCAAACCTTAACACCAAGCCATTTCCTCATAGGTAGGCCTCTTAACTCTATGGCTGAACTAAATTTGGCCCAAATTAAAGAAATTCTCCTTGACCAATGGCCGAAAACTAAAAAAAAAAAAATGGTCCAATAGTTAACTAAGCCATCTACAACACTGCATCAAATGGTATTTTGCCAAGAATAATGTACGTGAAAGTATAATTCTCCATAAAAGAAAAGGATTAACCTTTATGTACATGAATCATTGGTAGGATTAAAGAAATAATGCCAGGAAAGGATGAATAGGTTAGAGTATAATAATTCGCACTCCTCATGGAATCTGTAAAAAAGCATTTCAAACATATGTGTAATGCTATGATTGATAATTTAAATTTTGTTTTTTATGTATTTAAAAAAAAAAAAAAAAAAAACTTTTATAATACAGACTTTACTTCATTGATATATCTTATTTGATTATGTATAATTGTTTTATAATATTCTTTTGAAATATTTGGTTATTTCAAGGTAGCCAGTATGTTTACTCCTACAAGCTTTGATTACTGTAAGTGATGCAGTACTACAAAACCAACTCTTCGCTCCTACATGGACATTATATTATTAATGTTAAATTGCCATTTGCTGTACAATCGACAGCAAAATTATTAGAGCACTAGCAATAAATCCTATATTTAAAAAAAAAAAAAAAAATTTACACTTAATACTGTTTTGTTAAATAAATCCTTGTTGAAAATCAAGAACATGATTTCAACAAGGATTTATTTAATAAAACAGTATTAAGTGTACATTTTTACTTTCTTCTATATGTAATATAGAGAAAGTATTGGATTCGCGAAAATTTTCTACCTCCGTTTTTTGACGGATCTTCACGTTTTGGGATGTCCTGAACACGAATTGATAGTTTTTAAAAAATGTCTGTCTGTCTGTGTGTCTGTATCATTTTTTTGTGGACGCTGTATCTCACGAACCAATGAATGAAATTTAACCAAACTTGGTATTTAGTTGCACCCTGACATGAACTGGTGCCCATTAGATTTGGGGATCAATAGCTCAACAGGTGGCGTTGTGATCGCATTTTATGCAAATTTTTAACATGGCAGCATAGGACAAAATTCCGATAAATGGGCATAATGAGAGTTATTTTAAACTTGTGATTGTAAAATTAATTTGAATTATTGATGATAGTAGTAGTTAACTAGGAAAAAAAAATTGTGCATGGGGGGGCATCGGTTCCCCCCCTGGGGGGGAAGTACCCCCCCGGGGGGGTTAAATTTTGAAGATGGGTATCATTCGAAAGATCTCGTCAATACCTTTAAAACGAATGGTTGAACCATAAATCTGTGATAATTTAAAACAAAGTTATCGATTTTTTTTACTTTTAACAAAAAAAAAAACTTAGAAAATAATCGTTTTTTTTTTTTTTTTTTAACGAAATTTTACCAAACTTGGTATTTAGTTGGTCCCCGACATAAACTGTTGCTGATTATATTTGGGGATCAATAGCTCAACAGGTGGCGCTGTGATAGCATTTTATCTAAATTTTTAACATGGCAGCATAGGACAAAAATTCGTATAAATGTGCATAATAAGAGTTATTTTACACTTGTGTTTGTAAAATTAATATGAATTATTGATAATAGTAGTACGTAACTAGGAAAAAAATTTTGTGCATGGGGGGGCATCGCTTCCCCCCCCGGGGGGGTAAATTTTGAAGATGGGTATCATTCGAAAGGTCTCGTCAATACCTTTAAAACGAATGGTTGAACTATAAATCTGTGATAATTTAAAACAAAGTTATCGATTTTTTTTTTACTTTTAACCAAAAAAAAAAAAAAAAAACTTTCTATTTTTTTTTTTTTTTTTTTTTTTTTTAATATTGTTAGTGATTGAATATGTATTAATTTTCACAAAAGAAAGGAAAAAAAAAATCATTTTTTTTTTTAAATATTGTTACTGATTGAATATGTATAGGAAAATATAGAAGAAAGTCTTGTGGTGGCCACAACATACTAGTTTAAATAGGAATTATTACTAGCGCTTGAATAATTTTGCTTCCGACAGCAACTGCACCCCTGTGTATATGCACCTTAAAAAAAAAAAAAAAAAAAAAAAAAAAAAATTAGATCTGATATTTTATAGGAAAATATAACTCTGGAAATATTGACAATTATAGATATTTCACATTAAAACAAGCCAGGTTTTCAAAGATCGGGCTATTAATTTTTTTCATTGAATTGTCCTTGAATTGAATAGCAATATTTCAGGCAAATTCTAATTGAACATTAACCTGAATGCAGCTTTCAAGTTCAAGCTTTTTTTTTTTTTAAATCTGCAGTGATATTTTTTGTTTAGAAAGAGTTTTGCTTACAACAGCATTAGTCATCACTTTTCAGATTTACATAGTGTTTTTTTTTTTTTTTTGAAATTGCATGCCATTTATAAACTTTTTCAGGGGTAGTACTTTTCTTGTTTTTTCTGGAAAACTTAAAATGTCTTTAAATAGGATAAGTTGTCCAAAAATATCTAGCAAGTATGGACACCACTGTGAAGTCTCCATTCCTACTTCTACTTGATTCATCGTGCTTATATTTAGTGTAGGAGGCAATCAAGATACTTATATTAAGGATGCAGCCAACTTTATTTTAACTTTCGAGTGAAGAAGGGTGGGGGGGTAAGAAAGAACTCACTAATAAAACAAACTAAATAATTTTAAACTGTCATAGAAAAGAATATAGCTCACCACTTGCAGCTTACAAATACTAATCGTTGTATTCATCAAGGACTTTTGAGGAGCGGCCAGAAATTTCCAGCATCAAACATTAAATGCCAACGGCACATTTATCAGATCTAATATTAACACACAGAACTTGTATATCCAATAGCACATCTGTCAACGCAACACATTATAACTTCAACGACACACCAGTGCCCCATTAATTGCTCTATTTAAAGTCCTCGAAAATAGAAAATAAGATTCACTTCATTTTACCAAACTACTTCTTTAGGGACTATTCACATTCAAATCTTAAACACCTTTTATAATCTACATAGATCCTGTTTTCAATTTATCCAACTATCCAATAACTAGACACTTCATGCTATTCCAAATTCACCTCTGCTAGACACTTTCAACTAGCTTTCTCACCCACAACATCACCGAACTATGCTGGAAACTTTCACAATCTCAACCAACATTCTATCCCAACTTGATGCTATCACTTTACGCTACTTTAAATACTGACTTCCCTCGGCAACCTTTACTTCCTTAACTTGATGCCATTCCTACCTTACAACTTTGCAAGACTAATGAAAAAAATTCATATTCCACGAAAGCAAACAGTTTGGGCAGAAGTAAAAGTTCCTAGAGTAATATTATCATAAAACAATCTTTGAACCACAGAAAAATAAACCGGGCACATACATAGATTGCTCTGTACATAAAATAGATAAAGAAAATAATAAAAATGTGCCATCGAGTTGCAAAGTCGGCTAACTCCAAAAAGTAAAATTTTGAGAAAAAGCTGATTTTTTGCCACACTTGGCTAAAATAAGATAGGAACCAAAACTCTTCAGTTTAATAATAGTTAGGGCAGTATATTTCAAAACACGAAATAAGGTGGCAAGGGTATGAGATTATTACAATTTTTATTTTGGATTTGGCCATCTTAGCAACTTCTTTTGGAGTTTGTCGGTATTGACACAAATTATAATTTAATTTTAACTAAATTTAATATCAATATTGAATTTTTAGGATTGTAAATACACAAAATATTTTGTTCAATTAAATTTTATTTATAAATAACAGATTTCTGTTCTGTTTAAAAAACAATAATTGATATCCACAACAAAATATAACGATAGAAAATTATGAAAATTTATCACAAATGTTCCCAAATTCATTAATCGCGAACTATTCTTCAATATAGTAGAAAATCGTTTGAATTGTAAACAAAGTTATGTAAACACATCGCCATAGACAGACATGCAAATGTAACATTTCCACTTACAAAGCCGTTTGCAATGCAAAATCGTACCCAAACATAACACATCACTTGCAAACTCCCTTGCAAATTTGCAAGAGCTTCAGATCTCTTGTAAAGCCAGTTGCAGTTGCAAATTAGACAAGATGGCGGAAATATTGCTCAAAAAATTTTATTGATGGCGAAAATATTTAAGTTAACAAGATTGCATCTGTATCAAGAAAGATAAGAAAACTACCATTCATTAAGAGTCTGCACAATTCTTCCTGAGAGATGTATTTGCATTGAAGCCATATGTGAATAAGAATTTTTTTCTGTTATGTCGTTTTTAATACACTGACATAACAAATTAAATTCTTTTTCAGATTATAAAGAAGCATATCATTTTAATCTCTTTGAAGTGATACTGTAAGTACCATTTTATTTTCCAAAATTTTATGGTTTTTATTTTAAAAATGACATTTATTTGCAAAAGATTCAACTGGATATTTCAAAATGTGTATTTACTGAGTCTTAAGCTAAATGCCATGTATATTATTTTTTAAAGTATGTTCTATCTCAGGGGTGGCCAACCCGCGGGCGGCCCACCACGTAGTTTCTTGCGGCCCGCGAGGAGGCTAACGATATTTAGTGTGACAACTTTGGTTAACGGATCAAAAATTAATAAATGCAATCAGACTTTCGAATATCTTTCAACGATCATTCGAATATCTTTCAACTTTTCGAATATCTTTTAACGATTATGGTTGCTAAAAAACTGTTGTAATGAAATATTATTAGATCCATTATTCATTCCTTTTATTATAGTTTTAATATATAGTCATACATTTTTCACAATTCTATTGTTAGTTTGTGAATAAAAATTATTTAAATTAATGTATTCTGCTTCGAATATTCACCTGCTCTTCCCCGGAAGAAGTATATGCATACATGAATCATATACTCAAAAGCATATATGCACATATGCATATGTAATGATGATGAAATGAAATTTCAATTAATTTTTGGGGAAAACATGAATTAGTGTTTATTACATGCATTTAGCATCTCCATATTTAAACAAATAATGTGAAAAATTGAAAGAAACATGTAAACTATACTATCTTCAGGGCTGATCCAAATAATCCAAAAAGCTTGTCGAAATTGTGGGTTGCCTTTTAAAAAAATAAAGTTGATGCCAGTTTTAATATACAGACGAATGTCTCTATACTAATTTATGGCGAAATTAGTAGGGAAAGAAGGGGGGGGCTTTTTTTTACTATACATATGGTGCGGCCCGAATTAATAAAATAGATTTCCATTGCGGCCCACCAAGTGTTTTGGGTTGGACAGGCCTGTTCTATCTAAATGCTTTTATTGTAAATAAAACTAGAAATTTGTTTATCTATGGTAAAGCTGCAGTAGAATTTGCTTAATTATTCTTTAATTATTTTTCTAACTAGTCAGTTCAGTTATTTGAATTAAAAAAAAAAAATAATGAATAAACAAAATACATTATAGAAATACTACCAAATGGTTCCTAATGATTAATAAGACAATTATTCCTTCGCCCCTCAATTCATTTTCTTGATTATTTCACAATTTGTTTTTGCATAATTATCCAGTAAGAATTATAAAAGTTCAGATGAATCCACATTGTTTTTATTTTATGAGAGAAAATTATTTTGAGTGTAACCTTTTAAATTGCTTATTTTTATTTACAAAAGTTTAGAAGTATCATATTTATCATTAAAAAAATGTCTATATTCCTTCCTTTTTTTATTGACAATTGATAATCTTATCAATCAATCATATTTAAAGTTTTATATAGTGTTATTTCTGTTAATGTTGTGTATTGTAAGCATAGGATACTCTGTGCTTACACAGTCTATTCTTCATATATCTTAAAATCATTCATTTATCCAGATTAGTAGATATTTCATTTAAAAAATCAAAATGATTTTCTAAATAGATTTTTCTTTCTTTTAATTCTAACTTGTACAGATTAATTGCAATTTTACTTTTAGTGTGCTTTAGTCCATATTTTAAAAAGCTCTCACCAAATCAAATAAATTTTGTAACCATATAATTTACTAAAAACATTACATGTGTTATGCAGAATATTTGCTAAACTTTTTAGTGTTATGGTAAGTTACAAATCAACTCATGTAAATGACAACCTACAACTCAACTCTATCACTGTTTAAAAAAAAAAAAAAAAAAAATTCCCCGACTATAGTATGCAATATTAAAATGGTTATATTGCTTACTCTTGAAATGCTTTCTAATTATTTGTATGTTATCATTAATTAATGATCTAAACAACAAAAAGCTAATTTTAATAGGTTATGGGCCAAGGATGCTTTAAATCTGCGTCAATTAAATATCTGAAATTTTTTGAAAAGCTAAGCGAACTACAGAATTTGTTAGTTCTAACAGCGAAACATTACGATATGGCTGAACTGAAAGTACAAATTGATAAGCTAGAAGGCGCTAAAATTTGGAGTAAGTGGAAGTGGCAAATGAAAATGCACTTTGAATAATATGATTTGACATCTATAATTGATGGAACTAAAATTTGTTCAGATGCTGAAAATGCCGAAGTCTCAATACGAATGAATTGGCGAAGAAGGTATCTGAATGATGCTGTGATAATGCCAAGGCAGCTGCCCTTATTGTAAATACGTTGAGCGCTTCTGTTGCTGATTTGGTGATGACATACTCGAATGCAAAGGACTTTTGGGACAAATTAGTGTGTTTGAACAAAGCAGTATTCAGAGACTTAATTTATTGATGACTCAATTTTTTCAAGTCTGTAAAGATCCCAGTCATAATGTTGCTACACATGCTGCTAAAGTTGAAAGAATTTATACGGATATGAATAAGGAATTAAACCTAGAATTAGTAATTAGAATTAACTAGAATTACTACATGGTAAAATACTACTTACTGTGGGTTCAGAATTCCCAGAATTTAACAATGTTTGGGAGTCTTTAGATTCTGATAAATTAACTACTAAAACTCTTGTTGAAAAATTAAAGTACAATCGAACAGCGTACTGCTCCTGTGGATTATGGTGCATTTGCAGCTAGTGTTCCTGTTAAGCAAAAAGCTATGAAAAATGGCGAAAAATTTTCTGAAAGTACGCCGAGAAATAATGCCAAATTGAGTAATTTTAAACAAAAGAATTGTTTTAAGTGTGGATCGAGTGTGCATCTCTCTAAAGATTGCCCAAAGAAAAGGTCTAATGATAAATTCTCATTTTCAAAGAATAATAAAGGTGAATTTGCTGCCAGTGCAAAAAGTACTCAGCTAGATGTTTGGGTCTGTGATTCCGGGGCCTCCCATAACATGACTGCAAACAAACAGTACTTTGTCACATACAAACATTTCCCTGTGCCCATTGACGTATCACTTGCTAATAATAAGAAAATTTATGCGTATGGATCTGGTAAAATAAATATTCAAGTTTATATTCATGGCAAATGGTACAATGCTCACATGGAAAATGTCTGGTATGTCCCTTTTGTGAAGAGGCATCTTTTTTCTGTGCAACAAGCTGCCAAGCATGGTATTGAAGTAAAAATGACAAAGATATTGAATTTTATCGTTATAAAGAACTTGTTGCAGTTGGATCATGGTCAAGATCACACATACATTATCTGCATGAGAGTTATAACTTCTCTTAGTGGTGCTCAGTATTATGTTTGTTTTAAAGATGACTACAGTAAATGTCAGTGATGTTAGTAGTTGCTTACGTATGTTTTAAATGAAGCTACCAATTATGGTCATGCTGTTAAAAGCTTTGCGCTGTGATGGAGGAGGAGAATTTGACTGTGGTGAAGTTCGACAAATCCTTGCTGAAAAAGGTACAGTTCTGCCTCTTGGTATACCGTACTTGCCAGAACAAAATGGCGCAGCTGAGAGAGAAAACAGAACAATCGTTGAACTGGCTCGTTCTATGCTGTCTGTAAGTGGTTTACCTCGGTCTCTCTGGACCAATGCATGTGAAACAGCAGTCTACCTTCTAAACCATACTGGTGTATCTCCAGAAGAAAACAAGAGCCCTCATGAGCTTTGGACTGGTGAGCCAACAATTAAACTAGATCATTTGAAAGTGTTCGGAACTGAATGTTGTTCACATATACCTAGAATTTTCAACGTAAATTTGATGACAAAAGTGTTCGTGGTCATTTTGTGGGGTATGTGAACAAGAAAGATGGCTATAAAATCTGCCTTCTCAGAACAAAATCATAAAATCTCGTGATGTATATTTCAAACCTGAATGTTTATGTACCACTCCAGTAACAGTGGAGGTGAAGGATGACTTAATTGAGAGATGTGAAGATATTCAGAGTAAAGAATCTAATCATTCAGAAGAGAAACTACATACTGTCAGAAAGTCTGAAAGAAACAAAAGCTTACCTGCATGGATGAGATCTGGAGAGTATCTTATTGCAAACATAGCTGCAGTAGAAGATTCCGAAAATAGTGAAAATCCCTCGACATACTCTGAAGCTCTTTCCTCGAATGAAAGTGATTTGTGGCTTAAAGCTATGAGAGAAGAAATAGATGCCCTGCATAAAAATGAAACTTGGGAATTAGTTGAAAGGCCTAAAGGTTCCAAAGTCATCAATTGCCGATGGGTGTTGAGAAAGAAATTTAATTATGATGGTACCGTGGAGCGATACAGAGTTCGTCTTGTAGCCGAAGGGTATGCTCAAAAAGCAGGTTTTGATTATGATGAAACATTTAGTCCTGTTGCAAGATATGTTACTGTGAGATCTGTTCTTGCAGTAACTGCAAAAGAAAAATTACAGTTGCAACAATTTGATGTAAAGACTGCATTCTTATATAAAACACTTAAGGAGGAAGTCTTCATGACAATTAGAAGGATTTGATAATAATAGTGGGAGAGTCTGTAGATTACATAAAAGTTTATATGGACTCAAACAAGCACCTCGTTGTTGGAATCGGTGTTTTGTGAATTTTATGAAAGACCAGAAACTGAAGTTAGTGCAGCTGATCCCTGTTTATTTATCAGACATAGAGATGGCAAGAAACTTTTTGTTATCTATGTCAATGATGGCCTTGTTGTTGGGACTGATAAAGTTGAAGTGGAGGAATTCATGGATCAACTTAATCAGTCTTTTCAAATCCCAAGAGGTTCTTTAAACCAATTTTTAGGTATGAACATAAAAAGATTGGATGATGGTTCAGTTTTTGTCAATCAGTGTGCCTATGCGAAAAAAGTCCAAGGTTTCAAATGGATGGTGCTAATCCAGTATCAACTCCAAGTGACAAAAGCTATGTTTCTGATGATGTTGGAAATATATTGATAGGAAAGGAATTTCCCTATCGTCAGGCAGTTGGCAGCCTAATGTACCTTGCTACTGTTACAAGACCAGATCTAGCATACGCTATCAGTATTGTTTCTGAAAATCCAAGGACGTCAGATTGGTGTACAGTGAAACAAATTTTCAAGTATCTAAAAAAAAACTTGATTTTGGTTTGCTATATCAATCTAAGAGCCATCCCAATGAGCTTGATTATGCAGGTGATTTAAAAACAAGACGCTGAAGAACTGGAATGATTTCAAGATTTGCAAGTGGAGCCATCTCATGGATGAGCCAAAAGCAGAAACGTGTTGTGTTATCTATAACAGAAGCTGAGTATGTTGCTGCAAGTGAGAGTGCGAAGGAATTAATTTGGCTGAAACACCTGTTCAGGGATTTAACATATGTTAAAATACCCTCTCTTCTGGTAGATTATGCAAGTGCTGTAAAACTTGCCAAAAACCCTGAATACCATAAACGATCCAAACATATTTATGTCCGTTATCATTTTGTGTGAGAAAAGTTCATTGACGGCAAACTGCATATTAAACATGTTTCCGGAAAATTGCAGTTAACAGACTTAATGACAAAACCATTGCCTAGTGTTAGGTTTAAGGAACTGTGTACTCTTTTAGGACTATTTTCATTTAGTAGTCTAGTTGGAAATCAAAATTAGATTCGTGTTAAGTAAGTTGTGGCTTGAGGAAAAAGTGTTATGGTAAGTTACAAATCAACTTGTGTAAATGTCAAGCTACAACTCAACTCTATGACTGTTTCAAAAAAAAAAAATTCCCCGACTGTAGTATGAGATATTAAAATGGTTATATTGCTTACTCTTAAAATGCTTTCTATTATTTATTTGTATGTTAGCTTTTTGTTGTTTAGATCATTAGTGATAACTAAAATTTTTTTTAATTTCACTGCAAAGTAATTGAAATAGTTACATTTATTCCTTTTATATACCTGATTAAAGTAACCGACACAGCCCGCTTCTTGGGTGTTATATTTGACAAGAAACTAACCTTTGTTCCACATATTTTAAACCTTAGGAAAAACTGTGACAAGAAACTAAATATTTTAAAAGTACTGTCTAACTCTTTTTGGGGTGCAGACCGAACTTCCATGTTAAAGATTTATCGGGCAGTCATTCGCTCAAAATTAGATTATGCTTGTCAAATTTACGGTTCTGCTGGTTATTCTTATTTAAAAAAACTAGACACTGCATCATAATGCACTTAGGATTTGTTCTGGTGCCTTTCGCACTTCTCCAGTACAGAGCTTATACGCTGACTGCGTGGAGCCGCCCTTGGATATTAGAAGAGAAGAGCTTTCCTTGGATTTATATTACCGTATTCTTTCACACCCGCATCACCCACTTCATCCTCATATAAAAAACAATCATCGTAATCTGTTTATGAATCGCCCATCTTGCATCCCACATTTTGGCTTAAGAATTGATAACATCTTAACAGGCACACCTTATGTTGAGTTTAAAGTTCGTCTCCGCCCCTTTTTAAATATGATTCCTTGGAATTTCAAAGTTATTACATGCATTCATCCTTTCAAAAGCTTTGACAAATCAAATACAGATGCAACTATTTTTCAGTCACTTTTCGCTTCTCACCGTTTTAATTACCAGGACTATACGGATATTTATACTGATGGTTCCAAGACTGGTAATCGTGTTGGTTGCGGTGTAGTCTGTGGCAGAACTTCTTTCAGTTACAGCCTTCCTGGTTGTTTCTCTATCTTTTCTGCAGAGTTTTTTGCCATTGAGGTTGCGCTAAATTTTATTTCCTCACATCTTCACAGAAAGTTTATTATCTACACTGACTCAAAGAGTGTTTTGTTATCACTATCATCAAACTCTTGTTCTCCATCCTTTATACCCGTTTTACAAGCTTATAATGACCATATAAAAAAGGGATTTCACATTTTATTTTGTTGGGTTCCAGGACATGTAGGCATAAAAGGCAATGAAGCTGCTGATAAAGCTGCGAAGCAAGCTGTTGTACCCTTAAATTTATCTGTTCCATATGAAGCTCTTAAATGTGTCATAAAAAGTTTTTTTAGAGACAATTGGGAAAAACAATGGCAATGTCAAACTCAGAATAAATTACTAGAAATTAAACCTAATATTTCGATCTGGCAAACCCTTAGTCCACGGAAACTTGATGTCATAATTACACGTCTTAGAATCGGGCACACTAGATTAACTCATAAGCATCTACTTCTTGGGGAACAAGAACCCAATTGTCCATATTGTCATTTTAGTTCTCTTACGATTCGCCATATCTTAACTGACTGTCCATGCCTACGCCATTTATATAGATATTTTTTTAAAACATCCTCACCAAATCTGACGAGCCTTTTAGGTATGAATCCTCACATTCAACTTTTTAATTTTTTAAGAGATGTGGGATTTTACAATGATATTTAATTTGTATGTCGTTTTATCGTGTATTATTTTAACCTTTTCATTCTTGTTTTGTACATTGCTCATAACGTTTTACATTGTTCTTACTTTATACACTGTTTACCTTGTTTTATACACTGTTTTACTTGTTGTCTGTATATACTTGTAATTTTATACACTGTTTACCTTGACTTTTATTATTTTTATATTTAAACCTTTTACATGTTTTTAATGTTTTGTGTGTTAAAAGATAATCTGGATGGGTTTCCCCATCCAGAAACTCTATTTTAATGTTTTTATTTAATTTTTATGTCATTTTACCTTTTATTATTTTAACGTTTTCATTCTTGTTTTGTACTGTTGAGTTTCCGAAAATCTGGATGGGTAAACCCATCCAGATATTTTTATGTATATATTTTTTTTCTTCTTACATTTCTTGATTGGCGCAGCTTGTCCTATCATGGACCTTGCGCCATAAAATCCAACCAACCAACCTTTTATATGTAATACTGTTTGTTTATTGGTAACACATACAACCGATTTGTATATTTTATATACTATTTATATAATATCAACATTCAAAATGTTATATTTATTTTCAAAATGAATGAATGAATGAAAAAAACCACTGAATTTTTATTTGGATGTTGTTTGATGCATGTTTTCTTGTTTCCTATTGGTTTATCGTTCATCGCAATCATTTATAGTTGCAAGCAGACATCCCTCATTGCAAGTGTTACATTTGCATGTAACCCTTAACCTGCTGAATCATCATAATAAGCTAACTAAGATGCTGTTATCTTACAAGGAAACGTTTCCTGGGCAAAAACAGCCATTTGTTAAAAACGAAATAAAATTACAAAAGGGCATTATTTAATAATAAGACTACAAAAGCTGTTTTACTGCCTCTTAAAAGCTTGACAGAATTATAACGCCATATTTATGACCAGTACTTGGAAAACTCTAAAAGGGATCACACACACTAAGCCCCTAAGGCAACTGCCAAAAAAGCTCCTGCCAAGTCTTAAGAAATGCACTAAAGAAATCTAGAAGCAAGCAGATTGGTCCAATCAGAAGACCCAATAAAGAAATCACAAGTGAAACCCAAACACCTAATAAAAAAATGAAAGAAAACCTCCTCAAAAAAATTATAATGAGAGACCTGAAGGAAAATAAAGAAAATTTTAAAAAAGAGAATTCTGACGATTGCCTTCGTGCTGACACCATGTGAGAGTTCTTTACTACCTCCTCGCCGTGACGCATCTCAGCTACGTTAAGATGTTGCCCGCCGTTGGTCCAAATAATAGATAAGAAAATTGTGAATTAAGTGTAGATTATCAAAGAAGTGTTCCCTGTGTGATGATCTATCTTATGTCCTGGCTGCACCCTAGCATCTGGTAATCTGGTGAGAAATCATTTTATTCATTGGTCAGTAATTTTTTTTTAACTTTGCAAACGCATGTCAAGCATACCTGTTTCTAAGTACTCATCTTTATTACATTTCGATGCAATCAATATAATAATGTTTAAAGAGGAGATCATTGTGATCCCATTTATGTTGTATTTTAAAATCATAAAAATAATCATTTTAATTAATATTTCAAAAATGGAGATTTAATAAAGAAATTAATTAAAATTATACGAGTCTAAAATTATTTGATAAGAGCAAATTTACTTATTAATAACCATATTACTTTTCAGATGAATGTTTACATTCTTAATTAGGTTAATTTTAGGGCATTTCACAGTGTATGCCCGGATATCGAATTGATATTCAAAATGTACTACATCGAAGATGTCACCTTAGAGCCATGGAAATAAGGGCAGTTGGATTTTGCATGTTTCCGCCCAACAAAGTTCTTTAGCTAAACTCGTAGAATTCGATGAAATTGGTACAGGTGTTCGAAGAACTTATAGGAAATTCATACTCTGAAAATTAGCTGCTTAAGTTCATACACTATCGAAGCGATGACGTCAGTGGCCAGAACTTTCGTCTGCTGTCAATAAGAGCGGAACTAGTTTTGGAGAAATTTTAGTTTTACCGTCCCCTTGGTGATATTTCCTGAAACTGCCAAAATGGCACAACACCGTTACGCATCATGTTCTGAATTGTAACCCTCCATCAGAGGCGTACGATGTTTGTTGGTAGGGTTTATCGTCACACTTGTGCTGTGCACTGGCAGCATACGAAAGCGAACATTTCGATGATCTAACCACACAACAAAACACGTCTAAAAAAAAGCAATTTGATCATAAACAATACATAGAAAACAAAGGAAATAATCATTAAAAAAAGAATTACTGAAATAACCAATCGCAAATAAAAAAATATAACTCCAAACACAAAATCTGACAATATAAATGTTCCAAAATCCCAATCGCAGGAATAATCACATGTCTGTGCTCTTCATATACAGTCGGTAACAAAAGTATCCGAACACTAGCAAAAATTCTTATATAAAAAAAAGTAGAGTTAATACTGTTTTGTTAAATAAATCCCTGTCGAATCATGTTCTTAGACTAACAGGATTCAACAAGATTTTTTTATACAAACTGAATTAAGTGTACTTTTTTAACATAGGAATTTGTGTTAGTGCTCAGATACTTTTGCCATCGACTGTATTTGCAAAATTTAAGTCGTCGAAATTTTAAGTGTTCTATTTGTTTGTAACCCTTACTCTGTAAATAAAATACATTCTCACGCTACGGAAGTGATGACGTCAGTAACTTAAAATTTCGTCTGCTCGATATAAGCGAAACTATTTATTATGGAAATTTAACTTACTCTGTATTAGCTCCAGAGTTCACTCATACCGAGCAGACGAATTTTTATGCTACGCAGCAGTGATTGACGTAATGCATGATGCAAAGAAGCAGAAGTAAACACGAAGCACATAACATCTGGTGATATAGTGTGCTTGGCATAATTGGACAGTTAAAGTAAAATTCACCAGTAGTTTCTATGGGAATTTAACATTAGCTATAGAGCTTGCTTGTGCTGAGCAGACGAAATTTCAGGCGATTGACATCACACTTCGATAGCGTATTGCCCACCGCGTAGCTCTAGTGCGATGTTAAACCCACTCAAACTCAACCTTTACAGAATTGTGAGCAAGACATTTTATGTTTGTATGCTTTGCCAATTCTCTAGTTTGTGTCTGCAAGAAGCTTAAAAAAATCACGCATTTTTTTGCACTTAGAGCAATTTTTAATGAAAATTGTGGTTCAGTTTTACATAGCACTAATACTATGCTATAAGGTCATTGTGCCTAAATGCGATAACCCATAAATGCGACAAAGTTCTTCTGCTGAAAATCTAAATGCTTAAATCACAAACTTATAAATCATAATGGAACATACACATTTTAAGAACGGTTCGCGAAACTTTTCATTAAATTTTAAAGGTTTTTTCTAGTAGAATTTTCTTTTGCAGTAAACATTGTCCATTATGGCTTTCCGACGTCTTTTCCTAATTGCGATAAAATATTTTCAAATAGTAACTGTAATTTTATCCTTTCATCTTTCAAGATCAAATAACCACTGTTACGTCATGTGCTTGAATACCTTGCATACCTAACAGAAGAAAATAAAAAAAAATACTACATTTTTTTAAAAAGAGGGGTTTAAAATTTTTATCGCATTTAAGGTTCTGTTTACACCATTTTCCTAAATGCGACAAATTTTATCCCTTAAATGCGGCGAATTTTACAGTTGATATATTAAGAGGGGACAATACCTAATCTCGCCGGCAGCCTTCGCCCATGTTATTCTATGGGAAAATTTGTTGCGACAATTACACATTACCTAATGAATATTTTTTAATTCTGTTTTCGCAGTCAGAAAATTCATAACCGTTAAATGAGTACTCCTTTTTGAAAAATTCATTTTTTTTAATTTTTACATTTTAATTTTGAGTTCAAAAATGCGATTTTTTACAAAATGCATTTTTCTCATTTTCTAGTCGCAAAATAAAATACTAAAATTTAAAAAAATCAATTTTTGGAAAAGAAGTACTAATTTAACGCTTATGAATTTTCTAAATGTGAAAACAGAATTGAAAAATATTCATTAGGTAATGAGTAATTATGTGAACAAATTTTGCCATTGAATAACATGGGCGAAGGCTGCCGGCGAGATTAGGTATTGTCCGCTCTTAAGGGAAGTTTAAGCATTTTTTCCTTTTTAACACTTTCCAACAAGGTTTAAAAGTGACTTAGACTTGTCTGTCCGTCTGTCTGTCTGTCCGCGCTCTAATTCTTGTAGGGACACCCGAAAGTTTTCCAAAGCACTATATTCTATGAGAGGTATTGCTGTAAACCATATTTAATACCTTAACTGTATACAAATCTTAGTGAAATTGAATCATGTTATTCAAGTTCACTATCGGATGTTTCATATATAAAATGGAATAAATACCACCACTAGTTTGTACACAGGGACACTCGAAAGTACTCCAAAGCATTGCGTTCTATGAGAGGTATTTCTATAAACCAAATTTTAATAACTTCACTTTCCACAAAGTTTAATGAAATTGAAATATGTTATTCATATGCACAAAAGAATGCTATGCATAGAATATAGCATGATTAGCATTAGATTTACAGTGCCGCACAAAAATATTCAGTTACATTAAGAGCTGTTCATAAAAATTTGCTATAATTTCAATTTCGTTTACATTAAGCGTTTTTAACATTGTCTAACAATTTTCATCTGTGCATATAATTTCAATTTAAGTATCTGTCTGTTCGTCTGTCCGCGCTCTAGCTCCAGTAAATATTTATGTAATTTCTTGAAACTGATATATGTTATTTAAGTTCACTATCGGATGTTCCCTATTGAAAAAGGAGTTAATATCTCTACTGGTTTGTGTACAGAGGCACCCAAACCTTTTACAAAGCATTGTGTTCTATGATAGATATTTCTATAAACCATATTTTAATACCTTTACTGTACACAAGCCTTAATGAAATTGAGAAATGTCATTCAGGTTCACTATCGGATGTTTTATATATTAAATGGAGTAAATACCACCACTGGTTTGGGCACAGAGACACTTGAAAGCATACCAAAGCATTGCGTTATATGAGAAGTATTTCTATAAACCAAATTTTGATAACTTTGCTTTACACAAAGCTTATTGAAACTGAAATGTGTTATTCATATGCACAAAAGACTGCTTTCTATAGAATATAGTATGTTTAGTATTAATTTTACAGAGCAACAAAAAAATATTCAGATACATAAAGAGCTATTAAGAAAAGTTTGCTGGAATTGCACTTTCATTTACATTAAGCGTTTTTAACATTTTCTAACAATTTTTAAGTGTGAATATAATTTCAATTTGTGTATCTGTTTGTCTGCCCATCTCTCTGTCTTTCAGCGCTCTAACTCCGGTAAATATTTATGGAATGTCTTGAAACTAATATATGTTTTGCAAGTTCACTATTGGATGTCCCCTATTAAAAATGGAGTGAATACCTCTACTGGTTTGTGTACAGGGGCATCGGAAAGTACTGCAAACTATTTTTTTTCTATGAGAGGCATTTCTATAAACCATATTTTAATACCGTTACTTTACACAAATCTTAATGAAATTGAAATATGTTATTCAAGTTTGCTATCGGATGTTTCCTATGTGAAATGGAGAAAATATTACCACTGTTTTGTGTACAGGGAGACTTACAAGTATTGCGTTGTATGAGAGGTATTTCTGCAAACCAAATTTTAATAACTTTACTTTGCACATATCTTAATGAAATTGAAAAATGTTATTCATATGCAAAAAGGAATGCTTTTTATAAATACAGTATGATTAGTATTAATCTTACAGGGCCACATAAAAATATTAAGTTACATTATGAGCTATTAATAAAAATTTGCTGTAATTGCATTTTCTTTTACAAAAAGCATTTTTAATACTTTCTAACAATTTTTAAGCGCGAATATGATTTTAATTTGGTTATCTTTCAGTCCGATTGTCTGTCTTTCTATCTGGCTCTCGTCCCAAGAGTTCTTAAATATTTTCAGAATTTTGAAAAATTGATATATGTTATTAAAGTTCACTATGGAATGTTTCCTATTTAAAATGCCATTAATATGTCCTACACAACGTGTTTGTGTACAGGGAACTTCCAATGCTTTGCGTTTTAGGACAGACATTTTTATAAATCACATCTAAATAACTTTCTACTGTAAAAATTATAAATAAATTGAAATGTATTTTAATATTCTAAAATAATGTTTTGTATAGAATATGATATGATCAACTTTCAGATTTACAGGACTACACTAAAATATTCAAATACATTAAGGGATCAATTATAATCTGACGGCTGGATTTTCTTTTGCATTAAGCCTTTTAACGTTCTTCAACGATGTCTGAGAGCGGTTTTAAATTGAATTAGTCAATCTGTATATTTTTCTGTGCTTCTCTCCTTTGTTTGATAATGCAGGCAATAAATATTGAAAGTTATACGATACAAGCACGTACAATTGGAGAGTATTAATAACCAGTGCGTACTGCATGATTTTTCGTTCTTTTTTTAACACTTTCCAGCAAGGTTGAAAAGTGTCAATGACTTCGGTTTGTCTGTCTGTCCGCAGTCGAACTCCTGTAAATTTTCATAGAATTTCTTGAAGCTGATATATCGTATTCAAGTTCACTATCGGATGTTCCCTATTGAAAATGGAGGGAATTCCTCTTCTGATTTGTCTACAGGGACACCCAAAATTTTCCAAAGCACTGTGTTCCATGATAGATATTTCTATAAACCGTATTTTGATACGTTTACTTTAAACAAATTTTAATGAAATTGAAATATATCATTTAAGTCCAATGCCGGATATTCCCCATGTAAATTGAAGTAAATACCATCACTGGTTTGTATACAGGGACATCCGAAAGGTATTTAAAAGCATTGCGTTCTATGGAAGGTTTTTCTAAGCACCAAATTTTAATGATTTTACTTTGTACAAGTCGTAAATATATGTATATATATATATATATATATATATATATATATATATATAATAATTAACTGCTACTGCTATGGGTTATCCCAAGAGATTTATTTATTCGATTATTTATCAATAAATGTTCTTTGTCTCACAAAAAAAAAAAAAAAAAAAAATGTATTTATGTATATATATATATATATATATATATATATATACATCTTTATATTTAAAAAAAAAAAAAAAAAAAAAAAAAAAAAAAAAATTTAAAATATGGCGGATGGGAGGGCAGATGTTTGATTAAGGAGGAAGGGTGGTGTTGTTTGGGTGGGTTGTTGAATTTAAATTATTAAAAAAAAAAAAAAAAAAAAAAAAAAAAGGAAGCCTGATCTTATTGCGATTACGGGATACATCATCTCTTTCTGGTTGATATTGATTAAGTTTCAACAATTCATAATATATTTGCTTCATTTAAAAATTAAAAAAAATTAGATCTCATTCAAATTTGGAGTGTTCATACTAAACGTAAAATAAAAATACTATTCAATATTATTAACAATAACTAATAAAATATTAAACTTATTCACCATTTTTCTAATTAATAATAATAATAAAAATAATAACAATAATATATTAATACCATAATACTTACAAAAAAAAAAAAAATTTAAACCTATTCACCATTTTCCTACTTAATACTAATACTAATAATAATATTAATAACAATAATAATTATTGAAATTTAAAAATTAAAATTATTCACCAATTTCTTGATAATAATGACTTTATAATCACTTGTTGGTCTTTTCTTCTGTTAGCTTAAGAATCTAAATTACACTCATGTAAATTGAACCTCTAATCGTACACTTTTTCTTACATCAATTAATAGTAACTTATTTTTTCCACGTTAGATGGCGCGCTCATACGTTGTGTTGAACGTATGCCATACAGTGACAATCGTATTGTTCTGCATTATACTTAAATTTCCCTCTAGAATATTCTTTATTTGTGATTTCAGCTTTTAAATATTAAGCACAATAAATATCACTTCATGCTTACATTTATTTCATTTCAGAAATTATTTCGATTAATCGATTCTCTACTTTTAAACATTTCTTTTCAGTTAGTTCGTTTGGCAACCGCCTGGACTTTTATTCGATTTGGATTTGAATTGCATCCTCGTCTTTCACGAATATCATTTTTCATTTTGGTTAAGTTGTTTTATCAGCCATTTTCCTTTTATCTTTCTATTTTTTTTTTATGCAAGATTGGAACTAGTATTGTATATTTGCTGAACTAGCTATACAATATTCGAAATCTTGCATCTCATGTTGACAGTACAGCTAGTTTCCTGATGAGAACTGTACTGGGTTTCAACATTTTTAACTCTATTTTTCCTTCATGCATTCCTTTTTATTTCAATAGTATTTTGGTTTATTTCTTGCAATTCTTATCTTGTGTTGCTGAATTTACTCGATAAATGGATTAAAAAAAACTATCTTATTGTTTTAGGCATTAGTGATATCTACGTCATTTCTCTTCTGTGTAAGTATTTTAACATGATTTTACTAATCGGTGAATTTTACTTAAATGGTATTTGTGACAATAACTTTATAAGTAATCCTTCTAAATATTAATATCATTGTTGGTATTTTCATCTTTCTCTTATTTGCTGAGTATTGTAAAGGAATTAAATTATTTATTATATATATATATATATATATTATTCATATGCACAAAAGAAATCCTTCCATAAAATACAATATTATTAGCATTATATTTACAGGGTCATACAAAAATATTCAGATACATTAAGAGGTAGTGTTGGAAAATTGCTTGAATTGCATTTTCGTTTACAATAAGCGTTTTTATCACTTTCTAAATGTTTTTAACACTTTCCAATAAAGTTAAAAAGTGTTAATGACTTAGGTTTGTCTGTCTGTCCGAGTTCTATCTCCCATAAATATTCATGGAATCAGAGTTACACATACACTACTCAGAAATGCAGAGTTACACACACACTGTTAGCAAAAAATTAGCGTTACACACATTGTCAAAAAAAAAAAAAAAGAGATTTACATACGGAGTTACACACACTGTTAATAAAAAGGCGGAATTATACACAGCAAAAAATCAGTGATACACGCAAAGTTACACACATTGTTCAAAAAAAAAGAAATGAACATTGAATTACATACACTGCTCATAAAAAGGCAGGATTATACACAGAGTTACATGCGCTGTTAATAAAGAGTTACACACAGAGTTAATAAGAAGGCAGAGTTGCACACACACATTTAATTACGTACAGGGTTACGCATACTGTTAGTTACACATAAGTAAAATTACACACGTTTTTTGCTAAAAATCAGCAATACACACAATGTTAAAAAAAAACTGTTAATAAAAATAAAATTACACATGGAGTTACACACACTTTTAATAAGAAAGAAGAGCTACACACACACTGTTAATTGCATACAGGGTTGCACACACAGTGACAGTTTCACATAGCGTTACGTACACTGTTAGAAAAGTTCAGCAATACACACAGAATTACACACACACTGTTAAAAAAAAAAAGAAGAGTTACACACTGTTAACAAACAGCAGATTTAGACACAAAGTTCCACACACTGTTAATATAACGGAAGAGTTACACACACTGTTAAAGGCAGAGTTGCCCATAGAGTTACACAACATTTTATCTTGAAATAGTTATGCGGTATTAAGTATTTTATAAACTATAAAAAAAGAACGAAAAATCATGCATTACGCAATGATTATTAACACTTTCCAACTGCACGTAATTGTTGTATCTTATAACTTTGAAAGTTCTGTACCTACGTTATCACACAACAAACAGTAGTTCTGAAAGGCATACAGACAGACTAATTGAATTCCTAATCATTCTTAAACACTGTTTGAAAGTGTTAAAAATGCTTAACACAAAAGAAACCGTCGCACTTCGATTGTAATTCCAGCCCTTAATCTATCTGAAAATTTCAGTGTAGCCCTGTAAATTTGAAGGTTAACAAAATCATATTTTATACAAAACATTATTTTAGCAAATTAACAATAAATGCCAATTTCTTTATGATTTTACAGTTTAAAGTACAGTATGAAAGTTCTTTAAATATAAATTATAAAAATGTATGTCCTAAAATGCAACGCATTGGCATTTTTTGCGAGTTCTTGTACATAAACATGTTGTACAGTACCTATTAAAGCCCTTTTTATTTGGGAACATTCAATAGTGAATATGAACAAGATATATATTTTTTTAAAAATTCAGAAAATATTTCCGGACGCTAAGTGCGGTACACGGACAGATAGACAAGTGGAGATTCGGGCACATAGATACAGAAATTGAAAACACGTTAAGACTTAAACAAGAAAGAAAAATCATGCAGTACTCATTGATTAGTAACACCTTCTAACTGTACGTAATTGTTGTATCGAATAACTTTTAATATTCTTTGCCTACGTTATGAGGTTGAGACGTCAGAACGTCACCACAGTTGTTTTAATTAAGCTGGATCCAGCAAAGTAGAAAGTGGGGACGGTTAAAATCGCTTCGTCGCCAGTGACTCGGCGAAAGTTGAGGTCGAGTTAGCTTTGTGTCGGCAGGGTGCTGCAATGAAAGACTTAGATTTTAAATGTTAGATAAATTAGAAGTGATTTTAAAAGGACGGATTGAAATGTAGAGAGAGGAGGATGTAGGAAGAAGTATAAAATGGCGATGGTTTTAGTAGATGGGAGTGGATGTTGGAGGATATTATAGTGGATGTCGGAGCATATTATAGTGTGGATATTGGAGTATTATAGTGGATTGTTGAAAGTCTTATTTTGGCGAATATTGAGTAGTAGAAATTTAGAGGAGTGAGGAATAAGTCATGATGAGTGTTAGTACGAGTATTTGCTAGCGCTCGTGAAAGTGAATTTCGATCTGTAGGGAATCCTCTAATCGAAAGTAAAGTCGCAGCAGTGGAGTTACGAGTGCAACCGTCGCTACACCTTCAATTGCTTGCTGGGGTGAGATATTTAAGATAATCTAATTTAATTGTTGATATATATATTTTGATTGAGTAATACACTGACTGAGCTAGTTTAATTACCAGGCCACCCTCCCAGGCTACTCTTACTTATCCATTTAGTGATCTAATTAAGTTAAGATGGAGTTTGCGTCAACGCAAACTTTACAACGTTATCACACAACAGACAGAAGGACTGAAAAATATACAGATAGACTAATTGATTTTAAAATTACTCTTAGGCATTTTGTAAAGAGTTAAAAAGGCTTAACGAAAATAAAATGCAGCCATTAAATTATAATTACAGCTTTTGATCTCTCTGAATATTTTAGCGTAGCCCTTTAAATCAGAAAGTTAATCATACCATATTCTATACAAAACATTATTTTAGAATATTAACAATACATTTCAATATTTTTATGATTTTTGCAGTAGAAAGACTTAACTTTAAAAAAATTCTGTCCTAAACCGTAATGCATTGGCATTTTTGTTGTTGCTGTTGTTGTTGTTGTCCCTGTAAACAAACTAGTTGTACAGGACCTATTAATGTCGTTTTGAATGGGGAACATTCTATAGGGATAATGTTTATAAAAATAAAACACAATGCTTCCGAATACTTTTGGGTGTCCCTGTACACAAACCAGAAGAGATATTCACTCCATTTTCAATATGGAACATCCGATAGTGAACATCAATAAAATATATCAGTTTTGAGAAATTCCATAAATATTTACAGGAGTTAGAGGGCGGGCAGACAGATGGACAGATACACAAACTGAAATCATATTCACACTTTAAAATGTTAGAAAGTGTTAAAAACGCTTAATGTAAACGAAAGTGCAATTCTAGAATTGTTTTATCAGTAGCTCTTAATATAAATGGATATTTTTGTGTCACCCTGTAAACCTAATGCTAATCATGCTGTATTCTATGCAAAGCATTTTTTTCTGCATATAAATAACATATTTCAATTTCCTAAAACTTCGTGGAAAGTAAAGTTATTAAAATTTGATTTATAGAAATATCTCTCATAGAACGCAATGCTTTGGAATACTTTTAACTGTCCCTGTACATAAATAGGTGGTGGTATTTCCGCCATTTTATACAGGAAATATCCAGTAGTGAACTTGAATAACATATTTCAATTTAATTGAGATATGTCTACAGTAAAACCAATAGAAATACCTCTTATAGAACACAATGCTTTGAAATGCTTCCGGGTGTCCGTGTACACATACCAGTATAGGTATAAACTCCATTTTAAATAGGGAACATCCGATAGTGAACTTGAAAAACATATCACTTTGAAGAAATTTCATAAATATTTATGAGATTTAGAGCTCGGACAGACAGACAGGCAGACAAACAGGCGGACAGGCAGATACACAAAACTGAAATCATATTCACCCTGAAAAAATCTTAAAATGTGTTAAAAACGCTTAACGTAAATGAAAGTACAATTCTAGCCATTTTTTTTAAATAGCTCTTAATGTAACTGGATATTTTTGTGCCACCCTGTAAATCTAATGCTAATCATGCTATATTCTGTGCAAAGCATTCTTTTGTGCATACAAATACCATATTTAAATTTCCAAAAACTTCGTGGAAAGTAAAGTTATTAAAATTTGATTTATAGAAATATCTCTAATAGAACGCAATGCTTTGGAATACCTTTGAGTGTCCCTCTATATAAATCGGTGGTGGTATTTCCTCCATTTTATACAGGAAACATCCAACAGGGAATTTGAATAACATATTTCAATTTCATTGAAATATGTCTACAATAAATGTATGAAAATATGGTTTATAGAAATACCTCTCATAGAACACAATGCTTTGAAATACTTTCGGGTGTCCCTGTACACAAACCAGTAGAGGTATCATATTCACCCTTAAAAAATATTAGAATGTGTTAAAAATGCTTAACGTAAACGAAAGTACAACTCTAGCCATTTTTTTTTAATAGCTGTTAATGTAACTGGATATTTTTGTGCCACCCTGTAAATCTAATGCTAATCATGCTATATTCTGTGCAAAGCATTCTTTTGTGCATATAAATACCATATTTAAATTTCCAAAAACTTCGTGGAAAGTAAAGTAATTAAAATTTGATTTATAGAAATATCTCTCATAGAACGCGATGCTTTGGAATACTTTTGAGTGTCCCTGTACATAAACCGATGGTGATATTTCCTCCATTTTATACTGAAAACATCCTATAGTAAATTTTAATAACATATTGCAATTTCATTAAGCTATGTCTACAGTAAAGGTAAGAAAATATGGTTTGTAAAAACACCTCTCATAGAACACAATGCTTTGAAATACTTTGGGGTGTCCCTGTACACAAACTAGTAGAGGTATGAACTCCATTTTCAATAGGGAACGTCCAATAGTAATCTTGAATAACATATATCAGTTTCAAGAAATTCCATAAATATTTACGGGAGTTAGAGCGTGGACAGGCAGACGGACGGACAGACAGACAGACAAACCGAAGTCATAAACACTTTTCAACCTTGTTGGAATGTGTTAATAACAGTTTTCAACCTTCTTTGGAAAGTGTTAATAACATTAAAGTAACTCCCGTGCATTAAATGCATTATCGCATTTAGGGAGTTTGAACATCGCATTTAGGATATAGTACCTTAAATGCGACAAAAATTTCCTAAATGCGACGCTGGTACATATTTTCATAAATTACTGATATTTTTTTAATTTCTTGAAAACAAATGACTCAAAACACTAGTTTAGAACTATGAATATAATATTCAACCATTTTTTCTTTCTTTTCATAATTATTTGTTTACTAAAATGTCATAAGTTTCCTAAATGCGATAAACTTACCAAAAATCACGTCGCATTTAGGCACAATGACCTTAGGCAATATGCGGCAGTTGCAAATTGTGTTTGAGACGAAAGTCCTAAAAGGTAAGCTGACCGAAGTCCTCATTTTCTTGGAGTTTTTATTTTGAAAACATTTTTCTAAATTTAAAAAAAATGTAGAAAGTAAATATTACAAAATAATATATTTTGTTTTTAATCCTTATTTATTAGGAATGAAAAAATACATTCGTAATTGGATAATTGTATCAATATTTAACGCTTCTCTATTATAAAGGTACTCTATCTGATCTGGTCAGCATATAAAAGGTATAATTACCCATTATGCAGTTCTAGCACTACGTTAAACCCAACAAACCAATCATTCTAAAAGTGGGTTTTATTAGGGTGACCAGACGTCCTCATTTTTCAAGTGTTGTCCTCAGTTGCTTTCAAAAGCTATCATATCCTCATTTTCGGACATTTGTTCTCATTTATCCTCATTTTTCACTAATTTCCTTCTTTACTTAAAATTTCAACATTAGAGATGCTGCTGATCTTATTAGTTTTCAATACTGAGTCTACAATTCAACATAACATTAAAAAAAATTGCGTTTAATTGATTTATTCCATTCATTTTTAAATCATGTCCATTATTAGGTAATATACAGAATATATTTTTCTACTGGTAGATTTTAGACTTTAGAACGGAAAAGCAATTTTTAGCAAGACAGAAAACTGATTAAGTCAGGGCTAGGAGCTGAACGCAGATTACAGTCGGCAGCAAAAGTACCCGAGTACTAGCCAATAATTCCGGTATCAAAAAAGTACACATAAAACTTTTGTTAAATAAATACTTGTCGAATCATGTTCTTTGACTGACAAAGAACATGACTCGACAAGAATTTATTTAACAAAGCAGTATTAAGTGTACTTTTTTTAGACAGGCATTGTTGCTAGTACTCGGATACTTTTGCTGCCGACTACCTTGTTGACATCTCTGTTTTGCTCTGTAATGAGTAAATAGTGCTACTAAAAAGTCAACATAATAGCTCAGTTTGTAGAACATCAATGCTTTATGCCGTCAGACTAGAGGTCAATTCCTATTCCTAGCCTAACCAGTTTTTGACATTGTTCAGATTGTCTTTTCCTTTTAAAATGTTATTTATTGGATCATTTCCATATTAAGTAGTTATGATTTCATTGACACAAAAAACTTGGTCTATTCAACAGTAACAATTGTATTAAAATAGTTTATAAAAGTATTAACAGAAGTAGATATAAAATAGTTTGGTACATTTGTATCAACTGCATATCAGAAATTAATAATTTTGTATAAAGATAAACAGCATGGCAATTATATTATACGAAGAGAAGTGTAATGTGCTTAAGTTTATGATAATGTTTATTGTAAATTTAATAATGCTTATATAAATAATGCTTATCTTATAATTTCATAAGTAGTATAAATTTATCATAATGACGATTAATGGCTTCTTAGCTGCAAGTGGGGTTGATATAAGCTAATTTTATGCTATATTTTATGAAATTTTGTGTCCTCAGAAATGTCCTCATTTTTCTCATGGAAATGAGGACATTGCATAATTTGTCCTCATTTTGCATTAAAAAAAATCTCGTCACCCTAGTTTTATGTAGGCTGACCAAATGTCCCCATTTTCTGGGAACAGACTTTATAAGTTTTAAAAAATTGTAGAAAGAAAATTATTAATCAATAATACTCATTGCCATAAAAATTTGCGCACCAAGAAGTACAGTCGGTAACAAAAATGTCCAAACACTAGCAAAAATTCCTATGTAAAAAAGGTACATTTCATATGGTTTTGTTAAATAAATCCTTATCGAATCATGTGCTTACACTGATTAAAAACAGGATTCGACAAGGATTTATTTAACAAAACCATATGAAGTTTTTTTTTTCTTGCATAGGAATTTTTGCTAGTGTTCGGACACTTTTGTTACCTACTATAATGGTGGGATCATAACAAAACTTGGCATGAAGGTATATGCTAAGCAGATATGCAAATGATTAGAAATGCAGCGTGATTGTGCATTGCATAATGCCACTAGGATGAATGCCAGACGTTGAACTTCTTGGAGTATAAAACAGATATCTGAGCTTATTTGTGTGTACTTAATTTGATGCAGAGGGGTACTTTTTAAATAGGATGCTGTTACTCTGTCATTGAAGACAATATGAGCAGCTTTCAGAGTTTAAGAGCGGAAGAACCATCGGGATGATGGAAGCTGGGTATTCAGCTCGGTGATTACTACGCCACTTAGGACGTTCTGATTTTTCTGTGAGGTGATGTTGCAGCCAGTGTACAACAGAGAGTTCGCTTACACGGCAACCAGGCTCAAGATGCCCTCAGCAGACCAACAGTCATATCATACAACACACACGTATAGGGCCAAACATCTCATTGTCTGTCATCCGGACACATGCAGCACTGTCTCTGTGACTGTCCGTACCATCGTAGGCACCTGGCTGAAGGACATTTGATATTGTGGAGCTCATTACATATGCTCCAAATGATACCTGATCCTCTCTCCTCCATTTGACATGGTGTCTGTTGATATAGTTTAAAGTTTTTAATAATTATAAAATTAAAATTAGTTATAAGGTATAAATTGTTAAGTATAATAAAATATTGTTTCTATAAATATAAATCTTTTCCCAAATCTCTTGTAAAATTTAATTTCACTTTACAATATTGTTCTTATAATATTGCCTGTGTTACCTGCAGTGGTTGTCAGTACTGCTGTTCTACAGTTTGTTTTGTAAACAAACAAGATGGCTGCCATGCCATGGTGGGTGTTTCCATGCAGAGATGACCTGATGTACTGAATCAGTAGTAGTCTTATATAATCTCACATAATAGTCATATACAATAGTCTTTTTTGTTTTAGCAATGACGGACAAATAGCGGCGAATGATTCAGCCTGTTATATAGTAGTCTTAGTTTTAGCTAGTGGTTGTGTGTTAACTTCATGGTATAACTGTATGAACTGTTAATTTGTTAACTGCAAACTTAACTCTTTTTCTTTAGTTCCTTAGTGAGCCTTTAACTGGGACCTACATCTGTTTGGTACAGTATTTATGTGCAGGCTGAAGAGTTGGAAGGGGCTGATTAGATAGCACCAGCATGCATTAAAGTTGAGTTAGTCTTCTGCTCAAGTTGGGCAAATGGAACAAGCTGTCTGCCATGTTGGATTTATGAAGTAAATTGGCTGCCATGTTGTTTTCAGCCAGGATGAAAGCTTTAGCTACCAGTTTTGTTTTATGAAGATGGCTGCTAGTCAGCCTATGATAATGATTAAGATGAGCTTATTTTTTTAATAAATTTATCTATCTTTATATTAACTTGTTGAATTTGTCGATTGTTCATTATTATAATAAATTAATATTTATGTTAAAAAGTTCAGTCTGATAACTTGTTTTAAACATCACTTCAATTTGTTTACATTCTGAAACATCAAGTAGACAGGAGATTATCCCTAACAGTGGTGGCTGAGTGTCTACATGAAGAATGATTAATAGAAGGTGACGTTGTTTTAAATGTATTTAGATTTTGAAAAATAATGGCTGGTAAAAATTTATCCATGTCTTTCCCAAAGTTGGGCCAAGAAAATTTTAAGGCTTGGACATTTAATATTAACATGCTATTATGCAGTAATGGATTAAATGAATTTACATCCAAAAGTGAGAAGCAAGAATTAGTTGGTACTGAAGAAAAGAAAAAGTTAAGGTCACAGAAAGCTCTGGCTTTAATTTGTTTAAGTATAAATGGAGATATAAAGAATATAGTGTATGAAGCAACCAATCCATATGAGGCATGGAAATTGTTGAAGGCTGTGTATGAGCCATCATCTAGAGCTCGTCTTGCTGCTTTAAGAAGAAAATTTATGCAGATAAAATTTAGACCAGTTGAAACCATGAACTCTTACATCAATAGTTTTAGAAACTGTTAGAGATTTAGAAGAGGTTGGAAAGGTAGTGAAAGATGATGTGGCAAATCAAGTCATTGAAAACTTGCCAACAACTTATGAGACTTTAATAATGCAGTTTTATCAGTTGTCAGACAAGGAGTTTGCAGTTAATGGAATTCAGCCTTTCCTTTTATCTGAATATGACAGACAAATGAATAAATCATCTAAAACGCCTGATGTTTTTAAAAATAAAGCTCTGTCTTCAAGCAGTGCTAAGCCTGAGTTAAGGAAGTGTTACTGATGCGGAATACAGGGCCATCTGATCAGGGATTGCAAAGGAAATATCCCTAATTTTTCCCAAAGGCAAAGCCGACAAAAATTCTAGAGGAAAAGTCGCCCTCCTGCCCAGCATGAATCTAGAGGTGCTCATTTTGTGGCTGCTTTAGTAGCTGAAAGTGGATCTGCAGAATTTCTACTGGATTCAGCTGCTACGAATAGTTTTTATAACAACAAGCTTCTGTTTTCTAATTTCAGGCCTATCTAGAGCAAAGCCAGTATAGCAAGAGGCACTGTGGAGATTTGTGGCATTGGAGATATTGAAATTGAGGTACAGCAGGGTACTACAACTAGGCAGGTAACACTTTCAAATGTTTATTATTCTCCCGCTATGGTTAGGAATCTTGTATCAGTAAGGTGTTTGGCTGAAATGAATTTTAATATTTGTTTTGATAGTGTTTCTGCCACTTTGACTTTGAATAACCAATTGTTTTTAAAAGTACCTATGATAGATAAATTTTATGTTTTAAAAGTAAAATGTTTAATTTCACCTGAAGCTCATATTGCAAGTAGTAACAATGAGTTAAGATTGTGGCACGAGCTCATGGCCATTTAAATTGTAAGAATTTAGTTGAATTTTCTAAAACTGAAAATGTATTGGGGTTAGATAGACTAAAAGAAGTACTTAATTGTGAAACATGTAACTTTGCTAAAAGTACAAGAGCTAGTTTTCCTCCTATAGATGAAATAAAAACAAAACAAATTCTGAACCTTATACACCTTGATCTTTCGGGTCTTTCTCCAGAAGCTTCTATGGGTAGAGCGAGATATTTCTTGAGTGTGATTGATGATTTTTCACAATATGCTTTTGTCTATATCCTTCGCAACAGAAATCAAGCTTTTGAATATTTTCAAAGATTCAAGGCTTATGTAGAAAGGCAGACAAGCAAGAAAATTAAGTGAATAAGGACTGATTGTGGGTTAGAGTTCTGTACAGACTATTTTAAGTCACATTTGACTGAAGTGGGGATTAAGCATGAAAGGACTGATGTGTACTCGCCAGAAATGAATGGAGTTGCAGAACGATACAACTGCACCTTAATGGAGGGAGTTAGATCAATGTTAGTACAGGCTAATTTACCACCTAGTTTATGGGCAGAACTTGTTGAAACTCAGTTACCTGAGAAACAGATTTCCACATAACAAATTGGGAGGCAAAGCTCCATTAAATGTGTGGCTCAGTAGAAAATTTTCAATATGCCATTTACGAGTCATTGGAAGTGTTGCTTTTGTTCGTGTTCCTAAGAGGTACAGGAATAAATTAGAAAGAAGATCTAAGAAAGGTATTCTTATAGGTTACGAGTCACGAACAGTGGGTTACAGGATTTGGTGCCCAGGGACTCCTGAGGTTCAGGAAACAAAGCATGTTAAAATTGAGGGGGATTTTTACAAGAAAGCGATGACCCAGGAGCAGGAATATGTGTCTTTTATATTAGATCAAACTAGTGAGTCTGTGAATAGTAGAGAGGGGGAGGTAGGGGCTAGAAGTCCATCATTTGAAGACTGGAAATGTGTGGAAGTTGTTAGGAAATCTGGGAAAACAGCAGGTAAAATAGATGTTTATTACTATCCAGAAGAGAAAGTGCGTTTAAGGAGGAATAATGATGTTGAGGATTATTGTAAACAAAAGGGGCTGGTTTATGACCCTGATAATTTTGATTTTAAACCTGTAGGCCAGTTAGATACTTCCTCAGATTTACCTGTAGAAAATCACTAACCCCCACTGAAAGTAAAGAACTGGAGTCTAGTGTTGAGGCACACTGTGTAGAAGTAAACCCCACAAATTAAAGTGAATCCCAGAAATTACCTGAAAGAGATAAATGGACAGAGGCTATGAAAACTGTGCTGGAAGCCCTTAATGATAGAAATGTGTATGACTTCGTACCATGACCTGAAATGAGTAAAGTCTTGGGAGCTAAATGGGTTTATATGGTTAAAAAGGATGCTTTAGGAAAAATTAAAAAGTTTAAAACAAGATACGTAGCTCAAGGATTTAGACAAGTAGAGGGAGTGGACTATTTTGACACATTTTCACCAGTTATTTCTTTTTCATTAGTAAGGTTCTTTTTTGTGACACTAGTTGTTTGTAAAGGTTGGATTTGTGAACATTTGGATATAAATGGGGCATATCTATATGCAAAATTGTCCGAGCTCATATATGTTGAACAACCTGAGGTTTTTATTAAAAATGATAAGAAAAATTATGTTTGGAAACTAAACAAGGCACTATATGGACTGCACCAGGCAGGGTGTGAATGGTTTTATGAACTTAATAATACTTCTATAGATCTTGGTTTTTACAAAGTTGAAAATTGTAATTTTATTTATATTTTTAAATCAAAAGTAGTAGTTCTAGTGTATGTTGATGATTTGGCTGTGTTTGCAGAAAATAAGTGTTTTTCATAAGGTAATAGAACTTATACAATCAAAGTATGAACTTAAATTGTTAGGAACAATTAGACAGTTTTTAGGTGTAAACTTTGAGGAAAGAGATGGTGTATATTACCTACATCAAAAAGATTATATTGAGAAACTTGCTCAGATTTTTGACATACCAAAAATTAAATGTAAATTGCCCTTTACTCCTAGTGTCATGTTAAATGCAGCTGGTGTTAATGAACAAGCTGAAAATGTTCCTTATCGGAGATTGATAGGATGTCTGCTGTTTCTTGCCTGAAGATCTCATCCTGATATTCAATTTGCTGTGATAGCTTTAGCCCATTTTTCTGGAAACTCAGCTTATAGTCATTGGAAATATTTAAATCAGGGTTTACAGTATGCAGTTGACACAAGACTTAACAATGAATTTATCTAGAACCTCAACTTGTGTTTTAAATATTTACTCAGATGCTAGTTGGGCCTCCTGTATTATTGATAGAAATTATTGATAGAAAATCTGTAAGTGGTTATTGTGTATTTGTAGATGAAGTACCTATTATCTGGAGTGCTGCAAAACAAAAATGTACAGCGCTGACGAGTATGGAGGCTCAGTATATAGCTTCGTCTGATTGTGTAAAAGAATTGTGTTGGTTGTTGGGATAGTTGAAAATTTTTCTTTCTTGAATTTAGTCTCAAATAAGCCTGTTATTCATTGTGACAATCAAAGTACCATTAGCTTTTCTAAGAATAATATAGAAAATTGTAAGACAAAATATATCAACACTAGACTTTATTTTGTAAAAGAAAATTTAGATAAATTTAGTTTAATATATGTACCGGGTTACACAAATGTCACAGACATGTTCACGAAGGCTTTACAAGGAGATAAGTTTTTGTATTAAAGGAATTGGTTGTTTGGATAATTAGAGATTCTGGGAAAAAAGGGGCATATGTTGATATAGTTTAAAGTTTTTTAATAATTATGAAATTAAAATTAATTAATAAATTGTTAAGTATAATAAAATATTTTTTCTATAAATATAAATGTTTTTCCAAATCTCTTATAAAATTTAATTTCACATTACAATATTGTTTTTATAATATTGCCTGTGTTATCTGCAGTGGTTGTCAGTACTGCTGTTCTACAGTTTGTTTTGTAAACAAACAAGATGGCTGCCATGCCATGGTGGGTGTTTCCATGCAGAGATGACCTGATGTACTGAATCAGGTTTTAGCTAGTGGTTGTGTGTTAACTTCATGGTATAACTGTATGAACTGTTAATTTGTTAATGTTAACTGCAAACTTAACTGTTTTTCTTCTTTAGTTCCTTAGTGAGCGTTTAACAGTGACCTACATCTGTTTGGTACAGTATTTATGTGCAGGCTGAAGAGTTGGAAGGGGCTGATTAGATAGCACCAGCATGTATTAAAGTTGAGTTAGTCTTCTGCTCAAGTTGGGCAAATGGAACAAGCTGGGCAAATGGAACAAGCTGTCTGCCATGTTGGATTTAGGAAGTAAATTGGCTGCCATGTTATTTTCAGTCAGGGTGAAAGCTTTGGCTACCATTTTTGTTTTCAGCCAGGATAAAAGCTTTAGCTACCATTTTTGTTTTATGAAGATGGCAGCTGGTCAGCCTATGATAATGATTAAGATGAGCTTATTTTTTAATTTATTTATCTATCTTTATATTAACTTGTTGAATTTGTTGATTGTTCATTATTATATAATAAATTAATATTTATGTTAAAAAGTCCAGCCTGATAACTTGTTTTAAACATCACTTCAATTTGTTTACATTATGAAATTTAGACAGGAGCTTATCCCTAACAGTGTCACGTTCAGCGGGATAAGACTGCAACCGAAGGGAACCAGGTCGCCTTCAGTGACGAATCCAGATTCAATTTGGGCAGTAATGACAATCATGTATGTGTGTGGAGCCCCCATCATGAACGCCTCAATCCTGCCTTTGTTTACAGCTGCACCCACAGCTGATGGGATGACATTGCATACGACACACGTCACCTTTTAATATTTATTCACTGCACCATGACAGCTAAGCGTTATGTTCGTGAAATCTTTCGGCCACAGGTGTTGCCATTCATGGCAGGGCTCCCAGGAGTCATTTTTCAACAGGTTAATGCTCATCCACACATGGCAAGGGTATAACATGACTGTCTCCACCACACGACCACCTTTCCTTGACCTGCTCGATCCTCAGATTTATTTGTCATCAATCGAGCATATCAGGGATTACTTGGGACATAGAGTTGGACAGCCTACAAATTTGGACGAAGTAGAGGTGCGTTTACAGCAAATGGAGAACAAGATACCACAGGACATCATACGGGACTTGTATGCCTTAATGCCCGCCTGTGTCACATCATGCGTTCCCGCTAGAGGTGGCCCAGTAATGTACTAAAACTTTCATTCTTTTGTACAGTCAGTAACAAAAGTGTCTGAACACTAGCAAAAATTCCTATGAAAAAAATGACACTTCATACGGTTTTGTTAAATAAATCCTTGTGGAATCGTGTTCTTGCGCTGACTACGAACAGGATTTGACAAGGATTTATTTAACAAAACTGTGTGTACTTTTTTTATATGGGAATTTTTGCTAGTGTTTGGACACTTTTGTTACAGACTGTAATTTTTCCTATAATAAATTATCATTTCGCTTTGATTTTGTAATCACTTACTTACATCAACATTGCAGTGACGTATGTACAATTTCATTTCATTTTGACTACTTCTTAGTGTCCAAATTTTTATGGCAATGAGTGTATTTTATTTCTACTCCTTATTTATTAAGAATAAAAAATACATTGTGGCCGAATGGTTATATCACCACACTGCTAATCTTCGAGCGTAAGAGAGCGGGTTCGATACCTGTGCTGGTCCTGGGTGTTTTTCCAATTCTCCGTACAGTCGGTAACAAAAGTATCCGAACACTAGCAAAAATTCCTAAATAAAAAAAAAAGAGTTAATACTGTTTTGTTAAATAATTCCTTGTCGAATCATGTTCTTAGTCAGTCTAAGAACATGATTCGACAAAGATTTATTTAACAAAAGAGTATTAACTCTACTTTTTTTGCATAGGAATTTTTGCTAGTATTCGAATACTTTTGTTACCAACTGTACTGTAATTCTGCATGTGCTATCTGACGAAGATTTACAAGCAGGTTTAGGGAGTCAAGCATACAAATCTGATGTATATGTTATCAATAAATAAATGAAAAATACATCCATGATTAGATACTTGTAGGAATTTTTAATGCTTCTCTATTATAAAGGTACTCTGATCTGGTGAGCCTAGTTTTATGTCAAACCAGTGCTACACTATGGACAATTGTGAATGAAGTGGAAAATCAAATCTCGAATTTTTACTTTTTTCGACTGCTTATAAATGATATCGAAAAGATGTACAGTCGGCAGCAAAATTATTCGAATGCTAGCAAAAATTTTCTATGTAAAAAAAAGTACCCTTAATACTGTTTTGTTAAATAAATCCTTTTCGAATCATGTTCTTAGACTAAGAACATGATTCAGTAAGGATTTATGTAACAAAACAGGATTAAGTATATTTTTTTTATATAGGATTTTTTGCTAGCGCTCGAATAATTTTGCTGCCAACTGTAGGCACCGTTAGAAAATATGAAAGCTAATATAAATGATTAAGTACAGTAAGACCCCGCTTAACGCGGGGGATATGTTCCATCAAAGTAGAGCATAATGCGAAACAGCGCACACACAATTTCAGGGAATCCCCGTACTTCTGCGAGCAATTTCGGGGAATCCACAGGGGAAATAAGAGCACTAAACTGAAACAGCGTTAAGCGGGGTCTTACTGTAATTATATTTAAAAAAACACTTTAGATGCGACAATTTCTAAAACATAAATAAAATGAAATACAATAAATTAACATTTATCCTCTAATTTTTTTATTTCCTCCTTCAAAACTATACCTCTGGGAGAAGCGGGGGAGCCATCCCCTCCATGGGAGATAAAAATTGTGAAGGCATGTCTCCAACTCATCCTTATGGGAGAGTTCCGGATTATCGCCGATTTCCCAATAGTGCAGAACTAGTACGATGTTAAACCCAATCTACCTACCTTTGAGTTCCTCCGCATAGCATCAAAATTGTAGTGTCATGTCTTCAGTGCGGCGGCTCGTGAATGACGGAGGGCTTCGAGCTAGTAGCAAAAAACAGTACGTAAGCATGGAAAGCTTTTTCTTCTAATTAGCTGTTGAAATGTCAACATACTTACGTTGATTGCCAAAATCATTGAGCAGATATACTAGTAGAGTACAGATGCTATAAACTGGCTATGGAGAAAAATTTCCGGAACATCACTGCAGTTTTCACATCTTCTTTCGGCGATAATCACTTTCTTTGCAAGTGGTTCTTGGGATTTTGCATGTATTAAATGGTTTGTTCCTCTTACCACCAAAACTCCAAAGAAAAGTCAAACAGAACAATTTTCAATCAATAACAAGGATTAGATTACTTGCTTTCTATTTCAACTAGTGTAGTTTGTAGTTAATGTTTAATTTACACCCAATCAAAATATAAAACAGCGATAACAATGTTGGAGGAAACTTGCCTCTGTGGAAGTGGAATGTTGGTTTGGCGAATGAATTGGTGGTATGGGGGAATGTGATGTTCAAAAGCAAAAAGGTTACTAGTGTTGGTGAGAAATAAACTCAAAATGACATTCTTTCAATAATTACAAAAACTTTCATTTTCATATTATTCTAAAAACATTTCATTTGACTCTTTTATTTCTTCATGCATGTATACATCTACATTGGGACGACGCTATGACGCATTTGTTTTCTGATTGGCCGTCTGTGTTTCTATGTACATGTAATAATGTATTTTTCGTTTTTTTTTTCTCCTTCTTCGATGTTCTGTTTTTTCATAATAAAAGATGTGATTAAAAGGATAATACGTGGGTTCATTTTTATTCCCACAAAAAGAATGCAATATAAAATAATATATAATTTCCTAATACACAAACCAAGCTAAATGAGGCTGGTTTAATTAAATTGAAACATCATTATTTATATATTTGAAATTATCTTTTGAACAGCTTAGCAGAAAAGATGTTTATAAAAGAAAATAGAAATTGGTTCTTCTTTTCATACATGGAATAAATTCATCTGGTTCTGCAAGCCTCATAGGATACTCATATACAGGGTAAGTGCATTTTACTTACCATATAAATCTTGAATTTAAATATTTGATAAAAGTTTCTTCTGTGAATTCTAAAAGATTATGCTACTGACGCGCTAAATCGAAACTTTGAATTTATTCTTGACAGTTTTTTTTCTTTGCATATTTGAAGAAACATTTGCTTCATTTAAAATAATATTATTTTGCTAATAATAATGATAAAAAAATGTAAGCGAAAATAAATAAATATGTTTTCTTTTTGTTTCTTGAAAACGAAAGTATAGAAATAAAAGAATGTTTAAAATAAACATATGAATGATTAAATATAAAATTGTAGTTATTATAAACTAGAAAGAAAACAAAATTGAAATATTAAAATGAGTATCCTCAAGGACACTATAATTGAAAAACTTAACGCACAAAATTATGATGTGTGGAAATTTAAATTAGAAATGTTTCTCCAAAAGGAAGATTTATATTCCGTGGTTCTTAACGATGCTCCGAATCCTATTACGGACACATGGAATAACAAAAATAGGAAAGCACGAGCCATTATAAACCTCTTAATAGAGGATAATCAAATAATCCACGTCAAAAATCTTGAGACCGCTAAAGAATGCTGGAACGCCTTAAAAGCTGTACATGAGCGTTCAACCCTCAGCAGTAAACTATTTTTGCTTAGAAAGCTTTACTCTACGAAATTAACTGAAGGTGGCGATATGATAGACCACTTAACTAACATCTATCAATTGCGAGATAAGTTAGTATCGCTCGGAGAAGAAATAAATGACAGGCACCTTTCAGCCCTGATGCTCTGTTCCTTACCTCCAAGTTATGATGTATTAATTACCGCTTTAGAATCGCGTGATGAAAAGGATCTTGTACCAGAGTTTATACGCTCGAAATTGATTGATGAATTTTCTAAAAGAAAAGAAAACAAATCTGAAAATAATTCAGTGTTAAAGGTTAAATTTAAACCGAAACCAGAAAATTCAAAGTTCTGCCGTTATTGTAAAAAAAAATCGCATACAATTGAAGAATGCTGGCATCTTAAAAATAAAAATAAAGAAAAGACTCTGAAACAAACAAAAGCCAGCAATGCCAGATCAACTTTCAAATCTGGTATGTACTCTCAAGACAGACATAACGCGGATAGGGCTCTTATTGCTGAGAGTGAAAATAAAAAACCTAACGATAAAATATTCACTCTATTTATCGGTGAGAAATCTAACAATTGGTATGTAGACTCAGGTTGTTCAACGCATGTATGCAATGATAGGAATAAATTTCATGAATTTAATCATAATAATTCACGCGTAACAATCGCGAATGGACAGGAGATAGAATCCCTGGGTCATGGGTCTGTGAAATTAAACACCATAAATTCCAATAACACACATAATACTATAATATTGAAAAATGTTTTATATGTACCAGAGATAGAGACAAACCTCATATCTGTAAAAGAAGCTACTGAAAATGGTTGTGTAGCAATATTTGAAAACAAATCATGCAAAATAATGCATGAAGGAGAAACATGCATTGAAGGTTACATTAACAACAATTTATACGAATGCAAAGTTAACTATGATACAACACACACTATAAACATGGTAAAAATATGTGAAAATACAAATTGCATTGATAAATGGCACATTAAATTAGGCCATAGAAACATTAGTCATATAAAACGATTGGTAAACAACAACATGGCAGTTGGGATAAAACTAGACAACTGCAAACATGATAATGCATGTGAAACTTGCATATTAACTAAATTAACGGACAATCCTTATCCCAAAAAGGCTCAGTTTAGGGCAACTAAAGCACTAGAGTTGGTACACACTGACTTGTGTGGACCAATGACAACCCCCACGGTCGGTGGAAAATACTATTTTTTAACTTTTATAGACGATTTTAGTCGATTTACAGTAATATACCTACTGAGAAAAAAGGATGAAGTTTTTGCAAAATTGAGGGAATATATCGCAATGACATCAAATAAATTCGGACGAACTTTGCATGCAATCCGCTCCGACAACGGAGGAGAGTATACCGGGACAGAATTAAATGAATACTTAACAAAATTAGGTATAGACCACCAATTCACTGTTCCCTATTCAGCTTCTCAAAATGGAACTGCTGAACGTAAAAATCGTACCTTAGTTGAAATGGCACGTTGTTTATTAAAAGATGGCAATTTACCAAATTCTTTCTGGGGGGAGGCAATAAATACCGCAGTTTACTTGCAAAATAGACTCCCAACATCTTCGTGTGAATTGACACCTTATGAATTATGGACAGGTCGAAAACCTGACTTATCAATGTTAAAACCATTTGGTTGTCGTGCCTATGCATACGTACAAAAGGTACACAGAGGAAAATTAGATAATACGGCACAGGAAGGTATATTCGTAGGGTACGACAATAGAAGTAAAGGATATAGGATCTGTACAAATGGCAAAAACATAATTATTAGTCGAACCGTAAAATTTGTAGAAAATGAAAAACAAGCGATACTTAAATATGACACATCACAAAACAATGATGAGAAAAGTGATAATAAAAATCCATCACCAAATTTGCAAATAATAGACTCAGAGATAGATGAAACTAATGATAGTGTTGTGTCAGATAATTCTCAAAATACTCCACGTAGATCACAAAGATCTAATAAAGGGGTACCACCAGATAGATTCGCATTCACATTACACAATGAAAGAATAAGTGAACCAAAATGCTGGGATGATATAATAAGTATGGAAAACCCTGTAGAAAAGGAAAATTGGATCAATGCTACATTAGATGAAATAAATTCACTCAAGCAGAATGACACCTGGGATTTAGTTGAGGTTTCACCAGGGATGAAAATAGTAGGGTGCAAATGGGCATTCAAAGCAAAATATAACAGTCAGGGCCGTGTTGAAAAATACAAAGCTAGGCTGGTTGCGAAGGGCTTTTCACAGAAATATGGAATAGACTACGATGAGACTTTCGCCCCAGTGGCGTCTCACACAACTTTGAGAAGTTTTTTGGCAATGAGTCTTTATAAGAATTTAAGTCTTAGACATATTGATATCAAGACTGCATTTTTACACGGTAAATTGAGTGAAGATGTTTATATGCATCAGCCAGAAGGATACGTGGTATCCGGGGAAGAACATAAGGTGTGTAAATTAAAAAAGGCAATATACGGGCTAAAGCAGGCCGCGAGAGCATGGAATTTAAAATTGAATGAGTCATTACTTAACTTAGGCTTTATTCAAAGTCAATTCGACAAGTGTCTTTATAAACGTAAACAAAACGATGTAACTACTTATGTACTTGTGTATGTCGATGATTTGTTAATAGCGGGGAATGATCAACAAATAAATGAAATTGTAAACAAACTAAAACAAGAATACCCGTTAACAGACTTGGGAGAAGCAAAACAATATCTTGGGATAAATATTAATCGCCCTAATGAAAATACAATGACTCTTGATCAAACACACAAAATACAAGAACTTATAGTCAAATACGGTTTAGAAAATTCAAAACCTACAGACACTCCTATGGACACAGGTTACATAAAATTAAATGACGAGGAAAACCTTTTACCAGAAAATACACAATATAGACAGGCTGTAGGCGCATTGTTATATATTTCAACCGTGTCACGTCCGGATATTAGCGCCGCGGTAAATATTTTGAGTAGAAGAAATGAGCGCCCAAGAGCAAAAGATTGGGAAGCGGTAAAAAGATTAATGAGATATTTAAAAAGTACAATTAATCTTAAATTGACATATAATAATATTGAAGAGCCTGTCTTGAGGGTATATGCAGATTCCGACTGGGCAAACGATCCCAGTGATCGTAAGTCTACAACAGGAAATTTGTTCTGCATAGGAGCAAATACTGTATACTGGACAAGCAAAAAACAAAAATCTGTATCAATGTCATCAGCAGAAGCGGAATATATTTCTGCAGCAAGTGCCGCGCAAGAAGTAAAATGGCTTATAAACCTTTTTGAAGAAATTGATATGCAACAAAATTGTCCTATTACACTCTATGAAGACAACCTTTCTTGCATTAAATTAGCGGAAAACGACAAGTTTCGACAGAAAACTAAGCATATCGAACTAAGGTATCATCTGATTCGAGACCTTGTTGAGCAGGGCACAATAAAGATTGAGTATGTAAGCACGGAAAATATGATCGCCGATGTGCTCACGAAGCCTCTGCCAAGACATTCTTTTCGAAAATTGCGAATTTCCTTGTTGAACTGTGATTAAATGTCATCGAGTTTACGCAGGGGTGTTGGTGAGAAATAAACTCAAAATGACATTCTTTCAATAATTACAAAAACTTTCATTTTCATATTATTCTAAAAACATTTCATTTGACTCTTTTATTTCTTCATGCATGTATACATCTACATTGGGACGACGCTATGACGCATTTGTTTTCTGATTGGCCGTCTGTGTTTCTATGTACATGTAATAATGTATTTTTCGTTTTTTTTTTCTCCTTCTTCGATGTTCTGTTTTTTCATAATAAAAGATGTGATTAAAAGGATAATACGTGGGTTCATTTTTATTCCCACAAAAAGAATGCAATATAAAATAATATATAATTTCCTAATACACAAACCAAGCTAAATGAGGCTGGTTTAATTAAATTGAAACATCATTATTTATATATTTGAAATTATCTTTTGAACAGCTTAGCAGAAAAGATGTTTATAAAAGAAAATAGAAATTGGTTCTTCTTTTCATACATGGAATAAATTCATCTGGTTCTGCAAGCCTCATAGGATACTCATATACAGGGTAAGTGCATTTTACTTACCATATAAATCTTGAATTTAAATATTTGATAAAAGTTTCTTCTGTGAATTCTAAAAACTAGTCTGGGGTCTACTCTACAGTCAGCAACAAAAGTATCTGAGCACTAGCAAAAATTCCTATATAAAAAAAAAAAGTACACTTAATACTGTTTCGTTAAATAAATCCTTGTCGAATCATGTTCTTAGACTGACTAAGAACAAGATTCAATGAGGATTTATTTGACAAAACTGTATTAAGTATCCTACATAGGAATTTTTGCTAGTGCTCGGATACCTTTGCTGCCGACTATAATATCTCGTCGATGGTCAAAATAAGTGAATTGGTTAATAAGGTGAATAAAGATTCCACTCAATGTACTTTTTCTGACGCCGGGGTTGCAGCAGCGTTTTGCGTGCTGGACCGTGGCACCGTGGCCCATCGGTGGGCCTGCAGGCTCGAGGACTATAATACAGTCTTCCAAGCGGAAATCTATGCCATAGAAAAAGCAATACGCTGGATTGGCGACTCGAACACGAATGATATCTTTAACATCTTCAGCGATAGTCTCTCGGGCCTTCAGGCAATAGCTCGGCATCGGTGCAGACACCCACAAATTCAACAGATAAAAAAACTCTTAACGAATCCTAACTTAACTTGCTCCCTGGTACACGTTTCTGCCCACAGGGGCGTGATCGGCAATGAACTCGCTGACTCCCTTGCAAAAGAAGCAACTGATTTCCCCACCAAGTGTTCCACAATCCCTGCCCCACCCTCCTATGTCAAAAATAGAATCAAAGAAATTATTAATCTCAAATGGCAAAACCTGTGGGATAGTTCAGAGAAGGGTAGGCACACCTTTTCGCTGATCCCACAGGCTCGTATTAATTCCTGGACCCTAACTCCACCTATCACGGCATTTTTAACAGGTCATGGCCCCTTCCCATCTTACCTTTACAAATTTCATTGCCGACGCTCTCCCCTGTGTTCCTGCGGCGAGGAGGGAACTCCGCAACACTATTATTTCCACTGCCCCTTAACAGCACTATATCATATTAGAAATCCCTCTCCCAGACCAATCAATTGGCTGGACAACATTTTAACAAGGAAACCCTTAATTAATAAATTAAATAAAATTTTCTCATTCCTAATGGATTTATGTAATCTAACAAACTAACCTAAAATCACAACTAAAGAAAAATTCTTTCTCCTAAACACATTATTCTTCTATCTCCCTGTTATCTTCCCGTGTGCCCGTAATGCTGCAGTAGCCCTCATAAATGCAAGGGTCTAAACTGGTAGCGTGCCGCTTGTCGTGGAAGGCCACACAGCCTCGCACCCTCTCTCCTATAATCAAGCGGCGCCCCGTGTCGCGGGTAGACTTGTGTCTGGCGCCGCTCTTGTAAATACCCATGCCCATTTGCATCGCCCCTTGTCGCGGGCTGGCTAAGCCAGGCGATGCATGATGTAATTTTTTTTTTTTTTTTTTTTTTTTTGTTTTTTCAATAAATGTCGGAGCAGCTCACGTGGATTTTCCTGGAAGCGCTCAACACCGCTCTTCGAGCGGTGAGCGGGGGCTGCTCCCTGTTCAATGTACTTTTTCTAGACGTTTCAATGTATCACCCCTAATGCGTCATTCACGAGCCGCCACTGATCTTAATACGACTTAAATTCACTTAACCTCTTATTTTTATCGACTCTCTCCATGGAAGATCAAATTTGTGATTGCATGTCTCTGGACCATTACAAAAATGAAAATACAGTGTGTTAAGAAATTATAAGACCACAAGCGTATTGGTGCATTTCTGAAGAAGGGAGCATAATATGCAAATTTTTAGTTACGTATTTAAAATTGATAAGAAAACTCATCCTATACTAATTCCAACTTTTAAAATTAAATTAAATTTCATTAAAACGTTTTCATTTTTCTAAAAATTAAAGACTGTGACTGTTAAGAAATTATAAGACCACCTGAGAAAATTAGCATATTATACATGACGTCAAAACCAATATAAAATGCATGCGTCAATATTTCGTAAAAGCATTACCTAAGAAGCAAAAGCTTAGGTTTTGAATGTATTAGCTACGATGAATTTGAGGATGCCTCGAGGTAAAGAATAATCGGAGTGCAAAGTGAGAAATTTTATTTTATAAAGGTTCTGGTAAATCTGAAGGAGATATTGCGAGGTTAATGAACCGTTCTAAAACTGCCCATTCATAATGCCATAATTAGAAAAGATTATTCAAACAAAATAAAACGATCTGGTAGAAAAAATATTTTGACAGCACGTGATAATAGACAAACTTTTCGACTGTCAACTAAAAAAACCCTTTCAACTCGTGAAATTTCGAAACGTTTCAGCAAGAAAACTTCACATGTAACAGTCTGGAAGAGTCTTAAATTAAATATTAACACGAAATTTATGAAGTTGAAGAAAAAAACAAAGTTATTGAAATGCCACCGAGAAGAAAGATTAAAATGGGCTAAAAATGTCATGTCATGAAATGATGAGTGGAAACAAAATATATTTTCTGATGAAAAGAAATTTAACCTTGATGGTCCCGATGGTTTTTAACACTATTGGCATGACTTGAGGAAGGAACCAAAAGAATTCTTCAGTCGACAAATGGGTGGAGGATCAGTAATGATTTGGGGAACTTTCAGTTATGAAGGGTTGTGTGATTTACAGCGGATTTCGGGTCATATGAACTCTACACAATATCAGTCTATGCTATATGATCATATGATACCGTTTGGACCTTTATTAGGTGGTGCTAACTGGATGTTTCAACAGGACAATTCTGCTTGTCACACATCTAAATCCACACAGGAGTGGTTTAAAAAAGAAAAAGATAACGTTTTGCCATGGCCAAGCCGAAGTCCAGACTTGAACCCTATGGGGTATCTTATCTCACAAAGTTTATGCTAGTAATAAACAATTTTCATCTGCCAATGAACTGGAAGTAGCCATTGTAAAAGAATGGTACAATATTTCTATAACTGAACTTAATCACCTGCTTACTTCAATGAAAAACAGAGTGTTTGAAGTCATCAGGAAAAATGGGGGACCAATATCATATTAATTTTTTATACAATTTTGTTTTTTGACAAGTGGTCTTATATTTTCTTAACAAGTTATTTTTCACTTATTTCTAATATATATTTTAATTAAACATTTATTGCATTATACCAAGTTATTGCAAACTAATTATAAAAAAATATAGAGCGATATGTTATTTTATGCATTTAAATTATGATTAGAATCTTTATTTTTCTTATAATTTACAAAATTAAAGTGGTCTTATAATTTCTTAACAGACTGTAATTTCATTTAAGGGCAAAGAACCAGTAAAAACGAAAATCGTTATTGATAATAAATTATCGAACCGATACAACACTTCACTTATCTGGGATGTGATCTTTTACTAGGATAATGATTCCCCCAAAAAAACCTACACAAATTCCAATTCATTTGTGGCACTCTCATAAGAACTCTAAAGAGAAAAACAAGAAAAGAAACACTAAACACAACTGAAGTTTCATAGGATTATGGCAGTGCCCACTTTGCTCTTTGCTGTATGATTCAGAGACATGGACCCTGAGTGCCCAAGATAGAATCTGAATCCAGGCAGCAGAGGTGCGGTACCTGCAATCTTTAAAGGGCTGCACATTTACGGACAAAATCAGAAATGATTACCTATTAAAAGAGAACTAAAATTTTAGCCTCTTAGACAAGATCAACGAATATTGCCGTAGTGGATGACTAGAACAAGGCGGAGCTCCAAATGTTTGTGGGGAAAAGCTGTTCAATAATTGGTTATATTCCACTATTTGTGGGCTAAATTAGGACTCCTATTAGTTAAATGAAAAAAAAAATCATGACATCGAATGAGTCATGTCATCAATTGGAAAAATCATGTCCAACGTATGACGCGCGGAAAACTACTGAGAGCTGCTTTCTTGTACATTTCAAGGGTGGCAGACCTAGGCTTGGATTGCGGTGATCTCACAACTATCTTAAGTGTATATACAGTCGGCAGCAAAATTATTCGAGCACTAGCCAATAATTCCTATATTAAAAAAGTACACTTAAGATCTGTTTTATTAAATAAATCCTTGTCGAATCATGGTCTTACACTGACTAAGAACATGACTCGATAAGGATTTATTTAAAAAAGCAGTATTAAGTGTACTTTTTTTAGACAAAGACTATTGCTAGTGTTCGAATAATTTTGCTGCCGACTGTACTGACTTAAGATGTAAACAAAACGCAAGTTGTATTGCAGTATCTCACTATCTTACGACAAACTCAGAGCTATCTTAAGTCGAATCGTAACTGGATGCGCGCACAATCACAACATAGCTCGCTCCGTGTCTCCAATTGGCTGACTTGTTTCTTACACTTGAGGCACTGCAATACCAATATCGTTCTTAAACATGCCCATTCTACGAAAGTTCGTAAGATTTAAGATCAGACTTAAGAACAAGGCACCATAATCCCAGTCCTAGAAAACGGTGGTTAGACCAAGAAGTCGGAACAGACTCCCAGTTTGATCCTCGAAGAAGATGTCTCTGGACAACTCCTAGAGTTGAATCTTAGATGGTCGCCTACTGCAAAGTTCTTCTAAAGCCACGTTAAACCCACACAACCTCAACCTTCATTTCATTTTCTCATTTCCTATGGAATCGTTCATTGAGTACTGATAGGAAGTAGAGGACGAATTCCCTATACTGGCTATGGAGAAAAATTCCGTGAACATCGCTACGATTTTTGGGTGAAGAATGGGCCCCTTCATTTGCTGATAACTGGTTCTTGAGATTTTGTATGTTTTAAATGCTTTGTGTGTCGTACCATCAAAACTCCAAAGAAAAGTTAATTGAAAAGACACATTTTTCTGTAGGTTTTTAAAGTTCTATAACTTTTCTTTTACAAGCGCGTCTTTAGAAAAGTTTTCTATAGAAACGTATATATGTATGGAATCTTCTATTGAAAAATCTTCTATGCTATAGAATGTTTAGAAAAACAAGTAATAATTCTATAGAGATTTTGGGCTATAATATTTTAGAATGCTACAGAATATTTTCGTAAGGGGATATAATAAAAATTTTCTGAGATCAAAATGCGTAAATAGTAAGATAGTAAAAATTCACCATTGAAATTGTACAGAATAACCTGGGATACTAGTTTTATTCCAGCCATAAATAACACATATCATTACCATTTTCCAGAAGAAAAGAAAAAAGAAATTACATTGAGGTTAATTATTTGGTTGGGTTTAACTCCGCACCAGTACTGCGCTATGGGTAATTGAAATTACAATAAGACTATAAAATGCAGAAAAAATCTCTTGCTAAACGTGTCACTGTCAAACTAAAGAGCACATAGCACATGAATTCTGTGACGAGAAAAGTGGAGGAATACTTGCTTTGGTGGAAGTGGAATGTCGGTTTGGTGAATAAATTGGTGGATTAGTACGGATGTGATGTGCAGGAACGAATACAGTCGGTAACAAAAGTGTCTGAATACTAGCAAAAATTCCTATGTAAAAAAAGTACATTTCATACGGTTTTGTTAAATAAATCCTTGCCGAATCTTGTGCTTAGTCAGTGTAAAAACATGATTCGATAAGGATTTATTTAACAAAACCGTATGAAGTGTACTTTTTTTACATAGGAATTTTTGCTAGTGTTCGGACACTTTTGTTACCGACTGTAGGTTACTAGTTCGTGGTCTATACGCTACCGAAGTGCGACGTCACTGACCTTCTCTGGGCACATACAAACCAGTAAGTTCCCGTGCGGATTGGTCATTGTCCGAGAGTCAATGGGAGCTAATTGGTCCGAGAGTCATTGGTGTGTGCCCAGAGAGGATCAGTGAGCTCATCACTTTGGTAGCGTATTCTAATGTTTAGCCAATGGAGTCATTGTTCCGTCAATGTTTTATTCATACTGATAGGAAGTACAGTCTGTAATAAAAGTATCCAATCACTACCAAAAATTCCTATGTGTAGAACACATTAAAAGTTATTTCCTGCCTAATTACCATGAAAAAAAAAACCTTATTTTCTTACCTGTACTGAATTTTTATCGTTTGTTTACATCGCTGTGTTGAATTTCCTTCCCTCCATTTCTCTCCCAAGTTGTCAATCTAGTTTAGCAATCACAAGATATGATATAGCAATATATTTTGCGATCACTACTCTTTAGTTTTTAGTTTTTTTTTTTTTTTTTTTTCTGAGCTCAGAATTTGTATATAATTAGTTTATTAATGTATAAAAGTATATTTTCATAAGTAATTTATTTTTGAATATATAATTAATTTAAACAGTTAAATTTTTCATGAAATTCTGCGGCAAGTTCATTAATATGCTATGGCAACATCACTATGCTAATATGTAATGTTTTGGTAAGTTTAAATAGCCGTGGTAGAGCCATGAGCGAAGTAACTGGTGGTATTTTTCCGTAGAGTTCATAATGGAGTAAAAGTTTTGTATAAAGTTTGAAAGAGTAACCACCACGGAAGAAGATTCTATAGGAATTAAAACGAGATAGGGCAGCGAGTGCGGGAGCCGAAGCTTTCTTTTCTGCATTAATTCAGGCGAGTGTAGGAAAGCGATTCGATCGCCGCCTGGTGTAGTATCTTTGAAACTCATCGGAAGAAAGGGAAAGCCCGCCCCTTCAGCTTCAGTCATCTTCCGATTTCCGAGAACGACCAACGAACGAACAGCTAGAAATGTACAAACGCGCTGATTGGTTAATTTTCAAGATCTGGTCGCCCTCTATCTGTAAGATGAAAATTACTACCTTTCCGTAACATTCGTAATACATCCTACTCTTTTAATCCGTGGTAACCACTGATGAATTCCTGCCTAACTAAGTTTACTGCCAATGGAGCTCAAATGCCGTGAGATAAATTCATTTTTTCCTATTTTCTTTTCTTGCTATATTTTTGAACTATGTTGCAGAGTTTCATTATTTATGAAAACTATTGAAGTTATGTATATTAATAATAAAGTTAAACTACAATTAAGTATCTTGTAAATTACTTTGAAGCCATGATGAAAATTAAGTATTATGTGGATTATTTTTGAACTTGTTGTGAAAGTACACAATTTTTATGTCTTCTTTAATAAACTAGTTTTATTTTAAAAACAGCTCTTTTTTATTGAGTTTAATATTGGCACTCTGCTAATTATAATAATTAACATGCACACTATGTAAATAATCTGGTGTGTCACTCACACGACTTTCTCTTACCCTGAAATGTATTACTATAAATACAGGTTGCAGATTAATAGGCAAGATAACGAGTACTGTTATGTAAATCTATGTTAAACAACTCATATTAGGCTTCTGTTAAATTTTATATGATAATTAGTTCTGTGAGAGGGGGGCTATTATTAAAAAATAATTCTCTTTTTAAAAAATAATTTATTAAAATTATTATTTAAAAAATATATCTTTTTATGATAAGGCAGACGATTTCCATATTAGAGAACTTATGTAGAGAACCATGTATAGAGAACCATATTAGACGATTTCCATATTAGTATAACACCAAATATCCAAAAAAAAAAGTCCGTTTTATTCTCAATATTTAAAAAAAAAAAAAAAAAAAAATGTTCGATTTTTTTTTTCACTATTACAAAAAACTATCACTATTACAAAAAATATATATTCGTTTCATTTGGTTTAGTGCAGTCTATAGACGTTAAACTCTACTTTCCTGCAATTTCCCCCATAGACGTAATGTATTAGAATTCTCTTGATTGTGCCTGTACACGAACCATTTGCTTGATCTTAACGAAAAGCTTACTGTAGCATCCCTATATGATACATATTTAGAATTAGAATACCAAGTTTGAACTTTCTGCCATAATTCGTTTTTGAGATATGCTGATAACAGACAGACACACACACACACAGACACATAGACCATTTGCTAAAAACATGATTTTCGTATTCATGTTACCTCAAAATGTGTAAATATAACAAAATCTCGCGTTCGAAAATTTGACCCGAAAACAATACTTTCTCTACCTTATGGGTAAGAGAAAGTAAAAAAGTAGAGTTAATACAGTTTTGTTAAATAAATCCTTGTCGAATCATGTTGTTACTCAGTCTAAGAACATGATTCGACAAAGATTTATTTAACAAAACGGTATTAACTCTACTTTTTTTTTTACATAGGAATTTTTGCTTGTGTTCAGATACTTTTGTTACTGATAGTAGTGTACAGATTACCTATAGTAGCTGTGTAGGAAAATTCCACAAACATCACAACGGTTTTTGAGTGAATGAGTGCTTTCTTTTAGCTATAAACGCTTTGGTGGAAGGGGATTAATGATATACAGTCGGCTGCAAAATTATTCGAGCACTAGCAATAATCCTTGCCAAAAAAAAGTACACTTAATACAGCTTTGTTAAATAAATCCTTGTCGAGTCATGTTCTTAATCAGTCTAAGAACATGATTCGACAAGGATTTACTTAGCAAAACAGTCTTAAGTGTACTTTTTAAATATAGGAATTATTGGCTAGTGCTCGAATAATTTTGCAGCCGACTGTACATTGTTTTAAATAATTACTAAAAATTTATTTAAAATTTACTTAATTTTTATTTATTACAGGATTATATCCTTAAAGCATTTTAATGGATTTTATTGAAACACGGTAAACATAACGCGATTTTAAGCAGTATACGTGGCTGGACGGGGATTTCCTTAAGAATTCGCGCGGCGCTGAACGTATCAAACATAAACCGCAACCTAAACTAGCTGAAATGGAAAGCAAGTAATCTAATCCTTGTTATTGATTGAAAGCTGTTTTATTTGACTTTTCTTTGGAGTTTTGGTGGTAAGAAGAACAAACCATTTAAAACATGCATAATTTCAGGAACCAGTTGCCAAGAAACAAGAAAGCGATTATCGCCAAAAGAAAGCGCAAAAACAGCAGTGATGTTCTGGGAATTTCTCCACTGTAAAAAAATAACTGTTACCAGCTGCAAGAAACTCTCTGTGATTGGAGAAAATAATAATTTTTCCAATCACAGAGAGTTTCTTGAAGCTGGTAATAGTTATTTTTTTACAGAGTAGCCAGTATAAGGAATCAGTACACACTCGACTAGTATATCTGCTCGATGGTATCGCCCAACGTCTAATAAAAGAATAAGATCGTATCGAATTGGCTTAAAGACTTTTGAAATTGTTTTAATGCTTTCCTGGACGACCCCTAGGATATAAGAAAAGGGCATGTTTACAAACAAACGCTCCGTCAATCAATCTTTGCCACTCTCGAGTGGCAAAAGATCAACCTCTATTGGTGAAAATACCAATGTTTTGTCACTCTACTCATAACTTGACTACGAGTGACGTCACGTGCCCTTACCTTATAGTAACGAAATCCAGAGTACATTTACAATAGGGAAGCGTTAAAAATTGCTATAATTATCCAAAAACGGATAATTCCCATTTAAATGCTGTTACTGTTTTGTTAAGAAAATATTTGTCGAGTCACGATCGTACTCTACTAAGCTAACCAAATGCCCTATGTTTTGGGGATAGCATTTATTTTTAAGGCATTTTTCTCAGTTTTTAAGAAATTACAGATAGTAAATTATTTATCATTCATATTTTATTTTTAGCTCTTATTTATTAAGAATAAAAAATACATCAGTAATTGGATTTTTTAGCAATTTTTAACACTTCTCTATTATAAAGGTACTTTGATCTGGTCACTATAGCTTACTCTTATGCTATTTATAAGAAAGTAAGTTGATAAAAATTAGCGATCAAACCAAAAGAAAAAAAAAAATTAAAAATGTGGATCTTAATCTGTGGTAATACACAGAGAAAAATAACTGGACTGTTTGTTTAAAATCTATTCTAAAAGCATTAGGAGTTAATACAAAAACAAAGAGTGTGATGAACTATACAGTGAACGAAACTCTATTTTCATGTAAAAGAAAGGATATATCAACATTTTAAGGAATGTTTAATTACCTTACAGAAATATCCTTTACTTTCGTGCATATAGTTTCGGCTGCAGTCGCATCCATCATCAGTGCACTTGTGATGATCTGTATTTTCACTAAGATTACTATATAACAGGCTAAATCGTTTGCCGCCATTTCTCCGTCATCGCTAAACCTAAGACTACTATATGAGACTATGGCTGGGATTGCGGTGCCTCGCTCAACACTATCTTACGCACAAACTCTGACTTAAGATGTAAACAAAACGCAAGTCGTATTGCAGTGCCTCACTATCTTACGACAACCTCAGAGCTATCTTAAGTCGAATCGTAACTGGATGCGCGCGCAATCACAACATAGCTCGCTCTGCGTCTCCCATTGGCTGACTTATTTCTCTTACGAGGACACGCGGAGGACTTACACTTGAGGCACCGCAATACCAAGTTAAGATCGTTCTTAACCACGCCCATTCTACGAAAGTTCGTAACATTTAAGATCAGACTTAAAAACGAGGCACCGCCATCCCAGCCTATGTAAGACTGTTATATAGTAGTCTTCGATTTAGCAATGACGGATTACTATATAAGGCTATTATATAGTAGACTTAGGTTTAGCAATGACGGACAAATAGCGGCGAATGATTCATCCTGTTATATAGTAGTCTTAGTTTTCACCGGCTTCGTATTTTCCTCTCTCTGAGAGGAGAATACAGAATAGACTGCAAGCTTTAGTTACATTCTGTGAAAGGGGAATCCAAAAAGAAGCTGCGTTGAATATTCAGTATCATAAAGATTACTGGAAAACATGTAGCATACCAGTGTATAACTAGGCTGCTAGTAATGCCAAAAAGAATAACGACAGCAGTGACGTAATTTTGTAGCTGAAAAACAGACTGAGGCATTATATAAACTGTGTGAGTATGTTGTTGAGTGCTTGGATATCCGTAAAAAAGTTTATACTCTCAGGAACTTGCTGTATGAATATGAACAAATCCAGAGAGATAGAGATATGATGATAACAAGCGAAGAAATCGGAGCCACTTGCGATGATAAGCATGCCTTTAAATCACTTCGCCAAAAGTTAGAAACACACTTCAGAAAGGATATTAGATTTTAACCGAGACTTAGACGAAATGAGTCATCCATAGCATTTTCCCCTAAGCCCGGGGGAGCGTATGTGCAAAATACCCTGAAAAGTTTGGGCTCAAGTACATCAAATTTGATTCAAAATGTTTCGAATATGCTTCACAGGAAGCTTAGGAAAACTCCAGGATTGCCATGGCATGGCCCTGTCAGGTTGAAGAACTGCAAAACGATTATATACCTAATGATATTCACAACTTAATAGCGTTATTAAGTACTTGCTAGCATATCTCCATTCTAAACTAGAAAACGACCGTGCATAGGTTGAAAAACGATTGCAAACAGCTGTACTTTCTTTTCATAAAGTGTCATGCACTCAACCCGTTAATGCCCGAATTAATTTTGCAAAATATTATTAGCTGATTATTTCATTTCTAAATTAATATAGACAACTGACAGTAAAATATATTAACTTAAACAATTCTTCCTATCCTCATTTATTGACGTTTAGTGTTCTAGCGAGGAAACTTTGAGATAACAGATTAATTTCCTATTATATGTTGACAAAGATCTCGAAATTAAAGGATTATAATATATATTATTATTCAACTTGATTTAAGTTAGTATACCTGCACAAAAAGCAAACATATGTGCGACGAACGAAAAATCATAAAATGACTATCCAAATTATGAAATAATAATTAATAGTAGGCACATAAAACTTTAAGGGATCATTTAGAGTGATGCTATAAACTATCACTAAAAAGCAGAAACCATTCCAAGAAACCACAAAAAATATACGTGCCATTTTATTAGCTGTCCTCAAATGAGGACACTGGGCGCTAACGGGTTAATCACAGGAAAACGCCAGCCGTTACAAGTAAACTTATCAATGTCAGTACTCAACTTAACTGATAGAAAGGAACTTATTAACACCCGTAAAAAATTTAGAATTGATGTTTCATATAACGACGTACTCGATGAGTTATCTGCATTTGCATTAAAAGAATACAATAAAATTGATGTAAATCAAATGGATTCAGATATGCTATTTTGTTCACATCATATTGCATCAGGTAGGTCAGGAACAGTAGTGATGGATTATGAAGATATATGAAGACGGATTGACAGGTTCCGAGTCCAGTCATTATACAAACATTACAATGGCCCTACCAGAATGTTTTCGAACTGAATCCAGCCAATGGAACAAAATTAGTAGTACCAACGTCTGAAGTTAAAAGGACTCAAGACTCAAGTCTCTCTTGTTATTGGTAAAAGCTGTAGATATGAGGGCAGACACAGCGAGCCAAAAAGCAAAGAGATTGGAATTCATGGAACAAATATCAGTAATACACCGATTAATTGCGCAATCGCTTCTTCTAATGATTAAAGTGGCAGGAAATATACCCTCGTATACTGGTTATCATTGCAATCCCACTAGCAAAATAAAAATAAAAACATTCGTGATGAAAACTCCTGTGCAAAAGTGTACGCAACAACTAAAGACATTGGCAGACGACACCTCAACGAAGGAAGTTATAGATCTCTTACAGCCGTATTCACCATTAACTTCAACTACCGGTTCAACACAAAAACTTGAAAAGTATCTAAAGGCAGGGTACTGCTTTCTAAAAAAATTGACCGGCTCCTTCTGCCATCTAGCGACGAAACGATTTCATATAATCTTTGATTGGTTATTTTCCGCTAAAAACTCGGAAAGAAACTTTGTCGTTAGATCGCATAAGCATCCAACTTTGCTGAAAAGCTGTACCCTGACTTTATGCGCTTTTCGAGTTTTCGTATTCAACCGGGAGTTGAAATTATTGGTGAATACAGCCGTTAACTAGTAAAAAAAACTCCAACAGTGACTTTATAAGATATCATGTAGTACAGAATAACAACAGTTAGCCTATCCCTTTTTACACCCAATGGCTTGTTTCACAAACCTGTCAAATCAAAATTTACGACATTGATGACTTTAAAACCCGTAATGTCACCACATCTTTACTATGCTTTCATAGATATGGGAATGGTATGGAACAAAGTACAGCCGCACGCGACATGAAGTTTTTATGCCTTTCGTTTCTAGAAGTACATACTCAGTTGTCATCCTCAGACAATAGCGTTTCACTTAAACAATGATATTTACAATGAGAAAGTGTTATTGACAGTACTAAATATCATGAACAAAAACATTGTATGCAGTCATACCAGATTCATTCCAAACGTTTACCCTGTTGCTAATCAACAAATGCCTACAGGGAATGCATGGTGTTCATTTCTGTCGAAGACTTCAAACAAAATGAGACTGCAACGTTTTATTTTGAACGAGTGGCAATCATATGAACATAATGTTGATTGGTATTGCACCATGAATCATAATCTTACATCTGGTAAATATGACCTGCAATTTAAAGCACCACGATCATGTGAAGCAGATACGAGAATGTTTTTCCATGCAGGTCAGTTACCTGATTCTCAACCAGTCGTTCTTAATTTTGAAGATACTGATGTATAGATTATTGCTTCATACATCACTTACCTAACTGAGCCAGACTTGTACAAGTACAAGAAAAAAATCGGAAAAACATACAAAATCCTATCAGTGCCGGTCGTAATTCTCGGAACAAAAGATAGCAAGCGCTGCACTTGGGCCTGTATTCCAATCAAACACTTATGGCTTACATCTCAGTTTCTATCGCAAAGTTAGAGAAGGAGAGGAATCTGCCTGGTCAAAACCATTGCGCTAAAATAATAACTGTAGCAAATGCTACACTTGTTTCTGTGTGTTATTTTGAAAATATTTTCTTTCTTCCTAGTTTCGTTTCCCAAGCGGGTACGACAGAAAGCATTCGATACATTTATATTACAATATAAAAATGTGTAGTCTAATGCATTCTTATCAGCTTTATATGAAAAATATTTATGAATTTATTGATGAAATATAAAAAAAGTAATTGTATATAGTTTATTCATTTAGTTAATTTTGGAAATATTTATTTTACATAAAAAATTTCGACTTTGATAGATTTATACATTTTGAAAACTCCTCTGAATGCAGTTTGTCAATTTTTGGAAAATGTATGTCTGGATATGTGTGACATAAATTTTGTAGCTACTCTAGGTGAAGAACAATTAAACAGAATTCTATGAAAGTTATGTTTAATTTTACCTTAAAAATAAATTGGTGTCTATCAACTTTTTCTGCATATTTACCAACATGTGACGCTGTTATCCCGTTTTATCTTGATCTTTAATATGACCGTAATGGGAAAAAATTATAAATGTACACATTGAGGATAATTTTAATCAATCGTTGTAAAATTTTATTTATAATATTGATGTATAGTAATAGGACTATATTCTAAACAAACATTTACAAGCTCGCCTTTCCCTATTTATCGTAAAGTTGCGGGAGGAAACGAATTTCTCTAGTAAACTTCATTGAGTTAGAATAATAACCTGCGCAAAAGCTTCCAGTATCTTCACATAATAATCTTGCATGCGGGTTTTTCAAGAATTCGTCTGTTATCATTGGAGGAAGATCAAACTGGGTACTGCAGAACATTCGTTCTCCTTCCTTACTGTGCAATATGATAGTGTTGATATGCTGTAGAGTACTTTAATTATAGAGTTCTTTTGAAAAATATTATGTTAAAAATTTACACTCTCGAGGAGGGAGCGATGCAAATACATATATAAAAATTGTATCGTGATTGACTATTACTCTTATAAACAAAGTTTTCCAGTGATTTGTTAAAAATAATCCTCATTGGGTTGGTTGGTTGGTTGGTTGTAGGATTTAAGGCCGATTGACTCCTGATGTGTCCTAGGCCTAGGGGGGGAATGCCCTCCGTGGGGGTCTTTCTAAGGGGTCCTAGCCCGTATTTACGCGAGTTTCGGAGGAAACCACGGAAAACTCCGAACGGCTAGGTCGATGAGCGCGACCTGGGATCGAACCCGGCACCTCCCATCTACCAGCTTTGAGTGCAGAACCGCTCGGCCGCTGGTGGGCAATCCTCATTGGGTTTATTTATACAAAATATATCCTTATACTGCCATATTAAAAATTATCATAAAACGGGACCTGTTACTCGATATGCAGTTAAATCTGATATACACCAATTTATGTTAAAGTGCAACTAAATATAACTTTTCATGAAATTCTGTTCAATTTTCTTTTTAATCTAGAGCTGTCATAAAATTTATGTCACATACGGAGAGACATACATTTTCAAAAAATGATCAAATCGGATTTAGGAAGTCTCAACATCTGTAAATCCGTCGAAAACCAGAAGTTGAAAACTTTTACGAATACAATACTTTCTTCTAGTTTATATAAAGAAAGTATAAAAGATGCATATCCTGTCATTTGGTTGCAGAAAATGGCATATTAAATCAATTATCGACTAAAAAATATATGTAAGAAGTGGTTAAATAGTTTCTCAAAATTATTATTTTTCACAAAAATAGGACCGATTATAAACAATAATGTCGTCTGATAAGAAGATAAATAAGGAGGAAAAGGAATCAGGAAAGAATTACTTATTGCTCATGCACTACTCCAAAGATGATACAATTTTTCTTAATAAAATTCTTTTTTAAAGTTATGTAGCTATGTAAATAAATAAATAAACACAATTATTTTCTTCATATTTCATCAATAAAATTCCTAATTATCTTTTGTATAAATCTGAGAAGAATGCATTGGACTACACTTTTTTATATTGTAATATATGCCTATCGAATGCTTTCTGCCGTACCCACTTGAAAAACGAAACTAAGGAAAAAGAAAAACTCTTCAAAATGGCATGCATGAACCAGGCATCATCATCATCAAAGTGCCTGTTTTAGTGTTCCTGGGAACGACGTTCCCTCACCACTAGTATTAGTATGTGAATCAGAAAAAATAATGACCATAGCCACAGACCAGCAAAACAGAACACTGGTGACATAAAATGGAGGTGTTATAAAACCATTCTTCTGAATGGCTTCAAGCGAATCTTCTCGATTCTTTGTAATATAAAGATTGCAGGCTATTGCATTTAATCAAATGTCTTATTTAATAATTTCTAATCATTTTAATTTCAAAGTAATAATCTTCAAACTGATATTTTAATATTCTTCTTACCTGTAAAATTCTTCGACGTTAAAAAATGACGACTAATAACGGACACTTGTTTTTCTAGAAATAATAGCTTCTTCTTTAAGATGATAAAATATATACAGTTTATTAACTAAAATAGTTACATGATGAAAATAACACTATTTACAAAAAGTATTTACATATTCGAAATTTCACGAAAACAATTTTCTATTCGTAATATTTTAATAACTAAGCCACCAGTTTTCTATTTCGTTATGACAATGGTGGTTCCATAAAAATAAATTAGGCCAAAGATGGCCTGAGAGCATTCTATTTCATTGTGTTGCTCTCTTCACTAAACACAAACTAAAACCTAACTAATCTATGGGCTACCTTTTCTATTTCTTCAACGGTAGCTCCATGAATAATAAAATCAGGCCAAAAAGGCCCCGAGAGCAAACTACTATTTCATGACATTGCTCTCCATTCTAGAACAGAACTCAAACTAAAACTAATGTCTCGCGAGAGCAAACAAAAAAAATGTTCTTCGAATCTCATCTCAACGGGACCTCTGGCGCCCTCTAGTGAGGCAAAAGTATATCAATACCTAACATCCTCCCACCTTTAATTTTTTAGGTGAGAGCTAAAAAATTAAACAGTTAATTAATTAAGAAAATTTAAACTTATAAAACTACATACTAAGAAAAATTAAAGCTATAAACTACAAATAGTAAAAATTAAAGTTACAAACTAATGAAAATAAAGAAAAATAAAAATAAAATATTTTAAAGTTCAATGCAATTTTAAAACAATTGTGATTGTTTTTCGAAAAGTTTTTTATAGTTTTTGACCACTTTCAGTTTATTGTCTCTTTTGCTGCTTGTATCACTGGATCCTCAGCATCTGATATCTCTAAGGGATAGAGTTTTTGAAGTGGTCTAATCAATGTCCCAGAATGCATTTTCACTTCCACAACCCTGGCACGGCCATCTCGGCTGGGAAAAATTTTCCCTACTCTTCCTGTTGGCCAATGTAGTCTTTTCACACTGTTGATTTCTACTAGCACAATGTCGCCTTGTTTAATAGGCTTACATATCTGTCTACATCGTTGTACCAACTGCCTAGATACTCTTTTCGAAATCTACTTTGTAGTTGCCTTCGAACACTTTGGCAGTGCTTGTATCGTGCTCTCAGTTTTTTAGCATCAATGGCATCCAGATCTGGTACACCAATTTCTTGAATGTCTTGCATAAAACAAGAAGGTGTCAAAGGAATGAACTTGTCTGGTTCTTCTGATAGGTATGTTAAAGGTCGACTGTTCATTATGGCTTCAACTTCACACAAGATAGTAGAGAGATCTTCAAAATTGAGGGAAGATTTTCCAAGAGTTCTCAGTAGGAGGTTTTTTACACTTCTAATGAGACGCTCCCACCATCCGCCCCACCAAGCAGGGGTTGGGGGGATGAACTTCCATTTTATTGGAGCTATGTCATCCGTCTTTTGAATTTTCTCTGGAAGCGGAGTGTCCCATGCTGATTTGCTGGACCAAGATTCTTGAATTATTATCTTGGCTGGTAACAATGCTGGAGCTAGAAAACCGATGGGATCGAAAATTCCTTGAGTTAGGGATAGAATTTGACGTTTTGATGGATTCACTATTTCTAAGTCAAATTTATTGCAGACCATCAAGCTATCATCTGTTCTGTCCCATTTAATTCCTAAAACTGGAATTGGAGTTGAGAAGTCTTCCTTTTCATTTTCTAAAGACAACTTTTCTATTTCTTTTACAGGACCGAATTGCTACAATCTTAGGTACATTTTAGCTTCAGCCATGATTTCTGTTGCCTTAGATTTAAATTCTTCCAATTCGGACGTGTTGTTTACAGATGTGACGCAGTTATCTACATAGAATGACTTCTGAAGTTTCTGAGCAATTGCCTTAAGTTCTTCTGGACACCCATTCAAATGATGTCTGATAACTGCGCCAAGTAAAAATGGACTGGAAGTAATACCAAACACCACTCTATTATGCTGATAGACTTTAATTTCATTCGTCTTCTTCCACCACAGGAACCTTAAAAAATGCCGATCTTCCTCTTTTATTTCGATCTGAAGGAAGGCTCTTCTAATGTCGGATACAACAGCGATTGCCTTTTCTCTGAATCTTAACAATATTGCGGGAATCTCTTCTAATAAATTTGGTCCTTTAAAGAGACAATCATTCAGTGACGGTGCTCTTCCGACTTTGCATGATGCATCAAAAACTGGTCTGATGGAGGTGGTAGAACTATCAGGCTTGATGACTGGATGGTGGCATAAGTAGTGTTCCCTAACTTCTTTCAGTTCTGTCTGAGGGACTTCCTGTATGACATTTTCTCTTTGCCATTCCTTGAAAATTAGATCGTAATCCTCAAATTTCTTTAATTTCTTTAATCTTCGGGTAGTACTGAATAATCTTCTTTCCGCTTCATTTCTATTTGAGGGAATATTGACATTGTTGGAAATCCATGGAAGGCCCACTCGATAACGACCATCTTCATTTCTGGTAAGTTGTCTAAGAAACATATCGTGGGCTTGCTCTTCTTCTTCTCTTTTGGACAAGGTTTGTGCAGGGTCGTTGATTCCTATCGTTTCGAGTCGCCACAAGTCTGGAACATTCCAATCTTTTATGTACAGATTTGTCATCAATACCGCTGTACCGCTATTCAAGCAACCCTGAGATGGAAACCCTGTTTTTCCACAAACTGTCCATCCAAGTTTGGTTTCTATCGCTGTGAGTCCATTTTCTAATTGCTTGACTCGACCCGTTAACAGTTGACCGTAAACGTCACTCCCGATCAGGATTTCTATTTCCGTACTACCAGGGCCGATATCGGACAACCACAGCTTATTTTTCTTGAGTTCTCTGCACAGATTTCCCTTTGGAATTCGAGGAATTTCACCACAAATTTTCTCTTGGTCTAAAAGATCGAGCTGATGTATGGAACTGACCCAATTATTCGATGCACCCACTGTAACTCTAAATTTATTATGCTGTTTAGCTTCTATCTGTGTACCCCCAAAAACTGTATGGGCAATTACTTCTGTTCCAATGGGTTTGTGCTTGAGCTCTTTCGCAGTTTTCTTTAATATGTAACTTTTCTGGGAACCACAGTCCATAAGACAACGCACCCTTTTTTGGCCTTTTTCCCCTTTTATATTTATTTCTAACGTCATAAGGGCTATTTCCTGGGAGCATTGTTTGGCGACAGTGTTCTGTATTACTTCGGGAGGTTTGCTTCTACTATTTTCACCCCCTTTCCTTATCTCTGGACAAAATAGTTCTGTGTGTGGTTTCGAACAAACGTGGCACTTAATAAAAACCTTGCACATTTTTGCCCGGTGTCCAAAACGTAAACATTTCAAACAGCAATTTTTTTCTCTTACTTTATTTTTCTTTTCGTCAAGGGAGAGCGATGTGGCTGTTATGCAGTCTTTACTCTCATGCGTTTTTCCGCAAAATATGCAGCTTAATTCTTTTGCAGCGAATAAGCCTGTAGCAGTGGGGACCCTGTTATCTCTCTTGTGGAATTTGTTTTTAACATTTTCCTTGGGTGATTTAATTTCAAAACCCGACCTTGCTAATTGTAACCTTTCTTCACCTGCCACTTCCCTTTTCAAAAAATTCAGCAATAGTGACAAGTTCGATTTCTGTGTGGTTTCCTTATCATCTAACTCAGTAGAATCTTCCCTGGCCCCAACATTAAGTCTTTGAAACGTTCTAATAATATCTTCGGGTAAACAGGATTCTATCATTGGGTACAGCCACGCAGAGTTCTGATCAATGTTTACACCCATGCTTTCCAGCGATCTCAAGTGTGCTTCTATCTTGGTCACTAAATTACACAAATTTTTGCTATTTCCCCTAGTCTGTACATTAGCTGTAATTAATTTCAAAAATTCCCGAACATATACTTCGATTAAGATATCTTTATCCCCATAGCGTTCTTCAAAAGCCTTTACTGCCTTTAAATAATTTTCTGATGTTACGGGGTAACTTTCGAGTAATTCTCTGGCTCGAGTTCCTGGTTCTACGCACTGTAAAAGGTACTGAAATTTGTCATCGTTGTCTAATTCTTCATCCTCGTGAATTTTCTTAAATTGGGCCCAAAAGGGCAAATAATTTATCAATTTTGAATCAAATTTCTTGATAGCTAATTTTGGTAATTTATATCGCTTTGTTTTCAAGTTTGTTTCGCTTTCTATTTTATTTTGGCTTGTGTAATTAAAATTTACATTTGAATTTAACTTTTCATTAATTAGTCTTTTAACTGTGATAAATTCATCACAGTATGCTTCGCTTTCTTCGGCTTCTTTTATAATCAAAGCTTCATCGCATTTACTATCTTCCGACATAATGTCCAATATCTCATTATCAAATGCTTTTAATTCTGTCATTAAACCCTCTAATTTATTTAAATTATCTAAAAGTATACCCTTCTCAAGATATTCTTTCTCTAGTTCAGTTTTTAAAATATTTAAAGTTTTAGTAAAGGAAGATCGTAATGGAGTTCTTCGCCTTTTTATTTTTTCCATTTCTGATTTTTAAACAAAAACAGAACAAATTTATGTTAATTAACCAATTATTCGTTATTTATGTCTTTTAATTTGGATGTAAAATCTTTCACTTTTCTATTTACCAAGAAGATTTTATTTTAAGAACAACTTGGAAAAAGTTCTAATTTGAGAGCCATTTTCTTTTCATAAAATGTAAACAAAAGAAAATAACCATTTATTATTTTTTATTTTACTCTTATAGCAATATTTATTTCCAACTGAATAATAATTTTTATTTATTTATTAACTGTAAAAATTTATTGAATATAACAATCACCAAATGTAATCCAAAAATAAATTAGAATCGAAGCTTCTGTCACTTGCACATTCTGTTTTCATTCATAAATTCTAAAATAATACTTTATTTCATTATCATTGCGAAACAAAAAATAAAACAATAAAAATTCACTGCAATCAGATTTTGACATCTGAACCATGAAATTTTCATTTAACCATGAAAAAATGCTTTTTTATTCCTTCTTTCATCAAATGATGCTTCTTTTTCAAGGTCAACTCAATACTCAATTGCTTATTATTTTTTTTTACTTTTATTTATTTCAATCATAAAAAACAACGATCTTATTTTGACCTTGATAAATTTACGTTTTAAATGTACAAATAGAACAAATAAAAAATCTTGTTTTATTTCAATCAATCAGACATTTTTAATTTTATTTACTTTGAAAAAGGAATATTCTATATTCTAAATAATTTCAATCTTAGATATCTTTTGAAAAGCATTTCACATAATAATAAAATAAATTTTAAACCATTTATTGTTTCAAATGAAAATAATTCTTTTCTTTTCAGCTAATATAAACAATATTAATATAAACAATATATCCTGTATTTAATATAAACAGTACTTCCTGTCTGCGAACGCCATAAAATTATGTTATAAAACCATTCTTCTGAATGGCTTCAAGCGAATCTTCTCGATTCTTTGTAATATAAAGATTGCAGGCTATTGCATTTAATCAAATGTCTTATTTAATAATTTCTAATCATTTTAATTTCAAAGTAATAATCTTCAAACTGATATTTTAATATTCTTCTTACCTGTAAAATTCTTCGACGTTAAAAAATGACGACTAATAACGGACACTTGTTTTTCTAGAAATAATAGCTTCTTCTTTAAGATGATAAAATATATACAGTTTATTAACTAAAATAGTTACATGATGAAAATAACACTATTTACAAAAAGTATTTACATATTCGAAATTTCACGAAAACAATTTTCTATTCGTAATATTTTAATAACTAAGCCACCAGTTTTCTATTTCGTTATGACAATGGTGGTTCCATAAAAATAAATTAGGCCAAAGATGGCCTGAGAGCATTCTATTTCATTGTGTTGCTCTCTTCACTAAACACAAACTAAAACCTAACTAATCTATGGGCTACCTTTTCTATTTCTTCAACGGTAGCTCCATGAATAATAAAATCAGGCCAAAAAGGCCCCGAGAGCAAACTACTATTTCATGACATTGCTCTCCATTCTAGAACAGAACTCAAACTAAAACTAATGTCTCGCGAGAGCAAACAAAAAAAATGTTCTTCGAATCTCATCTCAACGGGACCTCTGGCGCCCTCTAGTGAGGCAAAAGTATATCAATACCTAACAGGAGGCGAAATAAAGCCCTCAAAATTTGAGAAATAATAACGATAATAATATAAAAGAAAAAGACAATGTACAAAGAATGATTAAATAAAAAATATAAATATGTAAAAGAACATTTAAAAAAAGTGATGATAATAATTAAATAATAGTAATATTTACATGATAGAAAGATAATGCTAAGAAAGGTGTTGAAGTTCTAGCAGTAGAGAAATAGAAATAGGAGCTTTTAACCTTCTGGAAGGTAGAGGGCACGTGGTCGTCTATTACTCGCACGAGCATCATAATCAGTGATGTTGAAAATCTCTTCCTTAGGAATACAAAGTAGATAATCGAAAAATTTAGTAGCCTGCATTTTGATTGTTGTACGAATAGTATCAATATGAAAATCATGGTGGATAACTGAATTTGAATTACGACAGTACTAGGGGGCATGCTGAATGATGCGAAGAGTTTTGTTTAGTAAAATCTGGACTTTCTGCAGATTGGTATTCGCTGCTGATCCCCCAATCTGGGCGCAGTAGAGCGAAATAGGTCTCAGAACGGTTTTATAAAGTAGAAGTTTGTTACCCATGCCCATCCGATTACCATACAGAAGATAAGCAAGGTCATTCTTTGCTTTGTAAAATTTTTGGAAGGTATAATAGATGTGCTTGCGCCAAGTCTGCTATCGAGGTATAGACCCAAGTATTTGACTTCCCTTCCGAAGACCACATAGAAACCATATATGTGAAATGGAGGAGGCAGGTTTCTTTTCCTTGAGATAAATACTGCCTTGGATTTATTCGAATTTATTTTGATTCTCCATTTGTTAAAATACTTTTCAAACTGATGAATATGATTTTGTACGTGAGTGTGCATTAAATTTACATTAGTACTACGGGCCATGATTGTAGTATCGTCCGCATATAAAGCCAATAATATGTGAGGTGATCTTGGAAATCATGCACACTATTTTGAATAGGAAACCATTTAATATTACTTGAAATAAAATATTAATTTCGAGACATGCTAAAAATATTTGCGGAAAATCAGATCGGGAACAGATAGACTGATAAGCAATTAAATTGAAGTTAGACATTTTTTAACAAAATAAAATTTTATGTGATATACCAGCCTGTAAAATTATTTGAAATAAATGTTTGAAGAAATATTTTATCATTTTTCTTTTTCGTTGATTAACGATGAAACCAGAAAAAGATTCGGGCCGACACAGCCTGGAAAAAATTCCATTCAGGCTCGGCCCGGTCCGAGTATGCACAAAAAAATTGAGCCCGAGTCCGGCCCGGCCTGAGCTTGCAAAATGCTTTTAAGCTTAGGCCCGGCCCGAGAACAGATGGAAAAATTCGGCCCGAAAAAACTTTTTTTAACAAGATTGAAAACTAAGTCAGGGATAGAAGCTGAACGCAGATTACAGTCGGCAGCAAAAGTACTCGAGCACTAGCCAATAATTTCGATATCAAAAAAGTATACTTAAAACTGTTTTATTTAATAAATCCTTGTCGAATCATGTTATGAGACTGACTATGAACATGTCTCGATAAGGATTTATTTAACAAAGCAGTGTTAAGTGTACTTTTTTTAGACAGAGATTATTGCTAGTGCTCGGATACTTTTGCAGCCGACTCTATCTTGTTGACATCTCACAGTATTTTGCTCTCTAGTGAGTAAATAGTAGTACTCGAAGGTTAACATAATAGCTCAGTTTGTGAGCTGACTCACAACTCAATTTGTTGCCCACTGCTCTTGTCATTTTTCGATTTTTATCGAGCAAATTTTTGAAATTATGGGTGATTGTTCAATTATTAATTGTTCAAATCATTCAAAGATAGGATTTTGACCGGTGCAATTTTGAAAAAATAGAAAAAGAAGGAACAGCACAATTTCGATTTGGGCAACATTTTCGATGTGAGTCGGCCTGTATGTATAAGGGCTCTAGTTTGTGGAACATTAATGCTTTATGTCGTCAGACTAGAGTAGGCTGACCAGATCAAAGTACCTTTATAATAGAGAAGCGTTAAAAATTGCTACAATTATCCAATTATAGACGTATTTTTTCATTCCTAATAAATAAGGACTAAAAATAAAGTATTATTGATTAATAATTTACTTTCTGCAATTTTTTTAATCTTAGAAAAATGCCTTATAAAAAAAGGAAGTGTCCATTTGTCCCCAGAAAATGGGGACGTTTGGTCAGTCTAGACTAGAGGTCAATTCCTATTCCTAGCCTAGCCAGTTTTTGACATTGTTCAGATTGTCTTTTCCTTTTAAAATGTTGTTTAAAAACTTGGTTTATACAACAGTAACAATTGTATTAAAACAGTTTATAAAAGTATTAATAAAAGTAGATATAAAATAGTTTGGTACTTTTGTATCAACCGCATATCGGCCCATCAGAAATTAATACTTTTATATAAACAGCATGGTCATGGTCATTGTATTATACGAAGAGAAGTATGTGTACAAGTTTCTGATAATGTTTATTGTAAATTTAATAATGCTTATATAATGTTTATCGTAGAAGTTCATAAGTAGTATAAATTTATCATAGTGAGGATTAATGGCTGCAAGTGGGGTGAATATAAGCTAATTTTATGAAATTTTGTGTCCTCAGAAATATCCTCATTTTAGAAGAAAACTGTCCTCATTTTTCTCATGGAAATGAGGACATTGCATAATTTGTCCTCATTTTTGCATAAAAAATCTTGTTACCCTATTCTAATGCATAAAAGTTCTGTGACAATCAATGTTGCCATGGTTACCAACATCGTCTGCGGCAACGTTATTCGATATCGAAACCAAATTCTAAATTTGTTCATAAGTTTTATTCTGTGCATCTGACACACATCTCCTAAAGGTAACTTTCAGCATTTAATTTGCTTTTGATTTAATGCTTAAAGCATTCTTCATTTATTTCTATTAAAAGATGACCAGTATTAATGGTCAAACAGTATTTCATCATTTTCATTCTTTTTCTTAAAAATATTTCGTAGCAGAAAGGTGCAAAATGAATATAAAAGATCAAAAAAACTATTTTATAAAATAAAAATTAATACTTGTTCATATTGTATACATATATTTAAAGAAAAAATAAAATAAAAGATAAACATTAGCGCCATAAATGAAACGTAAATGAAAAGCAGCATTAACAAATTTTGTCAATAGATGGCAGTCTGTCATATACCACCGGAACCGGAATATGCGTGTTTCAGTGGGTGTATCTTTAACCTAACCTCGGTCCTATGCTTTGCTCTGTCAAATGGCGGCTCTAAGTTATTACGTGCAGTCGTCAGATTAAACTGTATCATATTGTTCCTTCATTACTTCGCAAGGCATTGCTTTTATTTATATATATTACGTAAGTTATTTTTTACAGTGATTTTCTATTTTCTATTTATGTTTTGCATAGCATAAATTTTCATTATTATTTATAGTAATGTTTGAAAGTTTACTATATATGTATATATAATTGCATATATATTTCATACAAATTTATTTTCATTGCTATTTAACATATGTTCTGATTATTATTATGATAGAATTTGTACACATATGTTCGTTTTGTTGAATAAAACTAATAATTTAAGTATGCCTGTTTAATAGATGTTCTTAAAAAAGAACTGAATTAGTTGTTCTTGAAAATTGACAGGTCGGCGATCGTAATTTTTTACTTTATCGAAATTTTTTTAGTTTAAATTGATATGTAACTGGTTCGAATATCTTTTTCTAATACTTTAACCAGTTCAATAAATAATTTTTTGTTAACATATGAAGTATGATAGGTGTATATATTTTTGTTCTTTAATTTTTTGTCAACTCGCTTGCATGTTTTCCGTTGAAGGATAAATGTATATATGTATATTTGACATTTCATTGAATTTAATATTCTTGTAATTGCTTCACATACGGTTTTTTTTCTTTTTTAAATTTTCATTTGATTAATATACGTATTTCATTCGTGAACCGATATTGTGAGATTGCGGCAGTTGACTGTTCGAATCGAACGAAGTTTAAATATCTGCACACTTATATTGAATTTTAATATTTTTCAAACTGCTTTATGTAAAAATTTTGATTAGATTAATACGAATTTTTTTGAAAGTGGATAATTTGTTTTGGGATGTACCGAATATTAGGGGTATTGAAAATATACTGTTCACTGTTCGACCATAGCACCGAATAATCGGTTTGGCCGAATATCAAATTATTTGGCTAAACTACTCAGCTAACTGAATCCATAAAAATTTATTTGAAAATAATACATAACTGCTATTTTGAATTATAATTAATTTTATATATTTTTTAGAATTATTAAGAAACTGATTATATTTAAGTGAAAGCAACTGCTTTATATAATTTCTAAGCATAACATATAAGAAAATTAACTATATTAATCGTAACGATATCTAAAAAAATTGGTTTTATTAATTATTTAAGAGAAATTATAAATAAATGAAAATGTTTCTGTGGTATACAAGAAATATTATAAGATTAGACATAATGAAAAAAGTACTACTATAATAAAAATGTAATCAATTTTATCATTTTCCTATTTGTCTGAAGCAAAATCAGTTTTTATTAATGGAACCTGGAGAAATTTGTTTTCAAATGTTAACCTGCTTCTATCATACAATTGAGCTAAAGTTTTACGTACATGTAAGTTCTTATTTGCTGAATTGGTGTTTGGTAATACATTTTAAAATAACTTTTTTAATTTATGAATTATTAAAATTTCCTACAATGATCAATTTGAATTGACTTGTTGTGAACATTTCTGAATTTAGTCAGAACTTTATATTAAGAAGTATGGTTTTATTACGATCTTTCTTATCAGATAATTGGTTTAGGCTGGGATTGCGGTGCCTTGTTCTTAAGTCTGATCTTAAATCTTGCGAACTTTCAAAGAATGGCTGTGTTTAAGAATGATCTTAACTTGGTATTGTGGTGCTTCAAGTGTAAGCCCCCGGCGGTAAAAACGAGTTAGCCAGTTGGAGACGCCGAGCGACCTACGTTGTGATTGCGCGTGCATCCAGTTACGATTCGACTTAAGATATCTCTGAAGTCGTCGTAAGATAGTCAGGCACTGCAATACGACTTGAGTTTTGTTTACATCTTGAGACAGAGTTTGTGCGAGGCACCGCAATCCCAGCCTTAGGCAAACTTCTTGATATGGAAGTTATTCTTTGTCTGTATCTTTAAAGTTGAGTTAACAAGGAGCATACATAAAATGTTTCGCGATCTAGGAAATTTTAAGAGATCAACAAAGATCACATGTTGCCATCTAAGAAATTTTAAGAGATGAACAAAGATTAAATGCAGGGTGACATTTTTTTAAACTGGCGCTATTCAGAACCATCTGTAGCTCGATCTAACAACCAAAATGGCACCAAACTTGGTATGGAGACTAATGTTGACATGAAAAGTAGGATTCCGGGAAAAAAGTTCCAAAAATTGCCAATAGGGGCATTTATGGCACTGTACAGTTTGTTACATTAAAAAAGAAAGCTTTATTCACTTCATTAACTTCCCAGATGAGGAATTTGATCACATTCAGTCTAACTGCCGTTCGTAGAGACACCATGCAATCGCTGCACAACATTCTCTACAGTCATACACAACACGTCGCAAGGTATATTCTGCACTGTTGTTGTCCATGTGTTGTTCTTTAACATACTCAAGTTTGACTCCACCAACATAAACTTTTGATTTCACACAAAACCCAAAAGTCAAGTCACATGGAGTTTCCTCGAACTTCTTAATCATACCCTTCAAAGCATTTGGAGATAAAGGTCCCTTACGTAGCTTCTGTTGGGTTCTAGACTAGGGATGCACTGAATATCAGTTTTTGCCAAATATTCGGCCAACTGAATAGTACTAACTGTTCGGTCGAATACTGAATATTTTTCAAACAAAATAGTAACTATTTGGCCGAATACTGAATATTCGGCTGGCTAATTTGCTCTTATACCCCGTAGCAGAAACACAGCGACATTGTTGCAGAATGACATTGAGTCCTTGCAGAAAGGTTTTTCTTTCAGGAACAAAAAAATTTTGAAAGAAAAAATTTCAATGCAATAAATTGGCTAAAACTGCTCTGCACTAGAGGTCAAGATTCATGGTCGCCACTCGCCACGTGGCGACCTAATTTGAAAAAGTGACGATCCAAAAAAATTGCTGTAATCGGTAATCAGACATGCGATTTTTTCGCGATTTCGTGGAAATCTGTTATTTTCTCCCCCTTATTCGCGAAATTTTGCAAATTAACTTCTGCTTAAAAAAAAAAAAAAAAAAAAAAAAAAAAAAATCGTGGATATTGTCAGTTTTAAAAAAGGGAACCCCATTAACGATCGGTGATTAAATTCGCTATGAAAGCCACCCAATTTATAATCTTTCTCCATCCACAACATAAATGTCAATATTCATTTTAAACTTACTTAGTGAGATTCTAGAACCTATAAAGAAATAGAATTATTAAATATTTCTAGCTCATGTAATTATTTTTTCCCCTCCCGCCCCATTTTCTTATCTCCAACTAGTGATCGGCCATCAGATGTATGATCGGATGCTGAATTCTTTTATTTCTCAGTCTTTCTCCATCCACAACATAAATGTCAATATTCATTTTAAACTTGGTTTATTAGATTCTAAAAGTAGAACTGAAAGAGTTTAATATTTCTTACCTATGTAATTAATTTTTACTCCCCCCCCCCATCTCCAGATAGTGATCAGTAATTCTAGAAACAATAAAGAGATAGAAGTGCTCAATATTTCTCACATATGTAATTATTTTTTAACTTCATTACTGAACTTGATAAATCTATTTATTTTTTGTCAATTAAATTAAATATTTATATTTAATATCTTCCAAATGTTTAAACAAGGGAAAAAATGTAGACTAAATTTTGCAGGTGCGAAAATTTTCTCTAAATCAATTTAAGAAAATTAATACTCAGTTGGTTTTATGCATATTAGAAACTGATAATTCTGTAGCTTTTTTAAATATGTATGATTAATGTGCATAAATAAAACTCATGTTTTATATTTGTTTGATTTTTTTTTTTTCCCTGTTGACATAAAATTTTAATAAGGTTTTATGTGGATATAAAACTTATTGCAATAATATTGAAGAATTGTTTTGTGCTAATGAAAAAAACCCTGAAATTTTTAATGTAGATAGAAAGCTATAAATATAACTGTTTAGGTAGTTAATTTATTAAAAGTGGCATTATGTTCAATCAATTAACCAAACAATCATGTTAGCAAAAAATTTTCAGCTAATTTCAAATTTTAGCATTTGCATATCTGTTAATATAATTAAATCTCTGATAATATGCCAAAAAAAGATTTTTTGCCCCCCCCCCTCCTTACCTCAGACTCAAAATAATTTTGTTTTCTTCTAATGCTAATCACATCTTTTTTCCGTATGGAGATGTCACACTACGTGAAATTTATTAAATGAATCAAATTTTTGTATTTCTCTTTCAATAAGACAAAGTAAATATTCTTGCAAAACACGAATTGTGTATGAGAAATAACATTATTTTGTTAGTGTATCATCATTTTGCCTGCTGTTTTCTGTATCAAAAAGAAATTAATACTTAACTACGAAAGTCCATATATTTTTCCTCATTACTAAAACTTTAAAATCTTCTTTCTAATACTATAGTTATCAATAGCATTTAAAATTCTATTTCATATTATGGAAAATTTGCATATTTTCTACTCAACAGCGGCGAATCGGCATGTACCGTTGAATGATTGCGTGCTACAATAACGTTACCTGTAACCTCTAACTGAGGCCATTGGAAAAATAACGACATGTCATCATAAGCATGAATGAATCATTTGATTCATTCACAGAACACACCAAAACAAAAACAACAGCGTTAGAAAAGGTAAGTATTTTTTTCAAAGTAAATAAGAGATATAAACCACTTTACTTATTTAACTAATAAATATAAACCTTTTAGTAAACAACTAATAAACTTTTTAGCAATTAAGTAGATTAATATTTTAATAAACTTTAAGTAATTAAATAAATGTTGAACTTTAAGTGACTTCAAAGTTCTGTACTAAAGTAATAGAGTTGGAAAGTTTAGGAGCTGGAATATTTCCAACATGAACAGTACCTATTATTGTGCATAATCCTTATTGCTATCTATGACCGCTTGCCATCTTTCTGGTAGGAGATGAATAACACGGTAGTAAAATTCTGGCGGTTTCGAGTAAAAAAAAAAGTCATGGATGGCAGTTTTCACAGCATCCAGATCAAATATTTTCTTACTGAAGGAATTGTTCAACGCACAAAATAGTTGATAGTCAGTTGGTGCCAAGTCAGGAGAATAGGGAGGGTGGGGTAAAACCTCCCAACCAAAGCCCAGTAACTTTTGGCAAATGATGGCAGGAGCATGTGGCCTGGCGTCATCGTAATGAAGGATAACACAGCAACGATTGATGAGACTTGGCTGCTTTGTCTAACTGTAGATAATAAAAGGCAGCATTTATAGTTTGGTTGAGTGGCAGGACCTCCCAGTGAATTATTCCTGCACATCCCACCACACACTCATAATAACTTCTTGGGATGAAGCTCAGCTTTCAAAGTCGATGCAGGCAGATCAGAAGGGTGACACACAATCCTATGACGCTTTACGTTACGGTACATAACCCACTTCTCATCCCCTGTCACAATTTGTGTCAAGAATGGGTAATTTTTTTTTACCGGAAGAGGAAGGAAACACAGGTGGCGATTCAATCATCCCGTTGATTAGTTGTCAGGTTATGTGGAACCCAACGATCCAACTTTTTTGTAAAACCCAACTTAACCATCTGTCTCTCGACTGTTGTCCGGTGTACGCTGAAGGTCTCTGCTAATTCTTGCATGGTTGGGTTTGGGTTGTTCCTTATGACTTGGTCAATATTGTCATCTCCAACATGTGATGGCCATCCACTCCTGGCCTGATCTTGGCAGCTTCTAACTCCTTCCCTAAATTTATGAAACATTAGTGACGTGTTTTTGTCTATTGCATCCTCCCCATAAACTTGACAAACATTGCGACATGCTGCGGCTGCTGTACTCTTTTTATCGAACTCGTATAACAATGTTTTACGTGGTCCTTCTCGCTTTCCATGTTACATCCTCTGATATATTTTTTTTGAGATGATTAACTTTGTAAGACACAATGCATTTATATGTGAGGTATCCACAGGTTTGATTGGCCGATGATTTGCGTCATTACAATGTCATGTGTGACATCAGTTCCATTGCAAATTTGCATATCCAAAAACAGGTAGAATTTTTGCATTCACTCAATAGTATATATATCCGTAGACATTGTAATTGAACGAGATTTAGGGGGGCAGTAGCCCCCCCCTTTACACAGAATTACATTTAAAATAACTGTTCCTAAATCTACTTTAGATTATTTTAAAATAAGACTGAACTTTTTTGTCTTACCTCTATTGATCTTAAGATTTAATTTGCAATATATCTTAGTACTGAAATGCAGGGTAAGAGAGAGTTGTGCGAGTCGCACAACAGATAATTTTTAATTTAATTCATTTGGAAAGGAAATCTTTAATTCTTTTTAATGTGTTTATTGAAAAAATTGGTAATATAGTAGAAAGGATTAAACTGATTAAAAATAAAGTTGAATTAAAATTTGTTTTTTATTTGACTCATTTGAAAGATATCTTATTATTATTTATATATATATTGTATTGCAGGAATCAAATGGTAATACAGTAGAAAGAGCAATAATAAAATATATGGTATCAAAACTAAAATATTTAATAAATACTGAGATACAGCCACCTTTTTATAATTGTAGTTCTTGAATAATAGCAGCTTTTGTCGTCCGATAAATAATACCCAAATTGAAGTGCCAGGAATGATGCTATGGTAGGCCACATGTATGTAAAAGTGAGTTCAGAGTTATTTCAAAGGAAATTAAGTTTTTTTTTTTTTTTAACTGATTAAAATATATATATATACATACAGGGTGAGTTTGACATAATCTGCCAAACGAAAGGAGGTGGTAGAACAGCCCATGGGGAGCATAAAACACAACAGAAACCCTGTCCTATCTCTAACCGTTTCAGAGTTATGGTAGATAGAAGAAAATTCTGTTTTTTTTCCATCCCGTCTGAAAACCCCCAAATTTGTGAGCTTTCTGAAAAACTTGCATGCAAAATAAGCTCATATTTGGAAAGGGCAGAAAAATCCTATCAGGTGACACCATTTACATCAGGATACCTTAATTTGACGACGAGCTACAAGCGCTAAAACATTAGCGAAGTTTAAAATAGTTGTCGCCAAATTCTTTAACCAGCAATTCTGCAAACACTGTTCAAGCTACAATCGGTCAAATCTACCAAAAATTTCTCCATTCCACAAGCTTTAGAATGAATCCACAATAAATCATATCGGTGTTCCAGTTCAGGAGAAATTTAGCCTTTTGTTTGGAATACATCACTGAAAAGGGCATTCGTCGAAATTCGGAAAACAAAACGATTGTGAGTAAATGGAAATGGAACGTATGCAAATTCGTGACTATCTGCATATGGACTCTTAGTGATATTCAGATGTATTCCAACCTTCTTGCGCGCGCGCATCCCACTCGTGGGTACAAAAGGCGAGTCAATCTGTAACAGCTCATTAGCTCTTCAGCTTCTTTACGTTTTATGCTGCTTCTTGCTTTAGCATTTTCTGGACTTTTCCTGAGCTCGGCCGATTCTTTTCACGCTGCTGTCACATGATGTCAAAAATATTTTGTGTCTTCCATGTTTTTTTTTTGTTGGAAAGGATTATAGTCTTATTATTTTTTTTATATAAATAAATTGTCAGGTATAGCAAAATAAAGTTTTAGGCTGGTTGCATATAGCAAAATAAAGTTTTAGGCTTGTTGCATAAAAATGGAAATTGCTATGGTTTTGAAGCATTGTTTAAATATGGAAAAATTGTCTTTTTATTATGCATAAAATTGAATAAGCATACTATAATTAATGTTTAAAACTCTATTACTCACATGCTTTAGTACAGAGCTTATTTTTCTGAGGTATTGTTTACGTTTCTCCAGGAGAGCATGATCAACAGACGTTAGTTTCATATTGACTGGCATCCACGCAACACTTGCAAATTTTACTTGCTTATCTGTAGTAGTATCTATCGCCACTAATAGATAGCGTGGCGTTTGGCTGTTACTGCGAATTTTCATTGGTCAGGTGAAGGTGTTGAGATCTGCCAGGCACTATTTATAGACATGGAGGTGAACTTCTCAGCACATCAGTTTTCCTGTTTTATTTTTATTCGAATGTACAGTGGTGATGGTCGATGGCTCTTAGTATGTTTTGTGGATGTCGTGAGTTTTAAAATGCCGTGGAATTAAAGAATTTTTTTCGTTTCTCCTGTTACCTCTTCTCTTCAGGGCTCTGGTGGTATGTTAATAAGTTTGTTTAGTGAACTGGCAGTCATCGTTGTTCGTTTATGTGAGTAATGCTTCTTATTCTTCCGTAGTTATTTGAGTAATGGCGAATTATGACATTATGCTGTTTGTTAGCTATTAGGCTGACATCGTTTTTCTGGTTATACATAATGTTATGTTTTTTTAAAGCATGTTACTGTTAAAACTTATTGAATTTTATCGTCATTAATATCTTTAAATTATATTGCCGTTGGTTATGTTGTTAAGTTTGACATTTTTTTTTATATAGTCTATTAAAGTTGGAGCTATGGCAATTGGTGTTCTATTAAGTTTAAGATAATTTAAGGCGGATAATTTTTCTATTAAGTTTGAGATAGTTTATGGCTGTTGGTTTTTGTTACGTTTGAGATAATTTAATTAAAAGTTGAAATTAAATAGATTTATAGCAGTTGGTTTGTTTTGAATCTTTGTTAAGTTTTTAATTAAATCTACAAATGTTAAAATTAAGTTTATTATTGTTAAAGTTTAAATGATTGTTGAAGTTTTTTTTGGCTTTTGAAGTTTTATAAAGATTCCTGTCAATTTTTGTTTTTGTTGCCTAATGATGATGAATGCAAGGTATAATCAAGTTATTGCTAATATTGTTGATGTTGTTTACTCATTGTTGAACTTACGGAATTTAATAAAAGCTGTTAGTTTTTAAAAACTGTTCTCTTTATTTCATGACAAAGTTATATCACTTCTTAAACACTTTAGCTGTCAATTTTTCCAGTAGTTTTTGCTGTGTATTCTATTTGCTCTGCAAATTAGTCTTAAGTAAAATTTGTTTATTCAAATTTGCGATCATCACATCTACTTGGTCCCTCTTAGTTTATATTTAGTATGTTTTCCTACATTGGCACGAATTAACCAAGTTGGTTCTTATTCAGTTGCACTTTTTTTCTTCTACCTTTGTAAATTAATATTGAAATTTTATCTCTTTTTGTTTACCCTTCTGACTTTTATTTTCAATTGAAGTCATCACAGGGATCAAATTGTCATACTTTCGAACCTGTAAACAGATATGCCTAGTTTTACAAATGAAGAATACGCAGATATGCATTTTGTGTGTGGATTTTGCGATGGTAACTCTCGGAGAGCCGAAGAAGAGTACCATCTACGTTATCCACATCGTCGTGCGCCCAACCGTGCTGTATTTGCCGCAATTCATTGAAGGCTTAGGGAGAGTGGGTCGTTCGTTAGGGTGTACGAAAGAGGCCATGGTCGCCGCTCCACCACCGCTGAGGAGTCCGTACTCGACCGAGTGGAGGAAAATCCAAATATGAGTTCACACATACTTGCGAGAGAAGGTGGAATCTCCCAAAGTAAACTGATAAATGTTTTGCGCAAAAACCAGTATCATCCATATTACTTCACACCGGTACAAGAATTAACGATACTGCAGACAGATGAGTCACTTTTCACTCGGGATGACATGTTAAATTTACATAACTGGCATCACTACACTCAACAAAATCCATTTGTAACACAAAACTCATCGTTTCAGACGCGATTCAGCTTAAATGTTTGGCTTGGAGTGGTTGGCGATCACTTGATAGGTCCACATGTGTTCCAAGGTCATCTGACAAACAATACATATCTGGAGTTTCTGGAACATAATCTTCCAGAATTACTTGATGTCATTCCTGTACCCCAACGAGCAGAAATCATTTTCCAACACGATGGGGCCCCTGCACATTCTTCCAATGCCATTCGGGACTTCTTGACTCATCAGTATCCGCGATGGATTGGTCGTAATGGACCAATTCCTTGGCCACCTAGATCGCCAGATCTCACTCCATTGGACTTCTATGTTTGGGGTTTCCTGAAGCAAGAAGTTTACTGCACAGAAGTTGCTGGTTTGCAAGATTTAAGCAGCTGGCTCAATGATGCAAAAATGAAACTGAGGGATGAGCTTTCGCCAAGCGCTACTGTGGTTTCCGTTCGTTAGCGGGCAAGGGCATGTATCAGGTGTGGGGGTGACCAATTTCAGCAGCTGCACTAAATTTCACACATCCTTTCGAATGCATATGTGCTTTAATCATAAACGCGAGATACTTTTTTTTTGCATATTCCTTTGTGAAAGACGGGAGAAACATCATACTTCTTTTGTTTCCATTCCATTGTGTTTGTAAACTTAATACAACTGCTACTTTTCTTGTATGTCTTCTAAAACTTTCTTTTTTGCATCTAGAAAACAGCGGGCTGAAGGCAGACATGAAATCGGGAATGACAATAGCACCCAGTGAGTCTCCTTCTCGAGAAACGTCAAGTTCAGTGTTGAATGTTTTTCAAACAAAAGGCTAAATTTCTCCTGAACTAGAACACCAATATGGTTTATTGTGAGCTCATTCTAAAGTTTGTGGAATGGAGAAATTTTTGGTAAATTTAACCGATTGTAGCTTGAACGGTGTTTGCAGAATTGCCGGTTAAAGAATTTGGCGACAACTCTATTTTAAACTTCGCCAATGTTTTAGCACTTGTAGCTCGCCATCAAATTAAGGTATCCTGATGTAAATGGTGTCACCCGATAGGATTTTTTCTGCCCTTTTTAAATATGTGCTTATTTTGTGTGTAAGTCTTTCAGGAAGTTCATAAATGTGGGTTTTTCAGACAGGATGGAAAAAAAGATTTTTCTTCTATCTACCATAACTCTGAAGCGGTTAGAGATAGGACAGGGTTTCTATTGTGTTTTATGCTCCCCATGGGATGTTCTATCACCTCCTTTTGTTTGGCAGATTATGTCAAACTCACCCTGTATATATATATATTCAAATTTTTTGAAAATTCATTTAAACATAGCAACCAGCAAAGCCTGCTAGTATTATTGCAAACTTCTGACAGAAATATGCTTTCTGAATCTCACAAGCTTATTCTGTTACCTTAGTGAAATTATGCTGCTGATTATTTTCTAATGCCTAAATAGTTGTCGCAAATTGACAGAAAAATTATGCTACTGGGCATAGAATATTTATACATTTAAGTATGTTGTTGAACAGGGTACGCCGATTTAAATCAGCTTGATTATAATCATGATTAAAATCGTGATTAAAATCACTTGATTTTTTTAAAAAAATCATTGATTTAAATCAAAAATAAAATTTTATAATTTTGGAGGAATATGTAGTTTTATATGTCTCAGAACATAAGAAAACTTGAACTTACTTGTAATTTACATCAAATAGCCGCCCTCCCCCCCATGCCAAAAAATTAAAAAAAAAAAATGTTGATTAATTTTAAAAATGATTCTTTTAATTTTCCAACTCTATCTTCTATTCTTATTTTAGATTCAATTTTTTTTTTTATACAAAGCCATAAGTTTTCTGCCTTAAGTGTTAAATTGATAATAATAAATAAAATATTGTTTTTCATTTTTAACTTTGATATTACTAATTGTAATCCCTATATATTTGAACTGACCAATGCATTCATAAGCAATTTTTCCTATCATTTTTTAATTAGGTTTTTATAAAATTTGAAATGAAATGGTAATGGCCTGTCCAATTATTTCAGTTTTCTTAAATTTTTTATACTTTAACCTTTTGAAAAAAATATTGAATTTATGTCTTTTATTACCATGTTTTTATTAACTTGCTTTCTTGTTTGTTTGTTTCTTCAGTACAAATCTTGCAATCAATTTTTAACTAACTTCCCGACTAGCTAGACATTTGAAACTTTTAGAATAGCTCAGAACACGATGACAATGCATTCTTTTTAATACTTTATTCAATTAATGTTTTAATTTAATTAATTAATAAAATGTGAAAATAATAACCCCATAATAGCTTTAAAATTAGCCATTTAAGTTTTATTTATAATTTAATTGTCGTCAAAACAACATGAACAATAAAAAATTGTAAAAAAGAAAATAAATTATGCATCTCATAAGATTACCATCCATTATCATATCACTTTAAAAATTTAATACACATTGATAAAGTGCTAATATAGTTCTATAGCTATAATTTCCCGGCTAGCTAGACATTTGAAACTTTTAGAATAACTCAGAACGTGAAGACAATGCATTCTTTAATACTTCTATTCAATTAATAAATGTTTGAAAATTTCTTACAATTGTTCAGTTTATTATACATTTGATCATTTTCTTTCAAGTTGATGGAATAATTAATAAAAAACAAAATAATAATAAAAATAAAATAAATGAATAAATAAGAATTTATTAATAAATACAACTATCAAGTTTATATGATTCAACAGAATATTTAAAAGCATGCTATATATATATATATTTTTTTTTTTTAATCTTATAATTATTGATAATAAATTGCACAAACTAATATGTGATATATATATATATATATATATATATACACATATATATACACATATATATACACATACATATATATATACACACATACATATATACACACACACACACACATATCGGATTTCCTTTAATTGATTGATTCTCCAAAAAGTTTCGCTTCAAAAAATTTCGTAATGTGATATTCAAGATTACGGCTTATTATATTATATGCACATTTTAATAACAACAATAATAATAATAGATCTTATATGCTTTTAAAATATTTTCACTTAAACTATTTATTTATTTATTTTTTTTTGGGGGGGGGGGGGAGGGGGGTACAGTGTATCTATGTTGGCTAATACTATAATTTTTTAAAATCTACTCTTATTATTTTTTTAATATCCTCATTTTTTTTTTTTTTTTTTTTTTAGTTTGTTTATATTTGTTGCTTCTTATATTTATTCACATTTAAGTTTAAAAATTTTTCATGCTTAATGTCGTAATGTCAGATAATTTAAATTAAAAAAAAATCTGATTTAAATCAAAAAAATCCGATTTTAATCAAAAAAATCAGATTTTTTTGATTTTTTTAAAAAAATCATGATTTTTTCACACCCTGTTGTTGAACACATTGCTGAATCAAATTGAAAATCAATTTTGAAGCAACGTGCAGCAATTCAACACAAATGTATAAACATGCTGTGTGTGAATGAAGCAACCAGGAATGAACTTATTTTAACTATCTATGGAGGTATGGGCTAATTCTCTACACTAACGCTTGAAGATTCTTTAGTTTGAAAGCAGACACTGATCAATTATCAAACGAATTGCAGTGATGTGACTGCTTAAATATGCCTACCTTCTTTCACATGACCAATGAAAATACTTTTCAGAAATCTGCTCTGGCTATTGTGAACCAATATGAGAGTGGTTTTGTTTACGATAGTTTTAGGAATAAAAAACTTTTTGGGAAAGAAAAGAAAATTTTAGCATAATTTTAGGAATTTTATAATGAATGCAATCTCTACTTTTTATTACCACCACCAAAGATATTTGATGATTTTAAAGCTATTATATCAGTTTTATCAGAAATTTTTTATAATACAGGATTAACTTTTCATTAATATTCATGTGTAAATGTTTCTTATGTCAAAAAGAAAATAAGAAGTTAAGTATTTTATTTTCATCAGCTTGAAATTAGATCTCAAAGAAAAATGTGAGGGGGGAAATCGCATAAAACAAAGTTTTTTAAACTAATGTCAGTTACAGGCTTTGCTCACAGGCATTCAACTTTATCCACTTCATTGGTCATTATCTATACATATAATAAAATAAGATGTTTGTGTGCGTGTGTTTGTGTATGTTTGTCCGCAGCATTTTAGGAAAATGGCTGATCTCAGAGCTACACAAATTTGCATGGAGGTTTGTACACCTTGCCATCATCGTCAGTGGCACACCAAGAAAATTCCTGAAGGGGGGGGGGTAGTAGTCCACTAAACAGGGTTGTATTGGTTTTAACCAGCAGTTTTAACCATAGGGGTCGATATCAGTTTTGACCACTGAAATTCGTTATTGAATTTATTTACTACCAATCAAGGTCAGAAATTAAAGTCTGCTACCAATGAAATATATCTTAGTATCATACGTTAAAACTAAGTAAACATTTGTTAAAAATGTCATAACATAGGAATGTCGTAACACAAATAATATCACCAAGAAACAACACAATTGTTTCAATTAATTTTTACACAAATTCTTTTTTGGAATTTATATTCAATTTAAAAAATGGTTACAAGTAGCAAGTTTTGCAGTCGTTTCTAAACTTAGACTGTTTCATAAATTGTTTTGAATAAGTCCGAACTTTGTAAATAGTCTTTCTATTGAAGATGAGCTAGCACAACAGTTCATTAGATGTAATGCGAAAACAACAAATTTTACATCAATGCCTTTTATCTTCTTCATTGCTGGCCACCAGACATCAGGTCCAAGTGTATTTTTTACGCTTTCAGAAAAAAAGGATTTCGGATATGGTAAAGACTCTCCTTGAAATGCAATCACAAGTGGCAAAAATGTAGGATCAATGTTATCGTGTCAAGGGTGCAGAAAATGTTCAAACCTCGTAAATTTCCCCCAAACACAGTATAAATTTCCCTCAATAATGCAAAAGTCTACTTTGCTATACAAAGTCATTTGTTCTATGTGATAAATGTTTAAGAGAATAAGTATACAGTGTAACATAAAAATATCGCTGTTAGTGTATAAGCACTTCAAAGTAGCAAATTGTTATTTTTGATTTACATTTTTATTTTCTCTTAAAAAAAAATATCAAAATTTCCCCAGTCAGTTTAAATTTCCCCCGAACCTAGTTTGGGCGTTCGGACATATTCTGCACCCCTGTATCGTGTAACCATTGTCTTGCTATTTCTTGCTTGTCTTCATCAATACCTTTACCCATATGAAAAGGATTTAGCATATGTGCAAGAAAATGAACTGGAGAAACACTTTCTTTAAATTGAGACTGCAGCACGTCAGAGTAAGTTTCAAGTTCTTTTACTTTTAATAGTCTTATCCATTCATCACATGCGTCAGATATAGTGGCATCTTCTTTTTGAAGTTTTTCTAATGCAAGGGAAATAGGCATAAGTTGACTTTGTAGATGTTTCATCTCTTTGTATATGGCTATATTGTGCATGATTTTAACAATGTTATTATCAATATCATTTTCATGCTCATCTACAATTTTTATGTAAAAATCTGTTTTTAAGAAAAGTTGTCAAACATTCGAACTGACTGTTCCAACGTGTTTCCCCTAGAAATTGGGGTTTAAGATTCTTCATATTCAGACAAGTAACCTGAAGGTCGATGGTCATTTCGGAAGTATTTCTGGACTTCAATAATATGTTTCATTACTGAACTAACTTTCCTACAAGATTTAAATAATGTGCAGTGCATCCATAAGAAATAAACAGTTCATCTCTAAATGCATTTTGAAGATCTTCTCTCATGCGTTTCATCTTGTTCTCGTTGTCACTTACAAAACTTCTTACTTTACAAGCAAACTTGTTTTCTACCTCTTCTTTAGCATCAACTGCTAGTTTTAAACAATACTGGGAAGTTTTTTTAGAAACTCCTGTATCAACAGCTGAAAGGAAAAATGATTTTTTCCCTGTTGATACACAATTTACAGTAGGACAATTATGTATGTTGCTCCATCCATTTTGCATTAAATTTTTAGTTTTTTTCATAAAGCTCTTTTCCCATTGCAGATATAGCTTCAGAATGAACGTTATCTAAAAAGGTCACCAGCAAGTTTAGCATGATTAGGAGGTTCATAACCAGTTCGCAATTTGGAAATCCTGTTTTTAAACCATTTATTTCCAGCTGTGTTAAAAGGTATAATGCATGAGTAAAAATACTTTGCTATTTGTACATCAAGATCTTTTTTCTGTATTGGTGTTGTAGTTGTCACAAATTTTCCTATACTAGGTTGTTTTACTTGGAATACTTGGATTCAGAAGATCATTATTAATATTCATAACCGTTTGTTCAGAATTAAATAAACAAATACGCTTTGATGGTGGGAGGGATTCATCAGCATCATCTGACAAATGCCCTTCAGCAGTTAACTTGCTATTTTCACATTTTTGTAAATGTCTTTTCAATCTCAATACTTTTGCACTTACAAGTTGGCCACATCCTTTACATTTACGACTTGAAATATTTTCATTTGAAGAATTTTCAGTTACTTCTTCATAAAAGCCCCAGACTGGATCTTTGTCTTCCACCACCTTTACTGTTATTTAAGCTACTCATAACTTAATTATGTATTCCCACAGCAAAATAAATTCACAAAAGTATTGCAGAAACAATAAACAAATACTATATCACAAATAAAATGTGCTTATACAAACAGCCACAAATAACCATGTGGTTATGCAGTTACAGTTAAAAAGAAAATCATGAATTGCAGTTTAAGAACAAACTTTGGTATGGTTACAGTTATAACAAAAGTATGGTGACTGCAGTTAATATTATCATAGACTTTAATAAAATTTTAACTGCAAACCACCACATTGTTTTAATTTTAAGATTTGTGTTTTAAGCTACAACTCATGTTTTTAACTGAAATTAATGTTTTGTTTTTAACTACAATTCATGTGTTGTGTTATGCTTTTAACTGCAGCTCAAGTGTTTCAAAGAAGATACCTATTTCATCGTCCTTGATGTTTTTAACTAACTGGTTTATATTTTTGTATTGCATGGTCCATTTTTAAATTTCTAACATTATTATATTAGTATTTTTAATGAATTGTTGTTTTTATTACTTATTAAGTTATTTTTAATTGCAAAAACTATTATTAAAATTAAAGCTGTTTAAAGTCATTTTTAACAGTGCTGACCATTTTTGACCACTTATGACCATTTTTGGACGGTTAAAACCATTTTTGACCAGCGTCCTGGTCAAAATCAGCTTTGACCGGTCAAAACTACGACACTGAAACTAAATTGTTTTGAGAGAGGACGACTCAATATGTTTTCCGATTTAAAAAAAAAAAAAATGGTTAGAAGCCATTTCAATTACCTACTAAAGCAGTTCTCTCTCTTTTTTTTTTTTTTTTTTTTTTTGCAGGGTTGTTATTTTGTCCACTTTTTTGTCAAAAGTCCGGGACGCTGGACAAAACTGGAAAAAACCACATGAAACTGGACAAAATAAAATCCACTGAACTGCACATGTTCAGTGCATAAAAATTTTCTGTTAAAACAATAAATTGCAATTTTAACTTTAAATTAGTAATTTTAGCAATAGAAATATTTTATTAAAAATTAATAATTTGATTAAAGAAAAGTGTAATTTCATTTTAATCATGATAAAAAAATAAATAAATCTATGAAGAAAATGCTAATTACATTAGTTATGTACAGTTTGTAGATGTAACACAGTAAATATGTTGCAGTGGACTATTATAATATTATTATACCGGATATTAAGAGAAAAAGAAAGTTAGGTATTTAATGTTATATCCAAATCTTTAAAAACACACTGCTGTTTGGCCAGAAAAAGATTTCATGTATAATGTTGAGTTATCTTCAGTACATAATGTTGACAGTTAAAAATGAAGAATAACTTAATCCCGAAGAGAACGACTATAATCTTAAAAATAATTTCTTTGTTATTTTCTACTTAACATGGAAATATCTTATTTCTATAGGACCAGGTTAAAAAAAAAAAAAAAAAAAAAAAAAAAAAAAAATCATAAATGTACATAGAATGTTTTTATATCAATTTATGTCCAAGTCCTTTTAAAGCAAAACTTTATTTCTATATAACACTTTATTTGGAATGCCAATGTCTTTTTTTATCCAACAATTTAAAAAATCAAATTTACATACTCAATCATTTGATAATTTTATATTCTTATTTTAATTTTGTAAAAAAAAAAGTACGTGGTAATAGAAATTCTAGATGAAAAAAATACAAAATTAAATTTTACTTTCACATAAAAAAGTTATTTGTTTTTCACCAAAGTAGCGTCTTTAATAATATAAATGTGACATATATGTATATGACTGTGTATATATATAATCAATTTGATAAATATGCAGAAATTTTAAGAGAAATAATAAAAGTATTGAGTGACTTCAGTCGAATTTCAGAACATTAAGTAATTCACTGTTCTTTAAATAAAATAAAGTAACAGGAGTCATTAAATAAACAAACGAAAAAATTATAAGTGTTTGATTAATTACTCCCAAATAGTATATTGTTTTATGGAACAAAATGTATCCAAATTATTTTGTGTAACTCGGTAAAAGAACTAATAGTGTTAGATTCATCAATGTATGCAGTTTGTGTGACATATACTTATAACTTGTATATGAATTTAAAGCTCAATCAAATGAGGCATTCAGACGTCATCACATTTTAAATAATTTCAGACTATAGGCTATAATATTACAGAAGTTTTCATTATTTCCCTCTTTAAAAAAAAAAAAAAAAAAAAAAAAAAAAAAAACTATAAATGCTGGATTAATCAAAATAAATCTATACAATTGATTCAACACTGACCAATAACATGTATATTAAGTTTCAGTTGAATTGAATAAGGAATTCAGATGCTATCATACTTTAAATTATTTGAGCCCATAGGCTATAATCTCTCCATATAAAAATGGTTAAGGGAGTTTTCTTCCTGTTTGTCTGAGTGTTGTCATCACCAGCTTTCCATACTTTAGTTAATTTTAAAAAATCTAATTGTCCAATCGATAAGTTAATTAAACTGACGGATTCAGAAAAAATTCCTCTTTCATTTGGTACCTTACTTGTAACTAAATTTTGATTAGATTTTTTAAAATTAATTAAAACGTGAAAATAATAGCCAGCTAAAAGCTTTAAAACTGAACACTTAAATTTTTAATTGTCCCCCCCCCCCCCAAAATAAATAAATAAATAAATAAATAAAATTTTTTTTCAACATAAAATATGCTTTCACATGGGGGGGAGGAATATATATATATATATATATATATATATATATATATATATATATATTAAATTTGCTCCTGCTCATGAAAAGATGAAAAAGGAATAAAAAATAAATAAAATACTATACCTCAATTTTAGATTTTCCCCCCTTTTGTTTAAATAGTATGTTAAATAAAATAGATGAATCGCGCTTGGCATGATAGTTAATTCAGCGTTACATTATAGAGCTTTGCTTATTGATAATCCTGAGTAATTTTTAAAATTTTGATGCTGAAATAGATCAGACATTACATTTAGAAAAGGATTTAAATTTATTAAAAACATTTTAAATTACCTTACTAAATAATCCTTAAGAGTTGGTGATATATTTCGGCCTTCATCCGAGGCCATCTTCAAAGCCCGATTACATAAACAATGATCGTCGGTTGCTCCTTCTTTTATAATTTTGCCGCTCTTCTTTTCTTCACTTCTCTTCTTTTTTCAGGGTCGGTTTCCATTCAGGTGGTATTATGCTATGCTCGATGTCGTTAATTGCGTTTTGCGTTGATAGGATTTCTATGGCCTCTCTTTTCAGTGTGAATTGAAGGATGAAATTTTTTGAAAGTTAATAGAGTTAGTATCGATAGGATTATTGATGTTATGCCTAGAGAATGCTGTGGATGGTTTGTTAAATTTTAGGTCGCTGAGGTGTTCGTTTATTCTATCTTTAATTTTTCTCTTGGTCATCCCAATGTAGCTTGCTTTGTTATGGTCGTGGTCTTGAAAATTAACTTTGTATATTTTGTAAATTAATTTTGAATATACAAAATTAATTTTCAAGAAATTAATTTCATCCTTCAATTCGCACAAGTACGCACTGAAAAGAGAGGCCATAGAAATCCTATCAACGCAAAACGCAATTAATGACATCGAGCATAGCATAATACCACCTGAATGGAAACCGACCCTGAAAAAAGAAGAGAAGTGAAGAAAAGAGTGGCAAAATTATAAAAGGAGCAACCGACGATCATTGTTTATGTCATCGGGCTTTGAAGATGGCCTCGGATGAAGGCCGAAATATATCGCCAACTCTTAAGGATTATTTAGTAAGGTAATTTAAAATGTTTTTAATAGATCAGACATTTTTCGCCAAAGACTCCACTTTCGTAAAAGCTGCTCTAAGCCAAGTAGTGCATAAAAAATATAAATAAATTATAACATGTTGAATAACAGAAAGGAAAGGAAAGGAAAAAGAAAAGAAACAACAAACAAAAAAAAGTAATAACGTAAATTATGTATTTTTATCTAAGTGACAATAAAAATTCAAAAGTCGTTAAGGAGAGCTACATTAAGGCTGTACCATGATCAGGTTCACATATTTCATTATTTTTCTATATTCCAGCTACTATTAACTAACTCAACTACTATTATAACCACAAATTGAAACTAAGAACTGTGACGAATGATATTGGTCAATTTTGAAAATGTATAATTTATTTCTACATCTATGCATCTAAAACAAATTTCTTTTTCATGTATCAGCCTTGACGAATACAAGTTCATGATATTTATGCTATAAATTACAGTAGTTTGAGAAAAATAAATGAATGAATATGAACGTAGAGAAAGGATTGTTGCCAAATTCTTAAAGAATCCACAGAAACCATGACATAACATTGCTATAAACTTAAAAATTCCCACAAATACTGTAAATAGAGTATTAAATAGATTTAATGGAGCATTGCCAATGAAAAGGAAACCTCGTTGTAAAGAAAAATTGGAGCTCATGACATTCAACTTGACAAAAATGTAGAAAGAACAGTATGTCGAAATCGAGGAATGTCAGTCACATGTGGCAAAAAAATGTGGAACAAATATATCAATCGTTCAGAGGGCTAAAAAATGATTGAACTTAAGAGCAAATAAAAAATGCCTAAAGAGACAAAGACAAAAATATCTATAAAATGAAAAGCTAAAAAATTGTATGAATATACAAGTAAGAATAAGTTTCATTGGATTTTAGACGATGTGATCTACGTCAAAGCTAACTTTTCTACTCTTCCTGGCCCTCAGTATTATACAAAAAAGAACTTTGAACATCTGCCTGAATCAGAGACATCTATTTGTTTGGAAAATTTTTGAAAAAAATATCCTGTTTGGATCGCTATTTGTCAGTGTGGAGATAACAGTAAGCCATTTGTAATGGAAAGTACAATTTATCATAAATTTATGTAAATGAATGCCTCAAGAAGCGTTTGCGGCATTTTTTAAACAAACATAATATGCCTACATTATTATAAAATAAAACAAACAACCTTACTTAGGCTTCATCTTTAGCAATAAGCTTTTCTGGGGAGGATCCTCCCCTTTTGTCAATTGCAACTAGTGTTTTCTGGCACCGGCTATTTATAGCTTCACTTCTTTGTAACAAGTAGCGCCACTGCGGATCAATTCTGGCTGATTTGTGGTCATTAATGGTGCTGCTATTGTTAACGATCTCAACGCTTTCACGGAGAAAAGCATATGTAGGATTTATTATAGTTAGCTATTTTTTCAACGTTATTAAATTCTATTTTTATTTCATATTTTATATCGTTTTCATGTTCCTTAAGACGGGTCTTGATTTTCCTCTTAGTAACTCCTATATAACTTCCTTTACTTTTGTGGGGATATTCGATGGGAATTCTATAAACACCGGCGGTTTCGAGGGGGGGGGGGGATAATATCTGTCATTTCTTACAATTTGAAAAATGTTCGGGTTCGGTTTAATCGGAATATTTAGATTGAAAGCGTTGAGATCGTTAACGATAGCAGCGCCATTAATGACCACGAATCGGCCAGAATTGATCCGCAGTGGCGCTACTTGTTACAAAGAAGTGAAGCTATAAATAGCCGGTGCCAGAAAACACTAGTTGCAATTGACAAAGGGGGAGGATCCTCCCCAGAAAAGCTTATTGCTAAAGATGAAGCCTAAGTAAGGTTGTTTGTTTTATTTTATAATTATGTTTGTGCTTCGTTTGAAATTAAAATAAAATGCCTACATTATTTTGGCTCGATTTAACCACAGCTCATTAATAAAAAAATGCAACAAATTTTATGAAACAAAAATTCCATCAATTTCATGTCATAAACCCACCAAATGTCCCACAGTGTCACCCCATTGGGAGATATTGGGCTCTATTTAAAAAAAAAAAAAAAAAAAAAAAAAAAGATCCTCAAAGAAATGTGCCACTAGCAAGAACATTTCACTCGTTTGATTGAAAAAGCTATCAAAGGGGTCCCAAAAGATACCGTCAAATCACCAATGAAAGGCATTCGTACAAACCTGCAAAAAGAATATGGAAAACTATAAAAAAATTGTTTTCACTACTAACATGCTTTTGTACACCTAATTCATCATATTCATGCAAAGATTGCTGAATAAATTTAAAATTAATAAGCAGTATATTTTAAAATGACCAATATCATTCATCACTCCTTATAAACTAATCACTTTTGCATCCAATTCAACCTTAGAAAAATAGATATATTTATTAAATATTGTTAACTTTGCATGTCTATTTTAATCATTTGGCATAGATATCATAGACTAGGAATTTTCCAATTAAAAAATTCGTAAGTTATTTGGAATTTACGATTTACTTAAACTGGCAGAATAGGGCAAAATTGAGCATAAATGTCCATTTTGTCGATCATAAATTTAGCAGACAACTTCAGAATAACAATTATGATACTTGTTTGAACAGCTATTTTGAAATATTTAAATTGATTATATTCAAATACGCAGGGTTCAAGAATTTGTAAAACAAAGATTGCCAACAAAAGATTCTGGTAGCATGTAAAAAACATTCTCTACCATTTTCTTTCTTTCTTCTTTTTTTTTTTTTTTTTTTTTTCTTTTTCAATTTCAAAATTTACTTAAAATATAAATTAAGATTCTATGTATAAAGACTAATTATTTATTAGACTTGAATGATTTTTTTTTTTTTTTTTTTTTATATCAGGAAACACCTGTTTAAATTTAACATCATGAGACTGGTTTTATTATTTTCATTAAACCAATACACCATTGGCATTGATACATCATTACACAGGTACAACAATTCAGCACCAGGTCGATACCATGTGCAGACAGGAGCAGTGTAAACAAATTCCCTAAAACGGTGCAATAATTTAACACAGTGCATAGAGATGTGCACACATGCATAGAGATATGTAAATCCCCTAATTCAACACACTGTCTCAAAGTGGTGAGAGAAGCAGGAATCAAAACAGCGAAATTTAGCCAACATTTAGAATTGGAGCCTGATTCCTGGACCATTTCTCATCAAAATATATATTTAAAAAAAAAAAAGTTTTCTTAAAGTTGAAAACATTATTGCTAGTTAAAAAATATAAGTCGCCGATGGTGACCATGTGACTGTATTTCACGATTTCTACACATACACATTGATAAAGAATTGTTTTATATATAGAAAGAATAAAGATAATTTTTAATTTAGTACTCGCAAATAATTAATAGTGGACAAAACAGTATTTTGTCCAGGACAACCAAACAACCCTGATATGGGTAGAGGAAGAAGACAAAATTTATGAAACTTTAAATGTAACTTTTGTGTTGTGTATACAGAAGTGGAGCAGTATTGGGCCCTCTTGACCTTGATGTTTCAGAAAAGGGAAGAAATTGTGTGAGCTCTGATCCATCGTCCACGATTACGATAATGCCGGAAAATGAGGCGGAGGAAGTGCGTCCACAAGTTTCGCCAAAAGTAACTAGTTGGAACAGATGTTTAGTGAAGAGAAAAACCGGCACACACACTGATGTGTACTGCTATCCTGAAGGAACTAATTCTAGATTAAAATCCATAAAATAAATAGAAAAATAAAGATCATAATATCCTTTTTGATGTAAATTTGTTTAATTTTTCACCCAGTGATACTTATGAGGGGTTATCCCAAAACAAACTTCAGAATCTTCCTCTGAATCCTCAGAACTTTCAGAATCTAATTCACCTCAACCTTCTAGTTCAGCTGTTTTATGACTAGATGTCAACATCCCAAGAACCTTCAACCAAGCTCTAAAATCTGCCCAATACCATGAATTGAAGAAATCTATGCATGAGGAAATCAGGGGTTATGTCTGAAAGAAAAGTCTGGCATGTGGTTAAACCACCGTCTGGTAAAACCATAATTGGTAACCGGTGGATCTACACCATTAAACGTGGTGAAAGTGGTAAAATTGCACGCTATAAATCGCGTCTGGTTGTCCAGGGCTTCAAACAAGTGAAAGGAGAATCATATGATGAGACCTTCTCACCAATCGTTAATTTTTCTATCATCAGATTTTTTTTCAGTTTGTTGGTCTCAAGTTTAGGCTGGTATAACATCCAGTGTGATGTGAAGGCAGCATATTTATATGCACCCCTTACTGAAGAAATTTACATGAAGCAACCTCCCGGATACATTGTAAAAGGGAAGGAGGAATTCGTATGTGAACTAGACCGTGCCCTGTGTGGACCAGTGGAGGATCCAGAACTTGACTTTTGGGGGGGGCTAAGATTTTTCAAAGTGTTATTCTATACCAAAAAAAAAATTCACAATTGCAATATTCAATTGTGAATGTCAGAGTTTTTTTTTTTGGGGGGGGGGGGCTTCAGCCCCCTAGCCCCCCCCCCCTTAAATCCGCCACTGGTGTGGACTACACCAGAGTGGCAGGCTTCGGTTTTACGAATTGGATAGTGTGCTTCTTGAGATGTTTTTCTAAGTTTCAGTAGTGCAATTGCGTCTATAAATATGAAAGTTATATTATTTTACTAGTCTGTATGGACGATATTGTGTTTTTTGGAAAAAATAAAGAAAAAAATAGATAAAATTATTAAAATTTTAGAATCTAAATTTGATTTAAAATTTTTGGGACAAACAAAGCATCTTTTAGGGGTAGAATTTAATTATAAACAAAATAGTGTAGAAATTAATCAAACTAATTACATTAAAGAAGTTTTCGAAAGATTGAAACAATTTCATCCTCCAATTACTTCATTACCAATAGTTAAGGGAGTTAAATTTTCAAAATTAGATTGTCTATCAAATAATACAGCTCAATTAGAAATGGCTAAGTTTCCCTACCGTAACGTCCTTGGTTGTTCTTTTATTGCCAGCAGAAGTCGACTTGATATAACATATGCTGTGAACATTTTCAGTCAGTTCCAAGCAAATCCTGGAATGACACATTGGACGGGTTTATTAAAATTATTGGGATATATTATAAATATACTGAAAATTTAAAATTAAACGAAATGTGACAATATTGAACTCATTGTTTTTTCGGATGCCGACTTTGCCTCTAACAGAGATGACTTCGTGTCTGTAGGTGGACAGATTGTTTTGTTAGGCCAAAGCCCAATTTCCTGGAGAACCTTTAGACAACACGGAGTTTCTCTATCTACTATGGAGAGCGAGTTTATCGTCATGACAGAATGTGTTAAAGAGCTGATGTGGTTCAGTAATGTTATAAATGATTGCCCAGACAGCACATCACCTCCCCAGGATATCTTCAAGATGTCTTCTGGATGAAAAGACATCCCAGAAACATCCTTAAGATGTATTGTGGATAAGTTAAGCCTAACTGTGCTGTTAGGGTGTTTTGAATATAATTTATAAAAAACCTTCTTTACCTATTCTTTATGCAGACAATCGGTCGGCAATTGATTTTTCTAAACCTCCAATTGAGAACAGCTGCAGCCAGCATATAAATGTATTTTTTTTTTTTTTTTTTATATATAAGAGAATGGTTTTATGAAGAAAAATTTGACTTACAGCATATTCCTTCTAAATTTAACTTAGCAGATCCATTCACAAAAGGTTTAACAAAAAATGATTTATGTAAATTTACCTCACTAACTTTTGTAGAGGATGAGCCATCAGATTAAATTATGACATTGAACTTTACTTAAAATTAGAATATTTTGAATTTAAATTTTTCAAATAATGTTTAAGAGTAAAATTTTTAAGGAACTGGGAATATAAATTAATTATAATATGTAAATGTGTAATAGGTAATGTTAGTATTGAATTTGTATCGTATTTATACAGTGAAATACATTTAACACGAAAACGCTTAACATGAAAAATCGGTTAACATGAAATGATATAGCGGTCCGGATAGTGTACTATGCTATTTAATACATTTTTTTGTTTCTTTTAACACGAAACAAAAATCGTTTAACACGAAAAAAAAACTCTTTTGATCTTCAGTGACTTGTTTGCTACATCAGAGATGCCAACATTTTAATTTATTCTGGAGCATTTTTAACCCCCGCCTTTATTTCCATACCACTTTTTCCTTAAGAGTAATATTTCCTTAAGAGTAATATTTTATCGTAGTTATAATATGAAGGAAAATAGTCTGTAAATAAATTGGTGTGGATAAAAATGCTCCAGAATAAATTAAAATGTTGGCAAAATTATACTACGATATGTTGCCGTCAATGATCATGTGCGTACAGCACCCATGATATTTTTGACATCGTTCATCATTAACCCGTTTGTAGTCGCTATAGACAGCGCCACCTATTACAGATTGCGCATATTTTATTTAACTGCCACCAATAATTTTAAGAAGGGATGTGATCCACGTTTCTTAGGTTTTATTCGCGTTTTATGTATATCAAATGCCACTTCTAAAAATTTTTGGTGTCTATTGAATACAAAAATCTGCCAACACTGAAGAATGGGCGGCAAATCGACCAACTAGCGACTACTAACGGGTTAAAATGATTCCACTTATGTAAATTTTGATGATGAATCTGCCAACTGAATCAACGATGCAGTTCCTGTCCCCTCTGCTTCAGAAATGAAGAAAATAATGAGTGTCCACAGTTTAGATGCGCATTCGAATTTAGAGATGAATAAAACAATGGATGATCTCAATTTTTGAACAATATGGTGCTGAAAAAGACACCTCAGTAAAAGATATCTGATTTTTTTTTCCTGTAAAAACTATAATATTTGTAGTTGATTTTTATCCTAATGGATACAAGTTAGCAGTAGTTTTACAGGAAATGGAAATACAAATTGACGACATGAAAAACATTGGCGATTTTTGTACTTTTTCTATGAATCTTTTTACACGAAAAAATATTTCGGTCCCCTTAGTTTCGTGTTAAACGTTTTTCACTGTATATATTAATATCTGTATTAAATTTATAGTATGGCACCTATTTGTAGTAAATTATATAATTATATTTTTGTGGTATTAATGTTGTGGTAATTGCATTTGTGGTATTTAAGTCATAAATCTTTCATCGGTATGAGTGATACTAGGCCTAGTATAAGTGTGTAATCATCTATCACTCATTAAATTCGTGTTTGCCTAAATGTTATAATAAATTCTCAATTTGTATAGTGTATAAATGTTTCCCAGTATCAAATTAATACATATTTTTTTTTTTTAATTTATTTATTGTATTGCATGGATATTACATATTGAAATATTAATGAATTGAATTATATAATGAACTTTTAATATATATTTAAATGTTTGAATAATTTTTGATTACTATAAAAATTGCAATTTGAATTAAAGTTTAGAAGGTTAGTATTGCATATTTATGTGTATTTAATGAGCTTGAATTATTCTTAAAAAAAAAGAAAAATTGTTTGATATAGTTTTACGGCAGTAGTAGTAATGTCGTTGTGGGAGGCAATGTTGGAAATATTCCAGCTCCCAAATTTTCAAACTCCATTACTTTAGTATATAACTTTGGAGTCATACTTAAAGTACTCAAAGTTTAACCTTTATTAAAATATTAATCTTCCTAATTGCTAAAAAGTTTATTAGTTGTTTACTAAAAGGTTTATTTTTATTAGTTAAATAAGTAAAATGGTTTATATCTTTTATTTACTTTGAAAAAAAAAAAAAAAAAAAAAAAAAAACCTTTTCTAACGCTGTTGTTTTTGTTTCGGTGTGTTCAGTGAATGAATCAAATGATTCATTCATGCTTATGATGACATGTCATTATTTTTGCAACGGCACATGCAGATTCGCCGCTGTTGAGTAGAAAATATACAAATTTTCCATAATATGAAATAGAATAAATAGGGATGAATGTTAGTATTTGTGCGCGGGTGGCTGACAAGCTAGTAGCTTTGATTTATTTTTTGCAGACACAGGTCATCTTGCAGTTTTTCTATATGTTATGAATTTTCTTTAAGTTCTTTTAATTTAAAGTGTTAGAAAAACAGTTTGCTTTAATATTTATTTTGAATGATCTATTATATTTAAATATGTGCTATAGCAATTATATATTTAAAAGAGTAAGATTTTTCAATAAGTTAGGTTTTTTTTTTTTGCTCAATGAAATATTTAAATAAGTTTAAAATGATTCAATAAGTTAATATTTTTTGCTGGATATTTATTGATTCTACAATGTGACTGTAGCATGTAGTATGCTTCCTCACCATGAATTTGTTTAAAAGTGCCGTTTCATTGTGGTTTATTTTCAACATCGTCTGTTATATTTATTGATACTACAATGGTCATATGGATATACTTGTAACGTCTGGTATGCTTCCTTCCCTGACGCCGCATAAGTTTTTACTACAGTGTTCACCAACGTAATGTTTCTCATTTTAAATTGAAATAATTTTAAGCATGCAAATATTAAATTCTAAAAAAGTAATAAAATTTAAAAATAATTATTATTCAAGTTATTCAATGAAGATAATACAAAAACGATCTTACTTTAAATTCACAATCACAAACTTCTGTATCCCTCCTCATAAAATTATAAAATACCTTTTATTATTGTTAAAGAATTATTTATTCAATATCATTGAATATTTTTTCAAAATTTAAACAGTCATCAAAATGAGAATTGTCACTTTCTGAATCAAACAGATTTAAAAATTTATCTTTCATTCCGTCGTTTCCACTTTCGTCAAAATATATTCAAAACGTTATTAGAGTTTTTGGAATGACCAGCATCGGCAAAACGAAATCTAGGAAGAGTTAAGGGGTAGTTATCTTGTGAAAACCTTAAGATTTAAGAATAGAATAGTGTTTAACATTTTCGGTTTCTGAACAATACACATTTTCTCTTTATTCTCCTTTGAATTGGTTTACCTCAATTCTTTTGGACTGTAAATTTTTGAAAATGTATGCAGATTATTTATATATATAAGGTAAATGCCCCAGTAGTGGGCCACTTAAGGGCATTTTCTCAATTACTATAAAACTTTCAAGAAGTTTTGCTAAACTATATTTTTTTATGATTGTTCAAACTCTTATCTATAATAATAATCTTCTAAAATATCAAAAATATTGTAATATCAATTTTTAAAAAATTAAAAACTTGGATCACTCTATGCCCCAGAAGTGGGCATAGCAAAATTTTAATGTACCATTAGTGGGCATACCAAAAGTGAGCCACCCATACTTTCCAAATATGCTTAAAAGAAAGAATAGAAACATTATACACAGTAATAATAAGACTATATTAACATTTTTGCACTGTACAAATACAATAAAAATGGCTTAATGTTGATGAAATCTTTTATTTATGCATTCTTGCCACATGAAATTTACATTTTTTCTTTAATAGGCAATTTTTTATTATATGTGAATGTTAACTGTCTGTCTTTCATCTTAAGTTCTGGTTGGGGTATTACAGATAATAAATCTTGATATGTTATGGTGAATAAATAATTTTTGACAATTACAAAGTCCTTTTTGGTCTTTGTGGATTTTAACCCCTGAACTTGTATTGCTTTATGTTTTATATCTTGAATTATGCATAAATATCTATATTTTTGTGTATTTCTTCTACCTCCCATCAGGGACACAAGAACAAATTGATCTTGTTTTTCTTTTCCATTTTTCTTTTTTTCTTTCAATTTTTACTTTCTTCTATCTTCAATAGAAGAAAGTATTGGATTCGTAAAAATTTTCGATTTTGGGTTTTTGATGGATTTACACGTTTTGAGAGCTGTAGAACACGATTTTACCATTTTTAGAAAATGTCTGTCTGTCTGTCTGTCTGTCTGTCTGTCTGTCTCTGTCTGTGTGTGTGTGTGTGTGTGTGACAAAATTTTGTGGCAACTGTATCTCTGGAACTACTGCACAGAATTTCATACAAATTGGTATGTAGTTGCACCTTGACATAAATTAGTGCCTATCAACTTTTGGTAAAAATCGTCTTACAGGTTGCGTTGCCATCCCGCTTTTTCTAAATTTTAACAGGGTGATATAGGGCAAAAATTTTTAAGATGGGTATCTTTCGAAAGGTCTCGTCAGTACCTTTAAAACGAATGGTTGAACTATAAATCTGTGATAATTTAAAACAAAGTTATCGATTTTTTTTACTTTTTACGAAAAAAAACTTAGAAAAAAAATCTTTTTTTTTTTTTTTCTCTCCCCTTAATTTTATCAAACTCCCACGGTTTCCGTGTTCTGACAAACTTAAACTAATTTTTGCTTTTTTCCCCTAATTTTGTCAAAGTCCTACGGTTTCCGTGTCTTGACAAATTTTGGGTAAAATGTGAAAATTATTCTAAGTTTGTCAAAACACGGAAACCGTGGGACTTTGACAAAATTGGGGGAAAAATGCAAAAATTTGTTTAAGTTTGTCAGAACACGGAAACCGTGGGAGTTTGATAGAATTAAGGGGAGAGGGGAAAAAAAAGTGGGACTTGGGTAAAATTTTGGGTAAAATGTGAAAATTTGTTAAAGTCCTACTTTTTTTTTTTTTCCTCTCCCCTTAATTCTATCAAACTCCCACGGTTTCCATGTTCTGACAAACTTAAACTAATTTTTGCTTTTTTCCCCTAATTTTGTCAAAGTCCTACGGTTTCCGTGTTCTGACAAACTAAAACAAATTTTTGCATTTTTCCCCCAATTTTGGCAAAGTCCCACGGTTTCCGTGTTTTGACAAACTTAGAATAATTTTCACATTTTACCCAAAATTTTGTCAAAGTCCCACTTTTTTTTTTTTTTTTTTCTAATTATTGTTACTGAGTGAATTTGTATAGGAAAAGATAGAAGAAAGTCATGTGGTGGCCACAACATACTAGTTCTCTTTTCTTTTTCAGCAGCTTTTGCATTTTTAGCAACGTCTTTCTTTTTATAATACATGATCATTTCTGGTGAAGTAACTACAGTAGGATTTTTTTTTTCTTGCTTTCTCTTTTTTCTTTGATCATCCTTCTTTTGTGGCCAGAAAAAAGCCCTCTTAAATGGTGATAGAATATTTTTCGATGGCCCAGCAATTGGAGAGTCATTATTATTGTTTGCCTCCTTACAGAGTCCAAATGATTTGTGAAGATCAGCCTTTTCCCCAAAAGTTTTGATGGTATCACTTATTCAGGGTTGCTACACAAATCAGGAGAAAAAATTCCCTGTCTCTTCTGGAAGTAAAATAGATGACACGTAATCATGCAGCATTCGAATCTAACTTGTTTACAAGTCAATTGAACATATTTAGGGTTTATTAATTTTATTAACTTACTATAGTTGGAGAAAAAAACCATAATTAATTCATTATAAAGCACTAAAAGTTAAAAAAAATATTTGATTATTAAAAAAAAAAATACAATGTTTTTCCACAAAATTACAAAATTCACTGAATTTTTCTTGTTTTTGCAATAAATTTCCAAATTCCCCGAGTTTTCCCTGTTTTTAGTAGATTTTCAATTCCCTGTTCCGTAGCAACCCTGTTACTGTTACCTGATCATATATAGAACTGACGCCTAGGGAATCTATATAATCTATTAAAACTTTAACAGGCTCTTTAACACCTAAATCATTTTCTTCCTCAATATACTTTTATTATTAAGTTAACTTAAAGGCCGCAAAAATTAAAACTGAATTAGTTTTTCATCATTTAAAAATGCATATTTTAAATTATTAATATTTACAGTAGAAACTCAATCCATTGTTTTTTCACGGGATGCATGAAAATTTTTTTAAATAAGGTAAAATAACATAACACAAACAACATAAAACAAATATACTTAATAGTAATATTATTAACATTATTGTTATATTAATTAACATTATTGTTATATTAATGCCTTTTCAAAACGATGCAAAGATATTTAAAACAAAAGTAAACCAAAACTAGAAGTATTTATATTTTGTTGTGGAATTGCTAGGATGTTCTATTTACAGAGTAAATATACTATCATTATTATATAATTAAATATGCATAATATCCTTATAATGTATCGAAAAATTACAAAACTATTATTTTAATGCAAGGAATGGCTAAAATTACCTAGATAATTCACATACATTTCAAATCAAAACAAAAGTTTAAATATAAATGTATTATAAAATAAATACACCAAAGCTTACAGAATTGCTTTATCTGTATTTTACATATTGTCCTCAAAATAAACAATCAGTTGTTTTATAATACTAACTTCAAAGGTAACTACAATTTGAGAACAATTTTCATTATACACATATTTTAGATTATATAACTTGTGAATATGCGTTACTTAAGAACAAAATATGAATATGGTGAATTACCACATCACAATATTATTTCAATATTTTGTTTACTTTGTATTTGCTATTTAGTGTATTTAATTCTTTCATTTTATTCTGACTATAATAGTCAGAATTGGCTGGTATTCATCCTGATATGTATCATGATATTTATAAGCTAATATATGTATCAAAATGACGTAATTATTGAAAGATTAAATCTTAGGGAATCTTATTTAATCATAAAAATACATCTCATTCACAACATATAAATAAAATGAAAGAATTAAATACACTAAATAGCAAATACAAAGTAAACAAAATATTGAAATAAAATTGTGATGTGGTAATTCACATATTTATTGAAGTAATTTTTCAGAATGTTCCATTAATATACCATTAGTGGGCCATTAGTGTACCAGTAGCGGGCCACGTGGTCCACTACTGGTTCTGATAGAAATAAAACAAATTTAATTATACAAAATAAGATTACAAGATGTAATCTTTTTATTAAACATCATAAAACAGTCTATATGAGAAAAGGCATGTGCTCCAGTACTGGGCCTGCTAGGCCCACCACTGGAACATTTAGTAAAACATTGATCCAAAAGTGGGCCACCCTCCATTACCTATAAATTATTGAAATTATTTAATTTAATGATAGTTTATAATATATTCAGTATATAATGAAATAATATCAATAAAAATTCATTTTTAAAACAAGCAGAACGTATGCTAAAAAGGAGTTTAATGAAGACTTATCTCTTAAGGAAACCATTAAGAATAGGCTTAAAATGCTGCTCTCTGAGACTAACATCAGCAAAAAAAATTTTAACTCCTAAGTAAACAGGAAATGAAGGTTGTGCCTCTGGTATCTAGTCAATAAGGGTTTCAGCTTATCAGAGGCAGATCTCTTATCTCATTTGAATGTTGGAATTTCTTATTTTTAATTTAAACATTCAAGTGGCTCATTACTGGTACACTTACCTTAATGTACCGTATATTTCCGTGTGCTGAAGTACGGGGGTTGACTTATATACGAGTTCACAAATTCCAGCAAAAAACGTATATTAGAAACAATGATTGAATGCATAAATTTTAAGCTTAAAAACTATAATATAAAGTAAAATAGTGATATTAAACCTTATTTTTAAATAATTATCACATATAAAACTCTTAAATTAGCAATTTTAAATTTATTTCTAGAGCAGCTCGATGTAGTCACGTGTGTTTACATTTCTTTTTTTTTTTTAACCTGCCGATAGCTGACGTCATCGGCAGATTCCACGAACAGAGTAACTTCTCTGTCCGATTTGGAAATAGTATAAGAGGAACTTGAAAAAACAAAAACTCCCAATCATATTTTTAATTTATACAATTAAATAATCTCTGTTTAAAATGTTTCTAGGCTTACAATATCAAAAAAAGTGGCAAATCTTAGTTTTTTTTTTTTTTTTTTTTTTAAATATAGAAGTTTTTTTTTGTTTGTTTGTTTGCCTTCAGGCACTGATAAAAAATACTAAGAAGTAGAAATATACAAAATAATTTAGATACGTCATTAAAAAAAAAAAATCTATGCAATCAGACTAACATCCAGCAGCTGCGGCCTCCCGGTATTACGGCGACTATTATTTTCCGCTGACGGACTTATCCTTCACTGCGTGTGCGAGCACGTCTGTTCGATGCCTGTGCTAGCCTCCCTTCTGATAGGGTTGCCAGAGTTAAAAGTATTGCCGTTGGCGAACACACTGTGATCGTTTTACGTCATAGCTAATCAAGGTAAGGAATTCTATTGGATAAGCATGCATTTCGCACAATTTCATTTGACAGATTATCCTGAAAGTTTTATAGATTGGCAATATTTTTGCCGTTTTGGCAATATACTCAAACTTTAAGAGTATTTTTTCAGTTTAGCTTAAACAGGTTTGCAATTTTGGGCAAATTTCTGAAGGGAAAAATGTACTCTCGGCTTATATTCGAAAATATACCGTATACACACACACACACAAAAAAAAAAAAAAAAAAACCACACATTTTAATGTAAACGAATTTATTTCATACAGCAGATTATCGACTAACTTTCCCCTTGACTTTGAGAAACACATCAACTGATAGGCAACGTCGTTCTTCGTTAGAATACATTGTACATGGCAAAGGAGAGTTTAAAGAGCTAAACATTTCTTCCAATTTTCGATCTTCTTTCTTTTACTTTTCATAACAAGGATAACTTTTTTCTTAGTGAAAGGGGGGGAGGTTAATATGGGGGACTGATAGCATACTTTTTAAATTTTTCAAAACAGTTTGGCATAAATTTTCGTGATTTTCAAAAAGAATCATCTTTAGATTGATAGTTATCATAATGTTTCTTGTTCATATAGCCCTAATAAAGCTGTGTGAATTAGGAATTGTTCTCACTAGCATTATTCCTCATTTTAATATACTCATGTCCAGAAGGGATTTCACCAAGTATTTATGATATAAAATACAAAACGATTTTGTTTATGAGACACCAAAGATTTTTCTGGATTTTTTGGTCTTAACTCATAATCAACTAGAGATCTAACGGTGCGTGTGCGCTGCAGATTGGTATAGCTTGATCTCTGCGGCGTGCATATTCACATGGTCTTCTACAGTTTGGGTGCCATAGCATTTTTATTTTTACAAGTATAGACAAGTACTGACGTAGCATTCAAGAAGATTGTCTGAAGGGAATTTTTGACCGATGGTGGTTATTCAAGCATTACTAAAAGAAAAGAGGTGGGGAAAAAAACCCCAGATATGCTGCACCATTAGATATGCCACATGTGCCAAAATTAAACTTTTAAAATCATATAAGCCATGGCTTATCTCCCTGAAAATACAGTAAGTTAAAAATTTAAAAATCTGAAATATATATATATCCCTTTCCGACCTGAAACATTTTTACCTTAAAACATTACATTCTTCTGTTTTTGCAAACTGAAAGAAAAATATGAACTATAACAGACATTTATTGATTGAAAATTGTACTTTATACTTTCTGCTAATTAGTTTGATCATTCATTTCCTGATTTTATTACATATGACTGTTCCAGATGCAAAAATGTAAGTGGATATCTAACTTGCATGATCGTATGGCCTGGGCCAGAAAGTTTTATATTTAAAGTTTTATATATACATACATACAGTCGAACCTCGTTAACATGAATCTCAAGGGGAAGGGGAAAAAAAATGTTCATGTTATCACTAGTTCCTCTCAGTCCGAGATATTTTTAATTCCTCTACAAGCGTATTTTACGCATTAAAATCTAAAAATACTCCATAAAAATTTAACCATGAGTATTTTTCACACTTTGAATTTTTAGGTTAAATTTAGTGTGTTTTGTTAAATGTGTCTGAAAAAGTTTACATTCTTTCTACAATTCAGTGCCCTGCATGCTTTTTTTTTTTTTTTTTAAATCAATATCTTCTCTTATAGTGGATAAAAGTTTTTGTAATTAAAATTATTTTAAGTAAAACTAATTATTTGCATCAATAACAGAATTACTCAGATTCATGTATGGCTTTATCTTTCAATGTTCATTGTAATTTTTTAACTGAGTCACATTATGTTCATATTCTGAGTTCTGATACCCAGTGGCAGAAACACCATGACATGGCAACATAGTCGCGGACACAGAAAAACTGCTTGCGGACAGTTTTTGTCTGCACTAATAAAAAAATTAGTCTGCAACTTTCAGACACTCTGTCTGTACTAATAAAAAAAATTGCCTGTAACTTTTAGACAGTCTTTGTCTGCAGTCATAAAAAATTGTCTGCAATTTACAGACATTTTTTGCCTGCGACAATGCACTATCGATGTATGACGTCTTAAGCTGCCTTCAAACTCTGGCAACTATGCAGAGCTTCAAAAGTCATAAATTATCCATTGTCTGAAAGTGACCCTTGAAATTTTGTACACATTTACAATGAAGGACATTACTTTTTGTTGCTCTTTTACAAAAGACACAGTTCTCATGCAATTATCGCACTAGGTTTGTGAGCTACGACTCCAGCGAGCATCGTCTCTCAAGTACCACATCAAAGGAATATCAAGAGACCACGTTGACACTTTGCAAGTTGCCAGAGTTTGAAGGCAGCTTTAGACTAAGGATGAAACGGATAGTGATTTTGCCGGATATTGGATATCCGGAGCTCCTTTACCTGCCAGATACGGATATCTGGCATTTGTTTTGTTTTTTGTTGTGTTGTATATTTCTTTTCTTTTTCTTTATTTTAAAACAATAAAATATAAACACATTTCATATACTATTCTTTTAAACACATTTTAAATATAATTTACTTAAGCATATTTATTTAGCATTCTATTTATTTGTGCAATATTGCGATGAAAAAGAAAACTTAAGTCTAACATACTCATTCCTACACTTGTAATTTGTCACAAAAATATAGGTTTTGTTCAGAGTTATAAAACAAAAACTTATTTACACACATTTTACAGTACTAAAAAATGTGTGCTTTATTATGTGTATTAAAAAAAAAAAATTTACTAATATAATCATAGTTTTTGAAGGGTTGGTTATTTTCATAAGAAAACGTATATATTGTGGCCATCACACACCACTTATGTTTAAATTGTGCAAAAGTTTAACCATAGCTTCAGACAATAAATATTTTACATATGGAGTTCGGTGTAATTTTAATCAATAGATGCTGAGATATAGGCTTGTGAAATCATAATTGCAGATCCACTTGTCGGCTGATATACACCTAAATAAGGCCAACATCAGTTGAACGGAATTTTTGTCACACGCACACAAATTAAAAAAAATGATCAAACCAGGTTCTGGACCTCTTAAAATGTATAAATCCAGCGAAAACCAAATGTAGAAAATTTTTATGAATCCAATACTTTCGTTTGAGACATAAGAAAACATAAAAAAAAAAAGGACAAAAAAAAAAAAAAAAAAAAATCTAAAAGCTTCAATGGCTTAGTATGTTATGGCCATTAAGGGCCCTCTTCACTCAGCATTTCCTTTTCTAAAATCCAATGTTATCCTATGTAAAACTTTCTTTGCACTTAAAACAGTGACATATTAATTGATTGAGATGCGGTTTTTTTTATTGGATTACTCTCATTTCGTAAACTGACGCAGCTTTTGTAGATTTTATGAAAAAATAAGTTGTTTTTTAAGAAAGCTGTTTTATTGCAATATTTGGGTTGATGCATTAAATGGCTTATAAAAAACTCTTTCAATTTTTTAAAACAGAATTTAAAAAGCTGCGTCAATCTCATTAATTCAATGCGGAAAAAAATCCTGTATTTTAATAAAATTTTAAATCAATTAAATTTGCAAAGAAAGTCCAAAAATTTTACAAATTTGTGCCGATTTTCCTCTTTGACACACCCTTTATCTGGCTACGCCTCTCGTTCGTGGTTTCGAAGAAAAGATGTTTACATTTCTGTGGTGAAGATACGTCTAGGCGTTGTGGTTTTTTATTCAGTTATTATTATTTTTTTTTAATATTATTATTATTATAGATTTCACCTGTATTACGGATGTGAGTAACATAACAATTTAGAAGACAATCGTTCAGAGACTTATTTATAGGACAGATATGATCACATTTTATTTTAAATAGTTTTTCATTGCGCGTAATACTAATATTATATGAATACTCTGTACATAAATCTGATATTTTACTGATAATGCCACGATTGACAATATACAAAAATTTTTTTAACAAGTTATATAAAACTTTTTACTAAATTAAGCAGATTTTCAATAATAAATTTTACTTTAAAGTATATAATCTGGTGTGGCACCCACACGACTTTTTATTACCCTACATTTAAATTTTATAAAGAGAAATTCAGATTGAGGAATAAAATATCAAGTACTGTATAAAATTCTATAGTAAAAAGAATTTAAGCTAGCTTTACGAATAATTTAATTTAACAAATAATTTTCTGTGGGAAGGGCGGAGGGGAGTACCACCCTTCTCAACCCACATTTGAAACTAATATCTACATTTCTATAGAATTCACGACTAATATAAAATTTAAAATTATGTTCAACAATAACTTTCAATCACATTTATTGACAACTTTAATCCGTATCACTCGTTGAAACTTATCAATATTGATCAAACTGTTCAAGTATGAATTTCATATGAACTTTAAAATATAACGCTTGAGTTCCCTGCCGGTATTTAGTTTTTAAAGTTACACTGATAAGACTCACAAAGAACAACTGTTAAAAACTTTGTTTAATTATTCACGGAATCTCAAAATACGTAGTTATTTAAAATAATCTGGTGTGTCACTCACACGACTTTCTCTTACCCTGAAATTTAATACTATAAATGCAGGTTGCAGATTAATAGGTAAGATAACGAGTACTGTTATGTAAACCTATGTTAAACAATTCATATTAGGCTTCTGAAGAGTTTTATATGATAATTAGTTCTGTGTGAGAGGGGCGGTAGATCCCTTCAACCCCCCGTTTTATTAATGCACCTACATTTATATAGAATTTTATTTGGTTATTAAAAAATAATTTATTAAAATTATTATTTAAAAAAATTGTCTTTTATGATAAGGCAGACGATTTCCATATTAGAGAAGTAGTATAACACCAAATATCCAAAAAAGTCCATTTTATTCTCAAAAAAAAAAAAAAAAAAAAAAAAAAAAGCTTTTTTTTTCGTTAAAAGTAAAAAAAATCGATAACTTTGTTTTAAATTATCGCAGATCGATGGTTCAACCATTCGTTTTAAAGGTATTGGCGAGCTCTTTTGAAAGATACTCATCATGAAAATTTACTCCCCTCGAGGGGGGACTTCTCCCCCAGGGGGGGAGGCGAGGCTCCTACATACACAATTTTTTTCCCAGGTTAACTGTCTCTATTACAAAATACATATATTTGTTTCATTTGGTTTAGTGCAGTCTATAGACGTTAAACTCTACTTTCCTGCAATTTCCCCCATAGACGTAATGTATTAGAATTATCTTGATTGTCCCTGTACACGAACCATTTGCTTGATATTAACGAAAAGCTTAGTGTAGCATCCCTATATGATACACATTTAGAATACCAAGTTTGAACTTGCCATAATTTGTTTTTGAGATATGCTCATGACAGACAGACACACAGACCATTTGCTAAAAACATGATTTTCGTATTCAGGGGACCTCAAAACGTGTAAATATAACAAAATCTCGAGTTCGAAAATTTGACCCAAAAACAATACTTTCTCTACCTTATGGGTAAGAGAAAGTAAAAAAAAAAAAAAAAAAAAAAAAAACAAGACTTCAAATTAAACTAAATATTTTATTTACTCTTAGGTATGAAGAATTAATTTACATTCCTGAGCAAAATAAGTTGTATTAATATTGAAGTCTAGGAATTGAGTGAAACAAATATTTTTAAGGACATAAGCAAGTTGATTTTATAACTGAAGAAACTAAAACTAATTAAAGTTTGCAAGAAATGGGAGTCAAGTGTTTATGAAATTATTTATAAACGACGAAATCACACTATTATTTTCAAAGATTTTGCGCTCTTATTTTCACGCCTAACATAAAAGCACAGCTGAAATTTTAAGTATGGTACCTGAACATGAACGCTGTTTCTATGCGTTCTTTTAGAATTACAGTAACTGGATATCAAGCTGTGTATCGATATTAATAAAATCAGACTTTTCTCTGTAAATTTATCAGGAAAAAAAAAAAAAAAGCGATATCTTCACTTTCCACACACCATAAAATTCGAAAATTACTTCAGAAAATTTTGACTGTGTGTGTGTCATCGTGTCTGTATGTCTGTAACGCTATTATTGTCCAGGTATCACGTGAGAACGGCTGGATGGAATTCAACGGCGCTTGGCAGAAATTTAGGTCTTTACGCAACTAAAATCTGCCAACTTTTTCGAAATTCCCTCCCCAGTTATCGCCGGGATGGGGGAACAAAAGTTAAAAACATGTTTGTAAGCATAACACCGCTCCAAATTACTTCACTGTAAAGAAATTGAACATATAAAGAATAGACATGAGTATAAATAAAACGTTATCTGCAATTTAGAAATTTTCGATTAACCCTTTCAGCCGCAGTGTTCCCGCTGATGGAACACCTAATTTTAATTCTCAAGTGCAAAAACTCATCCCGTAAATTTTTTAGCAAAAATTTACGTTTATAACATATTAGAAAAGGCCCTTTTTTTTAACCTGAAAATTAAAAATTTCTTTTATTTAAATTTTGTTCGTAAATTCCGGTGGCGAGAAATTTCGCAATTTTCGAATTTTTTAAAGAACTCTACAAAAAAATGGAACAAAGATGTTAAAAAAAGCTACGAGACTTCCTTAGAAAATTTCCAAAAACACATTTTTTTTTTTCCTAATTTCCGATGTTTTTGTGAGGAGGGGGTTACGAAGGGTCAAAATCGAGACAACCCTTTTAGCGCTAAATTTTTCCTGAGAAATCTATGGAAGCTGCGGTCACGAATTTCGGTGCTCGGATTATATGTATCTATCCGACACCTAAAGTAATGGGATTTATTGGAATAAATAAAACATTGCGATTTAGGAAATTTCGATTTTTAAGGGAAAGGAAGAGGGAAATCAACTTTTGGCGGAAAATTGTTCAAATTCCAGATTTTTAGTAAAATTTTAACAAAAATGGAAAAAAGATGTTGAAAACAGCCATGGGTCTTCTTTAAGACATTTTCAAAACACATTTTTTTTTGACAGTGTGATTTCAAGTGGCTGCAACTTGAAAATAAGATGTTGGAATAAGTTGCCCAGTGACCTCATCCAAGATAATTATATGATAAGATCACTGTCCAACTTTGGTTCGAATTGAATCAAAATTTAAAAAGTTATGCTTGTAAAAAGTTCATTAATAAAGTTCGATACCCTTATGTTATGTATATTTACATTAAAATACAAACAAATCTGGCTTTAAATACACTTTTCACAATGTGGGTTTGAAATTTTCAAGTGGCCGTCACTTGAAAACAAAATGTCAGAGCAACTTGGTTACCCTACTCATCCAAGATATTTATAAGATCAGTTAGCAATGCAAATTTGGTTCGATTTGGAGTATTATTTCGGGAGTTATCGTGATGAAAAATTTCATTATAAATAGACAGATAAATATATAGATAAACGAAGTGGTTGCAATAGGACGATTTAAAAAAAAATCATCCTAAAAAGTTTTTTTTTTTTCCCTAAAAAAAAAAAAACCTGTTTTTTTGCCTACCCTTCGAAAAAAAGCATTTGGATGATATTGTGATCACTGACATACATACACATACATCATCATCATCATCATCATGAAAATAGTAAAAATGAACTCATGGGACCTCAAAACATGTAGATACGCCAACATCGCAAAGCCAGAATTTTGTCACGATTACAATGATTTCCTTACGTATGTATTTTCGGAAAGCAAAAAACTGCATGAAAGGTATGTGAATCATTTAATTTCATCATGCTTAATAACTAATTTTTAAAAGGTATATGTGTCTATGAGAGAGGAAATGACAATGCAGTTGTAAACAATGGAGGGAAAAGGTGGAGGATTGAAATTCAAGATATAAAATATACCTTTACATCCACCCTTAGAAAAATACAAATATTTCATTTATTAAATATTGTAAATTTTGCTTATTCCATGTCTATTTTGAAAAATTCAAATTGATTATACAAACATATTAATAAAATATCTGGTGTGAAACAACCACACGACTTCCATTACAAACTATTACACATATTATATGCATTTTTTGGAGATAATGTGATCACAAGATATAAAAGTGACCTAAAGAAGTAGAAACCTAACATTTTTCTGGTAAGATAAACTTTATACACATGTAAAGACATATAAAACGAAGCGTACATAAAGCGAGGTAAAAAAAAAAAAAAAAAAAAAATATATATGTAGTAGAGTTATTTTTTTGAAACGCCAATTTTCGAGATCTACCTAAACTTCTGACCTACCTAAACAGGGTAGCAGTTAATTTTCCTCTAATAATTACGTGATACATAAGAAAGAAATGGATTTATATAACAATTTTCAAGAAAATCGTTAAAGCCGTTTTTGAGATACCAAATTTTACCAAAACTCAATCATTGACAGGAAAACAATTACATACAAAAGCATATTTAAAAGTGAGTTAATATGGCGAGTTTGAAAAAAAATCCGTACAGCTGGTTTTAAAGGAACACACTTCCGAGACCTGAAATTGAGCTATTTATACAGACCGCCTGTCAATTTTTCTGAACTAACCAGCTATATCATTCGAAAGGACATCTAATAGAGTGTTTATGTAACAAATTTGAAGAAAATCGTTAGAGCCGTTTTTGAGATACGGACTTACGGTCCCACTTACGGTTTCTGATGTCCCACTTCCGGTTTTTCAATTTTCTCCAAAATATGGAAAATTCATTTGTACACCAGACTTGTTTCAATTCTAAAGTTTCGTAGTTCTATCTTTATTAGTTTCCGATACATAATAGCCAGAAGATCCTCTCCGCCCCTCCATACACACACACTGACCAATTGCCAAAAACCACTTTTTTGGACTCGGAGGACCTTAAAACGTGTAAATCAGGTGAAATCTCGATATCGAATTTTCAGACCAAATACAAATACTTCCATTACATACTGTAGTAGGGTAATGGAAGGATTTTTTTTTTTTTTTTTTTTTTTATATAAATTGAAAGAATAAAGATAACTTTTAATTTACTACTCGCAAATAATTAATAGTGAATAAAAGTGGACGAAATGGTATTTTATCTGGGACGGTTTTAACCAGGTTTTTTCGATTATGGGGAAAAAAACCGAACCCTGTATCAACATAACTTAAATAACTTCAGGAAATTCAAATTTGGTATTTTGAAATTGATATGTGGCTGCTACTTGTAAAGTTGATCAAAACTGGTAAGTTTCAAGACACTAAGAGTCTTGTATTTGATTTATTTTTACTTCCGTTACCCGCCTACCATAGGTAATGGAAGTATTGTATTTGGTCCAAAAATTCGATATCGAGATTTCACCTGATTTACATGTTTTAAGGTCTCCTGAGTTCAAAAAAGTGGCTTTTAGCAATTGGTCTCTGTGTGTATGTATGTATGTGGAAAATATTCTAGCTATTATATGTCGGAAACTAATAAAGACAGAACTACGAAACTTTAGAATTGAAACTGTTCTGTGTACAGATAAACTTTTCAAATTTTGGTGAAAATTGGAAAACTAAAAGTGGGACATCTGAAACCGGAAGCGAGGCCATAAGTCCATATCTCAAAAACGGCTCTAACGATTTTCTTTAAAATTGCTGTATAAACACTCTATTATATATCCTTTCGAAGGATATAGTTGGTTAGTTCAGGAAAATTGATAGGCGCCCTGTACAAATAGCTGAATTTCAGGTCCTGCAAATGCTTTCCTGTCAAAACGGCTGTATGTTTTTTTTTTCAAACTTGCCATATTGACCCTCTTTTAAATATCCTTTTACACATAATTGCTGTTTTCTGGCCAACAATTAATTTTGTCAAGCTTTGGTAAAAATCGGTATCTCAAAAACGGCTCTAACGATTTTCTTGAAAATTGTTACATAAACCCATTTTAGATATCCTTTCTCATGCTTTAATTGGTTATCACAGGAAAATTAATAGTCATCTGATCAGACAGATCAGTTTTACATCTCGAAACTTGGTGTTTCAAATAAATAAATAAACTCTGCCAATTTTCTTCCCCTTTCTTTAAAAAAAAAAATCGCTGTGCAAACTCTGTTTTATGTTTTTACACGTGTATTAACTTTCCCTTACCGGAAAATTTTTAGGTGTCTATTTCATTAGGACAATTCCATGTCTTCTGTTAACATTATCTTCAAAAATTGCATATAATACGTGTAATAGTGGGTAATGGAAGTCGTGTGGTTGTTTCACACCAGATTTTTAAATAAATGTAGGCACTATAATTCAACACTATTTATATATTATACTACTTTTAAAAAAATTGACTTGTATAAAGAAACACGTATAAATAACAACACAAGTACACTTTCTTTAGAAAACAGAGCTGGAGGACTTGTGCGACCGCACCTGTCCGTGATCTTCGAAATACGATCCCGAAGGTCACGACCTGTCGCACACCCCGTCCAGCTCTGCGTTCAGTAGTCTGAGCTCCAGAGTGCAGAAAACCCATCTCTATATATCAGTAATGTTATAATGTTATATATCTTTGTAATTTTTTAGTTAAATTAATTATATCAAACCGCAAGTTTAATCATAAAAATATTTTCTTTTGTTAAATTTCATTGTTACAGAATTCGCCGATATAACTACTGAAAGCCTAAAACGGGCTGAATATAGAATAAAATACTTCGTCGGGTCGGGCTACGTTATTAAAATACATATAAATAGACTAGCAGGCTACGTCCGCTTCGCTGGTCACTATTTTTAAATGAATCATTATAATTAATGAATTCTCAAAATTGCATTAATTTTTATCATGTGGAAAAAAAAAAAAAAAAAAAAAAACTCTGATCGGGAAAAATGTCGCACCGGGTCCCCACTGCCTTCGGCAGCGTAGACCCGTGCGCGATTGCATATATATGAGCGCCCTAATAATTTTACAAATTCGAAAATATCCGCAATCGATTTGAAAGTATCAAAAACCTCTATGCACCAGTTTTGAACGATCTATCTCTATTTTTATTTTTTTGCCCCTCCGCTTCCTCCTCCCTTCCCGCCCCTCCCAATAATTTTAAAAATTCAAAAATATCCACAATCGATTTGTCGGTATCGAAAACCTCGATGTACCAATTTTGAATGATCTTGATTGATATATTTTTTTTTTTTGCCCCTCTGCCCCCCACCTTTCCCGGCCCTTCTAATAACTTTACACTTTCGAAAGTATCCCCATTCGATTTGCAGGCCTATCTGTACCAATATTGAATGGCCAATATTGAATATGATAATGTTAACAGAAGACTACCCAGGCCTATCTGTACCAGGCCTATCTGACCTATCTGTACCAATTTTGAATGGCCTAACTGTATTTCTATTTGTTTTTGCCCATAGCCCCCCCCCTTTACACCCCCCACCCCCTTACCGCCCCTGCTAATAATTTTACAAATTCAAAAATATCCACAATTGATTTGTAAGTATCGAAAACCTCTATGTACCAATTTTGAACGATCTGACACTATTTTTATTTTTTTGCACCCCCCTCCCCTCCCCCTTCTTGCCCCTCCTAATAACTTTACACAATCGAAATTATCCCCATTCGACTTGCAGGCCTCTTAAACCTATCTGTACCAATTTTGAACGGCCTAACTGTATTTCTATTTGTTTTTGCCCCATAGCCCCCCCTTAACACCCCACCCCTACCCGCCCCTTCTAATAATTTTACAAATTCAAAAATATCCGCAATCGATTTGTAAGTATCGAAAACCTCTACGTACCAATTTTGAACGATCTGACACTATTTTTATTCCCCCCCTTCTTGCCCCTCCTAATATCTTTACACAATCGAAAATATCCCCATTCGACTTGCAGGCCTCTTAAACCTATCTGTACCAATTTTGAACGGCCTAACTGTATTTCTATTTGTTTTTGCCCCATAGCCCCCCTTACCGCCCCACCCCCCTACCCGCCCTCCTAATAATTTTACAAATTCAAAAATATCCGCAATCGATTTGTAAGTATCGAAAACCTCTACTTACCAATTTTGAACGACCTGACACTATTTTTATTTTTTTTGCCCCCCCCCCCCTCCCCGCTTCTTGCCCCTCCTAATAATTTTATACAATCGAAAATATCCCAATTCAACTTGCAGGCCTTTAAAACCTATTTGTACCAATTTTGAACGGCCTAACTGTACTTCTATTTGTTTTTGCTCCATAGCCCCCCCCCTTGCTGCCCCACCTGGGGGCTGAATTTCTAAAATTGCAGAAATTGGTTTTTAGATAGTTGCATTAGCTATATTTTAGAGCAAAAATTTCACGTATATCTATTTTTTTTTTGTTTGAGATATATAGGATTATGCGAAATCACGTTTTACGCATGTGAAATCACGTTTTGCCCCCCCCCCCTGCCCCCTTTTTGGGGCCGAATTTGAAAAATTCCAGAAACCGATTTTTAGACATTTGTATTAGCTATATTTAAAAGCAAAAATTTTAGGGATATCTGTTTTTTTTGCTTGAGATATGAAGGATTTTGTGAAATTACGTTTTGCCCCCCCCCTCCCCCCATATCAGAAAAGTAGTATAACAGTAAATATCCAAAAAAAAAAGTCTATTTTATTCTCAAAATAATAATAATAATAATAATAATTACGATTTTTTTTTTTCAAAGTTTTTTTTTATTAAAAGTAAAAAAAAAAAAAAAAAAAAAAATATCAATAACTTTGTTTCACATTATCACAGATCTATAGTTCAACCATTCGTTTTAAAGGTATTGACGAGACCTTCCGAAAGATACCCATCTTGAAAATTTACTCCGCCCGGGGGAGGGCGACGCCCCCACATGCACAATTTTTTTTCCCTACTTAACAACTACTTTTATCAATAATTCATATTAGTTTTACAATCAAAAGTTAAAAATAACTCTCATTATGTACATTTATACGAAATTTTGTCCTATACTGCCATGTTAAAAATTTAGAAAAAATGCTATCACAGCGCCACCTATTGGGCGATTGATCCCTAAATCTAATCAGCACCAGTTTATGTCAGGGTCCAACTAAATACCAAGTTTGGTTAAATTTCGTTCATTGGTTCGTGAGATACAGCCTCCAAAAATTCGTGACACACACACACACAGAGCGAGAGACAGACATTTTCTAAAAACTATCAAATCATTTTCAGCACATCCCAAAAAGTGCAAATCCATCGAAAACCGGAGTTCGAAAATTTTCACGAATCCAATACTTTCTCTATATTACATATGGAAGAAAGTCCCCCCCCCCCCCCCCCCCCCCCGGGAGGGATACATTTTCAAGATGGGTATCTTTCGAAAGATCTCCTTTAAAACGAATGGTTGAATTGTAGATCTATGATAATTTAAAACAAAGTTATCGTTTTTTTTTTTTTGTTGTTGTTGTTGTTACTTTTAACGAAAAAAGAACTTTTGAAAAAAAAAAAAAAATCGTAATTTTTTATTATTCTTTATTTATTTATTTATTGAGAATAAATGGAACTACTTTTCTAATATGGAAATCGTCTGCATTATCATGGAAGACAATTTTTTTTTATAATAATTTTAATAAATTATTTTTACTGAGGGAATTTGTATAGGAAAATATAGAAGAAAGTCATGTGGTGGCCACAACATACTAGTTTAGTTAAATTAATTATATCAGACTTCAAGTATAATTATAAAGTATATATTTATATATATTTTAAATTTCACTGTTACGTAATTCGCCGGTATAACTAAAGAAAGCCTGAACCGGGCTGAAAATAGTATAAAGTACTTGGTCGGATCGAGTTACTCTATTAAAATACATATAAATAGATTAGAATAAATGAGGAAAGTTATTTGATGTCATGTGAAAATGGGAAAAAAAAAATAAAAAAAAATAAAAAAAGAAACACAAAAATAAAAAAAGAAAGAAAGAATCAAAACAAAACAAAACTTCGACGAAACCGCAAGATGGACGTGGCTGATTTTTGATTTATTCTTCCAAAAAGTCAATGATTCGTCAGTGAATTTGTCAATCTTCTCCACCTCCTGTCAAAACCACGTGGGACACTTTTTATCTGCTTTCAGCCGGCATTGGAATTTTTTTTCAGTGAAGAGGGCCGTTAAGAAACTCTTTTATATCACTCTACATAACAAAGCTACACGCTGTTTAACATGCACAGAAGAAAATAATAGCTTCGCACAATAAAGATTTTAGATATGGAGTTTAGTGCAATTTTAATCAAAAGATTGTGAGATGTAGCCAAGTGGAGAATCATAGAAGGTGAGAAACAACTGCGACATCTGTTGGTCAATGTACACCCAAATTAAGCCAGCTTTCGTTCTCTTATTATGCATATCATGTTAAGTGCAGTTAAATGTTATAGAAGTTGAGATTTAGCCTTCCTATTCACAGGGTAAATTGCAGCATAGTATAGCTACTTATCGACCAATATGCACCAAAATTGAATCAACATGTTTCATAAAAATGACCCTCTCGCATACCAAATTTTGTGTAATTATATACAAATAAATCCAAGATAATTTTTCCATTCACGGGAAAAATGCAGCATAACAGCATCATCTATTGGCCGATATGCACAGAAATTAAACATATTTCATAATAGCCCTGTGAGATACTTAATCTTTTTTTAAATTATACACAGTAGAAGAGATATAGTCCTTCTTTAAATGGGAGAAATCACAGTATAGCAGCGCCATCTATTGAGTAATTTGCACCAAATGTCAATGGGCACTTTTTTTTGGTTAATGCACAACTATGTATAAATTTATATGAAATTCTCTGCATTAACTCTTGAACTAGAGCTGCTACACAACTTTTGTCAGACAGACATTTTCTAAAAACGGTCAAATTCAAAATTCTGGTTCACTCAAAATGCGTAAATCCACCAAAAACGGTAAGTTGAAAATTTTTACGAATAAAATGCTTTCTTCTATTGAATATAGAAGAAAGTAATGATTCAAAACAAATTTATATTTTTGTTTCTTTAAATGCTTTTTACTTATTTTACATTTTTATACTCTGTACAGATAAGAAAGAAAGAAAGAGGAAAAAAAAAATTATTTATTAAAATTCTTTAATTAAAAGTTCAGTTTTTCTAATATACAAAATCATAAACTTTAAATATTTGAGCTTTTTATATATATATATAATTTTTTTTTTAATTCTTTAACAATCTGAAAATGAAAATATAGATTTCCTGAGAATTTAAATATTACTTCTATTTGAAGTAATTTTAATTTTTGGGACCTATATCTATGCAGCACAATGGGAAATTCTAAATTCAGGTGTTTTAGCAAGATATTCCATTAAAAGTGGAAATTTATATAAATTGGAGTTTTTTTTTTTTTAATCCAGATCAAATAGGTAGATGAAACATTTAATTGAATAGGTAATGGCACAGACAATGATGCCAGAGTGTCTGCTAGTATAAATATATGGTCACAAAAACAACTTTCTTGTGTAGGGAAAAGTGGATTGTAAATAAACAGGCAGGTTTCTACTCAATAAGTGCACATTATTTGACTCATTCTCGAAACAATCTAACAACTTTTACTTCCAAGACTAACAATATTACTAAACATTCCCAACTTATTAAACAAAAGTCATGAGAACAGAGTTATATGCACTGCAGAGGATGAATATTGTTTGTTCAGGAAAAACAATGAACAGCTCTTTTTATTGTTATGGGGAAGATTAGGGGGAATGTTATAGATCACTCTGAAAAATCCTAGCTAACTCAGCACAAAATTAAAATAGGCTTTCTATATCTCTTAAACCTGAAGCTACTTTTTGCTAAATTTGTTTGCTAAAGTGGCCAAATTCGACATTTACAAATATATATATATATATATATATATATATATATATATATATATATATATATATATATATATAAAGTATGTAAAAAATAAAAAATGAACTGTAATGAAACTGTTCTAAAATTTCCCATAAAAACAATGAATTAATAGTAAAAATTAAAAATGTAGCATGCGGATACAGATAAGAAAATATGCCCACAAAAGTTAACAGAAATGACTATAATAATGCCCAAGAAATTCACAATAAAAAGTTCTGTTAGTATACAAAATAAATAATTAAATAAAATGAAAAAGGAAAAAAAAAAAAAAAACTCATTTCTGATTTGCAGCAAGATTTACAAATTTCAATTTCATAAATTTATTCATGGTTATTAAGAAACACGAAAAATTTATAAATTTTTTAAAAAGGTTTTTTGCTTTATTTGTACCCATAATTAATTTGCAGAATTTATTGATTATTTTTAATTAGGTATAAAAATAATTGAAAATTTTCTAAAATTGATAAATTTTTAATATAACAAAATCGACACAAACTAAAATTTTCGTATAAAATTCTACAAAGCAGCCGCATACATTTCTCAAGGAATTTATCTCCTCAATACTTTGACACAATTTGAATATTTTAAGTATTGGGAAATGGGAGAAAAAACGAGCTCTTGAGCTGAAATTAGTTTTATACAGATTAGAAAAAGAATGGTCACACATAATAATTTAATTTTCTTTATGCTTTAAAATCTCTTACATCATTAAACAAATAGAATAAACAAATATTGAAATTTGCTTCCTTTTCTAAGCTGACCGCTATACCTTGACAAGTTTGAAGCACCAATCGTAAGCAAATTGAAAAGTGTTGTATGTTCTACATTTAGCTCGCAATTTCATCTTTTAAATATTAATCATTTCGTGTTTAACCTTTTTTAAATAGTCTTCATGTGTGTTTCACTTTGTGTTAAACACCTTTTAATATTCGTTAGCTTTTTGGAGACTGACCGCTATTTCTTTACGAGTTTTACCAGGCAAACATATGCCATTTTAAAATAACTTTTATGCTGTACATTCTGGAACCAGATATAATAACCAGATTCATATAATTTCATCCATATTCATTTTCTTTGTTAATGCTATTCATATTTTTTTTACACTTCGTTAAAAAAATCTTCAAAACTCGCCTATTTTTTTTTGTGTTTGACTGCTTTACTTGACAGATTTGACCAGGCAACCCAATGCCATTTTAAAGAGCATATTAATCTCTACATTTTAGCACCGGTTTTATCTTTACACTTGGGTAAATCACTTTTTACTTGGGTAAATAAATCGTAAAATACGTCCCCTATTTTCGTGGCAACCTGTTTCTTGACGGCTTTGACCAGGCAACCCTATGCCATTTTAAAGAAATCTCTACATTTTAGCACTGGTTTCATCTTTACACTTGTGGGGTTCGAAAATCATTTAAATTGTGACCGGAAGTGAGGTTGTTTCTCTTAAACTTGACGGCTTTGACCAGGCAACCCTATCAGATTTTTATTGTAACAATGAATTGTATCTATAGAAAAAAATCAGCTTGGGTAATGAAAACAATAAATAAAAATGAAAAATTATTTGTCAAATTTAGATAAAATCTGTTAATATTTAGTTTAAACTGCACATGAACATGCAAAATGAGATTTTTTTTCTTTTGTAAATAATCATAAATTCTTGTTTTGTAACACATTTATTTTTCCAAGAATTTTTCCCCCCTATACTTATGCATACAGATAGCATTTTTTAAAATTAGTTTTATCGCTTTCCTCATTGATATCATCATAATTTTCTTTTGATAGATTTAATATGCTGCCAATAATTTCATTATTAGTAACCTGGTTCTATCGGTCTTTTATATTATTTTTTTTGTAATCATAAAATGCAAGTACAGAATTTGTATTAAAAATCTTTTTCAAGAATACTGATTTGCAGTTTTGTAACTTAACAGTGAATTTCATTGTGTATAAGCTGTGCAGATTTCGGACTTTGGCAGATTTTAGGTTGGTGGATTTCTGACTCTCTACTACACTCTTTCTATTCAAAGTATTTGTATCTGTTGTAATACTAATTGTACAAATTTGAATATTTGGCATATTCTTAAGACTTAAAGTAATATACATATTGTAAAAGAAATGTCCGCTGATGAGCTAGAGATTTTCAAACAGTATTAAATGACGTCAGTGGTCTTTTAAGTGTTAAAATGTAACGTAGCTAGAAATGCATAAAGCAATGGAAAATTTTGTTCTAATAATTACCTCCAATAGACAGCAATGAATTCTTTTGCCTTATCCTTAAAGTACTAATAGTTATGAATATTATCATTTTCTTGGCTACTCTGAAAAAGGGTGATAACCAAAGAAGATACGACTAATAAGATATAAAGATAAATTCACTCCATCTTTTATTTAATAAAATCACAGCAAACTTGACATTAAAATAATGCTGATTCAACTTGGATAAAAAAAAAAATATATGTATTTGCTAAAATAAAACAATGCTATCAGACTGAAGAAAACTCATGCAAAATAGAGTAGTTCAGGATTGATCCAGGAGATTGATTCTGGCAAAAATTATTTGTTAGTTGCCCTACCTTTTCTTAAAACTCAAATTCTTAAAAACTATGCCTTTTTAAGGTTTTTTTTTTTTTTTTTTTTTTTTTTTTTTTTTTTATGCAGCTTCATTTTCAGTATGCCAAATTAATGGACATACTTAATTCAATGAAAGACTTGAATCTCATTATTAAACAAATATAGTGAATACTAAAATTTAAATTTTCTGTCAGGGTACCTGCTAAGAGGGTCAGACTATAAGAATCGTTATTAGTTTTAATATTGTGATGTTTTTTTTTTTTTTTTAATTCTAATATTGTGAGATGTTTGCATGCTCTTTTTATGAGTCTAGAAAAAATTTGGGTTATGTGGTGGACCTTTTCATAAAAAATCTAAAAGTGAATTTTTCATTAAAATCAACAAATTTGAAGGGACCTTCATAAATATTGGATTTATTCCCCCCCCCCCCAAATATATATATATTCAAATTACTTTTTTTTTTTTAAACAATCAAATACTAAGAGAAACTTAATTTTGCCAATTTTTGAGAAAAAAGTATATTTCAAGATCATGAATCAGTTTGAAGAAAATAAAAATCTTTAATTAGTAAAGAAAATTTCTTTATTTCAGTGACTGCCAATGGGCGAGGGGGAAAAATGTATATTGAGTATTTGATATAAAAATTAAATGTAAATTTTATCAGTGAGGAAAATATATTGTTAGAAATGTACAATTCAGATTTTTTTTTTTTTTTTTTTTTTTAATTGTGTTCCCATTGTTTTTAAGAATCTTATGTTGTTTCTAAGAAAAGGGGAGAAACTTACCAATTTTTTCTTCTTCTATTTAAAACACAGTGTTCTACAAAAGTAAAAATTTCACATTGTTTGCAACAAAAATATGCCAAAAAATTAAAATCTGGTTTTAACCCTCGAGATTATGGCTCATCGCTCTCATCTCTAATGATCTATTTATGTTATGGACATAAAATTTTACTGTAAACCAGACTTTTTTCCATTTACAATGTAGGATACTCTCTCTCTTTATAAAAATGTATTCTTCACATGACTTTGGTAGTTCATGAAATAGTTAAGTTTTATGGAATTGATTTTTTTATTACCTAAAGATCCAATTTAAGTAAATTATAATCAAAATGTTAAAATTATTTGTTTTTATATGCATGTTTGAAATCCTTTTAATTTTATTTTAGATTTCATTTTCCTACTCTAAATCATCATGCCTGCTGTACGAGGAGAAGGTATGCGTGGCCTTGCAGTATTCATTTCAGACATAAGGAACTGTAAGTAAAGTTTATATTTTTCATTAGCCTGGGAGGGCATGCACTGAGCCTGTAAAGTACGTTTTCAATGTGCATACTTATATTAACAGAAATTAGCTAGTGCATGTTCTCACATGTTAAAAATATATATAACAGGAAAATAAATTTATCATAGTGATATTCATTTATTTTATTTTTATTTTATTTTAAAGAGATGTTCATTTTAATTTGATCTAGCTTTTGAAAATAGTTAATCATTGATTTTAATCTATAATTTTATTGATATTTTTAAAATGTGAATGTATTTTTGGTATTTCACATTTTAGTGTTACAGACATCCTTTTGACATTACTTCATAAAATTGCTTTGTGCTGTGTATGTAGGGAAGTAAAGGGCAAAACTGAGAAAATTCATTAGTGGCCAGTACTATCAGTTTCATTAGCAGGGTTGCCAACATCTCCGCTTTCAGCGGAGTTGCTCTGCAAAATATGACGACTCCGCACACTCCGTGAAATGCTCTATTTGCTCCGCAAATATTTCTCAAAATCATATACATTCAATATTTTTCAGAAAAACTAACGTAAAGTTTTAATAAAAGCCGAAAATCAAAGATCTCTGCTCCGTGTCTACTGACTTACTGCTAAATGTCTCTTACTGCGTGCCAAGAACAGAACGATCAGCTGCGGATTGCGAGCCGAGCAAGTGAACTTTTGATTTCCCACACTCTTTCATGGAGCACGTGGAGGAAAGCGGCAATGCCTCTCCTCCTGTTTTAGCGCATGCATATATTCTTCAGTTGCGGCACGAGGAGGATTCTCCCGCATGCAAACGTGCAATCGGTACGGTAGGAAAGTGGGAAGGGGAAGCAAAGCTTCGGAGTTTGAACAGAGTAGAGTTGCGTCCACGTGCTTCAATGTTAGCGTTTGTGTATTAAACAAGATAAAATGTCATTGGGTAAAAGAAAACATGTGCAGACTTTTATTATGGACTATGAGACTACTTGGCCAATGTTAAAGAAATCTAAACTATCTCCATATCATGCTTATTGCACAGTGTGTTGTAAGTAAAAATTAGTTCAGATGTATTTTTAAATTATATCAATTGTGTGTGTTAAGTTTTTTGTTTAATTTTTTAAAAAATGCTCTGCTAAATGGGCAAAATGCTCCTCATAATTTTTTTTTGAATACTCCTCTTTTTGTTCTTGGCATGTTGATGTTGGCAACCCTGCATTAGTAGCCACTTTTTAAAAGTTAGTGGCAACTATTTTTTAGGATGAGAGGGAGAGGACTATTTCTCAGGAAAAAGCATTCTTTATTTTGAAGACACTGGGAAAATAAAACATAATAAAATAAAAGAAATGACTAATTTAAATACATATAATAATAAAATAGACAAATGGACAATGTAATTTGTTACAATACATTACCCATGTTTTAAAAATAGGCCTCTCGTCCTAAATTAATTTCATTTAGGACTGAAATAATAATAGTTCTTTATCTTTTAATTGATATTATGTAGCACCTTTTTATTATTATTTAAATAAAATAGTCTGATATTTAACACTTCAACATTATCAATACCTTACATGCTCATGTGTAAAGACAATTAGCATTTTTATTTTTATTTATTTTTACGTTTTTTTGAAGACACATCTTTTTAAGTGATTTTATTTCAATAGAGTTAAAGTATTTCCTTTTTAAAAAGTATATATACTGAGAAACTTAAGTTAACCTTCATAGTTCTCAGCATTGCTGCATTTAAAAAAAAAAAAAAAAAAAATCTGCTTGAAAATTGGAAGGGAAAATGTCTATCGTTTGCAGACGGGGGGGGAGGGGGGAGCAAAAAGTAAGATATTGACTAATTTTTCTTCTATAAAGATTCTAGAATCTAATAAAGTAAGTTTAAAAAGAAAATTAAGGTTTAAGTTGAATATGTTTGAAAATAACATGTCTTCCACGAGGTGTTTTATCATGATCATTGTCACTAGCCTTTTTAAAATTTTTATAAATCACAGAAAGTGGCGACTGTATTGGCGATCATTACATAATTTTTTAATTGCCAACTTTTTTTATTTATTAGCCAGGTGGCGAGTGAAGACTGTTAATTTTGCTCTTTAGAAGGAGGGAGGGGGGGGGGGAGGATACGGCTTATATCAATCTTATAAAGTATTACTTTCTAAAGAATATCTTGCATAAATTGATAATCGTGTCCATAGATATAAATGAGAGCAATTCAGGAGCATTTTCCACAAACTAAAATGTTTGATTTGTGCTGAAGAATCCATTTGAGAGAAATATTATTCACACAACTTATTTGTAATGTAGAAACCCCTAAATAACTTTTAATAAATTACTTTCTGGTTACTGTTAGATCTGGTAACCTATCATGAATTTTAGGATGCATTTAGTGCCCCTTCTAAAACAAGACACTTTATCTCAATTTTGAAAATGTTCTATTAGGTATCTATAAAAGTTTGCCATACCAAAACTATGTTCCAAAAAGTTTTGAGAGGGAGCACTATTTTTGAAATCTCAGATTGTGCATAAAATCGCCCAACTCTGTATTTTTTACACTTTCATATTAGAAAATATAATATTTTAGGAATAATAAAACAAAATTTGGACTATAAAAATATTTAATGCTAATAAACTGCTTTTAGGTTTCTCTGTCAACATTTTAAATTTAGTATTTTTCATACCTAATTCTATGCGGTTCCAGTTGTTTATAATACAGTGCAGTGAGTAATTCTTCATAAAATGCGAAAGTAATTCTCAATTAGTTTGGATAAAATTCAGTTATAATTCAAAAATTCAACTTAGTCTCTGTGAAATACAGAGTGGTTATAATTAGCGATCCTATTCAGTCCCCTCTAAAATCCATTCTGCATATCGGATTTTGATGAAATTTGGTATATATGTTATAGGGACCATGGGGAAAATTATTTTTGCAATTTAAAAAAAAAAAAGTTTGACCACCAGAAGGAATTGTGGTGCTTAAGACGGCAAAAAATCTGTCAGAATCATTTCAAATTTATTCAATTGCAGAATATGGTCAAAGTGAAAGAAATTGACCTCAATCATGTATTGAAAGTGCATTATAACATGTTCAATGGTAGTGCAAAGAAACTCTCAAGGGATTTCAACAACATGGCATGTAATGCTGGTTTACAACTCGGGTAAAGTCCTAATTCCTCCTCTGTAAACACTGTCTTTTAGAAATCCCCACAACCAGAAATCACAGGGATTTAAATTTGGTGAACAGCGCTTGCATTGACCTTTTGAAAAGTGGGGTCCCAAGACCTCATCACTATAAAAAAAAAATATGGGTCAAGTTTAAAAAAAAATGGAGACACTTCACCCCCTCCCCCCACCCCGATTTTTTTTTTTTTTTTTTTTTTGGGGGGGGGGGGGGGTGTAACTGCTAATATTTTCACAATTCTTTTTTGCAATTCTTCCCACAAAAAGTTTTTCACAATTCTTTTTTGCATTTAAATACTGCATTTAAAAAAAAAAAAAAAAAAATCTTAATTATTTTTTGTCATAGGAAATCAGCACTTAATTCTGTTAAACTTGTGTTTGATCATGTAGTTACAACAGTGCATTACTAAATAAAATTAATAAAAAAGCCCAAAGAAAATTATTTAATGAAATTGAAAGTTTTAAAAAAGTAAAAATTATGATAATTTTGATGACAGCAATAGACTTGGAACAAGATTAATAAAAATAATCTAAAAAAAAAAAAGTTTAAGACCCATTATCCAGGACCTGCAAGATCGGAAGTATTCAGAATTTTGAATGCTCCAGATTTTGGGTATTTAATTTTTTTATTGATTTTTTTTTAATTATAAAACACAACTCGCTAACAACAGAACATATATAAAGAAAAAATTACGTTTTTGCACATGTTATTTAACTTGTTTTACATAATAAAATAAAAGTTAATATTTTAGATTCATTATTTAATATAGATTTTAACACTATCATTATGCAAGAATAATTTGTATTAAGTTTCATACATAAGCTTTTTTTTTTTTTAGTAGTAGAAGTTTGTTTCTGAAACAGTTCCTTAAATATTATTTACGAAAAGTGCTTTGAAAAATAAGTCCAATTGGGCCTAGAAGCGGCGATAAGCGAACAAAAATTTGTATCTGCAGTCCTGCCTTCTCCTTCACCCTCACTATATGCCAGCCCTGGCCGTTTGTTTCACTTTAATCCCCCCCCCCCCTTAATATTGAAGTGCAATTTCCACTCCTCCCACATCTTCGGAAGTTTGGAGAATATTTTCTCTTCTCCTGCATCATCCTCACCTCATTCTCTGTACGAACTTTTTTAAATGAATCATATTTTATGTTCAACCAAAATATCTACCGGCAAACTCAAGGAGTCCCAATGGGATTCCCCATTTCGGGCATTATCGCCGAATTAAAATTACGGCACCTCAAAAATTCCGCTAACACTATTATCAGCAATTGCAAACTTTGGACCAGTTACGTCGATGACGTCTTTACCATTATTCAAAACTCCATTAATCCTGATAACATCTTAACTGAAATAAATACTCTAGATAACAATATTAAATTATCTGTGGAAAATGAAACAAATCACAGTTTAAATTTTCTGGACATTAAAATTATAAAAAACCCAAATAATTCTTTTGATACCACTATCTACCAGAAACCAACTGCCAATACGGAAATCATAAATAAAACTGTAACACCTCTCTCTCCTATAAATACTCTGCTCTCCGCTCTTACATTAACTGCACAATCCTCGTTTGATCCAACAAAAACCTACTCGTCGCTGAACTCAACTATATTAAAAAAATCGCTGTTAACGCTGATTACTCTAAAAACCTCGTCGACAAACTTTGTAAAAATTAACAATGCCCAAAAATTCAAATCCAACTTTACTACCTCCATCCCCTTTTGCAACGGTGCTAGCATAAAAATAAAAAACGAAGCTAAAAATCTAAACTTAAATATTCCGATCAAACCAAATAAATATTTTTCAGCATATTCGTAATGAAAAAGATACTATCAACCACAAATCCACCGCAGGAATCTATAAAATAAATTTTGAACACACCAACGGTAAAAAAGCATGTTACATAGGTATGACAAAATGCAGAATTAACGATTGCGAAAAAGAACACCACGCTGATCTAAAATATGGAAAATCTTTCACCGCTTTCTCTTCCACCCACAATACTAACCCTATTAACGTTAACTCCATCAATATTAATAAAATAAAATCACAATAAAATATAATGGTCGCAACTACACACTGAAATGGGAGGCCATCGAAATAATAACTAACAATCAAGCTGTTAATGACCGAGAGCACTGCGTTATTCTGGCTGTGTGGCAGCAGTTCTTACAGGAAACCGAACCGAATGGGAAGTGAAGCGAAAGCATGTACACCACAGCACCACGAATTTTACAGCAGCATGAAGAATGACGTTTTGCACTTGGCACTGAAGATGGGTACGGAGTACCCGAAATATGTATATCCTAAGTTTTTTAAAAAGGATTTTGTATAAGGTAATTTATTTAATTAATATAAATTTACTTAATTTACCGATTTTCGAAATACATAATAAAAGGCTTGGTTCATTTGGACATTTTTTTTTTCCTTTCTATTCTTTTTCCTTTTTTATTTTTAGTTGAGTAAGTTCTGTCTTTAAATACGAAATGTTTCTAAAATCGTGGGAAAAATAAATAAATGCAAAATGATTCCAGATTGTGGAATTCCAGATAATTGGTACTAACTGTATTTTGAAATTAATTCAAACGAGCATTTATTTATTTATTTTTTTAAATAACATTTGCTAATATTGTATATTCTGATGAGATTGATTCTGCTGACTAAATAAACAAATAACCTCCCCCCCCAAAAAAAAAAAATTGCAATTCTGATCCATTCTACTTTATGCCGATGCCGAATTTTGTTTGGTCACTTCGCACATGCTCCGTCAGAGTCAGACAGAACGCGCAAGGAAAGGGAGAAAAGTGATGTCATTGTTTAACAACTGGAGCAGATGCAACCATATGGGCTGGGCGATTCCTTTGCTTTTGAAGGAAGAAACAAGACTATTTCTCCCATTCTTCTAAATTTAGAGCTAAATAGCCCAGGAAAACAAACTGCTTTGAAATGACACGAAATTAAATAAAAGAAAATTTACTGTTTTAGAATAAAGGATATTTTTTGAGGGGGGGGGGGGGGGAACTGGTCCTTGGGACCCGCAATTTCAAAAATTCTGTGTCCCTTCCATTAAAATTGGGGTCAATGGTGCGCTATAGTGCACCAACGCGAGCCCTAGTGAATGATGAGGCCAGGCATCTGGAAAACCTGGATGTTACATGATTCTCACCAAAGTTAGCACAAAGCAGTTCTTTGACTTGGCACCCAATGTAGAGGGTTGTGCCATCTTGCCTGAAGATAGTGGTTGACAAACATTATCATCCCTGTAAAGCAAGAGTGACTTGCTGTCGAAGGAGTTCACTGTACCATGCACTCATGTCAGAGCATCTTTTAGGACCTTGAAGAGTGAGTTTAAAAAAAAGATTAGAGGATAAAATATGCACTAAATCCACACCATGCAGTCACATAAGCAGAATGCAGTGGTTGTTGGTGCAGGCAGTGCTGCCAACTCTCCCGTTTTTCACGGGAGACTCCCGTTTTTTAACCCTATCTCCCGTTTTTACGTTTTAATGTGTATTTCTCCCGTTTTTCTAACATTTTCGAAAAATCGAACTATAAACGCTAATTTTTGACAATTCGTAGGTGCCATCTTTCCAGATTTACGAAGGCCTTCCAATTCACAATCTTTCTGCATCCACAACATAAATGTCGATATTCATTTAAAACTTACTTTATGAGATATTAGAATCTCTAAAGAAACTGAATCCTTCAATATTTCTCGCTTACGTAATTATTTTTAACTCCCCCTCCCCCCCATATTTTCCTATATCCAACTAGTGATCGGTGATCAAATGCTCTTTTGAACTCTTTTGTTTCTCATTCTTTATCCATCTACAAGCCACAACAAAAATGTCAATATTCATTTTAAACTTGCTTTATTAGATTCTAGAGCCTATAAAGTAGTAGAAAGTTTAACAGTCCCCCCCCCCCCCCCAAAAAAAAAAAAAAAAAAAAAAAAATATCCCTTTCTTCTATTAGCTTTCTCATTCTACAACAAAAGAATCAAACATTTCCCCCCTGGTTTTAAAAAATGTAGGGTACTGCTAGTTAAAAAAAAAAAAAAAAAACTTTTTAGATTCTTGAGGGCGATTTGAATTTTTAAGGACACATTTGGCATTTAAAATCCAAACACTTAATTTAAAAATTTATTTATAAATATGCATACACAAAGAAAAGTCTGTTTTTAAACTTTTCTGTACTTTTATTTGTTGCTAATGTGCTGATTGTCACACACAATAGTTTTATTTATATTTACAGCATTTATCTAACAGCATTTAGGTTATTTTCTACAAATGCAGTAATGGGGGGGGGGGGGGGGCAGGAAATAGATTGGGGCAAAGTGTTTTTTTTTTTTTTTCTTCCAAACAAAGATCAGGCGAGGTGCAGCACCCTCCTTAAATTATCTGGGAAAAACTCTGAATCAATGTTCATAAAAACATTGATCCAGTTGTTTTATTAGATTTTAGAACCAACTGAAGCGATATAGGGGTTCAAAATTCTTTACATATGTAGTTATTTTTAGACTTTGTTAATGAACTTGTTAACTATTTGTTTTTCCCCAGTAAGTTTAAAATATAAATTATCAAACAAAAGTTATATTAGGTCTTTTTAGTTAAAAAAGTATCATGTGTTGAATAAAATAATTTGGTTTTGTTTTTCTCCACGAAACCGTAAATCTCCTTTTTCTCCCTTGAAATTATGTAAAATCTCCCTTTTTTCTCCCTTGAAATTATGTAAAATCTCCCTTTTTCTCCCTTGAAATTACGTAAAATCTCCTGTTTTTTTTCCCCACCAAGGTTGGCAGCTCTGGTGCAGGGCATTGAGGTATGTGGCAATTTTTATTATTCATAGTTCCATCTGTAGAAAAATGTACCTCATCTGACCGTAGAATTTTCCCAAGGCTACACTTCGTCAATATCCATTCTCGTCAAAAAATTGAATTGACAAGCAAATTCTGAGTGTTTGGTAGTCATTACACCATGTGAATCTTATACAGATAACATTTTTAAATAGATCGTAGAATTTTTGTACTGTCAACAAAGAAATCACAAACTCACATGCCACCAATTGAGTTACTTGTTGAATAATAGAGGGAACTGAAGGCTCTTTCAACCACAGCAGTACTGACTTCAACAGTTTCATTTGCAACTGGTTTCTGCCCTCCTCCTGGTAGCACACCCAAGTCTCTTCAAATTTCCTAATCTTCTTTAAACCATTCTTTGACAATAGGCCCTTTTTGCAATCCCTTTAAACAATGATATTCATGCAGTGCAGCTAAGCTATTGCTGCTGATCTGATAAAACAGTTTTATCAATAATGCTTGATCTTTCTTCCGTAAGGGCATAATTAACGATGACAAAGGCATGCAGAATGATTTTCTGGCTCTGACTGTAACTCTATATGTTTGACTAATTTGCATAAGGAATCTTTGAAAAGTGTCATCTGGTGGTCAAAATTTAAACTATTGTTTTTTATTGCAGAAATCTTTTCCCCCAGTGGTCATATAACGTATATACAAAATTTCATCAAGATCAGATAGGCAGAATGGGGTCTCTAGAGAGGTCTAAATAGGGTCACTTTAATTAACTACCCAATATCTTGAGCATTCATATTTCTATGCTTAGAACTGACAGGGGAAGGGCAAGAAACTTTAATATTAACATATGGTTGATTATTGTTAAAGTTCTAAGTTTTAGTAAAATTTCCTGTAAAACATTTTTAGCTTTGTAAATGCTATTAAATTAGGAATTTATTTTATTTGTATTTTAACAGCTTTTTATAAAACTGTTTTGTGATGTACGTTTTATTTTGAGCTTGAAACAAGGCTTTCTTTCTTTTTTAGGTAAAAGTAAAGAGGCAGAAATTAAAAGAATCAATAAAGAACTCGCAAATATTAGATCGAAATTTAAAGGTAATTTTCTTTTTTATAATATGTGTAACTCATTCTTTTGATTATTGATTATAGAAAACCTTAAAAGATAGAATCTTCATTTTCTATTGAATGAAAAATATATCCAGGCTATCTACAAAAGTTCTTTGGTTAACTTAATGTATCTATATATAAACATCTTTGACTATCCTGAACAGAGATGTTTTTAACTCCTCCACAAGTGTATTTTACACATTAAAATCTAAAAACACTCGTTAAAATTTTAACCATGAGTATTTTTCATGCTTTGTATTCTTAGGTTAAATTTAGTGTTTTGTTAAATGTGTCTGAAAAAGTTTATATTCTTCCTACAATTCAATACTCTGCATTCTTTTTTTTTTTTATATAAATCAATATCTTTTCCTACAATGGATACAAAGTTTTTATAATTAAAATTACTTTGAGTAAAACTGTAAACATTTGCATCAATAACAGAATTTCTCAGATTCACGTATGGCCTTACCTTTCAATGTTCATTGTAATTTATAAACTGAGTCACATTATGTTCTGTTCTTCTTTTTCACTCCTCCGAAAAAGATCCAAGGAGTATTTTCACTCCTAGGGAAAAAATCCTATCAATATATCAGATCCTGAATATATCTGGCTAGCAGGGTTAAATCTGGCAAAGTTTTTTTTTAACGTTTTAGTTAAAAATGCACAAGCAGTATTTTAGCTTTTACAAAATTTAATTCTTTGGATGCTATTGATTTTTTTCTTAACTTGGTTATCTTCAATTTTGTTTTCTATTTCTTTTAATCACTGATTTTAACCAAACACCTATACTTGTGATAAAACATCATTCAGTAAAACTTTGTTTTGATTTTAACAATATAAAAAAGGCAGCTAAGGTAACGACACCAGTGCTCGTCACTCTTAAGGCCTTATTTTTAAAATGTTTGTTTTTTTCGCGTGGCATTCATGTGGAATTTATGTATCAATATTATACTTTGGTCTATTTTATACACTGATTCTTCTAGTTGTTGTTAGACACTTTCATTTTTTCAATACGTTAAGCCAATTTTTTTTAAAAAATAAAAATTAAACCTATAAAAATGCACCAGTGCTCGTCACTTGAAAACTGCGTTTCACCAGTAGTCGTCAGGTGATTGCACCAGTGGTCGTCATGTAAATAAAACGCAACAATTTGCTCAATAGTTTGATTTTAATTGCGTTTTTGCAAAATTAACAGAATATTATTGAAACAAAATATCTTTGGAACATATTTAGAACCCAAATCCATTCTTAGGGTTTAAAACACAAAACATTAAATGGTAAAATTCAAAATATTGCGAATAACACAAATTCATATGCGAAATAATTTGAAAATTCTTTGCTTTTAAGAAAAGTTTTCAAAATTTTATTCGTTCTCAAATATATCTTTACTTAAAGCAGAGGGTAAGTAGCAGGGGAGGGGGTAATAATCTCGTTTTTAAGAGTGACTTTGTTCCAAATTATCGCAGTAAGATTGATTTTACCATGCTTTTTATTAACGCGTATTCTTGTTTGTTTGTCCAGTACAAATCTTATAATTAATTTTTAACTAACTTCCCGACTACCTAGACATTTGAAACTTTCAGAATAATTCAGAACACGATGAAAATGCATTTTTTAAATACTTTTAGCTAACTGCTCCGGGTCCCTGCAGCCTTCGGCAGCGTTATCAGTACAAATCTTGCAATCGATTTTTAACTGATTTCTCGACTAGCTTGACATTTGAAACTTTCAGAAAAGCTTAGAAGACGGTAACAATGGATTTTTAAAATATTTTTAGCCAATTGTTTCGAGTCACTGCTGCCTTCGGCAGCGTTTATATGGTTCAACAGAAAATTTATTTAACTTTTTCCAGACTAGATAGACATTTGAAACTTTAAGAATAGCTCAAAACACGGTGACAATGCATTTTTTAAATATTTTTAGCAAACTGTTTCAGGTCCCCTCTGCCTTCGGTAGCGTTCACATGATTCAACAGAAAATTTATTTAACTAATTTCTCGACTAGCTAGACATTTGTAACTTTTAGATAAGCTCAAAACACGATAACAATGCATTTTTTAATACTTTTAGCCAATTGTTTCGGGTTCTCGCTGCCTTCAGTAGCGTTTATATGATTCATCAATCATATACTCGTCTCGATCAATCTACCCGGCTATCTAGACTTTTGAAATTTTCAGAATAGCTCAGAACACAGTGACGATGCATTTTTAAATTACTTTTAGCCAATTGTTTCAGGTTCTCGCTGCCTTCAATAGCATTTATATGATTCGACAGAAAAATTTAAAACACGGTATATAAAAAATTATTTTTGTATTGCAATTATTTTTTTTTTAAACGTATGGGTTGATTATGCGTACCTAACACATACTATAAAGGAATTTTGAAAAATCCTTCGCCTCTTCTTCCTCATTAAGTGTGGGGTGGATTCAAAAACACGTTTTCAAGAGTAATTATTCTCCAAATTATATCAGGAAAGCAGTTTTTTGATGCGTTGATTGGTTATGCGTACCCAAAAATACTGTAAAGGTATTTTGCGTATTTTTTTCCGACCACATTTTGAGAAAGGGCAGCAAAAACGTATTTCTACGCATAACTCTGCTCTAAATAATCTTACAAAGGCGATTTCTGATGTGTGAGTTGGTCATATGCATCCAACACCTAGTATAAAGAGATTTTGCGAAGATCTTTCGTCTATGTGAGGGTGGGGAAAAAAATATATATATATATATAGGTTTTCAAGCTCAACTCTGTTGCAAATTATTTTCGGGAGGGGATTTTTTTTATGCGTTGGTTGGTTGTGTGTGTGTACCTTAGACGCATTATAAGGCGATTTTTCAAAATTACCCTTCCCCTCTTCCCTCGGCCGGGCGGACAAAGAACACGTTTTTAATCTTAGCTCTACTCCAAATTAACTCAGAAAGGCGAGTTTTGATGTCTGGGTATTGGTTAAAAGTACGGAATATGGAATTTGATAATATTTCGTTAAAATTCTAAATTTACCCGTGGGAGAGGGGGGGGGGGGATAAAAGCGGTTAACTCTATGCCGAAGGCAGTAGAAGCCAATCATCATATTGCGGGACGGAAAGCTATTACAGAAGCCAGCGAGAACATTAACTGCGGTTTCGACTGATTTCAAAGTTTTTTTTTTTTTTAATTTTTGATAATGTTAGGGATTTTTCCTATTTTATTTAAATATAGGGACCAGCGAAGGTGGCAAAGCTTGCTAGTATTATTCTACACATCAAGCTAATGTTATCAAATATTATGGATATTAATGTTATCAAATGTTAATGTTAATTAATGTTATCAAATATTATCTTACAATTTTAATTATTTAAGAACAACAGTCAACAGGGTAATTTTTATCAACATTTTAACTATTTGTTTATCTTACATAATTAATATAATGTATAAACAGAAAACTTGCTTAAGAAATGTTTTTAATGTTTAATATTTTCTATATAAGTTGTTATTCACCTGCAGCTAACATAACAGAAAAGCCTTAACATAATTTTGAACCGACTCACAGTCATGCTAACTATGAAATTAAGCCTTTGTATTTTATCATTTTCGAAATATATATATGAATTAAAATTAAATTATCACGGTCAATAAAAAACTTAAATACATCTTCGAAAAACCATGACATCATAAAAATTTAAAATGCATTAGACAGATGTATGGAGTAATCATGTTTGTTTTTCTAAAATATATAACAGAAAACTAGATAAAGCGCTTTATAACTAAATATGTTTATGTGCCATTGTTTAATTTTTCCAGCAAAATAATATGGAATATTTTAGGTGGTTTAAAGTCATTCATAGTGAATTAAAGGTACCATGACTGACTTTATTTTAACAAGCTATACAAAAGTTACAAGTGCAATAAAGTTCACGTTCTTGAGGTTAAAATACATTTGTTTACATTTACGAATACCCCTGACGACTACTGGTGCCGATAGTCAAATTAAAGTAAAAATTATACCATCATAATTCTAAACGAAAATATAGTATTTTTCATCAAAAATGTTACCCAGTTATTAAAAATGTTAAAACACCAGTGTTCATCAGGGGTGACGAGCACTGGTAAAACGTGCAAAATATGCACCAGTAGTCGTCATACCTTAAAAACCTTTATATTATGTCAAATTTTTAAAAGTTGCACATAAATCGTATTCTGCATTTCATAAGCATTACATACAATGCTTTATGAGCAATGTCAAAAGCAGCGAACAACAAAATATATCAAGAAATGCATATCTATTCCCTTAATCATTTGCTTTACGTTGACTCAATTCAACTGTAATTTAACGTATACTTCCCTTATTTTGTTTCTCCCTACTCTTCCCCAATAGTTGAAATCGAACTTTTTATGTCATAAGAAGCAGAATGCTTTGGAGAATCTTATGCGGGTAGATTCAAATTCATACAGGTTATAAAACGGTTATTTTAACACTTCTTTTAAGAGGGTGACGACTACTGGTGCAGATTTTAGGGGTGACGAGCACTGGTGTCTTTACCTTATGTCATATGTGCAAAATTTAAAAAAAAAAAAAAAAAAAAAAAAAGGATTATAAGCATAGTAATAGGGAGTAGATGGTTTAATATTATTGCTGAGAGCGCTTCTATGAAGCAAGTTCTGAATTCAGACATACTTTTAAATATTTTTGCATTTAAATTCAACCATTAATAATTTAAATACAAATGTACTAAGCAAATAACGATTCCTAAATTTGAATAAAAATTAAAGGTTATTAAAGAGATTTTATGAAATTATCCAGTTTTTGTTTTATAGCAAATTTTTTAATATATTTTAGTGAAATATATATCTTATTTAGCAAAATGCAAAAAAGCTCGACTATTAAACCCTGCTGGCTGGTGTATAGTTTAATTTCATATTTAAAATATAGTTATTTTATAGTCTTTATAAGAGGGTCATTCTCTGAAAAGTGGGTTTTTTTTTTTTTTTAAATAAAGTTAGCTGAAATAAAATTGCTCCTTTTTTTTTTTTTTTTTTTTTTTTTTAATTTTATGCATATACACGTTAATAAAAATACATACACAGTTAATAAAAAATATTAACCAAGCTGTATCTGATAATTTTTGAAATAGTAATTATTTTTATTAATTAAAAAAATGAAGGAATGATTGTGAGGGAATGACAAATTTCTTCTAGAAACTACTTTATAAAAATATTATTAAGTTTAGCTATATTATCAAACACTAAATATTTATTAAAACATATTTTTATTAATATAATAGCATAAAAAAGCAAATTTGATTTCTTTTAGTTAACTTTATAATGAGTGAGGGAATGACATATAATAAAAATACTGTATTTCAATCTAACATTTTGAGAGCCGTATGCTATTCATTGTAAAATGTTTCCAACAGAACACAAAATGTTTTCTTTACTTTGCTTCTATATAAATGAAGTTTGACTTATATAAAGTACGTGCTGCCATTAATGGAGTAAGTAGGGGTATAATTAGTTTGATGAGGGAATGATATCTATTACCAGGGACAACAATAATAAGTGTTCTAATTTCTTTCATTGCAAAATATATAAATGTAGTATAATGGATAAATATTTATTAAAGTATGTTTAATAAATTTTCACTTCAAATAATCTAAATATAGATGCTTTAATACCATAGAAACCATTTTATTTACTTACATGTGGGAATGGGGACACAGTGAGAGAATATTTTGCATTTCAAAAAAATATTTTAAAATTATATTTGAATTCCAATAAACAAAAAATAACAGTTTATATGCAAAACCAATTAATATTGATAATTTGGACTGCTTTTTGTTTTTGTGCTTTTAAAAATATGCCCTCAAGACTACTGGGACATGAAATGACCACTTTTCAGAGAATTACTCAAGAGTTAAATAGTTAAAATGTTTTGTTTTCATATGTATCTGGTAACTTATATGCAGATTTACTGAAAATTGCTTTATAGGTGATAGAGCATTGGATGGATATCAAAAGAAAAAGTATGTCTGTAAACTCTTATTTATTTTTCTTTTGGGTCATGACATTGATTTTGGTCACATGGAAGCTGTAAATCTACTCAGTTCTAATAAATATTCTGAGAAACAAATCGTAAGTTTCATTTTCATATTTATGATATAATATTTAGATATACTTTTATTATTCTTTTTTAACACTGCTGTTTTTAATAGGGGTATTTGTTTATCTCTGTGCTAATGAATGCAAATAACGAATTAATGCGTTTGATCATCCAGTCTATCAAAAATGACCTCTCTTCTCGCAGTCCTGTTCATGTTAATCTGGCTTTGCAGTGTATTGCTAACATTGGAAGCAGGGAAATGGCTGAAACATTCGGTTCAGAGATTCCAAAACTACTTGTGTCTGGGTGAGTTTTAAATTTCACTGAAATCTCAAGAATGATAAACATTCAAATATTTTCTATTATCATTCCTGTTTATTTAATTTTTTGTTGCATGTGAATGCAAACAAAAATTTAGAGTTTAAAAAGAAATAATAAACCCTTGATATGCAGCTATTTGGTGTATATATGAGCTTAAAATAGAATTTGAAAATTGTATGAAATTCTGACCCATTTGCATTGCTTTTTTTTTTCCCTTTAAATGTATTTGTTTGCTTCTAAATATATTTATAAATATAATCCATTTGATAAGAATAGAAAAGAATGAGAATGAAGAAAAGTCAGTCAAATAAATCACCACAGAAAACCTACACAAGCCAAACAAAGTAACTAGTTAGCTTAAATTGATTTAATTTTTAAGATTAATTATATTACTTACTTTATTAGACTACAATACCTGATGAAATATAATATAGGACCATGTAATTTGATGCTGAAAAAAAGGAGGATTAGGATAGTATTTTAAGGGGAAATAATAGAACTTTTATTAATGAAAAGAACTTTTATATTTTGAGATGAGCAAAAAGAATTTCGGACCAAAGCAAAATAAGATTGAATTTTAACTGAAAAGCTCAAAATGCTATAAGACTTTCAAGTGCTGTCCCCATAGCATTGAGCAAAGAAATGTAGGTTTTCTGTATTTGATAAGCATTTTAGCAAAATATCAAATGATAGCACGAACCTACAAGAAAAAATTACCTTGAAATGAAATAAAGACAGAATTTTTCCTGAATTTTTAAAATATTTTCCAGAAAAAATAAAAACACAACTTGAACTTTCAAGAAAAAATTACTTTGAATTGAAATAGATGTAATAAAGACCTGATAATATCCTGAAGTAAGATAATAATAAAGACCTGATAGTGTAATAATATCCTGATTTTTTTTTTGAAATATTTTCCAGAAAAAATAAAATCAAAACATGAACAAACACAGACATTGTATGTAGTCAATGACAACCCACTTTTATAGAACTAAATTTACTTATGTTCATAGAAGCTCTTTATAAATTAGCAATTGATTTCAGCTGTTCGGGGGAAATACAGCAAAGCACGTCCAATTATTCAGGCAGCCTGTTCATTCCATGGAAGATTAGTTTTGAAAATGAAACAGATTTATCAAAGATCTGTTTTTATGGGGAAAATTTTTGTGAAGGGTCCTTTTTTAGGATAAATAATTTTGTGAAGGTTCCTTTTTCAAGATAATAAATTTTGTGAAGGGTCCTTTAACGAACCCAGGTCTGTCTCTGGACAGACCCCTGGTTCTTTAAACCTAAGAATAAAGAACACAGCTTTTTTACTTCCTTCTGTTATGAAAATTTTAAGTGTGTTCATGAAGTTTTTGGGGTTTTAATAGTACTTAAAAATAAAATTTAAGTTTGCAGATTAAGCTTGATTTATCTTCATTAAAAGTTGATCCTTAAAATAGTTTTTTGATTTTTAGGGTTTGTATTATGCTCCAGTTTAAAATTATTTAAATTAGTTTAAGCTTGTTTAAACAGTTTGTATATTTAGATGCTATATACTGATATTGCTTACTACTTTAAAGCTGTTTTTAACACTTGAACATGGTTTTACTGATGGTATTGTGGTAGCTTTTGGAAAGCTGAATAAAATTTCACTATTTCCTTGTATGAAATATTTTTTAAATTTAAATCTTTTCCTTCAAAATTCTCTTGATCTTTTATTCTCAATATGACTAAAACTAGCTAATAACTGTTGAAATCACTTTAAAATATATTAGTCTTTTTATTTTTAGCTTATTATTAAAAGTAATGCTATAATATTACCCTTTTATTAGTGAATTAATACACTGAGAGACAATATGATTCAAATAAACACAGTGTATATGTTTTATGTGCAGCTCCTATATTATTGGAACTTTATCTCTGAATGCAATGAAGGGTAATAAACTGAAAGATTCTGTTAAAAAAAATGTTTTTAAGGAGCAGTTTCTGTATGATGATTGTTTTTAAACTATGAAAATATTAAATTATTTATTAAATCAATAGCTGATGAATTATTCTTTAGGGAAACTATTGACTCAGTAAAGCAGAGTGCAGCTTTATGTTTGTTGCGTCTTCTACGCACTATGCCTGAAATTATACCAAGTGGTGAATGGACAACAAGAATTATTCATCTTTTAAATGATCAGCATATGGTAGGTTATGCTCAAATCTTAATTCATGAGATTGAAAAATGAAATGCTGAAAGTTTTATTCTGTTTTAAATTTACTTTTTATCTGACTATGTAAGTTAATAATTATTGATTTTAAGAGTATTTCCTTAATCTTTCCTATATCTTTTCTTCTTTTAAAAGTTTCAAAACTTAAATTTTCATTTTAATTTTTGTTAGCTTTAAATTACATATTTAGAACTGACTTTTGTTTATAGCTTTCACAAAGTTTATACATTTTTCTTGATATTGGTAATTTTCCTTATTCTCAAGACATGATGAAATTCCAGGTATGTGTTGTTTAACCATAAAAAGAGGGGCAATATCATGAATATGACTTAGCTTTAGTAATTTACTCTATTAGAAAGGAAAATTAGTTTTATCAAGCTTATTTAATTACACGATATTATGATTTTGCATTTTATCAAATTTATTTTATTCTAAAAATTACTTTTAAAAAAAGTAAATGAACTAATTATATATAAATCAAAACTGGCTGACTGTTGTCATAATTTTGTAATTTGATTGCTTTAACTGTTATAATTTTGAGTAATTTCTAACTAGACATTCTTACAAAACCCCTATTGTACTGAATTATGAGGCATTTTTAAGTTTGTTTAATCAAAGGGCTATCTTTTTTAGCAATTGACATTAGCATTATACTTTCAATTACAAAAGTTTTCTAATGATATGTAGCTACTTTTTATGCCATACATTTTAAAAGGAGCCATAATAAAAAATGAGAAAACCTATGGTACACAGTGGCATAGCATAGCATAGTTTTGGAGTTGCCTACGGGCAGTTCAAAGTTATTCACCCCTTTGCTGTCTGGTGATGGTAACTCGTGGTGTAGGTGTTAAGACCAAGATTTCTTGGCCTGCATGGAGTGTGATCATGAGGATGTTTCTGAGGTGTCCTGCTCTGTGTTCACATGACCTTGTAGAAAACCACAGGAAATTTAGAACTTAAAAGCCGATGAGCATGACCTGCATTCAAATCCCTGCATTTCATGTCTCCTAGTTTTGTGAACAGAACCTCTATGGCTACTGGCGGCTTACTTCTGTATTTATGGAAGCCGAATGCGCTTTAATGCAACATTAAACCCAGTCAACTAGTTAAATTTATAAACAATGCAAAAGCTATATTATAAATCTGCATAGTAAAATTACTTTCTTTTTAGCCCGTCAATGCTTTTTTATTTCAAGATAACATTCTATCTAGAGTATCTATCGGTAAAAGAATTTCCAAATATAAAAAACTTTAGAAAGCTATTTCAATACCCTTAAAATATACAGCTGAATCATTAAAGAAATTACATTGTCAAAATTCATTTGTTAATCTCTTAATCTGTAAAATTAATTAAATCACTTAGTTCTTCTCTGCTGATTGAGCGTTTATGTATATTTAATTTTTAAAAGCTTCTGTCATAACTAGTATTGTGAATAGTAATTGTTAAGGAAATTCTGAATGAAAAAATATTAAATTTCTTTGAAACTTCTGTATAATTATTCAGGCTAGCTAATTAAGAAGTATCCACATAGAAACAGCAATGTCGCTTACACGCTACAGTGTGTAAATTACAAAAAAAAAAAAAAAAAATGATGAAGGCAGGATACACACACACACACAAAAATTGTGGTGCATCCCAGAGGATGTGCAATAAAAAAATTAAAAAAAAAAGGGGGGGGGGGCAAATTTTAAAATTTCTTGTTTAAAACTGATATTTTCCTTGTATTTTTACAGCATCCTTCTCTGAAGGAGAAATAAAATCCTTTAAAATCCCATTTTTCTATGAAGAAAAAGAACCAATCTTATACATTAAACAAAAATGAATGGCCAGCACAAAATCAAAAATTTCCATGATGTGAAAACGAAGTTACAGTGATCTGATATGTAACAAAAACACTACTATTCATTAAAAAAAAAAAAAAATGAGCCTTGGCAAGCTAAAGTTAAAAAGGTCATTCTGCTGACTCTCTCACACAATTGCATAGTGCCAGCACAATTGCAGTTATACTGGATGCATTTGTTCAGTAGCTGAATTATTTTCAGCAAAGTGTCCAGCTACAAATTCAACCTTGATGACCCACAAAGACCGTTGACATTCCGTATAGTAGTATCTGCCTTTTTTTTTTAAAGTCACTTTTTTTGTAAAGCATTTTTCTGCAATATGTAATAACAATTAAATAAGAAGGAAATTATTTTTCAAATATAAAAGTGGGGTGAAAAAAGGGTGCATACTAACAATCTTATGAGTTATGGAATAAATTAAAAATGTGGCAACTCCACATGGCTGTCATCTGCTACATGGTCCTGACAACCAGGCACTATTTTATTTGATAGCCAGTTTTCTTTGGTTATTTATTCATGACATCTTTATAGTACAATGCTGAGATTCTAAGTTCTGTTGTGTTCCCCCCCCCCCTTTTTCCCCCCATGAATTCTGGATTACATTTGGTAAATATTACATGAACAAGACACATAAATTAGCATATTTTGTTTACTGTATTTATTGTCATGTCTATTTTCCGTAACTTTTGGTAAAAAAAATTGCTGCGTATTGTAACATCACTACTTTGCAATAGCTTGATAACAGTTCACATTTAAATCTGATTAGAAACCTGGTATCTCTAACACAATTAAGGGAAGCACTTATCAAAGATTAGTCCCATAAAATATTTCTTGAACATATCCGAAAATTAATTTTGTCAATCCGCGATTGTAATGAAATGCCCTCTGGTGGGCTAAGGTGAAATTATCACACCACTGAAAGCTTTCACGCTGAAACAATGATAGAACAACAAGAAAGAACAATAATAAATACATGTGTGGCTATTATATTTACAAACAACTGCAGTTGGGAAAGCGCCATCTATCGATCATTACAAACGCGCATACCCAGTTATGCAGCTGTCATGCAAGGCCAAGGGTTGCCCCAGTAAATGTCAGTGGCAGTTGAATTGCATTATTTATTTGGGTTATATCCAGCTTTGTCAACAACACATAAGTGTGCTTGTACCTTTTCGTTGCAATGTTTTTCAATGTAGTTTCACCATATGAAATGCATTAAATGTTTTGTCATTCAAATTCTTATATACAAGGTGTTAATTGACAGGAAAAAAAAAAAAAAAATTGAAATGCTGAACATAGCTTTAAATGTAAAATTTGAAAATCCATTAAGCATCATAAAAAGCAGTAAAAGTGAAACCTATCTTGGAAATTATTAGAGAGGTTAAAGTCCATTTTAAGTGTATCTTAAGGTATTCAACAAAACCAAAAGAATATGAATACTTTTGGCACTGATTGTATATATTTTTAAATTATTAGATTTCAGTATTACATGTGGGTTACACATGGTAGGGGATCATTAAAAAAAAAAAAAAGTGAATATATATATGTTACTGCTACTTATACAAAAAATATATAGGTCCTTTTTAAGTCTCTTTTATTTTAATTTTGGTTCCTAAAGTCCTTTATTTTTTGAGAGCTGTGGGTTAAATGCCTTAAGCTCTGATACCAAAAGATTCAGTAAGAAGTGTATGATCCCCAAAGTCACATCACCATGTAACAAATCAACAATGTGTTCCTACGTCAACGCTTATTTGAAATTCTGAAAATGGTCACAAAACTACATTCTTTCAAAAAATCAAAAACATTTCTATCCAATTCCTATACAATAAACACACATGAGTCCTGGTACAAAAACAAAGTTCTGAGACATTAAATGAAATTCTGATACAAAAAGATTACCAGTAAAAATTGTTGATACATTGAAAATGCACCACCCTGCAACATTCTAAGTTCATTGAAATGAGCGAACATGATTACAGGAACATGACATTTTGCCTGTATTAAGATTCAAGAAACTTTATTAATGAGAAAGCCTAAATATTAAAAGAAAATATTAAAAATATTTATTATAACCTAAATATTAAAAGAAAAGAGAGAAAATGTGATATGTTTGCAGTATAAGCAAAAAGTAAAATGTTTCTGCTAATGTTAGTGTTATTATAGTAATTTCTTTTAATTTTTTTCTCTAATGCAGTATTTAAGTTATCAATACAGTTTATTGCTATTTGGTGGTTAAAGGAGGGGGGAATTAGTTTTTGCAGATTTGATATTTCCATTTTTGGCAGGAACCAAAAACCTGAAAATTCTGATAACCTGAATTGAGTCAGTCCCATGATTGCCAGATAATGGGTCCTGTACTGTATTTCAGTTAGAATAGAATGTATAACTAAATTTTGTAATCAATCTTATCAAAACTCCCCTCACTCTCTCTCAAAAAAAAAAAAAAAAATAAATAAATAAATAAATAAATAAATAAACTTCTAATGCAGATTATTTTAAGGACTTTTGAAAATGTTGTTTATTAAAAAATAAATAAAATATATGCAACTATATTTTCTTATTTATTTTTCTTTTCTGGTTCGAGTGTACATTAAACTAAATCATTTTAGTTGTTTCTAAGCAGCAACTATTTTCTACATAATATTACTTTTTTAAGACAATCTCAAAAAAGGGCTGGTTTAAAAATTCAAACTGTTTTTCAATTGCAATAAGGTAAAATTTTAATTTATATCTTTAATATATAAATTTAAATTCATTTGTATGGGGACCCATTTTTTTTTTCTATTTTAAATAAAGACCCAGAATGTTAGAACTCATGGGTCCCAGAGACCCAGAATTTTTAGAGTAGTGGCATCACTAAGAAATAATCAATTCTGGATAAATTTCTTTAGAGAAGTTGTCTAATACAATATCTTAATCATGGTGTTTAAATCAAAATATATGAAGCATATGCAGAATAAATTGAGCAAAAGCAATGAAATATTTTCCTTCATATAACTGAAATTAATTTTCAGAAAAATAGCTCATAAAATGTATTCATTAAGCAGAGGGTTAAAAAAAATAATAAATGTTCAAAAAAATAAAGCACATGTCATAATACATACCATCAAACTAATAGAAACTGGTTTCTTTAGTTTCTCTGATCAATCTCCTAAGGTTTTTGAAGCACTCGTATTTTCTGTATATTCTGAAGGAAGTACATGCGACTTCATGCTTTAAACAACACTTTACATCACAAGACTGCTTTAAGTTATCTAGAACATCTTCTTTAACAGACTACCACCAGTGTATATAGCTAGGAAAACCTGTGAACTTTCTCTGTAATCTGGGGGTCGAGGGGAACAGCTTTTGTTATAACATTAACTTTATATATATATAAAAAAAAAAAAAAAAAACATCTTGTGGTGGGATTTAATTCTAATTTAAAATACGTTTTTAATGTTCATTTAACTTAAGGCTTTTCGGCCTGATACCGGGCCTTCTTCAGGAGTTGAAACCTTCTATGCTTTGCACCAGACTGCTGTTTCCTTTAATAGTAACTGATATCTGCTATCTAAATTTCTATTGGGCTCCACGTCACTGTAACTATGAGGATTTGTTATATTTCGATGGTTTTGCACATTTCAGCATAATCACGGTTATAGTAGTTAGCTAATTTTTTAGTACTTTTGAAATCAATATTTATGCTAGAATTCAGGTTATTTTTGGTTAGTGCTGTTATTTTTCCTTGCTTAATATCGTTTTTATGTTCATTAGTCCTGTTTTTGATTGGTCTTCTGGACATTCCTATTTTCATTGTTTTTAAAATTAATCTGATAAGTCCCGGAAGTATCTAAAACATTAATTTTATCTATCATTTCTTATATATTGAAAAATATTTCTGTTTAATTTTATTGGTATGTTGATGTTATATCTAGCAGCGTCATTTTTTATTTTAAGAGTGGCACCTTTTATCAAATGGTATAGAGGTAGTGTATTTCTTTTTGTCTCTTTGTCCATTGCTTATACAATCAAATTTCTTTAATATTTTTCTGTATAGTTTGTTCAACTTCTGTTATAACCTGCTTTTGCTGCAATTTGGGATATTGTTTCAATTTCAGCTTTAAGGTATTTCTCATTTGTGCAAATATTAATGGCCCTGTCAATATAATAACAGACAGCACTTAGTTTATAATAATATGGAGTTTTACATTTGATGTTTATTATTTCATTTGTAGTATGTGGGAACGTAGCTTCCCACATAGTACAGTGGCCAGTGAAGTGGTTAAACTAAGTTTTTATTATTTTTAATTCCTTACTAATTTTTTTTTTCTCCCTTAGTTTTTCTTTTTTTTCCATCCATCAAAATAACGCACAATTGACTTTGGTACAAACTGTTAAAATCTTAGTTTATAACAAACATTTTAAAATTCTCATTTATTCTTATTGTTTCAAATAATTTCTATTTTGCATTTCATCTGTAGGGTGTGGTAACTTCTGCTGTAAGCTTAATTGATGCATTTGTCAAGAAAAACCCTGAGGAGTACAAAGGTTGTGTGTCTTTGGCAGTATCTAGGTTAAGTAGGGTAAGTCCTGTGATTTTTTTTTTTTTTTTTTTTTTTTTTAAGGGTTTAAACAAATGGTGGAATGTTTCAATGTTTTCAAATGAAATAGTTTTTAAGTTTGATACTTATTGGCATTTTATTTGTAATATTTTTAATTTTTAAATAAATTATTCACAAGGAACCATTGTTATAATAGAAATGTATTTTAAAGGTTCCACATTGCCAACCTAATTAAATTGAATGACATTTTTGACAAACAGGTACCAGGAAATTTCATTTGTGGTTAAAAAAAATAAATAAGAAGTAAAACTTGATTTGCCCCAAAATCAACCATGTTCTTACGCATTTACTCGTATATTGCAATTAAACAAGTTTTCACTAACTGAGCCACCCTTTCGGATTAGTGTATAGTCCATTCTTTATCTCATGATATTAATGCTAAGTAATGCCAATTTTTAAATTTTAAACTGTTTTCAATAATTTAAACACTTGAGAATGTTTTTTTTAATTATATATTTGTGTGTTATAATAGTGTTGGCATTTTACTTACATGAAAAATCTAAGTGCCAAATGCCGATATTTCTTTAAAAAATTATAGTTTGACACTGACAATTTTAGCTGCTAAGTCATTAAAAAAAAAAAAAAAAAAAAAAAAAAAAAAAGAAAAAAAAGTCATTAAAAATATTAAATTATATTTTTTAATTTTTATAATATAATTTGTAAAATATATTCATTCATGCTAAGTTTAAAACTGGAATGTTATTTTTAAAAAAGCCTTATAGAAATTTCATACATGGTTGAGTTTTTAAAGTATTTATAGAATTTTACCCCCACACCTCAAATAAACAACTAAATTATTTAAAAATAGTTTAGTCTCTTTTACCAGCTTAATATAGTTCAGAAGCTGTGGTTATTAGTAAACTGTTAAATAAAAATTTTCATCTGAAATAAGCTTTAATGTTATTATCCCTTGTATTTATTTTAGTGAAAGTAGTGCAAGTTAACAATTAAATGTTACTTTTTTTTTTTGCAACCGACCACTTATTCTGTTTAAAAGATAAATTTCCTTCTATGAAAGAATCTTTATTTTTTAGATTGTAACTGCTTCTTATACTGATCTTCAAGATTACACTTATTACTTTGTGCCTGCTCCATGGTTATCTGTCAAATTATTACGCCTGCTGCAGAATTACCCTCCACCAGGTAATATTTTCATTAGTATGGAAATTTGTGGTCTTTGGCATGTTAAACTTTAATAGATGTGTATATGTATATATAAAGCTGATTGTTTGTCTGGATTTTTAGTTGTGTTCATTCTAGGCAGGGTTAACAAGGCATTGCATACCCTGTTTGCCCTTTAGATAAAATAATTCTGCCCCAATGCCCTTTGAACTTGATTGTGCATCCTGGAATCTGAAAACACACCCCGCAAGGAATGATCAAAAAACAAAAAATTCAGAGTGAAACAAACGAACGATTTGAAGGAAATAATGATTTCAAAAACTCATGTGAAAATCGTCTGCCAATTTAATTAAAATCATCTGCTAAAAATATAGCTAATATGAAAAGAAATATTGGAAACCTGGAAGCAAAAAATAAGACCGATCGTCTGATGGGTTAGCATTACGTCATTGTTTTTGTCTAACTTTGTTCTATATCCATTAGAAAATGTTATATTTTATTTGTTAACTTGCATTGATTTTGTACACCAAAAATTAATCCAATACAGCAGTTTTTGCCGAGATTTTTTTTTCTACAAGTATTTCAATATTAGATGTGCTTTCCAGTGTTAAAATGAAACAGCTTAATGATCACAAGTTTCAGAATAATGCTGACTTCTTTAGTTGAAAAAAGATAAGTCTTTTTCATATTTTCTTATTTATTTTTTTTATTTGAAAATAATCTTGAATGAATTGCTAATATTGATGTAAATAAATAATAATAATAATAAATTTCGGAGCTAAAACCACCAGTCCCTCGCAATAATGTTGCATATGTAGTATAGCACCAAAAATATGCAAAAAATAAATAAGGTAAAATAAAATAAGAAAAAAAAAAAAAAAAAATTAAGCAAATTCATGATTAATCCAAGCTAAAGAAATTAACAAATTTCGAATTATTTTTATTATTTAACTGAAGTGTTTACAATAATCCTCACACAGTCCACATAAATAAACACTTTAACAGAGTGCAGAATTACATAATCAAAATTCTAAAAAGGATGATAAATGTGTTTATTTTAAATGACACTCTTTAGAATGAAACACAGAAATTCTAAGGGAGGGAAAAGGAGGGAAATATAAAGAAGAAAAAGATATTTTTCCTGTGCTCATTTACATGACTAATTATGTGTTTTAGATGAACAAACAATACTTAAAGTGCTAATGAGATAATAATAAAGAGAATTAGATAATAATAAAGTATATGAAAATGTGTCTGGAAAAGTTTGGGTCCAAAAACTAATCCTTCACAAATCAGTGATTAGGGGGGTGGGGTGGGGGAATAATTAAGGATTTATAAATAGTTCTTCAAAAATTACAGGAGAACAAAGGTCTACCAAGCAAAAGATTAGATCCAAAAATGAATCTTTTACAAAAACTGGTGATCGTAAAACCGTCCCTGATGATAAAAAAAAAAAAAAAAAAAAAAAAAAAAAAAAATCAGTAAAGAAGCTCCTCATAAAAATCGATGAAATTAAAATGAACTTTTCACAAAAATGTGGCTATTAAAAAAAAAAAAAAAAAAAAAAAGGGGGGGGGGGTGAGAAAAAATGTTTGCTGTTGAAAATTGGATATTTCAGCACAATCAGTTAAGGAATGGATTGTGTTGTTGCTCAAAAATGATTTATTGCACATTAAGGCTCATTAGAAATGATAATTAACTGAAGCAACAGGCCATATTTCAATAATTAGGTTTAAAAAAACCACAAAATTTGCCAATTAGTTGCGATAAAATGTAAATTTTGTTATTTAGGTTTTCATATCTTATATAATTGCTGTATTTTATTGTGCATGTAAAGTGTAAATTCTGATTAAATTTCGCTTATTAATTTTTGGTGGTTCTAACCTTCTGATAATTTGACCTCTTCTAGTGTGTGTGTATTATCCTTTTTTTATAATTAGTCAGAACAGTTTTTATATTAAAATCTAATAATCAACTGTTAGAACTTCTCTTTTTAAAAAAGCAATCAGGTCAATGTATTTGTATGTTTAAAAGTTAAATTTTGCCGTGCATGCATAATCAAGACATGTATTATATTACTAATTTATACTACAACTTTCTGTTAAAGTCTTAAAAACTGAACCAGTGAGACTAAAATAGTGAAATAATTGAAAAGTTGTTTCTATTTAACTGTGTTTAACCCCTTAACTGCCCCAGGCATATATATATATATATATATATATATATATATATATACACGTTTTTTCAAAACACTTTCCTTTGTATTGTACTGCTACCAGTAAAACTACTGACATGGCTTGACAATGCAATAAAATAACCTTGAAAATGATCTTCACAGTTTAAAAATGTAATTTTATTAATTGATCAACCATGAAAATTCAATTTAGATAAAGTGGCGTGTAAGGTTGATTTTTACACAAACTATGTGAAAAATGCCAGAACCGGGAATTGAATCGGGCCCGGGTTTGATTCCTGGCTCTGGCATTTTTCATATAGTTGGTATAAAAATCAACTTTACAACCCACTTTATCTAAATTGGCTCTTGACAGTGTTTTCGAAAGATTTACTCATTTCAGAGTTGAAAAGAACAATGGTACTTTAAAATGAATCTCGCAATTTCTCCTCGGCAGGTAAGAGGTTAATGCAGTTTTTGAGTTTTGAATTAAATCTATTTTGAAAAGATGTTTGTCTGAAACATAATACGGAACTATTACTATAATAAAGTAAGAATAGTTCAGTTCCATTATGTAATTTTTAAGTGTAGAAGCTTTATAGTATGTTTGAAGCTATTCTAAAACTATTTTATATCATTCTAACATTTCAATAGCATAGTCATTTGCAGTATCATATGTATGAATTCTAAATTTGGTTTCCTTTTATTCAATATTAGGTTATGCCTGCTTTGCTGGTCATTTAAATAAATTTTCAAAAGAATTCTATCACTATTTTTTTATATTTTTTATTTTATCACATTATAAATTAACTATATTGAAATCACTTTAAACCTTACAGCAGGTACTCTTCCACCTGCACTGCATCAGGCCCAGGTTTCCACTGCTTACAGAAAGGTCTTTCTCGGGCACTTCAATTTGGATATTTATTGACAAGTGGATCTGCTATTTAAGAACTAAGATTTTAAAGATGACTGTATCTCAGCATCTATTAAATATTTTAGTTTTTGAACCATGTATTTTATAAGCCGTCTCTTTACAAAATAAAAAGTAGATTTTATTTTTAAAGGAATTAAAAAAAAAAAAAAAAATAGTAATAATAAAAAAATAATAATCAGTTTAATATTTTCTACTGTATACTACCACTTTTCCCCCCCAGAAAATTCTATAATTTTAAAGTTTTTAAGGAATTAAAAAAAAAAAAAAAAAAAAAAAAAATGAAGTTATCTGTTTATAAATAAGTTTTAAAATAATCATTACAATTTGATTTTCAAATATACACTAAAAAAGAAAAAAAAAATCACCTTTAACTGAATGAATTAAATAAATAAAAAATAGTTTAATAGCCGTTGCTAAGATATGCAGACGATTGAAATGAAAAAATAAATTTTAGAAAACTAAAATGTAGAAGCCAATATTTAAAATGGAAAAAAAAAATTTCAAATTCAAAATAAATCTTGATGAGGTGGACACCTGCAGTGTCCCAGCTACAACTCTCTCAAGTTTTATAGCTCTGCAATCAGTAGTGTGAGCACCAGAGTGCAGACACACACACAGATACTTCTGTTTATTTGTATTTATATAGGTAATTTAAGGTATAGTAGTAGTAATCAGACAGCATTATTTAGCACCAATTATGTAATTTGTGACAATAGTTGATTCCCTGTAAGAAAACTTAATTAAAACTGGATCTGGGTAGTTTTTCTTAATGTTCCATATGAAGTTTAACAATCCTTGTCATAGACTGAAATATAGCTGTCCCATACATAGAAAAAAAATTATATCAGTGTTAGACTATATATGTATTATAATTTAACCTGCTTAATAAGCATGTTAAAGTGTTCCAGTCTGGTGGTGTAAATAAATATTAAAAATGCAGTTTTGTACAAATTATTTTAAAGTTGTGTCGCAAATTAAAGAGATGCTTAAATACAGTGGGTGATCAAATTATTAGAAATGTTTATTTTGACATTTTTTTTAATTTTCGAAAAAAAGAAAGAAACCTAGCTGAAATGGCCTGGAACTTCACACATACAAAGAACATATAAAAACTCATTATTTCCACAATCGATTTAGTCTTCAGTGCAGTTAAAGGATCAACCACAAATTGAAGAAGAGGGAAAATACTTCGGATCACTCTGTATCATAAAAACATACTTGCTAACTTTTCCGGTTTTCCCGGAAGACTTCCGGTTTTTTAACGTATCTTCCGGTCTTCCGGACAGATGATGAAATCTTCCATTTAAAAAAAAAAAATCGCGGATATCGTTCATTTTAAAAAGAAACCCAAATGTTCTACGAAAACACCTGATTCCCGATCTTTTTCCATCCATAACATAAATGTCAATATTCATTTCAAACTTGCTTTATGAGATTCTAGAACATTTAAAGAAATTGTTAAATATTTCTTGCTGATGTAATTATTTTTTGCCCCCCCCCCTTATTTATCTACAATTAGCAATCAGCAATCAAATGTTCTCCAGAAGTCTTTTCTTTCCGAATCTTTATCCGTCTGCAACATAAATGATAATATTAATTTTAAAGTTATTACATTAGATTCTAGAAGTAGTTGAAAGAGTTTAAATATTTCTTACTCTGTAATTATGTTTGTATTCCCCCCCCCCCCATCCTTTCCCCAGATTGTGATCAATTCTAGAAACAATAAAGCAATGGAAATGCTCAATATTTCTCACATATGTAGTTATATTTAGATCTTTATTGTTGAATTTAATGAATCTGTTTATTTTTCCTCAATTAAATTAAATATTTGTATGTCATATTTATACCAAATGTACAAACATATGAAAAAAATGAAGAATAATTTTTTCAGGTAGGAAAATTTTTCCTACCTGATAATTAGCTATTGCTACTATTTCTTATATGCATTAAAATCATATTCTATATTTATTTAAAAGATTAGTTATACTTTAACTTAACTAAGTTTTTTTGTCTATTGTTAAATAAATTTCTTACAGATTCTGTTTTGTAGATATTTATATATTGAAGAGGAATAACTTCATTTAAAACTTTTATATATTTAGTATAATCAATCTATAGTAAAATGTTTTTATAGATTGCTTCTAAATATTAAAATTGTAAAACTGTATTGTTTAATACGTCAAAGAAAAAAAAAATCTTCCCTTTTTTTATTAAAATTGGTTGGCAAGTATGTAAAAAGCTACAAATGACTCGTAACTTTAATACATTATTGCACGTAATATGTACAGTATTTATGTTTTGGTACGAATTGCACATTTATTTAGATGGGTGTAAAATTTTTTTCAAAAATTACTCATTTTTTTGACAAGTTTTTTGCTTATAGCAAGAACAGATTTCCATAAAAATTTACAAAACTTGCAGAAAAATTGACGAAACATCAGAAAAACTTTTATTCTGAAACAAAATTCACATATGTAATATTCGTTGAGATATGAGTATTTTCAGTAAATATTATTTTACTGTTCATGTGTGAAATATATAAAAATTTTTATTGCATAGGTTGAAAACCAGATATATTGAGCAACTTTTGTCAAAAGCTCATTTGAATAGAATAAAAATTAAGCAAATTATCAACAAAAGAACAAGCTAAATTTTGGGTATTTTCCAGAGTTGAAATTTCGCGAGGGGTTTTTCATATACAGCATATTTAATTTGAAGATCTAGTTATTTCAACCACGAAAAACCCTTTATAGACTTGTAATTTTAACGTATTTTTTATTTATTTACTAATATTTGAGTGTTCATAAGGGGTTTTCACAAAAAAAAAAAAAAAAAAAAAACTTTTGCAACGTGATTGAAATAATTGGATTTTTAAATTAAATATGCCACATGTGTAAAAAAAAGCCCCTTATGAAATTTTAACTCTGGAAAATACCGAAAATCTAGGTTGTTCTTTTGCTGACAATTTGCTTAATTTTTATTCTGTTCAAATGAACTTTTGACAAAGGTTGCTCGATATATTTAGCTTTCAACTTATAGGGGAAAAAAATCTCATGCACAGTAAAATATTTACTAAAAATGCTCATATATCAATGAATATCTCGACTGATAAGTATAAAGGATTTAAGTCAAAAAATGTCGATTTTGAGTTAAGTACATAGTACTCAGAAAAAAATTGTCTATCGATTGGTATAAAGGATTTAAATCCATGCCATTTAGTCTTTGAGAAAATCAATTGGTAAAAAAAGATTCAAATCAGAAATTTAGCATTAATGTTTGGTATAAAATATTTAATTCAATTTTCCCCTTTATTAAATGAAGATTGACAATCACTGAATGGTATAAAGCGAATAAACAAACATAATCCCTTTTTCCTAGTCGATTCTTCGGATTAGTTTTTAGTTTGTTTAAATTTATTTTTCATCTCCTGAAAAATCAAGAATATGGACTTGAATCCTTTATACTTATCAATACAGATATAACACATGTGAATTTCATATTTCAGAATAAAGTTTATCTAATGTTTTTGTCAATTTTTCAGCAAGATTTATAAAATTTTATGAAAAATTTTTATGAAAATCCATTGTAGTTATGTAAGCCCCCCCCCAAAAAAAGAAAAGAAATATTAAAAATAATTTTTGGGAAAAAAAAATATATCTGCCTAAATAACTGCAATTCCTGCACCAAAACATAGAAATATTGTACATAGCCTGTGCAATAATGCATTTAAGTTACAAGACATTAGTAGCTATTTATGATACTCGGTGATCCAAAGTATATTCCCTCTTCTTCAATTTGTGGTTTGTCCCCTAATTGCACTTTGGACTAAATCAATAGCCAAAACAATGAGTTTTTAAATGTTCTTTGCATGTGTGAAGTTTCAAGCCATTTTGTCTTATTATTTTTTTTAGATAATCGAAAAAAATGTCTCATGATTTGTTCACCTACTGTATATTTAGATATAGCTATCAATTAGATTATGGATAGGACTATTTGTGGCAGCATTTTAGGCGGTATATACTATTTTAGTCAGCACTAATTCATGGGATGGATCGATTTAGAATAAAGTTTCGTTAAATGCAGTGCATTATTTCTTAAGATATTGCATAAACAATTTTTTTGTGATGCATGTTTTTTTGAAAACAGTTAAATTTGTGCTTAATAATCCTAAAACTTGAAAATATGTTAAATTGAAGATGTTTACAAATCCAATAATTTTGTTATATCAAAGCTGAAATATTATATTCTTATATATATATATAAATTTCTTTTTGTAGAAGATGCTGGTGTAAGAGGTCGTTTGACTGAGTGCCTTGAAACAATCTTAAATAAAGCTCAGGAGCCCCCTAAGTCAAAGAAAGTTCAACATTCAAATGCCAAAAATGCTGTGCTGTTTGAAGCAATTAGTTTAATAATACATATGGATAGGTAATTTGACATTCTTATGATATAAAGCTAATACAGTAAACTCTTGATTATTCACAGGAAAAAGACTGGATCGAGAGAAAGGGCAAAAAACAAATGAGTTCTTCATATTTTTCTTTAAAAAAAACTTTGTACAGTAGTTTGCTACCATACATGCCAGCATTTTAATTTACATCTGTAATTTAGAAATGAGTTCTGAAGGAAAACCAAACTGTGGCATAGAAATATAATTTTTCTTATTGATTAGTGAATTTTCTTATTTCTAAATTTTTCTTATTTCTAAATTGCTTAAACCACATATTTATACTGCTTTCTGACCGATTAAACAATTAAAAAACTTTCTTTTTAACTTTAAACCAGTAACCCCTTCTTTGGATCTAACTGGCGTAATATATTTAATTCCTTGTAAAAATTGTAAATATGTTTATATAGGTAAAACTTGCCGTACCGCAAGAATGAGACTACAGGAGCACAGACCATCATATAAAAATTGCAACCAAAATTCTAAAATTGTAATCCATTCAATAGAAACCAATCATATTCCTGACTTCGATAAGTCATTCTGTGTCAAATCAACACAAAAAAGTGGTATTTTTAACCTGACCACCTCAGATATTTATGAAATTGGGCTCATTTATTTGACTTGCAGAGAAATGAATGTATACCAATTAATAAGTTCCTATCGCTTTTATTTTTTGATATACAGGGCTGTAAAAGTGGATAAAAAGTACAAATTTTCAAAATTCTTGTGTTACAAATGTTCTTGTATTCTAGTTGTTTCAGAGATATAAGTTTGGTATCATTAGAAAGCGTTCAATATAGGCTTTCAAATGATGTATTACATGCACATATTTTTAAAAATTTTTATATTTCAAGGTCAAACATTTTGACCTTTGACCTTCAATATCTCAAACGTTTTTTTATTTTTCTTTTAAAAATTGTTTTTCTTACGTTTACTGTCTATAATTACTGTGACTTTTAAGATGGGATTACTATGGGATACTGAGTTATAAATTAATATGCAATCCTAAATCAGTATTTTCATACTAACATAATGTAAGTTTCACCTATATTTTGTTCCTTAATAAACTTAGTGATATAGGACTGGTATCATTAGAAAGCTTATAATTCAGGTTTTCAAATGGTATATCCAGACATGTTACTTTTCAGCCTTTTTAAGCTTGAAAATTATTATCCTTGGGATCAATGCAAATCCACATTAAAACTTTCTGGACATGTATAGGGGAGGGGTGGTCAGCCTGAATTTGTGCAATATATTATTAGCAATTTCTATGTGATTGGCTTTCGAGAAATGTCAAATTCAAACTTTGATAAAATGAAAAAGAAATAGTACTTCAACTGCATTTTCCTAATGAACTTGAACTACATTATTTTGCTAAGCAATTGCCCCAGCAAACAATGCTTCTATAGAATAAACTTATTTTCAAGTATATGTAATAAGTTTGTCTGTTTTTTAAGAACTTACAACTATTTTAATTATAATTAATATAATATTCAATATAAGATTTATTGTTCCGATTTTGTCTATTGTGTGTACATGTATGCAATCAGATTTAACGTTATTTTTATTATTGAAAAATTTATATTGTGTCAGTTGCCTGATACCACTTTTGAGAGGGGGCGTGGGGTCGTGAAAAGTTCAGCCTTTTTTTCTGTAAGCTTGTACCATATCTGTATATCACATGCATATATTTGTAAAAAAAAAAAAAAAATAAAAAAAAAAAAAAAAAAAAAATATTTTAAGGTCAAATGTTTTGACCTTTTAATATCTCAATGTTTTCTTTTAAAAATTTTATGTTATTCTTACATTTATTATCTATAATTATTGTAAGTTTCAACACAGCATGGCCAAGGGACACTGAGTTATAAATTAAAATTTGACCCTCCATCAGTATTTTCATACTAACCTAACCTAAGTTTTATAAAATAATGGCAATCTCATAATGAAACTTACAATAATTATATATGACTAGTGATTTGCTATTATGTGAACAACATTGTACATTGGTGCTCAAGTATGAGAAAGGTCTCCCCTGAAGAATTTTTTTCACCTTTCTGAGCTTCTCCTACTTGAAAGAAATTCATTCTTATTGGTCTATGTGGTTTCAGTGATATTGTATCTGTTGCTTGGCTTTTACTGTGTATAATAACTCACTATATATAATAATGATGATCTGTTAAGCATAGTAGAAGCCAAGCAACAGATACAAGATCACTGAAACACCAATGACCACTAAGATTAAAATTTCTTTCAGAAAATGAAAAAAAAAAAAATCTTTTAATCATTGGATTAAATACACTAATTTAAAGAAACCAGATTTATCAATTAACTGCCTGCAAAACAAACAAATCAATAAAGTAACACATCAAATCTTAACTGAAAACCATAAACTTTCTCAAAATTTATGAAAAATAATTTAAGAATCCAAAGATAGGAAGGAGGCAGGCGGCAAGAATAGTGACTTGCCTGTGGGATTAAACTAGTTTCACGCCGGCAACACTCACCCAGCCTGCCACGACCAGAACAGGAGTCATATGGACCCAAAATAGCAAAACCTCAAAGCTAATGAATAACAATGAAACGACGAAGCAACAGTGAGATTCACTGAATGATTACATTGTGTTATAGTATGAGAATTTTAAGAATAGTTGACAACTCAAAAAAGAAGAAACCGAAATTCGAATGGAAAAAGAAAGTTTGCATAGTAATACACAGTAAATGCAACAAGCCTTCTGCTTTTTTTTTTTTTTATTTCACAATCCCATCCAACCATCCAGCCTTACAACACCACCCCACCTCCGTAATCAAACATCTGCCCACCCAACTGCCACCTTTTTTGTCTTATTATTTTATAATTTTTTTGTTAATATACACAAAAGTGTACACAGCTTTTTTTTTTTTTTTTTTTTTTTTGTTTTTTGTACTGACAGAGACATGGTTAAGGATATAAAATAGAAAGTTTTTAGGAAAACCCATTTTAGCAGTGGCTGTGATCAGTTTATTAATATTCTTGTTTTTAAACTTTGCAGAGCATAAATTATTAATTCGAAATAAATGGTTAATGATGATGTTTCTAAATACCGAAAGATGCAGACATGAATTAAAATGTGTAAATAAGTTGACATTAAAAGAAAAATCTTGCCGTTTGTCATAGATATCTGTGTAATTTTTATTACCATCGATGATTATTTTGAGATCTAAAAAGTTAATTGATTGATTAGTTAGAGTATTTTTAGTTAGCTTTAAATTAGGTGGATAATTGAAGGAAAAGTCATTTTGTGAGTCCTTGTTGAGATAAAATACAATAATATCATCGATGTAACGATAAAATCGAACATCATCATTGCAAATTTGCTTTTCATAATAATAAAGATAGAGATCTGCCAAAATACTGGAGCTACAACCTCCTTGTGGAATGCCTAATTGTTGCAAATAGATATCGTTGTTGTGGAAGATATAATTATTATGGATAACAAAGTTAAGAAGTGTTTTAAATTTTTCTGCTTTAAAATTGTGAGAAAGATTAATTTGAGCTTTATATTCTTGAAAAAGACTGTAAATGATATTACTAAGATCTGATAACTCAATATTACTGAAAAGATCTTGAAAGTCAAAAGTCATAATATTGTCTATTGAATCAAGCAATTTGATGTATTGAATTATTTGAAAGCTGTAGTGATTTGATAGAGTTAAGAAGTACAGATTTTTTAAATAACACCAGATTTGAAGAATTGATAAATAATGCATTTTTAATTTTTCGTAACACTAAAACTTTCCATTGAGTGAAGTAGGCAATAGGTTTATTATGAGTAATAAATATTTTATAAATAAATAAATCTAGGTCATAAGAAAACTGTTGAAAGATTTGTGGAATGCTAGTTTTAAATGGAAGTCTAAATTTGGTGCCAAATTCCATGAATTTTTTTTATTGATAATTATCAATGATATTGAGATTACCAGTGATAATGTGTCCATGGTCTCTGTCAATAAATTTTGAGAAAGAAAGGATCATTGCATTTACAGGTGACAGTGTTAGTAAAAGAGGTAGACTTAGATACAGAATTATAATTGAATATCTTTCTGCCAAGAGGAAGAGGATATTTGAAGGTACGAGATAAATTTAAATCTTTAATCGGAAACAAACATTCTTTGCCATTAGTGATAGATTTAAGGTTATACTATTCAATATTTCATTTGTAAAAGTCACAATTAATTGAGTATTTGTTTTCAATTTGTTGGGCTTTTTATTAATTTTTTAATTAAATTGTTTGATTTTGTACATTATAATATCATAAAAAATGTCTGAAAAATGTTTATTATAGGATTGGCTTTGAAAGACATTCAGAAAATTTACTAACAAGGAGACGGCAAGGGTGTGGGGTCCTCAAATCGAACAGAGGTTCCGCGTGTAGTTAGCACTCAGTGAGTGTATTCATATACTCAAACCCTAGAGCGCACTAATTAGCCATCGCCGAGAAAAAAAATTCCTGAAGTTTGAAAAAAAAAATTTTTTTAATTTGTATTAAAATTTAATAAATCATTATAAACAATTTCTTTTCAACTTTTATACATTGTTAAATCGCGAATTTAATGATTTCTAACTTTTTAACATTAAACATATGGAAATTTATTATTCGCATGTGGTTGGAATTAAATAAAATTCAATATATCAAAAATAATATGAAGAATTTACAAATTACAAATTTATCTGTTCGTAAGGCCCACTATACACTGACGAGACATGAGACAAAGTTTGAAGCGACGTGCAACACGCGCATGCTCTAAATACGACTTCATCTCCTGAAAACTGTTTAGAGCATGTGTATGTTGCTTCAAACTTTGTCTTGTGTCTCTTCAGTGTGTAGTGGGACTAACGCTCCATTCGACGTACATTCGTTTGACCTGACTGTTGCACTATACATATTTATTCTATCTACAGTTCTAAGTTCTAATCGTTAAAAAGTTAGAAATCATTAAATTCGCGATTTAACAATGTATAAAAGTTGAAAAGAAATTGTTTATAACGATTCATTAAATTTTAATACAAATTAAAAAAATTTTTTTTTTCAAACTTGGCAATGGCTAAGTAGTGCGCTCTAGGGTTTGAGTATATGAGTACACTCACTGAGTGCTAATTACACGCGGAACCTCCGTTCGATTTGAGGACCCCACACCCTTGCCGTCTCCTTGAAAGTATTTCTTTTTAATTGGAAAAATAAATTTTCGAATAATGAACCAGTTATAGTTAGATAAGTAATTAGTCTGTAGATCTGAAATTAGTTTAATAATGGCACTTTTAGAAAAGATTAAATCTGTTTTTTTACTACTTCGTTTAGTTCTAGAAGTTTTATTGTTAATTTTGTGATTGAGTTGTGCATAAATAGTCGAATAATCATGTAGAGGGTTGATGTTAGAATATGCTTTAATAGTTTTATTAAAGTATTCAGAATTTAGGCCATGTGGATAAATTGTATTGTAATATTGCATAAATTTTTATTCAAGAAATAGACGCTCACTTTTATTTTTCTGAATTTTGACAATCTCTATGGTACATGAATTAAAATTATGTGATTTAAAGTGTTGTAATTCTATAGTTGATTTAGAAGGTGCAGCTGAAGATGAAAGGTTTTTAGAATCAGAGCGATGCTGATTAATAAGTAGATGTTGAGGAGTGGAAGTTTCACCAATATAACTGAGTTTACAAAGACCACAATAAATAAATATATATATATATATATTGCAATGTTTGAAAGGGTTTTTGATATATATAATTCCAAAAATAACTTTTCTCTTTAAAAATTCATGTGAAACTTATAATTTAGCTTTTAAATTTTATCAAGGTACATTTCTCCAAATTATTAAAATTTATTTAATTATATTTTCTTTAGTGAGCCGAATCTTCTTGTACGTGCATGTAACCAACTTGGACAATTTTTACAGCACAGGGAAACAAACTTGAGGTAATTTTTTGAATATTCAAATGTCAAGGTTTTTATGACACTTGCTCTAATTAATCTTTTTTCCTTTTTTTTTTCAAATAGATATTTGGCTTTAGAGAGTATGTGCCTGTTAGCAACTTCAGAGTTTTCCCATGATGCAGTGAAAAAACATCAAGAAACTATTATAAATGCACTAAAAGTAAGATTTATTATCTTTTTTATTTAATTTGCATTTGTTTTGTGCTTCAATAAAAAAGGTTTTTTTCCTTTTAGACTGAAAGAGATGTAAGTGTTCGTCAACGAGCTGTTGATCTTTTATATGCCATGTGTGACAAAAGTAATGCTGAAGAAATTGTTGGTGAGATGCTTGCTTATTTAGAAACTGCAGATTATTCTATTAGAGAAGAAATGGTATATTACTTTTATTATCTGAAATTAATGTTTAAAGTGAGGTTTTTTTTTAATTTATGCAAAAATATCTTTCAGGTTTTAAAAGTTGCTATCCTTGCTGAAAAATATGCATCTGACTATACATGGTATGTCGATGTGATCTTGAATTTGATTCGGATTGCTGGAGATTATGTTAGTGAAGAAGTAAGTGTAAACTTCCTTGTCCAATTTATTGGGTTGTTCGGAAAGTAATTTAGTTTTCCTCAGCAGAGGACGTAATTGTATTTTTCACACCATCTTCACAATTAAGCAGCTTTACCATTGTATATTGACAGCTGATATAGCAAGGCTTGCTTGTGAAAAAGTTAGTTTTATTCTGCTCAATAGGTTTTGATTGGTGCCTTATCAAAAAGGTGAAATACTGTTCAAACAATGAAAAAAGTATACAATGTATATACAGAAAATGTATTTAACACGTTGAGTGCCACGCAAATTCTTAAAATCCATTAAAATTCCATAATGATTCCTCCTGTAATAAATAAAAATTAAGCAAATTTTTAATAAATTTTCAATCATTAAATGTAATATTTTTAGTTTTATATCTGCCACCAATGGTTGATGCGGCTTTATATCATATTTGACTCTGACAGCCACCGATGGCTGACAGGGTGCTCAACGTTTTAATTTTTTATTGGTACTGCTTTTACTTTCAGCGTAAAACTTTCACTGAAGTGTTTGAAGTATAACATGTTCTGTGCACACTCCTGAAGTTTCAAGATGATCCTTTCAGTACTTAGAGATATGACAAAATGTCTAGAATCTAGAATGGCTGACATGATGTTGAACGTGTTAAAAAACGCCAGTGTCAAAACAGGTTTACCAAATTTTGTTCCGGCAATTTTGATGTTGAAGATGCATTACATTCTGGAAAACCAGTTTATGCTAATGAAGACAAAATAAGGTATTGATTTATGAAAACTGCCAAATAACTCGTGAGATCGCTAAGAAACCAATCAAAGAGGAGAATATATAATTCAATAAAATATTTATACAAAATAAGAAAATAGTCTCTCATTTTCAAAGGAAAAAACGAATTATTTTAAAAACAACCCAATATATTGAGATACATTAAGATATTCAGCGATGCCGCTTACGTGCTATAGCACATAAATTATGGGGGAAATCAAAGACAGGACGTGAAAAATTTATTGTGGCGGGTCTCAGAGGAGGTGTAATTTTCATACTTAAAAAAAATATTTCTTGTTTAAAACTGTTATTTTTGTTTATACTTTTAAAACATTCTGCTCTGAAGAAGAAAAAAAATCCTTTAAAACTCCATTTTACCATAAAGGAAAACGACCAATCCTATACAATAAACACAAACGAGCGGTTGGAGCAAAATAAAAACAAAGTTCCGACTCTGAGGTGAGAAAACAAAATTCCAATGCGAAAAGATTATCAGTAAAAAGTGTATGATACATCGAATCGCATCTCCATGTAACATATTGCCAATGGGTGCCCTCTATCAAAGCTTAGCCGAAATATGAAATTTGAAAAAAGGTCGCAAAACCATTTTTTCAAAAAATCAAACATTCCTATCAAATTCCAATACGATAAACACGCACGAATGGCCAGCGCAAAAATAAACACAAAAGTTATGAAATGGTAAAATGATGTTCCAATACGAAAAAGTTACCACTTAAAAGTGCCAATACATTGAATTGTATCACTTTGCTGCATTCTAAGTTCATTGAAACAAAGCAAAAACAAATGAAACAGATAAATGTATGGGATTACAGGAACTTGATATTATGTCTGTATTAAGATTCTAGAAACTTTATTAAGAAAACCTATGTGTGTATGTATATAGATTATCTTTATTATATAATAATGATTTATTAAGTGTAGTAAAAGCCAAGCAACAAGTACAAGATCACTGAAACCACAAGACCAATAAGAATGAAATTTTTTTTTATGTAGAAGCTCAGAAAGGTGAAAAGAATTCATCAGGGGGTGAAATACACATATTTAAAGAAACCAAATTTATTAACAGCCTGCAAAACAAATGAAACACTAAACTAACTGAACAAAATCTTAACAGAAAAACATAAACTGAAATGAAATTTATGAAAAAATAATTTAAGAAACTTAAGGAAGGAGGCACGTGGTAAGACTTCTGACTTACCTGTGGGGTTAAACTATTTTTACGCCGGCAACACTCCCCCAGCCTGCCAAGACCAGAATAAGTCATATGGATAAAAAAAAAAAAAAAAAAAAAAAGCAAAATTTCATAGCTGATAAGGAATAATGAAACTATGAAGCAACAATGAAATTTATTCATTGATTACTATGTGTTTAATAGTTATGATTAGATTTTTTAAAATAGTTGACAACTCAACAATGAAGAAACTGAAAATTTAATGGATAAAGAAAGATTGCATATTAATACAAAGTAAATACAAACAAGCCTTCTGCCTTTTTTTTTATTTTTATTTTTATATATGTATTTAATTTTACAATCCCATCCAGCCGAACAACATCATCCATCCTTCGTAATCAAACATCATTAATGACAGTAGGCTGGGAGAAATGATGCGCTTGTTTACTTCAGCCGATATTTTGAAAGGGAGGGAAGAAAAAGAAAAACATTATGTAGTGTTTTGAGCCTTATTAAACAATATATAGGAGTTCAATTATCAGTTTCGATTGTGCATTCAGCACCTGCCTCCCCCCCCCCCCTCTCACATGCACACATAGAAAAAGAAAAAGTATTTGAACAATTAGCTATGATTAAACATAAATTTCTGAATGAGTTGCTTCTTTCTGAGTCTTAAAGTTTAGTTTTTGCTTAACTATTTTAATTTTAGCAATTAATTAAAATTTCTGTTGTTCTCTTATGAATGTTTATAGGAGCCCAATTACTTCATATTAATTGCTATTAATCTAAAATTATGTTTAAGCTTTCTTATATTATTTACTAAATTTAAAATTACTTTGTATTAAAGTAACGTAAATACTATTCTTTAGTTTTTTTTTTTTTTTCTTTCTTCTATATTTAATAGAAGAAAGTATTGAAATTGTAAAACTGGTTTTTGATAGATTTACACATTTTAGGAGGTCTAAAACACAATTTTTGACTGTTTTTAGAAAACGTCTGTCCATGTGTGTGTGTGTGTGATAAATTTTGTCGTGACTATCTCAGGAACTACTGCACATAATTGCATACAAATTAATATGCAGATGCACCTAGACATAAATTAGTGTTTATCAACTTTTGATGCCAATTGCTCAATAGATGGCGCTGTTACACAGGGATTTTTGCAATTTCAGGGAAGGAGGAGCTACTGTACCTATTTGAGCAACTACTGCATGGAATTGCATACAAATTTATATTCAGATGCACATTGACATAAGTTAGTGCCTAGCGATTTTTGGTGACAATCATATAACAGATGGCACTGCTGTACATAGATTTTTGTAATTTCAGGGAAAACTATATCTTAGGAACTACTGCACAAAACTACATATAAATATATTTGTAGATGCACCTTGACAGAAATTAGTTTGTCAACTTTTGATACCAATCGCTCAACAGGTGATGCTGCTATACAGTAATTTCTACAATTTAAGGGAAAGCTGTGTTTCAGGTTCTATTATGTACAATCAAACAAAACGAAAAATGACAAAGCTATTATAAGTCATTATGTTGATTATTAAATTGGGTACATTGCATATTTATCAGTAGGTTGCGCTGTTATACTGTCCCCGAGAATAAGAAAGATGTCATCTGCATGGTAAAAATTAACTTCTGTATAAATAACTTTACGTAACATTCGGTGTAATACCTCTAAAAAATAATAGATTCAAAAATAACAATTTGTACTGTGCGAATTTGTATAAGAAAATATAGAAAAAAATTTTGTGATGGCCACAACATACTCGTTTTTTATCCTACCCTGGAACAAGGAGTAAAGCTTGAAACTCATATATAGTTTAACCTGACACGTATGTCTCAAGTCATATGGGGCTTTTTTTGACAGTTTAAATCATTTATTTTACATTTGTTTTAAACAGTTTTATCTTTATAGCAATTTGTCTTATTTTTATAGCATACCACTTTCTTTTTCAGTTTGTATAGCTTTTGATCACTTTTATACACATTGGTTAAGTTATATATTGCTTACTTTTCTTATGCTGTATCCTACAGTAATTGTAATTAATCTTTAAACAGAAAATTATAGAATTTTTAATAAATGATTATGGTTCATGCATTAAATGTCTTATTCTTGATTTCAAAATTCTGTAATGAAAAGGTATTTTAAATTTTAAGGGACAGCAACATGCAATAAAACAAAGTAGTATTCATTATTTAATCTGATTGCCGTAACCATTTTAATTTTCTATCTGGCAGCACATTAATTAGCAATATGAAATTTTGATGTAGTCCCCCCCCCCCCCCCCCCCCAAACCTCAAAAAAAAAAAAAAAAAAAAAAAAACTGAAATTCTATTTTTGGAGAAATTTAGAATGTGTCCATGGGAAGTTTCAGAGGTCTGAACATCTTTTGCACCAGTGATGTGTTTGAAGTGGAAGTGTAACTAAACTTTGTAATCAATCTACTTATCTTAAAACTGCTCCTTTTTCAAAAAAAAAAAAAAAAAAAAAAAAAACTTCTCATTTTGTTCTCTTAATGCTGATAATTTCAAGGACTTTTAAAAATGCTTCTAGTTTAAAATAATAATTAGCTATTATACAATCTTTTCTTCTTTTATCAGTGGTGTGTGCATTCAGAATTTTTTATTTTATTTTTCACCAGTAATTTTTTAATAGTAGTTTTCTTGTATCGTTTAACAATTAAATATAGCCAAAAACGCAATTCGTAATTACTAGTGGGAAATAAAATAAAAAAAAATGCAGAACACAAACACCCCTGTTTTATTTACTTATTTATTTTTTCTGGTTTCCGAGCACGTTGAGCTAAATATTTTCAGTTTTTTCTTAGCAACAACCACCTCCTACATAATATTAGTTTTTAGATTATCTAAAAAAGAGCTGGTTAAAATTTCATAAAAAGCTGGTTTTCATCTACAAAAAGATAAAATTTAAATTTATATCTTAAAAATATAAATTTATGTGGGAACCCTTAAAAAAAAAAAAAAAAAAAAAAATTGAAACTCATTCGTCCCAGTGGCCTAGAATTTTGAGACTAGTGGCATCACTGATATTGATATAAATAAAACATTCATTCTTTCTATAATTATAAATCACTGAACTATAATGATGCATATGAGATTTTGCACTATTTTTTAAGGTTATATCAATGGAAATAGTTGTTTTGTCTTTAAACATGTTTGTTATGCTTTTCAGGTTTGGTATAGAGTGATTCAGATTGTCATTAACAGAGATGATGTCCAAGGTTATGCTGCCAAAACTGTATTTGAGGTAAGGACTGATCTTTTTTTTTTGTTTTCATGTGTTTATTAACTTCAAGAATGTGAATTTATAATTTTTTTTTTTTTATTATTATTAAAGGCACTTCAAGCCCCAGCATGTCATGAAAATATGGTGAAAGTAGCAGGATATATATTAGGTGAATTTGGTAATCTCATTGCTGGTGATCAGAGATCCAGGTATATTTTATTTAATTATTTATTTTTTAATATATTTATTATTGATTTCAGTTCTAATCTTTTTTTTTTTTTTTTTTTTTTTTTAATCCATTTCAGCCCTTTAATTCAGTTTCAGCTACTACATTCAAAATATCATCTGTGTCCTGCACCAACTAGAGCTTTACTTTTAACTACATATATAAAATTTATAAATCTCTTCCCAGAAATAAAGCATGAAATACAAGCGGTAAATATCTTTTTGAATTTATAGATTAGTACTTAAATGAAATCTGAAATAGTTGAATTCTTTCATTTTTCATATATTATTGTTAAGAGTCCCCATTAGTCAGATACCTTCCTTTCTCCTTCCCCATGTAATCCAATGGGATTTTTGTTGCTTTGTATTTTTCGGATATCTCGCTCAAAAATAAAGTTTTTCAAATTCTGTTTTTTGAATTCCATTCTTTGAACATGCCACTTTTTTTCTTACTAAGCAATTAAAAAAAAATAAAAATAAATATTTCTTTTAGCGATTGAAAATTATATCCTTAAGTTTGCTTAATGAAATAAGAATATTTAATTTTTTTTTTTTTTAATTGCTTAGTAGGGTGCATCGAATTTTTTTTTTTTAAATCAAATTTCCAATAGTGCAGAAAAGTTGCCTTATGCTATTGTTAGTATATGTGCAAAATTTTGTTGATCTGAGTTAATATCTTCAGTTGCCTCTGGGGTTGTTCATTATACAAAATTCGTAATTTTATTGTTTTTTCAATATTTTTTCAAAATAAAAATTGGAATCCTTAGTTCCAATAGGGCTGAAAAATTGCCATATAGTATCCTTTGAGCGTGTGCAATTTTTTATTGATGTGGATCAATGGCTTCAGTCACTTATCTGGCCTAATTTGCTCATTTTAATGATTTTCTTTCAACACGTCTACGACTGTAATTCTTTTTAATTATGGTTATTTCTATTAACTTTTTTTTGTATGAACAAATTGATCTATACTTCAATTGTATTCTGTCCTTCTGAATGTTTTATTGTTTGCATTTTAATAAACAATTATTAGAATGAATCATTGTGGATTCTGTTCACTGTAAAAAAATTGCAGCAAAATTTACGGGGTTTTGCCTGTCAGCAAAAGTTCCATCCAAATACCCTTTAATTAATGTTTTGCCCGTAATTTATCATTTTGAATACCACTTTACATATAAATAAATTTTTGTATTCCTTTGAAGATATGTGCTATGAACGATTGTTTTACGATTGTCGATGAAGTTTACTATAAAACAGAAAGTGGTAAAAGACAACTAAGAACCTTGTGGTATAGCGGAAAACATCAAGTCATGTCAGAAAATACGGGTATGCCCATCTTGTAGTAAAAAACATTCGTGACTGTAAAAATTAAACAGGCAAAGGCACGTAAATTTACATTTTTTTAACAGTATATGCATTACACACTTGCACAAATGCATAATTTGTTCATACAAAAAAAAGTTAATAAAAATAACCATAATTTAAAGAATTAGTCGTAGAAGTGTTGAAGTAAAATCATTAAAATGAGCGAATTTGGTCAGATAAGTGACCCGTAGAGGCAATTGAAGCCATTGACCCACATCAATAATAAAAAAAAAAAAAAAAATTGCACATGCTCTAAGGAGATACCATATGGCAATTTTTCGGCCCTATTGGAACTAACAGGGCTCAAAGTGTTCCTATATATTTCAAAAAATCATGAAAAACATCCTATATTTTTATAATTCTTTACATTTTTCCTATATTTCTTATATTCTGCTATTTCAGTTTTAAGTTCTTACTTGTTTTCTGCTTTCCCTGCTAGGCATCCAATTTAAAATCTCGTATCTTTCCGAAATACCATTCAAATTAAAAATAATTGCTTTTTTTTTTTTTTTCAATTCATTAAAGAAGCACTGACAACAGCCTCAAACGTATTCAACCAATTACATGACTTTTTAAACATTATGATGTAAAAGAAGTGTTATTTAAAAAATATTATGTGGACTGATGTTAAATGATATAAACTGGTATGAAAGCTAGACATGCAGAGATAATAAATTTAGGAATATGTTCTTTTCTAAATAATGTGAAAGTAAACAGTAATAGATCTGTTAATTTATTTCATCTGTTAAATTAGATGAGATTAAAGTAGGGTGTTTTGTTTACAGTCATTTAATCACTAAAGATTACAAAATAATGTTAGAAAAAGTTCGTTTTTTTACTGAATCTCTCAATCTTTTCTTGAAATTATATTCCTATATTTGTGTGAAAAAAAATCCTATATTTTCCTATATGATTGCTTTAACCCCTGAACAAAGGATTCCAATTTCTTATTCAAATATATATAGTTATATATTGAAAAAACAATAAAATTACAAATTTTGTATAATGAAATGACCCCAGAGGCAACATTAACTCAGATCAAAAAACTTTTCTGCACTATTAGAAATTTGATTAAAAAAAAAAAAAAAATTACACACCCTATTGCTCAGTAAGAAAAAAAGTGGCCTGTTTAAAGAGTGGAATTCAAAAAACAGAATTTAAAAAACTTTATTTTTGAAAGAGATCAGAAAAATGCAAAGCAACAAAAATCCCATTGGATTACATGGGGAAGGAGAAAGGAAATTATCAGACTACTGGGGACTCTTAAAAGTTATATGGGTCTGCAAACAAAAATATAAATTTTTTCAACTGTATGATTTTTTTTTTTCCAGTAAACTTTTTCGAAAATGACAAATCAAAAAATGACCCTTTCTGTCCATGTTTTATTATTTTAAAAAAAGGTTTACAATAAAAAATGACTAATTTCATTACATCGAATTGAGCGGATTCTTATTCTTAATTAAACAACTCTTTCGTGATATATTTAACATTGTTTTTTTAGGTTGATTTCTTCAGAAATTGACTTATCACAATCACTTCATTTGTCTATATATTTATATCTATCTATCTATATATAAAAGGAAAATTTTGTCGTCACGATAACTCCTGAAATAATACTCCAAATTGAACCACATTTGGACAGCATACTGGTCTTATTAATATATTGGATGAGTTCGTTAACCAAGTTGCTCCATCTTTTATTTTCAAGTGGTGAACACGGAAATTTCAAATCCACATTGTACAAAATGTATTTAAGGCCGGATTTGCTTGAATCTTGATGTAAATACAGACTACATTAGGGTCTCAACCAAGTTTATTGATGAAATTTATCCACCATTTTTAACAAAGTGGCAAATATCTTAAATTACACAGGCCACTTGAAATCAGGCTACTAAATGAAAATTTTAAATCATGATAATTTCAGAAATAATACTCCAAATCAAACCAAATTTGGACAGTAAAAATATCTTATAAATATCTTGGATGAGTCTGTTAACCAAGTTGCTCTGCTATTTTGTTTTCAAGTGGAGGCCACTTAAAAATTACAAATTCATATTGTAGAAAGCATATTTAAGACGGGATTTGCTTTAATTTTGATGTAAGGGTCTCAACCAAGTTTGTTAAAAATAGCAGATAAAGTTCATTAATATAGTGCCGAATATCTTAAATTAAGTGGAGCACTTGAAACCAGGCTACCACTTGAAAATTTAAAATCATGATAACTTTTGAAATAATATTAGAAATCCAACCAAATTTGAATAGTAAACTTATAAATATCTTGGTTTGTTAACAAAGTTGCTTCACCATTTTTTTTTTTTTTCAAGTGGAGACTACATGAAAATTTGGAATTCACATTGTAAAAAATATATTCCGAATTTGTTTGAATTTTGATATACACCATATAAGGGTCTTAATGAACTTTATCTGCCGAAAATGTGGATTTTATAAACTAAGAGGGATAACTTGAAATCACGCTACTACTTAAAAATTTATAATAACTTTTTTAATTTTGATTCAATTGACCAAAGTTGGATAGGGAACTTATCATATAAATATCTTGGATGTGTTCACTGGGCAGCTTGTTCAGACAAGTTTGGTTTACAAGTTGTGGCCACTTGAAATCAAGTTGCCACTAGAAAAAATATACCATCACGATAACTTTAAAATACTAAACTGATTCAAACTAAAATTGAATAGCGAACTTACAGTTCAAATATCTTGAATAAGTTCACTTGGTAACTTGCTCTGCCATTTTATTTCCAAGTGGCGGCCACTTGAAAAATTTTCATTGTGATAACTTTTGTAGTACTGAATCAGTTCGTATCGAATTTGGTTTGTGTATTTATCATTCATATATCTTAGATAAGTTCGCTGGGCATCTCACAATGTGTTTTTGTTTCTAAGTGTTTCTACTAGAATACTTCGTATCAGGATAATTTTTGAAATACTGAATTAGTTTGATCTAAAGTTGAACAGTGAACTTATACAAATATCTTGGATGGTTTCGTTGGGCAAGTTGCTCTACCATTTTATTTCCAAGTTGCAGCCCCTTAGATTGCCACTTTAAAATTGATTATAACAATAACTTTTGAAATACTGCACTGATTCAAACTAAAGTTGGACAGTAAATTTATGCTTCAAATATCTTGGATGAGTTTGCTGGGCAACTTGCTCAGTCATAGTGTTTTTAAGTGATGGCCACTTTAAAATTTGTTAGCTTTTGAAATACTTGACCAGTTCAAACCAAAGTTGAAAAATGGATTTATCATTCAAATATCTATGATTTCAGTGGGGAAGTTTCTCTGCAGTTTTGTTTCTAAGTTGTAGCCATTTCAGAATATGTTATCGTGATAACTTATGAAACACTGAATTTATCCAAACCAAAGTTGGACAGTGGACTTATCTTATGTCTTAGATCACTGAGCATCTTGTTCTGCCATTTTTATCCAAGTGGTGGCCATTTAATTTTTCAACACGATATCTTATGAAATTCTGAATTAATTTGAACTAAATTTGTATAGTACACTTATCTCACAAATGCATTTGATAGATTTGTTTGCGAACTTGGCTTGCCATCTTGTTTCCAAGTGCCGAACACTTGAAAATTTCAAAATTGCATAAAAAGGTATTTAAGAACAGATTTGCTTGAAACTCCATATGTACATAACCCATATCAATATTTCTACCAAATCCATTAATAATTTGTAGCTTCCATTACATTTCAAAATGGCAACTACTTGATAAAAAAAAAAAAAAAAAAAACCTACCCTTCCAAATGAGCCGGAAGAACCTTTTTTTTTTTTTTCTGTGAAACTTTTATGCTCTTCCAAGCACTCTTTCTTTCTACTGTCTTCCCATCCATCCTATTTTCCATTTTGTAAAAAAATTTAGATACTCTTATCAATGTTTAAAAAAAAAGAAAACTAAGAAATAATAATTGAATATGGTCCTTCTAATCAACAGTAATCTAGTGAATTTTGTTTTTATGCAAAATTAGAATAAAAAAAGCTTTGGGTTGTTTTTGGTTTTAGTACGAGGGGTGATCAGAAAAAAAGGTTACAAGCAGCAGCATTCGAAAACTACATATTGTGGAGAACTATTGTTTCCCCAGAGTAAAGACAGATGGTGCTACTTGTCGTACAACTGGTGTGCGGGTAGGTAGTGAAAGTTCCCAGACTGTTCAGGACGACTGAAATGGCAATATGCTTAGAAAATTGGTCTTGTGTGGAAGTGAGAGCCGTGATTAGATTTTTATGGCCAAAGAATGTGTCCGTGAAACACCTGACGCAAACGGCCGGGCATGTTGAGTGAAGGTATCATCCTCCTGCATGACAATGCCAGGCCCATACTGCTCAAGCAATGCAGGAATTGTTGTGACGGTTCAGGAGGGAAATCTGGAGTTACCTCCATACAGCCCATATTTGGCACCCAGTGACTATTTTCTGTTTCCGAGGTTGAAGGAGCACTTATCCAAAACACAATTCTCTTCAGACAGTGCTGTGAAAACATCCGCCGAGACCTGGCCCAATGGACAGGGTCCTGATTTCTACCAAGACGGCTTAAACAAGTTGGTTCTGCGTTCCGATAAATGCCTAAATAGACCACTTGGTGATTATGCAGAAAAGTGATAGGCACATATGCCTCTTAATTCTCTTTTGTATTTTCTGCCTATTGTTAATAAATATTTCTTTATTCGACTTGTAACCTTTTTTTTTGATCACCCCTCGTAAGTAAAAATCTAATGCAATTTTTTTTTTTTTTTTTTTTTTGCAGACCAATGTTGTAAACATATCATTAACCCATTAAATAATTTAGTGTATTTATATATTTTTTAAACATATGTTGCATGTCTGTATAGCCACATAAAAAATTTTATTTTTATCATAATAGAAACTTGCAGTGAAGTATTTAAACTGTTTCACAAAGTTCACAGTAATGACCTTTTATATACAGGGTGTCCCATAAGACTGTAGACATTTAAAAAAATTTGTAACTGTTGAATGAAATAGTATGTGGTTGGCGAAAAAAAAAAATCGTTAAGTTTTTTTATTTTTATGGGTACAGAAAAAATAAAGCTTTTATCAATAGAGGGCGCTGTGCATGACCAGATCACACATTTTTATGAGAAACTACTTATTCAGATGCAAATTTTACAGGCATATAAATCCTGTTCTGTGTGTTTATGATCACCACAAATTAGTTTGCAAATGAGTTATAACACTGCTAACTGTACACTGTAAAAAAAAAAAAAAAAAAAAAAAACCTATTACCAGCTGCAATCTGCGATTTATTTTATCCAATCACAGAGAATTTCTTGCAAGAAATTCTGTGATTGGATAAAATAAATCACAGATTGCAGCTGGTAAGTTATTTTTTTTACAGTGTAGCTTCAGTTGACGGTTATTACTTGAGAAAACATCTTCACCAATAACGCTTTATTCACCAAGTCAACATCGTAGTTAAAACTTCGTGTATGCACAAGTAGGAGGCAAAATAAGGAATAAACTGTTCTAATCACAAAAGTGTGCAATTTATAGGACTTTCATTTGCATATTTTTCTTTGACATCTGTGCGAAAAATTTAACTGTTTGTATAACTATCGTCAACAAAAAATTTAATTTTTTTTTCCTTTACAAAAAAAAAAAAAAAAAAAAATCCCCCTTTACGAGAATTTTTTTTTTTTTCGCAAACTGCCTTCAATTCTATCAATTCATTCAATAGTTATGAATTTTTAAAATGTCTACAGACTTATGGGACACCCTGTATATAATATCTACAGAAATTTTCTAAGTATAATATCTTGTCTTTTTTTTTACAAATGCGTACACACACACACACATCTAAGATTAGATATGAATCACACCTGTAATGAAAATATGCATTTTTCATATACCTTTCAGTTAACTATGTTCATGAACATCAAAGAAATAAAAGTTAACTTATATCAAAACTAAACACATTCATTTTTTCTAGATTCTCAAAAGTGATAATAACATAAGGAGTGCTGATGCAGAGCTTCAACAGAGGACTGTAGAATACTTGCAACTGAGTAGCATAGCCACTTCAGATGTCCTGGTAAATTTACTTTGAATATTTTAAGAGAACTAGATTATTGAGCGCAGTTGCTATATTTTCTGAATTTTTTAGCAGTCAAATTCGGCTATCTTAAATAGATATTAAATTGTTAAACTTAGATTAGAAAAACACCAAGGTTATATATATACAATTTTATATATATATATATATATACATTTATGCTAGGGCCGCAGTAGCCTGGTTGGTAAGAGCAGCGAGTTCGTGATCGAAAGATTGCGGGTTCGGTCCTCGATCCGGCCGAAGACCGTCGTGTACGCTAATGGCGACTGGTGCACGTTAAATTCCGTCGTGGTCGCAAAGTCCTCCAAGTTCCCATCAAAAATTATACCTCTGGGGGTACCGGAACATGGGTTTAAACTCGCTCTGATCCGGATCAAAATTCGAGTTTGGCTGGTGCTGCCATCTTTCACCAGTTTATGGAACTAGAAGTCGTACTTCCTCCCTATGAGGCGTTCCTAATAACGGAAGACGCAACCCTCTTGCCTTAAACTTCCGGGGCTCGGAATTTCCGAGTGGCACACGACAACGACAACAACAACAACATATATTTATGCTAATTTTTTCTTTTTCAAAAAATTCCATTGTACTACAGTTCAGTGAAGATTTTTTGCCCATCTAATTAAAAAATTTTAAACTAAGTTAACCAAGATGTATCCATAAGTTGTATTATTCTGATAAAGCATAATAAAATTTAACAGTAATTTACTTAAGTTTTAACTCTGAAATAACCAGTTACAATTTTATGTTAATCTTTCAGTTTATCCATGTATTCTATACAGTGTATGAAATCCTGTTTTTTGCGTCTTTAAATGAAAATTGGGTTATGATATGTATTAAGTCATGGTTAAGTATTAAGTTTTATTTTTCATCAAATTGTTGATAACAAAACATATTTTACAGTTTCTGAGATTGATAAAATTCAAGCCTTTTTTGTATTTTAAAAGGCTGTTTTAAAAAATATCACAATTATAATTGTTCGCTTTAACAATGAGTGTATAAAAATATATATATAAATGTGTGTGTAAGTATGTAAAAGCTGGAAAATGCAGGATTGCCCAATTTTTGTGTAAGAGAGTATATTTTAACGTTGTAGGCAATATGCTAATGTGTGTGTGACAGTCAGATTTTTCACATGCTATAGCTTCGGTATATTTTTAATATTGCAAATGAGGGCAAATATTTTGTAGAAATTTTAGCTGAAGTACTAAGGTACAGAATTTCATAAGATTTTATATGTAGTTACACCCAGGCATAAATCAATGCTCATCTTTTTGTGTAAGTCATCTAACAGGTAATGTTGTGATCCCATTGCTTTATAATTTTTAATATACTCTAGTGTATTAAAAAAAAATCATGTAAATGTGCATAATGAGAATTATTTTCAACCAATCATGATATTGAAAAGAATTTTACATGTAGGATCATAGTTTCTCTCCCTCTTCCCCCAACTCCAAGAAGGGTGTAAATTTTCAGTGTTAGTATTTTTCAAAAGAACTTGTCAATATTTTGAAACTACAGTGAAGCATCGATAATCTGGCATCCCAGTAGCAGAATTTGTTTCTGTCAATCTGCGACAACTATTTAAATATTACAAAATAATCTGCAACACTATAAATAACAGAAGAAGAAAAAAAAAGCTTGCGCGATTCAGTATTTCTGTCAGAAGTTCACATTTATTTAATACTAGCATGTTTCGTTGGTCACTATAATTAAATGAATCTTCAAAAAATTTTGAACTTATATATATATATATATATCCTTTAAAATTATCATTCTTTACCTCATTTCGGGTACCTGTGGTCTACCATAGCATCTTCAATGGGCATTTCAATTTGAGTATTTATTGGATGACAAAAGCTGCTATTATTCAAGAACTAAGATTATAAAGATGGCTGTATCTCAGCATTTATTAAATATTTTAGTTTTGGCACCATGTATTTTATAGCTGTCGCTCTTTCTTCTATATTATTTGATTTCGACTAATACAATAAAAAAAAAAAAGGAAGCTATTACATAAGCATAAAAATAAAATGAATTTTAGTTAAACTTAAATTCTAATCAGTTTAGTCCTTTCTACTATATTACCAGTTTTTTCAATAAGTGCATTTAAAAAAAAATAAAGATTTCCTTTTAAATGAATCAATTAATTAAATGAAAAATAATCTGGTATGCCACTAGAGATGAAAAATTTCCAGAAATTTTGAGGCGGTGGGGGAAAAAAAAAATATATATATATTGAATTTTTACGGCTAAAAATAGGATTTCTTAATAGTTATATCTTAAAAAAATATAAAGTGTTAAATATTTAAAAATACTTGCAGTCCATATTATTTTTTAACAGAAACATACAAAAAGCTTTTACTATTAAAAAAATGAGCCTTTTTGTTTCATAACTGCCAGTACCTTTCCTTGAACAAAACACCAAAAACTAGTCAAAGCATCATTCAACCATTAATTTTGCATACAGTGTGCTTTTATTTTTGAAAAAAATTTCACAGTTTTTTTCTTTGCATCACGATATCTATTTGCATGCATTTTCAATTTATTTGGATGAAATGACACAAAGTAAACATTTCCATATATTTTACTTACAGTTTTAGATGGCGTGACGCAAAAGATAGAATAATTCATTGAAATATATTTCAGTACATAATATAAGCTTAATGAAAGTGATATATTTGACAGCGTATTTGAAAATTAAAAGCAATATTTCAATGTGCACATATACTTTAATATGCAAAACAAAATAATTTCAGAGAAATTTAAAAACAAATCATTTAATGTAACACCACTGCGTTACTGGAATTTCATATAATTTCTTTTAAAACACATGCTTTCATAGTATAAGAGATGTGAATGGAAAGGTATCAATGAGTAAATGCTATATATTTTATGTTGAAAATAACGTTTACACTGTAAATATAAATAAAAGGAAAAAGCAAATTCAAATAAGAAAATCTATGTATAATTTAATTAATATCAAAGCGTCACTGAAAATTTGATATCATTATTTTTAAGACCCGTATTTCTAATTCTTATAGCCATAAAGTACAGTGCTGCGTCACAAACTTTTAACCCGTTAAGGGTTTTTTGTATTGATATCATTACTTTTTAGGGGTTAATGATCAAAACGTAAAATTAAAGGAGCATGGTAATGAGTTACAACACTGTATTAAAAGTGTTGTTTTATAGGTCATACTCGAACAAAATAACAAACTAAATAAAATTTCAAAATTTTATAAAAAGTGATAAAAAAGATGGACACATGCAACATTACAAAGGCATAATATAGTACATTTTAAAAATGACAAAAATTTCTTATTTATATTTATTTCTTATTATAATTTTTTAGGTATAGATTTGATTTAAAAGAGAAAAATAAATAATAATAGAAAAATCTTTAAAAAGTGAAAATTTTATACTGGTAAATATTTAAGTAGTATAGTTTGTTATGAATTTAATAAAAAAAAAATCTTAATCTATTCAAAATTTTATTATAGCTTAACATTTTGTAATTTATATATTATATATATATATATACTAGAAACTTAATGAACAAATTAATTATTTTCAAATTCTGTTTTAAGAATTTTTTCAATCCGTAGTTTAAGTGATTTATCACCTAATTTTGAAAAAATTACAAATATTTGCATATGATTATCATATTATTTGTCATTTTTATGTAAATAAAGGAAAAATTTTTTGTTGTTGCAATCACCTTTTAAAATAGAACCAATTTTGAAAGTTAACAACGTATCAGCATGAAAACAATGTAAATACAAAGAATATTTTTGATAAACAAATGTCATATAAAATACAAGTACCTAAATAAATAACTCATTTAATATATATATTAAAAAAAGAAAAATATTTATTTTTTATTTTTTTGTGTTTATTTTTGACGCTTCCTGATAGATGGAGCCAAAACGATTATTTGATATTCAGTATTTCAGATGGAAGAGAAGAAATTCGTCTGCGAAACTGCCGCATCACGGTATTTTCGGAGTAAAAAATAGTTCGATTTTTAAACTGAGTTATAAAGAAAACAAGAGTTTTCCTAGGGAAAAGGGAGATGTCAGGCACATCAGATAAAAGCGATTAATATCATATATAAATTAAACTAAATTCGCTCGAGCCATATTCGAGAAAAAATTCTTACACATATAGTCCGTCTATTTATAACTTAAATGAGCCAATTCATATCTCGAAATATATTGCACGCAGAAATGTAGCGATTTCAGGGTAGGATCAGACAGAAGGTGAAAGTCTATTTTGAAAATATCAGAACATAACCTCCCATATTTCCTGAGATATTAAGTGTCGGCTTTCAGCGATTTCTTTGATCTTAAAATTCCTGTATATATAAGTGTCGCAGTTTTCGTTCGTTTTTCCGTTTCCGCTGAGTGTCGTGGCGTTCGTTTGTTTTTGCGCTTGCGTAACTAGAAAAACTGCCATTTTTCATAAATTTCTAAATATGTTATTTTATTCTAGAAATTTCAAAATTTTCAATTTTTCAGGGTGGAAATAAACCCCCTTCAGGGAGAAAAAACCGAAAAAAAAAAAAAAAAAAACTGGGTTTTTTTTCTCCAAATTTTCCGGACCATTCCCATCTCTATGTGCCACTCACACCACTTTCTCGTACCTTCATTTCAGTACTAACAAGACAGATTGCAGATAAAGTCGTAAAATCAGTGTGGTAATAAAGATCAATCTATTTTAAAAATAATCTAAAATAGATTTAGGAAAAGTTTTATTTCACATATAATTCTGAATCTTCCATTAACACATCTCCCTGTTTAATTATAATGCCTACATTTATATATGCAAAAAAAAAAAAGGCAGTTATTAATTTGCATCTAAACTTGCCAATCTTAATCAAATTTTTCAAGTGGCAACCCAATACGAATCTAAAAATACTAAATTTGAATTTCCTGTCATTTGTTTTTAAATTATGCTGATAACAGATAAAAATACAGATCACCTACTAAAAATTACTTTCATATTCATGGCATCTCAAAAAATGTGATATTATACAAAAAAAAAAAAAAAAATTAGAACTTAAAAAAAAAATACAGTAGGTATAAAAAAAAAATTAATTATCCTTTCAGAGCAGTATTCGTTAACATAGTAAAATGCAGTAAATCGCTGATATTACCATCAATTATATTCAATAGAAAAGAACGTTTAGCTTAATTGTTGGTATCCCTGTATATTGTCTATAAACTATATATATGCACATAACATAGTGCACTTTAATTTACTTTTATATGAAAAAGCTTTAACATAAAATAATACATTTCAAAGTACAGCCTCAACCAATCCAAATACTTTGGGTAATCCTTTAAATGACTACCTGTTTGATACCCAATTGTTAGTGTGGGGGGGCAGGGGGGGGGGACAAATCACAAAAAAATATGAGAGAGATGTTGAACCTACTTCAATATAGATTCTAGAATCTAATATAGTAAAATGAAAAAGTTGTGGATGGAGAAAAATTGGAAATCACAATACTTTTACTGAGCAATTATTTGCTGTTCATTAGCAGGAGAGGGGAAAAGGGATGAAAGCTGCAAAAATAAATAATTAAATAAAGTGAGATATATTAGACAATTTTACTTTTTCATAAGTTCTGGAATCTAATTGAATAAGATTTAAAAGAATGTTGACATTTATGTTGTGGATGAATAAAGATTAGAAATCACAATGATTCTGGAAGATGTCTAATCGCCAACCGTTAGCAAAGAGAGGGGGGGGGGTAAAATAAATATATAAGTGAAAAATATTGAATAATTCCACCTCTTTGTAGGTTCTAGAATCTAACAAAGTGTTTAAAATGAGCATTGGAATTTATGCTGTGGATGGAGAAAGATTGGAAATTGCAGTATTTCCGACCAAATTCGGGAGACTTGAAATTTCTACACAATATTTTTTTTTAAATTAATCTGCAGACTAAAGAAAAATCTGCGACATACTATGCACATCTCATATTTTCTGCTATGGGGTCCAGCATCAATGGAAAATAGACATTGCTGGAATACAGATTCTTCTGGATTATAGGTGGTCCGAAAATGTGTATCGAAATCATATCAGTTACAGCATCTAAAGAAATATTTTTTAAAACTAGTTTTAAAAAATGTGTGCAAATCCTTATCAAAAATGAAAATAATTAAAATAACATTTGAAATAAATTAAATTTTTTTTAAAATGATTGTTGTAAAACAGATAGTTTATTTTTGTACAAATAATATTGATATTAAAACTGGCTTAATAACAAGTAAGATCAAGAGTTTGACAATACTACATTCTATAAAATATGTTGATCAATTTCATTTGTTTCATTCTTTTTTGTTTTCCACTTTATCGTTGGCTGTTTAACATATGCACACTCATTAGTTGGCTATAACTAATAAAATCATATTTTTTAAGTCTTAAAAACTGTTGGCTGAGATTTTGGGTGCTCATGTCTATTTTGACTTTCGCTATCAAGAATAGGAATGATGTGTTTCATTAATAACTTTTGGATTTGCCATTGCTAGACAAAATTTTTGTTGTTCTTTTTCGGAATTTTTGCCATCCTGATTTAATCGGTGAAAAATTCGCGCTAGTCCATAAATCAACAAAATTAAATGAAAAATCTGTAAGCTTTACTAATGATCCATAAAAGGTAGCAAGCATGCTGCAAATAAGTTGAGTACTACTATGATTTATGGGCAGAGGTTCAAAAAAAAAAAAAAAAAAAGGTGGGGGGAAGAGCAGAGAAGAAGGGAAAAAAAAAATTCATTAGTACCAGTTTTCCCTTTTTGACCCGAAACATTTTTACCTGAAAACATTACATTCTTCTGTTTTTACAAACTGAAAGAAAAATATGGACTATAACCAACATTTGTTGATTGAAAATTGTACTTTACACTTTCTGCTAATTTACTTGATTGTTCATTTCCTGATTTTATTACGTATGACTGTTCCAGATGCAAAAATGTAAGTGGATGACGTGGATGTCTAACCCGCACGATCGTACGGCCTGAGTCGGAATGAGTTATAGGTGCTGCTGGATTCTTCACTGTAATAGTTTAAATCTATAACTTAAAGTTAGTGATGCTTTTGGATAATTTGGTGCAGATTTTATAAATAATTTATACACATGATCCTCCCTTCCCTCCTCTCCTGGCTACACATGCCATACAAAACAATGATTTAGCTCATTTTCATAGGGATTTCAAATATGAAAATAACTGTTTTGCTAATTTCTATTTTTTTGCTAAGTGTGCATATTAAACATTTATGAACTAAATTGATTGAACAAAGATATTTATTTAATGAAAAATGTTTAATTAAAAACATATTTTTAGGCTACAGTTTTAGAAGAAATGCCTCCATTTCCAGAAAGAGAATCTTCAATTTTAGCCATATTGAAAAAGAAGAAACCTGGTGTTGCTGAAGGACTTCCACCTAATGCTGTGCCAAAAGATCATTCGGCACTGTTTAATCATGCAATTACTAACAACGTAGAAGCTACTAATGCAGTAGTAAGTATCTATTTGCTTGTTACCATGGTCACCACAAATGTTATCCAAGTACATCATTTACTTGTTGCATGTTAAGTCGTATTATTCTTTATTATAACAGATCTTTTTTTCATGTTGTGTTTATTTATATATATATATATATATATATATATATATATATATATATATATAATTATTTGGCATATAGTCCTTTTGATATGTTATAAAAATGTTTATAAAAAGTTTTGAGATATTTTCAGTAGAGGATAGAAGCCATAAAATATTAAGATCCGAAGTTTGATCAAATCTATGGAATTCTATTTATTAATATTCGTGAAGTAAATTGATGGAAAGTGAATTCTCAAATCTTGTCATTTGTGAATGTGTTGCATTTTGGTAAAATGGAACATAACTAGACAGAAGATGTTATTTTTTTAATTAGATGCTAAATTGTTATTAGATCTTAACTTTTGAAGTTTGAAAAACTTGTTTTTGTATTGGGTGAGTATGAAAGTTCTACCTGTTTTTGGATATGCAAATTTGCAATGGATTCACATTGCACATGACATTGTAATGATGCAAATCTTCGGCCAATCAAACGTGTGGATGCCTCACATATAAATGCATCGTGTCTCACAAAGTTAATCATCTCAAAAAAATATCAGAGGTTGTAGCATGGAAAGGGAGAAGGAGCATATAAAACAGTTATGAGTTTGATAAAGAGTAGGCAGCCATAGCATGTCACATTGTTTGTCAAGCTTATGGGGAGAATGCAATAGACGAAAGCACATGTCGTCGATGGTTTAATAAATTTAGGGAAGGAGACAGAAGTGGCCAAGATCAGGCTAGAAGAGGATGGCCATCACATGTTGGAGACGACGATATTGACCAAGCCATAAGGAACAACTCAAACCCAACCATGCAAGAATTAGTGCAGACCTTCAACTTACATCGGACAACAGTTGCGAGACGGCTGGTTAAGTTGGGTTTTAAGAGAAAGTTGGATTGTTGGGTTCCACATAACCTGACAACTAATCAATGGTATGACTGAATCGCCACCTGTGTTTCCTTGCTTTTCCGGTACAAAAATGACCCATTCTTTGCACGAATTGTGACAGGAGATGAGAAGTGGATTAATACCGTAACATAAAATGTCGTAGGACTGTGTATCGCCCTTCTGATCTTTCTGCATAGACTTTGAAAGCTGAACTTCATCCTAAGAAGGTGTTATTGAGTGTGTGGTGGGATGTGCAGGGAATAATTCACTGGGAGGTCCTGCCACTCAACCAAACCATCAATGCTGCCTTCTACTGTCTACAGTTAGATAGGCTGCAATCAAATTTGGTAGCAAAGTGGCCAAGTCTCATCAATTGTTGCGGTGTTATCCTTCATCATCATAAACCAGGCCACATGCTGCTGTTATCACGTGCCAAAAGTTACTGGGCTTTTGGTTGGGAGGTTTTATCTCACTCTCCCTATTCTCCTGACTTGGCACCAACTGACTATAACCTATTTCATGCCTTAACAATTCCTTCAGTCAGAAAATCGGTCATGATCTTGCTGCTGTGAAAACTGCCATTCAAGACTTTTTACTCGAAACTGCCAGAATTTTACTGCCAGGGGATTCATCTCCTACCAGAAAGATGGCAAGAGGTCAGATAGCAATAGGGATTATGCACAATAATAGGTACTGTTCATTTTGAGTTTATTTACTCTTCTTTATGGGTAATAAAAATGGGTAAAACTTTTGCACTCACCCAATATCAAAGTTAGACAAATCATCTGGGAAAGATTAGGCATAAGCTGTTTAGAATGATTCACGATTGCAATATTGAAGATTAAGTGAAGATTCTCTGATACCACGGCTTCAAATTAAAGCCAGATCAATGATACTTGTGGACTTTTGGAATGAAAACTAAATGAATTTCTATTTTTAGCTTGTTGTAGTCATGTCTACAATATTGTATTGAAAAGTGTGTTTAGAGTTAAAATTCACCAGGTTACGATGTGTCCTGATATATCTCGGTTTTCAAATGTTTAAGGGAAATCAGAAAAACTGATAATTTCAATGAGATTCATTTTTTCAATGAAATCGTGAAATATTTTGGAAATTCTGAAATCGACAAAATGTCACAGTTCTAAGAAGAAATTATCATAATAGACAACTACCGAGAGATTATAAGGTTGTCTATCTTATTTTTTCGTAGCTATGTAGATCAATGCAGATTTAAAATTAACTTCCAGGTACCATCTTTCTGAAAATATCACTGTTCTGCACTCAGTTCAAGTTAATGAAGAAAACAAGACTCCACATATTTATTGTAACAATCTATGATAAGCCATGGGTGCATATAACTCTACAGTAAAAACTCTTTACCAAGAATTATGCTTCCTAAAGTCTGTGAAAACATGAAAATCTTAAAAACAACATTTATGCTATTTAACTGAAGAGCTGTTTTGTTTCTCTTAAACGAAGATATTAGTCAAAAAAACAAAAGCAAAATTAGTGACAAATATGAACAAAGAAATATGCATATAACAAATGTAAATACCTTAAAATTTTACTTCGTACATGGCAGAAGAGCTCTTTTCGGAAGGGGGGCCCCCTCCTTCATCGGTGCCAACTGCACTTCGTGGCTGGTGGTCTTGCGTTTGATGTTCTTCTCCTTTAAGTAGGTGATGCCATATCGCTCCTATCTCAGCCGACTCGTGGTCATTGATTGCGTCATTTTGATGCGCGATTTCTATGCTCTCACGGATATATGCGTAGGTTGGGTTATTGTAATTAGTTATTTTCGCGACGTTTTCAAAGTCAATTTCCATATGGTTTTCAAAATAATTTCTGGCAAGCGCGGTTGTGTTACGGTTAAATTTAATGTTATTTTTATGTTCTTTTATTCTGGTTTTTATCTTCGCTTGCCAGAAATTATTTTGAAAACCATATAGAAATTGACTTTGAAAACGTCGCGAAAATAGCTAATTACAATAACCCAACCTACGCATATATCCGTGAGAGCATAGAAATCGTGCATCAAAATGACGCAATCAATGACCACGAGTCGGCTGAGATAGGAGAGATATGGCGTCACCTACTTAAAGGAGAACAACATCAAACGCAAGACTGCCAGCCACGAAGTGCAGTCGGCACCGATGAAGGAGGGGGCCCCCCTTTCGAAAAGAGCTCTTTTGCCATGTACGAAGTAAAATTTTAAGGTATTTACATTTGTCATATGTTTATTAACTTCGTTAAAGTTTTAAGTTATAAAGAAATATGCATTTTCGAGAAAAGATATATATTTCACCAAAAGAATTTATCAGCTTGTTGTATGGTGAGTATCTTGTTACATTAAAATTAATTTATACCTATGCATATATCTTTACAATTCATAAAAAATATTATTCTTTTCTTTTATTTAAAATAAGAATGCATGATTTTATAACTAATAGAGCTGTAAAATTGTTCTGTGGTTTTTTATTGCGGTAGCAGAATTAAGAAATATATATATTACGTTGTGTACAGGAACAGACAAAAGTACCTCATTTGTAAAATTTGGTACTTATTACAAGTACGTATATCCTATGCAAGTACTTTGTCAAATATAAAATGTTTATAAATTTATGATTTAAATACATTTTGGAATGTTTCTTTTGAAATTCAACGAAAGTGGAAAATTTGTGTTATCTATTCAGCATTAACTTATACATAACCAGGGGTCTGTCTAGGGAGAAAACTGGGTCCGTTTACGGACCCTTCACAAAATTCCATGCTAAAAAAACGGACCCTTCACAAAATTCCATGTTAAAAAAACGGACCCTTCACAAAATTCTATGTTAATAAAACGGACCCTTCACAAAAATCCATAATAATAAAACGGACCCTTCACAAAATTCAAATCGGAGATAAATAAACTTTTTCAAAAATTTTCGGAAAAACAAAGCATTTATAAAATAATAGCGAGCAAAAACATCTGCTCGGCAATATATAAACATGTTCTCGTACCAGTCGCTATCGGTACTACGTGACACTAAAACCACGCCTTCATTTCTCGCCGAGTTCACGCTGATTAGTTAGGGAATGACGTCAGACACGATAATGGGTGTGGCGTACCTCTCCTTGATGGAATGAAATTTTTCTGTGGAAAATTACATAAATATTTTGGCAACATCTTTTTACCGCGTTGTGTTTGTTTATGTTTAGTTTGGATTTCGGGTTTGTGGAGTAGCGCGACTATAGATATGTGTGGTTTTGTATTTTCGTTATTTCGTATTTGTCAGTAATTTTATCGCTTCCATTCAATAAATATGAAGCGAGGTAGGCCAGTTACGGGAGGAAATTCCCGTAATTCGGATTATTATGTTAAAAAAATACGATCATCGGATGCTATAGGCTGCGATGCTATTACAAAATTTTTTAAACGAAATGTAGCTGATGCAGAAACTTTACTTCCCAATGATCCAATTGCGAAACCAAGGTTAAATAATTCAAGTTCACAAGCTCATGTGAACGAAATTTCCAGTTCTGAAAATTTGGATGGAAATTCAGCTTTGTCTGAAAATGTAGAAGAAAATTCGATCTCTTTGTAAATGAAAATGCAATTCCAGATTCATCTCTTGACAGTATTTCGTATGACAATGACAGTGAAGCAAAAAGCCCTTTTGATGATAAAATAGCACAGAAATTCAAATGCCAATCAACTGAATATGAAGAATTTTATCCAAAAAAGCACCATCCACTGAATATCCAAAAGTATGAAAAACTGCATAACTGGATTTATTATAGTGTGTCAGTCATAATTAAATATGCTCTAGTTTTTATCTTGATGTAAAAGTTTAGGAGAAAACTTTTGTATTATGATAAAATCCTCTATTTGAATTTGGCTGCTGTTTAAGTGAAATCTCAAATGAATTGGTGAGTGAAATTTGTTTATCTCTTTTGATATTTCTCTTCTAATAATTAAACTTTACCATTCTCTTCTATTACTATACATTTTCACTGCATCACAAGGTAAAGTAAATTACATAAGTCAGGAGTGCCTGTGTTTAGGAGATGAGCTACTCCTGATTTCAGTGTTTTTAATATAATCCAATTATGTTGTATTTTTATATTTCCTACAAAGCTATCTTTTGTTTTTATTGGTTGTTCATTTATAATTCAGGTGATGTGTGAAGGAATTGTATATATTTGAGAACCAAACATTCAAACTGAGTTTTCTCTAAAATAAGATTAAAAAAAAAAAAAAAAAAAAAAACCTGTTAGTGATTTTTTTTTTTTTTTTTTTTTTTTTTTTTAATTTAACAGAGAATGTATACACATCTTCCTAGTAACTAGTAATACATTTAAACAAACAATAATTAGGTTTTAAGCTTGGTTATTTTTTAATTTATTAGCTTTCTGTGTTTTCTGAAAATGTGCAATCGAAGGTGAAACATAGCTTGAATGTTTGCCCCTCTTTTATTGATTGGCTTATAACAAGATACAGAAAGAAAAGGGCAAGGCACTGCTAAATAAAAGGCATTTTCTAGATTCATGAGGGCAGTTTTGGATTCTTAAGGGCTCATTTAACACTTAAAAGCCAGACACTTATTTTAAAATTTCGATTTCAAGTACAAACAAAAGAAAGTTTTAAACTTTAACTTTCTTTAGAACTTAATTTTGCATGTTACTGATATATGAACGACTGTTTATTGTTATGCACAGTACATTATACATTTATTGATATTTATAACATATCTTAAGTTCGAAGGTTATTTTCAATAAAAGGCAGTAAGGATGCAACTTTTTTATATTAAAGGCAAGAAGGGTGTCATTTTTTCTGTCAAGGGGCAAGCAGGGCACAGCGCCCTCCTGAAACTGTCTAGATGAAACTTACCTATACATATGTGTATGTAGATAGAATTTGTGAAATGAATTTTCACAAAAATAAAAATAACTATGTCAGAAAAAAATTTCACAAAAATAAGAAAAATTCACAAAAATAAAATTTTTCACAAAAATAGGACCCTGGGGGGGAAAAAAAACCTGGACAGACCCCTGATAACACTAGGAAATAAGCTATATTATTTTCCTGTCGATTCAGCATGTTTTAACATCATCCCAGCTGATATTTTGCTGGAAAGTGTGTATGGTCAAATAGAAAGAAAATTAGAGTGTATGTGTATCAGATTTCAAAAAAAAAAAAAAAACTTTTTTGACCTATATAAGGGACACCCTAAAATAAATATGTGTGTATTCCTTAATATCTTTAAGTATTAAGCAAATAATAAGCTAATGGTCATAGTTTTACACACACATATATAGTCGAACTTCGTTAAGGTGAATGCACTTAACGTGAATTACTTTTAACATGAACTGTTTCCACAATCCCCATCTAAATAAAGATAGATTAGTTACTGATAACGTGAACAATCCCCCCCCCCCCCCTTTTGAAATTCACGTTAACGAGATTCATGCGTGTGTGTGAGTATAAAAGAAATCTTGTTAAATATAATATATATTTCTTATGTGTGTATATATATGTATGTGTGTGTGTCAGGGTTGGCATGATTTAAATCAGCTGATTTTAAAAAAAAATCATTTGATTTAAATCTTTTTTTTTAATGTTGGAAATTAGTTAGCAGAGAAATAAGATGTACTGATGTAGGTGTAGTAAGAAGTAGGTGTAAATAAGTAGCAGTTATTTTTCTGGTATTTCCAGGATTGCTATTACTTATTCCAGTAGATGTAAGGTGGAATTCTTATGTTGACTGCTTTCAATCATACATAAAAAATTTGTCAAAAATAGTAGAAGTATGTGAAGAGCACGGAGAAAATATAAGTTCTGATATCAAGAAAACAGTAATGGACTTAAATATTAAAAGAAATGTAGAGCATATGATTGAAGTTTTGAAACCCATTGCTTGTGCCCTAGATACAATCCAAAAAGAGGATTGTTCCCTTGCCGAATGCACATATCAATGAAATATTTTGGGTAAAAAGTTAGAAAATGTATTAGATAAAGATAGAATTACAAAATTTAAAGCAAGATATGAACAAGCTATTAATGGCTGTCATTTTTCTGGAGTTTTATTAAGTCCCTCTGTTTTAAATTGAAATGAAATTTCTCTTAGTGTAGAGGAAAATAATGAAGGTTTGGCATTCATTAAAGAAAATTGTTCAAATCTTCTCGCTACTGTAGCACATTTTCAAGCAAAAAATGGCCCATTCCAAAAATTATTTATGCTTGAGAAAAAAGTTTCAGATATTATGACAGATTATGATTGGTGGAAGTCTTTTAATGTAATAGTAGGTAAAGAGAAAATCAGCAAAATTGAATTTAATTACCAAATAACAGCCAAGGCTTCATCTGCTGGAGTAGAAAGACAATTTTCTTCTTTTGGACTAGTTCATTCAAGTCTTTGTAATAAATTAGGAGTGGACAAAGCTTCTAAATTAGCGTTTTTGTTCAAACAATTAAATCCCTGATTTATTTCTATTTGCTTAAAAAATATTGATTTAACTGTGATTTTTATCCCTTAATAAATAGCTTGCATTAAATGAATATTTAATTTGTTTTTTAAATTTTACCATTTTCTATTCATTTACAACGTATTTAAGTTTATTTCTTATTTAGTGTGCACAATTGAATTACAAAATAATAGAATGGCTTTAGATTAAAGCCTAGATGTTTAATTTTTAGTACCAATCAGTAACTAGAATATAGCATTTTCTTAACTATATAATTATCTCTTATATTATTTTTGTAAATTATAAATATTATTTGTTCTTTTTTAGTTAATTATTATAAAAAACTGCTCCATGTATTGTAAAAACATAAAAACACAATAATTAAAAATAGAATTCTAAAAAAATCAAATAAATCCAATTTAAATAAAAAAAAAAATCTGATTTAAATAAAAAATCTGATTAAAAAAAAAAAAATCATGATTTTTTCCAACCCTGGTGTGTGTGTGTAAGAAAATAGTTGTTCAAAGAATGAATGTCTAAAATAATTTCTTTCAATGAAATTATCCTCCTAATTTTATTATAATTTGCTTTTCTGCTGTTATAAGATTTTCTAAATAGTTTTCCAATAGACTTGTTTCAAAACTTTTTTTGTTTTAATCTTAAGAATTGATATATATTTCAGCCAGCTGCTACTACTGGAGATCTATTAGGAATAGCTGGTTCTCCTCCTAGTGGCCAGCCTCCTACAGCAGCACCTCCATCAAATGATCTTCTAGTTGATGTGTTTGGAGATCTTGCTGCTCCTGCACCTGCTGCTTCTACAAATGCTGGATCTCCACCTACTACTACAGCTCCAGGAGCAGTAGTTATATCTAATGAGGAAGGATTATTTAAGTAATTTGCCTATTTGTTAGATTTTTATTATTAAATACTTTACGAAATTTGCAAAAAGATAATTTTAAAAAGTTTAAAGTAGTATATATTCGAGATCAATTTTAATCAAACTAAATTTTTCTTACTGGATTTCTTGTAAACAAAATAAAATCAGTTTTGAGAAATATAAAGAATTTTGATTGGGAGTGAAATAACTGTCTGTTTAAATAAAAAAAAAAGTTTGTGGAGGAGCGGGCACTTTTTAGCTGTAATTAAACATAAATTTTGCTAATGACTGGGAAAATGTTATTGAATATTTGTAATTGGCCACAAAAATATTGCTTATTTCAGCAATCGAACACACACAGAATATATGAATTTTGGTGATTTGTAGTGACATATTAACATGTTTCAGAAATCAGTTCTGAAGAGAGTGGAAGGAATAATTGTGTATCTTACAATCAGGGGTGAAATTATGGTGTATTTTTGGAAATCAGCTGGAAAATAAAAAGTTGAATTTTATCAATTAGAGATGAAATAAAAGATTATTGAGGTAACTGGTTCAGATTTAAAAAAAAAAAAAAAAATCAATTAGCAGCAAAATTATCATTGATCTTAGCAATCAGCTATAAAAATATCGCATTGCATGTTTCTGGAATCAAATTTGAAAAAAGTGAGAATTTATCAGTTAGCCACAGCATAGTCTATTTCTGAAATCATGGTAAAATATAAATTTTGTTATTAGTGAAATGATTGTATATTTCAGTAATCTATTATATAAAATATTGTGTATTTTTTTTTTTTTTTTTTTAAATAAACTTGAAAAAAAACTTTATTTTATTGATTAGCAATGAAAATAAGTCTCTTTCAGCTATTGTGATTTAAATGTAAACTTCTTTATCAATTAGCAGTAAAATGACCATGAGTTTCAGCAATTGGGAAGCAAATAGATTAATGCCTTAAATTACCTGCTCCACGTCTTCTCCCTTTTTCATGTACCAACCCACATATTATTTTAATTATGCTGAAATTTAAAGTATTTTTCAGAAACCCATAATTGTTCCCTGTTAGTGTAAATGGTATATTTAGTAATAGCTATGCAGGTATGTACATAGGCATTAACCTTGGTAATACCCTCCGCATACCAGTCAGCTGTACAGAATTGTCTTCCATACTTCAATCAGTGGTATGAGTGGCCCCTGCCCTAATAGTATTGTGTACTTCTTAATATTAATTTTGTGACTTTATTTTTGAATTTTTATTTTATAATGAAAATCTAATTTTAATTTTCTAGGTTGATTTGTAAAAACAATGGTATTCTGTTTGAAAATGATTTACTGCAAATTGGAGTTAAAAGTGAATTTAGACAGAACTTAGGTAGAATAAGCCTCTTCTATGGCAATAAAACACCACTTCAGTTCCATAATTTTACTCCTAACGTATCATGTTCTGATTCTTTAACCAACAGTATCCTTTTCTATATATTTTGTAAAACTTTAATGTATTTTATTGGATGAAAATTTTTTTTAATGTATATTTATTCTTTCTTAGAATATGTAATTATATATATACTATATATGTTTGATGACAATTTCCAACACTGTTGGGCTGTTACGACTTTATTTGTGAGGTAAAACAGAAATGGAGATGCACAATGATATTTAATCCTGTGATAATTTTATTTATGAAAAACAAAATTTAATTAAAAATTTTTAAATTATTATTCCTACTTTACATTATCATTAACACATTATCATTTCATAGGGTTTTCCAGAGAAGGTCTTGTTAACATCAATTAATTAAAACACATAACTGATGAAATCTTGTAAATAAGACCAACAATGCTGCGAAGTGTATCAAACAACTTGATTCGATTTGTTCATATTTGTCTTGAAAATGATGGCGAACATCTTCTGTAAGGAATGGTAACTTAAAAAATATGAATTAAATTATGTTTTTCAGAAATAAAATTATCACAGGATTAAGTAACACCATGTCTCCATTTCTGTTTTACCTCACAAATAAAGTTGTGACAGTCCAACAGTGTTGGAAATTGTCTCCCACAAGGTTCAAACAATTATACTTCAGTGTTAGAATAGTTGCCACATCCGTCAGATTTAAGGGTAGTAAGAAAAACCAACGGGTACTCTTTTAAACTGATCAACCTGTATATATTTGTCATTAGTGTTTAATTTTTTTCTTTTGTTTGTTCATCTAATGAAATATGGTATATCATTAAAATACACAACATAGGATAAGAATATTATATTAATCAGCCTTTTTAAAATTTTTTAAAAACATTCTTTTAGAAATCACAAAACATGTTAATAAATTCTGTTAACTGAAATATTAATATGTATATTAACATACAAATGACATGTTATTGTCATGAAATTTGATTTAAAATTATATCGCAAATAATATAATTCTGATATGCTAACTTTTTATACTTAAAGGACTATTTAAATTTATAATGTAAAATCTTTCAAACTGTTGACATTAAGAAGCAAATATATTTTTAGAACAATGATCGGAGAACTATTTTCTAAATATGAAAACCTGTATATTATTATTAAAAAAAAAAAAAAAAGCTTATAATTTCTTCTCTTAAAAAAATTTTAAATATTTATTTAGTTAGAAAAATATTGTTTAAAGTGTTTAGTTGTCATAAAATTTAAATTAGCTTAATTATTATAAAAACTTTAAGCTCATTTAAATATTTTTAATGCAATTTTGTTTTTAATCAGGCAAGATTTTTTGGCTCTTGTGTTATTGCAGTATAGAGTAAATTTTAAACAGAGAATAGCATCTTATTTGAATTGCTATAACCAATAAAAACATCTTTTTTGCAAAAATAAGTTGAATAATACTTTTTTTTTTTTTTTCATACTGTAACTGTTTTTCACTTTATTATAGAAAACCAAATGAGATCGTTATTGACTGGAATCTATCTTCAAGACTAATTATATATAGATTAAGCTTTCTTTTTTGATTTGTTTATTTTTCAAACCTCTTGGTAATTTTTTTTTTTTTTTTATCTGTCTCTGTTAATAATTCTAAATCCATTAGGTGATGATGTGAGTATAAATTTTATCTATCTTTTAAAATTAGTTTCATTAAAAGATTTAACAAAATCCTTCTTGTATACATGATAAAAATTTTAAAATTTTTAAGTATTTAATAATCCTATTTAAAAAGAACCTTTTCTCCCTTTTCACTTTAGTTTCTTTTCCTTAGCTTTTTATAGAATTAAAAATTCAGTTTAAACCTGTTGAACCTACAATAGATGCTGGTGCTCAAGTACAACAGCAGTTAAATATAGAATGTGCAGATGACTTTAATGAAAGACCAGTTCTAACAGTGCAATTTATGTAAGTAAATCACCTGTTTAAATTTGTTCAAATAGTTTATAATAGTTTTGTTGTTATACAAATTTCATTGCCTTCATTATTACTTTGAATATAGTTTAAAATTTTGAAGAATATTGATAGTTTACTTTTTGATAGTTCTCCCTTTTCTTAATTTTCATAACTATATTTGACCTTAAAAAGTAGTAGTGTATTAGTCTTGCATCATGTCAGGTTTATTTCTCTGAGTTGTCAACTTGAAAACATCTTTCAAAAGAATTTTTACAATTCTAAGCATAAATTTGTAGATATAATTATAACTTTATAACTGATATAAGGATACTGTGTATTACTAGGCATGTGTCGGAGCTCCCTATTTGTATCTAGATCCATATAGGCAAGAAATTTTTTTTCTCCTTCAACATACAGGGTTTGTCCGGAAAGTAATAGGACTGAGTCGATTTAAAAAAATTTATTGAGGCAATTGTTACAATTCATTAAAACTTTCAAAATAGGCTCCTTCTGCGCAGTGGCGGATCCAGAACTTGACTTTTGGGGGGGGCTCAGATTTTTCAATGTGTTATTCTAGACCAATAAAAAATTTACAATTGCAATATTCAATTGTGAATGTCGGTGTTTTGGGGAGGGGGGCTTCAGCCCCCTAGCCCCCCCCTTAAATCCGCCACTGCTTCTGCGTCGATGCAGCGCTGCCAGCGCGATTTCCAAGCATTGAAGGCGTCACGGAAGGCATTCTCCGGAATACCCTTGAGAGCCGCGGTGCAAGCTGCTTGGATCCCCTCTGTCGTCTCAAAATGCTTGCGAGGAAACAAAAAGAAGTCCGGGGGGGCTCATCTGGGCTGTAGGGTGACAGCGGAAGTGTTGGGATGCCGGCCTTGGTCAGGTAGCTGTTCGCAAGAAAGGCGGTGTGAGCCGGGGCGTTTTCGTGGTCCAGCTTCCAGTCGGCTGCGATGTCTTGTCGAACCCGATTGACCCTTCGTTTGTGTCTCTTGAGCACTTCCATGTAAAACTTGGCGTTGACGGTTTGTCCAGGAGAAACAAATTCATGGTGGACGATGCCTTTGATGTCAAAAAAGACAATGAGCATCGTTTTCACTTTGGATTTGCTCATTCTTCCCTTTTTTGGGCGAGGAGACGCCAGCGTGTGCCACTCGGAAGATTGCCTCTTTGTCTCGGAATCATACTCAAAGATCCATGACTCGTCACCTGTGATTACGTTATTCAAAAATTGGGGGTCACTTTTGTTGGGTCAATTATAAGCCCAACGATATTTTAAATGAGCAGAGTGCTGAACTAGAGGAAGCTATCTTAAAACTTGTCTATGGAGAAGAGAAAAACTAATATGTGCATGTGTAAACAACAAGAATGACTAAAGTTTTACATTTTAAACTTAACATTTATTGACTGTGTATATAACAATAACAAACATAAACAGCAAACTTAACAAAATAAATAATTATAAACTTAATGTATATATATATCGAAATTGAAATATTAATTAAATTAATTACTTTAGAATTATTAACTCACGTTTAAATAAACCATGCTCAAGTCGTCAAAAAAACAAACTCTTAAACATATCATACTGGCCATTGAAAAACCACTGATAACACAGCAAACATGATGTCAAAACTTATTTCCAAAAACACATAGCTGTAGTATAATTTAACTATTGATAACACTATTCAGAGAAAAATAAAACATCGCCCGCGATGTAACGGACAGCAACAGCCGACCTGGCTGACAAAAAATAACAGGCAAAAGGAAGCAACAAGAAGCAACCTCTTCAGCTGGGAAACTGTATTTATATCACTCGCGAAATGAACGACGAGCTAACGCCCACTAGCACAACCAATCAGAGAACGGCACATGTCGCGATTGCACAACGTTGACGGAAGAAGCGTCATATGACGTCACCGGAAGTACGGTGCGCCGCCTGATGGTGAAAAACGAAGTTAGGTCAGTTGCAGACTTAGCTGCCCTATGAGAAGGTTGTAAAATACAGGATGAACAAAAACTAAATAAACAAAAGATCGTTTTATATTAATTTAAGTGAGTAGAGGTATTTAATTATTTTTATACTTTCAATTATAGTAGAAAAAACTAATATTACATAGAGAACTAATTTTTATATTATATTTAGTAAGTTAATTTTAATTTAAGTTGGGAAAAATATTAAATATTGACTTGGCTAAAAAAATGCCATGAAATTCTATAAATAGCACTTGTACCTAACAAGAGGCCCCCCCTCATGGCCATTTTTTATTAGAACAAGCACGAACATTCCCAAGAAACACTGAACATACCTTAAACTTAAGGTAAAAAAATTTAAATGCTTGAGCATGGCTAACAAAGAACACATTTAACAACCCATATTACAACCATTAGAATATTAAAGATTATAACAAAAATTTTCTTTAGTAACTAACACAAAAACACTTATTTCAACATCACATTTTCTTAACTTCAATAATGCACAACACCACTACAGCAAGTATTTCGGTTTTCCATTTGACTACGATATGAAGAGTCCAATCAAGGTACAAGTTTTCATCCAAAAAGAACATGAAGAATGTCCAGTTTATCAAGTCCACAAAAAAACCAATATGCATTTTAAACAAAGAATGTCCATCCAATGCATCTAAAAAACATTGAAAAGACTAAGAAAAATCTAGAAAAAGTTTACACAATATATATATATACTATTAATCAAAATTTATACAAAGTTACATTATGCAAAACAAGAAAATTTTAAAACAATGTGCATTTAAGAAAAGTTTTAAGACAATGTGCTAAATCATTTGCATACAAGAATCTAAAACAATGTGCCAAAAATTTAAATGTCTAGTAATTCACACAAGACTGACAAACCCCCATATCACCACATTTAGTGGTATCAAAAAAAACTTAGTAACTTTAGTTACATAAGCAAAAAAACATGTTCATACAAATGTAATGAACAGTTCAAGAAAAATTTATATTTATCAAAAAGTTAATTTTTAAACGGTAAGTATAATTAAATTTAATTTTATTTACTAAATAGAGTACTTATAAAACTTATCAATTCTTGCTTAGTTAATGGTTTAGTAAAGATATCAGATAAATTATGTTCACTTTTTACAAATTTTAATTCAAATATATTATCTTTCACAAGGTCTCTAACAAAAAATAATTTTACATCAATATGTTTCGACCTGTGATTTTCTATAGGAGAACGAACAAAATCTATAGCAGCCTGATTATCCATATATAAAACTGATTTAGGTTTATTATTAATAAAATGAAAAATGCTACACTCAGTGATTATCCTATCAAACCATAAGAGATTTTTAGATGCTTCTGTCATGGCAATAAATTCTGCCTCCATTGTAGAAAGACTTACTGACTTCTCTTTAAAGGTTCGCCAATCAACCGGAGAGTTATCTAATAAAACTAGTTGTCCTCCTAAGGAGGTACGATCATCTCGGTTGGCTGCAAAGTCAGCGTCAGAATAAACAAATAATTGGGGCTTTTTACAATTAAATTTTAATTTATAAGATTGAGTATTTTTAACATAACCAAGAAGCTTTAATAAACCTTCCCAATGAATTCTACCTGGATTTTGTTGGAATTGACTATAGATATTAACTGCATAACTAATGTCTGGTCGAGTTCGGTTACACAAAAAAGATAAGCATCCCAATAAGTTACGATAAGGAATCTTTGACATTTCACGAACTTCGCAATCCTTGGTCGGGCAATTTGACTTAGAAAAAACAGTGCCTTTAGCAATGGGCAGTGATGAAACGGGAATATTAAAGTTTTTAAATCTCTCATAAACATCCTCTATATATTGCATTTGATGCATTTCAAGACAATCACCAGTTTCATCGAACTCTACACCTAAAAGTTTTCTAGTTTTTCCTAGGACTTTTAGTTCAAAATGTTTACACAATAAATCTTAAGTTTTATTAATGATTTCAATGTTCCGACCAAAGACTACGATGTCGTCCACATATAGTAATAAAACAATTTCATTATTAAGAATATATACACAATTACAAGATTCAAACTTTTTAAAACCAATAGAAACAAGAACTTTATGCATTTCATAGAACCATTCTCGACCAGACTGATGCAAGCCATATAAAGCCTTATCCAATTTACAAAAATATTCTTCTTTATCCTTTTCAATAAATCCATGAGGTTGATTCATATAGATCGTTTCACTGAGTGGAGCATAAAGGTAAGCGCTAGCAACATCACATTGTATGTGGGTCCAGCCTAAATAAGAAACTAATAGGGAAAAAAAGAAACGAATTACAGCAAAATTAACTACTGGGCTGAATGTCTCTTCATAAGTTTCCCCTTTAATCTGCTTAAAGCCTTGCGCTACTAATCTGGCTTTGAATTTAGCTATCTGGCCTTTTTCGTCTCTTTTAATTGTAAAGACCCACCTATTGCCTACAGGCGTACAATTTGGAGGTAATTTTTCTAAGTGCCACACTTCACGCTCCCTCATAACTGCAATTTCTTTATTCATGGCTTCTTGCCAGTATTCACACTCAGGAGACTTTATGGCTTGATTGAAAGTATTAGGAATTCTTATGTTGTCTAGTCAAATTACTTTTCTGGCTGCAAAATGTGAAACTGGATTTAAAGTAGAACTAGTTGATGGATCAGGACTAAAAATTTTCCCACAAAATTTATTTTTTCCACTAAAGTCAAAGTCCTCAGGATTAAAATAAATGTTATTTTTCTGGCAATAAACTTTTACGTCATTTAACGATCTTAAACGGTCACCTTTATTCTCAGGATAGTAATAAATGTCAGTTTTATTTCCCGTGGGACGAGTAGAAGCATGTCTAATCCAGTAGCTACCTTGTGCATCTTGAGTCTTACCACAAGTTTCTTCATCTTCACTTATGTCACTGAAAACTTCGCTATCCTTTTGGTCACTTAAGACAGGATTATAGCGGTCAGCGTCAAAAGGTGGTACAATGTAAAACTCTTCGGGCTCTAGCACTGCTCCACTGTCGCTACCATTTGGATTGTAAAAAACTGACTCATTAAACTTTACATTAAGAGTTTCTATTATTTTATCCTTTTCAGGTAACCAAATTTTATAACCTCTTGTTCGAGATGCATATCCAACCATATATCCTTTAGTGGCTTTAGGGTCTAATTTATTTCTTCTCTGTCTCGGTGTGCCAACATAAGCAGTAACTCCGAAAGACTTTAGGTGTTTAACAGATGGCATGAATCCAGTATAGAGCTCACAAGGAGTTTTAAGTAAGGTCTTAGGACAAATTCTATTCCATGTGTATACAAAATACATGGCAGCTTCAGGCCAAAAATTTTTACTCATTCCGCTTTCGCTAAGAATGGTTCTCATTCCGTCAGCCACAGTCTGATTAAATCGTTCGACAACTCCATTTTGTTGGGGTGTGTATATATTTGTCAGTTCATGGTCTATACCTTTACTTTCAAAGAATTCTTCAAGCTGACTATTTACAAACTCTCCCCCATTGTCAGAACGAAAAAACTTGACATTAACATCCAAAAACTTTTCAGCACGATTAATATGCCGTATAATGACATCTGCTGCATCTGACTTAACTTTAAGTGGGTAAAGGTTGACATGGCGCGAGAAATCATCTATGATAGAAAGAAAGTAGTTTTCTCCGCGTCTGCCTTCAACTTTACATGGACCCCACAAGTCAGCATATATCAGTTCTAATGGACGTCTTGACCTTATTTGTCCCAAGTGCTTATGTGAAACAGACTTAAACTTATTTAACTGGCAGGTTTCACAATTAAAGTCCTTTATATTTAAACTATCCAAACCCTTAACTCTTTTTTCTTTAAAAGTATGTTCAAGTATACTTGGACTAATATGCCCAAATCTTTTATGCCATACATTAACACTATTTTTCTCCACTACGGAGGTTTCAAAAGTTAAATTTTTACGTTTAGAATTAACAGGCTTAGCAAAAACATGATATATACCCTTCTTTAAATGGGCTTTAAACAAAAAGTAATTATTTCTATATATTTTAATTCCACCATTGCCACCAACAAACTGGCATCCTTTCTTATCTAATGCTGGACCCGAGATCAGATTTCGACGTAATTTAGGGGAATACATAACATTTTCAAAAGTCCAAATTCTGTGACCAATTCTAAGTTTAACTTTTCCTACTCCCTCTATATCAACATTTACATCTTTTACTGCAACAGACATTTTTTCATTAAATAATGGTTTATAATAACAAAACAAATTTTTATCATAACAAAAATGTTGTGAGGCCCCGGAATTGAAAATCCAAGAACCCTCACTATTAGATTCAGATAAACAAGATTGAGTTACAAGTAAAAGATTTGAAAAGTTACAACCTGACTTAAAAGTCCTTTGTCCACATCCACGTCTATTGACATTCCTCCTGGCATCCGGACTCTGGTCTCTTCTACCTTGCCAATTCTGGTCTGACTGGGAAGAGTCTCTCCATCTACTGGATTGGGAAGAAGAACGATTCTGACGACGACGCTGGCTCCGGAAGCGGTCATTCCAATGATACGATTGTTCCCTGGAGTTTCCTTCTTGATTTCGGCTCTTGTTTCGACTGCATCTTGTTTCACTAAAACACTCTTTACTGTTTCCAGCACTATTGTAGTCTAATCCAGTCATGTTCGCTTGCAATTTATTATAAACCTGTTTGTCTACATCTCTTAAACATAATCTCGACTCTTCTGCAGACAACTCAGTTAATATCTCGCTAAAGGTAAACCTATCGTCTGGCCACCGCAAAATCGTTTGTACGATACTATCAAATTTACTAGGTAGGTACCGAAGTAGCTGAAAACAGCTATATGTTGCATCATCAAAATTTTGATTTAACGACTTGAGCTGGTTTGATAATCTGAGTAACCTAGCAGCATATAAAGCTACACTTTCATTTGATTTAATTTTACAATCTAAAAGATCTGAAAAAATTTTCATATGGAAGGACCTAGAATCTGGACAATAACTAGCCTTTATCTTTTCCCATGCCTCAATAGGGCTGTCACAATTCTCTATTATTTTTCTATATTCGGGTTGTACATTTAAGTACAAGGTAGATAAGGCATTATCTGACCGGGCTTTAATTTTAGAGATATCAGCCTCAGTTATTGTATCTGTCACTTCCTTAGGAACAACAATTTTTTTGTCAATAATGTCCCATAATCCTCTATCAATTAGTAAATATTTAATATCAGATGACCAACTATTGTAATTATTTGCATTTAATTTCTCAATATTATATGTTACATATGCCATTTTTAAGATGGGAAAAAACTAAGTTGTAAATTTCTAATTTTATATTTTTTAAAAAAACTTCCTTAAACTCAAAAAAAAAAAATTTACTATAAATGGAAAAATTCACTATTCAGTAAAAAAACAGCGCCCCCCCCCCCCCCCCCCCCCCCCCCCGACTTAAAAATCGGATATATACAAAAAAATTGAGCCAAAAACACAATGCACACAAGTTCTATCCAAGTTTTCTCTCCATAAAACAAAAAAAAAACAAATAACGCTGGGCCCATAACCCAAATGTTGGGTCAATTATAAGCCCAACGATATTTTAAATGAGCAGAGTGCTGAACTAGAGGAAGCTATCTTAAAACTTGTCTATGGAGAAGAGAAAAACTAATATGTGCATGTGTAAACAACAAGAATGACTAAAGTTTTACATTTTAAACTTAACATTTATTGACTGTGTATATAACAATAACAAACATAAACAGCAAACTTAACAAAATAAATAATTATAAACTTAATGTATATATATATCGAAATTGAAATATTAATTAAATTAATTACTTTAGAATTATTAACTCACGTTTAAATAAACCATGCTCAAGTCGTCAAAAAAACAAACTCTTAAACATATCATACTGGCCATTGAAAAACCACTGATAACACAGCAAACATGATGTCAAAACTTATTTCCAAAAACACATAGCTGTAGTATAATTTAACTATTGATAACACTATTCAGAGAAAAATAAAACATCGCCCGCGATGTAACGGACAGCAACAGCCGACCTGGCTGACAAAAAATAACAGGCAAAAGGAAGCAACAAGAAGCAACCTCTTCAGCTGGGAAACTGTATTTATATCACTCGCGAAATGAACGACGAGCTAACGCCCACTAGCACAACCAATCAGAGAACGGCACATGTCGCGATTGCACAACGTTGACGGAAGAAGCGTCATATGACGTCACCGGAAGTACGGTGCGCTGCCTGATGGTGAAAAACGAAGTTAGGTCAGTTGCAGACTTAGCTGCCCTATGAGAAGGTTGTAAAATAAAGGATGAACAAAAACTAAATAAACAAAAGATCGTTTTATATTAATTTAAGTGAGTAGAGGTATTTAATTATTTTTATACTTTCAATTATAGTAGAAAAAACTAGGGATGAAACGGATAGTGATTTTGCCGGATACCGGATATCGGATATCCGGAGCTCTTCTGCCTGCCGGATACGGATATCCGGACCGGATATCCTTTTGTTTTTTGTTGTGTTGTATATTTCTTTTCTTTTTCTTTATTTTAAAACAATAAAATATAAACATATTTCATATACTATTCTTTTAAAAACATTTTAAATATAATTTATTTAAACATATTTATTTGTGCAATATTGCCATGAAGAATAAAATTTTAAGCCTAACATACTCATTCCTACACTTGCAATTTTTGGTGAAAAGCACTATCACAAAAGATAGGTTTTGTTCAGAATTATAAAACTAAAACTTATTATTTACATATTTTTTAGAATACTATTATTAAAAAAATGAAATAAAATATTTTACTAATATAATCACAGTTGAAGGGTTATTTTCACATGAAAACTAATATGTTGTGGCCATCACAAAACTTTCTTCTACATAATTCTATATAAAAGCGCCACTTACGGTTTAAATCGTATAAAAGTTTAATCATAGCTTCTCACAATAAATATTTTACAAAAGGAGTTTATACAATTTTAATCAACAGATGCTGAGATATACGCTTGTGAAAAATCATAATAGAAGCTCCACCTGTCGGCTGATATACACATAAATAAGGTCAACATTTGCTTTCATAATGGTTGTCTTATATATCAAGTTTCATGCACATATGTCATAGAAGTTGGGATTAACTTAGCCAATTCATTGCATAAATTGTAGTGCAGTATTGCCACTTGTTGGCCGATATACACCTAAAATAAATCGCAATAGTGTTTCACAATGGCTGGTTCTCTCACATACCAAGTTCTATGCAATTATACACAATAGAATAAGAGATATAGCCTTCCCCTTTTGGGGGGAAACTTCTGTATTGCAGAGCCACCTACTGGCCAACATGCACCCAAAGTGAACCAGCATAATTTCTCATAATGCCTTTCCAACATGAAGTTTTGTGTAGTTACATGAAATAGAACCTAAAATATAGCCTTCCCTAAATTGCAGAAAGCACTGTATAATAGCACCACCAGTAGAGCGACAGGCACCAACATTTGATTGGCACTAATATATGCCAAGTTACATGTACATATATATTTATATGAAATTCTGTGCAGTAGTTTCTGAGATATAGCCTTCCTCTAAGTTGCAGAAATCGCAGCACGGCAGCACCACCTGTTGAGCCATTTGCATCAAAAGTTGATAGGCACTGATTTATGTCATGGTGCACCTACACATAAATTTATATGTAATTGTAGTACTCAGTAGTTCCGGAGGTACAGTTGAACAGAATTTTTGTCACACACACACAGACATTTTTTAAAAATTGGTCAAACCAGGTTCTGGACTTCTTAAAATGTGTAAATCCATCAAAAACCAGAAGTTGAAAATTTTTATGAATCCAATACCTTCTTTTGAGACATTTATAAGAAAACATAAAAGAAGGAAGAAGGAAAAAAAATAAATAAATAAACCAAAAGCTTCAAACTAGTATGTTATGGCCATCACAAAACTTTCTTCTATGTCTCTCTATATAACAACGCTTCATGCTGTTTAACATGCAGAAGAAACATAATCATAGATGCTTACAATAAAGATTTTAGATATTGAGTTTAGTGCAATTTTAATCAAAAAATTTTGAGATGTAACCATCTGGAGAATCACAGAAGGTGAGGAACAGTTGCGCCACCTGTTGGACGATATACACCCAAATTAAGCCAACTTTTATTCTCATATTATTTTTATCTTGTTTATCTCTTAAATTTTATAGATGTTGAGATTTAGCCTTCCTATTCACAGAGTAAAATGCAACATAATATAGCCACCTATCGACCAATATGCACCAAAATTGAATCAACATGATGTTTTGTAAAAATGACCCTTTCCCATACTAAATTTTTAGCAATTATGCACGAATGAATCTGAGATATAACTTCCCCATTCACAGGAAAATTGCAGCATAGCAGCATCACCTATTGACCGTTATGCACAGAAATTGAATGAACATGTTTCATAATAATAGCCCTCCCTGTGACACACTTAGTTAATTTTTTTAATTATACACAGTATAAGCTGAGATAGTCTTCCTTTAAATGGGAGAAATCACAGTATAGCAGCGCTATCTGTTGAGTGATTTGCACCAAAAGTTGATGGGCACTTTTTTTTTTTTTGCTAAGATGCAACTATGTATAAATTTATATGAAATTCTGTGCATTAACTCTTGAACTGCACAAAATTTTTGTCATATAGACATTTTCCAAAAATGGTCAAATTGTGTTTTGGTTCCCTCAAAATGCGTAAATCCACCGAAAAGTGGAAGTTGAAAATTTTCACGAATCCACTTCCTTCTATTTAATATAGAAGAAAGTAATAATTCAAAATGAATTTATACTTTTTAGTTATTTTATATTTTTATATTCTGTATAGATAAGAAAGGAAAATTTTACATTAGTTATTAAAATTCTTTAAATAAGTGAAGTTTTTCTGCAGTACAAAATCAAAAACTTTAAATAACTGATTTTTTTTTTTTTTCTTTTTTTCTTATGAACAATATGAAAGTGAAAGTACAGACTTTCTGAAAATTTAAATATGTACTTTTATTTGAAGTAATTTTAATTTTTTGGGATATATCTATGCAACGCAACAGGGAATTCTAAATTCAGGTGCTTCAGTAAGATACTCCATTAAAAATGCAAATATATATAAATTGGAGGGTTTTTTAAAAAATCCAAATTGCATAGATAGATGGCGCAAGTAATGCTAGGTTTCTGCTAGTATAAATATATGGTCACAAAAACAACAGCTTTATTGTGTATGGAAAACTGGATTGTAAATAAACAGGTTCTAGTCAATAAATGCACATTATTTGGCTCATTTTCGAAACATTCTAACAACTTTAACATCCAAGACTAACAATATTACTAAACAATCTAACAACATATTAGCAAAAGACATGAAAACAGAGTTATATATACACTGCAACTGCAGAGAATAAATATCATTTTTTCAGGAACAACAATGACCAGTTCTTTTTATTGTTATGGGAAAGATTAAGAGGAATGTTATAGATCACTCTGGAAGAAAAACCTAGCTAACTCTGTACAAAATTAAAATAGGGCTTCTATATTTCTTAGACCTGAAGCTACTTTTGGGTAAATTTGTTTGCTAATGAGTCTAAAATCGATTTCGCAGAAGCCAACTTAAAAAAGAAAAAAAAGAAAAAGAAAAAAAAAAAATCCTTTACAAGCTACAACTGATCTGAAAAAAAATTAAAAAATTGTCGCAAAATTTGCATCTGATGGGAGTTTAAGCTTGAATTTTCTCCTTCGGATATCCGTCGGATATCCGGCTTGAAATTGCCGGATATCCGTATCCGGTGTGCTGATATCCGGTACCCCGCCGGATATTTAAAACTCAGCCGGATACCGGATAGTTACCGGATATCCGTTTCATCCCTAGAAAAAACTATTACATAGAGAACTAATTTTTATATTATATTTAGTAAGTTAATTTTAATTTAAGTTGGGAAAAATATTAAATATTGACTTGGCTAAAAAAATGCCATGAAATTCTATAAATAGCACTTGTACCTAACAACTTTCACTTGGGGGTCAGCTTGCACCACTCACAGAAACACGTCGCGCGAAAAAGCCTGTCCTGACTCTCCAGGTGCTCGGAGATAACTGACCAGCCGTTTGTTCGTTAGCTAGGAATGCCCTCTATTGGATCCAGTCTGTGCGCGCACGCTCCGAAGTACAGTCGCGGCTGAAGAAAATCAGTCCTATTACTTTCCGCACAAACCCTGTATCTATATGGATCTTCTGTAGAAATTGTATGAAAAGTAAAAAACAGAAGAAAATGATATAAATCTTTAATAACTATATGTTTAATTTTATAAATAAAAGAAATACAATATAAACTCGCTTTTATGTTCTCGAAATTTACGTTATTTCTTAATTTAGTTTTTTTTTTTTTTTTTTATGAGCTTAAATTATTTTAATGGCGGGGTAAGGGTTTCAGTGTTTAAAAAAAAAAAAAAAAAAAAAAAACACTTTTTTGAGATTTTTTTTTCTCAAATATGGATTGAGCAATTTCATTCAAACCTTTTGTACATTATTGAGCATACTTTTGACAATGTTGTGTAATTTTTTCATGCAGAATTATTGAATCATAAGCCGGTAACAGAGCTTCCCCCAGAACGTCTTGGGGAAAAAAACAATTTGCGTGTTCACCATAACTCGGCCAAAAATTATCTGAAAATAAAAAACCATGAAAATTAGTTAAATTATAATCAGATCTTCCCCCCAACGTTCTCTGATAATTTTTTTTTTCATTTAAAAATTTTTGGCGGCCATCAAAAGTGTGAACTGTTGTTTTCTACGAAAAATTCCGCAATTTTGTGGGTGGGAAACACCCTTAATGTAAAAATAAAAAAAATTAAATAAACGTTGGGGGGCGGTATTTTATGTCAAAAATGTGTACAAAGTTTGAAATGAATCGGTCAAGTAGCTTTTAAATGGCAGTGAACACGGACTTTGAAAAAGTAGTTTTGAGAAAAACGCGTCTAAAGTTTATGAACTAAAAAAGTGAAGAAAATTTTTTTTTTTCCCAACTTACACAGAATCATTGATTCCAGCTCCATACAACAGACTTCCTGCGGCATTGTCGATGTCTTCAGCCTCTTTTCTCTCAAGTCTTTGTTTTATTCTGGCTTCTTTGCTCTGCTGCTCAGCTTGAATCTCAGCCCTGGCAATGAGATTGCTGTCCGCGAATGTCTCATAATCATGAGCGCTTGGGCCGACGCTGACGTTCATGTCAGACAGAAAAGTTAGGAAAGCACCAGCACCTTCATTGAAAGTGCATGCAGCTATATAAGATGCAAATTCAACAATTTGTCTGCTGCCAGATAATTTTTTCGGTGCAATTCTCCAAATCAGCTGGTTCAAACTTTCGTTGGCATTTTGAGTAAAGCCTCGAAGACACCTTTCTAGAAGTTCGTCTTTACTCAAATCTTCATAAATCAGTTTGATCGCTTGTATGACATCATCTGGAAGTGGAGTGTAGTCATGTTTGAAAATTTCCACTCCTGTTGTGGCCAAAGCTTTTTGATATGGACACCACGAGTTCTCACCGCTCATGCACTTATGGTGTTGAGGGTTATCGTCTGTTGACTGCTGGTCGTAGAACGTTGCCCAGATTGCATTTTTCTTTCCTTCCAGCGAATCACAATTATGTCTGATTGCTGTTAAAATATTGTAGTGTATAGTATACATACAACTATAAAATATATCTTTATGGCTTTTATTACCTGCCCTTACTGAATAAAATATTTCTGAATTTGGATAATGGGTCAGGACAATAGCAATGACTAAACTGTACAGGGTTCGCACTAAAGGAAAAAATTGAGTGGGATTCTCCCACTCTAACAAAAAATTTAAGTGGGATTTTGAAAATTTAAGTGAGATTTTTGAAATTTAAGTCAGTAATTACATTTTATAGAAAAAAAGTATTTTCAAGAAATATGCAAATTACAGACATGTGATTGCTGAAATTAGAAATTAGCTGAAAAATTTTCGCTATAATAGTTGTATGATTCATTGGATGATTAGTTGAATACTGATAACGCCACTTTCAATAAACGGATGACATAAACATTTATATATATAGTTTTTATCTACATTAAGCATTTTCAGGATTTTTTCATTAGTGTAAAAAAAATTCTTCAATATACCTGCAATAACTTTTATATCCACATAAAATCTTATTAAAATTTCACACCAAGAATAAAACAAATTTTTCAAACAAATATAGAATATGATTTTTATGTATATACATTAATCATTCATATCAAAGTAGCAGTAACTAATTATTAGTTTCAAACGTGCATAAAGCCAATTGAGTATTAATTTTCTTAAATTGATTTGGAAAAACTTTTCTTACCTGAAAAATCTATTCTTCATTTCCCCCATGTTTACAAATTTGGTATAGATATGATACCCCATAAAGATTTAATTTGAGAAAAAATAAATAGATTAATTAAGTTCAGCACTAAAGGTCTAAAAATAATTACATATGTCAGAAATATTGAGCACTTCTATTGCTTTTTTTTTCTAGAATTGATCATTGACCAAAATCCGTATTCCGGAGATGGGAAGTTTAAAATGAATATTATAAATATAATTTATTTTGCAGATGGGTAAAGATTGGGAAACAAGACTTTTGTAGAACATTTGATTACTGATCGCTAGATGGAGATAAATAAAGGGGGAGGTGGGCAAAAAATGATTACATGAGAAAGAAATATTTAACAATAGTATTTCTTTACAGGTTCTAGAATCTCATAAAGCAAGTTTGAAATTAATATTGACATTTTTGTTGTGGATGGAGAAAGATTAGGAATCAGAAGCTTTTGTAGAACATTTGATCGCCAATTGTTCCATTTTTATTTATTTATTTTTTAACGAACGATATCCGCAAATTTTTTTTAAAAACAGAAAAAATAAATTCGCAGAGTTCAATGAATTAGATTAAAAAAAAAAAAAATGCAGAAAAATAAGTGCGGGAAAAGTGCGCATATGAAATTTTTTTAAGTGGGGTTTGTTTTAATATTGCGCGATCCCGCGCTTTAGCGCGAACCCTGCTGTATACCTGTTCGACAGCTGCACTGCTATCCCGACCGCACGCAGCTGTTACAGTTATAGCGTTAAAGGCCAGGAGATTAATAAGACAATAACTTTAAGAATATTGCTTATATCGGCTTAAAATTTTAAGGACATATTCTTGAAATGTTAAACAATAAGATAAGACAAAAAAAAAAAAAAAAAAAAATTCGATTTTTCAAAAGTGAAAATCCTTACCCCGCCCTTAATCTATGAGCTTAAATTATTTTAAGTACTACTGCTAAGCCAGATTTCAAAGACTGATCTTGACATGTGGCCAAAAAAATGGATTATTCCGGAGGGAAGGAAGCATACATTTGAAGGGTGAGAAAAGTCCCCCCCCCTCTCACTAAACCAGTAATGAAACATCCTCCTGTTGTTTCCCTCCTACCCTATTTTATAGAATAGATTCATTTTCTCCCCACCTCTCAGTCACATGACCCATCTTTAATCATTGGCTAGGCAGTATAGAATTAAATTAAACAACATACTATATGGAGAAAAATGCTCAAACACCCCAGGGTTTAAAAAAAATGTAGGGTACTGCTTGTAAGGGGGGGGGGGGGAAATGCACTTTTTAGATTCTTCAGGGCAGATTTGAATTTTTAAGGGCACATTTCACCTTTAAAATGTAAACAATTTAAAAATTTAGTTATAAATATGCAAAGAAAAAAGTCTGTTTAACTTTTTTATTTTACATTTACTTGTTGTAATTATGCTGATTGTCACACACAATAGTTTTATTTATATTTACAGCATTTATCTTCAGTGTGTAGGTTATTTTCTACAAAGGCAGAAATGGGGGAAAAAATAATTGGGGGAAGGAGGATTATTATTATTATTTTCTGTTCTTTTCCAGCAAAAAGAAGGCAAGGTGCAGCACCCTCCTGAAATTATCTGGGGAAAACTCTGGATCAGTGTTTATAAAAACTTGTTTTATTAGATTTTAGAATCAACTGATAGAAGTGCTCAATATTCTTCACATATGTGGTTATTTTTAGACTTTGTTAATGAATTTGTTAAATTTATTTTCCCCCAATAAGTTTAAAATATAAATCGCCAAACAAAAGTTATATTAGGTCTTTTTAGTTAAAAAAGTATCATGTATTGAATAAAATAGATTTTTTTGTTTTTCTCCACAAAACCGTAAATCTCCCTTTTTCTCCCTTAAAATTATCTAAAAGCTCTTGGTTTTTTTTTTTTTTTTCCCCACCAAGGTTGGCAGGTCTGTAGCTGAAATTTCAATATCAGCGAATAACAGAAGAGAAGCACTTGATTTGCCTTGTATATATATTTATTTTTACACATTTTGAATATTAACTCTTAAGATCTATTATCACACTTCTATAAAAAAAAAATGCAATATTGTGAAATATTTGTTACAAAACTACGGTAATATTTGGTATTAAACTGAAGAATTAATTTTAAGTTAATAATTTTACATATAATAAAGTTTTATTGTTATGAGATTGATTTTTTTCTCCCCTCTCTCCACAGGTATTCCAATGTTCTTCAAAAATTAAATATGAAACTTCCAGTTACTATAAATAAATTCTTTGAGCCAACAGTCATGAATTCCGAAGCTTTTTTCACTAGGTGGAAAAATTTAAACAAGTGAGTTTTAGGTTGACACAGTTGTTTGACCTACACATTCTTTTGTATAATAAACTTTAAAAGCATTTCAATTTTTCATGAAATGACTTATTTTTATTTTATTTGTAGTCCTTCACAAGAAGCACAGAAGATATTTAAAGCCAAATATCCAATGGACAGCGAAGCTACAAAAACAAAAGTAAAGTAAAATTTTGTCAATTAAACATTAGTATTATTCAATTGACCTTTTTTTCTTATTGACTTTGTTTATCTATTTTTTCTTCAGTTAAATGGTTTTGGCATAATGCTTTTGGAAGGTATTGATCCAAACCCTGAAAATTTTGTCTGTGCTGGTATTATTCACACAAGTACTCTTCAAGTTGGATGTTTATTACGGCTGGAACCAAACAGACAAGCACAGGTATGTTTCTTTTCTTTTTAAAAATCATTTCAATAATATAATGTAAAGTTAAAAATTATGGTATAAATCATAGGTGCCAACTTTTCCAATTTTTAATTTCTTCCATTTTTTAAATAAGTTGCCGATACTGCTGATTAAAAAAAAATCTGTTCAGTTTCAACAATTTATCAACTAAATAAACAATCTGTGAAAAAGGATGCCACTTTTCTACCGGGTGGTCAGTTACTGCTTTTTCATACATTTGTTTGTTCTTGTCATCTCGCCTGCAAATATCAACTCTATTTTATTTTTTCCCCCCATCCCCTCACAATCGCTGATCAAAATAGTGTTGTGCTCAATATTTCTATCACATGCAATTACCTTACTTGTAAAATCTTTCTTTTTTCTTAATAGATTTAAAATACATACTAATACATAACACTATACATACATACATAATACTATACATACATAAATAATACTGTATCACCAAGCCAAAACTGTGTTAGCTCATGCAAGATACATAATACCACTTGCTGGAATTGTAATATAGGAAATATACAATGCAGATTTCAAAAACATTAGCGATTCTTTTCCTTCAAATTGAAAAAACTGTGTCACTAAATTACTTAGATTGATTAAAAAAAGACCTGTTTCAAAGATACTGACTCACAGTGAAAATATATTCATGCATTTTGTATTTATTTAAAAGAAAAAAAAAAAAAAAAAATGTATCATGAAACAGGGAATTTAAGGATTTTTTATTATAATATTAAACTTTAAATTGTCAAATATTAAATATTTTGTATTAAAAATCAAATTTTATCATATTAATTATTTTTTTTTTTTAATTTTTCTTATTTCTAGATATTTTTTCTTCCTATATTGTTTTTAAACTACAAAGTTGGCACCTATGATAAATGAAACTCCTGATTTGTTTGATTTAAATTCCATCATGACATGTTCATGTGTAGTTACAAGGCTGCCAATCTCTGGGAGTGCTAAAGTGTAGTTAAAAAGACAAGAAAAAGTGTAGTTTTAAGCTACAAAGTGTAGTCGTCGCTAAAAAATAAGAAAATGATAAATATAAATAAGCATAAAATCTTTTGTTTACATTAAAACTTACTTTCTGAAATTTATTGACTTTTAATAATCTAACATACAAAAATAATACATCTGCTTGTTGCAATATAACATGAACAATCATAAAGTCCACCATGATTTATGCGAAAATTGCTGTTACATATTGTGCAATAATACGCCTGATGGGGTGATGAATCAACAGATCGCAAACATGGCCATTTAGCAGAATACTCCAATAGAAATTTTTGATCAGGAACTTTTTTCTTCTGTGGATTATCACCATAATTGCTCATTTTAACTTAAAATACTATTAAATAAAAGAAACAAATTTGTCCACTTTTAAGTAAAAAAATAAATGCAGAAATGAGTCCAGCCAATAACAAACACATGATACTGAAAAACGAAAGTAAACAGAATAGCATTAGACCTCTAGCGATAGAAAAGGACTTCTCCAAACATCCAATCACCACGCGTATACAGTCACGCTATCGTCATAGTTAATGAGAAGGAAATGAAACAACTTACCAACCTCCGGAGTTTTCAAGCTACTTCATCTGTAACTGCAATTTGCAGATACGGTTCAAAATCGGAGTTCGCTTGTTGTAAACAAGATAACGATGAGAAAAGGAAAAGCATAGCTTTAAATATGCGATGCATAGAGTGTAGCAGAAGCAGGCTAAAGCATAGTTACTACGCCAATTGCGTAGTTGTTGGCAGCCCTGGTAGTATCATTGTTTCATTCAACCTCTGAAAAAACCAATTGGTTGAGAGGTATGGTTTGAGCAAAATATTAAAAGTTGTTCAATATTCTTTTAACTTTTGAAAAACTGCTGTTCAAATACTTTAATATAAATTTAAGATTGTAAATTTAACAAATTTTCTCTTATGCAGGCTTGTATTCTTATGCTTTGATTTCTAAACTCTTTAATTTTATAAAAGTGTGACATAAATCTGGTTTCATTTTTGTTGTTGAAATTCTCTATACATTCATAAATTCGGAATCACTCTAGAGTATTTCAGTGAGATGATCTGTGATACTTATCTTTTTTCCAGTAAAATCCTACCTTTGCCTTTTTTAGTAACATCCCACCCTATTAGCTATCTCCTCCCTGTCCCCCCCCCTCTTCTCTTTAGAGTGCTAATCATGAGTCCATCTAGAAAAAGAAAATTGTGTCAAACTAGCTGACACAAAAAAATAAAATAAAAAGTTTTTGTCATAAAAGTAGAATTTTGCTGATGTGTTGCTAAATGTCTTTCAGGAAGCCACTTTGGTGGTGGTGGGGGAGAACTTATTTCTGCGATTGACAGTGTGAGTGTGACCTATTGGAGCCATTGGCTGTAACTTTAATCTTGTGAATTAAAAACAAATTGACTTCATATTTCAGCAATTACACTGCTCTGCAAAGAAAAAAAAAAAAAAAAAATCAGAGATCTGATACCATTCTTGCTGATTGTTATGTAAAATGACCTCCTGAATCCAAATATGACTCCTATATTGCCCAGTCATCCACTGTTTTCTAAATACACCACCCCCTCCCTCAATTTCTTTCCTTGTTCGATAATTTTATGACCATGAATTTGATTTGAAGGATGAAAAATAATTACACCTAAAAACAAAAAAAGTTTAAATTTAAAAAATAACATTAATAACAGATTAAAAAAATATAAGATATGTAATGTATAATTTCAGTGGCAAATCCCCCCCCCCCCCCCCCCAAAAAAAAAAAAAAAAAAAAAACCTTGTCGCAAATGTTGATGTTTTAGAATTTTCCAACTCTGTAGCTTCTCAGAAAATATTTAACAGTTAAAATAATCCTCCCCCTTCCTAAAAAATCAAATTTATAGTCATAAAATCATTGTACAGTCGGGGAAAAAAAAACGCAGCACTTGATGGTATTTCGTTATTAACGCCGAAAAATTTAAGACACCATTCAACAGGAAATGAAATGCACTTTCTGAAAATGTCGTCAAATTTTGAATTAGGGGTCATCTACATATTAAAATGAGCGCCAACTTTGATTTTTTCAATAGTAACACCCAATTTTGACTTCAAATTTCTGAGAGTCTGGCAGTGCGGAAAAGTATACTGTTTTTATACTTTAGTATTCATAGAGTTATGATCAAAAATGTGTTAGGGGGCTATCTCTAAATATAGAAAAATAAAATTAAGATCCTACAAGAACTAGACAAAATTATACTGTTTCACACCGGAAATATTTCAAGAAAAAAAAGAGTTATAAAAAGAAATAAAAATATTAACACCTTTGCAGTATCTTAATTATCATGAATTTAGTTTTTTGGATATGTATGTACTTTAGTACTTTTTTAGATAATTTTTAGGTATATTTAAATACATTACACTTACGATTGATCAGACAATACTTTTTATAAAAGTGCAATATTTTTCAATTAAAAAGTATCTATCATGGATATATTGATCACCAATAAAGCTTAAATTTTCTTCCGTACGTGTAACATAATATACAAACTGAAATAATATAGCCATATATATATACAACAATGCATAAACTAAATCTTTTCGGATAAATTATTGTAAGGTTTCATAAAGTAAATATTAAACAAATTTAATAGCATTTACCAGTTTTGGGTCAGTTGAACTCTTTGGAACTGTACGATTTGTTTTATAATTTCCATGAAAATATAATTTCTTAATTAACGCTTTCACGACTGCTGACGTAGATTCACATCATTTGAAAATCTGTATCAATGCCAGTGGGCGTTTCTTTCGTAATTTGTATGTTACTTATTTCTTAAGCATGTACCCAGTGTTCATATTTTTGCAATAAAATATACAATGGATAGAAATATATTAATTAGAAAGAATATAGTTATAATGTATATCCATCTGCAATATTATTGTGGTACAGAAAATTTGTTTTGAAATATTTTAGTTTGAGAGTATTTCAAACAGTAAACCCCGCCTATTTAGTTAATGTTTTTCTTCTAGTGTTCGTTTAAAGGATTCTAAATTTATCACCAGTAATCGATGAAGTAAATACCACTTGTGTACATTTTTGTCAATGTAAAATAAAGGGTTTAACACTAATACTCAGTCACATTTACTTTTTGTTTCTGTATTGTTTTGTTTTGAAGAACGATAAAAGGCGGGGCTTTAGAAAACAGGAATTCTTGATACTAACACAAATGTCTAAAAATCAACATTTTTGTTTCATTTCTTTGCATTTGACGTTGTTGTTATATAATTTGACCCTTAAATAAAAAATAAAAATATTTTGTTCAATTTTCTCCGTTATTTTTTAAGATTTGCTTCTTTATCTCATTCAAAATGTTTTAAGAGACGGCTCCCTAAACCACTCCAAAAGAAAGATTTATTTATATCTCGAAAACTAATAACTGGAATGAGCTGCAAATTTGCACACCCATATTTTTCAGCATTAGGATTCATTTTATGTAAAAATTAATATAGGTCATAATTCATAATTTTTATGAATATGAATTTATTAATATTTTTCAGAATTAAAAATATTTTTCAGAATCAAATTTAATGATAGATTATGTTTGGGTTTCTTCACTGTATCTCGTAAAAAAAGAATTATATCGATCAAGTTATTTTTTGTGAAGATATTAATAAAAGTTTGAAATATGAATTTAACATTAGCACTTTCAAACTTTGAATGCTTATAACTCTGTGAAAAAATAAGCGAAATATACAACCAATATACTTTTTCGCATTGTCGCGATTCCAGGAATTTAAATATAAAATAAAAATGGGGCATTACCATTGAAAAAGTCAAAATTGGTGCGCGTTTTAATATGTAGACGACCCCCAATTCAAAATTTCCGTTCATTTTCAGAATCTACTCTCAATTCCCCGTCCAATGATACCTATTAAGTTTTTGTGCATTGATTAGCAACGGAGTTACATCGAGTGCTGCATTTTTTTTTTTTTTTCCCCCGACTGTACAATGATAAAAATAGAAGGGGGGGCATTCCTAAAAAAAGGTGGGTGATAGGGCAAAATGGGCATCATATTCGGATTCAGGAGATTATTATATATAAGATTATGCTGAACTGTTGACAGCAATTTTCATGCTGAGCAGTGTTATCTGCGATGAATGTCACTTGTTTTGATAATCAAATACCAAAAAGCCAAAAATCATTAATCTGTGCTGAAATAATGTATTTGAGAATCAGCTTTTAAAATAAAAGTACTTTGTCTTTTAATAGCAATTTAACAAACAGTATTTGAGCAAAAGCTTGCTAATGACAGAGAATGATCCTACATTTTGGTTATCAGCTGCAAAAATATCACATTGTCAATTGATCTTAATTCATTATGCAAAAATAACTTATCAATTATAAGAAAAAAAAAATCTATCATATTTGGAACTTTAAGAGAGATGTAGGGGGGGGGGGGGGGGGGGAGAGAATCTAAGACAACTAGGAAGAAAAAATATATACCTTTTTTACAAAAGAAATTTACAAACTTAAAATCACGATTCTCATGTATTTACCATGGGTTTTATTGCAGTCTTGAGAAAAGTTTTCTTTACCCTCTTTCATATTATTAAAAAAAAAAAAAAAAAAACTTTCAACAGTAAAACTGCTTTTATATATATATATATATATATATACACATCTATCATTAATGACAAAGAATGTATGTTTCCAATTAAAGATTTAAATCTATCTCGTACCTTCAAATATCATCTTCCTCTTGGAAGAAAGATATTCAATTATAATTCTGTATCTAAGTCTACCTCTTTTACTAACACTGTAACCTGTAAATGCAATGATCCTTCTTTCTCAAAATTTATTGACAGAGACCATGGACACATTATCACAGGTAATCTCAATATTATTGACAATTATCAATTAAAAAAATTCATGAAATTTGGCACCAAATTTAGACTTCCAGTTAAAACTAGCATTCCACAAATCTTTCAACAGTTTTCTTATGACCTAGATTTATTTATTTATAAAATATCTATTACTCATAATAAACCTATTGCCTACTTCACTCAATGGAAAGTTTTAGTGTTACAAAAAATCAAAAATGCATTATTTATCAATTCTTCAAATCTGGTGTTATTTAAAAAATCTGTACTTCTTAACTCAATCAAATCACTACAGGATGACTTTGTGATCACTTATGTTGACAAATCACCTAATAATTATGCCATTATTTGTAAATCCTACTATCTCTCTATTTTAAACTCTTCAATCAATAATAGTAACATCTTCAGTTTAACTAATAATAACCTTATTATTAATAACCGAAAAAATACATAATTACTATAAACTACTACAACTTCCCTTCAATAACTTTAATTATCCTTATACAGTTCTCATACCTAAGTTTCACAAATCTCCAATTAAATTTTGCACTGTCACTGTTGGGTGTAACACTTATAACAACAATGCTAATAAAGCTCTACTGGATATTCTAAAACAAATTTACAAATGTACTTGCAAAGTTGATAATTTACACTGTCTTAAAAATAGCTTTCAATTAATTCAATACATCAAATCGCTCGATTCAATAGACAATATTATGACTTTTGACTTTCAAGATCTTTTCAATAATATTGAGTTATCAGATCTTAGTAATATCATTTACAGTCTTTTTCAAGAATATAAAGCTCAAATTAATCTTCCTTACAATTTTAAAGAAGAAAAATTTAAAACACTTCTTAACTTTGTTATCCATAATAATTATATCTTCCACAACAACGATATCTATTTGCAACAATTAGGCATTCCACAAGGAGGTTGTAGCTCCAGTATTTTGGCAGATCTCTATCTTTATTATTATGAAAAGCAAATTTGCAATGATGATGTTCGATTTTATCGTTACGTCGATGATATTATTGTATTTTATCTCAACAAGAACTCACAAAATGGCTTTTCCTTCAATTATCCACCTAATTTAAAGCTAACTCAAAATATTCTGACTAATCAATCTATTAACTTTTTAGATCTCAAAATAATCATCGATGGTAATAAACTTTACACAGATTTCTATGACAAACGGCAAGATTTTTGTTTTAATGTAAACTTATTTACACGTTTTAATTCATGTCTGCATCTTTCGGTATTTAGAAACATCATCATTAACCATTTATTTCGAATTAATAATTTATGCTCTGCAAAGTTTAAAAACAAGAATATTAATAAACTGATCACAGCCACTGCTAAAATGGGTTTTCCTAAAAACTTTGTATTTTCTATTTTATATCCTTAACCATGTCTCTGTCAGTATAGAAAAAAAAAAAAAAGCTGTGTATATCAACAAAAAAATTATAAAATAATAAAAGACAATAAAAAAGGTGGCGGTTGGGTGGGCAGATGTTTGATTACGGAGGTGGGGTGGTGTTGTAAGGCTGGATGGTTGGGTGGGATTGTGAAATTAAATTAATAAAAAAAAAAATGTAGATGGCTTGTTGCATTTGCTTTGTATTACTATGCAAACTTTCATTTTCCATTAAAATTTCAGTGTTTTCCTTTTTGAGTTGTCAACTATATTTAATGTTCTAATTATACTGTTAAACACAATGTGATCAATCGGTGAATTTCATTGTGGCTTTGTGGTTTCATTGTTGTTCATCTGCTTTGAAATTTGCATTTTTAAATCCATATGGTTCCTGTTCTGGTTGTGGCAGGCTGGGGGAGTGTTGCCGGCATAAAACTAGTGTAACCTCACAGGCAAGTCACAAGTCTCGCCGCCTGCCTCCTTCTTCCTATCTTGTGTTTTTTGGGTTGTTTTTTCATTAATTTTGATAATTTTATGGTTTTAAGTTAAGATATGTTGTTTTACTTTATCGATTCGTTTGTTTTGCAGGCTGTTAATTAATAGATCTGGTTTCTTTACATTAGTGTATTTCATCCACTGATATATATATTTATATATATATATGTTTTTTTAATCTTATTGGTCATTAATGTTTCAGTGATCTTGTATCTGTGTCTTGGCTTCTACTATGCTTAATAGATCATCTTTATTTTATATATATATATATATATATATATATATATATATTGGAGTGGAAGGCTGATTTTTTTTTTTTTTTTTTTTTAAACGAAAAATACAAACTTTTTTAAGATCCATGTATATAATATAAACAGACATTATGAGTATTTATATATTTATCTTAATAAACTAAATTATTAAATTTTCTCCCATGGGTAACATTTTACAAAACATAAGGAATATAATTAAATATTTGGTTTTTAATAATATTAATTGTAATATTTTAAGTTATGTAAACTAATGGTAGCTCTATCTACACACACACATATTTAAGTCCCATTAAATTGGGATCTGTGGTTTAAAGTGGATTCCAAACCACTGTGAACATCTCTGCCTGAACTGGAAGAAAGTTGTTTTTGTGTAGAGCAGTTGTTTTGAGATACCTATTTCTGAGATCTAAAACTAACCTATTTAACCACGACACTTATCAATATATTGGTGCCAACTAGTGCATACCAAAAAAAAAAAAAAAAAAATGAAAGAAGATATGTATAGTAAATTTGAAGGAAATCATTCGAGCCGCTTTTGAGATACTGGCTTTCACTCTCGAGTTAGATTGTTTTGAAGGTATGATAAACAGAAGATTCCCTACACACACATATACAAATATATACACACACTGGTCAATTTAAACCCTCCCTCCTCAAAAAATGACTTTTTTTGGACTTGGAAGCCTTAAAAACATGTAAATCAAAAGAAAACATAACTATTTTTGACCGAGTGCAGTATTTCCATTATCTACAGTAGTCGGATAACGGGGCTCACAACTAGTCTATAAAAGGTCATAGGTCTTGTAGGGGAGGTACATTTTGCTGATATATTCCCAGAATTTTTGTTGACTAGCGGAGACTTTATTCCAGATCCCATAATACCAGTTGAATGATTATTCTCAGGAATATCTAATCCTTCATCTGATTCAGATTCTGGCTCAAAATCTGGCGATGGTACTAGATGTTTCCTATTTCTTCTATAAATTCTCTTTCTGGATTGAACAAGATATGATCTTGGAAATGAAGTTTTCTGTAACACTTTTCCTGTCACTCTTTTGTCAGTAACCAATACTCCCTGTCCTTTCTCAAGTTCTGACAGAATTCTTGTCCCGTGGTGTCTGTTGTAATTTCTTTCTTGTTTCTCCATTCGTTTTCTCTCCTTGCCTTCTAAATCAGTTTTCTTGATAAATTTAGGAAGTAGTTGAGAATTAGCTATTGGGAGAATTGTTCTTATTCTCCTACCCATTAGGAGTTCTGCGGGACTGTAACAGTTCCAGTAGGGTTGCTCTGTATTCCATTAGCGCAAGACAAGGATCAGCAGATTTCTTAATACGTATTTTCATTGTTTTTACGCTCGATTCTATAAATCCATTACTTTGGGGAAATTTTGGACTGCTTGTGATATGTTTGAAACTGTAGCTTCTTGCGAACTCATTAAATTCTCATGTTCTCATTGGATCGAACTGTGGACCGTTATCCGTTCTGAGTATTTCTGGGATACCATGATGAGAAAATATAGATTTGCAATGGTTAATTATTTCTTCCGAAGTCAAGGTTTCAAGTTTCGAAATTTCAGGATACCGTGAATAATAATCTGCTATAAGGAGGTACCACGAATTCTGGTATTTGAAGAGGTCAAGACCTACAACTTCCCAAGGTCTTTCTGGAAATGGCGTCGGAATTAGTGGTTCATGCCTGTTGCTCGATTCTTTGATACAAGCAGGACAATTTTTCACTTTTTCCTCAATCTCTTTGTTAATTTTTGGCCAGTATACAGAACACCTCGCACAAGCTCTACATTTAGTTATACCAAGATGTCCTTCGTAAATCTTTTTCAGCACTTCAGTTTGGAGCGACTTTGGGATTATTATTCTACAACCTCTCATTAAAAGACCATCTTGTATAGAAATTGCAAAGCGATGTTGCCAAAACGGTAAACAGAGCCGATCGACATCTTTCTTCGAGGGCCATCCTGTCAATGCATAAGAAGAAAGTTTCTGGAAGGTAGCATCAGTAGAGGTGCCAGTTATAATGATATGTCCGTAATTATTATGGATTTACGGCATTATGGACAACATATAAAAATTACGGATTATACGCTTTTAAAATAATCGCTGATATCGGTCGTTAAAATAAAGAATCCCCACTAACAATCAATGATAAAATGCACAACGGAAGCCTTCCAATTCTCAAATCTTTCTTCATCCACAACATAAATGTCAATATTCATTTTAAACTTGCTTTATTAGATTCTAGAAACTATAAAGAAATAGAATTATACAATATTTCTTGCTGATGTATTTTTAATCCCCCCCCCTTTTTTTTTCTTATCTCCAACTAGCTATTGACGATTAAAAACTCTGCAGAAGCCTTTAGTTTCCCAATTTTTCTCCATCAGCAACATAAATGTCAATATTCATTTTAAATTTGCTTTATTAGATTCTAGAACCTATAAAGAAGTAGAATTGTTTCATTTCTCATTCATCTAATTATTTATATTTTGACTGCCCCTCCCCCTTCCCAGCTAGTGATCAAGGCTTACTTCTAGAACCAAAAAAGTGATAGAAGTGCTCAATATTTCTCACTTATGTAATTATTTTTAGACTTTATTACTGAACTTGATGAATCTATTTGTTTTTCCTTAATAAATTTAAAATACATACTGTAAATTCAAACATATTGCACATTACATCAAACAAAAAATATGCAAGATACATAAAGAAAAGAACAATGTTTTAGTATTTAATGCCATAAAAACAGTTGTCTATAAAAAAGTGACTATTAAAAAATAATAAATAAAATGAATTTTTGTAACCCCACCCCCCAAAAAATAGAGAGAGAGATTGAAATGTCTGCCCCCCCCCCTCCCCTCCAAAACAGATTTAAAAAAAAATTCTTTCATTTTGTAAGAAAAGAAAGAAATGCATATTTATTTACTTTTGTTTCAAAAATTTTCTAATTTTTTAATTAATATATTATATATTTGTTTACAAAAAACGTGCAATTCGTTATTGTATGCGAGTTTGTGCATAAAAATTATTCCGTGAAGCAGTTCATGTTTCATAAATATGTAACTCTGATTACTGATAGCTCTTATTGAAACTTGGCTTCTCTACATCAGATTGTTGTGCTTCTTGAAATTCTTTCAGCCTATTAGAAGTTGCTGGAAGATTATTAGTGATCATCTGAATGTATGCATCAATTTCTTCTTCTAGTTCATCATTTTCACATGATTGCTCTCTTTGACTTCTAAATAAAGCATCGGCTGCATAAAGATTCTTCCCTGGAATATGAGTAATAGTGTATGAATATCTCATCATTCTTAATCTGATTCTTTGCAATCGAGGAGAAAGATCGTCTAAATGCTTCCTTGAAAGAATTGGAATCGGTGGCTTATGGTCAGTTTCAATTAAGAAATGAGACCCTGTTAAGTAATCTCTGAATTTCTCCCATCCCCATGCTACAGCTAATGCTTCCTTTTTGATTTGGGCATAGTGACTCTCAGCCGGTGTTAATGTTCTCGATGCATAGGCGATTACGAAAGTTATTTGACGTAGAGTGGCTCCCAGACCATAGGATGATGCGTCTGTGGTGACTATAGATTTCTTATTAAGGATCAAATATTTTCAAAACTGGATCTGAAGATAAAATTTTCTTCCACTCTTTAAATGTGTTTTTCTGTTGATGATCCCATACAAATTCTCACTTGTTGCTAAGCATCGACGTAAGAGGATGCATTAATTCTGCGAAATTTGGAACAAAACGTGCTAGATAATTGGCAAATCCTAATAGTTGTTTCAGCTCTTTTTTATTTCTTGGGGGTTTATATTCTTTAATTGCTGCAACTTTTTCATCATCGGGATGGATTCCTTGGCTGTCGATTATATGACCCAGAAACTTTATACTTTTAGTTGAAAAAATACATTTTTTCTCATTTAAAGTCAAGTTGGCATCTTTTAATCACTTGCGAACCTCTTTTAATCTTTGATCATGTTCTTCTTGAGTGGATCCCCAAATCAGAATATCGTCCATATGACAAGCAGTGCCACTTAAATTCTCCAACAACTGAGACATTCTTTTTTGGAAATGTTCCGGAGCTGATGAGATTTCAAACGGTAATCTTAGAAATCTGTATCTCCCAAATGGTGTAATAAAGGTAGGGAAAAATGAAGACTTTTCGTCTAACGGTATTTGCCAAAAACCTGAGTTTGCATCCAGTTTTGAAAATATCTTGGCAACTGATAAGACTTAATGTATATTCAACATTGGGTAGAGGGTGCAATTCTCTCAAAACATTTCTGTTAAGCTGTGTTAAATCCACACAGATTCGGAGTTGTCCATCTTTCTTTGGAACTAACTATTGGCGAACACCATTCTGCAGGCTCACTAACAAGTGTTATGACTTTTTACTCCACCACCATCTTTAATGCATCTTCGGTTTTCTTCAGTAAGGGTATAGGAACGCGTTGAGGTGAGGTAACTGCATATGAAACACTGTCTTTCTTCAGCCAATAACAACCTTTCATCAGTCCAAGTCCTTCAAAGAGCTCTGGAAATTCTATTCTAGGATTGTTGACTACTACTTGATCAAAATTGCTTATATTTGGTCCTAAGCCAAAATAAATCAAAGCTGGTTTTCTTAAGACTTGTTTGTAGACCATCAATTACATAGATGTCTTCTTTACAATATTTCCTTTTAAAGTTTAAATGTGTGTTGAATTTTCTTAAAACTTTCAAAGGATTTCTATCCGGGCCGCATAGTACTTTATGAACTGGCTCCAATTTAGTTTTCTTGGCTAGCGAGTGATAAACTGTTGTAGAAATTGCGGAGTGATCAGCGCCAGTATCTATCTTGAATTTTAAATCTTGATTTTCTATCTTAACATCGATTGTTCAATCTTTATTAATTTTCCCTAAGTGAAAAACTGTCTAAAAATGAAATCGATGAGCCTTTAGATTGGATTTTAGGAAAACAGACCTTTTCGTAATGCCCGATCTTGGCGCATTTTCAACATTTGGCATCTCTAGCAGCACACATTCTTTTGTCGTGTTTTTGTTTTCCACACCATTTACACTTTTCATCTTTCTGTGAAAATTTAATATTTCTCGGCATTGGGCTTTTCACGTTAAATTTATTCTCCTTTTTATTTTGGAAATTATTCTGGTAACGAACAGTTTTATCTTTATTATTCTGGTAACGAACAAAATCGGGAAAAATGCATGTTTTTTTTACTATTCTAACACTGAACTTGAACAAAAAAATTAAATGTAAACTCATGTGTAATGTTAAAGGAAGTCAAGTGCAGTTGCTTCAGATTTTTTTTTTTTTTAGATTAATAAATAAAAAATAAAAAGAATCCATACACAGCTTACTATGCTTACAGGAACTCAAGACTTCAGTAATTTATGAATTGCTATAGTGAATTATTGAATCATCTAAATAATAATGTACACAAAGTAGAGAATAAAATCTGAAAAATGCAAAGATTATACTATGCTAAATTAAACTTATGGGGAAATAAAAAAAAAAAAAAAAAAAGTACACACACATGCCTAAATGTTCAGAAAGTCAAGTGAGGTTTCTTTAGAATTTTTAAGTCTAATTTTTGAAATGTGGAGTCTTTTTGCTACTGCATGGCTTATAACATATATTCAGTTTCTAAAATATAATATACAATTTTTAAGTGGTTGATTAATAAAATTCGTTCTCATAATGAAATTTATGAAGCTCATGGGGGCAAGAGAAAGTAATGGCATTTTACAAACTTTAAAAAAATACAATAAAGTAGTTAAAAAAAAAAAAAAAAAAAAAAAAAAAGTATAAAATTAAAACATATTTACAATGTATTATCCAAAAAATTGTATCCTTGTTCCCTCTTAGCTGTATATAATTAAGCTTCACCCATTTATCTAGGTTTATGAGGGGGTGAGGGGTGGGGGACAGAAATAAAGATTAGCAATTTTGAAAGAACTAAAAATAAGGAAAATGCCTATTTTGGGGGCTTTCAACATTGCTCTTTTATTTTTCTTAACCCATTTGCGACGGAAGCATTCTGCACAGATGCTCGTCTGCGGATAGTCTATGTGTGTAATTTGATTTTTATGGGACAAATGATTCTGCACAATTAGGCCTAATTTTTAATTTTCATTAATATTTTTCTCTTTTAATGAATTTTTTTTTTTTTTTTTTTTTTATTGGCATATATAGCAAATCTTCATTCAGATGGAAAACCATGAAAATTCATTAACACGTTGAAAGCACTGTATGGAGAGTTTATTATATGACTATTTATCAAAAACAGCAATATTGTTATTAATAACATTTCTGTTAATGTGTGTACCATTCCATTTGTGGTTTTGGAGATCATCGTGCCTTTCTCTGAGTGTATACTCTTTTTGTTCCATAGAATAAAATATGTACAGGGTACATGAAGGAAAATTCTTAAAAAAATTAATCATTGTATCTATTGATCACAGATATAGTCAAATTTTCCTAAAAAGGCCACCTATCGAGATGTAGAAAATGCTCTCTATCCAGAGAGGTGGCCTTTTAATAGAAGTTGTCTTCCTGTTCACGGAGTAAATTACATAACAGCAGCACCACCTATTGGCTCATATGCACCTAAATTGAATCAGCATAGTGTTTTAAAATGTCTCTCTCATATACCAAATTTTATGCAATTATATACCATAGAATCTAATATATAGCCTTCCCATTCACGAGAAAACTTGAAGCACAGGAGCCTCACATATCTCGCTATATGCACTCAAACTGATTCCACATAGTGTTTCATAATGGCACTGTGATATACAAAGTTATTTGCAATATTATACAATAGAAACTGAGATATAGCCTTCCTGATCTTGGGGAAAATAGCAGCAGAGCAATGGAACTTATCTGCCAATGTGTACCTAAATTAAATCAGCTTAATGTTTTTTAATGGCCCTCTCACATATCAAGTTTTGTTAGATTATAGAAAATAGAACCTGAGATGTAGCCTTCCCTTAAATGAAAGAAATTGCTGTACAGCTGTACCACCTATTGAGTGATTTGGACCAAAATTTAACAGACATTAATTTATGCCATTGGGCAGCTACATACAAAGTTATGTAATTCTGTGCAGTAGTTCTTGAGATACAGTTGGAACAAAATCTTTAACATACATAGACAGATATTTTCTACAAATGTCATTGTAAAACTGTGTTCTGGACCTCTCAGAAAGAGTAACATCATAAAAAAAAAAAAAACCACAAGTCGACAAGTTTTACAAATCCAATACTTTCTTCTAATGAATATGGGGAAAGTAAAAACTTTATTGCTCGAAATTTGTAAAAGGAAAAAAAGTGCTGCTAATAGGAGAAAAACTGAAAATTTCATAATTTTTCTCCGACAGACTTTAGTAATATGCCCCGATGGGAGGTTACGGACTCCCTGTTGGGGGAGCCTGTGCCCCCTCCCCCCAGCCCTCTAGCTGGTGCCACCCCTGGGTACACTCATGTTTGTGAAAATTGCAACACCATGAAAGAATTGTCAGAAATGAATGAAATTTATTCCATATTACTGATAGTGGTACAAATAAACGATCAAATGTACAAAACAAAAAAGAATATCTTAAATCAGTACTTTGTGTGTCTGCTACGCTGAACGATGAGAGCCTATACATGTCGTGGCATTGAATCATACAGGTTCTGAATGTAATTGTGGGGAATGGCATTCCAGATGGCTTCGACTTGACACCAAAGTTCAATCTTACTATGTGCCCCACCAGTTGTACAAGTGAGTCACCGACCAATGAAATCTCTGTGACATCGTCAAGGACTTTTTGTTGTACTCTCCTGTTCGTGTGAGTTTTCCAAGGTGTCCGGTTGTCTGCAGGCACATAGAAACATGCATTCCAAGCTCTTATTCATCTAACCAGGTTCTGAGGCACCAAGGGCGTATCCAGAAAAAAATTTCGGAGGAGGCCCAACTTTCACCAAGATATTGGTCATGCACCCACACATGTGCACACCAAGAGTGTGTGCACTAAAGTCCCCCCCCCCCCAATCAACTTAACTTTAAGAAAAATATAAGTTATTACCTTAAGCTTCTTATCTAGGCATAGTAAAATGGTTATGCGCTATAAATAAGATCAGTTACAACGCCGTATGTCGATAAACAATGGAATTAATGTTCCTAAAATCAGAAATGGCAATAAAAGATTTAATGATAATAATAATTCTAAAAAGTGCCTTGGGCCTAAAACTGATGGAACTAGTCCTTTAAAATGCATAAGTCTCTGCTAGAGAGTTCTTTAATCCGTGATCTTGTAAACCACCGACAAACAGAGAAAATCACCAAAATCTGGACTCGCGGTAGTCTGGTTAATAAGGAGTCGAGCTCGTAATTGAAGGATTGAGTGATCGATACTGGAGTCATCCAAATACTGTCATGTAGATTAATGGTATCAGTTGCACGTAAAATCCGTTGTGTCCTCCATGTTTTGTAAATGTAATAGCTCGGGTATACTGAAATTGGGGAAACATCTTTGTGAGGTTTTAAATTGTGATGGTAAGATTCTGGATTACCCTAGAAATGAATTCTAGACCGTTGCTAGGCTATCTGTCTAGCTTTAGTGCAATGTTAAGTACATTCAAATTTAACATACCAAAAACAGGCTGATGTCATAATTTAGTGGTATGGCTCGAGCCTCCTCTCTGGATACGTCCCTGTGAGGCACTGAGATTTTATGGTTAACTTTGTTATCAACAAGGCCGGCGGTCGTGGGATGTACGTAGATGAATCGTCACCATGCCAGTACCCAATGAACTATAAAATGAGTATCGAACTCAGTTTTTTGACGGGACAGCGAACTGTCCAATTGGCCATCATCTTGTATAAAAAAGGTTTTTCCCCTTTACACCCCATCAAAAATTTTGGAGGACTGAAAAAGGAGAACTCTCAGTGACTTGGATTATGAGCGTCACTTAGGAAGAACGTTCTTTTATTCACTTCTCTGTGAGACAATGATACACATGTCTGTAATCATGCGAGTGAAGCATGTCATATTCATAAGTCCTTTATGGACAAAATTGTATATATTTAGGATTTTTTTTTTTTTAATCATTAAAGTTTGCTATCGTTAACTAACAAGTTTAGTTTTAAATTTAAACTAATTCAATATTAAGTTGATTGAAGATATCCCAGACATGCTTGATGGGTGACATATCTGGGGAATAAGCAGGCCATGGAAGAAGCGAAATCTGTTGTGCACTGAAGAAGGCTTGTGCAGTCTGAGAAACATGGGCATTATCCTGCTGAAATACAGCACCTGGAATGCGTTGAAGAATGGGAAGGACCTCTGGCTCCAAAATTTCCCTTACGTAGCGATCACTGTTGAAGTTGCCTGCAATGTGCACTAGATGGGATCAACAATTATACCCAATAGCTCCCCACACCATGATGCTAGGCGTTTGTGCAGTATGTTGCTGGATAACACACTGTTCCCCCCTGTAACCTCTGACACATACTCTTCCATCATTGTACTCCAGATTGTAGCAAGATTCATCGGAGAAAACAATTTGTTGCCACTGGGTACGCCACGGGCTGTATTGCTAAGCCCATTGAAGCCGGGGGCGTCTGATTCAGCGAGAGGGAAATCCTGCATAGAGGAACCCTTGCATGCAGTTCATGCTGTAGCAAACAGCGACAAACTGTGGAGTTAGACAACAAAACACCAACGTTGTGCTAGTTTGATTCTCCCCTGTCCATTTCTTCCAAACATGCATCACTGTTGTGGTATTACACTGCATGCAGGCTGCAATTTCTAGATACGAAAATCCACTCTCTCACATATGAAATATGCGACCTCGTATGAACTCCGTTAGTTCTGGGTATGGCACCCTCAACTTTTGACGAGGCATATTGACCACCAATGAAACGTTTACTGCAGACAGAGGAGGATAAACAGATTTCAACGCACCTTTACAGTCCTTTATATACCTGGAACAAGCGACTGAGGAGTAGGTTCTCGTTCCATGCATGTGCAATTGCTTTGTAATTCTAATCATTTGCATGATGTACCACACTTTACATTACCTGTAAGTTTGGTTCAGTTTGCATAATCCCTTCATGGTGTTGCAGTAACTGAACTTACTTTTATACATCCTTATCTATTCTGACTTTATTTTCATATAAACAAAAATATGAATTTCTTAAAGTTATAGAATAAATTCTGCTTAAGTTTTTTTTTTTAATTAAATTGAATGTAAATATCCACGAGGCATATAAATAATGTTTATCATTATTGATTCGTTAGCTAAAAGATTTAAAAAAAAAAAAAAATCTTGAGACCGTAAAGTAAAACGTACATAAACACCATGCAAGTTGCTATTGTTAGAGATATATACAATGGAATAAATTTATTTGTTAGGCTTGTGTCATAAGTTTATAATCAACTGAGAAAAATCAAATAGGTCACATGATTGTGTGTGTGTATTAGCCATTTCAAATGGAAAAGAAAATCATAGCGCAAAACTTGGGAATAAATTGCTCTTTTATTTCAATTTAGTTAATAATCAATATAATTAATGATAAAATTTAAAACACCTAATTTATGTGTTGAATGTTTCAAATTTAGGATTGGTCTTAGATACAGTCAAACCTTGTTAACGTGAATTTCAAGGGGGATAAAAAATTTGTTCATGCTATCAGTAACTAATCTTCATATGACTAAACTAATCATCATTTTGACAGGGATTGTGGAAACAGCTCATTTTAAAAGTAATTCACAGTAACGAAGTTCGACTATATATAAGCACTGAACAAAAATCAAAGTGTAGAATTTTTTTTTTTTTTTTTTAATGTTTTGAGTGATTGAGTTGTAGACACGATGCTTGGTAGCTGAGAACCATAGGGTGCAAAGTGCATCTGCCTCATGCAAAGGGAAAAGACCATTGGGATGGAGTCATATAAAACACACTCATCCTGAAGAGATTAAGAATTGGTCTAATAATGCATGGTATAAAATTTATTAAATGAATTAAAATCTCAGTTTTATTAACTATATAAGGCAAATAGTATAGCAAAGAGGTTCTTATTTATCAGGGGGGGGGGGGGTGAAGTATCTAACAAAAAGAAAAACAATTTAAAGGTATCATGAATGTATTGGTGAACAAAAATAAGGCTAAATGGGTACATTTAACTGACATGAGTATTTTTACACTTCACCGTCTAAATATTTTAAATGCAAAAAGAAAAAGTAGTTATAAAACAGCATAAATAAAAAAGGGAAAATATAAACACTTCAGAACTCAGATACTATAAAACTTTTGATAATGAAGTTTAAACAAATGAAAATCATGCTTATAAAACTTGTGATAGCACTCCCAAAAAAGTTAATTTTTTTTTTAATTGCCACTTTATTTTGTTTCATCACCATGTAGAAAGTGGATAGTTATAGATCTACAATGCAGTATAGAAATTAAAATGCATAAATATCTGTTGACTGAGTACTTTGTTACTGAAATTTTTTTTCAGCAAATCACCAAACAAAAAATAAACAATGTAATATTTTTATTCATTTAAAAAAAAAAAATAAAAAAAAAATTAGTTATTTGTGTGAATTTGCCAAATATACATTTGGCAAATTCACACAAAATGAAGCAAAGTTATGAAATCTAAAAACTTACATTGATTTATTGAGGAGGCATGATTTTTTTTTTTTTTTTTTTTTTTTTTTAATTACAAACGTTGAAAAAATACATGTTAGTTTTTTTATGCATTAATTGCCATATAAACTCTCACAAATAAGATTCTAGGTGTTGTCTAACCATGCCTCAATGTTGTTTGTTATACTGTTGGATATGTAGCCATGTGGAAAATCACAGAAGGTGAGTAATAGCAGCGACATCTGTTTGCCAATATAACCCCAAATTAAGTCTGCATTTGTTTTAGTGTATTTATATGCTATAGAAGTTGAGAAATAGCCTTTGTATTCACAGGAGTTATAGTACAGCTGTGCCACCTATTGGTCGATATATACCCAAATTGAGTCAGCATAGTGTTTCAGGATGATTCTTACATATATCAAGTTTAATGCAATTAAACATAATAGAATCTGAGATATAGTCTTCCCGTTCATGGGGGAAAATTGCAGCATAATACATTTAAAAAAAAGTGTGCTCTCTGGGATGTGCTGCTAACTTTTTTTTCCCCCTTGTAATTTACAAGCTATATTTTTTAAAGCTTTTAATCTTGTTAATGCATCAATGCTCATTTTTTTTTAGGAGGGGGAAAATGATTTTTTATATAAAATGTTAAGTTTCTTAATATATACATTTCATTTATGCTTGTGATTGATTTCTTCTAAAATATGCGCTGTGAAAGGTATTGTTTCGTAATTTTTCTTGGTATTACTTACTAAAAAATGTTTTATGTATTTATATTTTCTAACTTTCATGCTTTTTTTTTTTCTTAGATGTATCGACTGACTGTTAGGACAAGTAAAGATACTGTGTCAAAAGAACTATGTGAATTGTTGCAAGATCAATTTTGATTGGCATAGCAGTTTTCTTTTTTTTTCATCAGTGTACCTTAATTGTATTGAGAATATTTATGAAGGACTGTTGCACTCTTGTCTTTATCTCGTGCTTCATGGATTGAGCATCAACCCTTAGAATTGTTATATTTTTTAATCCATGAGCATAATTACTCTTATGTTTTTATGCTTGGGTATTTATTAAATATAAAGTTTTGTTCCTGAGCTATGGTGTAAATCTTATGTAGGATTAAGGTCACTTTAATTTTTGAAGAAAGCTGGAAAAATTATTGTTCACAGAGATGCCAAGACTAGCAAAGTATTTAAACTTGATAACAGCAAAGAGCTGTTTATTATCATTCCGTAAAATTTCATATTTGTTTTGAAGATTCCATATGTACACATATGTTCATTACATTTTAAAAACATTTAAATCTCAATTTGATGACTTTTTTTAATGAAATTTATTAAATAAGATCTGTATATTATGCTTTCCTTACATTCCGTAGGAAAACTGGGCAATTTTTCATAATATTTCTTCTTTATGAAATTAAATCTGTGATTTATATATTTAAAAGAGAAAGGTCAAGTCATTCCATTTGTTTTTAATTTCATTAGAACGATCTCATCTAAAAATGTTACTTTAAATTTTTGCGATATCTGAATTGCTTGCTATTTCTAAAACTAAAATATGGTGCGTTAATTTCATGTAGATATATAAACTAACATTATAGAAAAAGCATCTTTAAAAGTATGAGTTCAAAAACTGCATTAATATATTGGCATCTCTGTAGTGTGTGTTCATAGTTCTCTAGATAAATAGTATTGTATTAATGTGTGGAAGGTACTGCAATTGAAATTTTATGAAATTTATAGCTGTTACATACCTTTCTATGAAATGTTACAGACAGTGATAAAAAAAAAAAAAAATAAATATTTATTTCCTAGTTGTATATGTGCTGTATTTCTCTTTATCTTGCTTTCTATGCCCAAAATATCTGTCAAATGTCTAAAATTATGTAAGATTTATTCAGTGAATTGTTTAATATGTTGCATGCATTTAAATTTTCTTTAAATGCTAGTCAAGGTTATAATGGGGGGATTTTTTCTTTTCTTTATAAGATAGTAATTAATTTTATATGTTGAAACATTTAGTTTTATAAAAATAGTTTTTGAAATCTATAAATACTCATACCAAAATAAATTATTTTGTGATAATGTAGTATCAACTTTTCATGCTTATATTTATGTATATTTTGTTTTTAGACTGTTATTGGACGGTAATGCAACTTATCTTGTTTTACATGCATTATGTCAAATTTGTTACTGTTTAAAATTTATAAATATTTAAGTTTGTTAATATCCAGGTCTGTATATCTTTGCACCCATTAAAGATGTTTTGGATGATTCATTTAAATGAAGTCTTGCAAAATTTTTCATCCTATTTTTGTAAATGCTTTTTTATATTTAATATTTGACATAATGACTTCACAGGTTTTCAATTGTATTAAAAAAGTGCCTGTAAATTTAGACTAAAATTATAAAAGTTGACATCTTGCATGCTAGTATTTGATTAGTGTAAGTTGCTTTATAAAAATTTAAAGAATCTCAATTCAGCTTAACTGGAATTTCCTACTATGAAAAGATGATTCATGATATTTTTCCTGTATATCCTTTTGTAATATTTTTTCCTTATTGCATGTTAAATTATGTGTGAACAGATATATATATTTATTTTCCAACATTGTGTTTATGTTAAGTAATTTAAGAGCTTGTTAAAGGTATATAACCTGTGGTTATAAATTAGAACGGATTTAAAAGGAATTAGAATGTTGTATTATTTTGTATTATAATTGATACAAAACTATAATTTATTTTGTATTATACTTGAAATAACGATTTATGTATTCGTCAATAAGATTTTTTTTTTATTTATAGTTTTACATACATTTTTACAAATAAAACCTGTGATAGAAAACATTGAAACAGAAGCATCATATTTTTCTCATTGTTTAAAATAATGTGCAATTTTTAGATGTTGTTGTTATATTTAATTTAAAATATGTATTCAAGTTAATTGTTTTTTTCTTTTTTAAGGGGGACAGTAAACTTAAAAATTATCAAAAAAAAAAAAAAAAAAAAAAAAAAAATGAAATACATTAATATTCTAAAAAAAATAGTTTTAAGTGTTGACTTTAAAAAGTTCGACTAAGTACAATTTAAATGTGCAAGTATCTTTTTCCTCAAAATGTTTTTTTCCAGAATTTTATGCTATTTTAAAAAAATGTTCCTTGCATTTTAATTTTAGTCTAAATCCTATTAAAATTACAGTTAAGACTCCGTATAGACATTTTAATATGCATATGTTTTAGTGCCAATTTTAATTCAGATTTTAAAACAGTTTAACTTTTGAAAAACCTGATATTAGTGTAAAGCATTCAAATACTGAAGTATTTCTTAAAAATTATCAATAAACCATAAAGTAATACATTATTATGTTCAGAATAAATGTTTAAGCTAAATGTAAAATCAAGAGATAATTATCCTGTTTAGTAAATGGATCATTTAAAAAATTCTGAAAAATTAAAACTTTAAAAAAAAAAAAATAATGTTTTTTATATTATTTTTTATGTATTCAAAATTTCATCGGAAATTAAAAGGGAAAGAAACTTTAATTCCCACCATCCCCTTCAATACCTAAACATAACAAAACTTGGATTATTATTACTTTTTTTTAGTTTTAAAACGGGTTTGGTGAGCTTAGGTGTCTTGCACCCTAAACTTTGTTTCAATAATTTCTTCTATCATTCTAATGTACTGTTTTGTAATTCATCATGATGTAAAGCTATCTTTTCCTTATCTTAAATGTCAGACTTATTAAAAAAATATTTTTCTCTATAACACTAATTAAAAAAAAAAAAAAAAACTTTTTGCACGTGATTTATCAAGCTTCAATATAACTGATAAATCTAAATTGATTATCATTTAATTTACTGTTACTAATTTCACCAATAAATGTTGTCACATGCATCTTAAACTTCTGTATGTTTTGCTTTTTTCTTAAATATATTCCTTGTTTCTTTATTTTGCTTTAGATTGTTTCATCGTTGTATAGTGCTTTTTGTTGTTTACTTTGTGTTTTGTGTATTAAAGCATGTTGAACATCAATGTTGACATTGAGTTTATTTTTATAGCTTCGTGGAGATGCACATTTATAAATAATGTGGGCTAAGTAGATAATCTATTAGCCCACTCTAATAACCAATAATATATATATCTCTATGAAGCTATATAAGTAATCAATGAACAAACCCAATGCCTGCAGTAATGTTCAACACACCATAAATAAATAGTGTCATATGTTGACAAAATAGTCCACATAAACTAAAGAAATAAGGGGAAAATATTGGTATATCCAGAAGTGCAAGATGCATGTGATGAAAAACATTGGTAAAATCAACAGTGAACTGAATGGTAATCAATTTAGATTATTATTATTATTTTAATTATTATAACTCAGTGTAAAATGTTTGAAATGGCATTTTTTTCCCCCTTATGTGTTTTTCTGCTTTATTGTGTGTTAATTTTGTGTATTATTTGTTAAATTATTAAAAAAAAAACTTTTTATCTAAAACACATAGCTTCCATCTCTTCTGCTTTTTGTAGAAGACCAGAATGTTTTCGTTGTAATAAACTTCAATATTTTAAATTGTAGAAAATTAACATAACGTTTCTACTAAAAAATAGTGTTAATGTTGTTTTATTTAAAAAGTTTAACTTATAAGGTTGATTACCTTATTTAAAGAATGTAAATGTTAGCAAGTATGAAAGTAATTTAAGAGCTTGTAAAAAAATGTGGCTTAGGGTTATACTGTTTATAATTTGCTTGAAAGAATAGTGTCGGATTTTGTACTATGCACAGACTTAAAATAATAAATTTTGAATTGAAGATTTTTTTTTTCAAATTTATAATTCTATTTTATTAATAAAATTTCTATAACAAAAGCAATATTAAAAAATTCAGATTTTGAAAATTTTCTTTATTTGTAAACATATAATTTAAGTATCAGTTAAACCAAAAAAAAAGAAGAAAAAAAGAAATGGTAATTGTTATTGCATGAAATTTATTTTATGAAAGTATTATGAATTAAACAACAAAAGCATTTTTAATTTATAGGCTCTTTACATATTTTATAAGAGTTTAGGAAAAACTGTCATGTTTAAATTTATAATTTTTTGATCACTGTAATAGGTAGATTTTTGTAGCTCCATAATTTTTTTTTTTTTTTTTTTATTGCTGTAAAAATATTATTTAATTGGAAATATTCACATCAATTAAAATTTTCCCTCTCAGAATTTCTACTTAATCTGTAGGAAAATGTTACTTATTTGCTAATATTCCTGTTCCTAGAATTTTAAATGTTAATTTTATTTTTTTAAGTTGATCCAATCTTGTTAAGCAGACATGTTTCATAAAATAATTTTTATTCACAGGTCCCCCCCCCCCCCACACACACACACACAGACCTCCTTTTTTTTTTTTTTTTAACTGATGGAGAAATTAAAATTATTTTTAACGTGATAAAAATGAACTTATTAAAAACCAAAATATCATAAGCTTTTCATATGGAACTTCTAGTTCAGAGACTTTTTTTTTTTTTTTTTTTTTTTTTTTAATTCCTGCAAAGTTTTAAAATCTTGCGTCAAGATAATCTGAAATTGTTTCATTAAAATTAGTTTATAATGTGCAAATAGCCTAAATAGATTGTGTATAAGTTTAAACATGATCCTGTAGCACAGCAGTATTGTCTCAATATCATCCGAAATCAACAAGAATTGGTGAAATTCAAAATTTTTACTAATCTTGTCTGTTATTGGCTGATATTGTGCAATGTTGGATCAGTAATTTTTAATTTCCTAAAAAAATTCAACATTTGGTTTTAAATTTATTTTTATTAATTTTTTTATTAAAAGACAGAAAACAACTTTAACAATATAAATACTGTAAAAAATCAGTATATACTATAATTCAGTTGTTTCTGCCGACATACTCTGATATCAACTGATAATGGTAAAAAAAAAAAGTATAGCATAACATCATTGGCCGGTCCACTGAACCCCAACATTGCCAGATATTGCTGTGCTACTGGGGTGCTTATTCATGTTATAGAATTTATATAGCAGTTCTGCGAATGTTCTTAGTTTTGTTAACACTTGTATTACATATCTTTTTGAGGAAAAATTTTTGTAACTAGTGTAATCCCAGTTTAATTAAATTATTTTATATATCATAAAATTCACCACCAATAAATTGCTTTCTTCATAACTGAAAGAATGACATACCAGAAAGGAGCAAAAGTTTCAAATAGGGGCATTCTTAAGTTTTATAATGAAAGAAATGGCTGCTGTTTTCCTTGTATGAGTTGGTGTACTTATAATTATTACAGCTGACTAAGAAATTGTTTTATTAGTATTCTTTTAAACATTCATGAAAATAAATTTTGATTGATTAAACAGTTGTCTTCATTTTTTTTTTTTTTTTTTGAGTACTCAAAAATGTAAACAGCTCTCAAGAATATACAATAGCTATCCTTGTCTACAGAAAAAGCCTGTGTTTTTCATTAGCGAAATTTTTTGTAGGTACTCATTACTTAATAGGTTTATAAAAATTCAGTTTTCACATTCAGAAAATTCACAACCATTAAATTTGTTCTATTTTCCCAGAAATTGATTTTATGTATATATATATATTTTATTCTAGGTATTTTATACAAATATTTAATTTTGAAGCTAAAAAGTATGAAGAATGCACAGTTCATTTTTTAAATTTTATATCTTTAAAATATTATTCTTATTTTAAATTCATTTTTGTAAACAAGAACAAATTTAGTAGTTATGTATTATCTGAATACGAAAACAATTTTTTTTAAAAATAAATAAAATTAGGCAATGAGTATTTCTATATATAAATTTCTCTTAAAGTAACAAATGGTTTGATTATTGATGAGGATAGGTATTGTATGCTCTTAAAGGGACATTTGGATGTTTATAAAGTTTTTGTAAGTTACAATCTTAAAATTAAATTTCCATACATGTGTATTAAAAAAATATTTAAGTATATTAAAAATTCTCAAACTTAAGTATATATATATATATATATATATATTTTAATAAATGTTCCTGCCTTGCTGATTCCCCCCCCCTTCTCAGTTTCATGCTGTTGTTATAAAGAATATTTGGATAAGACTTTGTTGATTCATTGGCAGTTTAATAAATATTTTTATTTGAATGGGAGAATTTTATACAAATTTCAGGTTTTTAAACACTCAATTATTTTAAAATTTAAGACAAACTAAAATGAATACACAGTTATTTGACTGTGTATACAGTGTCTTCATTATAATTCTTATAAAAATTCAACCTAAACTTAGCAGTGTATAAGCATTTATTTAATGCATGTTTATGCAGATTTTCTAAATTTTAAGACTATTTTACAAAAGATCTTTATAATAACCATTATCCCCCCCCCCCAGTCTTTTTAAAGAGACAAATTTAAAATGAAAATTCTGCTAGGTAGTTTTGATTAAAGTGATGATGTTTAGACCTATGTAGGTCCTGCTCTAGTAGACATACTTCATTCAAAATTAATATATGCATTACATGTACCACAAGGAAAAAACAAATTTGCTGTAAAATTTAATATTTCAAATTTTGGCTGATGTATGGCAAGCAAAATCCATGCTTTTTTTTTTTTTTTTTTTAAGCAGCTCCACAACATGGATCTTGTTCGATACCTTGTATGGATTACAGAAACTTTCATACTGTAAATTAAGCGACAAATCACGTGAGCAAGATTTTTCAAAGTGTTATAGACCAATAAAAAATTTACAATTGCAATATTTAATAGTGAATGTCAGTGTTTTTTTTTGGGGGGGGGGGCTTCAGCCCCCTAGCCCCCCCTTAAATTCGCCACTGATACAACTTGAAACTGCTATAAAGTGGTATGTATAAGGGTAGATGCAACTTACTAAGTTTTATATTCCATTTTTATCATAACTAAGCATTTCACTAAGATAATAGCCAAGAAGAGGATCATGGAGGTTTTTCTTTCTTGAAATCTTACTTATGGTGTATCAAAGAAAAGATATTGACCCTTTTAGTATTATGGCAGTCTTTTTCCACTGTACATAGCCAAAATGAAAGGTTGGTATAATTAAATTTTAAAATATATGCTGCTTTTTTTCTAGAAAATCGGAATAATAAATATCTGTAGTATAGTGTCAAAATTTCCTACTTGAATGAAATTTCACTTGTATGAAAATATTTGTCAAAATACTACTCAAAACTATGTATAAAAAGATATCCAGAAAAAATGTTTATGCTGAAAATATTAAAAACATGCTAGAAAAATAAATTTCAAAATAGATATCTGTATTAAACTTAAACATATTTCAGACCAAAATTAGAGTAAAAGGGTTTATTTTATTAAATAGGGAAAATATTATGATTCATGTCTTATTTTCAAATATTTTATACCTAAATTTAATTTTATCGAATTTATGTAAGCTCAATCTAAGCTGTTTTATGCTTTACAGCGTGAAAAGTAAACATTCTTTATCCATCCATTGATTGAGTATTTGGCTCTATTATTACTTTCCAAGCATGCATATGTAAGGAAAGTATTGTAATCATGACAAAAATGAAACTTTGAAAATTTGGTGTATCTATAAGTTTTGAGGTCCCTTGAGTTCTCATTTTTGCTATTTTTACAGTAATGTATGTATATATGTGAGTGAACATGAGAGCGCCTAAATGGGTTGTTTGAATGAGCCGAAAGTTGATACATATGTTAAAGATAATTGTAGCATGAAGTGTATAGATTTTGGTGAATCCTAGCACTTGTAATTCTTTCACAGGAATAAAAAAAAGTTCTTTATGAACTATAGACTCATTGTATAAAGTTCACTAGCATCTAAACATTACATTTGATTAAGATAGAAATTGATAAGCATGATGAGATTTACTTTTGTGTAGGACTTGCAGTTTTCTTTTTTTTTATTATTATACAAAATAGATTTTTTATACATTCTGATGTATGGGTTCAAATATTGTAAAGTTTGCTTTAGTATTGTTTAATTATTTAAAACATAAGTATTTGATATTGTGTACTTACCGTTTAGTTTTTTTTTACAGGAACGTACAAAAGAATTTGGATATATTACATTCTATTAAACAACATACTATTTGGGAAAAAATACAGGAACATCCTATTATAATTTTCTCTTTTGTTTGTTTAACGACTTCTCTTAATTTATTTAAACAACCATTAATTATGTAATATTCAGAAAGGTTACCCCCCCCCCCCCCCCCCAAAACTTGTAGAAAGCATTCCAGTTGGAATGTTGGCAGATATAACAAATTAGTACTCCCTTCTCCCCCAGTCATCTTTTTTCTGTATTTGAAATGTATTATTGTAAATAAGTCAACTAAAAAAAATCTAAAGCTGAGGATGAATTTATCTTTGACTTTAACTCTAAAGCACAAAGGCACTCCAGCTGGCCTATTATCAAAAACCTGATTGTTTTCTTTTTATTTGCCCTTGAATTCTGATTAGTACGTTGAGCGCCACGCAAATTCTTAAAATCCATTAAAATTCCATAATGATTCCTCCTGTAATATATGAAAATTAAGCAAATTTTCAATAAATTTTCAATCATTAAATATTTTGTTTTATATCTGCCACCGATGGCTGACATGGTGCTCAACATTTTAAATTTTTATTGGTACTGCTTTTACTTTTGGGGTAGAACTTTCACTGAAATGTTTGAAGTATAACATGTTCTGCGCACTCAAAGTTTCAAGATGATTCCTTTAGTACTTAGAGATGTATGAAAAAATGTCTAGAATCCAGAATGGCTGATATGGCGCTCAGCGTGTTAAACATTTAAACTGAATCAGCTCTAGTGATCAACCAATAGGATTTACACAGTGTGGATGATTGGCCAATAGGCAATTACGAAACACTAGTTATAAAAAAATATAGGAGAAATTAAGGAAATGTGGACTGAATGCAAAATTTCCAACAATCAGATAAATGGAGTACAGCAGGGCCCGAAATTTCAACTTAGATTACACTCGCTGAAATAAAAAAAAGTTACTCGCCACAAAATATGATTAACTTACTCTAATTTTTAGATTTTTATATACATTTTTCTTCTTTTTTTAATTATTAATTTTTGCTATAAGCAAAAACTTCTTTTTGGGGGTACTTTCAAGCAGTTACATTTAAAAAAAAAAAAAAAAGAGTAGACTTTTTTTTTTTTTTTTTTAAATTGAAATCATCATCATAAAAGAAAAAATAAAATTGGTAAATGGAAAAATTAAATTAACATTTGGCAGATGAAAAGATTTGTTTTAACAAACAGTCATTCTTTATAAACATCTTACAAAAGTTCTCACAAGTATAAACTAAATTAGTCCTAGTAGTTAATAAGTTTTTAAAGTAGATATATAAAGGGGATTTTTTTCACACGTCTACACTTTGTTCATTGAAGAAAACAGATGCTTTGTGGGAACATTTTTGCCAGGACATAAAATGAATTCAGCTAACTTTTGTACATTTTTATGAGGTGGTGGTAATGTTATCATTGAGGACAATTGTCTGCACTAGGGTTCTAGACCCCTCCATGGGGTCTTTCTAAGAGGCTCTAGCTCATATTTACGCTAGTTTTGGACAAAACCACGGAAAACTCCTAAGGCTAAGCCAGCGAACGCGACCGGGTATCAAACCTAGCGCCTCACGTATACCAGCTTCGAGGACAGAACATCTCAGTCACTGGCAAGCCTATTTTTATGAGGAATTTATTCATGAACACGCGTCATCCCACTGCGTACCAACTGGAGCACAATCTTCTTAAGGATTTCATGACAATTTAAACAGCGATTCCGTGTTCTGGATCAAAGAACAGTACAGATATAGGAAATAATTTTATTTCTTTGTCATCCAAAGAATCTGAACCATAATATACATATAAACCATAATGTACTTTGGCAAGTTTATTAGAAAGTTGTTCTTTTGTGAATCTAACGCAGAAAAAAAGTTAGTGTTCACCGTTCGATACAGCCAACAGCCGATTGAGCTTCCCAGTTTTGCGAATTTTTTTTAATTAAAGACTAAATCTTTTTTATTTGTAACAGAGGACGAAAAACACAAAGAGGACTTTTTAGTCCTGTAATGTTTTTTTCGTTTAAGAGGGCAGCGCGTTGAAACAGAAGACCTGGTCACCTTACCTAAGATTAGCACGATTTTACGTGCTACGAGGGTAAGGTGAAAAGTTTTCGACCTGAAAATGAATGACTGATTTTCAGTTAAAAAATTATTTTATTTTTCTACATACTCTCCCTTGACTTCAACACGTTTGGTCCACTGTTTCTCCAACATCATTATTAAGTGAGAGTCTGGAAGGCTGCGAAAGTATTCCTCTACGGCCCTCTCAACTTCTTCATTGCACGCTAAGCCTTCCCAGTAACGAATTTCTTCAAGTTTGAGAACAGATAGAAGTATGACAGTGTCAAATTAATAGAATAGGGGGATGGCCGATCAAATCGCACCCCAAATCCCGCACTTTTCCCATTGCCAGCGCACCCTTTGTCGACGTAGTTGCTTCGGAGTCCCTGCATTTGGTTGCAACCAATGCTTACCTCCGTCGAAAGTGCCAAAAGCATAAAAATGAATTTACAGAAAAGAAAAATATTAAAAAGCCGAAGGCTTTTTAATTAAAAATAAATTTAGAATTTTGTCTCGGAAATTTCCCCACGTTAGCAGAGAAATTTTTACTGAGTGAAGCAACAGGAGATTAAAAGAAAAAGAAATCTCTTTGAAAAATACTAAGTGCAACAGAAGATCTATTGCGTGCGTTGACGAAGACAGTCTGGACAGCGAAAAGGAATATAGGAGCACACCCTTGTGTGCAGGTGCGTTGTCCTGGTGAAAGATGATTAGTTTTCTTCTTCAAGCCAAGCCTCTTCTCGCGAATTTTAGCATCCAACTGGTCAAGAAGGTTGGAGTAATATTCATCAGTAATATTCTGCATCTCTAGGGGTAAGATGTTAAGAAGATCCCTTTTGCATCCCAAAACACGCTGGCCAAGGCCTTTCCGGCAGATGCGATCGACTTCGCTTTCTTTGGAGTTGAACAACCGGCTTCCATCCTCTGCTTGGACTGCTGTTCGTTTCTGGTGTGTAGTGGTGGATCCATGTCTCATCTGTGGTGACAAATCGTTGCATAAAATCGGTCGGATCCCTATTGAATCGCTCCAAACATTGCTGCGAATATCGTTCGCGCATTTACTTTTGATCGGCATTCAGCAAATGCGGCACCCATCTTTCACACAGCTTTCGCATCCCTAATTCTTTGTGCAAGATGTTTCGCAACCTTTCTTCCGAATCTCCACAGCCTCGCACTCACTTTCATTCGTCTATCGTCCAAAACGATATGATGCAATTTTTCGATGATTTCTGGTGTGGTTGTGGTTTTTGGCTGTCCTTCACGTGGGTCATCTTCGTGGCAGTGGCGGATCCAGAACTTGACTTTTGGGGGGGGCTAAGATTTTTCAAAGTGTTATTCTAGACCAATAAAAAATTTACAATTGCAATATTCAATGGTGAATGTCAGTGTTTTGGGGGGGGGGCTTCAGCCCCCTAGCCCCCCCTTAAATCCGCCACTGCTTCGTGGGACGTGCAACCACGTTTAAATCAACTACTCATTTTTTAACGGTTGACATGGAAGAAGCAGAGTCCTTGTAAACTTTCGTTAACTTCGGATGAATTTCCTTAGGGGTTAATCCATCCAAAACGAAGAATTTTATGACTGCACGATATTCAAGTTTATCCATTTTAACGAAAAACACGCAAGCCGTCTACTTCAAAAATCCGTGTTAACAAACTAATTGAGAGAACAATTTGAAACTTCTTCTCATACGAACTAATGAAACATGCACCTAGGCAGGAAACACAAATTTTTGTTGATTGGAACGCGATCTCTGTGTCAGGCCGAGAACTTTTCACCTTACCCTCGTAAAATTGATATATTTTTTTTTTTTGGTAGCACAGTATGCTGTAAGAATTCTATCTACATTTAGACTGAAATTTTACTCACCACAGTAAAATTTTCACTCGCCGCTGGCGAGCAGAAATTTCGCGCCCTGCGGTACAGTGAAATCACAGTTAAAAATATTTTTAAGATTTTTATGAATATATAAAGCTTCAAAGAAATAGTTCATGGGTGGATTTAGGCTAGCATTATTTTAGCTGAATCTAATTTTAAATTATGGTTTTTATTTTATTAGGTATCGCAAAAGCTGATAAAGGTGGTCAAATTGTTATTTTAGATAAACAATATATCGATAGTGTAACAATATTAATTAATGATGGCCCATATATTCCTCTGTTTCATGACCCCTTTTCTCAATAAATAAATCTACGATAAAATCTTGCCCCTTGTTGTTGAACTCAAATAAATCTCATATTATCCCTTCCATAGCTAACTGTGCCAGATTTTATGCTCTATCAAAAGTTCACAAACCCAGTATCCCATTTTGTCCCATAGTATATTATTGATACTGCCTCCTATCGTTTAGCTAAATTTCACACTACAATTTTTGCACCTCTTCTTTCTGCAAATATTTATACTGTGAAGAACTCCATTAACTTTGCAAAAAAATATTCAAAACTGCCCTCACACTAATCTTACTATGGTTTCTTTCAATGTAAAATCCCTTTTCACTAATGTTCCAATATGTGTCACCCTCTCCTGTATTGAAAAGAGATTAAGAGTTTCATTTCACGTCTTTTGAAGTACAAGAATTAATTTCTCTCACATTTGTTTATCTTAAACTACTTTTTCATTCCAAAGAAAATTTTATTGTCAATCTGAAGGTTTAGCCATGGGTTCTCTCCTCTCCCCAATTCTTGTGGATATTTATATGCATTATTTTGAAAGTACGCTCTTTAAGAAAATGTCTTTACCTTTTTGGACCCGTTACGTTGATGACACCTTCACACTTATCGACGCATCTTGTCACAATATTGCCCATGTCTTACAAACTATAAATTCTATATACAGTTATATCCAATTCACATATGAAATAAAAAATAATGGCTCACTTCCATTCCTTTATACCCTTGTCTCAATGCACTGTAGATGGCTTTTCCACCAGCATCTATCATAAAAATTTTGCAGTGTCTCTACCTCCTCATGCACATTCATGTCACCCACCTACCCCCCAAAAATGGCAGCTTTCTATACTTTTGTTAACCATGCCCTTAATATTTGTTCCGATCCTGTTTTATTTAGCTCTGAAATCAAATATCTGAAAGCCATAGCAATGGGCAGAGGTTATAATCCTTCTAACTTCCCCATACATTGGCTACTAAATCAGTCTTCTAATATCAGTATTGTTTTACCCTATTTTTCTAAATCCAGTCATGCCATAGCTAAAATTCTTAAATATGATTTTAAAATAATTTTTCACCTTCCAATAAACTCACCTTTTCTCAATTGAAAGATCCTTTAGGTATGTATGATTCTTGGAGCATAGATAGCATTTCCTGCAAGTGTGGTTTATCATACATTGGCCAAACTAAACGCAATCTTAAATTCTGCCTGAAAATAAAATATTAATTGCATCCTTAAGCAAGAAACCAATAAATCGGCTATTTCTCAGCATTGCTGGGAGAAAAACCATAATTTTTAATTTGATTCAGCTAAAATAATTTGCAACTCTAAATCCATTCATGAACACAATTTCTTTGAAGCTTTTTATTAACCGCTTTTATTAGCTTCACCTGTATGTATGTTTGTAACCGTTTTGGGAGCAAACAAATAATTTATATTGTAAAAAAAGACTTTCCCTATGTGAACGCTGTGGCTGTGAGGTAAAGCTCTGGGCTACGAACCTAAAGGTTTAACGTTCAAGCCCAGTCAGAAGAAATTTCTTAAAAATGGTTTTTGTTTAATTCTAAATTATTTTATAGTCACCCTGTAATATGGTGTCACTCACATAATTTTTTCTTACCCTGCATTTTAATACTATAAAGATAGGTATTTTGTGCTTTTTAGTTCACATTTCAATAAAAACGTGTTCTTTAATTTTTTAAAAGTACAATTTTATATTTATAAAAATCTTAATTGTGATTTCGCTGTACCCATTTCTCTGATTGTTGGAAATTTTACATTCAGTTCATATTTCCTTAATTTCTTCTGCATTTTTCACAGCTAGTGTTTCGTAATTCCCTATCGGTCAATCATCCACATTTCACATAATCCTATTGGCAGATCATCCTGAGTTGAATTCGATCCCTTTCCTGTATATAGGAGCACTTCTCTCTCATTTCTTTATGCACTGAAGAGGAAGACGGTACACTAAATGCTACCAAAGCAGCTGTCTGTTTTCCTATTATTTGTATTTGGCGTTCTAGATGTTGTTTGCCTTGTTTTTATAATCCGACAATAAGTCTTCCATTAATAGGCTTAGAAATTGTTTTTTTAATTTGACTGTAAAGCTTGATAAATGCACTCCAGTCAGTCTACTGACAGATAACCAGATTGATTTATTTCAAATTCGGTTTCTCTGATGAAATTTTTTTATGCTACAAATTGACAGTCTGAAAAGGATTTTGGCCTTCAAATTAATTTCTTAACTTTGTTTTCAAAAAGCTCAATAAAAGCACTCCAGTCAACTTATTGACTGATATCCCCATTAACATTTTTTGTTTTTGAATTTTAATTCTGATAAAAAAAAAGTTTAACTGCAAATAGGTCAATTGGCTTGTTTTCGATTTGGCATATCACTTGCTCTATAATGATTTTTTGTATATTAAGACTAATTTAAACAGGACATGGGCTTAAAGGGGATTTCAAACCTGACAAACATCTGTGCCTGAACTGTGACTTGAACCGAGTACATGTAGTCGAACAGAACATTACCTATCGGAAAATAGGTAACTTTAGAATGTAGCAAACGAGGGGGAAAAAAGCTAAAAAACCATAGAAATAGCATGAGACGAAAACCAAAAAACTCACAATGACAAATGTGTTTTAAAAAAAACCTCACACCGGAAGTAATAAAAGGACAAAATTGACTGGAAAAAGACATCGAGGAGCAGGTGGGTAGGGTTGGGGCGTTAAACATATCGTCCAGGATTAATACGTCTCGCCTATTATAGTATTTTACCAAAAAATACTTAATTTTCAAAACACAAATTGTGAAAAAAAAAAAAAAAAAAAAATCATTAAACTTTAACAGCATATTACAGCATGCATACATGTAGACATACATATATATTATTTTTGTAGGTTAATGTTCAGGAAGGAGGTTTACTTTGTAAGATGCATTTCATTAATTATTAATAACATGAAATAATTGAGAATAACTGTTTATAAATATGGAACACTCTTATATATAATGTGGATTATTAAATAACAAAAATGCAGCTACTTTATTGTCTGCATCACTAAATATTTAAATATTGATTTACTCATTATTTATTAATATATACTTTTTATTTCCCCATAAAAATATACGAACCTTTTAAGCAATTACATGCACAGGGCTCTCAAATGGTCCTCTTTTCCCTCCAAAGTCCGTTTTTCATAGTGAGGTCCGTTTTTGTCCTCTTTTTAATGTTTTGGTCCGTTTAGTCCTCTTTTGAATGACTTAAAAATAAGTTTTTAAAAATGCTTAACTCCAATAACGATCAGTGTTCAAACGCTCCATGAAAAACTTTAGATTCTCAATCTTTTTCCATCCAAAATATAAATGTCAATATTCATTTTAAACATGCTTTATCAGATTCTATAACATATAAAAGAACAGAATTATTCAATATTTCTCACTCATGTAATTTTTTTTTGTTCTCCCCCCCCCCCCTTTTTCATCTCTAACCATTGCTGATCAAACATTCTGTGGGAAGCCTTTTATTACTTTCCGAACACTATAGTGAGGAAAGTATTGTAATCATGTCAAAAATCCGAATTCGAGATTTTGATGTTTCTATACGTTTTGAGGTCCCCTGAGTCCGTTTTCACTATTTTTACGATGATATATGTATGTGTGTGTGTATGTCTGTGAGTGAACACGCTAGCGTCTAAACGCTTTGTTCGATTAACCTGAAAGTTGGTACGCATATTGTAAGTCACCATATTACAAACCCTATAGATTTTGGTGAATCTAGCACTTATAGTTTTTTTACAGGGTCACAAAGAAAAATTCTTTATCATTATGGCCTATGGGAGCAAAATCTTAAAAGTGCGATAGCATCTAAACGCCTTATTCAATTGAGCAAAAATTTTATACACATATTATAGATCACAAATACTCAATCTGTATAGATTTTGGAGAATCTAGCACTTATAGTTTTTTTACAGGGACACAAAGAAAAATTCTTTATCATTATGCCTATGGGGCCAAATTTTTAAAAATGTGATAGCGTCTAAACGCCTTATTAATCTGAGCAAAAAATTTGTACACATGTTATAGATCACAGTTGAACTAACTGTATAGATTTTGGTGAATCTAGCACTTACAGTTTTTTTACAGGGACACAAAGAAAAATTCTTTATCATTATGGCCTATGGGACTAAATTTAAAAAAGTACGATAGCATCTAAACGCCTTATTGAATTCAGCTGAAAATTTATATGAGTATTATAAATCACTGTTGCACTCACTATAAGCATTTTGGTGAATCTAGCATTTAGAGGTTTTTACAGGGACACAACGAAAATTTCTTTATCATTATGATCTATGGGCTCAAAGTTCAGTAGCGTTAAATAAAACAACGTGTAATAGATGGAGAAAAATACTCAAACACTCTATTATGGTTTTCTCTCTTTTGTTTGTTTAACAACTACTCTTTCTTTACTTTATCTACAAAACTGTTAATTACGCAATGTTCGGAAAGTCGAGTGGAGTCACTCCAGATTTTTTTTGAATATTTATCCATCCACAATATTAATTTTAAACTTACTTTATGATATTTTAGAACCTATAAAGAAGTAGAATAGTGTTTAATATTTCTGTCATGAACTACTTTTTACCCCACCCCTTCTTTCCTACTTTCCACCACCAGCCAATGATTAAATGTTGATTGCTAGCTTACGTTTTTAACAAGCTTTTATTAGCTTCACCTGTATGTATGTATGTATGTATGTATGTATATTTGTAACCGCTCTGGGAGCAAACAAAAAATCTATATTTTAAAAAAAGACTTTCCCTACGTGAACGCCGTGGCGTTGAGGTATAGCTCTGCGCTACGAACCTAAAGGTCCAGCGTTCGATCCTAGTCAGGGGAGATTTTTTTTTTTAAATGGTTTTTGTTTTATTTTAAATTATTTTAATTGAAGATTTAAATGTATGTAAATATTATGGTGTGTCACTCACACGATTTTCTCTTACCCTGCTGATATTTTGTGCTTTTTAGTTCACATTTCTATAAAAGCGTGTTCTTTAATTTTTTAAAACTATAATATTTTTTTTTTTTTTTTTTTAACACATAATTTATTGTGTTGATGTGCATTATTCTTTTCGTTTAATTTGTCACTTTTAAAATATTTTGTATAGTTTTTCCTGTGAGCATTATTTTTCATTTGAAATAAATTTTAGGAACGGACATTTGTATAGTTTTCCCTGTAAGCGTTACTTTTCTTTTAAAATTAAATTTATGAACACGCGTGTTTCCTCTTTTTTAATTTTCTGCACTCTCATGCCTGAATCTAGAAAGACCTACCTGGCCATATATTCTACTATATTATTTATTCTACATACTACTACTATTAGAGGTGAAGGAACGCCGTTCTTAGGAACTCTGATAAGTTAATTTTCATGATGATGATGAGTGTAGAATAATTTTTCTCCACCCACAATGTAAATGCTACTTTTAAATTTAGTTTATTATAACCCCAGAACCTATAAGAAAAGATTTTTTTCAGTGACTACAAATATTTTAAATTATTTCCAAATAATCTCACAATCTGCCATCTTATTTATTTATATCACTTAGTAAAAGTGTTATTTCATAATCTGTGTAACTTCCAAATAATCTTGTATATTTTTTTTCTTTTTGGAATTTCATTATATCATTTAGAAAATCAAATGTCATAATCTGTGTAATTTCCAAATAATCTCACAATCTGCTGCGTAATTTTTGTTTTTTGTTTTTTCTCCCAGTGTATCATTGTAGAATTATAAGAATAAATCTTTAATAATTAATAATGGAAAACTTACTCAGGAATTAAACTGCCGTACTTTTTCTTCAAATAACTACTATTACTATGTTTTTTTTTTTTTTTTTTTTTTTTGCCCATAAATTTAAGAAGTTTCCAATGCAGCAGTATAGATGCCTTTATAAATGGTAAATAAAAATTATTGAATATTTTTTCTAGGACTGGGCGATGTAGCGATTCTATAAATCGATTTATCTTCCATCTAACATCGCGATATAGAGTAAATCGATTGAACACTGATTTAGAAAATACCTCCTTCCGACCCCTCCTACATATGGCTTTTAATCAATAGTATATGACCGAAAAGCAACGCTTCTATTACTCATTTTCTGCAATTTCCCATATTGCTATAACTCAGCATCTATGGCTTAAAATTATGTCAAACTGCATAAATTAAAATTAAAATTTTAAATTATGCAGTTCAAACTGTAAAATTTTTATCAAGAAAAGTTATGTTAATTAAACATTTCTGAATGATTAACATTAGGTTGCATTGTTAATCATTCACTTTGGCAGTGTCATTCATTGTTAATCATTCACTTTTGGCCACTTTCACAGTGGCCTCATTAACTTTTAACAAAGGCCACTGTTAAAAAGAGTTCTTGATGGCCTTTGGCAGAACAGTTTTTGCCGTGTGCGTTGCCAATTGTTTGCAGCACTTGTGCCTACTTTGTTCACTTGACCTTTTTAAGTCGTATTTTATTTCGACTCGAAACAATTGTTGCTAATTTTTTACATTTTATTGTGTTTATTTAAAGTTGTTGTTGAATTACTTTTCAACCCTAGTCCTTTGATGCACTTTTGTTATTGTTAGTTTTTATAAGATTTTTTTTTTTTTTTTTCTTTTTCTTTTAAACTGTTGAGCCCTTTTTTTTTTTTTGTGTTCCTGATATATGATGCAATACTGAACTTTGTATTTTGATTTATAAAATTTGTCTTTTAACACAGTCGGTAAATTAAATTTCCACTTTCTTTAAAAAATAAATAAAATTTTTTTCAAGTCGATTGATAAAATTCTAGGCAATATTTTTGAACCAACTGTCCAGTTAAGTAATAATTTAGAAAAAAGTTTTTGAAAGCTGATTTCCAAATTTTTTATCATTTTACTAAAATTTAAGAAATTTTCTGCTTTTTTGTGTCATATTGCCGAAGTATGTTATATTCTGGCAGTCAATATTCAATCTGCCTACAAATAAACCACACATCATTCTGAAAAAAAAAAAATTCAAGGCCAATTTGTTCGTTAAATGAAATAGGTAGCAGTTTGAAAAATAAATTTAATTGAAAAAAACATTTAAACTCGTAGATTTTATTAACTCAGTAAAGTAATATTTGAAGCTTATTAATGTCATTATGAAGAGCGTAATAAAAAGTACATAATAAGGAGCACCATTAAAAGTTCTTGTGTACATTCTTTAAAAATCCCCCCTGCCCTCTTACAAAATACTAATAACAGACGTGTCTGACAAAGCCAAATAATAATAATAATGACAAACAGATATATCGTATTGTATTATTAAACTATTTTTATTGTGATTTACTGTATTCTTAAATAATTGTAAAAAATAAATTTATTTTCTATCTATTTAATTTAATTACAAAAATCTATATATTTATGTTAATATTTATTACAACAATGCATACTGTAATTGCCGAAAATAATTACTTATTACAAAAAGAAAGAAATCATTATTTAGCAAACAAATTGGAATCTCCGTAAAACTGCAAGAAGTTAAAAGTTTAGAACAGTTATGATTCATATAAAATCGTATTTTCTTTTCTTCCCGATTTAGCATAGCACAAGCGCAGTAACTTCGTCTCTCCTTTAGAATAAACGGAGCACACGACAGGCGATTTAAGCGTATAGTCTCTCTGGTATCGCCTTTGAAATGAAAAGCTGGCACGTAGCACAATTCATATTACACTAAATCGTAAGACGGCTTTTGCACTTACTGTTAAATCGTTTTCACTAAATCGATAAAACTTCCCTTGATGCATTTTCGTAAGCTTGGCAAGGAAACTTGATGCCTAGCTAACATCGGATTTTTCCAGTTCCAGTCATTAAATCGATGTTGCCTTGCATCGTCTAACATTGTCATTCCGAAATTTCGTAGTAGATGTTATCTTTAAATCGGATCATCGATGTGACGCCCAGTGATAATTTTTTCCTCGTTGATATTAGCTATTGTTATGTTATATTTAATATGTTTTATGATTAAATGATTGTTTAACGAGGTGTTTAAAACAATGATAGTGTAAAATGTTTACATTTGTTATAATTTTTGGATAAAAAAAAAATCCCTCTGAAGTCCTTTTTTTTTTAATTATAAATGGTCCTCCTAAGTCCTCTTTTGAACTGTAAATGGTCCTCTTTTACCCTTTTCGGTAGCTAAAATATGTTGGGAGCCCTGCATGCAGAAAAAAAAAAAAAAAAAAGTAGGAGGTTTAAATATTTATTACTTTTTTCTATATACGTAAGAAGAAAATGTATTCCTCAAATTTTTTGACCTGCAGTTATTGATGGATTTACACTTTTTGAGATGACCTAAACATGATTTGACCATTTTTAGAAAACGACTGTCTGTGTATATCCAAAATATTGTGGATGCTGTATCTCATGAATGAATGGACGGAATTTGAAGTAAGTTTATATTTAGTTGGATTTTGACTTCATTTGGTGCTAATTAGCTTTCATTGCATAATACTCAACAAGTGGCATTGCCATCCTTTTTTTTTTTTTTTTTTTTTCAAACTTTCTAATATGGCAGCATAGGACAACATTTTGTATAAGTGTTCACAAGAATTGATTTTATTAACTTAAAAAGAATTATTTATAATATTAATAGTCAATCAGGGAACATATTTTCTATATGCCCCTAACAGCACACTTATCCCTGGTACATCCTAAGGATGTCCATGGGATGTCCTTTTATCTTCAGGATATCCTGACGATGTCCTGTGGAGAAGATGTGTTGTTAGGGGTGCTGGACCATCACTTTCCCACTTAGGGGATGAAAATTTTCAATTAGAGTATTTAAAAAAAAAAAAAAAAAAAGTTAAAATGAATGATGGAACCATAAATCTGTGATAATTTAAAACAATTGTTTTTCTTCCCTTTCCCATTTTTAAGGGCGGCCGAGCGGTTCTGCGCTCAAAGCTGGTAGATGGGAGGTGCCGGGTTCGATCCCAGGTCGCGCTCATCGACCTAGCCGTTCGGAGTTTTCCGTGGTTTCCTCCGAAACTCGCGTAAATACGGGCTAGGACCCCTTAGAAAGACCCCCACGGAGGGCATTCCCCCTAGGCCTAGGACACATCAGGAGTCAATCGGCCTTAAATCCTACAACCAACCCATTTTTAAGTAAAAAAAAAAAAAAATCAGATGTTTGTTGAGTACAAAATTTACTTTCTTTCACCATTTAATGTTACATTCTCAGAGATGAAAACTGACTGCAATCATCACAGAAATTTTATTCAATCAGATAATTTTAATAAATAACTTTTATTTGCTGACATTGGGGTCACTTGTAGAGATGGGTGTTATTTCACGTGACGTAATAAGTAATATTATTATTGCATTGTAGCCTATTAGCACGGTAATGTATTACTAAAAATATCCTATTAAAAAAATATTTTCAACATTATCTCTGCACGCGACTATAAAACTGATATAGTACACCATCATATAAGTAAAAAGCTTGAATTATTTCTTTTATATAATTACTTTTTTATTTTATTTTATTTACAAAAACAATATTATAAACGCCAGCTACTACCGAAGTCCAAATCATACGAAAACTGATAGTCCAAATCGCATCATACGGTAGGAAAAAAGCACTGAGTAACGAATAAAATACCCATCTTTTCACATCTAACAATCTCCACACCCTACATGTTACATACAGCATCATATATAAACGGGTAACGAAAAGACTTGCATCGGACTTCCTGCACAAATGTTCTAAGTTTGCTCTGCGGCATCTGGATAAGACTCATGTAACGCAAGATACATTAATAGAATATGCGAGAAACGAGATAAATTCCAGAATACCGTTTCGTTACTTCAAGTCTGAAACAATATGTGTATCTCAGTAACGAGTTTGATACAGCTCTGTTACTCAATGATATTCTCAGTCAGTAATCTCTTTCCATGTTCATAAAATTATCGTTAAAAAAATAACACAGTTGAGCTTTCGAATATTTTCTAGAATGTATTACGGAATATTTCTTGTGAAACATATTAATCAAAATAATTTTAACTAGCTGGACCCCGTCGACTTCGACGGTCACTTTATTGACCGTAATGTTTCAAAAATCGTTTATTAATTATATCATTAAATTATTTATTAAATCATTATTTAAATGTATTTCAAGTTAAAACATCTAATTTAATTTACAACATTTCACTTAAAAAAAAAGAAATTCGGAAAAATGGTTATAAATTAAAATACTATGTATGACATCACTTTCTACAAAGTACTGTCAATGTGACGTCAAACTGACTCCAAATAAAACAGTTGCTATCTTTTATTTTCTGTTTCTTTTAATACTAAGGCTACATGTTAGCTGACCCACCCGGCGTTGCCTGTACCCATGATAATAACCTTAATTGAACCTTAAATTTGTATGATTTTATATCTTTAACTCGATTTTGTTTGAATTTCTATTTTTAAATAAAGGCAACGCGAAAAAATAATCAGCTGTAACAAAAAAATTACCTCGAACCGAACGAAACTCAGTCTTGTGACACCGGTGTCTGTGGCAGCACATACGTGAGCCGCTAATAACGTAAAAAAAAATTCCCAAAAATTAACCTGCAACCGAAAGAACCCACCCGGTGTTGCCCGGGCCCATGATAATAACCTTAAATGCACCTTAAATTTGTATGGTTTTATATCTTTAACTCGATTTTGTTTGAATTTCTATTTTTAAATGAAAAGATCACAAAAAAAAAAAAAAAATAATAATAATAATAATAATAATCATTATCTGTAACAAATAAAAATTACTTCAAACAGAACGGAACTCGGGTTCGTATCCCAGTGCCTGTGGCACGTATATGCAGACAGCTATTAACATGAAAAAATTCTCAAAAATTAACCTTGAACCGAACGAACCTCTGACTCGTGTTACCGCTGCCTGTGGCTTCGGCACCGTATAGCAGGCATGCTACTTACGCACTGCAAAATCCACTTTCCTCCAACAGGGAGCACAGTATGTTCTATACGAAAATCACCAATCACCTTGAATTTCCAAGACCTTTCAAATAAGGTGTCACATGGTGGTGTCAACTGTAAAATCCTTTAGTTGCACTTTCCACCGCCAGGGGGCGCAGTTTGTTCTGTACGAACATCACCAACGGTGAGGAAATACCAAGATCACTTAGTTCCATTTCACTTAGTTCCAAAATCACTTAGTTCCATTTTTTACCACCAGGGGTCGCATTATACTGTATACAAACATCCCCAATCGACATGAAATTTCAAGACCTTTAAAATGAGGTGCTACATGTGTGGGTCTAGAACGGATTTCCCTCTCAAACTAATTTCCCCCCTTTCCCCTCTCCTCCAAATCTACTTTCCCCCTTTTTCCCCCTTTAAAATCGAAAATTCCAAATTCGCAGATATTGATTTTTTAGTATTCGACTCTAGTCCCCATATGTAGAATTTCTTCACCGTGAAGCAATTTGAAGCTTAGTTAAGCTCGTAAACGTGTTTTTAACCCGAAACGGGTGGGAAATGGTTTCCCCCGGGGGGAAACTGATTAAAGTTGATTCTACACGCATAACTTTCCTCAAACTCAACGAATTTAAGCAGTTAATAGCTCAAAAGAAAGAGCTTGATCCACTGAGTGTTCTTAGACTTGTGTCAACAGCCTACATTAATTAGAACTCTAGTTATAGAGGTTTGAGTGAAGGAAAATCTTGAAAAAATTGAATGTAAAGTTGATTCTGCACGCATAACTTTCCTCAAACTCAACGAATTTAAGCAGTTAATAGCTCAAAAGAAAGAGCTTGATCCACTGAGTGTTCTTAGACTTGTGTCAACAGCCTACATTAATTAGAACTCTAGTTATAGAGGTTTGAGTAAAGGAAAATCTTGAAAAAATTGAATGTAAAGTTGATTCTGCACGCATAACTTTCCTCAGACTCAACGAATTTAAGCAGTTAATAGCTCAAAAGAAAGAGCCTGATCCACTGAGTGTTCTTAGACTTGTGTCAACAGCCTACATTTACAACTTAGAAATTATTTTATTTGGTGTTGATTATTTTTCATGGTATAATAAAATCGTTTGGGTATAGAGATACTTTGATACCACGGTTTAACGAAATAGTGTTAATTTAAGCAGCTAGCATGAGACAGGTAAGGGGTGTGATTATTAGATGTTGATTATTATTTCGTCATGAAGGTGAGGAATGGGATTACACTCAGTGGCGGATTTAAGGGGGGGGGCTAGGGGGCTGAAGCCCCCCCCCCAAAAAAAAAAACACTGACATTTACAATTGAATATTGCAATTGTAAATTTTTTATTGGTCTACAATAACACTTTGAAAAATCTTAGCCCCTCCCAAAAGTGAAGTTCTGGATCCGCCACTGATTACACTTGCTAGATTTGTATTCGCTTGCATATTAGAAACAGATGTTTCGGGAGTGTGATAATTGAAAGGAAGGGGTGTTTGTTTATATTTTAATTGCTTATAGCAGATGGAATTGGAAATGCGTTATCGCATACAGCATAGGGATAGTGTTCGGGAGCATTTATTTATTGTGGTTTTATCAAAAATATTGTTTAAGTTTAATTCAGAATAATTTGAGAAGAAAATTGAGTATTTATTTATTTTTACTGTTTAGCTTTTCTTCACTTTTTTTTTTTTTTAATCTGATTTTTTCTTGAGACTATTTTTTAAGATTTTCAATGAGTAAAGGTGTTAAGAATAGTTAATTATGTCCTTATGTTAAAATTAAGTGTCTGAGAAAATACATCATTTTATGCAATTTTTGTAAGCAAAATATATAGTTTTAAACAAGTGTTTCTAATTTTAGAAAACATATTCAAAGTGACTGTTTGCTAAGTATGAGTGAAAAACACTAATTTTCTTGTCAATCTGGAAAGTTCAAGTTCTTCGGAAAATCAAAGGAAACAGTCACTGGGTAGTTTAAAATTTGGGATGCCTTAAAGATGTTTCCTAAAAATTTATTATTTGTTTCTTAATTACATATATGGCTTATAATATCATAATTCTTTTTTTTTTTTTTTTTTTTTTTTTTTTTTTCAGAAAACGGCTCTTGTATACGTGTTTCTTGATATTGTTTAAAATATTCTGTTTTTGTGTTTAAAGGAATTGGTTTAATGACCTTAAGCTTACACGTTTGTGTAAAATTTTTATTCTACCACTATTTCATATCAGTGTCTTTTTTTTTTTTTTTTTTTAATTGAAGAAATTTTTGTGTTAAATAAAGTGCAGTTTACTATTCGAAAGCATTGGGACTTAAAAACATGAACCGCATCCACTATGCAGGACACATGTATATATTGTATGCACTGTAAAAAAATAACTATTAGCAGCTGCAAGAAACTCTGTGATTGGAGATTTTCTCCAATTACAGAGAGTTTCTTGCAGCTGGTAATAGTTATTTTTTTTTTTACAGTGTATCATCCCGAAAGGGTTAGAAAGACATTAGCCATATATAAACTAAAAAGTAATAGGTTATAAAAATATGTTGCAAAAACCTATTACCAAAGGAAGTATGGAACGAAGCAACCTATTACTAAAAAGTAACTATTTATCCCATCTCTAGTCACTTGTGGTCCGAGCATGTTCTTACTTGCACATTGTTACGCTTTGAAGGGCAGTCCATGTAGATAACTCCCAAAGGTACTGTGTTGGGTACAGTCCTCTGATTTCGATCTCCCTGTCGGAGGATTCTCATCCATGAATATTGATGCATTTGAGAATTCCAGGAGAGGAGATTTAATGAAATGATCTACGGATGTTCTCGAGCAACACCTCTTTATTGGTAAATAATAAATAATTTTAATAATTTGTACTGCCAGAATTTATATCTGAAAATATAGAAAAAAAAAATTGTGATGGCCATAACAAATTAGTTTCTTTTCAATAATTAAACAAAAATAAAATGGATTGTAACAAATGCTAAAGAAAAAATATTATAATAAAATAAAAATAAAAAAATCTTTGTAACAACCAAACAACTTTCATTACTCACTACTATACATGTTAAAAGTTTTCGGAGATAATGTGGTCAGAAGTCATAAAATCCTGGCCAAAGACATAAAAAGACCTGACTAATCTGAAACTAATAAAGACCTGGCTAATATACTTACTAATTTTCCTGTAGTAACTAACTAATACACTGAGCAAAAAAAAAAAAAGCCGCACTTGGATATTTTCCTTTTCGCCTTCTACAACCGCCAATTTTATCGTTTAAATACAAATTTTCGAACAGATTTTATTATGTTGTCCTCCACATACGCTTGAGCATTGAGTCCAGTGTTAAAAACAAGATGCGATTGTCAGAAAAACTGTAATTTTAGAAATTATTTCAAAAATGGTAAGAATAAGGCAGTTAACGATGCCACAAAAAGTATTAATTTTTGAAGGAAAATCAAAAAAATATTTTAATACGTGAGATGGCAAAATAATTAAATGTTAACGAAATATTGGAAAAAGGGTTTTTAGCAAGATATAAAAATTTTTGGCCGTTTAAACTGGAGGTTTGGTTTTAGGCGGGCATATCCCTCATTCTTGTAAAAGTTGAATGTCAAATTTAAACAATTTTATTTCCAAAACACGATGATACAATTTTCAGACAGACATTTTCAAAGTGGTGAGCATCTTGTATTCTCACGAGAACTTAGTGGAATTAAATAACACCTTGTACGTTTATCTTGTAAGTTGTGGAAGACGTGACTTCGTTTTAAGAGGAAGAAGAGCAAATGAAATCAGCTTTGTCTCAAAATACTTTTTTCTTTCCATTTTTGTGTGAACATCTTAATTTCTTTTGGCTCTATTGTTATGATACTCTTATTTATTCAGTTATTTAAAAGATACAATTTTTCCTCTTTTACCGCTAATATTTTTTAGATTTAAAAAGAAATTCCTTCAGATTTTTTTTTCTGACAAGGCCAATACTAATGGTAAATAAGTAATTTTTTTTTTTTTTTTAAGATAAAGAAGAAACTTATTTGTTTGGGAACAATTTATTAAAGTGACTAATATATATATATATACAGTTGCGTGCAAAAGTTTCGGGCCAAACATTTTTACGCTAATAATTGTTGTAGGAATAAAGATTAAAAAAAAAAAAGAAATTGTACTATTATCATATAAAGTAAATCAGTTATATTGTCGAACTAAAATGACTTACAAATTTTGTTAACAAAAAAATAAATAAATAAATAAAATAAAATAAAAATACAAGAAAACATATTATAAAATTTATGAGATCAAAAGTTTTGGGCCAAACCAAACAAACTTCTGAAAAACAAACTATCAAAATTGCAAAAAATATTATTTCTAACACATCAGAAGGTCAAATAATAATAATGTCTTTTTGGCATACCTTTTGAAGCTGTCACAGCATAACATCGATGAGGCATCGACCCTATTAAAGTCTTTATCCTTGTATGTTCAATTTTTGCCATTTCTCTTGAACTTTTTTCAATAAATCGTTTTTATTTGATAAATTAATAGCTCCTACTTTTACTTTTAGCTCTTCTCATAAATGTTCAATGGGATTTAAGTCAGGAGATTGACTTGACCATTCAAGGGTACGAAATTCTTGCCATTATAAAAGGTCTTGAACGATTCAGGATCAAAGTTTGGGGTCATTATCTTGTTGCAAAACCCACCGTCATTGCATATTTCTGATCGCATAGGAAAGCATTTAATCCGTTAAGATGTTTTTATAGATAATTTTGTCCATAGTGCGTTCTATTGTCATTAAAGGACCAACGGCTTTATACGAAAAAGCTCTCCACGCCAGGATGTTTCCTCCTAAATGTTTCACAGTCAACATTTGATATTTAGAATCATACCTAGCATTGTTTGGTCGGCGAACAAATCTCCTTGCGTCATTTTCAAAATGATTAATCTTTGTTTCGTCTGAAAATAATACTTTTTTCCAGTCTTCGACTGTTCCATATTCATGTGCTTTAGCAAATTTTAATCTTGCCTTCTTATTCTTTGTACTAATCAACTGTTTCTTTGCTCCGACGCATCTAAAACGTCCAACTTGGTTTAATCTACGCACAGGGCCCGACTTAGCGTAATTAGGGCCTGGGGCAAAAACTTCTTTGGGGGCCCCCCTCTGCTTCACTACTTGGGCAAAAACTTCTTTGGGGACCCCCCCTCTTCTTCACTACTTCAGTAATGAAAAACCGAACTTTATGGAGGTATTTAAAATTTTCACCTCATTATAGGTATATAACAAGAAAATTGACTAGAACCTAAAATAGCTATAAAGTCCCCCCCCCCTCCAATGGTCAGACGAAATATCTTTCTATCCATTTTATTTCTGATTGTTAACTTTGTCATCTAGATGCAAAAAATTCATGTCCTTGCTGACATTCGGGCGGAATTCAGCTAAATTTTCACAATTACGATGTCTCAATTAAGTCGGATTTTACACTATACTGATATTTTGTTTAAAAAAAGTTCATTAAAGAAGGAAACGTAAAATAAACTTTCTATTCGATTTGGGGGGCCCCTCTGATGTGGGGGCCCGGGGCAACTGCCCCGTATGCTCCTTCCTTAGTCAGGTTCTGTTACGCCAAACGGTACTACGATTAACATCAACTAAGTTTTCCTCCGGCAAATCACGTGCTATAATTGCAGCATTCTGCTTTGGATTACAACTGCCTTTCTTTTAATAAATTTATCCACTGATTTAGTCATTTTTCTGGGTCTTTCAGGTATTGATTTGTCTGCCAAAGTGTTTATTTCTTTCCATTTTTTAATAATATTACCAATAGTTATTTTTCCAATAGATAATGTTGAAGCAATATCAGGAGAAACTTTATTAATCCTGATGTAATTTAATAACAGTTTCACTGATCTGTAAATGAGTGTACATCGGCATCTTAACTTCACAGAACACACAAGTGTAAACAACTCGAGATCCTTCTATATAGCCGCTTTCGTCTTAAATGGACCAGTCACTTCGGCGCAATAACGTCACTGTGAATTTTTATTTGCATGGCCCGAAACCTTTGATGAATGTATTTGTGTATTTCATTTTATATTTAAATCCCTTCTTTGTGAAAATTTGCATTTAAGGTGCCTGCGTACTATCGGAGGTGATTTTTTTTAATAATTGAAAAATTGCCTATTTATGTGCATTATATGATAGAATATAGTAAAAAATAGTGAATAAACTGAAAAAAGTACGCAAATTTTAAAATATTTTGATATTTAGGCTCACAATATGCGCATAAAATTTGCGAAAAAAAAAAAGTACTTTTACAAAACACCATAAGTCAAATTTAAATAAAGATATTTTTATTCTGTAAATTTTATTTAGATTATGGAAAGGACCTTAAGGGAGTGAACTACTCTCAAAACTATAACCATGTTATTTAATATTTTAGAGGAGATAACATTTTTACATGCTGAAAAGATCATGAATATACATAACTTCTATCGACAAAAAAACAAAAAGTAATTTAGCCAGATTCATTGCCGTTGTTCAATCCCTAAAACAACTCCTCTAGAGTATTTTATCAAAGTTTCATAACGTTTCAATTATAACTTTTGGAGTTATGTTTTGGGATAAAGCAAAATGTTAAAAATCTCATTTTAAGAAAAAGCAAAAGCATATTTAACAACCAGATTTTACCTATTAAATAAAAAAATAATTTTAATAAGTTCCTGATTTATTTCAAAGTTTTCTATTTTCTTTTTAAAATTCATTTTATATTCAGTAACAAATTTTGATGCTTATATTGAGTAAAACATTTATGTAAACAAACATTTACGAGTCATTTCCGGTCACTTCCGGTTTCAAAAACTGGCGAGTGACTAATATTAAAATGCATGTAACTCAAGTTCTAAGCAAGATAGTAACAAAATTCAAACTGATTTAGAAAGCTAAAATGTCAGGCTTTAATGTTAACTCAAAATAGAAAATCGGTGTTTTGACCTAAAATTGCATTTTAAAGGTAGACCTTAATTTATTTTTATCTTTATTTATTCAAAAGCTATTGGTGAAAATTAGTTTGGCCCGAAACTTTTGCACGTAGCTGTATATACAATATATATTTGTATGACGCGTGAAATTTAGCTGAGAAAAGAATAAAAACGCCACTTAAAGCTTTTTTATTTTAACTCTGTTGCATAATTTATTTAACACTAGCATTCTTTTCTTGCTTCGCTATTCACTATATTTAAAGGAATTTTCAAAAAACATCAATAGTATTATTATTAAAAAAAAAATAATAATAATCATTGAAATCGCTTAAAACCTCACTTCGGGTCTCTGCTTCCTTCAGCAGTGTCTTCCCCGTCTATGATATATCGGTTTCGTGTCCCCACTGCTTGCATTTGTGCCTTAACCGGGTATTTCCATTTAAGGGCTAATTGAACGATAAATGGCGCTGTTATCAGGGACTACTCTTTCGGACAGACATTTATTGGACAGATTATGATCTTCACTCTATGGCAACAGATAGCAGTATCAAACAATCGCCTCAGATGTAAATAATAATAATAATAATAATAATAAACTAATCAAAAATTTTAAAATCGGTGTGTATCAGAAGAGGTCAAAACGGACCTTTATGCGAAATTCTGTAGCTCTGTGATTAACCGTTTGTCTACAAAGCGACCAACACACCGCTAATTTTAACTTTATTTTTTCTTAATTTCTCGTCATCCATACAATTTAGGATACAGTGAACACACTGGAAGACTTTCATTAATAACTTGACACTGCAAAAAATAGCAGCACATTGGAGGATCGAACCCACGACCTTCACGTAATTGGCATACAGTTCTAACCAACTGAACTAGTGGGTTACTTACAGATGCTTCACATTTATATTTTTATCTTCAGAATCGATCATTTCAGAATTTTTCAGGTTGGTTGGTTGGGTTTAACGTCGTACTAGTACTGCGCTATGGGTAATTGGCGACAGTCTGGGACGCACCTTTAAGAATGGTCCAGAGATATGCCATCACAATTCTGATCCTCCACGGAGAGGATGGCTCCCCCTCTTCGGTGACACACACAGGTATAATTTGGATAGGAACATCAGAAAATTTCAGATTTTAATTAATTAAAATAATAATAATAATAATAATCGAAAATTCGAAAATCAGGCTTCGAGGTGCATTAGGAAAAGTCCAAACGGACCTCCATGTAAAATTCTGTATCTCTGCGACCAGCCGTTAGCCTACAAAACGACGGACATGCACGCACACAAACATGTTCTTTTATTATATGTAGCGATTTCATTACTGGACAATCGTAGGAAATGGGAAGAATTATATTCAATCAAAAATTTCACCATCTAGTTTTCACGTTTCATCTCATTTATCTGTTTAGAGATATCCTAAAAAGGATCCAAAAAGTTATGAGTTTTGGATAGTACCGAAAAAGTTATATATATATTTTTAATTTCGTCAGTACGTTTGTGTGCAAGGATGGGAGATTTTTCTGATTATCATATTTATGTATCGAAATGAGATTGAACAACGTAACAATTTTTCTGCAAATTTACTCTATAAAACCTACCTTTCAGACATCCTTTATGTATATTAGTTGGCTACTACAGGAAAATTGATAGCCGTACTGATTAAGTAAGATATTTAATTATAGGAAGTGGGTATCTCAAAAAATGGCTCAATTGGTTTTTTTAAACTCATTATATAAATTCTCTTTTAGATATCCTTACTTATGTAATAATATATAAATTCTCTTTTGGATAGCTTTCTTATATATTTTCTAGAAATTTTCATTTGGAATAAATATATACAGTATGCACATTAGTAAACAATTTTCAGTATCTAAATAAATTAATAATTTTCTCTATTTGCATTAGGTGGTTAATACAAGAAATTTGATAAGCATTTTAGTCAATGTGGTGAGATGATATAATTTTTACCTCTCTTCATAAAGCGTTTTTAATATAAACATTAGTGGGTTATAAATATCTGTGGTTCTTACAAAGGATTTTTTAAGGCTAAAATTATGCAGCAATGAGAGTATTGTACTAAACAAAATGTATGTAAATTAAGGTATTATTAAGGATATTTAATAAGACATATTTACTGAACTACTTAACATTTAATTAATAAAATAGACAGAAAAAAACTACACCCCGCGACAAAAAGATAGGTACAAAAGGTTTTTTCTTTGATTTTTCATAAAATACAATATCTAAATTGTGCTTATCCTAAAATATATTATCATAAAATAACACTATTCCTGGACTAATTTTTGTTTTAAGACTAATTTAGAAATTTAAGACTAATTTAAGACTAAAATTTTTCTAATTTAAGACTACACACCGCGACAAAAAGATAGGAACAAAGATTTTTTTTTTTTTTTTTAATTTTTGACTATGATTATTTTGAATATGATTCAAATATTTAATATGTTTTTGATATGATAATATTTTGTTATGTTAATAAATGATCAGCACAATTTAGATAATGTTATTTTATGAAAATTTTAAAAATACCCTTTGCTCCTATCTTTTTGTCGCGGAGTGTAGTCTTAAATTAGAAAAATTTTAGTCTTAAAACTTTTCTAAATTAGTCTTAAAACAAAAATTAGTCCGGGAATAGTGTTATTTTATGATAATAATAAATGATAAACACAATTTAGATAATGTTATTTTATGAAAATTCATAGGAAAACCCCTTTGTACCTATCGTTTTGTCGCGAGGTGTAGGTCTTCAATTAAAAAAGAATTTGCATTGGATATAACATCGGAAAAGTTTTCATTTTAACCTTGACAAAATATTGATAAAACTCAATTTCCGTCTTTCACCCGCCCGTTACTCCGCTGTATTGATTTCTTTTATATAATAGTTATTGCATTGTTTAATATCTGACAAAATATTAGATCATAATAAAATATAGGATTTGATCTACTTTTATTTGCATAACTTCACATCAATGTAAATTAATTTAATTTAAAGTTTTCTATACTTTTAATACATTTTATGAAGAGTTTTGTAGTCTTATCATCAGGAACATAGTTTTTTTTTTTTTTTTTTTTTTTTTTTTTTTTTTTTTACCTTTCTTCATATTATCAAGCGAATCTATGCCCGTAATGAAAATATACGACCTAAATTATAATAATAAATAATAAGGTATGTAAATACTACTTATTAAATTTTATATTTGAGTCATTAATTTTTTTGAACCCTTTCACATTCCATTTTCACATTATACACTAAGGGACAAAAAAAAAAAAAAAAAAAAAAAGTTATTCTTGGACATTTTTATTATTCCTTTCAAATTCCTTATATTTTCCTTATATATTCCTTATATTCCTTATATTTTTATTATCTTTCCTTCTGCTAATTTTATCATTTATAGGAATTAAACGGACAGTGATTTTGTTTGATATTGGGTATCTGGAGCCCTTTTGCCTGCCCAGATACCGATATCCGATATCAAGCAAAATCACTATCCGTTTCATCCCTAATTTTAAATGATAAAATTGTCGGTTTCTGAAAGGAAAAATAAACATATCAAGTGAAGTCTCTTTTTTTTTTTTTTTTTTTTAAATATTTTAGTGTATTTATGAATACTAGTATCGCCCAGTGGTCGAAACTGGACCAGTTTTTTAAAGTAAGCATTTAAATAATAAATATAAAAATTCAAAACTTCCGTATTAACCCTTTCATTCTCAAGATTTTCCCTAAATAAAACAATAAATCTTATATTTAGTCATAATTTTTTTCCAAAGGTAATATAGATAAATATTTATTTTTAATAGGAGTAATAGCAGAGTACGAATTAATATAGCTAACAAAGCAACTGAGAGGTGTTTGTTTATGTTTAATATAACCAGTGATGCCATTAAAAACCATAACTTTTCAATAGATAAAAATATAAAAATTTTGGGAGAAACACATATTGCAATTAATTAAAATACAAAATATAAACTTTAAAAGATATAATAAAAAATATTTCAAACAGTTAATTTACTTAATTTGCCCAAAAGAGGAAACTGATTCCGATATTATTATCAGAATAGAGTAAAATATATTTTCAGTTATCAACAGGGATTGTGAAATCATCTAATATATATATTTTTCGGTAAGAAAATGTGTATAGATTTTAATATTGTTCATTTTGAACCAGCGGGAGTGTTAGACGGTAAGAAAGAAACGCTGAAATGTTATGATTCCAATTGGCATCACGGGGAATGAAAGGGTTAAATACATTCGTAGTAATTAATCTATCCTTTAAAGAATACATTATTAGCATTTTTATTAACATGATGATCCATATCTGTATGAGCATCTCTGTCCATTTCACTCTATTTGCCTCTCAATCCGACTGATCAAAGTTTTTCGTCTGGGCATTTCAATAGCAAAGAACACTGCTTATATATATATATGTCAAACAATATGTCAACAATCTAAATAATTAAGAAAAAAAAAGAAAGAAAGAAAAAAGAAATTATATTAACTTTTGTTTCCAGACAAAAAAAAAAAAAAAAACAGTAAAACAGAGCCGCAAAAATAAGGTGAATCACGAGCTGTCTGTTGTATTGCATTTTAAAAAATTGTACATTCCGATTTAACAACTTTCTTCTATGAGAGTTTTAAAGAAAAAGGTTACGTGTATAAGATGAAAAGTGTGTAAAAACAAAGATATTTTATCTGAGTTCATGGTCTCATATGAGAGTTTTTTTTTTCTTCAATCCATATTAACCATTCCTTTCGACCGATACTAATTTTAAGTCCCCTTCTTTTATTAAAAATAGGATAAAAACGCACAGCAAATTTCATGTTTGCGTATTAACATATAGATCATATTAACCATACCTTTCAATCGATACTAATTTTAACTTAAAAACGCCTATTTTTGAAACAAATTTCATGTTTGCCATAATGGAAAATAATTTTAATGAACAATTTGTAATACAAAAGATTACGTATGTGTATAAAAACGAATGAATAAAAATGAATTGTTGGCCTTCCTAGTCTCTTACGAGAATAATTTATTTTCTTTCTTTCTTTCTTTTTTTTTTTTTTTTCTTTCTTTCAAAACTACCTTAACCATACCTTTCGAAGAATACTACTTTTAACCTTCTGCTCTTATAATTAATATGTTAAAAACGTACGACAAATCTCATGTTTCATATTCATATATAGATCTATAATATAAAAATGGACAGGACTATGTGCATGTAATTTCAGATGGTAAGGATAAGGAAGTACTATCGGTAAGCTTGAATTTCTGTGCATATTAGTTCGCCACAGTGTGAACAGCGTTATTTTCTTAGTTCTGAAGTTGTCGAGTTTTGTGCCAAGCAAAGATTATTTGAGAAGAATTTTATTGCACTATTTTATTTAAAAGAAATCTGTAGCTGAAGCGCACAGAATTCTTGTTGAGACTTAAGGTGAGCATGCCTATCGGAAATGAAATGCAGACTGGTTTTGATGCTTCAAAAACAATGATTTTGATCTTGGTGATAAAAAACGCTCTGGTGTACCGAAAAGTTTGAAGACGAAGAATTGGAGGAATTACAGTCGGCAGCAAAAGTATCCGAGCACTAGCAAAAATTCCTATGTAAAAAAAGTAGACTTAATACTGTTTTGTTAACCCTACGTTAGACGCGCAATTTTTACTGACGTGTTTAGGCGCGGTCTACACTAGTAGACCAAATTTATTTACGGTTTAAAATACAACAACAAAAAAAAAAAAAAAAAAATCTTCATTAAAAACTGGTTCATTATCCTCTTTTAAGTACTTTAAAAGGTAATAAAGTAATTTAAATAAACTTCATAAACAGTTACTGAGAAGGAAGTGCGTGAGCGTGCCATCTATAAAGAATTATGTTACTTAAAACAAACCTCTGGTCTACGATCGTAGACTGCGCTCCTAAAGGAGGGTTAAATAAATCCTTGTCGAATGATTGTCTTAGACTGACTAAGAACAGGATTCGACAAGGATTTATTTAACAAAACTGTATTAAGTGTACATTTTTTACATAGGAATTTTTACTAGTGCTCGGATACTTTTACTGCCGACTGTACTTAATGAAGACCCATGCCAGATACTAGCTGTACTTGCAAAATCATTACGAGTTCACAACAGTTTCGAAACATTTGAAAGCATTAGGAATGATCCTGAAGCAAGGACAATTGGGTGCCATTAAAAAAAAAAAAAAAAAAAAGAAAAGAAAAGCGAGAACTTATTCAAAGTTCTGATACATTATAAAATTTCACTGTATTTAACATCTTTAGCTGTATGAACATACCGGTTCAGGTCCAACCCACACCTTAAGTCCGGTTTCCACTGAGAGCTCTTTCAACGGCTTCTATTCAGAATCCTTTGATGTGGTCACCCGAGTTCAAAACCCTCGAACGGGGTTGGAACTCCGTGGTTCTAACCCCCAGCTGAGATAATTGAGGGGCCAGAGAAAGATATCTTTGTCAATTTTGCATACTTTCTTTTGAAGTAACTGCGCAATCTGATAAAAAAAAAAAGGTTACAACTGATGACAAGACATTTGGCTCTTTGTGTCGGGAGCGTGATTAATGGTTTTTTGAACCTGGAAGCTCCAACTCTAGTGGAAACTGGCCTTTAGGAACTATTACAGGTCCGAACTCACCCAGACTTCGGATTGGCGGTTATGGCACACCTCCCAATAAGAGCATTTTACATACAGGTTCTAACCCGCCTCCTCACGAGACCCCTTCCCCTTAATGTCCATCATAAGTTAGAACTCGCCTTGTCACCGGATCGGCTGGTCTGGGCCGGCGGACGGAACGCAATAGTGAATTTTTCTTTGTCATCGTCCCCTTGTAAGAAATGCAAAGATGTTTGGTGCGCTGAATAATGTCGGAGAGTTGGAGAGTTCGTACCGCCCGATGGATGTCTTGGTGATAAAGAAAGATAATGGACCATTTTCACCGTTATTTATCATACGGTCTGCAACCAATATCTCTCTGAATACGTTTTTGACAGTCTAATAGAAGATTCTGTCGAGAGAGCATAAAGGTCGAGAACTCCCTGTGGGTAATTAAGATGTTCCTGGATCCCAAGGACTTTCACAGACTCGGCTCTCGGGTCTGCAGGTACAGTCGGCTGCAAAATTATTCGAGCACTAGCAAAAGCAAATAATTCCTATATTTAAAAAGTACACTTAAGGCTGTTTTGCTAAGTAAATCCTTGTCGAATCATGTTCTTAGACTGATTAAGAACATGACTCGACAAGGATTTATTTAACAAAGCTGTATTAAGTGTACTTTTTTTGGCAAGGATTATTGCTAGTGCTCGAATAATTTTGCAGCCGACTGTATCTGCCGTTACAGGAGCATATTTCATCTAGCCATGAGCATAAAGCTTCTTTTAAATGAACTAAAAGACAAAATTACCTAGCACACATTTTTACACACAGAAGAGTCATAGAACTAGCAGATACAATAGCTAAATCCGCAACAGAATATGATAATCCGGTCCTAATTCTTCCTCTCCCCCATCTCACGTTAAAAAACATATTAATATTATAATAATACAAGAAGGGCAAAACCAATGGGAACAGTCTTCTGACCATGAGGGATGATATACCTTCAGTTTTATTCCCAACGTTTTCTGACATCGTGCGAATTAACACCAGCTGTTAATAGCTATAACATCATTTCGTGCAGGTCATTGTCCCTTTGCGGACTATTTATTTCGTTTTCGTTGTTCATAATCTCCTTTGTGCTCCACTGTTAGTAATTACATTTTTAATTCTTTTTAAAATGATATACTAACTGTGTGACAATGAAAATTTACTTTATTTAAGAACTTAAATATGTTTTGCATGATTTTTAGATGAATTATTAATTTTCATTTAGATTCAGGTTTCGGGTAAAAAAAAAGTCGGGTTCCGGTATAAAGAAATCGGGTACGAGTTGTCAAAAATTTTTATTGCGGGTTCAGGCCGAGTTTCAAGTTTATTTGAAATTCATCATCGGGTCGGGTGTGCAGGACTCTACTGTAGGTGTTGTCGTCCGGGTAGTCCGAGGTGTCGAAGTGTTGTATCATCCCTTTATGTCCTGGTGGAAGTCCTCCATGTGGATGTCATAGATGTAGCTGTCTGTGTTCCTATACAGCAGCTTTCGTCTAACTTCGTACTTCGGAACCATCATATCATAGTGGAGTACTTGTACACCAGCAGCTTAATGAGATCCAAGATGCTCATGCTCGCACCCACGTAGATGGGTTTGTTAAAGTAGCACTTGGTCTCCTGCATCTGGACTGCTACCAATATCTCCGAGAAAGCAATCCGGTCCTGGAAGTCAGACTTGGCGACTAGCCTTTCGAAATTCTCGGCGTCGGACACTAGGTGACAGTCGATGCGCCGGCGTATATTCTCCATGATCTTGCCGATCATCGCGTGATTTATGAGCTTGTAGAAGTCCTACTCGAAAGAACTTGTCGTTTGTATCCACGTGGTGGTGTTAAGGTCAATGTACTCCTTCAGCCAGCATGACTGGATGAATTCCAGCACCCGATGGATCTTCTACAGTCTTAGGCCCAGTGTCAGGTACAGCTTCAGAGCGTGGCAGTGAACCACATATTTCTCCTTGTTGTCCAGCATGCGGTGAGGAGCTTCGGGTGTTTGGAATCTAGCAGCGTCAGGTTCTCGAACGCGAGGGACAAGTCCAAGTAGTAGTTGTGGAGCACAGATTACTATACAGATAGGACAGTGAAGCTAAAACGCGAACCGGAAATATAGTGGCACCACTAGTGTCAACAGAGGGAAACTGCATGTGTGAAGTGTACATGATTAGCATCTTTGATCGAACATTGTTTTTCTCTTTCGCGATTAGTTAGTAGTAGGTTAGTATGAAAAGTTTCCTTTTTCTTCATTTTTTATTATTTTTGAATTCACAAAATCATAATAAAAACATTCACAGCTATTCTTCTAAGAAATAAAATTAATTTTTATTATGTTTTAAGATATATTTTGCCAAACATATTCTTATTCAAGTACAGATTAAAATAACAAACTGTAACTCTGAAATAGCAGTATGAAATCTTAAATATTTAACATTGCTTGGTTTAAATAATACAAAATGCTTTAAAATGAAAAAATATTATAGATTTATGTATATTTTCGAAATTTATTTGCTTAATATTTAGTACTTGCTTCTTAAAATAAATTGCTTTCGACAATCAAGTTCGTAAACAATAACAAAGTTGCCAAACGTAAACATCAATACAATGGTTAGTTGGTTGGATGTTGGGTTTAACGTTGCACTAATATTACGATATGAACATAGATACAATAAAAATAAGACGAGCGATTGCGTAAGCTGGAGAGCTCGAGAAACTTACAGCCATTGACAATAGGGTCGTTGCAGTCAAATTTTGGTTACCGAAAAATACACGGGAGTGTCCTGTCTTTATAATAATCTGTGTTGTGGAGCTTCTTTGGCTACTTCAAATCCACCTCAAGGACGAACCCCTTCGGCCAGACGTCCGGTATATTTTGGGCGGAAAGACTCCTGGTCTTGTATTACTGGAAGCCGCCCGAGACGAGCAGCTGATTCATGGCTCACCAGCACAGGTTGTTAGCGTTCAGATAGGCTTGATAGTGTGACGGATGGGCGGGGTCGTACTCCTCCATGTACTAGTTTTTGGCCTCAGCATATCAGTACCACCATTTCACCACACCTCACCTGATACCCTTCTCTGATATCAAAAGCATGTCGTAATCCATCAGCAGATATAGGCAGACTCGGTTCTTCTTCAGTATGGCATCACACATACTCCTGCGAGCCGTGGAGTACTAAACAGGGTCCAGCTCGTACACCTTCAGGTAGACGTTCCGGAAATTCTGGAAGCCGTCCCAGGAGGAGAACGTTCATATATACACCTGCTTAAAAGTTTAGCAAGATTTGCAAGCGATCACTTTTTTCAATTTAAAAACTTAGCTCTCGATGAAATGTTTTCAAACATGGGGTATTTCAAGGACTGGAATTTTCTCATGTTTTTCCGTGAAAATTGGTTTAAGACAACATTTAGGAGGCCAGTAACAAATTGAGCAAAATCAATAATGTTTGTGATCGCCCTGTATTGTTTAGTGAACAAACTTATCTGTAACTTTAGAATATGTTAATATAGACCCAGTACAATTTGTAGATGAATTTGTGTGACTATAGCAATATAACGGAGATATAATTCATTTTAAAACTTAAAAAAAAAAAAAAAATCAATTTTTTTTTAGAATATACAGTTTTAAACGAAAATTGTTCCTATTTTCAGATAAATTGAAAAAACACTTTTGAAACGGTATACTGCAATCGGAATACAAATATCTTAAATATTTCATGAAATACGAGCATTTTTATGAAAAACGTTTTCACTGCGCATACACGAAAGATAGAAATTTCTTTATTACATAGGTTGAAAGCTAGATAGATTGAGTAACTTTTGTAAAAGTTCATTTGAATAGAGTAAAAATTAAGCAAATTGTTGACAAAAGAACGAACTGGATTTTAGGTATTTCCCAAGAGTTGAAATTTCATAAGGGGTTTTTCACATGTCGCGTAATTAATTTGAAGATGGAATTATTTCAATCACGTTCCAAAAGTACTTTTTTGTGAAAATCCCCTTATAATCTCACAAATCTTAGTAAATAAACAAAAGTATGTTACAAGCTTATAAGGGGTTTTCACAAAAAAGTACTTTTGGAACGTTATTGAAATAATTTTGCGTAAAGTACTGAGTCTAGTTTCATCAGCACTCCTTACATTATATTGTACACAGAGCCTGACTAAGGCAGGGGCATACGGGGCAGTTGCCCCGGGCCCCCACGTCAGAGGGGGCCCCCAAATCGAATAGAAAGTTTATTTTACGTTTCCTCTTTAATGAACTTTTTTAAAACAAAATATCAGTATAGTGTAAAATCCGTCTAAATTAAACCATCATAATTGCGAAAATTTATCTGAATTCCTCCCTAATGTCAGCAAGGATATGAATTTTTCGCAGCTAGGTGACAAAGTTAACAATGAGAAATAAAATGGATCTATAATGAGGTGAAAATTTTAAATACCTCCATAAAGTTTGGTTCTTCATTACTGAAGTGGTGAAGCAGAGGGGGCCCCCAAAGAAGTTTTTGCCCCGGGCCACAATTAGGCTAAGTCGGGCCCTGATTGTACATGAGGATGCATTATCATTCCCTCTAATCAACTGCACTTAAATTCCGTATGAGTATGTATGACAGCGGTTTTTGTTGATTGTTTGAAAAACAAAGCAAGGAAAATCTCTTATAAAGGAAATTAATGTACTATGTAATTATTTCAAAGATTAAATAACCAATGCAATATATTTGTGTGAAAGAAAGCGTAAAAGGAGAAGCTGAATTAACAGCTGTCACATTACAAACATTGTGTGTCTCTGTTATTGCGTTTTACTAATTTTTGCACTTGCACTGCACTTTTGCGAAAGGATGAAAACATTAAGATGCTTCATTATTATCTTGATCAATTACTTTAAGTAATTGGATTAAGAAAATCTAATACAGATTATGTATAATATATTATAATATAGATTTATATATGATATAAATTTATCTATACATAATACAGTAAGTAGTAACATTATTATCGTAACACATTTAAGGTATGCTTTCCAAAATTCAAATAATTTTTATCCTTTATTTAATATCATTAGCAATTTTGAAAATATATTACTTGAAAACTGTCTTAAAATTTTACGTAATACTACATACTAGGTAAAATAACTAAAATTTTACATAATGCTACATACTAGCTAAAATTTGGAAATGGCACAAACAAAACTAGGGTAAAAACCAAGCTCAAAATTTCTTTAAAAAAAAAAAATGCTAAGGGGCTTATTAATGAGCAAGGCCGTCGCCAGAAATTTTTTTTTAGAGTAGGAGAGAATCAAACTTTAGTACATAATGTTGAGTGTAAAAATGAAGTTTCGACATATTCGCAAATCCCCTCCCCCCCCCCCCCCCCCCGACTTTGGCTACAGTCTTGTTAATGAGAGTTCGCGTATCATTCTTGATGCTTCACTGTATCATTTTATTTTCTCTGTGTATCATTTTCATTTGGAAACTAAATTTTTAAATTTATTTATAACATATTCAAAGAAATGTTGCTACGCAGCAATTATTAAAAAATTTTGAAATAGAAAACTAATTAATAATTTTCGACCATTGACACTAGTTTAATAAAAATGATTTAGTACAAGCCTAGTATAATGCGTTTATTATGGGACATAAGACATAGGGCAGATGCTCCAGTGATCGGCATGCTCCAGTAAATGACATCTTTCCCGAAATAATTAATAAATAAGAAAAAAATAAATAAATAGATAAAATAAATAAAAGCACATGTTATACATATAAGAATTTTAACATTGTATGTCAAGCACTGGAGCATAGGGTGCCAATAAGTAGTAAAATGAAAAATTAGCAGTGTCAAAAACTGGAGCATTGAGTGGGTGTAAAAAAATAAAATAAAATAATAATTATCAAATGTATATATTTTAACATATATGTAGTTTTAAAAGTCTTTCATGTCATATATATTAACTTAAGATTTCCAAAAATAATTTTTGATGACTAAAACATTAAAATCATCAGGAATTGCTTTAAAAGTGTCAATCACTGGAACACTTACCCTATCGCATTATAACTATGGTGACCAGAGGTCCTCATTTGTCAGTCCTTTTTTATAAGAAGTGTTTCTAATTAAAAAAAAAAAAAATAACAAGAAATTTATTGATATCAATTATTATTTTTTTGGTCCTCATTTACAAAGAATATAAAACTACAAATTGTAATAATTATGAACGCTAAAAATTATAAAGGTTTTCTAATCTGATCGCCATAATAACAACTGAATATTATCAATTTTAAAATAATTTCAACATCTTAGCTATATTTTATGTTCTTTTTCAGGAATATATTTACTAACGTAGTATATAAAATAGCCTTTTTTTAAGGTTATACTTTACCTAAAATATAATAACATAACTTAGAAAAATAAAAATAAGGATAACGTGAACAAAACAAATTTATTATTACTGACAGCTTTCTACTTTACATCCCATACTTTTTTTCATTATTTCATATTAGTCCATTTTTCGAATTCTTCTTGAAAGTTAAATCAACTGTCACGACCTTCACTGGCTCGTTGTTTATACACATATATCCAACTTGTAAGCTTGACTCGAAGATCACCTTCAGAATTTACCGTTAATGGATTATTTACACTATCTACTGACAATCTCCTTCTAATATAAATTTTTACAAAATTTATTATTTTCTTTAGCAAAAACTAAAATTTGTTATTTAATTTTCGCATTTTGAATAAACATTACGCAACTTGCGAAAAACGCAACAAATTGTGGAAACGCTGCAAGATGCAGTTTAAAACTTGTGAGAAAAGCATTCACCAACTGCTTGTCACCATTGAGTCATACAATCGCCGCCGGCAGCGGCATATCATCATAAGAACAAGTTGTTCATCTGCCATCCAGATCAATCACCTGACTTGCGCAACAGAGAGACCCTACAAGATAATACTCTATTGAGGGTCGCTATTGCTATTACGCAAGCGTTCCGCGCGCCGCCTGGCAGTGAAAGCGACTTATAAATATTTCACATTTCTCCTTCGTTTCGAGAAAGTGCTCCTTTTGACAGAACGCAATGTTACAGTGAAAAGATAATTTAATAAAAAAGAGATTTGAGAGAACTATTTTGACTGAAACATAATTTTCTGTTTATACTGTACATTTTATGGAACCGTAGTGCTTTCGAAACTCAAACTACAAGAGAATGTTAACGCACTTTTCCAAATTCTTATTATCTTTTTGAGAGATTTATTTCTCTATTGGAGTAACGAGTGCCTGAAAGAGTAAATACCCATTTTATTGGAGAATTAGTTCGGCACAGACTTCAATCAATCGATGTAAAAATAGATTTTTTTTTTTTTTTTTTGCTTACTTTTTTCGGTCAATAGCCAAATAGTATTCGTATCACTGCTTCAGAAATGAATGTGTAGCAGGAGCTCCTAATATTCAATATACCACATCCACATAATATTCAAGGTGTGGAAGATCCTTAACCGATCGTCCTGAAGTAATCGCCAGTATGTACTGATTTGCCCTTACCTGATTTGAAGAAGAATTCTTTGTCATCGTTGACATTTACTTGACTTTGGGTGTCAGATGTTAACTTCAGAATATTCTTTACCTAATATATTTTTAAACGAAGAGATTATTAAAAGATTGCTCAAGAATTTTATGGCTAAACCATCGTTTATCCTTTTCTTAGTGTACTTTAGAGCTCCTTCAATACAGGCTGGCTCATCAGGCATTTTGTTTCCCACTCAGCGATTGTTGCCCACGCGGTCCGAATTTCAAGTGTTATCAAATAAAAAAAAAACGGAGGTTTAGCAGCCGAAAATTGTTCATATCATACCAGAACTGCTTTTAGAAAGTTTAGATTTACAACAGATGAAGAAAGGCTAAAGAAATAGGCTATTAATTGTCCAAAAGAAAATTGTACGCTTCGCTTTCAATCACAAATATGAAGTGTAATTATGATATGTTTTCTTGCATTTTTTGTAACAATTATTTGATTTTATTGCTATTTGATCATCTAAATGTTGTATTTTACAACCTACACTACTTTTTAACGTGTATAAATATTTAAAATTAATTAATTTAACAGCAACAGTGATGGCTACTTTTTACAAGGACTATAAGAAAATTTCGCCAAATATTACCGCCAAACTTATCAAGTACAAACAATAATTCGCTCTTCTGTTTAGGCAAACTCTCCATTTTAGGCGATAAAGACGCTGAATAATACGTCTGCAGCTAAACATCGCCAAGCTATATTCCCGTTGGGCAACAATGATCAGCTGTGAGCCAGCTCGTATTATAGGAGTCTTAGTGTACTTGCTTCTCCTATAATATACATAGGTTTATCTTTATACCTGGTGATTGGAAACTTATGCTTCATTTAAGATTTTTTAATATTGAAAGTATGTTTATTATTTAATCAACTATTATTATTATGCTATGCTATATCCTATAATGCTTAATGTACCTTATTTTTTTAACCAATCCTGATTATTGCCAAATAAAGCATATGTTTTCTCTTGTTTGAATGTGCCACATAATGTTATTTAAAACGAGTGTAATATTTTGTGAGATAACAGATGACTTTAATAATCATTATGTGAGGGTAAAATAATATTAAAACAGTGGTGGCTTTCAAATACAATACAAAAGCAATATGTTAATTTATGTGTACATTTATTGATAGATTGTATTCACTATTTAAAAAAAAAAAAAAAAAACTTCTAGGGTAAGTGCTCCAGTGATTGGCCTGTTCCAGTAATTGACATCTATCTCGAAATAATTAATAAATAAGAAAAATAATAAAATCATATATTTTACATATAAGAATCTTAACATTTTATGTTAAACACTGGAGCATAGGGTGCTAATAACTGGCAGAATGAATAACTAGCAGTGTCAAACACTGGAACATAGGGTGCCAATTACTAATAAAAGGAAAAACTGACAGTGTCAATTACTGGAATATTGAGTGTGTGTCAAAAAAAAAAAAAAAAAAAAAAAAAAAGTTATCAAATGTATATATTTAGCATATATGTGGTTCTGAATAGGAGTGGGCGATGTCGCTATTTCAATATCATGATATATTGTCAAGGCAAAATCGCGATACCGCGATGTATCACGATATTGGACTTAAATATTTTCGAATCCCTTTCATAATGTTAATTTAAATGTCAAGTCTGGATATAAGAAAAGCTTGAATTGAATGTAGCAGACCCGTTATATTATAAAATATACAGAATACACTAACTTCCTTCATATGTAAAATTTCTTATTAATACAACACCATATCAACACTAATATAGAAAAACGGATAATGGAAACACATATGCAGAGACCTCATTCATATATTACTGCGTTTTTAAGTAGCAGTATTATACCATTTAACACATTCAACTATCTCAGCTATTAATTTTACTATTAATTTTTTTTCAAAATACATAATTAACACAATAAACTTTTGCAAAATCTTCTTAATAAAAAAAAGCACAAGTTTCCCCGAGACAACGCTGAAACTTACGTCATAGCTACAAGAATAAAGAAAATAATTTTTTATTCTTGGTTTGGAGGGCTGAATAAAGTAACTGAAGAAGGATGACTCAACAGGAAAAAAAAAATTGCAACAATGTATTGAGAGAAATAAATTTTACCTGCGATATAAAACAAATAACTCGAAAATAAAAAACAATTTAAATGAATAGATGTAATTCTATGTAAGGACCACCAATTAGAGATTTACATGTTTTCTTTCTTGGCGACCGCTGCAAACTATCAAATTATCATAGCATAGTTTTCGAAAATATCCATTTTACATTCTAAGTTTGGTGATTTATATATCATAGAAGTTGATACATTGCTTTCCCGTAAACAGGGTTACGTTGCACCATAGCATTATCATTTCTCAGCCAAAACGCACACTAATTGAATAAACATAGCTTTTCGTCCCGACTCTCATTCATATTATTTTCGTGCATTGATACACTATAGAAACTGTGATATATAGTATTTTCTTACATGGCGAAATTGTAGAATAATGCATTTGGGCGGTATATTCAAAAATCTAATCAATAGCAGTTTAAGTGAAGGTTGGACAGAGTATAAAGTTTTGTTGAATTCTCTCCTTTGGTTAATGAGATACAGTATTTACAAAATTGTGCTGACGCACGACAAACGTTTTCTAAAAATTGTCGAATCCAGTGTTACGACACTTGAAAATGAGTAAATATTCATAGAAAACTGGTAATCGAAAATTCTCATGAACCCAATATATTTTCGTCTTTTGTAAAGAAAAAAAAATTAATAAAAACATTAAAACTAAACTTACACACACACAAAACTAATAAATAAGTGAACGATTAAATAAAAGTAATAATATAAATTATTTTATTATACTATAGAATTATAAGATTTCTAAAATAAAGGTTATTAGCGCTTCCTTGTCTCCGCCTTTGAAATTAGATTCTCCATAGAAAATAATAAGTACCCTGAGTAAAGAAATTGCTTCGGTTTGTTTAACGAAATAAAACTATAAAAATAAATAACACCAAATTTTCACTAACTTGATCAGAAATAATAAAATATTTGAAAGAAATTAAACAACTGTTAAAATATTAAAAACAAATTCAGTAAAAATTGACGAAAAAACTTTAAAAAAACAAAAACGGAATGTAAGATTTTTTTTTTTTTTTTTTTAAACAAATATGGATGTAAATAAATTATGAAATTATTCAGTTATTTCTCAATAAAACTAATGACACCAACAATTGTTAATTATATTTATAGGCAATAACCGTTTTAGATTAACATTGTGATGGCGATTACGAATATTCATATCGTAGCAGAGAGTAAAGAGAACGGATGAATATCACGCATGCGTTATTGCTCAGCTGATAATCGGTTCCTAATAAAGCAAGATCATGATTATTAAAGGCGATACCGATAACGAATATTCATATCGTAGCCGTGAGCCGCGATTTCAGATAAACCCAATGTCAAATATTACGCATGCGTTATGCGAGTATCATCCCCTCTCCTTCGTATCAACGATTATCGGCTTCAGCTATCACAGCACGGGATGAAAAGCCAATGTCAAATATCAGGCATGAGTTATGCGAGTATCATCCCCTCTCCTTCGTATCAACGATTACCGACTATCACGGCAAGGGATGAAAAGCCAATGTCAAATATCACGCATGCGTTATGCGAGTATCATCCCCTCTCCTTCGTATCAACGATTACCGACTATCACGGCACGGGATGAAAAGTTGGATATGGCCGCTCGCAATACATTCACAGCTGAGTTCCTGATAATCGTGGCGGTTGTGATATATCGCCAACTGAAAGATTCCGTTATCGGTTTCAAATTGTATGCATTAAATCGATGTTTCGCGATGTATCAATGTATCGCCCAGTCCTAGTTCTGAACGTCTTTCATGCCATATGTATTAACTTAAGCTTTCTAAAAATATTTTCTGATGACTAAAGCATTAAAAACATCAGAGGTTGCTCTAAAAGTGTTAACCACTGGTGCACTTACCCTAATAATGATTATTTTATTTTTAGTATTGCTATTTTTTTGGGGTAATCTTTAAATTAATTTAAAATTAAATATGTATTTTTTTACCTTTAATGCAAAATAAACAACCGAACAGGAAAGCGTTTTTCTGGAAAAATAAATTAAGAAATGATACATTCAAATTATCAAGAAAATCTGAAAGGAAAAAAAGAAAGAGAGAGAGGATATGTCTCTATTAATCATTTATGCGTTTTTTTAACCTTTCATTATTATTATTGTTGTAAAATACAAAAGAAAAGCAATGAGACTAAAGTTCTCCCAATTGTAAATGTTTTCCCCTTTCATAATACATTATAATATAAGTAAAACAAATCGATGATTCTCAAGCAAGACGCTTTTTCTATGGATTAAGCAATGAATACATTGGATAAGTACAAGAATTTGTAATTCTACATTTCCGGTTTTGGCCCATAATGCAAGTAATTTCTCCTTTGTATTATAAAAACTTTAGAGATATTTTTAAAGGAAAGTGTTGAGGGATTAACCACAAATTTAAATACAAATATTTTCACAGTAAGAATATAAATGTTACAACAAATTAATCCATTTTATGAAAACAATATAATTTTCAAAAATATGCTTCCTGATAAAAATTTTAAAACATTATATAATGAATTACAATATAAAATTTCTGGATACCAGAAACAAGAGCACAGGAAAAAAGGGCACTTTTGCAATTTGTAAATCGCAAAACCAATAAATACCAACTAATGAATTTAAAGAACGACTTTTATATTACAGTTTCAGTAAGCTTAATTAAATTGTTACAGCACTCACTTAGTATTAAAGAAAAATAAGCAGTAAGGATTACATATACTTATGGAAATTGGGGGCTGGGGTGGGGCTAGAAGCAGATTGAAAGAAAATAATTCTATTTATGTCACTTTCTTACCGATTTTAATGAACCTTGTATAATCACGTACAATGTGTGAAAAAATTACACTACGGGTCACACATAATTGGGGGGGGGGGACTAAGGGGGCGAAGAAATTTAAAATGTTTTTCTTATATTACCATTTTAGCGATTTTAATGATAAAATCTATAACTATCAATTGCTGTTTATGAAAAATCACAATGAGTGTTATATATACCTGGGGGAAGGGGGGGGGGCAAAGGAGGTACAGATAGAAATATATATATATATATATATATATATATATATAACCGGATCAAATATATTCTTAGCTATTGCTATTTTTGAGACAGTAAAACATTCTTTTTGCATATTTGTGTTCTACCAGGCCCTCGATAACGTTAGAATGCAAATATGTATCTATCTATTTCCAATTTATTCCATTTTAGTTTGATTTGGTGGTCTTTGTTTTCGATCAATTTAATTGTTTGAATACTGATAAAATTTAATAGTCCTTAAATTCCACTCTCTGATTATCTATCTATCTATACATATATATATATATATGCCATCCTATTATTGATTTAAATAAAACTTTGTGTGAATACAACTTATTGTTTAAGAAAAATTAAAGTGAGTGTTATACATATGGGGGGGGGGTTGCTAAGAAAAAGCAGAGTGTTATATATATATATATATATATATATATTACTATGGTACTTATTCCTATGAAACTTTGTATAAATATCACTTACTTTTTATTAAAGTTACAATGAGTGTTACATGTAGCTGAAATAGGGCAGGGGGAAGAGTGAGGGTGGGGGGATGGGGAGTGTAAACGAAATATTTTTTTAAACAATCCCCATTATCGATTTTTTGTTGGCATTTGCTGGAGGGCAGAGAGAAAAAAATGAATGTTTTATATCACTGATGACAATGATATTTATAATTAATTAAATTTATTATAAATATCACTTAATATTTAGGAAAATTTACGCTAATTGTTATATACCTTGGGCGGCATGGGGGCAGAAGAGAAAAATGATTGCTTAAATATCGCAATGTTGCCAATTTTAATTAAAGTTTGAACAAATATGATCTATTTAATGAAAAATTACAGTGTGTGTTACCTGTTACATATATTTTTTAAATTATCCCGCTTCACATTTATATAAAATTTTGTATAAATATCACTTTTTGTTTATGAAAAATTATAGAGTCTTTCTGTCCCTAAGTTAGTACGCAAAAATTCAATGTTTGATTAATATCTGTAAAAAAGTTATTCTAAAACAGAATTTTTTCGTTTAATCTGTTCTTATAGTCCCCCCCCCTCGTAGAAACAAAAAAATTACGCTATCGTTCATGTTTAGCATGTATTTTACAGATAGCAATTAAAAAAAGGGTACTTTTCACAGTAGCTGCTTGTAAAAGATATGTGTCCTTAGAATTATTTTGGGGGACTAAGAAGAAGAGAAAAAGAAAATGATGCTATAATACAAAAAACATTATTTTATTTAAATGTTATTTTATTTAAATTTAAAATGTTTACAAGTACATGTGTATTTTGCAAGTAGCAATTGTAAAAAGTGCCCTTTTTTCCGCGATCCACAAAAAAGGGCACTTTTCTTAATTTCCACTTGTAAAATACATACTAAACGTTAACGACAGCGCAAATTTTTTCTTTCTACGTGGGAGACTAAAAGGACAGATTAACCCTTTCGCTACCAGAGCCTCAGGAGAAAAACCGCCACCACAGCCCAGACGTCTTACTATTTAATTGTAATTTTTCATTAACAGTAAATGATATATACACAAAATGTCAACAAAACATCGATAATGGGGATTGTTGAAAAAATACTTGATTTCCATCTGCCCCTCCCCCCCCCCTACTTTTTTAACTACATGTAACACTCACTGTAATTTTAACAAAATGTTAGTAATAGTTATGCGAAGTTTCATATAAGTATCATAAGTGGCATAGTGGCTTAAAAACAACCATTTTTTTTCACTCTCCCCCCCCCCTCTTTTTCTTAGCAACTCCTCCACAGATATGTGTATCACTCACTGTAATTTTTCTTGAACAGTAAGTGGTATTTACACAAAGTTTCATTTAAATCGATGACAGAGGTTTTTTTTTTTTAATCATTTTTCCATCTGCACCACCTCCTGCCCCCCTCAGCTACATATAACACTAATTGTGATTTTCATAAAGAGTAAGTAACAGTTATCAATAACAGGTTTATAAGGCTTACAGATTTATCAATATATAGGGTTTACAGGTTTATCAATAACAGTTATCAATAATAAGTTTAATCCTATTTCTTTTAAAATCAATAATAGGATGGTTTAAAAAATATTTCATTTCCATCTGCCCCTCAGCCCTCCTTCAACTATATACAACTCACTATAATTTTAATTAAGAGTAAGTGGTAGTTATAAAGTTTTATATAAATACTTAACATGGTGATGTAAAAACATCCATTTTTCCCTTCTGCCCCCCCCCCCTCCAAGATACATGCACATTTACTATAATTTTTCCTAAGCATTAAGTAATATTTACACAAAATTTTATTTAAATAGATAATAGAGTGGTTTAAAAAAAATCATTTATCAATGTGCATCCCCCCCCTTGCATCCCTCAGCTATCTATATGTACTTCATTTAATGAATATTCAGTCGTAAGTTTGTAATGATAATGATAAAAAAAAAAAAAAAAAAAAAAAAGTTGTCGACATGTTAGCGTGTAGAAAGTAATTCTAAAAGACACAAGCAAGTTCTAGTCGACGAAATCACATTGTTTAATGAATATTCAGCTGTTTGATAGAGCCCGTAACGATATTGTTATGAAAGTTCTTGACATTTTTGTGTGCAAAAAGTATTTCTTAAAGACATGTGCTAGTCGACGAATGCATATTTGTCCCGTACATAGAACCTGTAATGACATTGATAAAAAACGTTGTCGACATTTTAGCATGTAGAAAGTAATTCTTAAATAAATAAGCAGGTTCTAGTCGGTGAATGCACTTTATTTAATTAATATTCAGTAAACAGTTCAATAAATCTCTTTTTTGTGCTTCGAAAAATCAAAAAACAATTAATATTCTTGAAACAACTTGCGTACTTGGGGTTAATATACTTGCAATTAATATTCTTGCGTACTTGGGGTTTCGTTAGTTGTCCGAGAATGAAAGGCGAAACTTACAAAACTTCAGTAATTTTATTTACAGAAAGTTCCAGAGAAATACAGGTCTATAAACCAGGTATCAACTTCAATTCCACCAATAAACACAGCTTAAATAACAGCTGTCAATAGCAAATCCACAGTACAAACTGTATAGCAATAACACATAAAACAAGGCTCATTCAAAGAGGCTCAATAACAATGCAACATTGGCGGAAGCTGACTGAGAACTGAAATGCCTTGGCGAAAAAAACGCTCCTTTTATATTTCTCTATCGAACCCAGATTGTTCGAGAAAAATCCAGAAAGTGGTCAACCAATCACGTTAGAGTGTCCATCTTTGGTATATCGATAACAAGGATTTTCTCGCCAAAAACGTCGCCAAGGGGAAAACTCGCCAAATCCATTATCTGCCGTATTGGAGCTCTTTAATGCGTTTTTAAGGGAAAAATAGGCTATTTTAACGCTAAACTAAAAATGCAAAAAACTAAAAATGCACAAAATGAACATTTTATCAACTTGCCAAGCCTCCTTGAAAGAATTTATAGAAAAATAAATACAATTATTTACAATTTCATAACACTGACCCCCTCTCAAGGACTGCACGTCCCGGGCAGTGCAACCCTTGGTCAGGAGGCGAAACTAAACAACCTAAGATACAAAAACTAAGTTGCACATAACGATAAAATACAGATTGCAAAATCGAGTGAGAAATATTTACAATATTTACAAATATGTACAAATATTTATATACAAATATTTACATTTTAAATTTGAATATTACCGCTACGTGTGGTACTTGGCTAGCCGATCATAGTGCACCACCCTCCGGTTTTGATGAAAGTGTTTTAGCAATCCTAACAACTACATCGTTCAGTCTTTTTAAGATTGTGTCTGATCCGTCCCAGTTACACTGTAGCTTGGGAAAGAGACTTTTGCATCGAACAGGATTCCACAACCAAACATTGTCTCCTTCCTGGAACTCATGTGGCGTAACCTTTAGATCATACCTTGTCTTCATCTTCTCCGTTGTCATCCGCTCCCAAGCAAAGTTGCGTACGTCTTCAAATCATGCCTGGAGGCCTTGGATGTACTTCTCTGGCGATGTAGGCGCATATGGTGGACAACCAAACAGGAGATCACATGGGAGACGAATTTCGCGTCCAAACAGCATCTGAACTGGAGTATAGCCGATGGTCTCATGGACAGCACTTCGATAAGCCAGCAGGAACAATGGCAACTTCAAGTTCCAATCTTGCTGGTTCCTTAATACTAGAAGTGAGAGGTTATTCAGGATGGTATGGTTGAACCTCATGACCATGTCGTCCGACTGGGGAAAGGGTGTTGTCTGGGTTTTTCTATGCCGAGTAATTGACTCAGTTCTTTGAAAACAGTAGAGGTAAAGTTCGTACCTTGGTCGCTATGAAGCTGTAGGGGCATGCCATACCTTTGCACGCATTGCTGCACTAGGACCTCTTCGACTATGCATGCCTCCTAATCGGGAATGGGTATGCTTCAGGCCACTTGGTAAAATAGTCCATCATGACAAGGATGTACTTACTTCCACTAGAAGTCTGTGGCAAAGCACCCAAGATGTCGAGTACAATCCGTTCAAATGGTGCTCCTACGTTATATCATTGTAGTTGTAGTCTTCCTTGGTTTCGTTTCTTTGGACCTTTACGTGCCGCACAAGCGTCACAGGATTTACACCATTTTTCCACGTCCTCCCTTGCCTTGTACCAGTAGAAGCGTTCTCGAGCTTTCTGTAGAGTCTTCATCCCCCAAAATGGCCTCCAGTAGGGCTACTATGCAGCTGCTCTAGAACACCTGGAATCTTTGATCTTGGTAATACAATCTGCCATCTGAAACTCCTTCCATCGTCAAATTCCCATTTTCTGTATAGTATGCCGTTTCTAATATGAAGGGAGTCCGAGTCCCAGAGGGCCCAATAACTTTCCGTAATGAGGTTAAATCTGGAAATGTCCTGCCAGGTAGGTCTGTTGCTGGCCGTCTCCTTCAATTGTAATATTGGTTTTATGTCAGAATCTTCCAACTGGGCTTGTCTAAGTTCCTGGTCACTCCACTGGTCCAGTATCGATGGTGTTGAGACTGTAGCTTGGCAGGCAACCGGATTCATCTTCTGGTATTTCTGTTCGGCCTTAGAGCAGTACTTGCAGCATTCCGAGCAGGGCTTCCTAGACAAGGCATCTGCATTACCACGTAGAGTCCCCTTGCGATGGTGTATCTCGAAGTCATATTCCTGGAGACGTTGTATCCACCTGGAAACCTGACCTTCCGGGTTCTTGAACTGGAGCAACCACGTTAAAGATGCGTAGTCAGTCTGGAGCAGGAATCTTCTGCCATAGAGGTAATGATGGAAGTGTTCTATGGCTTTTACGATGGCGAGTAACTCTTTCCTGGTGGTACAGTAATTTCGCTCCAGTTTAGACAGGCATTTACTCCAGTAGGCAATGACACGGTCTTGGTCATCAGCTTCCTGCGACAGAACAGCACCGACACTTTCATGGCTGGCATCTGTATCAAGCATGAACTGTTTCTCGGGCTGTGGATACGTCAAAATAGGCGATGATGTTAAAGCCTCTTTAAATCTCTTGAACGCCTTTTCACATTTATCTATCCACAGAAACTTCTGTTTGGCTTCCGTCAGCTTGTGGAGTGGTCTGGCAATATTCGAGAAATCCTTCACGAACTTCCTGCGGTAAGTGCATAATTCCAGAAAACTTCGGAATTGGTGTACATTTTCTGGGCGACTCCAGTTCTCTACTGCAGAGATCTTCTCAGGATAAGTTCTCACACCTTCAGCAGAGATGATATAGCCGAGTTAACTCACTTCCCGACGGAACAAGTTACACTTGCCAGGATTCAATTTAGCCCTCCTGAGTTTTTCTAGCACCTTACGGATGTTTCTTAGATGATCTTCAAAGGTGCACCCCACAATGATAATATCATCCAAATATACCAGACAGGCTTCATAGGAAAGTCCTTTCAACACTGTCTCCATTAGGCGCTCGAAGGTTGTAGGTACATTACATAATCCAAATGGCATAACTTTAAATTGCCACAGTCCTTGTCCCATGGTGAATGCAGTCTTCTCACGATCGTCAGGATGTAATTCTACTCGCCAGTAACTGCTCTTCAGCAGAGCCTGATTAAGGCCTGTTGAAGCCCAAAGCCCAGAACGATTTTGGTGCCCTCCCCGAGCAAACTAAAGCAATTTTCTCAAAACAAATTCCTAATTTCTGCAGGAAGTTTGAATGCTGGTGACAAAGTAAAAGCAACGCCTTCATTTTTTTTCGTCTTTTCTGTGACTGTTTAAATTCCCTCGCTGTATGCAAATTTACATACAAATCCCTACGAAACTGGCACAACCCTCAATCATGATAAAAACTAGCGATAAACTCACGTTAGAACTACGTAGTAGGAAACTGGTGATAGTTTGGGATCCACCTCTACACTAAAAAATATTTCCTGTTTACAGCCAGAAATTCTCTGTAATTTGAGAAAATACGATTTATTTACGAAAAAATTACGTTGTCAGAATGTATTTTTTGTAATTACAGAAAATTTCTGGCAGCAAATAGGACATATTTTTTACAGTGTAGGTGTGATCCGGAAACATGGAAATAAATCCGGAATCCATACAATTTCGATCATCCATAGAGAAGAATGTATTTCAACAAAAGATTATTATCATCAACTAAATTTCAGCTAAATTTTAAGGAAAACTTTGACAAAAATAGCATTTAAAAAATTAAAAATTATTAAAATTATTTTGGTGCCCTAGGCTGAGGCCTAGTCGGCCTGTGCGATAAACAGGTCCTGCTCTTCAGATCCAAAGTCGAGAACCATTTATTGCCAGCAAGTGTATCCAATGTATAGTGTCGTCAATTCTGGGAAGAGGGTAACTGTTTTCTTCGTGATGTCATTCAAACTACTATAATCCACGCAAAATCTTGTTGAACCATCCTTCTTTCGCACCAGTAATATGGGAGAGGCCCAAGGACTCGTTGATGGTTCGATGATGTCATTACGCTGCATTTTATTTAGAAATTCAGTCACCTCTTCCAGTTTAGCAAATGGAAGTCTTCTTGGATGTTGTTTGATTGGAGGATGATTTCCTGTATCAGTCCTGTGCTGGGTGATGTTCGTTCTCCCGACCTCTTCAGGTAAAAAAAGGTCTTTAAATTCATGGAGTAGCTTCTCTGTAGTACATCTCTGTTCATTTCCTAATTCTGCATTCTTGAGTAATTTCGTTGTTAATAACTCAGAAAACTTGGATTCGGTTGGTTGCGTGGGCCGTTTGATGCGTATAACAGGAGTACAGGTTGCTAACACCTCATCCTTCTTCACTGTCCTTACCATATCACTGATGTTTGCGACTATTAAATTTACCAGAAATAATTATCTTTCTTACACAAAGAAAAGTGAATATTTATTTAAGACAGCGACATCGTACACACAGTACGATTCAAAACGTAACCATAGAACCAAAAAAAAAAAAAAAAATAGTTGCCAGATTCACAAGTTATTAGTTACAAATAAAATAATACATGGAGAAAAGAAAAATGCTTAAGTAACATTCTAGATTCAAATAACATGACAAAAGAATAACATATTAAAAAAAAAAAATTAAAAAGATATTGATTTAACACTTTGCACGACAGTTTATAAGAGTTCTAAATTTTTCATATTTATCTCTAGGCAAAGCCTTTGTAAACATATCAGCCAACTGTTCATTATTATTTATGTATTCAATGCTCACAGGTTTATCTTGATATTTCTCTCGGATGAAGTGGTATTTTACATCAATATGCTTGGTGCGTTTGTGATATACTGGATTTTTAATCAATATAATAGCACTCTGGTTATCAATATGCACAGTAACATTCTTTCTACAAAATGCCATCTCATTTATGTCCTTTAGCAGTTGACGGAGCCGTACAACTTCTTTCATAGCAGTACATGCTGCTATACACTCGGATTCTGTAGTTGATGCTAACACTAAAGATTGCTTACTAGTACACCATGTAATAGCACCACCTGATAGCATGAAAACATAACCAGTAGTAGATCTTCTGGTATCTATATCACCAGCAAAGTCTGCCTCAGAATAAGCCACAAGGTAAGGATTTTCTGGGTCAGACATGTACTGAATGAATGCCATGATGTAGAGTTCCTTTTAAATGCTTCAAGATTCTTTTGACTGCATTCCAATGACTTGGCTGTAACTGTTATGAAATCTACTAACAAGATTTACAGCAAATGTTATATCAGGACGTGTGGTATCAGAAAGGAATAGTAGTGATCCTACAGCTTCACAGTATGGTACACTAGTTTCTTTTAACATTATGTCAGGTGACAAAACAACATTGGGATCTGCTGGAACACTAACTGGGTTACAATGTTCAAGGCTGAACTGCCTTAGAAGTTTATTAATATAAGCTTGCGAATGGATAAAAATTGAACCATCTTTGTTTTGGTCAATCTCAATTCCAACAAAACAACATGACTTACAAATAGTAGCTTCAAAATTCTCATTCATATTTTTCATATCATTCAGAATCCCCTTATCTTTACATAATAAGAGAATATCATCAACATACAAGATGAGAGGAACTTTCTTACCTTGGAAGACACCATGGAATAAACAGGGATCAGCCATGGTCTGCCTGAACCCAAAATTTCACAAAAAATCTGAAAATTTCTGGTTCCAACACCTTGATGACTGTTTTAAGCCATATAAGGACTTTTTCAACTTGCATACCAAATTTGCGTCAATAGGTAGACCAGGAGGGGGGGGGGGTTGCATGTGTATTTCTTCATCAATGTCGCCATGCAGAAATGCAGTTTTGATATCACACTGCAACATCTTCAATTTCTTTTGGGCAGTCATTGCCAGAATGGTTCTTATGGTATCAAATCTAGTTGTTGGCGAGAATGTTTCATTAAAATCAACTCCTCTACTTGGGATAACCCTTCTGCACACAGACGAGTCTTAAAACGCTCTATCTCTCCATTCGGTAAATATTTTATATTAAATACCCATTTTGATCCAATTACATTCTTTGCTTCTGGACATGTTACCAATTGCCAAGTGTTATTTTTCTGCAGTGATTTGAGTTCCTTATCTATCGCGTCTTTCCATTCCTTTGACTGATGGGAATTCATTGCTTCTTCATATGTTCTTGGAATCTCAGCAATATTTACATCATAACGTTTGGGAATTCGTAAGTTTTCACTTGGTCTGAGTTCATAAGAGGAGTTTTGTCTTCCTTTGGTTTTTTGAGAGAAATCTTCATCTTCTAAGTTCTGTGATGTGTCAAAATTAGATGCATTATTTTCAGTTGTTAGTAGGTCTTGGTCTCTTGATGTAGTCTCTGATGACTCACTGGCAATATCTTGGTGTTCGTGTTCAGAGTCACTTACTGAAATTTTTGTTTGGGAGTACTCAGACTGAATCTCTGATGTCATTGAGTTTTCATTGAATGTGACATTCCTCGAAATTTTTATTGTTTTTGATATGGAATCAGAAAGTCTATAATTAGTCGAATTTCCTTCATACCCGACAAAAATTGTCTTGATACTTTTGGGTTTTGGGAAATAATTTCTTGCGCAACTGGTCAGGGACATGCATATAGGCTTCAGAGCCAAAAGTTCTAAAATGTTCCAGAGACATTTGTTTTCCTGTCCACAGTTCATATGGAGTAGATCTGGGGGACTGATTAGTTGGTACATGATTCAGAATGTGCACAGCTGTATTAACAGCTTCACCCCACAAAAACAATGGTAAACCCTTGCCATGTAGTATTGATCTAGCACTTTCTATAATTGTTCTCATATTTCTCTCAGCTCTTCCGTTCTGCTCAGGCGTGTAAGGGGCTGTGGTCTGAAGTTCTATACCTTTTTTCATGAAGAAAATCTTTGAAATTATGATTGATATATTCTTTACCATTATCTACCCTGAGGGCTTTTACTGATGTTGAATGTTTGTTTTCACAAAGGGACACAAACTTCTTAAAATGTCCTAAAGTGTCACACTTATCTTTCAAAAATGCAACAGAAACATAACCACTAAAATCATATTTAAAAATCACAAAATAATTAGCACCATCCAGTGATGAAGTTGACATTGGACCACATAAGTCACTGTAAATCAATTCTCCTGGTTTGTTACACTTGTATTTTTTATGACTGAAAGAAAGTTTATGTTGTTTACATAGAAACACACAGAAAAATTTATCAATATCTGAAAAATCAATTTTATCAATAATTCCCTTAAGGCTTTGAGATTAATGTGACCCATTCTTACGTGCCATAGTTTAATATTATTTGTAGCAGCTATATTAGCTTCAGTAGGTTTTATTGTTCGAAATAACATCTGATACAAATTATTAGATGTGCGAACAGCTGATGCAATAAGATTATCATCACGATTATATATTTTAGCACTTTTACCAGTTTTGATTATTTTCATATCTTTATTTGTTCCAGTTCCTTCAGAAAAAAATTTTTTCTTTAGACCTGGCACATACAATACATTTGTTATTAAACCCTCAATCCAAGTATTGTTTACAAGTTTTAAAATTCTTACCTCATCTTTTCCTTTGATAGGAAGCTCTGTGTTATTACCAACACGAATTTTATCACTTCCATCTAGCTTATGAAAATTATGTAATGAGTGGAAATCATATGACATGTGTGCTGACGTTCCACTATCGAGAATCCCATGATCTTGCTTACAGTCCTCTGTTTCTGTCACTTCAGCACTAAATGAATTATAATCTATGGAATCATTAGAAGTAACTGATCCATTATGAAAATCTCCACTTTTTTTTTTTTGCTTTCGGGATCTACACTCTTTGGCATAATGACCTTTCTTACAGCAGGCATAGCAAGTTATACTTAATTTGTCTTGTTTGGCTTTTGGTTGATGGTGATTTGCTTTTTGCTTGTTGTGGTTCATAGCCGATTTTGGTACTTTGTAGTTCGCGAAAAATGCTGACTCATCTCGTTCATTCTCAGTTAGATTTGTTTCTTCATCGATTAATCTGGCTGTTAAATTTGATAAATGTTGTTTACTTTCATCCATTGATAGCCAAGCTTGCCCAAAATTACAATATTTCGAAGGCAAAGTTCCGAGAATTTTGGTTATTAGAGCGACATCAGTAATATCTTCACCTGAGTTGTAATTTGATGAGCCAAGTTTTCTACTCTGGCAATATACTCCACAGCTGTCTCATTTGTTTCCATTTAAAGTTGATGAAATTTGTCCATAAGCAACATCTTGAATCTTGTTGAAATCCGATTTGTGTTGAAATATCGAGTCCAACTTAGTTAACATCCCACAAGATGTAGAACAACTTTCAATTAAAGTTATTTGCATCTTAATATTTTGAAGAAAGGATTATTCTCATATAAATCATTTTATTACCTCACATTAAATCCTTACGATGTCCGAGATTTATTTTATATATTTCAGCGACCGGTCGGTGCCATCATCAGAATCCTCGGTAGAATGATTTGAAAGCGGTTTGTTTATGCACTTCATTTTCTCCCTTCCTCTTCTCACTTCACTTGTCATCTTTGTACAACTGTTGCCACTCTGGTGGAATAAGGCTATGTTCTATGTCATTGACGTTGTTATTGTTTGTTAGAATTTCGATTGCTTCTCTTTTGAGAGCATAATGGTGGGAGTTATAGGGGGCTATTTTTTGAAAATTAATGGAGTCAATGTTAATAGGATTAGTATTGTTAGTTCTTGAGAAGGCTGTAGAATGTCTATTGTATTTTAAATCTGCTACATGTTCGGAGATACGGTCTTTTATTTTTCTTTTTGTCATGCCAATATATGATGCTTTATTTTTATTTTGGTATTGGAAATCAATTTTTTTTTTTTTTTTTTTTTTTTTTTTTTTTTTTTTTTTAAATTACGAAAATCATTAGTTTCATCCATTTATTTAAATCCCTAAGAAAAAACGGGCGAAGTAAAGTGCGTGGAGAGAGGATTCAAAACAGCAAAGAAAAAGAAAAAGACAAGCACGAAAAATGCAAATAGAAAAACGTAAAGTTTTTAAAAAATTTATACCAATAGAACGTTAAAAGCTGAAAAACAGCTAAAGGATTAAAATTAGAAATTGTTTAATAAAGGATAAAATATTAAAAATTTTAGTATATCAATAAAAAGTTACTTGACATCATAGCAGTCCATGAAGAGCCACCTCAGCAAAAACACCTTTGGTTTCATCATATAGAATTTGTTCAAATATTGAACTTTATAGTCCGGTATCGACTTTAAATGCATCTTAATATTTTGAAGAAAGGATTATTCTCATATAAATCATTTTATTACCTCACATTAAATCCTTACGATGTCCGAGATTTATTTTATATATTTCAGCGACCGGTCGGTGCCATCATCAGAATCCTCGGTAGAATGATTTGAAAGGTGTTAACTTTAGGCGGTTTGTTTATGCACTTCATTTTCTCCCTTCCTCTTCTCACTTCACTTGTCATCTTTGTACAACTGTTGCCACTCTGGTGGAATAAGGCTATTTCAGCACCGACCGGTCGCTGAAATATATAAAATAAATCTCGGACATCGTAAGGATTTAATGTGAGGTAATAAAATGATTTATATAAAGTTATTTGTTTTATTTCTATTGCCGCTGTAATAATAAACATAGCGATAGCATCATTCTTTTCCCATTTCTCAATCTCTACGGCATTTTCAGGTTTCGGTTACTTTCCACTGGCTATGTTGTACACACCTTTAGCTTTTAAAGCACAGTTTATTTGAAAACGCCATTGAGAATAGTTTTTGCCATCAAATTTACTCTTAGAAGAAATTTCAAGTCCAGCCATATTAATATTTAATTTGCGTTCGTTCTTTCTTTGAATTATTTTTAATACCGAACCGATGTTACGTTACAGTTAGGCCTATGTACCGGCGTAAGTTTCTTTTCACGCGATAGCAACAAATGCTACAAAAATTAGTTTAGCTTTAGTTTTAAAAGATAGCTAATGTGACCTGGGGCCATAACCTATTAAATTTACCAGAAATAATTCTCTTTCTTACACAGAGAAAAGTGAACATTTATTTAAGACAGTGACATCGTACACCCAGTACGATTCAAAACGTAACCATAGAGCCAAAAAACAAAAATAGTTGCCAGATTCACAAGTTATTAGTTACAAATAAAATAATACAGGGGGAAAAGAAAAATGCTTAAGTAACATTCTAGATTAAAATAACATGACAAGGAAGAATTTAAATATCAAAGTTAATAGCGACTCTCACAGGAATCGTGCTCTTTGAAAGATCAACCAGAGATGAAGCCCCCAGAACTCCTCTTGGGCTATTGTCTGTATTCGGGTATTCAATCAGTCCATAACGGAAGTGTTGCTGTTTGGGAGATGTCCCGGAATCTATTGTCTCTGTGTGTGGAGAGATGGAAATTTCAGATTTGGCTGTTATCTGACAAATTGGCTGAATGTCTTGATTTTCAGCGTTAAACACAGCTATGTCTTCGGAACTTGAATGCAGTTCATTATTCTTGAAGTCCAATTTGAAGTTAAACTTTCTCAGGAAATCAATTCCAAGGATTAGAGGACCTCTTATATCAGCCGCATACGCCACATGATGGTAGCTGGCATTCCAAAATGTGATGGTCAAGTTCATTTTTCCATGTATTTTGATTTTGTCACGAGTCACAGTCTGGAGTTTAACTCAGGGCGGCGTCCAAATGATCTTTTCTTTTAGTTCTTGAGCCAAATCTGTTCTACTGATGGTTACGTTGGCTCCAGTATCCAAAATCATACGGCAGGTAGTATTGTTAACATAAAGTCCATTATCGCCATAAACATAAAGTCCATTATCGCCGCCACTCATCGATGAAACATAGAATACTGCGAAGTGGGGCTCTGCAATTTCTGGCAACCTCCACCCCGCGAGATGGCCTTCTCTTAGTTTCCTGTAGTGATGGTGAAGCCGGGTTATTTTCTTTAGTTGGTCGTATAGGGCAGTTTCTCTTCACATGTCCATCTCTTCCACAGCCCCAGCACTTTATCTTCCGATCCTTTACTTCTTTATTATTTTCAAGACTCCTCATGACGTCTGCGAGATTTCTCTTCATTTCATTTACATCAGCTGGTGTATCACCTAATGAGACTGCTCTGATGGTATGGCGGTCTTTGCGGGAGGCTTGTTGGGCTGCCTCTATCTTCAGCAGGTAGCCTAAAGCTGATTCAACACCCCTGATATTGAAGAGGTTGGTTGGTTGGTTGGTTTTTACGTCGCACAGTGCTGCGCAGATGGACAATTGGCGATGGTCTGGGACTCACCCCTAGAGGTGGTCCGGAGACATGCCATCGCAATTTTGATCCTCCACGGAAGGGATGGCTCTCCCGCTTCGGTGACCCCCAGAGGTATAATTTTTGATGGGAACATGGAGGACATTGCGGCCACGACAGACTTTACGTGCACCAGCCACCATTAGTGTACATGACGGTTTTTTGGCCGGCTCGAGTACCAAACCCGCAATCTTCCAATTACGAGGCCGGCGCTCTACCAACTGGGCTACCGCGGCCCTGATATTGGAGAGTCTAAGTGCTTTTTGGATTTCTGGATCTCGAATGTCATCGATAAAGTACTGAAGGGCCAAGTCATTCCGAGTGTCAACATGGCAGTCGGAGAATGCTTGGTGTGACAGTCTTTGAATATCCGCTGCCAGCTCTTGCAAACTTTAACACGCTTTCTGGTAACGGGACTTTAGTTGGAGGCGACTATAGTCCTTAGAACACTTTTCTCTGAAACGTAGCTCCAGTGCTCTGGTCAGGACCTCAAAGTCGTTCCGTTCTTCTTTAGAAATAGTTCTCAGTATATCAGCTGTATCTCCCTGTAGTGTTGTTGTTAAGTGGACTGACTTGGCAGTAGAGTCCCATCCCAGCCGTTAGCTTCAACTACGATGGAAAACTGGCCTTATATACCTGCCAGGAGGAACTGCCGTCGTAGGTGGATAGCTTAATAAATTCCTGATTTTGGATTCTTTTTCCTATCTTTTCAGTTTCCTGGGGCATGGATTCTAACTTTTCTTCCACTCTTCTCTCCAGATCTTTTTCTATTCTTTATCTTCTATCTATCTCTGAAAACCTTCCCTTCAGCTCTTGATCAAATTTTTCTTTAACTTTCTCCTCGAAACTCTGTTCTATCGTCGTAACACTCTCTCCTACCTTCATAACTTTCTCTTCAAAATTCTCTTCTATCTTTATTACTTTCTCTTCTATTCCATCTACTCTGTTTTCTATATCTGATAACTTACTTTCAATCACTTCCTTTACTGTTGAAAGTTTTCTCTTCATTTCCTCTTGATTGGATTCAGCTTTTTCTTGGATTGACTTAATTTCTCCCTGAACTTCACCCAAACTGTCTTTCAACTCTGTTTGCCCAGTTTCCATTTTTCTCTTGTACTGTTTTCATTTCTTTTATTTCTTCGGTCAAACTATCTTTGATCTCTTTTTGTCCTGTTTCCATAGCGTCTTTCATCCCTCTTTGTCCTTCTTTCATTCTTTCGATTAATCTGGTTTCTATCTTTTCTTGTCCTGTTTCCATTTTCTCTATCAATCCAGATCTTAACTCATTCATCTGGGCAATTAGACCTTCCAGAAGTTTCTTCATTTCTTGCTCCATACCTCTAGTTATCACCATTCACAGACAATCCCACTTTTGACACCAGAAATGTTGCGTACTTGGGTGTTCGTGAGTTGTCCGAGAATGAAAGGCGAAATTTACAGAAAGTTCCAGAGAAATACAGGTCTATAAACCAGGTATCAACTCAATTCCACCAATAAAAACAACTTAAATAACAGCTGTCAATAGCAAATCCACAGTAGAAACTGTATAGCAATAACGCATAAAATAAGGCTCATTCAAAGAGGCTCAGTAGCAATGCAATATTGGCGGAAGTTGACTGGGAACTGAACTGAACTGCCTTAGCGAAAAAAACGTTCCTTTTATACTTCTCGATCGAACATTGTTCGAGAAAAATCTAGAAAGTGCTCAACCAATCATGTTAGAGCGTCCATCTTTGGTACAGTCGGCTGCAAAATTATTCGAGCACTAGCAATAATCCCTGTCTAAAAAAAGTACACTTAATACTGCTTTGTTAAATAAATCCTTATCGAGTCATGTTCTTAGTCAGTCTAAGAACATGATTCGACAAGGATTTATTTAACAAAACAGTCTTAAGTGTACTTTTTTAATATAGGAATTATTGGCTAGTGCTCGAATAATTTTGCAGCCGACTGTATATCGATAACAAGGATTTTCTCGCCAAAAGTCGCCAAAAACGTCGCCAAGGGGAAAACTCGCCAATTTTGGCGCCAAATCTATTACCTGCCGCACTGCAGCTTTTTAATGCGTTAACGCTGAAACAAACTAGAAATGCACAAAATTTTTATCACCTTACTAAACCTCCTTGAAAGAATTTATACAAAAATAAATACAATTATTTACAATTTCGTAGCAATACATATATATACAGTTCTAAAAATTCAATCAAATATTATGTATTATATTATTCTATATATTATCAATGCTTAATCTATCAATCTATCGTAATTTGATTACCAATCTTTATTTTCGGTAAATAAATACGTTTTCTTTTATATTCAGTGTGCAATATATATGTATATTAACTTTTTATAATATTTTATGAAATTAAAATGATAATAAATGATTTTAATAAGCAATGTACTGAAGAAAAACATTATTAATGTAATGGTTTTTAAATAAAATATTAAAAATACACATCCTTTTATGTATATCTATTGATTGAATGTATTTAGCAATTAGCAAAAGTTGCACTGCTATAAAGTTATTCTTTTCTTTATCAGTATCAGTATTAATATTACTCTTGGATAATCTCTAAAGTAATGTGAAAATGAGTTACATTGGTCCAGTTTTAGTTTTAGGTTTAATGTAAAGTAAACAAAGCTATAAGAAAAATTTCTTACTTGAAGGATAAATCCACGTTTCAATCAAATTAAGAGGAAGAATGAAAAAAAAAAAAAAAAATCTTAAAAGGATTGTGTATTTCGGCGGGAATTTTCGCATTCGTCGAAGAATGTCGCTGTATTATTAACATTTCCATCATTTTCTGTAACATAACACACAACACATTTTTGTTAAAACTCATGCGAAAATTAACATAATTATAGATAGAAGAAAGTAATTAACAGTCTGTAATATCTGATTCTATCATTGGAACATTTATAAACATTTGAAGAATAAATATAAAAAAAGAAGAAAAAAGACTACACTTTCTTGGTCGACTTTATATTACAGTAATACAATTACTGATTTATAGAACACTGTTAAAATTTTAACAGAAAACTACTGGTAATCATTTATCTTAAGTCTTATGTAAAATTACAGAAAAAAAAAAAAAAAATAAATAAACGGAGATGTTAAAAAATAAATTTTAGATATGCATTTTAATGACTAATATTAATTTGACTAATCATTAACGAAAATATATTTGTCACTTAGAATACTTTTTCTAAAGCAGAAACGTTTATTTTAAATTTTTATTGAGAAGTTAAAAAATAAAAATTGATAAAAATACAGAATAAAAATTAGAATCTCGATTACTTTCTTTTAACTAAGAATTATTGTAAACTTACAGAGACTTTGGATAATTATTACAGTACATTTACAGAATTTTTTTTACAGTGAATATATATACTGTTTTGTTTTAATGTATCATTTTTTAAAAGTAAGTCATATAATACAGAGATTATTAAAAAAAAAAAATAGTTTGTAATGAAAAGAATGCTGATTATCGAAGAAAATTGGACAAACACTAATGCATCACGAAATTGCAGTGAAAATGTCTTTAATTACGACTAGAAATCGGAAACAGCCCTTGCCTATTCTACCGGAAAGGTAAAGATATACACAAAGTAAAGCAAATTGTGCTTCTTAAAAAGCAAAGAAAGCACCCTTTGCTTTGTTACGCGTCATCGAAATGCTAGAAAGTTTATTAATATTTTATGTAATTTTTATACTGTTTTGTTAAAGAAGGACTAAAAAAAAATGCAATGATACTGTCTCTTCATTATTCAAATGACTTTCGCTTTTATAATGCAGTCGAACCTCGTTAACGTGAAGCACAAGGGTGATAAAAAATTTGTTCATGTTGTCAGTAGCTCATGCTATCAGTAACTAACCTTCTTATAACTAAACTAATCTTCATTTTGAAAGGGATTGTGGAAACAGTTCATGTTAATAGTAATTCACGTTAACGAGATTCGATTGTATTCTACAAGTAACATAAAAGAAAAGCCATAAATAATAATTCTGAATTCAAATTACTTTTCCATGTAAGCACCGAGCTCAGTGTATAAGGATGGGTATCTTTAACCGCATATTTAGTTTTCACATGTTTTTCCGTAATGCTTACTAGCAAGTAAATTAATCTAGAACTAACTATAAAGAATTAAAAATTTTGTAAAAAAACATTTGATGCCAAAAAACATGCAACAATGTTTCATAAGATGTAAAGAATTTCAACTACTACTTAAGTGGAAAAAGTAGACACAAGTGCTATGTGAAAGCAGCAACATACAAAATTAACACCAGTGTCAAGATTGAAAAAGAGAGAGAGAAAAAAAAAAGTCTTTAAATATTCTGGTATGGACAATAAAGGCAATTTAACTTTTTTGAGAACACCAAGAAAAAAAAGAAAAATTAAATAAGACCTAATTCCCCTCCCCCCCTCCTTTTCTTAAGATCCTATTCCTACGGAGGCAGAACTTTTCTGGTGCCTGCTTTATTCCTTATTCTTCTTCCAATTTAAGCTATATTGGCCTGACTATGGAGGCGTCTGACATACTTGATCTAGCAGAAATTTAATGTGTGTTATGAAGAAATTTCTAAATCTGCTATTCCTTCCACTTCCGGTTTTATGGTCATTTTTTCGACTTTTCTATGGCTAATATTCAGTGCTAGTTTGGGGGCCCTTCCGCAAAAAATAATACCAAACATTTTTGATAGCTCACTTCCAGCTATTTATAATTTATCGAATTATAGATTCATCTTTTAAGAAACAGATGAGTGCAATACAATTATTCTATGAAAGTTTCTATGTAATTTAAATTTAATATGACAAAATATTATGCAGCTGGTTTATTTGATACTTTATTTTCAACTCTCCTCTGCTGGTACAAGATATTAAGGGGACTCTCTACCAATCGTCTCCTTAAGCCGAAGCCAATGTTATTCGATGAGAAATTTTGCCCCGTTATAATTTATTAACTAATACATATTTTAAAATTCCGTTTTCACTTTCCGGAAATTCGAAACTGCTAAACAGGTTATCGTTTTCTAAAAATTGATTTTGTTAATTTTTCAGATTGCATTTTTAAACTCAAAAATTAAAAATTTCACATTGTGAAAATTCGCATTTTACAACCTCAAAATAAAATATTAAAAATTAAGAAAAACTATTTTTAGAAAGCGATAAATTGTTTAACAGTTGTGAAGTTTCTGAATGTGAAAACGGAATTAAAAAAAAATATATTAGCTAATAAGCTATAATGAGGCGAAATTCTCCATAGAATAACATTGGCTTTGGCTTCTGAAGACGATAAGTAGAGAGGCCTTTTAAGCAAAAAATTCCACAATATTGTGGTTGAAATAGTTGCTTATTTTTTTACTTGTGAAAAATCGCATTGTATGGTCCTCTGCCACTGGTATCGACTTGAAAAGTAAGTAAGTACCGCGAGCTTTCAATCGTTGTCATTCCCATTGCTAATATTATTTTTTCCTATTTCTTTTTCCCTCTTAAATTTTCCGAAAGCTTCATCCATCTTTAAAATACATACAATCCCAATAAACTGTTAAAAAATAAGTAAAATAAATAAATAAAAATCTTGATGCTGGTCATTTTTCAACTTCTTTCATGTTTGATGCCTAGTAATTTTCCCCATATGTATTTCTCTCTTTCTTTGTATCTATTTAAATGTTTAATTTATACTCTTTTACTTTTTTTTCTTTATTTCTCTTTTATTCAATGCGCATAATAATTTTTAAAGAATAGTGTTTCTCTTCTCCTGTTTTGACCGTCGTATTACTTTCGTGGGCTTGTTCGACTTACGCCGTACTTGAACTTAATTTCTTCGCCTGATGAAAGGTCGTGCTTATTCATTTCAATACGAAACAATTGTTCTTCTTTCTACAATTATTAACAAATCTCTTATTTTTTCTCATTTAATTTTGAGACACTTTTTATTGTAATATTAATGACTATTTTATGATTAAGTCCACTCTCCTCAAAGATGCTAATAATTTAAATTTGCCGATATTCTCAATGCAATTTGTGTATTCGTGAGAATATCTGTAAAAGTAAAAGACAGTTTTTCTGATTGTTTTTATATTTTCTGTAGCTGCACTCGAGGAAGAGAGCCACAAATTATTTTTCTTGAAACCATATTCTTGATTTTATAAATTTTCGGGAAAAAAAAGTACCTTTCTGAACCCTTTTTATTTCTTTTTAATCTTACTTGTAAAGTTCTCTGCTTCAATCTTCAGCTCTACCGCCCATGACAAACTTGTCTTCAATGCTGTACTATCGTAGGAAATTATGCTAACCATATAATAAGCAAAATTTATGGTCTATGAGACTAGGATGATGAATACAATAAACAATGCACTCAACAAACTCACTTACAATAAAAGGTGGTTTACTCTTCAGTTAATGATATATGAGTTTGTTTTCCAGCGTCAAAAACAAAGATTGTTTTGCAGTGATGCATAATTTATATATATATTTTTTTCCCAAGCTACTGTTTACTTGCTCTTTGCTATAGCATACTTTCTATGTAAATATTACTATTACATGATTCGACGACCGTAGACTATACAGGATTTAATTAAGAAGTATTAGAAACTGCTGTAAAATGTATCAAAACATTGTCGTTGAATGATAAAAAATACAAACTTTGTAAACAAACATCACCAGTTACAAAACACACAACAACTGTTTTGGGTCGAAATAATTAAGCACAGCCCTTCACCAGGCGAAAAACGTAGATAGGAGAACAGCTTGAAACTAGCAGCACTAGAAAGTGTATCAGAAGTGTTCTAAATTAACAAAGAGCTGTTAATTTATTGTATTGAAGAATAAAATAAACCACCATTAAGTTTCCATTATACAAAGTGTTCCACAAATAGAAGTGCAATCTTTAAAAGAAAGTATAAGGCACCAAAAAGGATTAAGAATCACGAAGCACCCCATAGCCAGGTTTCGCTTGGATACAGTCAAGCAAAACTGAGGACTTGACACCAAAATACCAAACATGATCAGAAGACTATATTTACTTATGCAAAATTTTATTTTGAAGTTTTAAGCAGGGATTCCCAAACTATACCAGAATTAGCAAAACAGCATGTATATTGCCACATTAATATTTTCTCATGTGAAAACTACGGCAGACTTGAAATTCTGTAAATACTTTTTTGTGAGTTCCCAGATCGGCTACAAAAGGAGAAGGGGGGGGGGGAACCAAACTGCACCAGAACCTGGGTTTTACTTTGTCCTGCTCACAACCGGAACGGAAACGTTATGACTATGAGAAAATCAATCATAGCAGACAGCAGAGGTGTAAAGGACCCTTCAGAGACTAGCAACTATGCACAGCTTCAAAACTCATAAATTATCCATTGTCCGAAAGCAACCCTTGAAATTTTGCACACATTTACAATGAAGGACATTACTTTTTATTGCTCTTTTACAAAAGAGACCCAATTTCGATCGCAGTAGGAGGTTTGTCAGCCGAGAAAATCTCTCTCCTGCTTCGCGTCAACTCGATTCCCACATCAAAGGGATTTCAAAAGAAACCGCCGAAGTAGCCAGTCTCTGAAGGGTCCTTAAGAATACCAGACAAAGATTAGAAATAGCCCCCCCCCCTTTTTTTTAAAATAATGTCCCCAGTGCACCCTGTATAATTGGATTTTTGTTTCTTTTTTTAACGTAATGGCCTAACACTTGTAGATGGAACTGGCCAATAAACAATTGTGCTTTTTTTATTTATTTATATTCTAAAAGAATATATATATATATATGCTAAACATCTTTGCCACAACGTAATTATGTATTTCTGAAATTAATAACACTTTAAATAACTTTTTTATTCACAATGAATAACTAAATTTAACGAAAGAAAAATTTCCTTAAAAACTTTTTTTTTCAAACCGAAGAAAAAATTGTTATCGTATATTTATTTTTTATTGTAATTTATACGAGTTTTAAATAATCTGTGTGATATACCGTTTTGATACTATGACAGCTTTTTTGTTTGCTTATTTCTTTATTTTGAAGACAAATTCACTCCCGCATAAACAAGTGGAAAATTGTAGTACAAAGGGTAAAAAATTAAAAAATGCTATTCCAGCGCCCTCTCTTGACGCAAAGTATCGCTGTGCAGAATGATCGAGTCAGCCATGTTGAGTTGAGCTTTGCGCGCTGTTCTGTTGACATCGTGAAGATAGTTACTCCAAACAGCTGGTATAAAGTCGTTTATTTTTACTTTTATTTACAATAAATTGAAGGTGTTTGCATCTAATCCACTTCCAAGCTGGATAGGCTACCGGAATATCTTCGGGACACCGTCGACTGGTTTATGGGGTAAGTTTCGATTATTTTAACATTAAAGATTGTATTTGAAATTTAAATTTAAATTATTAGTTATGTTGTGCACGAAATAAAAAATCATTTGTTAATATCAGCAAGTAATTATCTATCTACCATCAACCATTTAATAAAGTTGTTTTGTTTATTGTTGACTCGCAATCGATGGTTGCTCCTGCTCCTATTTGTTTATCATATGCCGGGAGTGAATCGTTTTGTTTTGCCCCCCCCTAGTTAGGCTTAATAGTTAAAAAATCATTCCGGGTTCAACAGCTCGAAGAAGCGAAGGGAGTCGGCGTTCGTACTACTAATGTAGGCTGTCTATTAAAATTTGCGATATTTTATCAAAGAATAATTAACTATCAGCATTTATGTTGTAATTACTTATTCGTATGCAAAAATACTTTATTCTTTGAGCATTTATTTGTAAGTATATCTTAGTTTGCTTAGCTTTAATTCGTCCCTTCACTTAAAGATCAGGCCGGAAGGTTGTATTGCTATAACTGTCGCGAACAAATTTATCAGCATCATTTGTATGCTGTCGTCACTTTCGTTTTTGTTATTGTGGTTGTGTCAAAGCACGTGAAATTGAATGTAATCACACTAACGTAAACTCAGAATTGTGTATTTGTCTGCCGGTTGTGTTTACATAGTTGCAGATGATTTAGGCTTAATAATGTTCTGTGGTGTGATGATTTTTTTTTTAACTGATCGCATTTAAAAAACCCATATTTACTAATCCTCTCGGTTAATTAATAATTTCAATTCCTTTACGCAAATTTTATGCAAAAGTATGATCGTAATTTGTGTGTAAAGTATCGTAAGAGTTTCGTATAAATTACAAAAGCATAGTAATAATAAAGACAATATGATTTATAATATTAGTTAATACTTTTAATAGTGTCAGTTTTTAGTTGATACCATAAGTAAATTTCATATATGTCTAACTGGCTATAACTTTTGTTTGTAAAAGAAAAAAAGAATATTATTTATTTGTGAATAAGTGTTTATTAGAATGGTTAAACTTTTATTTGAACATCGTTCTTGAAAGTATTCTTATTTATTCAAATCGCAGTTGGATAGAGTCAAATTACAAAGATTGCATTATGTTTGTTTATTTCATTTGACATTTTATTACATATTTTGAAATTTCTTGTCATTCTTTAGTTGTTATTATTATTATTGTTATTAGACTTAAAATTTAAACTAAGGGGAAAAAAATATACAATGTTTAAATCTTTTGTTTTCAGTTGATTTAAGATTAGCAAATTTGAGGTGACAACACATCAGATGTTTTTGTTCTGTTTCTAGGGAGAAAAAAATAAAATATATATATATATATATATATATATATATATATGTTACATAATAATAATTATAAAATTATTATTATTTTTTAATTGTAAAGCAAAGTATATTCAGAGTATACATTCTGATTGTATATATAGCTAAGGGGTTAATTCAGATTTTAATTTTTTAAGCCTATTTTTGTGAAAAACAAAATATTTTTGTGAAATGATAATTTTTGAGGAAAAATAAAAATCCTGTAATTTTTTTTCTTTTTTTAATAGTCACTTTATGTTATTGAAGTTTAATATAAAGTTAATAGTGGGTAAATTAACATTCATGTACACACTATTAATTTCATTATGCAGTCTTTTAAAAGGACACTAAAAACATGAAAAAGTTTTATGGAAGGATAATTTAAAAAAAAATAAAATTTTGTTTAAGGACTTGTTTTATGGATTAGTGTTTTGTGAAGAAGCCTATTGTATGGGCTTGAATTTAATGAAGTGGTAGCTAAATTGCTCCAGTTTTTCCCTGAATTGACACCTGTGAGTTACAATACTGCCCTATTAAATAAATATATATATATAATAACTACTTTGGGTAAATGTAATGACTGATAAATAGTCAAATAATAGAGATTAAAGAAGCAAGCAGTAGCAAAGAACCAATAAAGAATCCTCTGGGAAAATTTTGTTCAATGTGCTCCTTGACGATTTTTAGAAAAATTACCAAGGTAGCATTGTTCCACATTGTATCCTCTATTGTAAACCTTCATGAAAGTGAACTTTTTCATGAACTAACCAAACAGCTTAAGTATTGGAATTAAACAGTTTGATTGGTAACAATATATACAAAACAAGAAATCATCATGAAATAAAATTTTCAGTAAAAGCAACAAAATTATAATCAATCGCAAATAAAAAAGCTAAACCATCGAACATAGTCACACAGTATAAGTGTACAAACTTTCCCAATGGCAGCGATTATACATATGTATTCTTTGCATATATAAAAACCAATAAAAACCATCACTGGATACTGCTAGCTCGTTGTGTGTGAATCTCAGAAATATACAAAATTCCATATTGCAGGGGCCCACCAGCGGCCGAGCGGTTCTGCGCTCAAAGCTGGTAGATGGGAGGTGCCGGGTTCGATCCCAGGTCGCGCTCATCGACCTAGCCGTTCGGAGTTTTCTGTGGTTTCCTCCGAAACTCGCGTAAATACGGGCTAGGACCCCTTAGAAAGACCCCACGGAGGGCATCCCTCCTAGGCCTAGGACACATCAGGAGTCAATCGGCCTTAAATCCTACAACCAACCATATTGCAGCATTCGCTAATATACATGTATATGTACACTTTCTCCTACATGAAAAACAGCAGAGGAAAAAGAAAAAACTGGATTTTCCTATCTCGCTGTACATGAATAATTTATGGATACATTTTGTTTGAAAGCAGTTGTGAAGTTTAATAGGTTATATATTTTATATAAGATGTGAAATGTTGCTTCATCACATTTTAGTATTAGGACTCCAAGTTAACCCTCTAATGTTCCCTACTTAATTTATTTAAAAAATTACTAATTTAAAAAATGGCTTTTATACACATAGCTAATCATAAATATTAAAAAAAAAAAAAAATAGCATTGTCCCTTTTCGAGAAATGTTTGTGTTGGAACATCTATAATTTAACTTTATTAAATTCAAATAATACTTAATTAAGTAAATAAAACACTTTGTAAGTACACATTGTCGACTTCAAAAACTTGTAAAAGTTGTTTCAGGGGAAAATAATAGTCAAGCTCTTCATTAAATGAAAAAAACTAGACATAAGTGCATCATCAAACCAACAATTTGCACTTGTGCCCATAAGAAACTTCAAGTGACTCATGCATTTAACTTCTTTTGGAGCATTTTTGTTAAATTTTGGAATAGTGTTGCTCTCTACTGAACAGGAAATGAACAAAAGTTTAAAAACTGATTAAAACAAGGGGGAAATGTTAAAAAACTGCTACATAATAATTGTTAAATGATGTCAAATGTTTGGGTTCGCAGCAAAACCAATGAACGTTGAAGGGTTAAGCAAAGTATACCATATTAGCCACATTTATATTATAATGATATATGGATATACAGGGTTCCAGAGTTTCCCCCAGGTTTTAAAAAAAGCAGGACGCTGCTAATAAAAAAGGGCACTTTTTAGATTCTTGTAGGGGGTGGGGGATAGTTTTGGATTATTAAGGGCACATTTAACATTTAAAGTCCAGACACTTATTTTCAAATTTTAAGTATAAATAGAAGAAAAAGTTTTAAATTTCTTTACCTAGGGTTGGGTTTTTGACATCAAAAAGTGGTTTTTGACATGATGTGTCAAAAACCTCAGGTAATAATCTTATTAAAAGTATTTTATTTTAAATCAAGATAAAAAACAGAGTAAATCACAATTTATATATTATAAATAGTTTTGTACTATTACATTAGCGTAATTTTAATTAAAATACAAATTACAATTCATATTCGTGAAGGAAAAAAAAAAAAAAAAAAATTGAAACTTAGGTGCCTTTCTCAAAATACTATTAATATTTTTTATTATTTAATTACTCAAGTTAGTTACAAATAATGTTATTAATTTAAATACTAAATTCTTTAAAGCCATGATTTTTATTATCCAATCACTGATTTTAAGTTACACCTAAACATTTCATTTTGTACATAGACATAGGCATAAGCAACAATTACAACATTAATATCAGGGCCCGAAATTTCAACTCAGATTACACTCGCTGACAAAGTTTTACTCGCCACAAAATAGGGTTGTTATTTTTTTCCTTTTTTACACATTTTGGGTTTTTTTATTTTTCCTAACTAATTAAAAGGCTTTTACAAATATGTCTAAAATTATATATATTAAAAGTGTGTTGTATATCATCATGTTTCATAATCATCTATAATTAAAAATCATTATAATATATTTGAGATTTGAAAAAGATTAAAATAGCTAATAACATAAATGCAAAGAGTGATTAAAGAAAAAAAAAATTCTTTGTCAAACAATATCCTGTGAAAATCTTTTTATTATGAAAGATTAAGCTTCCTTTTTTATCCATTTATTTACTTAACATTTTTATAAAAATGTTTTCTTCGTCCATTTTATTTTTGTAATCAGACGGAATGTCAATGTGTACAACTTGTTCATTGTTGTCATTTGAATGACAACAATGGATACCTTCGGAATACCTTTTTCGATAAAATCGTTGCTTACAAATCATTACAAGTGCAGGTCACTGGCGTTTCAGAGTAAACTTGAAAATATGAACTGTTTTTTTTTTTTTTTTTTTTTAAATCATTATTCAACAAAATATACATAGGCATTATCTTTAAAAGGATTCGGACTCATTTTTATGTGAAAATATCGCATAGGCAAACTTTCGCATATCTCATCTCTTGGACAGTGGGCGACGGGCAAAGAGGCTTTTTGCTCATCTATTCTCACTCTGCTTGGAGAGGTGGGAGAAACGAAACTGCCGAAGACATCAAAACATTTATGTATGCACTAAGTATTTTTTCCTTTCCCAGGTTGGGGCGATCTTGGGCAGTACACACACAGACTCGGCTCTCAGAGAATCTAAAAAGGAGTGGTTAAATATGAGGTTATAAAATGGCAAGATTTTGCCATATGTAAATCTCTAAAAAGAATGTTTTCTGTCGCCGTATCATGTAAGAATTCTATCTATAACTTGACCAAATTTTTACTCGTCACAGTAAAAATTCCACTCGCCAATGGCGAGCTGGCGAGTGGAAATTTTGCGCCCTGTTAATATTATATAATTTGAAATCAGTATAGCTACACTGTTAAAATTTTTTGTAAATTTAATGTAAATATTTATCCAGAGTCTCTGTAAATTTACAGTAATTCTTAGTTAAAAGTGAATAATAGAGATTCTTAATCTTTATTCTGTATTTTTACCTAATTTTATTATTTAATTAAAATTAAAAATGACTGTTTCTATTTTAGAAAAAGCATTCAAAGTCTGAAATATATTATCACCAATAATTAATTAAATTAGTTATTAAAATGAATGAATAAAATAAGTTTTTTAACATGTTTTTCTCATTAAGATAATAGATTACATGGAGTTTTCTGTTGAAAATTTTAACAGTGTACAGGTTTTTAATTAATTCATAAAGAGATATCAGGATGTCTCCAAGGGTTTGATGGTGGAATGTCACAAATGTCCAAACACCAAGCTATTCTATTGAAAAATTTGTTATTAAAACTGTTCATTACTTTTTTAATTCAGTTTTTACAATCATAAAATTCACAATTGTTAAATTAGAACTTCTTTACCAAAACTGCATTTTTCAAATTTAATTTTAAAGCTGTAAAGTGAATCACATGAACTAAGTGTATTTTTTGCATTTTGTAGTTTCAAAATTAAATATTATGTATATATTAAGTAATGAGTAATATAGGGCTCCCAGTGGCAACTATTTTTGTGTAAAAGTATCTTTAAAGATGCTATTTTTTAAGGTTAGTCAACTCTATTTTCAGAAAAATGGGAATTATTTTTTAAACAGAAAATTGTTCCCCTTTATTTTTCTTTATCTGCTTTTGGCCTAGTGTAATATTTTAATTACCTAGGGTAGACAAACAGTGGAAGTGAAAGGCAAGGGAATTTATTTCCATGCCTTAAAATAGTTGAAAAAGGTTAGTTTCCATGAAATAATTAAAAGTTTAATTGTTTATCTATTTTAATCAGACTACTATTCATATCCTAAGGGCTACTATTCTATACATTAAAGGTGACTAAAGCAACTATTTTTGAGTGCCTCATGCTGGAAACCCTGTAATACTAATTACAAAGTTGAAAGTTCACTGTAGATTAACATGTTTGGCTCTCGGTGATGATAGTGATAATGCATTACCTTAAAAAGCCTTAATATTCCAATCAAATTTATTTAGCTCATAATGCATTTTACACCGTTCAGTTCAGCGTTGATTGTAGAGGATCTCTTTTTATTTTGTAAAAATCTATTCTAAATTAAGAAAGAGAAACAATACAAAAGGCTTCACAACTAGTATTTTGTTACTGCATACTTTCTCTAAAGAGAATAAGAACTAGAATGGTGCGAAATGCTAAAAGTAACAATGTAAGTTTGAAATATATATTTTTATTTTTAAAAGTTGAAAGGAATTGGTGCATTGATTATTTTATTAATGTACATTTCTATTCATAATTTTTCATTCCACATTTTATAGTAGCATAAAATTATTTTCTATTTTCAAAAAGAAGCTTATTGACAAAAATCACGCTTGGAATTTTTATGGGATATGTGGTTTTTGGTGTCTAAAACTGTTATAAAATTTACTCAAGGGACTAAAACCCAAAATTAGGAAAATGTAATAAAATGCAGTTATAAATTAGTTGCAAAAAATAGTTTCAGAATGCTTTTTGTACAGAATTTTAGGGTTTTGACAATTGTTGTCAAAAAGGGGTTTTTGACATGACGGTTAAAACCATGATTAAATCCGGATAAAACCGTCAGTTGTCAAAAACTTGCCAACCCTGCTTCACACTTTATTTCTACTTGTTACTGATGTATGTACAAATGTTGATTGTCATGCACAATACATTTATTTATAAAATACTTTCAGATTGAAGGTTATTTTCAACAAAAGGCAGTAAGAAAACAACTTTTTTAGATGAGGGGCAAGAAGGGTGCAATTTTTTGGATGAGGGTCAAGAAGGGTATTATTTTATTTTTTGTCGTAGAGCAGGCAGGGTGCAGCACCCTGCTGAAACTGTCTGGGGAAAACTGCAGGGTTTTATATAGAAAATATTTGGGTCCAAAAACATTCCCTCACAAAATCGACAAACTGCAAATGAATCTTCTACACAAATAATCATTTTTAATAAATTTCTTTGGTGTTGTAGGTTGGTATTTGGTTGTAAAGATTTTATATTTTTTGAGTCAAGGAAAGGGGGATATACTGCATTATTTCAGGCTACAACTTTGAAAAATTTTTTTTCGATTAGCAGCTAAATAATTAAATACTTCTTTATAGATAGGGGGAAAGAAGGCTACACTAGCATGACAACTCGACAAAAAATGTCACAAATTTATTGACAGATGTTGCAAACTTGCATACATTGACGACAAGCTTATTACCTAAAATATTTTTACACCCCTACTTTTTTTATGTTTACATTTGAAACATTTTAGAAATTGGAATCCATCTGTTGAAAATACACTTCTAAATCAATTTTTTTTAGTTGCTTGGTGAACATTATAAGTAGCTTTCTTAATAATTGACTGCAATAATATTTGATCTTCCAGGCTCTGTACCAGTGGAAATTTTAGGCTGCTACATTGTAATGTTGCTTTCACACTACACTTGTGGCTGTTATTTATTTGTTTATTTTTATTTTTTTTCTGGTCAAGGGTAGTGTCTGTTTTAACCCAAACAAAATATTGAATTTTTTTGTAATTTTATAGTATTTTTGATCTTAATCTTTCAGCATGAGTTTATCAGTGCATTGTAATGTAAATTATTAAAAAACACGTTTGCATATTTTATAAGTTTTAAATTAATTACAGAAATTAGATCTTTGTACCTTTGTGAGGTGAGAATTTTATTTACCTTTGCTAGGTGACAGATATTTAAGAAGACTTTTCATATTTTTTCTGGATGATTAATAGAACCTACTTAAAAGAATTAGCGATGAATTTTTAAATTTATTGATTAATTTTGGAGGGGGAAAAAAAAAATAAATAGTTAAAAGGGGGTCTGTAAAAATTTTCAAAAGAGGGGGGGGGAAATGTCATATTTTTAATATTTTTTCTTTTAATGTCAAAATCCATCCCTAATTCTTTTAGGTAAGTTCTAATCAATATTAAAAAAAAGAAAAAGAACGGTTAAGGCTTTTCATAAATATTGGTTGGTAGAAGTTTTAGCATTTTAAAGATCATGAATTCATGAAAAAATGCAAACTGATGAGACTCAATTTAAAGACTTCAGATCTATAAAAAAAATATATATAAAAACATAAGAATTGTTGCCTAATATTTATATTTTATTGAACAAACCTAATGTAGTTAAATTTATAAATATTAAATGGATATATATATAAGCTTTTATATGAAACCTTTAATGATACCAAGTCAAAGGTGCCAAGCTCCCATAACGTGTTCAATGCCATGTCAACCATCGGTGACTGACACTGAACTTTCTGTTTAGGCCATGTCAGCCACCGGTGGCTGTCAGTGTGAAATATGATATAAAACTAAACAAATTACATTGTTTTAAGTAATTACTAAAGATTTATTTAAAATTTACTTAATTTTTATAAATTATAGGATTATATCATTAAGGCATTTTAATGCATTATATTGAAGCACAGTAAACATAACACGCTTCTAAGCAGCACACGCGGCCTGAATGAGATTTCCTTAAGAATTTGCATGGCGCTCAACGTGTTAAGAATTGTTATTTTGTTTTATTCAAATTGGTAAAATCTGACAAACTTAATTCTTTTTTAAAAAATATCAAGACCCATTCTGCTTTTTGTATGAATTCAAAAATCAGTTCACATAACTATTATTCTAAAAGGTTCTTATTCTTATGTTAGTGCAATTCTGATAATAAATACATCTTTTTGTAATTGTAATGTATTATTTAATTTCAAAACAGTGAATGTATATATTTTAAACCAGTTCTTGATCCATTTTTTATAGTTCTTTTTATATGACTGCAATTATTCTAATATAAATTTTTGTGTATAAGTGAGTAAGTGAGGGGGGAAGGGGTTATAAAAATTGAATTGTGTCCTAGGAACAAAAATAAGCCAGAGAATCATGACAGTAATATCACAGATAACACTACTACTTCTTACTTAGTTTTTTTTTTTTTTAAATCATTAATATTAATCATTGTTTTCAATAATATTAATTTTAAATATATACTTATTTTATTAGTAAATATATATTATTTAAAAGTAATTAAAATTACATACTATGAAATATGTTAAATTATGATAATTTAATTCATTTTAATAAATATAGGTATATAGCATAAAGTTATTTTATTAAAAAAAAAAAAAGATTTTTTTTTTTTTTTTTTTTTTTTTTTAATGATCTTTTTCACATTCTGGTTTGTATTGAATTTATCATATTTAGTGGGTGATGAAATTATATTAGAAATTATTTTTTAATTTTCACATTTTATCTATTTTACTAAAAAAGTAATGGATGAAATAGAGCATCACATTTTACACTATCGATTTGGTCATGATTGTAGTTACGGGGCCGACCACAAATTGAAGAAAATCACAAATTCTTTGGATTACCCTGTATCATGAAATGATTTGTAACTTAACACATAATTTCACCCACTGTGTACAATATTTGCATGCTTTTCGTGGGAATTGCATGATTATGTAGACATATAATATATACACATGTATGTATATATGTCTGTCATGTATATATCATATATATATATATATATATATATATATCAGGGGCCAATCTAAGATTTCAAACCTAATACCTATTTTTGTGAAAAATCTGAACTATATTTTATTTTTGTGAAAAATTGTAGTGCACTCTTTTTCTTTCTCTTTGTGTGTATGGGGGGGGGGGGAGTTTGAACAAAGTAGAATAATAAAATTAACTCTCAGCAGCTAGTGTGAGGCTTATAGCAGAACAGGAACCAAAATCCAAAACTTACTTCACTCTGAAGTAAGTGGTAATCTGTGGATACAAATCATAATCAACATGCAAATTATTGATAAATTACCATGCTTTTTATTCATCATAGCTGTCTATTTAAAAGATAAATATAATGTAAATATAAAAGATTACATCTTATAATAATAAATATAGTCATTCTCCACTTTAAAAAATTCTCTATGCAAAAGCAATGCCTAACAAGTAAACATGAACAGAAGCATGTTGCCATTAGACTAGAAAAATATATCCTGAAAACGTAAGTCACTCCCACTAGCACAAATTCATCATACATCAATCAATCACTATCGGCTGTGTGATTGGCCAAATAGATACAGTGCAGCCACGTTTCCTAAAACTACCAGTGACTATGTGTCCAAAACGTTGGAGGGGTGCCAGCAGGGTTGGCAAGTTTCTTCCAAGGTGGAAAAAACCGGCCGGAAGAAATAGGTTTCTTCCAAGTGGAAGAAATGGAAGAAACTGTTTTTTCTTAAAAATTTATCCTATAAATTGCAGATTTGTAAGATACAATGGATGCATTTGTCTTATAAACAACTTTAAGTAACTTTAATTATACATATAAAAATTTAATTACATATTTAATTAATAATTATGAGATTTTTACTGAAGTGATCTTCGGTATAGCTGATAATCACGTTCCAAAATACTCAAAATCCAGTAAAAAAATCAATTTCAATTTAAAAAGCGTAACATTTTATAATTTATTATTTAGACAATTTTATTTCTTTAACTGGTAATAAATAATAGTTTGTATCACTTGCTTATACTTTCTGATAAAACAGCTCTGAACAAACATTCAGTTAATTAAAAGAGCCAGTATTCAATAATTACTGTATTACAAAATGTTATCAAAAACTTCATTTTCCTAATACAGTACAGTGAAAAAGAAATTTACATCTCATATTTCAAATAAATTCACATTTCTCACATTTTTACTTTTTTTTAATCAAATTTTTAGCTTAATCCTTGCTTTGAAACTCAACTTGGGAGGGGGGGGGGGTAACATTCTTGTATTTATTATCCTGCAATTCATCAGACTAGTGCTTAAAACAAATCGCTATTACATCAATGTTTAACAGAATTAATCAGTGATGAATATTATTTCCGAACTTTCAAAAATATTTAGTTTCATATTTTTTAAATATGTTTGTTTACATTTTATAGGTACCTATTTGAATATGCTTAAATTATTTATCATATATGAATGTGATCGATTAGTTTTATTAATATTGAAGAAATACTTTATTCTAAAATTTATTAGAAATCGTCTTTCCATTCTGATGTCTATTCTCATGAATTAATAATAACTGACTCTGTATCTGCAAAAGAAAACTGTAAACAAAGGCAATGATCTCTAATCTACAAATTCCTATAATCCTTACAACCTCTAGACAAAATTTTTGAGAGTTAGGGGGAGTTAAAAACTGTAAAACAAATTAAATGTTTTTTAGAGTAGTTCAATACTGCACTTTATTTTTCAACTTAAAATAGATAAATACAAACTATACTTTTTTTTTTTTTTTTTAAATCCTAGAGAACTTGCAGGAGAGTTTAAAAGTAGGTATATTACTTATTGATACAGTTTACCACCTTCGAGTTTATGCAAAAAATTGTATCCTTTAAAAAAAAAAAAGTGCAAATATTATGGTTAATTCCGTAATTATTATCACTTGTACTGTCTGAATGTATACTAATATGAGATAGTATATGTACAAAAAGTTCTAAAAATATCAGCATTGAAAAGTAAAAACCCATCACCTATATATATTTAGTATTTATTATAAAATAACTTATTTTTCTAACAATATTTTTAATATTAATTGGATTATAGTTTAGATTTGACATTATATTTATGCTTTGAGTTTATATAGTTCATAAATTTTAATTTCGAACATCTGTTTTGTCTTCTGGTTAGTTTCTTCCATTTCTTCCGGTTTCTTCCATTTCTTCCAGTTTCTTCCGGTTTTTTCCAGTTTCTTCCACTGTCCTGGAAAAAACTAGTTTCTTCCGGAAGAAACCCAACCCTGGGTGCCAGCTTAACCAGCAGGTTGTTATTTGGAAAACGTCTAATAATTCGCACTCTGTTATCATTCATTTTCTCTGAGCAGGATGCCTATCACCCCTATTTTAACAGTGGACTCATTGAATTAGCACTTGCACAGAGGCTTCCATGGTTTCAGGAAATGCGGTAGAAAAATACATGATCTGAAGGTGTTTGTTTACAGGGTGCGGCAGCTATTTCAGTACAAATTGATGTCCATAGAAAAAAAGCAACAAACAAAGGAAAAAGAGCATTTATTACATATTAAAGTTTCGTACAGGTGATCAGATACATAAAGGATGACATCATTCAATGAACCCACCATTAGCGGCAATAACAGCTTCTATGCGTTGTTGAAACCGACTGCAGGCAGTAATGAGATGTGTCTTGGGAATTTTTGCCATTGCATCCACAATAGCAGCTCTGAGAGCTGCAAGAGTGTTGTGGGAACGACGATTGGAATCCCTCTCAACAACGCCCCACGCATAGTAGTCCATTGGATTGAGATCTGGGAAGCTGGGGGGCCAAATGTTCGGTGTGACATGATCATGAAAATTCTTGGCCATTCATTCTTGGGTTGTTCTGGCTGTATGGGATGGTGCTGAGTCTTGTTGGAAAACATACAACATCCCACGTGCTACAGTAGTGATCCAGGACTTGACAACTCTTTCTAACACCTCAGTGTAAGCACTGACATTGACTCTGGCACTTTCAGAAAAAAAATACGGGGGCATCACATCTCCTTCACTACTAACAACCCCAAGCACTATCACTGATGTTGGAAATTTGGTATGCATGACCGTCGGTACCTCATCAGGGCTTTTACACAGCCACCGATCATTTTTGTGGTTCACTTTCTGGTCCTGAACAAAGTTCTTCTCATCTGAGAAAAACCAGAGCAGTCCTGTTTCCTCAGGATGTTTGAGCTTGTACAGAAGGCGCTTAGCTCTGGTCAAGCGGTTAACCTTGGTCTTGTCGGATATGAATTGTCCTCTCCGCATCACATATGATTTGTAACGGAGGTCCTCATGAACCACACGTTGGATGGTAGCCACATCAACCTGCAGCTCATTAGCGAGTGCCCTCATCGATTTCCCAGGGTCCTCATCGATGGCAGCTTGGACACAGCTGACGAATTCTGGTGTTCTAATACTGTCAGAACGTCGAAAATGTCATTTCCTTTGCGAAAATGTGGCCACATCACCTTTTGCAGCTCCCAATTCTCTCCGAACTTTATAAACAAATAATCGGGCGACCTTCAAGAATGCAGAATTTCTGAATCGATGTGTCCTGCAGCCAAGGAGACTATAACGGCATATGTCTTCATTTCCTGAGAAAGAATAGGTTCTGCCATCTCTATCTACAACGATAAAAGCTATGTTACTTTAACACACAGGAAAATGTGGCACCTATATTGTGTGTTCTCAAATAGCTGCTGCACCCTGTACATCTTATTGATGCAGGGTTGTTCAAACCTGGTTAAAACAGTCCCGGACAAAATACCGTTTTGTCCATTATTAATTATTTGCGAGTACTAAATTAAAAATTACATTTATTCTTTCCATATATATAAAACAACTCTTTATCATTATGTGTATGTGAGAGCTCGTGAAATACGGTCACCTGGTCGCCATTGGTGACCAATATTTTTTTTAACTAGTAATAATGTTTTCAACTTTAAAGATTTATATATATATATATATTGGTGAAAGAATTGGTCCCAAAATCGGGCTACAATTCTATGTTCGCTGTTTTGATTCCTGCTTCTCTCACCGCTTTTTGAGACACTGTGTTGAATAAGGAAATTTACACATCTCTGTGCATGTTTCACAACTCGGTGTTAAATTATTGCACCGTTTTAGGGAATTGGTTTACACTGCTCCTGTCTGCGCATGCTATCAAACTGGTGCTGAATTGTTGTACCTGTGTAATGATGTACCATTGCCGATGGTGTATTGATTTAGTGAAAATAATAAAACCAGTTTCATGATTTTAAATTTAAATAGGTGTTTCCTGATGTAAAAAAAAAAAAAAAAAATCAAGCCTAATAAATAATTAGTTTTTAGTTGGCATAATAATTGGTATATAGAATCTTAATTTCTATATTCAAGTAAATTTTGAAACTGAACAAAAAAAAAAAAGAAAGAAAGAAAGAAAATGTTGGAGAATATTTTTTTATGGGCTACCAGAATTTTTTGTTGGTGACCATATTTTTTAATTCCTGAACCTTGTGTATGTAAATAAAATCAATTTAAATATTTCAAAATAGACATCAATGATTGAAATAGGCATTCAAAGTTAACAATATTTAATAAATAAATGTATTTCTAAGGGTGGATTGGATGCAAAAGTGATAGTTTATAGTTTCAATTTTAATTCCCCTCTTTCCCCCCCCCTCCCCCCACTGCTTTCAACTACATTGTCATCTCCTCCCTCATAGTCGTAAATACCTTTAAAAAATGTGTTATTAAGCATCATGAAATGAATGGTTCACATATCTTTCATGGAATTTTTTACTTTTTGAAAATACATAGGTAAGGAAAGTATTGTAATCATGACAAAAATTTGACTTTGTGATGTTGATGTAACTACATGTTTTGAGGTTCCATGAGTTCATTTTTGCTATTTTACGATAATGTATGTATATCTGAGTAGAGTGAACACAATATTGTCTAAATGCTTTGTTCAAATGAGCTAAAAGTTGGTGCATATGTTATAAGTTATCGTAGTACAAACTGTATACATCTTGGAGAATCTAGCACAGTTTTATTTATTTTTTAACCAGGACACAAAGATAAATTCTTTATCATTTATAGTCTATGGGCTCAAATAATTTAAAGTGTGATAGCATCTGAATTCCTTTTTCAATTCAGCTAAAACTTTTATATACATGTTATCAGTCACTGTCGAATGAATCGTATAGGATTTATTTTGGTGAATCTAGGCATTTATAGTTTTTTTACAGGGAAATAACGAAAAATTCTGTAACATTATAGCCTACAGTCTGAATTTATTTAAAATGTGATAGCGTCTGAAGCCTCATTTGATTGAGCTTTGAATTTATATACACGTTACAAGTATATGTCAAACAAACTGTATACATTTTAGTGAATCTAACTCTATTAGTTCTTTTACAGCAATACACAAAAGAATTTGGATGCATTCCGTTCCATTAAACAATATATTATTTGGGAGCAAATAATCAAACTCTTATTATAATTTTCTCGTTTGTTTATTTAATGAGTTCTTACTCCATTTTATTTAAACAACAGTGAAAATTACTTAATGTTCAGAAATTCGAGTGAAGTCACTTAACATTTTTATTATTTCTCTTAAAGTTTCTGTATAATTTCCAAATTGATTATAAATTATATACAGCCATATGCATATATGTGCACATTTATATTATTATAGACTTTACTTTTGTGAAAAATAAATAACTTTTGTATATGGAAGTAAAATTTAATTTAGTATTTTTTTCATCTGGAATTTCTATTATCAAGTATTTTTTTTTTTTTTTTTTTTTTTTTTTTTACAAAATTAAAATAAGAATATAAAATTATTAATAATTATATAAATTTGATTTTTTTAAATTATTGGATTGATAAATGACATGTTGGTATTGCAAATAAAATGTTATATAGAAATGAAAGCTTTGTTTTTAAAGGACTTGTGGACATAAATTAATAAAAACATTATATCTACATTTATGAGTTTTTTTTTAAATTATTATTTAAACCTAGTATAGAAATGTTAAATAAGATATTTCCAAGTTAAGTACAAAATAGCGAAGAAACAAATTATTTTTAAGATTATAATCGTCTATGTATTAATCAGTCATATCGTTTGTGAAAAACTTTAATATTGATAAAATCTTTTTGTAAAAAAATAGAACCGACTCCAAAAAGCAACTACTATTCAAACAACTAAAAAAAAAAAAAAAAAAAAAAAAAAAGGTACAAAATGAAACTGTAAATTGCGCCTAAAAGTATAAAATAATTTCCTTCGCCAAACAACCTATAACACTACAATTAATCATAACTTTTGAAGTCGGCGCAAAATTAAATAAAATTTAATTAGTTTTCAAAGGTTTGTTTTTAGATGGGTAGCAAGGAATGCTGCTGTCTCGAATGATCCATTTTCATGTTTCCTTTATTATTTTATCACTGTATACAATTGATCCATTAGTAGCATCTACATAGAACAGTGAACATTCGTCACAATGCGGTATTTATGATTCTACGAAGTTAGAGTTTCCTTTGCAAATTTGGTATAACTTTGATAACTATCATGTAAGATGTGTATGTTGAATAGGATTTGAGTTTTGTATTGAATAAAGGTATCAATTTTTATTTAATTTTGCGCCGACTTCAAAAGTTATGATTAATTGTAGTGTTATAGGTTGTTTGGCGAAGGAAATTATTTTATACTTTTAGGCGCAATTTACAGTTTCATTTTGTACCTTTTTTTTTTTTTTTTTTTTTTTTAGTTGTTTGAATAGTAGTTGCTTTTTGGAGTCGGTTCTATTTTTTTACAAAAAGATTTTATTTTTCCCTTTTCAGTGAAAATTTATTCATATAGCAGAACGTCAGAAGACGTTCGACGGCAGTTTCACAAATCACAACTTCCAAGAAAAGGGACATAACTCAAACAATGGATTATGTCACTGAAAAATACATGAAATGCACCCAGTGTGAACAAAGAAGTTACATCCCCATCTACAAAGTGATCCACTCGAGAGACAGTTATGCCAGTTTTATTGTGGACAATCTATTTTTAAGTTGATTTTTCTCAAATGCTGCATTTTTTAGTTGCGTCACTTTTCTTAACTTTATCGGATATGAGCAAAAAACTATCTATTGAATGAACATACGTTAAATCAAAATGTCTTTAGAAATGTAAAGAACGGATACGCTGTATTCGTAACCAAAAATTCCGTTAGGCATATACATTGAACTTTACAGTGAATATGTGTCACCCGCTGCGCTGGAAATTGCGAAGCATATAGTTAAAAAAAAAAGAGCAAAACATGCATTACAGCTGACGGACAGAAGTTTCAGCATCGATACTTATATACTGCTTTTACCAGTGTAGCTGCATGCGTTCAGCAGTTAGAGTGAGAACAGACTTTTGTGAGTATCCTGTAATTTGTTTATATCTTAATGAAATCGTAATGAAACCTTTTTCAGGCCAAGATCATTACGACAACAAAAACAGTTTTAAAATTAAATCATCTCTTACGAAGTTATAAGCTAACAAATTTCAACAACAACAACAACAACAACAATGAGAAACATGGTTTGTATTGAGAACTTCTTTCTTTATGAAGTTAGTTTGAAACGTCTATGCGTTAATTGATGTGACCGCTTACAATAACCATACTTTGAATTCTACATAGCATAAATGTCACCCGCTACGCTATAACATATGCAATGTCGTTCAAGTGTGCACAAAATAGGAAATTGTGAACAAACAAATGCACGTTTTAAGCGTTCTGTTTTAGCATTAATGTCTAAAATATCTTTTTGTACTAAATCGATGATGCTCTGCAATTTTATATTTCATTTTTTCCCCTGTCTTGAACCGTTTCCCAGATAGGAGCGCTAACTCCACCATTTTCCGCCAGGTGGCGCTGTAGGCGGTTGAACCGCATTGCACATATCCACTTTATTGTAGCTACATACCATTTTTATGACTATAACTGCAGCTGCTCAGCAGTTAAAAGAGTTGGGACTGATTTTTTGGGCACCCTGTATTTTTTTTTAATCGTAAAGATATTACAATGGGAACTATTTCAGACCAAGACCTTTACAATAAAACAAAAAGTATCAAAATCGGATCATCCGTTCAGAAGTTATGAGCTAACAAACAAAAACAAAAAATCATACGCTTTGTATTGAGAACCTCCTCCTTTTTGAAATCGGTTAATTAGAGCATCTCTTACGAAGTTATAAGCTTACAAACACCACCAACAACATATAGCTCGAATTAAGAACACCCTCCTGTCTGAAGTTGGTTGAAAACGACTTTGCGCTAATCTATGTGACCGCTTACAGTACCAGTACTTTGAACCACAGTGTATCCGTGTCATCCGCTAACGCTGCAAAGTGTGCATCGTAATTCAAGTGTGCATAGTGTAAGAAATCGCGAACAAACAAATGCACATTTTTAACATTGTGTTTTTAGCATCAATGTCTAAACTATCTTTTCGTACTAAATCGATGATGCTCTTCAATTTTATAATTCACTTTTTCCCCTGTCTTGAACCGTTTCCGAGATAGGAACGCTAGCATGAATGTCTATACTCTTCAATTTTGTAATTAACTTTTTTCTCTAGAACCGTTTTCGAGATAGGAACACTAACTCCTCTATTTTCCACCAGGTGGCGCTGCAAGCGGTTTAACCTTGTACTGCATGGCCACTTTGCTATACTTGCATACCATTTATATCACTATAGCTGCAGCCGTTTAGCAGTTAAAAGAGTTGGGACTGACTTTTTTAGGCACCCTGTATTTTCCTTAGATCGTAAAGATATTACAATGGGACCTAAGTCAGACCAAGACCTTTTCAACAAAACAAAAAGTATCAAAATCGGAGTATCCGTTCAGAAGTTATGAGCTAACAAACATAAAAAAAACATACGGTTTGAATTGAGAACCTTCCTTCTTTTTTTGAAGTCGGTCAAAAATAGTCTCTTTCGAAGGGGGATAGGGGTGTTGGATGGGAGGGGGGATTAAGTTATTCTTCATTTTTAATTGTCAACATTATGTACTGAAGATAACTCAACATTGCGCACAAAATCTTTTTCTGGCTAAACAGCAGTGTCTATTTCTTTTGTTTTTAAGGATTTAGATATAGTGTTAAATAACTTTTTTCTCTTAATATCCAGTATGATAATGTTGTTATAGTCCACCACAACAGATTTATCTTGTTACATCTACAAACTGTAAACTAATGTAATTAGCATTTTCTTCATGTTTTTTTTTTTTTTTTTTTTTTTTGTCGTGATTAAAATAAAATTATGCTTTTCATTAATCAAATTATTAATTTTTAATAAAATATTTCTATTGCTAAAATTGTAATTTAAAGTTAAATTGCAATTTATTGTTTTAATGGAATAATTTTATGCACTAAACTAAACATGTACAGTTCAGTGGATTTTATTTTGTCCAGTTTCGTGTGGTTTTTTCCAGTTTTGTCCAGGTTTTTTCCACTTTTGTCCAGCGTCCCGGACTTTTGACGAAAAAGTGGAAGAAATAACAACCCTGTATTGATGTAAATTTCCGATATCTGCTGTCAGACAGCTGCTTTTAAAAAAAATCGGAAGATAATCCGCATTTAAAAATGTTGAGTTTTTTTAACAAATAATTCAGATCATATGCAGGAAAATACGGTATATAAATATTTGTTTTGAATTCAAAATCTAGTATGAAATGTGGATGTAGTTCACTTTTTGTGTATGTGCGTGCAGTGCATGTTTTTTTAGTTTTTCAAAAAACTATTACCAAATTGTTTGTTTATAATTAAATTTATCCATGTTGTAACTTTTTTAAAAATAATTATACAGTAGAACCTCAATCCATTGTTTTTCCTGGGGTGAGTGAAAAAAAAAAAAAACTATGAATGTGATTTAAAGTCAAAACATGAAGAAAACATTGTTTATGAATTAATACTCACAATGTATACAGTATGCTACTAATAAAAACTGATTTGTTACTTTCCAAACTGTCAAGGAAATAAACCAAGTTTCGAATCCCCACCCTCATTTATAGACTAAACATTTTCGAGTGCATTGAGATTAGAACTATTTTCAGGTCTAGTACAGAAGAAATTCTGCAATATTCTTTGTGGGATGTAACTTTAAGTAAAAAAAAATATAACTTACAAAATTATAGCTCGAAATAACTCATCAGAGAGAACCACTTCAGCCTAATAATTAACTGATCATTTTTTAATTTTTTTTAACCCTCTGAAGTCTTGGTTTTCTAATTCTTTTTGTTAAGAATGGATTTTTTTTTTTTTCAGATTTTCTGGCAAACCTGCTTTGTTTAATTCTTATTTCACTGTATTTAAATAAATTATGTTACTAAACACTTTTTCTGAATCTTTTCTATATTCTAAATGTAATACAAACTGATTTTTTAAGCGCTGGCTTTTTTAACTTGCGGTCATCTCGATTGGATGAGTAACGTTACTGCCTAGGGACAAATTTTCAGTTTAAACAGCCAAAAAATTTTATATCTTGCTAAAAACGAGATCACTAATATTTTGTTAACATTTAATCATTTTGACATCCCGCTTATTAAAATATTTTTTGATTTTTATTCTAAAATTAATATTTTTTGTGGTATCGTTAATTGCCTTATTCTTGCCATTTTTGAAATATTTTTTAAAATTACAGTTTTCCAAACAATTGCATCTTGTTTTTAACGTTTGGCTCAATCCAAAATTGTACGTGGAACGCAACATAATAAAATCTGTTCAAAAATTTATATTTATAAAAATAAAATTGGCGATTGCAGAAAGAAAAATGGAAAATATCCAAGTGCTGCCTTTTTTTCTTGGTCCCTTAGTGCATATACATATATATTACAAAAACCTTTTCAAGCATTGCACAGGATAAACACAAACAAACCTTAAATAATAAAGTAAACCCATAAGTTATTTAATAACATGTAAAAGTAATATACTTTGAGAATGTATGTATGTATATATATATACATTAAGTGACAAAAAAAAGGCCGCACTACAGAAAAATTGACTTATGCCTTTTGGGTTTGTAATAATTTAAAAACTAATGATTACAACAAATAAAATTGTTATGTTTGTATAATACGGAAGTCATAACATGATACCTATGTACATTTTCGATTTAATAATTCGTTTTGTTACACTCTACGTAGTATTTAATAAAAATCTACATAAAATTTTCTTTTTAAACGTAATATAATAAACATATGATATACTTTGTAGTCTATCATGATTTATTATATGAAATAAACAAGTGCTATTTTAATGTATGAAATAAAACTATTTATTTGTTTAATAGTTTTATTAAACTATTGGAGCTCTAAACAATTATTTAATAAAAATACGTATTCTGGATTGGATAATTCCGCCTTTATATGGAATTACTGCTTTAATGCGCAATGGCATAGTATTTTACAGTTTTTTAACATGAAACTCAGAAATTTCACTGTGCAAAATATCATCAATATTTTTTTCTAGTTCTTTCAAAGTTGTAGGCTACAAATTTCTAATTCCCATCCTCTTTTATAGACTAAACATTTTCGAGTAGATTGAGATTAGGACAATTTTCAGGTCTAATAAAGACGAAATTCTGTGATATTCTTTGTGGGATTTAATTTTAAGTAAAAAAAGTTATAATTTACAAAATTATAGATGCTCATGAGAATGGATAAGTAATTTTAACAACTTGAATCAAATGAATTATCACAAGTGCCATATGTCTTGGTTTTCTAATTCTTTTCGTTAAGAATGAATTTTTTTCAGATTTTCTGGCAATTAAACCTTTGTTTTATTGTTATTTCACTGTATTTAGATAAATTATGTTACTAAACACTTTGAATCCCTGCTATGTTTTAAATGTAATACAAACTGTTTTTTTTAAGCGCTGGCTTTTTAAACTTCCAGTCATCTCGACTGGATGAGTAACGTGGCCACTTAAGGACGAATGTGCAGTTTAAACAGCCAAAAAATATTATATCTTGCTAAAAACTAGATCACTAATATTTTGTTAACATTTAATCATTTTGACATCCCACATATTAAAATATTTTTTTGATTTTCGCTCTAAAATGAATGTTTTTTGTGGTATTGTTCATTGCCGTATTCTTGCCATTTTTGAAACACTTTCTAAAATTAAGATTTTCCGACTAATTGCATCTTGTTTTTAACACTTGGCTCAATCCTAAATTGCACGTGGAACACAACATAAATCTGTTCAAAAATTTACTTTTGAAACAGTAAAATTAGTGATTACAGAAAGAAAAATTGAAAATATCCAAGTGAGGCTTTTTTTTTTTTGTCGCTTAGTGTATATGTATATGTTTTGTAATTCTTATCACAATTATTTTAAAGTGAGTATTCTTGTTTTTCAAATATAAATTAAAAAATTCTGGTCAAATTAATTAAAAAGAAAGTTAAATAAGTTAACTAGTTACCAAATTGGCTTTTTTGGGTGGTTGTGGTGAATTATTCATCTATTTGTTTTTCGTTCTCATTCTTATTGTTATAATATATATATTTTCGCCTTTGTTTTATTACTTATTTCATTTGTTCAAAACATTTTTAAACTAACTCAATAAACCGAGGGTAAATATGATAAATTATAAATACATTCTCTATACGCTCATTTTTCTAAAGTATCATGTACTAACATACTACTTCAAAATGTTCAAAATTTGTACCTATTATAGAAAAATGTCTGCTCTCGAAGCTGATAGATGGGAGGTACTGGGTTCAATCCCAGGTCATGCTCGTCTGCCTTCTTGTTCGAAATTTTCCTCATGGTTTTCTCAAAAACCCTCGTGAATGTAGTAAAATATTTTAATTAAATGATTTCTTATTGTGTTTTAATCAAATTATACACAAAATATGGCATTAAATTTTGTCCTGTTTAATAAGTGTAGCAAATTTCGTAGCAATCGGTTGAATGATGTAGCTTCGTATATCGAACTAAACATTCGGACAGACACAATGACAAAAATCTATATCTATCTATATATTGCCCAGTAAGAAGCAAAAGGCTAATTAGGAAAGAAATAATTAAAAAAAAACAAAGAACAAATGAAATACTGGAAATTTTAGAGTGGGATCTCAATGGGATCAGGAGTTACGACAAAAAACTTAGTTACTCTACATGGTAAATTGTATTACAATTACCATATAATATGCTTACTTTATAAAATACCTTTTTGTTAAAATTTATGCATACAGCATTGCATGCTAATATACAATTAAACATGAAAAAATTTGATATTCAATATAATTATGCTTAATAAAAAATAATTTTTTTGACAAAAATATTTTTAGATTGAATTTTTTTTTTTTTTTTTTTTTGGGGGGGGGGGGGGGGGGTAGTACTGTAAGTTTTATAGCTTGAATGTTTTAGAGTAGGTTCTTAGTGTGATTGGAAATTATAATAAAGAAACCAAGGTACATATAAATACATCGTTCAGTTAAAATTACTGGAAGCTTTAATATAGCTTTATGACATCCAGTGCATATCTTGTCATATTTATGCAAATTAGGATTGTCTCAAAATGTTTTCATTTATTATAAATGAAAATATATATAAATATATATAAATTTTTTCATTATTACAAATCACAAACTTTTCTTTTAATAATCATGGCCAGCTTTCTTGAATGGGTTGTAGCAAGCAATATACAGATGTTTTGACGTGCTAGGTTTACTTATCCTTTACACAAAGTTTTAATGATAAAAATATTAAAATCATACAAATTTAATGTCAGGTTGTAAGAAACAATAAAATTTCTTACATAATGAAAGTTTTTTGTCTGAAGAGGGTCCTCATTGTTTAAAATAAATATGCCAAAAATGGTTGAATTTAAAAAAAATGCTTATTTTACTTCTACTTGAGTATGAACCCAAAATCAGAACTGTAATTCTTTCTACACTGAGATCTCAGAAGAGACTAATCAAAAATTAAATTATAGTAGAGATGGAGATTAATCACATGCCAACAACAACATAAATAAAACAAGCTAAATAAAGACAATTTTGAACCAGAACATCTCTAATTAGCAAATGAATTGATTATTTACTTACTATGACTTATGCTGTCATTAATTTGTAAGTGTAGTAATTTATTATCTAAATGGTTTCTGATATAAATTTATAACCTTATATTCTAAACATCTTGTAATCTGTCTTTAAACACTTTTACATGACAAACAAATATGTATAAGCTGTAAAGAATTATTTTTATATTTAAAGGACTAAATACTTAGATTTTCATTTCACATTGTTTTGTGCTGGAATTAAAAGCAGAAATTTCAAGGAAAATGACATGACAATTTTCATCATATTTAATCAGAAAAAAATCAATAATAAATATATAAAAGAAATGCACGAAAAATATTCAAATAATGTACAGAAACAACATTGTTTGATAGCACCATCTATAGAATGAAAAATCAAACTCAATTTTATTTTTGTTTAAGTAGAATGAGAAATGAAAGTTACAACATTATTCACTTTTAAAAAGTGTGGAGTGAAGGGGTTAAAACTAGGGATGAAATGGATATCCGGTAACTATCCGGTATCCGGCCTATCCGGCTGAGTTTTAAATATCCGGCGGGGTACCGGATATCAGCACACCGGATACGGATATCCGACAATTTCAAGCCGGATATCCGACGGATATCCGATGGAGAAAATTCAAGCTTAAACTCCCATCAGATGGAAATTTTGCGACAATTATTAAATTTTTTTTTAGATCAATTGTAGCTTGTAAAGGATTTTTTTTTTTTTTTTTTTTTTTTTTTTTCAAGTTGGCTTTTGCAAAAATCGATTTTGGACTCATTAGCAAACAAATTTAGCCAAAAGTAGCTTCCGGTCTAAGAAATATAGAAGCCCTATTTTAATTTTGTACAGAGTTTGCTAGGTTTTTCTTCCAGAGTGATCTATAACATTCCCCCTAATCTTCCCCATAACAATAAAAAGAGCTACTCATTGTTGTTCCTGAACAAATGGTATTTATTCTCTGCAGTTGCAGTGTATAGATAACTCTGTTTTCATGTCTTTTGCTAATATGTTGTTAGATTGTTTAGTAATATTGTTAGTCTTGGATGTTAAAGTTGTTAGATTGTTTCGAGAATGAGTCAAATAATGTGCATTTATTGACTAGAACCTGTTTACTTACAATCCAGTTTTCGATACACAATAAAGCTGTTGCATAAATTCATTTTGAATTATTACTTTCTTCTATATTAAATAGAAGGAAGTATTGGATTCGTGAAAATTTTCAACTTCCAGATTTCGGTGGATTTACGCATTTTGAGGGAACCAAAACACAATTTGACAGTTTTTAGAAAATGTCTATCTGAAAAAAAAAATTTTCAACAGTTCAAGAGTTAATGCACAGAATTTCATATAAATTTATACATAGTTGCATCTTACAAAAAAAAAAAAAAAGGGGGGGGGGCATCAACTTTTGGTGCAAATCACTCAACAGATGGCGCTGCTATACTGTGATTTCTCCCATTTAAAAGAAGACTATATCTCAGCGTATACTGTGTATAATTAAAAAAATAAACTAAGTGTGTCACAGGGAGGGCTATATTATGAAACATGTTCATTCAATTTCTGTGCGTAACGGCCAATAGGTGATGCTGCTATGCTGCAATTTTCCCTGTGAATGGGGAAGTTATATCTCCGATTCATTCGTGTATAATTGCTAAAAATTTAGTATGGGAAAGGGTCATTTTTATAAAACATCATGTTGATTCAATTTTGGTGCATATTGGTCGATAGGTGGCTATATTATGTTGCAATTTACTCTGTGAATAGGAAGGCTAAATCTCAACATCTATAAAATTTAAGAGATAAACAAGATAAAAATAATATGAGAATAAAAGTTGGCTTAATTTGGGTGTATATCGACCAACAGGTGGCGCAGCTGTTCCTCACCTTCTGTGATTCTCCACATGGCTACATCTCAAAATTTTTTGATTAAAATTGCACTAAACTCAATATCTAAAATCTTTATTGTAAGCAGCTATGATTATGTTTCTTCTGCATGTTAAACAGCATGTAGCGTTGTTATATAGAGAGATATAGAAGAAAGTTTTGTGATGGCCATAACATACTAGTTTGAAGCTTTTAGTTTATTTATTTATTTTTTTCTTCTTTCTTTTATGTTTTCTTATAAATGTCTCAAAAGAAAGTATTGGATTCATGAAAATTTTCAACTTCTGGGTTTTTGATGGATTTACACATTTTAAGAAGTCCAGAAACTGGTTTGACCAATTTAAAAAAAAAAAAGTCTGTGTGTGTGTGACAAAAATGCTGTTCAACTGTACCTCCGGAACTACTGCATACTACAATTACATATAAATTTATGTGTAGTTGCACCATGACATAAATCAGTGCCTACCAACTTTTGGTGCAAATGGCTCAACAGGTGGTGCTGCCATACTGCGATTTCCGCAACTTAGAGGAAGGCTATATCTTAGAAACTACTGCACAGAATTTCATATAAAATGTATGTACATGTAACTTGGCATATATTAGTGCCTATTAAATTTTGGTGTCAAATCTCTACAGGTGGTGCTGTTATACAGTGCTTTCTGGAATTTAGGGAAGGCTATATTTTAGGTTCTATTTCATGTAACTACACAAAACTTCATGTTGGAAAGGCATTATGAGAAATTATACTGGTTCAGTTTGGGTGCATGTTGGCCAGTAGGTGGCTCAGTAATACAGAAATCCCCCCCCCCCCCAAAAAAAAGGGGAGGGCTATATCTCTTATTCTATTGTGTATAATTGCATAGAACTTGGTATGTGAGAGAACCAGATAATGTGAAACACTATTGCGATTTATTTTAGGTGTATATCGGCCAGCAGGTGGCAATACTGCACTACAATTTACCCAATGAATAGGCTAAGTTAATCCCAACATCTATGACATATGTGCATGAAACTTGATATATAAGACAACCATTATGAAAGCAAATGTTGACCTTATTTATGTGTATATCAGCCGACAGGTGGAGCTTCTATTATGATTTTTCACAAGCGTATATCTCAGCATCTGTTGATTAAAATTGCATAAACTCCTTTTGTAAAATATTTATTGTGAGAAGCTATGGTTAAACTTTTATACGATTTAAACCGTAAGTGGCGCTGTTATATAGAATTATGTAGAAGAAAGTTTTGTGATGGCCACAACGTATTAGTTTTCATGTGAAAATAACCCTTCAACTGTGATTATATTAGTAAAATATTTTATTTCATTTTTTTAATAATAGTATTGTAAAAAATATGTAAATAATAAGTTTTAGTTTTATAATTCTGAACAAAACCTATTTTTTTGTGATAGTGCTTTTCACCAAAAATTGCAAGTGTAGGACTGAGTATGTTAGGCTTAAAATTTTATTCTGCATGGCAATATTGCACAAATAGATAGAATAATAAATAAATATGTTTAAATAAATTATATTTAAAATGTTTTTAAAAGAATAGTATATGAAATATGTTTATATTTTGTTTTAAAATGAAGAAAAAGAAAAGAAATATACAACACAACAAAAAACAAAACTAATGCCGGATATCCGACGGATATCCGGTCCGGATATCCGTATCCGGCAGGCAGAAGAGCTCCGGATATCCGGTATCCGGCAAAATCACTATCCGTTTCATCCCTAGTTAAAACTCAGTGAACTGGTACCATGTATTAATTCTTGCAGTTCTTGGTCATTAAGTTGCTCTTTGGCTAAGTGTTCATAATCAATAATAGAGAGTTCCACAATCCTAGAAAGGGTATCTGCTATAGTATTGTCTTTTCCATCAACATGGTGTATATTTGTAGTAAATTGTGTTATATACAGGAGTTGAAGTTGTTATAGTGGCGAAGTCTTCGCATATTTCTGTTTAAATGCAAAGGTTAATGGCTTGTAAGGGATCTGTGAATATCTGAAAATCTCTTCCTTCTAGCATGTACTTAAATTGTTTTACTGATAGGTATATTCCTAATAATTCACAATCATAACTGTTATATCATCTCTGTGTTTCGATCAATTTTTTGGAGTAAAAGACTATGGTAAGTTTTCCAGCTTCCATCTTCATACTGCTGCAACACTGATCCTTTTGTTCAATCTGAGGCACCTGTATAAGAAAGATATTAGCATACTTGCCAACCATCTCATTAATAACCGTACAATCGTTAACGCCCCCTGAAAAAATGCCCCTTTTCTCACACCATTATATTTTTAGAGTAATTCTCTCCAAATGTTTTTACGATATAAAAGACTAAAATTACTCTAAAAAATTATTGGTGTGAAAAAAAAAGGCGGGTACTAAAAATTGTACGGTTCGTAATGAGATGGTTGGCAAGTATGTAATAGACAGTCAGGTTTGGGAAAACTTAGAAGAGCAGCATTTGCTAAATCCACCTTACACTTCTCAAAGTTGTGCTTCATCAGTACATGGCACTTTTTTCTTGGCACCCTTTAGCATTTAATACAAAATGGCCTGAATCTGTGTAGCATCTTTTAAGTAGGGTCAGGTGGGGTAAAATAAGTCAGGGGGAAAAATAGGTCAGTTTAAAAAAAAACTCTTTAAAAAAAACATCCAAACATGTTTTAAATTCCAATTTTGCTGGTTTTATATATTATTTATATAAGTCTTCATTTTGTATGCAAAATTAGCTGTAACTGATACTTTTTAGTTACAGCCAGTGATTATTTGTGTGTTTTGTATTAGTAACTTGAATGGGTTACTAAGAAAAACTTTGGTTTTTAACTAATTCAAAAGCAAATTTTACAGTATTTTCTTATCGTATTCCAAAAAGCACATTCTTAAGATGAATTTCCTAAACTTTTGTGAAAAAAAAAAAAAAAAAGTTTATTTTGGAGTAAACACATGTGGGGTAAAATAGGTCAGGTGTTGAATCATGTTAGGCTTAGCAAACATTAAGTAACTAATTACTTTTTTTATGTTTTAAATAACTCCATATGTGTTATTTTAGTGTATTATTTTAAAATTAAGCTATATATTGTTCTGGAGCTATTTCATAAACATAGACATAGATATAAAATAATTTAATGTTAAGAGAGAGAAAAAGAAAAAAGCAATACATATTAAAACTGAATCAAAACATTCAGTTTGTAGGTGAAATTCAAAAAGTTGTTTAATTCGAGCTTATTGAAGAAGGAAGCCAATTTTTCATACAAAGGGCAGGCAGGACACAACATTTTCCTGAAACTGTCTGAGTGAAACGCTGCAGTTTAGCACCAACTCCAAATGCAAGAGTGGATGAATCCAGATCATCAATCACCAATTTGGCAAATTAATTTTAGTGCGACTTCAACAGTCATGGAACAGGATAATATTCATATATTCTCCTTCTAAGTACATAAAATCTGCTATTATAAACACTTTATCACCCAATCAAACATTGTCTTCTAAAGAAGCTTTGAAAAAATGCACACAGAAAAAGAACCCGTACGCAACAGCAAACAGGAGTAATTTTAACAATCATTTTATTTTTCAATTGATTGTGTATGACAAAAAAAAAAAAAAAAAAAAAAAAAAAACAGAGATGCTAAAATCACAAACATCAACTGTAAAAGAAACAACAACAACAACAAAAAAAACCCAAGTCTTTCTCAAGAAGAAAATTTGGACAGCATCAATACTAATCAATTTGTAAAAGTGGGAAAATGTATTAAAGTAGAATTTCCTGGGAAAAGATCAAAGAAAATATTTCATGGCATCATTCTTTCATACAATCATGAATATTCTGAAAATTTTGAAGGGATAAAAAAAAGTTTAAATGGAAGCTCCTGTTGGATTTTCCAGAGAAAGATATTTCTGATGTAGATGAATCGTACATTCCAAATGTTCTTCCCGAACTAATGATGGACCATAGACATTTTTTTTTTTCTCGAGAGAACACAAAATCAAGTTTTTATCAAAAAAAAAAAAAAAAAGGAATGTGTATTTGTAATTTTATTTGCATGAAGTAAATTGTATTAAAATTTTAAACAGTTTTAAAGGATGACTTATTTTACCCCAACCCATGGGGTAAAATAAGTCACAAACAGCATATTTTAAAATTTATTTTTCAGTACAATTTTTTTTTTTTTTTTTCAGAGATATTTCTCTTAAAATATCATGAGGAATATTCATTTGCATATTTTGTGCAATTTTTTAATAAATAGAACCAATACACTCCTTCTCATATTTATAATAAGGACACTTTGTTTTGAAATAACTAATGTAAAAATAATTGTGAACAAGAGTGCACTTAATATATCTAGTATTCTAAAAACCAAAACTGCAATATTTTTTTTAATATGAAACAAAATTAATAAAAATTAAAGTAAAATATTTTTTTCTTCACGTTTTTACATGTTCATAATTATAGGGACGATGAAGATTTTTTCGTTTTATTTAACTTTCTAGCAGATAAATTTCAGTTGACATGCAAATTTGTTAACTACTGGGCTAGATTAATTCATATATAAGCCTTCAATTTTTCTTGGATGGACATTACTGTTAATTCCTCGAAAAAAAGAACATTCATGTAGTGAAGTATGATAAATGTGTTTTTTAAGTGGAAGGATAATTTCAATCCGCCGAATTTCTAATGAAATTTGAAGATCTAAAATTTCTGAAGGAAATGTGATCAAATGATGAACTGCTAGTTCGATAGGAGAGAGATCTGTGCGAAATCAGAATTGTTTTACAGAGATCAAAGACTCATAATTCACCTCTTACTGTTCTACTCATAATGATTGCTGCTGAATTTGCTCGTAATTTTAAACGAAAGGTTAGGGTCTACATTTATGCATGTTTAAAATAATTAATGTGTTAAAATGAATAAAAAACCTGTAATAATCAATAAGCTTTTAATGACGGAAGAACGTCTGTGTTATAGTTGAATAAAGACAATATTAAATGGTAAAATGTTGCATTTTTGGATGAAAAACATTTTATTCTTGATTAACCAAATGGTTTTAACAGTTACTGGCACGATCTGAAGATAGCGAAAGACGAGCAGATTTTTTAAAGGCAGATATGAATCAGGCATTTCAAAGGTGGAGATTTCTGTGGTGCTCTGGGGAGATGTTTCTATTGAAGGCAGAATGAATTTAGTAATTTTTTCTATTATGATGAACATCAAGAGAATGTCTGCAAATTTTAAGCGTGGAATTCTCATATTTTTGTTAGATTTTGTGGGGGTAATAACATTTTTTTCAACAAGACTTACATTTTTGCTCTACTTCTAGAGCAATAGGAAATAGTTTGAAGAAAGAAACTTCTGTATTATTGCCTTTCCCGTGGCCTAAAAGTTGAAAAAACCTTAACTTATCATATTAGAAAAGTGCATGCAAGTGGAAAGCAATTTTAAATAGTTTAAATGTATTCAGAATAGCATCTATGCTGTATGGAATGGTATTGAAACTGAATATATATTAAAAAAAAAATGTGTATATATATATACCAGAGAGAATGTCTGACTGTTTCACCCTGAAAAGAGAAAATATTAACACTAGAACGCCCGTCGGAGTCATTTGGACTCCAAGTGATATTTAAACACTGGTATCTCTCTGAAATTTTAATTTTACTTACTTTGCTTCCGGGACTTTTATTATTTTTTTAATGTCTATTTATTCCGAAAATTCTAATTGATTTGCTTATTTTGTTAATTAGTTACAAGCAAATACCCCTAGAACGCCCGTCGGAGTCGAATCGACTCCAGAAAAAACCTCATTCTTTGTCTCTGTTATAGTAAATGAGTGTTTTTCATGTCCCTTCCTTCTTTCCACCCCTTTGTTCGGTAAAAATTGTCAGTTCTGTGCACCTTCTGGAAAGATTGCCTGCTTCTCGTGAAATACATTCATTTAGTTATTTGATCTGCTTTTTGTTTGAAATCATGTCAGTCTGTTTTCCTTTTTGCTGAGAAATTGTGTTCTTTATAATAAAAAGAAAATATTTCATTATGTCGCGTAAAAAAGGTTTTACACAAGAAGAAATAACTGCGCTTTTACGAGAGCTTTCAGAAGATGAATCTAAAGGTGGCGATTTATCCGAAATTCACGATGAAAAAGAAGAAATTATATTTTAAATTAATATTTCGTCGGATTCTGATATAAATGATGAAAAGGTGGTGCACCAGATGATGAATTTAATAAAGGGGAATTTCATATTGCTCCTGATGGTACTCGGTGGAAAATAATGCGTGCAAATACGAATCCTCCTGGGAGATATTCAAAGCAAAATGTGATAAGTCAAGTCCCTGGTCCAACTATTTATGCCAAAAAATTCGTAAAAGCTAAAAGTGTTTTGAGCGCTTGGTCATTATTTATTGACAGAAATATTTTGCAAGAAATAAAAGAATGCACTGAAACAGAGGCAAAACGGGTTCTTCAATCTGATAAGTGGACAATTACGATAGATGAACTTCAAGCATTCATTGGAATTTTATATGCTCGAGGCGTAAGTGGTGCAAAAGGCATTGATATACATTCCTTATGGTCTAATTCATGGAGCCTAAATTTTTGCTTTGAAACTATGGGTAGAAATAGGTTTTCGGAAATTCTACAATTTCTTAGATTTGAAGGGAAAGCTACCAGATCTACTTGTTTGAAAATAGATAAATTTGGAATAATATCCAAAATTTGGAACAGATTTGTTAAAAACTGTATTACCTGCTTCAATCATGGGGAAAATATAACAAGATAAGCAGTTATTTCCAAGCAAATCTCCTTGTCCTTTTACGCAATTTATACCTTCCAAACCAGATAAATATGGACAGAAATTTTGGCTAGCTGTAGATCTTAAAACAAAATATTTGCTGAATGCTTTCCTTTATTTACGCAAAAGTGAAGAACTGCCTTCGGACCAAAGTTTATCAGAATATGTAGTGATGCAATTGATGCAACCCTTTCTAGACAGGGGAATAAATCTAACAGTTGATAATTTTTTCACTTCTCTACATTCGACTAAACCACTGCAGAAGAAAAGAACAAGCTTTGTAGGGACTGTAAGCAGAGCCAGGAGAGAAATCGCAAAATCAATGAAAAATTTACAGGATAAGTTATATGAAACAAAAATTCTACACCATGAAGAAATGGGTACTACTCGTACAGTGTACCAAGGCAAGAGAAAGAAAAACGTTACTATTCTGAGCACTCTCCACCTGTCCGTTGATATTGAAAAGAACAAAAAGAAGACACCTGAAACCATTAGATATTACAATGAAACAAGATGTGGTGTGGACATTATTGATCAAATGGCAAGGAAATACTCTATAAAAGCTTCCTGAAGACGATGGCCTGTGCATACCTTTTATAATACCTTAGATTTAGCTGCAATAAATGCTTGGTTCATTTACAAAGAGATTACTGGAGAAACAAAGCTAAGCAAGCAAGCGTTTATTCAATTCCTAGCAGATGAGTTACTTAAAAATTACATATCAGCTAAAAATGAAAAAGAAAAGACAAAAGAAAGCCTTCCATGGTGCATCCACTAGAAACAGAAATCCTCAAAAGACGGAAATGTGAAATAAAACTTTGTAAAGGAAACATGAATTTCAAAGACTATATTTTGCGGGAAAATGGTTTGTGGAAAATGTTTAGGCAAGACTGAATATCATGGTGAGCATCTTGCCAAATTAGCCTAGAGTCAGGACTAACTGATTTTGATACATTAATGCAAAGGCCAAATTTGTCAAGCCTGGTAAATACATCTTTAAGATGGGTTTTATGTTCATCTTCAGATTCAGAAGCAGTTAAAACATCATCTAAATAAGGAAATACAAATGTCAAACCTTGAAAAACTTCATTTACAAATCTTTGGAATGTGGAAGGGACATTACGAAGCCCAGAACTCATAACATTAAATGGTTTATCTTCCTCTGCAATTGCAGTTTATAATAGGATTTTAAAAGATCAAGTTTTGAAAAAATTGTCTTCTCGCTTAAAATTAAATGGAAGTCTTCTATTCTAGGAATTGTGTTTTTCATATAAAACTAAATTTAGGTATGCTATGTGATGTGCTTATTGTTTATAGACAATATACAGGGCTACCCAAAATTAAGCTAAATGTTTGTTTTATTGAATGTAATTAATAGATGTGCTTTGCTATATTTTACTCACATTAAATAACATTTTTAAGTCTACGAACAGTGCTTAAGGAAAATTAAACTTTTAAAACCATACTGCAAACAAATAATTTTTCAAGTTCTATTTTCAACTTTTTTTTTTAGATAAAATCATGTTTTGAGGTGTCCAGAATATGAAAGTCTAATTTTTAGCAGTTGATATGTATGTATATCTGCTATCAGCATAGCTTAAAAACAAATACCTACAGGAAATTCAAATTCTGTATTTTGGAAATTTGTATTATTAGGTTTCCACTTAAAAAATTTGATCAAGATTGGCAAGTTCAAAGGCAAATTAATAATAGCCTTGAATATATATATATATAAATAAATAATAGATAACGTAATAAAATTTAATCGTAAAATTTAGCAATTAATAGAACTAAAACAATAACAGCACACACTATATATATATATCAGTGGCGTATTCTCTGGGTATGCTAAGCATGCGCTGCATACCCACTAAAAACTATCTAAACTTTAAACATAATTTAGTTAAAAATAAATTATTTCAACTAATTTTGTTAAATACTTGCTTCTATTTATACATTATCCATCATTCAGTTTTGAAAAATTATAGTGAAAGGAAATTTCTTTTGTTATATTATTCCTGGATAAATCCAAGTGCTTTTTTTCTTTCTATTGTCGTTGCTTTCCTCCCGCTTTGTTTAGGAGACATCTGCTAACCAGTATCATCCCAGAGATACTGACCCCCTCTTTTGCTGCTGACCGGTTATTGTTTAGGTCATGCTACCTTTGTAAAGCTTGCCCTGATATAGGGATTTTTTTGCTATTTGAGGGAATATTCAACATCCCTCTAATTTTCGCTCGTATAAAGTATGGGGAGTTTTGCTGTATAAACGATTCAAGGCATTCTATTCTTGGAAAGCATATTCTGGAGTTTTGGGTACTTTTAAAGTGTTTGGGATTTTGTTAACTTCGGTAGAGATGTTCGTATAGAGGAGAGTTGGTTTCTCCTACTGGCTGATAAATTAATACTTCATTTTATAATAATGTAATTAAAAAAAAACTAAAAAAAAAAAAAAGAAGAATTAATTTGAAAATAACGATTAAATTGCAAAATAAAATTTGGTTAAATTTCCAAAAATTGTTTTGTGTGCCCGAAATTTTTTTTTAAATTTTTTTTAAAAATCTAAATAACTTATTCTGAGCGACAAATTTTGTTTATTCTATAATATGAATAAAGCAAAATGTTTTCTTTATGTGTGCCTGTGTGTAAGGTCAGGCCACTGATCGCAGATTTACAAAAAAATTGGCAGATGCATAGCTTTGATTTTGACTGTGTGCATAGAATTTTTTCTTCCTTTTTCTTTCTTTTTTTTTGTTGTTTATTTTCTTTTTTAATTTTCGAATCTGAATTTCTTAAATTAATTTATTTATTTGGGAATGTTCCGTTGATTTTTCTGCTTTATTTTCTTAAATTTTATTTAGTTTACATGTTTTTCTTTTCATCCCCCTGCATTCCTTAGTTTTTTCTACATTCCTACAAAAAGTGCTAACATAAAAAGTTGGCATCGTTAAAATTCAGCCAAAAGAATGCCAAGCTATTTCTTTGTCTTTAGAATATTTTAATACAAATTTTTTAAATATAAATTGTCGTTACTAAACTCAAACCAATTTGGCATTAAAAAAATGTGCCACGTGTCAATCAAAGAAACGGACAAAGTAGGTTCGGAGCTGTGCGCCAGACAGTCGGGACAAATCCATTAAAAATCTATATTTAGAACAACAATGATCTGCTCGAAAGTAATAATAGCTTTTAGTTTAAACATAAGCATTATAATTATTAACTGAAATTCCTATATATATATATACTTTTGTTTGTTTGTTTTATTACTACATACATATGCTAGAAATAAGCTGGTAACGAATTTTGAAATACATTCTCAAAATAAATAATTGTAGCGAAAATGATTTAATTCTTTCGGGGAAGAAGTATAAACAAAATTACTTTTAAAAAACCCCGATATAAAAATTTTATTCAGAGAACAATGTGCTTGTAACTATTGAAAGACAAAGAAACGCTATTTAATGAAACATTTTTGATTTGAAAAGAAAATGAGAAATTCTATTTAATTAATTAACTGAATTACATTAAAAAAAAAAATTATTAATTATATTAATCTCTCTTTTTTGTTATTTATAAAATTTGAATAAATAAACTTTTAAAGAACATATGTGTGAACACAGGTTGTCTTTTTTTTTTTTTTAACGCATTTTGGTTTTTTTTTTTTTTTTTTTCTGACTATTTGGAATGTTTTTACAAATATGCCTTAAATTATATATATTAAAAATGTGTCGTATATCATCATGTCTCATAACCATCTTTAATTAAAAATCATTATAATGAGTATTTGAGATTTGAAAAAGATTAAAATATCTAATAACATAAATGCAAAGAATCATTAACGAAGAAAAAGAAGAAGAAACTCTTTGTGAAACAATATCCTGTGAAAATATTTTTACTATGAAAAATTAAGCCTTCTTATTTACTTATTTAACTTTTTACACCAGAAATGTATTTTTCGTCCATTTTATTTTTGTAATCAGACGAAATGTCGATGTGTATAAGTTGCTCATTGTTGTCATTTGAAATAGCCATTTCGGAATAACTTTTTCAATAAAATCGTTGCTTACAAATCATTACAAGTGCAAATCCTTGGCGTTTCAGCAAAAAACGGAAAAATTTTAACTGTTTTTTGATTATTATTCAACAAAATAATCATATGCAGTATCTTAAAAAGATCTTGGTCCAATTTTCATACACCAATATCGCATAGGCAAACTTTCGCATTTCTCTTTTCTCGGATAGTGGGTGACAGGTAAAGAGGCTCTCTGCTGGAGAAATTACAGTGGGAGAAACGAAACTGCCGAAGAGCTTAAAACTTTTATGCATGCACTAAGCATTTTTCCTTTCCTAGGCTTGGGCGATCGTCGGGCAGCGCACTCCGAGAAGAAAAAAAATAGGTTAAATATGAGGTTATAAGATAGCAAAATTTTGCAATACTTAAATCTGTAAAAAAAAAAAAAAAAAAATTCTGTCACCGTATCGTGTAAGAATTACAGTCAACTCTCAAAAATCCGCAACCCTAAAATCTGCAATTCTCTAAAATCCGTATATCATTTGCGATGTAAACAAACATTGTCACAATTGATTTGTTGATTAGTGGATTGCAAAAATTCAGCTGTTTTAAGAGACAAATCAGTTTTTAACTGATGCTGATGAATCACCAATCACTCAACATATTGCAGAGGAGGAAATGATAAGTGTAATTATACATAATTATTAAAAAATAAATGATAATCATTTAGAGGAAAAGTAGAAAGACAGTTTTCATGAAAGATTTTCTCTCATGCAGATAAATACTCAAATTTTCTCATAGCACAAACTTATGTGATTGACCAAGAATTGCTGACTTTTTTGCAGGTTATACGAAAATAAATATGTATGAATATTCTTACTTAAACTAGTATTGATCAGACTTTTCAAAAATCTAGGTAGTTTGTAACTATAATGTGATATATAAAAATTGTTCTTTAAATTAAAATTTCATGAATATTTGTACTTTTATTAGACACACTATATTTCAGCATTGTATATATAACATATTTAAATTGTATCTTAAAGATTTGCTACTCAAATGAGGTTCTAAGATGTAAATAAAAGAAATTATTCTAAAATCTGCAAAATTCAGAAATCCGCAAAACACTTCGTTTTAAGCTGTGCAGATTTTTGAGAGTGTACTGTATATCTATAACTAGACCAAATTTTTACTCACCACAGTAAAATTTCCACTCGCCATTGGTGAGCTGGCGAGCGGAAATTTCGCGCCCTGTATATATATATATATATATATATATATATATTACAGCTTTGTTTCAGTTGTAGATTTGTCTTTTCTCAGTTTTCCTTGACCCATTTCCAGTTTTTTTTTTTTTTTTTTTTTTTTCCCACCAAATTTTAAAATATGAAGTTTTAAATATAAAGTTCTATCATTCTAACTTTAGATTTAGAAGATTCATCAGTCATTGTCAGAAGATACACGCCCACCCCCCTACACACACATATACATGCATACACAATGAATAATTTCCAAAAACTACTTTTTTGTACCTTAAAACATGTAAATCTAGGGAAAAATCGATATATGTTGCTACTTCCATTACATATGTAAACAGGTAATGGAAGCAAAAATTTTTACATATGTAGCTAATTATTATATATTTTTCAAAGATCCGTATCCGTGGATCTTGAAATAAAAGATACATATCTGTATCCATATCCGCGGATATAGAAAAACTGATATCTGTATCCACTGATCAGTTTTTGACAATTCGGCACATCCCTAATTGGAAGTTGGAATCTACTCAAAATATCTGCAGCAAGGATTCCTTTAGACACTTTTGCAATCGATCATAAATGGCCACTAGAACTGTCAATGTAGGCCTAAATCTATAGTCATTTTAATACCGTAAGTAGGGATTTCTGTACCATTGGCAACATATAATTTATATTTACATGTACTTTTTTTGATTTTGGATGGTAGTAAAGGGCAAAACTGGGAAAAATCATTAGTGGCCAGTGGCCGGTACTGTCAGTTTCATTAGTAGCCACTTTTTTAAGTTAGTGGCCACTTTTCACATAAGACTCTTTCTTTCAGACTGCAAAAAGCATTGTCATCATTTTGTGGTATAATCACCACAAGAAAAATAAGAAATACTTATAATAATAAAATTAACACATGGACAATGAAATTGTAACTTGCAATTACGCTCTTTTTAAAAATACTAAATTGAACATCCTATATTAAAATCTGCTTAGGGCTATAATAATAATAGCAAAAGTTTTTATCTTTCAGATAATTCAGTTTTTTTTTTTTTTTTCCCCAATTTATTTAAGTGAAATAAGCTCTTATCATTCACAGTTCACATTTATATTTTCTAGTAAATGAATCAGCTGATTCATCGTCATCACAATCTTTTACATGGTCGTGTGTAAATACAGTTAGCAGTTTTATTATTTTTTCTTATTAAGTATAGATAGAAACTTAGCTGCTTCATTAAAAATAATTTACTTAGCTGCCAAATTTGTAGCTTTAAAAATAGGAAGATTTCTACTTTAAAATGGGAAGGAAAAAGGAAAATTTCTACTCCAAACAAAGCAAATACAAAAATTTTTAAAAAATACACATTTAAGCCAAATCACACTTTGATACACACATTTCTCAAATATCTTAAATGGGTTAAATATACACTAAATCCTATGGAGACAATAATGGAAAAAGATTGTGCTTTGCAGGACATTTGATCATTAACTGCTAGTTGAAATGGAGTGCACATGTGCGAGGGGGGGGATCTATATACTTCTTTATAGGTTCTAGAATCCAATAAAGAAAGTTTAAAATGAATATTTACATTTATGTTATGGAGGGAGAAAGATTGTAAATCACAAGGCTTCAGTGGAGCATGTGATTGCCAATCGTTGGAGGAGGAGGAAGGGGGGGGGATCACAAGAATTATGAGTAAGATATATCAAACAATTCTACTTCTTTACAGATTCTATAATCTAATAAAGCAAGTTTAAAATAGATATTTATATTTTTGCAGCAGATGGAGAATGATTAGAAATAAAGCTTTCTATAAGATGTGTGATTACGGATCGTTAGGGGAAGGGGGGGGGAGGTCCAAAAAATTGTGAGTAAGATATATTAAACAATTCTCCTTCTTTACAGGTTGCAGAATACAATAAAGCAAGTTTAAAATGAACACTGACATTTATGCCATGGATGGAAAAAGATTGGAAATCGCAAAGCTTCGATTACCTATTGTCACTCGATTTTTAAAGTCTTTTAATGATCACAAAAAGTGGCGACTTTAGTGGCGATCGATGCATAATTTTTAATCGCCATCTTTTTATATTTAGTCGCCATGTGGCCGGTGGCGACCGTTAATTTTGCCCTTTAGATGGTAGAATGATGGACACATTAGCGCTGCTGTCTACCAAGAACTGACAGCCTTTGTTTTTGTCCTTGACAAATAGACTGTAATTGCGGTTATGTGTCTTTTTAGCAGTAGGACTAGGTGTGGATTTTATTGAGTGGAATGATTTTCCTGGGTTTTCCAACTACACGGATGAACACATTTTTCTGGGCAGCATTTGGTTCCAAATTTAAAGTGATAGAAAAATAAAATTTTCCATTTGGATCATACCTTTTTCTTGATTTGCTATGGCTCCTATTCCAATGACTGTAGCATTGCTGTTCACGAGAGTGTTGCTGTTTGATTAAGGTAGCTACTTGTAATTCTAGAGCTGAGATTTTTGCCAGTAACTCATTAATATTTGTAGCTTGCTTCACTTCAGCAAAGTCTGTAGATCTAGGTGTCATTTCAGTGATTTTATCAGCCATAGTACTGAGTTTATCCAAAGATTCATCACTCACAATTAGGATAATTTGCGCAGAGTTGAGCATTTTTTTTTTGCCATAAGCATGCGGAGCACCTTATCAGAAAATTCACTACCTCCAAGAGATCACATCTTTTGCAGAAGTTGACTTGGAGTCCTGTCACCCAATTCTAAGCCAGAATCAGATTTTTTTTTTTTTTTTTTTTTTTTTTTTTTTAATTTACACTTCCCTGAAACGTGTTGACAAGTCGTTCTTTTTCCAAAGAATATTTAGTTGTACTGGAGTCCTTAACAATGTCCCAATTGTTTTCAACAAAACATGGAAGTTCTTATTGAGGAATTAAATAATTAAATTTTGTTTTTTCAGCTGTAATGCTACTAATTTAGAATTGTGCTTCCACCTGTTAAAACCACATCTCGGTTCTGTTAACCCAGAATGGTGATATTTTAATTATTAATTTATTTATTTGCTGTTATTTTCATTTTAACTTTACTTTGTTATATGGTCTTGCGTAGAATTTGGGGAAAGTTGGACACTCTCGAAACTGGTTTAACTCGCTACACCCGTCTTAAGCCGTGATGGCCTGTGCTCCCTCTTCTGTTCAGTTTATTTGTATTTTGCTCTTGTTTCACTCTTGTTCTTTTATTTAGTTTGCCTTTCAAACAAACAATTTAAAAAATAAATTATTCTGTTAAATTTTCTGACATCTTTTACTGTATGTGAAATTGTATCAAAGCTTCAAATCTTATTTTTCATAATAAATGATATTACACCATTTATATATATCATGTACATATATTCATAGGTACCAACTTGTACGTTTTTCTGCCACTGGAAAATTTTAAAGAAAATTTTAGTAATCTCTTTAGCAGTTTTCTTCGATTAAGCATGAGGAATTTTATTACAAATAATTAGTGGTGTTAAAAAACCATATAAGTTGGCACCTATGCATATTTTAAAGAAATACTATTTTAACATACATTTTGACAAAAAATATATTTATTTCTAAGCTAGTCTATTTTTTTTTTCATTCAAAATATGAAATAATTTCTCAAAATTTCAGACAAATATAAATACTTTAAAATTAGTAATTCAGAGATTAATATAAATCAGGAAAGCATACGTAGCATGTAAGATGCCTATAAAATTATTTAGCGTTACGGTTTAAATTGTTAAATAGTAGTTTTCACATTCGATTCAAAGTTAAAAACGTATGCGAGACGTTTATATACTTTTAATACAGTGTATATTACAGTTTATAGTTGGTTAAAAGTAATGGCAATATAAATAATAAGTACAAATAAAACAAAAAGAAAGCTTCACACACAGATAGCCATTTTAAAACCTTCAGATGTTCCCTTTAAACTTGCAGTTAAGAAAGCTCTTTCTAAGTACTACGGAGAATATCGCCAAATGCTTGTATCTTCATTTCGTAATAAAACAATTTTTATTCGCTGAAAACCAAAAAGTTGTAAATTACAAACACTGTTTTTAAATGTTTAGATTAATTCAATCTAATTATAACAAAATTCAGGTTTCATTATTTATATATCAATGAAGATCATCATTAAATTGAATGTAGTAGATAATTAAGTTTATTTGCCTAAATATGCTTTCAGGGTTTACAATTAACTTTTTTTAATGAGTTTTAGAAAAAATAAAATAAAAATTATTTTTTATCCAGCAATAAATAAAACTTTTATTCAAAGAACGCAAATGCTGCAATGTAAACTCCATGAGAAGAAAATCCAAAATTGCTGAGGGCGGATGTCTCTCCCGCTTGACCAATAGGAAGCTGTGACTTAAATTGTCGTCACTCTCCACGCTAGGCACCCTAGTTTCTACATGCTGACTTGCAATAATGTTAGGCGACAGTCTTATTCAAATACAGTCTGAGTCACCAATGTTGTTATTATGTAATTGCTATTTTTAGGTTGTGTGTTTTATCATCAGCAAACATTAAACAATACTTATTTATAGCAATGACACACATTTTAATTATTTAATTATCATCGTTCTATAAGTAGCAAAAATCAGCGTGCTTGGCTACATATACACTCCTGCTCAAAAGTTTAGCAAGATTTGCAAACAATCAGTTTTTTTCAATTTAAAAACTTATCTCTCAATGAAATGTTTTCAAACATTGAGTATTTAAAGAACTGGGTCTTCCTCATGTTTTTCAGTGAAGATTAGTTTAAGACAACATTTAGAGGGCCTGTAATAAATTGAGGAGAATCAATAATGTTTGTGATCACCCTGTATCGTTAAGTAAACAAAATGATCTGTAACTTTAGGCTGTGTTAATAGAGACCCAGTATAATTTGTGGAGGAATTTATGTGACAATAGCATATTAAATAACAGAGATATAAGCATTTATTTTAAAACTCCCAATAAAGTCAGCATGTTTTTTATTTATAATACACAGAATTTCAAACGAAAATTATTCTCACTTTTAGATAAATTGTAAAAACACTTTTGAAACAGTATACTGTAATCAGAATACAAATACCTTAAATATCTCGTGAAATATGAGCAGTTTTATGCAAAACATTTTCGCTGCACATGTGCAAAAGATAGAAAATTTTTTATTACAAAGGTTGAAAGCTAGATATATTGGACAACTTTTGTCAAAAGTGCATTTGAATAGAGTAAAAATTAAGCAAATTGTTGGCAAAAGAACGACCTAGATTTTAGGTATTTTCTAAGAATTAAAATTTCATAAGGGGGTTTTTCACATGCTGCGTAATTAATTTGACGATCCAATTATTTCAACCACACTTTAAAAGTATTTTTTTTTTTTTGTGAAAAGCAGGGCTGCAAAAAAGCCGGCCTTTATCAAAAAAGACCAGATCGGCCGGCTTTTATTAAAAAACACCAGTCTCTATTGTCTTTTTTACTTACATATATATCTTATGCATTTAACACACATATGTTAATTTATGATACTGATTTCATTTTGTGTAAAAAAACTTATTTTTTTATGTATAAAATTCAAAATTATATTCAAATTCTTGCTATTATAGCAACTAATAAGTAAAGATTAGGATAAAAATATCCTATATTAGAGCATTTTTTATCGTTTGAATAATTGTTCCAAGGTTATTCTATTTTACTCATATTCAATCTTACACTATGAACATAAACACAATTATTTTTTGTTTATATTGGGGAAAAACATGAGTTGTTTTTTACATAGTTTCCATTTTTATGAATATTTCTATTTTGTCCCCACTAGGGGCCAAGAGGTTTTGCTCCCTAAGCTAGTAGATAGATGGGTTGGGTGGTGCCGGGTTTGAACCCAGGTAGTGCTCGTTGGGCTAGCTGTATGAAGTTTTCTTTGGTTTTCTCCAAAATTCATGTAAATATGGGCTAGGTTTCCTTAGAAAGACAACCCCCACCTGAAATGTATCCTACCCAGGTCTAGGACCCAAATGTTGGCAATCATCAGAATCCAAAAACTAAAACAAAACAAGTACTTCTTTCTCAGATTCAATACTTCCTTAGTTGTAATTCTCTTGTTTCTTCTCTCATTTATACTGAAAGAGGGGGGAGAAAATTGATTTTTGATAGCAAACATTTCTCATAAGAGGGAATTTATCTAAGAATTAACTAGACTCTCTACTGATATCTATCAACCTTTAAAATCTTTTTAAAACATATGGAAGTTAGAAACAAGGATAAAAAGTGCTATTTTTTTCTGCTTGAGAGATATTTGAATCTGTAAATAACTAAATCAAGTTCTCTAAAAGAGTTATCAAATAATTTCTGAAAAAAGAAAAAAAAAAAAATTGTAAAAGCCAAGACAAGGCATAATAAAAATTAAAATTTATTACCTAATTATTAGGAGCTGGAAAATGGAAATATTGTTAAAAGTATATTGTTATTTAAAAATTGAACTAAATGATTGGTACTTTTTATTTCCTATGTCAAAATTATTGAATAATATTAATTTATTAATAATTTAAATATTATTGAACAGATCACAATATTTAAAAAAAAAATTTAATAAAAGCTGGCCTTTTTAAAGTAGTTTCAACCCCCCCCCCCCCAAAAAAAAAAAAAAAAAGAGGCTGTGTTTATCATTTAATTAGTAAAGGGAATATTACTTTATTTTAATTCAAGTTAAAATACCTTATTATATCATCCTTTCGTACAGCGTATATATTTCGGCTGCCACATTGCTGTCCTCTTCAGCACTAAGACAATGACTCTTGTGACTGGCACGTTCACATAAACATTCACTCCTTCACCGCTAGTCCTCTTCATTTCACTTTGTTAGGTCCAAAAGTTGCCGATATGATAACCACAAATTTGCCCTAAAACGTGAAGTGAAATGAAGAGGACTAGCGGTGAAGGAGCGAATGTTTATGTGAACGTGCCAGTTAGAAGAGTCATCGTCTTAGTGCTGAAGAGGGCAGCAATGTAGCAGCTGAAATATATACGCTATACAAAAAGATGATGTAAATAAGGTATTTTAACTTGAATTAAAATAAAGGCCGGCCTTTTTTTAGCCCTGCTAAAATCCGGCAGCCCTGGTGAAAAGCCATGTATGATCTTACAAGCTTATAAGAGGTTTTTCACAAAAAAGTATTTTTGGGGCATAGTTGAAATAATTGGATCTTCAAATTAATTACGCAGCATGTGAAAGACACCTTATGAAATTTCATCTCTTGGAAAATACCTAAAATCTAGCTCATTCTTTTGTCGTCAATTTGCTTAATTTTTATTGTATTCAAATGCACTTTAGACAAAAGTTGTCCAGTCCAATACATCTAGCTTTCAACCTATGTAATTAATAAAAACTGTTCTATGTTTCGCACATGTGCACTGAAAACTGAAAAGGTTTTTAATAAAAATGGTCATATTTTATGAGATAAGATATTTGTATTCAGATAGCAAATTTTGCTAAACTTTTGAGCAGGAGTGTACATCACGACAAATCAACAACAGACTGGTTAGAGTTATGGGTAAAATTGCTTACATAGTAATATAATTAAATTTTGCATAAAAAAATCTATACAAAATTATTAAATTACTTGAACGAAATATAAGTAACACTTTTGCAACTTAAATAAAATAGTTTTAAGTTAATACACTTTATAATTTAAAAAATAAATTCTTATTGTCTTGCATTTATTTAAAACTATCTTTGCTCCATGAGCGATCTAACATTAGCTGCATGGTCTCACCATCTAGTCGCTTTCTGATAAAACTTACTGATAAATATTTACTTTATAATATTTATGTTCCTACAGATCCTTAGTAGAGGTAGGACAAGGACTTCTTTCTCTCCTCGCCCTTTCAACTTTGAAATTTCACTTTAATTTTCTTTCTTTGATAAAAGGAATATTTATTTTTTCCCTAAAAATAACTTTAATAATTAGACATTAAGCTAAAAAACTAAGACTGGTGGTTAATTTAGAAAATGCGCTGATTGTTGGCATAACTTCTGTAATTTAACTTCTTTCTCTTGTTGGTTTATTTAAAATTTAGTAAAATTTCATCCCCATATATTTATATAATATTTATATAAGTGTGAAACATTCTTTTTTTAATTATTTAGTAATTGATTTGCTTTTCCAGGTAGTTTCAGAATTTCCTGGAAATTCATCTTCTCTAAAATATATAAATTAAAGCCAAGTTTTTCACTTTTAGAAAGAAAAATATAGTGCAGTGATTTTCAACCACTGTGTCATGGCACTTTAGTATGTCACAAGGTACTTGATGTATGCTGTCACTTTCATGAATGCCTATAGATATATAGTACAAGGTGTGGCTATTAAATAACGAGACTATTGCTGTAAAACATTTTATTTTAAATTTATACATATTTAGTGATTATCACCTTCAACATACACCCCTCCTCTATTCCTACAACGCTCCATGAGACTTTTCCATTGTTCGAAACAATGCTGGAAGTCTTGTTCTTTGAGCTCCTGCATGAGGCGTGTCGCTTTTTCTTTCACAGCTTCAACAGACTCAAGTCTTGTTCTTTTTAATGCAGATTTGACTTTGGGGAACAGATAAAAGTCACATGAAGCCAGGTCAGGCGAATAAAGCGGATGGTCTAAAACTGTGATGTTGAACTTGGCTAGAAACTTCTTGACAGACAATGCAGTGTGAACTGGCTCTTTGCCTTGATGGAGAACCCATGACTTGTTCTTCCACAATTCGGGTCGTTTTTTCCTTACTCTTTCACGGAGTTGAGCAAGCACCTCAAGATAGTAGGTAATGATAGTCAGATCGAACCAAATTAGCGGTTTTTTCGATATTTTCATCCGTTTTAGACGTGGAAGGGTGACCTGGGCAGTCATCATCTCCAACATATTCTTGGCCATCTTGGAAACGCGTGAACTACTTAAAAATTTGCGCACGTGATAAACATTCATCGCCATAAACTTGTTTTAATAAAATAGAAGTTTCACTAGTGGTTTTACCAAGTTTCACGTGAAATTTTACGACAATTCGTTGCTCTGCTTTTACACTTATCATGTTTTCGGCAAAACAAAACAAACACCTCTTACACAAACGAAGGTTACGCCCAGACTGATTTCTCGGCAAACACCGGAGGTGCTGCAATCGAAAGAGAAGGCTGTACACGGCACAGCTGTCGGTCGTTCGGATTTGGTGCATGCGTAGCGTAGTTCATCTGTAGCAGCAATAGTCTCGTTATTTAATAGCCACACCTCGTATGTATTTAAATCCAGTATGTCAGGATAAACTTAGTAAAGCTTCACTGTTATATTACTGGCAATATTCTCATTAGAGGTAAAAACTGGGTGAAAATTTCTCACCCTTATTCAGAAACAGAGTGAGATTTCTAAAAAGAATGCAAAAGCAGAAAAAGATTTAAAAAAAAAATTCTTAATTAAATTAAAATTAAAATTTTGAATTTAATTGCTTAAATATTTTATTTGAATTTAATTGCTTAAATATGTTGATTTTTTTTTTCTTTCTTTGCCGATCACTGCATATTGATGAAACTTACTTGAATGCACAAATTTCTTGCAATGTTAAAAATGTAATTTCTCGACATTTTAATTAGTTTGTAATGGAATTTCATTTTACATATTTCTTTTTTAATTAAATGTAATTTGTAATTAATCATACAATAAACTTTTTTTTTTTTGTAATGGAATTTCATTTTATATTTGAAAATCATATGCCATTTCTTCAAAATATACTTTAGGTACATCAATCAATAAACCATGTAAAATTCTTTTAAAGTATTTTAAAAATGTACTCTGACAAAAAAAAAAAAAAAAAAAAAAAAATGTTGAATACTGCAACAGTATTCTGTTTTTAGCGCTGATTCTTGAATTCCTCCATGGGGCCCATTTATTCTATAAAAAGGGCAACCTTTTTAAAAAAGGGCATTATTTGCATAATTTGCGGTTCTTCATTCAGTGTTGTGATTTTTGCATGTGACAAAAGTAAATTACTAATTTTAGTGTATATATGTGTGCTATATGCATTTGTTGTTCCTATAATGCTGTAAAACTATTGCTAGAAGGTTACATGTCAGAAAGAAAAGTATCTAAAGTCCTGAACATTTAAAATGTTTAAAAAGGTCACTTGGTACTAAAATGTTTTTAAAAGGGCCACCAGGTGCTAAAATGGATTGAAAAAGAACCGTTGGGTGGAGCACCCTGGCAAATTAGCCTAGAGTCAGCACTAATTTTTAAGAGCATACAATACTTAATCTTACTGACAGTCAAGGCCCAGGTTATTTTGTGGGAAAATTTGTTTCCACATTTATTCATTGTCTAATGTATTTTTAAAAATTCTGTTTTCACATTCAGAAAATTCACAACTGTTAAATTAGTATTCATTTTTTTAATATTAGATTTTTGAGTTTAAAAAAATAACTGAATCAAGTGCCTTTTTGGCTGGAAAGTGAAATATTAAAAATGTGAAACAGCTTTTTGAAGACAAGTACTAATTTAATGATTGTGAATTTTCTGAATGTGAAAGCTGGATTTAAAAATACATTTGGTAATGAGTAATTGTGATAACAAATTTCCCTGCAGAATAACATGGGCTTTGGTTGTTGACGAGGTTAGGTATTGTATGCTCTTAATAGTAGTGCTGCACCGAGTAGCACTTTGGCTGAGTACCGAGTAGTACTCGGCCTTTTAATACTTGGTCGAGTACTGAATTACTGAGTAGTGTTGTAAGAATGAGTAACTGATGCACCTATGAAGAATTTTGCACATCTTGGGGAAAAAAAAAAAAAAGCCTTTTGAACACAAACTTAAGTTAAATGGCGAACAGCATGTTTTCATGAAATGTTTCAGAACTTTTGTAATGTATATACACAATTAGGTTCATTGTTATATTTGATACTTCCAGCTTAGGGGATTATTAAAACCAAAATAACTGATAACTTCATTCTTTATTATACAGTCTTTCTCAAATGCGAATCATTCTCAGATAATTCTTAGAGAATATAAAATTTCCTGTACCCCCAGGCTTAATTTAAGATGCATGAAATTTACATATGATATGAGAGCATTAAAATAAATATTTTATCATTTCAAACATGATAGACTTCATTAATCTTCAAATTCTAGAAGAGTAAAAATGATAGGTGGTTTCGGGCCATAATTTGCAAAACAACAAATTTGATTGTTGAAAAATATTTTTAATAACATTTTAGTGTATTTACCTTTTTTATAATTATTATATTTCAAAATTAAAAATCAATCTTTTCTTACAGTTTTAAAAGTGTCTTACTTTTATTTGCACAAATATCTGACTAAAGTTTTATCTACTATATTAGTATTATACATATAAAGGTTCTTTTTTCTAAAATATTTTATTTATGTCTGTTTTATAGATGCAATTATCTGACAGGGTTCGCGCTAGAGCGCGGGAATCGCGCAATATTAAAAAAAATCCCACTTAAAAAATTTTCATATGCACGCTTTTCCCGTGATTTTTTTTTTTTTTTTAATCTAATCTTTTTTTTAATCATTCTAAATCTTTTTTTTTAATCATTGAACTCTGCGAATTTATTTTTTCTATTTAAAAAAAAAAAAAATTGCGCATATCGTTCGTTAAAAAATAAATAAATAAAAATGGAACAATCAGTGATCAAATGTCCTACAAAAGCTTCAGATTCCTAATCTTTCTCCATCCACAACATAAATGTCAATATCCATTTCAAACGTGCTTTATGAGATTCTAGAACCTGTAAATAAATACAAATTGTTAAATATTTCTTGCTCATATAATTATTTTTTGCCCACCTCCCCCTTTATTTATCTCTATCTAGCGATCAGCAATCAAATGTTCTGCAGAAGTCTTGTTTCCCAATATTTACCCATCTGAAACATAAATTATATTTATAATATTCATTTTAAACTTGCTTTATTAGATTCCAGAAGTATAATTGAAAGAGTTTAATATTTCTTACTCTGTAATTATTTTTTTAATCCCCCCCCCCCCCTATTTCCCATCTCCAGAATACGGATTGTGGTCAATGATCAATTCTAGAAGCAATAAAGCAATAGAAGTGCTCAATATTTCTGACATATGTAATTATTTTTAGACCTTTAGTGCTGAACTTAATGAATCTATTTATTTTTTCTCAATTAAATCTTTATGGGGTGTCATACCTATACCCAATTTGTAAACATGGGGGGAAATGAAGAATAGATTTTTCAGCTAAGAAAATTTTTTCCAAATCAATTTAAGAAAATTAATACTCAGTTGGTTTTATGCACAAGCACATTTGAAACTAATTAGTTACTGCTACTTTTATATGAATGATTAATGTACATGCATAAAAATCATATTTTATATTTGCTTGAAAAATTTGTTTTACTCTTGGTGTGAAATTTTAATAAGATTTTAAGTGGATATAAAAGTTATTGCCGGTATATTGAAGTTTTTTTTTTACGCTAATGAAAAAATTCTGAAAATTCTTAATGTATATAAAAACTATATATATAAATGTTTATGTCATCAGTTTATTGAAAGTGACATTATCAATATCCAACTAATCATCCAATCAATCATATTAGCAAAAAATTTTCAGCTAATTTCTATTTCAGCAACCACATGTCTGTAATTTGCATATTTCTTGAAAATACTTTTTTTTTTCTGTAAAATGTAATTACTGACTTAAATTTCAAAACTCTCACTTAAATTTTCAAAATCCCACTTAATTTTTTTTGTTAGAGTGGGAGAATCCCACTCATTTTTTTCCCCTTAGTGCGAACACTGAATCTGTACTAAGTTTTTATTAAAAAAAAATTGCATATTATACACATACAAGGTGGTTATAATTAAGTTCTTGTAACTAAAATGGATAAGTTTATATCATAAATCATCTCTATACCGAGCTTGGTGCCAATCTACTCGCCCATTTTAACTGCAGAAAGCTGTTTGCAGCAAAAATTTAATGTCTATATTTTCATATTTTTTTAGCTTATTTATTAATAAACGCTTTTGAATACATTTCTTTCAATAATACATAAAAATAATGAATTTATAACTACTACTCGGTATTGGCGGAATACTTAGTCCAAATTTGGCCGAGTACTCGGTACAGCTACTCGGTACTCAGTACGCTACTTAATAGTGTGGTTTAAAATCTGCTTAAAAAAAAAAAAAAAATTAAATGTTATTACCCAAAAATTTTCAAATTAAATATATTCTTATTTGGTTAATTCGGATAAGTCCGAGGTTCAGAATTTAGAGATTTTGATTTATTTTCTTTCTTTGGTGGTTTATCAAAATTTTCAGCGAAGTATAAAATGTTGAAACATTGCTGTAATTGTGTATGTCATGGACTGCCTTTTAGAATATATGTATTATGAAAATGAATATCACCTAAACGGTTTTTTGTTCTACACATATGTATTGAAAATTGAGTTTACAGATAAGCAAATAACATATTCATAAATTTTAAAGTACTTAGTAAAATGCTTATTTCTTATGTTATTTTGTAAAAAAATGCGTCAAGATTTTCCTAAGAAATACTAAGTTTCTAAGAAATATTATGTTATTTTATTTTTTTAAATATTTTTTTAGAAGATTTATTTTTTTTACTTTTAGTTTTTTCTTGCTTTTTAGTTATACTGTTTATTTTAGGTTTTCATCACGGTGAATCACAGCATCTGAACTGTTGCAGCGAGTCTTCAGTCTCCACTAGTTTTGTCTGTGCAAAGATATTGGAATCTGCCCTCATATAATTCAGCAACAATTGGATATAACAAAAAATGACCTTAATATGCTTAGAAATTTAAGACAATATATCTGAAAATTTAAAAGATAAAAATGGTTAGAAATGGCATATGGGTTCGTATAATTCTCGGACCAAATGGACCAGAACCCGCTCCACGACCACAACCAGCACCACGACCTCAACCAGCCCCAGCAGGTTTAATATAAAAAGCATTATCACCATAAATTGTAGATGCCATAAATTGTAAATGGAGGAATCACAGGTTCCTGCTCATATTCAACATTTGATTTCTGAACCTCCACCTGCTCCTCTTCCTCCTCCTCCTCCTTTTATCCCTCTTCCTCCTTATTGCCAACGCCTTAATCATCCTTCACCTCTAATTTTTGAACCCTCTCTTCCTCCTCCTCCAATTTTTGACCCCTCTCTTCCTCCTCCTCCACCTAGTATTTTTATTTCTGCTTACCCTGTAGAAGTTTCTAGCCGTCCTCTCTCTGGAGAACTTTCTCCTCCTCCTGTAGAATTTTTTCTCCATAGAGAACTTTTCCCTTGTGACAGAAATTTCACTACTGAAGAACTTTCCCCTTCTGATGTAGAATTCATTGCAGAATTTCTTCTTACTAGATATCCGGATTCTCATCTTCCTAGATATCCTGCTCCTCATCTTAGACCTGGGAGTACTAGATATCCTGTTCCTCATCCTAGACCTCCTCCTCCTCCTGCTAGACATTCTCCTCCTCATTCCTGTACCTGTTGTTTTTCAACGTTTTGAATTCATTGATGAAAATAATCAGCTGAATGGAATAAAAAGACAAGGATAATTTAGTCTGAATGCTAAGAAACTGAAACTAGTTTTCTTTGTTCCCAAGATCTAAAAGACTAATTCTTCAAAGAAGATAGTGACAAACAGTGAAATCTAAAATTTCTACCCAGTACAATTGAATCTATTGTTCAATAAATAGACCTGCGTATCCGTTTCCTATATTGATTAAAATACCAGAAAAAAAAAAAAAGTTGCTATTGAAACTTCAATAATGTCTCTTTGATATCTGGATCCACCTAGAATATAATATATATTAAAAAAAAAGTTGAAGAAAATTTGCCTTTTAGCACTGCACGCAAAACAGGAATAAGTTCATGGCAAAATTAACTGATTGTGACTGTGATAAAAATATAAAAAGGTAATTTGCATACCTTTGTTTACCATAGTATTGTAAGTTTATATCTGCTTCATTGAAATAACTTGGCATATGAATGTCTTCACAGCTTTCTCTGCAGAAATTGAAATGTAAAAGAAGATGAGGGAAAAAAAAAAAAAAAAAACCTCAATATCAACACTGCTTTTTAGTTTAATATATGTGTATGTTGCATGATAAAAAAAAAAAAAAAAAAAAAAAAATTAAAGGAAATTTTTTACTGAGATTAGTATTGACAACAGAGTCCTTTTTTTTTTTTTTTTTTTTTTTTTTCCATTATACAGTTTTTCCATTCCATCTTTTATTCTCTACAGGCTGTTTTTAACAGATATTTTTTGTGTTACTTTGAAGAAATTTTTAATATTTTACGTTGACTACTACTGCTATATGTTGAATTATGCCATGAATAATTTTGCTCAATATTTGCATTCTTTTACATTGTTTATTTAAATTGAGTATTCTTCCTGGATATTGATACAAATTATTCACCCCAATCATTGGGGTAGTGAAAATCTTGAACAGTGCGTTCCTTATTCTGAAGATGTCATATAAATCGAAAACGGGGGAAAAAAAAAAAAATTCTTCTCTCTAAGAGCATTGTGAAAGAATTAAAATGATTTATGCACAATGTGTGTAATGTTTCCCACCTAGAGCATTATTTTTGTGCCTTATTCCTTCTCAGTAGCTTGGACCAAATGGAATATTATACTTTTGAACAATTTTATTCCATGTAAAGTAAAAACTTTTTCATTTATTTGTTTCAACAACATTATGGATCAAATTCATGCTAGGAGACTATATTGGTTATATGCTGGCTAAGAAAATGGGCATTAATATGTTGAACTCTCTAGCTGGTATATATATATATATTTAATTCAGTCTTAAGTCTGTGTTGTAACAACAGTTACCTGTTGTCAAATTCAACATTCCTCTATTGAAAGTCATTGAGAAGCCTAACATAAATGTAAAATGATCCACTTAAATTTGAAGAAGAAAAATAAAATCTATGTAAGTGTATTTTATTTTTTAGTGGGTGAATTTTTTTTTTTTTTATATTATGTTCCTGGTTGTTATTGTTCATGTTTAGTGTTTCTTAAAAATTGATGGACACATTTGAAAACAGTCCCTCCTTTGATAAATTAATAACTGAATCAATTAGTATGCATAATCTTGAACACTGTCAGTTTAAATTTTATTGTCAGTGTTTCAATCCTTTTTTCTGGTCAGGTGTTTAAAATTTTTTTTTTAGATTTCCTCAAAAGCAATTTGTTAAATTAAATATTACTGTAAAATTTGTATGCTATATTTGTAATCAATGATTATTCTTATAGCATCTCCTTTTAAAAGCGTCCTATCATTTTTTTTAAGGAATATTACTCATGATCTTTGTTTTTATAATCTCAACATGGTGATAAATTTATAAGGTATTCTTATAAAATCTGACTGCGTCAGATAATTCTGCGACAAGAGATTTTTTTCTCCCCCTAAGTTGCAGATTTAATGATAATGTTGTTGTGTTCATTTATTATATATGTTGTGTTCCTAACCTTAATGCAGTATTATCGTTAGTGTGTGGCAACTCTAAGTTGTAGTTTTTACTATAGTAATAAATTTATTGTAGGCTTATCTCCTGTTTAATTACTTAAAAGATTCATTTAAATAAAAATTGAAATTTATGAACAATGTCATGGAAGACTGCTAGAAGTTTTAATATAATTTGAATTAATAATTTTAATCTTTTTGTTTCAAAGAATAATTTTATCACTTTACATCTCTTTTAAAGAATTTCATGCATGCAATGTTATTTTTAATGCAATTGTGCCCAGATATTACTTTCTATATTTTTAATAAAAATGGTGCCTTTTGAAATATTCTTCTGAATGTATTCTTTTAAGTTTGTTTTAAATTCCCTGTAAAAATATTAAGTTTAGGATTGCTTCAAAATTAATTTTATTAATTTTAATCTTAAAAAATTGCATGTAAGCATTTTGCATTGAAAATATAAGCAAATTTATATATATTCCTTTTAAGTCTAAAAACAGATAGCTTATATTTTTGATATGTTATTTATCTTGCTTAAGACAATTAAAAATGATTGTTTTGTTATTGTTTAATTAATTTTATTATAATTACAGCATCTTAATAAATATTTTCTGGAGCATTTTCATGTAGATTTTTTTTTTAAATCTATTTTTTTCCTTTTATTAATATTTTCTGTTTTTTTTTTCTCTCTCTCTTTCAAAATATGGTGCCTTATGAGATGCTTAGTTATATTGTGTTTAATATTTCTACTAAAATGTGATTGAAGAGAATATTGTACTTCATAATGTTTGATTATTATTATTCCATTAAAATTTCTAAATGCTAGCATCTTTTTAAACATGGAGAAACCTACATTTGACATTCCATTTCCATACTTAATTAATAAAGTATCTAAGATGCGAAATTTACTTTAATGTAAATATTGTTTATGGATACTGTTTCTTAAAAGATGAAACACTGACTATTGATAACACATTTGAAAATATTTTTGATATAAATTCATTTCAGAATTTAGGGTTTAGAATTATTTAAGCACTATCAATATTATAATCATTAACTATGTTATCAATTGGTAATTTTAATATTTCAAATTATATCAAAATAATTTGTAGCATATCTTCATAAATTAAGTGTAATCATAGAAATAAAGTTCACCATTGAGGGTCTCTTTTATATAATTTAAACTTAAATTGGAAAATATTGTTTTAAGCATGATTCTCAGTGTATCAGAAGTTTCTTTTATTCTGGGGTGGGAGAGGGATTTTTTAATTCGTTACTTTTTTCAGTTACAAAGTTTTTCTTAAGTTAATTTTAAATATTTTATTATAGGTTATAATCTTTTATATACTTTTTATAATATTTTCTGACAATTTTTTTAAGAACCAAATTTGTAATTATTAAATCCAGTTTTATAATAAAAATTTTATATCATTATTATAGCTGTAATTAAGAATAACCATGATCTTTTATTGCTAATTATTTAAACATTTAAAAAAAAAGATATAAAAGTGTTTTATGCAAAAAGATTAATTAAGAAAAAAGAAAAAGCTTACCTGTCTATTCTGACACAGATAGTTATTTTTCAGGAAATGGTGCTATTTATATTATTATGTATAAATGTTTAAATTACTGCTAAAATGTTTTTGGAAATGTTTTTATTTTCTTTTCCTGTATCTCTATATAGTCATTGTTCCCAGTATGTCGTGCAGAGTCTTAATGTGCATTTTTATTTTGCTTTATTTTTTAAAGTTTTTTTATTTATTCTCATGTTATTGTTATCAAATGGATTAAATATATAATTCAACCACGTTTCTTGTGGCCAAGGGAGCCTCTGCACTTGTGCTGACTTTTTTCAGAGTTAAAATAGGGGTGATAATCCTTGTGGTCAAGAGAACATAAAGGGATAAAGAAATGTGAAATCACTGGATGTTAACCGAATCCCAGCCTGTTGGTCAGTTTGGCACCTCTCCAAACCGTTAAAATAATCCCCTATGCTAGGCATGTCAAACATGGTTGTACTATAGTTTAATCCATTTGAAGTTCTGATTCTTTTTTGTTTATGGGTTAAGTGATTTTAATGTGATTATGTAGATGTGAAGTATTATTTGATTTGAATGCTTTATTCATAATTATTATCCATGAGTAGTATTTTCAATAAATTGGTAAACTGGCTTGAAGTAAGATATCTTTAATTTTCTTTACATAATCTTAGTATTGAACTGCTATTAAAATTCATTATCTTATTTGTTAATTGATTCCTACCTGTTATTTTAGATTGTTATTATTATTATTTTTTTTTTCATGCTTGTTATGGTTTCTAAGAATTTAAAAGTTTTTGTTTTTATTTTAGTCTCTTGGTTTTTTTTGAAATGCTACTTGTGGTCTTTTTTATTATCTGATTTATTTTTATATTTATGCTTAAATATTTGTTTTTGACTTGTATTCTTTGATAGAGATATAATGAGAGAAATAGAAAGATTGTGAGAAATAGTATTTAATTTGAAATTTTTATTTGTAATTGTTTGAGTAGTATATATATATTTAAAAAAAAAAAAAAAAAAAAAAAAAAAAATTGGTACACTGGTCATAGATTGTACAGTGCTAGCAAAAAAATCTCTACACTTGAGCAACAAAAAAATATTTACACATCAATTGCTGTTCCCTCATTAAAAATGTGTCGAACCCCAGTGATGACTCATGTGGTTAGTCGATTACAGACCTTTTCCTATCCTACCAACATTCAGATCGCCTCGTGGACTTTTAGAGTAAGGCTGTATGCTCTTTGCTCCCGTCAGTCAGTATTTCGTTCATTTGTTAAAAGTTAGAGAATCTACATCGGTATTCCCACTCCACACAATGGGTCAGATTATGTTTAAAATGGAAGATAAATCTCATTCCTTGACTCTGCTAGAAAAGGGAATCTCTGTGATTGATGTAGCCAGAGATCTGGCAGGTCATTCTAGGTGTAGCCAGTTGTAGCCATCTGGCAAATGTAGCCAGAGATATCCATGCCTAAACGGCTACAGTTGGTAATAAAATGTAAAGATGAAATGACAAAATACTGACTGCAATGTGATATTTACTATAAACGACTAGAATGTTAAGATTTTGTCTTACATGTTTACATTTTAATGACCTTGTAAAGATTTTCTACATATGATACACCTAGAATAATCTGCCAAATCTCTGGCTACATCAATCACAGAGATTCTATTCTGTAGCAGAGTCAAAGCATGAGATTTCTCTTTCATTTTAAGCTTAATCCGACCCATTGTGTGGAGTGGGAATACTGCTGTAGGTTCTCAAACTTTTAACAAATGAACAAAATACTGGCTGGTGGGAGCAAAGAGCATATACAGCCTTATTCTAAAAGTTCACGAGGCAAACTGAGTGTTGATAAGATAGGGAAAGGTCATCTGTAATCGACAAACACCACGTGTCATCACTGGAGTTCAGCACATTTTTATAGCGGGAACAGCAACTGACATGTGAAGTTTTTTTTTTTGCTACTCAAGTGTAAAGATTTTTTTTTTTTTTTTTTTTTTTTTTTGCCAGCACTTTTATATATATTAACTGAATATAATAAGAAATTATATAATTTTAGTGTTGAATTGTCATTAAAATTCATTTTCAGGATTTGTTGATTGATTCCTTCCTATCGTTTTAAACTATTGGAGGGGGGGGGGGGAGTCCTAAAATTAATTTTATTTATTTATTTATTTTTTTTCCTTAAGATTTAATTTTTATATTTTATGATTCTTTGAGTTTTTAAAGTTGTTTTTACTCTTTTTTTTTTTTTTTTTTTTTTTTTTTTTTAATGCTACTCATGGTCTACTTTTTTATTATCATGACTTTTTGAAAATATATACTTAAAATATTTGTTTTTGACTTGCTTTCTTGGATAGAAATGTATTGTGTAAGAAAGTAGTATGAAATTGGAATTTTTTATCCATAACCATGGTTTACGAGTAGTATTTTTAAAACAAATGATTATTATTATTATTATTATTTTTTTTTTTTTTGAACAGATTAACAAATTACACACACATAATCTTAGTATTGAACTGACATTAAAGTTCACTATCATATGTGTTGACTGATTCCTTCCTATCATTTTAGACGGTTAAAAAATATTCTAAATTGTTAATTTGGTGTGCAATATAAATTAATTTTTACCAAAGTTTTAGTTTTTATATTTGTTATCGTTATGATTCTACGAGTTTTTTAAATTGTTTTTAGTATCTCAGTTTTTTAAAAATGCTACTCAATCTTTTTTGTTATCTTGACTTTCTGAAAATTTATACTTAAAATACTTGTTTTTGACTTACATTTTTTGGCATTGATAAATGTTCCTGACTTGTTCTTGGCATACATTCTTTGTTGGTGATGTAAGTTTCCAACTTGATTTTGACTTGCATTCTTTGTTAGTGACATAATTTTTTTGACTGTGTATGACATGTCACTTAAAATAAAGATGTCGTCATTGTATATATTTGTGTTATTTATTACTTGAGTTCATTTTCTTCAAACAATACATTTAAAGTATAAATTTCCTCGAAAGAATTTAACATGAACTCCATGTCACTTGTCTGGGACTGTATTAAGTTTCAGTATTGTATGAAAATAGAAATTATAATTTTTCTAACTTATGAATTTAATTTTTAATAAAAGTTAACTATGTTGGGTGTTTATTAAAGAAATATTAGAAAGGGAGGGACAAGGAGCTAAAAACTGTTGGTTCTATTACCATATATATATATGTATATAATGAAGTGTTGCGTGCCTTATATTTCAGAATATTTAATATGAGTTCATAAGGAAATTGATATAAAACATACTTTAAAATGTTTATTTTACATATAATACACAGGGTGATTATTGTGAACAAAACACTAATTGTCACTAATTTGGTATATAGATAATTCATGAGATCCACTCAAAGAATTAAAAAAAAAAAAAAAAAAAAAATCAAAAAATGTCTACTAAGTGACAATTTGCATAGAAAAAGGTAAATTTAACAAATATAATATTACACACAAAGCCAAAAACTATTCAATAAATTTTTATGCATTTTGGCACAAGTCATTTCTTTTGTTGTATTTTCTGATACTTGCATATTAACCACATGCTGTAGGCAGGATATATGTATATATAAATTTAAATATATAAGATTCATAAGATTTTAATAGATTATATATTATAAGATTTAAATATATAAGATTCATCATAATTTAAATATATATATTTCATAGGATCACTTCTATAATATTTATATTTATATATATACACATAAATATAAATAAAATTCACATAAAATATATATTTCATATTAACTATAGGGTAATTCCATGAAAAATGTAATATCAGTCACATATAGAGATAATTCTGCTTCCACCAATATTTTCTAACAATCATTATCCTATTCAATCATAAATATGACAGAAAATATGCCATTAAAATTTTTGTATAGTAATACTGGGGGCAAAAAAAGAGGAAATACAGTGGAACCTGTCTAAAGTGACCACCCTAGAGACTGGCTAAAATGGTCACTGTATGCAGGTGGTCACTTTATAAAGTCTCTTTAAAATTGGAAAATGGTCACTTTACCAAGGTGGTCACTTTTACAGGTTCCACTGTATAATCCTTTTGTGGGACTGATGTTACCTTCTTCCATGGAATCACCCTATAGGGCAAAATTAGCACTGGCCACTGGCTGTTAAAAAGTGACCACTAATAATTTTGCTATTGGTGGCCACCACAGTGGTCACTTTTCTGGCTTCCTGTTACATTGTTTTCAAAAAGTATTTGTCAGTTTTCTACCGTTGATTGATTAGTTTTTGCAGAAACCTGCATATTGATGCTCAGTTATTTTCAGAAGAAAGGTCTATGTTTTATTCAATAAAAATTTGCACTTGAAACAAGCAATCTATTCATCGCATTAGCATTTCAAAATTAGAAGATTGTTGCATCTTTCTAAATCAACTTCTTTTTTCTTTTACATTACTTTTCATAATGTTGAGAAGCACCGGTTTATTAATTTTATAAAATTATCTAAAATATATTTTTAAAATTCAATTACATCATTGAATTCAGCAGAAAAAACAATTAACTGATTTTTTTTTTTTTTTTTTTTTTTTTTTTGGTAGTATTTTGTTTTGCTTTGTAAATGTCAGCCAGATCACATGAAATCATCCCTTAATATAACTTTTAAAAAAAAAATATTTATAACTTTATTAGTATTAGCATTTGGATTGTATAATTTTATATTGCTACTAATCTGTACAGAAGTTTATAAATCATATAGTTGTCTTTAACATTTTTAACTTAAAAAACAAAAAGGAAAAGGAAAAAAAGTGGGCACTGCTTCATAAAGAGTGACTAGTAAAAAAACTGCATCTAGTGGCCACTGGCCACTAAAATTTTTTCCAATTCTGCCATTTAATATTAACCTCATTTGAGCAATACATTGTTGGCATTCAGTTAATATGTAAATACCTATTTTCTGTTCCCCATTGGAATGAAACCTGTCACCTTCTGTATACCAGATTTAAGAATAAAACTTCTTGGCGACTAATGGGGCCAAGAAAATTTCTGATAAAGAAATAGTGTGTAAGCAATGAAAAAATAAAAATAATGTGAATATTAAAATCCAAGATTGTGAAACTTGCTCATCTCTTATTTATATCAAACACTTATATTTTCTTTCATTTAAAATTATATTTTCATGCTTTAATGTGCTATATATTATCATTAATTATCATAATTAGAAATTCAGAAAATGAAGATTTAATAGGTATAATTTAAAATAGAATATGATGAAAAAATTGTGTGTATATATATATATATATATATATATATAAATCGTAAAAAAAAAAAAAAAAAAAAATTTCATAATTTTTAAAATAAATTATTTATGTCCTAATTTGCTAGCTTATCCAATATGCTCTTAGAATTAATTAAGGAGAATGTTGAAGATGCTTATGGCCACTTCCTAGAACCTAGGCAGATATTTTTAGTTCACTTATATATCTTTTTAGAGTCTTAACATACTAAATAGTAACAGATCAAAAAATGAATTTTAATTTACACTACTCAAAACAATTAAAGGATATTGTAAGTCTTATATAAAATAACGGTATAAGCAAAAGAATTTTTTTTTGCAGAAAATGAAAAAAGAGAGAGACAAATGCAATTTTTGAGTTTGATGTCAAAACTGACGTTTTAGCAGCAAGACAAACCAGAAAAGAAGGTCTGTATGCTAACTGACCAATAGTATGTGTTACACTAACAGCAAGGCACAGTCGTGCCTGTAGGGATTGGGCAACAGAGCATGTGTACTGGAAAAGAAATGAGTGGCACAATATTCTTTTCTCTGACAAGTTCTGTTTTTCTGTTCATGATAATAGGCATATTTTCATCTGGAGTGAACGTCGCACAAGAAAACAATACTGCGTTTGCACATAGAAATGTCAGATTTGGCAGTGGGAGGTTGATGGTCTATGCTGGCATCTCCATTGATGGACACATCAATCACCACATCATTCAAAATAAAGCTTTGACTGGTCGCCAAAGTAGGGATGACATCCTCAGACCTATTGCTTTAGCATGGAACCAGTTTCGGACAGTTTGGTTCGAAAATGTGGTGCTAGTAGCAGAGAGACGGTGTTGTTGAAGAAAAATATATTCATATTTCGGTGTCTCCGAGCCGTTAGCGTTAAACATAGATCTTCAGTGGGTGTTATTGCACGTCTACAACTTTCGCCCTCGTCTTCAGCTTGCATTTCCAGCTTCCAAAAAAACTGTTTTAGATCCTGGATATCACACTTTGTGAAACTCCTGTGGCTTGTGCTATTTTTGCTTGTGTTTGGCCCTCCTCTAACCAACCAACAACTCTCTAAACTTCTAAATCTCTTAAATGACCTTGTTGAGACATTGCACTCATCGAAACAACACACTGTTACTGAATGTCTATCATTCTTTTCTGCTCTGTCTTTCATTAAGTTGAAAGTCAAATTTTATTTGCTGCTGCTTAAGCATTGTTTTTGGCGTCAAACTCAAAATTTGCATACTCCAAAGTTTGAAAATGAGACAAATTTGCATTTGCGATTATCTTCTTCCATTTTCTGATGATTTAATTCTTTTTCCAAAAAATTTCTCTTACAATGTTATTTTATATGACTTAAAATATCCTTTAATTGTTTTGAGCAGTGTATAATTTAGTCTTACTCAACACTTGTAATGCCTTAGCACTTCCAAAATTTTCTTTTGTTAGCACCTATGAGACAGGATATTTTACTTCTATCTGTGCCACTCATCTTAATACCAAAATATATTATAAAGTTAACTGTATTTTCAATGTGTTAATGATAACAAATCGAAGATACAGTTCTTATATTAATAGAAAATGAGGTTAAATAAAGAGTTTCATTTTTCCCTTAACATAAACAGTTTCATTTTTTAATTTGTCACGAGTTTTATAAAGACAAAACTTTAAAAATTTCTTAATTTATAAACTACCTGATTTTACCACACACACATATACAAGTTTAAATATATTATACACTCATTTAAGTATTTTTCATAAAATCAAAATTCAGATTAGCATTTTTTGTGAGGTGATTATGCATTAACTTAAGAAAATATTAAATATTGAGCAAAATGATAATAGTAATTAATGAGATATTTTTAGTGTTTATTAAACAAATATATATTTAGAAGATATAATAAAAATATAACCTTGTATGTGCATATATTAAATTGCAGTAAAGAAAATTTCCAAAAAACCCCTGGTTTTTGGCCATCGAGCCCCGGGTTTATTAATAAATTCTGCCCAGGCTGGGCTTTTTACAAAAGACCTGAATTTTTCATAATCCTGATGATAAAAATCCAACTGGAAGCTCTTATACCAACCTTAAAACTTTACATGAAACTGCAGTATTGCAATAAAATGCACTTGAAAAATTATTTTCCTCATTCAACAGCAATGAGGAAAACGTTATTTCCTCATTGCTGTTGAATGAGAAAAAGTAAGGACTTTCTAAGCACTATAAATTGCAACTTCTGTAATTATTTGAATGTGAAAGTTATATTTTATTTGTTTATTTATTCATTTTTTGCAATTTATGTTTAGCAAGTCTTTATTCTTCTTCAAACTGCTGTTATATCCAACAGTATTAATTCATGAAATAAAAATATGGATTAGAAAAAGTTACATTACATAAATTGCTCTGTAGCTAATGCATAAAACCCTTAGAATAAAACCTTATACCAAACTGTAATATTGCAGTAAAATGCACTGAAAAACTGCTGTTGAACGAGGAAAAATTAGGGCTTTCTAAGCACTGTGAATTGCCACTTTTTAAATTATTTGAACATGAAACAATTGGTGGTGTTCTTCACAATTTATGTTTAGGAAATTTTTATTAGTCTTCAAACTGCAGTTATATCAACAGTATTAATCCATGAAATTATTATTATTTTTCTAATGATGCGGTGCATATGCCACAAGCATTGGCCAAGAGGCCGCCCCGAAATGATGACCATTTGTGAAGGAGCACCCAATAAGCAGTCATCGTCATCGCTACCCCTAACAGGTACAACACATCCATGCCCTTATCCGGGATTTGAACACAGGCCCAACCGTGTAGAAGACAGGGACGCTAGCCATTACACCATTTGGGCGACTAATCCATGAAATAAAAATATTGATAATGCCAATTTATGCATTGGCTACAAAGCAATTTATGTAATGTAAATCTTTATAATCCATGAAATAAAAATATTGATTATAAAGATTTACATCACATAACTTGCTCTATAGCCAATGCAAAAAACCCTGTACCAAATTGCAATATTGTAGTAAAATGCACTGAAAAATTGCTGTTGAATGAGGAAAAAATAAGAACTTTGTAAGCAAAACACTGTAAGTTGCAATTAGCTTAATTTGAGCATGAAACAATTATTGGAGGGGGGGGGGGTTAAAAATTTATGTCCAATTCTTCATTCTTCTTCAAACTATACTTATATCAACAGTATTAATCCATAAAATATAAATGTGAATTGGAAAATGTTACATCATATAAATCTCTCAGGCACTAAGACATAAAACTCCTGGAATAAAACCTTATATTGAACTGCAATATTGCAATAAAATACAAAAAAAAAAAAAACACCTGCTATTAAATGCTGAAAAATAAGGACTTAGTCTGTTCAGCGAGACATAAGAATGAAGTTAAACAACGGATTGCAAAAACATTGTTTAGGTGCTGCACTTCGCCTAAATCGCTAGTATGGTGATTTTTTTTTCTTCTTTCGATTTTTTTTCTTCATCTAAAAAATATACTTTGCATACAAGGAAAAAATATTTTAACATATATTTGAATGACATAGCTTTAGTCGTTAAAGTTATAATCATTATTTTAACTGTAATTATGCAACAAAGCACATGCATGTAAAATGCTTCTTCTTTTTTTTTTTTTTTTTTTTAACATTTATGTAATTTCTCCAATGGAAATTATATTTAAAACAATAGAGAGAGCAAAACGAAAATAAAAAATATTTGAAAATTATATAATTAAGGTGTAACTGCTTTACTTAAAATGCAGCTGAAATTATATATAATTTAAATAGTTATTTTAAATAGCCGTACTGATTTTCACATGCTTTAATTTTGTAAAATATAAACTATATATATATATACATATATTTGTTATCTCTAATCTAATTTTTGTTTATCATTTCATATGAAAAATCATATTTCTGGAGAAAATAACATTTTCAACGTTAAAAACTTTTAATTAGATTAAGTTATAAAACATTTACCTCAGAAATCACTTTCAGAAGATTGATGACGGTGAATTCGAGTGGACATTAATTATTACGGAATCGAATATTTTACCTATGGCATAGTTTGTCTAAATTCCACATTTGTTTTTCTACTTTACTGATTACATGTTGAATGCATTTTTTCTATTCTGCAACGCCAATTCCGCTTATGCTTTGAATGCACAAGTCTTTTACATGAGGCATTTTAAATGTTTCGTTTTCTATGTATCAAAATTCTTAACTTGTGCTAAAATGAGTTCTATAGGAATAAGCTCGCATTGGTAGGGTGAGAGTGACGCGAAGTAATTACAAGACAGTTTTATTTTAAGCACTTGCCAATCCATAACGTACTTGTCAAATGTATTCTTTTAATCTCAAAGGTGGTCGACTTGAGGTGCCGAATTCTATCCCAAGTCACACCCGACGTCCTAGCCATTCGGAGTTTTCCTTGATTTTCTCCGAAATCTGCGTAAATACGGGCCAGGACTTCTTAGAAAGCGCCCCCTTCCCAAGGACGGCACTCTTCCTATGCCCAGGACCCTAGTGTAAGTGTAGTCAATTGATCGTAACACCAGCACCATTACGATTACACAGTTATGTTTTCTTCTAGTCGAAATAAAATGTCAGAAAATCACGTTTCAAACTTTTAAGGATGCATGTCTTCATGATAATTTTTATTGGATTCGAATATGCCAAGCCCACCAATCATAAAACGAGAATTGCTACTAATATGGGTAATTATCATCCGTTTTCCTTTCCTCGAAGGAGATGTTAATCCTGAAGAACGGCACGGAAGTAATGCTTGCTTTGAAGACTATTGTAGTATCTTGTCCTCTTCATGAATACAATACGTAAAATGTGCACATTTCTCCTAATAGCCTTTTTGTCAAAATCGTCCATATTATTTGGAACATGGGTATGCTCATTTTGTTTTTTTCGGAGAACTTAATATACCGCATTTTTTTTTTTTTCTATCCCATTCAGTGAGCAGCGAGCATAATTGGTGCTCAGGACGTAATAAGTTTTTGACGTCTCCCTTTCCCTATGAAAAACATAGTACTGTATATGTAGAATGAAATTGGGGACATTTTGCGCTGGAATTTAGCCCTGCGAGTGGTGCCTGGGACATGATAGACCCTTTTGCTTCCTGTTGCTACGCCTCTGCTCGTATCCCTCGGAAAATGGAACCTTTATTTACCTCCGTTATACGAGCTTTATCCCCTACCTATATCGAAAATCTGAAGTTGAGGGTTTGATTCAAGTACCGTTATATCTGTACTGATAAGTATAAAGGATTTAAGTCCAAAAATGTCGATTTTGAGTTAAGTACATAGTCAGACTCAGAACAAAATTCTCTATCGATTGGTATAAAGGATTTAATTCTATGTCATTTAGTCTTTGAGAAAATCCATTGGTAAAAAAAGGACCAATTCAGAAATTTACCATTCATGTATGGTATAAAATATTTAATTCAACTTTTCCCGTTATTAAATGAAGGTTGACAACCACTGAATGGTATAAAGGGTATAAATCAACAAAATACCTTTTTCCTAATCGATTCTTCTGATTTGTTTTTAGCTAGTTAAACTTTATTTTTCGTCTCCTGAAAAATCAAGAATATGGACTTAAATCCTTTATACTTATCAGTACAGATATATGAGCTTAAAATCATATTCCTTTTCAGTCTTACTCAAAGCTTTTATTTTTACTCTTTTCTTGAGTGAACTCGATGTTTTTACTTTATCCATATGTGTGTTTAAATAAAAAATCACTCGAAAAAATCGTCAATCGGAGCAGTGAAATATAATGACAAACATCAGAGACATTCAGACTGCCAGTTTGGCGCTCCTGGCAAACTGCCAGGTGTTTCATCACTAGCGATCTGCACGTGCTTTTGTTTAGTTTCGTTCTCTCGTCTCGCTGAACAGCCTATAGTAAGCAAACACCATAAATTTTCAATTTGCATAATTATTTCAACATAAAACAATTGATGTTTTCCGCAATTTGTGCTCAGAAAGTCTTTATTCTTCAAACTGCTGTCAGTATCAGCAGTATTAATCCATAAAATCTGTACTGATAAGTATAAAGGATTTAAGTCCAAAAATGTCGATTTTGAGTTAAGTACATAGACCCAGAAAAAAAAATTCTCTATCGATTGGTATAAAGGATTTAAATACATGTCATTTAGTCTTTGAGAAAATCCATTGGCAAAAAAAGATTCCAGTCAGAAATTTAGCATTAATCTTTGTATAAAATATTTAATTCAATTTTTTCCTTTATTAAATGAAGGTTGACAATCACTGAACGGTATAAAGGGTATAAATCAACATAATCCCGTTTTCCTAATCGATTCTTATGATTAGTTTTTAGTTAGTTTAACTTTATTTTTCGTCTCCTGAAAAATACTTATCAGTACAGAAATAAAAATGGGGACTAAAAAGCGTTACATTATATAAATCGCTAAGAAGGCATGGCATAAAATTCTTGGAATAATATTTTATAGTAAACTGCAATATTGTAGTAAAATGCACTGAAAAACTGGTGTTGAATGACGAATAACAGGGACTTAGTAACGCAATAAATTGCAATTTGTGTGAGGATGATCAGAAAATGTTATAAAAATTGCTTAAGTGTAGACATTACTTATAGTCACCTGTAGCTAAACGCTATATTATTCAGTGAGGTAATTTGACTTCAGAATTACTCATTACTTATTTTTTAGATTATATTCTCACATTGAAAAATTCACAACCATTAAATTAGTTCTTGTCTTCCAATTTTTTTTTTTTTTTTTTAAATTTTGAATTCATTTTGAAACTATAAAAGATGCACTTAGTTCATTTTACACATTTTATTAGCTTCAAAGTAAAATATAAAAAATGTAAAACATTTGTTTTTGGAAAACAAATAGATGAAGACAATTATTAAGATGATTAGAATTATTAAGCTCAGAAACACATTTAAAATTTTTTGTGTTATATTGTAAAGTATCCTCTAGGAAAAAAAATTAGAAATGAGCAGGGTTTGATACCGCATTACCTCATCTATTGAATTAAACGACGATTTTAAAATGGGGGAACAACTGTTATTACAAAACTTATTAGATTTTATGCGTTTAGTTTTATTTGCTTCAGGAGGGCCTATTTATCCTCACAAACAACTAAACCTAAGTTAATAAAAATTACATGGTTACTATTAATTTATTTTAAAATTATATTTGTCCAGCTGTCATTGGGAATTATGTGAGAAACAAACAAAATATGTTAGATATTTTTCGTCAAAAAACAATTGCTAATTTGAGACATTTTATTGTTAACATTTCATATTTATATATAAAAAAGAAAATAAGTAAAAGTCATACACACTTTTTCATTTTCTTTTTTTAAAAATAAAGAGTTCTACACTATGAATGGACCAAATTGTTTAGTCTTAATTTAAAATGCTGAAATGGTTAATAAGCATGATTAGTTTTTGAGCGTGAAGTCTTAATTCCCAGCATTTTATATCATTTTATACCCTTGGTTGATTCTAAAAGATTACTGAAAACAAATATAAGATGACTTAAAAATAAAGTATATTCATTTGGCCATATATATAACCATAAAAATCCTCCTTTTTTTTTCCTTTTCTTCTAGAGATAATGTACAACTATAGGATCATAACTTTGACCAAATGTGAACAACATACACTGGTGTACAAAATTAAACCAAAGACCTGTTTCTCGTTTACCTCTTTTGCGCGTAATTTTTAAACAAATTGACATAGAAATATAAAATTTGGATGGCATATTCATTATATCGTTTTATATAACTATAGCATAAGTAATAATTTTTAAATTAATAATTACTGAATTTCTCTCAAAAGTAAGCTTTGGAAAGAAAAGAAAAATTTTAACAATTTTAGAAAAGAAAACTTAATGAAAAATGGTCATAAGGATGCATTACAGATAGATGAAGATGCACATGCATCCATGTGTTAGATTCTGGATTTTTCTTCCTTTATTGATCCTGTATTCTGTTTCTTTCTTTTTTTTTTTTTTTTTCGGATGTGAATAACTTTTTAAAAATTGGATAAGATAGTCTTTTAAAAATTATTTATCGGCATTTTTATTATTCTGGTGATGCTCATAGTTTATAAATTAGTAGTTATATTTTTTTCAAAATGTCCGTTCTAAAAGTAAAAGAAAAGTGAATACAGAAATCGAAATCGGGATTTAGTTTAACAATATTTGAAAGCATGTGCGTTTTCTGTAATGCATCTTTAATACCATAAATTTCATTAACTGCGTTCTGATTTGCCAGCATATAAAACATATTTAAAAACATACGCATGAAAAAAAAAAAATAAATAAATAAATAATAATAATATATATATATATCCTGACATGTTTAAGAATTGAAAAACAATATGCGGGAATGTTTTTGGCAAATTCAACAAATTCTGCTATCCAGGCCCAGCCGAATGTAATCAAGAAAACGGTTCATGGTATCACTTTTTTATCTATGTGATCACGGTCCTCAAGACACCATCAACCCTTGCAAACCTCTTTGTTATCATGTGCAATATCACATCACATAGATTAACTATACTATTAGTATAGCTGTAAATTAGTATGATTTTTCACCGGCAGTAGACATAGAAATCTTTTACAATTTTTTGTAGTAGATTTCTGTAATCAAATGAATTGAAAATTTTCAGTTAGGAAAAGTGGTATTAAAACTCATAATAGCGGGTGCTATATCTACCAAGGGTGATTATGTTTAGGTAATTTACCTGATTTATTCAGGTATTTATTTCATTTTTATTAAGGAATTCCAGTTTTTCTGATAGTCAAATTCATAAAAGTAGGCTAAAATATCAATTTCATATGACTGCTAAAACTAAATATGTTTCATATTGAGAGGATTGGGCCTCCCTACAATAAATTACATGTTCTCTCCCAATGCTAAATTTTTTTCTCACTAAAATTTCGGGTATTTTTTCATGAAATCACAATCACTCCTGATCTGTTGTAATTTTGAAAAGAGGCAAAATGCATGTAAGGTTTATGGACAATAATTTTCTAACATTCAGAAAATTTAAATACGCCGAATTTTTTTAGAGACAAATCACACACTCATTCGTAAAGTGACATAACTATCAAAATGTGATTTGTCAGATATTTGCTATTGAACGTCAAATAATTCATAAACATATTTCTCTACCTGTCCATTAAAATTGCTTTCAAATATATAAATACTTTTGCAACAATATGCACCGAAATGAACTAGGCTAAGAGGGGAGGGGGACGGGGTACAAATGCCTCCCGAATTTTTGCAGATTTGTCGAAATTTTTTGAGTTATACTTCAATTTTAACATCAGCAATGTGTACTAAAGTTCAAACCCTCCTCCGACTTTTTTTTTTTTTTTTCTATCTACGGCCTTGGAAATGAATTATGATGATGCTTATTATTATAAAATTTGTAACCAGACGCCATAAGTTGCATATTTGCCTACATTTTTTTATTTTTTTCTCCAGATGAGGGGTCAAAATTAGTTCAATTGGAAACAATTGTGTGTTTCTGCAATTTATAATATTTGCCTACCAAGTGTTTATTCATCATCTTAAAAAATGGTCGAAAAAGAGTACTTTTTTAAAGTAACTATTTATAGCCCTCTTCGGAAAATTGGTCATAATATGACTCTTATTAAAGTAAATAAGTAACTGGTTTACACAGTTGATATAAAAAGTACACAAAAATACTGGTGTTGAATGATGATTGATGATGAATAAGAACATCAAAAATTGCAAGAACACGCAACAATTGTTTCAGGTCGAAATGATTAATGAACATTTTGTTGCCAACTAGCCCGCTTTTTGAGCCTCACTATTTCAGAACAATTATATTTGTGTTATTTCATTGAAAAAAAATTAATTTCTAAATAAAACACAAATTTTTATTCGTAAATAATGGTGCCCAAAAAGCGGAAAATGTGTCAGCTATAGTAACGTTATTGCTTTAATTTTGCACTCGTGCCAGAGTGACCCGTGCGCAATTATTTCGTACCGAAACAGTTGTTGGATTTTTTTTTTTTTTTTTTCAATAATTTATTAGGCTTTTTTTCAACATTTTTATTCATCACTAGCAGTACTCGGCTACACGTTGCTGTGGCTCTAGCAGGCATTGCCCGCTACACTGGTCATTATATTTAACCCTTAACTGCCCCGGGCGTATATATTCGTCTCGCTATACCGATGCGTTAACTGTTCTGGGCGTATATACACGTCTTGCCGAAGTATGATCCTTTGTGTTACTCTGCTACCAGTGAAACTATTATGACGGCTTTGGAATGCAATTAAATGCCCATGACAGCGTTTTCGAAGGATTTATTTATTTCAGATGAGGAGTGGGAGGAATCGGAAAGGGAATGTTTCTAGAACAGTGAACGTATAACTCCACGCGTCTGTGGGAAAAATGGTGGGACTGGGAAACGAATCTCGTAATTTTTCGGTGTCAGGTAAGGGGTTAAATTACTTCTTAAAATCCCATATTACTTATTGAAATAAAAATCTCAAAAATTAAATATATGAAATCAATTAAAACATGGTTTTGGGTCACTGCTGCCTTCAGTAGCAGCTTTCCCTCTCGCACAATGTTAACCCACTCAGCCTGTTGCAGCGTTTTACCCGAGCGTTCACAGAAACGAAGTATTCACACACGAACCTCGATTGGGCCATCAATGCCTTGAGCAGTGTCCTTCCCGCCTGCACTATGTTGAGTCCTGGTAGCCTCTGCGTGTGGTGGCGCTATGCATACAAGTGTTGCGAGCGGCCTCCTCCATCTACCCATTTTAAATTTACAGGCACGAAAGTAAGTGCAGTCAACTTCTAGATACGAAAATCAACCCATACAGAAAAAGTCGTCTTCCTGACGTAATTTTGAACAGAGTTACGCTTGCAAAAGTGCTTTTTCATACCTCCGCCTTTAAACGAAGAAAAGTGGGAAATTTCACAAAATCTCTTTATAGTGTGTGCTGGGTGCACATAAACAACCAACACACCGAAAATCTCCTTCCTCTGGTAATTTGAAGCCGAGGTATGTCCAGAAAATCCCCCCCTCCCCATCACTCTGCCTCTCTATATAAAAACACATGCATATTCGAATTCAACGTTGTGTCAAAATTTCAAACCGATCTGTGAAGAACTTTACAGGATTTAAGATTTTGAACAAACGAGCATTTACATTTTTATTTATATAAATTATTCAGTCCCATTATTTCTCGGTGCACTTTAATACGCCGATAAAGTCTAGCTAGTGCAACTTTTGAAGAAAACTTTTTTTTTTTTTTTTTTAATATTGAAACGAATTTATGAACAATACTTCACAGAAAGCTGAACTTTTTTTAAAATGTATAAAAATTGCCTCTTAAAAGAAGTTTCGAAACGAAATGAATGGTTTGCAAAGTATTCTAATTTTAGTTTTAAAGAAGTTCTCTTTAACAACTTGCAGAATTTAATCCGTAGTGTTTGTTTTATTATTAACATTCTCAATTAACTGTTCTTTTTCTGCGTGTAATATTTGTTGTTAATGTTGGGAGGAGAATTTAGTTAAATTTGTAGTTAATATTTCCCTCGATTTGAACTCAAATGGTGCTTGACACTACTTCTGTTCTATTTCAGTTCTTATTCTCCGGCTGATGATTTTAGAATCCTTTGCAATCTTGGTCATTCACGGTAGGTTAAACTTGAAAGTCACAAATGGTGTCTAGCGATGATGCATATTTAAAGTAGATGTACCTCATAACAGAATGCTGTCCTTTGTTTCAAATATATTGTTTTATAACTGAAGTAGTTAATTTTCAAATACTCGGGGATTCGCAGAAAATTGCATCGAAATGCTGATGATGATTGAGTCTCTCTCTTTTTTTTTTTTTTTTCAAATACCATATATCAAAAACACGCAGCAATTGTATAAGGTTGGAATAATTATGAACTATTCCTGCATTCGTCCCCACTTTTTTTCCGCCTGATGAAAGATTGTGTTTAATTATTTCGATCAAAATGACGTGTGGTTTTGTAATTAAAGGCGCTTACTAACAAGGTTCTTATTAATTTCTTACAAGAAAACATTCAAAAGAAACATTCGTCTTCAAAAAATATTGAAAAAAAAAAAAAAATATATATATATATATATATATATATGTGTGATTCTGCTCTTCATAAAACACCCAGGAAGTGAAAAAAGTATCGGCTGAAATGAATTACAACGACCACAAAAAATTATCAAAATTAAGCATATTTGGCGATTTAGCGCTTTAGGCGTTCAGTTCGCTCGCACCGAGATTGCCGTGTACGAACAGAACCGTGTTTTGTTTCTCCGCCAAGTACTCAAAATCAATCGCCTAACAATGTGAAATCACCAAATATGCTTAATTTTGATAATTTTTTGCGGTCGCTGTAATTCATTTCAGCCGATAATTTTTTCACTTTTTGGTGTTTTAGGAAGAGTAGAATCACATATTTTTTTCCATATTTTTTGAAGACGACACCTTTTGAATGTTTCCTTGTTAGAGATTTATTCAAAATTATTAGCATGAAGCAAGTATTTGAATAATTACAAGGCTTAGATTACCTATTACTGTTATGGTACTTTCTAGAGTTGATTATATTAGAGTTCTTTTGTTTTTATTGCTGCAATAAGTGAAGCAAATATTTGGATAATTACCAGTCTTAAGATTACCTATTATATGGAACTTTCTAGAGTTGATTATTTTATTATCAAATCTAGTTACGTACTGTTCTTTTGTTTTTATTGCTTCAATAAGGCTATTGTGATCCTGTGGCGTAAAGTTGCCCTTGAAAAAGAGAGTTTCAGCACTTGAGAAATCAAAATTTTACTTTGAAGATTTTTAATTTTCTATTCTGTTGTTGACTTGAAAGGAAAATTTGCTTACAATCGTGAAAGCATGTATATTTCCCTCTTGAAGAATAATGTCTGAATTCAGTACTTGATTTAGTAATAACTGTTTTTGACTAAATCCCAGTTGTACAGTCGGTAACAAAAGTGTCCGAACACTAGCAAAAATTCCTATGTAAAAAAAGTACACTTCATACGGTTTTGTTAAATAAATCCTTATCGAATCATGTTCTTACACTGACTAAGAACAGGATTCGACAAGGATTTATTTAACAAAACCGTATGAAGTGTACTTTTTTTACATAGGAATTGTTGCTAGTGTTCGGACACTTCTGTTACCGACTGTATATGGTATCAGTTCAAAAAACCCTTAACGGCTTAAAAGTTTGTGACGCCGCTACTTTATGGCTATAAGAATTTGAAATATGAGTCTTAAAAATAATGATATCAAATTTTAAGTGACGCTTTGCAATTAGTTAAAATATACATAGATTTTCTTATTTGATCATTTACTTTTATCTTTTATTTATATTTATAATGCAAACGTAATATTTTTAACTTCAAGATCAGACAGATATATAAAATACATTCACTGATGCTTTTTCATTCGCATTTCAAATTCAAAATAACAGTTTTAAAAGAATTATATAAAAATTTCAGTGGCGCCTCGGTGTTATTTTAAAAGATATGTTTTTAGATTCCATTAAAATTACTTTTGTTTTGTCTAATAAAGTACATTTACACATTTAAACAGTGCTTTTAATTTTCAAATATACTGTCAAATAATTATACTTTCACTGAGTTTGCATTATAAAGTAAAATTATTTATTTCAATAAATTGATTTATCTTTTGCATCACGCTATCCAAAACATAGTATCACAGTATCCAACTAAGTGAAAATTTGCTCAAAGAGGTAGTGTGACGTAAAGAAAACATTTACACAAATTTTACTTGCAGTTTTGGATAGCGTGACGCAAAAGATAAATCAATTTATTGAAATAAATAATTTTACTTTATAATGCAAACTCAGTGAAAGTATAATTATTTGACAGTATATTTGAAAATTAAAAGCACTGTTTAAATGTGTAAATATACTTTATTAGACAAAACAAAAGTAATTTTAATGGAATCTAAAAACATATCTTTTAAAATAACACCGAGGCGCCACTGAAATTTTTATATAATTCTTTTAAAACTGTTATTTTGAATTTGAAATGCGAATGAAAAAACATCAGTGAGTGTATTTTAAATATCTGTCTTATCTTGAAGTTAAAAATATTACGTTTGCATTATAAATATAAATAAAAGATAAAAGTAAATGATCAAATAAGAAAATCTATGTATATTTTAACTAATTGCAAAGCGTCACTTAAAATTTGATATCATTATTTTTAAGACTCATATTTCAAATTCTTATAGCCATAAAGTAGCGGCGTCACAAACTTTTAAGCCGTTAAGGGTTTTTTGAACTGATATCATTACTTTTTAGTGGTTATTGATAAAAAAAAAAAAAAAATTAAAAAATCCTAGGAAGGGTAAACTAATTTATCTTTTCTTATGAAGTTGACACCATTTTTTTTTTTTTTTTTTCAAAATGGCAGCTACAATTTATTAATGGACTTAGTGGATTTATTAATGAAGGCTTGTATATATGGAGTTTTAACAAATCGGTTCATAAAACCTTTCTAATGTAAATTTGAAATTTTCGGTGTGCTAGCACAGGGAAACAAGACGGTAGATTAAGTTGGCAAATGAACATATCAAATACATTTCTAAGATAAATCTACACTACAAATTTAGTGTAAATTAATTCAGTATTTTAAACGTTATCATACTGACAAATTTTCAAGCAGCCTGCCACTTGGAAACAAAATGGAGAAGCTTCGCACTAGAAAAATTTATTGACTGGAATTCTCAAACTCTTAAAAAAAAAAAAAAAAAAAAAGAAAGAAAGAAAGAAAGAAAGAAAAACAAGTGGATAATTTCAAATTTAAGTTAGAATTACGTAATTTACATTTTGCAAGTTTCTTTTTAGAGAATTAACAATTAAACAATTACAAAAAAAAAAAAAAAAAAAAAATCAAGTAAATGTTAAAAATGGAAATTTGTATATTTTGTTTTCCCCTTTGAGGCTAAGTATGCTCCAATATTCACAATTTAAATTTTCATCAAAATTGCAGGTAAAAATTACTTCATATATATTTTCATATAAAACGTTTGGGGGGGAAAAAATAGACAAAATATAAATAAAGCTTTACATTTCTAAATAAGATAAAATCACCTGGAGAAAAATGTTATGGAAAATATAAGTTAAGCTTTAAAAAAAATGAAATTTCTGAGTAAAAATCTTATTTCATAAATATATTTACAACTACATTAAACAAAAAAAACCCTCCTTTAATTTTAAATAATTATTTCTACATGTTTCGAAGCAATTAAAAGTTTTTTCTTTCTTTCTTTTTTTTTTAAGAAAAATAAATAAATGTAGTGGCGCCATCTAGTAGTTTATATTAAAATCATATACACATATATTTAACTTTATTATTATTATTTTTCCCCCTTAATAAAAATAAATAAATAAATAAATAAAAATAAAATTAAAAAAAAAAAAAAAAAAAAAAAAAAAAACTTGTTTAGAAATAGTTATTTAAAATTAAAGGAGAATTTTTTTTTTTTTTTTTTTTTTTATTGTAATTGTAAATATAGTTATGAAATAGAATTTTTCATGCAGAAATTAATTAATTAAAAAAAATAAAAGAAAGAATAATATTTTTTAAATACATTATTATGGGTTTCAAAGTAAAGATGCTATTTATTTATTTTGACGTGTTTTTTAATAATTGCTATTTGACATATTTTTCATGAATTTTAATAAAATTCATGAAATAATGTTATTTCTAATAAACAGTGAAAGCACTGTTTCATTCCCTAGTCATTATTGCTTTAAATAATAATAAAAAAAATTTGATTATGTTATTATTTAAAATATGTATCATTTTAAAGTCTGAAAAATAAATAAATGAATAAACTCTAACTGTATTTTCAAAAGAGATTTTTAATTTTTAAAAAGAAAAATATATATATATGTATTTACGAAAGTTTATGTTTGAAATAAAAAACGGTAGATGGCGCCAAAACTCTATTTGCTATTTTTTTCCATTCCCGGCGCGGAATGATACATGAATATTAATCGCAAATCATTGAGCTATTATAAAATCGATGTTCATGAATGATTAAAAATTTTTTTGCTTTAAAAAATTGTAAATTCATCATTATTATGATAAAATGGAATATCTAAAATTACAAAATACTTCCTTATTTAAAATATTATCCAAATATTTTTTTGTCTAAATATGAAATTTTGAAATCAAAAATATTTTTTTCATAACAAAAGAGAAAATATGTTTAAGTGAATTTGACTTAGTATATATACAATAAATATTTTAAACATGTAATAAAGTACTTTTGCGTTAAAAAAAATCTAAATAATTCATTGGCTGCATTGAAGTCGGTCAATCAACCAGCCCACATACCTCACAAGTAAGAACCGTATAACAGCGTTTTCACCCGAAGAAACACATGTAATTGGCGGAGTAATATAGTTCCATATTTAAAGCGATTTATATAAAAAACAAGAGTTTTCCTGAAAAAAACGAAAACGTTACTAGATTCAGAAAGATCCTATTAACAACATATATTAATTATATGAAAATCCTTCGAGCCGTTTTAGAGATATTTTTCAGAATTCCAGTGCATTACACCAATCGTTTTCCCTTTTTGGCTTTAAATTGCGATTCAGATCTCAAAACATATTGCATGTAGAAATGTAAAATTTTCAGGATAGATTAAGACCGAAGATGAAAGATTATTTTGAAAAGATCAGAACAAAATATGGCATATTTGCTGAGATATTAAGTGTCGGCTTTTACAAATCTCTTTGAAGTCAAACTAGCCGTATATATGAGTTCGCAGCGTCCCGTTTGTCCCTCCGCTTGCGTCACTCAAAAAACTGTCGTTTTTCATGATTGGTATTAAGGCCGATTGACTGCATTCCTACAAGTAAGGGGGAGTGCCATCCGTGGGAGGTCAGTTGTATTATGAAACAATCGATGTTTTAGTTTTGTAATTATTCAATACATTTTGCAAAATACCCATACCTCTTAAAAAAAAAAAAAAAAAAAAAAATCAAGATGTTGTCTGATATTTTTTTTAAAGAATGCAGATTTCAGCTGTATATTTTCACTTGAATGTTCCTTTAGAAATCGTGAAAAATATCAACAAATCAAATATCGTAACAAGGAGATTAACTTATTGATTAAAATGATTTGTAGAATAACTCTATTGATCTATTTCTCTGATGCATTTTATAATAATTCCTATTGATTCTAATTTCAAAATTAATTCGTACCAATATACTCGTTTTCTTACACAAAAAAATATTTTGTTGGAACAGCAAAAGTTTTCTTAAATATATATACATTTTTTGATATAGCTTTAACAAAAGTATTGTTACCAGAATCGAAAAGTGCGCGTACATTGGCTGTATACAGAGAGACCTATGCCGTGGCTTATCTGACTATCCAGTGACAGTGACACTTCTTTTAACGTTAATCTTTTAGTCAATCGAAGTAAGTTGGTTTGGTTAGCTTTACGAAAATATTGTTAAAATGACAAAATAAATCTAAACAAATCAGTCAAGAATATAAATTTAGTTTTCACGTCATTTTTTTTTTTTTTTTTTTTTTTTAAGTGTACACGTCTTTTCTTGCGGCTATGAAAACTAGCGTTTTATTTTTCATAATATTAAAGGATAATATTATAGATTAATCTAAAACGGAAATTGCTGTTTTACTTGCATTAATTTCACCCTAGTGAGAGTGACGATCTAGGATTATATTCCCACAAACAAAATTTATATGGAAACAACGCTGGGTTTTTTTTGTTGGCCAACGGTTATAAATGGCCGATGGCTAGATTGATGGCCCAATCTTTGGTAAACCAGGCTTCATACTCATCAGGGAAAACCTCGAAAACAGGGAATACTCAGGGAATTTGGAATTTGTTAAAAAAAGTTAGGGAAAACTCAGGGAAAATAAAAATTTTCATTAAAAGTCAGGGAAAATCAGTTATAAAACCTGGAAACACAAACTTTTTTTTTTTCTCTTAAGTTATGTTTTTCTTGTTTAGCTTCGTATCAAAATTTAAATGATTAAGTATTGTGAAAATACGCATGTAAATAATGATTTCTACCTGAATTTCTAGCATGATCGGCAGTAATATGGCATCATACAGCAGAAGTAGCTGTATTTTGTCCTGTCTAGAGAAGCGTTTCTTGTAATATGTCGCTAATATTTTCTTGAAAAATGTCTGGGAACTCAGGGAAAACTCAGGGAATTTTTTCCCCATATTTGAGTATGAACCCTGTAAACCGTTGGCCCATATGCAGTATCTTACTTTGGCAATATTTATTATTCGCTATTTTTATACTTTCTTGCGAATAATGAACATCCTCAACGATATTTTAATGCGTGTTAAGAAAACTAAACATTTTCTTTCAATTTACGCAATGTTTAGAAATGAGCCGTTATATGCAAATTTAACACATCAATTATTGTTGGATTCATAATGTTGTTCATTACGATGGGCCAACCGTAGCTACTCCAACAAATAAAATGCCAATGGAAAGGGCAAAAAGAAGATATTGGGCCAACTGCAAATATCCCAACTAACCAAGTGCCAATCGCGTGAATCATTATCTGCTGATGGGCCAACACTCATGTTTTGTAGGGATCCGCATAAAAGTAAAATATTTTACGTGTACAACTATGATCATTTTATTTATTTATCAATTTTTTATTTTCAAGTTAATGCATTAAAAATTGCCGAAAATTCACTGAAGTGTTTGGAGCAAGCAAATGTGTCAAACCTACACTGTCAAAAAAAAAAGTCCTGTTTGCTGCAACGTATTTTTCTGAATTACAGAAAATTTCTGGCAAAAAACTGCAGCAAACAGGACTTTTTTTTGACAGTGTATGAGAAAATTGTTGCATGTCGCTCCTGCGGGTTTCACGAGTTTGATTGCGATCGACAAGTATGTCTATCGATAAAGATGAGGACTAAAAACACTTTAAACAAACACTCTAAATTGCAAAAATAAGCAACAATTGTTTTGGGGTCGAAATCGTCTCTTCACCAGGCAGAAAAATATAGGCACGAGTGTAGCAGGGAAACAGCAAAGCACAAGAAGTTAAGGTGCATCGCGGCAGTCGTGTCATAGGAAAATAACGCATCACGCAGAGATCATGAAATAATTTCTAAGATTACATGATACAGTTATCAGGAAAATGAAAGTGCGCCTTTGAATGTTTGAGTTAGTATTTAACTATATATAATAATAAATAAATAAAAATACCAATACCAATTTAGTAATGTAGTTGCTTTTGTGGTTTCAAAAGAAAATCTGTTACAAACACCTGAACCTTTTAACTTAATAATAGACGAGAAAGTAAGAAATGAAAATGAACATCCTTCGAATATATTTTAATCGGATCAAAACTCGGATAAAGGTTTATCTGTGGATCGTATTACGAAGGGCGCAATTTTATTACTAGAGTTTGACAGAAAATATTGAAAATATTACACCCCACAAAAAGTATAAAAATATTCCATGCAGGAGCTTTCGTGAAAAACCAGAGCTCTCAAAAATTCAGAATTTACGATATGCTGCAAAATTTGTTTTATCAGATGAATTTGACAGGTGAAGTTTACGGTAGCGTTTCTCGGGATAAAATTTTCAAAAGTTCGTTCAGTATTAAATATATATTATACATATTTGAATTATTTAGTTTTACACATTTCGTTAAAATTCTATGCGAAAACATTCCATAATAGAATGTTAACAATACGTAAGGCCGGACTAAGTATACTCACTTTTATTTATTTTATTTTATTCTTTGATAATTATTACCAGTGTTAAATTAACTAATTTGATAGTTAAAAATGAAGTATTAAAAACAATTAGATGTTAGAATTTGTTTAGATTTAACTGTTAAAATTTAAATCTAGAATCCATAAAGATATAACTTTTTTTTTTTTTTTTTTTTTTTTTTTTTGGCGTGTGTGTGTGAATATGTGTAATATGCAAACACCATAACAAGGATTAGAAGAAATTAGAAATAAGATTTAATTATTGAATTTACTATAAATTTAGGCTAACCATAAAGTCTAGCCTGGAAATAGATAGATTTAACGTTTTTACTTATATATTTATCAGAACATAGATGTTTTATTCTATATAGGCAGTTAATGAGAATATTTAGTTAATGAGTTTAGTTAATGAGAATATAGGCAGTTTTGTAAATAAGTTTTATGTAAACATGATTTGTAATGAGTAAATAAATTAACTTTAAAAGAATATTCTTTTCTCTTATCAAAAATATCGATATCAATATATATATATATATATATATATATATATATATATATATATATGATTTTTGTGTAATTTCTATTTGAATACGTGAATCCAGCTTATAAATATTTACAGCGTTAAAAATATTTAATTCGTTTTAACTGGTATATGCTGTTTGAAAATTCCGAGACATTTTAAAGGTCAAAAAGTTGATTCGATCGATTTTTTTTTTTTTTTAATTTTGCATTGCTATGTTAGAAATTGCTAAAAATCTTTTCGTCATCATTTTTTAGATTTTTTCCCTTCTCCTCCCCCCCTCGAAAAACCTTTTTCTCCTCTTGTGTGTTTTTCCAAAGTGCTTTCGCTATTATTTTCAGCCAGAACGAAGAACCTTTTATTTAAAATAACTACTCTGGATGAGTCATGAGAATTGTGAATTAAATTTCTCTTGTTTTATTGAGCACTCTTAAACATTAATTTATTCTTGATGAAATGGTATATCTTTTTTTTCTTTTCCCTTTTGTTAGTGAAAACGTTTTCATTGGTGTTAAGGTCGTTTAAATATTTTGCTAGGGACAGTGATTTCGGAAATGGGGTGAATTTTATAATTGAACAAATATTTTTGAAATAAAAACTTTATAATTTCTTTTGTATGAAAGAGAAATTTGCTATGTATAAAAATGAATATAATTTCCATTGAAGAATATGCGAGAGAATATTTTGTACGCTATAAATCAAAGAAAACAAGTGAAGGATTAAAAAAAAATTATATGTTTCAAATCGGAATAATTAAGCATGGCCTTTTCATCAGGCGAAGAAAAGTGCAACGAAAAACCAGCAATGCTGAAAAATTGTAAAAGTGAAAATAAATATAAGTAAAAATAATTTACCCTTATTCTGTTATTTTATCTTTTTTCATTTTTTGCTTTGCTTCTTTCGCGTTGCACTCATACCTATATATATATATATTTGCCTGATGAAAAATCGTGTCTAATCATTTCTCTCGAAACAACTGTTGAGTTTTTTTTTTTTTTTTTTTTTTTTTAATTGTGCCTGCATACGAAGTGATTAATCTTCATCAAAATTTCATTAAAATTTGTATAAGAAAATATTTATTTACTTTTGAAGAATTAGAATTAAAAGGGAAAAGTAACAGTACTTTCAGTGAAGAATTCCTTTAGAGAAAGAAACTAGATTGTTGTGTGGCTAAAATATTTAAGAAAATGCATTTACGGAATGCTACAGGACAATTAACAGAATCACTCATTACCTAATTTTTTTATTTTTTATTTTGACCTTCAAAAAAATTTACAACCGTTATTTTTTTTTTTTTTTTAAAGAAAAAACAAAAAAAAAGTTTAATTTTCTAATATTTTCCTTGGAATTAAACAACGCGAAAAATGAACAAAAACATTTTCCGCAATTAATAGCTTCAAAATGAGATGTAAAAGAAATTTCAAAAATATATTATTGAGAAATGGGAACAAAATTAACTGTTCTGAATTTTCTTAAGCTGCAAGAGACCGAGAAATTTAAAAGATTAGGATGCCTTTCCAAAAGACTGTTTCAAGAAGTAGGCCAATTTACACATCTGATCGTTTAACAGAACCTTATGTGGCTCCACCTACATTTAAAATAGAAAATACTGCTTTTCCCCGCAAATCTTGAATAATTATATTCAAGTGTAACCCATTGTTTGCATTCTATATAAACTTCCAAGATAATTGAAAACAAATATAATTTTTGTTGTTGTTGTAATCTTTAAAATATAAATAATAAAACAAGAACAAATCTTATCATAAATTTATTTTCTCAGGACAAACAATTGATGTTAATTAGTAACAACACACCAGTCACATGGAATCATAAATAATTCTTTTGAAAATAATGAGGACTTCACAATCCTTATAATTAGTCTTTTGTTAAATTTATATAAAACTGTTCTTGCTAACTTTTGAATTAAAATATACTGTTATTATGGCACAAATTTAACAAAACAAATAAAATATATATGAAAAAGAACATACCATACAACAATTTTTATAAGCGAAGGAAAGAAAGGCGAAAAGTTCGGGTGCAACATTCAGGGATGAGATTTTTGTTAGTTTTTAGCTGAATTCAGCTATTTGTAGATTTAATTTAGCTTTTCAGTTTTTTCATCTTTCTGATGTGTCTTTGTTATGTCAGCTAAAGTTTAACCACATCAAATAAGGCTATGTCATTGATTGTATACTGAAGCATAACCATTTGTTCTTTTTGGATATATTGAAGATTAAAAAGTGTTTTTTTTTTTTTTTTTTTTTTTAAACTCAAATATAAGGATTTTTGTCATCACAGTTTTAGTATTTTATTTCAACGTCTTGCCTTCGTATATAGTTTCAGCTTTTTTGTCTTTTTGCCAATCTCATTCCTGAATATTGTCAATTAAGGCTCTTCTCTATCTCTTACAATTTCATCGTTGCTGGTAACGAAATCCCATGTTATTCTATGGGGAAATTTATTATGAGAATTACTCATTACCTTTTTTTTTTTTTTTAGAGAATTTACAACTGTTAAATTTGTTCGTGTTATCCAAAATTTATTTTTTTAGCATTTCATTTTGAAGCTAGGGTAAGTGCACCAGTGTTTGACCCTTTTAGAGCAGTCTCTGATGTTTTTAATGTTCTAGTCATAAGAAAATATTTTTAGAAATCTTAAGTTAGTACATATGGCATGAAAGACATTCAGCAGAACCACATATGTTAAAATATATATACATTTGATAAGAATTATTTTTTTTTATGAATTTTTATTTGACACCCACTCAATGGTCCAGTACCTGACACTGCAATTTTTTCCTTTTATCAGTAATTGGCACCCTATGTTCCAGTGTTTGACACTGCTAGTTATTCATTTTACCAGTTATTAGCACCCTATGCTCCAGTGTTTGACATAAAATGTTAAAATTCTTATATGTAAAATATATGATTTTATTATTTTTCTTATCTATTAATTATTTTGGGATAGATGTCAATTACTGGAGCATGCCAATCACTGGAGCCCCTATCCTATAGTGCGAAAATTGCATTTAGTTCATTTATCGCATTTTTTAACTTCCAAATGTAATATGTAAAACAAGAACAAACTTAAAGATTGTAAATTTTCTAAATTTAAAAATAGAATTAAGAAAAAATCATTAGATAATGAGTAATTCTTGTTACAGTTTTCCCCATAGGATTACATGGGATTTCGCTGCCGACGTAGCCAGGTAGGGAATATACTAAAGAAGCGAAATTAACATTTTGAGCGATTCAGTGTGGCATATTAACCGAGATTATTTTAATCGGTGTTGTTATGTGTATATTTATAGCAGTAAGACAAATAGTTACATGAAAGTATGGAGAAATAGATTAAGTATGTATGAAATTAAAAATCTTAAAAAAAAAAAAAAAAAAAAAAAAACACGGATACACAACACACACATACACGCGAAAGAAAGAAAAACTTATATTAAAATTTTTTTTGGATTTATCGACGCTTTAAAAGCAAAACACCAGAAATATCTGTACCTGTTACAGAAAAATGCTAAAATAGCCATGTGCTAAACGTAATTTTTAGCAAAAATGATAGTAATAATAGTAATATATTTGCTATTCTAAATAAGAAACGTTTCTAAAGAAGGAAGTTTATTTATTTATTTTTTTTAAATAATAAAAGTTATTCAGATAAAAAAACACATCAAATATATTCTTGCATTATAATTTAAATAAAATGTAATCTAACATTCGTAAAAGTTTATATTTCTGTCAGCTAAAATTTTTCTTTGATTAAAGGAAGTATAAAAATATGAAAGGGATAAGTTAAAGAATTAAAATTTTTAAAGAAATTTTTTTTACATTAGTTTTGAGCTTACAGCTGACATTTCTACTTAAATTTACCTAACCTTTGAAAAATCTACTTATTCTTAACTGAAATGCTAATTATTTACTTTCACGATATAATTAATGTGAGGCAACAAATAAAAAGAATCGTTCTTTGCCATTAAATGCTAATTTAATACCTGTTATATCACATCGAAACGAAACAAAATAATAATAAAATCTTTTTGTAAAAAAATAGAACCGACTCCAAAAAGCAACTACTATTCAAACAACTAAAAAAAAAAAAAAAAAAAAAAAGGTATGAAATGAAACTGTAAATTGCGCCTAAAAGTGTAAAATAATTTCCTTCGCCAAACAACCTATAACACTACAATTAATCATAACTTTTGAAGTCGGCGCAAAATTAAATAAAATTTAATTAGTTTTTAAAGGTTTGTTTTTAGATCGGTAGCAACAAATGCTGTTGTCTCGAATGATCCATTTTCATGTTTTCTTTATTATTTTATCACTGTGTACAATTGGTCCATTAGTAGCATCTACATAGAACAGTGAACATTCTTTACAATGCGGTATTTATGTTTCTACGAAATTAGAGTTTCATTTAAAAATTTGGTATAACTTTGATAACTATCATCCTTTTTGTCTTGTGGATTTGGCGATCAAAACGTAATTCAAAAATATACACGCAAGATGTATATTTTCATAATATATATTGTACGATGTGTTGTTTCATATTTTTGATTACTCTCTTTATATACCTTATCAAAATAATCATGATATCCCAAAGAAATTAAATATGTTTGCCAGATAATTTTGCGATTTTTCTTTCACCTAGGACATCAGATACCAGCATCTTCGCCAACTTTTGCTGCTTACAAAATCTTATTTGTTTTCTTGAATCAAAGTAGTTTTCGGCTGGCAGGTGACAATGTGAGATGTGAATATTGAATAGGATTTGATTTTTGTATTGAATAAAGTTATCAATTTTTATTTAATTTTGCGCCGACTTCAAAAGTTATGATTAATTGTAGTGTTATAGGTTGTTTGACGAAGGAAATTATTTTACACTTTTAGGTGCAATTTACAGTTTCATTTCATACTTTTTTTTTTTTTTTAGTTGTTTGAATAGTAGTTGCTTTTTGGAGTCGGTTCTATTTTTTTACAAAAAGATTTTATTTTTCTCTTTTCAGTGAAAACTTATTCATATAGCAGAACATCAAAAGACGTTCGACGGCAGCTTCACAAATCACAACTTCCAAGAAAAGTGACATAACTCAAAAAATGATTTATGTCACTGAAAAATATATGAAATGCACCGAATGTAGACAAAAAAGTTACATCTCCATCTAGAAAGTTATCCGCTCGAGAGACAGTTGTGCCAGTTTTATTCTAGTCAAGTTATTTTTAAGTTGATTTTCCTCAAATGCTGCATTTTTAAGTTGTGTCACTTTTTTTGCCTTTATCGGATAGGAGCAAAAAACTATCAATTGAATAAACATACGTTAAGTTAAAAAGTCTTTAGAAATGTAAAGAATGTACGCTGTATTCGTAACCAAAAATTCTGTTAGGCATATATATTGAACTTTACAGTGAATACGTGTCCCCCGCTGCGCTGGAAATTGCGCTGCGTAAAGTTCAAACAAAGAGCAAAATATGCATTGCAGCTGACGGACAGAAGTTTCAACATTGATACGTACATACTGCTTTTACCAGTGCAGCTGCATGTGTTCAGCTGTTAGAGTGAGAACAGACTTTTGTGAGTATCCTGCAATTTGTTTATAGCTTAATGAAATCATAATGAAACCTATTTCAGGCCAAGATCATTTCAACAAAAAAAGTATTAAAATTAAATCATCTCTTACGATGTTAAAAGCCAACAAATTTCAACAACAACAACAACAACAATGAGAAACGTGGTTTGTATTGAGAACCTCATCCTTTATGAAGTCAGTTTAAAACGTCTATGCGTTAATCGATGTGACCGCTTAGAATAACCATAATTTGAATTTTACATAGCATAAATGTCACCCGCCACGCTACAACATATGCAATGTCGTTTAAGTGTGCATAAAATAGGAAAATTGTGAACAAACAAATGCACGTTTTAAGCGTTCTGTTTTTAGCATTAATGTCTAAACTATCTTTTCGTTCTAAATCGATGATGCTCTGCAATTTTATAATTCACTTTTTCCCCTGTCTTGAACCGTTTCCGAGATAAGAACACTAACTCCACTGTTTTCCACCAGGTGACGCTGTAGGCGGTTGAATCGCGTAGCACATGTCCACTTTACTATACCTACATACCACTTTTATAACTATAGCTGCAGCTGTTCAGCAGTTAAAAGAGTCGGGACTGACATTTTTGGGCACCCTGTATTTTCTTTTGATCTATTTCAGACCAAGACCTTTACAATAAAACAAAAAGTTTCAAAATCGGATCATCCGTTCAGAAGTTATGAGCTAACAAACAAAAACAAAAACAAAAAAACATATGCTTTGAATTGAGAACCTCCTCCTTTTTGAAGTCGGTTAATTAGAGCATCTCTTACGAAGTTCTAAGCTTACAAACACCAACAACGCATAGCTTGAATTAACAACACCCTCCTTTCTGAAGTTCGTTGAAAACGACTTTGCGCTAATCGATGTGACCGCTTACAGTAACAGTACTTTGAACCACAGAGTATACGTGCCATCCGCTACGCTGCAAAGTGTGCAATGTAGTTCAAGTGTGCACAGTGTAGGAAATTGCGAACAAACAACTGCACGTTTTAAGCGTTCTATTTTTAGCATTAATGTCTAAATACTGTCTTTTTGTAGTAAATCGATGATGCTCTACAACTTCGTAATTATCTCTTCTCCCATCTTGAACCGTTTTTGAGATAGGAGCGCTAATTCCGCTGTTTTTCACCAGATGGCGTTTTAATTTCTTTAGATTGGAAAGATATTACAATGGGACCTACTTCAGACCAAGATCTTTACAACAAAACAAAAAGTATCAAGTAACTGTATTTTGAACTATATAGCGTATGTCTCACCAGTTACGCTACCACGTGTGCAATGTAGCTCAAGTGTGCATAGTGTAAGAAATTGCGAACAAACAAATGCACGTTTTTAGCATTGTATTTTTAGCATCAATGTTTAAACTATCTTTTCGTACTAAATCGATGATGGTCTGCAATTTTATAATTCACTTTTTCCCCTGTCTTGAACCGTTTCCGAGATAGCAACGCTAGCATGAATGTCTAAACTATCTTTTTGTACTAAATCGATGATACTCTTCAACTTTGTAATTCACTTTTTTCTCTAGAACCGTTTTTGAGATAGGAACACTAACTCCGCTATTTTCCACCAGGTGGCGCTGCAAGCGGTTTAACCTTGTACTGCATGGCCACTTAGCTATACTTGTATACCATTTTTATCACTACAGCTGCAGCCGTTTAGCAGTTAAAAGAGTTGGGACTGATTTTTTTGGGCACCCTGTATTTTCTTTAGATCGTAAAGATATTAAATTGGGACCTATTTCAGACCAAGACCTTTTCAACAAAACAAAAAGCATCAAAATCGGAGCATCCGTTCAGAAGTTATGAGCTAACAAACATAAAAAAAACATACGGTTTGAATTGAGAACCTTCCTTCTTTTTTGAAGTCGGTTAAAAAATATAGTACATTATCATAATTCGATTTCATGAGAACTTTCGATGAAAATTTTCTAACTTTCTATAATTTATTTAAATATGTAAATACAATTTAACAGAATTTATGAGAGTTTCTCGAGGAATCTCTTTGAAAACTGTTATTTTCACACTTTTCGTATGCCGCTAAAGCTGTAATAAAAATAATGTCATAAAAATAAACCGCGGAATCGAATTTACTATTGTTTTCTCATCTGTTAAAAAAATAACATTTTTATACGGTATTTCGAGCTTTCTTAAACTTTATTTTTGTTGAAAAAAATCCTTTATATATATATATATATATATGTAAGAAAATATGATGATGAATAATTTTTGAAGTTTTTTCTTTTCCCCCTTTCTTTCTTCGATAAATCATTGAGTAAAACTCTGAATATATCGAATTATATTTCAGGATTTTTTTTTTTTTTTTTTTTTTTTTTTAAACTTTAAAATTCTTTGTATATATATATATATACATTAAGACATATTCTTGGTTGAATTAGCTTAAAAGAAAGTCGTAAAAAAAAGAACACATGGGAGCCGAATGGTTAACAATTTTCTGTTACTAGAAATGGGATAAGAGTATTAGATTACATAGTTTTTGTTGTAACGGCGATATTAGAGTGTACGTTAAATTTGTTTGTGGATTAGTAATATCAGAATTATGAAATTCTGCATATCTTCTGGTGGTAATTAAAACTATCTTTCTCCTATCTTTTCTATACCTGTGTTTTTAGAGGGATGGTTCTCTCCCCCCCCCCCCTTTTTTTTTCTTTCTGTGTCGTCTTTTACACTGGCATCTTGAGCTTGTGAAGTTGTTGATTTATCTAGAATTAAAATGAGTTTGGGATAAAAATTGAAATCTTACCAAAACCAATCTTACCAATATATATATATATATATATATATATATATATATATATAAATCCTGTTAATGTAGTAGTTACAATTTTCATTAAATATATGTTAATCTATACACATTCATAACTAGAAATAAATTGTGTTGAATTTTTAAGTGTTCTACCCCAAAACAGTACTAAAATGCTTGAAAATTTTGGAAATTGCGAGATATGGCACAGTAAACAAACAATTACTTACAAACAAATACTAACAATTACAAAATAAAAAAAATCATAGAGCTTTTAAAATCTTAGGGAAAGATTTGTTTTAATTTATCATTTTAATAAGAAAGAGAGAGAGAAAAATAACGTTAACGAGTGGGGTATTATTTTTTCAAATGTTGGTATTATAGTTTCTAATTGTTTAATAGCGTTTTGTCACTATTATTTAAGGTTTGAGACATCTCAAATAGATAAACAATGAATAAATAAATAAAAATAAAATAAATTTTATGATTAAAAAAATGTTATGGGATGTAGAAAAGCAATATTCAGTTATAACATTCAAAGAGTATATAAAGAAGGAAAACAAAAACAAAAAAAATAATTACAAGTTCGTCCTCGCATTACTTATTTGTATTTCAGACTGATTAAAAAAAAAAAAAAAAGAAAAAAAAAAAGAAAGAAAGCGAGAGAGAGAGCATGGCGCATGTATTACAAATTTCCTTTCAACATTGCAAGAATATTGTTACGAATTTTTCATATTTTCATATCGTTCTCTAAAAAAGAAAAAAAAAATCGAGTACAAATTAAATAAATAAAAATTAAATAATGTCGATTACTAAGAAATTGTCTATTTTACAGAAGAAGGGAGGGGAAAAAAGTTTTAATTTGGTTTTCTTTATCTGAAAGAAATATGCCTCTATCCTTAAAAAAAAAAAAAAAAAAAATCATCAGCGGAATAAGTTAGAGCAGGCCTGTCTAACCCAAAACACTCGGTGGGCCGCATTGAAAATCTATTTTATTCAGGCAGGCCGCACTGTATGTATATATGCATATATACATTTGTGAGTGTATAAATCATGTTTGTATGTACATTTTCGAGAAAGGGTAGGGTTCTGATTCAGAGCAGAATACATTAACTTATTTTAATTCATAAATTAACACTAGAATCGTGAAAAATTTATAACTATACATTAATACAATTTTTATTAAAATCACACAATCAACTGATTGGAAGAAAATCATATTTATTGATTTTTTTTTTTTTTTTCGACTGAGTGAAAATAATGCCTGGACCGGGAGTCGACCCCCGGATCTTTGACTTACAAGGCCAAGGTTCTACCAATTAGTCGGGAGAAAAAAAAATCAATAAATATACATTAATAACTACAATAAAAAGAATGAATCATGGATCTAATAATATTCCATTATAACAGCGTGATTCTTTAGTTACCATAATCGTTGAAAGGTATTTTCGCTTCGAAAAGTCAGAAATGAATTATTAATTTTTACTTTATTAAATGAAATTGTCAAACTTCTCATATTGTTAATCTCCTCACGGGCCGCAGAAAACTACAAAGCTGGCCATGGGTTGGCCACCCCTGAGTTAGAGAAACTTTAAAGTTCAAATATGTAATCGCCAGAGCCGAGGTTTTGGGTGATTTCAATGAAAGTTTTTATTTTATTTATAAAATGATATAAAAGAATAGTTTTTTTTTTTTTTTTTTTTTTTTTTTTTTTAATTCATATAAATATAGTGGCTGGCGAAGCGGGCAAAGCCTGCTAATATTTAATAAAGTTTATCGGGATTTCGAATCATTAAAATAAATTTAATAATGCATAAAACAGTTAATTAAAATGCCATAACATTTTTTTCCCTTTGGATTGCGTTACTTTTGCACATTTTAAGATTTCATCCTAGGATTATTTGGCAAATCACGAAAATACACGTTATATTCACTCAAGTTAGAAATTTTACCATTCCCTTAAACTTGAGTGTTCACCTTTATTTGTGCATCCATTGAAATATGCATTTTTTTTTTTTTTTTTTTACTTTCTTCTATATATTATAGAATGAACTACTAGATTCGTAAATATTTTCGACTTCCGTTTTCGATGGATTTACATGTTTTTTGACTATTTTTAAAAAATGTCTGACTGTGTGTGTTACTAAAATTTTGTTCCAACTATACTCTACAGATTTACCTATAAATTTTTATGTAGTTGTACCTTGACATAAATTAGTGCCTATATCAACTTTTGGTGCAAATCGCTCAACAGGTGGCGCAACGTTCTGTTATGTGTAATCAAACAAAACTTGATATGGCCATTATGAAACATTATGCTTATTCAGTTTGGGTGCACATCGGGCAATAGGTGGGGCTGCTGAACTGCAATTTACCTCGTGAATAGGAAGGCTAATCTTAACTTCTATGGCATGCTATTGCACCAAATTTGATATGTGAGATAACCATTATGAAAACGAATATTGATTTAGTTTGGGTATATATCGTCCGACAGCTGGCATTGCTATTACTCACCTTCTGTGATTTTTCTCATGGCTACATCTCAACATCTATTGATTTAAAATTATACCAAACTTCATATGTAAAATCTTTATTCTGAGAAGCTATATTAAACTTTTGTGCATCTTAAAAACTATAAATGGCGCTTTCATATACAGAATGATATAGAAGAAAGTATTGTGATGGCCGCAACATACTTGTTCTTCCTTTCTCTTTTTCTAAATTTTATGAAGGATATTTAGTCCCCCCCCCCATCCTAAGAAAGAAGCAACTATTCTTCTTACGAATGAAATGTACGAGTATTTTTGTTTTCCTTCCACATTCAAATTTTATAAGTACGTACTTACCTTTTATTTTACAAATACTCGTATATATATATATATATATATATATATATATATATATATATATATATATATATATATATATATATATATGTATATATATGATATTTCATTTCATTTCAGAGAGTTTTGAAACTAATGAAAATATTTCAAAAATTCTTGGCTATTATTTGTAATTCGAAAATACAAGTTCTGTACGTTACTCTAAGTTAAGTTTGTCATGGGGATTTAATCATAAATAACATCTTTCTTTACCCATAGAAAATTTTTATTTAGTAAAAGTGGATTTTTCGTATTTCACCAATATAGCATGTTCCTAAATAAATTTATGTATTGATGATTTCCGTGTTACGTTTCACTTGTTACGATCACTGACTTAGGTAATTCTTTTTGTATTTTCAAGACAGAATGTTCTCTGATGCAGAAACTTTATGATCTCTAGTAAATTTCTCATTCTTCGTTTTTGCATTTTCGATTCAAATTTCTCTAAATTAAATCGTCTTTGTGTATTGAAACTATTATTGAATTACTTATTTTGGAAAAGATTACATTTGATTTATTTATTTATTTATTTATTATTATTATTTTTTTTAAATAAAGTATGACGAAGTTTCTTGCTGAAGTGCTGTTGCATTTTTTTTTTTTTTTTAATTATTTCTTCCCTCCCTGCTTTTATTCTGAATTCCCTTTTAAAATTAAACAGAGGATTCGCCAAAGAATTTAAAAATACTAATAGTATTGTTGATGTATTAGAGCAATATCTTATGTATTGAAACACAAAGTGCTGTTATTTTTTTTTTTTTTTATTTTTTTTTTTTTTTTTATCAAGATCAAAAGGGGGCCGGGGCGGTATTTGAGCATGCGCAAACACCTCTGTGACAATCTGAAACGATCACATTCCTCTTATTAGACGAATAGACAGTACCATACTTGCCAACTTTTCCGGTTTTTTAACGTATCTTCCGGTCTTCCGGACAGATGATGAAATCTTCCGTTTTTATAAAAGTCGCGGATATCGTTCGTTTTAAAAAGAAACCCAAATGTTCTACGAAAACTCCAGATTCCTAATCTTTTTCCATCCATAACATAAATGTCAATATTCATTTCAAACTTGCTTTATGAGATTCTAGAACATTTAAAGAAATAGAATTGTTAAATATTTCTTGCTGATGTAAATATTTTTTGCCCCCCCCCCTTATTTATCTCTAACTAGTGATCTGCAATCTAATGTTCTGCAGAAGTCTTTTGTTTCCTAATCTTTATCCATCTGCAACATAAATGATACACTGTTAAAACTACAGGTGACACATGGCACCTTTTAGGGGTGAAAAGCTTGTCTCACTGCGTGACACCCCTAAGGGAGCCAAAATGGCACCCTTAACTAAGGTGAAAGGACGGCACCCTTAATCTAAGGTGCCCCAAGGGTGCCCTCTTGTGGCACCTTAGATTAAGGGTGCCGTCCTTTCACCTTAGTTAAGGGTGCCATTTTGGCTCCCTTAGGGGTGTCACCAGTGAGACAAGCTTTTCACCCCTAAAAGGTGCCATGTGTCACCTGTAGTTTTAACAGTGTACACTCTTTTTGCACATCGTACACACTTACTAATAATCAATTAGCTATGAAAAAATTTATAAATATAGTGTAAAAGTCTATCTTATAAACAAATTAATATATATATATTTAAAAAACTTCATACAAACAGTTTAATAACAGAACTGCTTTGTATATGGTTGTTAATTAATCATTGTCAAATATAATGTTTAAAATGTCAATAATAATGTTCATATATTTACAAAAAATTAAAAAGATATAAGATTTTTGAAGTAACAGTGTAAACTATGGTTTAAAAGCGTCAAGACATTTTAAACCAAGGTTAAAGGCGGTTTTGCCTAAAACTGTCTTGCTAAAAACTTGCCATCTCTGTCTAAGACTAAATCGTATATTAATAAAAAAAAGTACAAACAAAAACATATTATAATAAAAATTGAAACGTAATTTCTTTTTATAAATGTTTGAAACGAATTAAGTTATTATATTTAAGTTATTAAATACATTATTGATATTAATACTTTTAAAATAGTAAGTTATTTTTTAAGCAATACAAAGCATAATTTGAGAATCGGAACTAAAAAATCTAGATTTGGGGAATACATCCATAAATATTCATACCTAAATTTTTTTGTACGAGAGAAACATCATAAGATTAAAATTACAATGGATATAACGACATAAAAGTAAAATAAAGAATAACTTTTAGTGAACTTACCTTAATTTCAGGCTTTGCAAGAAGAACACTTAAAAAGTGGCGCGATGTTTGTCCTGTCCATCCGCTCCGAGTCGGTGTTGGAAATGGAAATACATGTCACAGTGCGCATGCGCGAAATGCTAGTCACCCATAGGGTGCCATATTTCGACTCTGAGAGCCAGCGCAGGTCCACAAAATTGTCTGGTTAGCTCATTTGGCACCCGGATCACATTTCCAAGCGTCTATGGCACCCTAAGGTTCCAAATGATACCGTTTTTTCACCCCGGGGTCCCAAACGTCACCGATTTGTCACCTTCAGTTTTAACAGTGTAGTATTCATTTTAAAGTTTTTACATTAGATTCTAGAAGTAGAGTTGAAAGAGTTTAATATTTCTTACTCTGTAATTATTTTTGTATCCCCCCCCCCCCTCCCCGGATTGTGATCAGTGATCAATTCTAGAAACAACAAAGCAATGGAAGTGCTCAATATTTCTCACATACGTAAATTATTTTCAGATCTTTATTGCTGAATTTAATGAATCTGTTTATTTTTCCTTAATTAAATTAAATATTTGTTTGTCATATTTATACCAAATGTGTAAACATGGGAAAAAAATTAAGAATAATTTTTTCAGGTAGGAAAATTTTTCCCAAATCAATTTAAGAAAATTAATACTCAGTTGGTTTTATGCACGTTTGAAACTGATAATTAGCTACTGCTACATTTTTTTATATTAATGATTAATGTACATACACAAAAATCATATTCTATATTTATTTAAAAAATTAGTTATACTTAACTAAGTTTTTTTGTCTGTTGTTAAATAAATTTCTTACAGATTCTTTTTAGTTTAGTAGATATTTATATGTTGAAGAGGAATAACTTCATTTAAAACTTTTATATATTTAGTATAATCAATCTATAAGTAAAACGTTTTTATAGATTGCTTCTAAATATTAAAATTGTAAAACTGTATTGTTTAATACGTCAAAGAGAGAAAAAAAAAATCTTCCCTTTTTTTATGAAATCTTCTGGTTTTTCAACGAAAATCTTCCCTTTTTTTGTTAAAATTGGTTGGCAGGTATGCAGTACGAACCAATTACTGCATAGGAAACATGGTTGTGATTGAGGAAATTTAATCTCGTACTGGAGCTGCGCAATAGACAAATGGTAACGATCTTGGATTCACCCCAGGGGAGGTTCGGAGACATGCCATCGCAATTTCGATCTTTCGCTGAGAGCTTGGCATACTTGCCAACATACTAATTACTCTTCCGTAGTATTGTTAGCCTCTCTTTCTTTTTCACACCAGTATCTTTTTAGAGTATTTTTCATCTTATTTAATTGTAATTGCATTTGAAGAATATTACTCTGAAAATTTACTAGTGTGAAAAAAAAGGGCGGGACTAACAACGCTACGGAATATTAGGTATTTAAGATGTTGGCAGGTATGGCATGGCTCCCCCGCTTCAATAACCTTTTAGAGGTATTATTTTTACGGGGGAAAAGAAAGAGGATTTTTTTTTTTTTTTTAACATTTTATAAATTGTTGCATGTTTGTTTTAGCGCCCGATATTTTGATAATTACGTTTTTATTCAGATCTTCTTTTGTATATTCTAATTACTCTCTAACTTTTCGATATGTCATTTTTAATCGGCCGAAAAGTATGAAAAATCTAGATTTGATTTTACATCTTATTTTCAAGAAATTAAATATAAAAGAAATATTAGATTGTCACATCGGGCCCAATTTTCATCAAAAAGTTATGGAAAATTTGAAGAGACGCTTCATATTTCGAAGTCGGCAATGTTTATTCCTGCGAACGCAAACTAAAGAATTCACAAAATGTGGACTGCGATTTTAACTAAGATATAAGCCTAAAAGGAAATAATTTTTTCCTTACTAATTATGCATTAAATATTTTAGATTTTTTTTTTCCTTAAAAAGAGAATTAGAAATGTACTCAAATGTCTCTCGAAGCCTTACAATATTTATTGTGTTTATTTTAGAAAGTTCACTGCCGCTATCGAAGGCAATGGAGCCTACTCTTTTATTTCAAATGATAAACCCAGTTAGAAGGCGAAGGCAGGCTAGTTAATGGTTAAAGTTCCTACAGGAAAACCCTTCTACTATCGAATGATATTAGTGCTGTGCATATTTAATAAATAGGATTGCTGATGATAATCATTCTAATATATATATATATATATATATATATATATATATATTAGGTCGTTGCAAAAGTTCGTGCGGACGCGGATCCTTTTATTGCCTCCAAAGACGAGAGCTTCTATCTCCGTGGTATACATTTGTTACCCGAAAAATGGGTTAAGGTTGTAGAAAGTAATGGAGAGTATTTTGATTAAAAATTGTCATTTGATTTGATGTATTTTTATGAAATGAAGCAATAAAAAACCGCACGAACTTTTGCTACGACCTAATATATATATAAATGTAATAAGTATAAATAAACGTAGCAATAATGTAATAAGGATTATTATTACTATTTTTATTAAATGAGGATTATGTGTCTCATAATCTAGACTAACTAGAAGTTAATCGTATTATTCTTTTTATGTAAGATTATCTGACTTTTGTTTCAAAATGTTACATGTATACTATTAATATACGCACTCAACATATGGAGTTAAAAAAGATCCCATTGCAAAATATTTCAAGAAATAACTGCTTGCGAATGATAAGCCTGTTAAGATTATCAACATGTTTAATGAGAAAGGAAAATTACGTTATTCGCACAGATTATAAAACCCTTTCCAATTGTAGTTACCCGTTACATCGTCAAATATTTAAATGCATTTTATCCCCATGATGACATTTTGATAATGGCGTTTATTCTTTTGAATTTTCACCGTTCAAAAGGAATTAAACATTTTACCATTCAAAAGACTTTTCAAATAAAATAAGGTACTAAATATAAGTATAATTTAAGCATATGTGAATTCAAAAATTGTTAATCATACGATATAAAACATTTTTAAGAAGTAAAATTAAGTACTTTCAACCACAAGTCATTTTGGTAAATTATAGAAGATTTATATATAAAATAATCAACAGTTTTATCTGATAATTTTAAAGTTATTCAATAACTATTCCGCAAATATTTGTTTGGTTGTTGTATAATAGCTATTTTCAAACTTTCTAAAATTACTTGCATTTGGGGAAAAAGTATTTTGATCGCCAAATCGTATGCTGTCTTTGGATTTTACGCGCCAAGTATTCGAAAGTACTTAATTTTTAACGGATTATCTACTGCGATTCTTGCGATAAATTTGACTGATTTTATACTATGAAAGTAAGTAGTGAAATTTGTATTAGAATATTCTGAGTACATGCTTTAAGGAGACTTTGCTTGTAAGAATCTTGAAAATGGAAAAATAATGGTAAATTGAAGATAAATGATATAAATAAAACTATTGTATAATGACACCAACATTCAGTTTATAAATCATTAACAAGTAAATGTAAAGAATGTTTAATATATATATATATATATATATATATATATATATTGCATGCATACTTATAACTCAATTTTCAAATGAAATGTTCAGATTTTAAAGTGTTCTTAAAAATCCAAAGCATCCCGTAAGAATCTAAATTGTGCACCTTTTTCACTAGCATGCCTTTTTTTTTTTTTTTTTTTTTTTTTTACCTTGGGGAAAACTCTCATTGTATAGTCATAAGATTTATATTTTATGATTTATTAATTAAAATTTTGTTTCAAGAGTTCTTGAGTTCTGGCCTGATTTTTAATCAGTTGATAAACCGATGAATTCATATTAGTTTTTATTAATGAATTTGATGGTCATTTTAAAGTTTTTAAATCCGTTGTAAAATCAATTTGTTCTTGTTTGTATATATATGACATATATGTGACTAGGCTTTTTATTTCATTATTACTATTATTTTGGGGGAAAAAAAAGCTGTTTGTTTGGAGCAAGGTAGTTTTCTTCTGCTAAACTTATTTTAATTAGTGGGATAAAATGGTTTGAATGTTCTCGCCAAAAAAATTTACTGCTTCCCTCTGTTTATGTCAACTTATGTCAACTTTAACTCATTTGAGGACAGCTAATAACTAGCGCGTAGAATCTTTCTGGTTTCTTGGAATGATTTCTTTTTTTAATGATAGTTGAAGGCATCACTATAAAAAAATTCCAGAGATTTTTAAGTATCTGTTATTAATTATAATTTCGTAATTTGGATAGCCGTTTTCAGATTTTTCATTTGTCGCACGTGTATTTGCTTTTAGTGCAGGTATACATATTAAAGTCAACTTAAATAATAATAATAATAATAATAATATATATATATATATATATATATATTATAATATACTTTACTTTAGAGCTCCTTGTTAACATACAATAGGAAATTTATCTGTTATCTCGAAGTTATTCTATCTCAAAGTTTTACACTGAAACGCCTAGCGTCTTGAAATGAGGACTGACTTTAGTTTTAAAGCTAGCAGAAGAGTTATTTAAATTTAATATATTTTCTCAGCATTCATATTAATTTCGATTTGAAATACTTGTCAGAGTATATTTAACAGAATTAATTCGGGCGTTAAGAGTGTACAATATATATAATCGTCGACAGTTAAAGCCGATTTTATCCTACGGGGAAATTTGTTTATAAAACTACTCATTACATTACATATATACTTTTAAATAGTTTTTTTTTTTTTTTTTTTTTTTTTTTTTACATCCAGTTTACAAAATGAAATAAGTGCATTTTATAGTTTTTAAATGAAATATTAAAAATTAAAATCAAACTTTAGAAAACAAGAACAAGATGAACGTTTGGGACTTTTCTGAATATGAAAACGAAATTAAAAAAAAAAAAAAAAACATTAGGTAATTAGTAATTTTATAAACAAATTTCCCTGTAGAATAACATTTGGCTTTTGTTGTTGTCTAGGGTAGGTATTGTATACGTTTTTAATGGGTCAATTAAGGAATGGGAAAGCGGATGAAAAAGAAACGGAATTTTGGCAGAACTTTTAAAAATCAATTTACCGTTTCTGGCGACATACCTATAGGTTTCTCTAATGACACGCAGTTTATAAACACTAAGAGAAGTGACCCATTAGTGAATTAAATATGTTTGTACAGTGACAAGGTTGAAGAACAAGCAAAAGGAAATACTTCCTCAGTCTTTCAAATATAGCCTGAGAGGTGGCAAATATCCAAAAAAATTTGAGTACGTGATTGTTATACTCTAATTTTGCTGACCCTTAGATCAGTCAGTTGTTTAATTTTACACCTGAAAAAAAGAAAAAAATCTAGTTGTATAGCGTTATTTTTGGGTAGTGATTTTTAAAATTGGATATTTATTATTAACTTCGTATTAAAGAAGTTATTGTGGACTTGTGGTTTGAATTCTGCATGTTTAATCTTCCGACTGTTTAAAAAATGAACTTTCTAATTTGGTTCTATTCCAGCGCTATTGGCAGACAGTTACTGACGTGTGCCTTGTGAACTTTCTCCTCTGCATTCGTGTACTAGAAATAGACTACCATTACAGGATATTTTGAAGGTAGCCTGTTCAGCTATTTGATTAGGGGAATTCTTGGCTCGCAACATTTAATTATGTCTAGAATTTTTTATTGAGCTTTCCGCATTTAAGTTGTCTTGGAGTCTAGGAATTTCGAAATAGAGATAGATGGATCAAACGTTTGAAACCACAAAAGTAAAAGCGCAAGACTATTTTAATTTAATATTCGTGAAGAAGACAATTTAGGTAATATAAATGTGCCAGTCTGTTTTGAAATCGGATAAAGTGTCTCATTGTCTTTTTTGAGTAGAAGTAAATTTTAAGGAAGTCTGTTAGGTTAAGACTTTATTCCCCCTCTTTCTGCATCGCGCTCGTCGACCTAGTTATTAAGAGTTTTCGTTGATTTTTTCCAGAACTCGCGCAAATATGGGCTAGAACCCCTTATAAAAACCCTCACGGAGGGTTTTCTACCAAGGTTTTGTATCCACGCGCAATCAATCGGCTTTAGTCCCTACCAATGCGCCCCCTTTATATGTATATATTTTCAAGGTTTACATTTTCTGGAATGTTTAGTATTAAATTTAATTTGACATAAAAGTAAGTGAGTAGTTGTAATATGATATGTCAGAATGCATAATATAGAATGCAAAATTTAAATGCATTTTCCTTTGAAATTTTATGGAAGTCCTATGCCATTGTCATATTTTAAGTTACATTTGATATTGGGCTCAATAATTAAGAAAGATGTTTTCCAGATTATAAATAATAATAATGGTGATGATAAATTACTTCTATCTAAGAAAGTTTTATTATTAGAATCTCTTTAACATACCCCAAAATGTTAAAATATCTTTCATTCGTGCATCTTAACTTAATCGTTTTTTTTTTTTTTTTTTTTTTTTTTTTCCAATCACTTTCATTTTAAATAAGTCATTTTGACCTAAATAAAATAATGGTGTGATAGCCATTAACTTAAGCTTTTACTGTTAAAACAGTAAAAGCTTACTGTTACTGTTAAAGCAGTAATCGAACATAGCAAGTTTCTAGCAAATTAATTCCTGAATTAATTCAAAATTGTAACATTCGGCTACAAGCGAGAATTTTTACTGAAAATAATTTACACTAAGAAAAAAGGGTGACTGCGTGGACCGTAATTATAGCATTTTACCCCTTTGTCTTTTTTTTTTTTTTGTTTAAACCATCGCGAGCCTTTACAGGACTTTTCCATCGCCAGGTCGTGCAGATACGGATCGTACGGACGTATTGCGCAAGCAAAAATTCCTCGATTGAGTTGTGGTTTTCTCTTAAAAATAGTTTGACCATAACTTAATTTAATTCATTTGTTACTCAATTAATTGATAACTATTGTTAGTTACTTTAGTTAATTACCTCAGTCACACCTCGTATTATTTTGAAGAATTTTGTACTTTTGTTGGCTTTAATTTTTTGAATTACTTAAAATATCATACACTAAATACAGTGTTGGCCCACATTATTAAGTTTTTTTTTTTTTTTTTTTTAATTTTCACATTTTTTCTATTTTCTAAAAAAATACTGAACAAAATGCGTAGAACTTCAAACATGCAAAGAACATTTACTGACTCACATTTTTCCACTATTGATTTAGTCACGAATGCAATTAGGGGACTAATCACAAATTGAAGCAAAACAAATATTTTTCTTGGTAAGATTTTTGCTTTTAACAAGAATGGATTTCAAACAAAATTTTACAAAACTTTCAGAAAACTTGACACAACATTAGAGAAACATTATTCTGAAACATTATTCACACGTGTAATTTTCGTTGAGTTATGAGCATTTGTAGTAATTATTTTTTTACTGTGTATGCACGAAACTTAGAATTTTTTTTATTACACAGGTTGAAAGCTAGATATTGGGCAATTGATGTCAAAAGTTCATTTGAAAGAGTAAAAATTGAGCAATATCGGCAAAAGAATAAGCGAGATTTAAAATTTTTTCTAGAGTTGAAATTTCACAAGAGGTTTTTCACATGTCACATATTTAATTTTGTCATCCAATAAACGATTTTTAAAACCACGTTTCAAAACTTTTTTTTTTTGTGTGTGTGTGTGTGTGAAAAAACCCTTATGCACTTGTAAACTCAAACGTAATTTTAGTTATCTACTAAGATTTGTGAGTTCAAAAGCGGTTTTTCACAAATAAGAACTTTTGCAACTTGGGGTGAAATAACTGAATTTTCGAATTAAATGCCTTGCATGCAGAAAAACTTAATGAAATGCCAACTCTGAAAAAAATCTAAAATCTTACTGATTCTTTTGCAGATAATTTGCTTAATTTTTACTCTATTGAAATGAACTTTTGATACAAGTGTCCTAATATATCAAGCTTTCAACTTATGCTATAAAAATGTTTATTTCGCGCATGCGCAGAAAAAAAAATTACTACGAATACTTATGTCTAATTATATACAATTAATGCACTCAACATAATAATACACTGTTTTTTTCTAAAAAGCGCTAGTTTCAAAAATTAAATTTAGAGTGTCAACATATGTTTCGATACCACACGGTATCTTTTTGAAGACTGATTTTAACTTTTGAAATTAGCACTTTTTAGCAAAAACCAGTGTACAAACACTCCTATATCAATGAAAATTACACGCGTGCATTTTATGTTTCAGAATAATTATTCTCTAATATTTTGTCAAGTTTTCTAAAGTTTTGTAAAATTTTGTTGAAGTCCAACCTTCTTATACGCATAAAAATTACCAAAAAATTAATAATTTTTGAAAAAAAAAAAAAAAGAAAAAGAAAAGAAAATAATACAACTGTCTAAATAATCATGCGATTCCCACAGAAAATCATACAAATATTGCACATGACGTAGTATGTGAAATTATGTGTTAAAATTTTAAGTCATTTGTGGCATTTTATGATTCAGGGTAATCCAAAGAATTTGTGTTCTTCTTCAATTTGTGTTTGGCCCCCTAACTGCACTCATGACTAAATTAATCTTGGAAAATATGAGTTTGTTAATTTGCATGTCTAAAGTTCAAGGTCATTTCGTTTAGCATTTTTTTTTTTTTTTTTTTAGAAAATAGAATATATATATGTAAGCTAATAATTTGTCCAACATTATATAAATTAATTCCTTTTTTGTACGAAATATTTGCGGTGTTACGTTAATATTTCACTTGCCATTGGTATTGAATATATGATTCTGAAAATAAATACTCCAAAATTTACACGAAGTTATACAAAAGCAGTCGAATAATGTGCCAATCTTTGAGTTGTTAATGGGGGTATTTACTTAAGAATTAAAGAGACGACATAACCCCTTTAAAAGATTGTAAGTAACGTCGCAGACATTGACCTTTCGATAGTCACAGTACTTCAGTGTTATGAAGAAGCCTTTCAAAGTTTTTCATTTATTTATTTATTAAACAAGGTACAAGCTTTGGAATGTAAAGATGAATGTATTTCGCAGATGATAATTGCTTTTATTTTATAACACAGTTGTATAATATGTTGTTAATTGCTTATCTATTGAATTTCTAATTATAAGCGATATCATTTTTAACCTCCGATCAAAAAAGAGGAGTGTTATAAGTTGAAGACATGTTTGTTTGCGACTTGCTGCCATGCGAATAGATCGATTTCAATTCAATGCGTTTTGTTTTATTATTATTATTATTAGAACGCTCATTTAATCGGGATGGTTCTTAGCCATGTTTAATAAAATCTGTTTGATAGATTTTTTTTTTTAAACTAAAATAAGATGTTTTTATTTTATTTATTTTTATTTATTTTTTACGTAGCACTGAGGATTTAAAATATACAAATAATTTTTTCTTCTTTTTCTTTCTTCTTCTTCTTCTTTTTTTTCTTTTAATTGTCAGTTTTAAAGAAGAAAATGTTTTAAAATTAGAAATTGGTTATAAATAGTGATTATAAATTCACTGTCCAAAAACTTCTAAATTTGATTCACAAGATTTTTTTTTTTTTTTTAATTAATTTAAAGGTAATTTTTTCAGGTCACTTAACATTGATATTTTAAAATTTGCGAACTGTTAGCCTTCCAACTTATGTTAGATGATAAATTACTTAGTTTTTTTGGATTAGAGTATAGAATTTTTTTTTCTTCTTAAGTCGCGAATTAAAAAAAAAAAAATGTAAAAAGGAGGGGGGAAAAAAAGGCTATAAATAATGATTTTGAGTTCACAGTCCGAAAATCGCCAAATTCAGCTGAAATTGATCATTCTTCAAATAAAAATTACAGATTTTATAGGAAGTTAATATTTAATTAAATTCAAGATCGTATATATAATCATTGATGATAATAAAATATACACAGATATCTATGACAAACGGCAAGATTTTAGTTTTAAAGTAAACTTATTTACACATTTTAATTCATGTCTACATCTTTCGGTATTTAGAAACATCATCATTAACCATTTATTTCGAATCAATCATTTATGCTCTGCGAAGTTTAAAAACAAGAATATTAATAAACTGGTCACAGCCACTGCTAAAATGGGTTTTCCTAAAAACTTTGTATTTTCTATTCTATATCCTTAACCATGTCTCTGTCAGTACAAAAAAAAAAAAAAAAAAAAAAAAAAAGCTGTGTACACTTTTCTGTATATTTACAAAAAAATTATAAAATAATAAAAGACAATAAAAAAGGTGGCGGTTGGGTGCGCAGATGTTTGATTACGGAGGTGGAGTGGTGGTGTAAGGCTGGATGGTTGGGTGGGTTTGTGAAATTAAAAAAAAAAAAAAAAAAAAAAAAAAAAAAGGCAGAAGGCTTGTTGCAGCTTGTTGCATTTACTTTGTATTACTATGCAAACTTTCTTTTTCCCATAAAATTTCAGTTTCTTCCTTTTTGAGTTGTGAGCTATTTTTAAAATTCTAATTATGCTTTTAAACACAATGTAATCAATCAGTGAATTTCATTGTTGCTTCGTGGTTTCATTGTTATTAATCTGCTTTAAAATTTTGCTTTTTACATCCATATGGCTCATATTCTGGTCGTGGCAGGCTGGGTGAGTGTTGCCGGCGTGAAACTAGTTTAACCCCACAGGCAAGTCACAAGTCTTGCCGCCTGCCGCCTACCTTCCTTTCTTGGGTTTCTTAAATTATTTTTTCATAAATTTTTATGTCATTGGTTTTTCAGTGATCTTGTATGTGTTGCTTGGCTTCTACTATGCTTAATAGATCATCTTTATTATATATATATATATATAATCATTTCATCACAACAAGGTGAAGAATCCGGGATTGATATGTTATATAATAATAAAAATAATAATAAAGACACACACACATATATAAAGCGTGCTTTACACTTGTTATGTAACCTATTAAATATGTTAAATATATACCTTTTTTTTTTAATCAATGACATGTTTTATTTAAGGACTATCTATCCAAAAAAAAAAAAAAAATCATCTCCTGACAAATATAAATATATGTGACTGTTAAAAAATAAATTTTAATTAATGTCTGTAATTTTATTGCAGTATAATACAATAAGACTAGTGATAGAAGTTTAAAAAACGCTTGACAATTATTTTGGGTTGAAATAATTAAGCATGTACCTTCATTAGGCAGAGGAAAAATGTAATTACTTTTACAGCAACAAACATCTGTGTTAAAAGTATAGTATTTTGACTTTTCAAAACTTGCATTGTGTATTTAATTAAAATAAAATATCATTTTGCATTTTATTTTTTTATCAATAAAAGTTCTCTTAGTTAAAGCAGGGGTGGCTGTGTTCGGTAATTTACCTGAAATCCGGTGTTTATTTCATTTTCAATACCAAAATTTCATTTTTTTCCCCCTTGCAATTAAATTCTTAAAATAAGACAAAAATATTAGCGCACCAGTTGCCGAGAAGCTCTGCTTTAAAAGCTGGTAGACGTGAGTTGCCGGGTTCGAACGCTGGTGGCGGTCGTCGGTTTAGCCGTTCGGAGTTTTCCGTGGTTCTCTCCGAATCTTGCGTAAATATCACTAGGACCCCCATGAAAGATCCCCTTGGAGGGCACTCCTCCTCAGGCCTAGAACTCTAGCGCAGTCAATTGACTAACAAGAAAAGACTAAAATATCAATTTCTTATAACTGCTAAAGCTAATTATTATTTTATTATATATATATATATATATATATATTTTTTTTTTTTTTTCAGGAATGAGCAATAAATTATACGTTATATCTGCATACTAAAAAAAAAAAAATTTTTTTCCAAAATTTCAGGTATTTTTTCATGAATTTTTTCACCCCTCTTATAATCTGTAATATTTCACGGTAGTCGATGCTTAGTAAATTAACTTTTGTCATGTACTCTCTCGTCTATCAATTGTTTCTGCTTAGCGAATTGTTATTTTTAAAAGGTTTTCTTAGCATAAGTCTACATCTCTCTTTCACTTCTTCAAAAAAAAAAAAAAAAAATAAAAAAATAAAAAAAAAAAAAAAAAAAAAATAAATAATAATAATAATAGTGGAAATATTTACTAGGTTGTTTACTGGTGTGCGTGTTTTCCGAAATAGAGTATAGTTACTTTTGTTGGATTTAAAGTTTTCTGTCGCCGCTTAGTCCGTAACACTACACAGTCAGAAGCTGGTTATACTCAACTTTTCCATATACATTTGTGATGTCTTTTATTTTTCACATCATTTATTAATATATTCCGATAACATCGTATAGTCAGTAAACCGAACATAATACCGAGCTGATATTACTCACTACTTGATTTTCTTTTGCATCGGTGCTTTTCTTAATTTTCCTAGATTCAAAATACTTATAGCAATTTCTGATACCATTCATAAAAATGAAGGCGAAATTATGAGGTTTTTCTTTTTAAAAATTCAAATATATATTTACAGAGTTAGATTTTATTATGTAGTTGCTTGTATCTTAATACGCTCATTTTCAGCGATGAAATTATTATTTATTTATTTGTTCTTCATCAGTGAGCATCAATGTCATTCAAACCCCATGTTAATCTATGAAAAATAATTCCAAATATTATTCAGTACATAATACATATTTTTAAATTCAATTTTCACATTCCGAAAGTACATGGCCGTTAAATCAGTCCTTGTTTTTGAAAAAATTGCTTTTATTTTTCCAAATTTATTTTTTAAGTTGTAAAATTGAAAATGTAACTTGTTTTTATAAGTTAAAAATAAAATGTTAAAAGATTGAAAAATCAATTTTTGAAAAACATCGCATAAATTAACCGTCATGAATTTTCTGAATGTAAAAACGGAATTTAAAAATATATATTATGCAGACATGTTACTTTTCAGCCTTAAGGCTGAATTTAGCCTTTTTAAGCTTGAAAATTATTATTCTTGGGATCAATGCAAATCCACATTAAAACTTTTTGGACTTGTGTAGGGGTGGGGTGGGGGTCAGCCTAAATTTGTGCAATATATTATTAGCAATTTCTATGTGATTAGCTTTCAAGAAATGTCAAACTTTGAGAAAATGAAAAAGAAATAGCACTTCAACTGCATTTTCCTAATGAACTTGAACTACATTATTTTGCTAATCAATTGCCCCAGCAAACAATGCCTCTATAGAATAAACTTATTTTCAAGTATATGTAATAAGTTTGTCTGTTTTTTAAGCACTTACAACTATTTTAATTATAATAAATATGATATTCAATATAAGATTTATTGTTCCAATTTTGTTTCTTATGTGTACATGTATGCAATCATATTTAACATTATTTTTATTATTGAAAAATTTATATTGTGTCAGTTGCCTGATACCACTTTTTTTTGGGGGGGGGGGGGCGTGAAAAGTTCGGCCTTTTTTTCTGTGAGCTTGTACCATGTCTGATTATGTAATAATGGCAATTAATTTTCCATAGGTTAACATGGGGTTTGGACGCCCATTGATATAGAGTTTTAACTAAATTTTCAGTTGTCAACTCTTTGTCTGGAAGGCTATAGTTTTAATAATGGTTGCTCACTTTATTCGCGTAAAAAGTTTACTTTTGCGTATTCAGTTTTTTTATACACGTATCTGAAGTCACATTTTTCGCATCATTTATTAATCTTTTATTTCAATAACTTCAGATAATCAGTGTACTGAAGGCAATATTGAACTGATATTACATCGCAAGATAATTTTTTGCATCGGTGCTTTACTTACATAGAGGCAAAATATTTATAGTAATTTCTGAAATCTATCATTTTGGGTATTATGTAAGATCCTGCGTTTGTGGTTTTCTCCGAAACTCGCGTAAATACGTGTTAGAAAGACGCCCCCCCCCCCTTCCTCCACAGAGGGCATTCCACCTATACTGCCTAGGACCCTAGTATAGTCAATCGGCCTTAAACCCAACAATCAACCATGATCTTGTATTTTTTAATAAAACGGATTTTTGCTTGTGGCAGATAAGATAAAAAAGACATTTTCTTTTCTTTTCAATTTAAATAATATTTTAACAGTGCTAGATTTTTGTATTTAGTTGTTTGTATACTAATGTGCGCTGTTTAATTATAGAGTAGTTACTTTCTTGTATTTTTTTTTTTTTTTTTCTTTTTGATCGCCACTTAATTCAGAACGCTCTACTTTTAATAATGGTGCTAGCTTTATTAGTGAAAAACATTGATTTTTATTTATACAACTTTTTTTTTTTTTTTTTTTAATATACATTTTCGGAAACATTTTCTGAATTTACTTAATTCATTAACATATTATTCTGACAGTTTCGGATTGCACAGTGTATTTCGCCACTTGATTATATTTTCCATCAGTTCCTTATTTAATTTTCATAGATGCAAGATATTTATAACAATTTCTGAAATCAATATTGCGCTATGGTGGCTTGGATTATTTTGTTATAATATTATATTTTTTAAATAAGATGTGCTTTCGCTTGTGACAAATAAAATAAAAATGAGTTTATTTATTTATTTTTTTTATATAATAATGTTTTAACAGTACTACGCTTTAGTATTTAAATGCTTGGTTACTGATGTGAGCGATATTTAATGATATTTTTTAATTTTTAATTTTTTTTTTTTTTTTATTACTGTTTCGTTTAGAATGCTACACTTTTAATAAGGGTGCTAGCTTTATTAGTGAAAAACATTGATTTTTTGTTTGTGCAACTTTTTTTAAAAACACTAAGGGACTCTGCCTCTTGCTCGTTCGTATCACCAACCCCCCGAGAGAGGCTTCACCACACCCCCTTCACTGAATAGAAATATTAATAATACATAACATAAGACAAAAGCAGAACAATATTATAGAAATCCTCATCTTTGATATCGCACTGAACTACACAATATTTAATAATATATCGTTTATAATATGTCAAAAATCTGTTTTAACGTTCGACAACTTAATAACAGCTTGCCATTATTTCGGGAAAAAACATATGCTAGACAGCTAGACACACAAAATAAACAACGACGGCGGTAACTTTATTTATTTATTTATTTATTTTAAGAACAGAACGAAATTCGTAATAGCTAAACCACTTAGCGTTACACCTTTAGTATATGACCTCCTTGAAAACTGAAATGGATGGTTCATTATAAAAGTGGTGTAACTCCATATTTTTTAAATATGTATATTTTTGCTTAATTGTATCACATTTACATCTTTCATTATAAAAGTGAAGAAACTCAAATAATTGCATTAAAATCCCATAAATGGCATTACTTGTTATTTTCAGAAAACTATAACTTTCATATATTCATTTCCGACAGATTGGAGGGGAAGGCTGATTTTTTATACCAATGGGAAAAATACCTGAGCCGGGAATCGAGCCCGGGCCCTCCGCTTAACGCGCGGATGCTCTAGCCACTGAGTTACCCTGGCTGATAATCAGCTTGGCATTTCTCACATCATATACGTTGGCAGGGTGACCGAGTCTGCAAACGCAGCTATATCAAGTGACAATATTGATCATGGCACAACTCCAATAGACCACGAAATTTTTAAATTTTATTCATCAACCGTGAAAATACATTTCCGACAGATTGGAGCGGAAGACTGATTTTTTAATCTATCGGAAATGTATTTTCATGGTTGATGAATAAAGTTTCTAAATTAAAAATTTCGTGGTCTATTAAAGTTGTGCCATGATCAATATTGTCACTTGATATAGCTGCATTTGCAGACTCGGTGACCCTGCCAACGTATATTATGTGAGAAATGCCTAGCTAGTTATCAGCCAGGGTAGGTCAGTGGCTAGAGCATCCGCGCGTCAAGCGGAGGGCCCGGGTTCAGTTCCCGGCTCTGGTATTTTTCACATAGTTAGTATAAAAAATCAGCCTTCCGCTCCAATCTGTCGGAAATGTATTTCATAGTTGATGAATAAAATTTCTAAATTCTATATATTCATTATAAAAATGAAGTTTCTAAGTTACTTTAAATTATATTTAATATAATTTATAAATTCTTATAATTCTGAGTTGTATTAAACCCAAAATGTCGATAACATTTATTGAAACTTTTCTTTTTTCTATATGCATAAATTTACAAAAAAACTCGTTATTTCAAAATCCATTTACAAGGAGATAAATTCATTTTTACAATGAACGACCCAAATTTTTGTCACTATTTGGCGATGAATTTTTGAGTATAATTGTTTGTTATGAACTTATTTTTCCTAATGCCTATTTTTTACTATTGCATTTTTTTAGTTAATTTAGGACAATATGTAATACTTTATATTTATTGCCAATATACAGCTTAAGTTTAAAATGATGCTTGCGGCAGTAAAGATGCAACTTTTTAAAGTGCTTTTTTCTCGAAAATGATTTAGTCAGGCACATTGAAAATAAATAACTTATATGATTATTCTAAATATTTTAAACATTTCATTATTATTATTATTATTATTATACCATTTTATAATTTATCTATAATATTTAAGGCATGGCTAGAATGACTATCGTGGTTGCGGAAATGAATTCCTCGGCGAAAAACATGCCTTCATACATCGGAGCTACTTCATCTCTAAATTTTATAAATCGCTAAATTGGTCATATCAAAGATGTTCTCATTTAACCTGTTAACGCCCGAATTAATTTTGCAAAATATTATTAGCTGATTATTTCACTTCTAAATTAATATAAACAACTGACAGTAAAATATATTAACTTAAACAATTCAAAATATTATTAGCTGATTATTTCACTTCTAAATTAATATAAACAACTGACAGTAAAATATATTAACTTAAACAATTCTTCCGATAGTTTTAAATTTAAAGCCTATCCTCATTTATTGACGTTTAGTGTTCTAGCGAGAAAACTTCGAGATAGAAAAACTTTGAGATAACAGATTAATTTCCTATTATATATTGACAAAGATCTCGAAAGTAAAGTATTATAATATATATTATTATTCAACTTGATTTAAGTTAGTGTACCTGCTCAAAAAGCAAATATATGTGCGACGAATGAAAAATCATAAAATGACTATCCAAATTATGAAATAACAATTAATAGTAGGCACATAAAATTTTCAGGGATCATTTAGAGTGACGCTATAAACTATCACTAAAAAGCAGAAATCATTCTCAGAAACCACAAAAAATATGCGTGCCATTTTGTTAGTTGTCCTCAAATGAGGACACTGGGCGCTAACGAGTTAACCTCGTTTTTAAATATGTTTTGAGTTAAAAAAACTACATCTTTATATAAACTAATCTAAGTTGTTGTCACTTAAATTTCTTTTTAAAAATTTCTGGGCTTAACTTAATATTCTGTAGCAATAGTTGTTTAATATAATCATAATATTCATTACTAAATCTTTTTCTCCTGATGTTTAACCCTTTGCCGGTCCTATTTAATTTCATTCCTCTGGTCAGTGTTGCCAAATTTAGGGACTTTTTTCCTTCAGTATCCACTACTAAATTTTAACTGTAACGATTGTATAATCACTTCGAAGATTATTCCTCCATTATATATATCAAATATCACTCCTCAAGATTATTGATGATAGTTGGATAAAAGAGTACCTGAATTTGGCAACACTGTTTAGAGCGCTTTAGAGCGTTAGGGCCGGAAAAGGGTTAAAATAAAATTAATAAAATATAAACTAATTTTCATTTCATCTGGATTAAGTTTTGACTTACTATTTTAAAAATATCGGTTATTTTTAAATGTTTTCACTTTTCTAAGTAATTTTTTTCTTTTTTCGAGCATCTCGAGGATGCCAATTTTTCAATTTCTTTTTTTCTTTCTTTCTCCTTTTCTTTTATTTTCTCTCTCTCTCTCTCTCTTTTTTTTTTTTTTTTTTTTTACATTTAATTTTCTAAAAGCAGGGGGGAAAAAACATATCCGCAGATGATAAATTACAATTCTAAATTCTTTTTTTCATTGAAAATATCTAAGATAACGCCTTATATTTATTTACAGGCGATAAATTTCTTTGTTACTAGTAGCAACATTGGCATTTATTTTATTATTATTATTATTTTTTTTTTTTTTTGCAGCATTGATCACATTTTAATTTTCCTGGGGAAAGTGACGTCAGAGAGAGAGAGAGAGCAGAAACAACGTAATAAGAGAAATTATTTGCAAGTTGGCAAATAGAGTACCTTTGTTAACGCGAGGTTTTTAATTGATAGCTTCGTTAATTAAGGCGATAAAAATTTTTAACCAAGAGAAATGTCTTCCTTGGAGTATTCGGCAAACATTGATACCTCTCGTCATGACGTTGAAGTCCCTAATATTCGTGAGGAGATGCGGTCGCGCAGACAAAAACATTTGACGGCGTTGGCAGTAATTTTTTTTTTTTTTTTTTTTTTTTTAATAAATATATAGAAATTTCTGAAGTTATATAGGGTAAGAGCACCAGTGATTCACACTTTTAGAGCAATCTCGGATGTGTTTAATGTTCTAGTCATGAGAAAATATTTTTTTAAATCTTAAATTAGTACATATGGTATGAAAGACATTCAGAACTACATATATGTTAAAATATATACATTTAATAACAATTATTTTTTTTAAATGAATTTTTATTTGACACCCACTCAATGTTCCAGTATTTCACACTGCCAGTTTTTCACTTTATCAGCAATTGGCCCCCTATGTTCCAGTGCTTGACACTGCTAGTTATTCATTTTACCAGTTATTAGCACCCTATGCTCCAGTGTTTGACATAAAATGTTAAAATTCTTATATGTAAAATATATTATTTTATTATTTTTATTATTTATTAATTATTTCGGGATAGATGTCAATTATTGGAGCACCTACCCTATATTTTTCCACACTATTTATTTTAATATTCCGATAATTTTGGATAGCGAGTGTACGGATCTTTTCTACTTAATTATCTTTTGCATCGGTGCCTTATTTAAAAATTTTTAATAGATTCAACATATTTATAGCAGTTTCTGAAATCAATCATTTTGGTATCATTTATGACTGTGTATTATTACATTATTCTGATAGCTTAGATTATCCAGTTGTAGATAGTATTTTTTAAATAAAACGTATTTTCGCTTGTGACAGAAAAATTAAAATGAAGGCTTGCAATGAGGCTTAGCTTTTATGATTTGCATATTTATTAAATATCAGCTGGGGCATTTTTATTAATAATGAATGTAATAAAAGTGCCCTTTACTTGTTCGTCTATCTTTATTGTTAATTTAACCGTAAATGCCATTAGATGAATGAACGTAATTTTCTCTTAATTGCCGCGGAAGATTTTAATGGATGCGCATTCCACACGCTCGCAAATGTTAAATGTACCTGATTGTGCATAGGGTATTTTAATAGCTGTCATCAATTGCAGTGGTTCTTTCATCTCCCTATTTTAATAGGCTTGTTCATTAAAAAAAGGGAACCATAATATTTTTCGCGTGTTTTCATCGCAAATATACCGTAAATCCAAAATTATTCTGTGTATATCTTCTAAACATCGGTTTCATTTTGTTTTTCATTTTTGATTTGATATCGAAATGTTTTATTTGATGTACAAGCTTTCTTTTCACAGATCTTTTTCGCGTGTAATTTTAATGGAACCTTTGTATAAGAGCAAATAATAATAATAACCACTAATACTCAAACGGGAAAAATCTGCCTTTGATAGACTTTTAGTGCTATAACCTTATCTTTGTTTAGCAGTAGCACAACATATTTTTTTTTCTCTATGTTATTCATCTAAATCAGACGATTTTTAACACTTTCCAACAAGGTTGAAAAGTGTTAATGACTTCGGTTTGTCTGTTAGTCCGTCTGTCTGTCCGCGTTCTAACTCCCGTAAATATTTATGGAATTTCTCGAAACTGATATATGTTATTCAAATTCACTATCGGGTGTTCCCTATTGAAAATGGAGTTAATATCTCTACTGGTTTGGGTACAGGGACAATCGAAAGTATTCTAAAGCATTGTGTTCTATGAGAGGTATTTCTATAAACCATATTTTAAGACCTTTACTTTACACAAATCTTAATGAAATTGAAACATGTTATTCAAGTTATTCATATATAAAATGGAGTAAATACCACCACTGGTGTGTGTATAGGGACACTCGAAAGTATTCCAAAGCATTGTGTTCTACGAGAGGTATTTCTACAATACAAATTTCAATAACTTTACTTTGCACAAAGCTTAAAGAAATTGAAATATGTTATTCTTATACACAAAAGAGTGCTTTCTATAGAATATAGTATATTAGTATTAGATTTACAGGGCTATACAAAAATTTTCAGTTACATTAAGAGCTATTAATAAAAATTTGCTGGAAATGCACTTTCGTTTACATTAAGTGTTTTTAACACTTTTTAAGTGTGAATATGATTTCGATTTGTGTATCTCTTCGTCTGTCAACTGTCTGTCAGTCCGCGCTCTAACTCCCGTAAATATTTACGGAATATCTTGAAACTGTTATATGTTTTTCAAGTTCACTATCGGATGTTCCCTGTTGTAAATGACATTAATAGATCATGTACAACTAATTTGTGTACAAGGACAACAACAACAACAACAAAAAAAAAAAAGCCTATGTGTTGCGTTTTAGGACATTTTTTAAAATCACATTTAAATAGCTTTTACTGTTAAAATCATAAAGAAATTGTCATGTATTGTTAATATTCTAAAATAAGGTTTTGTATAGAATATGATATGATTAACCTTCAGATTTACAGGGCTACACTAAAATATTCAGATACATTAAAGGGCTGCAATTGTAATCTAATGGCTGGAATTTCTTTTGCGTTAAGCCTTTTTAACACTTTCCAAAAATGTCTAACAAGGAAAACATTCAAAAGGTGTCGTCTTCAAAAAGTATTGAAAAAAAAAAAAAAAAAAAAATATATATATATATATATATATGTGTGTGTGTGTGTGTGTGTGTGTGTGTGTGATTCTACTGTTCCTAAAACACCAGAAAGTGAAAAAATTATCGGCTGAAATGAATTACAGCGACCACAAAAAATTATCAAAATTAAGCATATTTGGCGATTTCACATTGTTAGGCGACTGATTTTGAGTACTTAGCGGAGAAAAAAAACGCGGTTCTGTTCGTACACAGCAATCTCGGTGCTAGCAAACTTTACCCGTAGCAGCGCTAAATCGCCAAATATGCTTAATTTTGATAATTTTTTGTGGTCGCTGTAATTCATTTCAGCCGATTATTTTTTCACTTTCTGGTGTTTTACGAAGAGTAGAATCACATATATTTTTTTCAATATTTTTGAATGTTTCCTTGTAAGTATGGTTTTAAACTCAATTAGTCAATCTGTATACTTTTCCGTCCTTCTGTCTGTTTGCTGTGTGATAACGTAGGCAAAGAATATTGAAAGTTATATGATACAAACAGTACAGTTGGAAAGTGTTAATAAGAATTTCGTACTGCATGACTTTTGTTCTTGTTATTTGTATGCCTTGTTTGCATTTTAATTTAAAAATATTCTTCATATTTTTATTCATTATTAATTAATTGTTATCGAAATGGTCCGGTTTTAGTAATATTTTCTCACGTAGCGAGGATAGATTTATCAGTGGGAAGTAAACACACCAGAAATTTACAACCTGTTCATCGATTTCTAATCCCCCCAAAACTATTAGTTCTTAGCTTTCATCAAAAATAGTTAAAACATCTGATGACTTGGAAATGAATCGTGTTTGAATATAAATTCCTGACAGTTTAGTAAGTTTTTATAATCCTCGTATTCTGGGAATTATCGAAGGAGGTAGGGAGGTAAAAAGTACTAACATACCTATATTACTTGTTAATTGTTTTCATATCTTTACTAAAGACTTTGCAGGTTATTTAATTTAATTATAGATTATTTCTTTTTGGTTATTGGAGATTTGATTTCACTAGCATTTAATCTTCTGTTATACTTAATTCTACTATATATTACAATATTTTAATATAATATATTCACCAGACAATGCGAATTCAAACTCATTTAAGTTATGAAACTAGTAATTTTGTAAGATTGGAATATTAAAATTAAAATTTAGTTAAATTAAATTTTAATGGGTTAATTAATTAAATTCTAATTTCAGTTTTAAAATAAAAAAAATAATTAAGATTCTATAACTTGCTACAAATACTAACTGTATTTAGCCTCATGGATTTTATTAAGTATTATGGCAGGATTATTATTTTATAGCTTGTAAATGAAAGTAATAATTTTAGTTTTATTATTTTTTCTTATGAATTTTTTCTTATTTTTATTTTTCTAAATGTAAATTACGTGTATAAATTTTTTAAATGCGAGTTTGATTTAACTTTTTCCTTTTCTAATTTTGAATTCTCGATTTATCTATCCTTTTAATGTTATTGGGCTCTCCATACTGTAAATTCTTGACAATATGCATACAGTATGACAGAAATAACACTTATTTGCTTGCAACATAGGGGAGACTGGGGCACAGTGGACCACTTTTACACTTTGAATTTTTTTTCACCAAAAATAAAAAAGCAAGGTACTTGAAAAAATTAGCAAACATTCTTTAAACCTTTCTTGACATGTTCTAATTTTTTTATAACAATACTTATAATACATTACGAATAAAAAAAATAGTGTTCACTCACAAAGTGGACCAACCTCTGTTGTTTATGTTTAATTAATATAAATTACTCATTTTTTCCCTAAAATTAGTTTCTTATGCAATTCTAGTCTAAATAACATAATTCAAACATTTTCATGAAATAAAATTACCAAAATTTAAAGGAAATCAAAATAAATAAGAAATCAAATTAGAGTAAGAATTCTATATCAGATTTCCTTTGTCTTTTATGTGCTATCACTTAAAACAATAAGATATATTTTTAATTTGTTTATTAATGTTATATAGTTATAAAAATTATGAAATATATAATTAAACATTATGTTACTATTCAAACATTTTTATTAATTATTTTGAGATTAATACTTTACATTATATTTTTGAGATAAGTTTAACTAAAATTATTCTACTTTTATCTTTTACATGTTATTTCTGAAAACAACAACAATAAATTTATATAACCTACTATTTATTATATCACATAATCATTTTCTTTTTTTTTTTTTAATATTAAACAATTCAAATATTTATTAAATTTAGATATTCATAATTATTATACTACTATTCAACTATTTTCCCTTTTCAGAAATTTATTTTATTATAACATTAGGATTATTATTTTTTTATTAACTATTTTGAGTCACATTATATTTGTATATGTAAATTTAACTAAAATAAATAAGGTATCAAATATAATTTGGAGTTTCAGGCACATTGGAAGGCGGTCCACTGTGCCCCATGTCCAAACAAAACAAGTAATAATATTAAAATTCTGTATAGACTATAAATATACTAATATTTTTTTTTATAAATTTAAAAACAACAATATCTTACCTTTTCTTAACAACTATCCAATACTTGTAGTCAATAGTTCAGTCCTGATAAAAAAAAAAAAAAAAAAAAAAAAAAACCTTCAAACTTGAAAAATTACTTTGAGCTGATCAAAATATAAAAATAGTATAAAATGGCTACCTTAGTGTTTACCATGTGGTTTTTTGCATGTATACAAGTAGTACCGTGCTTCCACCTATGAGTCCCAATATAAACTATAAGAGTTAAATATTAAGAGATTTAAATAGGGGTGGTCCACGGTGCCTCTTGGCCCACTGTGCCCCAGTCTCCCCTACAACCAGAGCCCTTGAAAAAGTATTGTATGTTGCATGTCTTCATTAAAGGATTCTTTTTTTTTTTTTCAGAAATCTTTAATTCTTTTAGTTCTTCATGTGATGCATGGTTTCATCTTGTACGATGTTTGAAAAGGTTTTTATAATATATATACGGCAACCCCCTCACACAGAATTATATGTTAAATAAAACTCTTGCTAAACCTATTTTTAAAGTACATTGAACTTCATTTCGTACCTTATTGATCTTAAAGATATAATATTCAATCTATCTTTATGGTAATGAAATTCATGGTAAGAGAAAGTCGTGTGAGTTACACACCAGATTATTTTACACTTTTGAACTTGTTCACCTGTCTTTCCGTGGGATTTGCGGTGGTTCCTGTCTCATTTATTTATAATATTTGTTACAGAGTTTTTATAAGTTGTCTTTTTTCACCTTAAACTGCAACAGTGTAATAGGCCAACAATCATAGATCAGTGAAAGATACGAATTATGGATACTTCTTTTCATTTTGTATCAGTTGTTTCTTAACGGCATCGTCTGTTCCACGCATTTTCATTTAAACGAGATTGTGTTTGAGCGAGATCAAACATTATGTAATTGAAGATCTCTTTCAAGCAATCTGAAGAGTGTTTGAGTGACATCAGGGCGACTCACTGATTTTTTACTGTTATTATTATTTGTTTTCTTACGCATGTACTATCACCCTTATTTATAATTTAACGTATTTGTATCGATTTAAATGTATGACTATACAATTTCAAGTTATTAAAAAAAAAATTTTTTTTCTTTCAGGTAAGTCCTTTTTCCATATTTCGAACCTCAGGTATGTTTATTTATTTTTATTTATTTTATTTTATTCATTTATTTATTTATTTTTGTGTGAATGAGTTACTTTATCTATAAAATGATGTTTCACTTCTTGAATCAACAACGCAAATGATTCTCATTAGAATGTAATCTGATAAAACGAAATATTCATTTTGACGAAAGTTATAGAGTTCCCCAGTAATATTCTCTTTAACCAAGGGTAATTGAAAACGGGGGGAAAAAATGGTGTTGAACATGATGAATAAGAATTTTACCATGATAAAAAAAAGCATAAATTTATATCATAAAGAATAATTGTTTCTTGTCGGAATAATTAATCACGCTATCACGACCTTTTGTTAGTCGAGAAAAAGTAGCCACATGTGTAGTGTGAATGTAGCAGCACACAAAATAAGTCCAAATAAGATAATTAAACGGAAAGACTATTCCAAAAATTTTTTTTGCCGTAAATTGCATAAAATAGAAATTCAAAATAAATTAAATAATTGAAAGAGAAAGAAAGGGGGGGGGAGGCAGACAAACGTATGTAAAGATAAACAAAAAATAAAATTAAGTAAAAATAAAAATAATAAACAGGGGTCGAATCGTTCCTATATTTTTCAATGAGTTTTATCATATTGTTACCACTATTTTCGAAAAGAAATTTTACTTGAAGGTTTTAATACTACACTGTCTACCAATAAGTATTTGGACATTTTCGAATTTTTTGTCAAATATCTAGAAAAATTCTTTAGGAATCATCTTGAAATTTTGGGAGTATAAAAAACATGTTATACCTCATATATTTCAGCAAAAGTTTTTTGCTGAAGAGGAAAAAGGGACCAATAAAAAATTAAAGAAGAATTAAAATGTTTTGCATTACCCTATAAAAAGTAGTGCTTGAAATGCATTTTGCCTGTAGCATGTAATTATAATTGCAAAAAAAAAAAAAAAAAAGCCACTTTTTAAATTATAACACGTAAATATCTTACGAAATATGAGCATTTTTACTGAATAATTTTAAACTATGTATGCGCGATCTTTATAAAAAATTCGTTTGCATAACTTAATGGCCAAAAGTTATGACCCCCCCCCCCCCCAAAAAAAAAAAAAAAAAAAAAAAAAAAAAAATCGTGTAAATTAAAACAGTTATGAGTTATAGAATGAACATAATTTCAGCTCCTCTCAAAGTAAAAGCAAAAATATATGGGGTTTTACTCAATTTTTATTTTGATGCAATCAGTGCACAATGGTAATATAGTATTCGCTGATTATAAATAAACATTGATAAAGCCTCCTATCATGTTCCTTTTTTTTGAGAGGAACTGAAATTCTGTTCAGTCTATAACTCATAACTGCTTGAATTTACACGATATTTGTTTGAGGTTTTCATATACGTAGCTTAATACTTTTGGCCATTAAATTATGCAAATGAAATTTTTATAAAGTTTGCGCATGCGTAGTTAAAAATTATTTAGTAAAAATGCTCCTATTTCATAAGATATTTAACATTTTTGGAATCTGACTGCAGTATGCTGTGTCTAATATAGTATGCCAAGTTTCCTAAATGTCTTTACTTTAAATTTAATACCCTACGTGTTATAATTTTTTTAATAAAGGGAATTTTTATTTTTATTTTTTTGAAATTTTTTAAAGAAACTTTTATAACTCCGTGAATATACGTGGTAGCCTTATAAAAATTTATAAAAATAATTAGAAGAATCCTTATAATTACATGCTACAGCCAAAACGTATTCCAAGCATTACTTTTTACAGAGTGATCAAAACATTTTGATTTTTCTTTAATTTTTTAATGGTCCCCTTTTCCTCTTCGGGAAAATACTTTTGCTGAAATATATGAAGTATAACATGTTTTTTACACTCCCAAAGTTTCAAGATGATTCCTGCAATATTTTTCTAGATATTTAACAAAACGTTTAAATTCGGAAGTATCAAAATACTTATTGGTAGGTAGTGTATAGTATTGTTTAAAAAAATTACCGTTCCGAAATAGTTCTGAGAAAAGAATAAAACGGACATAAAAATATAGGAACCTTGCGACCCTTGAATAAAGCAAAAAATGAAAGAATAATAATAAAAAATAAATGTTAATGAAATAAATAAACAGGAACAGAAAAGAAAAAAGAAATATGTGTAAAATTTTCAGTCATCGGACATGAAAGGTGTCGAAGAAAGATGCTTAACAAAAATTTTTGAAGTTTTTCTAGATGTAAAAAACTTCATGGAAATTCTAGTGAAAAGAAGAAATAGGAGAAGATTATAATAATCTTAGGAAAGCCGTAAGACAGGCAGTGGTATGCAGTAGAAGATTTAAAAAAGAATGGAACACAGTTGTTTGATCTTATGGTTTTTTTAGTTTTGACTTTCCTAAGGTTATTTCAATTTTATATGCGCGCTCTCTCTTTCTAAGTAAGTCAATAAAAACACAAGTTTATTGAAAATAAAGTTAACTTCTTTTTATAACAGTAGCTTATTTATACACTTCATATTTTTGTAGTAGACTGTTCTTATTTTCTCTTTATTGTAAAATATTTATACACTTAACGCTTATAAATGTAAGTCTAGTTGTGGCAGAGTGCTTAAAATTTTCATTGGTATATAATAGATCGTTTATAAAACTCACCCTTTTAATAGTGACAGAAATTCAATTTCATATTTGAAACGGTTTGTGCAATTTTTTTTTTTCAATCGAAGAATATAAGTCGAAGAATATAAATACATTCACCTAACATTTTTATCGAAAAGTCTTTCGTACGCTATTTATTATACAAAATACCCAAAATTACTCTTGGAATTTTTCTAGAAAATTAAAATTACTTTTCATTTTATCTCCAATTTCAGAAGCAATCTGAATTACTTTGCTCTATAGATAGAAAATTTAAAATTTATTGCCTAATAAAGAAAACATTTAATGACATTTTTTCATTTTTTAAAATCAAACAAACGATTAACACATTTATATATATAAATGTAACAAACGTAGTTATCGTATTTTAATGTATAAACTTATTCAAGGACTAACACGTTTTTCCTTTTTACCTCCCGGCAGAAAGTAATCTTATTGTCCAGGTCATTTCTCTTTAAAGACTGGAATAATTAAAAAATACTCTGGGATACTTTTAAGAGCAGAAATCATGTGCTCTCGTTCATTTTGTCTCATCAGCTTTTATTAAATGGAGCAAAAGTATTGGTCTTCCATACGCTTCAGGTGACACTGTTGAAATATGGATATCGGAAAATACTTTTTATTTTAGGGAATTGTTCATAGAAGACATGTTCAGTAATTAAACGAAATCTAAAAAAGCCTGTTTCCGATTGTATAAAAGTTTTTTTTGGAGTAGTTTGTAATTCTAAGTTTACCATTTTGCAATTAAAATTTCAATTGATTTGATTGATTTTCAAATTTATTTCAGGGTTTAAATTTCTATAGATTTGATTGATTTCAGGACTGGATTTCATGTGATATCTGGGATATTGTTATAATATTGGTAGTTGGAGAATGCTTTTTATTTCACAAAACTAAACACTAAAGATAAGCTATATCAGTGGTTTCACAAAATGATAGGCGAAAAAGAGATTTAAAAAGGAAAAAAAAAAAAAAAAAAAAAAAAAAAAACATGTCGGAAAATTGTGGAATGATATGGAATTCTAAATTTGGAATACTATAGTTAAATTTTAGAATGACTTCATTGAATCTTATTGTTGAAATTAGGGAATCCAAGTAATACCGTCGAAATAATGAAAATGAAAAAAATCCTATTTTATTGTAATTTTCTAATAACTATTTCGAATTCAATTTTTACTAATAAGTTGACTGGCACCAATGCGCGTTTCAAACACAATTTTTTCAAAACAATTTCTAAAAACATAAAATAAATAAAGGTTTTTAATGTGTTGAAAGGAAACTTACTACTTAAAAATAAGTAAATAAAAATAAATAAATAAAAATTAATTAATATTTTTTCTATTGCAATCGTTGCGTTTTATATAACCTGCAGCGTGTAACCTGAACTAATTTGGCAGCATTTATTTATTATTATTATTTTCAGCTGAACATACTTGAAATTTATTTATAAAGAATGCGTTATGATAAAAGATGATTGGCGACATTTATTCCTTTACAACAGTTGCCCTATAAGTGGCCGAGAGGAGGTTCTCTCGAAATTCGTAAACGAGAGGTACCAGGTTCGATCCCAGGTCGCTTTAGCTTGTAGCCTACACTCGTTGGCCTAGCCGTTCAGAGTTTTCCGTGGTTTTCTCCGAAACTCGCGTAGGTACAGGCTAGGACTTCCAGGAAAGACCCCCATGCAGGGCACTCACCCAGGCTTAGGATTCTCATGTGGTCAATTGACCTTAACACTTGCACCACTTTACCACACCTTTACCAGAGCTGCAAATGATAAGGCGGTAAAAACAATTAGGAGTTTCATACATACCGCTCTATATCGCATGTGATGCACATTTAATAAACATGTAGAAAAATAAACGCTTTTTTTTTTTTTTTTTTTTTTTTTTTTTAACTGGGATTTTTAGCGATGCTAATTTTGTACCTCTAAAGTGAATATTAAATAATTCAGATTATAAAATCATACTTTTATGAGATACCTTTTAAAATAAATTTTCTCTCTTTAACGTTTCATTACGTATATTTTCAGAGCTTTTTATTAGCATCAGCAAACTCAATGAAGTTTTGAACTGGAACATTTAACGCAATAATATTTGTATAGTTCATCTGAGTTATTCCTTTAGCTTAAACGCACACAGTACAGATTTCTCCTCATCTGTCTTAGAAATGATGTATTTGAACACGTAAACATTGTCAAGGAGTGTGAAATTCAATCAAATATTTGAATTTTCAATTAAATATTCTGGAGTTAATCTGAACCTGAATAAGGAAGTTATTTAACTCTTAACTGAACAATAAGGTTGATTACACACCGACGTTGTCTTAATCCAACAGATATTTATTACTAGTTAGAATTAACGTTAGAATGTTGCATTCTAACATTACGTTTTTACATGTTCAGTTACATTTTAGTAAAAATATTTTATGTTATGATTTGGGGTTTCATTTCATGATAAAAGATAATGTTTAATTTAAATGTTTGTTTTAAAAAATCTATGTTTTTTAAACTTAATGTAACCCAAAATTTTATAAATTTGTAATTTCATCATTTAGTGAGGGGGTTGCATTGTAATTCCCTTCATTTAAATTAAGCAGAACATCCATACAAATTAAAGATGTATGTTTTTATTAAAATCACACAATGAACTGATTGGAAGAAAATCATATTTATTGAAATTTTATTTTTCCGACTGAGTGAAAATAATGCCTGGACCGGGAGTCGAACCCCGGATCGTTGACTTACAGGGTCAAGGCTCTACCAATTGAGCTATCCAGGCCGACAACCGGTCGGCATTACTCACTCAGACAACCTTTAGGCAGAAACATCTGGTCTATCATGTAGATAGCTCGACAGAAATAAGCCGCAGGTAATGGAAAACACCACTAAACAACGAGAGAAAGAAATACAGTTTTTATTAAAATCACACAATCAACTTAGTTGAAGGCCTTACTGAATAGTATTATACCTACAGTTTGTTTACAAGTCTGCTGGAAATAATTCTAATGCGTATTAAATTTTTGAAGCTAAGGCTTCACAATATATACGTCACATATGAATTATCTTTACCGCCGTATAATTTTAGCTTTCCTTTTATTTTAAATTTAATGCAATACATAACATATTTCATTTTGTCATGATACGGTTATTTTCTGTACATTAGATTTAATAACCTCTATTAAACGCGTGAATGTAAACCTAACGTCAAACTATACTTTTAACTATTTGCAATTTTAGTTCTGGAATTTGCCAGATGAATCACTTTAATGGTCAAACTTATCATTAACATGGGCGTCAAATGTTAACTAGCAATAAAATCATGCGCCGCCTAAAATGAAACTGTCATTACTTAAAGCAACTAGATGGTTTTTGGATGTATTTTCTGAATAATAACTTCTTTTACTAGTGGGTCTGCAGATCAGGAGCCCCAACGTCCTATTTACATCAGACATTATTCAATAGGTCATTTTTATTTATTCCTTATTATATAATCGTATATATTGATTCGATCGACCTGTTACCATAATCAGATACATTCCTGAGGGGGGCTGCCGCCACCCTCAACCCTCAACCCCCCGCTGTGTCTCTATTTGCATATCTTATAAAGTGTTACGGAATTGTAAATAATTGCACTTATTTTTGTATCAATTCCTTCAAAGAGGTTTAGTAAAGTTAATAAAATGCTAACTTTCTGCATTTCTAGTCGTTTTAGCGTTAAAATAGCCTAATTTTCCCTTAAAAACACTTAAAAAAGCTCCAATAACGGAAGAAATGGATTTGGCGCCAAATTTGGCGATTGTTTCCCTTCTTGGCGATTTTTTTGGCGACCTTGGCGAGAAAATCCTTATTAGGGATATACCAAATATGGAAGATCTAATCTCATTATGAGATACGAGAATTTTCCAGAACAGTCTGTGTTCGATAGAAAAGTATAAAAGGAGCATTTTTTCGCCAAGGCGGTCAGTCTCAGATCTGTGTCAGTTTCGTCAAATGCTTGCTTTGCTTTGAGCCTCTTTAGATGAGACTTTCTTTATGTGTTATTGCTAAACAGTTTGTACTGTTGTTTTACTGTTAACGGCTGTTGTTTAAGCTGTGTTTACTGGTTGAATTGAAGCTGATACTTAGTTTATAGACCTGTATTTTTCTGGAAATTTCTGTGAATACATCACTGAATTTTTGCAAGTTTTGCCTTTCATTCTCGGACAACTTACGGACCCCCAAGTACGCAACAATATGTATTCTTAATAAACGACGGTCTTGTATTATTTCCCTGAAATTCATAAATACCAAATTTCATAACTATAAAATTTCATACAAAAAAAATTACATAGCATATCGGAAATATTTTGCGTAACCTTTAAACTAATTTTCAATTCTATGCCCACAATTCTCAACAGGAAACAACACAATTATCAACAAAACTTTTAAAATTCTAATAAAATTTCATTATATTTGATGGGGTGTAACCATGATAAAATAAACTTTTAATAAATATCGACTATAGACCGTAATAGTACGAAATTATTTTATGTATCCCGGAAAAGTAGCCACAGTCATTATAAACGCCAATCATAAGAATAAACCTAATTAATTATAACTCATTAATTCTTCAAACTAATTTGACATCATTTGGATGATTACAGTACATACTCGGAATTATTTTGTGTGGTCCCATAAATTATTTAGTCTATACATAACCTTTTTTAAGAGTAAACATAATTTTAAGCATCTTTATAATGTATGTTAATTTTATTAAGTTCAATTCAGCATAAACGCATTAAAGTGTTCGCTTAAATAAAAGTTTGTCCATAGGCTCTAATGCTACGAAATTCTTTTGCGTGTCTCTGTAAACAAACCATAAACATTTTATACACCAGTAAAAACTATTCAGCTGACTTTGCGTTTAAAATTAATAATTGTTTCAAATTTAACATCGTTTGGATGACTACGTGACATTGTCAGAACACTTTTGTAAGGTCCTGTACATTAATTAGAAAGCTTAAGAGCACATATTTTCTTCAAACAACATAAGTTTAAACATCTTACTCACGTACGCTAGTTTAATTTTCTTGATTGCAAAGTAAAGATGTTAAAATGCGTTTAAACGCAATTTACCTCATACGCCGTAATGTGAAGTATTTTGGCGTGTCCCTGTATACAATCCATAAAAAGTATAGACCTAAAAAAATAAATAGCTATTTTTATACAGAGCCTGAATATATGTGTCAATTTGCAAGTCAATCGGAGAATTTTTGCGGCCGCTATTGCGATACATACAAATTCTTCCCATAGGCCGTAATGATAAAAAAAATTTGGCGTGTCCCTGTACACGAACTACAAATGGAATGCACACCCAAAACAATACAGCTAATTTCGTGGGTATCATGAACATGTGTACCAAATTTCAAGTCAATAGCGTGATATTTGCGGCCGCTATCGCACAACAGACAGACAGACAGACGGAACAGAAAATCTTTTTGAGTCTCAACAGAGGGCCTCCACAGACGTTTCGGCAAAAATTGGAAGTCAATAGTTTGATTTTTGCGGTGGCAATCGCGGTACATACAGATTCTTCCCATAGGCCGTAATGATAGTAAAACTTTGGCGTGTCCCTGTACACGAACTACAAATGGAATACACACCTAAAACTATACAGCTAATTCCGTTGAGCTCATGAATATGTGTACCAAATTGCAAGTCAATAGCGTGATTTTTGTGTCCGCTATCGCGATACATACAAATTCCTCCCTTAGGCCGTAATGATAAGAAAAACTTTGGCGTGTCCCTGTATACGAACTACAAATGGAATACATACCAAAAACTATACAGCTGATTTCGTGGGGCTCATGAACATGTGTACCAAATTTCAAGTCAATAGCGCTATTTTTGCGGCCGCTATCGCGATACATACAAATTCCTCCCATAGGCCATAATGATAAGAAAAACTTTGGCGTGTCCCTGTATACGAACTACAAATGGAATACATACCAAAAACTATACAGCTGATTTCGTAGGGCTCATGAACATGTGTACCAAATTTCAAGTCAATGGCGCTATTTTTGCGGCCGCTATCGCGCGACAGACAGACACACAGACACAGCCCAAAACCGTTTTGAGTCTCAACAGAGGGCCTCCACTGACATTTCGGCAATTAATGAAATAAACCGTTAAATGTGTTAAATAATCTTATGTATTTTCGAAATAACAAAATTTATATATAACATGTAGTTTTACTTATTATTTTTTATCTCATTAGAAGTGGGAAATTAAAATTTACAGTCTGGAGCATTTTTATAGCCGAGTTAATAACGTTTCATAAGCTATTTTTGCCGAAACGTCAGTGGAGGCCCTACATTGAGACTCAAAACGGTTTTGGGCTGTGTCTGTCTGTCTGTCGCGCGATAGCGGCCGCACAAATAGCGCTATTGACTTGAAATTTGGTACACATGTTCATGAGCCCCACGAAATCAGCTGTATAGTTTTTGGTATGTATTCCATTTGTAGTTCGTATACAGGGACACGCCAAAGTTTTTCTTATCATTACGGCCTATGGGAGGAATTTGTATGTATCGCGATAGCGGCCGCACAAATAGCGCTATTGACTTGAAATTTGGTACACATATTCATGAGCCCCACGAAATCAGCTGTATAGTTTTTGGTATGTATTCCATTTGTAGTTCGTATACAGGGGCACGCCAAAGTTTTTCTTATCATTACGGCCTATGGGAGGAATTTGTATGTATCGCGATAGCGGCCGCAAAAATAGCGCTATTGACTTGAAATTTAGTATACATATTCAGGAGCCCCACGAAATCACCTGTATAGTTTTTAGTATGTATTCCATTTGTAGTTCGTATACAGGGACACTCCAAAGTTTTTCATATCATTACGGCCAATGGGAGGAATTTGTATGTATCGCGGTAGCGGCCGCACAAATAGCGCTATTGACTTGAAATTTGGTACACATGTTCATGAGCCCCACGAAATCAGCTGTATAGTTTTTGGTATGTATTCCATTTGTAGTTCGTATACAGGGGCACGCCAAAGTTTTTCTTATCATTACGACTTGCGGGAGGAATTTGTATGTACCGCGATAGCCACCGCAAAAATCAAGCTATTGACTTCCAATTTTTGACGAAACGTCAGTGGAGGCCCTCTGTTGAGACTCAAAAGGATTTTGGGTGCCGTCTGTATGTCTGTCTGTCGTGTGATAGCGGCCGCAAAAATCACGTTATTGACTTGAAATTTGGTACACATGTTCATGAGCCCCACGAAAATTTGTAGTTCGTATACAGGGACACGCCAAAGTTTTTCTTATCATTACGGCCTATGGGAAGAATTTGTATGTACCGCGATAGCGGCCCCAAAAATCACACTATTCACTGCAAATTTGGTACACATGTTCATGAGCTCAACAGAAATAACTGTATAGTGTTAGGCGTGTATTCCATTTGTCGTTCGTGTACAGGGACACGCCAAAGTGTTTCTTATCATTACGGTCTATGGGAAGAATTTGTATGTACCGCAATAGCGGCCGCAAAAATCCTTCGATTGACTTGCAAATTGTCGCACACTTTCCAGCTTTGCATATAAGTAGCTGTATAATTTTTATTGCTATATTGTTTATAAACTGTGTACAGGGACACGCCAAAATTCTTAACATTACGGCGTATGGGGTGAATTTCGTTTAAACGTATTTTAATACCATTACTTTGCAATCAAGAAAATGAAACTAGCGCACGTGAGTAAGATGCTTAAACTTATGTTGTTTAAAGAAAATATGTGCTTTTAAGATTTCTAATTAATGTACAGGACCTTACAAAAGTGTTCTGACAATGTCACGGTGTCATCCAAACGATGTTAAATTTGGAACAATTATTAATTTTAAATGCAAAATAAGCTGAATAGTTTTTACTGGTGTATATAATGTTTATGGTTCATTTACAGAGACACACAAAAAAATTTCGTAACATTGGAGCCTATGGACAAATATTTATTTAAGCGCGCACTTTAATGCGTTTATGCTGAATTGAAATTAATAAAATTAACATACATTATAAAGATGCTTAAAATCATGTTTACTCTTAAAAAAGGGTATGTATCGACTAAATAATTAATGGGACCACACAAAATAATTACGAGTATGTACTGTAATCATCCAAATAATGTCAAATTAGTTTGAAAAATTAATGAGTTATAATTAATTAGGTTTATTCTTATTATTGGCGTTTATAATGATTGTGGCTACTTTACCGGGATACATAAAAGAACTTCGTACTATTACGGTCTATAGTCGGTATTTCTTAAGAGTATTTTAACATGGTTACACTACACCCCATCAAATATAATGAAATTTTATTAGAATTTTAAAAGCATTTTTTCCTGTGGAAAATTGTGGTATAGAATTGGTAGTTAACTTAAAGGTTACGCAAAATATTTCCGATATGCTATGTAATTTTTTTTTTTTTTTTTTTTTTTGTATGAAATTTGGTAGTTATTAAATTTGGTAATTATGAATTTCAGGGAAATAATACAAGACCGTCGTTTATTAAGAATACATATTGTTGCGTACTTGGGGGGTTCGTAAGTTGTCCGAAAATGAAAGGCGAAACTTGTAATAATTCAGTGATTTATTCACAGAAAGTTCCAGAAAAGTACAGGTCTATAAACCAAGTATCAGCTTCAATTCAACCAGTAAACACAGCTTAATCAATAGCCGTTAACAGCACAACAACAGCACAAACTGTTTAACAATAACACATAAAGCAAGTCTCATTCAAAAAAGCTCAAGGGAAAGCAAACTGACGCAGATCTGAGACTGACTGCCTCGGTGAAAAAAATGCTCCTTTTATACTTTTCTATCGAACCCAGGCTGTTCTGGAAAATTCTCGTATCTCATCAGCCTATGAGATTAGAGCGTCCATATTTGGTATATCCCTAATAAGGAATTTCTCGCCAAGGTCGCCAAAAAATCGCCAAAGAGGGAAACAGTCGCCGAATTTGGCGACAAATCCATTTCTTCCCTTCTTGGAGCTTTTTAATGCGTTTTTAAGGGAAAATTAGGCTATTTCAACACTAAAATGACTAGAAATGCAGAAAATTAGCATTTTATCAACTTACTAAGCCTCGTTGAAAGAATTTATGGAAAAGTAAATACAATTATTTATAATTCCGTATCACTTTATATGATATACAGATAAGTATACAAAGAGAGATAGAGCAGTGTTGAGGGAGGCTGCAGCCCCCCCTCAGGAATGTATCTGATTATGATAACAAGTCTATCGAATCAATATATACTGTTATATAATAAGGAATAAATAAAAATGACCTATTGAATAATGTCTGATACAAATAGGACGTTGAGGCTCCTGATCTGCAGATCTACTAGTTTATGAATTCTGGTGAGAAATGTCAAACATATAGCTGTTTTTATAATAAATATATTAAGATTTCAAGTATAAAAATAGCTCAAAGTTTTACTTTAAGTATTGGAATTTTATTCTTTTCTTGTATTAAAATATTTTCATAATATATTGGAAATATTTTACAACGATACTGAATAAAACACTATTTGTATGATTCTTAAGTATCTCAAGAAACATACTCTATGTCTCAGAAACAAATTACTGCTTTAACCCTACAACACTAACGTGTTCATATCTGCTGCTATCACTAGAGATACTCAAAATTTACGTGCTCATGTAAAATTCGTTTTATTTGCTTATATTACGTTAATGTTGTTTTTAAATATATTTAATTATTTGCTGTTTTACCCAATATTACTAACTTTTTATTAACTGAATAATTATTTGTTTTTAAAAATATATTTGAAAGCTATAAAAATGTATGCCAATAAAGGAAGACCGCACGTAAAATTTACGCATACGTAAATTTTACGTTACACTAGTGTTCTAGGGTTAATAAACATTCAAGTAGCAATTTGTTTACATACTCTGGAATATTATCAATATACTAAAAATAATAAGTTACAAATAATTGAAACACTCAAGTTTGTGAAAATGTATACATTATTTATTTTGAGTACTTTAAAGAAATATAAAGTATTTCTAATTCAGAAACATTTTTCTTTCATCGAATAAAACAAAATTTTTAATGTTTGAAACTAAATCTTGGGATTGATATTTTCTTAGCAGGAAAGAAAAAGCATTAACTTATCAATATAGACATCCTCACTCAAGATTATCTCTTTCTTAAGTGATGCAAGTTTCATGGATTCGTTCTTTATGAAAAAACCTAAGGAGCCAATAAATCTCTCTAACTCATATTTGATGGATGAATTAGGGTGAAAATGTCTCCTTTGCATGGATTTATATTTAAAGCACGAAAGAAGTGACAATCATTTAGGGAAATTTCCTGACTTTTGTAGCATCCTAATTACAATAAGTAAATAAATAAGTGATGAAAAAATCGAACAGTATGTAAGGTACAGTAAGTGATATCCGCTTAAGTGAAGAAAGGATTTCAATCAGTGGCACTCGTTGCAGATAAATTTTACGTTATACAATCCTTTGGATTGGCAATCATAATTACCATAAGTTGATTAACAATTAGGTTATAAATAAAGATTATTAGAAAGGAATAAAACTTATATTTATTGCGATATGAAATAGCAATCCATTTTTTCTTTTAATTTCGAGACTACAATAATACGAAGGTTTTGATGACTTAATTTTTATAGACAGACCTGCGATTTTATGGCTTTTAGATATTAATTTAACGGTTAAAAAAAAAAGAACAACGTGTATTGGATACTAAGGGATATCTATTAGATACTAAGTAATAACTGTTAAGAAAATTTCAAGCAGTGGCACTTATTACAAACAACACTACGCTGAAAAGAAAAAAAAAAAAAAAAAAAAAAAAAAATTCGAGCCCTGATATCATTCTTGCTGATTCTTATGTAAAATGACCTTCTGAATCCGACTATGACCCCCATTTTGCCCCATCACCAACCATTTTTTCAGGACGCCACCCCTTCACCCAATTTTTATTAGAGCTGTACCGAGTACTCGGCCAAATTTAGGCTATGTATTCGGCCAATATCGAGTAGGTGTGACAATTTCATTATTTTTATGCATCTTTGAAAGAAATGTGTTAATGAGAGATATTTATTTTATAACTAAACTAAAAAAATATGAAATATAAATACATAGTCATTATAATTAAAATTTTTGCTATAACAGCTTTCTGCAGTTAAAACGGGCTGTTACCAAACTTAGTATAGAGATTATTCATGATATGAGCTTTTAATTATAGCTATCTTGTATGTATGTAATATGCATTTTTTATAAAAACTTAGTACATAAAATTGTATCTATAAATCAGACAAAAATAAAATATTTTAGAAAAAAAAGAACCTCTATGTAATATTAACACAAAATTTTAGTTATACATTTGTGCAAATAAAAGTAAAACACTTTCAAATCGGTAAGAAAAGATTGATTTTGGATTTTATACTATAAAATAACGTAAAAAACTATCACCTATTCGGATACAGTCTACCGTTGAGCAAAAGGTGCATTTATTTATTTTGTATTTTAAGAACAAAAATAATTAATGTGAAAAGAGGAGGGGGCATTTAACCGAGTAAAGGCTTTTAAGGCATTTTGCGGTATATATAAAAAAGGTAAATACACTAAAACGTTATTTAAGACGTATTTTCATAATCAAATCTGTTGTTTTGCCAATTATGGCCCAAAACCCCCTATCATTTTACATTTCTACGATCTGAAGATTAATGAACCCTATCATGTTTGAAATTATAAAATATTTTAATGTTCCCCTTTCATATGTAAATTTCATATATCTTAAATTAAGTCTTAGTGCTTAGTAACTTTTATATTCTCTAAGAATTATCTGAGGATGATAATTCCGCATCTAAAAAAGATGTTAAGAATAAAGATATCAGCTATGGTTTTAGTAATCCAGTATGCTGAAAGTATCAAATATAGCAATGAGCCTAATTATGTATATACACTACAAAAGTTCTGCATGAAAGCATGCTGTTTAAAATTTAACTAAATTTTATGTTCAAAAGCCTTTTTTTTCAATTTCAAGATGTGCAAATTTCTTCATATATGCGTCAATTAGTCTTTCTTACAACTACTCGGTACTCGGCCGAGTAGTAAAAGGCCGAGTACTCGGTATTCGGCTACTCGGCCAAAGTGCTACTCGGTGCAGCACTAATTTTTATCATTTTTCGGTAATTTTATGGCCATGAATTTGATTTGGAGAATGGAAAAGAATTTTTTTAACACTTAAAAACAAAAAAGTATAATGTATAATAAATGATTAATAAAATATAATAAATGCAACATACCATTTCAGTGGAAAATTCTCCCCCCCCCCACACACACACACTAAATTTTCCCCTTGTTGCAAATGTTCATGTTTTAGAATTTTCCAGTGTAGCCCATCATAAGATATTTAACAGTTAAATTAATCTTTTCTTCCCCTATAAATCAAATTTATAACCATAAAATTACCGAAAAGTGATAAAAATAGGCAGGCGTCCCTAAAAAACGGTGGGTGATACGGCAAAATGGGCGTCATATTCGGATTCAGGATGTCGTTTTACACAAGAATTCGCAAAAATGGTGTTGGGGCCGATTTTCATGCAGAGCAGTGTGATTTTTCTGTTACATAATTTTTTTTTACATAGCTGCTAACCGTTACAACTTTTTGGATACCAGTATACTTTTATAGAAATTTTTTATAAGATTTTGTAGTAGCTTTCTATGAATAAATAAAGAGAAAAATTCTTAAAAAAGAAAGAAAGAAAGAAAATTGGTATCCAAAAATCTTACGGTTTGGTAGCTCTGCTTTTAATTTTAATGATAATTATAACTGAATCGCCGGTTTGAGGAAGAAAACAAGAGCTAAAAATCGAAAATTCAGGTTTTATTTTATTTATTTATTTATTGATGGATTTGCGTTGACGCACATGCCAGGCAAAAGAAAGGGAACAAAAAACACTTATTTAACATAAAAACAGTCATTAGAAATATTTATGAGTTTATTTCTCCAATGCGATCGCAATTTTAGAGTCTTGAAACATAAAATAAGAAAATGGGACCGAATTTATGCACACCAACAATGCACAAAAATGGTTAAAATTTTAATAAATCGGGATTCTACTTGCAGCAGATTTCTTCTTCTGTTTTTACTAAATTACGTTTTTCTCGTTTATTCGAAAATCCTGATTTTGGACTTGTTACCCTCTTCAAACTGGTGATTTTACTGTATATCCACTTTTAAATTAAGTTACACGTAAGTAAATATTATTAGAAAGGAATAAAACAAATATTTATTGCAATATGAAATATTTCTTTTAAATCCGAGAGAACAATGACCGCAAGATTCTGAAGTCTGATTTATAGATAGACTTGGAATTTAATGGTTTAAAATTTTTTCTTTGACGTAAGAGTTCAAATTTTATTTAATTAAATAACTAAGGTAAACCATAATGTATTCTACCATTTTAAATTACTCTAATTTTAAGAATAGCTCCTGGTGTATTTTCTACTATATTTATAAACATTTTTTAAGTTTAAATGTAAGAGAAACCCATGTAATAAATGAGTAAAATGAAAGTAAAAATCGTTGAAGCACTGCATCAGAACGAAACATTCTGAAAATTTCTGATCTTAATACAGTGCCGTACACAAATTATTCTTAGCATCATTTTGATTTATTGAATATTTCTCTTGCTCATTCGGCTGAGTAAAGAATGAAACGACACAGATGTCTTTGCCTGTAATATGTTCCTTTTTATTGTTCCTGACGTTAATGTAATAGCCCGAAAACCCCAGAGGGAATCCAGAAAAACACCATCCTTTTATCTGCATTGTAATATTCAGCAACCGGAGTAAAGATGTTTCCCTAGCTCATTCGAGTAATGATGCATTGGATTAGTAATCCCCCCCCCCCTTCCAAACTTCCCTTTCAAACGCAGTGACCCATGCTATGAGAAAATGTTTGACAATATTGCATATACACAGTCCAGTCACATTAATGTGACCACCACCTACTTTCCATGTCAGAGTTAAATAACCAATCACAGAAGGCAGGTGGCAGCACAGTGCAGTTGAGCGTATATAAAGGGTGTGTGAGGGCTTCGGAAAACATTTCAATCGTTGGCGTAATGCAGAAACGAAGCGATTTATCCGACTTCCAAAAGGGCATGATCATTGGCTTTCGGGCCAAGGGTGGAAGCATTTCCGAAACGGCTGAGTTTGTGAACTGTTCGCGTGCCGCCGTGGTAAAAGTGTACCGTGCATGGCAAAATGGGACTGTCCAAAATCAGCGACGTGGCAAATGTGGTGCACCACGGGCCATAGATGACAGAGGCGAACGACGGTTGCGGAGATGCGTTCGGGCAGATAGACGGGCTACCGTTGAGCAACTGACCACCAAAATGAACCAAGGGGCTACCAAAAGTGTCTCCCAAACTACTATTCAGCGAACATTGCTGCGTCTGGGCCTCCGAAGCAGACGCCTGGTTCGTGCACCTATGCTGACTGCTGTTCATCGACGGCGAAGGCTAGAATTTGCACGCCAGTACAGCAGCTGGACGTCCACTGAGTGGCGACAGGTTGCGTTTTCGGATGAATCGCGTTTTATGCTCCATCGGACAGATGGACGTTGGCGTATAAGGCGTGAAACCTCTGAAAGGAACCACCCTGCAACCATTGCCGGAACGGTCCAAGCTGGAGGCGGGAGCATTATGGTCTGGGGAATGTTTTCCTGGCATTCTCTAGGTTCACTGATCATTGTGGAAGGCACAATGGATCAATACAAGTACGCATCTGTCCTTGCGGACCATGTTCACCCCTACATGCGCATTGTTTTTCCTCAGGATGATGGCATCTTCCAGCAGGACAATGCGAGGTGCCATACAGCTGCCAGTGTACGTGCATGGTTCGAAGAGCACCAGGATGAGTTTACCGTCCTCCCCTGGCCACCAAACTCACCTGACTTAAACCCAATCGAGCATCTGTGGGACCATCTCGATCGAGTTGTTCGCGCCATGGATCCTCAACCGCGTAATCTAGCGCAGCTGGCCACGGCATTAGAGTCGGCATGGCTCAACATCCCAGAGAACACCTTCAGGGACCTATGTGACTCTCTTCCTGCACGTCTCGCAGCAGTCCGCTCTGCGAAAGGTGGTTATTCCGGCTTTTGACAAGTGGTCACATTAATGTGACTGGACTGTGTACTTATGTGATACTTTATCTAGAGCGAACGTTTTCATATCGTAATGTATGTTAGTTAATGGTTAACATTTATCTTCAGTTCTCAGGGTTTTGAAATTTACGTGTTTCTGCCGTGATATGCTTTTCAGCACTATTATTTATCTGAATGGATTTAATAATGTAATTTTCTGATCTTCATGTTTTATAGTTAGTGCGCATATTTGTAAGAACAGTTGATTTCAAGATTATTTATTTATTTATTTATTTTTATGGGTATTATTTTTATTACGAGTATTTACGTTATTGCGACTTAGTCATTTAAGGTTTAATTTTTATGTGATTGGGGCTGTTGTTAGGGTTAAGACTGATTGACAGGCCTAGATTACTAGACCTGGGCAGAATGCCTTCCATGGGAGAGGGTCTTTCTAAAGGGGTCCTAGCGCGTCTGCACGAGAGTTTCGGAGAAAGCCACGGAAAATTTCGAATGGTTAGACCGACGTGTGCTACGTTTGAAATTGGCACCTCACGTCTATCAGCTTCGAGGACAGAACATCTCAACTTTATAGAAATATCTTCGACGTTTTACCGATTTTTAGAAAAAGAGGTTATCACAAATCGAAAAAAAAAAAATGTGTGTTCACACAACGTTTTAACGGGGATTATTTTAACGATAGCTAATATTTTTTGCTTTAAAAAGCTAATTTTTTCGGTAGATCTTTATCGATTTTATTCGGATCGAAAGAGGACATTTTACTCTTTCCTTTCGAAGAGTAGTCAAAAATAAGTCAATGGCCATGATATTTTAAACTATCCCAAATCAAATTTTAAATTGTTAACAATAGTTATTGCAGCATATTCCTTTCTTTCTTTTTTATTTTCTTTTTCTTACAAAAGAGCGTCAAAAATTCGAATTTATTATCGGATATTTCTATAAAATAATTCTACGAAAACATATTTACGAAATTTGAAATGTAAGGCCTTTTATTTTACTCATTCTGTTAGAATATACCGTTATTTAGGCGATAATTTTTAAAGTAATCAAAATATTATTTTACTTATGAATTATGAGAATTATAAACTGAGTATAGAACAATGCGTCTTGACAGTTTGTTAAAAAAAAAAAAATCACGTTCATGAACAAGGTGAATTTTTGCAAAATTCGGTGCTTAATCTAATGCAGTGGTGTCAAAATAGGCTATGGTCAGAACGAGTTATATGTGCCTGATTATGTAAAATAAATTGATAGGCGAAACTGAAAATTCTAACTTCTGATATGGAGAAAAATGTTGGTTAAAATAATCAGTTTCATATTTTCAAAAGTAACATTATATGCTGGAGGAAGACCACTTGGTGCGGAATTCTTAAATATTTATGCGAAATGCGCTAAAATAAATAAATAAAAATAAATACTAATATATATATATATATATATATATATATATATATTGTTTTGTTTTGTTTTAAGGAGGATAGGGTCTTTTTTGCATTCCCCTTTGACACCAAACTATTGAATAAATAAATAATAATAATAATAAATCCATGTTCAGTTTTATATTATTTATTTGTCTGTGCGCTTAAGTTACATTTTATTTAGTTATTAGTTTTCCATATTATATGCGCATAAAATAGCATCGTAGTTGACTTAATAAAAAAAAAAAAATTACAAGAGTAGAATTAAAATATAAATGCAAGGTGAGATGATGCCAAAGAGAGTCATGAGAGAGAAAGAAGAAAGTGCTAGCCGCTGTAACGTACATGTTTACCGCTGAGGCAACTTATAATTATAATGGCAGGAAAACAAAGGAACAAAAGCAAACTATATTATTTAAAGGAGTCTGTTTATATGGAAGATAAATTGAAACGTTCAATGTTTTTAGTCGACCCCGTGCTTCATCCATCTTTATCCATAAACTGCTGGTACTATAAGAATTAAAAACTTACAGAAACGTTTGAAGTTTATAAGTTTAAAAATTGAGTGATCTTTTTTAATTAAATACTATTTGTCGAGTTTTCCGTAATATATATTATTTTTTTTTAACTCTTTTTTTTTTTTTTATGAATAATGAAAGGCTTGATAGCATGGTTTACTTCGCTTTTTTTATTTTTATGTTTATAATGTATCAATTGATGTATACAAAATGGAGCCATTATACAAAATTTTTAAATTGTTCATCTTTTTTTTTTTTTTTTTTTTTAGTATTTTAAACAATAGCTTTTAAATGGCTGTAGTAAAACGTTTTCTTTCTTTTTTAAATAATAGCTTTTTTGTACCAATCCTTTACTTATTTCTAGTGTTTTCTTTATAGTTATTGCTTGTGCGAAAACTGTACTGCGTATGAAATCTTGCCTTTGGGAAAAAATTGTATTGATCGTTTATTCCTGAGAGATGTAAAGCCTTATCCGAATTCTTTAGCAATCAATATTTAGATTTTTCCCACCGTGTTTTAATGCAGGTGTTTGAAAAGAATAGCTAAAATGTATGCCACATTACCTGAAATTTTAATTAGTTTTTAATGCTATAATATAGCATTTAGATTTATAATTCTAATTCATACAATTTTTTTTATTATTTATTAACTTAAGATACATCAACTTTAATGTAGTATTATCTTCAAATTAGTGTCTAATATAATAAAAGAACCAAAAATTTACGAACAAAGTAATTATTTTTTATATGTGCATGTATATATGATACCTATGAGCACTGATAGCGTTATTTATTTATTTATCTCCTTCTTTATCTTTTTTTTTTAAAACTTGTTTATTTTGAAGTATGATTTAAGGGGGTGCAATAAATATCGACATCCCCCAGCAACCAAATCCTGGGGGTACATTTTTTATGAGACTCTAGAGTTATACATTTTATTTTAATCCCGTTTTCATATTCAGAAAATTCACAACCATTAAATGAATTCTTGTTTTACAATAATTTCTTTTTTAAATTTTTATAATTTCATTTTAAAGCTATAAAATTTGTAGAAAACTTTAACTAAGTGCACTTTTTCGCATTTTGTAGCTTTAAAAGAGAGAGAAAGAGAGAGAGAAAAGTAAGCGCTAATTTAACGATTGTGAATTTTTAAATTTTTCTTACTTTTATATATGGTAGAGAAATTACTGTTTTTGGGTCAAATTTTCGAAATTGAGTTTTTGGTATATCATACGTTTGGAACCCGAAAAACAGGTTTTTTAGCAGTTGATCAGTGTGTCTGTGTATTATCAGCATATCTCAAGAAAGTCTAAATCTGTATCATATAGGGGTTGCTACACGAAGCTTCTCATTGGGATCAAGCAAATGGTTCGTGTACAGGCACATCCAAGAAAATTCAAGTATATATCACGTTTATACGCAAAATTTCTGGTAAGTACCGTTTAACATCTGTAGGCTGCATTAAAATAATAATAATAATAATAATAATAGTGAAAGGATCATCTCTTCTTTTTATGCATAAAAGCGTGTTTTGGTTACAGTATAGTATGGAAATCATTGATCATTCGTTTACAAGGCTACCCAAAAGAATTTGGTTATATTGGGCTATTAATAACAGGGGACTTGGTGTTGGAATATTAAACCCGAATAAACTACTACGTCAGAAACACCAAAGAAAAATATTTGAGATGCATACAGCTATTTCGGTAGCCTTAAGCGTACCGTCTTCAGTGCAAAACTTTGGCGTTTCTGACGTAGTAGTTTATTCGGGTTTTAATATTGGGCTATTCTTAGAAATTGCTGGAAATGACTTTCAGGTTGTGTTAGGTGTTTTGATATAGGATTAAATTTAAGTACACAATGCGGTATATATATTCCTAATAGACATACAGGGATACTCAACATTAAGCGAAATCATTCTTTTCTATTGGATGTAATTGATGGTGGTGCTTTACTACATTTTGCCATGTTAACGAAAACTGCTAAGGAATGAAATTAATTTCTCATACCCATTAAGTAGGGAAAATAGTTTTTGAAGTTCAATTTTCAGTTATGATTTTTGTATAATACCGCGGTTTGAGGTTCCGTGAACAAAAAAGTCAAGTTTTTAGCTGTTAATCTGTATGTGTGTGTGTGTTATCAGCATAACTTAAAAACAAATAATATCAAGAAATTCAAATTTGTACTTCGAAGTTCATGTGAAGTTGCCACTTGAAGAAATTGATCAAGATTGTTAATTATCAAGGAGTGTTGCGGGTGAAAGTTGTCTAAGTAATTTAGAATAAACTTTAAAATTTAATAACAAGATTATATAGGGACTGTATTTAAATGCACCCCTTTCACGCAGAATTATATGCCATATAATTTATAACTAAATTTATATGGCATATAAATTTATAACCTAAACTTATTTAAAATTGTTTTTAAATTAGGTTCATATACAATACTTATTATCTTATCCCTTAATCTGCAAATTGTCTTTATATTTTTGAAATACAGGGTAAGAGAAAGTCGTGTGAGTGACAGACCAGATTATTGAATATGAAAACGGAATTTAAAAGGACGTTTTGTGTAATGAATACTTCTCTTAACAAATTTCGCCGTAGGATAACGTAAGGTTAGGCTGCTGGCGACGACAAATATTGCATCCCCTAAGCTATTTTGCAGGAAATTGCCTCGAAATTCCGATAAAGAATAAGAAATTTGTAAGCAAACGCCAGGAAGTGAAGTAACTTGTTACGATGTTTAATCAAACGAAAGAAAGAAAGTACTAGAGGTGAGTTCGGGCTCTATTTTGGCAATCCGAGCCCGCCCGAGCCCGAAAAATTTTGTGTGATCAGAGCCCGAGCCCGCCCGAGCCCGATATTGAAAGTGGTACGCTATGCAACGCATACACAATAGTAAAATTAAATACCGTTTTCATTTTCAAATTAATTTTCTTATTATCAGTCCTCAATTTAAATAACTATAAATGTTATTATAACAATTTATAATGTCTGTGTCTCTGTATACATGTATATATTTATATAATAGATATTTATAGTGCAGCCCATTGTTTATAACGCGCCTATCGGGGGAAAAAAAAATTATCCGGATGAGTGATATAATGAGGCCCGATATAACGAAGGAGGAAGGATTACTGTATAACACTATGACATAATATGCATCCCGTTGAAAAAAGAGTTCTATTTAGAAAAAGGAAAGTCAAAGCTACTAAGGTTTGCAAGATTATTTTGTGAAATATAATCTATCATGACTATTATGACATTACTAAAGGTGCTCTCAAAATGAATAACATTTCTTTTTTTTTTTTTTTTAAACATTTTCCAGTTAGTGAAGAATAAAATAAACGGAACTTTTAGCTTGAATCCGAGCCCGCCCGGAGCCCGAAGACTTGCGTAAGATTTGAGCCCGATCGGGCTCGGGCCCGGGCTCGGGCTCGGGCTTACGGGCTCGGGCTGAGCCCGTCTCATCTCTAGAGTGCAGGGTGATGTGTTGCTGCTTTCACCCTGCGTTTGCGCTTACGTTTCTCGCCTGATGAAGAGACATGCTTAATTATTTCGCCCACAAACAAGAGGGACATCCCTTCAGAAGAGAGTCAAAATTGTAATGGTTTGTCTTCGGACAATCCCTAAGTGTGAATCCCAGATCATCGCTAACTGCCTATAGCTACACTATTCTATAGCTACACTATTAAAAACATGCAACTTTGCTGCCAGACATTCTTTGTAATTTGAGAAAAAAGTCGCAAATTACGGAAAAATTACGTTGACAAAACGTATTTTTCTGTAATTACAGAGAATTTCTGGTAGCAAAGTTGCATTTTTTAACAGTATATAGTTCCACTTTAAACCCACTCACTCACCCCTGTTTGTCTCTCTAAAATTGTAATGGTTTGTCTTTGGACAATCCCTAATTGTGACTCCAGATCATCGATAACTGCCCATTCTATAGCTATAGTGCCATTTGAAACCCACTCACTCACTCCTGTTTGTCTCTCTCTCATTTTCATAAATATTCTTCCATTGCCTTCATTGATATGCTATTCAGGTTTATTATAGTAGAATGCTTCCTGTTAAAAATTGTACTTATTTAATTACTGGTTTGTGTACTGGAGAAAAATATATTTTGATGTGTCGTCTTTAAAGTAAAACCATAGTTGCTGTGCCCCCCGATTTAAGAAGGAGACTTAGTACCAGTATTTCATAATAAAAGTATGTTGTATTGATTACTATCTCAAGTACAATGAAGATGTACTGATCACGTGCTGTAAGAAAGTGTTTTATAAACTATGAGAAATACATGACTTTTCTTTCTTGTTTATTTTATCACAAAATTCTTTATGGATTGATCGGAAAAAACACGTCTTTAAGATATTGAATGAATTCTTTCGTTGCATCCTGTATTTTTCATTCATTTCTCGCTTCCATTACACAATTGCGATCGTAAAGTTCAGATACTCACAGGAGAAAGGTGCATAGGTATAACGTTATTCGTAGTGAAGAACGAAGAACTAAAGAGAAAGTAACGAATTATTCTTTGTGTTATGTAAATACTCGGTGATAAAATCATCTTTTATAAATTGAGAATTCATGAAGCACTAATAACAGATATTAACATTAATTTCTGTTGCGAATCGTCAGTCTCTTTCTTTCTTTTTTTTTTCCGTGATGGATCGATGCGTCATTACGTTTTTACGTGATTCTTTATGCCCGCCCTTATTGGACTTCTACGTGCGCATATTCAAAAATTCTGTGTAAGAAATTCAATAACTCCAAAAGCTCTCAAAGCAGTTTTCATTTTTTCTTTCTTTCCTTAAAAGTACACGTTTGTGTAAATACAGGCGGACAAATTAATGAAATATTTTTCTGTTCTTATAAACATCTCGCCATGCACAAATGCTTCGGAGTTTGAATTAAAATTTTTATTGGTAGTTTAATGCGTTAATTTTTTTAATTATTGTTAATTGACAGCTGGATTTATTTTTCTTTTTTGTCTTTGTTTTAGTATCTAAAAAAGATTAAAATTTTGAAGCTTAAGTGTGTAAATGAGTAAATATTATTTCTTGATATTGCGGTTAAGTGTAATGTGCTTTTATTTAAGTTTTTGAAATGGCCTCGCCAGTAGCTGATAGTTTCTACTCTGAAAGCTGGTGAACGGGAAGTGCCGGGGTCGAATCCAGGTCGCGCTCTTTGTCCTAGCCGTTCAGATCTTTCCTTAACTTTCTCCTAAACTTGCATAAATACGGGGTAGGGCACCCCAAGAAAGAGCTCCTCACGAAGGGCATTTCACTCAAAAGTTAGAAGTTTAGTTAAAATTTAAACTTACATAAAGATAGATGGGATAATAATATTTTCTACATTTCGAATCGCGGCAATGGGGAAAAAAAAAAAAAAAAAAAAAAAAAAAAGATTAAAATTTATTGACTAAAGAATATAATGAGAATAAATAACTCGTATTTTTATGTGAGTTATAGAGGAGAAGGTGTAAAAATGGGCACCCCTCTACAAGTGGCTATGGGAGTGCTGAAGGCTGGCGACAAAGAGTGTAGATGGTGCCACTTGTTGATGTAAGATAGTAGAAAGCAGTTGAAATCATTTTTTTAAATAGCGTGGATGCAGTGTGAGTTATTGTGCGAACTGGTGAGTGTTTTGGACTGCAAACTTTTGACAGGTATTTGAAATCGTTTCCTTTTCATGCTCTTACGGTTAGTTTCAAATAATTTCACAGTGATATCCGGAAAACGGAGATCCTAAGCAACTTTTAGAAGCACGCGTTTTAGTCACGTACGACTTTGGCATGAAGCTAGAGAAACAGAAAATCCCTCTAGCTTCATGGTCTTTGGGTTACATGTGATAGAGGCCAATTTTAGGCAATGTTTTTGTAAATGTGGGCACCGGGAACTTCAAATGCAGTTTCTCTGGTTCGATGCATATCTCCTACCCCAACATTGAGAAGTTAATCACTATTCGTGGACGCAAAGCAACAAGGTCCAGCTTCCTCATTTGATGACCATAGAAGGTTCAATCAAGAACTAAGTCGATTGACAAAAGTGCTCACAATAAGGCATCCTTGAGTTTTCCTGGGGTAAGGTCAGATAATGTAAAAGTCTGGCTAAGGGTGCGAAGACCAAAGGCCTTCAAAGAAAGAAAATTCGACCCACGAAACGATATGATTCATCATCGGTCTTATCAGACTACTATGACCCTCCCCTTATCGACAGTGATGATGATATCGACTTGAATCTCAACGACAAGGGTAGACTAAATTCGAGCGATGCAACTTGCAACTTTTGTGATGGGATGTTCTCTGAACACACTCGCAGAGTGGTAGTGGTGTAAAGTGTTATGTGCCAAATGTGGTCACACTTAGAATACTTAGATTGTGCCAGTTTTGAAAGAGCCAGTTACGTTAGCGATTTCTATAAATATTTTTTTTTTTCCTGTAATAAATAAATTCCCTACCTTTTTGTATTGTTTTATCATGTTTTAAAACATATTTTGTGACTTTTCCGGGAAGGGCCCATATATGCACCCCAATTTTCCTGGTGCATTTTTAAAATCTTTTCGTAAATCTTCGTTTTCGAATTGAAATAATTGGTATTAATCATTGTTTTGCCTCCTCTTATTTAGTAAACTTGTTATAGTTGTTAATGTAGATCGAAAGTGTAAAGTTTTTCAACATTAAAGTAACTGTAAGTCAAAAGCAAAAGAGGGTGCCCATATTTACACCTTTTCCTCTATGGTTTGTTACATTGCATATAATGTAATGATTGCATATATTTTCATGTAAATGTATAATGAAACAAATCAATGAAGCGTAAAACTGAATTTAGTCTTTATCTAATTTTATTAAACAATATTTATTTTCATTTTCAAAATTAATTTTAATTCCCCCCCCCCCCTTTTTTTTTTAATCTTTCTCTTTTGAGTTATTTGATAGCGATTTAATAGATTCAAAAGATTTAAAATAAAAATAGATTGTTAAAAGGAAAGATTTAACTTTTTCGTTTTTACTTCAAAGTAGTTGCATAAGTCCTTTTAAAAACTCTAGACAGTTAAATGTATTTTTCTTTTAAATGAATGCAGGCAATTTTAATTAAGTCCCTTGGGCTGATTTCATTTAAAAAAAAAAAAAAAACATGAATCGAAACTTTTTTTTATCACAAAATAAAGTACTCCAATTTCACATTAGTTTTGTCAGTTTTTCTTTATGAATTAGTAAATAAGTTAAACAACATTTTCAACAAATATTTAAAGACTGTCCTATGTATTTATAACTCATTATTATTATTATTATTATAAAACTATTTAATTTCCCCTGTTCTTATTGTTTCTAAAATTACATGCGATAGACTTAATACTAGCTTATGCTTTTTAAACAGATGCATAAACTGAAAAAAATATATAAATTATTTAACAGTGCATTTTTTGAAAGAATGTGAGAAAGATAAATGAAAAGAGTGCAGTTTTATAAACTTCAGCCAAAAATGCATTAAACAAAACTCCAGTTCCCCCCCCCCCCCCCATGAAGACAAAATGTGCGTATTGCAGTGTTATTGCTTGCAGATCTGCAATTTTTTTTTTTTTACTTTCGTTACTCGACTACCGTAGGCAGTGGAAGGTGGAAGTATTGAACAATGAAACTTGATGGATAAGACATGTCCGGTATACAGATGAGTATGTCAACGTTTGTTGAAAACTGGAAAATCGAAAGAGAAACATCGAAGGCCGAAAGTGGGTACGTATTTTAATTTAAGTCAATATCCCTGAAATAGCTGTAACAATTTTCTTCAGATTTGCTACATAAAAACCCCCTTTTAGATGATTTATATATATATTATTTGGTTACTGCAGAAAAATTGTTGGGTATCTTATTATTAATTAGATCAATTTTATGCCTTCTGACCATAGTTACTCCAAAAAATAATTTATAATATTTGTAGTAGTGGATAATGGAAATCGTGTGGTTGTTACACAGGTATTTTTTCCCCCCTACCTAGCTTTCATTATTATTATATGACAGTGAAACAAAATATATTACCTCCAGTTCTTATTGATCTTAAATTTACTTGTAAGAAATTAAATGCTAGTGAAAGATTTTATGTAATATACATAAAATGAAATATATATATATACACACACAGCGTTAAAGGAATTGCACTTTTCAAAAATCTGAAAAAAAATTGCGATCGATTAATGCATGAACTGGAAACTTTTCATTCAACATTAAATTTGCTTTTTTAGAAAATTCTAAGGTCGATAAGAGGGAAAACTGGGATTAGATTAGTGAATATAAAAATTATATTTTAAATAAATTTAATAATATTATTATTATTATTTTTTTTTTCATTTATGCATTATTAGAACATCCAGTTTCATTCAGATGAGCACAAAATGAATGTATACAGTGTTATCATTCAGAGAACTGCAGATGTTCGTTCCTTTTAAAGGGTCACAGATTTTTCAATATGACCCTTTATCTCCAAGTATCTTGCGATCACTTTATTTTCCTAATTTTTAAGTATCCTTTCTGTTATTCACCTTTTCATTTCACCATCTTTTTTTTCTTCTTTTTCTATCCCAATTGGATATTTTGATTCAATCTGTTTAACATGAGCTTTTCTGCATTAGAGCATTGACGTTATTTGTCGAGGACAATGAGCTTTTATTTCGTTATGACATTGCAGCTGCATCGATGATTTTCCGCTTCGTACAGCTGACTGTTGTGATCCCTCTGTGACTGTTATTAACTAAATGAGCTCATTAAGCATATCCACTCGAGTAATGAGTTTCAAGGTAATTTTTAGTTTACGTATTTAAGCGTCATATCAGATAAATCGCTGGGTTGCAATTCGCTGCGGAACAATTGATTTCAGTCTGGTCCACTTTAAAGGATGTTTTGATAACTCATCTCTGTCGTTTTGGATTATTTCTTTAAATTATTCTTGTGTGTTAATTTTAGTAAGAAGAAAAAGACAAGTGACGCATCTATTTGTTAAATAAAATGATGATCACAATAAATTACATGCATTGCATATTTCACTAAAATATTTCCATGTGACTTTTTTGATCTAGGTTACACAGATTCATTTATGATATCGTTATTTTTAATATTTTAACTTTCGTTTTATAAATTTAAGAATATTTGTCATATTTTAATGAACTGTTTGCATGTGACTTCTTTAATCTGATTTACACACTCACAAATGGTAACGTTATTATTATAATTTGCATTTCATTAATTAAAAAGAATTCTCCGTCATCTATTTCACTGAACAGTTTGCGTGTTGTTTCTTTAATCTAATATACACAGACTCACAAATGACATCGTAATTATTATTATTATTATCATCATTAATTTTAAATTTGCGTTTCATCATAAAAAAAAAGGAAAATTATTTCTCTATCATATATTTTATAGAACAGATTTTTTAATGTAATTTACACACATTCATTAATGATATCGTTATAATTATTAATTTTATCACTATTACTATTATTAATCTTTTAATTTGCGTTTTATAAATTAAAAGTAATATTTTATTGAAATGTTTGAATGTGACTTTTTTAAACTTTCTTTATGCAAATTCATTAATAATATAGTTATTATTATTATTATTATCGTTTCATAAATTAAAAATCATTATTATTATTTTTTAAAGTTGTGTTTCATAAATTAGAGTTCTCCGTCATATATTTTGCTGAAATATCTGAATATGACTTTATAAAATTTTGTTTACACAGGTTCATTAATACTATCGTTATTTATTTTTTAAATTTGCACTTCATAAATTAAGAAAGAACTCTGCAGCATATTGTTTTACACAAGAATAACAATATCTAATTTAGTTAAAAAATAAACTGTTTCAAATAATAAAACAAACTTTTACTGATGCCCCATGTAATTGCGGAGTGCTAGGGCCTTTATTCAGTCAGGACACCTAATTAATTAAATATGGATGGTTCTCTTTTGTTAAATATTTAAATAATAAGAAAAACCGCAAAGTAGTTTTTTATTGCATGAGGCCTACTAGGTGATTAGAAAAAAGCACTCCGTAATCGAATGCATTAAAAAGTGAAAAGGGTGATTAATTTAAAAGCAAATGTCGTTTATTTTTCTCTAAAATGTTAGTTTATATTATGTTACAATTTTTTAGTACATTTAAAGATAGGGAATTGCACTTTTTTTTTACAATCGAAGCATATAAAAAGTAATTAAAGAAGCATTATAAGGCAGATTTTTTTCTTTCTCGGGAGACTTGGGAAAAATAGCAATATATGCGGATAAGTAATAAACGTGGAGAGATACAAGGGGGGGGGGGGTTACAGTGTATGTTTAAAAATTAGAGGTTCATGATAAAATACAATAGAGATAATTCACACTTTTTTTAAAAAAACGGAATCACTATTGTTATTAGAAACTGGGCATAATTAATGACATAATTATATTAAGTATCCCAATTTTTGATCGCATATCAACTGAAATTTATGCATTCCTCTACGATTTTGTAATGAAACAATGAATATAGGATATAAACTAAAATATTTTCCACTTTATATCCAGCCCCGCCAATGGTGAGAAATTCTGCTCTTGAAGCTGGTGACGGCAAGTTCCGGGTTCGATTCTAGGTTGCGCACGCAAGGGCCTAGCCGTTCTGAATTTTCCGTGGTTTTCTCTGAAACTCACGTGAATATGAGATACGGCTCCTTAGAAAGACCCTCATGGAAGGCATTCCATGGTAGTCTTAGTCCCTAGTGTAGACAACTGGTTTCAATCCTTACGCCAACACCATTCAATTTATATCCATGCATTTTCGTGTACCTAATTTAAAAAAGAGACAACTCTAACTTTATATAGATTAATTTGTAAGGAGTCCTCGAAAAATAATCGAGATCCCCGAAATGAAATTATTCTAACCTTCATCTCTTAGAAACTTTTACCGCCCTCATCTGAGAAATTTCTCCAGGTTGCTAAAAATAGAATAACTTATCACGCTAGTCTTAAATAATCCTTTGTACCTTTTGCACGTTGAATGTTCCATGGAAAAACTTATTAGACGGAAAGGACTCAGAAACATCAGACACGGTACTTCAAAAAAAAAAAAAAAAAAAAAAAAAAAAAAAAAAAAAAAGACATGGAAAATAATTAAATGCCAAGTAAAGAAGGAATATGAAAGATAGAGAGAAAAAGTATTGAAGTATTTAAATAAAAAGGGAAACGTTAACGTGCTTGTATTTCTCTTTAATTTTTATGGTCGGCCAATACCATGCGTTTGAATGTAATAAACTAAGTAAGTTACAACAAAAGGTCACGTACAACAAAAAATGGTTTCTTAGATGATTTTATTCATGCACCAGAATAATTCAGGTTAAGTTTATATGATTTATAAAATGTTATACATCTAAAATTAAAAGACATAATAATAAAATAATAAACCTGTGTGGACAGAAATAGCCAGAAACTAGAATGTTACGGCCATCACAGAACTTTTATCTGTACCATTCTAATATAGTAATTGGTCGAAAAACTACATAAAACCTGAAAAGAACTTCATAACTGCTCCACCTATCGGTCGATGTGCAGTCCAGACCCAATTGAATCTGCATAGTTTTTCATAAAAGCTATCTCGAGATTGGTGCCCTTACATACAGTAGAAGCTGAAATATATCCATGTAATTGGGAAAAAATGCAGCTTAGCAGCGTCACCGATATGCACTCAAACTCAGACAATGTAGTTTTTTGGAATAGCCATCTTACGTATCAATTGTGCATTTATACACTATAGAAGCTGAGGTATAGTCCTCCCATAAATGAAAAAAATTGAAGCATAGCAGCGCCGCCTGTTGGCCGATATACACTCAAATTGAATCAGCGTAATTTTTTTCATAAGTGTCATCTCACATATGAGTTTGGTGCATTTATAAACTTTAAAAGCTGAGATATTGCCGTCCCGTAAGTGATGAAAATTGAAGCATAGTAGCGCTATCTATTTGCCAATCTGCATCAAAATTAATCAGCATGGGTTTTCATACAGACCATCTCACATATTTACTTTAGTGCACTTTATAGAAGCTGCGATTATAATTTTCCAATTAAGGGAGAAAATTGCAGCGTAGTAGCTATCTGTGGAGCGATATGCGCCAAAAGTTGATAGACATTAGTTTATGTGTAGGTGTAACAAAATATAAAATTTTGTGAAATTCTGTGCATTAGTTCTTGACCTGGACTTACTACAAAAATTTTCTCACAGACACACACGCAGACAGATGGACAGACAGACATCATTCCAAAAATGGTCAAAACGCGTTTAACTCCCCTTAAAACGTATAAAACCGTTAAAAAAAAAGACATCGAAAATTTATACGAATTCAATTATTTATGAATATAGAAGAAATAAACAAGTTTGGAGAAGAGGATAAATACGGTCAAAATTTGTCTATCGGTAACATGAACTAAATCTACGCCATGATAGAAGTGCGTGATTTATAATTTTTGGTTAGAACGCTTTTCCAATCAATAAAAGTAATAGCGAAACCATTTTCACTAGTAAATAATTATATTTTAACATAAGACTGTTATACGATTATATACTCGAAACAGCCCATTGTAAGATAACAATAACTGAAAATTTTTAATTCATTTGTCTCAAATTGATTCGCTCATATTAAATGATTCGAATTTTTATTGTTATATTATTATTAAAACTTCTTTTGTTTGTTTATAATTGTTTCCAAGATTTTTTTTTTTTTTTTTTTTTTTTTTTTTTTTTAAAGAAGTGTTTTATGATGCAAATCGTTTGCGAATTATAACCTGAATTTATTTAGATATTTTTGAGATTTTGCCTGTATTAATTAACGTGTATTGTTTTGCTCATTTTCTAGGTAAAAACGTGAAGTATATATATATATATATATATATATTTAAATTAACAGTTTCATATTTAGATTTATTTTTTTAATTTGCCCCACTTTATATTTTATATAAAAAGAAAAAGTATGTTACACATTAATTAGATTTGATTAATAAATAACGTTTCTTTTACGTTGAAAAATGGTTATAATATAGAATTGTGTGCCGTTGAATAAGGATACTCCTGTCAATATTATTCAATCGCTATAAGGATATTTTGTTATGATCGAATTGTATTTCGTGGGATATGCTAAAAACATTCCCTACATATTATTACAGAGGTAGAAATTGAGAAATAAAATAAAGTTACTGCTCCTGTGGACCAGTAATTTTCAGATTTCACTGGTCCGTTCTTCCATTCTATTATATTTTCAAAAAATATTTAAAAATTTCGTAACTGTTTGTTTTACTAAGACTTACTTTGTTTATAAATTTACAAGTCAAATGTGATAATTTTTTGTAAATTAATTAAAAAATACAAATGAAGTTTTATATAAATCAAAAATTTATGTTTTGATAAACGAGCTTAATGTCACGTATTTACTATTAAGAATTAAAAGTGAAAAAAGAGTATGAAAGTGAAATTAAATAAAAAATTACAGAGAATAGGTGATATTGACAATTATAAAAATAGTTCATTTACTATAGTTATAACATACTATTCTCTGACATATTTACGGGCAATTTTACGGAAAAGTAAAAAAAAAAAAAAAAAAAAAAAATGAAAGGCTTCGGTGGATCCCTAGAATTTATATTTTGCTGGTCTGTTAAATATTTTTGTGGTCTTGGACCAACGGACCACTGTTAATTCGAGCCCTGCTATGCATATATAATGATTATGTTATTATTATTATTTGGTACTACGCCTGATTAACAGAGACTTCCATTAATTTTCATTAAGGGCCCTCTTCACTCACCGCCGCTGGAAGCCGAACTAATGTTATTCTATGGGGAATTTTTCTTTACAAATAACTTGTTAACTAATACATATTTTTAAAATCTGTTTTCACATTCTGAAAATTCCCAGCTGTTAAATTGACGGACCTTTTTGAAAAATTATTCTTTTAATTTTTTATATTTTATTTTGAAGCTGCAAAATACGAATTTTCAATACGTGAATTTTTTTCATTTTTCAATTTCAAAATAAAATATTAAAAGTTTAAAAAAATACATTTTTAAAAAAGGTCCGTCAATTTAACAGTTGGGAATTTTCTGAATGTGAAAACAGAATTTAAAAATATGTATTAGTTAATAAGTTATTTGTAAAGAAAATTTCCCCATAGAATAACATTGGCTCGGGCTTCCGGCGACGGTAAGTGAAGAGGGCCGATAAAGGAAGGGAAAAAAAAAAAAAAAATTACAAACTTTATGTATTCGCCTCCTATAACATAACGGCTTCTAGTGTGTAAATTATAGTCTGCTAACCCTACAAAATCTATATATGATACAATAACTTAGGTGCACTCTTTTTCCAGAAAGGAAAACGCGATAAATAGTATTATGTGTGTAAATTGGACTCTGAATTATAGTGTGTGATTTGAATGGACATTTCTTTTGCCCAACGGTTAAACTTTAAATAACCTAAAAGAAATCTTAACTCTTACTTTGTTAGTAGAATTATTTTTTTTTTCTCCTAGCAGTTATTTGTGCAGTTACAAATAGTATCAGATCGTTTGCTGAATTAAATTGTTTTAGAAATTTTATTTAAACAGTGGCTGATTAAGACAAAAATTGGAGTCTTTTTGATGCCCATTCATAAAATGGACCCTTTCAAGAAATTCAAATTTATAAAAATGGCCTTTTTACAAAATTTCATTTTATAAAAATGATCCTTTTGTAAAATTTTCCTATCTTTTCAGTATTTATTTCGAATGATTACCTATACTTGGTTCAATGAAACACTATTAACATGATATTCAACGTAGCTGAAATGGAAAGTTTTACGCAATAGTACTTTTTCACAAATATAATTTAAAAAATACTCAAAAATATTTTGTTTTTCACAAAAATAGATCCCAAAAATTAAAACTTAGATCAACCCCTGTTAAATTTATTAAATAGAACATACGTATTTTAGAACTCTCTTAGAACCAACGTGTTCGCAAAAACTCTTTATTTTATTTTATTTCATTTTTAAACTTCAATTACAGCATTATAACTAAAGTAACGTTAACAATAAAAATTCATCAAAAGTGATTAAGATTAAACTTCTGTTTGATGGATTACAAAAGAAAATCTTTTTTCTGTTAATTTAAAGTATGTTAATCTTAAATGCCGCGTATTGCCTTTCGGCAACATATCCAATTTTGTCTTCTAAAGTATTATTAGAACAATATTGAAGCTCTAATACCTCATGTATGTCGATTAACAACAAATTGCTTTTTAGCTGTAAACCATAGTTAAAATAAAGTATGATTTTTTAAAGCACTTTTCCCGTGATTTATTTAATAGAGGTAAGAATAAAACATTTTTAAATTGATTTAAAAAATATTCAGGCGTTTAAGGGTTAAATTAATACAAATAACGATAGATTTTTATGGATTACCCGGTAAGCTAATTTTATTGAATAGCTTCGTTTATTTTCTTGCCAAAAGCGAAATTTTTCACTGAATTTTACTGATTTTTTACTGAAACTTGACTAATACAAAACTTCGGTAGAACATATATCATGTTAGATCACCTAAGGTTTAAGGTTGTTTGTCTTTTTAAGGGACCTAGGCGTGGGTGGGATTCCCTCTGTTGGAGTCTTTCTAATGGTTTCGAGACTATATTCACGCGAATTTCGAATAAAAATACGTAAAACGAGGTAATCTACGAACGGCTAGGCCGATGAGCGCGACCTGGTTACGAACCCAGCACCTTTCATCTACTAGCTTGGAGACCAGAACCTCTCGGTGAATGTTGGAGCGATCATCAAAATGTAATAGATAATTTCCTTTTTTATAGTATAAATAAAGAATTATTGCTATTAAAAAAAGTGTTGAAAATTGCAAAATTTAACTACATGTACAAACAATTCTAAAACTAATGTTATTCGTACATTTATTATTATAATAAACTGATGATGCAACGGGAGAGAGGCAGTTAGCGGTTACATTCTCTCAATATTGATTTAAAATAGATTCCATGTTTTAGAAGTGCATTCAGTATAAAATAATTTTCAATAATATAATACCGCGGTATCGACAGGCAATAAAACCTTTTTCGAAATTTCAACATCATTCAATTTAATTATGACCAAAACCAAATTTATCCAGTTATTTATGCTCTTGTTTACATTTCGAGGTATTTTTGATTTCAGTTGAATATCGATTCTCAGAATTTAGTGAGTTACTTCAGTAATAAAAAAATAAAATAAAAAATAATAATAATAGTAATCGATTGTAAGAACTTTCTGACTGAAAAAAAAAAAAAAAAGAAAAAAAAAAGAAGCTCCAAGACCTTTTGAAACATGGCTCAATGCAATCTGTGACCACCCGAGTTAAACAAGAACTGGATTTTGTTTGTCATTTCTGCTATTTGTTTTTCCTGTCACTAAATTCAACTATACTTGCTTGTGTTAGAAAAATTCATTTATTTGAGAACATACGGATTTTGTTTTCTATGTATTGAATTTTTAAAAAGTTTTCAGTTTTATATTTTTGTTTCTGTTTTTAAATGTCTTTTATTCCTTTTAATTTACTTCCCTGTTTCTTTCACACCCTATTTCTCGCTCTCTTTTTAAATTAACTGCACACGCTCATGGTATTTTTATTAAACAAATAAGGAAGGCAAGCACAAAAAAAAAAAAAAAAAAAAAAAAAAAACTGAATAAGGCCAATTTAAGTTATTTTTTTAATCATTGTTTTTATGATAATTTGCATTATCGTCATCGACTTTTGGAAACATCGTCAATATCTTCTGATCACCTAATTTTACTTTAAGGTGAAATTCTACTTGTACTACATAAAATTTATTCGTAAGAATACATGTTACATGTAGAAAATTTTGTTTTATATAGAAAATAGAAATATTTGAAATATGTAATTTGTAAATATTTAAATAAAGCACATTTAGATAATTTTTATCATTTTTGTCAATAATTTCTAATAATATCATCAACTTTTGGAAACAATGTTAATATCTTCTGAAATGCTCATTTTAATTTGGGGGACCTTATTTGAACCACTACATAAAATATATTAGTAAGAATATATGTTACGTATAGAAATATCGCAAGATTATAATCGAAAATATTTTAAAATATTTGAAATTTTAATGTTATTTAATTATTATTTTGAATCTTTTCTCTGTTAACAGGCTGTTTCTTTGAAAACTAAGTCAATTTTAAGGTAACAATATTTGATTCCACTTTTCTCAGTTTATTTTTATGGGATTAAGAAAGGGGGGAAAAATCGAGTCTTAAATAAAAGAGGTATACTGAACTTATTTTGGATTTCTTATTATTTTTTCGAAATATTTTTCTATGATATACAATGGTCTTATTGCTTAGTTTATTTTTCACAACAATTTAGCGATACTATTTTGTAGTAGAGACTTAGGGAAACCCTATAGAATTAAAATTAATTAGTTTTGTAGAATTAGAATTTTCCTCCATTGTTGTATTACTGTAAAACAATTTCACAGATGCATAGCTTTATAGAAGAAGCACCGAAAGGTAAAAATATTTTTTGTGAGTCGAAGATTTTTACATGGATGGTTCAGAAGTCAATTACTGTAAGTAAAAAAATAGAATAAAAAAAAAAAAATAAAAATTAACTTATATGTTACAAATGATAAAGAATTTGATGTGAGATATGATAGAGCAAATTCTTTCATAGGCACAAGCAAGAAAGCAAATTTCTATCTGCCAGACATTATCGATGCCCACTGAATTACTGACTGTGTTGTAATTCTGTAATAAAACTCTTATTTTCTCGATTTATTTTTTATTTATTTATTTTTTATTTTTTTACTTATTGGCTTTTGATCCATTCATATGACCCTTTACTTTTTTTTTTTTTTCTGAAAAATTTGTTTATGTGAAAGTATTGCTCTTTACGAAATTATTTTGTGTGTTTTTCATAACTTTCTTTTAGAATAGTTTTGTGTCAGTTAATTATTTCTTTCTATCTATTTCTCTGTATGTCAGCACATTTAAAAATAGTAATTTATCTATGAAAAAAATTTTCAGCTATTTTTTCCAATATTAGAAATGTAAATTTTTGATAAAGTCATTTCAATTTCAGTACATATACTTCTATTTAAATAATGTATATATTATTTAACTGTATTGCAAAAATATAGGTACAAAATTCAAGTAATGAAGGTTAAATATTTTTACACAAATAAGGAAACAGCATTATGTTTTAAAAAATTAATTAAATTTACCCCCCCCCTTATTTTAGAGTGGGGAGGAGGCAGCAAAATGATGAAATTTCAGGGTCCATTTCACAATTTTATGCCAGTATTTTCAAGCGATTATAAACATATATATTACAACAGTTTAAAATTATATATTCTAATGATTTAAAATACATTATTGTATCATTAAAAAAAAAAAAAAAAAAAAAAAAAAAACTTGAAGTCGCAGGTACACACGGAACATAAAACAGTTCGCACATTATATCATTGTAATAAAAGTGAAATAGTTAATACTTTAAAACTTTGGTACCTTTAGTTTTATTCTCTGACAATTGTGTTTTTGAAGATCTCTGCATATCGGGATTAATTAAAAAAAAATAATAAATACATCATATGATATTATTACAGATCTTTTAAATACTGTACGTTTCATTTATTTCTTTAAGAAACTGCGGGTGCTTGGGGAAAAGTGATGTTGACTGTTAATAAAAGCTAATAAGTAAATAAATGAATTCAAAAACTAGTAGCACCCATCTTAATGACTGATAAATTTATATTACAGATGGAATTGATTTGAAAGCTTTATATTAGTTGACTTCATAATTGAGTTCTCTTGTAAGCCATTTAGAAATTTCGATTTGAATAGTGCGAGTTAAAGTGCTTTTGAATTGATTTAAACGCTGACAGGAAGTTGGTCTCTTAAGTCCCACTCTTAAAATAAACCATGTATGGACTACCACTTAAAATAGCGAGTTAAAGTGTGTTAAAAAAAATGTTTAAAAGCTGTCAGTAAATCGCTGCTATCGAGATTTACTATCATTATAAACATAGGCTGAGAATTTCTGTTAGCTTAAAAATAAGTTATTTTGGCAGGAGCAAATTAAATGAGAAAGAGTAAATTAAAATGAAGGGTAAATTCGAAAGTAATTACTACATCCTTTCAACTCGTAATTGACGAAGTTGGGGTCGTTCACGAGAGTACAGATTGCTTTACGGATCTTTGATATAAGTCTTAAGAGAATCAATTTTTAATCTTTTGTTTTTATAAACATACAATAACTTCTATTTGTATGGCTTTGTTGTGATGGTGTTGGTTTCATTTTTAGAAATATAACAGAAATCACAAGAAGTTTTAACTGTTGAATTAAACACTTTGTCGGATAAAGTTTCCCATGCCTTTACGAGATTTATTTAAACGTTTACCTTAGGATGCCTTTTTTGATGAAAAAACTTTAATCTGATATTTATACCAGATAACCTGATATTTATACCGGAAAACGGTCGGGCCACCTCGGGCCTCTGGTTTTGAGGAGGCCTCCGTATAAACTTAAGTTTTAACTATATATATCTGATGAAGTTGTGCCATTATTTTGACCTGAACCATTTTCTGCAATTTCACTTTAAACCGCAGGCTCCGGTCTAAACAGCTATTATATGTAAAAAAGGGACCGTAAAGCGACAGCCCTATAACCAAAATATTTTTGTAAGGTCTGACTAAGGCAAAGCAAGCACAGCCTTGGCCCACATGTTGTATTGGGCTTATTTTATACTTTCTTCAATGCCTTTTATTATGGTTATAATTGTAAGTGAAGAAGTAAGAGGGGATTTCTGATAAAGTGTAAAGGGAGGTTTTAATTAGGGAAACCTAGCGAGACTTTTGTCCCGGGCCTCGAGAGTTGTGGGTCCTCTACTGTATATAACTTGTCTGATTTCACAAGATAGTGCTATTCATGTATATAATAATCTTTTTTCCTTTTTAATTGTTTCTTTAATCATGAAAAATTTTCTTTCTTAAAAAATATTTAGACATTATTGTAAATTATGAAGAAAAACATATTTACGCTTAAAAGTGTATTTTATTAGTAAAATTGTAAAGTATTTTTTTCAAAAGTTGTATTGAAAATAAGAATTTATTAACATTTACTTGGTTTTGTGCACTTGGTTGGGGAAAAAAATCCAGTTGTATTAACCGAAGAGTTTTATTTTACTTGAATCAAGCTTTTTACGAAATTTGTAGCATAATTAAAATTTCAGTAGTAGAACGTATTTTTATATTTTTAGAATTTCTCAGTGTTTCTTATTTTTTAAAATATAGATCTAGCATAATTCCTAATCTTTAAATTTAACAAAATCAGCTCCTTTAATTTATAGGGGGGGAAATATTATTGCCAAAATAGTTATAAAAATCCATTACTCGCTTTATAATCAAAATATTTCTTACATTGAATGATGTCTTAAGAGCGGACAATACCTAATCTCGCTGGCAGCCTTCGCCCATGTTATTCTATAGGAAAATTTCTTCACATAATTACTCATTACCTAATGAATATTTTTCAATTCTGTTTTCACATTTAGAAAAATTCATAAGCGTTAAATTAGTACTTCTTTTCCAAAAAATGTTTTTTAAATTTTAGTATTTCATTTTGCGATTAGAAAATGAGAAAAATGCATTTTGTGAAAAATCGCATTTTTGAACTCAAAATTAAAATGTAAAAATTAAAAAAAATGAATTTTAAAAAAATGAGTACTCATTTAACGGTTATGAATTTTCTGACTGCGAAAACAGAATTGAAAAATATTCATTAGGTAATGTGTAATTGTCGCAACAAATTTTCCCATAGAATAACATGGGCGAAGACTGCCGGCGAGATTAGGTATTGTCCCCTCTTAATTGGCTTCTATCGTACCCCCCCCCCCCCCAAAAAAAAAAAAAAAAAAAAAAAGGCTTAATATTAATTTTATTTGTGTCGATCTGAAAATGGTTTTAAATAAACTGTTATATAGCTAATAACAAAACTGCAATCGACTTTGGACGATTGCCACTATTTTTTTTGCAAACAATAATTATCTACGTATTTAAAATTATTGATCAAAATTTAAAGGTTTTGACAAATGCTGTTAAATTTTCTCGCTTCAAAAATAATACAAACACACTTGAAATATGACTACTTTTTAATATAAGAAAAAATCTTATTGTCTTAGGAAAGCATTCATGCATCATTTTAGCTCGTAGTTTGTTTAAAAGTGCAAATAAGAAAATAAAACGATCAGGTAATAAAATAACAACTTATGTTTTTGCAGTTTTCACTTTATAGCTAAATAAAATCTCTTAAATAAGTAAATGTCCGAACAACTTTCTACATATGAGTTAACCAGTAAAATGACATTTGAAAATTCGACTTTTGTATATATGATTACTGATATGTTTCATCGGTATGCAGCTTTAACAGTAGGATGATTTAAATAAAATCTTGAGTCAATGTAGCGTTTCTCTTTTCATTCATTCGACTATTTATTTGAAATAATTAAATTTTGTACAGATAAATATATCCATTATGAAGAAAAGGATAAAATTTTGTTTAGAAATGCTTCTTGGAAGTTTTATATTGTTTCGTTTTATTTTCGTATTATTTATGTACTTCTTGTTCTACGTGTTCTTGTTACGGTAGACTTGGGAGTTCTTTGTGAGCATAACGTTTAAAACAAAGCTAAAGCTTAAAAAAGTGTTTTTGAGTGAAAACCAATGGTAATTCGTTTTGCTGTTTTTTAGATTTTGTTGTTCGACAAGATTTAGAAGTCTCAAATTGCTTCTGGATTTCCCCCCCCCCCCCACCTGGGAATCTATTTAAATTATATAAGAAATCTGCTGTCACTTTGATTTAGTTTGTTACCTTAAAAATCTGGATCATATAACTATTATGAAGTTTATTTTTTTGAGTGAAAACGACTTTTTTAATTATCTGTTTTTACTGTTTTTGGATACTGTTGGTTCAATCAGCGTTTTACGAATCTCGAATTGTTTTTGAATTTAACTGTCACACGTATAACCCTAGAACACTAGCGTGTTCATATCTGCCGCTATCACTAGAGATACGCAAAATTTATGTGCTCGTGTAAAATTCGTTTTATTTGCTTTATATTACATTAATGTTGTTTTTAAATATATTTAATTATTTGCTGTTTTACCGAATATTACTAACTTTTCATTAAATGAATAATTATTTGTATTTAAAAATATATTTGAAAAATATAAAAATGTATACCAATAAATGAAGACCGCACGTAAAATTTACGTATACGTAAATTTTACGTTACACTAGTGTTCTAGGGTTAAAGTGCGTCAACATGTTGACGATCAGAATATTATATGGACGACTTTCTTCCACCTTTGTAAGACTTTCAATTTTATGGTATGTATGAATTTAATTATCAAAATAAGAGGGCATGTGTTTCCGTCTCAAGACGGAACTATTACACCACTATTTTTTATCAATAATTTCTATCATGTTTGTGCAGATTTTTTTTTTCTTTTTTTTAATTGAATATGATAGAAATTCTTGATAAAAATTAATGGGTTAAGAGTTCCGTCTTTAGATGGAATATCTCGCACCCTTGTATCAAAAATTATAATTCATCGCAATTTTCTTGCTATATAGACACTATTAGATGTCCTTTCGAATGATATAGTTGGTTAGTTCAGGAAAATTGATAGTCGGCCTGTATAAATAGCTCAATTTCAGGTCTCGCAAGTGCGTTTTTTTTTTTTTTTTTTTTTAACGGTTGTAAGTATTTTTTCCATACTTACCATATTAACTCGCTTTTAAATATCCTTTTGTATGTAGTTATTGTTTCCCGGGCAATAATTGAGATTGCCAAGTTTTGGTAAAAGTTGGTGCCTCAAAAACGACTCTAACGATTTTCTTGAAAATTGTTACATAAATCCATTTTAGATATCCTTTCTCGTATATTAAGGGGTTATTACAGAAAAATGAACACTAATCCTGCTTAGGTAGGTCAGTTTTAGATCTTGGAAACTGGTGTTTCAGAAAATAACTCTACCATTTTTTTTTCTTATTTTTTAACTCGCTATGTAAACTCTGTTTTACATGTCTACATATGTTAGCTTTCATATATATATATATATATATATCAGCTTTCTGTTATAGGAAATTTGTTAGGTGTCTGCTTCGTTAGGTCAGTTTTATGTATTCTGATCATATTTTTAAAAATTGCCTATAATACGTGGAATAGTGGGTAATGGAAGTCGTGTGGTTACTTCACACCAGATTTTTTTTTTTTTATTATTTATATATATATATATTTTTTTTTAAGTTTGTGTGATTATTATGTAGTTTTTCTAAAATTTTATTTTATTTATTTATTTTATACATTTTTTTACTTGTGTTTCTTTTTCTGTTTGCTGTTGGTTTCCTTCCATTATTTATTACTATAATTATTCTTATTAGCATCGTTATTATAACTTCCGCGTATTTTACTGCTCTGTTGAGAAAAAATTTTCTACTACATTAAGCTAAATTTTGGTTCTGCAGTACTTGCAATTGTAGACGGTGAAATATTTGTCAATGTTTCGGTGCTTTTTTATGAGCCAATAAAAGTGTATTTAAAAAGATGTATGTAAATATTCATTTTGGTGTATTTTGAAAGCATTTCCATATGTCATAATGTCAGATATCATTTTCAGTGCATTACTCAAGAGGCTGTTCTCATTTTAGTTTCTTTTTCCTTTACAGATGATTTATTTTTCAAAATTTGTATTTTACCGTGAAAAAGATGATACAAATATAATAAAAATCGTTCAGAATTTCTTGTCAAAATATCTTGTGTTTTTGGAAATATTTAACATTTAAGGAAGGGGTATTTAAATACATTCATATGACATGTCGACATTCTAATGGTATAAAAAAAAAAAAAAAAAACTTCGAAAATTGTTCTATTTTTAAATTTATCTATAGGTAACCCTTGAGAATTTACAATTGGTGAAACTGGCTTAATAATTCCTTTCATAAGTAATTACTAAATATTAATTAATAATATTAAATATAAATGTAATTACATTAATTATTATTAAATATTAATAATATTAAACTATATTCATATCATAATTATATGATTTAACTTCAAAGTTCTTAAATAAAAGTCGAATTTTACACTAAACAAACACTAAATGAATCAATGGAAACAATAGGGTTCTCAAGGAAAAAAAAAAGGGGGGGGGGGAATTTGGATATCACAAATATTATATAATAATATTTTTAAATAAATATCAGCGGATATCAGCAATTAGTGAAGCCTAAAATTACTATTAAAAAATAGTAGTATCCAAATTTCCCTTTGTGAAGAACCGTAGGTAACAGTTGTTAAATGGTACAACATTTTTAATAGTGTTATATATGACGTTTACTAATTTATTAATACTAGCGTGTATTGTATGTTTATTCATTTTAACACAAATTTAACTATGCAATAAGGGTGTACGCAGTGAAAAAGTATGATTAGTGATACGAAACTTGTCTTAATAAATCCATATCGCGCCATTTTTCTTTTTATTTTCTTTCTTTCTTTTTGTTGTTGTTTCAAACAAAGAAAAAAGAAGCTGTGTTGTTTCATGATGTTGCAAATTAATCTTTTCTAATTTCATACTTCTACTTTTACGCATAATATCGTGTTTGCTCACTTATTTTCGTTTTCCATTGCGTTACACATGACATTTAATATTATTGGGAAATTATTATTATTATTATTTTCAAATCTAATCTTGCGCCTACTTAAGTTCCTAATATTCTTTGTTGCCACCCACGTTAGTCTAAAAGGTGTCTTCTGCGCCTTTAACACGCCGCCGCCCACATTAATTAACAAGGGCTTCATGTTGATTTTTGATTTTCTCTTTCATTAACATTTTTAAGAAGATGATAGATGCGCTACTTTGATTTTATTTAATTTTTCGGGGAAGTGTTGACGTTGGGAGAAAAAAAAGTGTTGTTTTTAAATAAAATGTTTAGTTTCCCCCCCCCCCCCCTCAATGTTGATTTCAGAATTATTTTCAAAGTTTTATTTTTGTGCATCTTTTTTTTTTTTTTTTGTTTTGTTTTGATTACGACCATGTAGAAGGAGCTCGAGTTTGTTTACACTTGTGTGTCTGTACTATGAAGTCAAGTTGCCGCGAAGCATACTCATTTACAGATCCCTGAAACTGTTATTAAATTACACCAGGATTAACCCTACAGTGCATACTGTTGCCAAATGGCTACTAACTCTTTTTTCCTCTATAACCTATTCAATTCATGTAGCATCTCGGCAACACTGTGCTTTCTGGATTCAAAATACTCCAATTAGCGATTTTCATTCATGAAACAGATCATAAATGGCAGTACCAATCCGATATTTGAAATCAAAGTACGACTTTTGCAATCACAAATTTTTTCTGGCAATGGCTGACTTCGATCTTCTAAAACATTATTAAACATGCAAAAATATATTTTAAAAAATATATATATTGTTGAAGGAATATTTTTTATTAATTTTAACTTGTTTTTAACCACAAAATTTATAATAATAACTTTTTACGTTCGTTTTTACAAATGTTGCCATTTGGCAACACTATGAAGAAAGCTTGATTTTGCTTTTGATTATTTTCGTTCTGAGTTCGATGCAGTAAAAGCTTTTGCTTATAATTTTGTTTAGTTCTTTAAAGTTTTTCATGGGTATTTTTTTTCTGTGTTCTTATTTCAATGTTTGTATCGTAAAAACGTCATTATGTCGAGTGTATTTTTTAAAGATAAAGCCTTTAAATGAAGAAATCTGGAATGCATTTTCCAGTGGCAGTGACTTGTCTGATGATAGTGATAAGGACCTAACAGTTGATCCGAACATTTTTTTTCGATGACTTAGACACTACTGACGATGATCCGGAGAGTGAGCACTGAGCGTGATATAGAAGCGGATGAATGTGATGGTGAAAATGATTTGAACAGCGGTGAAAACTTAGATGTAGTTACCCAGCTATCCACTTCACAACACCAGTCATCCACATCACAACAGCCATCCATATGGGTGTAGAAGATCTTCATGATAGTTTACTTGGGAGATATAAAATTACCATGCGAACTAGAAAATGGTACTTAAGACTATTTTATCATCTTACCGATCTTGCTATAATAAATGCCTGGTTATTGTACAAGCGAGCACACACTAATAGGCATTTGAAATTGATGGAGTTTTGGCTTGAGGTTGCAGAAACCTTGTGTTCTATTGGGGAGATGAAAACTTTTAAAGTAGGTCGACCAAAGACCTTTCAATACGTGAATTAGAAGTTCTTTGGGTCGACCGTCAAATGAAGTTGAGACTGACTTAAAACGACTGAAGAAGCCTAACTGCAAGCAACCTCCCAGAGATGTTAAGTACGACAGAATCGATCGCTAGCCCGAACATTTAGATTCCAAGCAACGTTGTAAATTTCTTAAATGTAAAGTTTTTACTAGAGTTAAATGCATGAAGTGCTTAGTTCCTCTATGTTTCAACCAAAATAACTGTTTTGTGCCATACCATACAAAACCACAATGTTTAATAATAAAAACTAACTGCTAAGTACTATTGCTAAATATCTCATGCTTTTTTATTTATGTGTTAGTATTATTTCAATAAAAACATTGCAGATTAGCCTAATTAAAAAAAAAAAATCTTAATGTTTAATAATAAAAATTAACTGGTGAGTACTAATGCTAAATGTCTCATGCTTTTTTATTTATGTGTAATTATTATTTCAATAAAAACATTGCAGATTAGCCTAATTAAAAAAAAAAATCTTAATGTTTAATAATAAAAATTAACTGGTGAGTACTAATGCTAAATATCTCATGCTTTTTTATTTATGTGTAATTATTATTTCAATAAAAACATTGCAGATTAGCGTAATTAAAAAAAAATTCCTATGTATTGAAAAGTGTATGCTTATTTCACAGTGTTGCCATATGGCAACAGTTTAAAAAAATTAAATTAATTAAAAATGGCAATCACTGGAATTTTTTTAAAATTTTTCCCTTACTATCTGGCTATCACAGAAGCAAATATATTTTTCCTGGGAAAATAGAAAAAATCATGCACTGCAGGGTTAATAAAGTTTCTTGTGATATTGTTTCAACATTATCTATTTAAAAAAGCAACTATTGATAATACTATTAAGAAATGGAAAGAAATGAACACCTTGGCAGACAAATCAGTACCTGAAAGACCCAGAATAATGACTAAGTCAGTGGATAAATTTATTAAAAGAAAGGCAGTTGTAATCCAAAGCAGACTGCTGCAATTATAGCGCGTGATTTGCTGGAGGAAAACTTAGTCGATGTTAATCGTAGTACTGTTTGGCGTAGATTAAGCCAAGTTGGACGTTTTAGATGCGTCGGAGCAAAGAAACCGTTGATTAGTACAAAGAATAAAAATGCAAGATCATAATTTGCTAAAGCACATGAATATAGAACAGTCGAAGACTGGAAAAAAGTATTATTTTCAGACGAAACAAAGATGAATCTTTTTGCGAATGACGGAAGGAGATATGTTCGACGACCAAACAACGCCATGTATGATTCTAGATATTAAATGTTGACTGTGAAACATTTAGGAGGAAACATCATGGCGTGGGGAGCTTTTTCGTATAAAGGCTTTGGTCCTTTAATGACAATAGAAGGCACTATGAACAAAGTTATATATAAAAACATCTTAACAGATTAAATGCTTCCCTATGCGCTCAGAAACATGCCACGAGGGTAGATTTGTGCAACAAGATAATGACCCCAAACTATGATATGGACTCGTTCAAGACTTTTTAACGGCAAAAATTTCTTATCCTTGAATGGCCATGCCAAACTCCTGATTTAAATCCCATTGAACATTTATGAGAAGAGCTAAAAGTAAAAGTACGAGCTATTAATTTATGAAATGAAAAGGATATATTGGAAAAAGTTAAAGAGAAATGGCAAACAGTTTACCATACAAGGATTAAGGCTTTAATAGAGTCGATGCCTCATCGATTTTATGGCTATGATAGCTTCAAAAGCATGCCAACAAGATGTTAATATTATTTGATGTGTTAGAAATATTATTTTTTACTATTTTGATAGTTTTTTTCGCCCGAAACTTTTTATCAGATAAATTTTACATGTTTTGTTATAATTTAGTATTGTTTAACCGACTTCAAAAGGATGTTTTTTTTTTTTTTTTTTTGTTTGTTTGTTTGTTTGTTTGTTTGTTAGCTCATAACATCTGAACGGATGCTCCGATTTTGATACTTTTTGTTTTGTTGTAAAGGTCTTGGTCTGAAATAGGTCCCATTTTAATATCTTTACGATCTAAAGATAATACAGGGTGCCGAAAAAAGTCAGTCTCAACTCCTTTAACTTCTGAACGGTCTTACTTCTATTGTCATAAAAGTGGCATGCAGGTACAGTAAAGTGGCCATGAGCTACGATATTCAACCTTTTACAACGTCATCTGGCTGAAAACAGTGGAGTTAATGTTCCTATCTCGAAAACGGTTAAATTTAGGGGAAAACAGTGAATTAATTTGCAGAGTATCATCGATTTAGTACGGGGAAAAAAAAAAAAAAAAACAGTTTGCAGACATTGATGCTAAAAATAAAACGCTTAAAATGTTCATTTGTTTGTTCCCAATTCCTATACTGTAGACACTTGAACTACATTGTAGACGTTGTAGTGTAGCGTGTGACACGTGTGCTATGTAGTTCAAAGTACGGTTACTGTAAGCGGTCTCATCGATTAGCACGAAATCGTTTTTAATGGACTTCGCAAAGGTGAGAGTTTTCAATTCAAACCATTTGTTTTTGTTGTTGTTGATTGTTAGCTTATAATTTCGTACGAGAAATATTCTGATTTTAATACTTTTTGTTGCAAAGATCTTGGTCTAAAACAGGTCACATTATGATTTCATTATTAATATCTAAAAAAATTACAGGATGCTCACAAAAGTCCGTTTTCCCTCTTTTAACTACTGATCGCCTGCAACTGTAGTCGTAAAAGTAGAGTATAAATGCAGTTAAGTGGCCATGTGCTACGAGAGGCGACCGCTTATGGCGCAGCTTGGTGGAAAAAAGCGGATGCGAATGCAGCGCATCTATTTTTTAAATTTCTAAAACCTTTTTAATTTAATGTATGCGGATTCAATAGATAGATTTTTTCTCATATCGCATAAAGGCAAAAAAAGTGGCACAACTCAAAAGAGCAGTATTTGAGAAAAATTAACTTAAAGATAAAGCATTGACTAAAATAAAACCGACACAATTGCCCTCGAGTAGATAATTTTCGAGGATGAGATGTAACTTTTTTGTACACATTGGGGCACTATATTTTTCAGTGACGTAAACTTGAAATTACCATTTTTTGAGATGTGTCCCTTTTTTGCGGGTTGCGATGTGTGAAACCACCATGGAACGTTTTCTCAAGCTCTGCTATGAATATATTTTCACTGAAAGGAAAAAAATAAAATCTTTTTGTAAAAAAAATAGAACCGACTCCAACAGAAAAAAAAAAAAAAAAAAGTGAAATTGTAAATTGTTCCTAAAAGTATGAAGTAAATTCCTTCACCAAACAACATAAACCCTACAAATAATCATGAATTTTGATGTCGGCGCAAAATTAAATAAAAATTGATAGTGTTATTCAATATAAAAATCAAATTCTGTTTAAAATATACATCTCACTTTGTCATCTACAAAACACAGCCGAAAACTTCATTAATTCAAATAAGCAATTAAGATTTCGTAAGCTGCTTGCGGAGTTGATTTGGTATCTGTCGTGTTTGGCGGAAAAAAAAAAAAAAAAAAAACCCGCTGAGTTAGATATTGAATATATTTAATTTTTTTTCTTTTCAAAAATCATGGTTGTTTTAACAAGCTATATTAAGAGAGCAATCAAGAATCTGAAACAGTATGTCATATTGTACAAGATATATGTCAACAAGATATATATTACGAAAATATACATCTCGCGTGTATATGTTTGTATTACCATTTGATCGCTAAATCCAAAAACCGCCAAGGACGACAAATGTCAAAGCTACACCAAATTTGCAAAGAAAATTCCTGTAACTTATTAGAAACATAAATACTGATTTGCAAAGTATGTTTACTGTTCTAGGTAGATATTACTAACGAACCAATTATATACAGTGAGATAAAATAATAAAGGAAACTATGAAGATGGATCATTCGAGACAACAGCGTTTGTAGCTAACAGTCTAAAATCAAATTTATAAAAAAAAATAATCATATTTTGTTTAATTTTGCGCCGACTTCAAAAGTTATGATTATTTGTAGTGTTTATATTGTTTGGTGAAGGAATTTACTTCATACTTTCAGGCGCAATTTACAATTTCACTTTATTTTTAGCTGTTTGAATAGTAGTTTATTTTTGGAGTTTGTTCTGTTTTTTTACAAAAAGATTTTATTTGTTAACAAAATTTGAAAGTCGTTTAGTTCGATACTATAATTGATTTACTTTACATGATAATGCTACAATTTATTTATTTTTTATTGATAGAACGATTATTAACGAAAAAATGTTTCGCCTTATAGGTTTGCATGTAACTGTATATATAAGCTTATTTTATGCCTAACGTTCATTAGAGTTGCGCTAGAAATTTTGGCTCAATTATAACCAGCCAGTACATTAATGTTTGTGAGTTTTAGCTAATTTCTTACTAGTTCAATACCTCTGGGCGCCACCTTTTCCCCAGTATTGAATAGCTGTTTACATTTTTCATTATACACATTGTTTCATATTGTTTAAGCATATAGCTTGTGTGCAAGATGTCTGAACATTTCATTACACGACAATTTTCAGTTGAATTTAAGTTGAAGCGTTTTCTAATTGAATATGAAATAATCAAAGTATATCACTATGTGTTTTTTACGACCTTTCTGTGCTTTCCTGCAACTCTCAGCGCAGAACTTTTTTTTTTTATATATAACTACAACCTAGAGTCCTGCAGGGGTCGGGTTTTACCCGACTGATAAATATTAAATTAACCCGAAACGCGATCAGAACACGACAAAAACTTTTCATCTACCCGAAAACCGACCTGCAACAGAAAATTTTAACGATCCGAACCCTACTCCAAATCTGAAACCTAAATGAAAATTAGTAATTCGTCTAAAATTTATGCAAAATATTTTTAAGTTATGAAATAATAATATAGTAAATTTTCATTATCACACAGTTGGTAAATCATTTTAAAAAGAATTAAAAATGCAATTACCAATGCACTTAAATTAAAAATTTGAAATCTGAAAATTGATTAATAATAACTTTTAATAATGTATGCGTGTTGTGTACTTGAAGTGTACAAAAATAGACTTGAAGTGTAGTGTTTGTAGTTTAATATTTATATTCTAAAATAATAATAATAATAATTTGATGTTTCTTTGTTAATTGCTTTTGTTCGATTTGTATGTCTACTTTATTATAATAATTTGGGTAATCGCATATTTGAATCACCAGTTTGAGGAAAGGAACAAGTCCAAAATCAGGATTTTCGCGAAAACAAGAAAAACAAAATTTAGTAAAATCAGAAGAGGAAAGTTGCTGCACGTAGAATCAGGAATTTCTGAAGTTTTAATCATTTTTATTCGGATTCAGGTGACTCAGAACGTGTAAGTATAACAAAAATTCAATTTCCGAAATTTCACCCAAAAACAATAGCTTCTCTACCATATATATGGGTAAGAGAAAGTAAAAATGTTATACAAATGCATAGAAATACGCAGCTAGTGTAATTTATTGGAAATAATAATAATAATTATTATTATTAAAACTACGGTTTATTAAACCTTTTTTTTTTTTTTTTTTAAGTGTTAAAAAGAAATATTGAGATACATTTTAAAAGGTATGTGGAAATTTTAAAGCGCCAATATTATTTTATATTATTAGTTTTGTTTAAACATTTATACTATTTATTATTCCGATCTTTGTGCTACGTAACTGTAATTTTTCTGTATGTTTTGTTTGTCTCAAGCCAGTCTATTTTTCCTTAGTTCAATTAGTTAGGCTTGAAATATTTAGAACATTCTTGTATGTCTTATTTATTCTATCTGACAGAAAAATCGTTTCCACTTTCTTCCTTTGACAATAATATTATTCGAAAGGACGGAGAAAGAAGGTATGGAATATCACGAGGGTTTAACTGGATTGTTTGCCAATTTCTTAGAGGTAATTTTTTTTTTTTTTTTTTTTTTTTTTTTTAAATTTTGGAATAAATATAATCTGCTATTTGATTTTATATTTCGATGTGTATGCGCATGTTTGCGTGTTTCAGTATTTTATCATTACTGTGGTTCACGCCGCACTGTTAAAAATTTCAACAGAAAACTCGGTGTAATCTATTATCTTAAGTCTTACGTAAAATTACAGAGAAAAATAAACGGAGATGTTAAAAAACTTATTTTATACATTCATTTTAATAACTAATATTAATTTAATTAATTATTGTCGAGAATATATTTCGGACTTGGAATGCTTTTTCTAAAGTAGAAACAGTCATTTTTAATTTTAATTTAAAAAATTAAATAATAAAATTAGGCAAAAATACAGAATAAAGATTGAGAATCTCGATTATTCACTTTTAACTAAGAATTACCGTAAATTTACAGAGACTCTGGATAAATATTTACATTAAATTTACAGAAATTTTTAATAGTACAGTATGCGAGAAAGTGACAATTGTCGCTAAATCATTGGAAAATGTTACCAGAATCTCACACATGGACGACAGAAATATTGATTTGTTTATTAATTTTGTAAATAAATAGAAATAAATATATTTTGACATTTTCAAAATGTCAGTAATTTTTCTTTTTAGAAATCAAAATCCACGTGTTTTAACCGAAAATGTTACATCCAACTTTCGTTGTTTGTTTAGGATCTATACTACTAATGTTGCTTTCAAGCTGCTACAGTGCGAGTTTGCTTTTATTTCGTATTCCTGCGTACCTTTTTTTTTCTCCTGATGAAGGATCGACAAAATACTTTGATTTGTCAAAAAAAGTTTTACTATTTTGTATTTTTTTTTTTTAACTTAATTTCTCAACAGTAATTTTTCGTTGTACTTTACTGCAAGGTCTTAAAAACCTGTCTTGCATATAACTTGTTTAAATCAATTGCTAAAATTAAACTTTTCTGCATTTGAAGAAATTAGCATTAAAACAAAACCGCATACACAGTTTGGTCTCACCAATGGCTGAGAAGTTCTCTAAGGTATACCAGGTACAGAGTTCCAATTCAGACCGCGCTCATCGGTTTAACTGCTCGGGGTTTTGGATGTCTTTTTCCAAAACTCGCGGGAATATGGGCTTGGAACTTTTAGAAAGACCCCAAACGGAGGGTATCTCCCTCAGGCCTGGGTCCCTGGAGTAGAAAATCGGCCCCGAACTCCACACCCTTCTCTTTTACATAAAAATTAAAGATTTGCACTATTTTCACATAAACATTGATATATGCAGTAAAAATATGTATGAAAAGTGTTTACTTTTGCATGAATTATAATTTGGACTCGTACGTTTGTTCACCAGTTTATATTTGTTGACCTCTAAATCCAAAATCTAGGGTAATCCTTTTATACCACTAAATTTCCATGGCTGCTGTAAACCCTAAATTGCGCACATTTTTTTTTTTTTTCTATTCGTCTAAAACTTCAATTAGATTTTTTTTTTCTACCACCGCACTTTAGAATGTGGAAATAACGGCATGGGGCCCCTAAAGCTATCATCGTCGAGGTTTAGCTTACTGATTTAAATCAGTTTTACCGTTTCGGTAGGTGTGTATTTGCATATTTCTTCAATATGTTTTATTTATTTTTTAATGTTTATGCAATAAACAACGGGGGAGACTTAACCTCTAGAAACGGGCTCTTTCAAAATTTCACATTGTAATGTGACATTTGTTGTCAGAGCCCCTCTTTGGAGGTTAAAATCGCTCAAAACTGCTGCATAGTGGTGAGCGGCCTCCTTCCGTCTTTGAATCTTTGAATATGTTTTATTCATAGGTATGTTGTTTTAAGTTGTATTATTATGAAAAATCTACTGCATTTGTCATTATTTCGCACTTTGTTGTAGTAATCAGTGCTGTTCAAATAACTGAACAGTCATTTCATTTATGGAAAAACACCATTAAGATATGTTTTTCGATTTTTTGAAACGTATGAATCAGAACACACAGCTGTTGCTTGTGATTAAAGTTCAACTGTGTCCCCCCCCTCCCAATCCAATTAAAATCGAACATTTTTGTCAAAATACTTAACTGCAACAAAAACAAATCCATACGTTTAGCCGGACAGTAGTGATTTACTGTATTTTATTTTTCGAGAAAGCAAGGTACTTATTTATTTAAAAACTTCAAAAGAAAATCTTAAAAAAGAAAAAAAAAAAAAAAAACCTAATTAGAAATTTTTTTTTTTTTTTTTTTTAATCAAGATGATTCGCTTGAAAACGTTTTTATATTTTTGAAAGATAAAATAAATGTGGACTTGGCACCTTCAGACATGTTACTTTTCAGCCTTAAGGCTGAATTCAGCCTTTTTAAGCTTGAAAATTATTATTCTTGGGATCAATGCAAATCCGCATTAAAACTTTTTGGACATATGTAGGGGGGGGGGGGGTCAGCCTGAATTTGTGCAATATATTATTAGCAATTTCTATGTGATTGGCTTTCAAGAAATGTCAAATTCAAACTTGGAGAAAATGAAAAAGAAATAGCACTTCAACTGCATTTTCCTAATGAACTTGGACTACAATATTTTGCTAATCAATTGCCCCAGCAAACAATGCTTCTATAGAATAAACTTATTGTCAAGTATATGTAATAAGTTTGTCTGTTTTTTAAGCACTTACAACTATTTTAATTATAATTAATATGATATTCAATATAAGATTTATTGTTCCGATTTTGTTTACTGTGTGTGTATGTATGCAATCAGATTTAACATTATTTTTATTATTGAAAAATTTATATCGTGTCAGTTGCCTGATACCACTTTTGAGAAGGGGGGGGGGGGGGGGTCATGAAATTTCAGCCTTTTTTTTTTTTGTAAGCTTGTACCATGTCTGCACCTTTCACTTGGTGCCACTGAAGGTTTTTCATATTTATAAATTGAACTATACTAGGTTTGCTCAATAAAGTATATATTCAGGCAAGAATTCTTATGGTTTTTGATTTTTTTTTTTTTTTAAAGGATTTGGAATCTTTAAATTGAGTTTACTCAGTTTGCATTTTTTCACGAATTTATGATCCTCAAAATGCTTAAACTTCTACAAATATTTATGAAAAGACTTAATATATATATATATATATTTCGGATGTTTAATAGAACTTCCTTTGAAGAATTAAGGATGGATTTTGAAATTTATCAATTAGTTTTTGTAAAAAAAAAAAAAAAAAATAAATAAAATAAAAAATGATGTTTGTTATATTTTTATTTTTAATATATATATATTAACGATATTGCAAAAATTATTTTAAGTAGGTTCTATTAAAAACAAACAAACAAACAAAAAAGTCTTTTCTTAAATATCTATAGAAGTTTTAGCATTTTGAAGATTATGAAATCATGAAAAATGCAAACTGATAAAGGGCAATTTAAAGATTTCAAATCTGTAAAAATTATATCAAAAACCATAAGAAATGTTGCCTGATTATAAATTTTACTGAAAAAAACCTAATACGGACAGCTTGGGATTTGGAAAACATCCAGTAATTCGGCGCTCTCTCTTATCGCTTATTTTCTCTGAATCAGATGACTATCTCCCCTATTTTAACACTGGACTCGTTGAGTCAGCACTTGCGCAGAGGTTTCCATGGTCTCAAGAAATGTGGTCGAAGAATATTAAATGTATATATAAGCTTTTATGCGAAACATTCTGTGATGCCATGTCAAAAGTGCCTAGTCCCCTTAAGGGCACGAAAATAAATAAATTTAAATTTATCTAACAAATTCGGAAGATAAAGAAAAAGGAAATATTTATCTAAAAATCTATGAAAATTTTGATTAATTTCCCGAAAGTGTTTGTACGAAGAGATTCAGTTAAAATCCTACAAAACTTTAAAATAGACTTTATCGCATTTAAATTTTCGTCCGGCATTATTTTTTATTGTAAACTTCCGTGTCTGGAGTTGTTATTAACGCCCAGACATTCATTTTACGTTATATTATTCTTCCAAAAGTTTTTAAAATGATAATGTTTTTTCTTGTCAAGAAAACAAATATACGCATTTATTTCGAAAATTTCTCAACAAATTAAGTATTACCTTAAGCTATTGCATGCAATCTTGAAGAATATTCTTATTTGGTCGAAAGTAATTTGATAAATTTAAAAATAAGTGACGTGTGTAAAATATTGATTTTAAATAGTTTATAGATATTATGATGAAGAATATTTGAAGTAAAATTTTTTCCAAAATATTATTGTGTTGTGTTGGTGGCTAGATGATCCAGAATCTTAAATAAAACTTAATTATTGTAAGTTAATTTAACATGCTTATAATCAATACAACTAATTAACATTTCCATTATATTAAACATAAAGTACATATAATTTTTTTCTTATTTATTCTTTTTTTACGTAACCTGTGTTACTGTCAGTAAATAAACGACAATATTTAAATTTAACTTCTTCACAACCATAAAATTAATGTAAGCACTACTGGTTTCGAAAGCACGTGACCTTTCTTCTTCAGGTGCAAGAAACACCTTGGCGGCAAAAGCAAGGCTCAGTCAGTCTTACTTTTGCCTCTAAGGTAGTAGCACGATATTTTTGTACCTGAAGAACAAAGGCCTCGTTCTTTCGAAACCAGTAGTGCTAAGATTAATTTTTTGGTGTGTGAAGAAGTTAAGTTTAAATATCTATTGTACACCAGTTCTTTAATTTATTACTCAAATAAATGATAATGTTTATGTCACTTCTAGAACTGAAATATGTGACATTAAAATGCAAGAATGCGACCTTTGTGTCGTGAAAATAATGAATATCTGGCACTGTAAAATAAAGAAACTTAATCAGTACATTTCCGATATTTAGAATTGTTCTTACTCTAATTCACCGTGTGGAATTCGTGGGCTATTGGAGCTATTTTAATATCTAGTGCTCATTGGCTTTTAACATTGAAGTGGAATTTGCATATAATGAACATATGTCATCAGTTTCAAGTGCATTGGTATATGTTTCTTTTAAATAAAAATATTCTTAACAGGACATCGTCTTCGATGTTTAATAAATTAACATTGAAAATTTTAAACCAATTCAAGGCCATATGAGTACTAATCTGTAGAAACTTAACGGCCTTCTCTCTTTCTGAGTGTTTGAGGCTTCCACACGAAACGAAACCTTAAGAGCGTTTTGTTTCTACTTTCTTGATCTAAATTCAGATGAATCATCTGGAGTTAGAGAAATATTCCTCTCTTTTTCCTTTGCAGCATGACTCAAAGTACTCGGATGTTGATTCAACCGCTTATAACGTGATCTAAAAATAATTTAAGATTGAAAGTTTGATCCCTTTTTGATTGAAACTTGTTTTTATGAGATGAGATTATTGAAGACCATAGAATAACCATAGAATTTCTTAGAATACGTGTTTATAATCTGCACGGAAGTTCATTTTTTATATGTTAAAGGGAAGAAATATTTATGAAATAGTGAAAAGATAAATTTATACAGTCACAGGGGCTTTTGATTGATCTAGTTATTGTATATTTACCTCGTAAATGTTACGCAAGAAGTTTGTACCAAAACAAATACGCGCTTCCCCCTTTCCAAGAAAGTTCGGTTGTAGACGCGAAACTTTATTTTACTTGAATGCTAAGGAAGTTTTATATTTATGCATCTCTCCGTCCATATGTTGAACTTAAAAAAAAAAAAAAAAAAAGTCTTTAAGCAAAACAGTGCATAATTTCAAACCTTAGAGGCTTTTGATAATTTTACGATGTTGTAATAATGGGATCATATGTATAGATATCTACTGCATTTTTACACCTTATTATCAGGAATGGCAGTTCTTCATTGATACATTATTTTTCTTTCTTTCTTTTTCCTTTTTTTAAATGTTTTTAAGCGATTTTAGTTTCCTTTTAAATAATTTTTCAGTAAAGTTTAGTCATTTACTTAATTACGTAAATCTAAAAATTTTATTTATTTTATTTTTAAGCTTGGTAAATAAATATTTTTCTGTTCAGTAGTTTTCATTTCTATCTTATATAATATTTTAATTTTTGGCAGTATTATTATACATTGTAAAAAATAGCGGTAGTTTTACAGCAGAATGTGCTGGCAGGCCCCCTTGCCAGCACATTCTGCTGTTAGAAAGAAGTAATTTACAGCAGAAACAACTGTAAAAGAGTCTCTCTTTACAGATGTTTCCGCTGTAAATTATTTAACAGCAGAATGTGCTGGCAAAATGAGTGCCAGGACATTCTGCTGTGAAAACTACAGCTATTTTTTACAGTATAATTTCAGCCCTTTAACGGAATATCTATAAATAAATTGTTCCGTAATTCATGGATATATTCTAAGAGAAATAACTTGATTTTGTTTTAAAAGCAGGATACTATAGTTTTTACCGTCGATTTATGTTCCATAAAGCATTGTGCGTATTTATTTTTCTAAGATTCTAAGACGGAAGGTAAGATGAGTAATAATAATTTAGGTTGGAGTATTTTATTTATTTATTTATTTATTTATTTTTATTTATTTTTATTTATTTTTTTTTAGTTTCACAATTACTTTTCTTTCATTTTTATACTTTTCAATGCTTTCATATTTTATTTTATTTTTTAAATAAATTTTGAGTGTTTTTATTCATCAATTACCTTAAAATTCCTCTATTTAAATTATTTATTGTAGCATTCTACCTGAAGACATGGATGTCGAACTAACCAACTTATCTTAACAATTATTATGAATGCAATATATATATGTATATATATATATATATATTTGTAAATTAATAATTCTTTTAAGTTCACTTATTGATTAATGAAAATTTAAGCTTGCATAATCATGTCATGATTTTAGTTAAGTAAAAGGAATTCATGAAATTACTCTACGCATCTAGAGGATTTGGGAATGTAGTGGAATAACGGCGGAGATAACATTCCATTTATATACCTGAATTCGAGAATGGCGGTATCATTCTCCCGAAATGAATTACGTTCAGTTGGGCAATTATCGGCTTCGATTGCCAAACGTCACATTGCAATTAATTTACCTGTTTATACAGATTTTTTATTTTTTTTTCGTTTATAAAGATGCATTTTGGATAAAGATAATGGCAGTGGATTTAATGAAATGCTCATCGGCTTTTACATGCATCATTTAAACAGTCATAATGTTATATGTCCTTTGTTTTATTAAACGTCTTGACTTATTTAAATCACGCAGTTTATATTTGTAAGCTAATCATCATATAAAACTTTATTTTGATAACTTTGTTAGCAGTATGTCTAACACTAAAATACTATTAATTTTTTCGATATTCAATAGGACAAAGTATTGGATTTATAAAAAATTTCGATTTCTAACTCTCAGTGGATTTACATGTTTTGAGATGTCCTGAACACGATTTGGCCATTTTTAGAGAATATCCGCCTGTCTGTCACTGTATAATTCTGTCTTTGTGTGACAAAATTGTTGGGACAGCTCTGAGTTAAGAAATAACGCACATAATTGTATGAAAAGTTCTATTAAATTACACTTTGACATGAATTAGTCGCTATCAATTTTTGTTGCATGTCGCTTAATAGTTGGCACGATCATTCCCATCTCGTTTTTTCTTAAATTTTAATACGATAGTACAGGATAAAATTTTGTGTTAATGTACATACTTAGTAGTATTATTTTTAATTAATCATTCTGAAAGTGAAAAAAAAAAACAGTTATTTATAATAGTAATAGCCAACTAGGATAAAATTTTTGTTTATGTAAATGTATCGCATCCACTCCTGCTGGAGGGGAAAAGAGTTAATCCACGTTTGTGAGTGTGAATTTTCAATATGAATACTTTTCAATTGAATTCGTCCATATTTTTTAAAACGAATGGTTGAACAATGAATCTGTAATAATTTTAAACAAAGTTATCGATTTTTTATTTTCTTTAGTATATATATTAATTTATGTAAGTGATGACTGTTTTGGTCTAAATTACGAGAATTTCTATAAGAAAATATAGGAGAAAGTTTTATTTACAACATATTGGTTTTTGTAGTGAATTTTCATTTTTAAGAAAATTATGTTAATCTCTCTTTTCTAAATGTACATTTTTTATGGTGTATGTATGTGTGTGTGTGGGTCAAGGTGTAATGGACAATGAAAAAAGTTATTAGGTTTTACATACCCCTTTGTATAATGAAAAAATACATTCTGCACTTTTTATTTATTTATTAATTTTTTTTTTTTTAGGGGGGGGGGGATTAAACCATTTAGTTGGTACCAAAGCTTTACAGAGTAAGCGTATTCATTACAATGGAGCAATGGGTAGCGTACTATGTCATGGTTGCGTCATGGTTACGTCATAGTTACGTCACTGATCGATGACAAAGCCATCTCGTGTTGGAGGTACCTGAACTACTCAGGCTGAAACTGCGCATGCTCGAATAGAATTTGTTTACTCGCGTGATGCTCCATATTTAAAATTTAAATGGAACTGTGTTTGAACGAATGCACATCTAAACGAAAAAATTCATGTATTTTTAGAATATTCATATTTCGCATGTTTTCCCGTATTTTAAGATAAGTAATATATTTTAAATCAATTCTTAAAAATTATTTTTTTAATACTTCTTACAATTTATGAAATTATTGAAGTCTTAATCTCTTGAATTTTCATTCATTACGGATCAAGAGATAATCTATGGAATTTTTAATTCGGTTGTTTTATTTGTTATGAGGTTAGAAGAAGTTAGTTTTGATTAGTTGTTCATTTCTAAATGTTATTTTATCATTCCTAAATGTTATTTTAGTTATAGATTTGGTTATAAAGCGATTACAAATATATTTTGTTTAGAAGATAAAATTTTTGCGAATGGTTTCGTCTGCGTCTGATTGATTTTATGGAACAAGACATATTGCTTTTTTAATAAAAGAGATAATAATAAAGTCATCTTTTATAAGCGATTTCTTTTCCAAAATTTAATTTTTTTTTACCAAAATTTTAATTTTGAAAATTGCACACGCTAACATTTCTTCTTAAATTACTAATACATGAATTTTTTCGTATTTACAATACAATTTGCAACATTAGAAGATCGATTTAAAAAATTATATTTTACACTAATTAATTCTAGCTCTAAGTGAACACTATATATGTGATTATTTACTTGAAGTTATTAGCGTACATTTGACTTTAAATACAAAAAATGTTAGATGTTAACTAATAATAATATGATTGTTTATTAGCTAACATCTAACATATTTTGTATTTAAAGTCAAATGTACGCTAATAACTTCAAGTAAATAATCACATCTATAATGTTCATTTAGGGCTAGCATTAATTCTTGTTTATATTAAAACCATGAGAGATAACATTTTTACAGAAAGCACAATAGGGGCGGATTTTTCACAGCTTTTATTTGGGTACCGCAGCCACTGCACGAGGAGAAGCGCTAACGTCGAGTTTACTTTGCGACATTTGTTAACATTATGTGAACGAGCTTAATCTGTAAAGCTTTGGTTGGTACTATTTATAGAAATCCACTTTAAGATTAAAAGATTAAAGAAGAGTTTTAATTTGATAACTCTAGTAATCCTCTGCGTAATAATGAATTGTAAATTGTATTACTTTTATACTAAATTTTCTTTTTTAAGACCTTACTTGTCAGATTCCGCAACGTTTTGATTTCTTAAAAGTGTAACCATAAAAGTTCTAAATATACTTGTTCAATAAAACTATTTAAAAATATATAACAACATGTTTCATTCCCAGCTTTTGTGTTTGAATTTGAAGGTTATTCGAATGATTAAGTAAAACTGGTCTCTTTTTAACACTTTCCAACAAGGTTGAAAAGTGTTTATGACTTCGGTCTGTCTGTCTGTGTGCGCTCTAACTCCCGTAAATATTTATGGAATTTCTTGAAACTGATATATGTTATTCACGTTCACTATCGGATGTTCCCTATTGAAAATGGAGTTTATACCTCTACTGGTTTGTGTACAGGGACCCCCGAAAATATTTCAAAGCATTGTGTTCTATGAGAGGCATTTCTTTAAACCATATTTTCATACCCTTACTGTACAAAAATCTTAATGAAATTGAAATATGTTATACAAGTTCACTATCGGATGTTCCCTATTGAAAACGGAGTTTATACCTCTACTGGTTTGTGTACAGGGACCCCCGAAAATATTTCAAAGCATTGTGTTCTATGAGAGGCATTTCTATAAACCATATTTCCATACCCTTACTGTACACAAATCTTAATGAAATTGAAATATGTTATTCAAGTTCACTATCGGATGTTTCCTGTATAAAATGGAGTAAATACCACCACTGATTTGTGTACAGGGACACACAGAAGTATTTTAAAGCATGTGTTCTATGAGAGGCATTTCTATAAAATATATTTTTATACCCTTACTGTACAAAAATCTTAATGAAATTGAAATATGTTATACAAGTTTACAAACGGATGTTCCCTGTTGAAAATGGCGTTTATACCTCTACTGGTTTGTTTACAGGGACCCCCGAAAATATTTCTAAGCATTGTGTTCTATGCGAGGCATTTGTATTAACCATATTTTCATACCCTTACTGTACACAAATCTTAATGAAATTAAAATATGTTATTCAAGTTCACTTTCGGCTGTTTCCTGTATAAAATGGAGTAAATACCACCACAGATTTGTGTATAGGGACACACAAAAGTATTTCAAAGCATTGCGTATTATGAGAGAAATTTCTATAGACTAAATTTTAATAACTTTACTTTGCACGAAGATTTATTGAATTGAAATGTGTTATTTATAAGCACAAAAGAAAATGCTTTGCATAGAATATAGCATGATTAGTATTAGATTTACAGGATGACACAAAAATATTCAGTTATATAAAGAGCTATTAAACAATATTTGCTAAAAGTGTACTTTCGTTTACATTAAGCGTTTTTAACACTTTCTAACTTTTTTAACACTTCCCAACAATGTTGAAAAGTATTAATGACTTCGGTTTGTCTGTCTGTCTGTCTGTCTGTCTGTCTGTCTGTGTGTGTGTCCGCGCTCTATTTCCCGTAAATATTTGTGGAATTTCTTGAAACTGATATATGATATTCAAGTTCACTATCGGATGTTCCCTTTTGAAAATGGAGTTTATACCTCTACTGGTTTGTATACAGGGACACCCGAAAGTATTTCAAAGCATTGTGTTCTATGAGAGGTATTTCTATAAATAATATTTTCATACCTTTACTGTACACATATCTTAATGAAATTGAAATATGTTATTCCAGTTCACTATCGGATGTTCCCTGTTGAAAATGGAGTTTATACCTTTATTAATTTGTGTACAGGGGCACCCGAAAGTATTTGAAAGCATTGTGTTCTATGAGAGGTATTTCTATAAATCATATTTTCATACCTTTACTGTACACATATCTTAATAAAATTGAAATATATTATTCAAGTTCACTATTGGATGTTTCCTGTATAAAATGGATTAAATACCAATACTGTTTTATATACAAGGACACTCAAAAGTATTCTAAAGCATTGCGTTCTTTGTGAGATATTTCTATAAATCAAATTTTAATAACTTTACTTTCCACGAAGTTTTAGGAAATTGAAATATGTTATTTATATGCACAAAAGAATGCTTTACATAGAATATAGCATGATTAGCATTATATTTACAGGGTGACACAAAAATATTCAGTTGCATTAAGAGCTATTAATAGAAAAATTCTAGAATTGTACTTTCGTTTACACTAAGCGTTTCTTAAACTTTCTATCATTTTTTTAGTGTGGATATAATTTCAATTTGTGTATCTGTCTGACTGTTCTGCCGTCCGTCTGCCTGTCTCTCTGTCTGTTTTTCTGCGCTCTAATTCCCGTAAATATTTATGGAATTTCTTTAAACCGTTATATTTTATTCAAGTTCACTATCGGATGTTCCCTATTGAAAATGGAGTGAATACCTCTTCTGCTTTGTGTACAGGGACAGCCAAAAGTATTCGAAAGCATTGTGTTCTATGAGAGGAGTTTCTATAAGCCATATTTTAATACCTTTAATGTATAGAAACTTTAATGAAATTTTAATATGTTATTCAATTCCCTTTCGGATGTTTCCTATGTAAAATAGAGAAAATTTCTAACTGGTTTGTGTACAGGGGTAGTTGAAATTATTCCAAAGCATTGTGTTGTATGAGAGTTTTTTTTATAAACCAAATTTTAATAATTTTATTTTTCTCAAAGCTTAATGCAATTGAAATATATTATTCGTATGCACAAAAGGGTGCCTTCTATGTAATATAGTATGGTTAGCAATAGATTTACAGGGTCACAGAAAAATAATCAGTGACATTAAGAGCTATTAATAAAAATTTGCTGGAATTGCACTTTTGTTTTCATGAGCATTGTAACACTTTCTTATAATTTTAGTGGGAATATGATTTCAATTTCTGCATCTATCTGTCTGATTGTCTACCTTTCTATTTGTTTGTGTCCGGCTCCTACCATCTGTGAATATTTTGAGAATTTTTTAAAAATGATACACTCAAGTTCCCTATGGAATGTTCCCTATTTAAAATCTCATTAATAGGTCCTGTGCAACTAGTTTGTTTACAGGGTTAACAACAAAGACAATAAAAAAAAAAAAGGCAGTGTATTACGTTTTAGGACAGAATTTTTTAAAAGTTATATTTAAAAAACTTTATACTGTAAAAATCATAAAAGCATTGACATGTATTATTAATATTCTAAAATAATGTTTTGTATAGAATATGATATGATTAACTTTCAGATTTACAGGGCTACAGTAAAATATTCAGAGAGATTAAAAGCTGTAATTATAATCTAACGGCTGCATTTTCTTTTGCGTTAAGCTTTTTTAACACTTTCCAAAATGCCTAAGAGTAATTTTAAAACCAGTTAGTCTATCTGTATGTTTTTCAGTCCTTCTGTCTGTTGTGTGATAACCTAGGCAAAGAATATTAAAAGTTTTTCGATACAACAATTGCGTACAGTTGGAAAGTGTTACTAATCAATGCGTACTGCATGATTTTTCTTTCTTGTTTTTATTTCTCTCTCATCTCCCACCCCCCTTTTTTTTTACCGTTTTCAATTTACTGTCTATTTCACATATGTCATTTTATCTAGCCGCGGTATCGGAAAATAATATTAAATTTGATCAAATATTATTTTCCTTTCCATATTTAACAACAATTATTTTCGTGTGAATAATATCAGAACAAGAAAGATAAGTGGATGTGTTCATTATACTTTCGTGTGCATTAAGCTTATAATAGGTAAATTCGTATTAAAAACTTATAACATTATATCCATGTAAGAGCATGAAAAATTTCTAAACAAACAGCGTACGTTCATAGCAAAATATGTATTATTTTACAGTGTAATCTAATAAACAAAATAAAAATCAGCAAAATGAAAGTTGGTTTCTGAATTGAATTGCGAATCTGAAGCAAATTTTTCACGGACATGCACCATCAATTCTATTTTGGCTGCTTTACCGATCACAATACAAAGAAAACAATATCCCCCATCCACTAAAAAGCAAGATAGGTCTAGGCTGAAAACAGAAACGTTAGGGTATCTTTCGTGAAACAGGGAAAGAAAGAGAAAAAAGGGAATTTCTTTTCATTTAAAAAGTGATTCAGTTAAGTAAAAAAAAAAAAAAAAAAAAAAAAAAAATCATATAAAACCACCTAACTGAAATGTTTTGATAAAATGTGTCTTCTGTCTGTGTTATGTATTATTTCCCGTACGTTTCGAGATCTTTGAATTTTAAAGCAAAAGTAATTTAGACACTAACTACGTATACTCTGAAAGGAAAATAAATAAATGAAAAATAAATGAAAAAATAAATAAATAAATAAATGAAAAATAAATGAAAAAATAAATAAAATAAGTAAAAGTTTGAAAAAAAAAATGATAAGGTGTTTACGGATAGTTTTTGATTCTATAAAACTTTTATAACTGAAATGTTTTGCCATGCTTGAATATTAAATATTATCTAAAATAATACTTTGACGTATAATCGATTTGTTTCAGCACATTTGTTGCACATTTCTGTACAAAACTGCGAAATTCCATGTTTATATGTAAAAGAGTTTTTGTTGTGTAAGCCAAGACAGAAAAAACAACACGATAAATTGAAACATGGCAGCGGTATTACTATTATTGTTATTATTTCAAATAGCGAGATATATTCTTTATTTTTTAGTCGTATAATTTTTTAAAGTCTCCTTTTTTTGCTGTTAATCATATTATGTAAATTGTAAGAATATGTATCGTTATTTCACTATTTAAAATAATTTAAATACCTAGAAATAAGTAAAAAACGTATTAAAAGCTATCAGTTTTTTGAAAAAAATGTTTTGAAACTTCATTTGTTGAAGCACATGCTTGACTTAACATTAACATTTTTATTGTATAGATTCAGTTAATAGTGCATTTTGGAGACCAGCAACGCAGTGAAGAAAAAAATTGTAGTTATCGCCATCATCTGTAATTTTTACGCATGATTTTACACAATATCTGATGTTTATAAGTTTTCTTTTCCTTTTTGAGAAAAATAACGTGAAAACACAGAAAAATAAAAAAATTGTTTCTTTTACAAGTAACACACTTTTTTCTGGAAGTTTTTTTTTTTTTTTTTTTTTTTTTTTAATTATATAAGAGTTTTGTACATTTTTAAACAAAACTTCCAAAGACTTGCCAAAACTTGTAAGAAATATCATTTTAAAATGAATATACTGAAAATTCGATGCGATACGAATTGTATAGTGTAATTTGCGTGAAAACCTCAATACAATAGCGTGAAAAATCTATACATTTAAGGGGACTTCGCACTAGATACCATTGCCGACAGCAACTGAAGTAGTTTTCATATAAAAGCTTATATTTCCATTTAATATTTATAATTTGAAGTATATTAGTTTTATTCAGTAAAATGTATATTCAGGTAACAGTTCTTATGGTTTTTTATATATTTTTTACTGATTCGAAATCTCAAAATTGTGTTTTCCAGTTTGCAATTTTATATGAATTCATGATCTTCAAAATGATTAAACTTCTACAGATAATTCATAAAGACTTAATAATTTTTTCTGGATGTTTAATAGAACCTACTTAAAAGAATCAGGGATGGGTTTAGAAATTTATTAATTAGTTTTCGATAGAAAAAAAAAAAAATTAAAAACTGCATGTCTATGTAACATTTTGAAAAAAAAAAAAAAAAAAATGATTTTTGTTAGATTTTTATTTTTTTATTTTAGCCCTCCGTCGGGTGCACCCTGCCTGAGAGGCCCGTTCTGGTTTTTATTCTCTAAATATCCAACACATGATTTTTAATTCAAAAACACCCATATGGTGACCTTATTAGGAGTGAATAGAAAGTAATAAACGAAAATTTGATGCATAAGTACGAATTTATTGATTGTAGTACAAGTATTTTAACAATAAAGTATTTACCTGGCCTCTCAGGCAGGGTGCGCCCGATTTTGTTCGTCCTACGGGTGCGCCTGACGTAGGGTTAAAGATATTGCAAAATTCCCCCCTACCCCCTAATTCTTTTAGGTAGGTTCTATTGAATATATATATATAAAAAAAAAGTCTTAATATCTGTAGAAATTTAAGCATTTTGAGGATAATGAATTCATGAAAAAATGCATACTGTGAAAACGCAATTTAAAGATTTCAAATCTGTAAAAAATAGATCAAAAACAATAAGAAATGTTGCCCCTGAATACATATTTTATTGAACAAACCTAATGTAGTTCAATTTATAATTGTTAAATGTAAATAGAAGCTTTTATATGAAACATACTTAGGCAGTGTTGTCAAATGTGCCCTTTAAGCAATATAGTGAGCTGCATTTAAAAAAATAGCCAAATAATAAAAGTTCTCTTTATGAATTTCTTACTATAAATAAAAAGATATCCACGATGAATTATGTAATATTTATATTCTAAATAAATACACATATTTGTGAATCAGATAAATTAATGACAGAAAATATATTAATCACATTAAAATACACGACTCGAAACAATTTATATTGCAAACTCGTATTACTTATGCAAGTACAGTAAAGCACCGTTTATACGTCTTTCAAGGGACTGACGTAAAAGGACGTATAAATGAAAAGACGTACAATCGAAATTTTAATAATAACACTTTGAATGCTATAAATTTAATGATACTTAAGCAAAATTTATATGAAAATACTAATTAATAAGTTTCTTAAGTTAATAAATTTACATTATACTTCTTTTAAGACAATAATTAATAATAATAATAATAAAAGATTTATTATAAAAAGTGAGAAAAATCCTACTATTAATGCATGATTGGGTACTAATTACATATATCATATATTGAGTATTATATTACATATCTTAAGCAGTATATGAACACATTTTGAACATTAATTATATACATTGCGTATCTTTAATAACAAGCATACGATTTATGTCCATACAGATAGTCGTTTAATAACATTAACATTTTTTAATGTTTGTCTGATTTGCTGCTTGTCTATGAGTATTAAAAATTCTGCTGTGAATTCAATTGATCCTTTGATCAGTATTCTTCGACCTTTCCTGCGTTCCTCCATTTAAGATGCTTCCAGGAAAAATCTGTCTTATTTATAATCAAAAATAATGACAAGTCGAGAAGTTTTGCGTATTTTAGTAAAGTGGAAAAGACGTATAACCGATAGTAGCGGCGTACAAACGAAGAATTTTTGCATTAAAATGAATAAGAATGCATCGGGACTTCTCTAAAAGGACGTATAAATGTAAGAGACGTATAAACGAGAGACGTATAAACGGTGCTTTACTTTAATATGTAGGAAGAAGGGAAAAATTAAGTCATGAATTCTGAAGGAAAGCTATTTATTCTTTCGAAGCGTAATTTTCCCCCTTAGTGTTGTCTTCTTCGGGAAAAAATTATGTGATACACTTTATGAAGTTTTTAAATGAAACTGTTTTTCTCTATAACTTGTTTATTCATTAAAATATAATAAATTGTAATTTTTATATGCTTTTATAAAAATAATGCATTTAAATTAGAACATTTAATTTTAATTATTATTCTGATGATTCCAAAAGTTTCATGTTTAAAAATTATTAGGATTTTGATGTGTGAGTTAGATCCGAACGTAAATGCAAAATACTTAAAAATTATTAATAGATGTGTAAAAGTGAAAAATGTTTACATGTGTTTCGAAATTAATTTATTTAATTAAAAAAAAATATTGTGAGATGATGGAGTTAACCATCCAAAACACAATTAATGCCTATTATTTCATCAATTTTGAAATTTATAAATTCGATTGATAACAGGAATCTCAAATTAGTTTGAAATTTAAATATGTACACAATGTTGAAAACGCCAATGTAAAAATATTAAGTGCGAGCTATTTCTGCTAGTGTAAATCGTATCGTCATCAGTGGAGAACGACGAGGTGGATTATTACTCATATATCCACATCGTCATTCTGCATTGATGACGGTACACTTTCCGCTACCTACACTGCAGTTTGCGTTTAAATTAAACGCAATCTGAAATAGTTAAAAATTTAAATATTTACACAACGTTGAAAACGCTAATGTAAAAATATTAAACGTTTTAATATTTTTACTTTGACGTTTTCAACGTTGCATTGTGTAAATATTTATATTTCTGTTCAAAGTCAAGTCAGTTCAAAATTTCTAGACTATTGAAAAACCTCAGTTATAGATATTACACTAATATTTTCATTTAGGTTATAAGATAGTTTATAAATTATGTTGATATCGATAGTTTTTTTTTTATTATTATTATTTAAATTAATATATATTGATTCTTCTATTAATTAATTAATTTGTAAACAATGTTTGTAATTAACCATATTTCGCATTACTTGTACATATTTAGTTTCTTTTTTTCATGTTCACTTTTTTATATTTTTCGTAAAAATTCTTTTTAACTTTCTTTATAGGTAAGTTCCTTATGCAATACGTTTTTCTGGTGTAATTCTTGTGTGTATGAAAAACGAATTAGGTAAGTCCTTTCTAAATTTTTGCTTTTATTTTGTGTTTAAAATTGGAAGATCCATTCAGGTGTATTTTCCATTTGCGGAACAGGTATAGTATAACTTTTGTATGTTTATTTTACATGTTTTACCTTTTCTGTTTAATATGTAAAATATTTTTTTAATTGTTCATAAAATGAAATGAAATCGATTTTTTGCTAATTAATCAATGTTGTAATTTAGAGATGAATTGAAGAGGTCAAGGGGCATGTCGGAGGAAACTTTATCCTCATGCATGCGTTTATCTTGAGAAAAATGTCAAAAATTCTGCTTATTAAAGATTTGAAAAGGGAATTCTCTTATTAATATTCCTCTATGACTTCTAAGTAAAATGTCTGACTTTAACAATATTTTTACTTTTTTTTTATATATATATATACATGTGACTCTTATATGAAGATATTACTCTCCATGATGCATAATTGAATTAGAATTTAAAAATATATATAGCAGAATAGGCTTATTAGTAACAATTTTCATTTTAAAAGTTTTTTTTTTTTTTTTTTTATGAATTTGTATGTATATTGGATTTTTTTTTATATTTTTTTTATATATTTACATCTTTATGATGTAAAATATGTAAAATATTGATTCTTTATTTATTTCTTCTTCATCTTATATTTAGACCAATTGCCTAAATCAAATGTATTTTCATTGATAGTCGATTTTGTTTTTCTTTTTTAATGATATGTTACACCATTATCAGGAAATTTATACAGATATTTATATATAATAGAATACCTGTTTGTTATATCTCTTTAATATTTTAGTTCTGTAACTAATAAATTATTTGTTGAAAAATGGTTGAATAACATATTTAAATGAATGAAATAAATGAGACATAATGAAATTATACATATACAAAGATTGAAAACACAATTGTTTTCATGTTTTGATTGTTTCATCCATTGTAAAATATTCAATCGTATTGATTTGAGCAACTAAGTGTGCATCTGTTGTATTGACCATACGATATGCTTAGAATGTCTATAGACGCTTCTAAAACAGCCGTAGCTTCAAAGGATCAATTCAGTTGTTAGGATTTAAGCTTTAGATGCGACATTAAAGCGCAAATGAATTAATTTGTTTCATAAATTTGCTTGTAGAAATGTTAGGAGATCCTTTGTAATGCCTTTCATAAATTTTTGTTGAATATAATTTTTCGCTTATGAAATCAATGTGTGCATAAAATACGACTGGTACGTTTATTATATTTAAGGAAACACAAAATAGGAAAACAACATATTTGTGACTTAACCTTACAAGTGACATCCTTTGTTCTTATTTTTCCTTGTGCTTTATTGAAAAACAAAAATACTTGTTTTTTCAACTGCATATCAGGACTTACTGGATAATTAAAAACTTGATTTCTCGAAATTCCCACTTGACACTCTTTCGTTGGATACAATCCAGTCTTTGCCATAAATTCTTAATAACTCTCCCAGCTTTTGTTATACATTTTCTTTCTATTGTTATTGTCCATATTTCATCTCTAGTTATGGCTTGCAGAGCTGCCAACCTAATCCGGCAAATTGTTAGTACCGCCCATTTTTCTACACCACTTAATCTTAGAGTATTTGTTTTCTTAATTCATCGTAGATATATTTGAAGAGAATTACTCTAAAAATTAAGTGGTGTAGAAAAATGGGCGGTACTAACAATTTGCCGGATTAGGTTGGTAGCTCTGGACTTGATTCAAGAAAGATTCGTTTTGTTGACCCGGCAAGGACAGAAGCATTGGAAAGACAGTTCAGTTTGTACCGTTCTGTCAAAACCCGTGGAGCCAATATATTGGGTTTCTAAATGTATAGCTAAGTTCTTCAAAAGGTGAAACAAAATAGAATTATCAATATTTAATCGCTCAGTAATCTTTTCACTGGTAATTTATTGGTTATAATGAACTAAATCACGAATAAATTCACTTATAAAATCGCACATGAACTTCCGCAACCACCCAATATGCAACAAAGTATTTTCTAGGTTATCATTTAGATTAAAAAGATAGTTAATGGTATTATATAATGCGAAATTGAAAGTCAACCGGGAAATTTTAACTGTTATTTAAACAGTGGAGCAGCAATTTCTCAAAACACAAGAAATCCTTTGAGTAAACGTTATGTTTTGAGATCAATTATTTTACAGTTCTCTTTATCCGGAAAGTAAACGGCAGTCACTTGAAAGTTCTGAGTGGAAATTTACTTTAACACGACTTTAAAAACATTCCTTTCGAAATTGGTCGTTTATTGTGATAAAAATTTAAATCTTTGGCTTCAGGATTAAACAATATTTTAAATTACATTGCGAAATTAATTTCCAGTGTTTTTTTTTTTTGAAGTTTTTTTACTCATTTTTTTATATATTTTTAAAATTTCATACGTTCTCTCTGTTTTTCTTTGTATATTTTTCCTTTCTTGCGTTTTAAGTGTCTATAGTGTTGTAAATATTAAGTAATACAGATAAGCAATAGTTTCTGAAGTTTTGTGTATATTTGCTTTCTGATAACCTTTATGTTATTGGTTTCACCTTATCGTTTTTTTTTTAAACTCACTTTCTTTTCCTTTCTTTTTGTTATCTTATATCTTTTTTGATTTTTATCTCTATTACGCCAAATTTAATCTTTTATTTCCTCAGATATTGTGTACTTTTCTTTTGTAACGGAAACGTGAAATTCCGTAGATTTAGTTATAAAAGATTAAAATACTTACACTCCATAGATACATCGTTTCGTATGCACTAACTTTTATTGTGATAACTAAATAACAAACGTGTACGCATCTTTAAATGCAAAAATGCGAATACACAGAATAGCAATTTTCTGAGAATGAACAATTTGCCTTTATAGTACAAGTACTATTTTCATTTCTAAAAGGCATTTATTAAAATAAATTGGTCTCTCTTTTCCTAAAATGTAATTTTCCATTTTCTGATGTTGAAATTTCCAGTTCGATTCAGTACATTTCTAGTTTTAAATGTATAACCCACGTTTTCGTTCTGAGTTGAAATATGTATTCATCACATTTTTATTTTTCTACTTCAGTTGAAGTGTTCATTAAAGGTTTCTCTGAAAATTCCTTGAATTTTCGTCACAAGAGAATGAAGAAACAAGAATAATACCATTTCGAAGTGGTTTAGATGCTCCTTTACTTGGTATCAAAGGACAAATATTTATTTAAATGCGTGAATTTGAAATTCAATTGAATTCTTAGAAATAAGCTCAATTACTTTTAAGTTTCATATTTTGATGCAAATATGCGTTTCGCCGTAAGTAAATTTGTTTATTAGTCTTTAGGAAAATAAGGGTAAGCAAGATCATGTTATAAAAAGGAAAATGTCCTTTGAGAGTTAAAATTAACAAATTCCATTAATGAATTATGTTTCTTGTGCATGCTTAGTATGATTCAGACAATTTCCATACGGTTGCATGTATTTTTTGATGTTTGTATGAGAAACTTAAATCGCATACACGAATGCTATTTAGACGTAATATAGTGTAATCTGTACGACTGACTGCTTTTCGTAAATTTTCACGATCCGCTTGCGTTATCTATATCTATATATATCTTTATTCTTTTCATTATGATGAACCTTTTTCTCATTGTGGTTGGTTGGTTGGGTTTAACGTCTCATTAGTACTGCGCTATAGGTAATTGGCGACGGTCTAGGACGCACCCCTAAGAATGGTCCGGAGACATGCCATCACAATTTTAATCCTCCACGGAGGGGATTACTTGTTATACCCACGCTTCGATGACCCCCAGAGGTACAATTTTTATGAGAACATGGAGGACATTGCGGCCACGACGAATTTTACGTGCACTAACCACCATTTAGTGTACACGACAGTCGTTGGCCAGCTCGAGTATCGAACTCGCAATTTTTCAATTACGGGCTCGGCACTCTACTGGCGTCTGCGCAAAGGAAACATTTGGATGAAGACTTTTAATTTTATGTTGAAGGCGTTTATTTTTAATGATCTTTACTTTTGTTAATTTTCAGTGTAATTCATTAATGTTAAAATTTTAAGAAATTCTCCAATAAAAAGTGAAAATTTTAAGAACAAACAAGTGTGTGTGTTTGTATATGTATCAATAAATATACAGTTAAAATTTTTACCGTAAAAAAAAAAAAAAAAAAAAAATAGTAGTAAAAAATTATTAGTTGCGAATTGGAAAAACTATGCAGCTCTTGAAAAACATGTAATTTGTTGAAATGTTGTCATTTTTTTGCTCTTTGTTTTCCTTTTGGATTTCGCTCATTAACGCAGTAACAATTTAAATCCAAACATAGCTGTGTTCAATTGCTAGTAATCAACAGTGATGCCAGATCTGGCAGATTTTTTTATTCAATAATCACTAATAATTTTTAATTGTAACGTTTGTCTAATCACTTCGAAGCTTAATAGTCTTTTATGTATATCAAATATCACTTTTTAAAATTATAGGTGATTATTGAATAAAAAATCCGCCCGATCTGGCAACAATGGTAATCAAATAAGCTTTATCCTTAGCTTAGGGTGAGAAACTGTGAATCTAAATTTTTTGAAATAATCTAAAATTTTTGGATTGTTTAAATCACTCTTATTTTTGTTTAATTAATATTGATATAGTACACATAAGAAATAAATGATTTAAATAGATTTGTTGCTGCAGTTCTGGTATGGATATTAATATTTTGGAATGGATATTAATATTTTGGAACCAGGGTAGCTCAGTGGTTAGAGCACCCGCGCGTTAAGCGGAAGGCCCGGGTTCGATTCCCGGCTCTGGTATTTTTCACATAGTTGGTAAAAATCAGCCTTCTACTCCATTCTATCAGATATTAATTTCCAGGTTGATGAATTAAATTTCTGAAGTATAATTTCGCGGCCGTTTGGAGTTATGCCACGTTCAAATTTGTCACTTGATATAGCTGCTTTAATGCAGACTCGGTGACCTTGCCAACGTAAATTATGTGAGAAGTGCCGAGCTGGTTATCAGCCAGGGTAGCTCAGTGGTTAGAGCATCCGCGCGTTAAGCGGTAGGCCCGGGGTTCGATTCCCGGCTCTGGTATTGTTCACATAGTTGGTAAAAATCAGCCTTCTACTCCATTCTATCATATATTAATTTCCAGGTTGATGAATTAAATTTCTGAAGTAAAACTAATCGAACTTAAACTTTCAGAAAGAATTCTCAATTACTGACATTTCTACGTAATGTACCTGTTAGCGCTCAAAAATTGAGATTTCGAATATTCTAATAACATTTTACAGGTTTCTTTTCAACAATAAGGGACTTCGTCCCCTGCTCACTGGCAACCCCCAGGGGTAGCTTCCCTTGTTTGAGCAGGTTTTACGTTGCATTAGTGCCACGCTGTGGACAATTGGCGACGGTTCGGAACTCACCCCCAAGGGTTGTCCTGAGACATGCCACTAGTGCTCTACAGGTTAAGTGTATTTTACGTCGCACTAGTGCTTCAGTTAGACACCCTTGGCGTCTTGGACATTTATCGCCAAACGTGCCGGTACTCTATTCTAGGATTATGCATCCGCAAGTACCTACACTAAGCCTAACCTTTAGCGGTCTCAGAGACCGATGTTTCGGTATAAGGGTTAATAATTATTCTCTGCAGTTTCAAGAAGTACTAATAAATAATCCTGTAAAGTGTTTGAATTAAAAATATATAAAATTATATTGCATTGGGCAGAGACAGATTTAAGGTAAAGATACCAGTGTTCGCCACCCTCACAAAAGACATGTTAAAATAACCGTTAATTAACATCTATGAATTTGGATCCGCTCGAGTTAGATTCTCCGGTTCTAGGAATTCTAGTGCGGACGGATTAAAATTCATAAATTTTATTGAACCCTTATTTTAACGTGTCTTTTTGAGGATGCCGAATACTGGTGTCTCTTTATCTTAATTACAAATAAATTAAAACTTTCACTATTTTGCCTACGACAGTTGTATGCATTGCGAATTAAAATTTTTAAATCCGAATTAAATGAAGTATTTATGTAACTATTCTGTGATATAATTTGTAAATAAGCAATTGTCGTCTCTAAATGAATCGCATTGTTTCATTATAAGCCTTTTTTTATCAATGTATTTTAATTTTTCATGTCAGCAACTGCAGAAAATTTTTAACGTCCTACTTGTAGAACACTTTTACATATTTAATTAATCATAGCAGTAATATTAAGAAATAGTTTATTTGTTAAAGTTACTGATTTTTCTGTAATTTGTGCAAAGTCTACCATGAGTTTGAATTTCTATTAGTAAAAAAAAAAAAAAAAAAAAATCACATTACAGATTTGTTTACATTATCATTATTATTATTATTTTTTTTTTGTTGTTGTTACATAAACGTGAAATATAATTTCATAAATGCATTCATTTGTAATCATTGTCGGTAATGTACTGTTTAAATATCTTAAAAGTTTTTTTTTTTTTTTTTTTTTTCTGTGAAAAGTTTCCGTAAAATTTTTTGATAAACTCAAAATAATATAAAATTATTTTCTTTTCCATATATATATTTTCTTTTTCATATTTATAATTCAAACACCATTATCGTTCAGAAAAGAAAAAAAAATCAAATATTGAATGTTTTATCTTTTTATTTGCATAGTCTTCTTTGTCAGTAACTAGCGTGCTAGTCTATATTTATCTTTCCTATTATGAGAAAGAAAATCCATTGCGGCCTATCAGACTGGAGAAATTGAATATATCTTTAATCGGTGACACTATTTCTTGAGTGTTTCTGGTTCAAGTTAGTATATCCAGTAAAAAAAATAGTTTTTTTTTTTTTTTTTTCACTCGAACTCTCTTTACAGCAGCTTTTAAAAAGCGACAAAGAAAAAGAGATTGAAATTTACACAGAACATTAACTTTTTACGGTTCAATTATAGAGCTAGGTATATATTTTAGATTTTTTTCTTTTTCACTTCGTTGTATATAATACTTTAGTTCAAATGTAAAATCCGCTAAAATGGGAAGAGAAAAAAATATGCATACGATATGATTTTCGTTATATTCTCAGTCCGAGTTATAAAAGTTAAAAAAATCAGAGTTAGTGTATATTTCTGAATAAAATATTATTGGAAGACTATTTAATTCTTTTTGCTAGTAGTATACCTGATGTTAGATTTATGATAAAACTACTCCGATCGTACATAAATAAAAATGGCAGAATCGTTTCAGAATGGTTGTCAGTTGAAAATTTAAAAAAATTCCTTATTTGCAGATTCGGTTGACATATACTGATGGGCAAAATGTATCTTTTAATTAAAAAAAAAAAAAAAAAAAAAAAACATGTTTTGTAAACTAGTGATATTATTTATTTTGATGCATAAATAAAATTTTCCAATGAAACAAGTATACAATTTTCTATTAATTTTCTCTTTCTTTTTTTAAAATCATATATATTCTTTCAATAAAACTAATGAATTTAAGTACATCTACCAATTTTTCAAAATATTCTATTACTTTCATATTTCTGTTCTTTAAATTATGGCCGCAACAACAACAAAAAGCCCCCCCCCTCCCCCCCCCCTTTGTGTGTGTGTGTGTGTGTGTGTATACGCCTTTTTTTTTTTTTTTTTAAATAATTGCAGCATATTTTCTACTGAGCCGTGATTCTACAGTAAATTGCGAATTTTTTCAAATTAATATCAATATAATATTTTCAATTTGTTGTCTTCTATCGGAATCATTGGCCTGTAAAAATGAATCTGATTCTGATGTTTAAAGATAAAAAATACATACCCCCCCCCCCCTAAAGAAACGATTTATAAATTTTATTCTAATATTTTTTGTTATCATCTGCCATTTTTTCCAGAGTGGAGTCACGCGATTTTTTTAAAATGTCTTTCAAAAACTGGGATCTCTGAAATTACGTGCATCAGTTAGACATTTTTTGTGTAAAAACTTTCTCGATAATTAATTTCCGGGTTTTCAAAACTCTACTGTATGTACTTTCCTCCCGCCTTTTTCTGCAATCATTCACATTTATTCGATATTAGAGCACCGTGATATTTTTTGTAAGCCTTCGGGTACATTCTAAGAACATCACTTTTTAGATTTGGTATCTTAGATTAAGATAGCTCCCCTATGACATCTACTTTTTTTATGAATTAGAAAATGTTTTTCAGAAGCGAATTTTTATATTTAACTTACTTGAATACCTTTTGTTGCTTTGCTCTTTTCTATTTTTATTGCAAACGCTGATTAATATGGAGAAATACCAAGTGGAGCGAGTCAGCCGGTGTAAGGAAGTGAATGGGGAAGCTTGTGAATGAAATGTCACATAAATGTCAACGAGGCACACATTCTAAATGCGTTCTTACTCTCCTGAAAAATCGAGCTCTTAGTAGATTTGAAGACCTTTTATTCTTCGAATTGCTGTAAGCGCTTGAAAAATTTGTTTTCATTGGCGCAGATTTAGTCTGCAGATAGTTTATCATTTCATGTACATTATGTATTCTACTTAAAAATTACAATTTTCATTGCGTTCTGTATGCCAAAATGTGTAATTTAATATACCAATTCTAATTTTTAGAAGCTTTTTATTGAAATTGGATTGTGTCATCGTGTCTACGTGTCACGCTAAAAAAACAAGGCGTCTCCGCTTTAAAGTAAATGTAAGTCGTTTTATTTGTCGCTCGTTGGCTCGGTTGGTTCGAGCGTCATGTTGATAACTCGATAGTCGTGAGTTCGATCCTCGAAGGGCCGATGTGGTTAAATTTTGCTAATAATTAATAGAAAAGATGTCAATTGATAAAAGAAATTTTTTATTGTCTACACAATACCTGAAGAGTTTCTTTATAAGAAACTCTTTTTTTAGTTATTAAAAAGCACAAAATAAAAATATAAATAAATAAATATATATATATATATATATATATATATATATATGTGTGTGTGTGTGTGTGTGTGTGTGTGTGTGTGTGTTAGAAACTTTTTATTAAAATAGAAATTTTCTCATCGTGTAACGCTGTAAAACAAGGCACTTCCCCTTTAATAATACAAATGTAAGCAGCTTTTTCCGTCATTCGCCAGCTCTATTGGTTAGAGCGTCATACTAAAAACGCAATGGTCGTGGGTTCGATCCTCGAAGGCCGATGCGTTACTTTGTTGTAGATAATTAATAGAAAAGATGTCAATTGATAAAAAAATCTTTCATTTTCTACACAGTATCCTAAGAAATTTTTAATTAGTTTTTTTAAGTCTTTTAGATACTAAAACGCACAAAATAAAAATTTAAGTAAAAAAAAAATTGCAAGCTTCAGTTTGTGGAGTCCTAAAAAGCAAAAAGTAAAAATTTATTCTTACATGCTAGAAAAATAAATAAATAAATAAATAAAAGTTTCATCAATAAGAAAATTTTAAAGAGAAATATAGATATTTCACTTTTACAAGAGATGAAAAATCTTAAATATTCATAATATTTTAAAAAAGCATTCGAGAACAATAGTCTTTTTTTTCTATATGTATTTGTTACATTATTCTTGCATGTCCTATGACATTTGGCTAGAGTGTCATAGGGATAACGCGATGATTGTTGGTTCGATCCTCCAAGGGCCAATGAGGTAATTTTTGGAGGTAATGGAAAAAGTGTAAAATGATAAAAGAAAATCTTTCAATATCTACACAGTTATCATAAGAATTTTTTATTAGTTTATTTAGAAGGTTTTTTTTTTTTTTTTTTTTTATGTAACTAAAAATCAAAAAATAAAAATTTAAGTAAAAAAACATTTTTTTAACAGTAAAAGCTTTTTATTGTGAAGCCCTAAAAAGCGTAAAATAAAAATTTATTTTTGCAAAGACATGCTATATAGAAATGAAAGTTTCAACACTAAAAAAATTCTAGAGAAAGATAGATATTTCACTTTTGCAAGAGATGAAATTTTTTAAGTATTCAAAATATTCTAAAAAGCTTTCGAGACCTTTGAAATTTATGGCTTAACGAATATTTATACAAAAAGAAATAACTAAGAATATGGTCTCGAATACTTTTTAAAATATTTTGAATATTTAAAAAATTTCATCGCTTGCAAAAGTAAAATCTCTATCTTTCTCTAGAATTTTCTTAGTGTTGAAACTTTCATTTCTTTATAGCATGTCTATTCAAGAATAAATTTTTATTTTACACTTTTTAGGGCTTCACAATAAAAATCTTCTACTGTTCAAAAATACTTTTTTACTTCAATTTTTATTTTAAAGTAATCATCCCCCCCCCCCTCCCCCGGAAGTTTGTGCTATTTCTACGTGGTCTGATTTACAAATATTTAACTTTATATCTGTTTAAAGAGAAATTAAAAATAGCGTCATGAAACTTGGAATGTGTATAAAATAGCCGTTGAAATGAAAGGGGGGGGGGGGGTGTATTTGCTTGAGAATAATATTTTAAATTTTGTACCTTTAAAACAAAAAATATCGTTAACATTTAAATCAAACACAAACGAAAGCTCACATTAATAAGAGTTTATTAACTACGGATGTTTTGCAGATTTTTTTAAATGGGGATTCATGCTCATTGATTACACTTTAGATGATTATAATAATTTCAAGAGAAATTTGAAACTTATTATATTAGAATTGAAGCTATGTGATGCCTATAATAATAGCACCATATAAATACAATAAAATCTTCACTTTTCTAGCGCATTTATAATATAAGTAGAGCCTTACCATTATGTAATGTGATTTCATACTCGTTCGATATCGTTTCAGGACACAGAGAGAAAATAGAATGTCTCTATGATGTCAATACATTTCTATGTAAAAAAAGCTGAAAGTTGTCAAATAATGGTCATTGGTGACTTGACTTTGCTTATTTACCAAAATCCCTTTTTCATCTCAAGATAGCTATGACACTTATGACTATCCTTGATGTCATTTTGACTTAACAATGACTGATTGTTCTGCTAGGAAAATTTCGTCGCACGTAGGTTGCATATAATACAGTTTCTCCTATGATAAAAATCATACAATTTTGATATTTTGTGTACAGGGCACACTGGAAACACACAGAAATACTACCAAAAAAAAAAAAAAAAATAGTGATAATTATGTAAAAGTTAGTAGCGTTCATTTACTGATATTGTGGTGGTATGCATTGTCTGTCTCATGAATCACGACTTAGTTTTCGCTTTCATCTGATCAGAATCGAAATACGACAAGGCCGTCTGCGGCTTATCTTCCTTCTCTACACATCTTTTATTCTATTTCTGTTCTTCTGATCTCTTATCTGTAAATGCATTGTCAACTTCGTTTTTGATATCATATCTGTCATTCCCTTTTTTTGATTATATCTGCGCGCAATTTACTTCCGAAATATATTTCGATACAAATTTATTTATGTAATAATACGGTTATTTATTTATATAATACGGTGCTATACGGTTTCTTAAAATTAGATATTCTTGTCTTCGATACTCACTGACACGATTATAATTCATATAGGATATCGTTGGCGCTGTCGATTTTATATGAGATTTCCATATAAAAAACAGGTAGGTATTAACAGGTAGGTAGTATTGTATCACGGAATCATCTGTATAGGGTAAATTAAAAGTTGAATTTCTATTTAGTGTAAGACGTTTATTTATTTAAATATTCGAATATTCAATCATATTTAAATGAAAGAGCTAATTGCATAAGCATATCTACAAATTAAAGCATTCTTATCCGACTTGAATCGCATCTAACCTTAGTAAAATTAGTCAAAACTCAGCCCGCAGGGGGTAGACTGCGGATTAATTTGGGTACCCACTCTGATGCAGGGCTGTTGTAGTTATTTTTTGTTAAAATTGTCCTTCAAACTGCGCTAGTTTGCGCTAGTTTTATTTATTTAAATATTCGAATATTCAATCATACTTAAATGAAAGAGCTAATTGCATAAGCATATCTACAAATTAAAGCATTCTTATCCGACTTGAATCGCATCTAACCTTAGTAAAATTAGTCAAAACTCAGCCCGCAGGGGGTAGACTGCGGATTAATTTGGGTACCCACTCTGATGCAGGGCTGTTGTAGTTATTTTTTGTTAAAATTGTCCTTCAAACTGCGCTAGTTGTAGCCTAAACTAATGTTATATCGTTATTACGATATCAGTTTTGGGAAGTCACTTGATTTAAAATTTTATCAAAATCTGTTTCTTAGTGTATTCGTGTTTACAGTGATAATGCAAAAACAAATCATAATTGTATTAATGAATTTTAGAGTTGAAGTTGAAGATATATATATATATATATATACTTTTTTTTTTTTTTTTTTTTCGTTCTGTGAAATGTTTGAAAAGGTGAAAAATACTTTGAACAGCTCAGACTTAACGTGTCGACGTTTTTTTTTTTTTTTTTTTCTTTTAAGATTAATTAAGTTGAAGTGAAAAATCTAATTTAAATATGTTTAATCGTAATTCAATGTGATTGGCGTTTTCAGTGGATTGTATTTCTCTTTGTTTTTAATCCATTAGTCCCAAGTTTGATTCCTGGCCAGTACATTTTTTCGATCTGAAAGAATATTTAACTTTCTGCTTCAGTTTTTCAAAAATATCAATGAAATTGAAGGGAAAATTTTAATCTTAAATAATAATTGTATTTATATATTATACTATTCTTGATTGAATTTAAAGAGTGGAGTTATTTCCTACTTTTTCTGTTCTTTAATTTTTAACTGATTTTTTTTTTTTTTTTTTTTTTTTTTTTTTAGATTGTGGAAATTTACGAAAGAAAAAGTAAATTTAGTGAAATTATGAATATCATAAATCTAAGTCAATCTGATTTCCGAAATTTAGTCCTATTTTTAACACGAAAACGCTGACCGCACACGATCAGGAATCTGATTGAAAGAGTAAATTTAGCAACAGTTAAAAATATTTGAAACGAGGAAAATAGTTATCAAAGAATTGCGCTTGTTCATCTGTTCCCACACCAAAATAGTATATCTAAAGAAAAGACCGCTAATGTCGATATTTTTTTTACTATTTAATATCAATTATATTTTTCATTTTCCTTGACCTTTTTTTGAGTATCATCGAAATTCTGTATATCCATAAATAATTAAAGTAACGTACGTATTGTAAGAAATTCTAAAACATCCGGTTTATGTAAATTTGAAATATGTAAATTGATTTTCCTGTTAATCAATCACCCAGACACAGAGCTCTTTTGTATTGTAATTGTTTCTAGTTTGCACCATTTACTTTTCCACTTGTAAAATTTATTTTTTATTGTAGATTTGTGCTGCCATTGTATGTGCATGATAGCTTCACTGTTGCTACAGATAACACTGCTGCGAAGATCAAAATTGCCCCAACACAATTTTTGCAAATTCTTATGTAAAATGACCTCTTGAATCCGAATATGACGGCCATTTTGCCCTATCACCCACCGTTTTTTGGGGACGCCCTCCTATTTTTACCACTTTTCGGTAATTTTATGGCTATAAATTTGATTTATAGTGGAGAAAAAGAATATTTTGACTGTTAAATATTTTCTGAGGGCCTAAAGAGGTGAAAAATTCTATAACATGATCATTTGCAGCAAGGGGAAGATTTAGGGGGGGGGGGGATTTGCCACTGAAATTATAAGTTACATATCTTATATTTTATTAATCAGTTATTAATATTACTTATTATATATATATATATATATATATATATATATATATACAGTAAGACCCCGCTTAACGCTGTTTCATTTAGCGCTGTTTCGGTTTAGCGCTCTTTTATTTCCCCTGTGGATTCCCCGAAATTGGTGGCAGCAGTACGGGGATTCCCTGAAATTGTGCGCGCACTGTTTCGCATTACGCTCTACTTTGATGGAACGTATCCCCCGCGTTAAGCGGGGTCTTACTGTATATTTATTTATTTATTTAAGGGTTAAAATAATTATTTTCTATTCTCCAGATCAAATTCATGGCCATAAAATTACCGAACAGTGATAAAAATTGGAGGAGGAGGTGACGTGAGGAGAAAACGGTGGGTGATGGGGCAAAATAGGGATCATATTCGGATTCAAGAGGTCATTTTACATAAGAATCAGCAAGAATGGTATCAGGGCTCGATTTTTTTTTTTTTTTCTTTCAGCGTAGCGTAATTATAGGTGTTGCCCGCTTCGCTGGTCACTATAATTAAATTAATTCTCAAAATTACATATAACTTATTAATATAAAAATCTCCTTTAAAAAAAAAAAAAAAAAAGGGAGATTAATTGCAATCGGTGGGAGTATTCAGGTGAGATTTCTAACAACATTTCCCGGAACAATTCTTTCATTGTCTAAACTTTTACATGTAGTACTTCCCGTGCACATAGAAATATAAACATTTTTTTTTTTTTCCTGAGTAGTATTTTAAAAAGCAGCCTATTTAATTTTTTTTTTCTCCTTTCAATCTCCTTCTAAAATATTTAAAAATATACATTAATGAATACTGCCACTGATTTAGCGAAACATTATGCGCAGTGAAGAGGAAAGGAAAAGCGATGCCAGCGGGATGTTATTTAAAAAAAAAAAAAAAAAGTTCATTGTTTAGCAATAGTCCTGGCGAACCTTACCAAATATTTTCTTGAAATACCACGTTAATATCTTGTATGTTGAATAGGAACAGCGTGAACAGCTTATGCTGTACTTATCACCTTCTACTCTAATTTAAAACTGCTGTTTTGACATACCTGTTTATCCCCCGAAACCTTTTACTGTTCTGTTAGCTTGATGTGTGTGGGCGTGTTGACATGCCGCTGTGGAAGGAGTTATTTTGAAGTGTTGTTCAAAACAAACATGGGGATTGAGGGAGAAGTTATAATTGCCCTGACTTTTTCTAGCTTGTAAACATGTCTAAGTTGTTAGTTTGTAACACTTTATAGTTATCGCTTAACGAAATCTTAGATTGGATCGAATGGTGTTGCTTATTACATCTTTGACTGTATGTAATAAGAAACGACTGTGTTATGAGGTGTTGTGATTTCGTAAAATCCAGATAATCCAGTAGAACTCTACAAAAGAATTTCAGATAGAAGTTGAAAACAGCTGTGAGTTTTTCCGAGTATATTTTTACAAACCCATTTTGGGTATTTTGCGATTTTTTTTTTAATTAATTAATTAATTATTATTTTTTTTTTTTTGTGGGCAGGGGAATTTACGAGGGGGCAAATTAGAGAGCGCCCTTTTTGCGTTAAATTTGTTCTGGGTATCCTATAGGAACTGTACTCACGAATTTTGGTATGTGGGTTGGTTATTTCCATCAAATACCAAATGTGACGGGATTTTGTGAAATTCCATTTTTTTTCCCTACGGGCGGGGGGGGGGGGAGGTGGGCTCTGTTGTAAATTACTCCAGGACGACAATTTTTGGTATATGGGTGTGCTATATACTCAATATAAAGGGATTATGCGAAATGTCCCCACTTTCTCCTTTGGGGTTGATGGGGCAAAAAACACGTTTTCAATATTAACTCTCCTCTAAATTATCCCAGGAAAAGTTTTTGGTGTGTGGGTTGGCTATGTGTACCTAACATGGGCTATAAAGAGATTTTGCTAAATGCCCCCTGACCCCGACAGGGAATGGAGGGGGCTGAAAAGTCTTCTCCAAGTGTAACTCTGTTTAAATTATACCAGGAAGGCGATTTTTTGGTACTTGGGTTGTTCAGGTGTGCCTAACACCTACATTGTGTGGATTGGATTGATTATATGAACCCAACATATACTATAAAGAAATTTTTCAAAATTTTCCTTCTTTCTCTTTTAGGGACAGGGCAGGGGGAAAAAAACACGTTTCAAAGCATAGTTCGAGTAAGTTGCTGCCGCAGGCACCGTTGACCCGGACTCAGGATATTGTGGACAGGAAATCCGCTACTGAAGGCAGCGGGAATCGAAATCGCGGTTTTGATTGGTTTCAATGAATTATATATATATATCCTTAGGATTTTTATATTAATAAGTAATACGGAATAGTGACCTGTGATACGGGCAAAACTTGCTGGTTATTTTATAAAAACTATTTGAAGCATTAACTTGTAAAATTGTGGGATTTCTAAGAGCATTTCTATTGAATATTCTAAGATTTTAAAGTAGCACCTGGGACTTCTAAGAGCACCGAGTATTTCTGCTGAGCATTTCTAAGATCTACGAGTCACCTCTTGTTCGCTGTAAAAACAGGCTGCAATTCTTTTACTTATAAGATTTAATTTTATTTATTTTTATTTATTTTTTTTTTTAAACCAGATATACTACCTTAGTTCTTAGTGATCATCCTGCTCATTTGAAAAAATGATAATAATAATAACAATAGATAAAATAAATTTATGAGATAAAATAAAGTAAGTAATAAAAATCGTCTAGGGAAGGAAAAAAATCCCGTTGGTTTTTGCTCATTCAGCCCCCCCCCCCTTCATATATCGCCTCGTTATATATAGAAATCTCACAGGCAATAATCTTAAATGTAAAAACATTAATAGGGAATAATAATTAATACTGTTAAAATTAATTTACTAAAGTTTGTGCACTCATACTCTTAAAATAAACTGTTTATTTGAAATTATAATTAAATCATTATTTGAATTTTCCGTTCAGTTATTAACATCTGAATTTATAATTAATGAAGTTGATTTTATGCCGATGTGATGAGATGTTGGACGAGGTTGAAGTCACATGATCAAAAGGCATTCTTCTTTGCTCTCTTCTAATTATAAAATAACGATGCTTTTCTCAAATATAAATTTCAAATTATTTTTTTAATTTTATATTTACTAGCTATCAGTTACAAAAAGTAATATGAATCTTTCATTGTTTTGCATTTAAAATTAACGTCTGTAGAATCGTATGCTTTAAACAAGAGTGGCATATAATAAATAAATTGCATTTTTGTTTTTGTGTAGGTATATTCAAATTTTTCTTTATAAATTATTGAATTAACTGAATGTTTCTGTTTTCCTGTTATTAATTTAAAATCAGTATTCATTTTTTTTTAGATTTCAAATTAGGGAAATTAAATGGATTTTTTTTTTATTATTATTCTTTCTCTTTAAAGAATAGTTGTGAAAATCGTATTTTGATCGACAGATGTAATTTGGCTAATCACAAAATAATAATAATTTGGTTTTTAAGCATTTTATATTTAAAATAATAATAATAATAATGAAAATAAAATAAAATAAAATTTGCTTTCAGTCACTTCGAAGCATCATCATATACATAATATGACTTATTTTACTTAACATCTACTTTGAAGGCTTATATACGTTCTTGAAAGCTTGAATACTTTTATGGATGCCTTCAGCTGATGGTAATGGAATTGTAGCATCTTAAATGTACGTATTTATGAAGCAGTTCATTATTTGTGGCTAATATCCTTGTAAATAAGTGCTTATCTCATAAGTAAATGATGATGGGACGCAATTTTTCTACTAAAAAAATTTCTTTAAAAATTTCTTTCCAGTCCATTTTTATTACGCCGTAAAAATTTTCTGTTTACTGAAATAGAAACTATCATTTATTTTGCTTTAAGCTATTATTAAATCAAAAACCCGTTATCCTGTTATACTGAACGAGATAATTTTCGTAGAAAAATACTTAATAGTTTGTATATTCTAATCGAAATTTATCGACGATTAAATTTGACGTATTTGTTGTATAACTAGTAAATTAATATATGTCTTAAGTAAATAAATAAATAAATATATATTTAGATAAACGCTTTTGGGTACAAAGAACTGAAAAACTTAGCTTATTGAATTGAAATCTGAGAATAATCAAAAAATTGTCAATTGAAAAAACTTGAAATAAAAGGATTTGTTTTATTACTATGGCAACATTTAAGTGATAATAATAATAATAATAATGGTGATAAAAATACCCAACGTATTATATTTTTAAAAAAGTTTTTTTCTTTTTGTTTATTAAGGAAAAGACAAATTTTAAATATATTGTTTTAATATTTTAATTTTAGTGAATAAATTTTTGTTGAAAAATGCATAAGATCTTATGTACAGGATGCCCACTGAAATCCTTTCCAACCTTTTTAACTGCTGCTCGACTTCAACTACAATAAAAAAAAAAAAAAAAGGTGTCTAAATGTATTAAAATGACTATGCTCTACTAGATGCAACCTCTTGCAACACCACGTGGTGGAAAACGACAGTGTTAGTTTTACTATTTCGAAAATGGTAAGAGATAGGGAAAAAGTGAATTACAAAGTTGTGGAGCATCATAGATTTATTACGAAAAAATATCTTGTAGACATGAATGTTAAAAACAGAACGCTTAAAACATGCATTTGTTTGTTCTCAATGTCTTGCATAGTGATGTGCCGAAACCATCAAGTAAGAAAAGGACAACTATTCATCCCCAAACACTTTTATTTTCGATGTTAAAACTTCTGTTCGTCGGCTCCAGTGCACATTCGGACCCTTGCTTGAACTTTAAACGTTGCACATATTGTAGCGTAGCGGGCATCACGTATTCTACGTAAAGTTCAAACAGGAGTCTGTATGAACATTGCAGCTTATGGACAGAAATTTGAACATCGAAAATAATGATATATATAATATAATATAATAATAATAATAATATATAATAATAATAATATAATAATAATATGATATAATAATGATAATGAGTATTGTGATAACTAGTTTTTTTTTTTTTTTTTTCCCGGAGATTGCTTTGTTACAGCGAAAAAAATTGCGAATAAACAAATGCGCGTTTTAAGTGTTCTGTTTTTAACATGCGTGTCTACAATGTTTCTTTTCTTATTAATCGATAATACAACTTTATAATTCACTATTTTCCTATCTCTTACTGCTTTCGGTATGGGAACAGACTTCAGTGGGTATCGTGTATATTTTTGTTGATTGAATCTAACCATTTAATAATGTATAAGTCGCAAGTAATTTTTCAACGAAAGCTTTGTAGCATAAAAACTGAAAAATTAAGATAATCAGCTGAAATTAAAGTGTAATTATAAAAGACTTTTGGACATGAGCGAAACATTATGTTATGGGTGATGACAATTAAAAAATTAAAATCACTTCAAACACATTAGATTGAAATACAAGTACTTTTCTTTGATTAATTTTATTGAAGAAAAAAAATCTTAATGATCGTATAATGAAGACGTTACGAATCTGTAAACTTCCATTAATTTATTCGATTTTGTCTTATTTTGATCTTTTTCTATCTATTCATATTTTGGTTATTTTCTTGGTTTTCATATATTATATATAATATAATTAATTATATATTCATGAAAGATTTGGTTAAAGTATATTACTATCGTATATGCAGGATAATTTTCGGAAAAATGTACCGTTGCAAAATGTAATTTGCTTCAATTAATAATTATATCTGATCTTTAACCAGCTCTTCAAAATGCGTTCCTAATTAATATGGAAAAAAGTCAGAAATAATTTTCGCAAACCAAATTTAGCACAGATTTTTTTGTTAATACATCGTCCCCACGAAGAGAAGATAATTTAATTTTCTTGAGAGGATATATACTCTTCATTCTGTACAGGACATTTTGTTTCTTTTAAATTTTTCATGTGTAGGGGGAAAGGTATGAAAATGGTGTAAACAGTATGTTGTAATATTGAATAAAGAAAAACGTATCGAAAGTTATTACCCAAGTTTTATTTAGCTATCATAATAGTTGATATTAATAACTACTATTTTAATACTTTTTATTTATCTATCTATCTATCTATTTTTTTTTTTTTTTTTGGGGGGGGGGATATATTTTACTTATTGGTGGCATCTGTTCATTTTAACAGACGAGCTAGCCTGTTACGTGCGGAAATCGTCGTGAAAAAAGCGCTCAGGGGTAAAATTGTGTGAAAAGCGGTCAGTCTGTAAATAATCGTAGAAAATGCGGTCGGCCAAACATATAGCTTTTAGCAATCCAGGAATGTCGTTACTTTGTTTAGGCATCTAACCTTTAAGCAGATACCCGAAAGTTTGATAAGTATTGCATAATTCATTGAAAAATGAACTCTTAAAGTAAAATCTTTACTTGAAAATTGAATATTAAAGAAAAAAATAATAGAATAAAATATTAATTTAGAAATTTTTATTATTTGTTTATTTATTTAAGAAAATAACGCAAACACAATCATATAGTCAGGTTGCGATTACGCCTCTCCTTTTATTGATTAATTTTTACTAAAACATACACTTTTAACCCTTTGCGGCGCAAGACAATTCGGATCATTTAAATTATACTGCCACCGGAGTTCATGAACTAAATTAAACTAAAAGAAATTTTAAATTTCAAGGTTAAAAAAAGCGGCCTTTTCTGCTATGTTATAAACGTAAATTTTTGCTAAAAATTTTCCGGGGTGAATTTTTGCAGCTGGATCTTAAATTTTGCGTCCTCGCAGCGAGGACAGCGCGCGTTAAGGGGTTAAATTTAAAAAATATAAAAAGCAAACATTCAATTTCTTCTTTACTTAAAATTTTGTGCTGTAGCTGAGAGCTTTCAAAAGAAATATATATATATTATTTTTTCTTTTCCACTCCCGTATAGGGTGATTTCATGGAAGAAGGTAACATCAGCCACACAAATGGATAAAATTTCCTCTTTTTTTGCCACCACTCTTACCATACAGAAATATTAATGGTATATTTACTGTGCTGTTTGGGATTAAATCGGATAGTGATTCTTGTTAAAAAATATTGGTGGAAGCAGAAATATCTCTGTGTGGGACAGATGTTACATTTTTCGGGGAATTACCCTATAGCCAAGTTCTTTTGCTTTTCTGTGAAATGAAATGTTCAATACAGTTTCTTTAACGCATTTTGTCAATAATTAGACATTTGGTTATTTTATGCCAATTTCGAATTCTATCCTTCGACAGCATTGTTGGTTCGATTGCGTTGTCATGCACATTCCATATCTCCAGTAGTGGTATATCTTCCATACACCCATAAAGATTGACTAAAAGGAAAATTGCTGCCTGATATGGAAGCCATTCTCTCAGTTTGTTGAATAAAACGCGATATGTCATTTCCGTTTATCAGGTAATGATGCAGAAATTGCTGAGAATACGTTAATGCTGCAGGATACATTAATGCTGCAGGTAATAATGCTGTGGAGTGTGGTGTGATCACAAGGTTAATGTAAAATGTGAAAAGTAAAATTGTGAAAACTGTTTGGGGAAGTTTTAAATGCACCATCAAAGAAATGCATCTCGCCATTCGTCAAAAGTTCTTTTGCATTCTCACCAGCAAATATCAAAATACTTCTTCCCAAATCGATCTGAAAGAATATGTCACCTATTTTACCCCGAGGAAGAGCAGTGAGACTGATTTTCACACGATCGATTTTTGCATGATACCGCAGGAAATTTTGTTACTAGAATTTGATTAAAATTTACAACCTTGAAATTTGTTTTTGTTTTTCAAAAAATGATTTATTATTATTATTGTTGTTATTTTTATTATTATTTTGTTATTTTGGAGCTAAAAAAAAAAAAAAAAAAAATGCGAAAAATAGACTAAATGCATTTTTTGCATTTTATAGCTTCAAAATGAAATATCAAAAATTTATAAAAAGTAATTTTTTCGGAAAACAAAAACATATTCAACGGTTGGTAATTTTCTGAATGTGAAAACAGAATTTTAAAAAATACTTTAGGTAATGAGTAATTTTAGTAACAAAATTTCCCCATAGATTTGCATGGGATTTGGTGACCGTATACGGTGAAACTGTAAGAGGTAGAGAGGAAACTTAAAATTGTAAATCTCTTAGCAATTTTCGAGCATTTTTAAGTTTCCAGTTTCATATTATGTTATACAGTTTCATAGTATGTTCCTTTTTCACCGTCTGGGTGCTTTACCATAAGTATAATGCCATGATTTTGAGTAATTGAAAACGATATTTAATATCTCGTTTAGAAATGAAATAATACAAAAAGAAAAAAAAAAAAAAAAGAAATTTTACACCGTAAAATACACAAACTCAAAGCACTTTTTCACGAAACGCGAACAATATTTATTCGGTCGCTTGAGATATAGTTTGTTGAAATTTTAAAGTTGATGGAGGGGGGGGAGGTGAACTTTCTTAACCCTAGAACAGTAGTGTACATAAATTTTACGTGCGGCCTAACCCTAATAGGTTCTTTTCTGCCTTTTCCCGTCTACTGATACACTTGTTTGACCCTGTATGCTTCGAAATAATTATTTAGTTAATTAAAAGTTAGTAATATTGGGTAAAAACAGCAAATAATTAAACATATTTGAAAACAAAATTAATGTAATATAAGCAAATAAAACATATTTTACAGGAGTACGTAAATTTTACGTATCTCTAAGTGATAGCGGCAGATATGAACACGCTAGTATTCTAGGGTTTAAAAAAAAAAAAATAAAATAAAAGAAAAGAAAAAATAAAAGAAAATAAAAAGAAAAACCTAGAATTAGTATAGACTCAATTTTCTATAGGGAATCTCCACTGGTATTTTTCTTTAATATAATTTTAAGTACAACTATAAAGCCAATCGCGAAATGAAACGCTTGTAAAATCCATCAAAATTTTTCAGATTGTTAGTGATCAAAAAATAAAATTTAAATCCCATGTTCACATTTATAAAATTAATGTAATAGAGTGATCCGCCGTTTATATAATTGCTTTGTAATGCTTGCTAACGAACATCCGCTGGGTGGTGGAACTGTTTCTTTTCGGCTCATTTCCTGTAACTTATGTGCGTACAGCAATGTATGTGCGTGCGGCCGTTGACGGTGAAAATGGGGATGGGGAACTTTGTATAGATTATCAGTTCGCTAAATGAAGTAGATGGTGGCACTACACGCCTCACGCATGCTAATGTCTCTTACAAAATATATTTCGATAAGGCTAAGATTGAATTTCTGTGTATTCTGGTACTATCCTGCTGCATCATTACCAACCGAATTTTCCGGGAGATTTTATAATTTTTGAGTTTTTTCACCCTGAAATTAAAAAAAGAAAAAAGAAAATTTTATATGCTTTCCCATTTTTACTTTCCGAACACTATAGTGAGGAAAGTATTGTAATCATGTCAAAAATCCGAATTCGAGATTTTGATGTTTCTATACGTTTCGAGGTCAGACGAGTCCGTTTTCACTATTTTTACGATGATGTATGTATGTGTGTGTGTATGTATGTGTGTATGTATGTGTGTATGTATGTGTGTATGTCTGTGAGTGAACACGCTACCGTCTAAACGCTTTGTTCGAATAAGCTGAAAGTTGGTATGCATATTGTAAGTCACCATAGTAAGAACCCTATAGATTTTGGTGAATCTAGCACTTATAGTTTTTTTACAGGGACACAAAGAAAAATTCTTTATCATTATGGCCAAGGGACCAAAATCTTAAAAGTGCGATAGCATCTAAACGCCTTATTCAATTGAGCAAAAACTTTATACACATATTATAGGTCACAGAGACTCAATCTGTATACATTTTGGAGAATCTAGCACTTACAGTTTTTTTACAGGGACACAAAGAAAAATTCTTTGCCAAATTTTTAAAAGTGTGATAGCGTCTAAACGCCTTATTAATCTCAGCGAAGAATTTGTACACATGTTATAGGTCACATTTGAACCAACTGTATAGATTTTGGTGAAGACTTACAGTTTTTTACAGGGACACAAAGAAAAATTCTTTATCTTTATGGCCTATGAGACCAGCGATAGCATCTAAACGCCTTATTCAATTGAGCTGAAAATTTGTATGAATATTATAAATCACTGTTGCACTAACTATAAGCATTTTGGTGAATCTAGCATTTATAGATTTTTACAGGGACACAACGAAAAATTCTTTATCCTTATGATCTAAGGGCTCAAAGTTCAGTAGCGTTAAATAAAACCTCGTGTGATATATGGAGAAAAATACTCAAACACTCTGTTAAGGTTTTCTCTTTTTTGTTTGTTTAGCAACTCCTCTTTCTTTATTTTATCTGCAAAACTGTTAGTTACTCAATGTTCGGAAAGTCGAGTGGAGTCACTCCAGATTTTTGAGTTTACAATGAGTTTTTTTGAACTCATAAATTTCAATTTCCAAACAATTTATTTTAGTTAGATGCTTTTACTTTATTTTCTTCTTTATTCCGAAAGGTCCAAATTCATGTTTTACTTATTCAGTTGAAAATATTTATAAAGTTACTATTAACTTTTACGTATATAATAAAATAAGTTGTTAACCTTAATATTTAAACTCTTTGTAACCCCCCCCGACTTTTTTTACGTACAAGTACAAGTAATGTTATATCATTCTACATGTATAAAGTTTGTGTTATTTTATTGAGCAATTAAACATTTCTATATTATTCACTTATTTATTTTTATCGTAAATTATACCTTACGTGGGATCACTTTAATTTGATTAACGATATTTCACCTTAAACTTTCCAAAATCTTTCATTTCTGAGTAATATGCTCTGGTTGATTACCCAACATGGGTCTCACCAGTGACCAAGAGGTTCTGTTCTCAAAGTTATTAGACAGGAAGTACCGGCTTCGAACCTAGGTAACGCTCATCGGCCTAACGTTCTGAGTTTTCTGTGGGTTATCTTCGAAACCCGTGTGAATACTGCCTATCACAATTTATAACTCAGTCGGCCTACTTAGATAGTCTCTACCTATACACTCTCAACATGGACATGGAATAAAATATGTTGCCCGGTTTATTTAAAAAATGACTGGGTGAGAAAGAAAGGAAAAACTTTAAACTTAAAAAATATTTGCGATAGATTCTTTACTGTGTGTGCATTGTGTGATTTTTGGATGTAAGAAAGAAACTATTATAAACGCTGAAGTTTGAAGAAATATATACGTCTCGTATTTGAAATAGAGATTAATTTTACATCTTAATACGTATTGTATTAGCTTATTTGAATTGTATTTAAAATGAAAGAAATTGCTTTATTGAAATTGATTGAAAGATGCATTCTTAATGTATTACAAGTTTTATTACATTACAAGGTTAGTTATAAAAAACTATTATTTTTCAAATAAATTACCATTTTAAGCATCATCCCGATGATTAATTTTATTTTTGTGTAGAAATAACAATTGATTTTATGTAGTTTAAGAATCAGCAACAAAGAAATCAATTTATTTCTAAGCATTTTGAAAATTTTAATATAAGTTATATTTTTATTGTATTTTTATTTATCTATTTATTATTATTATTTTTTTTTCCAATATACATATAATTCTCATGAGTAAAAATAAAAATCTGAACATGTTGAGAAGTTTCAATGCATTGAAAATAAAGGCTTTTAACTTTTTTTTTTTTTTTTTTTTTTTTTTAATTTCTTCGTTTTGCATTAAACAATTAGAAACTATATATACCAATAAAACATATAAAAATAGAATACGCAGGATCCAATACATAAATAGATAAAATAAGAAAAGCAAATAAATAAAATTCAATTGAAAGGGAAAAAAAAAAAGGCAATTAAAGCATTTATTTACTCACAGAAAAAGAAAGGTAGTTTTAAACAGATTTTTGTTGTAGCTGGCAGGTAGGAGAAAGGGGGAACAATAGATATTTTTCTGAGATTCTAATGCTCAAAAATTAGAAAATTATGCATAATTTAGTTAACCTTTATAGCAACACTGTGGAACTTAGTAACTGTAACATTTCTTGTTGTAGGGAATTTTCAGCCATTTTTGTTTTTACTATCACTGTTGGAAAAATCAAGCAAGCTTTACTTTTTTGGATTTGAACAATAAATGTCTGTTTTAAGTTTTGCCATTTTAAAACTGCTTTCATGTCTTCTGTGTTCAATATATAGACCTGTATTTTATTTTAATAATAATAATTTGTTGTGATAATATAAATGATTTTGTTTGTGTGTTACTCATTGTACTTACTGTATCCCATTCCCTGTTCCGTTGTGGCCCCTTTCGGGACTCGAATGGGACAGCTTGAGTGCCTTTTTTAAATTATATATATTTTTAAAGAATAAAATAAGTAAAAATTATGAAAAAAATTACAATGGAAGCTAAAAGTCGTCAAAATATTGTTCTGTATTTAGTTTTTCTTTTAAATTAAAAATAAGAAAAAATTGTCCCACTGTGCCCTCCTCTTCCTTACATCATATCCTAGAATTTTACGAGGTACATTTTGCTAGAATCAAGAACATTCCCCGTTTTGAAATATGAAAAATTAAATGTTCGGTGTTAAAAAGTTAATGGCTTCATGAAATTTGTTTGTAATTGTCCAAATTATATTCAGGAATCTCAAAACGTGTAAATCCATCGAAAACCGGAAATCGAGACTGTTTAGAAATCCAGTACTTTTTTCTTTTGTATATAGAAGAAGATAATAATAAATTCAACAAATAGGAATGTGTAAGACATTTTTGGCTTACTAGCATTTGATTTATTATTATCTTTCACAGATTCTAAAATTTTCCTCGTCTGCAAAATATTTAATGTCTGTAAGAATTACTTTTTAGTGAGTTGCTGTAATTTTTAATCACTGCTTCTTCTCTTTGAGCACGTATTCTATTCCATAATATCAGATAAAATTATTTTTAGCTTATTTCTTATCATAACGTACTTTAAACTTCTTTCTACATGTTTACTATTAATCAATCATGAGCTTCATGCTTAAAATTCTCTGTGGTACCTTTTGAGAAGGCTAACAGCGTCTTATCGAATATTTTGCATTAAAAAAAAAAAAAAAATCAATTATTGCATTTTTTCCATTATTTTACACGATGTAAGAAAATCTGCCATTAAAATGAGTGATGTAACTACTAATAGGCCATGCGATTTAAAATAATGCACAGGAAATAATAATAATAAATTTGTAAAATATTTCAGACTTTTGTTTTATTAAACACCTAAAATAGTCTACAAATTTCTAATTTTGTTTGATTGTACATTCGCTAAGAAATTTGAAGAAAGTTTATACTGTTTATTTACGTAAGTTTCGAATGGAAATCTGTGTATTTTAGTCCATTAAATTTTATCATTAATTTTATTAAATTGATGCCATTGATTTTAAAATATTGACAATGATTAATTTAAAATTCTATTGATTTGCATTCACACAGACTGTAAATAGATTTTAATACATCACTCAACTATAATACGAGTAACGTTAAATGTAAAAACGCTTATTAATAACGTAAATGGTATCATTATTTACGGAAAGAATAGATTTAAGTCTAAACATTTCCGCTTAGTTTTATTTTCCTTCACAATATTGCTTAAAATAAAAAAGTAATAATGAAGAGAAAAACTAAAAATGATATTTAAAAATTATTACGTAGCAGGGTCGCAGTAAAATATTTTTTCCAAGGTTATGCAAGTTATTTTTACAAAACAGCTCTCAGAGTCTTTTTGACGTCTCAGAGCTAGCAGTACACTTGATTGAGTGGAAAGTGTGCATCCGCACTCCTACCCATGTTTTACTATACCAACAGGCCTTCTGGACTGGACGTACCCAGTTAGAACTCGTCGGACTAGCTGTTTAGATTTTTCTATGTTTGTTTCTCAAATTCTCATGACTAAGAACTAGAAAGCTATAAGAAATAGATCACCACAGAAGGTATTGTAACCAGGCCTAGGTTCCTAATATAGACAGTTGGCCTGAACTCTGCACTAATATATCAACCAAATATTTAAAAGAATTACAGACCTTAAAAAGAGGATCTGGTAAATTATGTTGCTTTTTTTCACATTTGGTTAATAAAAAATTAAACGACTTTCATATTGATATTATTTTTGATGTAACGTATGTTCACAAATAATATACATTTTACTTAGAAAATTTCTTGTAAAATACATTCAATTTAAAAAATGTATTTTGGAAAATTTCCTTAACTACTGAAAGGAAACTCTATATTCGTAAATTAAAAATTACAAAAAAAAAAAAAAAAAAAAAAAAAAAAAAAAATCCTTTCACTCACATTGCTTGGCAAAAATTGAAGAAATTTCACTTACTGATAAACTGTTTCTGTAATGAATTTTGCGATCTTACGTGTCTTTACCCTTTTTTATACATTTTATTAATTTAAAAGTAAAAATTTTATTGTATTTAAAAAAGAAAAACAATTTCAATTCATTTTTCAGTACTTATCAATGTATAAAATACTTATGAAATTTAGTTAAATAAAATTAATTGAAAAAATTTAATTATATTTATTACAAGACACCAGCTATATTTTACATCGCAAATCTAGTGTTGTGATCTGGAATTTTGGTCAGGTTTCTGACTCACTGCTTGAAGGGTAATCGACACTTCCTTACTTTAATTGTTTACTTAGCTCATAACTCGGTCCTGGGTGTCCAGGCTTTAATGAATATGCAAGATTTGACCACAGACAAAAGAGAATTGCCTTTACTCAGTCAAAATTATTTTAAAGTTTGTTCATTTTATCGTATCTTATGTTATAGGGCAGTGATTCTCAACCACTGTGCCGCGGCACTTTTGTGTGCCGCCAAATTTTAGAAATGTATATAGTGAAAATTATAATGTTTTTTTTTTTTATTATTATTATTATTACGAGTAAAGTTTGTTTAAATAAAAAAAAAGTATACTGTAAAAGAAAACTGTTGTTTTTACAGTTAAATACCATATTTTAAACTGTTTTTATCTTCGATATCTGTGACCTCTCATAAAGTGAAATATTTGCCCCTAGTGAAATGTGTGCCACCAAATTTTGAAATCGTTAAGATAAAAGTGTGCCGCGACAAAAAAAAAAAAAAAAAAAAAAAAGGTTGAGAATCACTGTTATAGGGTGTCTTACATAGAAATAAAGATTACAAGGGCAAATTACGAATTATTTTTGAATACCGAATTTGAATGCTATGATCCCTAAGCTGTTATAAAAGAATAATTTAAAATATTAGTTTATCCATAAAAGACGAGAATAAATAAGTCTGTTCCACAATATCGCTAAATGTTTAACAAAAGCCGGAGATTGAAAGATACCAGTTGCCAAATGCTCTCTATTGATTAATGTTCTCATCTGTCATTCTTCATAAACTTTTGGTCTTTTGTATTGAGCACATCTACCAAATTGTTTTTCTCATTTTACTGTATTGTCTGCAAATTGCGTGTTATTTTTATTACTTACCGAAAGTAGTATGTTTGTCATGTAATTTATTTCCTGCTGATTACACACCAATCGTTGAAAAATTAAAGTTGTCTGTCGCGTTTCTTTTCAAGATAATTTATTGAGATCTCGTGTTCGTTTCACTTCACCACGCGATATTATTTTAAGCGAAAAATAAACTTAAAAAAAAAAAAAAAAGTATATTGCATTTTGTAATGTAATATTTTGAAATTTTTAGTTTTCATAATTTAAACTTTTTAACGCGAAGAAACAAAAAATTTCCAAATTTAAAAAAATAAATTAATAAGCTGCAAAATGTGACCTAAAAATGAGACCTAAGGACATTAAAAAAAAAAAAGCTTTTAAAAAGTTCAAAATATATTCCCCTACTAGGGAGCCAGTGGTTCCACAGACGTGTCAACGTGTACTGACGTCATATTTTTCCGATGAACAAATAAGAATTAGTTTAACACTTCTTTTTCATTATTTTTTTATTGAAATGTTAAATCATGCAACATTATCAATGAGAATTAGTTATATACATTATAAATAAAATATATAAAAATATAAATGTGCGTTAAAACAGTAAATTTCAGTAATCAGTAAAAGGATGCAAAACACGAAGATTGTTCAAAAAATAAATGTTAAAGTTTATATAAAATATAATGTTCTGAAATATATAGCCTAATCTTTAAAACCTAAAATGTTATTTTTGGTGAAAAGCATAGAAACGGGGTACATTTTCCCCTTACGTGCATGCTAGAAATCAGAACATCAGAGAAGTCTTTTTTTTTTTCCTTCTCCTTTCTTCACCTGTAAGTGCGAGGCTGAATAAATCTGAAACCGCATAAAAGGAAACGAAATGTGAAGTTTTTTTTTTTGTTTTTTTTCTTTTCGGAATTTATCTAATTAAAAATTATGCAGATTTTTCTTTTCCCAGAATTTATCAAATTAAAATATGTACATGCTATGAAGAGCATAAATAGAAATTATGTATACGATCAATTTTGAATTTTTATGTTAAATTTGATTTGTTAAGGGAAAAATGAAAGTCATTAAAACAGGCACTCAAAACAATTTTTCTCGGAGTAAAATAGTTTTCCTTCGTTTTCTCCGAAATTTTCGTGAGTACGGGCTGGGACTCCTTTGAAAGACCTTCATGGAGGGCATTCCTCATTATATGCCTACTGAGGGATGCTCTCCGTGTATAAATAGCACCACAAATAGCCGAGAAGTTTTACTCTCAAAAGCTGATAGACGTGAAATGCCGAGTTCGATCCCAGGTCACGCTTGTTGACCTAGCTGTTCGGAATTTTTTTTGTGGATTTCCGAAACTTTCGTAAATACAGACTGGGACCCCTTAACACATTCACTGCCGATGTCACGTGACTGCCATTTGAAACAATACTGCACATCAGCGGCACCGAATGTGTTAAAAAGACTCCCCCTCATGGCGGGCAATTTCTCTCAGGCTAGGACCCTAGCGCAGTCAATTAGCCTTAATTCTAACACTAACATCCTAGTGTAGACAATTTGCTTTACCTCAAATTTTACACCGGTTAAAATAGATATTTTATGTAGTGCTTAGAACTAGTGACTTTTACGAAAGGTAAAATTTATCTCGGGGATCTTTGGTTTCATTTAATAACCACTGCGCATTTAAACTTATTTTTTAGGAAATGGTGGTTTCATTGTCGTACCACCGCGCGTTAAAGGGTTTTAAACGAACATTATGCTTTAGTAGGAAGACTGTTTTCTATACAAAATTTTTAAAAAGGATAAACATTTCTTAAATTTTCAGGTATACTTCATCATATTTTAAATCTTGTTTATAAATTATATATTTTTTAAGCCTTTATTTTATTTTCTCCTCAATATGCATATCACAAACATTAATAGTCTTGAGAAATATTTAAAATACAAAGTAATCAATGACCTTTAATACTTTTAGCACACTAATGTGCCACGGTAAAACGGTTAAAAATCGCTGGCTTCTAAGACAGTTAATTTACAAATGAAAATTTCTTTAAAAAGTAATGTATTTTAAATGTGAAATAAGTTTAAGTTTAGTTGTTGCAAATTTTTCTTCATTTTCCCATAATACACACGTTTCACTCTCATATTTTGATTCTTTTAATACTACTATATCTGAATAAAAATAGCTGATTCATTAAATCGTAAAAAAGATTACAATTCGGTAATATTGGTATCAGAAACAAAGGCGTAATAGGCTCTACTTTGAAAAAAAAAAAAATGTTCAGTTACAAACAAACTGTAAGTAAAAATAGCGAGTATTATTATTATTATTACTGGAGAAAATAAAATAATGCGGAATTCGACCAAAGAACTGGTGAATAATATAGGTGAAATAAATATTGTTTCATTCTTTTCCTGCAATTTAGATGAATTCGTATTTAACTTGATTTTCAAAATTGTTTTTAATTAACTTCCAATCGCATTGATAGTGAAAAGGTCTGACTTTTGAAATTTTATACTTCGAGCTATCTGTAATTTTAATTTCAGTTTTACATCTCAAGCTTCCCAATTCAATTCCAGATAGAAAAGGCGCCGTTTACATAAGTCATATACTATTCGCGCGCGTGTGTGTGTGGGGGGGGGGGGGGGGGGGGAAATCACGTTTACATCTTTGGGGCACTTTTCGATTGAAAAATCTTGAAATATCTACTCTGGACAAAAGTTCTTAAAAAGAGAAATTTATTCTCCGTGAAAAGAAAAAAAAAAAAAAAAAAAAAAAAAAAAAGGGGGGGGGGTGGAAATTCTAAAGGAATACTCTCTCGATTTTTCTTTTGACTGAAATATGTATTTTGGGGCAATTTTACTGTTCGACGAAATATTTTCTGAGTTCCGAAATTTGCTAGATCTTTCTTATGATGCTTAGAATAATTTATAAAACGAGATTAACAGTCGAAGTCTAAAAGAATTTTATTTTGCTTAGTATTTTAATATATAGTTTCAACTAGTATTAATAGTTCTTCACGGAAAAATTTTAGGATCAGGTCGTTTGGTTTTTGCGTGATTCATAGATATTTTTATGTAAGATTTTAAACTATCCCTCCTTTTTTTTTTTTTTTTTTTTTTAAGGCGAATATTCCAACACACATAACGAAAAATATAAAGTACAGTTAAAAAAAATACATTTAAAGCAACACCGCCAATCTCATTAATCTAAAATGAAGTTTGTGATGTGCAGGGATTAAACGCCAATTAATTGTTGGTAGAATGGTAGAATGCTGTACTTGGGAGGACTTTTTAGGACCGTGGAAAAGGAGGAGGTAGAGAAGTGATTAAAAATACGCATAATTTGTTTACATGTACAGAATCATTTGATCTGTTGTAAATGTCTCCCCTCCCCCCCCCCCCAAAAAAAACAAAAAAAAACAAAAAAACATATGATTTATTATAGTGGCGGCAAGAAGAAAATTATCGACCCGCATATTAAGATTGCAAATAACAAATGAATACTAATAACAAATGCTCGGCATTTTTTTTTTATAAATAAATCCGCTATCTGCAAATGCGGATATAAAAATCCTATTTTACTTATTTTGTACAGTTTTGCAGGTGATGCTGTTACGTAATCGTACCTATTGCTACTTATCTATAAATTTTGATATTATTTAAACACTATAGAAAAAGCTTATTTATGTACCCATAAAGTCTGCACAATATTTTTGTCAAATAGATCTCATAAAGAATGGCTCCATAAGCGCGTACCCAGAATAATTTGAAAAAAAAAAAAAATTCTCATAAGGTTATGTACGTTATTAAAATATTTCCGGCTAAAACTACTTATGTCATATTTAACCCTTAAATGCCTGATTATTTTTTAAATTAATTTTAAAATGTTTTATTCTTATCTCTGTTAAATAAATCACGGGAAAAATACTTTAAAAAATCATACTTTAATTTTAACTAAACTATGGTTTACAGCTAAAAAGCAATTTGTTGTCAATCGGCAAACATGAGGCATTACAGCCTCAATATTATTCTAATAATACTTTAGAACAGGGGTGGGGGCCGCATGTGGTCCGTCATGTAAGGTTCTGCGGCCCGCGACAGAATTCAGGAAATTTCTAATTTGACATTTTCGGTTAAAATATCTAAAATGAATGAATTGTTTCTGACTCTTTTTTAACGAAAATCTAAAGAAACAAATATCGTGCTCGTTGATGTTTATAAAATATTATCCAACCAATAACTGATTCTTACTATTATACTTATGAATGTATAATCATAAGTTTTTGACTGTTTTATTGTTATTTTAAGAATAAAAATATATTTAATATACACATTTTCTATTTTAAGCCCTCACAAGCCCACAAAATAATAATAATAATAATAATAATAATAATTACTATATCTATATGGTTCTTTCATTTATACAACGCAGCCCACCTATGCAAAATAGATTTCTAATGCGGCCCGCCTGTTTAAAATAGATTTTCGATGCGGCCCGTCAAGAGTTTTGGGTTGGACGGGCCTGTTTTAGAAGACAAAATTAGATATGTTGCCTAAAGGCAACACACGGTTTTCAAGGGTTAAAAAAACATTGAAATTGTCCTCCTAAATATTTATCGCTCATTGCCGAATTTTATAAATTAGAATTTTGTTACATATATATTTATAAGTATGTAATATTGAAACTTTACGATCGTCTTATAAAACCGTAGTTTAACACGAAACACTTAAATTGAACTTAATTTTTATATGAGTTTTCAGTTACTTTACATGCAAAATTGTTAAATGCATTAAAATCATTTACGTTTGTAGGGAAACAGTTTTTCGCGCTTCTTCGTCTTTTCGAATATTCAAAAATGTTTTATTTTGATTTATTTACTCAGAAATGTCTAATTTGACTGAATTTATATTATCTTTATAAGCAGTATCATTAGAAATATTTTCAGAATATTGTGGGTATACGATTTAAAGAGACTTATCTTGTCAAGAGCCGACATCTTTTGCAAAATGTTCTACATTCCTTCCCCCCCCCCCACCTTATAGTGACCTTCTTTTATTCATTGTGGGTGGGGCGGTAATAGTGGACTAACTGCGGATATTGAAAAACTGAAATATATGTAAATGAGAATACCTTCCGACTTCTGATTATTCTGAAATCAAGCGCCGAATAGGACTAGATGTTAACAAAACTTGGAGAAATGTACAAAGCTTCGCAAAAATATCCCTGTTTGCACATCTTCTCCTCAGGACATCCGCAGGATATTTTGGAAATGATATGGCCATTCGCAGAATGTACTAGCCCTAACAGCACAGTTAGGCTTAACTTATCCACAGTACATCTTAAGGACGTTTCTGGGATGTCTTTTCATCCAGAAGACATTTTGAAGATATCCTGGGGAGGCGATGTGCTGTCTGGGAGGGGTAAGTTTGCTGTTGGGGATGCATTTTTTCGGCAGTTTTGAATGGGCAATTTAGGCTGACGCGCACAAAGCAGAACTCAAGAGCGACGTACAATAATTTTATAATAAAGTAGTCATTTTTTTCTGTTCGATTTATTCTCATCGGTAAAGGGCATTGATAAAAGAAAGCATTAATAAAAGAGAATGCCTAGGCACCATAGTCACTACAGCCCTCTCAATCTAGTATTGTAGAAATATTTCGATATGGACATTATTCATAAATTGTGGTAGATGTGTCAAGATCAGTATAACTATAAATGTAATTATTATTTGCTATATGAATATTATATGCGGCTATTATTTTCTATGCGATTATTCTATGCGTTTATTGCTTTGTATGAGATCGTATTTTTTATTATAATATCATGTATAGCTATGCTTTCCCATACATTTTAATAAATTTCCTCATTAATGGAAGAGAAAATTCAACACTGGTTAAATTTTTAACGATTATGAAGTACATCATTTTTTCTTAGTAAAATGTTCTAATAAATGGGGATTACCCAGAGAGAGGTTCTATTTTTGGTAGCTTTATGCTTCCGTTTCTATTAAAACTAGAGAAACAGTTTTAGTCATTGACTAAGCAAACATTTGTTTTGAAACAACGGATGAATTGAAAAGCAAACATTTCCTCTGAAATTCAAAAAGGAAAAAGTTTTCATTTTAATGATGCTTCACACTAATTCACCGTTTTTTGAAAATGTGCCTACTTTAAGTAAATATCGATGTTAAAAGCAAACACTTCTGCTAACTTGTTTTAATCATTATTCATCATTTTCATCATAATTATTATTAATATTATTATTATTAATTGGAAAAAAAAAAAAAGAAAAAAGAAAAAAAGGTAAAAAATCCATAAAAAATAGCATGGGAGTAAAAAGAAAAACCGCAGAATCATAAGTATGTGAAGGAAAAAAAAAAAAATAAAATAAATAAATAAATAATAATAATAATAATAAACGCTTACAGCAGTGACAAAATGCGGGTAAAATAGACGAGAGAAAAAAACAAACACACACACACACACGCACACACACACACACACGCACACACACACACACACAAAAAAAACAAAAAAAAAACGAAGCTGGGTAGGGTGGGCATTTGTTTTCTCTATGCAAACAATATTTCAAGTGTATTGTTTGTACCCAAACATATGTGTGTTAGCCCTAATAAGTGACACATATCTGGCAAAAATTGGCAATTCACATATAAAAAGTTTCACCAATATTTTCCGGAACTTATCAATCTTTTGATGTTTTCGCCTGAAGTTGCAGAACACATAAAAACAAGTTGAAAATTTTCTGTAGAAATAAATTCTAAATCTAAATTCAAAGTCGTATCTTTGAACTTTCGCCTGATATTTATTTATTTTTGGGTGGATATTGGTTTCTGAAAACTGTAGGTGGTGAAATACAGGAATATCAATCACTCTAAAATTTAGCAGGTTTTTTATATGGTAAGTCTCTGTCGATCTTAGAAAATTACGATATTAAATAAAATCATATTTTATTTGTTTTATTATTGAAGATATTTCTATTAAAAATTTAAGTCAAGAAATTTATTAAACTTGAACTTGTTTTATGGTTTGGTGGGAAAGTTCTGAGATACTGCACGAAAACATCATATTGTGTGTGTGCAGTCAAATTTAGAATGTTAATTTAAACCTATCACTATACTGTCCCAGAAATACTACACTCACAATTTAGATGAAAAAACTTAAACCATCGCTGATATTTATGCAATTGCATATTTTCTCTCGAGTGTTCATATTCATAGTGTTCGAGTTCTCGAATATTCATGTTGAAGTGAGATATCAGTGGCTATGACATCTCAAAATACGAAATGTATTATTATTTTCAGCAAATTAATGAAGTGTTTGGGGTCCACCTGGGCCCTTGGTCATAGTGATAAGGTTAAACATTATAATAATAATTTTAGTAACATACCAATTTGAGGATAATTTTATTAAAATGAAATAATCATAAGATTTGTAATAACATCATTGATATTATCTCTTTTTCATGAAGAATTGAAATATGTATAAAGCTAATATGGTTATTTAATTATAATTTGAAGTTAAATATTATTCATAAACATTTAAATAATGTTTCATGCTTTTTTAATGATCTCCCATTCTTTGATAATTTTTAAAATAAAGCTGTTATTTTTAAACGGTAAACACTTTTTGGAATCCCTGTAAAACTGTTCTCGAAATAGCGCATATTTTATTAAATTCGGAGTTGAAGTTTGTTTTAAAAACATGTTCATGCATGCTTCAAGCGAGGTTGTAGAATTTCTGCAACAATCTGGTGGTCTAAGTAGTTTTAAAATAAGCTTTAAACGAAACTTTTAAAACAAGCTTCAAACGGATGCTAATCTTTGATATTTCTAATTTCTCAATTTAAATCCTTTAAATTACCGCGCTTGTAACCGGGCATTTGTTGAATTGTATAATTATTTATTTTAATGTTGTACATTTGAAAAATAAATATTTAAACATCATTTTATAGTTATAACTTCAATTCTATTATACCAGTATATTTAATGCAAGCAATTGTTAAATAAATGTTCGTGAAATGATGCTGTTATGAACTTTCTTGAAGCTTCATTTGCATCTCTGGCAGGTAGGAACGGTTCGTTTGATAAATTTATATTTACATGAATTAAAATGTTGGGCGATTTCCAAGAAATGACATATTGCATGTAGCTCTGTTTAAATTCTAAATTAGAAGATACGTTATCTTGTGCAAGGGAATTCGTTAATATTTATCGTAAAAATATAAAGATTTAATTAATTTTGGTCGATAAATGTGAAATATAAATACACTGTTAAAAATAATAGTTCAGAGATTTACAAAATAATAATAAATAAAAGAAATAAATATATAAAACTAAAAAACTAAAAAGACCATTTAGGCAAATTTAACTGAATGAATACTTGGTATTAAATTTCAACATTTTAACAGGTGTTCCAAAATTGTCGATTTCTCCGGAGCATATATAGTACATGCCTTATTTTTCAACAACACTTCTTTTGTACAGTTATTTATTATTATTTTTTTTAATAGGCAGTTATGGTTAAATAACAAGAAAATGATTCTTTAAAAAAGTGGTGTTGAAAGAAAAGCGGGTACTCACATCACAATGCTCCAGAGAAGTCGGGAAATGTTGACATATCCAGGGATGGAAGACGGGCGCAGAATCCATACCGGCATTTGTTTAAGAAATTTCACTACCTATAATATCGTTGGTTTAAGAAGTACAAAATTTTGTTACATTCATAGTGGTATGAATTCTGCAACAGTGTTCCATCCATACATATCTAAGTTGCAGTGGTACTTGCTATTGAAATGGCACTACTAAAAATGGTGAAATTTAGCACTCCACATTTCTTAAAACATTAGTTGCAGCCCCAGTAGCAGAATTTTTTCTGTCAATCTGCGACAACTATTTAAGCATTAGAAAATAATCTACAGCATAATTTCACTATAAGTAACAGAAAAAGAAGCTTGCGAAATTCAGTAAGTATATTTCTGCCAGATGTTTCCAATTATTTAATACTAGCAGGCTTTGCCCACCTCGCTGGTCGCTATACTTAAATGAATTTTCAAAAAAATTGAATAACTATATATATATATATATATATATATTAATCAGCTTTTAAAAAAAAGAAAAAATAAGTAAAAAAAAAAAAATTCCTTTGAAATCACTCTTAATCACGTTTCGGGTACACCGTAGTGTCGTTCCTGGCACTTCAATTTGTGTATTTATCGAACGACAAAAGTTGGTGTTATTCAAGAATTACGATTATAAAGATGGCTGTATCTCAATATTTATTAAATATTTTAGTTTTGGCACCATGTATTTTACAGCTCTTGCTCTTTCTACTGTATTTTCATTTCATTTCTACAATTCAATAAATAAAATTAAGAAGATATTTCTTTCAAATGAATTAAATAAGTAAAAGAACAAATAAATTTTAACTAAATTTGATTTTTTATCAGTTTAATACTTTCTCTTGCTCTTTCTTCTATATTATCATTTCATTTCTACAATTCAATAAATAAAATTAAAAAGATATTTTCTTTCAAATGAATTTAAATATATAAGTAAAAGAACAAATAAATTTTAATTAAATTTTATTTTTTATCAGTTTAATACTTTCTATTATATTACCAATTTTTTCGATAAACACATTTAAAAAAAAATAATAAAGATTTCCTTTTCAAATGAATTAATTAATTAAATGAAAAATAATTTGGTGTGCAACTAACACGACTTTCTCTTACCATGCATTTCAATACTAAAAGGATAGCTTGCAAATTAAATCGTAAGATCAATAAGGTAAGATAATAAAGTTCAGTCTACTTTTTAAATAATGTAAAATAGGTTTAGGAACAGTTTTATTTTAAATATAATTCTCTATGTAAAGGGGGGCTACTGCCCCCCTCAATCCTTCGTCCAATATTTTTATTTTTACAAATTGTTGCATGTAAATGTGTTTAACAACAACAGATATTTTGATAATTACGTCATCGTTTAGATCCTCTTCCGTACATTCTAATAGATGCCCTTATTTTTTCAATATGTCATTAAGTTTCATTGTGTAACATAGTTTTTTCTGATAGAAAATTTCATTTCTGAATGACCTCTTATCGTACAGACCTTTTTAGAAAAAAGCTGAAAAACGCTCATTGAATCACCGATATCTCTCTGAATTTTTGTGACATTCAACTGGATTTTTTTTTTTTATAAGGGAATCTATACAGTTAAATATTAAACTATGTGAGGTGTTTTTTTTTTTTTTTTTTTTTATTTGGGGGGGGGGGGGGGCTGCTACAGTCCGTGCATGCGCAGTAATAAATTATTTACCACAACTGTCCATATCTCTTTGAATGATGTTGTTGTTGTTTTCGTGTCCATGGATTTTCAGATGACATCAAAGGCCTGAACGATGGCGGCAGCCAACATTGGAACCTCTTGGCTGTAGAGAACAGCTTTTAGATTATCCTCAAGTGGAACCAATCCCAATTTCAAACATGTGGAGTGAGTGATGGGCACTCGTAATTATGTCTCGGTGCTAACATAACATCCGGGCATCTCTTTAAATATTAAATGTATTTATTATAATCTATAGTATAATGCTTTAGCCATATGCTGTTATAATTTTTTGCAAGTTTCATGAAATTTGGAGAAAAACCTCTAGAAGTTATAAAGTAAAAAATTGCGAAAATTTTTTGCATTTTTTAATAAAATATTTATAACTCATTAAATATTCGAGCTTATCCTCACAAAACTCTACACACGACGCACTTACAGATACAGAGTAATCACAAATATTTTCTATTTTATTGGATTTGTTGTTCGTCCCCTAAGGGACTTCGTGACAAAATCTTTGCTGAAAAGTATGAGGAAAGACATGTTTTCTTTATTCCCAAAATTCAAAATCAACACATTAAATATTTTTCAAGATATTCCACAAAACGTAAAAAAATGAAAGTGTTCCATTATTTTGTCCAACACCTGTACATACTCTAATTTTTGTCAAAGTTGGAAAAAGGATAAGCATATTTTCTGTATTCATATTCTCTTTTCGAAATTGCTTATTGCAGCTTCATATTTTATTGGAGCATTAGTTTTCAGTAATTCATAAGTAATGTAGTTTGTACTTATTGGTTATTTCAACATGTACAGTGGCTTGAGACTGACTTTGTTTTTTAAAAATAGTGAGTTATTTTTCTTAGACAGCATCATAAACATTCTTACAATATATACTGGAGAGAGAGAGAACACTTATTAATTCAAAGACTTTTTGACACACCATAAAATTATTATAAACACAAATTTCTGTTAATAATTTTATGGTGTGTCAAAAAGTTTTACTTATCTTAAGTCACTTTTTGAATTTTGAGATGACCTTATTAATATTAATGATGATGTTGTTAAGAAAAGAAAAAAAAAAAAAAAAAAAAAAATTAGAATCTCAGTCATTTTCCGATATTTTTCATATTTTATTTATAACAATAAAAAATATCGCTTTCAAAATGAAATTTAAAACTGGAATTCGCAATGTTTTATTTAGGAATAATAGTTCTAATACAGTAGAAAATCTATATTTGTTGCATGGCTATTTTCTTTTTCAAACATAGTCACTACGGTGCATATATAAAAAACTGTTATAAGGGATTTTAATATTATTGATTTTAGATTTGGTTATGTAATACACAGGTTAATGGTGTAATGTATGTGATAATGTAGTTTATATAACTTGGAGGGGAAAAAATTGTCCGTTTTTCAATTTTTGTTAAACTATTTGAATCAAGATTAGTTAAGGAGCAACTACTAAAGGACTTTTGTTTACACTACTTCCTGGGGATTCTTTTCCGTGGTTTGTATTTTATGTAATACACCAAGATTAAAGCCTTACAAAAAGAAGTTTAGTAATAATGAACGATGGTTATGTAAGGCTTCGGAGAAATTTTCACAGTTCAAGTATTAGTTATTGAATATATTCTTCTGCCAAGTTTGGTGAAATGCAATTGAAAAACTCCTGTTTTTTTTTTTTTTTTTTTTTTTTTTTTTTTTGTCCCAATAAAAACTATTGATTCAAATTTTTAAAAATTATAATGCTTTAAGATAAATTTTCAGTTTAATTTTTTTTTTTTTTTTCAATTGTTAGATCTTTTAGAAGTTATCCAATATGATCACAAATACAACCAATTTCTGGGTTATATTCTACGCATGGCATTATGTAGTAAATCGCACACCGGCGAAAAAAGGGACACAAGTAAAAAAAAATGGCAATTTCATGTTTATGTTATTGAAAAATGTGTATGAGGGGCCCCAACATTCTCGAAAAGCGTCCTATCTCTATCTCGCAATTTATCTATCTGAGAGGCAAGCCTCTGTAAACAAAACATTATTCTTTATTATTATGTTGAAACGCAGTTGTTTTTCGTGATATTTTATTTTTCCAGGGAAATAACTGTATTAATATATATATATATATATATATATATATTTTTTTTTTTTAAAGAGGTGCATCTATTTAACAAATAAACATCTGAAGAATTTTTCTTATTAAACAAGTAGGCATCCATGTTTACAAGTATTAGAATGTGATGTAAAGGCTCTTAAAACACATTACTGCTTGTTGATAAGAATGCAGGTTAAGGAATCGTTAGCCCCCCCCCCCCCTCCCTCCCTCCGATTCTTTTAATGATCGAAATACATTATTAGTTTTTATGGAGTTTTAAAATTTCGGAATTTTTTATTACATTTATTTTCTCTCCAATGTTATTTGCATCCTATTTGAAATTATTGATGGATTTGCAGAAAAATATATCGAAACACTGGTGTTGAATGATGAAAAACGGGAAAATTGCAAACAAATACCATAAACAGCAGTGAAAGCAATATCTTTTTTCTTGCTGCACTTGTGCGTACTTTTCTTATACCTAATGATAAATGGTGCTTAGTTATTTCGATGCGAAACAATTGTTGCACATCACCCCTTTCCGGATTTTCACTGCATACAAAATTCCCGTTCATTGATAGGATTATCCGTTTATTTCCATACTGACATGAAAATTTCATCCAGCTTGCAACTAAACAAATTTAACTTGAGATTCTGGATTAAAAGTAATTAAATGCATTTACATGGTGAGTTTTTGCATGGCTTTCGCGTCTAATTTAACGAATTTGTTAACGTTAATTCTTTTTTCTTTCTCCTGTTTTCTAATTCCTGGATGATCCACATCTGAAGCATGCGAATAAAATTGGCACTTTCTCAAAAGAGGAGAGAGTTCTGTCACTACTGCTACAACGGATTTTCTTCGCAGCTGTTACAAATTTATGAGACTAATCTTAATCTTCTCTGCGATGTCGATGCTCTGGGAGAAGATTTAAGAGTTTTGACGTTTCATTATTAGTTTGTTTTCTTTGGACCGCATCATCTTATTAAATTATATAGTTAACTGCATCTATTTATAGCAAACTGTTATGTGGGCGTATTTTGCCTAACAGTTATTATAAAAAGGATGTTCTGAGTGATATTTCTTTTTGTAAAGGAAGAGGATGGCCTAGGAATATTAAAAAATACATGATTTTAAAAAGTGTTTTCAGATATTTTTAGTAAAATAATACTTGTTGAATATATCAGTAAAACATTAAAAACAAGTACGTTTTGAAGTAATAGATTTTTATTTTCTTTATTATTATTATTTTAAGGTGAAAATATGCAGTCTACTATGAGAGCAGAAGCAGATATCTTAATGTACATGCTTTAGTATAAAAAAAAAAAAAAAAAAAAAGGAATTCTCTTTATCGAAACGTTTTATTTTGACCGTAATTTTCCGAGCACATTTAAATGCTTTGTATTTTGGAATATTTTACTTGAGTCTTCGCACCCGAAAGAAAATTTATTAGTGTCATTTTATTAAAAATAAATTTAGCATTCTAAGATTTTTTTTAGCAATATGCGCACTAAAGATCATTAAATTTAGAGGTTTTTTACGAGGGATTTCTTTTTATGATTGGTTCCAAATAATACCAGAGGTGTAGCATTTCTAAAGTCCCGGGGAAGGACTCAAGCAATTTCATTTCAAAATCGCACCGAATTATTTCTAAGAGAACTAATTAACAATTTAAATATTAAATAATATTCACTCATTATTAATATTAATTACAAAAGCTCGCTAATCAATGAGCCTTCTTCTAAGTGATTAAAACAATTTTTAATAAAACTAACACATCACCGACCATTCACTGCGGATCCTACGCACGTTAATATGTTTTATTTTGTTGAAAATATCATTAAAATTCACATTTTTAATACAGTAAGACTTAATTTTTGGTTTTGAAGCAGCAATTCTTTTATTAACAACTAGCTGACTTTGCCCGCTTCGCTGTTCACTATATGTAAATGAATCCTTTTTATAATAAAAAATTGCATATTTTTTATTCCTATATTTATCAATAAGCCTAAAAAATTTGGACAGTTATTGTTTGCTACAAATTAATTATATCAAAAATAATTCATCTTCAAAACATTCCTCTCGCCTAGCAATACTTTTAAAAAAGAAAAAATGTTGTTCTAAGAAAAGAACTTGTATTTTTTATTCAGACGAATAAAGTATTTATCTGTAATGTGGAAAAGCCTTCTCATACCTCTATATATAATGGCAAAATATCACTGATTCATTCATTCATCTATCAACATCGAGTCCAAATTGCGAAAGCTTAAAACATACCGTTTGGAGGACAGTTGGTACTTTTCATGACGTTCGACGTACAGGCTCACTATAAACAGATTTAATGAAATTTAACCATTAAGGAGTTGAAAAGGAAGTCGAGGTTCTTTAACTTTTTCACAGGATCTCTGCAATGGTTTCCATTAGAAGTATGAAGTTTAGCAAAATGTCTTCTACTAAAACCTAATTAAGGTAAAAGATAAGAATTTTCCAAAATTTAGTCCTTAAAGGAGGGATAGGGGGCGTCTAGCATTTCTACCCGTTCTTCGCACGTAGAAAATCGCAATGGTTTCCAATAATAACTTCAAATTTAGCAAAATGTGCCTTCTTAGGCCTAATAAAGTGAAAGATTAGAATATTACGAAATTTAATCCTTAAAAGAAAGAGGTGTCTAGAATTTCTACCCGTTCTTCGCATGCATAGAAAATCACAGTAATTTTTAAGAAAAGTTTCAAATTAGCAAAAGGTTACGTGGGTAAATTAGCTACGTAGTGAATGATTAGAATCCTATGAAATGCAACCCTTAAAAGGGTGTGGAAGTGGTGTCTAGCATTTCTACCCGTTCTTCGCACGGGGAAAATCGCTGTTGTTTCCTGTCAGGGTGTCAACGATTTAAATCAATTGATTTAAATCAGTGATTTTAATCATGATTTAAATCAATTGATTTTTTTAAAAAAATCATTGATTTAAATCAACTGATTTTAAAAAAATCATCGATTTAAATCTTTTTTAAAAATTTCTAGAATTTCTTTTCAAAATTTAAATCTAGTTAGTGCTGCCTTTTTCTCAAGTCTCCTTTCTTCTTTATTGTTGTCCTAAGAACACTCACTTGACCATTCTTATCTCTTCTCTTCAAATTCTCTCTTCTTGTTATGACCCTTGCATTGTTCCTTACCCTGCACCTGTATCCTTTAAGATTAGGAGGTAATAGTAGAGATTAACATTCTTTATCTGAAAAACTGTTTTTTCTAGTTTATTGTCCTAGAGCTTACATGTTCAATTACAATTATTGCTGTAGCACATGGTTTTTGCATCTGTTGAGCTGAAGTATTAGACTTTTGACATAGAAAATATTACTTGAGAAAAGCCTGTAGTTTAAACTACTAAAAAAATGTCTGCTGGAAGAAAAAAAGATCCAATTTGGTTTTATTTCCATGATAAATTTGAAGTAGGTAAGAAAGGAAGCAGAGCTGTTTGCAAAAAGTGTGGAAAAATTTGTAAAGTAGGTCATTATGTGATTTGTCAATACTGCTAGGCTCTCGAAATTATCAACTTTGACAAAATACTTTAGGTAGTCATTTCATTATCTGCATACTAAACAAAGAAATATTTTATTTACAGCTTTGTACTATGAACAACTAGGTATTTACCAGCTCTATATATTGAGATTAATTATATTTAAAAAATATGATTCTCTTTAAATGTTTATGTGTGTGTATGATTTTATTTTTAAAAAAATCTGATTTAAATCAAAAAAATCCGATTTAAATAAAAAAAATCCGATTTTTTTTATTTTTTTAAAAAAAATCATGATTTTTTTACACCCTGTTTCCTCTAGAAGCGTGAAATCTGGAAAAAATGTTTCCTCTTAGGCCATAATTAAGGTAAAATATAAGAATAGTCTTAAATTTATTTCCTAAAGGAATAAGGGGGGGGGGGAGATCTAGCATTTCTACCCGTTTTTCGCACGGTTAAAATTGCAATTGTTTCCAATAAAAGTGTGAAATTTAGAAAAATATCTCCTTAAGCCCTAATTAAGACAAAATTTAAGAATCGTCCGAAATTTAACACTTAAGGGAATAAAGAAAGGAGGGGGCTTGTCTAACTTTTCTACCCGTTCTTCACACGGGGAAAATCGCAGTGGTTTCTAATAAAATTTTTCAACAGATTTGAACAAAGCTTGGTCTTAATCAGATCAGATATCAAGACACTTAAGTAAGTCATTTTGACGTATTCACAGTAAAATGTTTAAAATGCAGGCATGAAATTTTGACGAAAGTGTAATTTAAAAACTTTTTCTTTAGTCATTTCATCCCTTTTTAATTTCGAATTTTTTGATAAACCTCTACTTGGGAGAATATATACATTAGAAGTAACCTACATATAAAATTTGAAGTTTCCAGCTACAATAATACTGAAGAAATCATACAAAAATATATTTTGAAAAGGGTTTTCCTCACCCCCTCCCATTTCGCATGTGCTAGAAATTTGAAACCATAGCCTCCTAAACTAGATACCTTCCGCGTGACTCGAAAACTTGGCAACAGTTCAAGCGGTAGACAGCGCCACCTGGTACATTTTGCGCGACTTTTTTATTTAACTGTCACCAATAATTTTAAAAAGTGATATATGATATACATGATTGACGTTTCTTCGAACCTATTCGCCTTTTATGTTTATCAAATCCCACTTTTAAAAATTTTTGGTAGCTGTTGAATAAAAAAATTCGCGCAATCTATACCAGGTGGCGCTGTCTACCGTCAAGTTTCCAAGCCACGCGGAAGGCATCTAGTTTAGGAGGCTATGTTGAAACGCTCACAGTACTTCAACCATGGTCATAATAAGCATTAATTGTGCCAAGTTTAGTTCAGAGCAGCCCAGTGGTTTCGGAGGAGATATAAGACATACCCACATACATACAATGACTTTTATTTATATTAAAATTAAAAGAAAAATTTACATTATCCAATGGGGGAGCAAGAGGGGGGACTTGAGCATCCTTTTCCACGTCCCTGGTGGTCACCCAAAAAAGCTCGATTTAATTTGAAAGGTCAATCATTCATTGGTAACTTTCGTGGATGTAGCTTATTAATTTAAAATTTATTATTTCCCATCCGTTCTATGAAGGAAAGAAAAAAAAAAAAAAAAAAAAAAAAAAAAAGAAAGAAAACTTAAATTTTGTGCGGTCCTGGCACGGTTTGAGAGGTTCTGAACATGATTTGGCCGTCTGTGTAACAAAAAATTTTAAACCTTGTTCGAGAACTAATGCACAAAATTTCATAAAAAAGTTACTTATAGATGCACCTTGATACAAATCGATGCCTATCAACTTTTCGTACATATCCCTTAACAGGTGGAGCTGTCGTCCCGTTTTCTTAGAATTTTTAATATGACAGCATAAGACAAAATTTCATCTAAGCGTAGAGAATGATGATTATTTTTAACCAATCAAGATAAAAAGGAAATAAATTTATAATACTAATACTCAACCAGTATAAAAATGTTGTATATGCATATATGCGCCCCCGTTTTCACCGGGGGGGGGGGGATTTTTTAGTATGAGTATTTTTCAACATGGTTTGTTAAAACCTCTTAAAACGAATGGTTGAACCATGGTAGTTTTAAAGTTATCGGTTTTGTTTTTTATAAAAAGAAAAGGGGAAAAATTGATTTTTTTAAACGTTTATTTTTATTGAACACAAAATTGATTTTCTGTCGATCTTTAGAGTTGTATTTCCTCGAGAAGAAAATCGTCTGTGTTCATTTAAAAAATAATTTTAATAAATAATTTGCACTGAGTGAATTTGTATCGCAAAATATAGAAGAAAGTTTTGTGATATGTCCGCATTGTAATTTTTTTTTTTCATTTCTTGGAAATAAAGAACTGGCTATCTATCTATAATAATAAAAGAATATGTCTGTCTGTTTCTCTGTCTGTCTGAGCATCTATACGTTCAGCCCCTATTGAACGTAGAAGTACAAAAATTGACATACTGATGCACAGGAGCTTTCTCGAGGGGATAGTGAAAACAGAATTAAAATTTTTTAATTAGTTGCGTAGATATTAATTAAAATGTCGACCTATGTCAATTAATAAATGAGTCAATTCAGAGTTTAAGCAGCGTCCAAAAAATTTAGAAATATCGGTCAAATCTTAAAAATATCGGTACCAGATGAAAGGGACGATTTTTTTTAATCCAGGGGTGCAAACAGCATTTCAACACGACAATTCGATTTTTAAATTAACTAAAGTATGGAATTTAGGTAGCAACACTTCATTATTTCATTTATCAATTCTTCAGTAATAATTGTTTTTCGACCACGTGACAAGGTAGTGGAAATAAAAAAAAGGAGTTTCTGATTTTTTTCAATTTTTAATCGCTTTAAGCAGAACTTAGAAATCGCCCGTCATTACGGCTCACCTGTCTGCAGTTAAAAAAATCTAAGGTATGGCTTAAAAAAAAAAAAAAAAAATAGACATATTACATTTATTTAAATTCATTTTTATTTAATTTGTTAATGTAAAGAGACAAAAGTTACTTTTAACAGAATAATAATGCTTTTTATTTTTTATTTTTTTCTATTTTTATTTTCTGAACTCGACTGTAAAAAAAGCCGTTGTGGAATTTGCTAAATTTTAGACGGGTTTCAACAGAAATCGCTAATCGCCCTTGATAGATTAGCCATCTTGAGTCTAAAATATATCAAAGATATTCATTAACATTATAAATATAACATCATTCGAAAGATATTAAGTACTTTTATTGCGGACTATTAAAGAGATATAAGCAGTTCAAATTCTGTACGAAACTTTCGGAGAAAACTGCAAAAAACCCAGAACGTTTTTATTCTTTTATATTTTACAGAGTTTTGAATTCCAATTTCTACTCACATTTCGTACTAAGGATTTTTAATGGTATATAGCCCGGAATTACGCAAGTTTTGCAGAAAATCGCGTGTAAGTCAGACACAAATCTTTTTATAAAAATGTTTGTATTACCTTTGTATCTCAGCTTTTAATTAGCATAATTTCATATGTAATATATCATTTCAAAACTTATTTGAATTGGAATTAAGTACATGTTGCAAACCTCTGTCGCTAGATGGCGCTTTGATATTTTAATAATTCAATTTCTCCAATTACGATTAAATTATTTGGGAATAGATTAGGAGACCGTTGGCCCCACCGGGTTGGGGATTTGCCACGACCAGAATTTTCAATGTTCCTTTACACGGTGAGCGAACAGGCTGTTTCAAATCATGAAACGTTAAGGGGCACCGTAATCGCCACAGAACGAAAATTTGCTACACTTAAAAATTTCAAAGCTATTTGCACTATGAGCGATCAAGCTGTTGTAAGTTCTAAAAAGGGAGGCGCCACTGAGCGGGACTATGCTACGGTTTGAATTTTAAAAGATCGTAACATGGTGAGCGAACAGGCTGTTTCAGATACTGAAACGGGAAGAGAGCGCCGCAGGCGCTAAAGAGCGGGAATTTACTACAGTTAAAATTTTAAATAAAGGTATTTGCACTATATGTCAATAAGCTGTTGTAGGTTCTGAAATTGGAAAAATGCGCCACCGAGCGGGAATTTCGTGCGGTCGGATTTTTCAAGGATCACGAACCAGCTGGTCGCCGAAGGCGGCTAGTTTTCCATGTTTCTGTGATAAGCATTGTTTTTTTGGACGTGTATTATTCAGTATTAATTTACTGTTCTAAATTTTACTTGTTTTAAGGGTTACTGATCCCATCAAGAAGCCCTAGTGTAATAATTTAGCTTAGGCTAACATTGATTGCTTTTCGCAAAGAACATTTCCAGGATTTATCGTTTTTCTGCCCGGGAAATTTCTGTCAATTTTCTAAGCTGTGAGATCATTTTCAGATGCAAACGCATTCAACCCTGCTTAGAAGCGTGTCATTGACCACCTTATAGTTTCTTCAAATGATTGTGAGAAAATAATGAGTATGAACCAGAAAGTGTTTTAATGAAATTGTCCCTTAGATTGTGAACGATTTTAGGGCATGTTATTCAGTTGTTTGTAGTTCGAAAACAACTCTAGGATGATACTGGACAATATTAGAAGGCATAACATAGCTCGGAATAATATCTATTTAAATCTAACTGTTATTTAATATTTAGTATAACATTTAACAGATTAGACGAAAGTGATTTCATTTTAAAATGTCCATTTTTATAAGAAAAAAAAAAGTTAGTGATATAATGTAAATATATTTATTCTTCCACATTTTTTCGCTAGAAATGTGTAAGCTTTACTAGCCGTCATATGTGAAACTATACAAAATTTTAAATTGTCTGTTTTTGACGTGTTATACAATTATAACTTTCCTTTTCTTTTAGAATATTTCTTATAATTTTATAATGAATATCGCATGTGGATTTATCTATGTAGTTTTTTAAAATTATTGTTTATAGTGCAAGTTATTTTTTGTTTTTACTTATTTACAGTTATTTATTATTATTATTATATGTTGTTCTCTCGCATATTTTTGAGTTACCTGTACCGTGTTCGACATTTTAACATGAATGTTGTGTAAGTATCCGTTTGCGAGCAATTCCCTCTAGTGCATTTATTCAAAGGACAAATAGCGGAGAGTTCTTTGTCGTATTTTGTGTAAATATAATTGTGAAATATTTTAACAATGGATGAAGCGTGGGTGTATTTAAATGGTTGGGATTAGAGAAATTCCGTTTACAGTAGTAAGTGCTAGGAAAAATTCTAAATATAGCTGCATTAAGCTAAAGAAATTTATTGTAGGGAAATCGTTATAGCTTCCATTTCTTAAAAAGGAAAAGGTCAATTAATAAAATAGTAATAAAATTATTAAGAACTAGCAGGCTACGCCCGCTTCGCTGGTCACTAAATTTAAATGAATTTTCAAAAAAAAAAAAAAAAAAAAAAAAAAGAATCACTGTTTTTTTTATATCGCTTTATAAATAATTACTAAAAATTATTATTTTTTTTCATGAATTTTATGAGGGTTTTAATTAAAATATTGAAATTTCGAATTATTGTTATTTTAATCAAAATAAATTATAGTTTATACCACTCAGGGGTAGTGTAGCTTTTGATTAGTAATTTTTTTTTTTAATCGGTTCATTAGTTCCAGAGATTACCCTCCACATACAAACAAAGGTTCTTCTTTATATATTAGTATGGATAACATAAACATAATTAGCATAATGACAGAATGAAAAATAAATAATTTAGATTTTAACAATAACCATTTTTAAGCTATAAGCTTTCACAGGGATCCAACTCATAAACTCTGGATTCGGAGCCCGACACTTTTCCTGGAAGCCATCGTGCTCAACAAATATCGTTGCAATATTTATGCATTTTATGGGGATTTTAATTAAAATATTGAAATTTTGAATTTAAAAAAGTATTTTATCAAAATTAATTATAGTCTGCAGAACTCAAGAATAGTGCAGATTTTGATTAGTGATTTTTTTTTTTTTTTAATCGGTTCAGTAGTTCAAGAGATTGCCTACCATATACAAAGTTTCTTCTTTATATATTAGTATAGATTAAATATAAAGCCTATTTAAAAAAAAAAAAAAAAAAAAAAAAGAATGCTTTATAATAATTGTTACCAAAAGAAAGAAAGAAAGAAAGAAAAAAAAATAAAATAAAATAAAAACATAAAACACTGACTACACCAAACTACTATTTAAAGGGTGGGGGTTAATTTTTTTTATTTTTTTTAATTAATATATATATATATAACAACTTGAACGTTTTTTTTTTTTAAATATATATATATATAACAACTTGAACCTTTTTTTTTTTTTTTTTTTTTTTTTTTGTGTGTGTGTGTGTGTGTGTGTGTACTCAATCATCCATATTTATAATAAAAAAAAGTAACATTTACAGAAATAGAAGTGAAAATAGTTTTAATTTAAAAGAGATTCAACCGTAGAAAATATAGAAGTAGGTAAGAAAGGCCGGTTCTAGCCCATGAGGGGGGTGCACTGGTGCACCGGCAAGTCGTGCGGGTGCCGCACCACCCCCTGAGGGGTCTAGATGGGTTGACGTTGACCTTGAGACATCCTCTAACTTGATCGTGAAACGTGACGAGGGTATTAATGAAGAAATTTAATTAAAAAAATTAATGAGTGATTTATTGTAAAAGGTGACGCTGGGTTTAAAGCGATGTTTGCGGTATAAGGTAAAAGCAGGATATTGTTTGTGAGTCATTAGGAAATTAATTAGGGAATTAATTAGAAGGTTAATTAAGAAATTAATTAAGAAATTAATTAAGAAATTTTAAAAATTGAGAAATAAATAAGGAATGAATAAAATATACAAATGTGGATGTGCATAGAGTATGCAAGAAATAGAGAGGTTTGACTAGGGTTCGAACCCGACACCTTGCAGTAAAAATATTTCCATAAGACAGTAGTTTTCGCGTGTGCGTGAGTGATTTTTATAGTATATGTCTGCACTGTTCTTTTAAAACTATGAATGCTAGAGTCCGAAAAGAATTCAATCGTTTTAATGATATTAATTAGAGAATAATAATTAAGAAAAATATTAATTAAGGATCTTCTTGTAAAAAATCATCAAATATTTCCCGAAAAAAAGGTAATGAAAGCAAAAATTAAGTATAAAGAATGAAAGAAAGTTTAGAAACATAGATTTTGACTGAGATTCGAACCTGCTACCTTGCAGTAAAAAAATATTTCAGTAGTTTTCGCGTATGTGTGAGTGTTCTTTAGAAATATGTCTATGCAGATCTTTTTTAGCCTAAGAATTCTATTGATTGAAAATTAATCAATCGTAAAATTAATATAAATTACAGAATAATAATTAAGAAAAATAATAATTGAAGATCTTGTAAAAATTCACCAGATGTTTTTCGAAAACTGAGAGTAAAAATTAAATTAAAAGATGATTAAAATCTCAAATGTGTAAGTGAAATTAGATTAGGATGAAAGACGAGAATTGTTTTTTTGATAGATAACTAAAAAAGAGTGATTAAAATTTCTTATTAATTACTTAATTGAAGAAAGTTCGTTAAAAAAATACTTTTCATCATAAAGATTTTTTAATTATGAATAACTAGTATCCATTTTAAACTATATATATATTTTTTTTCCATTATAAATATGATATCTTAATACAAAAAGATCGACTTTATTCACCAACGGTGACGTCACAATGTTTGCGTAAAAGGAGGTAGCATACCCTTAAGCAATTTCTGAGAATCGGGTTAGGTACGGTATTGTCAAAAGATAGGGGGAGAAAATTCCAGTTTTGCTTCAACTTTTCACGTGTTTAAATATGTTTACTGTTGGATGCACTAAAAATTATCTACTATTTTGAATTATGTTCAGTTCACTTCTTTATAAGAAAAATGTATATAATGTGAAATTAAAAGTAAATAAAAAAACTTTAAAAATTCATCTTTTAAAAATAAATTAATAAAAATAAGTTGATCAATGTAAAAAACTGAAAAATTCGCTGTTTGAAAAGAAGTCTTAATAAGTTTAAGAAAATATCGTAACATTTTGTATTATATTTTACATAAGAGAGTGAATCTATCATTTTTCAGAAGTTACTTTAGTGCGAAATAATAACTGATGTTGAAAATTTCTCTACCTTAAACAGTTATACTTCAGATATAACTTTTTTTTGGGATCTTCTTATCACTGTCATCGAACATACATGTATAATCACTCCCACATAAATTCTTTCATATATATTTTAAAAAATTTACAATGTTGTATTTAATTATAAATTATCTTTAAATTTCCTTACGCTCATTAAAATATTGTATCTATTTTTATTTCAAGTTTTGTATTATAGTACTAGAAATCTTCCAACATTCTTAAAATAAAATAAGTTTCTGAACAGAGTGATAATTAGAAATTCAATGTATTTTTATCTATAGTTTAACCATTTTTTTGTAACTCCCTAACATTTTTTTAGTGTAAACCCGTGAAATTTTACCAATAAAATCCGAAATAGGGTCTTAAAAATAAGAATTTGGCATGATTTTTAATAAATTTTAGGATATATCTACAAAAATTTTAGAGTATTTGGCGATAATTCAGATTTGGTGAGAAACACCTAGTATTAATTCCGAGTGAAGAAAAATTTTATTACTTGTCAAATTTATTTTGAGAAGTGAGGTTGCTTATTTTATAACCTGAATTCAGTACTACATAATAATAGTTTTTTCAAGATGGATGTCAGAACAGATATCATTTTGTTAAACGCATTTACTCATATATTCAATAGATCACACATTCGCAATTCAGAAGTAGAGATTATAAACCACCTTAAATTTCGAATGAATGAATTTATCAATTCAGAAATTAGCAATCAACTTTATGAAAATGTTGATATGTTATCTGATGAAAATTTTTATACCTGTTTAGATATTGTCTTAAAAGAAATGATAAAAAATGAAATTAATTGGGATAAAGTTGTAATTTACTTAGTATTTTCAAGTGAACTTATGGCAAAGCGCTTTAAGAGATCTGGAGAGTTTATCATACTTTGGATAAAATTTTTTAATATCTTCCAGAAGTATTTAGGTAGTTGGATTATTGATAATCAAGAATGTATAAAAGTCAAAGAAGTGAAAAAATCATTTTTTCAAAGAATGTGGAGTTTTATCACTCGATCATAATATGAAAATTGTAAAAATATTATCTGCTATGTTGAATTATGTTCAGTTCAATCTGTAAAAGAACAATGTTCATGAAAAATGTATGTATGTAATGTGAAATTCAAAGTAAATAAAGAACTTTAAATGGGAATTTTGTTTAAGAAAAAATTATTTGAAGTAAAATTCATCTTTAAAAAAATAAATAAATAAAAATAAAAATAAGTCGATCAATGTAAAAAAACTGAAAAATTCACTAAAAATATAAGAAACGCATTTTCACAATAATAAGATTGTAAATGTAAGATAAAATCACAAAATTACCAGCATAAGAGACTGTAGGTATTCGAAAAAAAATTATGAAGTCAACAATTTTGGTGTTAAACAGCACATCTTATTTTACAAAGTACTAAGTTTTTTAAAATCATTTAGTTTGAACTTTTTCAAACTTATACTTATAAACTGAAATTTTTGTGAATGTAAAATTTTTTACACAAAGTATTTTAGAAAAATATCATCTCAGAAATTAACTAACTTATTTTTAGAATAAAAATATAAGAAACTTATTTTTACTAATGATAAGAATGAAAATGTAAGGTAAAATCTCATTCTTACCAATTTAAGAGACCGCAAGTATTTGAAAAATCATGAAGTATGGAATTTTAATGTTTCACACGTGTTAATAACGCGTCTTATTTTACAAAGTACTAAGTTTTTTTTTTTTAAAGTCATTTAGTTTGAAGTTTTTCAAACTTATACTTATAAACTGAAATTTTTGTGAATGTAAAATTTTTTACACAAATTATTTTAGAAAAAATATCATCTCAGAAATTAACTAACTTATTTTTAGAATAAAAATATAAGAAACTTATTTTTACTAAAATATTTTTGTACAAAGTATTTTAGAAATTTAGATAACTTGTTCTTGAATAAAAATATAAGAAACTTATTTTCACAATAATAAGATTATAAATGTAAGATAAAATCACAAAATTACCAGCTTAAGAGGTTGTGGGTATTCGAAAAAATCACGAAGTCAACAATTTTGGTGTTAACAACACATCTTATTTTACAAAGTGCTAAGTTTTTTAGTCATTTAGTTTGAAGTTTTTCAGACATATGCTTATAAACTGAAATTTTTTGTAAATGAAAAATTTTTTACACAAAGTATTTCAGAAAAAAATATCATCTCAGAAATTTATTAACTTATTTTTAGAATAAAAATATATGAAACTTATTTTTTCTAATGATAAGAATGAAAATGTGAGATAAAAACTCATTCTTACCAATTTAAGAGACTGTAAGTATTTTAAAAATTATGAAGTATGCAATTTTAATGTTTCACATGTGTTAATAACACATCTTATTTTACAAAGCACTAAGTTTTTAAAAGTCATTTGGTTTGAAGTTTTTCACACATATGCTTATAAATGAAATTTCCGTAAATGAAAAATTTTTACACAAATTATTTTAATACAAATTCTATCTCAGAAAAATTAACTTTTTCTTTTTAGGTTGAAAATGTAAGATAAAAATCTAACACTTATCGAATTTAGAAGCTGCAGATGTATGATGAAATCATGAACTTGAAACTTTAAGTATTAACAACCTACCTTCTTTGAAAATACTAAACCACAAGTTTCGACAAATCTATAATCAACTGTTAAAAAACATAGAATATTTTTTTCCCTAAAATGTTTAACGTAGATGCTACATCCATAAAAATACAGAGTGAAAGTGTACAAATTATCTGTTTAGACATGTTGATAAACTAGAATTTTCCACAAGATTCGAGTATTATAGCAAGGTATGGGATAATATTTGGCTAAATTTCCACTAATATTGGCGATAGTTATAAAAATTTGGCATGAAATAAGAGAATTTGCCGTAAATTCTTAAGTAAAACTGATGAACGAAGAAAAAATTTGAATTAGTTACATTCTTTTCTCGCTGTAGAGTTGTCTAAGTTCTCATACTTAGTAGTTTTTAAAGTCTTACTTTTAGAGTGATTTTTTACACTTCGCTAAACTGAAGTACAAAATGAATAATACTTTAACGTCCGAGGAGACACACGTTTCCGTTCAACAAACCCCTTCATCAAGTTTTGAGGATTTTTGTTAAGAAAATCTTAAATTTTGCAATAATGTTTTAAAGATTTCTCTTATATTGTGTGTTTATGTCCACGAATGTAACTTAGTGAATTTAGTATTTCTTGTCAAAACTTTTTAGTATAATTCTCTTCTTTAGTGAAACACTTAGTAAATTTTACACAATTTTTCGTTTAATAACTGAAAAATATTCAAAATTTAAGATTTTCTTAACATATGATATTCCACATTGTTATGCAAATAGTATTGGATTGCACTTAAGCTGCACATATCTCGAATAGTTTAAAGTCTTTGAGATAAAAAAATTAAAGATTTTTATTAAAGATCTAGAAATGCATACAAGTTAATTTTTGTAAAGTGAGAATTGTTTAAATATTAGAAATTATACTTTGGTATAATGTAACTTAGAGATATTTAAAACAAATACATATCAATTCATACTTGCGAAATATAATTTGATGTTTTTGGAGAAAATTTTTACTTCAAAGTGTATAAAAACGACAAAGCTTTTTTATAGATCATTGATTTTATACACAAAGTAAAATAATACAAGACAGGAATTGTGGGGTGACATAAGTACTTTTTGTTAAATAATACATTTGTGACGTAGTAGTAAGGGAAAAGTTACGCTACAGGGGTTATGACGTCAGCTACAGGTTTTAGTGTCTCCTCAAGCTTGTTGAACCATGTCTAAACTTGAAAGTATATACACCTTTTGTTATTACTTCACATATGGTTTTTCGTATCTTATAAGTTTTATCTATAAATTTTCTAACTTAATGTTTTGTGTTAGCAATTCTGTTAAAAACAGTTAAATTTTTTTAAGTGATGTGACATAAAGAAAACATTTGACAAAAATGTTTAAAAAAATTTTGTGAAATTTCACAAACTTCTAAAATTAAGCTTTCACAATTCTTACAAAATATTTTCTGTATTCTAAAAAATAAAAAAAGTTAAAATACAATCGTGAAAGTATCTATATATAAAAGTTTAAGTTGTTACTATAACATTATTTTTACACTCTTTGGAATAGAGATTGTGATTTTAGTTAAAGAATAAAACACTTTGATGATGTATATTCAAAGTAAGATTCAAACGTGATACTTAGGAAAATACTAACTTCATAATTATATCTAAAATTTTTATAAGCTAGTTTTTCAGGAAAATTGTTAATAAGATAAATTCATTTAAGATTTTCACAAGTACTTTACAGTTGAGTGGTAAAACAATTTTACAAGTTTTTTCTTCTTCGATGTAAGTTTGATAGTTTATAAAACTACTATTGTGCATAATTTTTACTTAGTGTTTAAATATTATACTCAATAAATTCTACTACAGTAATGAAAAAGTATATCGTTAATACACAAGTAAACTTTTTACATGTTTTTATTTTAAAAAAAGATGACACTTCAGTTTGTATTCTAATAGAAAATATTATAAAAAAGATGATTTTGTAATAAAAATTAAAACAAATCATTTTCATTGAAATCTTTTTATTTGAAATTCATTCACAATAATACAAGACAGCAAATCTATATTGTTGGGATATCGTTCATACATTCAGTATTAAAGTTATTCAAAAAATTTAGCAAGTTTAGATTTTCATTGTTAAAGTTATCTGTCACCAACTCATTTTCCTTCGCACTAAAATTATTCGAATTCATATTTTCGTCGTTAGCAGAAAAAATATTCAAGCACTTGGGATTAAAGTTATACGAAAAATTTAACAAGTTCAGACTTTCATTGTCATAGTTTACTAGAGGTAAATCAGTTTGTATCAGGTTAAAATTATTTAAGTCCTTATTTTCATCTTTGGCAGATAAATCATCAATATTATTTCCACTTGTATATTCCACATTCGAATTGTTCAAAAATTTTTTTAAGTCTAAGTCTATATTTTCATTCTGAAAGTTGTTGGAATGTAAGTCAAAAACACCAGTCGCACATTCAATGTGAAAATTATCCAAAAAATTTAACAAGTCCAGATTCTCACTGTCATTATTAACTGTTGATAATTCATTGTTAGTGCTTCGATCATTACAATTTCTACGTATGTTAAAGTCTTTAAGATGATTCTTTCTCTTATGTTGCAATAATTCATACTTACACTGAAAAGTTTCACTGCATTCATCACATCTAGTTTGCATTAAAGATTTTTTATGCATATTTCTTTTATGTTTTAAAAAATGTCGTCTGTTTGAAAAAGTATCAGTACATTCGTCACAACAGTATGTATGTAAAGTCTTTTTATGACTTTTTCGCTTATGGTTTGAAAAAGCATGTTTTGTTGTAAAGGTTATAGAACATTCCTCACATAGATACTCAGGTTTACGATAATGCACCCTCTTGTGTTTTTCCAATTCATACTTGTGTTTAAAAGCATCTTTACAAATAATACATAGATGTTCAGGTAAGACTTTTTGATGAAATAATCTCTTATGTTTAAATAAATCACACTTGCGATTGAAATTTTCAATACAATATTCACATTTGTATCTTATGGATATTTTTCTATGGGTTTCCATATGTCTTTTTAAACGATGTAAAGTAACAAATCCTTTCTCACACACGTAACAAATATTAGGTTTAATATCATTGTGAACCTTGACATGTCTAGTAAGATAGGATTTTTTAAAAAATGGCTTCTTACAAGTTGGACAAATAAAAAGTTTAGATAACTTCCCATCCTCAAAACTTGATGAAGGGGTTTGTTGAACGGAAACGTGTGTCTCCTCGGACGTTAAAGTATTATTCATTTTGTACTTCAGTTTAGCGAAGTGTAAAAAATCACTCTAAAAGTAAGACTTTAAAAACTACTAAGTATGAGAACTTAGACAACTCTACAGCGAGAAAAGAATGTAACTAATTCAAATTTTTTCTTCGTTCATCAGTTTTACTTAAGAATTTACGGCAAATTCTCTTATTTCATGCCAAATTTTTATAACTATCGCCAATATTAGTGGAAATTTAGCCAAATATTATCCCATACCTTGCTATAATACTCGAATCTTGTGGAAAATTCTAGTTTATCAACATGTCTAAACAGATAATTTGTACACTTTCACTCTGTATTTTTATGGATGTAGCATCTACGTTAAACATTTTAGGGAAAAAAATATTCTATGTTTTTTAACAGTTGATTATAGATTTGTCGAAACTTGTGGTTTAGTATTTTCAAAGAAGGTAGGTTGTTAATACTTAAAGTTTCAAGTTCATGATTTCATCATACATCTGCAGCTTCTAAATTCGATAAGTGTTAGATTTTTATCTTACATTTTCAACCTAAAAAGAAAAAGTTAATTTTTCTGAGATAGAATTTGTATTAAAATAATTTGTGTAAAAATTTTTCATTTACGGAAATTTCATTTATAAGCATATGTGTGAAAAACTTCAAACCAAATGACTTTTAAAAACTTAGTGCTTTGTAAAATAAGATGTGTTATTAACACATGTGAAACATTAAAATTGCATACTTCATAATTTTTAAAATACTTACAGTCTCTTAAATTGGTAAGAATGAGTTTTTATCTCACATTTTCATTCTTATCATTAGAAAAAATAAGTTTCATATATTTTTATTCTAAAAATAAGTTAATAAATTTCTGAGATGATATTTTTTTCTGAAATACTTTGTGTAAAAAATTTTTCATTTACAAAAAATTTCAGTTTATAAGCATATGTCTGAAAAACTTCAAACTAAATGACTAAAAAACTTAGCACTTTGTAAAATAAGATGTGTTGTTAACACCAAAATTGTTGACTTCGTGATTTTTTCGAATACCCACAACCTCTTAAGCTGGTAATTTTGTGATTTTATCTTACATTTATAATCTTATTATTGTGAAAATAAGTTTCTTATATTTTTATTCAAGAACAAGTTATCTAAATTTCTAAAATACTTTGTACAAAAATATTTTAGTAAAAATAAGTTTCTTATATTTTTATTCTAAAAATAAGTTAGTTAATTTCTGAGATGATATTTTTTCTAAAATAATTTGTGTAAAAAATTTTACATTCACAAAAATTTCAGTTTATAAGTATAAGTTTGAAAAACTTCAAACTAAATGACTTTAAAAAAAAAAAACTTAGTACTTTGTAAAATAAGACGCGTTATTAACACGTGTGAAACATTAAAATTCCATACTTCATGATTTTTCAAATACTTGCGGTCTCTTAAATTGGTAAGAATGAGATTTTACCTTACATTTTCATTCTTATCATTAGTAAAAATAAGTTTCTTATATTTTTATTCTAAAAATAAGTTAGTTAATTTCTGAGATGATATTTTTCTAAAATACTTTGTGTAAAAAATTTTACATTCACAAAAATTTCAGTTTATAAGTATAAGTTTGAAAAAGTTCAAACTAAATGATTTTAAAAAACTTAGTACTTTGTAAAATAAGATGTGCTGTTTAACACCAAAATTGTTGACTTCATAATTTTTTTTCGAATACCTACAGTCTCTTATGCTGGTAATTTTGTGATTTTATCTTACATTTACAATCTTATTATTGTGAAAATGCGTTTCTTATATTTTTAGTGAATTTTTCAGTTTTTTTACATTGATCGACTTATTTTTATTTTTATTTATTTATTTTTTTAAAGATGAATTTTACTTCAAATAATTTTTTCTTAAACAAAATTCCCATTTAAAGTTCTTTATTTACTTTGAATTTCACATTACATACATACATTTTTCATGAACATTGTTCTTTTACAGATTGAACTGAACATAATTCAACATAGCAGATAATATTTTTACAATTTTCATATTATGATCGAGTGATAAAACTCCACATTCTTTGAAAAAATGATTTTTTCACTTCTTTGACTTTTATACATTCTTGATTATCAATAATCCAACTACCTAAATACTTCTGGAAGATATTAAAAAATTTTATCCAAAGTATGATAAACTCTCCAGATCTCTTAAAGCGCTTTGCCATAAGTTCACTTGAAAATACTAAGTAAATTACAACTTTATCCCAATTAATTTCATTTTTTATCATTTCTTTTAAGACAATATCTAAACAGGTATAAAAATTTTCATCAGATAACATATCAACATTTTCATAAAGTTGATTGCTAATTTCTGAATTGATAAATTCATTCATTCGAAATTTAAGGTGGTTTATAATCTCTACTTCTGAATTGCGAATGTGTGATCTATTGAATATATGAGTAAATGCGTTTAACAAAATGATATCTGTTCTGACATCCATCTTGAAAAAACTATTATTATGTAGTACTGAATTCAGGTTATAAAATAAGCAACCTCACTTCTCAAAATAAATTTGACAAGTAATAAAATTTTTCTTCACTCGGAATTAATACTAGGTGTTTCTCACCAAATCTGAATTATCGCCAAATACTCTAAAATTTTTGTAGATATATCCTAAAATTTATTAAAAATCATGCCAAATTCTTATTTTTAAGACCCTATTTCGGATTTTATTGGTAAAATTTCACGGGTTTACACTAAAAAAATGTTAGGGAGTTACAAAAAAATGGTTAAACTATAGATAAAAATACATTGAATTTCTAATTATCACTCTGTTCAGAAACTTATTTTATTTTAAGAATGTTGGAAGATTTCTAGTACTATAATACAAAACTTGAAATAAAAATAGATACAATATTTTAATGAGCGTAAGGAAATTTAAAGATAATTTATAATTAAATACAACATTGTAAATTTTTTAAAATATATATGAAAGAATTTATGTGGGAGTGATTATACATGTATGTTCGATGACAGTGATAAGAAGATACCAAAAAAAAAGTTATATCTGAAGTATAACTGTTTAAGGTAGAGAAATTTTCAACATCAGTTATTATTTTGCACTAAAGTAACTTCTGAAAAATGATAGATTCACTCTCTTATGTAAAATATAATACAAAATGTTACGATATTTTCTTAAACTTATTAAGACTTCTTTTCAAACAGCGAATTTTTCAGTTTTTTACATTGATCAACTTATTTTTATTAATTTATTTTTAAAAGATGAATTTTTAAAGTTTTTTTATTTACTTTTAATTTCACATTATATACATTTTTCTTATAAAGAAGTGAACTGAACATAATTCAAAATAGTAGATAATTTTTAGTGCATCCAACAGTAAACATATTTAAACACGTGAAAAGTTGAAGCAAAACTGGAATTTTCTCCCCCTATCTTTTGACAATACCGTACCTAACCCGATTCTCAGAAATTGCTTAAGGGTATGCTACCTCCTTTTACGCAAACATTGTGACGTCACCGTTGGTGAATAAAGTCGATCTTTTTGTATTAAGATATCATATTTATAATGGAAAAAAAATATATATATAGTTTAAAATGGATACTAGTTATTCATAATTAAAAAATCTTTATGATGAAAAGTATTTTTTTAACGAACTTTCTTCAATTAAGTAATTAATAAGAAATTTTAATCACTCTTTTTTAGTTATCTATCAAAAAAACAATTCTCGTCTTTCATCCTAATCTAATTTCACTTACACATTTGAGATTTTAATCATCTTTTAATTTAATTTTTACTCTCAGTTTTCGAAAAACATCTGGTGAATTTTTACAAGATCTTCAATTATTATTTTTCTTAATTATTATTCTGTAATTTATATTAATTTTACGATTGATTAATTTTCAATCAATAGAATTCTTAGGCTAAAAAAGATCTGCATAGACATATTTCTAAAGAACACTCACACATACGCGAAAACTACTGAAATATTTTTACTGCAAGGTGTCGGGTTCGAACCCCAGTCAAACCTCTCTATTTCTTTCATACTCTATGCACATCCACATTCGTATATTTCATCGATTTCTTATTTATTTCTCAATTTTTTAAATTTCTTAATTAATTTCTTAATTAATTTCTTAATTAACTCCCTAATTAACTCCCTAATTAATTTCCTAATGAGTCACAAACAATATCCTGCTTTTACCTTATACCGCAAACATCGCTTTAAACCCAGCGTCACCTTTTACAATAAATCACTCATTAAATTTTTTAATTAAATTTCCTCATTAATACCCTCGTCACGTTTCACGATCAAGTTAGAGGATGTCTCAAGGTCAACGTCAACCCATCTAGACCCCTCAGGGGGTGGTGCGGCACCCGCACGACTTGCCGGTGCACCAGTGCACCCCCCTCATGGGCTAGAACCGGCCTTTCTTACCTACTTATAGATTTAAAAATATTTAGAATTATCGTTATCAACTTCATGTATAGTTTAACACTTAGTATGAATTATTGTCTTTTAGGTAAGTAGAATATCTCAGATAACAAATTAGAATATATTGTGAGTTTTTACCTTTTTAAATTTGACGAACAAGTACAAAAACTGCAGGTCAAACCTAAGTTGTGATTGATAGGATCGTAAACAGATAAATCGAAAAGTTTTTTTTTTTTTTTTTTTTTTTGTAAAAATGAACGAACAAAAAATAAAACATCAATAAAATAAATAAGAATAAATCTATGTATTCTAAGTTTTAAAAGCATGGGGATGTTTGAAAATTGAAGCAGCGTTTTTGTTATTCTGCTATTCACATTCCAAAAATGTTAAATCCCCTGAGAAAAATAAACAAAACAAAAGAAGAAACAAAAACAGTGCTTCGTTCATTATTTTGTGACTTAGCGTTTTTTAATTTTTTTTTTTTTTTTTTTTTTACCCCAAAAGACATTTTTTTTTGAAATAGAAGAATCTGAATTAAAATAATAATAATAATAATAATAATAAAGGTATATCCCGCTAAGATATTATTTATTAATTTTATCGCTATCAATTCATAATTCCTGGATCTTTATTTATTTATTATTATTAAAGCTTGTACATTTTATTTTTGCGTTACAGATTTGCATAATTAAAATTTCCAAATGCTAATAGGTTTGGAAAAAATAAATAAATAAACAAATATTTGGCTCATTTGTGTAACATTTGGCGTAATATAAAACAGTAATGAAAAGCATATGTGGTTAGGTCATGCATATGTGGTTAGGCAAGGTTAGGTCACTTTTTGTGTATTTTGTGTAATATCGCCTGCCAAAAAATGAAACATTGCATTTTTTAGCTCAATGTTGGGGTGGTGACTTCTGATGAATTACCTCTACATTCTGAAAAATTTATTTTATTTTATTTTATTTGTTATTCAATTATTTGTGTCCTGTTCCATTAATACAATTTTTTTTCTCGCTCTTTTTTTTTTTTTTTTTTTTTTTTTTGTTTCGTTCATTTTGTTATGGTCAGTTTCATTTATAAAAAAAACTCCTTTTTTTATGTTTCTATATGTTTTGTGTTTTCTTTGGAATTAATTTAAAATGATTATTCTATTTTTCAAATCTAAATTTTAAAAATACTAGTCAAATTGGCTTTTGTCGGTCGTTTTGGCAAATTGTTCATCTGTTTATTTTTCGTTCTCATTCTTATTATTATCATAATATATATATATATATATATATATATATATATATATATATATAAAGTATATATATATATAAATAAAGTATATATATTACATATATACTTGTATATATATATATACAAGTATATATGTAACGCAAATCGGGGTCCCGTAATATTAAGTGGGTTGGTATTCTAGTAATGTGAGCATCTTAAAAAGGATGAGGATTCCAGATTCACTAATAATCCTTTATTAAGTTCAAGATGTAGTCTTGGCCCTCCTGAGCGTCATATGTCCCGTAACTACGCCGAAAGTCGGCCCTTCTCCGTAGCGGCGCCCCACCGGGCCCGCGGGATTCGTTAGTGAGCTGTTATATGATAAGATTAATATTTAACGTAGATTTATTAGGCAAGTCAATATCGGAAAAAGCCACGATTTCTCGTGTGTCCCAGCTTAATTACCGGCGTTTTTGGCGCGAAACTTTACCACTCCTTCGTCTGATTATTGGCTATTAATTTAATGATTGACAGTCCAGCTCAGGCCTGGATCCCCAGGATTAATTAACATGCATTACTTAACTACAAGAAAAGGAAGATTGCACTTATTCAGCACTTTTTATTCTGAAAGTTGTTCAATTTTTCTGATTTTCGCTTTATGAAGTCTTCTACTGTGAAACAAAGTAAAGGCGCACTTACGAATTATTAGCGATTTCTAGATTTTAAAATGGGGTTTTAATTATTTAAATTTAACTATTTTTCATCCCTTTCATATATATATATATATATATATATATGTATATATGTATATGTATATGTATATGTATATATGTATATGTATATATATATATATATATATATATGTATATGTATATACATGTATATGTATATATATATGTATGTATATATATATATGTATATATATATGTATATGTATGTATATATATATATGTATATGTATATATATATATGTATATATATATGTATATGTATATATATATATGTATATGTATATATATATGTATATATATATATGTATATGTATATATATATATATATATATATGTATATATATATGTATATGTATATATATATATATATATATATATGTATATGTATATATATATATATGTATATGTATATATATATATATATATGTATATATGTATATGTATATATATATATATATATATATATATGTATATATATATATATGTATATATATATGTATATGTATATATATATATATATGTATATGTATATGTATATATATATATATATATATAATATATATATTCCTGTGGGATATATAATATATTTTGACCTTCTTGTATTGTGAAAAGTGCCACAATACGTCCACCTAATTTTTGAAAAACGGAGATTTCAAAATAATATTCTAGTCTGCTTTAAAAAGATAGACACTACAATACTTGATTTTAATAGAAATTCTGAGGAACTGTTGAGGAAAAAAAAAATGAATTTCTATAAAGTACTTTTTCGTTTTTCTTGCGTTTTATACAGAAAATTGAATAAAATTTTTGAGATAAATAATGGATGAAAGGTGATGTATATGTATGTATTGTTAGTATTTGTGTAGCTAATCTTTCAAATATAGGATTCAAAAGTTTTATGTACATATACACTGATTACCAAATGATAAATAACAAACTTACAAAAAAAAAAAAAAATATTTTGCGCATAACTTTTAAACAAATGAACATATAATCATGACATTTAGATAATATGATCATTATCAAATCTGTAATCGCATTTTATATTTTATAAACACAGGGAATATTTTTTTTAACTGATATTAACTCAGTTTTTCGCAAAAGTACGTTTTTGAATTAAGGAATTATTTAAACGATTTTAGAAAGAAGAAAATAATAATGAGAGTTGGTGTTAAGGCTACATTACATATAGGTGAATATACGCAAACTTACAAAATTAAATTGCATCCCCCCCCCTCCTTTTCTTTTCTTTTTTTTTTTTTTATGTGAATGACATTTTTAAAATTATACATACGAACATAATTTTTGGATGAGGTGTTCGATGGGGAATTATGTATTAACATTTTGATTATTCTGGTGATGTTCATAGTTTGCCAAGTAATAAGTATAGTATATTTTATCAAAAAAGTTCGTTAGGGAAGGAAATGCCGGTTGTATTTTACCATTTGGAGGCATGCGTATTATAGCGTAACTATAAGTCATTCTTAGCACCATTTTTCACTAAATTTTCTTTTTTAAATTCCCTTATTTCTCTTCCTCAACTGAAACACGTATTTTTAAGAAAAATTTGATCTGATCAGTTAATATCAGTTTACAAATTATTCCTGATGTAACATTCATATAAAATTTGATAAATGATTTATATGAATGTGTCGTCCAAATTCCATGTTTATAGTTCAATTATAAGCAAAAGAAGGAAATAGGTTGCTGCTTAATTTTTGTAAACTATATTCATGTATAATTTGATTTTATCAAAACTTGTAAAAATCATTAAAATAATTGAGATTTTTTTTTTTTTTAATGTATACAATTCAAGAAAAACTCAAATAAAACTCAATTAAAAACTAGTATGATATGGCCACCACATGACTTGCTTCTATATAATTTTACACAAAATTCATTCATTACAAATTATTTATTAAATTATTAAATTATTTTCCATTATAAATGCAGACGATTTTTATCTGACAGAATTATATCCATCACTAAATGCCGAAAGAAAGTCAACTTTTTGCAATTATCAGAAGAAATAAGATTTTTTTTTCATTAAAAGATACAAAAAATCGATAACTTTGTTTTAAATTACCACAGATCTGTAGTTCAACCATTCGTTTTAAAGGTATTGACGAGATCTTTCGAAAGATACCCACATTGAAAATTTACTCCCTCCAGGGAGGTACTTCCTCCCCAGGAGGGGAAGCGATGCCCCCACATGCACAATTTTTTTTTCCTAGTTTACTACTATTATTATCAATAATTCATATTAATTTCACAATCACACGATTAAAATAACTCTCATTATGTACATTTATACGAAATTTTGTCCTACACTGCCATGTTAAAAATTTAGAAAAAATGCGATCGCAGCGCCACCTGTTGTGCCATTGTTCCATAACTCTAATCAGCACCAGTTTATGTCAGGATCCAACTAAATACCAAATTCGGTTAAATTTCGTTCATTGGTTCGTGAGATACAGCGTCCACAAAATTTGTGATGCACACACACAGACAGACATTTTCTAAAAACAGTCAAATCGTGTTCCAGACATCCCAAAACGTGTAAATCCATCGAAAACTAGAGTTTGAAAATTTTCAAGAATCCAATACTTTCTCTATATATACATATAGAAGAAAGTTAAATAATAATAATAATAAAATTAATAATAATAATTTGACTTGTTGATACAATTTAACTTTATTTTAATATAAAAATTTAATTAAGTTATTTAAGTAGAACTTAAATGTATAGATGATGTACTCCATATTTATTTTTTTAAATTATTCTGGAAATGTACTTATTAAATTGGTATAGTATCACAGATAGAAAATTTGATGTATTGTATGGAAAAAGAGTTTAAGTATTATGAAGAAAACAAAAGTTCTTTATTTTCGTACTTAGAACATTAAATTTTTCATTGACGGCGAACTTTCGGAAAAGTAGTAATTTACCCTCTAAAATCTATTCTTTTTGTACATAAAACAACATTTTATTTTCCAAGAGATTTAAAAAAATAAATAAAATAAATAAAAATGTCTGAACTGCCTTACAGTCTAAACTAGTATGTTGTGGCCACCACAAGACTTTCTTCTATATTTACCTATACATATTCAATCAGTAACAATATTTAAAAAAAAAAAAAAAAAAAAAGTAGGATTTTTTTTCGAAGTTTTTTTTTTTTTGTTGTTAAAATTAAAAAAAATCGATAACTTTGTTTTAAATTATCACAGATTTATAGTTCAACCATTCGTTTTAAAGGTATTGATGAGACCTTTCGAAAGATACCCATCTTGAAAATTTACTCCCCCCGGGGGGGTACTTCCCCCCAGGGGGGGAAGCGATGCCCCCCCCCCATGCAGAAAATTTTTTTCCTAGTTACATACTACTATTACCAATAATTCATATTAATTTTACAATCACAAGTTTAAAACAACTCTTATTATGCACATTTATACGAATTTTTGTCCTATGCTGCCATGTTAAAAATTTAGATAAAATGCTATCACAGCGCCACCTGTTGAGCTATTGATCCCCAAACATAATCAGCACCAGTTAATGTCGGGGACAAACTAAATACCAAGTTTGGTTAAATTTCGTTAAAAAAAAAAAAAAATCGCAATTTTTTTTATAAGTTTTGTTTTGTTAAAACTAAAAAAAATCGATAACTTTGGTTTAAATTATCACAGATTTATCGTTCAACCATTCGTTTTAAAGGTATTGACGAGATCTTTCGAAAGATACCCATCTTGTAACTTTGCCCCCCCCGGGTGGGAACTTCCCCCCCGGTGGGGGGGGGGACCGGTGCCCCCACATGCACAAAAATTTTTTCCTAGTTAACTACTACTATTATCAACCTGATCTTTCGAAAGATACCCATTGTGAAAATTTACCCCCCCTGTAGGGGTATTTCCCCCGTAGGGGGGGAAGCGATGCCCCCCCATGCAGAAAATTTTTTTCCTAGTTACATACTACTATTATCAATAATTCATATTAATTTTACAATCACAAGTTTAAAACAACTCTAATTATGCACATTTATACGAATTTTTGTCCTATGCTGCCATGTTAAAAATTTAGATAAAATGCTATCACAGCGCCACCTGTTGAGCTATTGATCCCCAAACATAATCAGCACCAGTTTATGTAGAAGACCAACTAAATACCAAGTTTGGTTAAATTTCGTTAAAAAAAAAAAAAAAGAAAAAAAAAAAAAATTGCGATATTTTTCTAATTTTTTTTTTTTTTGTTAAAACTAAAAAAAATCGATAACTTTGGTTTAAATTATCACAGATTTATCGTTCAACCATTCGTTTTAAAGGTATTGACGAGATCTTTCGAAAGATACCCATCTTGAAACTTTGCCCCCCCGGGTGGGAACTCCCCCCCCCCGGTGGGGGGGAACCGATGCCCCCACATGCACAAAAATTTTTTCCCAGTTAACTATTACTATTATCAACGAGACCTTTCAAAAGATACCCATCTTGAAAATTTACTTCCCCGGGGGGGGGGGGAACCGATGCCCCCCCATGCACAAAATTTTTTTCCTAGCTAACTACTACTATTATCAATAATTCATATTAATTTTACAATCACAAGTGTAAAATAACTCTCTTTATGCCCATTTATACGGAATTTTGTCCTATGCTGCCATGTTAGAAATTTGCATAAAATCCCAAAACATGTAAATCCATGAAAAAGTGGACTTCGAAAATTTTCGCGAATCCAATACTTTCTCTATGTTACATATAGAAGAAAGTAAAAATGTTAATATATATCGAATTTTCTAATTTATTTATTTATTTATTTATGCGAATTTTGAAATTATGGTTGAAATATTATTTATGTATGTGAAGATTTCGTTTGACCAGTGATATAGAATCATTTTATAGATTTCACAAATCTTGTAAAATAACAGTTATGTTATTTTTAACTGGATCAACGAGAATGTGCTTCTCTAATATTCATAATATAGTGTAATGGCAGTTATTCATCATTACATTTAAACGAACGGGCAGTTTGCTGCCTTTCAAATGACCAATTTCTTTCGCTATATATATATAATGCAGCTTGTCTAATGACAAGTTTGTAGGGGAGAAGAATTTATGACATCGATGTAATGATTCGGACTTAAGCAAATGCATAGCTGCCAACTATTCCGATTTTTGGATACCGATACTATTTTAGAAGCTTTTGTCAGTATTCGATGATTAAATAGGATAAAAATTTCTATTAAAAAAAGTACTGATATCCGAACAGTTGATAGCTATGATATAGGATTTTGTAATGACATGTATGGGTGCTTACAGAAACTATCATTTGTATTATCTAATATCTATGCATTTTTTTTTTCCTTTTTTTACGTAATATATATTTTAATTTGAAATTCAATACTAATATAGATTTGTGTTAATTAAAGGGACAGCTTACATTTAAAAATGGGAAAATGAAGAAATTTTCCATCAAATTTCAGAATTATATATATATATAAATAAATAAATAAAAGATTGAATGCATGTATAAAAAAATTTTTTTTGTGTTAACTAGTATAACATTACTCTATAGATTAAAAATATTTTGATTTGCTTTAAAATAGAAGATTTTTAAAATATTATTTTGTTGCAGAAAAAAATTTAAGGGTGCTTTCTCACTGCGCTCAGGATATCTCAATTACAATTTCCTTTATCCTGTTAATTTTCAGGTTAAATGAAACAAAACATTCCAATTAAGAATCTGAACTAAAATGTTTTAATTATTTTAATAATAAAGAGTCTAATTAACAATCAAATTTGAAATTACCATTAAAATTTTTATATTTCCACAATCATATATATTTTTTTTTCTATTGAACAGAACTTCTTATTTTTAGTTCTTTCATTTACTATGTTAAAATGTATGGATGAGAAAAATTTTAAGTTCCTATCTTAAATACATTTTGAAATATCATGCGCGCAAACTTGAAGACCAGCGTTTTGAAAAAATGCCAGTTAAAGTTCAAATTTTATTTATACAACATAAATTCCAATTTTTAAAAGTGTAAAGCATTTTCTATAACAACATTTACTATTTAAAAATAATATTGCATAGTATTTAAAATGATAAACCCGAATTTTTGATGATAAATGATAAATCGAATTTTTGATCCTTTAAAAATTAGTCTGTCCCCTTAATGAAAACAATATTTGATAAAATATTTACAGTAATGAAAATATTTAAAGTAATGAAATAATATATGATATGTGATGAAATATTTAAAGTAATGAAATAATATTCGAATAAATTAATATTTTTGAGCCTATGCTGAATAGATTAATGCTAAGCTCACATACTCAGTTTTTACTAATTATATTTACTTTTTAAATTCTCTATTGTTTACAATTTTTCTCTGCTACGATTTTAAAATCATATATATGCACTCTCTATTAACTATTTAGCGAATAAACATTCTGATGGAGGAAAACAAACAAGCTTTTACGTAAATATTTTTCAGATAAATTTATGTTCTCTGTCATCTTTACCAATGCGACTATTCGAGAAAATAACTTTTTTGCATCTAGATGCTCGTGATTTATCAAAAATCTTTTCGGTATTAACTTCTTGGCTACAGGGCAATATTCTCGCGTGTTTTGCGTGATGTTGCATCAACCTGTTGCAAACAAACGCCTGTAAACACCAATTCCTTTTAATTAATAAAAGAGAAATTCCATATAGCATCTTTCAGAACGCTGTCAACATTGTATATCACCGTAGAATGTTTTTTTTTTTTTTTTTTTTTTGAACTATCTGAGCTTTGGATCTTATTCGAATAAACCATGAGAAAAACAATTTAAAAGTAAATTTTTTTTATCCATTTTTTAAGGATAAACACATTTTAAACACTAGTATGTTGTGGCCATCACAAAACGTCCTTCTATATTTCCTATGCAAATCCATGCAGTACAAATTATTCATTGAAATTATTTTCCATACGGTTTTCATCTCAGAGTTGTACAGCATTAAATTTCGAAAGAAAGTCAATTTCATGCTATATAGACATCAATCAAAAGAGTTTTTTTTTTTTTTTTTTTGGATAAAAAATGGAAAAAATTAATAACTTTATTTTAAATTATCACACATCTGTGGTTCAACCATTCTTTTTAAAAATATTGATGATTTCTTTTGATGTATACTTATATTGAAAATTTTCCTTTCTTCAGGTGGTGTGTGTATGTTTTGGGAGGGGGGGGGGTGATGTTTTACATACAGAACATTTTTTCCTTAATTCACTATTACTATTAGAAAAAACTCTCTTTAATTTCATAATGATTAATAAAAAGTAACTTTCATTGTGCACATTTATATACAAAATTTTGTGCTTTACTTACATTGTAAAAGTTTAGAAAAAGCGTGGTGTCAACGTCACCAGTCGGGCGATTTTCACCAAAAACTGATAAGCACTAGTTTATCTCTAGGTACAACTACATATAAATTTGTATAAAATTCTAAGCATTACTTCTTGAGCTAGAGTTGCCACAATATTTTTGTCTCGCACACACAGACAGACATTTTCTAAAAATGGTCCTATCGTGTTTTGGATATCTCAAAACGTGTAAACCCATTGAAAACCGTAAGACTAAAATTTTTTACGAAACCAGTACTTAAATTCTATTGAGTATAGAAGAAAGTAACATTTTAAACCTAGATCATAACTGTATTTTTAAAAATATACGTCAATGAAATAAAGTTCCACAAAAGTCTTAGATATCGTTTACCAGCGAAAAACTATTCATGAATCTAACAATGTATTTAGCTAGCATAAAATGCTGCAAACTTAAGATGTGATTTATTCATTGCCGGAGGAAAATGGAATCTATTTGTGATGAGCTATATGCATCTTTTAAATTTTGCGATCGTTTTCAGAAATTTGATACGAAGACATTTAGAAAGTTGCATGTGATGAAGTTCCATTGAATTTAACAGTCTGTTCTTTAAACAAGAAAAAAAAAAAAAAAAAAGCTGCCATGTTAAAAATTTAGATAAAATGCTATCACAGCGCCACCTGTTGAGCTATTGATCCCCAAACATAATCAGCACCAGTTAATGTCGGGGACAAACTAAATACCAAGTTTGGTTAAATTTCGTTAAAAAAAAAAAAAAATCGCAATTTTTTTTATAAGTTTTGTTTTGTTAAAACTAAAAAAAATCGATAACTTTGGTTTAAATTATCACAGATTTATCGTTCAACCATTCGTTTTAAAGGTATTGACGAGATCTTTCGAAAGATACCCATCTTGTAACTTTGCCCCCCCCCCGGGTGGGAACTTCCCCCCCGGTGGGGGGGGGGGGACCGGTGCCCCCACATGCACAAAAATTTTTTCCTAGTTAACTACTACTATTATCAACCTGATCTTTCGAAAGATACCCATTGTGAAAATTTACCCCCCCTGTAGGGGTATTTCCCCCGTAGGGGGGGAAGCGATGCCCCCCCATGCAGAAAATTTTTTTCCTAGTTACATACTACTATTATCAATAATTCATATTAATTTTACAATCACAAGTTTAAAACAACTCTAATTATGCACATTTATACGAATTTTTGTCCTATGCTGCCATGTTAAAAATTTAGATAAAATGCTATCACAGCGCCACCTGTTGAGCTATTGATCCCCAAACATAATCAGCACCAGTTTATGTAGAAGACCAACTAAATACCAAGTTTGGTTAAATTTCGTTAAAAAAAAAAAAAAAAGAAAAAAAAAAAATTGCGATATTTTTCTAATTTTTTTTTTTTTTGTTAAAACTAAAAAAAATCGATAACTTTGGTTTAAATTATCACAGATTTATCGTTCAACCATTCGTTTTAAAGGTATTGACGAGATCTTTCGAAAGATACCCATCTTGAAACTTTGCCCCCCCGGGTGGGAACTCCCCCCCCCCGGTGGGGGGGAACCGATGCCCCCACATGCACAAAAATTTTTTCCCAGTTAACTATTACTATTATCAACGAGACCTTTCAAAAGATACCCATCTTGAAAATTTACTTCCCTGGGGGGGGGGGGGGAACCGATGCCCCCCCATGCACAAAATTTTTTTCCTAGCTAACTACTACTATTATCAATAATTCATATTAATTTTACAATCACAAGTGTAAAATAACTCTCTTTATGCCCATTTATACGGAATTTTGTCCTATGCTGCCATGTTAGAAATTTGCATAAAATCCCAAAACATGTAAATCCATGAAAAAGTGGACTTCGAAAATTTTCGCGAATCCAATACTTTCTCTATGTTACATATAGAAGAAAGTAAAAATGTTAATATATATCGAATTTTCTAATTTATTTATTTATTTATTTATGCGAATTTTGAAATTATGGTTGAAATATTATTTATGTATGTGAAGATTTCGTTTGACCAGTGATATAGAATCATTTTATAGATTTCACAAATCTTGTAAAATAACAGTTATGTTATTTTTAACTGGATCAACGAGAATGTGCTTCTCTAATATTCATAATATAGTGTAATGGCAGTTATTCATCATTACATTTAAACGAACGGGCAGTTTGCTGCCTTTCAAATGACCAATTTCTTTCGCTATATATATATAATGCAGCTTGTCTAATGACAAGTTTGTAGGGGAGAAGAATTTATGACATCGATGTAATGATTCGGACTTAAGCAAATGCATAGCTGCCAACTATTCCGATTTTTGGATACCGATACTATTTTAGAAGCTTTTGTCAGTATTCGATGATTAAATAGGATAAAAATTTCTATTAAAAAAAGTACTGATATCCGAACAGTTGATAGCTATGATATAGGATTTTGTAATGACATGTATGGGTGCTTACAGAAACTATCATTTGTATTATCTAATATCTATGCATTTTTTTTTTCCTTTTTTTACGTAATATATATTTTAATTTGAAATTCAATACTAATATAGATTTGTGTTAATTAAAGGGACAGCTTACATTTAAAAATGGGAAAATGAAGAAATTTTCCATCAAATTTCAGAATTATATATATATATAAATAAATAAATAAAAGATTGAATGCATGTATAAAAAAATTTTTTTTGTGTTAACTAGTATAACATTACTCTATAGATTAAAAATATTTTGATTTGCTTTAAAATAGAAGATTTTTAAAATATTATTTTGTTGCAGAAAAAAATTTAAGGGTGCTTTCTCACTGCGCTCAGGATATCTCAATTACAATTTCCTTTATCCTGTTAATTTTCAGGTTAAATGAAACAAAACATTCCAATTAAGAATCTGAACTAAAATGTTTTAATTATTTTAATAATAAAGAGTCTAATTAACAATCAAATTTGAAATTACCATTAAAATTTTTATATTTCCACAATCATATATTTTTTTTTTTCTATTGAACAGAACTTCTTATTTTTAGTTCTTTCATTTACTATGTTAAAATGTATGGATGAGAAAAATTTTAAGTTCCTATCTTAAATACATTTTGAAATATCATGCGCGCAAACTTGAAGACCAGCGTTTTGAAAAAATGCCAGTTAAAGTTCAAATTTTATTTATACAACATAAATTCCAATTTTTAAAAGTGTAAAGCATTTTCTATAACAACATTTACTATTTAAAAATAATATTGCATAGTATTTAAAATGATAAACCCGAATTTTTGATGATAAATGATAAATCGAATTTTTGATCCTTTAAAAATTAGTCTGTCCCCTTAATGAAAACAATATTTGATAAAATATTTACAGTAATGAAAATATTTAAAGTAATGAAATAATATATGATATGTGATGAAATATTTAAAGTAATGAAATAATATTCGAATAAATTAATATTTTTGAGCCTATGCTGAATAGATTAATGCTAAGCTCACATACTCAGTTTTTACTAATTATATTTACTTTTTAAATTCTCTATTGTTTACAATTTTTCTCTGCTACGATTTTAAAATCATATATATGCACTCTCTATTAACTATTTAGCGAATAAACATTCTGATGGAGGAAAACAAACAAGCTTTTACGTAAATATTTTTCAGATAAATTTATGTTCTCTGTCATCTTTACCAATGCGACTATTCGAGAAAATAACTTTTTTGCATCTAGATGCTCGTGATTTATCAAAAATCTTTTCGGTATTAACTTCTTGGCTACAGGGCAATATTCTCGCGTGTTTTGCGTGATGTTGCATCAACCTGTTGCAAACAAACGCCTGTAAACACCAATTCCTTTTAATTAATAAAAGAGAAATTCCATATAGCATCTTTCAGAACGCTGTCAACATTGTATATCACCGTAGAATGTTTTTTTTTTTTTTTTTTTTTGAACTATCTGAGCTTTGGATCTTATTCGAATAAACCATGAGAAAAACAATTTAAAAGTAAATTTTTTTTATCCATTTTTTAAGGATAAACACATTTTAAACACTAGTATGTTGTGGCCATCACAAAACGTCCTTCTATATTTCCTATGCAAATCCATGCAGTACAAATTATTCATTGAAATTATTTTCCATACGGTTTTCATCTCAGAGTTGTACAGCATTAAATTTCGAAAGAAAGTCAATTTCATGCTATATAGACATCAATCAAAAGAGTTTTTTTTTTTTTTTTTTTTGGATAAAAAATGGAAAAAATTAATAACTTTATTTTAAATTATCACACATCTGTGGTTCAACCATTCTTTTTAAAAATATTGATGATTTCTTTTGATGTATACTTATATTGAAAATTTTCCTTTCTTCAGGTGGTGTGTGTATGTTTTGGGAGGGGGGGGGGTGATGTTTTACATACAGAACATTTTTTCCTTAATTCACTATTACTATTAGAAAAAACTCTCTTTAATTTCATAATGATTAATAAAAAGTAACTTTCATTGTGCACATTTATATACAAAATTTTGTGCTTTACTTACATTGTAAAAGTTTAGAAAAAGCGTGGTGTCAACGTCACCAGTCGGGCGATTTTCACCAAAAACTGATAAGCACTAGTTTATCTCTAGGTACAACTACATATAAATTTGTATAAAATTCTAAGCATTACTTCTTGAGCTAGAGTTGCCACAATATTTTTGTCTCGCACACACAGACAGACATTTTCTAAAAATGGTCCTATCGTGTTTTGGATATCTCAAAACGTGTAAACCCATTGAAAACCGTAAGACTAAAATTTTTTACGAAACCAGTACTTAAATTCTATTGAGTATAGAAGAAAGTAACATTTTAAACCTAGATCATAACTGTATTTTTAAAAATATACGTCAATGAAATAAAGTTCCACAAAAGTCTTAGATATCGTTTACCAGCGAAAAACTATTCATGAATCTAACAATGTATTTAGCTAGCATAAAATGCTGCAAACTTAAGATGTGATTTATTCATTGCCGGAGGAAAATGGAATCTATTTGTGATGAGCTATATGCATCTTTTAAATTTTGCGATCGTTTTCAGAAATTTGATACGAAGACATTTAGAAAGTTGCATGTGATGAAGTTCCATTGAATTTAACAGTCTGTTCTTTAAACAAGAAAAAAAAAAAAAAAAAAGGTCTTTTATTTTTTACTGCATGATTAATACAACTAATTTTGCAGTTAGTTGTAATAATCGTGTTGCCTTTCATTGAGCCAGCAGAAATTACAGATTTAGTTATAGATAACCCCCCCCCCCCCCCCCCAATTTAAGTAAACAATCTGCAAAGCTATTATTATTATTAGTATTTTTTGTTGTTGTTGTTGTTGTGATATATCGTGTGCGTTTTTATTTTCTTTTATTGAAATTTTTTCCAAATTGAGATTTTGATATATTTACACGTTTTGAGGGTCCCTGATTGCAAAAATTTGATTTTTTCCCCCTTTAAATTTGTGTGTTTGTCTGTGTGACTGTTGTCAGAATATCTCAACATCAAATATTAATGGCAAATCCAAACTCAGTTTTCGATATCTGTGTCATATGGAGATGCTATTTTAAACTTTTTGTTAAAATTAAACAAATATTTCGTGTATCCAAGAAAATTCAAATGCATCGCGTCCATGGTAGAGATTTCTGGTAGGTATAGTTTGAGAACTGTAGATGAAACAAAACGATATGAAAAAATATTTTTTCTATTCATAAAAACGCGTTTCATATAGAAATTGGCAGAAAAAAACATTCATCATTTATTTACATGGCCACACATTAGAATTCGAATATATTATGGCTGTACTTTAATAGGAACCCTTAATCTGTAATCTGTCTTTATAGTATAAAAATGCAGGGGTAAGAGAAAGTTGTGTGGATGACACGCCAGATTATTAGAAATGATAGCAATGTAAATTAAAAAAATTATAAATGTAAGAAATTCAAATAAAAGATATTTTAGTTACATTTAATAACTTATTTTATTTTAAGTTTTATGTTTTGTGATATTTTAATTGTCTAACATTTTATTTAAATAATGCATGATTTGGAAAAATAATAAAATAACCAGATGCAGTTATTCGATGTCTGAAATGACTGAGTTATTAATAAGTTACATGAGAAGTGTTTACTGGCATAATTAATTTGCGTAGCAATCTTTGACGCTAAATCTTATCATTAATTATTATTCACTGCGGTAATAATAGACTCGTAAAATAGAAAACGAACTTAAGTTCACTGGAACCATTTAATCATCGTGAAAGCAACGATATTTCAAATCCACGTGGAAGAATTTGAACCATATTCAAAGTAGAAATGCTAGAATAACTGTCTAATATGAAATATTGTTCAATAGTGGAATGATTATGTATTTTTACTTTGTAATATGCATGTATGGTAGAGAAAGTAATATTTTTGGTTTGAATTTTCGAAATTGAAATTTTGATACGTTTTAAGGCTTCCTGAATCCCAAAATCTAGTTTTTAGTATTTGGTCTGTGTGGTTATCACCGTAACTCAAAAACAAATACTGGCAGAAAGTCCAAACTCAGTAAGTTAAATCTATATCACACGGATATGTTACTTGAAACGTTGTGTTAAAATTGGACAAATAGTTCATGTACAAGGATATATAAGAGAATTCGAATACATTAAGTCTATAGGTGAAATTTCTGGTAGATATACACATTAATATCTTTAGAATGAACTAAACAAAATGAAATGAACATATATTTTTTGTGTGTATATTGTATAAAAGCATGCTTCGTATAGATGCTATGAAAATCATTTACCATTCGCTTACAAGGCCAAACAAAAAGATTACGATATATTAAGGCTATATTGGGAAATTGCTGGAAGTGTATTTCAAGATGAGTTATGACTTTTTTCATATCGTGCTAAATTGAAGTACAGTATGTAGTATGTATATATTTTATAGATAATATACAGGGCTATCTACAATTTTGACGATTCATTATTCTCTATTGAATTTAGTTGATGGAAGAGTTTTACTATATTCTACCAAGTCCAAGAAATTTGCTTAGGCATGATAATTACTTTCTCTTATCTTAAGTCCTATTTTCAATGCTTGATCCCCCCCCCCCCATAATTACATGTTTTTGATAGATTTATGAATTACACATTTTTGGTAGCGAAGCCGAACAAGAGGGAAGAAAGGCAATTCAAGGAATGCATCTTGATTCCTTGTCAAAATGCACTAAAATGTTCTAATCACTGAACTAACTTGGTCAACATCTGACTGAAAGTTCGTTCAATATATAAGTAAATATTTCATCTGTTTTGCGGATAAATGTCTATTATTATAAATATCAAATATTGCTGGGTTACAATATGTTATGTGCATGACTAATTATAAAATGCAACTTCGACCAAATCTAAATTATACATTTTTTATCAATTAATTTTAACATGTGCTACAGCGAAAAGTAATCAGTCTAGGAATGGAACTTGTTACCTTGGCGTAGCGCACCTGAGCTCTGACCTACTCAGCTAATCATTAGACTCGAACAGTTCGTTGAATTTATTAATAAAAATTTTCATCTATTCTGCGAATAAGGACGCAAGTTCTTCTAAAGTCTTTCTAGGGTTAGTCCTAGGAAATAGGTCATCTATTGGCCGAAAGATTACGCACTTGCTTTAGTTGCCACTTGCTGGTTTCGAGCATAGATGTTCGTGGTGATTCAGAATCTATTTTAAGTTCTAGATTCCGCTCTAACTATTCCTAGTATGAAAAAATTGACTTCAGAAATCAAAGAATGAAAACAAACCAAACGTATAAAGACATGCTTATTATTATTAATCTCAAATATTGTTGTGTAATAATGATAATGAATAATTATAAAATGTAACTTTGACAAAATGTAAATGACGCGGAGGTCAAATTAATTCTCGTAGAGAGGTCAAATTAATTTTAAGAAGAACGAAAAATTACCTAGCTAGGAATCGAACTTGCTATGGCATAACACACCAATGCTCTAATACCTCAAACTTTTCGAAATAGGGGCTCGGGAAACATTAAAAATGTTACAAGTAGGTGTAAAGCGTGAATATACAATTTCTGAGGAATGCGTCATAACAACAAAGTTTAGTATTTGAAAGGCAAACTCTCATTTTCTCGTGAATACATCGGAAAATTCTTTTTGTACACTTGATTGGGTTGAAAGTAGAAGATTCAAATTAACGTTAATAAGTAATATAGACTGTTAAAATGGCAGTTATTCGTCATGGAATGATATAATAAAGTAACTATATTTATTTTTCTATCTGGACACATATTTCTCTGAAATACTAAAGGGTGCACCAATGCGCCATGATACGCCCTTTGAGAACCACTGAGCTAACCCGGTCAACATCTGATTGGCACTTTTGTTTAATTTATCAATGGAAATATTATATGGAAACATTGCATCCCAAAGAGAAAGTGACACAATTCTAAAGAGCAGCATTTGATAAAACCAACATTTGTATAGGTTTAGGAACATATTTTTCAACGACACAAACTCAAAATTGCTATTTTTTAAGTGGTATTACTTTTCTTGCCGGGGTGCTATATGTTCTGTGATTGAAAACAGTCCTGCCGATGAATGCTTTTATGGTTGGTTATTTTGGGATGGTCTATCTGCTGTTACTGTTTGAACAGTAAGAATTATTAGACCAGGACCTACGTCTTAAATTGAATTTCGAACAACTACGAACGTCCATGCCTTAACCTGGGTTTGAACCCGACACCTGCAACTGAAGGCCAATATGCTAACTATTTGGCTACCAGATGGGCAAAATCGTTAAATGCCGATGAATAAATTGGCCATAAGTTATAGTCATAACTGTTGATGACTTTTAGAAATTCATTATTAAACTTATTTGATAAAGTAACATAATGTTGCTTATACGTATATATATGTTTTTTTTTTTTTTTTTTTTTTTTTTTTTTTTAACCAGTGAAAATAGTATAGAATGGTGAAACGGGAAAAAACTGCTAGAAAAATAAAGAATTTAATCTTATTATAAAAATTGCCTATCTTGACTTTTTTTTTTTTTTACTTGCTCTTACCCATATATATGGTAGAGAAAGTATTGTTTTTATATTTTACTATGTACAGGTCAGGAACTGAAACTAATTCCAAATAGCCATATGGTAAATAATGCAATTTTTTTTTTTTTTTTTTTTTTTTTAAAGCTAAATATTCATCGCTTGGTGTTTTGTATATTTATGCGTTTTGAGGCTACCTGAATACCGAAGTAAAATTTTTAACGTTTGATCTTTGTCTGTGTCTCTTAGAGTTAATTAAAAACAAATAATTTCAGGCTATCAAAATGTTGTATTTTGAAGTTAATACGTTTGTTACTAAGAAAGTTTGATCAAGATTGATAAGTTTCAAGGAATGTTGCGTGTGAAAGTTGTCTGGATAATTTTAAATGAACTTTTGAATTTAATAACAGATTTGAATTCTATTTAAACGTAGGTACAATAATGAAAAGGAGGGTTGAGGGGCGCGGTAGCCCCCCTCATGTAGAATTATTTGTCAAATAAAGCTGTTCCGAAGCCTAACAGCCTAATTTGAATTGTTTAACATAAGTTTACATAACAGTACTCGTTATCTTACCATTTAAACTTCAGTCTGTATTCATAGTATTAAATTTCAGGGTAAGAGAAAGTCGTGTGAGTGACACACCAGATTATTTACATTATTAAATGGCTCTATTAAACAGCTGTGCATGAAATTAATCTTATAAAATGGTAACTGACGTTTAAACTTTTCAAGTTATAATTAAAATCATTGTTCTGCTTCACCGAATTTTTTAAATTTTAATTTCACCCTTTTTAATCATTCTGTTATCTTTGTTTAGATTTAAATTTCCATATTTATTATCTTTAAAAGTTAATTTGATATGAAAACTCTGACATCTTACAAATAAATAAATCGCGTAAGCATCTTTTTAAATTCAATTCGTTTCTATGATATTCAAAGTCATGTTCCATTACTGTAATTGCTTGAAGGTTTAATTTAGATGCATTGTTTTATTGAAAGAAAGATTTAAAATATTTTCTACTTTATTTTTGCAGAAAGAATTTCAATCTTTGCTTTTTCGAATATTATATAAATTCCTGTCTACCTATATTATAAATTTATAATACTATATTGCTCTTTATATAAAATATATCTGTAGGGATATTTTGGTTGTCAATTTGCAATAACTGTACACCTTTGAAAATGTAAATGGTTTCTATATCTCTGATGCTAACTGCCTGACTGTAATTATACTATTTTTGCTTGTTAACAATTCAAACCATATTATTTGTATTGTATAAATATATTTATAAATAAATATGTGTATGCTTCTATATAGTAAGTGTTGTATATTTGAGCCTAGTAAGTTTTTTTTTTTTTTTTCTCGAGTTTTATCGGGGTTTATTGGGTTTTATCAGTTTTTTTTTCCTCAAGATTTTGAGGCATTTTTTCTTTTTTTCTTAATTTCTTTTTATTTCACTTATTCGTTTTATTACATAAAGTATATTAATAAGATGGTTTAAAATTCAAATATTAATTATTCATTGAAATAAAAATAAAATAAAATAAAATAAAATAAAATAAATAAATAAAAACAATAATTTTAAAATTTCTAAAGTCTTTTTATGATTAAGTTATAAGGAAATTAAATATATATATATATGTATTTGGGACTTGAATAATCTAAAATTCTGTTTATCTGTTTTTTACAAAAAAAAAAAAAAAAAAAAAACCAATAAATAAAATAAAAAACTGGATTTAAACAATTATTTGGAATTGCTTTATATTAAATTTTACGTATCCAATAAATTTTAATCAAATGTTTTGAGTTATTGTCCATCTTTCACTGTTCAAGTTTTCAGATATTTTTTTTTTTTTTTTAATTTGATATTTATTTTTGCATATTTTTCATTCGTTGAGTCCCACAGTTTTCTTTATATTGACAAACTACTCTGTTTTTTGTTGTTTATATCATTTCATTGTGTTTTTATGAGAAAATTATAAATTACTTTTCATGTTTTTTTTTTTTTTTTTTTTTAAGATTTCGTTCTATAAAGCAATTTGAACACCTTCAATATTTTTGAAAATTCTTTGTCCATGTTATAATTATGTATATTATATTTGTTTTATTTTTATATGTTTATTATAAATTAGATAAAAGTAGACAATTTTGTAAAAGCTGAGCGAAGTTTTTACGGGCCGGGCAAAATCAAGCCAACTCACAAGTAAACCTTCTCTCCTTTGATACCGGTTTTCCGGAAACCTATATATTTTCTGAAAGCTTATGCCACAAATAGAAAAACTGTGAAATCTTAGGGGCAGAGGGATAAGCGTTTAGGAGTTATAGGACATAAAGTGTTGGAAAGATGACACCAAAAGTCGCTAAAATGTTCGTTTCACGTATTTATAGGAACTAATAATATAGAAAGAAGGTGGAGGTATCATTATAAAGGAAGAAACAACTCGTTGAAAAGAAACAGTATACGTTGGGATACTTGCTACTGACTTCAAACGAAGTCCATTACAAGAGACAATCAATGTACAATTTACCAAATAAACAGTGAGACGGGCAGAAAGACAGTTCACAATGGGCACATTTTACAAAAGCGATAGCTGCACATTTGCAAACTCATCATTTGTCAATGAATTGAAGCAGTAATCCATTGGCGCCATCCACATTCCAGGTTTGTCGTCCAAGTATCCGCTTTTATAAAAAGAATACTTAATCAAGTTCTTGAAACGAGGAGCATTGAACTGATATAGGGAAAAAAGACTGCAGGGCCAGAAAACTATCGCGGCGCCAGCTGTGCTCATGTGTCTCGATAATAATTGTTTCCATTATGTAAAGAACAAAAGATTTCTAGTGTCTGAAAAAATGAATATCCAGAGGCTAAATCTTTCCTGCACATCCTTCGGGTAGCAATTCTTTTTGTAGGACTTTACCATCAAGTACTTCGGAAGCAGACAATGCATGATCATTGTTAGAACACCATGAATCCACTAAAAGCAGAATTTTCTTTCTGTCACATTAGCCATACTTGACCAAAATATGTCATGACAGAAGTGGAGACTGTGACTGTTGCGACGAGCATTGCTGTTCCTTATAGACACCATCATCTTCGAAGTCCATATCCTCGTCCGTTCTTCTCCATCGCCTCTAGCAAATCCTAATGTCCGGATCCCTTCCACAATCTCCATATCATTTTCCAGGAGAATAATTATGTGTTTTATCATCTCCGATTCCTGGATCTTGTTCGGAGTTTTCCGTGGTTTCCTCCGAAACTCGCGTAAATACGGGCTAGGACCCCTTAGAAAGACCCCCACGGAGGGCATTCCCCCTCTAGGCCTAGGACACATCAGGAGTCAATCGGCCTTAAATCCTACAACCAACCAACCGATTCCTGGATGTTTGGAGACCGATTACTTGTTCCGAATCGGGAGACCAAGGCCACCACAACGACTATAGTATCCATATAATAAGAAGCAATGTAAGAAGAAGACATACAATACGTTAGTACTTGACAGCAATATACGGGAACATACAAGGAATAGAGACTTTTTATGGGAATATGTCCCTCTATACACACTTTACTGATACTTTGTGGGCCCTGTATCTCCTAAACGCTTGTCCCTCTGCCCCTAAGATTTCACAGTTTTTATACTTGTGACATAAGCTTTCAGAAAATATATGGGTTTCCGGAAAACCGGTATCAAAGGAGAGAAGGTTTACTTGTCAGTCCATAAGTCGTTTTGCCCATGTTGTGGCCGAATGGTGAGCGTTTTGGCTTTCGATTGCCATGTTCAAATCTTGTTCAAGGGTTCAAGCATGAATGTTTGTAATGATTCGGGAACCACTATAGAACGACAACTTAACCCAGACAAAACCTAAAATAATAATTTTATTTCTTGTATAAACATACTTACGCTTATACAAAGTTCTAAAATGTTCCTCCGAATAATTTTCATATAGGTTTATGGAATGAGGCATGATTATGACGGTTGTTGTTTAATATGTATTCAAATATAATTAATATTTTTCTTTTACCTTAAGAATAAAATTTTGTGTAGAAATTCTTCGGCATTTTTGCAACTTTCGCAACTATAGTATTAAATATATCCTCTTTGAACTGTAGGTTCTGGTCAGTATTCAAAAATTGACCATAAAACGATAGAACCAAATCAAACCTTAAGTTGTTTTATAATAGTTAGATGTTGTGATAGGCTTGTATTCCATTGTGTACACACACAAGATGGATTGGTAGATTTAAAAATGAAGAAATATTGAATCTTAACTTACACTGGTGTTTAAATAACATTTGCCAAAATGTCTATTTTGATTTTTTATATTTATTCGTTACATATTATCTAATTTTATTTGTATGTTTCTCGTTTGTCTATCGTTGGCATCAAAATTTTGTATTTTTTAAAAAAGGAATTCTTTTCATACCAGGGCTCTCGTTATTAAATACCAAAAAATTTTGAAAATGGATGAGAATTAAATACACAAAACCCCCGTTTCATTAATGCACCTACATTTATATAGAATTTAATTCGGCTATTAAAAATAATTCTGTTTTTAAAAAATAATTTATTAAAATTTTTATTTAAAAAAATTATCTTCTATGATAATGCAGACGATTTCCATATTAAAGAAGTAGTATAACACTAAATATCGAAAAAAAAAAAAAAAAAAAAAGTCCATTTTATTATCAATATAAAAAAAAAAATTTTTTTTTTTTTTTTTTTTTTTTTTGCTAAAAGTAAAAAAAATCGATAACTTTGTTTTAAATTATCGCAGATAGATGGGTCAACCATTCGTTTTAAAGGTATTGGCGAGCTCTTTTGAAAGATACCCATCATGAAAATTTACTCCCCTCGAGGGGGGACTTCCCCCGCAGGGGGAAAGGCAAGGCTCCTACATACACAATTTTTTTTCCCTGTTGACTATCTCTATTACAAAAAATATATATTCGTTTCATTTGGTTTAGTGCAGTCTATGGACGTTAAACTCTACTTACCTGCAATTTCCCCCATAGACGTAATGTATTTGAATACTTTTGAGTGTCCCTGTACACGAACCATTTGCTTGATCTTAACGAAAAGTTTAGTGTAGCATTCTTATATGATACACATTTAGAATACCAAGTGTGAACTTTCTGCCATAATTTGTTTTTGAGATATGCTGATAACAGACAGACACACACACAGACATACACACAGACCATTTGCTAAAAACATGATTTTCGTATTCAGGGGACCTCAGAACATGTAAATATAACAAAAACTCGCGTTCGAAAATTTGACCCAAAAACAATACTGTCTCTACCTTATGGGTAAGAGAAAGTAAAAACTGCACTTGGATAATTTTTATTTTTCCTTTGAAAAATGTCCAACTTAATCATTTCAAAATAGGGGTGAAACACACAATGATTTTGTCGGATACAGCATGACCGTATCCAGCAGACATTAGTGTTTCAGATAGGGTAAAATCACTATCTGTTTTATCCCTTACATTTAATTTTTAAAATTGGTGATTTTTGAAAGAAAAAATAATCTGGTGTGTCACTCACACGACATTCTCTTACCATGAAATTTAATACTATAAATACAGGTTTCAGATTAAAAGGTAAGATAACGAGTACTGTTATGTAAACCTGTGTTAAACAATTCATATTAGGCTTCTGAAGAGTTTTATATGATAATTAGTTCTGTGTGAGGGGGGCTACAGCTCCCCTCAACCTCCCGTTTCATTAATGCACCTACATTTATATAGAATTTAATTCGGTTATTAAAAAATAATTCTATTTTTAAAAAATAATTTATTAAAATTATTATTAAATTTTTTTTTTCTTTTATGATAATGCAGACGATTTCCATATTAGAGAAGTAGTATAACACCAAATATCCAAAAAAAGTCCATTTTATTCTCAATATATATATAAAAAAAAAAAAAAAAAAATCCTGTTTTTTCTCGTTAAAAGTAAAAAAAATCGATAACTTTGTTTTAAATTATCGCAGATAGATGGTTTAACCATTCGTTTTAAAGGTATTGGCGAAGTAGGTAAGGCTCTTTTGAAAGATACCCATCATGAAAATTTACTCCCCTGGAGAGGGGAATCGAGGCTCCTACATACACAATTTTTTTTTCCCAGTTAACTATCTCTATTACAAAATATATATATTCGTTTCATTTGGTTTAGTGCAGTCTATAGACGTTAAACTCTACTTACCTGCAATTTCCCCCATAGACGTAATGTATTAGAATTCTCTTGATTGTCCCTGTACACGAACCATTTGCTTGATCTTAACGAAAAGCTTACTGTAGCATCCCTATATGATACACATTTAGAATACCAAGTTTGAACTTTCTGCCATAATTTGTTTTTGAGATATGCTGATAACAGACAGACACACACACAGACACACAGGCATACACACATACCATTTGCTAAAACATGATTTTCGTATTCAGGGGACCTCAAAACGTGTAAATATAACAAAATCTCGTGTTCGAAAATTTGACACAAAAACAATACTTTCTTTACCTTATGGGTAAGAGAAAGTAATAAGAATATGCAAGTGCGGCTTTTTTTTTTTTTTTAATCACTTAGTGTATCTAATTAATATAGCTAGCTGCTCGGGCTTGCGGTTATATGGACGATTCGCAAATTCTTATTTACTTATTCCCCAAATCAATTGTTTCAAATCAATTTGATATTCAAATATTGTTAAACAAGTTTGTTAGTTTTTAAAAGTTAGTGGGTAAAAATGTTTTTACGAAGTTTCGCCTCTTTACTGTTTCCCTTTCACCGTCTCTCCTTCATAGATGCACTTATTTTATTTACCGAAATCTTTACTGTTTCGTTCCGAATAATATTTACATTCTACAGATTGGAGGATCTTATATAATAACAGCTTTATAAAGTATTTTCCTTTCTTTACCTTGACTTACTGTTTAGTTTGATTCATTGTAAAAATTACACTTTTCGTGATTCAACCATACTTTTAATTAAATCTGAATTTGTCTACGTTAAATATCGCCGCAGGAAATAAAATCCTTCTAAGGAAAATCAATTGTCTCATCACAAGTTTAATTTTGCTAAACGTACTAATTTTAAAAATTAAATCTGGGAGGTATTAGGTATACGAATTTCAGTTACTTGTTCAGTTCTTATTCGTTTATCTCTATTTTAACTTTATTTAACTAAAATTTAAAAAATAATCGTTTTAAAATAATTGTTTCTTAAGAATTCCTTTCATCGCCTTTAAAAAGTCGGGAAGACCTAACTCAACGGTTTCTTCAGGTTTCTGCAAACCAACTAAGTGAACATCTATGACAAAGCCTTATTTTGGTTTCTTTACGATTTGAAAACGGAAATTAATTTCTCGCACAAAACTCTTTTCAATCGTAAATAAGTATTGTGAAGAAATACTTTTTTCTTTTCTTTTTTTTTTTTTTTTTAAGGAAGTATTTCTTTTCCTGTCAGACATAAAAATTGACATATAAGTGTTATTTCCCAATAATTATTATGATTTGTTTCTTTTTAATTTTTCTGTGGCTAGAAGTCTATTGTAGTTAACTCGGTGACATTGATTGCGTAGTTTTCTACATATTATTGATTTTTTTTTTTTTTTCTGTATTGTGCTTCGTATCCTTGGATATTTCATTGGGTCATAGAAAACAAGTTTTTATTGCTTTCTTATATGACGTAATAAAATAACTATACCAATTTTCACAGGTAAAATCTATATTGATTCACTGCGTGGAATTCATTTTATTCTTCTGCTGCTTTTTTTCTTTTTCTTTATGTATTTCCCCCTGGGACAAATATTTAAAACCTTAAGTAATATTGAGAAACTATTATATATTCATTATTTCCTTTCATTTGCTGTTATCCATCTGGTGGCGGAATAGTTAAAGCTCTGGCCTTCGGTTCGTAGGTACTTGGTTCGAGTACCGGTTTAGGCATAGTTATTCGTAGTGATTTAGAAAAAAAAAATATGTTTATCTCTAACACGAGCTTAGCTCGGGTAATACTTCTCTGAAAGAATTCGTAATTTTTTAGCACCATTATGAGTATTTCGAATATATATATATATATCTTCTAATAATTTTCGACGATTAAATAGCACGAATTGGAAATAGAAATTGTAAAGATATTTAAAAAACTAGCATGTTGTGGTCATTACAAAACTTTCTATAATATTTTTTCTTTACTAATTCAAGTAGTACAAATTATTTATTAAAATTATTATTTATTTATCAAAATTATTTTCCATGGTGCGACTTTCATGCCAGTAAACTATAAAACCAAATGTCGAAAGTCAGTTTTGCGCTCAACAGACAACACCTTAAGAAAAAAAAACTCCTTTTATTATTATTATTATTTTGTTTTAAATGACACAGATCTGTGATAATCTGAAACATTTATGTGTATTACATTTTAAAGGTATTGCGGAGTTCTTCAGAAAAATACTCAAATTCAAAATTTACACGGGTATGCCTCAACGAAGGGGTAGCGATGCCCCTATATATATATATATATATATATATATATATATGTTACTGGTTATATGGCAGATGCGTACAAACTGAAATTGGTGACACTTGCGTACATGTCCAAGTGTTTCAAATGTTCCAGATGTGTTTTCGAAAAATCTAGTGGCACTTCCGTACAAAATTTATCTCGCTGTATTTCTGGTTTGTAGCACTATCCATACGATAAACTTTAAAAGAAATACCCTTATATTAAAATGCGCCCCGTTTTAGAACCTACAACAGCTTACTCTCTCATTGTGCAAATACCTTTGAAAATTTTAACTGTAGCAAATTTCCGCTCTGTAGCGATTGCGGCGCCCCTTTACGTTTCATGAACAGCCTTTTCGCTCACCGTGTAAACGACATTTGAAAATTCTGATCGTGGTAAACTCCCAACCTGGTGTCGCAATCTACCCGTTATAAGTAATTTAATCATAATTAGAATTGGAGATATTGAAATTTTAAAATATGAAAGTGTCATCTGGTGACTGAGATTTGGGACATCTACTCTTTCATTCCAATTCAAATAAGTTTTAAAATGAAAGTTTGTTAATTAGAAGCTGAGATACAAAAGTAATATACACTGTTATAAAAAGATTTGTGGCTTACTTTTTCGTGGTTTTCTCTGAAACTTGTGTAATTACGGACTAAATATCGTTAAAAATCCTTAGTATGAAAGGTGAACGGAGTATCGGAATTTGAAACTCTGCCAATTATAAAAGAATAAAAGCGTTCTGAGTTTTCCGTAGTTTTCTTCGAAACTTCCATACGGAATTTGAACGGCTTATATCAGTTTGAAAATCTGCAATAAAAGTACTATTTTAAAATATTTTTGGAATGATGTATAATAATTAATTTAATCATAATTATAATTGGAGATATTAAAATTTTAAAATACTAAACCGCTATCTGGCGAAAGATTTGCGACATCTACTCTTCAATTCCAACTAAAATAAGCTTTTAAATGATATGAAATCATGTTAAATAGAAGCTGAGATACAAAAGTAATATAAACATTGTTATAAAAAGATTTGTGTCAGACTTTCTTTCGTTTTCTCCAAAATTTGCGTATTTCAGGTCTAAATACCGATAAAAGTCATTGATACGAAATGTGAACGGGGTATCGGAAGTCGAAAGTCTGTAAAATATAAAAGAAAAAGCCGTTCTGAGTTTTCCGTGGTTTTCTCTGAAACTCCTGTACGAAATTTGAACGGCGTGTTTGAACGGCGCATCAGTTTATATGTCCATAAAATATAAAAGAAAATGATCTTTTACACTTTCTCTCACGTGAACTAACATATTAAAAATTCTACGAAGTATAAAAAAAATAAAGGCGTTCTGAGTTTTCCGTGGTTCTCTCCGAAACTCAAATATAAAAGAAAAGGTCATTCTTTGATTTCCGTAGTTCTCTCCGAAATTCCCCCAAATTTAAAAAGTGTATATAATAATTACATAACACATAGAAATTCCTATGTAATCTATTATAAGTAACTATGTCTGTTATGTACTATTTCTGTGGAATCATGTTAAATTCACTTCACTTACTTTTTAGCAATAAGTAAGCACCATTGCAGTTTTACGCACACGCACACACAAAAAAAGCTTTAATGTTTGTATTATAATGCAGCAATCTCAAATAAAGCGAAAGAAATGTTGTACGCAAGTGGTACTAGATTTTTCTAAACACACCTGTAATATTTAAATCACCATGTCAGGACATGTACGCAAGTGTCACCATTTTCAGCTTGTACGCGAGTGTCTCGTACGCATCTGTCTCACAACATCATATTATCCTAGTTAATTATTTCTATTATAAGTTTTTTTTTTTTTTTTTTAATTCCAATAAGATTGGTTGAAAATAATTTTCATTGTTTACATTTATACAAAATTTTGTCTATGTTTTTGCACTAAAAATTATGAAAAAACGGTGCGACAGAGCCACCTGTCAAAATTTGACACCAGTGTATATCAAGGTGTAACTAAAAATGCACTATTTTGAAATTCTGTACGTTAGTTCTTGACTTCGAGCTGTTACAAAAATTTTCACACACGCACACAGACGAACAGACACATATTTTCTAAAAATGATCGCATCGTGCTCTAGACTTCTCAAATCATGTAAATCTATCGAAAACCCGGAGTTGACAATTTTTACGAATTCAATACTTTTTTCTATTGAAAAATAAAAAATTAAAAGGTAAATTTAAGAAACATAACAATTGTCTGAATAATGAGAACAAAACTGTATGAAACTGTAAGGTATTTATAAATAAAAACAAAATCGAAAAATTGTTGGAAAATATTGTGAATTTAGATTTAATAACAGCTTCAAATTTATGCATGATAATTAGAAAAGAAAATGATTGCCATCCTCGAACTTGCAGCGCTGACCCATATAAATAATGTTTTTAATGGTCATTTTTTCCACACGTCGCGGTCGGTGATCGCTCGTTTTTATTTCTATTTCGCGCCTTCAGAAAAATCTTCATACTTATCATTAAATGCATTTTTATGTGGCGCATTTTTCATTCTTGCATTTTTCTTCTAAAAAAATCTGGTTTGGATTATGAGCTGTTATTTAAAAATAAAGGGGAAAAAAAAATCTTTGATGGATTAAGACAAGGTAAGACGTTGATTTTCAAGAGATAATATTATTGAAACCGCTTAGTTTTTTGAGTGTGGCGAATATAAGGAAGACATAGCCGCTCAGAAATTACTTGTTTTGCCGCACGTAAACGTAGTTTTGACATATGATACAGTTTCTAGAGATTTATCTTCTAATGCGATCTTTTTAGTTTGCTGTGGTAATTTATGCTATATTCATATTTTCGGAGTTAAATTGATGAGATGCATTTTTATTTTCAAAGCCAAGCGTAATTTTTAATGAATTTAGGGATAAGATTGTAAATGGTATATTCTTTTTCTTTCACTTTATTTCTATTTTAATAAAGAAAATTACTGTTTATGTCATTTTTGTAATTATTTTTTTCATGTAGATTTTTCTCATTCGCATGTAAATTTTCTGGAGCTAAGTGAAAATTCATTGCCAGATATTAGTTTCATAATTTTAGACCTATTGAACTTTGAGACTTGTTATTGAAAAATTGATTGAAAATGACTTACAATTTTAACAAATTCGGATTCTTAATTTTTCTTCGATGAAATTTATTATTAAGTAGGGTAAGTGCACCACTGATTGACGCTCTTAGAGCAGTCTCTGATGTTTTTAATGTTCTAGTCATTAGAAAATATTTTTAGAAATCTTAAGTTAGTACATATGGTATGAAAGACATTCAGAACCACATATATGTTAAAATATATACATTTTATAACAATTATTTTTTTTAATGAATTTTTATTTGACACCCACTTAGTGTTCCAGTAATTGACACTGCCAGTTTGTCATTTTATCAGTAATTGGCCCCCTATGTTCCAGTGTTTGACACTGCTAGTTATTCATTTTACCAATTATATTAGCACTCTATGTTCCAGTGTTTGACATAAAATGTTAAAATTCTTATATGTAAAATATATGATTTTATTGTTTTTCTTATTTATTAATTATTTCGGGATAGATGTCAATTACTGGAGCATGCCAATCACTGGAGCACCTACCCTATATCTTAAACATAGTTTTCAGAGATTGGTGTCTTCGGTTATATCAATAAGTTTTCCGGAGAGTAATGATAATAGTGGTTCTATTCATTACTAGGCATTAAATCACATGTGTCGGGTTCGATTTTCTTTTTGTTTTTGTTGTTCATAGTAATCTCAAAATTAAATTTCCGGATCTGCTTAGCTTTTGTGCAATAATGATAAAATAATAATCCTTTAGTACACCAAATTATGTTACCATTTGATATTAACAATACAAAAGCTTCCATATTTTACTACTTTTACTCTGCTAATGTTTTCCTTTTAAAAACCTTATTTCAGTACTTTTTAAAGAATGCATCGAACAAGAGCAAAAATCCGTTACACTCATTAAAACATAATTAGATTATAATTATTGATTATTCCCTTGCTATTCATGCTTTTAATTTAGCTATTGGTTTTCTTTATCACTAATTCAGCCGTATAATTATTTCGCGTATGTGGTTTGTGTATTGAAAACAAAAATTTTCAGGTGAAGATAATTATTTTAACGAATTCTTTTGAAATTCTTGATTTTAAGCTTCAATCATCACTCGTGTTTCTATCTTCGAAAATTCATAATAATTGCTAATGCAATTAAAAGCTGGAGAAAGAATTATAACGAAGTCTTTCCGAAAATCAAAAGGCTAGGTTGATGTTAATGCGCTCAAAAAAGAAATTTCCCCCTTAGCATTAAATAATTACTCTTTTTGTTTTGAATACTTTAAATGAATTAATCATCCTATAATAAAGTGACTCCTATGATATACAATTTTTGTGCGATAGATTTAATATTACATCCCAATCATTCTTTACTTTTAGAATTCTTGAATGAAAATTTTCTTCTTATTTTATTATTTTTGTCTGCATTAAAATAAATAAATAAATAAATAAATAAATGTAATAAAAACATATTAATAGATTCTGACCACCACTACCACAAAAAAGAGCAACAAAACTTATATATATATATATATATATATATATATATATATATATATATATATTATTTATTTATTTATTTATTTGGTAGGGAAAGCCGGGGTAATAAGAGACAAAAGGGGTAATAAGAGACAAAAAATATTAATAAAATCAATACTATTAATCTAAATAACTTGAAATAAATGTCTCGTATTAATTTCATTAAATGGACTCCTCTTGATTTTTTAGGTGATTTTTGAACTTAAATTTTTTGTTAATTTTGTTTTTTAAATTTTCATTAAATCCTTGTCTCTAATAACCCCACGCGGGGTAATAAGAGACCAGGCTTGTAACTGTCCAGAAATAGCAATGTAAAATCATGTGAGATAATTAAAGATATCTGGAAACAATTCTGAATCAGCCAATAGTTTTAAATTTTTACTATTTACATCCATTCAAAAAATATGTTTGCTCGAAAATTAACTGTCATAAATGTGTTTGTGAAATTCATTTCTTTTAATATTAGGTCCTAAATAATATAATATTGTACTTAATGATAGTTCTACATAACCAACATAACCTAGGGATTAACCAAAAACATCAATATAATTTCTAAAATGGGCAGAAAATATTTTGCCCATTTTCTAAAGTGTAGTTGAAAATAGGCAAAAAAGACGTATCTTTGAAGTGTATACGAGCGAACAAAATGTTATAAAATATTTTTCTAGTAATTATAAATGAACTTATTTATTATGTAATGAAGTATTAATGACTAAATACTAACTTATACACATTCTAAACATAAATTTACATAATCATATCAACTAAATATGGTCTAGCCTAATGAGTGAAACTGCTTTTTGATTTAAAGTGAAAAAGAAAAAAATGTTCTCTTGGTAAACTTAGACTGGGCCTAACACTAGGTAAACTCTTCGTAAACTAGTCAGGCAGAATTAACAGGAACTACAATTGGGGGGGGACACAGGAATTAACAGTGGGGGTAATAAAATACTCATGTCTCTTATTACCCCCACAAAAAATAAAAATGGGGTAATAAGAAATATGCCTAGAACAAGTAAATAAAGAATGCTTTCAATGTTTTAAAAAATTGTACATCAAAAGTCATAGTCTTGGTCAAAAGGTTGCACATTAATAAATCCCAAACATCTTACCTACAAAGAAAAATTTAGAAAAATTTAGAAAAAGTCACGAACTTTTAGGGTAAGTTCAAAGTGAAGGTTTTCTTTCGTCGTAGAAAACGAATTCAAAATGTGTTATAAACTTCTCAATAAGTGTATTGTAGTAAAGAGTACACATGATACTTAATATTACATATTTTTGAAGTTGTCTAAGTATATTTTTTGGTGGGTTTTTTGACTGTGTCTCTTATAACCCCTGTCTCTTATTACCCCGGCTTCCCCTAGTTTTGATTTACATGTTCGGAGGACAAAGGTTTAAATACTTTTAGAACAAATTCAGAGATCCGTCAGTCAATCTATTAGTTGATGAACAAATTAATTTAAATTTTACTTTTATTAACACATACATTTATTTACCTTATAACGCATATGATAATAGTATAAATAATCGTGCTTCGAACTTTCGCCTCAAAGTAGCATTATTTTGTCAAACAATAAAACTGCTCAGAAATTAAGTAATAATATTCTGTAATCGGAATAGTTTATAATATTTTATTACTGTTATTTGCGCAAAAAAGAATGATAAATAAATAAAAGAAACAGCTACTTTAACATTTTGCAAAATTACTTTTAAAAGTTTTGGAAATCACTCTCCCCCCCCCCCCCTTCTCGGTCAAAGTATTTTACTTAAGTGGAGTGAAAGAATTTAACTGAGGCATAATATGGGGCATGTGCATTTGTCATTTCTTTTAGCACAGTTTTCCATTTGTTTAAAATATGCTTTTTGATTGATATCCTGTTGTTTTCTAATGTGTTTCAATTTATAAATTTAAAGTGCGCTCAGGAAAAAAATAATAATAATAATAAATAAATAAAAAATAATAATTATAATAAGAAACACTGATAAAATAAATAATAATTTAAAAAAACCGTACTCTTTATTTATTATTATTATTATTATTATTATTTCATGCGGTTCCTACCCTTTTTTGTACCCTTGAAATATTTCTTTTTGCCATATTCTTTTAACCTGCTATTCACCCTCTTTATAATCTGCCTTTAGGCAACATTTTACGGTAGCAACCATCTCTCTCATCTTGTGATGAGTTTGTTCTCCTAATATTTTAGTTTTTTACATCTTTTGTAAACTATTTCTTTGTATTCGTTTATATTCACCAGAGTATAGCAAATAATCGTGTTATTGTCTGCTTTTTGATGTAATCATTTTTTCTTTTATTTCTACAGTTTTGGAGTTAGATCTTAAAGTTTCGGCCAGTTTTCTCCAAAACCGTCTGTAAAAATAATATTTTAAAATTGTGTGTTATGAACGTTTTATGTATTGTGATAAAAACTGATTTTTACGGGTGAATAGGACAGACTTTCGTTTACTTTTTTTGAAAGTGTTTGTAGAATTTTCTATACAATAATATTGAGTTGAAAGTAATTCGTTATAGAAGACGAAAATAAAACATTGCGATGAGAATATAAAGTTTATGATTCCGTTTGGTAGAGGTTTCTGAACTAAAGATCCAGGTATGAAATATCAAATATAATGAAACGACTAAAAATTCGAACACCATCAAATTAAATTTGTGGGTTTAGGGAGGAGGAGGGGGGGGGGGGGGGGAGAGTAGTAAAAAAAAAAAAAAAAAACACCGTAAATCTTGCGGGGAAAATATTGACTTGTATCACAGTAAAAACAGTATTTCACTGTTGAATTGATATACCTAAAAAATGAACTTTCTTATTTTGTTTGAAAAATAAATAAGTAGAGGACACTTTTCAGTTGTACTATTTGGCAGCTTTTACTGTTAAATATACTGCCTTTCTACTTCATTTTTACTTTCTTCTATATATTTAAGAAGAAAACATTGAATTTGCTTTATACACGACTTTTAGTACTTGATGACTACGTTCTACTGATGTTTATACCTCAAAAAAGAAAAAAATCAAATAATAAATAAATAAATAAATAAAAATCGCAAAATAATTTTTGTAGATTGAAATTTGAAATATCGTTATGTAATATAATATGCAGTCATAAACATTTCACTATAAAGCACTCTACTACTTAATATATAATAATTTTAACTCTAAATAATAAAACATATCTATATTTCTTTAAGTACAACCTAAATTCAAATGCAGATGAACACTTGAAATACGAGACTAATAATATAAATATGTATATATATAATATTTCCTAGTTTTTAATTTAAATGAACTAAAACAACCTTTTAACTTTAGTCTAATTTTTATACTACAATTTTTAAATCTTGTATTCAAAAATTAAGTCTTTTCTTAATACACATTTTATGAATAAAGTAACTTTACAAATTATTAATATAACGTCTCATGAGGAACTGGGGACTAAGAATATCAGTTTCAAACTATCCATTAATATATATATATATATATATATACACACACACATATATATATAAACAACTAAATAATAATAATAATAATAATTTTAAATAATAAAAAATATATTCAACCTCCCGTACAATGAAGCTTTGCATAAAAACGTTATATAGTCTGTTTTAGCATAGTGATAAGCACGTAAATTATAACAAAATAACCCTAAAAATTTGAAATGAAAGAAATTTTAATTAGTAATTATAATCTATTAGTTATAATGACTCTCTGAAACAAACAAACAAGAATTCTAATATATGCTTCTAATATATGCATTGCAAGCTATTTTTAATGCCTGAAATTTATTGCTCAGGCTTAAGAAGACAGATTTAATCTATTGGCTAATAATGTTTATTTTTATTTATTTATTTATATATATTTTTAAATAAACTTATTTAAATAATTCATGCATTAAAAAATACGAAAAGAGCACAAAGTAATAAGTATATAAAAAGGGAAAAGTCTTAAGATTCTTAAATTTAAGTCCTAAAATATTCTACTTATTATCATGAAAGTTTCTGAAACATTAAGCTTTTCGTACAAAAATAAATTTTCATCAGGAGTAAAAGACTACAATCTTTTGTTAAAAGTACCAATTCATCTTAATATGGGGAAAGAATTTTAGATGCTATGTGAGTTTTAAAGTTCACAGGAAAAGAAAAAGAAGTAGGGCATCATCTTACTAAAATAAAAAAGAAATTTAACTGAGAATTTTTGTCAACTAATTTTATCTTCCAAATCATCTGCCTTTAAAATGAATTATGATAATGAATAAAAAAAAAAAAAAAAAAAAAAAAAAATATCCCATAATAAAAACAAATAAAAATTTTATACAGCGGATGAAATATAATCAAGTATCATTAGAGCGAAATCTGAAAGAATGAAAAATCCATTACACGAAATTTTTTTGTAATCCCCTTCAAAATTTCTTTTCAAGAAATTTATGAGGGAAAAGCTAAACCTCTATTCTACATCGGTGTTAAAACTTAATTAGAGATCTTAAACTACATTGCTTTCAATATATACATATATATATACCAAGCATTTCTTTGCAAATAATTTAAAAAAGTTACTAAAACTAGTGGCTACTTGATATTTATTATTCATGCCGTTGATATTTGTTCAATTCAGTATGAGAAATCTAGTTAACTTGACATATTTTATGAAGAACTTGCTTAATATGTGTACATTTTAGGCTTTTTTACACAATTAGTATTTTTTGAACAATACAACAATGCAAATGCATTAAAGTATGCGACAGTTTTATTTTATTTATTTACTAGTAGACTTTGCCCGCTTCGCTGGCCTATTTAAATAAATTTTCAAAAAAAAAAAAAAAATGAAACAATATGTTTTTACATCACTATTTTCATTAAAATCGCTCTGAACCTAGCTTCGGGTACCTGTTACCCTCGACAGCAGCTTAATGCCTTCGCTATGTCAGGTTAGGGTTCTCACTGCCGACATGAACACCTTACATGGGCGCTTCAATTTGGGTATTTATCGGACGGCAAGCACGGCGTTTATTATCTAAGAACTACTATTTTATGCATGGTTATATCTCATCAGCTATTTAGCATTCTATTTTTGCCACTATGTATTAGCATGACCTATTACCACAGTTTTTCTCGCTTTCGCTAATGTATCGATAACATAATAATAATAATAACATAAGTATTCCTCTCTAATAATTGAATTATGAGTACAATAAATTTATAATTTTATTACTTATGTTATTTATGGTTATATTATAAAAATTATACATAAATGTAAATGTTATAAATTTTAATTAAATTAAAAATTAATAAGTTTAATCCTTTCTAGAAACTCTGGAGCGCACACAGACAGACATTTTTCTTTATTTTTATAGATTATTGTAATTTACTGTTTTGTATGGAGTTATGATTTAATAACATTTTTCACTTGCTTGCACATAAAAAAAATATATATATTACGTTTTTATTGATATTACTAATTCTAATTGTGCTGTTTGCTATGACAAACTTCGGAGCATCAATGTACAAAGTTTCTTAAATAATAATAATGACCTTGTAGTACCTTTTTTTTTTTTTTTTTTTTTTTTTTTTGAGATATTACATATTTTGATGTTTTAAACCTAGCTTTAAACTCTAAAGATACATGTAATGAGAGAACTAATGAGTAACTCATACTTTTTAAAATAGAATCCAGTTGAACTCAACAAATAATCGAAAATTTTCAAAGGAATTCAAATTAAAATTTCTGTAATGAGGGGAAGAAAAATGTGGTATTTGCAGTCCCATAAAATTTATTAAAACTGAACTTATTTTTATATAATGCTTCCCAAAGAATACGTCCAAAAACTACTATGAATAATAATGTCAGTTAGTATTTAAAAAAAAATTATAATATTAAAATGTGTTCACTTATTTGGCATCTCTTTGATTTGAGTATCTCATAAAGTACATAGTATAAGTATATACTTTTTTGTTTGAATAGGTTAGGTTGAAAAACAGTTAAAAGCCCCAAATTATTTCAAAGTATATACATATATATAAAAGAAGGGCTATGTGATTTTGTTGGATATTTCTATAAGTATGGACGATGGATGTAGATTCGGGTGGAGACATTTTGGTATTATTATTTTTTATTATTGCTTAAAGATAAGAGAGGTGATTTAGTCTTGCTAAGGGCATCTATAAAGAACGAGACCAGTGTGTCTGATTTTAGCTGGCTCTCAGAGTCTATAGTCATAGAGATATGCATTGCAAAATTGCATATGCAGATAGAAAATTGTAAATTTGTTTGAATTCCCCCTCCCCTCGCCAGCAATTGGACATTTTTCAACTTTGCGTCTGATAGTGCGAAAATTAGAACTGGATATACTACTGTAAAACTATATTATTCGTTAATAAAAACAGAAAAGCGTGAATTTTTATGTGTATACAAATAAGTTAAAAATTACATATTATTAAAAGAGGCGTACACCATTAAAGATTCGTACTTTAACTTTTCTAATGTTTAGAATTCAAAGCGCAGTTCATAGGGGGAAAAATCTTTTTACAAGTTCTTATCAAGCGTAGTGACTAAACTGATGAAATCGATAATAAAATGGGTTGAAGAAAGTAAATTCTCTAACCTGATTGCAGCGTACGCAAGCCTTGGCGGTTATCCAAATCCTAAGGGTCAGAAAGATATTAGTAAGCTGATGGAAAAATTAGGACATAAACCAGAACTGAAGAAGTTTTTTGAAACAAAAAAAGACATTTTCATTTTACATTTTATTTATTTATTTTTTCAATTATATAAACGAACCAGAAAAATAATTTAATAACGACAAATAATGATTTTTTAAATAACAGTGGAAATCTCTGGCTGTAAGACTAGTTCAACTTTGGTAACATGAAAATAAATGGTTTTTTTCCCCTTCTTCTTTCAAACAATCTAATAAATGTAGAAACATAAAACATGGTTTATGTATTACTATAGTTTGTTTAATTGCAACAAATAGTCATCTTAATTAGCGAATAACAAAAAGAAAATTAGCTGAAGATAGTTTAAAAAAAAAAAAAAATATTTTAAAGTGTTCAAACGGTAATAAAGCTAGAATGAAAATAATAATAATAAAATAGAAATAAATAAATGCTTTACATAAGTTACAATAAACGTTTTAAAAACCGGTGCAAAACACAGTAGAATGAAAAAAGCTTTACCATAAAAAATTAAGACACACTAATGGGAAAAAAAAAAAAAAAACAAGAACGAAAAATTATGCGGAGCGCATTGATTATTAACCTTTCCAACTGTAAGTACTTCTTGTATGGCATAACTTTCAATAGTCTTTGCCTATATTATCGCACAACGGACAGACAGAAGTAGGAATGTGACGGATCGTCAAAAACTGTGATCCGCGGATACGGATATGAATACGGATATCATTTTTTCTGTATCCGCGGATACGGATACGGGTCTTTGAAAAATCTATAATAATTAAGAACAAAAGTAACAATTTTTGATTCCATTACCTGATTAACGTAAGTAATGGAAGTAGTGCGTTCGGTGAAAAATTTTGATATCGATTTTTCGCCTGATTTACAAGTTTTGAGGTCCAAAAAAGTTGTTTTTAGATGTTATTCATTATGTATGTATATATGTGTAAGGAGGGGGAGGGGAAGAAGGGTGTATTTTGATGAATCTTTTTAATCTAAAGATACGACTTAATTTTCGGTATTAAAAAAAAAAAAAAAAAAAAAAAAAGGAAATGGGACAAGGAAAACTGAATAAAGACAAATTAATATCTTAAAAACGGCTCTAATATACAGTACGCGATAAGGAAAAAAAAAAAAGAAATGCCACACTGCAGAAAATTTGACTTATTTTTTGTATCTTTTATTTGTAATAACATCTCGCAACGTGGTCGCCTAAATGCTAAAAAAGCATCCTATCAATAATTCGCTAACATTTAATTATATTGCCATCTTGCGCATTAAAATACTTTGCTTTTCATTCTAAAATTAACACTTTTTGTGATATCGCTAATTGCCTTATCCTTGCCATTTTTGGCCCACCAGCGGCCGAGTGGTTCTGCGCTCAAAGCTTGTAGATGGGAGCCGGGTTCGATCCCAGGTTGTGCTCATCGACCTAGCCGTTCGGAGTTTTCCGTGGTTTCCTCCGAAACTAGCGTAAATACGGGCTAGGACCCCTTAGAAAGCCCCCCCCCACACACACACAGATGGCATTTCCCCTATTGGCCTAGGACACTTATGGAGTCAATCGGCCTTTAAAATCCTACAACCTTGCCATTTTTAAAATACTTTTCAAACTTACACCTTTCCTGACAACTGATTTTTGTTTTTAATACTTGGCTCAATCCTAAATTTTACGTGGAGAACCTCGTTGTAAAATCGGTTTGAAAATTTGCTTTTTAAATCATAAAACTGGCGGTTCCAGAAAGAGAAAAGTAAAATATTCAAGAAAGTTTTTTTCCTCACAGTATATGATTAAGAGAAAGTGGAAAATCTTCAACCAAAAATTCATTTATTTAAACACATTTTTCAAGGAAATAATAACATTTTATTTAATAAAACTCATCTAGTCCATGTGAATTTTACTCGGGAAAAAAAATGATAGGTATTTCTAGATATTTACAATGTCACATAACTTTTCACTATTTATACATTTCCATTTTTTTTTTTTTTAAGCATTGCTTTAAAATTAATAGAAAATTAAATATATAAAATAAGTATAATTAATTTTATAATTAATTCCTTCTTCTTAAAATTTGCAGTCTCAGAGATAATATATGATCAATTTTATAAAAATGAGAGATTCGGTTTTAATGATTCACGGTTTAACACCTGCTTTCAAACTGTCTCTTTGAGTATAAGCAGATTCCTGATTACTGTCTTGGGGCATTGTTTATTTGTTAAAAAATAATCTCGTCTACCTTACTGAATCCGTCTGCGAGACGTTTATATTATTTTTTTAATTAAATCACCTCATGTATTTCCTTTATATACGCTGTATATAATAAATGCAAACGGCGGGAAATTCAAAATTTCATGGATGTAAAAGTGAAGACGGAAATTCATTGCACACATGGGGAAAATGTATGGATTTAACAAATAAATTGTAAATTGCGGGAAAACGTAAATTTCGAGAACATAAAAGCGAGGCTACACTGTATTTCTTTTATTTATACATTAAAGATAGTTGATCATTAGTTATAATAGTTTCCTTCTGATTTTTTGGAAATTTCCACATAAGATCCGTATTAGATCCGTTGAAGGAAAAAAATGGACCAGGATCCGGATATTTTTTTCCTCGCTGATACGGATCCATATACGAATACGGATCTTTTTTTTCTCGTGGATATCCACGGATACGGATACGGAGCGCCGGCACATGTCTAGACAGAAGGGGTGAAAGGCATACAAATAAACCAATCGTATTCAAAATCACTCTCAAACATTTATGGAAAATGTGAAAAACGTTTAACGCAAAAGAAAATGTAGCCCTGAGATTCTATTTGCAGCCCTTAATGTATCTGAATATTTTAGTGTAGCCCTGTAAATCTGAAGGTTTACCATTTTATATTCTATACAAAATATTATTTTAGCATATTAACAATAAATGTATTTTTTTTTTTTTTTTTTAAATAATTTTTACAGTAGCAAGTTATTTAAATGTGATTTATAAAATTGTCTGTCCTAAAATGCGATTGCAATACTTTCTTCTGTTGAATATAAATAATAATAATAATAATAATAAAGCTAACCGAAATAGTTAAAAATTATCGTTAATGATTCATTTATTCGTTAAGTAATTAAGGTTGACAAAAATAATAATTTATCAGAGATTTCATTTCGAATAATATGATTTCACTGCAACCCTGTATAGTTTTGACAGTACTTGGGATTCAAAACTTACAATAACACAGAATTATTTAATAAATTTCTTTCTGGAAAAAGAAAAGTTTTGAACTCTGTCAGCTATAAAGCTGAAATGAGATTATATACTACTTGAAAATTTAAGCCTTTTATCTATTCCATAAAATAGCTTACCATCCTTATAATAAACAATTTGACACTTTGCCAGATTTAAACTTGACATATAGAACTTAATACTTGTTTCCAGAAATTGTCGTTAGTTGAAATTTGTTTTTCTGAAAATTTTCTTCCGATAAACGAAAGAAATAAAAAATATTTCTTTCTAGAAACTTAAAGTATTTTAAATGATGAATGAATGTGTAATAGCATTTAAAATGTAATAAATAAATAAATAAAATAATTGTATGTGTAAACATCATAAATTGCAAAAAACTCGCAACATTTAATTTCAGGTCAAAATAATAGCTAGACTTTTCGTCAGAAGAATAAAGTAGGCACGAGTGCAGCAAACAAAGCAGTATTTTCCTGCTATTATTTCGACACAAAACAATTATGGGGAGTATTTTTTGCAATTTATTCTGTTTGCATGCAAAGATTTTTATTTATTAATTTTCAACACCGGTCCTACGGTGGGGCATCTTTTAACTGTAGTACTTAAAATGACATATTTTTATAGCAACAAAATAAAACACTACCAGATTAAAATTTTTTACTTATTTCTTGTGCTGTAAACCAGTCTGGGATGCATCACGATTTCCGAATTTTAGTAGGAGAAATTTTCATAATTTTAAGTTGTTCTTTAGTTTTTATATTTAGTTTAATATTAGGCGAATAAAAAATTGCAGTATTTAAATTGCACTGCCAGATATTTTTACTAACAGAGGTCATTCTGTAAAAGCACTTATTTTCGCGAAAATGAAGATATCGGTGATTTCGCGAGCTGAAAATTTCGCGAATTTTATATGAATAGAACCGAAAGTTGAAAAATCCTAAAGTTAAAAAGTACCTAAATATAGAATCCGTTTTGCATAAGGCATTTTAAGAAACTTCTTTTTGTCCGAAAAATTCGTCCCCCCCCCCTCCCCATCGCTCTGAAAACAATTTATTCTTACAACGGTGCTTATACATCAACTTTGGCCTTGGCTGGTAAGTGAAAATTTCCTAATTTTTTATTATTATTTGAGGCGCAAAAAAAAAATGAAAGTATTTCGCAAGGTTTAAATTTTCGCGATTACGATGGGCTCGCGAAAATCGTGAAAATTAAAGCCTCGCGAAAATAAGTGCTTATACAGTATTCGTTTATTTTATTCTCTTAATTGTCTGCAAGTTGACCGTGACAGATGTAATATATATATACGCTGTCCATCTATGATGTTACTATCCACGCAGTATACGTTATATGCATAGGTTGTATACTTTATCAGAGAGGAAAGAAAAAAAAAAATTGTTTGCGAGGAATTTAAAAATAACTTAATTAAAAGTGTTAAAATAATAACTGTTGTTAAAAAGAATATAAGAAAGTAATTGACCTTTATTTCACTTCTTCCCTGTTAAAATAAAATAAAATGAAATGAAACAAAAAATCTTTTATAAATTTTACGCTTGCTTAGTTAAAAAAAAAGTTTAGAAAACTTTAGAATTACTGTCGAAAATTTTACAAAAATTATTTTTCATTATTTTTTTTTTTTCTGAAACTTTTTATTGCTCTTTAATGTAAAGTTGAAAAAAAAAAATAAATAAATAGAAACATGTTTCGTTATATATATTTTACAGTTTCATATTCTTTTAAAAATGAGATAAACCAATTTACATTGAGTATATCAACTGTTACCAAACATGTTTCACTTGTCGTAATCTATTTTGCACCATCAGAAAAGAAATATTGTTATGGCGTAAAAAATGAGTGTCGTTTATTTTGTAATTATTATGTATAGCATGTTTCTGAACGCATTTATTTTGCGCGCATCATTTATTTACGTTAGATTATTTTTTCAATACAATCACATACTTTTTTTTTTTTTTAATGTTCTACTATTTATTTATTTATTTAATGCTTATTTATTTGTGAATACATTGCTTGCAGTTTATATATATATATATATATATATATATATATAAGATTAAACATGTCTGTCTCCCTTCTTCCCCGTATTTTTTTCATTTTATACAAGTTATTGATAATTTTACGAAAATTCTTTTTCTTTAGCATGGAAGGAGATATCCATTGTAATACGGAGGATTTTTTCAAGTAAATGCACGTTATTTACTAACAAGTGCGCATTAATCAACAATAATAGAATAATAATACAAAAGGGAAATTACAATATATTGCTAACACTAATTATGGAAAATTTGTTTCAAATTTATGCGATGTATTCTTTTCTAGTTTTCTCTCTTGTTTTGCAAAGTATTGCAATGTATTTTGATTCAGGTTACATTGGAACATTTTGTATATTTTACTCTGTATTTAGTCTTAGATCTCTGTTTTTCAAATTTTCTTCTAAAGGGCGTCGAGACATATTTGATCGCTTCTATCATGAAATTAAAAAAGTTTTTTGTTCCAACAAGGATTTATTTCGATATTCAGCTAAAGGTTGCCTGTAAAAGGCTATAAGAGTAAAAGTTCGGGGAATTAATGTGATATGCGACGAACATTATTTCATGCATAGTGCATTAACACATTGCTTGTAGGGCACGTAAAATATAAGTTTTTAAGAAAAATGAGCGTCGCTTTTAGGCGTTCCTCTTAAAAGAAAAGAAACTTTATTTTAAAGAAGGATTTTGCATATTCGTTATAAAAACTTCGTGCCGCTATCGTATATAAATATGCTAATTGTGTTTATCGCTTCGATTGCTGAGGATAAAATTTAATTGAACTAATCACAAATGCGTAAAATCCTTTTGTTAAATAACGTAACGTTTTAGAGAAACGTCAAAAAGCGGAGTTTACTGTTTAAAATAGGAAAGTACACCGGCGACAATGGGTAAAGTTGAAGGACAGCATTGTTTTTGCATGGAAGGGTTGCGGCTGTTTCTAAACGTGTATATGTAATTTATACAATTATCAATATCCAAAATACATTTTACATATTGGAAGTGTCTCGAGATTTATTTATTTATTTAAAAAAATAACAGCACATTGTTTTCGAAAAGAATTCTTTTGACCCTAAAGATTCCAAGATTTAAAATTAAGCGATTTGTACAATGGGTATGCAATTCTCTCCACCACTCGAAATTCTACCCTTGATTGTTTGAAATGCAGATATAACATGGTTTTAAAAAAAAATAAAATTTCTTTCGATTTTCTGGCTAAAATTAATTCAGGTCTTGCTTATCAGCTTGCCGGTTCGACCCAGACCTAGGATCTTCGTGTAGTCAGTCCCCAGGGTTTAGATTTTTTTCAACACCTTTTTATTAGAAATCATATTTTTTGCGCATCTACCTACATAATAATTATTTTCATTTTGTATTCTCAGAATAAACTTTTATTGTCTGGTTATTAAAAAAAAATATTTTGATATTTTAAAAATTTTCTCATAAAAATGTTGTATTTTCTCTAACCCTTTGTTACTACGTACTATTTGATTAACTGCGACAACTTATTTTTATATTTATTTATTTATTCTGATAGACTTCTAAAAATAACATATCATCTTTACTCTTCCAACCCAAAGTGAGGAGAGATATTTTATTTCCTCTAGAAAGTGAAAATTCATTAAATAAAAAAATTCCATTTTCTAGGACAAAAAGAAATCTATCGCCGAAAAAAGAAAAAGAAAGAAAGAACGGAAAGAAAATCATCTGTTATTTTAGGATGGTTACCTGCGCCTCCTGAAAACCGCATCCCCCCAAGGAAATTACTGAATTCTGTCACGTCTTACCAAAGACATTGAAGGAAGGTTTTTGAAAGAGTGACTTCCTTGGGTGCGAAAGAGGGAGAAGAGTTTAAAAGAGGGCTGCAGATTACATGTTAATATCGTTTTTTTTTTTTTTTTTTTTCGTAAAAAAGTGGGAGAATATTTTGTATTAACCGCTACTCCCTTTTCACGTGAAAGTTAACGAAAAATTTAGTGGCTTAAACTGATTTTTAAAGTAGAATTTTTATTCATTTAAATAAAGAAGAAGAAAAGTCAGTTGGATTTAAAGGCTGAAATAATTCTGGTTTAATTGTCAAGTTCAATTCAATCGTGTTTCGAGCAATTTATTCAGGAATAAAATAACTATCGTGCTTGCTAACGATAATTTTATGTACTGGAGTGGTGATATACGACAAGGTTGTAAGATGGTTTTAATTAAAAAGCTACACTGGAAAGATTTTCATGAGACATAAATATTTTTAAGATATTAAGGTAGTACAAAAATTGTAAACTATTAAGTTTTTCTTTAAAGATGGTTTACATCACATTTATTTATTTATTTATTTTTAAGCTCATGTTCATAAAATAAGTACTTATTATAAACTAAAGACTAATATGAAGTAATGGAGATACATTAGATAGTGCTAGTTTTAGTGAAAAATAATAATAGTAGTAGTAGTAATAATAATAATTTTGAGTATTTATCTCAAAATTTTATAATTCTCTTAATTGAGTGCAAAATATGGCTTTTGAAATACTATTATGATGTAAAATTTTCACAATTTATTGATTATGTTTTAAGATTTATTCATTTTGACGTGATATTCATTATTGGCTGACATCATTATGAGATTTAACAAGGCAGTCTACAAATTTTACACCCCTTTTCGATCCCAGTTATTCCTCCTACACAGGATGTCTGAATAATGGTATGGAAATCTTTTCTTTATCCCTTGAACTCATATTTCATACCCTCTGACTTCCATCGTAGGACATTCCCTGTCTTTTATTCATTGAAAAACAAATCTGTTTTTGGTCTAAGTTTGAAAGAGAGACAGAATTAGGAAAAAGTAAAAATTAAACAAAAATCGAAATTATTATTATTATTTTAAATCAAAACCGTGAAAGATCATATATATTGACGTGTTTGGGAAAAAAAAAAAAAAAAAAAAAACGTTCAAAACTTTTTCTTCTTCTTCTTCTTTCTTTTCTTTCCTTTTTTTTTTCTTTTGAATTTTTCAAACTTTAAAAAAAGCTTTTTAAATATAAATGAAAATATAATTTATTTTTCCATACTCATGTTACAACAGTAAAAAATAAAAATCTTGATTTCGATTCTTTTTAGGAAATTTCTACTTTCTCACGAAAAATTGTATAAAAAGTTTAAATAATGCTACTAATGCTTAATTTTTCGATTTATTAAAAATTATCCGTTAAACAAACAACTGAAATTGTTTTAATTAAAAGTTTACTAACTTTTTTAAAACAATTTCTTTTATTACAGGTGTTTTTTTTTTTTTTTTTTTTTTTTTAAGTAAATAATTACTTCGATTAAACTTAAATTTAGTTTGTGAGTTTTATTTGTTCTAAATTCCAGCAAAAGAAGAAAGTTTCTCCAAAACAAAACTCACTTTATTGATATTTTTTTCTTTAAAGACTTCGCCTTAATATCGTTTGTAAGTTTTGTCAACACCACAAATTTTTCTTTTCGCCTGATTTCAATTTTTAAGCTAGCGTCCTCTAGCTCCTTTTATCTATCTATATATATATATATATATATACCTTCTCCTTCTCTTTTGCGTTGGCGAACTTTGTTAGTAAAGTTATGTCTTCGAGTAAAATTCATTAAATAAAACGTCCATTGTCTGAAAGCAACTTGTGGAAAAGGAAATTCTTGCGTTCCTTTTAAGGTTGACGGTTCTTTTCTTTTTCTTTCTTTTTTTTTTTTTTTTTTTTTTTTTAAATATTCATCCCCTGGAGGAAATTAGGGGGATTTCATTTGGTAGTAATAAGTCTGTCGAACGAAATATTTTGCGAGCAATTTCTTTTATGTAAGAAAAATGAAGAAAACACAATTTTTATGATTTCTCCCCCCCCCCCTTTTTTTGTTTAATCTTTTTTAATCCGTGACTTTTCAGGAGTTGAAAATTTGTGAATAAAACATAGATTTGATATGAACTCCCATTCTTGTTGCGTGTTTCGGATGCCATTCTGTAACTCAGATCTCAAATGTCAAAAGAAAAAAAAAAAAAAAAAAAAAAAAAATCATAAGGTATAATCTAATTTTCCTTTTGATTAAATTTATGTTTAATTCATTTTGTTAAAATTCATTATGTTTAAATTTATGTTTAATCATTATGCCTTGGGGTTCCCGCGAATCCCAGACACATTTAACTTGCTAGAAAAAAAAAAAAAAAAAAAAAAAAAAAAATAAGAAACATATTGTATTTTGAAAGGTCACAGCCAGTGACATCTTATTTCCAAATGTGTAAACCTTAGGCTAAAAATGTAATTGCACAAATAATAGTTTTTTTTTTTTTTTTTTAAATGTAAATGATGTAAATGTTACATTCTGTGTCATAGTGAAGGGTTAAATTCCTTTCAGCCTGGAAATTTTTCCAGCATACCTGTTTAATGATTTATAAAATTAGTACTTTGTACAGTATGAAAATTTGATACTGTATATTACATTAGTTATTAATCTTATTTCCTGGGGGGTGGGGAATGACTTATATTTCAAAACTTAGTCTCACCAGCCTTTTAGTTTGAATATGTATGCACTGTAAAAAAAATTCTTTTAAAAAATAACAAAAATCTGTAACTCTCCTACAAAAAACTTCTGTTATTTTTTCCCCTTTCCTTTTTTTTTTTTTTTTTAAATATTAGTTAATCAAATAAAACTTATCCATATATTGAATGATTGAATACTAAAGCATAATCATTTGTCCTTACATATATATAAATTAAACTATAAAAGATATATTTATTTCTCAAATACGATGATTTTGTCATCAATATTCTGGTATTTCATTTCAATGCGTTAGTTTTATAGAGTTTGGTTAGCACTATTTTAAAACAGTTTTCTTTGCCTTATTTGATTTCGTTGAAGAATTTTAGTCTTTAAATAAGCACAATTTCTGTGAAAAAATAGTGCCATTTAAAATACGTAAAATTTTACAAGTAGGTATATAGTTTTTTTTTTTTTTTTTTTTTTTTTTTTTTGTCTTCTTGTTAATTTTATTCCCGAATTATGCATATATGAGACAATCTTACATACATGAAAAGAGTAAAAGTAACAAACAGGTCCTTATGTTTTTAACTCTTTATACACATTATTGGCAATATTGAAGATTACATAATGTTCAGTAATTAAGTAAGTGCTGCTTATCAGTTTAACGAAGAAAATATTTCAAAAGCGATTAGAGCTTTTTTTTTTTTTTTTTTTCAATGAATTAAAATAAAATTTATGGACCGAATTTATTTTGAATTTTTTGTTTTTCCTTCTTGCTAATACTGAGAAGAATTTTGTGATTCGAATCGTAAATTATTAAAGAGAATTCTCCCATCTGGTGGGCAAATGGTAAACGCACTGGCTTCCAGCTACCGAATGCCAGGTTCGAACCTCAGTTCAGGCATGGATGTTCGTAGTGTTTTGGTATCCTAAGCTGTAAATTCTGATCTAATGAGCCTTATTGTGCAAAAAATGACCGCAGATCGACGCCCTAAACGCAAACACTTTTTCATTTTTAAATAATAAATGTGTAATAATACTGAAAATGCCATATTTTTGTAGTAACAAGATACAAATTTTCACTCCCAGATTAAAGTTTTCAAATTTTATGTGCAATTTGTTGAAGTAGCACTCTGTATTTCATCTTAAAAGTTGAAGTTTAGTTGGAAAAATTTCCCAAAATAAACCATTAAAGACATTTTTTTATTTATTTTAATATAGGTTTTCTTAACATTACGCACGATGACAGAGAATGCATATTTAAATATTTTAAGCTTTCGTTGTAATATTTTATGCTAATGCATAGCTTAACGATTTTTTTTTTTTTTCAAAATAATAGCTTAAGGATATTTTTAAGGGCTAGTGTAGCTTAAATTTTGTTCAGTAAAATTATGTAATATTTTTAATCCTATGTTAAATTGGACCGAATAATTAATTACAGAGTAATTTTTCTGTATCACTTCAGTAGTTCATTTCGAATCTCTAATGCATACTTTATATATATATACATATATATATATATATATATATATGTATATACATATATTGTTGTCATTGCTGTTATCGGTGTTTGATAATTTGAAACGTTTACTGATAGAAAGCCTCTCTTAAATAAATGTTTTCTATAGTGAAATGGTTCGTGCCTAATTTAATTCCTTTATTTAAAAAAAAAAAAAAAAAAAATGAAATGATACTTCTTAAAGAATATTAATATATATATATATATATATATATATATATATAATTTATTATTATTTATAATACACACACACATAAGGAAAAAATACAAAGATAAAAGCAAGTAAAAATTAAAATCAATGAAGTCGACTCCTAGAATAAAATATTCATCTTAAAAAAAAAAAAAAGGGGGGGGGAGTTTGAAACTGTAATACCATTGTATGACACATATTGAGAAATTTCTAGGAGTAATACTCCCTACTGAAAAACAGATGATTTTAATTAAGTACTTACAACTGTCAAAACAAACCTTTTTTGACGTTTAAAAATTGTGTTTAGTTTAAAGCTTTATTTCTAATTCTGCGGCTTTCACTTCAAAATCGCCCCTCACTTCCTTCTTCATATTTACTACTAAAGGTTTTATTTTCTCTCTTTCGGGAAAAAAGAAAAAAAAAAAAAAAGAAAAGGAAACAGAAAAATTTCTTTTCAGATATTACTGAAGTTACATAATATACAAATCCAATTAAACTATTTTAATTAAGAGAGAAAACATCGCAATTGCTAATATAAACTAAAGTCCTTCTAATATAAAAAATAATATTTAGTTTATGAAGGAATTTTTGCCATTGCAAAGCATAAACCGTTTAAAAATGTAATTATTTGGAATGCATTTACATGAATTGACTTTCTTGTAAACGTCTGACTTCAGCTTTCATGGAAGTTAAACGTGATTTTTTTTATTTCATGAAGAAAGGGTACAGGCTGCAGGGGTGTTTGAGACCCCGGATTTTGCCACCAGAATTTTCTTAATAATGATATTATTGATATTTTTCTAGTAAAGTTTCGCAATTAACTAAAGCAAAAATTACGATTTTTTATTACTGGTGAAAAATAAAATAAAAAATCCGGAACGCAAACACTCCTGGGTGTAGGTTCTGGAATCTATATCCGTTGCATTGTTAAATTTTGATAGTGATTTTAAGAGTTTAATTTTTGATACTGTGTTTTACATTTTAAAATTTTTACTGAAGCATATACATAGAAATATGCATTTACCTAAATTTTACTGTAACAAGGGGACTACTGTTACTTTCCTCATATGACATTGATAAGCTAATGTACGTTCGTTACAATTACTTTTATACTGAAGTAAAAGAAGTCTTTAGAATCATGTTATTTAATAAAATTATTTCATGTATTAAAATGTTGAATTTAAACTTCCACGTAACAGCTATTACAATAATAATAATATATAAGTATAATAAATAAATAAGCTATTTTATATTTCCTTTTCCATTTGATACACTAAAGAACCTTTTTTGAGACATTTTTAAACATCTTATTGATAAAAAAAAAAAAAAAAAAAAAAAACTTATGTAAAATAATAATAATAATAAAAAATACAAGGAAGATACACAAGTGTCTCAATGTATGGAAGGATGACGCTGAAATAACCTTTTATTAATCAGGAGGAAACAGCAGTATGGAGGTTAAATAAAATTGTGTTTTCTTTTCGAAAGATAGTTTCCCGGGAAGAAAAAAAGAGAGAGGGAGAGGGAAAAGAAATATAAGCCTTCTTCAGGAAATTGGGTACTTTTGTTCTTTTCCTAACTCCCCTGTTTTTAGACCTTTTTCTCATCTTCAACATTATTCTTGAAAAAGGGTGTTTGGGAAAAAAAAAAAAATTGTCAGGTCTTTATCTATTGGCAATATAATTTTCCTTTCAATCTTTATGTAGCTACAAATTTCAAACAATCTGTTTGAAACACCTTGTAAAATGTTTGTTTCAGTTCGGTTATTAACCCTTTCGCTACCAGCGTCACATATATGTGACGATCCGATTTTCTTACCTGAGCCCGGCGTCACAAATATGTGACGGGTGTTCATTATCATTTTATGATAATGTGTCACCTATATGTGACGACGGGGCTACCAAAGGAATTAGCTATCTATAGCCCAGTGTCACTTATGTGTGTCAGTTTGCAAAATTGCTAATTTCACTTAGTTAGAACGTTATAGATACATCCCACAAAAATAAATGACAATTGGTATCATATTTAAATAATAAGACGTCTGGGCTGTGGTGGCAGTTTTTCTCCTGAGGCTCTGGTAGCGAAAGGGTTAATACTATCGAGTTAATATGGATTATTTTCAGTTCTATACTTTTTGTTTCTTACGTTATAAATTTTTAGTTTGTTTTTCTATAGAATATTTTTCTTAGCTATTTAAGGGTTTTCTTTTTTCATAAATACGGGCTAAGATTGTTTAGAAAGACTCCCCTACGGTGGGTACTCTACTCAGGCCTAGAATACTTCTGTAGTCAATCGATCGTAACCCAAAACGCAAACGTTTTCTATCCTCAATTATTTATTTATTTATTATTATTAATTCACAGTAATCTTGTAATTAATCTATATTTGTGGGTTGTTTAATAATATTTTTATGTGTTAATTATTAATCAATTTATATATTAGCAATCATACAGATAAAATGCATTTTTAAAATTTTTAAATCCTTACAGAATCAAAAATAAAAAGTCTATACTCTAGAAAACTTTTTAATAATTTTAATACATTATAATTATTTATATTTTTTATTATTCAATATATTAAAAATCATAACGAAAGTAAGCGCTGGTGTTTTTTAAAAGTGTTAGAATACTAGCTAATAGAAATTACGTTTTTCTTAATATTTTTATAACTTAGAAAAAAGTTCTCTTAAATAACTTCGTTATCCATTTTTTTTTTTTTTTTTTTTTTTTTTTTTTTAAGATTTGGCAGGTAAAGATTCCATCTGATCTATGGAGCAGCTAATTATACCCTAGTGACTGTCTAAGGCCGCTGCTAATGATGTTCTGTGAAACTGCCCATCGAATTTACTCGGTTCGTGCTGTTCGGTTGTACTTATCTGCAAAACAATAAATGGGCTTAGAATTTATAATTTGTAAGAAGCCTTCTTTGAAAGAGAAAGAGAAAAGAAATACAGTAATTCCTAGCGGAATTGTTAAATAGCTTTGTTTTTCAGTTTATTTAAAAATATTCGATGAATATACTTCTTTTTCTTTCTTTTTTTCTTTTAATTGATGACTGTGTATTATTTAGAATAAAGTTTTCTTTTTTAGTTTCTTTTACATAAATGATAATCATTATATGTAGTTCAATGGTGGCCAACAAGCGGCACAATTGACGAAACTTCTAATTAGGTATATCTTATTAAACACATCGAAAATTAATAAATCCGTCCTGACCCCGGAAAGAAAACACTAATAAAGAGTTAAAAAAAAAAAAAAAAAGAAAAGAAAGAAAGAAAGAAATATCTCACTGATTATTGTAAATGAAATATTATTTATTTATTTTTGTACAGTTATAGATGTTTAACTGACAGTTGTATTCTATAAACAAAAATATAAACTATAATATTAATACATTTTTTAAAATTAAAATCACACAATCAACTGATTGGAAGAAAATCATATTTATTTCTGCCTAAAGGTTGTTATTCCAGCCTAAAGGTTATTATTTCTGCCTAAAGGTTGTTTGAGTGAGTAAACCGACCGGTTGTCGGTCTCGATAGCGCAATTGGTTGAGCCTTGACCTTGTAAGTCAAAGATCCGGGGTTCGACTCCCGGTCCAGGCATTATTTTCACTCAGTCGGAAAAATAAAATTTCAATAAATATAATATTAATGCTTTCTATTTCAAAATTTCACCTTTTACGCATGTAGCGAGATGAGATTGATACATTTTTCTAAAGCAGTCCATAAAATCTTTTGAGTTAGGTGCTCATTACCTATAGTATGATGGGGAACTAGTAATTCATTACTTCTCTGTTACGTGTAGTCTGATTCCAACAAACCAAGAGAACAGAGATGGAGTTTGAACATTTATATCAATAAATGTTCCACTCCCTATCATAAAATAATAATAATGAAATGCAGTAAAATCAATCCAGGCACTTTTTAAATTCAAGTACTGCTTATTTTTCTTACGCGAGACTAAAAAACCAAACAATATTTTCCATTTTTCTACAACCACAAAATACTTTTCATTAAAACATATATCTGCTTGCCAGTCGAAAAATAGTACTGTAAATGTGTTAGGAGAATTTTCGTTATTGCGATTTGTTTCTTTTAAACAAAAGTAAAATTACAGGTAATTGCAAAATTACATTTACAAAATTACATGATCAAATCTCAGGTGGTAGTATGGTGTGTATTTAAACCTGATTGTCAACACTAAAAATCTAGGCCGGGAGTATACCTCTATTTAAATATCTCTCTGCGAGCCTTTTTAATGATTCCTGGCCGATACATACACAAGTTTTGGTCAAATCTCATAACTATAGTAACAAATTGTAGCACCACTTAAAGAATGCCTAGGGAATGTTAATGACAATAAAATTGAATATCACTTTATCTATTAAATTTTTGTCGTTATTATTATTATTATTATTATTATTTTTTTTTTTTTGTTTTGTTTTTAACAGGAAAAGTTCTGCTTTTAAAAAACACAACATTACATAAGGAAATTTGTAGCATTAAATAAACTAATTCGGGCTTCCTTTATTCATTAGCTGCGTGTTTTAGTAGTCGTTATTTGTTTGTAATGCTGCTGCAATTTATCAGCGGTTGAAACATGATTTATTTAGAATAGATAAGATACATTTATTTTCGTTTGACCCCCCCCCCCAAAAAAAAAAAAAAAATAAATAAATAAATAAAATAAAATAAATAAAAAATAAATAAATAAATAAATAAAAATTAAATATATATATATATATATATATATATATATATAATTTTTCATGAGTGGAACGAAAACTGAACAGTTGATTTACTACAAAAACCCACAAAGGCCGATTAGGTAACAAGTTAACTTGAATAGCTTTAATAATTTTAATATATTTGAATTGTTACATTAATTTAAATTTATTAGATAGTTAATAAAATTATTTACCTAATTTTAAAACTTTATTAGATTACAAAACTTGTTGAAAACTTATAAAAGAAGGACCTTTAAAGGCAATGTAGTAGAAAATAAGGAACTAATAATTAAAAAGGTTAAAAATCGAGCTTACAGTAAAAATTATAATTATAATTATTTGTAAAAAAAAAAAAAAAGACTTGCAAATATTATTTTGTACATGCTTCTTAGTACATACATTGTAAATACTACTTGATACATACACTGTAAATACTACTTAATAAATTTTCTAAAATTACATGCAGTAAAACGACATTTTGTTTTAAAAACATATCCATAAATCAAGAAAATCTATTACTTCGTGATTCTAAACTACGGACAAACTTGACCTAATTCCACGATTTTTTCTTAAACGCTTTTGTTACACAAGGAAAATTTCCTGTATTTTTTTACAGTGTAAATGTTTATTAAATATTACAGTAAAAATTATTAATTATTACAATATGATGTAAAAGATTACGAATTAAAGTTCATTTAATTATTTTTACATTAAAGCACATTAGATACATTAGTGCATTATTATGTCTAAAATTAATGGGGAAATGAAATTAAAGTTCTGAACGTCAATAAGTCATGCATCGAAATATGACTGTTTTATTATGATGACATTCTATATGTCCATATAACCATTATTAAGATTAAAATTAAAATAAGATAAAAGCAAATAATAAGTACAAAGCTTTGAATAAACACCATAAAATGCAAGAAACTCGCAACCGCTTGATTGCAGCACCCGTGCTATTTTGTTCGCTTGACGAAGGGTCGTGTTTTCTTTCGATCCAAAACAATCGTTGCGAGTTTCTTGCATTTTATGGTGTTTATTCAAAGGTCTGTACTAATTATTTTAAGACACCAGTTCTGTGGTGCTTTTTTATTATTTGAGATGAAAGCTAGTTCTTTGCGAAATTGAGTCAAGATTAAATTATCTTTCAAACATGCTAAAATGCATCTCTGTATAAGACCATAAAATACAAAAAATAATAATGTTAAATAAATTCTATGACCAAAAAAAAAAAAAAAAAAAAAAAGTCTAGGAAGGAAAATTTGAACGCCCTGCATAAAAATAAATAAATAAATAAATATGGCTGAATGGTTAGCGCTCTGGCTTCTGTTTCCAGATGTTAGCTTCGAGTTCTTGTTTAAGCATGGATTTTTATAGTGATTCCAAATCCACTTCAAGCCATAGATCGAGATCTAGTGATCCTTAATATGAAAAAAAAAAAAAAAAAAAAAAAAAGCGTAGAGAGTCACTATCCCCCCCCCCCCCCGAAAATAAATAAATAAATAAATAAAAATAAATAAAATAAATAATATACTACATAAATAAAATAAAGTAATAAATAAGTATATATATAAGTGTCCTTCTGTGAAGTACCTGAAATACGAACGTGTGAATGAAATTTATTCCAGCCTGTATTCCCCTGCCCCTTTTTTTGTACTGTAATTTTTTACTGTAGATATGTAACAGAAGTTTTTTAAAATAGTGTATAATAAACTCGCACAAAATTTGCTACTGAGACGTTTCGAATTAGCAATGGTTGCCTCATTCTAGCTATTATAATACGTAAATAATCCATATTTGGTTAGCCTATTCCATCTTAGTAACTAATTTTAGTTATTTTTTAAAAGCACCTTTAATTTTGGATAACAGTGAAAAAAAATTAGATTAACAATCTGGTCTGCATAAGAAACAACAATTGATTTGATATTCTTCTCGTTGGAAATTTTCTGTTTAAGTTCTCATACCTGAAAAAAAAAAAAAAAAAAAAAAAAAAAAAATTGTACATAACCTTTATATATTTTGAAGAACTGAACTTTTTCCTTTATAAAAATTTTTAATTAATGTTTTAATGAAAAAGCCCTCATGTGCTACACCTATATTATAATAATTTTTTTCATGATGGTATATAAAAGGTTTCTAAATGTAACTTTTTTTTCTCTCCCATCAGAGTTAATTATTCACAGAGTCTTTGCTTAAAGGTATATTAACGCTTTTGCAGCCAGGCATAGAAATCCTGCTATAAACTTATGAGAAAACGAAATGGTTCGTTAGCCAGGATTTTAATTATTTGGCTTTTTCTGTTGTTTAATTTTTCTTTGCGTTTGATTATAGTAAAAAACAAGGCTGCATTTTTAAAACTAAAAGCATTACTTTGTTGAAAAGTTTTAAATCTTTAAAAAAAAGAAGAAAAGAAGATAAAAGATTTACTAAGTATTTTTCTAGAACTTGTTAAGTATTTAATACCAGACACTTGTGAATCTCATTTATAATGCAATTAAAAACTTCGACGCCAAGTTCTAAGCTAGTTATTTGTTAAAAGAAAGTAATTATTTTCTATAGGTTAGATTGAACAGATAGTATTATTGAGATTTTCTTCGAAATTTTTATTTAACTAGTATGTCGTGGTCACCACAAAACTTTCGTCTATATTTTCTGATACAAATTTGTATATTATTTATTAAAATTATTATTTATCAGAATTATCTTCCATCATAAATGCAAACGATTTACATCACTGAGAAGTATAACTCCAACATGTCCAAAGAATATCAATCTTGTGCTATACAAAAAAGTCTTAGAAAATGATTTATATAAAAATCCTTTTAAAAAATCAAAAAATTACTTGAAAAAAAAAAAAAAAAATTTTTTTTTTTTTTTTTTTTTTAATCAAAGAGATCTAATTGTTCAACCATTTCGCTTTAAAATATTGTTCAGTTCTTTTGAAAGATACCCATATAAAAAATAAATAAAGGAATAAAAATAAATAAATAAAAACTGATTGATTATTATTATTATAAATATATGTATATATATTTAATTTCACATTGAAAAAAGTTAAAAACAAATCTCAATAAGTAAAATTAAACGAAATTTTGTCCTATACTGTCACATTAAAAATTATGAAAAAAAAAAATGGGATGACAGCACCACCTGTTGAGTGGTGATTCCCAAACATAACCAGCATCAGTTTAGATCAAAGTCCAACTAATATACCGATTTTGGTTAAATTCCGTTCATTTTTTCGTAAGATACAGTATCCTCAAAGATTTTTTTTTTTTTTTACACACAGATATTTTCTAAAAATGGTTAAAAATTGAAGTCAGTGGTATATTTCCCTGTATATTCGTGTACTTTGTAGTTAAAGTAAGTTTTAGAATTTTCTTTCTTTCTTTCTTTTTTTTAATTATCTGTTCTTTTATTTTCAGTTTTAAATATAAAAGAAGTCTCTTGCGTAATTCATAATTTTTCATAAAAGTAAAAAAAAAATCTTTCACTATACTTTATAGAAGGAATTGAGTTTAAAAAGTTTTTATTGAAAAGAACACTAACATTATTTTAGTTAATTGAAGTAATTAAGTAAAAAAAAATTTTGCTATTTTTCTGTGATTAAAGTATAAATTAGTTATGATCATAACGTTTAAATCAAAATAATCAATTATTTAAAAAATATAAAAGACAGGCTCTAACTTCAATGCTTATTTAAAAATATCCATTTAAAATGTAAATTAAACATTAATTCATAAATATTTCACAATAGTTTTATTGGTTTTATTTCATACAATATAATGGAAATTTTAATTATCATACTGCGACGCTAATCCCTTTATTTTCTTAAAAACTGAAAAAAATATTTCTTGAAATTTATTTTAATAATTGCTTCGTCTTCTAACACAAAGGAAAAAGTTCACTTGAATAGTTAAAGCTGACGGGAATTATTCCAGTAACTCCTCAAAAATTTTATACCACTGAATTTTTATTAATAAAACTGTAATTATCTTTTCCGGTAAAAATTAATTTAAGTCTGGAACAGTTTTCTTTTTCCCATTTCGTGCAATTAAACTAAAGTTTGAAATAAATGGACTCATAATTATTAGTTATTTGGAGCTATAACTTTAAACAACAAGCAAGCGTCTAGGTCTTGTCTAGACTGACTTATCATGTTCATATATGCTTTTCTAAACTAGATAAACCCCTCTCCCCCATTTCCACCATATTACTTCAAAAAAATTTATGACATATCTTTAAAAAATCTCACACGCTAAAGTATTATTATAGATATTTCATGAGCATATAATACTTTTGTTCCTTGCAAGGATTATTTAAATTGATTACTCGTTCACTTCATTTGAAAATAAAGTTTGTAAAGTCTTTACCTGTCACGCATCTGGTTGTTTATTGCTGTTTATTGTAGAATATTATTTATTAGTTTTGTGAAAAGGCTTTAATAAAAGTTTTGAAATTACTAAAGAAGATTAAATTGAACGTGTTTTTATTATCCAACTAATATTTATGAAAGTTTGCGAACTTATTGTTGTTTGTTTTGCTGTTAGATTTATCTTCTTACAGAGACTGAAAAACAACAACAATAATAAATAAGACTAGAACATTTATATATATTTTTTTCTTTATGTTATGTTAAAATATAAAACAGGACTATCGATCTCTTACAATAGAAGAAAAATTAAATTCTGAGAAATGTCTCTATAATTGGTATTCTGTTTATCAGTTATCTCTTTTAAAAATCGAAAAATCTATTTTATTTTCAAACACAAACTCCTCTTTTACTTGACCGATATTCTGATTATTATTTTTTTTTTTTAAATCTATATGTTATTTTTTAACTAATCAAATATGATTATGTTTTAATTAACCAAATAAAAACCACCTGAGAAATCCACCGAAATAATGGTGTTGAATAATGACGAATCTATTTTTCCTGCATTTGCGGACTGCTGTTAAGTTTTATTTATTTATTTATTTATTTTTACACACTTATGATTGTGCAGGATTTCCTCCCCCATGCTATTTTCTATAGATTTTTGCCCCCCCCCCTTCCGTTTTTTCCAATTTCTAAAGTGCGGTGGTACCTTCTAAGCAAGCTACAAATTGCAAAGACATGCAGCAAATTTATTAGGTCGAAATAATTAAGTGCGACTTAGTACGAAAAAAGGAGGCACGGCGACATCATGAAAGCAGTGTCTTTAAAATTTATGGTGTTTGTGGTATAGCTTTTATTCATTATCATTAAAAAACCAAATGCCAATTCATCAGAGCCACTGAAACACTTTTAAAGAAAATGCTTGCACTTTTTTTTAGAAAAATTAATGATCACAATTTTATAAGAAAATAAATATACCAATAGAAATTATTATTATATTAACTGCTTCTTTTATGAATAATATTCTTGCAAGTTAAACAGAAGTGTGTGTGTGTACGAGGACAGAGACAAATAAATATATGCGTGTGTGTGAAGTTTTTATAGGTATCGTAATGTCAAATTAAATGTTCTTCTCCCATGTCTTAAACCCATGCTTAATAATATTATTATTTTAATTTCCATTTCAAAAGTTATAAAATTATGTATTACTAACATAACTTGAACAAATATTGGGCTAAATTTTCATTTATGTTTGTTATTTCATATATAATCGTGACTTGGCATCGGTAATATTTAAGAAAAAAAATAAATAAAGGAAATAAAGAATGCGGCGTAGAATATAACTTAAAAATATTTGGCTCTGAAACCATTACAGCGACTGTACATTTTTTATGGCTTTCATTTTCTTATTTCTTTTATATTTTTGTTAAGAAAATACATTCTAAATGTTGACGGAAATCCATGAATAAAGCTGAAAATATTGAGATAATGGACGTCACCTCTGTCGTTACGTGAATCATAAATATGCTTTGTTTACTTCTTTTAGAAAAAGTATTTTCATGTTTTTCCTTTTTTATTTTTGAATCATCGTGTGTTTTTCGTATTGAATTTCACGTCTCACGCAAAATTTTTTGCCATCTTAATATTTTTTTGTATAGTGTAAGCTTAAACGTTAACAACAACAACAAATTTCATTGCTTTTTCTACTTTTTATTTTTCTGTTAGATTCATGCGCAAATTATATATAGAGATAAATTTATCTTTTATTGATTTTCTTTGGAAGAAATAAAGTTACATGTATGCATTTTAATTAATAATTTATGATAATATTTATAGCTATATTTAACGTCTATTAATGGCAAACCTGAAATTGTAAATATTCCTTTATGTTTGCGTTTGCCTTTACGAGGAAGGAAAAAAAAAAAAAAAAAAAATCGTGTGACTTGCAGATAGAGAAAAATATTTTCTTTAAATAATTTTTCGCTGGAAAGTTCATTTTCACTTCATACATACCTATTATATAACATCAGGTTTATAATTTTATAGCGTACATTGTTTTATCTTTTACACCAAAATATAGTTATTTTAAAAGATATTTATGAAGTTACAGGCTTTGTAGGATTTCAAAATAAAGCAAATTATTAAAGAGATATTTAGAGATTTAATATCATACGAAAAAAAAAAAAAAAAAAAAAGTTGAATTTGAGGTTATTTCTGCAATTAAGTAATAATACGTACGATAAAAAAAAAATGCCCTAAAACGTTATTATTTATTTTATTTTCAACTAAGGAATGTATTTTTTAATTTTTATTTAAATTTTAACAGGTAACGGTAACTATATGGGTAAAATAAACTGCAATTGCCCCTGCTTCTATTTATCACAAGGGTTGATTTTTGGTGCTTAAAATTGGTTTGAAATTGATTTTTATTTTTATTTTTATTTTTATTTATTTATTTATTTTTTTTGTTTCACAATACAAAATTGCCTAAAACTGTTCAAAATTGATAATTATGGGAAATATATTTTGTGATGGTTGATTTTTTTAAAAATTTGTTTCACAATTCAAAATTGTCTAAAACTGTTCAAAATTCATAATTATGGGAAATATTTTTTGTGATGGTTGTGTGTATTAAGGTCTATTTTCTAGCGTCTATTTCCTCCAGTAGCTGAGAAGTTCTGCTCTCGAAACTGGTAAATGGAAAGTGCCAATTTGATCCCAGTTCGCGCTTCTCGGCGTCGGCCTAGACCTAGCTGTTCGGAGTTTTCCGTGGTTTTCTCCGAAGCTCGTGTGAATTCCCGCTGGGACCCCGTAAAAGACCCCACCCTCGGAAAACATTCCATAAGGCCTACGACCTACGTATAGTTGATTGACCCATACTACACCATCTACGCTTTCTACTTAGGCCTTGGAAAGGGCTTGTCAGACATGGCAACTTTTGAAACAACCGATTTTAGCGCCGATTTTTCCTCGTCGAAAACACCACATCATTTATGACAGACGGGCCAAAAGTTGGATGAAAAAGGGCTAATTTTTGAAGCTTATCACTTTGCTTGGCACGAATAAAACACGCGATGATTAGTGTTAACATTAACTTTCACTTGTGTAGTATCGCACTATTATTTATATTTTGATCTGTGCTACAACTATTTTCATACCGCCATACAAACATAAAAAATTTTAATTCAAAATTCTTATCATTAAGCGACTATTGTCATATCGCCATACAAACATAAATTTTTTTTAATTCAAAATTCTTATCAATTAAGCGATTAAAAAAAAAAAAAAAATTCTTAGCGATAATATTTCTTATTTAAATGTCCACGATTTCTGTGTTCCACTGTCTTGGAAATATGACGTATCAAAATAGCACACCCTGATTGGATGAATCTGAGGAAAAATTGAGTAGAGGCAACTTTATCAAGATAGCAATAAAAAAATTGGGTAAGTTTGGTGTGCGCTATCACACTGGGAATAGAGACAATATTTCCCGGAAGATCGGCTCTATAATCAGTGGTTGCCTTTAAAATCGCCTTTAAAATTGTCGTATCTGATAAGCCCTAAAGATTACCCTGCGTAGAGGGTCTTTCTAAGAGGTCCTAGTCTGTATTTATCCAAATTTCGAAGAGAATCATTGAAAGATCCAAATGGATAATATGACGAGCACGAACTGGGTTCGAGCCCGACACTCGATCCTAGTACCTCCCGTCTGCCACCTTCTCGAGCAGAAATTTTCAATAATAGATAGGGAAAAAAATATTTGTTATTAAAAACAAACTACAAAAGAAGGAATTTTTCTCTGCCCTCTCCCCCCTCCTTCCCATGCATATCTGAAAATATCTCCTTTTTATTGTGTTAAGGGAGGTGGAGAAGGTAGCAAATGTTTTAGGAATGAGTTACACGCTATTGATTAATTTTTATTGCTACTGAGTGTATTTGTTTAAATAAAGATTAAAAACTTTCTTTAAGTTAGGATGGTTGGATGGTTGGTTTTTACGTCGCACTAGTGCTGCGCAGATGGGCGATTGGCGACGGTCTGGGACACACCCCCTAGAGGTGGTCCGGAGACATGCCATCACAATTTTGATCCTCCACGGAAGGGATGGCTCTCCCGCTTCGGTGACCCCCAGAGGTATAATTTTTGATGGGAACATGGAGGACATTGCGGCCACGACAGATTTTACATTAGTGTACACGACGGTCTTTGGCCGGCTCGAGTACCGAACCCGCAATCTTCCAACTACGAGGCTGGCCCTCTACGGACTGGGCTACCGCGGCCCCCTTTAAGTTAGGTATATTTTATTTATTTATTTATTATTACACATAAAAAAAAAATAATAATAATAAAATGTAGTTCTGTAAAAATCATGGTTTTACCGCCGTATCCAAAGCCTAATCAATCCTGCTTACTAATACTCTTCTTTTGATACTAAAGAAGCGATTCCTTGAAATATTTTTCTTAACTTTTGTTTTCACGTCAAATATTCATTTCTGAAACGAAACATTTAGAGGAACATCAGGTTGAAATTTTATGCCCATTTTTAAGTGCTTCAATAACTTACCAAGAACCATTTATTCATTTATTGGGAAATAAGAAAAAGTAAGTAGTATATGAATCGAAATTAATTATTTTCGTTTTTTTTTTTCATCACAATTCTTTTTTCCTTCGTTTTCATAAACAATTTCATGAACAAAAGTTCGTTAAAAATACTCTTCAAATTATTTTCTTTTGTAATTAAAATTTTTAAGAATATCCGCAGTAAAAAAGCAACGAAAATATAGTGTTGAATGAGGAAAAATGAGAACTATACTCTCTAACACATCTTCTCCTCTGGAATTCTTTAAAATGTCTTGAGAAGGACAGATACCTCAGGGTGTACTAGGGAGAACACGTGCTAAAAGGAATATAAAAAAGACAAATCTGCCCCCCCCCCAAAAAAAAAAAAAAAAAAAAAAAAAACTAGTATGATCTGGCTACTACATGGCTTTCTTCTATATAATTTTACACAAAATTCATTGAATAAAAATTACTTATTAAATTATTTTCCATTATAAATGCAGACGATTTTTATCTGACAGAATTGTATCACTAAATGCCAAAAGAAAGTGATTTTTTTTTTTTCCTATATTAAAAGAAATACGATTTTTTTTCTAAGTTTTTTTTCGTTAAAAGATAAAAAAAAAAAAAATTATAACTTTGTTTTAAATTATCACAGATCTATAGTGCAACCATTCATTTTAAAGGTATTGACGAGATCTTTCGAAAGACACCCATAATGTAAATTTACTCCCCCTGGGGATGTTCCAATACATGCACAATTGATTTTCCTAGTTAACTACTACTATTATAAATAATTTATATTAATTTTACAATCACACGTTTAAAATAACTCTCATTATGTACTTTTTTACGAAATTTTGTCCTATACTGCTATGTTAAAAATTTAGAAATAAATGCGATCACAGCGCCACCTGTTGAGCAATTGTTCCACAAATCTAATCAGCACCAGTTTATGTCAGGGTTCAACTAAATACCAAGTTTGGTTAAATTTCGTTCTTTGGTTCGTGAGATACAGCGTCCACAAAATTTGTGATACACATACACAGACAGACTGACTGACAGACAGACATTTTCTAAAAACAGTCGAATCGTGTTCAGCACATCCCAAAACGTGTAAATCCATCGGAAACTGGAATTCGAAAATTTTCACGAATTCAATACTTTCTCTATGTATACAATAGAAGAAAGTAAAAAATGAAGAAAAACTCGTTTACAGCGTAAAAGTAGCACTTGTGCCGCCTTCTTTATTTCTGATGATAGGCCGTGCTTAGTTATTTTGGTCTGAAATAACTCTTGCATGTTTTTGTATTCTATGGTGTTTATTTACGAAGCTCTAATCCTTCGTTAGGAACAACATTGTGTATATGTTTTGTAGTTTATCAAGATAAAAATAAATCACGCATTTTTAAAAGTTAAGCATTTTGTAAACTTGGGGTATTTTTTTTTTCATAAGATAATAATAATAATAATAATAATTTTTCCGCTCACATTTTATTTAGACTGAACTATATTACCACAATTTTACTAATATGCTTTTCTTTCCGAATTAATTAATAATGACAAACATCCCTTTTTAAAATGCAGCTGCAAAATTACTTCATTATGCGTTCGATTTAACATGTATGTTTCAAAAATAATCCTGTTTTATTTCAGGAAAGATAAAATGGATTATGTTTAAAGGAGATATGAAAGTAATTTCTGTTTTTAATATAGAAAATAAAGGCTTTCATTAGATGGGAAGCTTACTGGTAGCTTTGGAGGTTATCCAAAGTCAATATTCTGTATCAGTAAAAAGAAAAAAAAAAAAAAAAATGTGGAGGTAGAAAGAAAAAAAAAAGGGGGGGGGGAATATATATATATATATATATATATATACATATAGAAGTATGAAAAAGCTGGATAATTTTCGATCAGAAAATTTCAATAAAAATGCTAATTTTTGTAGGCTTTTGATTAAATTAAATGTTTTTTCTTTTCAGTAGATGTTTATGCATTATATATTCTTCAGCATTAAAAATCAAACTAATTGTAGTTATATACATGTGCCATGCACCCATTTACCCCTTTAATAGTGGCTTGCAATGAAATTTCTGCTGCAACTGTTTTCTGAATGTTAATCCTTTGCGATAAATTGGTTGCAAATTTAAATATTGTGCACATTATTTAACAAGATATAGTTGTAAATTATACTGTATTTTATTGCAAATTATGTATTGTTATTATGTACTGTATTGTAAATTATACTGTACTGATTTTCTTCTTGAAACAAGAATAGGCTGTAATTAAATTTGGTTGTAGTTGTAATTACACAATAAGCAGTATCCTGCAGTGAGCGGATTAGCATCAAATTTGGTGTAGGTGATTCATGGTCTGCGCTCAAGGGATTGAAAGGTTAAAAAATTTCCACTAAGTGGCGCTTTCCATTGAAAAATGATATGACATTATGTATGTATGTAAGTGTGTGTGTCAAAAAGAAAAAGAATGACTGATACGGACAAAAATAATTCGTATGCCTGTACAAATTGAACATTTAGTAATTAATTTTTGATTTCATGTAGGACATTCTTTTTGTAAAATTTTCCTTTTTTCCATGCAAAGCGCCACTTGATGCGCATTTTATTACTGTTTTTCTAATTCCTTGGGAAACGCATCTCATGAATTGTCCACATAGCTAATGTGGTGGCGATCCGCTCGCCCGTTTTAGTTGTGGCATGCTGTTTAATTAACCCATTTTATCCCATTGTCCTATTTAAAGAACAACTGAAAAATAGCATATAGAAATCAGAATTTGCTTGGTGCGAATATTTTGTCAGCTGGAATATATAGTGGTATATATAAGCTTCTGCTAGCGTGTTATGTGTCTCACCTCCTCCTCCTCCTCCATCTGGAATCTTTGTTTAATCATTACATTAGGGGGCGTGGTTTATCTTCTCTTTGCGGTTGAAAATTCTTTCTGGAGAACTATCATGTAAATAAGAAAGTATTATACAGATAAAGCAAAACTTTATACTCGGAAAGCACTTTTCACTATTGAAGAGAACACTAAAACATATAAGTGCAAATTTCATCCTCTTTATTTCAATGTCCTGTGTACAAGGTCGATAAGATTTCTTATACAGAATATATACATATATATATATATGTATATATTCCCAAATTTTGTTGTATTTTCTTTATTTAGGTTTAATTAACCTTAAAAAATGTAATTTTTCTCAAATTTGAGCAAAATAAATAAATTGGGATAAAATGGGTTAAGGCAAATGTTTAATTATGACCACTCTGTATTATACTGATCAGCACAAATATTATGCTCCAGAGAACAGTTAAGGCAATTTTAATTTGTGTTTATTACTTCTTTAGTTTCAGACATGTAAATCTCGATCCCGATATTTTCGAATTCGAACCCTTACGGCTTGAGGGCAGTGTTTGAGGATGTGTGTAAGGATTTCGAGTTTTGCCTTTCTGGAAAATGTGGGTATCTTTCTTTTATGCTTTCCTTGAAAGTAATCGTTCTGAAGGATTGTTCTAACAGATTGTTTCAAATTGGTCAATGCTTTATGGGGAAATTCCTTCTCTTCAGCATTTTTATAGGCATCGTAAATGGCAAGGTAATCGAATTATGACTTATAAACTTTGAATAAACACCATAAAATGCAATAAACTCGCAACAATTGTTTCGGGTCGAAAAAACACACGACCCTTCATCAGGCGAATAAAGTAAGCACGAGTGCTGCAGTCAAAGCGGCACTTTGCCGCTTTGACTGTAACCGAAACAATTGTTGCGAGTTTATTGCATTTTATGGTGTTTATTCAAAGTTTGTAAGTCATATTTTTACAACGCCAGTTTATTGATGCTTCTTTATTAAAGGTAATCGAATATTTTTATGTCTCTTCAGCAAGGGGAAGAAAGGAGAGTTGTTAGGAAAGAGAAGCAATTTTGTGATCATTTTCAAACGTAAAATATTTTTCTGATTATTTTAACAACATATTAAAACTGAAAAATCAGAGTAAAATAAAGACTGCGTGCACTCATTCAAAAAATATGTGTGAATGAACGTTTATATTGTACCAATGTTTGTCTTGAATCTGTATTTACATTTGTATTATTTATTTATTTATTCAGATAAGTTAAGCATTTTTTAACTTTTGCGATTTTTTTTTTTTCTTTTTAATTCTCTATAATATAAACATATTTTTTACTTTGTAATTTTTGCTTATAACAGTTTCTAATAAAATAATTTTTTTTTTTTTTTTTTTTTTCTGTTATAGGTGAGTTTATAATAATTTGTTGAATGTAGTTTTGTTTGTTACACATTTACTTGCTCAAAAATGACCTTCTACTGTTCTTCTGCATGTAAGTACTTTATTTTTCATAAAATTGTAAATATGATGCATAATCCAAAAACATTAATTGATTTTCTGCCTTCGTATATTGTTTTGATTTGTATAAGATAGACTAACTAATCAATAAATAAATAAATGATGTTATTAAATAAAAAAAGAAATAATGATCATTTTTAAAGAAAGACTTACTTTTTCATTAAATAAAACAAAAATAAATAAATATTATTATTAAAGAAAAATGAAACAATGATGATCTTTAAAGAAAGACTTGCTTATTTATTAAATAAAACAAACTTTTATCAAATTAATTCAAATGAAGAGATGACATTATTAATAAAAAGGATATAGTTGTATTTTTTAAAGAGACGCTTATTTATTAGATAAAACAAGCTTTTAACAAATTCATTTAGCGTGCGAAACATTTTTTAAATCAAATTTTCATAACTTATGCGGGGGAAAATATTGATTTTAAAATTTCGTTTTGCACTTAATAATATTCTTTCAAAGTTTGAGCTATTTTAACGAAATTGATCTCGTGTTTTTATTTTGAGAGAAAATTTAATGTAGTTTATGTCAAACTTTATTTTAATATAGAAATTAAATTCGATAAATAGAATTTTCTGTTTTCTGTTTAATAAAAAATTTCAAAATTATGTTCTTTTATTTTTCTTTTGAGATGAAAATAAATATTTTTAAAAGGTTGAAAGAATGGGTATATAAATTATTTCACGAATTAATAAAGCCATTTATTATTATTATTTTATCTGGCTGATACTTTATTAGTTAAGACAACCAACTAAATACTTGTTCGTGTTTTAAAAATAAATGTAATCAGTTTCCTGATGCACACATATTAAATAATTCATTATCTTCTTCTTCTTTTTAAATACTATAAAAGAAATTTTAAGTTAATGTATCAGCGTTACTTTTTGCTTTTATTTTTATATTTATTTCCAAGTGAATACATTTGACCTCAAAAATATCTTCATAAGAACATTAGTCACTATATTTAATATTCAGTGATTATGACGCGAAGATGGACATTATAGTTAAATGAAACTTACCAACAAGTTACATCCATTAATATAACTAAGAAATACTTTGTGCAGTTAAGCGATACAACAACGGGATAATATATATATTATATATATATATATATATATAAATCCCGCGGCTTGTCTTAGAAAAACACTCTTGATAAAAGGAACTTTACTTACTTTTCTTTTCTTCTTGCTTTATTTCATGTTTAGCTGGAAACAGTTTTGTAATAATGTCAAAAAGTTTATTTAAAAGAAAGAAAAAGATTTATTTATGAGTACTTGTAACCTATGCAAAACTTTTCTTATCCTACCGGAGAAACCACTGATACTTAAAAATAAATAAAATAAAATAAATAAATAAATAAAAAATCTTAACACTAGTGCGGGGCGCGAAATTTTCCCTCGCCAGAGGCATTTTTACTCTGGGGGGTAAAAATTTGGTCCAATTATAGATGGAATTCTTATATCATACGGTGGCACTATTTTTTTAATCGGTTTAAAAACGGCAAAATCTTGCCGATGTTTTACGATAACCTCATGTTTACCCTCTCCTTATTCGCGAATTTCGAGTCTCTGTGTGCGCTGCCCGGCGATCGCCCCAGCGAATTTCTCTGTCCTACAACTCAGGGAGAGGAGAAATGTTTACTGCTTGCATAAAAGTTCTAATCTCTTCAGGTGAGGTGCCGGGTTCGATCCCAGGTCGCGCTCATTGGCCTAGCCATTCGGAGTTTTCCGTGGTTTTCCCCGAAACTTGCGTAAATACGGGCTAAGACCCCTTAGAAAGACCGCCATATAGGGAACTCTTCCTCTGCCCTAGGACCCTAGTGCAGTCAATTGGCCTTATCCCCACAATCACAATCTAATCTCTTGAGCTGTTTTTTACTAAAACGCCAAAAATTTGTGCTTTCAATGATGCTGTAAGCAAGAATCTTATCGAAAACAGTAATTTGGAAATAGCCATTTGAAATGACAACAATGAGCAAGTTATACACGTCGACATTTCATCTAATTGGAAAAATAAATTAAGCGAAAAAGACATTTACGATGTAAAAGTTATAAAAAATGGAAGTTTAATCTTTCGCGTAAAAAAAGATTTGGGTTGGATATTATTTGAAAAAGTATTTCTTTGAATGTCTCTAGATATTTTAAACTTTTTGAAATATCAAATGCAATACATAAAAAGATTTTTAATTGTAAATTTATTATGAGGTATGATGATATAAAAGATCATTTTATTGCATAAAATATTATGCATCTTTGTAAAAGCATTTAAAATAATTGGGGAAAAAGTTTTCCAAAATACTTTAAAAAATAGAATGTCTCAACCTCATTTTGTGGCGAGTAATATTAAACTTCTAAAAGAAATTCAAGAAAAATAAAATTGTGAAAGTTTTATGAACAGTTTGTATGAACAGTATGTATACACTCATTGTTTTGAAAATTGTAACACCAAGAAGGAATAGAAATATTAGAATGATATCTATTGAGCACATACATTATAGTAGGAAGAACAATTGATTAAAATTTCAGGAAATTTGGAGTAATATGTACCGAGAAAACAGTACATTAAATAGCGACCTCTGTGAGCCATGACAGCACTTATCTACTTAAGCATTGAATCAGACAGCGATTGGATGACATGTACGGGTAAAGCAATGAAGCTCTTCAACACGATGCCACAGTTCATCGATCGTAATTACTGGTGAGTGATGACGTGAAAGTCGCTTTTCAACGATTAAACAGTCATTTTCATTGGGGCGAGATCAGGAGAACGCACTGGCCTGAGCAGCAGTCGAACACATTCTGCATAAAAAAAGGTCCGGACGATACGGACAACTTGCGGTCGTGCATTGTCCTGCTTAAATATTGCGCTTCAGAGGCCTTGAATATAGGGCAGAGAGATGTGCTTTAATTCGTCAGAAATGTAGTGGCTGGTATTCAGAGTGGCGGGAATGAAAACAAGAGGTGATCGAGACGTGTAAACAATGGTATCGCATACCATGACTCCAGGTGGTGACCTAGTATGCGGCTACCAAAATTTTGATTACCTTCAAAACTGCATCACTGATATAGGCGCCTTTAATGTGTGATCAACGACAAACCTGGACGCAGGAATGGCGTAAAGTCGCCTTTCAGACAAATCACAATCCTGTTTACAGCATCAGGATTGCCTTATCCGTATTTAACGGTATTGTAGGGATGAGATTTTTCAGCTGATTTCAGCTTTTTTGTACATTTAGCTTTTCAGATTTTTAAATTTTTTTTCAGCTTTTTTTATGTTTCTGATGTGCATTTGTTCTTTTTTTTTTATACATTTAAGGTTAAAATAAATATTTATTACTCTAATATAATAGATTTTGTCATCAAAATTCTAATATTTAATTTCAACGTCTTGCCGTTGCGTACAGTTTCAGCTTTTTTGTATTTTTGCTAATCTCATCCCTGGAATAATGCACATTGCCAGCTGGGATTCAGCATCGTCACACTGTCCATCACCTGCAGTGATTGTATGTTGTCCAATTGGATACACGTCTTGATTACTTCTTGTTCGCATTCCCGGCACTCTGAACAGCGGCTATTAAATTTCTGGTGAGTTAAGGCCCGCCGAACTGCTCTATATTCAAGGCCTCCGTAGCGCAATATTTAAGCAGGATAATGCACGACCGCAAGTTGTCTGTATTGTCTGGACCTTCATTGTTACAGAATGTGTTCAACCGTTGCTCCGGCCAGCGCGTTCTCCTGATGTCGCACCAATGAAAATGACTGTTTAATCGTCGAAAAGCGAGTGGCCCTCCACCACTCACCAGCAACTACGATCGATGAATTGTGGCATCATGTTGAAGCGTCATGAAGTGCTGTACCCGAATATGTCATACAATTGCTGTTCGATTCAATGCCTAAGCAGATAACTGTAGTTATTGCTCCTAGAGGTCGCTGTTTTATGTACTGTTTTCTCAGGATATATTACTCAAAACTTCCTGAAAATTCAATCAATTGTTCTTCCTAGTATAATGTATGTGCCCAATAAATATCATTCTTATATTCGGATTCCTTCTTGGTGTTGCAATTTTCACAAACCTGAGTGATAATGTTACACAGTTTTTGTAAAAAAATTTAAGTGAATTTCGGTGGTTTTATTTTGGTAAGAAACCTACCTTTTTTTTAATATTATGTATATTTCTAAGATTATTATTAATTTATTAATATAGAAGCATATTCTTTCCTTCTTTTTCTTTTGGTTAAGTATTAAAGCCGAATTTCTCATTGTGAACATTTCAGCATGTCTTATTTTAGATGAGATTACTTGAAAAATATTCTGTCGGTCGAGTCTATCGTATTAACGATCGGGCGTGGGCCTTATTAAAGCTAGAAACCCACTTGCAGCTTATTCTAACGAGGGAATTTTGCCATTTAGATTTGATTGATGATCTTTTATGCATGGCGTGTTTTTTTTTAAATTCGCTACAGGTGTCTTCTTTTCTTATTGTTCTCTTTTAATACTTTTACTTTATAGGAAAGGTTTGGCATTGATATAGGGTATTAATAATTGTTGAAATTAGTTCGTGATTTTAAAACTAAAATTATTGCTTGACATCTCACAAGATTTTATTTTGATGGAAATTTTAAAGAAAATGCAAGACATGGTGATTACGTCATACAGATTTTTTATAGTGTTGTCAGATGTATATTTATGGCTTTTTTTTTCTTTTTCTTCCTTTTCCTTTCTTTTCTTTTCTTTTTTTTTTTTTTAATCTAGAACAAAGTCATATATAATCGTATATAAATTGAACCCCTGAACATTTCTTTTTTTTAATCTAAAGTTATACATAATGATCCCCTAAGTTTCGTTTGTTAGTTGAATCACATTTAAACTACAATACTGAAAAATGTCATTGTATTTCTTTTTTTTAATAATTACTTTTTATTAAATTAATTAAATTATTATTATTATTAATATGAAGAATGTTGCTTGGCGTCTCACCTTTTTTTTTTTTTTTTTTTTTTGGATGGGAATTCAAAAGAAAATGCGAGACCAGGTAATTACATCATAGAGATTTTTCATAGTGTTGATGGACTTTTCTTATGTTTGTTTTAGATAAAAATAATACCGTATAGACTTGTGTATAAGTCGATTTTGTAAAAAATTTTCGCGTATAAGTCGAATCACATTTATGGTACGATGTTGAAAATATGAATAAAAGGTAGCATTTTTTTATAACTACTTTTTATTAAATTCTCCAAACTACTTAAAAAAAAAAAATATTGCGTTGCTAACTACAACTGTACTTTATTCATTCTATATTTTACAAAAGGAGAATATAAATTTAGGAATATTAAAAAAAGGGGACGTATTAACCACTATGGAGTGGGTGAAAAAAATCATAGGATGGAATTCGTATAAAAATTGTGGAAAAAAGTGTATGTGCTGTACTTAAGTTTTCTTAAGTGCTGGACTATACTATAGACGGCTCCTTTTTATTAAGATTCCGATGAATTGTCGCAAATAAGCACGGAATCTGAATCCAAAGATATGTACATTGTTGATTGAAAAACGACTTCGGATTCTCAATTAACTGAAGTACTCATTAGAAAACAGAATGTTTTGTTGAAACAACCAAACATTTTGTTAAATGAACCAAATTGCTGATATAGCGTCAGCAATAATTTTGTTAACCAGAACTACTAAACTACTTTATTATTTTAACCAATATATATGTTTAAATCAACAAAATAATTTTGTTGATTCAAACCAGTTTTGTTAATTCAGCACATGAGTCATTCATTGGCTGTTTACAAGAAAGATTTGTGACGTAGCTTATCGAACTATCCTGTACCTGTAACATTGACTCTTCTTTCAATGCTATTCTTTTAGTCAGTCGAAGTAAGTTGATTTGGTTAACTTTACAAAATCATTGTTAAAATGACAAAATTAATCGAAAGATTTGTCAACAAAATAAATTTATTTTTCCCAACAAAACTTTTTTTTTTTTTTTTTTTTTTTGCATGTGTGTTTATGTATATTTAGATTTTAAACAATAAAGTTTCAATAAGGTATTTTTATTTCTAAATCAGCGCAATATATTTTTTTAGATTTGTGTACTCTATATATAATTATTATTTCCTTTTAATATCTTGAATATCAGCTATTTAAGTACTTTATTTTTTCACTAACTTGTGCATAATGTGTATAATTCGACTTCCCCCCCCCCACCCCATCCTCTCCCTTTCCATTTCGATTGAGTGAAAATTTCTTAGATATCCAAAGTTTGTCAAGAATTCTTTTCTTTGTACATACAGCAAAAAATTTTCTGGTCTAAATTGATAAGAAATGGTGCATGTAATTTACATAAGGGTATCTGGGAGCATTTAAAAAAAAAAAAAAAAAAAACACCAAAATATGTTAATTCATTCTTAAGTTATGTGAAAATATGCAAAAACGATGTTATATCAAGTATGCGCGCGTAAGTAAATATACAGAAAATCAGTCAAAATGAAAAAAATGAAATTATGTCGTATCTAAGATGATGGGGTGGCACAGTGACGAAAATGTAACGAAATTGTGTTAATGCACAGATCGAAATATGTCTGCGACTTTTTATTTCCTCCACGTGACGTAGAAAACGACTCATATCATATCTAAGTCAGTGTGAATCCAATATGTTCCATTTTATGATGTATTTAAATTGATGATAAAAGTTAATAAATATTTTTTAAACAATTTTTTAATGTGTGTTTGTAGCACTCTTTTACCCCTCCCCCCTCCTCCATGTGACGTCATTAAAAAAAAAAAAAAAAAAAAAAAAAAGAAAGAAAAAAGAGTGACGGCGATTTCACTGTGGAATCATGAAGTAGCAGACACTACATGGAGTCAAATTTTATCTAATATAAAACACATTCATGAGAAAACTGTATCGCTTATACTCATTTGCGACATGGAGTTTCTTAACCTTTTGCGAAAATAAACGTTACTTAACGAAAAAGATTTTAGAAATCGCTTGATTGTTGAATTTACTTATACGATAAAGTATGATCTCTTCTGGCCGCTGGTACAGTTAAAGAGCAGAAAAGAAAAGTTAAGTTTAATGTAATCTATTTTTTTGTAGAGTTTGCTGAATATATATATATATATATTTTTTTTTTTTGGGGGGGGGGGTGGGGGGGTACATTTATTCAAATAGAGCATGTGGAGTGAATGACGTTTATATCTAGCATAATAATTAATTACTTTTTTTTTTAATATAATATATTATTATTATTATTATTATGTCAATATTTATTACTTGATTATATTGCTTTAGAGTATAGAACTTTGTAGGTACTTTAAAAATTATTATAAGTATAGCATAATATAAGTACGCTGAATACAAATGTTCAACCCATTTATTTTTCCAAAAGGTCAATTATTTATTTATTTATTTTTACAAAATTATTCTCCATTCAGAAGTGCATTAATTTCGTTTCTAATATAAGTAACACACGATTAATAAAGCAGAATTTTCACAGCAATATATTTTCCCCATTCCTGTTCCTCGGTTATTAATATTCCTTTTGCTACACTAATTCGATAGACTAACTTATTTAATATCTAGACTATTTTAGACTAACTTATTTAATATCATTTTAGAAAGAAAAAAATATCTTTTAGAAACACTGCATAATTTCTGTCTGTGAGCAGTGTTATTTGATAAATCTAGTATTAGATGTATTGGGGGATTTTGGCTATTACACCGCAATGTTTTCTTTATCCAACCATTTGTTTAAAAGTGCAGACATTCATTAATCATTGTAAAAGGGTCTTATTGTCTGTAGAATTAAAAAAAAAAAAAAAAAAAAAAAAAAAACTGGCAATCGGTAAACACAAGTTAGGGCGCAGACTCTATTTATTCATTATTTAAAGTGCAGTTTTGCTGTACTTTAACTAAAATGAATTGTGCTTACATTAAATTGTCATTTGCGAAACAAAATTTTTCCTCCTTTATTTAACTAAGATAAAATTTCTTCTAACATCTTTTTTATTATTGTAGGGTAAAGTCTTTTTGTCTCTCTGCTGCACAATAGGTTATTTGTCTTCTATTTTGCTGTATTGATCTCCATAGGACAACTCCGCCGAAGCATAGGACAACTCCGCCGAAAAATTTATCAGCTGTTTCCCCCAGCAGGACAACTCCGCCGCATTCCTTTCTGCCGTTTTCCCTCGATAGGACAATTCCGCCGAATGAGGGGGGAAGGCATTACCTTTGGCGAAATAAAAGTTGGCGAGAATGCTAAAACTTCAGGCATTCAACTTTTGTTAAAAATAAATGCACCAAAGAATGGTAATAATCTATATATTAATTCGCAAACATGAAATTTGTTGTACGTTTTTAACATATTAATTATGGGGGTAGAGGATTGAAAGTAGCATTGTTAGAAAGTTATGGTTGATGAAAATTTAAGGAAAAGAAAATCTCTTATTAGAATCTCAAAGAGGCAATTCAAAAATACTTTTATTTTTATGCACTTTTTCAGTTTATACACGTAATCTTTTGTATTAAAAATTTTTATAGAGGAAAGTTGTTCAATTTGTCAATTTCTTAAAATTCAATAAAAAGCATAGGCACAGTAATTTGTATAGATGTAACTTCCCTATATTTTCAACTACAGATTTTTCATTTTATAAGGCAACAACCTTTAGAGTGTTAGAAATGCTTATTGACTAAACGAATGCAAAACCGTAATTTAATACTATTGAACATGGAGGCAAATTAAAAGAAAAAAAAAAGATTTAATTTATGATTTATTAGTTTTTATTATTATTATTATTTATTCATTTATTTATGATGTAATTATTATTATTATTATTATTATTATTATTATTATTTTTTTTTTTTTTTTTGTGATTTACGTCAGCTATAATTGGAAAAAAAAAAAATATATATATATATATATATATATATATATTTTAAATATAAAACGTAATGCATTCTAATTAACTGAAACTTGATTACTTATTTTTGAAAAGTGTATTTATTACTATATGCTGATTCATTATAAATGCATATTGGACGAAAAACGACACTGCTATGTACTGCAATTTAACTCTATTTACAGAAAGACCATATCAGCTTTTATGCTATATACCGGCAACAAAGTTGTTATATAAAATAGATATCATGAAAGATAGTAGAGAAAATATTGTTTTTGGGTCTTTGAAATTGAGTTTTTGTTATATTTAAACGTTGTGAAGTCCCCTGAATCTGAAAATCATGTTTTTGCGGTTGATCTATGTGCCTGTTATTAGCATATTCTAAGAGCAAATAACAGCAGAAAGATCTGACTCGATATACTAAATATGTATCGTATAGGAAAGCTGCACTAAAGTTTTCGTTGAGATCAAGCAAATGATCCGTCTTAGTATTCCAATTAGATTCCAATTAGTATTTCTAGTATTAAATTGTACGGTAAGCTGTGTGAGTAACATACCAAATTATTATTAAACTGTTGACATATTATTTCAATACAGACAGTATTCTTTGCTATTGAAATGATCAGAAGAAGAAAATAAATGGATACAAAATTTTATAGTTATATGCATCGTTACGCAAATAATAATCAATGAAACTATAATAATCAATTTATAATTCTTATTACTATAAGTCGTTCATTTAAACGAGTTATTTGCGGACATTTCTGTTCCATAATTATCTTCTGTTCCATAATAATCTGTCTTCCATCATTGACCCAGAATACCATAATAAAACTCTATATACATTAATATGTGGGCTCGTTTTTTTTTTTTTTTTTTTTTTTTTTTTTTGGGGGGGGGGGGTATTTTTCGTGGTAAAATTTTCGTTTTTTTTTTCTTTTTTTTTTTCAGTCTCCCAACAAAATCAGCTATATTACTAACACCTATCTTCTGAATGTTCCTCCAATATCAACTAGTATGTTGTAACTACCATGAAACTTTCTTCTATATTTTTTCCATACAAATTATTTAATAAAATTAATATTTATTAAAACTATTTTCCACGATATATACAGATGGAGATGATTTTCATCGCACAGAATTATTATTACTGTTGTTATTACTGTTATTTTTCACTGTTGAATAAAAAATTGAAGAAATTAAATTAAAGAAAATAAGTAAAGAAAATTTAATATAAGTTAAGTAATATATATTTGAATATTATGTTAAGTAAAGAAAATTTAATTTCTTATTTATCCTTTAACAATTTTGTAAATGTAATCGGAATAATTTAAACTAAGATGTAATTTTTTCTTAAGTTAATTTTTACTTGAATTTTATGATATTCAAGTGCTACACGAAAATTAGAAATAAATTTATTAATAGCAGAATTTATTAATACGATTAAATAATTGTCAAATAAAAGAACATATAATAATAATGAAAAATAAAATTAAATGCATGTTTATGAGTAAAAATTTTTACTCATAATTTGGTTAAAACCTATTTTACTTTTACTCATCTTTCCAAAGCGAGGGGGAAGGGCTCTTATATAATGCTCGATGTGCCGCCAAAGTGCAATGCGTCGCCAAAAATGGAAATACTGCTGCAGACCCCCCTCTTCTCATCTCAGGAAAATGGCGCGGCGGAGTTGTCCTCTGTGGGAAAAGGGGGGTTAAAATTCTCGGCGGAATTGTCCTGTTCCGTAATAATACTGTCTGTCGATTTAAACTCACAATGAGTCATAAGTGCTCTTAAGCGTCGTTAATATTTTGATAACTTTCACGTGAGTTTCACGTGATAACTTTCACGTGATAACTTTCAAGTAGAGTTTAACGTCTATAGACTGAACTAAACCAAATGAAACGAATATATATTTTTTGTAATAGAGATAGTTAACTGGGAAAATTTTTTTGTGTATGTAGGAGCCTCGCCTCTCCCCCTGGGGGGGGGAAGTCCCCCCTCGAGGGGAGTAAATTTTCATGATGGGTATCTTTCAAAAGAGCTCGCCAATATCTTTAAAACGAATGGTTGAACCATCGATCTGCGATAATTTAAAACAAAGTTATCGATTTTTTTTACTTTTAACGGAAAAAAAAAAAAAATCGTTTTTTTCCCCCTTTTTTTTTAATGATGAGAATAAAATGGACTTTTTTTTGGATATTTGGTGTTATACCACTTCTCTAATATGGAAATCGTTTGCATTATCATAAGAGATTTTTTTTTTTTTAATAATAATTTTAATAAATTATTTTTAAAAACAGAATTATTTTTTAATAACCGAATTAAATTCTATGTAAATGTAGGTGCATTAATGAAACGGGGGGTTGAGGGGGGGCGGTAGCCCTCCTCACACAGAACTAATTATCATATAAAACTCTTCAGAAGCCTAATATGAATTGTTTAACACTGGTTTACATAACAGTACTCGTTATCTTACCTTTTAATCTGCAACCTGTATTTATAATGTTAAATTTCAGGGTAAGAGAAAGTCGTGTGAGTGACACACCAGATTATTTTTAAATACTGTATTACTATTATTATTTTACTGGCAGTCACATATGTCTAGTCTTCCTTCCGCCTTGCGTATATGAAAGCGTTAAGGTTAGTGAAAATTCTATTGATTGTTTTGGTAACAGCAATTCGATCTACATGAATGAAAAATTGTATTTTTCGAAAAGTTTCTTTGCTTTAAATTCGTATCACGAACCATGAAAACATAGTTGAGTGTAACTCTGCATAACCAATGTGGAGTCTACGTTACGAACATCAAACGTGGAGAAGAAAATAAATGCACAAAAGAAATAATAATTCTTTTGATCTAGCATAATACTTTAAAGTAAAGAAAAAGAAAAAATTGTCAAGCATTTTGAAACATTTCATTAGTATTTTTCGCCACTCAGATACTTTTAATATGTATGTAACAAAAAATTGAATGTGGATGTTTAAATATACATTTCAAAAATAATATTTATCGAAATATTTAAAACCATTTCCCTGTAAAAATTTCCCGTTTCATTCTATGCATGAAGGATTTAGATATCCATAAAATATTGAATATGACAAGGGAAAAAAATCGATTTTTTCCTAACTCTTAAATCCCTACATATGGATATGTATGTGCATATATGTATGTATAAGTTTGATTCTGCATAATTTTATGTAAAAAATTGTTCGACATTTTGAATTAATATATGCATTTTATACATCTAATAATTTTAAGTGAATAGAAAGTAACTATAATATAATATTCATGATCAAATCCTTAAACAAAGACATGCACAACATGTATGCTATTGGACTTTGAAGGGGTGGGAAGATTAAAAAAAAAAAAAATGTGTAACTGCAGCATTTGAATTAGATATACAAAAAGGAACCAGTATATAATTCTATTCATTTGCAATTGCCAGAAATGAATTTAACATTAAATGCATTTAAAATGTATTTCAAGTTTTCAAGTTTGTCTGCATGCATTTTGTCATTTATCATGCGTGTATAAAATTTATTTAATATGTTTTATTCATTCCACTTTATCGTGTAAATTAATTTCACACATTTTTATCATTTTAAATATAATATCTTACATATACACACACATGCACACATAGTGTATCATTTATAATTATTGAGCGTTGCATGAAAAACCCGCGGTGATGACTACATCTGGCCGAACGAAAAAAATAAAAATAAATATATATATATATATTAATAAGTTAAATACGTTTGGTTCAGAATTTATATATTTATCTTTATATCGAATAGCTGGTAAAAAAATAAACTTTTAGGATGAAAATGGAAAAAGTTATTATAATAGTAAAAGAGGTGCAAGAATCCAAATTCTTCATTTAATAGTGCTAATTAAATCTAGACGTATTTTCAAAACGGTAGAAAGAAGAAGAAGAAAAAAAAACAAAAAAAACCGTGATTTAAGGAAAATTCATATATTATCACGTAAAAAATCAGGGATTGATCTTGCCAACAGTTGGGGCCCTTTTGCTGCTGCTTCACAAAATTGCACATTATAAAACGGGCACCTACATAAAAGGGTCACCTTCTCAAAATTCAAATTCATTAAATGGGCTTCTTCACAAAATTCAAATTCATAAAATAGGCTTATCACAAAATTCAAATTTGTAAAATGACCCCTTCACAAAATTCAAATCCACAAAAACAGCCCTTTCACAACTCACAAGATTTCGTTTTGTAAAAGTATTCCATGTTTTTAGTATTTTCAATGAGTATTTATACTTGGTTCAATGAAACACTATTAACTTGATAAAATAAATAAAAAAAATAAAACCTGTATCCACGCTTGAAATTATAACTTCAGTACTTTATGCTTATTATGCATACAGTCGTAATGAAAATTTCTAAATCAAGGTATTTATTGTCATAATGCATTTTCTCCTTTATCACTTTGTCTTTTACGTTGGATGACATATTGTGTTTTTGACATTTTAATTTTAATTTTATATAAACCGACCAAAAATATAAAAGCATTCAATTATACAGGGTGTCCGAGAAGTGTCTTTACACTTTCAAAAAATCATAAAAAATAAAGTAACAAAGATATAAACTTACAGTTTATTGTATTCAATGCAAAAATTATCACAGTTTTCTGTATAATCTGTAAATATCTATCTTAGTATTAAAATGCAGGGTAAGGGAAAATCGTGTGAGTGACACACCATAATATTTACATACATTTAAATCTTTAATTAAAATAATTTCGAATTAAACAAAAACCATTTTTAAAAAATCTCCCCTGACGGGGCTCGAACGCTAGACCTTTAGGTTCGTAGCGCGGAGCTATACTTTACAGCCACAGCGTTCACGTAGGGAAAGTCTTTTTTTACAATATAGATTTTTTGTTTACTCCCCGAGCGGTTACAAACATACATTATATATACATACAAACATACATACAGGTGAAGCTAATAAAAGCGTGTTAAAAAAGATGGACGGCGATAAAAATTTTCTGGAACGTGTAATGTTTTCGGATGAAGCGACTTTTCACGTATCGGGACTTCTTAATAGGCGCAATACCCGAATTTGGGGATTTGAAAAATCATTGTGTACGTAAAAAACATTGTGTACCAATGTCCAATTGCTGACACCACCGAACTGAAAGCTCGAATTACTGCAGCTTTAGAGGCTGTCGATTCTGCAATGCTGCAAACAACAGGGTTAGAAATCTCTTACCGACTGGATGTTTTGCGTGCTACTAATGGCGTGCACATTGAATTGTTCTGAATATTTTCTGTGTAAAACTTTGATTATTTTTGAATTGAATACAATAAACGGTAAGTTTATATCTTTAGTACTTTATTTTTTATCATTTTTCGAAAGTGTAAAGACACTTCTCGGACACCTTGTATGTTAATTGTTAATGCAACCTATTTGATACTTGTTGAACGAATAGATCTTTTGATCACTCAATAGTTTAAGCTCTTGATATTTATTTATAATATTAAATTCGAAGGAATTACGTAGTAATAGTTATCTTTAAAAATTATTTCGCTGATTCCATGTTTTTATTTCGTTATTTTCTGTTCACTTGCACATGTTGATATCATTAATATTTTTTATGCTGTCTTAGGAATAGGAAAAGCAGGAATTATTCATTTCGAAATGCACAATTTCAATAAGTAATTGATTTTGATGCATTTATATTCCTGTAGTCGTTATTTTAATTTAATTGTTACTATCTGTCATATCCGTTTTTATGTTATTTATTATATGTTTTCACATAATTAAGCGATTACTGAATAGTTTTAAGTAGATAATAATAATAATAATAATAATAATAATAATAATAAAAAATGGGGAAAGTTATCTATATGTACATTAAATATATTAATTTATTATATTTTCCTAATAATAATATATTTTATTAGTATCCTTTAACATTTGTTTTTAATTTTTATTATGCATTTTGAATTACCGTTTTCATGCATTATGCTATATTTGTTTCGTTATATATATATAGTCACAGCTGTCAACTTTTCCAGTTTTTAAATCAGAATTATCATCAGTATTTCTGATATATATATATATAAATAATAATAATAATAATAAAATAATAATAATAGTTATATGCACTTTCGAAGATTAAATAAACTGAAAACCATTATAAAAAATTTCCGGTATAAAGTCTCCATTGAAAGACGGGAGATTTGGCACCGATGATATTGTTTATATTATTGTATCTAAATAATTACCTTGGTAAGAAGCCTGTCTTACGAACAAGCGTTTCCATTTAAATGCTGTATTTCTAAGAAAAGACCATGATTTCATAAAAATATAAATAAAAATAAATAAATAAAAGAAAAAATAAAAGAAAGATAAAAGAAACTTAACTATCGTTTTTATTTTTAATGAACAGATGAAATGAAATATAAGAAGTGGGAAGCAAGAAAAATGTAATATTGTGTTGCCTAAACTTGGCGGCATCGGAAATAATAGGGTAGACAGCAATATATCAAATGGATGTTTGCTCAAGTGTAAATGTTTTACTAAGAGATAAGTTAAACGATAGCTATATAATTGTCCTTTGTCTGAAAAGTAATTTTTTCTCGTGTGATACTGCAAGGTCTAATCTGGATATCTGGAACGCAATAAAAATAAAGAAAGCGTGAAATATGTTAGTTTTACTGTATTCCGAGATATCATTCATATATCTGAAGAATTATACGGGTATTCATGGTTCATTATAATGTGAGGAAATGCAGATTTTTTTTCATATTTTTCATTAAATTGTTGGACATATTTATATTTGTTTTTTGTGCATGATTTTGGCTTTGTATCCTCTGATTTTCTTGCGTTCTATAACTTGTAACATTATATGTAAATGTAATTACTTATTCATACTTTATTAATTTGCTGATTCAAGTCTTCTTTTCTGGTGTTTGATCATTATAATAATAAATTTAATAAATTATATATATGTATATAGTTCAGCATTCTTGATTATAGTATCGATGTTAAGAATACTTTTTTCCCGTTTAAATATTTTAAATATAAAAATGGTTCTTTCAAGAGAGCATTTGAAGCTAAAAATATTATCACGAAACATGGTCATTCAGAAAAAATTATTCAAGTCGTTAGAAATTTATTCAAGTACTGATTGGAAAAATTTTGTTGAAAAATTTATTCAATCAACAAATTTTTTGTTGAGGCTACACAAACAAGAAGAAAACAAATAAGTAAAACTGTTGGAAGACAAAACCATTTGTTAAATTAACTTTTTTTTTTTTTTTGGATAGTGCCTCAACAATACTTTTGTTGTTTCAACAAACTGTTTTTTCTGTGTGTTTGCTAGTTATATACTGTGTGCATTCAGATTGCTTGTATAATTTGCCTTAATTGTTTATATTATTCCACTAAAATAAACTGTAAAATATGAACATGCTAGATTACAGCGCGACCTGCGAGTAAAAAAATCGCTAGCACCTTGTGTGGTAAATTTCAAGTATGCTGTAAATAAATGCGTACAAACTTTCAATAAATTCTATTTTTAATGATTAACGTTAGAATTATAGTACTGTAAGGATTTGTTTTTCCAAAATAAAACTATTTAACCATTTAACTATATACAGTAGAGCCGTGGCTATCCGAGCCTCGACTAACCGAGGTAGTCACGGTGGCCTCTGACAAATGGCGTCGATAACTTTGACAAATTTTACTATACCGTACTGCATTTTATAATTTAAATATGCATTGTATTTTTAACTGACTACATTTAAATAGGTGTATTATTTTACTTCATTGACTACGTTTTCATTCATTTTAAACTTTACCCACGGATCGTACTCTCCGTCCTTTTTTCAGGACACTCTTCTAGATGAGATATTTTCTTCCTATTTTTCACCGCTAATTTAATACAGAAATCTTTTTTCTTTTTTTCCCCCTTTTTTTTTATAAATATGTCTTGATTAAATAGGATAGAAATTAGTGTATAAAAAAAGTGGTAGCAATAAAAACGGAAATTTCTCATCTACAAGAGTGTCCTGAAAAAAGGGCGGAGAGTACGACCCCTGCTTTACCCTATGTTTCTCCCTCAATTTACGACGGAGTCCATGTTATTCGAGTTTTCGAATAGCCGTGTGACACTCGGTCCACATTACCTAGGATAAGCGAGGCTGTGCTGTAATTAAAAAAGTTTTATTAACAATTTCAATTACCATTGTTTGAAAAAAGTATGACTTTTTAATTCGCTAAAGAAACATTAAATAAGTCAAATCAGGAACATCATTTAGCATGTACTTCAAATAATTAAAACCTGCTCTTGTACTTAGAGCATATAAAAATTACTTTTTTGTGTCCTTTTATTTGATTCAATTAACCCAAGTATTTTTATGATCTTCCCATTCTCCTATTTTTCTCGCCCCATATATGTGGGTTTCATGTCTTTCTGCTGCCATGCTGTTGTACTCTTTACAAATTTTTGCCTAATGAAGGACTGTGATTAATTATATCATCCGAAACAATTTTTGAGTGTATTTAGAATTTGCAGTGTTTGCTTTGAATGTTCTTATTCTTCAATATTCAACAGAATTTTCTGATGCATTTTACTGCTAGTTGTATAATAGTTTTATGTTTTATTGGTCATCATGGTAACAGATTTTATAAATATTTTCTAAATTTTATTGGCGCAATTTTCAATTCTCTTGTTAAACTAAAAACAAAATAAACCAAGGCGTTATAATGCATAAGAGGAAATTGACTTTTACGAGAAGTCATGGATTCCGTAAAACTATCGATTTTTGATTCTAAGAGAATTCCAAGATTTATAGAGGCATTCTATTCTCCAAGAAACTTTCTGAAAAATTTGATAATCCAGAAAAGCTTTGGAAATTTTTCTCCCCAATTTTGAGATTTTTTTCAATGAAAAATCAATCGTGATGTCTGAGTTGTGAGAATTCTGAAACTCTGCGGCCGTATTTTTCTTTGAAAGCTTAAAATTGCTTATGAAAGACAAAAACGTACGTATTAAATCTTTCTTTATCTCTGATTTAAAAATGAAACGTCACGTTCTTTAAATCTAAAAGTTTGGGTCTTAAAGATTTAACCTTCCGTTTACCCCCCCCCCCCCCCCCCCAAAAAAAAAAAAAAAAAAAAAAAAAAAAAAAAACTTACCTATTGAGTTTATTAGACCTATTCCTTCAATAGTGAAAAATAAAAAGACTACCAAGTTTTTTTTTTTAATAAACATATATTGTAAATTCAATATAATAATCTCACCCCGGTAAGAAAAGCAACACAATTAAAAAATGCAGTATTTGAAAAAAATCAACTTAAAAATAACGATGAAACATCGACTAGTTTATTACAAATAAAATTGAAACAACTGCCTCTCAGGTGAATAAATTGCGACATAGAGATGTGAGGCTTCTCGTTCATGTTGGGGCCCTTTATACACGTTTTTCAATTACATAAACACAAAACAGCCACTTTCTTTTACTTGTGTCCCTTTTCTTCGGGGGTACGATATATACAAAATTGATAAGAAAATGAATACTATGATAATTTTAATGTAATATAATTGAAATACTCGATATGTATATATCATTTTTACTAATTCAATAAATTCTGTCTTAGTAGACAGAAAATAAATTTTAAAAGCCACACTTTTTTTTTTTTTTTTTAAATAATAACTAGCATACTAGCAGGCTTTACCCGCTTTGCTGGTCACTATATTTAAATGAATAATAATAAAGAATCACTATTTTCACTTTATAAATAAAAACTAAAAAAATATAATACAGTAGAACCTCGATTATCCGAACCTCGATTAACCGAAACTAACCTCGATTAACCGAATCTCTCCGTTAACCGAAGTCGGTTTCTTCTTCACTTTTTTTTTCACTTTCTACTATCATCCAAAATTTTCTCTTAACAAACATGTATTTTTAAAGTTTTTTTTTTTTTTTTTTTTTTTTTTTTTTTTCCCACATTCCTTTTGTATGCAAGCCATCCTTTGCAAACTACGAGTGCTGATAAATATTTTAGATGATTATTGATGAATTCTCGATTATCCGAAAATTTCGATTATCCGAAGTAAGTTCGCTCCCAATTACTTCGGATAATCGAGGTTCTACTGTATATATATATATATATATATATATACAGTAAAACCTCTCTAAGTTGGACACCTACGGTTCCAAGAAAAAGTGTCCAACTTAGAGAGGTGTCCAACTTATAGGGGTGCTTACTTTTCTTGATTTAATTAAACTGTATCTATGCATGCTTTTTTTAACTTTTAATCCCATCTACATATAATATAATTAAGTATCCACGACTTATATACAAAAAATAATTAATTTGCCGATTTAAAATTTAAATTTAAATTATGTTGTGGCCATTATAATACTTTCTTCTATAATTTTTTATATAATAGCGCTACCTACCAGTTAACATGCAAGAAAATTTAATCAATATAGCTTCTCACAATAAAGATTTTGCACATGCATTTTGGTGCAATTTTTTCCAATAGATGCTGAGATAGTCATGTGGAAAATCAGAGAATGTGAGTAAAAGTAGCACCACCTGTATGTTGATCTACACCCAAATTAAGCTGATATTCATTTTCATAACGGCCATCTCACATATGAAGTTTGGTGAATTTATTCACTCTAGAAACTCAGATATAGTTTTCCAGTGAATGGGGAAAACTGAAGCATAGCAGCAACACCTGTCAGCTGATATGCATTCAAATTGAATCAGCATCGTTTTTCACAACAGATCTCTTTTATATTAAGTTGAGTGCAACTATACATTCGTTATACTTGGTAGGAAAAATAAAAGGGGTAAATGAAGAGGAACTCTACCAACCAAAATGTATTTTCTAAAAGCCAATTTTTAAACAGTCTAAGTCAAAACATGCCTGTAAGCTCTCTGTGGAATAAAAAAAAAAAAAAAAAAAAAAAAAAATGCAAGGATAATTCATGCAATTCAATAAAAAGAAAGATTCTTGCATTATGCACTAAATTACAGTAATTTGTGAATGTTTCAACTGAAGAAAAGAAGTACTTTTTAGAAGATAAGACAGAGGTAAATATATTGTGACAAGAAACTTTTTTTTTTTTTTTTTTTTTTTTTTTTAGATATTTACAGTTTTTTTCTACAAGGGATAAGTAAAATTTCTAAAATAAGAGTGAGAAAATGGAAGATTTATTTCTTTTTTTTTCTGTCTAATCGGGTAAAAGTGTCCAACTTAGGACAGTAGTTCACTGTCCAACTTACAGAGGTTGGACATAATGTTAATCCCATGGATACATTCCGTTCCGAGAAAAAGCGTCCAACTTAAAGGGGTGTCCAACTTGAGAGGTTTCACTGTATATATATATATATATATATATATATATATATTATTATTATTATATTATATATATTTTATTTAAAACAATTAATATATTTTTTTTATTAAAAAAAAAAAAAAAAAAAAAAAAAAGAAAGAAAGAAAGAAAAGAAAGAAAGAAATCGCTTAAAAACTTGCCTCGGGACCTCCCGTGTTCAATTCTACGCTCGTCGTCTTAGCCGTTCGAAAATTTTAGGGGCATTACCTGAAAGATAACTTAATGCTGTAGGAGTCCTTAGAAAGGCCTCCCACGTGCAGACAATTGGCCTTATTCCTTACACCCACACCCATGTAATTCGTAAGCAACTCTTCAGTCAATATTGATGTATAAAGGTAAACCTCACAAAAGTAAAATTTCATTTAACCTTTGCATCCCACCAGGACTTTAAAGTCCTATCAAAACATTTCTCATTATAGCCTAAATTTACTACAGGATTTCATTGGGACTATAGTTTAAGCTTTAGTCCCTGTACTTTAAACTTTCCCTATAGTTAAGCTACCTATAGTTTAAGCTAAATTTAACACTTTCGCGACCGCTGACGTAGATTCACGTCATTTGAAAATCTGTAACTCCACCAGTGGGCTTTTCTTTCGCAATTTGTATGCTATTTATTTCTTAAATATATAACCAATATTCACATTTTTACAATGAAATGTACTATGAATACAAGTACTTTGATTAGAAAGAATATGATTATAATGTATATCCATTTCTAATATCAATGTGAATACAGAAAATTTTGCTCTGAAATATTGTAACATGGGAGAATAACACCCACAGGCGGACCTTACTGTCAAAAATTCAAAATCATGTAGTCGCGAAAATGTTAATATGAGATGATTCTCATGCATAAAGAAATATAATAAAAAAGTTTCAAATTATTTTTCCAAAAATAAAATAATTTGGGATATAAAGGGTTAAACTGTAATTCTAATAACCTTACATTGCTATATTTTGATACCATTTACCGATAGCAAAATTCTTTTTGAATTCCGGATTTATGAGCAATTCTTAGCTCTCTGCGAATACTTTCCAGAATTTATTGAAACATATATACAAAATTTAAAGTCAAAACTTCAGTCGTCACTCTCTTAAAAAACATATTTCCTATTTACTCGGCTGTGTCGAATAAGAACGTTATGATATTCCTATTTCTATATTCGAAAAAACATTTTATGCTCTATTAATAGTGAAGAAACAATGAATTCCCTCTGATAAGCAGTCTAATTTATCAATTAACTGCTTCATGGTCTTTTATTCAAAAGGAGAGTTCGATATATATATACACACACTCATATATATATATATGTATAGATAGATATAGACATATATTTCAAACAATTTTTATTGATTAGAATATTTTTTCTCTTAAAAATGTTTTTGGATCTATCTCCCTAAATATAATATCCATGTTGTATTATCATCTTCATGACAAATTTTAAATTCATATAGTTTAATTTTACGAATTTCTTTAACATTTTTGTTAACTGGCTCACACTATCTTGTCTAAATATCAGTTTAACGTAAAATTTACTTCATTTCGTTATTAAATTCTCAAATGAGAAGAAATTATCTTTCATAGCTGTTTTATTCATTTATGTTAAGTGGCTGTAATGGATAATGATTATATTGTTTCCTTTTAACATTGGTCTCACTAGTGGTCGGTAGGTTTTGTTGTCAAAAGTGGTAGACAAGAGGTTCGAGGTTGAACCCAGGTTGCGGTCTTCGCTCAAGCGTTCGGAATTTTCCTTAGTTTTCTCTTAAACTCGGACTAGGAACCTTAGAAAGACCCCATGGAAGGCACTCCTTCCAGAACTCTCGCATAGTCAATCGGTCTTGACATCTGCACTCACATACCCAGAGCTGCCAACATTCTTAACATTTAAATCAGAATTGGCACCAGTATTTTCAAATGGAGTATGTTATATATAGTTTCGACGATTAATATTACCGAAAACAGCGATAAAAATTTTCCGGTTTGAAGTCTCCCTTGAAAAACGGGAGACTTGGCACCTATGCATACCTATACATTTTAACATGGATAATTTCAAATATAAATTTGTATCGAATAGTATAAATTCTGTGACAAAATAAAGTAATAGTTGCCAAACAGAAATACTTTTTTATCAGTCACGATAATACCTTATGCAAGGTACGTGTGGTAATATCTGGTAAGGGAGCAATTACACTTACTCAGCTAGACTTAAGAGTATTAAGCTCACGTGTTGGAAAACAAGACAACACTTTTTTTTTTTTTTTTTTTTTTATCTTTTACTGTAGAGGAAAAGAAGAAGTTAATAAAGATCCTAAGGAAAAATAAAGATGTTGTTTATATTTTTGAAATTTACTATATATTTCATCTTTAAGCATTGGGACATCTTCCATATTCGTACTATTGGTTAATTGCAAACGTTTATGCTCTAATTAATAGATTCTGTCCATGGATCACCTCTGAAAAGATTATAGAATGTCTATTTAATGTCTAAGGAATTTTTTGTCATTTAAAAACTTCCATTTTAGAAACCCAGTATATAGGTTCTGAATGTTTTCTCAGAACGTGCTGAAGGAACTGAACTGAGTTTCCAGCGTTTCTCTCTTTGCTGGTGGACAAAATGAGTCTTTCTTGAATGAAGTCATAACTGGAGATGATAAAGGGGTTAGAGCCAGAGGTGGGGAACCTTTTCACCATTAGAGGCCAAATTTAGATTAGGCGGTAATAAAGGAAGACCGCATAATTTGATATACATATATGTGTGATTTTTGTGAAATTATTATATTTTCTGTAGCTTTGTTTTATCAATATTGTGCATTATATAGAAATAAAAATTAAAATAAAGTCAGTTATTTATTATTTAACTATTTAACATAAAATGTTACAATATAAAATATACATGTATTGTTTTAAGGGTAATAACTTGTTATAACTTTAATATTTATCATTATTTTTTAATAAACAACTAGATATTTACATACTATTTCAAAAATAACAAAAACAATAATAATTAAGTTGTAGTACTTTAAATAAATTTATTACATGATAAAGAATTACCATAGAAAAGTTATAATATTAAGTAAAAAATTATTAATACAAATATTTTAAAATACATTTATTACATTATGGGCGAAATAGAGGTGCTAAGTAGATGGGAGAAAAATAGGTACTGCCTGTTTCCGTTAAAAACATTCTGCGTTCTTGCGCATGTGTTAGATCTGCTTTCATTTAATCAAAGGTTTAATAGGAGAGATAGAGAGGAATTTATATATACTGTGTATTAGGATTGATTCAGCTATTGATTTTACTTTATTATTATTATTTATTTTCGACCTCTTTTCTTTTTTTCTTTCTTTTTTTTCTTTCTTTCTTCCTTCCTTCCTTCCTTTCTTTCTTTCTTTCTTTTTTTTTTTTTTATATAAAACTTTTCTTTTATTATCAAAATATTGCTATTACTCTTTTATTATTATTGGAGGAAGCACAACAAACTCATGCGGGCCGCTTACGGCCCCGAGGCCACAGGTTCCCCACCTATGGATTAGACCAGGGGTGGCCAACCCGCGGCCCGCGGGCCGCATGCGGCCCTCCGCGTAGTTTCTTGGGGCCCGCGAGGAGACTAACGATATTTAAAGTTTGACAACTTTGGTTAACGGATCAAAAATTAATAATTACTTTCTGAATTTTCGAAATGGAAATGCCTTTTAACGATTATGATAGCTAAAGAACTGTTGTAATAAAATATTATTATATCCATTATTCATTCTTTTTATATAGTTTTAATGTATAATCATAAAATTTTCCCGATTCTATTTTTAATTTATGAATGAAAATAATTTAAATTAATGTATTCTGCTCCGAATTTTCACCCTTCCCTTCCCCATAAAAAGTATATACATAAATGAATCGTATACTCACAAATGCATATGTACAGTCATATAATAATAATAGTAATAATTTCCTTCCCCGGAAATTATCGTAGAAACCAGCAGCTGATGCCTAATGATTGGTAATATAACATCTAGTTTTTAATTCAATTGCTAATTTTTGTTTAGGGTGTCATCTACTTATTAAAACTTGCACAAACATTTTTTAAGCTATTGTATAGCTTTTATCGCGGGCTTTGAGCGCGGCGACCGAATCGAAAAATTCCGTAACGAAAAAAAAACCTAACACAGTTCGGTAGACTTCGGCTGTACGAAGCTCGCACAGATCGAGACGAGTTTCCCCGAAATCGGACGAATACATAAGCAGCTGTTTGTGAGAAAGTATATAGGTGTACAGGTATCTATCATCTATGTACAACAGTGAATAGCTGTACGCGTAAAATTTGTGTATAAAATAGATCAGATAAAACTTGAATATCTCCATTCGACTTGCAGGCCTTTAAAACCTATTAAATACCTTTTCTCTATTAAAATTTGTTTTCTTATCATTATTGTTATCTTATTCATTAATATCAAAGAAAAACCTTGAATATCCCCATTCGACTTGCAGGCATTTAAAACCTATTAAATACCTTTCCTCTATTAAAATTTATTTTATATCGGTCACCACGCTCAAAAAGTGTAACTTGAATTAATATCAAAGAAAAAACTTGAATATCCACATTCGACTTGCAGGCCTTTAAAACCTATTAAATACCTTTTCTCTATTAAAATTTGTTTTCTTATCGGTCACCACGCTCAAAAAGTGTAACTTGAATTAATATCAAAGAAAAAACTTGAATATCCCCATTCGACTTGCAGGCCTTTAAAACCTATTAAAATACCTTTTCTCTATTAAAATTTGTTTTCTTATCATTATTGTTATCTTATCATTATTGTTATCTTATTCATTAATATCAAAGAAAAAACTTGAATATCCCCATTCGACTTGCAGGCCTTTAAAACCTATTAAATACGTTTTCTCTATTAAAATTTGTTTTCTTATCGGTCACCACGCTCAAAAAGTGTAACTTGAATTAGTATCAAAGAAAAAACTTTAATATCCCCATTCGACTTGCAGGCCTTTAAAACCTATTAAATACCTTTTCTCTATTAAAATTTGTTTTCTTATCATTATTGTTATCTTATCATTATTGTTATCTTATTCATTAATATCAAAGAAAAACCTTGAATATCCACATTCGACTTGCAGGCCTTTAAAACCTATTAAATACCTTTTCTCTATTAAAATTTGTTTTATATCGGTCACCACGCTCAAAAAGTGTAACTTGAATTAATATCAAAGAAAAAAATTGAATATCCCCATTCGACTTGCAGGCCTTTAAAACCTATTAAAATACCTTTTCTCTATTAAAATTTGTTTTCTTATCATTATTGTTATCTTATCATTATTGTTATCTTATTCATTAATATCAAAGAAAAACCTTGAATATCCACATTCGACTTGCAGGCGTTTAAAACCTATTACATACCTTTTCTCTATTAAAATTTGTTTTATATCGGTCACCACGCTCAAAAAGTGTAACTTGAATTAATATCAAAGAAAAAACTTGAATATCCCCATTCGACTTGCAGGCCTTTAAAACCTATTAAATACCTTTTCTCTATTAAAATTTGTTTTCTTATCGGTCACCACGCTCAAAAAGTGTAACTTGAATTAATATCAAAGAAAAAACTTGAATATCCCCATTCGACTTGCAGGTCTTTAAAACCTATTAAAATACCTTTTCTCTATTAAAATTTGTTTTCTTATCATTATTGTTATCTTATTCATTAATATCAAAGGAAAAACTTGAATATCCCCATTCGACTTGCAGGCCTTTAAAACCTATTAAATACCTTTTCTCTATTAAAATTTGTTTTCTTATCGGTCACCACGCTCAAAAAGTGTAACTTGAATTAATATCAAAGAAAAAACTTTAATATCCCCATTCGACTTGCAGGCCTTTAAAACCTATTAAATACCTTTTCTCTATTAAAATTTGTTTTCTTATCGGTCACCACGCTCAAAAAGTGTAACTTGAAATTATATCAAAGAAAAAACTTGAATATCCCCATTCGACTTGCAGGCCTTTAAAAACCTATTAAAATACCTTTTCTCAAAAAATAGAGTTAGATCATTCAAATTTGGTACATCGAGGTTTTCGATACCTACAAATCGATTGCGGATATTTTTGATATATTCTCATTGCGGATATAGTCTCATTTATTCAATAAAAGAAAAAAAATTGTTTTCTTGTCGGTCACCACGCTCAAAAAGTGTGACTTGAATTAATATCAAAGAAAAAACTTGAATTAATATCAAAGAAAAAAAATACTGCATAAATAAAATAAATAAATAATTATAATTGCATAAGTTGATAAAAAATGCTATGCAATAGCTTTACCGCGGCAGTCCTCGAGTGCCACACGTATTTTTTTTTTTTTTTTTTTTTTTTCGAATAGTAACATCTATTTTTGACTACATATTCGAATTTCGGAAGTCAAGGTGGTTTGGAAAAAGGTATAGTTTATATTCTTTATATCAAGTTTTCATAGAGTTACAAGCAAAAATTAATCAGGGGTAAATCTCTATATTTAAAAAAAATTAAGATATCACAAAGAAAAGTATTATATCTATTCAGATAATAATAGGAAAAGAAGTATAACAATTTTAAATATAAACTAAAGTAAAGTAATGCTAATTAAGAAATGATGTGTACGTCTAAACTTACTTGAATAACTATTTTAAATCATGTGCAAGCAAAGTAATATATGACACAGATGATAACAAGTGACAGCCCTCTAAGAGTAATAAAAATTGAAATATCACTATAATTCGAAAAATAATGATAGGAATGATTTTTAAATTAGAAACCCATATTTTGATGTTGCCCATTGCTATCCGTGCAAAAGTTAATGTAGGTCATAACCATAACACATAATTTTTTGAAATATGAAATTATTACTTATTTTCTTAATTCAAAAAATGTTTTTTAATCAAAAATATGCATGGAATATATTTGAGTTACTTCACTCTAACTTAAAAAAAAAAAAAAAAAAAAAAATTAAATTTCAATACATTAATTTTTGGGGAAGACATGGATTAATGTTTATTACATTCATTTAACATTAGCATCTCCATAGTTTAACAAATTATGTGAAAATTTGAGAGAAACAGATAAACTATACCACTTTCTGGGCTGATTTGATCCAAATAATCCAAAAAGCTTGTCGAAATTGTGGGTTACCTTTGAAAAAAATGAAATTCATGCCAATTTTAATATGCAGACACCACCTTAAGCAAAATCTAACTAAACCGTTCTAAACTATACCTTATTTCTAATCGATCGGCACTATGCATCTCGATCGCATGTCTCTACACTAATTTACGGCGAAAGTCGGGAAAGAAGGGAGGGGGGGGGGCTTATTTTTGTACATACGGTGCGGCCCTAGTGAATAAAATAGATTTCCAATACGGCCCACCAAGTGTTTTGGGTTGGACAGGCCTGGATTAGACAATAACAACATAGGAGAAAAAAAAAAAAAAAAAAAGCTGGAAGAGTAGAATTTATGGCAGTGGCGGACAGTTTCATTCAATGAAAATATGTCTAGTGGGATTGCTCAGAAATCTGTTTTCTAAGTTATCCAAGTTCAATGGCAAAAAACAATAGAATTATCAAAATTTACTCTCTCAGTAACCATTTTTGGGGTGTAATCCGGGTAGTATAATTAATTAAATCGCGGATAAATTAATCTGTGAAATCAGGTGCAAACTTTTGTAATAATTTAAAAATTTTGCAAATATTTAATGGAAAAATTCTTTGATAGATGACATTTAAAGAAATCTAATTTCAATATCCTTTCTACCTACTATTGCCCAGACTGATACTGTGTTTTGTCACTTTGCAGCATGGAACTACGGGTCATTGATTCAATATAAGCTTTCAATTTTTCTCCAGTGGACATTACTGATCATTCTTCGGGAAAAAACAACAACAACAACAACAAAAAAAGTTCATGCAGTGAAGTATGTGATAAACGTGTTTTTAAATGGATAGATAATTTTCTTTCACTGTGTATATCTAATGTAATTTGATGATCTAAAAATGCTAAAGAAAGTTTGATCAGACGTGTAATTAATTGCTGGTTCGGTAAGATCTGGTGGAAAATCAGAGTCGTTTTACAGAGATCGGAGACTCACAATCCATCTTAATGCTCTACTAAAAATGTCTGCTGCTGAATTTGATCGTAATTTTGTTGGAAAATTTTGAGGTCAACATTTATACGTGTCGAAAATAATTAACAATATGTTAAAATGAATTAAAAAAAAAAAAAAAAAAAACAGCAATAACCAATGAACATAAATGGGGAGAAGAGCGTCTGTGTTAAAGTGGAATAAAGACAATATGAAATGGTAAAATATTGCATTTTCGAATGAAAAACGTTTTATTCTTGATTGACCGAATGATTTTAATAGTTATTTGTATGATCTGAGGATAGCGAAAGACAGAGCAAGTCTTTTAAAAGCAGATATGAATCAGCCATTTTAAAGGTGGATCTCTGATGCTCTGGGGAGCAGTTTCAGCTAAAGGTAAAATGAGTTTAGTAATTTTGCCTACTACTATGAACATCAAGAGAATATCCACAAATTTTAAACTTCGAATTTTTAGATTTTTGTTAGTTTTTAGAGAGAGAGGGGGGGGGGGGGGGAAGGGAATTTATTTTTTTCTTCAACAAGACTGAGATTTTTAGTAAAAAATTGTTTGAAGAAAGAAATTCCTGTATTTTTATCTTTTCCGTGTCCTAAAAGTTGAAAAATGCTGAACTTATATTAGAAAAGTACCTGCAAGATGAAGGAAATTTTAGATCATTTAAAGGTATTGAGAATATCATCTGTGTTTTGTCTGACTGTTTCACCCTAAAAATAAGTCCTGCAAAATATTAATTAAAAGAATAACTGAAAAAAATGATGGAGAATCGAGCTGTCCTTATAATTATGGACGCATAAAATTTTTTATTTCTTAAGTTTTTTTTTTTTTTTTTTTTTGAGATAGAAAAATGATAAAACTTTATAATTTGTGAATATAATTCAAATTAATAAAAAACATATTTATTTCAATAATAGTTTTCAGTGTTCAGTGAAAAGAAAAAAAAAAAAAGATGTCCTTCAAATAGTTATGAGAGCCAGTTTACAAGAAACATTATGAAAACTCTTATCAATATTTTGCTAAAAACTTAAAGCTTTCGTGTGTTCTTACTTTATATTATTTAATAAATAGATAAAGTTAAATAAAGCTTTAAAAAATATTGCTTAATAGTTTTAATAATTATATTGAAGACTCATACACAAGGTGTTTATAATTAAATTTACACTAGTAACGGCATCTGCAGATTGAACGGACGAGCGGATTACCACCAAATTTGATATGCTGACAATTCATGAGACGAGTTCAAGGAATTAAAGAAAAAAATTAATAGTAGGACAATGGAAAATAGAGCAAATTATGTGACTCTTACAGAATGCATAAAATATCTGAACATTTTTAAATTAATATTTGATCCCACGGGGGTCATTTCGTTTGTTAAATTTGATATGTTTTTATGCCTAGCGCCACTAGGTAGACATTTTAGAAACTTTTTAAAAATAATTCCTTGAATGCATCACATGAATCTTCCACGTACTTCAGGATGCTATTTATGGCAGAAATTTAATTGTAATTACAGTTTATTTTTAAATCTCCAAATGCATGGGTTTACTCATACATAACGATGCTGGAGTAAAGTATCAAAAAGAATTTTTCTTTTTAATCTATGTTCGTAGAGTGTTTTCTGTATATCCAGTAGTCTAAGTTTGACAAATCCTACCTGTGTCCTCGTGATATTATTTTCTCACCTCTGAATCGGCGGTTTAAATGTTACTGAATTTTTCTTTTACTTCGTTTAATCTAAATAGTTGTTAGAAATTGCATGTTTAAGAAATCAACCTGAATATTTTGTTTATATAATCAGGCAGGAGATTATGGGTTTAGCGACAACATTACTCAAGAGCCTTACACTCTCAGAGTTAATGCCTTTATTGGAAGAACTTCTAAGGTTTCTTGCTTAAGTAGTTACCGTAAAAGAAAAAAACAGGTAGATTTTTTTTTTCAGTAGTATTTTTGATAAGCTGATTGATTTGTTCGCATTGAATTATTTCCAGCAGAGGCCGGCCTCGCTTTGAAAACGTCACTTCATTTCTCAGATTAAAGTAGTAAAAAAAATTCAAATACTTATCATCAGTATATATATTTATATATCTATATATATTTAGATTTTTTGATGAAGTATTCAAAATGCTTCTAGATTTAAAATGAAAAAAACAAAAAAATGACCCTTGAAAGAAATCGATATCTTAAACTTCATAGTTTCTCAGTGCTGGAAACTCGATTTGTTATTTCTTATATGACTTCTCAAATACCATAAATATTGGTTAATAAAGTTTTTATTAATTCTTGTATATTCTTATTACATTTTTTTTTTCTTTTTTGGTGTGTACGTGTTGTTGTGAAAGAGAGCGGTTAGATTTGTGACAAATGCATCTTGATCATGTAAAAGTGACAAGCACCTTAATCATGGAAAGAATAGATAATATAATTAAAAATAAATAAATAAATAACGAAAAAATTAAAAAAAACAAAAAGAGTATGTGGCCGAGAGGGAAATTTACAAAATTTTTTATTAGGAAATCTTTCTATTATTTTTTTTTTCAATTATATTGTGGAATTTACTTTCCCTACATACGTTATTTTAATATGTTAATGCAAGTTTCAGTATTTTATATAGGTGGTTCAGAAGCTAATCAGTGTAAGTAAAAAAAATTAAAACTGAGAAACTGAGACTTCTGTTACAGAATTACAATACAAAGTCAGTAGTTCAGGGGGCATGGATAGTGCTGCCATTTGATTGACAGAAAATAATGAAATTTACTAACTTGTTTTTGCCTATGAAAGAATTTATAATTCTCTATTGATCCCAACACATAAGTTAACTTAATCTATTTATTTATTTTTGACTTACACTGATTGGCTTCTGAACCATCCATATATTGCATATTCTTTTACTCATACACACTCAAAATTAAAAGTATACAATTGACAAAATTGTATGCAACTGGAAAATCCGTATTCTCCAAAACAAAGCTTTAAATTTATTTTTTCATTCTTTGTCAGCCGAAATTTTATCACATATAGTATAATGTACAGGCTATGTATATATACACTTGCATTTAAGAAATCTAACGATCAACAGTTATCCTTTGGAGTAAAAAAAAAAAAAAATGATCTCTACTTTTAATATAAGAAGAAAAGGGTCACTGTATTATCAGGGGCGCGCCAGGATTAACTTTGTCAGTCGTCTGTGTACAGAGTTTCAGTTGGCGCCCTATATTATCCCCCCCCCCTTAAGAAAAAAAAAAAAGAAAAAAAAAAAAAAAAAAAAAAAAAAAGAAAAAAAAAAAGAAAAGTTTTAAAAATAGTTATCATTCAGCAAGTCAACTGAATCTCGAACGTTAATAATAATAAGTTTATTAAATAGCTAAGAATAAAAATATGTATCAAATAAAATGAAATTTTAAAAGAAACAAATAAAAAGAGCATCTTGCCGAAAGGGGAAAATCTTCTACAGGGAGTCTCAAAAACACACGACACAATTATGAAGGCAAATAGAGGAAATCAAAATAGGCAGATTTAATGCTAATGTGGAGGTAGAAATGTTGCGTTCAGGCATTAGATAGCAAAGATGAGAGATGAAAGTCTAAACGTTTCTGTTTGTTTGGGTCTAATTTTTAAGTAATATTTAATAAATATTAAACACAAAATATATTCTTAGTAAACAAAACTTTCTCTCGCTTCATTACAAATTTTGCCAGTATTACACATATCATATTGATCTATAACATCTGTCTCTATCCATAATGTTAACAAAATGTCTACTTTCTTGCGTGAAAAAAGTCATTCGTAAAGAAACAGACAGTTTCTTGTCGACTAATGCACTTATTCTCGAGACAACCCAGTAAAACATCGTACTCAAATTTATACCACAAAAACTCATTAAATAGCATTAAATACTCTGAGGGTAGGAACATCCTTACCAAGTTATCCCACTTAACACGTTCTTTCGCAATAAACCTCGAAACTCCAAAATATTTCCGGAACACAAGTTTTGCCAATGCAGTTTTCATGGCGCCTCATTTGGCCACGCTAGTCACATGGCTTCAGACCGACATTATGAAATCCAATTTAATAAAGCTATATATATACAAATAATCTATCCTCGGCTGGCGCCTTTTTTTACCTGGCGCGTGTGTGAACCGCATATTATATCCGTAACGTTTACAACGATATTATATTGGTAAAACTTGAATTACTGTTAAATTCAATTTGTGAAAAATTTTATATAATGAAAAATGTCTTATAATGAAATGTTTAGTATTCATTAAGAATGTCTATGTTGTAGAAATGTATTTTTCTTATGACATCATTTTATTCTAAGAGGATAAATATTGGCAGTCCCATAAAGTTCATTCTAACGAGGTGTGATGCACTATCAATCATTCTTACTTAACTTAAAAATTTCTCTATATATTATAACGAAAAAGGAAAGAAAGGGAGAAATCTTTTCACTATTTTATTCATGGAATCTAAATGAAAATATTGTTTACTGTGTTAGAAGGCGTGGAATTTTTTGGCTATAATTCTTACTGGCATTGCCAGAAAGTGTATATTATGAAATACCTTCGATGTCAGTTGTTATGTAATAGATGATTGTAAAGAAATAAACCGGTGGCGAAGCCAAAATTAGAACATATTCTTTACTTATTTAAAGCTATGATCGCTGCCAAGTTTTAGTTAAGTTTTCTTTATATTTTCTTTTTACAATATTTTTGACTCACGTATGAGATTTTTTTTTTCTTTGTAAAGTTTAGAAATTTCATTTCTTCTTTTTGGATTACAATTCTCAAAGTGACTCAGCCTTTATTATTTTTCTTCATCTCTGAATTTATCATCCAATATCAAAGTTCTTAATAATAATAATAATAATAATAATAATAATAGATATTAAACGATAAACTAGTTAAAATTACGCAGCACCAGGAGTGTTAATCTTTTTGATCTAGTGATGTTTTTCTTGATGATAAAAATCTACATCAGCCACTTATGTAAAATTATTTCTTCTTTTTAAAGTCTATAGGTGAAGGTGGCTATCATTCTTCCATCTACCTTGTCTTGTATGCTTCTTTCCTTCACTCTTTAGTTGTTGCTTAAATTAGGAAATTTTGATTTCTAGCACAACTTGCATAAAATGTTATCCTCGTGATTACAACAATGAAATAAAATATTGTTTTTTAAATTAAAAATTTATAAAACTTTTTGAAATATAAAATTTTAGGTTGTTTTAAAGAAATAAACTAACTCTGAGAAGGATTGTTCTTTCCAACAATAACAATTAAACAGCTATTCTATCATAAATATAAGTTAGAGAGAGGAAGGAGCAGAAATATAATGTGTAAAGCAAATTAAAAAAAACTACTATAATTTCTATTTATTGCTTTAATTAACTATTCCAACAACCAAACTAGTCTTCAATGTTAATATTCATATAATTTTGCGCTGTTTTTCTTTTTCGAATTAAAAACAAAGAAATAATACAAAGTAATAATGATAATAGAAACCAATCAAGTTAAAAATAAATGAGCAAACTTTTACATAATTTTTTTATATATATTTTACTTTCTTTTTTCACCATTCTAACATTCAAACTAGTTAAAAGTTACCGAATTTTTCGGGGGCAATTTTGAAGAAAATATAAAATCTTCGACAAGAATTTGTATTTTTTTTTTTTTTTTGCTTACTATCAGTATAGAAAATTAACCATAATTGTTCCTGTTTGACTACTTGTGAAGCTTTTCATCATATCTCCTTTCGGAATAAAGTTTGAAACGAAATAACAATAACAAACAATCTGCCATGTATAAAGTAAATGAACAAGCATCATCTGAAATTTTTTTTATTTCTTTAATTAACATTTATCCTATGACGAAAATGCTATATAGTGTCCATAGTGTATAAATGGGGTTGACGCGAATTCTTCATATAAGAGAACGATGAATGAATGACTTCACGCCGGCCCCATGTAATCGGCATACTTTACATCTTTATTGTTTGTATTCATCGACGAAAACGCCTGAATGATTATATATAAATTATAAGTATTTTCTGGCTGCTTCTCAGTTAATTTTCGCAGAATGTTATTTACTTATTTCATTGTAATTTTTTTTTTTTTTTTTTTTTCTTTTCGTTTCAGCGTTATATCTAAGTAAAGGGATGGGAGTTGGAAAAAGATTTTATCTTTGAATACTTTGCGTATTTTTTCTTTAAAAAAAAAAAAAAAAAAAAAAAGAGAGAGAAAGAAAAGAAAAGAGAAAAAGAAAAGAAAATCTGTATACTGGCTTACAAAAACCGACGTTATTCATAAGACATCTCTATCTTTATCGTTCTTTCTCCTTTCTCTTACACACACTTGCAAGCAAACCAATCTTCTCATTTTTCATCGGTTAATGATTAGAGAATTTCTTTTTATAGGAACATACGATAATAAAATGAAATCTTAAGTTTGAAATTGGTCAATTCTTATTAAATTAGTTGTTTGTGAAATGTGTATGAAATTGTATTAAATGTTAGTTTTAGGAAATGTAATAATTATTAATTAAATATTTTACAAATACTCTTTTCTATCACGTTTGACGCTTTTCCTAGTTAAATGCTTATTTTAGCTTCTCAGTAGAGAGTTTCAGTTTGCTATTTCCAGGTTTTTCTATATCGTAAAATTTGTGAGAAAATAAAATGTAGGGTAGGTGCTCCAGTGATTGGCATGCTCCAGTAATTGACATCTATCACGAAATAATTAATAAATAAGAAAAACAATAATATATTTTACATATAACAATTTTAACATTTTATGTCAAACACTGGAGCATAGGGTGCTAATAACTGGTAAATGTATAACTAGCAGTGTCAAACACTGGAACATAGGGGGCCAATTACTGATAAAATGAAAAACTGGCAGTATCAATTACTGGAACACTGGATGGGTGTCAAATAAAAATTCATTTAAAAAAATTGTTATCAAATGTATATATTTTAACATATATGTGGTTCTGAATGTCTTTCATACCATATGTACTAACTTAAGATTTCTAAAAATATTTTCTCATGACTAGAACATTAAAAACATCAGAGATTGCTCTAAAAGTGTCAATCACTGGTGCACTTACCCTACCAAGTTTGAAGCGGAAATGCTAATTAATTTCAATAAACGTAATTTATTTGAATAAATTACCCTTATTTTTTTTCCATTTCTCTGAAACGTATACAATATTTTTTTTTTCTTTCTGAACTGTAAAGTTTGCTATAAAAATTTCTAGCCAGATTAAAGCAAATGAATAAACTTTGATAAGTATTTTATTTATTATCCTTTCATCCTCTTTTCTCATCCAGTGTCAAAACTCCACTTTAAAATTCTCCGACAGTGAGTTTTATTCATCTAATTTCCCGTCATTTTTTTTCATTTTGAACAATGAAGTTTGCGATAAGAAGTCGAGCAAACTTAAAAACAAATGGATAAACTCTGATAAGTATTTTTATTTATTATTCTTCTTTCCTCTAATCCGACATGAAAATAGTTTTTATGTTTCTAAAAAGTACTTTTTTTCAAAAAGAAATGCAGTTTTACTGGAATAGAAACTTTTAACCACCTGAATTTAAAAGAAACTATATCGATGAGTTATTTGCCCTTGTCGTGACTTCAAAAATCTTATGCAGATCTTTTCCCTGTCGTATTGAGGTTAGACTTAATAATGAAAAACGAGTCCAAAATATTCAAAATTCTGTGGTGTTATGACATAAAATATAAAATATGTGGAGATTTTCGCCAAAAGTTTCGTGAAGATGATCTTTCTCCCAGGAAATGTCTTGTAATATATATTCTTAGAAGTTTTTAGTATATCGTACGCTTTTAGGAAGTCTTTTATCTATTTTATCTACATATTTGCATAAAATTGGAATACATTTCAGCTGTTGCTTATTGCCATCCCTAATTTAGCTGCGGATTTACTATTTTCTTTTTATTATGTATAAATGTTTATGGGGTTGTTTTGGTTGTTGTGAAAAGTTTTATCTGTTTACTTTTATTTAGCCTTTTGGACCAAAAATTCTTGAAAATTTAAAGCAAAAAACGAATTTTTATAATTCTTTTTTATTTCTTATATCTATTCTTTCACTAATCCAATTTCAAAACTATCTTACAGAATTTTATATTTATGGAATAGCTTTCGAAAAAAAGGAAAAAAAAAAGTTCTTGCTCCATTTCTCCGAAGCATAATATCTCAAGCAACCAAATTAAATGGATATAGATGTGTGTGTGTGTGTATATATATATTGCCCTTGTTTGACTTTAAGATCTCATATAGGCATTCCCCCCCCCCCCTCTGTAGCACTGGGGTAACATATAATAATGACAAATGCGAAAAAAAATATTAAAAACTCGGTCGTGTTCTATCATAAAATGCAAAATAGGCTGAGATTTTTACCAAAAGTTTCTCGCGATACATGACTTTTAGTGGAAATGTATTGTAATATATGTTTCGGAGTTCCATTTCAAATACTTTAGAAAAAATGTTGTCTGTTTTATATGAATATTTACATGATATATGAATACATTTGAGCTCTTGCGCATTGTCATTATTAGTTTAACTGTGAATGATACCTTTTTTACTTATTTTTTTTCAATATAAATATATGCATATATGACTGTTTTCAAATTTCCATATTTCAGTTTATTATTCCTTGTTTCGTATTTTCATTTAGTCTGGCACTTTTTAAAACTAAATATATGGTTATTTTTCTTTTAGATTATTTCGCATGTAAGATATTGCATAGCTGTCAACATTTTAATGTATTCCGGAATAGTTTTAGCTCCGCCTTTATTTCTCACCATTTTATTTATAGAATAATTCTCTCCAATATGAAACTACAATAGAATAAGAAAAAATACTCAAAAAAAAAAAAAAAAAAAGTGGTACGAAATCAAGGCGGGGCTAAAAATACTCCGGAATAAATTAAAATGTTGGCAGCTATGGATTTTGACACGATTCTTGTAAAATAGTATAACGTGCCTATATGCAATTATAAATTGAACTTGGGTAGATATTTTGCATTAATACATATTATAGATCTTTTTAAACAGGATTTTTAATGCCATGATGCAAAAATCCGTTTCGGAGAAAAGAAATATTTCAAATTCATCTTTTAACCCTTTAACATTCATTGATTTCGCACTGAAGACAAACATTTGACACCATTTAAGTTTTTTATGAAACAATTTTTTCAATACTTTTTTATTTGTTTTAATCGATTTTCAACCTTTCGTTCTTCCCTTGTTCGGTAGATAGCAGCCGTACTCTGGAATTTAACAAATGATGTTTCATAGGAAGCCAAATGCAGAAGTCACCTGAAAATTCTTAGTAGGTGCGAGTGCACCTTGCTGCTTTGACGATGCACTCGTGCCTAGTTTTTTTTTTTTTTTAAATCTGATAAGGGGCCGGGCTATTAATTTGTTTGACTAGAAAAAACTGTTGCAGCCAATGTATAATGTTTATTTACAAAATTACTTGCTCATTAAATTAAATGGTATTTAAATTTAAACAAGCTAATGTATAGATTGTCAAATCAAAAATTTCTCAAAAATTAAAAGTGATGTTCTTTTCTTTTTACCTGTTTGTGATCAGCTGTGTGGCTAATAGCCATTTTTGAAATTAGTTTAGCAATTTTGAAAAGATTATGTATTAAATGTTAAAGGGTTAAATAAAATTGATGTGTGCAATTAATTTACTTAAAAAAAAAAAAAAGAGAGAAAATAAATACAATATTTAAAACAAACAAATTCTACAATTGCAATTTTTTTTTTTTTTTTTTTTTTTTTGGTTTTGTTTTGTTTGTTTGTTTTAATATCCTAAAATGTATAAGCATCATCAGTGAGCTTAGTGACACTAATTAAAATAGTAATGAATATACGATTATTAACATTTCATATTACATAAATTTCTAATGAATGACGTTTATGATCGTGAATCATAAGAGTTTCACTATTCATGACACCAGCCTTAACTTTTAGAAACACTAATTAACTTATTGTGTGATTCTGCGAAATTTTAGCCTCATGAACATATGATTTAAATTATGATAAATTATTCTTCTGAATGCAAGTATCGAAAGGAGAATGTGTTTTGATATGAAAATAAATAATGATGATGATAATGATGATAAAAGAAAAAAGAAACCTTTAGTTTATATCGAAATTACATTGAGTTTGGACCCAGAGCAAAATTATTGTATTAAAAAAAAAGTGTCTTGAAGTTTTTTTTTATTCGTGTCACTGTTCGATTTTTTGAGTGATAGTAATAACTAAAATAATTTATAATAATAAAATTAAATCTATTTGAATTGCCAAGAAAAAAAAATAAATGTTAAGAGGAACTTCGAAGAATGCAAAAATATTTCATTTTTATGTGTGAATTATTTTATGATTCTCAGGGAGAATAAAAAAAAAATTGTTCATGCTATCAGTAACTCAGAAACTAATCTTCATTTTGACGAGAATTGTAGAAACAATTAATGTTAAAAACATGTCACGCTAAGAGTGTTCACGTTAACAAAATTTGACTATATATATATATATATATATATATAAATGATACATATCGTAATAAAAGTTAATCTTAAAATTTAGCAATTAATAGATACAAAACAAAACTGTATATATATATAGTACTGTATATGCCTTCATGAGACGTATCGTGACAAAGCTAGAATTATTTGTAATGTAATATTCATTAAAATGATGTCGAAGTAAAATATTTTGAAACCGCTCTGTATTCTTTTAATTTTGTAGTGACATTTTTCGTACTCGTTTCTCGTGCATTATTTTCTCTTAGTCATCAACGGATTTTTCAGTATTCTAACTTTAGGAATGAGGAAATACTAGTTTAAATTTCTGACTTGTAATTATAAGCGAAAAATGAGTCATCACTCTCCGTTGTACTCGAAAAAATTCTGAAACTTTGTAATTCTTAAAGAATTTTTTTCATTAAGAGACTTGGAAACACTTTTTTTCAAGGCGTTGCCTCAGAAATATATCATTATTTGAATTTCTAACTGTCCGATTTTAAGTTTGATTAATAGTGTAATTATCACAAAAATTTCCAACCTGTTCCGAAATTGGAAAAAATAACTTACAATTTTTCTTTATTTTTAATATTTTCCTACACGAATTACTAAATATTTTTCCAAATTTCGATACCACATTACATAGGACATATTAGTTTAAATATAGCTGAACGTGCGAATGTTAACAAATGTCTGCTTAATAATGTCATATACTACATAGATTTTTTTTTACTTTCCGAACACTATAGTGAGGAAAGTATTGTAATCATGTCAAAAATCCGAATTCGAGATTTTGATGTTTCTATACGTTTCGAGGTCCAACGAGTCCGTTTTCACTATTTTTACGATGATGTATGTATGTGTGTGTGTATGTATGTGTGTATGTATGTGTGTATGTATGTGTGTATGTATGTGTGTATGTCTGTGAGTGAACACGCTAGCGTCTAAACGCTTTGTTCGAATAAGCTGAAAGTTGGTATGTATATTGTAAGTCACCATAGTACGAACCCTATAGATTTTGGTGAATCTAGCACTTATAGTTTTTTTACAGGGACACAAAGAAAAATTCTTTATCATTATGGCCAAGGGACCAAAATCTTAAAAGTGCGATAGCATCTAAACGCCTTATTCAATTGAGCAAAAACTTTATACACATATTATAGGTCACAGATACTCAATCTGTATAGATTTTGGAGAATCTAGCACTTATAGTTTTTTTACAGGGACACAAAGAAAAATTCTTTGCCAAATTTTTAAAAGTGTGATAGCGTCTAAACGCCTTATTAATCTCAGCAAAGAATTTGTACACATGTTATAGGTCGCATTTGAACTAACTGTATAGATTTTGGTGAATCTAGCACTTACAGTTTTTTTACAGGGACACAAAGAAAAATTCTTTATCTTTATGGCTTATGAGACCAGCGATAGCATCTAAACGCCTTATTCAATTGAGCTGAAAATTTGTATGAAATTTATAAATCACTGTTGCACTAACTATAAGCATTTTGGTGAATCTAGCATTTATAGATTTTTACAGGGACACAATGAAAAATTCTTTATCCTTATGATCTAAGGGCTCAAAGTTCAGTAGCGTTAAATAAAACCTCGTGTGATATATGGAGAAAAATACTCAAACACTCTGCTATGGTTTTCTCTTTTTTGTTTGTTTAGCAACTCCTCTTTCTTTATTTTATCTACAAAACTGTTAGTTACTCAATGTTCGGAAAGTCGAGTGGAGTCACTCCAGATTTTTTTTTATTGTATGTAAAATATTTGTAATTGTAAACTCACAATAATTTAGAGATTCCCACACGATAAAACATCCGAATATAGTGTAAAATATATATATATATAATACGTATTTGAGTATTTGAAATTATGTTTTTTTTTTTTTTTTTTTTTTTTTTTTTAAAGTTAATGAAATTAACAATTGTGAATTTGCCAGTGGATCAAAATTAATAATTTAATATTAATATTCTTGAACATCATGAAATTAATTCTTTAATAAAATTAAAAAATTAAAAAATTTCGATCCGCTGAAGGTTTATCCGGTTGTAAAAATAAATAAATAAATATTTTTTGTATTTTTAAACTAATTGTGAAATCTATACTGGCATATTTTGGCTGCAGAGTCGTAATTCAAGTTATAATAATTAGAAATGTTGAATCATAATTTAAGGATAAATGCTCTTTAATAACTTGTCCGAAAAATTTGAAAAAATAAAAAATATTAAAAATTAAATGAAATTAAAATAACTTTTCCCATTGTTTAAAAGTAAAGAGTTTGCTTTCCAAAAAGAAATGACAAATATGCATTTTAAATTGCTGAATAAATTTTAATATTAGCTTATCAATCTTTTTTTTTTTTTTTTTTTTTTAAGAATAACTCAAAAATAATATCTTTTTGCACTTGATAAAAACCTGCCAAACGGTTCTCAGACATCATTTTTCGATAAAGGCTATCCATCTTATCTAAATTATAGTTCAAGGTGAAAAAATTCAACGAAAATTTTCTAAAAAAAAAAAAAAAAAAAAAAAAAAAGATTATATACATATTCTTTTTAGACGTAAGATTTTTATAAAAAAAAAAAAAAAAAAAAACAACGAAGAATGTGAAATCCCCACCCCATCTCGGTAGTGTGCAATTCACGAACAAAATTAAAATAAAAGAATTTGACGAAGTTTTCTACTATGTTATAAAAGTAAAATTTTGCTGAAAAATTTCCGGGATGAGTTTTTGCAGTTGAAAATTAAAATTAGGTGATGCTGTAGTGGCATCACCGCCCTTGAAAGGGTTAATTCAGCAAGATACGCAATTTGAAGCTATTTTCAAGTTAAATTTAATTTCAGATTAGATAGTTGACACGAGAATTAGAAGGAAAAAAGATAAATCAATATTGTGGCTAGCCTATTTTTACCAGGTCCTTAAAAAATGTGACATTGATAAATTGTCGTTATCGTCTTTTAAACAAATAATAGCAGTAAAAATCGTTGCACTTGTCAAAATCTATGCGTCGACATACATTTTTAAGTATTACGTGTCGAAATAAAAACATTCTGATTTAAAATCTGTCAAAAAAAAAAAGGCTCAAAAGGGGCATAAGGCCAATATATTTAATTTTCATGCCGAGCTCTTAAATATAGACTCGATTGTTATGTATTTTTACAACGAAAGAAAAAAAAATGTTTTGTTGAAAAAAACCAGATTTTTTTTTTTTTTTTTTTTTTTTTTTTTTTTTTTTTTTGGGTGGGGGGGGGGGGAGCTGATTTTTAGATTTATTTTGTCATTTTAACAATAATTTTGAACTGTAAGTCAACCCAGCTTGCTTTGATTGACCAAAAGAATGTGACTGAGAGAAGAGTTTCTGTTACTGGATAGTCCGATATAATCTACGTCATAGAAATCTCTGTAAACAGCCAATGAGCGAGCGATGTGATGAATCAACAAAACTGCTTGTTTACAAACTAATTTTGTTGATTAAAAAAAAAAAAAAGTTTAACAATTAAACGACACAAAATACTTTTTTCTGTGTACGTATCTTTTTGTGCCGTTAAAAAATAAAATAAAATAAATAAGAAGCACCATTAATACTCATGTATTAATGGTGCACCGCAAAATAATTTAAAGATTGTTAATTATTGAATATAAATTTTTAAGTTGAATATAAATTTTTAAGTTGCTCAAGTGTAAAAATGATTTTTTTAAAAAATATGTAAGTTCTGTTTCTGGGACCTTACAGTTTTCTCTAATACAACTGTCAAATACAAAAATAACTAATTTGCTTACGGAGTACCTGAAAATTTTCATTATACATTGATTCAAAATTAATCTTTATAAATATTTTAAATTTAAGTTGAATTTAACCCGATCAAGTTATCGTGGGTCGTTGGAGACCCAAGCCATTTTCCTTTTGTCTCAAACCTTAGAATCCATATATAGAAGAAATACCTATCCATCGTGTCCATGATTTTTTTCCGTAAAAATACCATTTTTAAATTTTATTATGCAATCTGAATTTTTTAAATATCTCAATTTGTTCAAAAGTTATTAATAGAAGACCCATGATAAACTGACAAGGTGCCGAAAAAAGCGATAACCTGATCGGGTTAAAGATGTCAAATGATTATATCTCGTTGACTGTCATACTATAAAAAGTAGGAAAACACTTACATTTAGAAAAGTCTTAAAAACTTTCATAAGTTTTTTTTCTTTTCGGACTGTAATCTGAATTTTGTAATTGTTATAAATATATATATATATATATATATATATATATATATTCTTTCAGTTTCAATATTAATGTGTCTCGTATGTCTAATTGTACGTACAAAAGTTTTTTTTTTTTTTTTTTTTTTTTTTTTTTTTTTGTAAAAATAATTTTTTAAAATTACTTTCAACATTTCTTTAACAAAACAAGAAGTAAATATAAAATCTTTTAGCATGTCAGATAAGTTTTCTTTTCCTTATTTTCCTCAAGAAAAATTCTCTTAGTTTGGCTTCTTTTATGTGTTATCCCGCGGAAAAACAAATCTTTCGATATATATTTAGAAGCGTTTTCAGAGAAGAGACATATACCTTAGTGAAACCGTCAACAGTTATAGTAAATAATATTATTTTGGTTCCGAAGACGTGAGTGTGATTCACCATGACTGGATAAACCTCTGAACAAACGCACTCCGTCAAAGTTGTCGATGTTTTTGATAAACTTTAAAAGTAGAAGCCAATATGTGTTGAAAGACAGGTATATTAGAATTGACAGTTTGAAAAGAAAACTTGGTTTTGCAATTTACTCTTTTGTACTTGAAAATGTAATCTTTCTTTTCTTTTCAATCTCTGCACGGTATACCGAGCTTAGATGCAATATTGGAGTGTAGAATTAATATCGTAGAAAACTGTTTGCATTATTCTTCTTGCCATCTGTTTGACAATCACCCGTATATTTTAAAACTAGCTATGGATTTATTAAAAAAGTGTGCTTTAAAGATTTTAACTCATGTTACATGCAGAAAACGTAGAAATTGGTTTTGAATAATTAAAATGTCTGTTTTTCCTTTTTTTTAAATAGATGTTTATTAATACGTATTTATCAGTATTTTAGTTTACTTTTTTTTTAATGTACATATTAAATCTATAAATGGTTGTAAACACAATCGCACTTGAAAGATTATCATAAATATGTAAGTGTATATTGTGGTAAAATTCACTGAAATAGTCATGCTGAAAGATGATGAATTAAAACTTTGTAAATAAATACCATAAAAAGCAAAAGCATGCGAAAATTTTTGGGGTCAAAAATGCAGTATGATCGTTGTTGCACCATGACAGCAGTAATGTTCCTTACTTCTGTTCTGTAGGCCACGTGACGACTTTTTTCGCTTGATGAAATTTCGTGCTTAATTATTTCGACTCGAAACAATCGTTGTGTGTTTTTACATTTTTTGGCGATAGCATACAAAGTATTTGTTCGTTATGTAAGATTATAGCTGAAGTAAAAACTTCTAACAGCACATCACATCCCATGTGCAAGAACTCATGCTGCATTACATTTGTATGCATACGCTTCTCTTTTTTATGATGATTTCTTTCATCAGCAAAGTTCCCGAAGAATAAAAATCGACACACTTTTAGTCCAGAAGTGGCCTAAAAATTTTTTTATAACTATATTTAATTTAGTGCAGTTTTTATTTTTCATCTATTTTGTTAAGCAGAATAATAGTTATTTTTCAAAAATATTTTTCTTTATTAAAATATATTTTTCTGATTCTGTATTGTTGGTTTAATTCATTTGTTATATATATTTTTTAATGTATATGTTGTAGTTTTATATTCTTTTCTAAGAAAAATATTTTTTGAAATTCCATACAATTTTACATTCTTTTTTTTTTTTTTTTTTTTTTTTTTTTTTTTTTTTGTTGTTGTTAATTAATCCCCCCCCCCCCCCAAATATCCATGTACATGATCAATATGTTTTATTTAAATTTATATTATTTTATTTTGTTATATAACTCTTTACATTTATTTCTTTATACGATCTCTTTTCTCGAGGAGAAAAAAATAGCAATAATTGCTTTTTGTTGATTAGCATCATTTGATTCAATACATTCCTTTGAACTATATTTTCCGTATTGAGAAAAGTTAATTAAGTTGGCTCTGTTTATTTCCGTGTAATTGTTTTTATAATTTTGATTACCTCTTACACTCTTTTTGCTTTTCTTTCAAATTTGTATAACATTTAATTTGATTGGTTTGCATTCGAAATAATTGAAATGCATTTTTGTAAGACCTTACAGATATTTTGTTTTCCTCTAAATTATTTTTCTTGCGTTTTCTTTTTATTTCCTTTGTTGAATGTTTTCCTCTTATTTATTTTTCTTTTCTTTTTATTCTAAATTTTCAGGACTTTTTAAACCTTCTTTTGATATATCTCAGATAAAATTATTTTTTTTATTTATTGCTAAAATTTGAACTTTAATTTAGCTGTGCAAATAAGATTTAGTTTGTAACTAGTGTAGATGAGATTATTTATTAATTTCATGCTTTATTTTGTAATAGGAGACCTCTTACACCTGTTTTCTGTATGTATATATGTACATACATCAATATGGCGTTTTTTCACTAATATTTATGTTTTATTTTGCGCTTACCTCTTAGAACTTATTATTTGCTGTGTTGTATATAAACTATAAACACAGTTTGAGATATTAAAAAATGTATGAGAAAAATTTTTGTGCATTTTGTTAAACCTAATAAACGTATAGGACATTACTGAATGTTGCGCTACTCCTACCTTAAAAAAATATATAATACTTTGTTTAAAATACTATCTTAATTGTTTATTTTGTCATTGCTTGTTTGTATCTTTTGATTTGAGTTTCATGTCGTTTTTATGCGCCGTTAAAATCATTAAAATTGCAACTAACAATCTAGGAATAAATTTTATGGTTAGATTGTAGTTAAATTAAATAAAAAATCAGTGTTTCATTAAATCACAATCAGTCTCCACAGGTTATTTAAATTTGATGTAATTTCATTCTTATTGGTCTATGTGGTTTCAGTGATCTTATATCTGTTGCTTGGCTTTTACTACGACTAGTAATTCATTTATATATATTATTTATTTTATTTTATTTATTTATTTTTATTTTAAAGACTCTGCCAATTCTTGCAGAATAAAGAAAAAATCCTGACTATTAAAGAGTTTAAAATAGCAAATGTTTGGGGCTGAAAATGCTTCTCAAATCCTCCACCTGTCCTCAAAGATTTTCAGCTTACAATCAGCCTTTTATGAAGTCAATTGAAAATGCGTCCTCCATTTTGGTCATACAGTAATTACCTATCCGAATAACAAATACCTGATTCTGCCCTTTTCTCTGCTGAAACAACGCATTTCGGTAAAAGCCTAGTTTTTTTTTTTTGCCCCCGGCTTTTTTTGTTTTTTTCCCCCCACCTCTTACACCTCTCCTTTTCCATGTCTTCCATTTCGGGTGAAAGGATTCTTCTCGTGTCTGATCTTCCGAATCGTACTCCTTCCTAATCTTCAACAAGAAGCAACTCCAATCTTTCCCCTGTCTATGCAAATTCCATCAACTTTTATTTTTTCAATTCCAAGGAGGATTTTTTTCCCTATGTTGTCTTTTATTCTGTTATTTACGCTTACTAGATAATTCTTTTTCTATTTTTCTAGATCTGACGTTTAAAGTAAGACGAATAAAAAGTAAGCAGAGTAATAGGTGGTTGCTTGACATCAAAGGCTTACTAGCGAAATTTCTTTCAGTATGTTTCCAGACTTTTGATTTAAAAAATTGAAGAATAAATTTTGCACACTTCTTATTCATGAAAATAGTGCACAGTAAGCGTTAATTTATATATATTTTTTCCAGGAAAAAATCTCATACATATTTTGATCAAATACATATTTGTACAACAAAATTTTCAATAATATTTTTTTATGGCAAAATCGTAAGAATGGAAAAACAATGAATATTAAAAATTATAATACGAAGAAGGAGAAAAGAATAATCTTTCTGTTTTGAATGCGTATTAGCTTGCATGAAATGATGCTGTACAAATGTAGTGTACTGTATATTACACTTATTGTACAGTCATTAAAAAAAAAAGCCATCTCCTGCCTAATTTTCCTCAAATCACCGTATAGATATGCGACTGATGCCGATCAATACGTAGTAACGTCTACATATTAATGTTACAATCGAATTTTGCTTAAGGGTCAATTTCTTATTAAAAATTTTATCAACTTCATTTTTTCGAATGGTAACCCTTTTTTTTTTGACTCCATATTCAAATTTCTGAGATCAAGGTTGTTCGGAACTTTTAAATAATTCTTGATTGAGTTACAAGCGAAAATGTATTAAGGGTCCGTTCATTTATTTAGAAAAAATTATGATCTCTCATAGAAAGTAAATTATTCATTAAGATTCTTAAAAAATAAATAAATAAATAAAATAAATAACAAAGTAAGAAAATTTTAAATATAAAGTAAAATGAAGTTACTTACTGAAAATATTGTGTTTGTCTCTGAACTTATTTGAATTCTCAAGTATGTATAACATATCATCATTATCTAAATTTTTACAATTTGTAGACTACTATTTCGAGGCTATCGTCTTCTTCATCTCATTTTTAATCTGGTACTTATATTAATTTTAATAATAATAATAATAATAAATTAAGGCGTTATTTAAATGAAAAGTTTATCCCAAATTATTCAGACAACTTCCACTCACATTACTCCTTGAAACTTAAACAATCTTAGTTGAACTTTTCAAGTGGCACCCTCCTGTGATCTTCAAAATACGAAATTTGAATTTAATGCAAATATTTATTTTTAAATTATGTTAATAAAAGATGCACACACACATATTAACTAAAAACTTGATTTTCGTATTCAGATGACCTCTTAACACGTAATTATAGCAAAAAATAGCGTTAAAAATTGAACTTCAAACAATACTTTATCTACCATATGAATGTGAGAAAGTAATTATAATTCTAAGAAAACTTAATGCGTATGCATAATTTATAGACTAATGTGAATTCTTGTTTATCCCTATACACAAACTATTTGTACGATTTTAACAAAAAAGTTTTAAATACAGTACCTGCCAATAAATATTTGGACACTTTCGAATTTAGATGTTTTGCCAAATAACTAGAACAGCTCTGTAGGATTTATCTTGAAACTTTAGGGGTATAAAGAACATGTCATAACGCATGTATTTCAGCAAAAATTTTGTCCTGAAGAGGAAAAGGGGATCAGTAAAATGTTAAACAAAAGTCAAAATGTTTTGGATCACCTGTACAAAGTGATGCTTAAAATGCATTTTGGCTGTGGCATGTGATTATGAGGATCCTTCTAATTATTTATATTAATTTTTATGAGGCTATCACATATATTGATGGAGATATAAGGGTTTCTTAAAAAAAAAAAAAAAAAAAAAAAAAAAATCCATTTTTTTAATAATAACACTTAAGGGTATTAGACCCAGTGCAAAGCCCTTATTATGAAACTTGGCATACTACATTAGACACAGCATACTGTAACCAGAATGCAAAAATGTTAAATATGTTAAGAAATATGAGCACTTTTACTAAATAATTTTTAACGACGCATGCGCAAATTAAAAAAAAAAAAAATGCATCCACATAAAGTAATAACGTAAAGTATTGAGCTACTTATATGAAAGCCCCAAACTAATATCGTGTCTATTCAAAACGTTATGAGATATAGAATGAACAGAATTCCGGTTCCTCTCAAAATAAATGTTAAACTATAAGGGGTTTTACTCGCATTTTTATTTCGATTCAATCTATACCCAATGGTAATACAGTGTTCCTTGATTGTAAATAAATATTGATAAAACCCCCTATCATCTTCCTTTTTGTTTAGAAGAACTGAAATTCTGTTCATTCTATCTCTCATAACTTTTTGAATTTACACGGTTTTTGCTTGGGGTTTTCGTTTATGTAGCTCAATACTTTTGGCTAATAAATTATGCAGATGTAATTTTTTAAAAGCTTGCGCATGCGTAGTTACAAATTATTTAGTAAAAATGCTCATATTTCTTAAAATATTTAACATTTTTGCATTCTGATTGCAGTATGTTATGTCTACTGTATCCCTGTGTCTAAAGTTTCCTAAAAATGGCTTAGCGCTGGGTCTAATATCCTACATGTTATAACTAAAAAAGTGGCCTTTTTTTTTTAAAGTTATATCTCTATGAATATATGTGATAGCCTCATAAAAATCTATATCGATAATTAGAAGGATTCTTATAATCACTTGCTACAGCAAAAACTCATTTCAAGCATTATTCTTTACACAGTAATCCAAAACCTTTCGATTTTTGTTTAATTTTTTACTGGTCCCCTTTTCCTATTCATGATAAAACTTTTGCTGAAATATATGAGGTATAACATGTTCTTTGTACTCCAAAAGTTTCAAGATGATTCTTAGAGAATATTTCTAGATATTTGACAAAGCCTCTAAATTCGAAAGTGTCCAATTACTTATTGTTAGATAGTGTAGTATCACCAGATGATAAAGACGGAGAAAACTGAGTTTGAACTTCCTGATAGTATTTGCTGTTTAGTTATGTGATAATAGGCGCACAGACAGATGGACACGCACACGGACAGACAGACAAATCACTATAAATTTGATTTTCGTATCTATTTCGAAAATTTGACCCAAACACAACTCTTTCTCTATCACACATGTGCAAGAGAAAGTAAAAAATAGTTGTGTCTTAAGAATTTTTCTCAAGATGGATAACAAAGGTTTATAATATCAATATATTCACACTATTTTAAATACAAACTACATTACGATTAATGCAGTTGCACGTATATAAGATTGTAATAAATTTCTATGCTAATCCAAATCCAATAATTACAACTTTGAGCCAATGATAGTTTACGTCCATGCGTTTTCAAATCCAGAAATCTGTAACTTTTTTTTTTTTTTTATTTACTTCTGCAAGTGAAAATTTCTGTGATTTCGATACATAAAGTTTCTCCAGTAACACATTCTTTTTCTCTCTCCATGTTATCTGCATGAAGATTTGTGGCACCGTGACAAAACCTCGTTCTGTAAAGACAGTTTGCTAGCGTCGTTTTACCGTTGTGAGTGACGGTTATTACACAAGTTGGGAATTTATCTGCTTACGTAATACCAAGTCTATAAATTTTTCTAGTTTACTTGTAGCGATAAATGAAACTTCTCTCTTTTTCCATTTCGTCTGTTTGTAAATTTACCCGATATTCGTTTACCTTTTTCTGGTCTTTTTAAAAAATAAGAATACACGAATAAGAAATTGTGAAAATGATTTTCGAGTGCATATTACCTGAACCTTGTGTGAGGTACGTATCTTTCACTTTTTAATAATTTAAATAGGTCAATTTCCGTTTATTTATTTATTTATTTATTTATTAGATTCATATTTATTTATTTATTTATTTATTAGATTAAAATGGTGTTATCTGATAATCTGATGACTGATCCACAATGTACATACAGGCTTATACTGAAATATATTGTGAAGAATCTGTGTCTGTGCACTTATATATTCGTAAACTTATCATGCTCTGGAAAAATGCGTCAGATCGGAAAAAAATCGAGAAAAATTTTACTTGTAGGAAATGTTTTGAAATGCCGATCATCTGGATGAGAAACTTTTGAGCAACCGACCCCCTTCTGTAACTCCAGTTAAACATATATAAAAGTTTTGATTGAAAATTTCAATTGCTTAATTGGTAGCTGGAAACAAAATTTTAGTTACTTTTCATGACGGGTTTAATTAGGGTTTCCCATTTCTTTTTCTTTTCTTCTCTTCTTTCTTTTCTTTTTCTTTTTTTTTTTTTTTCTTTCTTTTTTTTTTTACGCATTATTATCAAAATTCAATAGAATTTAGGCGGAAGTTTTTATTTTATTTATTTATTTGTTCATTAGTGAAATAATTAAATTCAATGAAAAATATTTAAACATGGTATTATTATTATTATTATTATTTGCATATAATTAGAAAACCTATAATAACCTTCTTCTAACAAATAATTTCTAACAAAAGCATTTTTACCGCGAGAAATATCTGGAAATTATTCCCTTATGCTGTTTTCTTCAAAAGCTTTTTTACAATTATTATGATCTGTTTCACGTAAGTAACGCGATTAATATGAAATTCGATTTAAAACTTTACAAGTTTGCGAAAATGGTTAATCGATTCATTTCTTTCCTTTTTTAAATTTTGAATTAATTTAATTATACGTCAGATTTGATAAATAACGTCGCTTCTCATTCTCAATATTTACTTTTGGAAACGTGTGAAGTCTATGCGTGCGTTTAATTGATTAAGAGGTAAAAGGAAACTATTTGTTCTCTCTTCTAAAGTCAGTTTTGCGTGTTGAATAAAATCCTTTAAACGCTAGTTGTAAAGTAAAAAAGAATTAACAATTAACTTTGGCTTTAAAAATTTCTAGATTTTATGAAATGTCATTTATATTGATTAGGTCGGTATTTAACTTTTTATAATTTTCATCTTTGCGATTTCGAGAGCTCTCCAAAAATTAAAAGCATTACCCATAATTAAATTTGGCCACGTTTCAAATATTCTGCTTAAAAATGAAGGCCTCTAATCTTCTGAATTATTGAACGGGTCATAAGCATCCGTGTGTGTTTGTTTGGAGTATTAGCTAAGAGAAATAAAACACTTTTCATTTTCAATATTTCTCTCTTCCTATTTTTTCTTTTTCTTTTTATTGCTTTCATGCTCAAGAAATAATGAAAACATTTCTTTCTTTCTTCTTTTTTTTTTTTTTTAACCAAATGGAAACTACTTTCTGTGACTTTTTTTTTCTCCTTTACATAAATATTCTAATTATCCGTGTTAATAAAATAAAACAAAATCCTAATAATAATAATAAAAGAAAGAAAAGGGGAAAAAATCCGTTACTTTGCTTTTAGTCTATTTATTGCATATATTTAGAATGCTGGATGATGCAAGAACACGCCAGTGGCGAGATTTTATGCAAAACAAATAAAATAAAAATAAAACAAGCAGTACAGATAGCAGAAAAGTTGCTTCATCTTTAGGTTGGAGGTGGGACACAGGTGATGATGTGGCATCGATGGACAGAGAATAGATTACAATTTGTGGATTGGTAAGTGACATGTCAGATCGGCTGCAATTACAAGAAATTTTTCGATTACAATGATTCTAATTGTGATTTATTGCCCTGTGAAATTTTTACACGGTATTAGCTAAGGTCAACGTATTGCTTTGCGAAGATGGAGTTTTGGCAGCTTTTACTAGGGGAAAATGGATGTTTTATAAAATTGCATCGTACATCATCACACAATGTTTACAGACTGTGTGTGAATTATTAGTAATGATGAAATCTTCGTGCTATTCTGGGCATTTTCAATTACAAATGCCTTGGTCATTGAGACATTTAAAAAAAAATCCAGGCTTATTTCTGAGGACGATTTATCGAAGATTTGAGAGATGATTTCTGTAAGTTGTTCTGTCATTCGTGGCATTCATTCTTATGCCCTGTTGTTGTCGTATTTGGACGCCCTTTGATGGTGGGTAGGTTAAGTTCATTCGGCCCACATTAGGTTAAGTTCATTCTTAGCTTAGATTTTGTGCTCCCTTCCATTCTATAGCTTTTGTCTGAAAATACGTTGGTACGACCATTAGTCTCACAAAATCCCAAGGAGTGTAATTTTGCCTATTGCTATAACTATTTGCTAATTCATTTAGGCGTTTCTGACATTGTAATGAAAAGAAATTTTGGCATTGTGTATAACTACTTATATTTCCCCCCAAAATTATGTATGCTTCTGTTGTGCAGTGAAATCGTATTATAATCTCGCTAAGGGGTACGCAATTAGTATCATTTACATATATTGTTGCGTTGCTTACATTTCTATATTTCCATCTTTTATATTCTTCCTACTTTTTTTGTAATTTCCTCCTATTATTTCGATACTATTATTGCGCAACATATTATGAATCAAGTTTGAGATTGGGGTATGAAGAAATGTTAATTGTGATAAAAGAAGTACAATATTTTTGTCTAAAAAATCTTTCTCGGAATAAATAAAGATAACTCTTAGTAAGAACTTTAGCTAATGTTATACAAATATGCAAAATATGAATGTTCAGAAAGACCTACGCTTTTGTAAATAATGAATCCTCCTTTACTCAAAAGCTCATTTAATTACTTATCCAAATATTCTTGTTAATATTTTGAGACATTCTTGTTAATATTTTGTATTGATTACGTTGATTCAGAAAAAGAAAAAAAGAAAAACAATAGATTGACCAATATCATCTTTTGCCAGTAATATTAATCGTCTATAAGTAATATTAATTTTAGAACTCCTAAAATTTACAGTGAAAAATAATTAAAATAGAGATAAAACAAGCGTAATTCAGTTTTCTAATATGAACAAAAATCGTACTTATTTACATATAGAAAGAAATACTATAAAACGCATTATCCGTATCAATGGAATTTTTCGACATCTGTAACGATATGAAAGAATTAAAATCGCAGCAAATTAAAATAAAATTCTTGCTACCGCATTATTAACCCCCACTGTTCCGATAACTGCATCTTTCGACTTTGTCTTTAATTAAAACAGGTCGTTAATTTAATTTATTTATCGTGATTAACAATGCTTAATTGTTTTTAAATATAAGTCTTCGTACAGTTTATTCAACATATTATTTATTAAAGTGGACTACCTGATTATTACGTGTCGCTTCAAACTTTAAAACATTAAAAAAACAGATATAAATTTAACTCAAGAGTTGTTGAAAAGCTGGGAATATAAACATTTGAAATCGTAGGGGAAAAAGTAATTTTATACTTTAGTGTGGATGTTTCTATTTCAGGTTTAGTTTCATGCCTCTTTTACTTTATCTTTTTTTTTTTTTTTTTTTTTTTTTAATCATGATTTCCTTCTAGCTTCTCCAGCTAAAATTTTCTCCTCCATTTTTATGCAGCTTCAAAAAGTTATGAGAATTTGCCTGATGCTTTCGTGAGATTGAAAATTAAAGAATGTGTGTTTAAATTTTTCTATTTATTTTAAATGGTCTGTTTTCCTTCTTATGGTTAGAAAATAACACTTAAAACAAACGTGAATTTTAATTAATCTGTGAAAATTATTCCTGAAAAGTTTATGCTAAAAGAACTAGCATTTTCATTAATGTAGTAGGAGAGGATGTTTTCTGCAGAAAGAAAATGGTTCTTTGATTTTTTTTTTTTTATTGCTAGTAAATTATCATCGTTTTGGGAATTCTACAAGTAAAAGCCGGTGTTCGTGTGAAGATTTTTATTTTCACACCTTTTGCGATTCTCATTTCTTTACATATGTCCATAGCACAATATGTGGCCTTTATGATGCAAGTCTGGATTGAATTACGTTTTTATATTCGTTATTCGAAGTAATGGAATATTTTAAATTTTATCGATCTTCTTCCACGAATGAAACCTTTTAACATTTTTCACGATTTTTAATTTGTAAGTTCTATAGATTTTGCATCAGTATTATGAAAAAATAAATCCCAAAGCAAATTATAGGTTAAACGTTGTTTTTCGAAAACTGTTGAAAAATTAATATTTTAAAATATTTACAGGATTATTAAGTAAAGTCCCTATCAAATCAACGTTTTTCCCATCTCTTATGAATAACAAAATCAAGATAAGGATTATTTTATAGCTCATCGTCTGTTAGCCGCCGCAAATCACTAGTATATCATAAAATTTTATTTACGACAAATTAATTATTCTTCCTTACCAACCATTCGTAATGTAATCGGTTTTAATGAACAATATTTAGTTTTATTTTATTACAATCTTATAATTTCTGCTTGCACACCGATGATTCGCTAAAACATTCGCTCTCTCAAAGCAACAGGTTGATTGAATTTGTGTCTTGCACGGGATTTCTCATTCCAAAGTAAAATCTTGATCCAAAATGATTACTTTTATATTTTGCGTATTAGATAATTTCTCAAAAATATTAATGATTTTCATTTCTATTTAGTAATAATAATAATAATAACAATAAGAAATATTTGCTGAAACATGCCTTTTTATTTTAAAGATAAACATTAATAAAGATTTTAAGCAATCTTTTTCATTGCATCAAGAAATAATGCAATATGCTATCTTGATATTATGAATACTTGTTGTATTAATAAAAATGAATAACGTGCTGTCTCGGAAGTTTAAAAGTAAATGCTGTGAAGATTGCAACGTTACTATTAAAGTGCTTTATTTAAATTTCATTTTCTTTGTCTTCTCATTAACACAAATTTCTAAATATCCAGGTTGGAAAATGTAAATCTCATTACCGTAAAATTCCGATAGTAACCCCCCACCCAACTATACCTTGATCTGTAATTTTCAGATGTTTTCCCTTTTCAAAAATCTTCCATTTTCCTGTATGTTACAATCTGAAGTTTGTCCTAAATTTTCAGCTTTTTAAAAGTGTCTGATATTATCACACCTTCTAATTTTAACGATTTTTGTTTCTAAAAGAAAGGGGGTTTATAATCGGAATTTTACGGTGTGTTAATTTAAGATTGAGTACCAACTGAACACGAGGTTTAATTTAATGTTGTATGAGAATATTTCAATTCTGAATCTTAATATTCTAGACACTCTGTTTTGATAATCTAAGAAATTAATAAAATATGTATGGAACAACTTTAAAAGCTGCATAAAACTTATTCTGGACTTGCTATTACGGCTGAAGGAAGGGGTAATAGAGACAAAACATCGCCTACATAAGTGAATGGAAAGAAAAAGCAACATTTTATTTAAATGAGTTGGTAATTATTAGTAATGTTATGTAAAATTTCATGATAACACTTGCATATTTACCTTAGTCAGAGCACTGATATACAGACAAACCCATCACAAAAATCGTTATGAATTTTGCTTAAAATAGCTTAAAGTCTATGTTTATTAACTTTTGTCAGCAAGATTAGTCATAATGAATTCAATCCTGCTCATTAATTTTATAATTTTTAATTCAGGTTTGTGAACGATGTTCAACTTTGATGTCAACAGTGATGTACAATATTTTTGAAATGTATTTTGAATGGTGAAAAGCAAATGATAAAATAATGAAACTCCACTTTGACATATATATATATATATATATATATATTGGGCCCTATGGCCCCGTCAGAGATCACACGTGACACAAATTCATATTTTCAAATAGATATATATATATTTTTAAGTCCGCGATATTTTGTGCGGTGAGATTTTGTCCCGCGATATTATGTCCGGATTCTTGAAGTCACCTAAACAATGAAATGGTGCGTTATCTCATGTATCATTTTTTGAAATAGTTATTCAGTCGACTCCATTAGCATAGTTTTTGACATGTACTTCTCAATAAATACAATTATGAGAAAATTATGGAATCAACTTGCCAGAATTTCGGTCATTCACTACATTTAAGTTACTTGCGCATAAAATAAAATAAATAAAAAAAATAAATTGCTCACTAAGTGAAAAAACGACATGTTTAAAGAGTGTAATTTAAAAAACTTAATTCGAAAAACTTCGTTTTTGAGTGAAATAACCTTATAACGAAGCAACAAAAAATCCCATAGGATAACATGAGAAAGGAGAAAGGGCGAATCTGACTGGTGCTTAGCCTTTTATAAAAGAAATCTGAAATAAATGAAGGAAACATTAAAATAGAATACACACATTTAAAAAAAAAAAATCTTAACGAAATTAATAATAAATAAACAATAAAATAAAATTTGTGCACAACTAATAAAAAAAGTCTTTCAAATTCCTGTGATAATTTGCTTTGTTATATAGACTATATAATAACAAAGCAAATTAGCACAGGAATTTGAAAGACTTGTTTTATTAGGATATAGACATAGATGCCAACTCTCCCGATTTTTAACACCACTGTTTAAAAATAGTTTTTTTTTTTTTTTTTCATCTTGTTTATTTCAATCCTCAAATTCTACAGTTAAAGTGTTTTTATTCACAAATAGTAGTAGTTAAAAATCGGGAGGGTTGGCAAATATGTATAACCTTTAAAGTATGTATGATGATTTCAGTTAATTTATTCTCAGAAAATGTTTCACGAGACAATTTTTCTACAAAATGCTGCAAGTTGGCTGATGCTGAATATCAGTTTTTCCTTAAAAAGCAAATTTAGTAAGTAATACTAATAAATATATATATATATATATTTCTCTAAACTACACTTTCATGACCAAGAAATTTTATTTAAAATATTTATATATATATATCATCGATTACAAATTAGTTCATTTCGTATTTTTCTTCTGTTTCCCTGATGATTTTCAATTCAACAAAAGTTAAGAGCTAAAGTCGTGTAATGTTTTTCCCGTAGCATTGGCCACGATATTGGCGACATATTAATAGCAAGACCTATGGTTTTCTTTCCCCTATAGTATACTTATTTTAGGCTGCATCTGGGGATGAAACAAGTAAAAGCACTCTACTGGTCATTTCCACCCATTTTCCTGGGTTTCATATAAGAGGGTAGACATTAGAAAATACTCTTTGGGAGCGCCGATGCAGAAAAGATAAGATAATCGTTCGTTTGAACAAGAAAAATTTTGGTTCTCATATAAAAGCTGTTACTGTTCTTGAATAATTGCACTGCTGTTTGAAATCTTGTGCTTTTTAAACAAAATACTACAAAACTTCTTTATTTTATTGAAAATTTTATTTTTATATACGTATTTTATTTATTATTATTATCATTATTAAATATTTATTTACTGCGTTGTGTCAAAAAAGAAAAGAAAAGAAAAAGTCATTTTGCCGTAGTTTGTATTACGCTTTACACTGATGTCACCTGATCACACCGAAAGAATGCAACATTGGATTAAAATTATGCCAAACAGTGTAAAATACTCTCTTTTTTTTTTAATTGATTGAATAATAAGCTTATTAATACTCTTTACATCAGTTTAATAAGCTTCACTGACATCTTTAATGCATTAAATACTAATGAAATATCTTAATTTTAATTTCAAAAGCGTTGTATTCTGAAAAAGAAAAGAAAGAGGACATTCTATCGTGCCTTACTCTTCAAAAGTGATGCTGCCTGATTATAACAGTGCAAATATTATATTTGCATCAAATATTATATTTAAAAAAAAAAAAAAAAAAATGCCTTTTACTTTATTCTTTAACTAGTTAATAATCGGTTCACTCACTAGTTTAGCAGTAAATATGAAACCTTAAACAAATTTAATTTTTGTCATGCACCGGACTAATTTTCTTTTCTTTCTTTAAGTTGCGTTAGTCTGTGTCTAGAAGAAGAAAAAAATGTTCTATCAATTCCTTGTAACTTAAAAGTGATTTATCAACAGCATAAATAACATATTTACATAAAATAATGCTAAACACTCTAAAATACATTTTACTTTGTTGATATGTTGTTCATTGGTTTACCAACAGGCAATAATTCAAAACAAATATTTAATTTTCATTGTGGATTGAATTAAGCCTCTTTATTTAATTAGATTCAAGTTCACAAGTAAGATTCATATAGGCGTTTTCTAACACTTTTATTTGATTATTCTTATAAAATAACATTTGCTGCTACTTAAATGTTTCTCCATTAAAAAAAAAAATCAGTAAAGGATCTATCTGATTTTTATAAATAGCGAAATTACAAAGGATCTACTTTCATCTTAAAAAAATTATAAAAAAAAAAAAAAAAAATCAATTATTCTTATAAGCGAATGATTTATAATAACATGGATATTATTTCATTTTTCTGAGATTGTAAAAGTACTCGATCCACCTTTTTTGAAAGGCTTTGCTTAAAAATCTCTTTTGTGATATGTGTGTAAAGGAAGTATGCATCTAAAAGAAGTTGATTAAAAAGAAAATTAATAAATAATTTTATTATTATTATTATTATTTTGTTTAATTCTTGAAATAAATAAGTAAAAACTGAACAAAGAATAAGAACTTTGTAAGAAAGCACCATACACGCTTACGAAATTCGCAAGTTTACAAAGTTTGCATGTAGAATTATTACTATATTCATCTTTCAATATTAGTTTATTTGTGCGTTTTACTTAAGAAACCTGGAAAATTTTGAAATTAAAATAAAATTTCAAATTAGAAAATTGATTGTACTTGTGATATGTTGTTTGCATAAGTTTTCGTTTTAATATAGAATTATACTTGTGCAACAAACTATTATAAACACAATTTTTTTTTAATAAATACGAATTTTATAATAGTTCATTAATAAGTTAAAGCTTAAAAGCTGCTCATATCCAAATCAATCTTATTAATTTCTTCATAGATAATCATGGTAATAATAATAACAACAATGGTAATATAATAATAGAGTTTTGTAAATTAGGATTTCTGTTGACTACTGAATGAAAATCCTGAATAGGACTATGCAAAGAGTCTGTTTTTCAAGAAAATAATTTTTTCTTTCTTGTATCATCAGTCTGTTACAAAGAGAGAAACCTTTACAAATTAAATTATCTGCGTAATGCATGCTGTATCCAATATCTTCGAAGTTGATATATTGAGTAAAAAAAAAATCTTTACTTTTTCCTTCTCTATATCTTCTAGTTTCTTTTTTGTTTGTTTGTTTCTTTTTTTTTTTCTTTGGTAAAAGAAATGACATATTGTTGTACGTAATTCAACACTCCACATGTATAAAATATACCCATTATTTTGCTTTCTTAATTTAATTTCAATTGTATTATATCTTCATGTGTAAAAATTGCGGAAGGATTTCAAAAAACATATAAATACATTATAAGAATATCATTACATATTCTTTAATATTGTATATTTAGTGTATCGAAGTTAAATTTTAGTTATAATATTTTCCTTTCTTTTTCCCAAATATTCGACGTTTTATATGGTTTATTAATGCGTGATAAAAGATACTTTCACTGTGCATGTATTCAAGCTTATTAAATAGTATACATCTTTAGATATAATAAATTTTTAGCACTTTATCTAAATCTTAGAAGGATAAGCCACATCTCGCTTATGTTGCATATTTATGATAGATTGTATTTAGTTTTTGAAGCAAGCACGGGCGACTGAACAATAGGGCAAGAGGGGGCCGTCTGTCCTCTCTTAGTTTGAATTTCAGGAGCAACAGCCCCTCAAAGATTCTAGAAGAAAATTAACGGTTGTCACAGTTGTTGAGAGTTATATATTCTTTATATCACATACGTCTTTCAATGTTTCGAATGATTATAAAAGTATTTCTGTAACAAAACTGTTTCGTGCGTTTATTGATCGGCTCTCTAGTACTAAATGTACAGAGTAATACAAAAGTCCGACCCTACTAACCCCTACTGTATTTTGAGAATGCGCCGTCTATGCAGTAAGTGTGTATGCAGAACTGTAAACTCCCCGGTTTCATTCATATCACTATTCCCCTAAAGTTATCTTCGGATTATTTAATCACAGAATTTTTGATAAAATGCAAAACGGATATTTCTATTAAGAATTATTAGTATACAAAATTCTGAAGAGTTCGCAAGTCTACAAGGGCCGGATTAAAGCACGGGCCGACTGGGCCATGGCTGAGCGGCTCTTGACTTGGGGAGGGCTAAATTTCGTTTACAGTCGAAAACGTTTTAATAAAAAATATACCAAAATACTGTTGAAAATTGCACTTCATTAAAATTTTATTCCTGTAAGGGCCAAAAAAAAAAAAAAAAAAAAATACAATGGTAAAATTTATCTCAAATATGCATTTTTGTGTAAAATAGTAGGATTTTTTTTTTTTTTTTTTTTCAAAGAGAAGTAAAAACTATGGAGAAAATGATAGATGGGGGCCCGAATGCCTTTCAGGCCCTGCGCCACTCTTGGCTTCATTGGACTCTGCGTATGCTATTTATTTTGTTTCTAAGGTTTTTTTTTTTTTTTTTTTTTTTTTTAACTAATTCAAAATGTACTAAGGAGTCTAACATTTCTTCTTCTGTTTTTGCCGTGCTTCTATTATTCTGTTTAAACATACATTTATTTCAATAATTTTATTATTTTGTTAATATGCATACATTTGTTATTGTATTAATGTAATTATGTCATAGTTCGTATTTTTACTATTATTTAAATTTCTGTTTCATATTCATACGAACTTTATAAATTAGCCACAAACGTTTTACGTTTTTAAAAAAGAAAACTAACATTTCAGTGGCTAAAACATTTCATAACATTAAACTATGTTAAAGTATATGTGCTAGAAACATTTCTATCTTATAGGATAGAAATTTTCTTGACATTAAGTGTGTATTTAAACTTGTTCAGTTTATAAACTGTACTTAATACTCTCGCCTTTCGGTTTTCTATAAAATCTTTTTTAAACGCTTTCTTTTTCCTCCCCCCAATCTTTTCAAGTGACAGATTTGACCCTAAACTGTCATCTTTTGTAGTGCGAGTGTTTGAGATGTTGCCATGGGTTACCCCCTTCCAAACAAGACCTCTTTAGTAACGTACGAAATCTCTCCCTTTTCCCGATTTTTGTTCTTATAACAGGAAACAGATGCAGCTAAGCATTTGACTTTTCGCTTCGTCGTTTCGTTTCATTTTTCCTCTTCCGATGGCAAATTGAAAAAAGGAAAAAAAAAAAAAAAAAAATGAAATGGTTCCAAATTTTATATAGGAAAATCAAAATAAATATTTGGGTTCATAAATATTTTTCTTTCCACAAAATACATTTTTTTTTTTTTTTTTTTTCTTTTCTTTTCTTTCTTTCTTTTTTTTTTTTTTTTAATAATGTTTGAATGGTTTTCTATTTGATCATGCCAAAGAAGATCGAAATTTTATAAACATGTAATATTTTTCTACGCAATTATGAATGTATACTAATTAATCCATAGCTTATTATATCCAAAACTATTCAAATCTTTTAGCAGGGGGGGGGGAGGATTATTCTCCACTTCCGGAAGAAACATATTGAAATTTGAATTAGAAATTAACGAATCTTTTAAAAGGGATAAGCTGAGGAATTTAGTGCGTGAAGAATAGGAATGCACCCACGGACCAAATTCTAAGTTTAAAGAAATTTAAAGTGGTAAGTTTAAAGAATCTTGTGGAGAAAAACCATTCTCCCCGATCGATTCCGAATATATATTCAGAAAAGTATCGCAGAATGCAAGAAAACAGTAATTCAAATGTTAAGCATAAATCCAATAGATCCAGATTAAGAGCATTATTAATAACGGGGATTTTAAATGTAACAATCCTGGATACTCGCTTGATAAGAAGCTTAAATATATATATTAGGGTGTCCCTTGAATGAAGGGTATATATATATATATATATATATATATATATATATTCTTTTCTTTTTGAAATCCAATACGCGTACCCTCTAATTTTTTTCTATTTGACCCGAAACACTTTATAGCAAAATATGAGCTCTCTGGGATAATATTAACACGTGCCGAATTGACGGGAAAATCCTACTATCACGTTTTAGCAAAATATCAACTCTCTGGGCTATTAACACGTGCCGAATTGACAGGAAAATCCTAATATCTGTATTAGGTTTTATCTGTCAATTCAGCACATGTTAATATTATCCCAGAGAGAAGATATTTTGCTTTAAAAATGTTTAGGGTCAAATAGAAAAAAAAATGGAGGGTATGCATATCGGATTTCAAAAAAGGAAAAGAAAAACGAAAAGTTTCCCCCCATTTAAGGGACACCCTAATATATCTGTATAAATAAAGCAAAGAGTTTGTCGGCAGATCACATCCGGGCGCACCACTCCTATTTTTGATTGGTCTAGATTTAACTACTTTCGTAATGAAAGTCGGCCATTTTTTTTTTTTTTTTTTTTTTTTTTTTTTAAGTAAAAACTGATGAATTTTTTAAAAAGATACTGCATAGAAGTTATATTTTTTAAAAGAGCTCTAAAAACTGTTCATTTTTTGTGAGGATATATATCAAGTTATTAGATTTAAAGATATTACGTTGCAAAGTTTCACAACGCGATAACATTCAATTGCTTTTGATGAAGTTCGGCCATTTTTTTTTTTTTTTTTTTTTTTTTAAATAAAAACCGATGAAATTTTTAAAAAGATACTGCATAGAAGTTATATTTTTTAAAAGAGCTCTAAAAACTGTTCATTTTTTGTGAGGATATATATCAAGTTATTAGATTTAAAGAAATTACGTTGCAAAGTTTCACAACGCGATAACATTCAATTGCTTTTGATGAAGTTCGGCCATTTTTTTTTTTTTTTTTTTTTTTTAAATAAAAACCGATGAAATTTTTTAAAAGATACTGCATAGAAGTTATATTTTTTAAAAGAGCTCTAAAAACTGTTCATTTTTTGTGAGGATATATATCAAGTTATTAGATTTAAAGAAATTACGTTGCAAAGTTTCACAACGCGATAACATTCAATTGCTTTTGATGAAGTTCGGCCATTTTTTTTTTTTTTTTTTTTTTTTTTTTTTTTTTTTTTAAATAAAAACCGATGAAATTTTTTAAAAGATACTGCATAGATGTTATACTTTTTTAAAAAGAGATCTAAAAACTGTTCATTTTTTGTGAGGACATACATCAAGTTATTAGATTTGAAGATATTACGTTGCAAACTTTCACAACGCGATATCATTCGATTGCTTTTATCTTAAAATAAGAGTCTAATATTAAACAAAAACAGTCTAATATTAAAGAATAATGAATATTATCAGTTTTGCAATTCTAAAAGCTGCAATTTTTAAATTACAGCGTACTTATTTCCCATACATAATCCATTAAATTTGTAAACAATTGATCATTCACGCAAGACCATAGAGCATTGACGCAAAACGAGTGCAAATCGGAAGAAATATTTAATTTAATTTAATCGTGTTTCATTTATTCGTTTTTGTTCTTTTCAATAAACTTGTATTTTAGCAGCTTGAAGAAATGAAGGAAATCCAAAAATTAAGTAATGATAATTGTTTTATAATTTGATCGAATATAGTTGACTAATTTCGTCAAATTTTATAGAAAGAGTGTTAAAAAAAAAAAATGGTAATATCTGGATTTTTGCAGAAAGTAGTTATTAAATATCATATACCCAACTATCAAGATCGCAATAATAGATTAAAAGTCAATTGTGTACACCTAATTGGGCGATTTATTTATTTATTTATTTTTAAACAGTATTACATTTGTAGAAATTTTAATTGCTGTCTTTTTAGTTTTTCAGAAGTTTTAAGCGAAATACACTCCTGCTCAAAAGTTTAGCAAGATTTGCAAACGGTTAGTTATTTCAACATAAAATTTAAAAACTTATCTCTCGATGAAATGTTTTCAAACTTTGGGTATTTAAAGAACTGGGTCTTTCTCATGTTTGTCAGTGCAGATTGATTTATGACAACATTTAGGGGCCGGTAACAAATTGAGCAAAATCAATAATGCTTGTGATCACCCTGTATCGTTAAGTAGACGAAATTATCTGTAATTTTAGGATATGTTTATATAGACCCATTACAATTTGGGGATAAATGATAGCACATTAAATAACGGAAATATAAGCATTTATTTTATAACTAAAAAAAAAAAAAAAAAAATCAGCAGTTTTTTTATTTATAATATACAGAGTTTTAAACGAAAATTATTCCTACTTTCAGATAAATTAAAAAAGTACTTTTGAAACAATATACTGCAATGAAAAAACAAATATCTTAAATGTCTAATGAAATAGCATTTTTGTCAAAAACATTTTCACTGAGCATGCAAGAAAGATAGAAAGAAATGTATTACATAAGTTGAAAGCTAGATATATTGGGCAACTTTTGACAGAAGTTCATTTGAATAGAGTAAAAATTAAACAAACTGTCGGCAAAAGAACCGGATAGATATTAGGTGTTTTCCAAGAGTTGAAATTTCATATGGGGTTTTTCATGTGCTGCGTAATTAATTTGAAGATCCAATTATTTCAACCACTTTGCAAAAGTTCTTTTTTGTGAAAAACCCCTTATGATCTCACAAATCTTAGTAAATAAACAAAAATATGTTAGAATTATAAGCTTATAAGTGGTTTTTCACAAAAAAAAGAACTTTTGGAGCGGGGTTGAAATAATTGGATTTGTGATTATTAGTGAGCGATGTCTGTACAAGTCGTAGTTTTCGTCAACTTCTTTAATACTTTACTTACAGTCGGCAGCAAAAGTATCCGAGCACTAGCAAAAATTCCTATATAAAAAAAAAAGTACACTTAATACTGTTTTGTTAAATAAATCCTTGTCGAATCCTGTTCTTGGACTGACTAAAAGAACAGGATTCGATAAGGATTTATTTAACAAAACTGTATTAAGTGTACTTTTTATATACAAATTTTTGCTATTGCTCGGATACTTTTGCTGCCGACTGTATTGCATTATGAAAGAAAAAATTGTATTTGAAATTAATTTTTGCTTTTGCTTAAGAGTAATTTTTAAAGATATGGGCAATAAAAATTATACATACCATCTCAACCGAGTATTTAATGAGGATTTTGTAAGATGGCATTTTAGTGATTTTTTTTTTCTTCTTCTTTTACATAGAAGTCGAAAAAGTAATCAAACCATTTAAGAAAGTGTTAAAAATATGTTTTTTTCTTTTGATGTCTTTTATATTTTTGATGGTAGATTCTTGAAGTGATATATATATATAGATTAATTATAACACATTCGGAGATCGTGAAAAATGTTAATCAAAAACAGCAGCAGCAGTCTATAAATTGCTTTCTTGAATTAAAACGGGTACATATAGCATCTACTACCTGAAGTCTAACTAGTACAGTACCATGTAGTGTGGTTAAAGGGAAGTATGTACGCTCTATTGTTATAAACACTTTTGACATTTCTTGAATCAATTCGATTTTATATGCTTTTTAATTCAATGATACATGAAACTACCGTTAGTAGATAAAGGGTTAAATTATTTACTGATGAAGTGTGAACAGAAAATATCAAAATTGCATTTTCTATCTAACTGATAGAGTATTCCGCAATAATATACAAATAATAATAAATAAATAAATAAATAAATAAATAAAACCAGTACATTTTTTTTTCATTGAAATATTTTTTTAAATTATAAATATTAAATGTAGACGAAACTTTTTCAAAATTTTCTTAAGTAGCTCGTATGAAAATATCACACAATCAGGAGGGGGGGGGGGATTACGTACCGTACTGTGAAATACCAGTTTTACACTGCGAGGATTGTTGTTGCAGTAAAACCTGTTTTCAAGGTAATTTGCTTACCAAATTTGATGTGTGAGTGTCGTATACCGCATAATATTTAAGATTGACTTGTGAATTGTTTGAATCATACTATTGGATTCAAACAATCTCATACTGGATCATATATCATCAGAGATCATCCAATAGTATGATTCATATTGGATCTTGACCAATATTTGAATCATACTATTGGATTCAAACGTTGATCATTCAAAACTCACTGGTTATTAAAAGAATAACATAATTAGAATTTTAAAATATACGCTCCAGAAAGTGAAAATTTTATTCAAAATTTTGATGAATTTTTGGTTTTTTTTAAGTAATTTTTTTAAATGTTATTCTTTCTTTCACCTTTAGAAAAGTATAAACGGGAGTCACATTTCTGTAAAATTTTCCTTTTTTTTTTTTCCTCCCTCTAATGCATCCTATTAAAGAAAATAACCTACAATCTTATATAATCTATAAATCAAAGAGCTTGAAGTTTTTTTTTTTTTTTTTTTTTTTTTTTCTTAATGCTATTTTTGTTGTATATATTTATATGTTTCGTCATTGCAACAATTGTATCTGTATTATTATTTTATATGTAAATCACAGCTGCCAAGACTTTTTTTGCCCCACAATACTTAGTAACACTATTTTTGAATAGTTTTTTTTACTATTACGTAAAATGATAATTACTATTCGGATATTCTGGGGCTGAATCTTTTCAAAGAAACAGAAAATTTGACAGCTCTGTATTAGTTTCCTTATCTTCGCATACATACCTACATGTATATTATTTTTATTATAATATGTATGTATATATATATATATATATATATATATATGGTTCCCAATAAGGCATTTTTGTTGTTTATCTAAACCATAAACTATTTTGGTAAGAATCATTTTTAAATAAAAACCCAATTTTCAAAAACAACGTAAATATGATTTAAAGTAAACTTTGAATGATTTATTTCCTTTATTTATTTCATATTTTAACAAAGCAAAATCTAAATTAGAATTTTTTTCCCTTTGTATTTTCATAAAGCTTGTAATTAAACGTGTGTGTATTCCTTCAGGATTTAAACAAACAGCCCAAACCCCGAACTAAGTACTTCGAGTGTTAAGACTTATTCTCGTGAGGAAATCTGTTGTAAATCTTGGTAAACTTTCTGCTTTCTAGAATTCTTCGTGCATTTAATGAACCTCGGAATTCATTTCGTTGTAATAGTAAAATACATGGAAATATGAATTTGTCTCGCGGTGCAAAGAATTCTGCAAGCATTTTATTTATAAATCTACAAGTCTGTAATAATCTATATATGTCTCATGAAATTATCTTTAAAGCTTTCTTAATTTTTAAATAAAATTTCCTCCTTTGTGTATCCTTTATTCTAAATTGAGGTTATTAACAAAAGTATATTTTCTTTTAATCAAGTAATGCATTTTATGTGTAACTCGCTGGTATAATTTCTTTTGTTTTAGTAGATGATAGAACAAGAGGCAAAATGCCTACTAATGATGATCTTTTTCTGTAAAGAAAGAAGATCATCTTCTACATCTTTTGTTTTAGCCCATATGAAATATAGCATGTCTTAATATAACAGGAAGAATTAAACTTTCTGTGGCAACATTTATAAGGTGTGATGTGTGTGTGTGGATTAAAGACAATTGACTACGGGAGCACTCAGTGGAATGCCCTCCGTGAGGAGTCTTTCTAAGTTGCCCTACTCCGTATTTACGGGTGTTTCGGTAAAAACAACGGAAAACGTTGAACCAACATTTACGTGGGAATTATGACTCCAGTTATTAGAAAACTGCATGTAACTTTTGTAAAAACTTTACAGGCTATTATTTTTAAAAAGTAAATATCGTATAGCTTTTTTTTTTTTTTTTTTTTCGGTTATTATTAAATTTCATTTCTGAATATTGTGTTTAGATAATTTTAGATTCTTTTTCAATCAAAATATTTCATTCCACTAAATTAAGGTATTTAAGAAAAAAAAAAAAAAATCGAATTTACCTATTCATGAAATTTTTTATTTTGCCGAAAATGTATAGTTTTCTTTTGCAAACCGATAAAATATTTAAAATAAAAGAAAGAAGTCTCTTCTATGTTCTTGATTTTCTTTTCTCTGTAATTGATATTCTTAGAAGAGATTTAATTCAATCTGGATGAAATAGCTTTTCCTTTTAAAGTGTATTGATTGTCTCAAGCTGTCTCTCATTGTCAACCTCTTTCGTATGAATTCTTAATGACAGTTTTGGTTAATGGCGCTTGTCTATAAAATAGAATACGGGGAAATTTTCTGTTCATTATTCTTTAATTTATTGGCTCAAGGACTTCTGAGAAACAGACATAATCAAATATGATTCCGTCATTGTTTTGAAAATTTTCCATTTATCATTGAATTTTGTGACACCTTTGTAATTGATTAATATTTTCGGTGACTAATTTTTCGAAATGAAATTTGGCCACATTAAATGCTTTCCGTCTAAGATACTTCGGCTCTCTCTTCACGTTTCCTTTATTAAATTTTAATAAAAGGTGCATTACACTGATAACACAGGCCGACATATAAAATTTTGATTTTATAATTTCTGCTAATCTTTATGTTTTTTAGTGTGCTAAAACCGAAAATGAAGCTAGTTTTTCTCCATCACGTATAGATTTTTGTCAATACAGGGTGCTTTCCTATACAATTTCTTCCATTACTCTTCCACCAATATAATTATATGGTAAGTTTTATAGAATGTTTGCATGATTAATTAATCATGGATACCTATTGTTGTAATTGCGCAGTACTAATGCAACGTAAAACCTTACAAACCAACCAACATATTGTTATGATGGTATATGTAAGAAATTGTGTCAGTAAACGCCCTGTATTGACAAAAATCTATAGGTGATAGAGAAAAATAGGCTGCATTTTCGTTTTCAGCACATCAAAAAACATAAAGATCAGCTAAAATCATCAAATCAAATTTTATCAACTTCATTTTTGTAGGGCTATGTAATTTAATTAAAAAGTATAATTAAGAAATTTAAATAACTTATTATTTAATAATGTATGGCTACGCTAAAATTTACATGTACAAAAAGGAGCTAATAAAATATCCGTTTTATGAAACATTTCATCTGTATTTGTATTACAATATTCAGTAAAGTAGTCATTAATAAACTGCGGAGTAAAAATAAAATTGTAAAAAATATTGAAATTACTGTTATTTTGAAAGCAAAAGTTGTAATGAAAATTCTATTTTTAAAAACACTTAGAATTTCTTAAAGAGTACTATAAATTATCTCTTTCTCTCTCACGGGGATGTCTTCAACAGCAAAATTCTAAACTTAAACACTTTTTGGCCTTTTTTCCCCCCTCTGAAAAAGGCGAAAAGCCCAGAAAGTATTGACGTATTTTTTAAAAAGCGATAACTCTTTTATTCTTGCAACATAAGCTAGTTATTTTCTTTTTAAATCTTGATATTTTCCAATACATTTTTGTGTTTCAATCCCTATATGTATGTATTTTTTTCTTTTTAATAAAAAAAAAAAAAAAAAAAAAAAAAAAAAAAATCTGATACACCTTCTTCAAACACTTAGACCTTTTAAATCAAAAATTGTACTAATCAAAATGCTGTCCTGTTAGAAAAGTTATGTAATGAATCATGCCAGGCGCTATTATTCTCCTCACTTTTGAATCCCTTTGCGAGATAAGTTTTTAATAGAAGTAAATGAGAGTTAAAATAATTGCTTTAAAACGTCGCTATGAAACCCTTTATCGATAATTTAACTCGATTCTGTTGAAGATTGTTATCGAAAATCAGGTCTGTTTTCTATAGTCTGATTTGATTTCAACACTTAACTTCCTCATCAAAGTCAAGGCGTGTGTGCAATATATTTCATCCCAAAGGCATTATTTTAATTTAATATGAAAATGAATGTGATAGACTAGGAAATGGTGATTAAATTGTACGTTTGAAGAGAGAAAAATAGCTTCAGCAGGGAAATAGAGAGATGGGATGTTTATTCCATGATATCGACGCTTATGGAATAAAAGATTTTAGTATTGGATTAATTAGAGTCCCTTTGCGTTAAAATGTTTGGGTTTTGATTAAAATAGTGATATTTAAAAGTTTTTATTTTAATCTAATGTGAATGAAAAGTATTATTTTTGCTTCTAGCTTGAAAATGTCTTGCGTTTCATTATAATACGGTCTTGGCAGTGATTTTTTTTAAATTTTATTTCTGTTCATGGTTGTCTGTTTTCTGTACAAGGTGTTTATAATTCAAGAGAAGGTATTTAGTAAACAATTACTGAAAGCCCTTTGAGACGAATTTTACAAAGTTTAGTGGACACAAGTTTGAGAGAATCGGAATTCATTTGGGATAACAACAGTAATAATAAATTGGGTTTACACCAACATGGCGACAAAGCGACAATTGTCACTGGCTTGTTTCTACTTTCTGTTTATATTTAAAAAATAATAAAAAAAACAAATATATTTTGATATGTATCTTCAAAATTACAGTATAAAAAAGTTTTAGTAATCGAAATCTGTATAGTTTAAACCAAACTCTAATTCCAGTTTTTGCTGTTTGTTTGGTAATTTGTTTAATAATTTAGCAGTCGACTTCAAGTTCCTGTACTAGTGCTGCGTTCAAGCTGCACAGTACATTGTTGCTTTGCCACTACGCTCATGCGTACTGTTTTACACTGATGAAGGAAGAACTATTTATTTCTATCCAAATTTTCATGACTGGCGTGAACCTTATTAATAATAATAATAATGGTTATTGAACTTTTACTATAACAGGAAAAACTGGCGCAAATCAACGTGTTACTCTAACTTTACTGTGTTAATACGCTTTTGTAGAACATTTTCTTATTATATTTCTATTCCATGTTTTGTTTATTATTTTTCTACTTATTGATACCTTTTCTTTTTTTCTTTTTGCTGAATTTCCATAACGGGTAAAAAATGCCAAATTTTATATAATATCTGTAATATAATATGATGTACTATAATATACAAATCTGAGCAAAGAATCGTAGAAATTTATTTTTCACACTTAAAAAAAAAGGGGGGGGGGGTGAGGTTCACTGAATTGTTATATTTTCGTCGAAAATGGATTAGTTTGACATTTTATGGAAAACATCAGGCTTGATACTTTTTTAAGAGTGCTTTCTATTGGTGGAAATAATAATAATAATAATAATATATACTTGTTTAACAATAAAATGTCATACTTAATAAAGTTTAATTAAAGATTTAAAAAAAAAAAAAAAAATGCCTGACAAGAAAAAAATTATAAAATTATAAAATGTTCAGAAAAATCCAACGTCATTCCAATCCGTTATGAAAAATTTGTTATAAAACAACTGGAGAAAAAAAAAATAGTATTATTGAAACAAACATTGATTATTACGGTATTTTTGTCTGCCTCTCTTTGTTTCTTTCTCTTACCCCCCCCCCCGCCACCTTTTGTGTGTGCGTGTGATTGGGGGGTGGGGGTGGGGTGGGGGGTGCACATTTTGCTAGCAAGATCCTTCCTGACTGTTCAAACAAAAGTTTTGTATTAAATTAAAATATGCCAAAAAAAGGTTTTTTTTTTTTAAATTTTTATTAAACTTAACAGTATGACACGAACCCAGTCTTTTTTAAGTCACACTAAAGCTTCCTGTGACATGTACTACAAAAAGTTTTAAAAACTTATTGCAAAAGGAACATTTTTCTTTCTTCAGTAATGTTACAAGAACATAATGTCATTCTTTATTGGTTAAATTAAAATCATCATTTAATATAAAATTGAAATATAAAACATTTGTTGAAACAAACAACCATTTAATGGCATAGTGAACGTTATAAAGCTCTTATGTAAATGACCGCCTTATAATTACGAAATTCTGTATATATGCGCTTTAAAATATAACAATTGCAATTTCGACAAACTATTTAAATTAAAGAAATAATAATACAATTTTCAAAATTTAATTTTTCAGTAAAATTTAAAATGCTCCTGCTTGGTTAAATTAAAAAATTTTCCACCTATTTCACTTTATCATTGGTCAAATATGAACATAACTGGGTATTACTTTGTGGATCCATTGAAAAGATAATTAGTAAGGCATTTCTTTATGGTTGAATTGTAAAATTACATGCAAATCTAAGCATTTTCAAAATTTTAAAATGTCTTTTAAAGTCTAAATTAAGATAAAAATTAAAATGGAAAGATAAATATATTTAAATGTCTATAAAGTCTATTCACAGTAAATTTTATAAGATTTAGCTTAAAATTAGCTCAGCTAGAACCATCTACAAAATTTTTCAAGATAAAATAAATAAATTTGAATTTAGCATTTTTAATTCGACTAGTTTTAAGTAAATTTTAATATTCTTAATATTTTTATATCGTAAAGCACTTGCATGAAAATTTTCATAATTTTAAGATATTAATTTACAAAGGAGCTTTACAATATCCACCGTCTCCTTAATGGCGATAGAGATATGCATTTAAAAATAAATGAAACTTGTATACACATTTATGACATTCCATTAAAAAATATTTACGTTATATTATGAAAAAGAACATTTTTTTTCCAACTTTCAAATTAAGGTACTGCAAGGTAATTAAAATTCTATTTTCAACATTTTAATTAAATGATACAAATCATCAAGCTAATGTTTTTAATAATTTAATTTTTTAAATGTGCAAATCTGTTTTTCTTTTTCTTCTCAATACTTTTTTTTTCTTTCAGGTTTGCCATTTTTCAAAAAGACACACGAGTCCTTAAATTTTATTTGCAGCAATAGTTTTACCATTTATATAATTTTATCTTTTAAAGGGAGACCCAGCAAAGAAAAAAAAAACTAATGTTAACACAAATCTTTATTATTATTATTAAGGTTAATTTCTCCCATTTAAATAGTTTTATTTGATTTACTTTTGTTTGAAAAATTTATTCAGCTCAATTTACCCCTCTCTCTTTTGTATTTTCCATTCTTGCAAATCCGCCTGCATGTCAAAGAAATAATTTTCTCTCCGTGGAACATATTCCAAACGACTCGAAACGGTTCGATAATGGAATAACCTCAGGGCAACTCCTCCTGATTCGTAAATTAAACCTGACTGATGTAGTCTTCTAATTTAGTCAACAGTTCCTATCAATTTCACTATTTTAAAGTTGGCTGTCGTATTTGTTCTCCCGTATGACTCTTCGAGTTTTGAATTTTTCCATTTCAGTTTAATTAGTTTTGACATTATAATTTCGTCTCAAGTATGAACATTTTAATGCGACTCGTGGTTATCTGCATTTTAAAATCTTTCTGATGTGTTTTCGGCCCTTGAGGTTTATGTTTTTTAGTATTTCAGTACCGTTTCTACTTTATTAAGTAAAAAATAGCTTGTATTAATAGTAAGTTTCGTAGAAGTGTTTGCATAATAATTACTTTAACAAATAAAATTATATAGGAAAATGAAAGGGGGTGGGTATTACCTATTTCTTTCTTTCTTTTTTTTTTTTAAGTGAGTAAGTAATTTTGGCTTGTTTTCTGATTTCGTAACAGATATTATTGGCAAACTGGTGTAGCATTTCTGTATCGATTGTAGACATCTTGCTTTGAGAGACATCCAGATAAAAGAATTTTTCTCCAGACAAAAATAATTTGGATGTAGGGATCCAGTGGCTTATCTCGACAGTGGAGAATCAATATTGTACAAATTACTTAATTCTGATTGTTTTTCAAAATTTCATTTTCCGATTTACATTATTGTATCGTACAAAATGTATTGCATAAAATGTATTTCTATGAACAAATAAAATAAGCTCTGTAAACAGTTGTATGTAATATTTTATTTCGTAAAGCCTGAACGATTTGTTATGGACAAGGGATATGGCACAAGTTCTTTAAATCTTTACAAAAAAGAAAAAAATAGCGAATAAAATGTCAAAATGTTTAATAAAACGTTAAAGTATCTTACTAATCATTATGGGGTGAAAATTGTCTTTTTTACGTTGTGGGCTAGGCACGTTGACAGTTTTCATTTACAACCCATTATTAAGAGAAAATATATACATATGTGTATATTTATGAGATACATATGTATATACATATGTATATATTTATGAGAAAATATATACATATGTATTAATGTTGTGTCTGTATTGTACAAAATGTATTTGATTGTGTGTAGTGTGTCTATAAACAAATAAAATAAGCTGTGTAAACAATTGTATGTAATATTACATATCGTGTAGCCTGAACGATTTGTTATAAATGAGGGATATAACACAAGTTCTTTAAATATTTTACAAATAAGAAAAAAATAGCGAATAAAATTCCAAAATTTTTAATAAAAAGTTAAAATATCTTATTAATCATTATGGGGTGAAAATTGTCTTTTTTACGTTGTGGGCTAGGCACGTTGACAGTTTTCATTTACAACCCATTATTATCCATAGAGACCATAACACGCAAAATATGGGAGCCCATAATTTGTCGGCCATCAGAAAAACATTGCGTTGTCATCTGTCTGAGAAAAGCTTAGAAACACAAGCTTCGTGCTGGGCTATACTTGTCATTTATTATTGTTATGTTCTACTTCTCGATTCAGTGGACAAAAAAGAAAGAATAGGGCAAAAGCTGTTTGACTTTCTTGACCGTTTTGATCTTATGGGACTTATTTGATAAGAAAATTTGAAGTGTTATTTTTGTGCAGAGCGGGGGATTAATTTCTTTGTGTGAGCAAACAAGTTCGCGCTATATTAATGTTTGAAATAGAACTACAGAAAAAAATGGTTGTCTGTATTTTTTATGTTATATGTTATTGTGGGTTTGTGTTTTAAATTTCTATAGCTAAGCATTCAATGTATACGAATTTTTTTCATGAATCATTATTGTTTAAATACATCCACTTTCCTATCACGGCGTATATAGTAATTTCTATATTATTATTTTATTGCTTAAAAATAAATTTTGTCAATTATTGGTTATCTTTTAATATTATATTTTATTGTCTATGTATGATAAGGCGATTAGCTTCGGGCATGGTTCGGAGTCTCTGTATCTCTGTCTATGTATGACTTTTAACATTGTGGCGCCCAGAATTTATTGTGTAACTACACTCTTTTTTAAAAAAATCTACTTCGAATGAGAAATGGATTTATAGGCAAATTTTTCAAAGTACAATTGTATTATGGTTGAATTATGCATAGCTCAAGTATAAGGAACCATTTTTATTAAAATAAATTTGTTCTTAAATTTTTATTTGTACTCAAAAATAAGCATGGAAAGGGTGGATTCGTGGTTCCTGTTGATCCTTGGTTGTATGTTTTATTTTACCTTAACACAAAAAGCTGTACTATAATCTGCCATATTTGATAACGATTTATAAATATGTATGCTTGAGATTAAGTACATGAGGTAAAATGCATAGAAATAATCAAACAAGTGTAGACTTGTGTTTTGTATGTACTGAAAAAAGAGAATGTAACGTAAGTGTATTTCAAGATTAAGAGAGTTAGTTCAAGAATTAAGTTCTCGGTGTTGTTATAAACTGATAAAGTACTCAAATGAATGTATTCGTTTATTAATAGAAAAAGGAAATCGTGTGCTTTTTGCACATTGTTCACGTAGGAGTGCAAAAATAGAGTATATTTTCCCTTTCGGACTTAAGTATTAAAAATTAATGTAAATCGAAAAAGTACTCAAAAATTATATAAATCAACCAAGCGATATTTACGGCCGCATTCACCATTAACTTCGATTCGTCCTGGTTAAACGCGAAAAATTTGAAAAGCGTCTAGAGACAGGGTGTAATTTTTCAGAAAATTTTGACGCACTGCTTCTATGTCATTAAGCGACAAAGAAATATATATTGTGAAATTTGTTATTCTGAACTAAAAATATGAGAATAACTGTGTCACTAGATAAAAGATGGAGCGATTTTTTTTTTTTTTTTCCCTGGAAAGTTGCACCTCATCCTGAGACACTATCGTATTTTCGCCTTCAACCGGGAGTCGAAAAGTTAATGACGAAATACGATACTCAATATTTGTTGCAAAAGTTCATTCTATTTAATATTTCATTAGGCATTCGTCCAATTTCAATGGTAATCTTTTGTCTGTTTTGGTATTTTAATTCTTATATTTCAAACGAAACACAATAAATAAAATATCAACTTAATATTCGACTAATATCTATCTGCTATTAGGATCTCTAAACAGATAATTTTCTTGTTAATTACAGAGAGATCGCATCAAAATTTTAAGGTGAATTGCATAGTGTTATTGTTTAATTTTCGTAAGGTCCCACTAAAAAGAAAATTATGTGTAAAATAATCAGGAATGTTTGTGTTCCGATATTTTTCAACCAGTAGAAGGCAAATCGTAAATTTCACTGAAGTTAATTACTAAAAATCACTAGAAAACTACCACAAATATTACTATTAAAGGATTGTGTTGGAACAAATACTGAAACAAAAACGCCCCTGAATAATAGTATCTGAATGAAGCAGTTTCCTACAGGTTTAAGAAAGGGCAGGGCACTGCTAATAAAAAAAAGGGCATTTTCTAGATTCATGAGGGTAATTTTAGATTTTTAAGGTCACATTTAAAATCCAGTCACTTATTTTAAAATTTCGATTTTAGGTATAAATAGAAGAAAAAATTTTAAATTTTAACTTTCTTTACACCTTAATTTTACTTCTTACTGATGTATGAACAAATGTTGATTGTTATGCACAATACATTTATTTATATTTATAACATATCTTCAGTTTGAAGGTTATTTTCAATAAAAGGTAGGCGCAATTTTTTTAGATTAAGGGCAAGAAGAGTGTTATTTTATTCAGTCATAGGACAGGCAAGGCGCAGAGCCCTCCCGAAATTGTCTGGGGGAAACTCTGAATGAAGTTTATTCAATGTATCGTTTTCTTTAAAGTTTCCTAATCTTTCTGGCAAATTGCACTAATGATCAGAACTAAATTTTATTTCTCTGAATAAATAATTCTGTGTTCGATGTAATAAGTTTACAAGGAATAAAGAATTTTATTTTTATTTTTTCGTTTTATTTTTTATTTTATGTATTTATTTTAAGATTCTAAATATTTGTTTAGTTCCGAAAATCATCGTTACTCTGTAATTTTCTTTTATTTCAGAAAAATCTTAATACAAATTTCAGATGACGTCTAAATGTTGTGTATATATCCTCAACCATGCCTCCCACAAAGGTTAAATATACTTATGTATATTACAAAGTTTAAATTTTTACTCAAAAATAACAGAGATACTGGGAAATTTTTTCTCTGCGTATTAACTGATCTGTATGTACATAATACTGTGACTGCTAACAATGTTGATTTGTTTGGTTCAGAAAACCGTACATTGAAATAACCTACATCCGCCCTATTTTACAATGATGGCTTTCTTAAAGTAAGAAATACAAAATTCTGGACAGTGACTATGTAGCGAAATCTTAAGAACAACAAATAAAAAATAAAGTTTCTATCTTGATTAGGGTTAGACATTATTGAAACTTTACTACCCTTTCGTATTTAAGTCAATAATTCCTGAATTAATGTGAAGGTAATACATTTTCTTGCAAAAAATAATAAAATAATTATTTAAAAATTATCTTATTAATTGTATGAAATTCAAACAAAGTCGCATCTAGTGAAGAAAAAATATATGCATTATATTTATAATTGAAGTTTAGCTTACTTTGTAAAACGTATATTACCTAAATTCAGCTCTAAATAGCTCAAAAAATAATATCTTCTACCTTTTTAAATTCTTTTCAATAACATTGCACGTCTCTACAAAGAATAAAATTTAATTATTCTTACAAAATGTCAAAACTCCTCTAAAGAAGTAACTTACTCAAGGGAAAGCGAAAGAAATATCAAAAAACTTTCTATACTTTCCTTCCCCCTTTCTTAACCAGAAGATTAAAAAGAATTTTTCTTAGATTAGATAGGACTTGGAGTTGATGTTATATTGAATTCTACTCTATCACTTTTATTTACTACTTTTAATGGGTTTCTAAGAAAATGGAAATTTATGTTAAAAAAAAAACATATGTTGACCTTCCCGAATTATGACACTTGGTTTCAGTATTTTCATCTGGATACTAATCACAGAGTAAAGAACTTTGTTTTTCATTTTAATGTGTAACGTGTAGATAACTAAATGTCCTTATAATAAAGATGCATCAGAGGACTGGAGTTGAAAAGCTATAAGTACAAATCTTTGAATAAAAAAAAAAAATAATAATAATAATAATAATAATTGCAACAATTGTTTCAGGTTGAATTAAAACACGACCCTGCATCAGGCGAACAAAGTTGGTACGAGTGCTGCAAAGCAAAGCAGCAACGCACGAAAAAAATGTTTTTTTTCTTACATTTTATGGTGTTTATTCAAAGACTTTTACTTATTAAATGTCCTTATATAAAATATTTCATAAGGAAAGCTGCAATGGTTATTCATTCTTTTTGTATATCATTCATTATTAAAAGTGAAAAGACGGTCAAATTAAACAATTCTGAAAATTCTGAAATTTCTTTTCACACATCTTTTACAAGTGTTAAAAAAAAGGAAACAGTGAATTTGTATGTGTGCATGTTAGCTATATGTTACCATTCTATAATTTCATATCTGTCAATATTTACTAAGAAGTTCTTTTAAAAAATGTACTATGTGAAAAAAAAAAATTCATTATACTGTCGTATTTCAAATATTCTTTTCTAAATTTTCTATAAACTCATATTTCGATCTGAATGAGAATAGGTAAAAGGAGAAATTTAAAATACTCTATTGTAATTATACTTTTTTAAAGCAAAAACAAAAGATAACTCTTTAATATACGTGTTTGGTAACCGTATGCAAAACCTAATGGCCATTAATCATTGTTTTGGAGAATAACGTATACCGCTCATATTTGAATAAATAAATAAATAGATGTATTCTTGAAAGACTCGAAAATTAGATTGTGGAATTTAAATTATGATAGATCGTTGTTCACACTTGCTGTTCACCCTTCAGAATAAATTTTACGCTTTCTTCGTGCAAAGACTTTATTATTCTCTATTCTATTTCCTCTTTATTCTATCCTAGTATGTACAATGAAAAAAAAATAAAATATATGTTTTTTATTGTTTTATTTTGATGGATCATATAATTAGATTTGCAAAACTAGTTTGTTTTTGTCTCTTCGTGAGTGGGAACATTGAAATCAGATTGAACTTAATGGGAATTTTTATTGAAAATCAAAAGGAAATGTAATGGTTATGTAATGTTGTTGTATTTTGCGGATTTGACGTTTTATAAAATCCTTAATATGGTGTTCGGTTTTGGAAGATTTGCTTATATGATTATCGAGCCTAAATTTGGCTGTCATAACTGATGAATGATTTCAATTATCTTAAGAAAGAATTATTTTGAAATACTAAATATAATTATTCAGAACTTCCGCCTTCAAACAATATAAACTAAACACGTCTGGTGTTTCCGAATGATTTCACTTTAAATAAATCTTTACAAATTAGAGATCATCAGATTACGGGATTATAGGCAATTTACTCATGATATTTATTTATTTATTTAACCAATCCCTCTTTTTGTGTCAGGGACTGGCCTGCTCGGATCGCTCTCCTCTTCTGATGTCATTTTTCTTGCAGCCTTGAATTTCGATCTGACTTTCATTAAAACAACCTCCGCAATATTATTTTTATTTTTCCAAATACTTTTTACGAATATTTAGTGAAGGAAGATTCCAATCTCTAAGAAAAGTCTCACACTTTACTTTCCGTACATACTATTAATAAGGAAAGTAATGTAATTATGATTTGCGAAATAAATTTTGTATATCGCATACATTAAAAACCAATCGTTGAAAAATGTTGCAAATTTACATTTGTGACTGTCATATGTTTTATCTAATTATACACCTCCGACTTTGATCTTGACACGATCTTTCTTTTAGAGTTGTCTATGATTTTACACGGTTTTTCGTGATATATATATATATATATATATAAGTGTGTGTGAATGAATGAACACGATAGCGTTTACACTTGTTCGAATGAGCTGAAAGCTGGTACGTATGCTAAAGATCATCGTAGCAGCACGAACTGTATAGATTTTGATGAATCCAGCACTTATATTTTTTTACAGGGACACAAAAAAATTCTTTGTCATTATGGCCTTTGTGCTGAAATTATTTAAAGGGCGATAGCGTCTAAATGCCTTATACTATTCAGATGAAAATTTATATACATGTTACAGGTCACTGTCACACGAACTGTATAGATTTTGGTGAATCTAGCGCTCAAATTATGGGTTCAAATTATTTGAAGTGGAATAGCGTTAAACGCCTTAAAACTGAGCTGATTAATTACAGGCTTCTCTTACTTCAATTTATTTAAACAATTGTTAATTACTTCATGTTCAGGATGTTGAATAGAGTCTCTCGAGATTTTTATTAATTGCAATACACCAACTTAGTTATTTTTTGCCTTCAAATAAACTCACCCTTTCTCAGTGGAAAGATCCAATAAATATGAATAACTCATGGGGCATTTATAGTATTTCCTGCTAGTGTGGATTATCATACACTGATTAAACTAAACGCAATCTTAAATTCCATCAAAAAGAACGTATCACTTGCGTCCGTAAACAAGAAACCAACTACAAATGGGCTACTTCTAAGCATTAATAAGAAAGCACTACAGAACTGGCGTTTCAAATTATTACTTACAAAACATTGAATAAACACCATAAAATGCAATGGACTCGCAACAATGGTTTCAGGTCGAAAAAGCACACGACTCTTCATCAGGCGAACAAAGTAGGCACGAGTGCTGCAGTCAGAGCGGCAACGCACAAAACCGTTTACAATGAAAATCAAAACCATGTAAAGTCGAATGTAAATATAACTACTGGTGTGAGTAGAATTGTAAAATAACACAAGAAAATAAATAAGTAAGTAAGCTTAAAAATATAACAAAATCTAAAAAATCTAAAAAATATCAAAATTTTTGTTTAATTTTGATTATATACATTATAGGTATATAATGTTATGTGTATTACTTTCTAAAATAAATCCTCACAAGTAACACATCTAACCGTTAGCATTTTACGTGTTTTGCAGTATTATTTCAAATAGTTGTTGCAAGTCAAATAATATAAAAATGTATTCGATCTGAACTCTAAACAATAACAGTGAATATTATTATTATTATTATTTTATATATATAATATAATATATATATATAAACAGGTGTTTCAACTTTCGAAATTGCACAAAATAGACGCTGTGTAATCAAACATTTTCCAGGAAGAAATTGTAGAATAGTTAGCGCTTTGGCCTTCAGTTCTCACGTGCGGGGTTCGAACCCCAATTCAGGCATGGATGTTTGTAGCAATTCAGAATTCACTTAAGCCTTAGATCCCGGTTTAATGAACATTAATAAGCATTAATCAGCAAAACATGGCTGTAGATCAACAAACTTAACCAAACTTAACGAGGAGGGAATTGAAATTATAACGCAAACATGGGAAATATGCAAATCGATTTTATCTTGCAATTAGTCATAGAATCATAAATTGCGTCGATAAAAGCTGAATTATTTTGTTCGTGTTTTAATTATGTAAATATATATATATATATATATATATATTTATATTTGAATTTTTATTAAAAAGCTGTTCCTGCACATAAAACTCTGAGGGGAATTTTTTCAACTAGAAAACAACCTTAAGACATGCATACAAATGTTACTGAAATTTTTTCACGCTGCAAAATTTTAACTTTTGAAATGACTGTCGTAGTAGCAGATCTGAATTCCATTTAAAAGATGCATGGAAGCTTTAAAAAAACATTTAAATGCAATGCAGGCATCAAATATTGCCGTTAGGGAATTTCAAATTTTGTTATAATATATCGACTACTATCACTTCTTATTTTTTGAAGATTTTTATTCACCTCACAGCCGATTGAATAGAAACATTTTACACACAAACGGGTGTCCAGTAAAATTCCGATATTTATCATTTTCCCAGTAAAAATGTTACATGGCATTAGGAATATATATTTAGAAATACTTTTTTTTTTTTATTGTCTAAAAAGATAAAGATATCTGAGCATTTACTGATAACACTATTCTTATCATATTCAGTTCAAACAGTAGTTTCTTGAGTATTTATTATTTACTAGCAGGCTTTGCCCTCTTCACTGGTCACTATATTTAAATGAATTCTCAAAATTCCATATCATTATCAATAAAATCTTGAAAAAATAAAATAAAATAAAATAAATCACTTAAATCAGTCGAAACCTAAGTTCCCACTACGTTTGGTAGTGGTTTTTCCGCTCGCAACGTGAGGAGTCCGGGTTCCCACTGCCTGCGGCACGACTAACCCGCATTTTTAACCCTGCCCTCTCCGGGGTACGTTAGAAGTTTCGTGAAATCCCAACAAAGCACATACTGCGTGCATTTAATCAACAATCACACACCAAAATTCGCCTTTGTTAGGTAATTTGAAGCAGATTTGAGCTTGAAACCGTGTTTTTTGCAACGCTTGCCCCAAGAAGGGAGAGAGGTAATTTTGCAAAGTCTCTTTATAGTGCGTGTTGCATACACATAACCAAACGACACATCAAGAAATCGCCTTCCTGAGATAATTTGGAGCAGAGTTATGTTTGAAAGAGTTTTTTTTTTTTTTTTTTGCCCCCCTCTCTTAAAGGGTGAGAAGGGAGAGGGAAATTTCGCAAAATCGCGTTATACTACGTGTTGGATACGTATAACAGACCCACACATCAAAAATCGCTTTTCTAAGATAATTTGGAGCAGATTTAAGTTTGAAAATATGTTTTTTGCCCCGCTTACCCTACGGAGGGGTAGAAAGTAATTTCACAAAGACTTTGTAGTGTGTGTATTGGGTACGTATAAAAAATAGACTCACCAAAAAATCGCTTTTCTGAGATAATTTGGAGCAGAGTTATTCTTGAAAATGTGTCTCCCCCGCCTTTAAAGGGGAGATGGGAGAAATTTCATAAAATCTTTTTTATAGAGCATGTTAAATACGCATAACCTTGGAGCAAGCTTACGGTTTTAAAGGTGTTTATTGTCCCAAGGGGGAAAGGGGGAATTTCATAAAATAATGTGATACATATAAACAATTTACGCACCAAAATTCGTGATTGCAGCTCCCATAGATTTCCCAGGACAAATTTATAGCTAAAAGGGGGTGTGGAACTTGCCTCTCCGTAATCCCCCCCCCCCACACACACACCAATTTTTCAGTATCCTAAAGAAAACGCATGGCTGCAATTATGGCTCATGTGTTTCATGGCTTTGTAACATTTTGACTGAGGTCTACTCAAAAATCCGAAACTTCCCCCCCCCCCCAAAATCGATTTTATTCCCCTCCCCTTCCTTTTAAAAATAATCGAAGATTTTATTTATTTATTTTATTTATTTATTTTTATTTATTTATTTATTTATTTTTTGTACTCAAGGATAGTTTTTCCATGTGCAGTTTCTTCACTCTGAAGTCATTTGGATCCGAGTTACAAACCATGCTTACAAACATGTTTTTGCCTCCTACTTCCCCAGGGGGAAACGGGGAATTTCGTAAAATTCCGTTATTATTGGTGTCGGATAGCTATAAACATTCCACGCACCAAAATTCGTGACCGCAGCTCTCATGGATTTCCCAGGATAAATTTAGCGCTAAAAAGGGGGTATCGAATTTGTCCCCGCGTAACGCCCCACCACCACCAAAATCGAAAATCACAAAATCCAAAAATGAGTTTTTGGAAATATCCTAAAGCAAACACTTGGCAATCTTTCAACACCTTTATGCTATTTTTTTAGAGTTCTGCTCAAAAATCCGGAATTTGCGAAATTTCTCCACCAAAAATCGACATTTTTGCTGTAATGTTCAAGATGAATGAATTTATCGTTACTTTTGTTTTTTTTTCATGTGAAATATGCTGTATTTTAATATATTCACTGTTACTAATAATATAACCATTGGTTTCTAGTTTATTTCAACGAATTTTCGTATACCTTCCAAATAAATATAGCGGAAATACTTAGTATAAAAGCATTTCCATATTTAGAGGTTAAGTAATTATTTACAATTTAATACTTATAACTTTCTTATAACGAGATTATTTACTATGTTTTCAAGAATAGCCATTATATTTGAACGTGTTACTTTTTTTTTTGGTCGTTTTCGCTGCTAAAAAAAACTATTATGCTTGATGTGCTTGTATTCCATACAAGATTCGGTTAATTTTTTTTCTTCCTTTCCTTTCCTTTTTTTTTTTTTCCTAACTGCTTTTTCAATACACTTTATGGTGTTTAAAATGGTTGCATTTAATTGTCAACGTATTATAAACATTTATCAAAATGTTTTATTATATATTTCGATTTTACTAAAGAATATTTTTTCTTTTTCTAGGTGAGTACTGTACTTACATATTTGGTGGTATTTTCATATTTTTACATGGTTTCATGGCTTTGGTTTTGTAAGTATATTTTGAATTGTTTATTGTATTTTTATTTTCTTTCCCATTCTCTCTGTGTGTATTTTTTAAATGGTGTATTACTTACCGTAGTTCCTTGCTGAAACAAAATAATAATTAAATGTTGTATTTCAATGTAATTTCTAATGTTAATTATCTTAAAACTGCTGCATTTCTTTTCTTTTCTTTCTTTCTTTTTTCTCTCTTTCTTTTTTTTTTTTCTTTTTTTTTGATCGTAAAACGGAATTAGTTTACATGACTGACTAGTTTGATAAATATTTTTTTGGTATAAAATTAGAGGAACACCGATTTAAATTACCCTTATAAAATTTAGTTCTAGCCTCTGACGTTTTTCTTTTTCTGATCATCTTGTTGTATTAATTTTAATTTTATCATAGCATATATAAATAAATAAATAAAAAAAATCCATACTATTTCTTACATTTATTTATTAAATATTAAAGTTTTTTTCTGATACGTACCAATGTTTCAAAATATAGACAATATTGCTTATTAGTATTAGCCAAACATTGCACAAATTCCTATTTTTAGCCTTACAAAAATTGCTACCAGGTTTTGATTTTCCATGTATATTATATAGAATAGAAAATTTACATTATGTAGAGCACATTAATTTTACAGACAGAAAGCAAACGTATTTTTCACATGACTCTTAATTTGATGAAAATGAATAAGATTTTTCCTTATTCTGAGAATTTTCGAAAACTGTCCCTCGTTGATCGGAAGTTCAACTTAATTTCTGCAAAAACCGTTTGAGTAGCGTGTGGCCGAGAGGTTCTGCTCAAGCTGATAGACGGGATGTGCCGGATTTGATCCCTGTTCTTGCTCGTCGGCCAAGCCGTTCAAAGTTTTTATGGTTTCCTCTGTAACTAGCAGGAATACAGGCTAGGACCCCTTAGAATGACACCCAGCAGGGACTCCAAGCAGACGTAAGACCCTCTCGTGCAACGACCGTCACATGTCACGAAAGTGGTGTAAACTGTACTATGTACAACGTAAAAATAACTAGAATGTAAAAATATGAAAATGTATCAAAAGTCACTTTTTATTTTTTACCTGATTCTGTAAGGTTTCAAGATATGTTATTATTATATATTGATATGTTATTATGTTATGTTATTATTATTTCAAGATTTGTTATTATTATATGTTGTTCACTTGTTTATGTACTGCATCTACGCAAATTTGCTTCTATCTTTTAGATATATGCCAAACATTAATTTCTCTCGTAGAATTTGTAGTTGTTGTTTATTTGCTGCTTCAAAAACTTTACACTATGTTTTCATATTAGATTAAAATATTTATTTAAATCTTATTTAAGAGATTCTTGCAAGTTTTGAATAGTTTGTCGTCATTAATAATATCTCAATCTATTCGATTTCTTTGAATACTGAGACCTTTCTTATAATATAATAATATTTATCTATCCGTTGATTATTTGCGTTATCTGAAATATTATATTATGCCGTATTTTCTCATTTCTTAGCCATATTCATTAAGTTGCGTTAACACTTAGAAAGTTGGCCTCTGATGATCAAGGTAATCGATTCGTAAACCTCTGTTAATGAATGTGAAATTATTCCTTTCGGCCGGATGATCTTTTAGTAATGAAAAGCTAATGCCGCTTGTTGGTAATCATCCTGTTCTTTATGTGAAAAGAATTTGCTTGGAGATGTTACCATGAGGTTGTTAGGACAGTTTATATAAAGGGATGTTTCTGCTCTAATGATTCTTCGATCGATGCGTAGAGGCGGTGAATTATTTGTTTATAAATTTCAGTTTTCTGTTAGAGGCGTCATAACAAATAGCGAATTTCTGTAGTGATAAGTATAAAGGATTTAAGTCCATATTCTTGATTTTTCAGGAGACGAAAAATAAAGTTTAACTAGCTAAAAACAAATCAGAAGAATGGATTAGGGAAAAGGTATTTCGTTGATTTTTACCCTTTATACCATTCAGTGGTAGTCAACCTTCATTTAATAACGGGAAAAATTGAATTAAATATTTTATACCATACATGAATGGTAAATTTCTAAATTGGTCCTTTTTTTACCAATGGATTTTCTCAAAGACAAAATGACATAGAATTAAATCCTTTATACCAATCGATAGAGAATTTTTTTCTGAGTCTGACTATGTACTTAACTCAAAATCGACATTTTTGGACTTAAATCCTTTATACTTATCAGTACAGATTTATTCACTAAAATACAATAATCTATTTTGTAGTGTAAGTGTAATATATTTTAAATAATAAAAGGGATTTTATATATTATTTTATTCGACATAAAATTTTTTTTCCTGTTTTAGAAAATAAAGTAAAACACATCTATGTATTCTCCAAAATTGAGATAAAGAAAGAAAAAAAAACTTTTGCAGGTATTATTCAAATATACAAAATTAAGATAATATGATGAAAATGATGTAATGGGAATATAATGTGAATTAAATATAAATGAAAAGTTTGTTTTTTGTAATTTTTTATTTCTTACTTACTTATTTCTTTATTTATTATTATATATTATTATTATTATTATTATTGTAAGGGTAGAATTGACTAAAATACAATTAAGTTTATTTCTCTTACTGTGTGTGTTTGTTAACAAATAGCAATTTGTAATAAAGGTTTTTTTTTTTTTTTTTTTCTCATATATATATATATATATATATATATACATTTTTCGTTTACATTTATTTTGAGTGCCCCATTATTTTTCTTTTCTTTTCTTGTAAATTTATTACATTATGCATTTTTCGTTTATTATACATTTTTCGTTTAAATTTATTTTGAGCGCCCCATTATTTTTCTTTTCTTTTCTTGTAAATTTATTACATTATACATTTTTCGTTTATTATACATTTTTCGTTTACATTTATTTTGAGCGCCCCATTATTTTTCTTTTCTTTTCTTGTAAATTTATTACATTATACATTTTTCGTTTATTATACATTTTTCGTTTACATTTATTTTGAGCGCCCCATTATTTTTCTTTTCTTTTCTTGTAAATTTATTATATTATACATTTTTCGTTTATTATACATTTTTCGTTTACATTTATTTTGAGCGCCCCATTATTTTTCTTTTCTTTTCTTGTAAATTTGTTAATTTTTAAACATAGAGATGTTCGAGAATTTTATTAGAGAAAGCGTAAATTTTATCTTTGATTTTGAAATTAGACATAAAAGCTAAGATTTTCTAAACTTTTATTTATTATTATTTTTTTAAATTCCACTTCATAAGCAACTCCATGTATGCATGTCTAGTGTGAATACGGACTAGGACCCTTAATAAAGACCCCCCCCCCCACACACACACACGAAGCTCATGCCCCCCCATGCCTAAGTCCCACGTGACCCAGAACACGAACAACCATGTCTGTTTGATATAATTGGTTTTTATGTTCGGAACCTGTATTCAGTTGATTTTAAAAATTATTTTAAAATGGATAAAAACAATTTTAAAGGTATGTAATTTAAGATTGCCTTGGAGATTATTTATTTATTTATTGTAAATTTATTTGTTACGCATGTATTTATAGGAAATAGCTTTTCCTTTTCTTTCTGTCTATTTTATTTTTCTAACATAAAGATTGAGTTTTTAATTTGAATTTTAATAATACTTTAGCTCAGCAGTCGCCAACCTTTTCGATTTTGTGGACCACCGAAATAATAATTTTAAATTCCATGGACCACTAAATTCACAATTAAAAATCCCGCGGACCTTTAATATGATTGATTAAGAAACGTAAATATATTTCTACATGAATTAATCAGAATCAGAAGAGGCCCATTTTATATAAATATGGAACAAATTTATTTAATGTAAAACATTACAAATGTTTATTTTATTATTAAAAATTTTAAATATTTATTTAAACGTAAGAAAGATGCTGAATGGTTGTTTGGTTCTAATGAAACAAATATAGGGGAAGAATGTGAACACCTTTTTATTGCTTCCATATTATAAGAAACTTAGACGAAAGTTGTAATTACAGTGACAAATTGCTATTTCCATATATAAAACTGTATTAAATCTAATAAATCTGTATATTATATTGTTAGATTATTAAAATCCAATAGGTAATTATATTTTTTGCGTATATTTTATTTTATTATTATTATTTTAATATGCATATTCTTTATATAATAAATTTAAAACAATTTCTAGCTAATCATCAAATGTAGGTCAGAAATTCAAACTGATAATTATGCCTGCTATTTACTATTCAAATTTCTGTGGTAAAAGATTATTTCTTTTATCCTCTCTTTTACTCAGAAAATTCTGAAGACTAATATTGTGAGTATGAGTGGCTCAGAAAATCCTAAAGTTAAAAATAAACATCAGTATAATTTCTAATGAAATATTTAAAAATGTAAATCATGCCAATATATATATATATTTTTGCGGACCACTAATGGTCCAAGGACCACCAGTTCGGATTCGTGACCAATGTATTAATTTATTTGTATATAATGGTCAGTTAAAAACGTTCAGCTAAAAGATTTGAAATGAAAGTGTGTAATCCGATTAATTCTTTTTCTCTTTTAGTTAATCCTTTTACAGCCTATGATTTTGTTTAAGAGCTCTTCCCCATCGTTTCGAGTTTAACTTTTATTTATTTATTTATTTTTCTCTGTAGTTCAGGCAGGGTTAACTGGAATATTTTGATTTCAGATCGAGTATAGTATAGCCACGTTTCCTAAAACTAGCAGTGAGGATGAGTCCAAAATGTTGGAGGGGTGCCAACTTGACCGACAGGTTGGGATTTGGAAAACATCCAGTAATTCGGCGCTCTCTTATCGCCTATTTTCTCTGAATAAGATGACTGTCACCCCTACTCACTGGACTCGTTGAATCAGCACCTGCGCAGAGACTTCAATGGTTTCGTGAAACGTGGTCGAAAAATATATTAATTTTCTTTCTTTCTTTATACAGACCGAGTTCTGGTTAAATTTCAAATCTTATAATATCGTGTTCGTGTATACCCGATCTTCACTAAAAAATCCAGAATTTTATTTTTGGTAGATTTTGGCTTTTTGAATTATAAACAACTCTATTTCATTTACCTCACAGCAAATAAAATTTATATTATAATTTTTTGTTGTTAATACAAAGAATCCTTGTCGAGATGCAGATAAACGAAAATTACATTTCCTTACAATTCTGACACTTTCAGTACTCTAACTGCATTCGTTATCTAACATTTTTATGTTAGCAGTCATTAGAGTAATTCTGTATTACACCTTTGTATACACTGGCGTTCAAAATTAAAGCAACAACCTGTTTTTCTATTTTCTTCTTTTAGAAAAAAGTATCTAAAAGAGAAAAAAGTATAAAAGTTTCACATATTCAAGTGAACCTAAAATTTGGATGACATGTTCGTTATTAAATCATTAATTGAATTTTTTAAGCTTTTAACATAAGCAATAATACTTAAACCGATATTAATTCAATTTTTCTCAAAATAGACCATTCGTTTTAAAGGTATTGACGAGATCTTTCGAAAGATACCCATATTGAAAATCTAATCTGCGCAAAAAATTTTCCTAGTTAACTACTACCATTATCAATAATTCATATTAATTTTACAATCACAAGTTTAAAATAACTCTCATTATGTACATTTATACGAAATTTTGTCCTATACTGCCATGTTAAAAATTTAAAAAATGCGATAACAGCAGCATCTGTTGAGCAATTGTTCCATAAATCTAATTAGCACTAGTTTATGTCAGGGTTCAACTAAATCCCAAATTTGGTTAAATTCCGTTCATTGGCTCGTGAGATACAGCGTCCACAAAATTTGTGATACATACACACAGACAGACAGACATTTTTATTAAAACAGTCAGATCGTGTTCAGGACATCCCAAAACGTGTAAATCCATCGAAAACTGGAGTTCCGAAAATTTTCACGAATCTGATACTTTCTCTATATATACATATAGAAGAAAGTGAAAAAAAAAAAAAAAAAACCAAAGTTTAATTTTCAAAAAAATTGAATTAAAATTATTACTTATGTTGATTTTATATAAAATTCGATTAATGGTTAGATAAAGAACCTGCCATCCATGTTTCTGTGTTCATTTGTTTAAAAGTTACACGCAAAAGAAGAAAACGAGAAAACAGGTTATTGCTCAAATATTTTGTACACCATGTAGATTTCAGAATTCGTTCTTTAAAAACTTTTTTTTATTTCCTATATCCAGATCTCAAAATATACTGCATGTAGAAAGGTAGAAATTTCAGAATAGAATTAGACCGACGATAAAAGACCATTTTGAAAAAGACAGAACAATGTATCACATATTTGCTGAGATATTTAATGGCGGTGTTTGCGATTTCTTTTGATCTCAAATTAACCGTATATATGAGTGACGCGCTGTCCCGTTTGTCCTCCCGCTTGCGTCGCTCGAGATACTGCCGTGGTCTCATGATGCAGTGTAGTCCAACTGCGGTCCGACATGCCAGCTATTTTCCTTTCCCCATCCCCAAATACAGCAACTGCGGCCCGCTTTTTTTAATCCCTTATGTCAACTGCGGCCGGACTGAAAATATTGCCAAGTGCGAAGATTTGCCAAATAAGGATAATAAATATGTATAAATACAACTAATAATAAATATGTATAAATATGTATAATGATACTTTGTGAATTCACAAAGAATTATTTTTTTATATTTTTAAAGTATTCACTTCTAATTTATACAAATTTCTTTTAGTGATGTATTTGATTTAGTACATTATAGAGATTTTTTACTTCATGCAAAACTTTCGCTCAAACCTAGTTATAAAATTAATAATTCACAATTATTATTTTAGGAATGAATTTTTAATAATTAAATTATTAATTTCACAAGTAAAAATTTAAATAAAATTAACTTACATAATTTATAAAAAGATCCTAAAAATAAAATTTGCTATTGACAGTTTTGTAATGCACAAAACCTTCAAATATAATATTACTTTTGGTAATAGAATTTTTAATTAAAATTTTGCTAAACGTTTGATATAGATAATTCCTCTTGAGTGCTCTGATACCAAATACAATCCTTATTTAGCTCACACTTATGGACATGTTATTACTGGTGATATCAATATTGTTGAAATTCTTACTTTAAACAATATGCAACATAGTGCTCAATTTCGACTTGCTTCCAGATGCAACATCAAAGATATTCTTTGATGTTGGTCACAGCTTGATTTAGATTTACTTCATAATTTCTCTTTCTTGTTCATAAGTTTCAGATTATTAAAATGTTATTTTGATTTTAATCATGTAATGCGCAATTATTCATGCAATTATTGATCTTTATTCTAATTTGACTTTTTCATGATTATAATATTGTGATATGTTTTACGTATGTATGCAGAGTTTTATGTTAATCAAATGATGACGGGAAAGAAGTAAGTCTAATACATCGTTCAATCAAAGTATGAATATGAATGAATATATATATATATATTGATTGATATATATTCATTTATATATATATTTAAACCAACATCATTGAGCAAGGCAACTTACGCTAAGAGTGATAATTAAAAAATTACCAGTCGCAAACTAAATTATAACCTTGTGCAAAGAACTTTGGCGATTTTGGCAAGAAACGTTCTTTTAAGGGAAATTACGTTCCTGGGCCGCAGTCGGTATAGGTCGGGAGAATACCTGGTCCGCAGTTGGACTATAAGGGAGTTAAAAATGTCATTTTCGGCCGCAATTAACCTAGACCCTCATGATACGTTTAATGTTTAGCCCATCTGGTGGAGAAATGGTTATCGTTCTGCCCTTCGGTTAACTGATACTCGGTTTCAGTTTCGATTGCACGGATGTTCATAGTGGTTCGGATTGGAATCCATTTTAAGCTTTAGGTTCCCGTCTTATTAGTCCTAGCATACGAAAAATGACCGCAGAACGACGAACCAAACCAAACCAAAACAATAAAAATTTTATATCTATTTGTTAACTTATTATGTTCCTTTTCTTTTCTTAGGAATTAATCATATTAAACCCGTCTTTAACTTTCTAAGAAAGGAAATGTGTACATAGAAACTCCTATTGATATCGTGTAACCACTTGTGATTTCCCTCGCTCGACTAACTGTATTTAAACTTTCGATGCTCGAGAAAGGATATGGTTATCTTTTCGACGACTATTCTTAATTTTTCTACCACATTTCGAAAAGGGTTTTAACGATAAGACCTTTTAAAATCCTTGGTATGTTCCTAAGATCGCTCTGAGAGTCCCTTGGAGGCTTCTTCTTCTGGCGTTTATCTGCTTCTGACGGCAGCAGTTTTGAAGCTGTCTTCCACTTGCCGTAACCTAGGCGACGGCATCTCTCTCTCTCTGCACCCATTTTGATTAGGGGTAGATTTTTCCCATTTTGCCCCGTAACCATTAATCGGAAATGGGAGTTTTTTACCCGAAAACGTTATTAGAAGTTGAATGTCTGCGTATTCAAACAAATTTCTTTGCTTGGATAGGATAAGAATATTTTTTTTTGTTTTTGTTTCTTTGTTTGTTTTTGTTTTTGTTTTGTGACTGTTCTCTCTATATTTTTTTCCAGTTTTTGATTGATAGTTTTAATATTTTGAAGTAGGGAGTATATCACGGCGTGTTGATTTTGAGCATGAATAACTCATTCATTTTTTAATTTTTTAGTAGTTATCTTATGTACTCGTATATTTCCTTAGAAACACAAAGTGGTGTATTTATTTATTTTAATTAATGAAGTTTTAAGGAATATTTATATACGTCTTCTAGTAATGAAAATTCTTTAAAAAATATAATATTAAAAATCGATTTTATTTTATTTCATTTTGCGATGCTAGAATTAGAGAAGCTAAAGTAAATTTTATATTTGAACATATTTAATATATCAATCTGGCAGATCAGTTTTTTTTTTTTTTTTTTTTTTTTTTTTAAACACAATGCAATGAAAAAGCCTTTTTACATATCATCCTTTTTAACATTGCAGTCTTTTAAATTTGGCTAACATTATCTGCTGGTTAGAATTCTTATTTGCTTAAGAGAATTATACTTCATTAATATATTTCACGATTTTTTCTTATTTCAATATTTTTATTTTTAAAAATAGTATCAATGGCACATAGTAGGGAATTACCACCACACTTAGTGTGGCCTGTCGACCACTGTTCATGAAATTTTCGGGGAATTCAAAACGTTTCCTTGATAACATTTAATATGTTTATGAAGATAATTTAATATTTATGAAAGTAATATAAATCTTAATTTCGATGCTTTAGTATTATACTACAAATCTATCCGAGTATGCTCTTTTTTGAATTTTTTTTTTTTCAATCCAACAAAAACAGAATTGTAGGCTAATTTGTAAAGTAAACAAAGTTACCAAATAATCATTCCTTTAAGTTATCTTTCGTATTCTTTTATTATTAAATGTTAAAATCATTTAGCACGCGTTTTTCATATATCGCTTGTATTAAACGAGATAATCACGTGACTTGTTATATTTCTTGAGTTTCGCGGGAACGGCTCTAACGATTTTGATGAAAGTTTGGCGATTGGACTTATCCGCATCTTCAGGAAAATTCGCGTTCGCTGTTAACCTTTACTCCGCCGATTGCAAAATGTGGCAGATATTTTGTTTACAGGGAAATAGATCTAATGATTTTGATAAAAACTTAAGAATTAAGAGTTTTATAAGAAGACAAACTCATTTGGCTTATCCGCATCTTCTGGAAAATTGGTGTTCATTGTTAACCTTTACTCCGCTTGTTGCAAAATATGACAGAAACTTGATTATAAACTCGATTTATTAACTTAACTTGATTATAAACTTGATATTACTTGATTATAAACTTGATTTATTAACTTGGAGAATAAACACGTGTTTATCTCTATCCTCTATCTTCAGAAAACTTAGCGTTCACTGTTAACATTTACTACTCCTATTCAAAAATATAGCAGAAACTTGTTTTTTGGTGTGGAAATATCTCTAAAGATTTTAATACAAACTTAGGGTTAAGGGTTTATGAGATGACAAATCCATCTGACTTATCCTCATTTTCATAAAAATTAGCATTCGCTGTCAGTCCTCTCTCCATCCACTCCAAAATGAAAACTTAGAGTTAAGGGTTTTTTGGAAATGAGAAACTCATCTGAGTTATCTTTATCTTGAAGAAAATTAGCTGCTGTGCTAAACCTTCCACTGCCGTGGCAAAATGTGACAGAAACTCGATTTTGTTTGAAACTCATTGAACGATTTTGATAAATATTTAATGTTTGGGAATTTTCGAGATGATAATTCAAATTGAATTATCCTTATCTCCAGAAAAGTTCTCGCGTTCGCAGTTAACCGTCTCTCCGCTTATTGCATAGTGTGTCAGAAAATTGGTTATCATGAAAATGGCTTTAAAGATTATAATAAAAACTTAGGGTTAAGTGTTTTTTCAGATAACAAACCCATTTGACTTTGTCTTTAAGAAAATTGGCGTTCAATTTTAATCCCGACACGGCTGGTTGCAAAGTATGATATAAACTTGATTTTTCCAGAAATGGATCTAACGATTTTGAGAAATGAGAAACCCATCTGACTTATTCTCATCTTCACGAAAATTAAATTTCACTGATAACCCTCACTCTACCCGTGGCAAAATACCGCAGTGACTTGCTTTTCTTAGAAACTACATGAATGATTTTGGTAAAAAATTAAATTGTAGGACTTTCTCAGTTTACAAAATTAAATATTAAAAGAAAGAAACTTCTCAAATGTTATTGTTTTTCTTTTTTTATAACAAAACTAGAATGAAATTATGTATATATATATATATATATATGTATCTAGAAACTTATAAAATGATCAAAATATGAACAGATGGAAAAGAATCAAAGTAAGACGAAATCAAATGAAATCCAACGAAATAATAGAATGCTGATGAATCTCTCTCTCTCTTTATATATATATATATATCCATATATATAATTACCTTTGTCTGTAAGTGATGGTGTCAGGTTTGCACCACTCCTGTAAAATCAGCCAATCAGCTTTAAGCACACAAATAAGTCAGCCATCCTTATTCTTAAAATTTTGGGAGCAAAATTTTTCAAAAATCTTTGCGAAAGCTATACTGATCGAAAGATCATTTAAAAATATGAAATTTCGAATTTTCGTTGTTTCGAGATTATTACAATTTTATAAGTTGTAACAGCGGGCGCCATCTTGAAAATGTACTCCGTAAATATACTTTTCGGAATTCTAAAACCTCCTTAAATCTAAGATGTTTTACTTGAAACTTAAATAAATACTAATATAAATAGCTAATATAAAGTCATCGCTATTCATATGATAACTCAAATAAAAATATAATAACGTAAACCAGAGAACTGTAACGTAAGCAGAACTCAGCTGCTTCACAGATTCATAACAGCAAATTTCCTCACAAAGTTGAATGATTCATTCAATATGAATGTGATTCATTGAAAAATTCGACATGAACGTTTGTTGAAAAATATCATATATTTTAATTAAAATAATAATAATAATAATAATAATGAGAGATTTTAACAAAATAACTATATTCATAAATGAAAATGAAAATGACCTTATATTTCTGAATTTTTGAGTTGCTTGACTGCATGTGAAAACTGATATTTACTCAAACGTATACTTCCTTTCAAGTCAACCTCTTAACCGAGAGCTTCAAAACAGAACGAAGAATGATGCAACAGAGAATTCCATAATTTATCCATCCTGTTTTAGTCGATTCCGTAATTTATTTATTACCATTCTACCAATTCTGTATAGTTTTGTTTGTTTGTGATACTATTTCTTTATTTTATGTTTTTAAAATAGTTTCATTTTTAAATTTTTATTCTTGCAACGGACTGTAATATTATTTTTTCTTTATTTTACTGTTTTAAGAACAATTTCTTGCATTTTTTAATTTTTTTTCTTCGAATGGAATAGTGTGGAGCCTATTCCATAATTTTTGCATTTAGTGGTGTTTCTTCGCGATCATAATTTCGTTGACGGCCAATAGAACACAATATGATAACACGTTAATATTTTCTGTTCCATTTCTGTCTTTTTTTTTTTTTTTTTTTTTTTTTTTTTAATGAATCCTGATTTTTTTTTTAAAGATTTTTGTTTCATTTTTATTTAATCAATTAAATTTTAGAAACAATTCACTTCTGGAATCTATTCTATAAATATATATTTAAAAGTGTGATATTAATTTTTCTTTTCTAACTTTGTATTTTTCAATTTCCTGCGTCTTCTTCTTTTATTTATTTATTATTATTATTATTATTATTTTTAACTTTCCAAACATTTATACGTTTTGAGATGTCCTGAATTCATTTTTGCCGTAGGTAATGGAAGTATTGTATTCGGTCCAAAAATTCGAAATTGAGTTTTCATCTGATTTACATGTTCTAAGGTCTCCTGAGTTAAAAAAATTGGTTTTTGGCAATTGGTCAGTATGTGTGTGGGGAATCTTCTGACTATCATATCTCCGTAACTAATAAGAGACAGGTCTGGTGTGCATGTGATTTTTCTACTTTTTGATGAAAATTGGAAACCCAGAAGTGAGACATCAGAAAGCAAAAGTAAAACCTTATTTCCTTATCTCAAAAACGGTTTTAAAGATTTTCTTCAAATTTGCTATGTAAGCATTCCGTTAGATGTTCTTTCGTATGAATTAGTTGGTTAGTTAAAGAAAATTGATAGGCGTTCTGTATAAGTAGCTCAATTTCAGGTGTTGCAAGTGCGTTTCTTTAAAAACGGCTGTACTTTTTTTTGTTTTTTTTTGTTTTTTTAACTCGTCACTTTTACCCCTTTTTAGATATCCTTTTGTGTGTAATTGTTATTTTCCAGTCAACAATCGAGTATTGGTAAAAGTCGGCATCTCAAAAACTGCTGTAACGATTTTTTCGCAAATTGTTACATAAACCCATTTTAGATATGCTTTCTCATGCATTACGTGGTTATTACAAGATAATTAACAGTTTCCCTGATTAGGTGTGTCAGTTTTAGGTCTCGGAAATTGGTGTTTCAAAAAAATAACTGTACAGTTTTTTTCTTCTTTTTTTTACTTTTTTAACTCACTATGTAGACTCTGTTTTATATGTTTACGCGTGTATCAACTTTCTCTTACCGAAACATTTTTAGGTGTCTACTTTGTTAGGTCAATTTTATGTATTCGGATTACATTATCTCCAAAAAGTGCACGTAATACGTGTAATAGTGGGTAATGGAAGTCGTGGTATTTCATACCAGACGTTTGTTATTATCATAGTTACTACTTGCTTTACTATAAGAAGAAATGCGACAGCGAAATGAAAGCAGATTGTCGATTTCATAGCAGTGTCGCCATGAACAATTTTAGAAAAAAGTAGGGTTCCACAATTGTTTATAATTGAAAATATTCAATATAGTCGCTCAGAAGTTCCATTGGATTTGTGGTGGATAGTGTGTCTGATTGGAATTTCACTTGAGCTAACATATCTTTGATTTTTCTAATTGAAATAGCGCCGTTAAACAATCGCCTTTCTTATATTCTGTATAGAAGTTGACCCTCGATTTTTAAATTATTTTGGGGTTTTTAAAAGTCTATACACTGGGAAATACGGTATTCGCTTTAAAGATTTTTTTCAATTAGATTCATATATTCTAATAGTAGATGTGAAAATCTTTATATCAAATCTGTTATCTTAAATTTTCTTGAATTATATTTGATTTTAAATACGTTTTAGGTAAATAGTCATCATACGTACAGGATCATCTGCCCCCCCCCTTTATTTCTGTCATTATTATTATTATTTATTTTCAGATTAAGTTTTGGAATCATAGTCTAAAAATTATTTAAGTTCTTTTTTTTTTTTTCTGACTCCTTAAACGCTTATTGTTTATCGTAGATAACGTCACAAAAAGTCTAATAAAACCTTGCGTACTTCCAGTTTTTCAAACAGCTGTTGCCAATTTCGAAACTCCTTAATTCTGTGACACTTGACTAATTATGACCATTACGTAAATAAAAAAAAATAATTACAAGAACTATATTAAGAAAGAAAACTTTCATAATGCTGTATGGATGAATAAGACTCTTTCTTTAATAAGCTTAATTACTTCCCTGTGTGAAATATCTCGTTTGAAATGTGCTGAATGAAATTGATTTCATAACTCTCCTTCTGGTTTCAATCAGGCTTTATAAAATAATTAATGAAATAACTTATTGCAATATTCAAATAATATGTAATCGATATTCCCTGTTACATATTCACTTGTTATATAACAAGATACTAGCTACATTTTGTCATAAAAATTCCTCGAGCAAATTTGCTTGTGTAAAAGATTTTTGAAGTTAAAAAGAGACTTTGTCAGCACAATGTATGCGTACACTGTAAAAAATAACGATGAATGTTACAGTTTATTCACCGTAAAAAGTGACGCCGAATGACCGTAAAACAGAATACAGTCGGTTTGGCGTATAATCTACATTTCACGGTAAAATATAAGGCAAGTAAAGTATAAGAAACGTAAATATATGGTGAATAATGTATAAAAAATACGACTTACTGTAAAATTTACGGTAAAATAATACGATTTACTGTAAAATACGGCTGAATGTTGGCAGCGGGGTTTCCAGTTGTTTAGTCGTTTTTTTTTTTTTTTTTTTTTTTTTTTTTTACAGTGTATACTTATTGAACTTTTGTGTGCTTTAAAATGCAAGGAAAATTTCGTATAAAAATTCCTTTTCTGGAATAGCGTATCAAAAAGATTTCTTTAGTCATCTTGGGAATGGCTTCTGCACTTCATTCAATTTCATTGATCTTATCGATTTTTTAGCTTTATCCAATTGTTACATGTACGAATCTTTTAACACATCAATAAATTAAAATTTTTCCTACGATCGTAACTATAATTGAAGCTGAGTGTTCTTTGATAAAACTTACATTTCTCCAATGTTTCATCATTTCATTTCATTGATTTTTTAATGTCCAATAGACCTTTACTTATCTACAAAATACTTTAGAATGTTAATCGAAATGTGCTTTCTATTATTAGAATCTTATTCCTATAGTTGATATTATAATAAATAACTTAATTGTTCTAGATTTTTTAAGAAGAAAGAATAAGTACCATATTTTTTAAGAATAATTTTCATTCTATTTAAATGCAATTTTATATTGGAGAAAACTACTCTACAAAAAAAAAAAAAAAAAAAAAAAAAAAAGTGTGGTGTGAAAATGTTTGGTATGAAAAATGTTCCAGAATGAATTAATCCCCTCCGTGGAGGATCAAAATTGTGATGGCACGTCTCTGGACCATTTTTAAAGGAGCGTTCCAGACCTTCGCCAATTTCCCATTGCGCAGTGCTAGTGCGACGTTAATCCCAACCAACCAACCACAATGAATTAAAACCGTTGGCATGTTTGCAATTCTTTTCTTTCTAAAAATTTCTGTTCAATAACTGTTAGTTTCTTTGAATGTGTACCAAAACTATTTTTAATGAATTATTATATGTATTGAACTGTTAATTGAAAATAATTCATTTGATAAATTAAAAAAATTTTAAACATTTATTTAATATATTCTATAAAATATTAATGCTACATAACACTGGTATTAGCAATAATTGTCGGATAATGGCCGGTTTTCTATCTTAAGTTTTAACAAATAAAGCATGAGTTACATAAATATGAATGACTAATTATAGGCGTATTCTGTAAGAGGAGCCCACTCTCATTGAATTTAGAAGCACTGTATATGAAATTATTATGGCTATTTTACTTACTGTAATTACTTTCAGTAATTAAATATTATTTTCCGATAATATTAATCCCCTGCAATTTTCTAACACTTTAACTATTCCTATTACTATTTCGTCAAATTTCCCTGGCAGGAAATAATTTTATGATCTCTAACTTCAGAACCTTCATCGACGTGTCTAAGTTAGGAAAATTAATTTGTAAGTAAATACGCCAAAATCCTACCTTGTCAAAACTGGTTATTTGTTAAGCGAAAGGAAATTTGTTGATTGCGAATTTTTCGAAAGGTACAGAATTCGCGTAACTCATGGATATTGATTGCTAGACTCCGCAACGTTTCCCATGTTTCATTTAGGAAATATAAATCTGGGAGGGTAAAGTTATCTATCATAATATCTGCGGTAGGATTTGTATAACAGAAAGCGCATTCCAACGAACATTTTAAAAATATTTAAACTTTATCGAAATTTTTGTTATTTTTATTTTTCTTCTGAAAAATTTCATGTAGGCTTTTATTAACTTTTTAGTTATTAATGTAGCATCATAAGATCAAAAATTAGCACTTTTTAATTTATGTATAATTTTTCGCCTCTCAAAGCGACGCATAACACTGATTTCAGTTAGAAATGGCATTAAATAATTACATGGTAAAAAGAACTTTTTATATACCATGTTTTTAAATTTTCTGTTGAATCAAACGCTACCGAAGGCAGCAGGAACCCTGAACAATTGGCTAAAAGTATTAAAAAAATTCATTGTTACCGTGTTTTGTACTATTATAAAAGTTTCAAACGGCTGATTAGCCGGGAAGTTAGTTAAAAATCGATTGCAAGCTTTGTACTGGTAACGCTGCCGAAGGCAGCAGTGTTTCGAAGCAGTTGGTTAAATATATTTAAAAAATGCATTTTCATCGTGTTCTGAACTATTCTGAAAGTTTCAAATGTCTAGCTAGTCGAGAAGTTAGTTAAATAAATTTTCTGTTGAATCATGTAAACGCTGTCGAAGGCAGTAGGGCCCTGAAACAATTGACTAAAAGTATTTAAAAAATGTCTTGTCACCGTGTTCTGAGCTATCCTGAAAGTTTCAGATGTCTAGCTAGTGAGGAAGCTAGTTAAATAAATTTTCTGTCAAATCATATAAACGCTGCCGAAGACAGTAGAAATCTGAAACAGTTGACTAAAAGTATTTAAAAAATGTATTATCACTGTGTTCTGAGCTGTCCTGAAAGATTGAAATGTCTAGCTAGTCGGGAAGTTAGTTAAAAATCGATTGCAAGATTTGTATTGGACAAACAAACAAACAAACAAACAAGAATCGAAGTTGGTAAAATAGTGTTAATCATAAGTATTAAAACAATTTTAGAACATCATGAAATAGAAAGTTAAACAGCTATAATATTTCACATCATGAACTGCAAAATCCGGCAGGCATTCAACACGTTGAAAAAACTTATATCCGGTGGCAATGCATGGTGTACTAATGCCACTACATTTGGACTTGCTGAATCAGTAGTTACATTTCAGTTTAGAAAATTAGTTATTGTATTATTTATTGTATCTATTTATTTAGTGAGAGATAAGACAAGGGTAATAAGCGTTTTTAAATTCTAGAAGCCCTTACATTTTAATAACCTATTTATTTTTATTTGATACTATTACTCATTATTTTTTTGTCCCCCTTGCTTTGTTGTTTATTTGTCTGCAGTCAAAAGCACTATACTTGATTTTAACTTTTTAAATGTGAATTTTATTACGAAATACTTTTTTTTTTCTTATAAAGTAATTATAAACCCTTAATAGGCATATATTACAGTTATTGTCTATGCATATCTGTACGTTAGATGCATGCCACTTTGCTGCGGAAATGTGTGTTACAAAAGTTACTGAAGTTTTTAAATTCTTAGATGTTGCTCATCTTAACACTGAGTTATACATTCACTGATTTCCCCACCTCTTTACATTGGTGGTGTTTCTTTCACAAAGGGAAAAACTGTATAATTTCCAGTTTACCAGAAATATTAATTTCATATTGATGAAAAAAAAAAAAAAAAAATCACGCTATGTTAATTAACAGTGATAGATTAAGTTTTTCTCTATTCACGTTAAAACGTAATTATAAATATCGACTGTATGAGTGCAAAAAACAAATTCACATTTTGTGTCCGACCTTTCTTCTAAATATAAAAGCCAAAAAGGGCGGATATGTTTATCGGAAGTTGTATTATCCATCAATCATAATCAAAAAATATTTGCTGACGATGATTAACTTAAAGGGTTTTTCACAAAAAAGAACTTTAGCAACGTGATTGAAATAATTGGATCTTCAAATTAAATACGCGGCATGTGTAAAACCCCTTATGAAATTTCAACTCTGGAAAATAACTAAAATTTAGCTCGTTCTTTTGCCTACAATTTGCTCAATTTTCATTCTATTCAAATGAACTTTTGACAAAAGTTGCTCAATATATTTAGCTTTCAACCTATGCAATAAAAAGCTTTCTATCTTTCGCACATGCGCAGTAAAATGATATTTACTAAAAATGCTCATATTTCTTTGAATATTACACGTGTGAATTTTATGTTTCATTATAATGTTTCTGTAATATTTTGTCAATTTTTCAGCAAGCTTTGCAAAATTTTATGGAAATCCGTTCTAGTTATATGCAAAAAACTTGCCGAAAAAATTAGTGATTTTTGGAAAAAAGAAAAATAATTATATCTGCCTAAATAAATGCGCAATTCCCACACCAAAACATACAAATATTGTATAAAGTTACAAGTCATTTGTAGCTATTTGTGATGCAGGGTGATCCAAAGTATTTTCGCTCTTCTTCAATTTATAGTTGGTACACTAATTACACTCTGGACTAAATCGATAGCGCAAAATATGAGTTTTTCAGTGTTCTTTACATGTATGAAGCTTCAGGTCATTTCGTCTAATATTTTTTTAGACAATCAAAAAAATGACAGACAGTAAAAATAATCTGGTGTATCACTCACACGACTTTCTCTTACCCTGAAATTTAATACTATAAATACAGGTTGGAGATTAAGAGGTAAGATAACGATGTTATGTAAACCTATGTTAAACAATTCAAATTAGGCTTCGGAAGAGTTTTATATGATAATTAATTCTGTGTGAGGGGGGATCTACTGCCCCCCTCAACCCCCCGTTTCATTAATGCACCTAGATTTGTATAAAATTTAATTCGGTTATTAAAAAATAATTCTGTTTTTAAAAAATAATTTATTAAAATTATTATTTAAAAAAATTATCTTTTATGATAATGCAGACGATTTCCATATTAGAGAAGTAGTATAACACTAAATATCCAAAAAAGTCCATTTTATTCTCAATAAAAAAAAAAAAAAAAAAAAAAAAAAAAACTTTTTTTTTTTTTTCGTTAAAAGTGATAAAAATCGATAACTTTGTTTTAAATTATCGCAGATCGATGGTTCAACCATTCGTTTAAAGGCATTGGCGAACTCTTTTGAAAGATACCCATCATGAAAATTTACTCCCCTCGAGGGGGGACTCCCCCCCCCAGGGGGGAGGCGAGGCTGCTACATACACAAAAAAAAAATTTCCCAGTTGACTATATCTATTACAATATATATATATTCGTTTCATTCGGTTTAGTGCAGTCTATAGACGGTAAACTCTACTTACCTGCAATTTCCCCCATAGACGTAATTATTAGAATTCTCTTGATTGTCCCTGTACACGAACCATTTGCTTGAGCTTAACGAAAAGCTTACTGTAGCATCTATATATGATACACATTTAGAATACCAAGTTTGGAATGTCTGCTACTATTTGTTCTTGAGATATGCTGATAACAGACAGACACACACACAGACATACACGCAGACCATTTGCTAAAACATGATTTTCGTATTCAGGGGACCTCAAAACGTGTAAATATAACAAAATCTCGTGTTCGAAAATTTTACCCAAAAACAATACTTTCTCTACCTTATGGGTAAGAGAAAGTAATAATTTAAAATAATACTTCTTTTCTCTAGATGAGATAATTTATAAGTACAAAATAACTTTGTCTTTACATTGCCTTATACAGCTGATGTTTCACTGGTCTGAGATCAAAATAAACTTACTTAGAGACAACCAATAAAATCATTCTAGTCTAGACTCCGGATTAGAATAAATTTGTTAATGAGAAAACAAAAACATCGAAGCACTGTTTGATCGTGATAATTAAGTGCCTTACACAATTTACATGCAATACACGCACACGCAGAACAGAAAAGGAAGAGATTTAATAATGTAATGATTAACTTTAAATGAATCTCTTGGCCTATGTATCCGTTTTAATATAGTTAAATTTTAATTACAAATATGAACAATGTTTTTTCAGTACACATTTATTAAATAATATTATGTGGTAATTCTACTGATAAACAGTTGTGTAATAGAATTATCTTAAAAAAGCTATCGCAATTTATTTGCTATATATATATATATATTATGAGGAATAATCATTTTAAATATTTTCCTTTATATAAAGTATTAAATTATTTTTATTACTATTATTTTTATTATCATTATTGGCATAAATCTATCTCGTATTAAACTGCTTCTAGTTCGATTTAAGAAATAGGTTACTTAAAAATAAAATGTTTGGTTTGGAACATGGTTCTGAATCGCAGTTACATCTTATCTTTAGCTGTACTCTTATTGTATTATTCTGTGGTAACTATAATAATTTTATTCGTGTATGAAAAAAAATACTAGAATAACTTTAATAATTAATTATATGTGCATTCAAAGGTTACCATAAATTTGACTGAAAATAAATTTTATGTTTAATATTTATTGATTTATACTGTAACTTATACGATGACTATATATATTTATATACACTCTATTAAAAAAAAAAAAAAAAAAAAAAAAGAAAAGAAAAGAAAACGTACCTAGAAGAAGTGGTGACAAAAATTGGTAGATGGGGTGGAATGGGTGGTCCGAATGGGACAAAAATTGGTAGATGTGATGTACATGTGGAGAAAAAAAATTAGTTTCAGAAAATTTGAATGATTTAATCAAGAGAAAGGGCCTCACAAAGTAAACTAGTCAATAACGCGTTGGTCCACTTCTGGCCCTTATGTACGCAGTTATTCGGCTTGGTTTGATTGATAGAGTTGGCAGATGTGCTCCTGTGAATTATCGTGCCAAATTCTGTCCAGTTGTTGCGTTAGATTGGTAAAATCCCGAGCTGGTTATAGGACCCTTTTTATGATGCTCCAAACGTCCTCAGTGGAAGAGAGATCCGGGGACTGAGCTCAACCCCATTTCACTGAGCCGCCTATCAAGGGTATTTGAAGTACCAGTTGCACGTAGGATCGACGATAATGATGAATTGGTACTTGATTCCATCAAAACCTGCATGTACGTCAGTTTGTGTCCAGTTTGCATTACTCCCTCTTTCTTAGTGCGTCACTTTTTTTGTTATAGGTCACTTTTTTTGTTATAGAGCATATATATATAATAAATCAAGACCTTTTTTGAATTCGTAAACAGATCAAACGCTACTAATTGAAGCAAATTTTCGTTAAACATTGATTGAAAATAAATTCCGCAGTAGGTAATAGAGATTCTATAAATTTAGAACTCATTTATAAACGATCGATTTTATTATTGAGCTTATAATAGCTCAAATGATTTATTTCAAGGAAGATTGATAGTAATGTTTTTGAAATATCGAGGCAACATTAACAAATTTTTAATGGATTCATTCCAATTAATTGTCACAATTTCTGGTGAAAATGAAATTACATTTTAAAAAAGAGAAGGGAAACGGAAGCTAAAAATAAAAATATTCATTAGTCTTATCTTTTAGCAACATATTTTAGTCACCTACTATGTTTGACAGATATGGAGATTATTGAATTAATATGTTGTGGCACTCACAAGACTTTCTTCTATCTTTCCTTATACTAATTCATGCAGTAGAAATAATCACAGTCACAATTGCTGGTGAAAATGAAATTACATTTTAAAAAAGAGAAGGGAAACGGTAGCTAAAAATAATAATGTTTATTACTCTTATCTTTTAGCAACATATTTTAGTCACCTACGATGTTTTACAGATATGGAGATTATTGAATTAGTATATTGTGGCACTCACAAGACTTTCTTCTATATTTCCCTATACTTATTCACGCAGTGGAAATAATTATTTATTAAAATTATTATTTATCAAAATTATTTCCCATGGTGATTACAGATGATTTTCACCTCAGGAAATGCATTTTAGAAGTTTCTTTCTTTTCTTTTTTTTTTTTTAATTAAAAATGAAAAAAATCGATAATTTTGTTTTAAATTACCCCAGATGCAGAGTTCAACCATTAGTTTTAAAGGTATTGACAAGTTTTTTTTTTTATATATATAAATATATATATATATATATATATATATATATATATATATATATATATATATAATCATATATTGAAAGTTTACACCTGCCCTGGAGAGTGGAAGAGAAGCGATGCTCCTACATGTATAAAATTTTTATCCTAGTTGATTGTTGCTATTCAATTTTCATTTAGTTTCACAATAGTTGGTTAAAAATAATTTTCATTGTGCGCATTTATACGCAATTTTTTCCTATGTTGGCATATCAAAAAATATGATAAACTGGGACGAAAGCGCCACCTGTTGTGTAATATGCAAAAAAGTTGATGGGTACCAATTTCTGTCAAGGTGTAACTTAATTAACTTTTTATGAAATTTTGTGCATTATTTAAAATTGGTAGAAAACTTTTATCAAACACACGCCGACAGACGGACATTTCCTAAAAATGGTAAAATCGATAAAATCCATCAAAAACTGGAAATCTCAAATTTTTAGAAGCGCAATACTTTCTTCTGTTGAATACAGAAGAAAGTAAAAATACGTATAAAATTTTGAAGAAATACAATTGATAGATTGTATTGTTCTTGTTATAAATAGAATATCGTTAAAATGTAAGGAAAGATTATTTACGCAAGTAATTAAATTTAACTTGATAAATGAAAAAACAAGCATTCTTTAAATAAATTACAGATCTTTTTTTTTTTTTTTTTTTACAAATGATGTGTAATTAATTACAAATGATGTGTAATTAATCTGATCGACTTAATATAATTATTGTTGGATTTTTTGTTTATTATGACCTTGCTTATATTAATTTTTTTCCATTATGTTTATGGGAATTCTTTAATAATAATTGCGTTAATACGCCTGCCTATTAGGTTAAAAATCAGCGAAGCTTCTAGAAAACTCACTGAGGGATAAATGCCAATTAATTTTTCTGATAACGAATGATCTCTGTATTTAACATTTACAAATAATAATTGATATATGACTTGATATTACCCAAAACTACTTTGAACTGCTGAAAGTGTAATTCACGTTGCATTTAATTTCTTCTGTCAGTTATAATTTTATGGTCCATATCAGTTGTTTCATTGCCATTCTACTTAAATTTACTTATTTTACATAAGGTTAGTTTATTTAGATTATTATTTTACTCGAATAACTTCATAATAAGTATTACCTGTTATTTTTGTAGATATCTGTAGAAAACGATATTTTATTTAACAAAAATCATTTTAATGAAACAAGACATTTCCTTTTTTGCTTATTAATCTAGATACAATGCAATAATATTGCAAGTTCTTTTCGTTATTTAAATGGGAATTTCTTTGTTGAAGTTTATACGGTTTTCAATGTTCATGAATATTGGCAACAAAATTTTATCATAAAGACAGTGAAAATTCTCATGTTTAATGTAATTCTAAGAGTTGATGTTTTATATCTCGGACAAACTGAGGCATAGCGTGTGAAGGAAGACTTGCTTTTGCCTCCGAGATAGTAGCACGTGTTTTTGCACCTGAAGAAGAAAGGCTACAAAGGTGCTTTTCGCTGTGCTTACCTTTATTTTTTGATGTGTGAAGAAGTTTTTGTTTAAATACTTTTGTTCTCCAGTTTCTTTAATTTATATGACATCTATAGTACATCTTTAGGATGTCCAGGGATGAAGATACGCTATAGGGGCAAAATATTAGAACAACGAACTTTTGTTTTAAATATAGAGTATCATAAATGAGCAAGATTGATAAAAAATACATATTTTTAATGGAGAGGCCGAATTAATTTTAACGAGCGAATAGTAGCTACACTGGGAACCGAACCTAGGTCCTTGGCATAATGTGTCAATTCTCAACCTCTGCGATGACACGGACGAGTTCGTAAAAGCACTATTCGCTCGCGTGAAAGCTAAAAATTTTCATCATATTTTGCGATTAACGACTGAGTCTCACCGATAAATTTATTGCTATCTTTAAATTCAATTATGGCTGAATGTCAAAAATTATACTATCATAATCCCCAGAAATTATCCCTTAAAATATAAATATAAATACTTCTTGACTATATGCATATTGAAATTATAATCTAATTTTCATAGATGTTTAACAGGGAAAATCTTAAAACATTTTTTGAACAATTTATTTATTTATTTATTTTTATTTAAGCTTTTATCAATGGGATGAGGCATGGGATAAAATTGAAGTTATAATATTGCAGCTTCCATAATACTTTTTTTGCACTTACTGAGGTAATTTTACGTGGAAAACGCTGCAAAATTTTATGCGAAATATTATGGCGTACCTTAATGCTTTGCACGCTATTCTGAAAGATACATGTGGCCCATAAAATCACGGCTAGTTGAAATTTACTCAAGACATTATTCGAACGCTTGAAAGATGCCATGCGTGTCTTGAAATTTAATTATTGTCTAAAGCAAATTTAAGATTTTAGTGGTTGTATAGGTGTTTCGCCTTAACTACAAACGTGTATAAGCTTTTTTTCTCTGTCTCTTTATCGTTTTTAGACTTTTAAAGGCATTTTTTTCTTTAGTGTTTAAATTTAGTTGATGTATAATGTTATCAAGCAAATAAGATTTTCTTCATAGGACAATTGTCATGCTTTTCATATAGTTCAAGTTTGTGTATTTAATTAGCATAATACATAAATTAATTAACAAAATAATTAACATAATAAACGAAGAAAAAAAATATGCCTATTTGTTTAAAAATACAAGCAATATTCTTTAACTCTGAGAATAATTTTGTTGAATTAACAAAAATTTAGTCGGCACAACAAAAATTTCTAACATGTGTTCTAATAGAAATTTTGTTTAGATTAACAAAATAGTTTTTGTTGCTTTTCTTAACAGAAATAATCTAAAGAAATAAAACCTAACTTTTTCTTACAAAAAAGTACCTTGAAATTATAAGTATACAAAAAGTATAAAGTTAAATGTTGAACAAAAAAGTAAAGTTAAACAAAATATTTTGTTAAAATAAGCCAAATACAAAAAAAAAATTGCTAAAATTTTGTAAATTTGTTAACAATATTTTTTGTCTTGCTTAACAAAACTGTTTTTACTTCTAATAAAAAATTGGTTTAAAATAACAAAATAATCTCAAAATACATTTTGTAATTTTCATCAAATTCTTTTTCTGGGTATATGGGGGTATTTTAGGTTTTAAATTCAACAAGTAAAAAGTTTTTAAAAATTCCGGACAAATTTCGAAATAGTTGTAGTTAATCAATATTTTATACTTTATGGTTGCTGAAATACAGTTTGAAAAATGGAGTTAGTCTATAACCAAATGACGCTAGTCTAATTAAAGGACATTTCTGTAACTTGTTTTTAACACTTTCCAACAAGGTTGAAAAGTGTTTATGACTTGGGTTTGTCTGTCTGTCTGTCCGTCCGTCCGTCCGTCCGTCTGTCTGTCTGCGCTCTAACTCCCATAAATATTTATGGAATTTCTTGAAACTGATATATGTTATTCAAGTTGACTATGGTTGTTCCCTATTGAAAATGGAGTTTATACCTCCACTGATTTGTGTACAGGGACCTCGAAAATATTTCAAAGCATTGTGTTCTATGAGAGGCATTTCTATAAACCATACTTTCATACCCTTACTGTACAAAAATCTCAATGAAATTGAAATATGTTATACAAGTTCACTATCGCATGTTCCCTGTTGAATATAGAATTTATACCTCTACTAGTTTGTGTACAGGGACCCCCTAAGATATTTCAAAGCATTGTGTTCTATGAAAGACATTTCTATAAACCATATTTCCATACCCTTACTCTACACAAATCTTAATGAAATTGAAATATGTTATTCAAGTTCATTATCGGATGTTTCCTGTATAAAATAAGCAAATACCACCACTGATTTGTGTACAGGGACACACAAAAGTATTCCAAAGCATTGTGTTTATGGAGATATTTCTATAAACTAAATTTTAATAACTTTACTTTGCACGAAGATTTATGATATTGAAATGTGTTATTTATAAGCACGAAAGAAAATGCTTTGCATAGAATATAGCATGATTAGCATTAGATTTACAGGCTGACACAAAAATATTCAGTTATATAAAAAGCTATTAATAAATATTTGCTAAAAGTGTACTTTTGTTTACATTAAGCGTTTTTAACTTTCTAACATTTTTAACACTTCCCAACAAGGTTGAAAAGTGTTAATGTCTTCGGTTTGTCTGTCCGTCTGTCTGTCTCTCCGTGCTCTAATTCCCGTAAATATTTATAAAATTTCTTGGAACTGATATATGTTATTCAAGTTCACTATCGGATGTTCCCTTTTGAAAATGGAGTTTATACCTTTTCTGGTTTGTATACAGGGACACCCGAAAGTAGTTCACAGCATTGTGTTCTATGAGAGGTATTTCTATAAATCATATTTTCATACTATTACTGTACACATAACTTAATGAAATTGAAATATGTTATTCCAGTTCACTATCGGATGTTCCCTGTTGAAAATGGAGTTTATACCTCTACTGGTTTGTGCACAGGGGCACCCGAAAGTATTTCAAAGCATTATGCTCTATGAGAGGTATTTGTATAAATCATATTTTCATACCTTTACTGTGCACAAATCTTAATGAAATTCAAATATGCTATTCAAGTTCCTTATTGGATTTTTCTTGCATAAAATGGATTAAATACCAACTCTGCTTTCTATACAAGGATGCTCAAAAGTATTATAAAGCATTGCGTTCAATGAGAGATATTTCTATAAATCAAATTTTAATAACTTTATTTTCCACGAAGTTTTAGGAAATTGAAATATGTTATTTATATGCACAAAAGAATGCTTTACATAGAATATAGCATGATTAGCATTTGATTTACACGGTGACACAAAAATATTCTGTTATATTAAGAGCTATTATTAAAAATTTGCTAGAATTCTACTTTCGTTTACATTAAGCGTTTTTAACACTTCCTAACATTTTTTTAAGTGTGAATATGATATTAATTTGTGTATCTGTCCGTCTGTATGTCTGCCCGCGCTCTAACTCCCGTAAATATTTATGGAATTTTTTTAAACTAATATATGTTATTCACTATCTGATATTTCCTATTGAAAATGGAGTTTATACCTGTACTGGTTTGTGTACAGGGACACCCGAAAGTATTTCAAAGAATTGTGTTCTATGAGAGGTATTTCTATAAACCATATTTTCATACCATTATTGTACAGTATCTTCATGAAATTGAAATATGTTATTCAAGTTCACTATTGGATGTTTCCTATATAAAATAGATTACATACCAACTCTGTTTTATATACAGGGACACTCAAAAGTACTCCAAAGCATTGCGTTCTTTGTGAGATATTTCTATAAATCAAATTTTAATAACTTTACTTTCCACGAAGTTTTAGGAAATTGAAATATGTTATTTATACGCACAAAAGAATGCTTTGCATAGAATATAGCATGGTTACCATTAGATTTACAGGGTGACACAAAAATATTCAGTTATCAATTTAAAACTTTAAATATACAACCTTTTAATTTATTCATGTTTCTTCGGACTAGTTTCGCTTGGGGCGCCCCAGCTTGGTCTCCGATGGTACGGTGCTTGAAGTTGTTCGAAACTTCTGTTTCACGCCACCTTCCTCTCTTTCAAAAACTCGGCGCCATTGCTGGTTGAGTTGAGCCCCATCGTTGCCATTACAATTGTTAAAACTTGATAAAATTGGATTTATCAAGTTTTAACAATTGCAATGGCAACGATGGGGCTCAACTCAACCAGCAATGGCGCCGAGTTTTTAAAAGAGAGGAAGGTGGCGTGAAACAGAAGTTTCGAACAACTTCAAGCACCGTACCATCGGAGACCAAGCTGGGGCGCCCCAAGCGAAACTATTCCGAAGAAACATGAAGAAATTAAAAGGTTGTATATTTAAAGTTTTTAAATTGATGTTAACTTCATGGTTTAGATTTACTATAAAATATTCAGTTATATTAAGAACTATTAATAAAAAAGTGCTAGAATTGTATTTTCGTTTACATTAAGCGTTTTTGACACTTTCTATCATTTTTTTAGTGTGAATATAATTTCAATTTGTGTATTTGTCTGACTGTTCTTCTGTCCGTCTGTCTGTCTCTCTGTCTGTTTTTCTGCGCTCTAGTTCCCGTAATTATTTATGGAATTTCTTTAAACCGATATATTTTATTGAAGTTCACTATCGGATGTTCCCTATTGAAAATGGAATGATACCTCTTCTGGTTTGTGTACAGGGACACCCAAAAGTATTCGAAAGCATTGTGTTCTATGAGAGGAGTTTCTATAAATCATATTTTAATACCTTTAATGTATAGAAACTTTAATGATATTTCAATATGTTATTCAATTCCCTATCGGATGTTTCCTATGTAAAATAGAGTACATTTCTAACTGGTTTGTGTACAGGGGCACTTAAGAGTACTCCAAAGCATTGTGTTGTATGAGAGTTATTTTTATAAACCAAATTTTAATAATTTTATTTTCCACAAAGCTTAATGCAATTGAAATATATTATTCGTGTGCACAAAAGAGTGTCCCTTCTATGTAATATAGTATGGTTAGCATTAGAATTACAGGGCCACACAAAAATAATCGGTTACATTTAGGGGTATTAATAAAAATTTGCTGGAATTGCACTTTTGTTTACATGAGCGTTTTAACACTTTCTTATAATTTTAGTGGGAATATGATTTCAATTTGTGCATCTGTCTGTCCGATTGTCTACCTTTCTATCTGTTTGTCTCCGGCTCCTATCATCCGTGAATGTTTTGAGAATTTTTAAAAATGATACACTCAAGTTCCCTATGGAATGTTCACTATTTAAATTGTCATTAATAGGTCAACAACATCAACACCAATAAAAAAAAAAAAAAAAAGCCAATGTATTACGTTTTAGGATAGAATTTTTTAAAAGTTATATTTAAAAAACTTTCTACTACAAAAATCTTTAAAACATTGACATGTATTATTAATAGTATTCTAAAATATATTTTTGTATAGAATATAATATGATTAACTTTCAGATTTACAGGGCTACAGTAAAATATTCAGAGAGTTTAAAAGCTGTAATTATAATCTAACGGCTGTATTTTCTTTTGCGTTAAGCCTTTTTAACACTTTCCAAAATGCCTAAGAGTAATTTTAAAATCAATTAGTCTATCTGTATGTTTTTCTAGTCCTTCTGTCTGCTGTGCGATAACGTAGGCAAAGAATATTAAGTTATTCGATACAACAATTGCGTACAGTTGGAAAGTGTTACTAATCAATGCGTACTGCATGATTTTTCTTTCTTGTTTTTTTTTTTTTTTTTTTTCCCTTGTGTGTGTGTGTGCGCGCACGCACGCGTGCCTAGTTGCCTGCCTTCACCTGCCTAACCAAAGAACATTGGAACTAAAGCTCTGTACGGACCGAAATTTTCGCCCGACCTGTGCAAAAGCTTTCCATACCCGGCCCGGCGCGACGTGACATCTGAGAGTTTAGTCAGGTCCGTTTATTTATTATTATTATTATTGCAGTGTATGGCTTGTCCTGGCCCGGATAAAAACCGATAAATTCAAGCCCGGCACGGCCTAGCTGAATTATATATATATATATATATATATATATATATATATATAATCAAGAAATATTGCATTTATTTCTATGCAAAAATTCTTTAGTATCTACTTTCAGAAGTTTTATATAGCTAAGCAATAAGAAACCCAGTAGCAATAAAAAACTACTGAGCTTTTAGAAAACAATTATATATAAACAGGAATTTGTTTTTACTGCCGCACAGAAGGCATACAAATAGACAGAAAGTGATATCGAAAATATTAGTATTCATCAAGCAATATAGGAATGCATTAAAAGTGGTTAATACTACTAAAAATCTACTTTAATTCATTTACACCTACACCCCGTAATGTATATGAATCCTTTTGTATGATCCTGTAAACAAAACATTGACTAATCCAACTATTTTCAATCGGAAATATGCTTTCGCCCATCTGAATATGATACTAATTTAATTTCATTATATTTAGTGCTCTGGAAAGGAGCGGAACTACGCATAAAATATCCTTCATAGTCCCTAGACTTAACAGACCATAGGAAATAAAGCCTCATAGACAGTAATGTGTATCTAATTTCTTTTGTTTGTGCATGTGCGCAAACTAGTAGCTACATGCATGATGCATACCACTTTGAAGAGGAAACCTGCTACTGTGACTTATAACATGCATCAATTTCGACACATGCTAAAAATATTTGCGAAATCAGAGCGCGAACAATCAGTCAGACAATGAAGTTGAATTTCTGAATACTTTTAACAAAACACAAAATTTCACGTTACATACTACACTTTATGTAAAATAAATTACTAATGAAACGCTTTATGTTTTACCTTCGTTAATTACCAAGAAAGTGTAAAAAAAAAAAAAAAAAAAAAAAAAAATCTAGACCGAAGCGGCCAGAAAAAAAGCTAATCCAGGACTGGCGCGGACCGAGTACGAAAGTAATAATAATAATAATTAAAATAAATAATAATAATCCCGAGCCCAGAAAAAATCGATTTTATAACTTTTACTCCTAAAATCGAAAAATGATTTTTTTTAATTCAAGTCTAGACTCCCTATGCCCAATTTCTTCACCGTGAGGTAATTTGTGAAAAGTTAAGTTCGCAAACGTGATTTTGCGGCCTTCCTCCCCCCACCTCATTGAAACCTTTGGACAGCCCCTGCCTGCCTGGACGAGCCCGGGTTGGATGCCGCTCCTCCCCCCACCTCCCCAGATGGAAAGGAGGAATTTCACAAAAACGCAAATTTCTTCATAATTTCATCAATTCTTTCAAAATTTCTTATAATTGCTCTTTTTATTACGCATTTGATCTTTTTTTTTTTTTTTTTTTTTTTTTTCCCCAAGTTGATGGAATAATTCATCAAAAAAAAAAAAAAAAAAAAAAAAATTAAAGTATTTATTAATACATAGAATTGTCAAGTTTATATGATTTAACAGAAAATTTAAAAACGTGGTGTATAAAAAGTTGTTTTTATCTTGTAATTATTAAAGAACTGTTTAACAGATTAATGTGAAGATAGCAAGAAAAAAACTCTTATTGCTTTACCGTGCTTTTTATATCTCCAAGACTCGAAAATATGTATTTATTTATTTATTTTTCAGTTTCCTGAACAAATAAAAAGTGTAATTCAAAATCCATAGCTTAATTACACTAGATAAATAAGTAATGCATTATTGCTTAACATGTTTGTGAAAGATCATGTTTTTATTACAAAGGTATTTTAAGAAAATGATGAACAAAGTTTAGAACAGTTTAATTTCGCATACTCGTTGCAGTGTATAAAAAATCAATAAATAATCTTTTTTTAGATTTTTGTATAATGTTATACCTGAAGAAAAGAAATTCTCCAGAAATAATAAATGAGGAAATGTTTCAATGTACAAATGGTCATATTTTCTATGTCTCTGACCTTCAAATGATTGAAGATAGAAAAAAATCAATATATTATCTCCACAAGCATTCACTCTAAATTAATCTTATGAAAGAGGGAAGGAAGAAATCTGCTGTTTACGTGCAACAAAGAGTATGGCATTTTATATGCTCTATTTTATGTACACTATTTTATGGTCTAGGAGTTAGGAGAGGAAAACTACAGCCATTACATACATATAGCATTTCAGTGTAAAATTTTTACATAGCAATTTTTTACACATTGTTGGTATTTGTTATTTACATCCTGAGTACATAACATGATTCAAAGGTTTTAATTATATACATATAATATTACTTTAAAAATGGATGAATTATAATTAATTTCTTAAATCTGATTAATGTGTAACATTGATTCTGTAGTAATTTACAATGAACAGTGTACATCGGATAAATAATAACATTTTTTTAAAAACAATTCTGAAACTTAATCAGCTTTAAAGTGTGTTTATTTACTAATTTATAAATCCAGAAACTTTCGAATAACAGTAGATCCATAAAATAAATAAATACGAATAATGATTGATTGACATTTGTTTATCATCAGTCAATATATTCATCATAGTATATATCTGTACTGATAAGTATAAAGGATTTAAGTCCAAAAGTGTCGATTTCGAGTTAAGTACATAGTCAGACTCATAAAAAAATTCTCAATCGATTGGTATAAAGGATTTAAGTCTATGTCATTTAGTCTTTGAGAAAATTCATTGGTAAAAAAAGGTTCAGGCCAGAAATTTACATTTCATGTATGGTATAAAATATTTAATTCAATATTTTCCCGTTATTAAATGAAGGTTGACAATCACTGAATGGTATAAGTCAACGAAATCCCTTTTTCCTAATCGATTCCTTTAATTTGCTTTTAATTAGTTTAACTTTATTTTTCGTCTCCTGAAAAATCAAGAATATTGACTTAAATCCTTTATACTCATCAGTACAGATATGTTCATCATATAGTTCAATGGATTAACTACCTGTAATGTTGAAACTAGATTAAAATAATCAATTTCTACTTTTTTATATATATGAACGACATTGTACATTTATTAGAGAGAAGGAAAGACATCTAGATTACGTATGATACCCGGTATGATATTATTTCATTACAAGGAGTTTGTTCTTACGGTTTCGGAAATGCATAGCCAATATTATTAGTAATTATTTAATAGATTTTTCATCCATAAAACTGTTTCATAGTAGTATTCTAACTGAAAACTTTTCATCTATGTATATAACGAAACTTTTTATTATTTGTTTTGTAAAAAAAACTTGCTTATAGTCATTAAGTCTCTCTCATAGAAATCTGTCCAAATTTAATATTTGAGATTTTAGTACATCCTTATTAATCCAGTTTTCAAAGGATCTTTATTACCATTTTTAAGATCTACTCTTTTTTTTTTTTTTTTTAATAAATAAAAGAAAAGAATACCAGTGACACTTGTTCTTTTTTTAATTTTTAAATATCGTAGATATCATCTTAATATTTGCGTCATAATTTTGAAGTGAAGGGTGTCACTCAAGAGAGAAAGGAAAGGGTTTTAAAAATAGAATTTGGAAGTAAATGAGATTGAGATGACACTTTTAATGACATGCATCATATTTTATGAACGAAAAGCTTGCCACTCCCTCTCAAAATTGGACTTTTTTTCCTCTTTCTGCGTCATCATTTTCTGTTATATTTTAAAAGGATAACAGTCGTTCATTAAAATATGCATATTTTTTTTTTCCTTTCTTTATAACATAAGTGTTAAACAACAAATGTTTGGAAAATAACATTCGAAGAACACTCAATTATTCTAACTTTTCCTAAATGTTATTTAAAATAATTCTGATTGTAAAACAAATATCTAACTGCATAAAAGGACATCCGTCAACCTTTCTTACTATTGTTATCCCATGTTAATCTATTTGGAGTTTCCATGACAGCATTAATCGTTATGTAACACTTTTTGAAATTTTATTTTTACTACTAAAAAATTAATGCTTGGTATTCATGTATTGCGTTTTCAAAAAGTTTTTCGAAAGTGTAACAACTAATGACACACCTTTTTAGTCATTGCACTAAAATGTCTTCTACAGAAAAAAAAAAGAAAGAAAGAAAGAAAACCACGGAATAAATACGTGATGTACTTAATGCTTCTATTACACACAACGATTTTTCGCACAACTTTTGAGCCAATTGTTAATTTGAGCCAATTTTGTTGTCTCAAATCGCCCCAACCCCTAGTGTAATAGGAGTTGGGAGTACGAATAATTTTTTCTGACTAGTCATAAAAGGTTGTTCGTACGAGCAATTTCTCCTCCGATGATAAACCAATGAAGTGATAGCTCCTTATACGCGCTGAGAAAAGAAGGGGCTGGCCGGCGGTGCGGCAGCGTGAGGTCATTCATAATTCTGTTCATTCTACAAGAAGACTTCACGTAAGCCCGGAAAAGAGCGATAAATTGACATGTACTTGACAACACCGTGAAAACCTGTTTTTTAGACAAATTTTGATTCAACTTCCGGAACCCTCTTTCAGATTTCGACCTCCAGAAATTGGAGCAGAAAGTGGCTCTAATGAAAATTGCATGAGAAGTGTTTATGTGTAATAGGAGCATAAAGAATTTATTAGAAAGAAAGTAAACGCTTCAGATAGTTCATGCATGGAAGTAGTTCATGTCAACTTTCTTTTTCTTTTGTTAATTTAAAATAATTGGAATGAAACTTCGGGATGTTAAGAAATATTTTATAGCTCTTCAATCGAAAATATTTTTTGCATTCTGCTGCTGCTGCTTCTTCTACCCTCTTTTTAATATTATTATTTATTCAATATATTAAATCTTAAAAACCTACCAAAATTTTAGAATGAAGTAATAACTATAGAACTAAAGCACAAGTATAATACTGTTAAAAATTTTCAAAAAATTTAAGGCTGTCTGTTCAGAAAATAAATAAATAAATAAAATGAAAACCTATTATTATTATTATTATTATTATTATTTGCTTTTAATGTCCAATAAAACATTTTAATTTACAACAATAAGCTCATATTCAAAATCAAGATGAAACACTCATGCATTATATATATATATATATATGTGTGTGTGTGTGTGTTTGCGTGTGTACATACGTGCGTAACATATTGAAAATAGATATGTATGTAATGTGTGTGTGTGCGTAAGAAATAGTGTTTTAGAAAATTTGATGTATAGCTCAGAAATTTTTGTTATATTCAGAATGAGTGAAAAACATGAGTGTTTATTCAGAATGAGTTTACGACTGCTAAAGCAGTGATATTATAGATGGTGGGGTGGATCAATGATCAGAGCATTTCTCTTGAGAGCATGACTTGATCAGTTAGTGTTAGGCAATAAAGAAGAAAACCTAAAAGAAGAAAACTGTTTTGTTTATCTAACGCGTTAATTTAAACTTTGTTGCATAAGTAAGGATTTATCATACATCGATACATTATATTATTAAATTTTTGAAACCGCCATATGCATTCTTATTGATAGCTGTTTAAAAATCTTATTTTCTTTTATTTAAAAACATATTCATATGTATATTTAAGCTACAAGCACTAAATATCTTGGATTCATGCACACATACGTCTTATTTTTCTGTACTGTTAACAGTTGTGTTATTAATGTATGGAGAAATGAGTTTAAAATAAAACTTATATATATTTTTATAACAATAAGTTTTTTTCATTCTTAACTGAATAAATAATTTTGATAAATATATATATATATTAATTTGAAAAGCTATTTATTAAAATAATATAAGATAATTAAAATAATACATAGATTTCCTAAATACAATATTACTAAGTTTGTACAATATTTTTCATTTAAAAATTTTTCAATAAAATGTTAAATTTGTTGTAAAAATTTATTTAAATAGTACTAATTTTTTCAAAATGATAAGTTGTTATTCATATTATCTATTTGAATATTTAAAACTTACCTGGTTTTACAACAAAATGAAAAATAAAGAATCCTTAATTTTTGAAAATGCAATCTTAAATAAGTAAGTTTAATTTTATTCAATGTATCGAAACGAGATAGCTTTGAATATAATATTTTCTTATTATATACAGATTTAAAAAATGATTTTTATTAAATATAATTAAAATAAATAAATAATCCAAAAATATAACCAGCATCCTTAAAACTAACGAAAAAGATTCGAACATTTTGTTTTGTTGAAAATGTAAAATTTTCCAGCTTAAGTTTTGTATTAGACTTCAAGCCTACCATTTGTTTTTCCTCACATACAAAAATATATTCGCTTTCATTCACAAAAAAAAAAAAAAAAAAAAAAAAAATCCTTGAGACTGTTTGTAAATTAAACTATATTTTCTACTAGCTATATAGGTTTACGTTTGTTTTTATGTATGTACAAATTAAAAGCTTTAAAAGACCGCGAATTTTTTATTTTTATTTTATTTATTTATTTTTATTTATTTATTTTATTTATTTATTTTGAAAGTACTGAAATCCGGATTTCTGCAGCTTTTGGATTTTATAAATCCTATAATCATAAAAATTATTTATGTATACTAATACCATAATTTGCAAACACTTGCAATAGTTTTCTCTGCAGTCGAAATAATGTGTGTTGCTGCTTTCTTGCTGCACATGGGTCTTCTCTTTTTTCACGTAATGAAAGATTGTAGTTAATTACTTCAACCCCCATTTTTTGTTTTTTTTTTTCCTTTCTTTGTGTGTGTGTGTGTGTGTTTGGAATTTAAGATATTTGATTAAAATTTTTTTCATTCATCAAGAGTATTTTAATGCATTTAATGCATTTATTCAGTGCATTTTATGTATATAATTGATTGTGTTATGGAAGATATTTAACTTGCGTATACATACTTAAATAGTTTCAATATACATGAATAATTTCAAGGTTTTTTTTCCCCCTTTTAATTATTTTTTAGATTTCGTTTTACGAAATGTATTATATAAATATGAATCTATTCATAAAGTATATCGTATTGATAATTAGGTGTAATTAAAAAAATATATATATATCATAAGTGCGTCATTAATATAGATTTGTGATCTTTTAACTAGTTAAAAGTGTTTAAAAATTTAACTTACTTATTTTAAAGTTTAATATTTTTAGTGTGATTCAAAAAATGTAACAAGTCTACTGTATTTTTTTTTTTTTTTTTTAATGCTTCGTTCTATTCACTTCAAAGAAAAGCAACAAAAAATTGACAAAAGTTGTCAAAACGAGTGCCAACTTTTAGTTTTGTTATTATTATTATTTTTTTTTTCATTACTTTCTCTTTTCATTTTCCTCTCTTGTTTTCTTTCCTTTTCCTTTTTGCAGTGTGCTGCAAAATGTGCCTAAGTTATTTGCTATGAAATTATGTGTAATCGCTGAACTTTTGATAGAGAAAATGGCTGCGTTTTCAAGAATTTTAATACTACTTTTCAGCCAAATAATTAAACAAGAATGTGAGATGTTTTCTAGTTTCATTTTGCTATTGCTTCCTAAATTTTTCAAAAAGGAATTTTTTCAAAGTATATGTAGATATTTTCCCCCGTTTTAATATTTGTTTCTTTTTATGTACTCTAATTTTCGGTGTATAATCCGCTAGCCAGATAGGTCAGCTTTGCACCAGTAATTTTAATTGACGAAGAAAGTTGTTTATACGAGCTGTTTCTTCGGAAAAATACACATTTTTCTGTTAAATGAAATTTCTGGTGGAGGAAAAGCATACCGTATTTGCGAATTATATGCTGAAAATTACGGTACTTTTACCCCTTTATTTTTGACAAGACCGTTGTTTTTATCTGAATGGCAAATTAAATTCTTTGGTTTCATATACAAATACACATGTTAATTTAAGGACGAACTGAAACTTTACGCACATTTAGGCTATGAACGAAAAATAGCTGTTCACATTTATTTTATAAAAGTATTATAACGGTGCATATTTTAATCCTCAGTTAAAGTTCCATCTTCATACAATGCATTCTGATCTCGTAATATAATTTTTAGTGTAAGAAATAATTCTACAGTTCAATATGCTCGCAATTATTTTTATTTTCTTTGTCTCGACTCTTTTTCATGGAACTGTCTTATTTTCGATTTAACTTTTAGGTTAAAATTATTTTTGTTTGTATTTGAGTAGTTATTTATTTGCTTGAAACTTGTATGTAGATTTTATAACGTTGCTTCACTTTTTATTGTTGTAGTATCTGTACGAGTATATTGTACAACATTTGTAATATCATACCACTGAGCTGAATGCGTAACGGGGGAGCTGAGTCGGCGGTCAGACAAATTTCACCTTGATGAAATCATGAGTGGCAAAAAGTAAAATAGTCCTCTTTACTATGCGTTTGAAAATATTAATTCTCATTATAATGAATCATTATGTCATAAAATTATTTCATTTCAAACAAATTTAACAAAACTACACTGTTATCAAAAGGGGCAATAAGAAAATCTTTTTTTTTTTCTACATATGTGTAATCATACGCGCTGAACGCGCCAGATAATGTTAGAGAATAGGAATTCAGCTCTTGTGTTACAATCTGGAGCTCAGCATATCATACAGATAGGAATTTTATAACACTTAAACCAGGTTTATACTTTACGAGACACTAGCATTATATCCGTTCTCCACACCATTGGTGTGGAGATTGATTATTGGTCTCCACACCATTGATCTCCACACCATTGGTGTGGAGAATGATTGGTGTGACACCAATCATTTATACTTCTTCAACTGTTAAACAAAATTCCATCATAAAAGTAACACCCCGAGACAAAAACAAAGTGCTTCTGTTTTTATTGTTCGACCTCTCGGCGTAGGCATGATAAGTTCAAATTAAAATAAAATATGATCTTTGTTCCATATTCGAAATTATCAATGTACATTTTTGGTCTAGCAGTATTGAAAAAGATGGGATAAATTTAAAGCAAAAAATTGCAAGTGTTTTTATTTATTTATTGTACGTGTTTGTCCGCGTGTTTATTTATTGTACGTAGTTATTATTAAGGGAAATTTTTTTAACGTAAATAGACCGATTTCTTTTTTTTTTTTTTACGTGTAACAAAAATCTCGAGCCCCTAATTATGTCACGCTATTAAAGGCGTACGGAATCCAAAAAGCGAAAATCAATTTGAGTTTCTTATATTTCTAACTAGCACTCCAAGTTCTTGAGCATTACATTATTTACCCTAGGATATTGGACTGTAGGTTTATTAATTGCCTAGAACTTAACCCCTTCCCCCCTCCACACACACAAACACACAAGATACATTTAAATTCTTTCTAAAAAAATACGAAATGTAACTGTTTTAACAATTGTTTACGAATTGAAAAAAAGTAACGAGAAATTTCAAATAGCAAAATATAATGTCTATGAAAAAAGAAAATAAAAAAGTGTATCATTTGTAAGTGATCAGTATGTGTAATTTCTAAAGAACCCGCTAAAAATGTGTGTTAACCATGTGGGGAAAAAATAGTCCTCACAATTTCCCATAGATCTCTACTTGGATTTTATCTTCGTTCTTCAGTCTGAGTCATGCATAAATATGTGGTACATTAATCTAGATTTTGAATATAAGTCCAGATGCTCGAAAAAGATATTTTTTAACGTTAGATATCACAGCTCTCGCGTGGCATGAAATAGTGAGGTTTGAATAAATATAGGTATGACTTGTTCAGAAATACTTACAAAGCACGTATAACGTAAGGTTCTTAAAAAATATATGTATTTCCAAAGACTTCCATATATTATTCTTCTTAATATATAATTCTATATTTTATTCTTTATTGCAACCTGTTCTTTTAGTGTATACTTTTAAGTTGGATTTAAAATAAATAATGGTTTTGAACCATTTAACACCTGTAACAGTTTAAGTTCATATTATAACCATATTTTATAGAAATCTACCATAACTTCAGTCAGTTTGAAGTATTTATAGGATTATAAATCACATCAGTACTATTTTTAAAAAACTATGATTGTATTTATTTATTTATTTATTTATTTATTTTTAAACTAAACAAACAGCTTTGAGTGTTAAAAATCTTGATATGTTGGATGTTATGCATCAATGCCATTTGTCTAAATTAGGAACCTAGGCATGAGTGAAATCTCTCTCCCTGTTTAGGAGAGAAATCCGCAAAAAATATGGAACAGCTAGGCGAAAAATCGAACACAGCATTTCCAGTCTATCAATTTGGAGAGCAGAACCTTTTGGCAACTGCTGGAGCTAAAAATCTCGGTAGAAATACACCTTGAAACATTTTGGACTAACTAACTGAAACTGTTACTGTCAATGTAAGATATTTTATGTGATCAGAAATACTAAGAGTTAATTTAAAATATAAATAGACTGGGGGGAAAAAACTGACTTGTACTATATTCTTTGAAGAAAACTTCGTATCTGTCAGTTTAGCAATTAGTGCAGTGAATTTATTACGTGGAATCAGGACTCATGCAGTACTACTTAAAAAAATAACTGCTTTTCTGTATCAAATAATGCGCATATATGTAAAAATCATCGTAGAATGCAGCGTTGCCAGATCTGGCTTTTTTTTTATTCAATAGTTACCAATAATTTTGAGAAGTGACATTTGATATACATAATAGACTACTAGTCTTCGAAATGATTAGCTAAGCGTTACAAATAAAAATTATTGGTGATTATTGAATTTAAGAAAAAAGGCCAAATCTGGCAACCCTGGTAGAACGATTTACACTCATTATGCAATTTCACGGTTTATTTCAAATGTCGTATGGGATCAGAAATAGTATGCCAACATCCTAATTAATAATTCGGAGGATTCTTAGTACCTGCCTTTTTTTTCACACCAGTCTTTTTTTAGAGTACTTTTCTTTTTATTTCATCTTAAATACATTTAAAAAGAATTAATATAAAAATTAAGTGGTGTGGGAAAAGGGGCGGTTCCTAACAATACTCTGGATTAGGTTGGCAGCTATGAGTATGGATACTGTTTTTAAGCATAAATATGTATATATTTTATAAAATAAACATTCGAGAGGTATTTCTGTAATGCTTTAAAGAACAGTCAATTTAGTTGCTTATTAAGTTAGTTAAGTAATGGGAACAGTTAGTTTATTTCTTCGAGTCAGATATTATACGGTGCTATTTTTATCAATAATATTACATTTGTCTAAAAAAAAAAAAAAAGAAAAAAGAAAAAAAAAATCCGCATATTTCAGGCTATATATACAAAAAAAAAAAAAAAAAAAAAAAAAAAAAACCTGTTAGGCGGCGGCTAACTGAATTTTCTAAATTTAGCTTTTAAGTCGCGCGTAAGAAAATTCTTCGTCAATAAAATACTTGTAAGCTAGGCTATACCTCTACAAATTTAATAAAATTTTATTTACATCTCAATGCACTATATTAAAAAGAAAAAATTGTGCAGCTTTTCCGTTATATTAGCTTTTCTGTATTAAATCGGCTTGTTTTATCTTTTTCCGACTCCGTTATATGGACTATTGATACGTTCTGCTTCTCTAGTTTCAGAGTAAGGGCTGTTTCTATTCTTATAATCCCAGTTGAATACATTATTATAACGCCCCGCTATACTCAGCACCTTTAGAATCCTCCTCCACTCTCTGATTTCTTCTGGGCGCAATCAATTATTTGGAATGTCGGGAAAGTATTGAATTGGTGAGTGTCTAATATGCCGTACAGGAGAATCCGATTCTAAATTTTTAATCTGCATCTGAAATTTTAATGCAGTTCGGTACGTGTAGAAAACTAGGTAATGTGCTCGAGTTTTGGAATTTCGATAGCCTTTTGTGAATTTATCTTACGCGAGGGATTAGATTGAAGTACTTTTTTAGTGCTACTGGTAATGCACGTTTAGCATTTGGAGACTTCTGTTCTAATAGAATTTAATATATAATGAATAGTTAGAAGTTTAGAAAATAATGGGTTAGATGTTGCTTGTTAAAAGGCATGACATCTTTTAAAAAGATAACTTTTTTTTTTTTTTTTTTTTTCCCTGTTTGTTTGTGCAGTAAGCACTCTCTTAGGAAATCAGTTGTTTTTCGCTTTCAGAAATTTCGTTTTATTTTGCAGAAATTATTTAAAATTTAATTCATGGCTAGTTTTATTTATCGCTATTTTTGTGTGAAATTAAATTAAAAAAATATGGATAGTTTCCATTTGAGGACAAGTTTACTCTTTCATCCTTATTAAAAGCACGTTTTCTGATTTACGAGGAAAGGGAAGTGTCGTTGAAGAAAGTAGCGTCTTTTGATCGTATTCTCTAACGAGTGTTATAAAAAACAAAGAAAAATCATGCAGTACGCATTGATTAGTAACACTTTCCAACTGTACGTAATTGTTGTATCGAATAACTTTTATTATTCTTTGCCTACGTTATCACACAACAGACAGAAGTACTGAAAAATATACAGATAGACTAATTGATTTTAAAATTGCTCTTAGGCATTTTGGAAAGGGTTAAAAAAGCTTAACGCAAAAAAAAAAAAAAAAAAAAATGCAGCCATTAGATTATAATTACAGCTTTTGATCTCTCTGAATATTTTAGTGTAGCCCTGTAAATCAGAAAGTTAATCATATCATATTCTATACAAAAGATTATTTTAGAGTATTAACAATAAATTTCAATATTTTTATGATTTTTACAGTAGAAAGACTTTTAAATATAATTTTCAAAAAATTCTGTCCTAAAACGTAATGCATTGGCTTTTTTTTTTTTTTTTTTTTTTTTTGTCCCTCTAAACAAACACAGTTGTACAGGACCTATTAATGTCATTCTAAATGGAGAAAATTCTATAGGGATAATGTTTATAAAAACAACACTCATAGAACACAATGCTTTTGAATGCTTTTGGGTGTCCCTGTACACAAACCAGAAGAGATATTCACTCCATTTTCAATATGGAACATCCGATAGTGAACTTCAATAAAATATATCAGTTTCGAGAAATTCCATAGATAATTAATGGAGTTGGAGCGCGGGCTTACAGACAGACAGACAGATGGACAAATACACAAGCTGAAATCACATTCACACTTAAAAATGTTAGAAAGTGTTAAAAACATTCAATGTAAACGAAAGTAATATTTTAGCAATTTTTTATTAATAGCTCTTAATAAAAATGGATATTATTCTGTCACCCTGTAAATCTAATGCTAATTATGCTATATTCTATGCAAAGCATTTTTTTGTGCAGCTAAATAACATAATTCAATTTCCTAAAGCTTCGTGGAAAGTAATTAAAATTTGATTTATAGAAATATATCTCATAGAACGCAATGCTTTGGAATACTTTTGAGTGTCCCTGTATATAAATCGGTGGTGATATTTCCTCCATTTTATACAGGAAACATCCAGTAGGGAATTGGAATAATATATTTTAATTTCATTAAGATATGTCTGCAGTAAAGGTATGAAAATATGGTTTATAGAAATAGCTCTCATAAAACACAATGCTTTGAAATACTTTCGGGTGTTCCTGTACACAAACCAGTAGAGGTATAAATTCCATTTTCAATAGGGAACATCCGATAGTGAACTTGAATAACATATATCAGTTTTAAGAAATTCCACAAATATTTACGGGAGTTAGAGATCGGACAGACAGACAGGCAGACGGACGGACGGACGGACAGACAGATACACAAAACTGAAATCATATTCACACTTAAAAAATGCTAGAAAGTGTTAAAAACGCTTAACGTAAACAAAAGTACAATTCCAGCAATTTTTTATTAATACCTCTTAATATAACTGGATATTTTTGTGCCACCCTGTAAATCTAATGCTAATCATGCTACATTCTATGCAAAGAATTCTTTTGTGCGTGTAAATAACATATTTCAATTTCTTAAAACTTCGTGGATAGTAAAGTTATGAAAGTTTGATTTATAGAAATATCTCTCCTAGAACCCAATGCTTTGGAATACTTTTGAGTGTCTCTGTACATGAACCGATGGTGGTATTTCCTCCACTTGATAGAGGAAACATCCAATAGTGAACTTGAATAACATATTTCAATTTCATTAAGATATGTCTACAGTAAAGGTATGAAAATATGGTTTATAGAAATACCTCTCATAGAACACAATGCTTTGGAATACTTTCGGGTGTCCCTGTACACAAACCAGTAGAGGTATAGACTCCATTTTCAATAGGGAACGTCCGATAGTGAACTTGAATAACATATTTCAATTTAATTAAGATATGTCTAGAGTAAAGGTATGAAAATATGATTTATAGAAATACCTCTCATAGAACACAATGCTTTGAAATACTTTCGGGTGTCCCTGTACACAAACCAGTAGAGGTATAAACTCCATTTTCTATAGGGAACGTCCGACAGTGAACTTGAATAACATATTTCAATTTCATTAAGATATATCTACAATAAAGATATGAAAATATGGTTTATAGAAATACCTCTCATAGAACACAATGCTTTGGAATACTTTCGGGTGTCCGTGTACACAAACCAGTAGAGGTATAGACTCCATTTTCAATAGGGAACGTCTGATAGTGAACTTGAATAACATATTTCAATTTCATTAAGGTATGTCTACTGTAAAGGTATGAAATTATGGTTTATAGAAATACCTCTCATAGAACACAATGCTTTGAAATATTTTCGGGTGTACACAAACCAGTACACAAACCAGTACACAAACCAGTACACAACCCTGTACACAAACCAGTAGAGGTATAAACTCCATTTTCAATAGGGACCGTCCGATAGTAAACTTGAGTAACATATATCAGTTTCAAGAAATTCCATAAATATTTACGGGAGTTAGAGCGAGGACAGACAGACAGACAGACAGACAGACGGACAGATAGACAGACAGACAGACAAACCGAAGTCATAAACACTTTTCAACCTTGTTGGAAAGTGTTAAAAAGAGAGAGAGAGAAATAAGTCCAAAATTTGTGTTGTCTTATGATAGTCTAGCTAGAAGATTATTTGCCATCTCGTTCGTTTCTTATAGAATAGAAACTCAGAGTTTTTTTGCGTGTAAGATAGTGAGCACAGAGCTTTCTTTTCCTTCTCTGGTGTTGAGGTCGTTTTTTGGTGTTAAGGCTCCTCTCTCCCTCTTATAATTTCCTCCCATCTCCGGCCACCAAATTCCTGTGGGAAAATTTGTTTATAGAATTAATTATTAACTAATGTATACATTTTTTTTAAATTCGTTTTCACATTCTAAAGATCTGCAACTATTAAATTAATACTTGCTTTCCAAAAATTGATTTTTTAAAACTTTAATGTTTTACTTTGTAGCTTAAAAATTTGAAAAAATGCCCTTAGTTAATTTTTCGTATTTTTAAACTCAGAAACATATTAAAATTAAAAAAAAAAAAAAAAAAAAAAAACCTACTGTGGTTTAATTTTAATTTTGAGTTTTAAAATAAGATATTTTTTCCTATAATCTAATAGTTATTTACTTTAAAGATTAATTAATGCAAGACATTCCTTATCTCCAAACGGGAAAAAAAAAAAAAAAAAAAAAATCTAATCTATAAGGAAAATTAATTTAATCGCTAAGAAAAAAAAAAAAAAAACAAATATTTCAAATCTCTAAGAAAATAAAGAAAGAACGTTTTTCTTATTTATGTTTTCCTTTACTTTACTTTCAAATCACGCTAGGCGAAACAATGAGCTTGTTTATTTAATTATTTCTAATATGTTTACTTTTCATTTGAAGCATTTCTCTTTAAAGTAACACTGCACAAAAAATGCTGTTCATATGAGCTGACGGTTAATCCCTGTTTGAGATCCTCTCCACCTGTTGTCACCGATTTAGAGACATTGTGTTCCCTCCCATTTTCGTACCTTCCCATTCAAATACAAACGTTTTAAGTTTAAATCGATATTCTCTACAGAGGGCCTCCCCTTGTTCTGATATTCTCCTCGAAACTCGAATCGATTTTGACTTCCGTCAGGTCTACTGCCTTTCATTTTAATTTAAAAACTTCCTAGTTTCAATTTTTCTTTTATCAGATTGTCAGTAAATTTGCAAAAAAGGTTTTAATTTATTTAATTTCTTTTTACCTTAAGAGAAAATTATTCACCTACTGAACAATACTATTTTGATATATATATATATATATATATATATAATTTGAATAATTTAATACCTTTGTTACACTCAGCAAACAAAAGATAGATGAAAATACCAACATATAATTAAATTTTAAATGAGTTTTATTTCGAATAAAATTATTGGCGCGGTGATAATTTAATTTGAGTACCAATGATTAGTAAAAACAAGTTAAAGTACTTACGCAGAAGAGAAATGACACAAACATAACACATAAGCCTAACGATGAAATAATAGTTTGCAAAAACCATTAAAGTAATAGAAACAGTCAACAATTTATAGAAAAGAGAAAAGGATAAAATTACCATAGAGATCCATTAAAAGAAACATTAAAAAAAAAAAAAAAAAAAAAAAATCATGAATTCAAAATTTGAATTTTAAATGCTGAAAAATAAGAATGTTCACTCATCGGGAAACTTGCATTTCTATTAGCGGAGGGCAAGATTTCGGAAAACTGTATAGCTAAGTCAAGCCAATATACAGCTCAAGTCTCTATTATATATATTAATAATAATACGGTTAAGAATTGTTTTGTACACAGTAAAATCGGAATTCTTTATTTGTTTAGAATCTGGAACATACTTTTGATTTTATATTTCTGTTGCAAACTATAATAAAGTAAAATAAAATAAAATTAATTGCTCCCTAATTAATACATCTATGGTATACGAGAGAAAGAATTATTTTACAATATTTACAATAATACAAAGATGATTTTTTATTATTTTTTTAAATACGTAAAAAGAATTATCTATCGATTTTTAAAATACATGAAAAACCCGTCTAAGTGTTGTATTTTTGGTTAAATTCAGGAATAACGTACGGGAAATTTGGATGCATTTTTCCACAAAAAATAGTTTCTGCTGAGTTTATTATTATTGTTACGTTATACTATATCCCATATATAGTAAGTAAAAACAACAAAAATCTTATATGCTCTTTTTTTTTTCCCCATTTAGAAATCAAGGTTATTTATAACGAGTTTTCTTTAGTAATAATGATTAAAAGAAAAAAGTATGACAAAGTAAAATTTTATTCAATAATTATTTGTATAATAATAACAATAATAGTAATACAGTAGATAAAATATTTTATGAGAATGTTCATTTTAAAATAATCTGTTTTTATCTTTTTTTAAAAACGACCGAATTTTAAATTCTGCAACTTTGAAAAGTCCACTTAGGATAATTTGTATGTCATTTAGTTGTGTTATATTTTTCTCATATATGAAATATTTTTCTTACAAATATGTATATATATATATATATATATATATATACGTGTCTGAGAGAGAAGGGGGGGGGAGGGGAGATTGAGAGTGTGTAAAATAAGTATTAGGCCTAAAAGAGACAAATTTAGCGTATATATATAAATATTCATGTTTTCTTTTACAGTTAAAAACAGTCTGTACTGAGATTTGTGATTGGCATTACAAATATCATTACACTTAGTTACATTACAATTAAGTGATTTATAATTAGCGAAGATGCATTCAAATTATGTGCGCGAATGCAACAGTTTGAATATAAATGTAAATAATGTTACAAACTTGTAAAATACCAGAGAAACATACGTTATAATGAACCAAAAATACCCTTATTCTCTAATAAGGAAACGATTAAAAAAATAACAACATTTGATCATATGTTTCTCTTGCATTCTACAATCTTATAACATTATATATATATATACATATATATATATACGATGATGATCAATTGACCCATATGAACAGTTCATATTTTTATATCTGATAATTTAAAAATTTGGGTGATTAATTCTTTATTATTGGAATTGTCAGATTTATATATACAAACTAGGGGGCTCTGCCCCCTGCTCGCTCCGATCACCAACCCCCGAGGGAGGCTTCGCCTCCCCCCGACTCACTTTACTTATTAACTCATGCAGAGCTCTGCCTGCCTATTCACTGTTTTCTTTCATAGAAAAGTGATATTAATAGTGCATATTACAAGACAAAAGCAGAAAATTATTATGGAAATCCTCATATTAAATGTCAAATTGAAATATATAATATTTATATATTTTTTTAATAGAAAGAAATTCATAATATCTAGACCATTTGGATTACAGCTTTAGTATATGACCATTTTTATTTAATTTTTACAACCTTAGATCCGGACCGCGGTACCCCTTCGTAATTGGAAGATTGCGGGTTCGGTTCTCGAGCCGGCCAAAGACCGTCGTGTACACTAATGGTGGCTGGTGCACGTAAAATATGTCGTGGCCGCAATATCCTCCATGTTCTCATCAAAATTATATCTCTGGGGGCCACTGAAGCGGGGGATCATCCCCTTCGTGTAGGACCAAAATTGTGGTGGCATGTCTCGGGAACATCCGTAGGGGTGCGTCCCAGACCGTCGCCAATTATCTGACGTCAAACACAACCTACCTAATTATCTACCTGCCTACAACCATGGATAATATTTTAATTTTCCCGTGAAAGAAAATTAATTTTCTAAAAGTAGAGAAAAGGATATTTATTTTCCTTCTTTTTTACATCCATGGTTTCGGTCCGCGGTACCCTTGTCTGTAAAGCGCCGAGCACGTAATTGGAAGACTGCCGATTCGATACTTGAGTCGGCCAAAGACCGTCGTGTACACTAATCGTTGCTGGTGCGCATAAAATCTGTCGTGACCGCAAAGTCCTCCATGTTCCCACCCACACTATACCTCTGGGGATCACCAAAGCGCGGGGGAGGGTGGGATCCCTTCCACGAAAGATAAAAATTGTGATGGCATGTGACCGGAACATCTCTAGGGGTGCGTCCCAGACCGTCGCAAATTACCCATAGCGCAGTACTGGTGCGACGTTAAATCGAACCTACCTACCTACGTACAACCATGGATCATATTTTAATTTTCCCGTATAAAATGACTTCATGACAGAAGAACAACGTCACTGGGAGAAACTTTCTTCAAAATGGCAAATAGAGTACCTTCATAAACTTGTCATTTTTAGTTAATGACTTCTTTAATTAAAATGGTAGAAATTTCTAAGCGGCTGAAATGTCTCCCTTGGAGTATTCGGAACACATTGATACCTCTCATGACGCGAAAGACCCTGCCCTCCGCCAGAAGATGCTTTTGCAGACAATAAAATTTGACGCCAGTGACAGTAATTTTTTTTAATATATAGAGATATGTTTATATTTAAATTTGAAAACTTCTTCACACACCTTAAAGTAAACGCTACCAGATTTGAAAGGACGTGGCCTTTTTTCTTCAGCTGCAAAATACGTGCTACTGCCTTGGAGGCAAAAGCAAAAGCCAGTCTTACTTCTGCGTCCTCCAAGGCAGTAGCACATATTTTGCACCTGAAGAAGAAGGTCACGTCCTTTCGAAACCGGTAGTGCTTACTTTAATTTTATGGTGTGTGAAGAAGTTTTCAAATTCAAATATTGATTGTGTGTGTATACCAGTTCTTTAATTTAGTATTAAATATGTTTATATATATATCTTTATATATATATTTCTTTTGTGCGTGTGTATGTCACTGAACTCCTCCTAAACGGCTCGACTGAGTTTAATGAAATTTTTTGTGTGTCTTCAGGTGGATTCGAGAATGGTTTAGATTTACAAATGAAAGTTGTAACTTAATTAGTTCTTTCTTAATTAATTTTTAATCAACTCTTTCAACAACTTTTCCACCTAGATGGCGTGAGTTGTCGTAAACATGATGTCAGAATATATTTAATGTTGAAATGAAAAATGAATTTTTAACCGTATCTTAAGAAGTGTTTAAAATATTTTTTCAAAATTAATATTTTTAGAATCGTAACCGTATCTTACGAAGTGTTTAAAATATTTTTTTAAAGTTAATATTTTAGAATCGTAAACACGATGTCAAAATTTATTTAATGTTGAAATGAAAAATGAATTTTTAATCGTAAGTGTTTAAAATATTTTTCCAACGTTAATATTGTTAAAATGTTAAAATTAGTTAAAATGGTATATTCTTTTAAAAAATTCGTCAATATCCGACGGAGTTATTTTATGTTAAAATGAAAAAAGAATTTTTAGGCCATTATTATTTGTGCAGATGGAAAATGTACTAAAAGTTTTCCGAAAAATTTCACGATCACAAATGTTGACGGATATCCAATATATCGTCGAAGAAATCCCGATAATGGCGGACAATCTTATCATCTATGGCGGTCATCTATGTCAACAACATAGATATTGACATTGATAACCGTTGGGTGGTCCCATATTCGCCTCTGCGGGACGAGTATTTACAGTCAATCCAAGGCAGACTGAGTGCTTTTATCTTCGACTGTTATTGGTTAATGTCATCGGCCCTTTGTCATTTCAAGATTTACGTAAAGTGAATGGACAACAGTATCCAACGTATAAAGATGCATGCCTTGAACTCGGCTTGCTGGAAGACGACAACCAGTGGGAGTGTATGCTTGCTGAAGTAGGACTGAACTGTACAGCAAAACAAATTCGTCTACTATTCGCGATAGTGTTGACTTCATGTTTCCCGGCCCGAGCAGAGACATTATGGGATAATCACAAAGATTCAATGACTGATGATATATTGCATCAACATCGTTCACGGTGCAACGATCTAACGATAGTATTCAGTGACGCTATGTACAATGAAGCATTGATTGCTACTGAAGATCTTTGCATTATCATTGCCAACTTACCACTCAGTCATTTCGGTATGCATTCAACAAATCGAAATGCATCTGATTTAATAAGCACTGAATTGAATCGTGAACTACAATACAATACTGTAGAAATGGCAGCGATTGTTGCTCGCAATGTCCCACTAATGAATGAAGAACAAAGAACCGTTTACGACCGCATCATGCTCGCAGTTTTGGCAGGACAAGGTGGATTCTTTTTTTTTTTGGGTGCACCAGGTGGAACTGGCAAAACATTCCTTATTTCGCTAATTCTCGCCGAAATACGATCAAATAATGGCATCGCATTGGCTGTTGCATCATCTGGCATTGCGGCAACTTTATTGGATGGAGGCAGAACAGCTCATTCATTATTTAAACTGCCACTGAATATTCAAAATAACCCAGACGCAGTGTGCAACATGAAAAAACAATCGTCCATGGCCACAGTGCTGAAATAGTGTAAAATTCTTATCTGGGATGAATGCACTATGGCACACAAACATTCGATTGAGGCGTCGAACAGGACATTGAAAGATATAAAAAACAACGACAAACTATTTGGCGGTACTCTGTTACTCTTTTCAGGTGATTTCAGACAAGCACTTCCCGTTATTCCGCGTTCAACATACGCTGATGAGATCAACGCATGCTTAAAATCATCGTCATTGTGGCTTAATGTTGAAAAAGTACAACTGAAAGTAAATTTGTTCTTTCAAAAGCTTCAAGATCCATCCGCTGAAACATTCTCAAAACAATTGTTAGGTATCGGCGATGGAAAAGTTACTACAGATGAAACTGGATGCATAAAATTACCGACCGATTTCTGCACAATCATTGATTCTCAAGATGCTCTTATTGACTAGATATTTTCCCATGTACACAGACGATACACAAATCATGAGTGGCTGGCAGAAAGAGCAATTTTAGCAGCAAAAAATGTGGACGTCAACGAATTGAATCTCCAGATACAACATTTGTTACCAGGAGACTTGGTGTCATATAAATCTAATGATACAGTTTGCGATGCCACCGAAGCTGTAAATTATCCAACAAAGTTTTTAAACTCATTGGATTTACCAGGCATGCCACCGCATATTTTACAACTGAAGGTTGGATCTCCTGTTATTTTGCTTCGTAATTTGAGCCCACCACGGTTGTGCAACGGCACGCGATTAGTCATAAAAAAATTAATGAAAAATGTTATCGAAGCCATCATTTTAAATGACAAATTCCGAGGTGAAAATATATTACTACTGCGAATCCCTATTATACCCACAGATGTGCCAATTCAATTTAAACGCCCTCAATTTCCAATTAGATTGGCATTTGCAATGACTATCAATAAGTCTCAGGGCCAAACGATGTCTGTCTGTGGCTTAGATTTGAGCACATCATGTTTTTCACACAGACAATTATACGTGGCTCTCGAGTGGGCAAACCATCCAGTTTGTTTGTATTGGCGAAAGATGGAATAACAAAAAATATTGTACACTCTGTTGCATTAAGGGATTGATATTGTTTTTAATAATATTGTTATAAGTAGCGATATGTATATAATTTTAAAGAATCAATTTTAATAAATTAAAAAAATAAATGATTGGTGTTTTTTTTTTTTTATATTCTTTCACCGTTCACAGCGCTCCATACATCTTCCACTTATATACCAAATCCTTACACACTTACAATAAGTTAGTTATTTTTTTCTAGCAAAATATTCTCTAGAAATAATTTATATGACAAAACAACGTTTGTCGGGTCAGCTAGTATCCATATATATATTTTTTTTTTAAACATTTTTATGTTGTTGTTTTATCAGTGTCGATTTATTCCATTTCACTCTTTGAATGGCAGTTCATGTTTAAACAAAAACAACAACTGGGAAATTTCACTGTTCAGAATATGTTGAGTACTATTTCTTGAAATTAATGGTTTCACAACTAAGTTTTTTTTTACTTAATATTTTTAACTATTTCACGTTTATTTTCATAATCTAAAATATCCATGAAATTTAATAATAATGGAAAAAGTATTTTTAAAGCTTTATTGGAATAATTTCTTCTCATCCTATAAATTTACGTGAAATTTTAAAGCATAATTGGTAAATTCAAAATTCAATTAAAACGTTTATTGCGTATTTTGTTTCATTATCGGCATGTCTATCCACAAGTTCTGCTTCGTAAATTCTCTTTTTATTAAACAAAATGACGTTCAAAGTGTCTTTGAACATCATTCTGCCTAAATTCAAATAATGTTTTCTGTGCTTTTATTTTCTCCACTGAAGTGAGGGTTGTTTTCGCATGCTCTGCGCTTTTATTAAAAATTCCGGATCTTTTAAGTTAAAGCTTCAGAAAATTTTCTTAAACTTGTTTTCTCATAACTTATTTTATCCTGTTTGTATTATGAGTAATGAAGTCGGATTTTAGTGTTATGTTATGCTGAACTTCTTTTAAAAGCGATGTCTAATGTCTCTAATGGAAGTTGCCTTAAGTTGCAATTTTACGGAGACGTACTTTATGGCTTTCTTTTGAACATGTTTTAATGGCTTTAATGAATGCCGAGAATGAGAATTCGGTGTCTCTGGAGATTTTGTTCTAGAAATCAAAAAGTAGTTGCTATCAGCTACTCGTCTATTATCGGAGAAGATGCTTAAGTCTAATTAATAGCTAGCGTCAGACAGTTTTGTTCGAGATTTAAGTTTATATTTTGTTTTGTTTGAATGTATTTTAATAAACGGAGCGTTTTCTATTAAGTTTTGCGGTAATTAATCTAATAAATTAATTTTCTGAAAAGAACGAGTAGCGAAATGTGTGTGCTTTTATTTTTTGTGTTTACTTGTCTCACTCCCATCTTTTATGGAATTTATTTGAACACTTCTCATACTGTTCCGGAAAAGTAAATGTAGACTAATACATATATGGAAATTAGTGATACGCTAACTGATAATGCGAAGTGGAAATCGAGGTAAATGATTTTGAGACGGGCAGAAGTAACACCCACGATAGTGCACTTCAAAGCCATAATGATTATCGTTCTTGCGCCACTTCATCGTTCAGTTCATCTTATTTTCATTTTGGTTTTTCCCTTAACGTAAAATTAATTTTGATGTGTGTGTGTATTTATACATAATTTTGATGTGTGTATAATATTTTTTTGCATGTGTATGTGTGCTTCCCCCCCCCCCCCCCTTGCTCGCCCCTATTACCCCAAAAGCCTTTTACCTGAGGCCTTAGGATTGAATTGAACCTGAAAATTGTGAAGCAACTGATAAATACAAATCGTATCAAATATAAATTTCATTTATTATAAGTTTCTATAAATTAGTAATTTTAGACCCAGGGGCATCTGCTTCTTGCGGTAATTTTCCAAAAAATTCCTTCTAGTTTCATTTAACTTCTTATGACGGCACACTTAAATATCATTTTTTTTTTTTTTTTTTTTTTTTTTTTTATATGACTTTTATTAGTAATCTAAGGGATGAGTGTTTTCAGCCAAGTTCAGATTTTATATAGATTTTTCCCCCTGTAATAATCTACATTTAACAAAGTTTATTAATCAAAGTTTGTGTTTTCTGATATGTAATTCTTTTGAATTATCGAAACAAATAAGATTTACATGTCCATGTTAGTCAAAACAATCTGTTCGTCGATTTTAAAGGTTAAAGTCATTAATTATTTATTTATTTAGTACAATGCCTTTGCCATCTGAATTCTTTCGCATAAAGTTTCAGCTTTTCTATACCCTTTTATCAGTCTCATCCTTGTTATATAAGTATAATGATAAAAACTTCTGCTGTACCTACTTCTACGGTTGGTTGTGGTTATGTGGGTTAAGGCTGATTGACTACAATATGGTCCTAGTAATACGTGGAATGCCTAGGTTGGGGGTCTTTCTAAGGGGCCTAGCCTGCATCACGCTAGTTTTGGAAAAAAACGCTGAAAACCCCGAACGGCTAGGCCGACAAGCGCAACTTAAGCACCTACTGTCTTTCTAGTTTGAGAGCAGAACCTCGCGGCTACTGGTGGACTCTATTTCTACGGTAATAGCTTAATGAAAAGACCGTGTTATATTTGGAGCGTAATACGAGTAGTAGTAGGATACACTGTAGTATTTTGGCCATGTTCTAGCAGCAGTTGTGTAAACGGGATGAAGACTGAATACATGCTAATTTGCCTAAATTATTACAGATTTGGATTACAGATTTTTTTTTTTTTTTTTTTTTTTTTTTTTTTGGGGGGGGGGGGGGGGGGGGGCACAGAGGCATAACAACTGACTCTGGGTGATAAAGTATGAAACTTGGTATTCGGAAAGTTAAGTTCAGCCAACTGAAAATGTCGTCCCATCTACACTGTCAAAAAAATGCAACTTTGCTGCAAGATATTCTCTGTAATTACAGAAAAATACCTTTTGTCAATGTAATTTTTCCCGTAATTTGCGACTTTTTTCTTAAATTACAGAGAATTTCTGGAACCAAAGTTGCATTTTTTTGAACCGTGTAGATTAGTTCTTTTGCATGCATCCTACTGTTTTGGAAAAGTTGATTTTTTTTTTTTTTTTTTTTTTTCAAATGAAAACTAGATGTACGTGAGTACGACTAAAATGTTAATTATTTCCGTTACCGATTGTATTTTACTAAGGGTAACCGAAAAATATATTGTATATTATAACCCCCTTATTATTATATTATTAATATTATAATATAATAATGTAATGATATAATATAAGTATTCCACTCTGAGTTTTTATTTCGAGTCTGAAAATTAGTTTTTAAGGAAGTTCAAAAAATGTAGGTTCCGACCTCACAATTACAGTTCAAGATTATAAAAAGGAATCTTCAGACTAACTAATATTATAAGTAATTAAAAAAAAAAAGAAAGGGGGGGGGGGAAAGAAAGGAAGAAAGAAAATGTAGCATTAAAAGTGTTCTAAGCTATAGTTTTATTTGTTTATTTATTTTCATTTATAGTTGTGTTGTGTAATAAGTTTCTTTCTTTCTTTATTTACTTTTTTCTCAATTCGAATATAGAAAGAATATTTTCTATTTTTAGAGAAAATTTCATGTGAAGCAGTGAATTGGCAGTATTTTTAAATACTTTTTACTGCACATTTTTCTTATTAAACTTGGCGAAAGGATAGTTATTAAACATAACTTATTGTAATTGTGTCCTTCTTAACTACAGCTTCATTTTAAATACAGTTGAAAATAAGCATATTAAAATATTTTATATTTTTGCTTCACTCAAAATTTTTGAATTCCAGCTTAGAACTAATTTTAAAATGGTTTGCGAATGCTCCCTTATGGCTGATCTCAAATTATCTCATGAATAATGAGCTAGCTGTCTTTTTATTCTTGTCTTTTCTGCTAAAATTCTTTTAAGACGACCTTATGCATTCCTTTAATGGAAAATTCTTAAAGTCGTAGGCTCGTCAGTGTCGTTTATTCAAATACTTTAAAGAATTTCTTTTTTGATTCTTAGCATATACGAAATTCTTAATGAACGACAGAATTATAAGACTTGGACAAGTTAAGTATTTTCATTTTGATAATTTTTTTATCTTTTTTTCGAAACAAAATTGAATAGAATAACTAAAAAATCTGCGGCTTTATTTTAATTATTATCATTATGTAAAAAGCTAACTGTGCTCTTGTAAATAAGGCTTTTGAAACTTTATAGGGAAGACATTGTTTGTGTCGTTATGGTGTAAAATCAATTTGTTTTGTTTTAGCAGCGATCAATTGTGGATATAATTGCATTTTCGTGTTTGTTAACCGAAAATGCTTGAAAAATCAACTTTCAGCGCCTCAACGGTAATAAATCGGTGAAAAGTCAAAAACTGTGCGTTTAAAATGAACCTTCAATCTTTTTCATATTTTCAGAAAGGTTTTTGTTATCTTCCATTTCAAACTTTTTGCCTGTAGAGTTTGCCCACGAGTTTTTGCCAAAACTCGTGGGAATACGGAAAGCATTCCGCCCAGAACTATGTGCCTTGCATAGTCAATTGGAGACTGTCTCCTCGTCGCCGCCGGAAGACAGCCCATATTATTCTATAGGGAAAATTGTGCATAGAGTTATTCATTACCTAACGTATAATTATTCCGTTTTCACATTCGAGAAATTCGCAACCGTTAAATTGGTACTCGTTTTCTAAAAATAGTTTTTAATGACAAAAATTAACTAAGAGCTTTTTCTGACATTTTAGATAATATAAAAAATTTAAATAACAAATGTTTGGAAAACGAATACTAATTTAAAGGTTGTGAATTTTCCGAATGTGAAAACGGAATTAAAAAAATACATTAGGTGATGGGTATCTCTATAATCAAATTTCCCCATGGAGTTACATAGAACTTAGTGGCGGGTATGACAGGGCAATTTTAAGAGGGTCAGAGAAGTCTCAAGCCACATACGAACAACAGCATCTTAAACTTTTTGTACAAATCGAAATTCAACCCCAAATTGAAAGAGTACCTATAATTTATGATATTATCTAAAAAATTTCTTGTCACAAATTACAAGAAAATTGATGAACTATGTTAATTTACAAAAGAATTTTCACTGTTGTTAAAGAATTTTTGTATGACAATTAGATTTAATGATTTTTCCATTACCGGAGACAACTTTTAAAACGGTATTTTGTCATATTTCTGAAAAAATGTAAGAAGTACATGAAATTCTGTTAAAGAGACGCTTCGCCTATCGTTGCCGGCAGCCAAAACACATGTTATTTTATGGGAAAATTTGTTATGAGAATTACTTATTATAAAATCTTTTTTTTTTTTTTTAACTCATCACAACCGGGACCGATTTACATCTCAGGAAACCCCAGGGCACTAATAGCTGTAGCAACTCCCCACCACAAGCTAAAAAAAAAAAAAAAAAATCAATTTTAAATACCGCTTAAAACAACAAATATACCTTGCATCCTCAAATTCTTAGTAGTATATCTGAATTCACTTTTTAAAATCTTGAAATCCGACTCAAAATTGCAAGTAATAGACCTTCTTCTACTACTACTACTTCTTCTTCTTTTTTTTTTTTTTTTTTTTTTCCAAAAGCCTGCCAGCTGGAATCCATTCTGTGAATGGTTTGAACAATTAATAGCTAAACAACCACCCATAATTCCAAAAATTTGTTTGCTAACAATCGCTCAAAGACGAGCAGTGCACTCATTCAAGAAAAACACTTCCTAAGATTAGAAAGTGTTTTTCAAGTTAATTTATGCAAGGAAAACTTTCAAACGACAAAATATTTTAATTTGCACATTTTAAAGAAAATTATTGAAAAGTATCTAAGATATTTTAAGGGCCGTCTTTTGCCGGGTCCCCGAGCACGTGCCCCGAATGTTTCACCGTAAATCAATCTCTGATCACAACCGTTAAATTTGTGTTGTTTCCCAAATAATGTTTATTTATTCATTTATTTATTTCTATTATTTCATTTTAAAGCTGTTAAGTAAGAAAATTGCCTTTAGTTCATTTTTCGTAGTTTTATAGCTTCATAATTAAATATAAAGAACTTTTAAAATAATTGTGCATTTTCTGAATGAGAAAACATAATTAATAACAATAATACATGAGGTAATAAGTAATTCTCGTATCAAAATGCCCCATAGAATAATATGAGATTTGGCTGCCTGCAAAAAAGGATTATAAAAGATAGTGCGGAGTTTTAACTATACTCATTACAATAAAACTATTACTTTATTGTGTTTTATATGTATGTGTACGTATTCAAATACTCACGTATTCAGTTAATCAATTATGATTAGACAATGCTTTAATGTTTATAAATTTTCTGAAACATTAAGTAGTTTTATTTTCTTTTTACGTAGTTCTATATTTTGAGCACATTGTAATTATTGGTAATTGAAACTTGTTCAAAACTTTATGCTAATTTAAAAAATACTGAATAAATTCACGTTAAAAACTATTAGTATCATCATTATTGAGTCAGTGTTTTTTTTTCTTTTTTCTTTTTTTTTTTTTTTTAAAGCTGTTATTATTTGAACTTTGTCATATTTCAAAGGGGCTGTGCCTTTAGCGTAAATCTATAAACCCGTGTCTTTAGAGTAAATGTTATACCCCCTCGGTGGCGTACTTTTAGCCTAAGTGCTTTTTGCGTAAATATGTAATAAGTAAAAAAAAAAAAAAAAAAAAGAAAAAGAAAAAAAAAATTAACTTTAAACTTTCCTTTACACTTTATCCAGACTTAGGATTGGCTGTTTAGTTTCAGTAGTGAACTATCGCAAAATGGAGGCGTTTAAAAATTGAAGGAATGTTCTTTGTTGTCACATTCATACAATAAAATAATCTGGTGTATCACTCACACACGTTCATAAAATCAATAAGGTAGGATAATAAAGTTCAATCTACTTTTAAAATATTTGAAAGTAGGTTTAGGAACAGCTTTATTTGACATGTAATTCTGTGTAATGTGGGCATTTGAATTCTCTGCAGTTATTAGTTTTTAAGTTAAGCTGATAACAGATATACGTAAAAAAATCAACCGCTAAAAACTGAACTTTTGTAATCAGGAAACCATAAAACGTGATATTATACAAAAACCAGAGTTTCAAAAAATGCCTTGTTTCCAGTGTGGGTATGAAAAAATAATTTTCCTTCCTGAGCAGTGTTCGTGGACAAGAGGAAAATGTAGCAAAGCACTTCTGTCAATTACATTCAATAGAAAAGAACGTTTAGCTTTGTTTTGGGTAGTTCTGTATATTGTCTAAAAAAAAAAAAAGCACTATAAACTATATTGTGTACTTAAATTTATTCTTAATTCAAAAGCATCTAACACGAAAGAATTACAATTCCAGCAATTTCCAAGTATCGCCCCAATCCCCAATATATCCAAATACTTCGAGTATCCCTGTAGACGAATGATGAATTTCTATACCACAATCTACATAAAACATGTTTTTATGCATATGAAGTATTGTTCATTCCGTTTTGTTTAAGTCGACTACAGATGTCACACTGTACTTACCAGAAATTTCCCCATACACGTAATGTATTTGAATTCTCTTGAATGCCCCTGTACACGAACCATTTGCTGATCTCAACTGCGATGACTTTGCCCATATGCATTCCATAAATATAGAGAAATTCTGGGATTGTCCAACCATTGTTCTCTGAAATAGTCGTAAAATTTGGGTAATTAATTATTTACGCTAAGGGCACGGCTTCTTCTATTCTTCCTTCCTTAATTCCAACCGCTTACGGTAGAGGCACGACGATAAAAATTTTCGGATAGAATTACACAGTGTTTATGGTCATAAGTATTCATTGTTTTTATGTTACATATTAAAATTTTAATAAAAAATATATAAATAAATGACCAGTCAGAAAAAATATATAAGTAAATAAGATTAAAAATTATATGTATTCAGTTAGTTTTTATAAAATTCTCAAAAAGAAAAATAAATAAATAAAATAAAATAAAAATTTAAATAATATTATCTGTGCAGATCTACAAATTTGACAGAGGGGGTAGATCTCGATCATAGAAACTCGCACTTTATCGAAATTTTTTCGATTTTCGAATTGGAAATTTTTAAATTAATTTTTACGATTTTTCCGTTTTTTTTTTTTTTTTTTTTTTTTTTTTTTTTCAAATTGAGTTATTTTAAGCAAAGGAGAAATAGACTAAATGTTTTTCTCGTTTTTGCAACTGTCACTTCGAAGCAGTTTAATATTGGATTTTAGTTCCTGTTGGAGGTTATGACGTCATTCACTTTATTTGACTTTCTAATATAATTCATTCAAACTCGAACTGTTTTCGTATTATCTTTTCATTTAAATACATAAAAAGCGTTAAAAAAAAAAAAAAAATTTCATTGCTTAAAAAAAAAAAAAAAGAAGAAGAAGAAGCTGTGTTTAATTACCATATTAAACTTTTTTTTTTTTTTTTTTCCTTCAAATTTTTTGCGTTTTTAACATAGAATTCTTTCAGTTAGATCTTCAGTTGGAAGCTATAACGTCACTTATTTTATCTGTTTTATTTTCTCAGATTTTATTCAAACTGTGTCTTCTTTCCCTTCAGTTGTCTTCGTTCCTTAATAGCGGTTGTATATTTTTATTTATATTTTTTCAGGAATGTGTATTATTTATTCTTTTGCCAGAAAATTTTATTTTATAATGTAAATATGGTCTTTATGTACGTCTATTGTATTTATCTATTGTATTATCTATTGTGTTATCTATTGTATTATCTATTGTGTTATCTATTGTAAGTAGTGAGAGAATGTATGTTCTGCGCCAAGAGGTGGAGAGGTAGGATGTGGTGATGTTGCGATGTGCTGATATGCTGATGTTGTAATGTGCTGATATGCTAATGGAACGCAACATTCCCATTCACTACTACCTATTCGTATGATACAAGCTTCAAAGTAACCTTCTATAGTATATAACATAACAATTTGATATTGCATCATATTATAGTATTTAAAAAATAATTTTTTAAAACTTATAATCAATTATAAAGTTTGTAATATTTAAATTGAGTCATAAAATTACTTTTCCTAATATATTTTTTCCGCTAAAATTTTCATAAATCAATTTCCCCTTTTCTTTTTTTCTTTTTATGATATTTCAAAATAATTCACACGCATTCTAAAAACGCTGACTTTGAAATAAAACAGACACAGTTTACAGTTAATAAAAAACCTTTATTTTTACAATATTTACAAGTATTTTACATCTAATAAGTTACATCATAATTTCATCAATAAAATTAAGTTTGCAATATTAAATCTTAATCAATTTCGCAATGTCCATATGCTAAACTTGTTATTCCATCTTCAGCAATGTATCGTTTGTCATCAAAGGGACTGAGACTGATTTTATTTTGACAGATTGTATATAGTTTGTGTTTTTCTTGGCCTATTTTTAATTGTTTTTCTATGCTTGTTTTCTGTTGCAGTAAGCACTGTAAATAGTCTTCATGTCTAATTTTATGTCTAACAACCCTGGTTGACACACCTTTAGCTCTCTTTTTTTCACTTTTACTTGATTTGATAGAGTACATTTTTGCCTTCAGTCCTACAAATTCCAATGCTATTTCACCACTCAATTCATCTTTAAATTTCCCTATAACTTTTTTATTATCATCGGAATAAAGCGGGTGAGTTTTGGGATAGTCAGAAAAGTCAAATTCAGATGAATAATTTTTCATGTCTTTATATATATCATCGGTAGTAATATGGTATGTAAGCGAGTCTGTATCTGTAAATAACAGTACAGCATGGTTGTTATACATTGGTTTTATATAATTATAATGAAAATTATACATTAGGAGTTTTGATAATTCGAGTATTGTAAACCCAACGTAAATAGGTCGGTTCATCAGAATGCTTGTTTTAAGTCTTTCTACAGCGGTTAAATCTTCATCGTACGTTTTAAACGATTTAAAAGTAGGTGATGCTATCAATTTTAATGCTCTCTTAGAGGTATTACAACAAAGTTCTATATTACGTCTTTTTCGTAAGTTTTCCATAGTCTTGCCATATACACTATTATTAAGGAGTTTAAAAAAGTCCTTTTCAAAGGATGATGTTGCTTCTTTCCTTTTATTGGTGTTAAATAGTATATACTTTTTCAACCATGGTGCTTGTTTAAATTGAATGGCTTTATGCACTGCTGTAACTTTTAATCCCAGTTGCAGATAAAGTTTTAAATTTCTGTAATGCACAACATAATTCTTTTTATTACATAAGTTAGGTATTAACTTGGGTGTACCAACATATTTTCTGTTTTGCAGCATACTTTTAGCATAAGGCGATAGCATTTCTTCATTCAAGGTTAATCTTTCAGGGGCAAGCGGATAATCGTTATGTAATGTATGAAGGTGGTTAGGATAATGCAGATCAATTTCAAATATATACCCTATATCTGATTCATCGTCAAGGGATAAAATCCATTCTTCATTAATATTATGTATATCAACCCATTCAAAGTTGCCATAAGGTAGGTACTGAGACATAGCCCAACCGTAAAGGTTGTTCGCGTCCCAGTACATGATATAACTATTAGGCTCATTCGGGTTATAGTCGTTCATATAGGGGTTATTTGCTCTAGCCAATCTTCGACTAATCATGCTAATACCACCTCGTATCCCTTTTTCTATAAGCAGCAACATGTTAATATCTGTTAAGAGCTCTAAAGGTGTTTCAGTCATTTTCAGGCACGCTTGCCATGCAAGTCCTGGAGTTGTAAAAAGATGCGCGCAATCAATTTCGTAGTATTGCTGACATAAAGTTCTAAAATTTTGAAATACATCCGCGAGTAACAAAACATCAGTTTTTACATATAAATTATGATAATCACCCAATGTCTTCATATTAAACGTGTTCCAAATAGTTTTGGCATGTTGATAATCATCATCATCGATAATTTCATCATTCAATGTATTATAAAAGGCGCATGCTGGAGGTAGTTCGGTTTCTTCAAACTTATCAAAAGAAGTAAAGTATTCATATGGATAGACTCCTTTCCTCGTTAGCATATTCAGGGGTGTATAAGCAGGGAAATTCTCTTTCAAAATATTAAACTGGGATGAATCAAGATTTTTTACTAGTTTTTCTAGCGATGTAGGTAGGAATTGAAAGCTGTCTAAAAAGACTAATTGTACAGGATCCTTAGGTTTCTTCAATCTGAATGTAATATAGTTTTCCAAACTTGTAGCAATAACCTCTATCTGATGATTGGTATACTTGCCTAGTTTCGTCATGATGTGATGCCCATCATAGTTTTTTAAATTATGAAAGATAATCGGTATTTTTTTAGATAATTTGAAATTCAAGTTGCAGGCGTTATGGGCTGCACCCCTAAATTCCCCTGAAATGTGACAATGATCTCTTCGACGATCCTCAGCTAACTGTTTATGGCATATATAACATACTTCAGCTTCTTGAAACTCCTTTTCCTGTGCTTCCGTTAAGACTATAGGCTTGATTTGTGATAATATCTTAGCAAGTTCTTCCTTTTCAGTCATCATCTTTTCTAAAAAGTGTTCCACAGCGTCTTCTCCTCTATATACTTGAATCGGTTTAACGGAGTGCCCATCTGGCCCGATAATAACATATGCATATCCACAAGGCACATGATATGCAATTTTTTCACTATGCGAATTATCAGATGAGGGTGAAGCCGAAGTAACAGGAACAAGAAGGCTTTCAAAATCTGCATAAATACAGTAAGCGACAGGATGTTGTAAGTGCGTACCTGTAAATTTTAAAACGTTATTTTCCTCAGAAGGCATTTTAACAACTTGCACTTCATGTTCTTGACAGTACTGATTGTGGGTTTTCAATAAATCCTCTCTGGTAAATCGGTGTAGACATCTGAAACAGTAATGGGCTTTTAGACATTGTCGGGTTAAATCACCAAGCAGACGCGAAAAGTTTCGAATCAGGCAATAATGTTGCCTTTCTTCATCAGAAATTAATAATAAGTTGATAACATCACAATCATTTTTTGGTGAAATATAGAGTGGGCACACTTCATTGTCTTCAAAGCCAAAGACATTGATCCGTAGATCATTTAATTTTTCAATAAGGGGTATCTTTGTTAATGGCACGGGACATGTCACATTACCTAGTTTAATGGTATTTTCATACGGCAGGTAGTGTGATACACGATGAGGATGTTTACTACGATCTATATTCAGTTTATAGGCGATCAAACACCAAACAAGGCATTTTTTATCTTCGTTTTTGATATTTAGCACAGCCTTTTTCAAAGCAAGTTTCTGTGGTAGTTTAATATAGCTACTAGCAGCTAACGGATGGTATTTGGCCATTTTTAGTTCCAGATAATGAATTTTCTTAAAAATCCATCCAGATCCTCTTTGGATAAATTCATCTAGGGACTTATTAATCTTTACATATCCTTCACGAATATGATGCTCAATAGTATTATCTAAAAGGTCAGTAAAACAACAACTTCTAAAAAAAGTTTGAATTTCTTCCACTTCGTCATTACCTCTTTTACGCTCCAAGCTCACTTTCATGACCATATACCACTTCAAAGCATTTTTTTCACATATCTCATTCAAAAGTTTTTCATATAATGCACCCTGTATATAGGTTTGAAATACTTCCATATCACATTCATTGCTTTCGTTTGGATAAAAAAGCTCTGTATTAAACGCATTTGAAGTGTTAATCTGTTTTTTAACTCTTTTAGATTTTACGACAGGTGCAGCTATCTTCCGTTTTCCAGTAACAAGTTCATGCTCTTGTCGCTTATGGCATGTTAATTCTGCTTTCATATCAAACATTTTATCACATTCACTGCATGAATATCGTAAACTTTGATGAAATTTTAAGTGCCTCTGCAAGTTATCCTCGCGCGTAAATACTTGCTCACAATGCTGACACTTTATCGGTGTTACTTCATCTTTACTGCGATGTATTAACATATGTCGATTCAGCAACCATTTCTGTGAAAATTCCTTATTACAAGAAGCGCAATAAAAACTTTCTGACACTCTCTTATCATTCATTTCAACAGATGCGGATTGATTTTTATGATTATGAATCATCGTATGCCGAATTAAGTTTGATTTTAACCCAAAGGCTTTTCCACACTCATCACACTTGAATAACTTTTCATCCGAATGGCTCATCAAATGACGATTCAGTAACCATTTCTGTGAAAATTCCTTATTACAAGAAGCGCAATAAAAACTTTCTGACACTCTCTTATCATTCATTTCAACAGATGAGGATTGATTTTTACGATTATGAATCATCGTATGCCGAATTAAGTTTGATTTTAACCCAAAGGCTTTTCCACACTCATCACACTTGAATAACTTTTCATCCGAATGGCTCATCAAATGACGATTCAGTAACCATTTCTGTGAAAATTCCTTATTACAAGAAACGCAATAAAAACTTTCTGACACTCTCTTATCATTCATTTCAACAGATGAGGATTGATTTTTACGATTATGAATCATCGTATGCCGAATTAAGTTTGATTTTAACCCAAAGGCTTTTCCACACTCATCACACTTAAATAACTTTTCATCCGAATCGCTCATCAAATGACGATTCAGTAACCATTTCTGTGAAAATTCCTTATTACATGTAGAACATCTAAAAACACTAATCATTTTCTTATCTGACGGTTCCATAACTTGACTCATTTTTTAAGAACAAGTGATAATCCAGACAACATTCATAAAATTTTTCATGCAAATGACTTGAAATTACAATCACCTTCAATTTATAACATCGGAGTAAATACTTACTATTCTCTCATTGGCTAATTAAAGCTTCAATAAAATCAGAGCTTTTGATTGGCTAATGAAATTCACATGACCTTGAAAATATTTACATCTCCAACGCGCTTAATTTCAGACCGATAATAGTATGAATTAATGCTTCAATAAAATCACCGTTTGTGATTGGTCGAAAAAATCACGTGACCTCGAAAAATATTTGCATTCACAAAATTCTTAATTTCATAATGCTAATACTATTAATTTAATTTTTAAAAAATCATTGCTTCTGATTGAGTAAAAAATGTCTACATAAAATGTCTACATGAGTAAAAAATGTCTACATGTAAAACTTTCTAAAAAATAAAATTCATATAATCTCAAATAAAATTCATGACACCTCGAAAGTATCTGTATAAAAAACACTTAATTTTATAATGATAATATTAGGAATTCAAATCTCCCCCATGTAAAACTTTCTAAAAAAATAAAAATAAAGGCACCTTAAAAGTATCTGTATAAAAAAACACTTAATTTTATAATGATAATATTAGGAGTTTAAGTTTCAGCTCTCTCACATACATAAGAATAATGAAAAATGTTAATTTTCGTTACGTCAGAAGGTTCTATCAGCGTATGATAAAACAATAGATAACTGTTATCTATCATTTCATCCTGCTCGCTAGAAAAACAAAGACGTGGTGCATCTACTCTAAAGGCAAGTCTTTTTAAAGTCTTATTAAACATATAGTATTTATTAAACATACATTATTTATTAAAATTCGGAATATAGTATCAAGATATTAATTTAAATATGCTTTATTTATCATCCATTCTACACATCAAAATAAAAAATTTCCATCAAGCGCTTCGTTAATTAGCTTAATTAATTTATTTATTCAACAAATCATTAACTTAAACAATCATGCTATTAAACTTTCTACACATTGAATTATATCACAATTTTTCTTTAAAAAATATTAATAAACTGCAAATTCATTACTTAAACAATCATGTTATTAAACTTTCTACATATTATATCACAATTTTTCATTAAAATTACTAATGAAACACCAAAAATAATGCTTAATCATATGGAAAAATACTTAAGAACCTTACTTGAACATAACTAACATAAAAACCTCTATGAAATTAACCTTCTATAGTATATACCACACCAATTTAGGTATCGCATCATATTTTACTGTTAAAAATAATTTTTAAAAACTTATAATCAATTATAAAAATTCATAAAATTACTTTTCCTAATATATTTTCCCGCTAAAATTTTTACAAAAACTCATAAGAATGTATATATATATATATATATTTCATTACCACTTTTGTTAATATTTCATCACACTTGAAACAAAAACATATATTAAATTTTCTTAATATTTTAAATTTAGTCTAATTTCATTAATGTTTCATCTTATATGTACCCATTCTCTATACGAGTGTTCGATGTTCAAAGATGGTATACATTAAAAGTTTTCCAAGGTTTTCTCCAAAACTTGTGTAAATACAAACTTGAATCACTTAGAAGACCCAGCACATCCTCAAATTAATGATCTCACACAAGAAAATCATTTATTTTTATCGATTTTATTAATGTGAGACACTTTAAACAAAAAATGATAATAATTTATTTCATTAAATAAAAAATACAAATTTTAATCATTTCGTTTTATTAAAAATGAAATTAGATTAATATTTTTATCATACATGCATCCATTCTACACATCAAAATAAAAATTTTCCATCAACCACTTCGTTAATCATCTGAAAATAATTAATTTCCTTAATTATGCACTAAAAATCTACGAAAAAGATTTGTTTTTTCATTAAAATCATTACTTAATCATCTGAAAAATAATTAATTTCCTTAATTACGCACTAAAAATCTACGAAAAAGATTTGTTTTTTCATTAAGTTCATTACTTAAACATCTGAAAAATAGTTAATCGCTTTAATCAGTTTAGTTCATTAAACATTTAAATACTAATTAATTTCCTTAATTAATATTAAATATAGCTCTTAAACAACACCTTAATTAAGAAAATACAAAATTTTAATCTTTAATCTTTAAAATAAAAAAAATTTCAAGAAATAGTTCTAAATTCTCGGGGCAGATGGCAGCACATTTTTGCAAATATTTTCACATTAGAAAAAAAATCTATTTTCCACAGATTTTTCTTATTATTTTCATCGCAAATTATCATAAAAATATTAATTAAAATATTAATTATACACTAAAAAACTACATTTATCTATCTTTTATGCAATTATTTCACTAATTTTTCAAAAATCCTAATTGATATTAATTACAGCACTCAAAATAACTTACATTTAAAACCAATTTCATCTTAAGACCGTACTCAATTTTATAGAAATAAAAAATACATTTATTACGAAATCATAAAATAAATTACATTTAAAATCAACTAAATACTAACTAACTTTTAAAAATTACAAGTTTTCAAACAATTATGTCTCATAAAATCCTAATTAAAAATTCCATCTCTAAAATAACTTGCATTTAATCTCTAAATAAATTGCCTTTAAAATCCAAGTTCAACGGAATACGATACACTAAATATCCAAGAATTCTAATATTAACTCTCGATAGCACAACGGTCAGAGCATTCGCTTGCTGAAGCATAGGACCTCAGTTCGAATCCAGCTGCCGGCAAAGGCACAAAACAAAGTTTTTGACAACAAACTATTATTTGACTAAACTGTTTTTTCAAAACAAAGTTTTTGAAAAAAGAAGTTCAATAATTTCTCAATAGATGTCAGCACCAAACATATCCAGTAGTGTAAAATTGTTCGTTCTACAATGCGTCACCGGAATGATGCTGATAAGATAACGGCGCGGCAGCAGCACGGCTCGCCCGTACCGCGGTGCCGCAGGCGCAGAACGAACAATATTACACTACTGGATATGTTTGGTGCTGACATCTATTGAGAAATTATTGAACTTCTTTTTTCAAAAACTTTGTTTTGAAAAAACAGTTTAGTCAAATAATAGTTTGTTGTCAAAAACTTTGTTTTGTGCCTTTGCCGGCAGCTGGATTCGAACTGAGGTCCTATGCTTCAGCAAGCGAATGCTCTGACCGTTGTGCTATCGAGAGTTAATATTAGAATTCTTGGATATTTAGTGTATCGTATTCCGTTGAACTTGGATTTTAAAGGCAATTTATTTAGAGATTAAATGCAAGTTATTTTAGAGATGGAATTTTTAATTAGGATTTTATGAGACATAATTGTTTGAAAACTTGTAATTTTTAAAAGTTAGTTAGTATTTAGTTGATTTTAAATGTAATTTATTTTATGATTTCGTAATAAATGTATTTTTTATTTCTATAAAATTGAGTACGGTCTTAAGATGAAATTGGTTTTAAATGTAAGTTATTTTGAGTGCTGTAATTAATATCAATTAGGATTTTTGAAAAATTAGTGAAATAATTGCATAAAAGATAGATAAATGTAGTTTTTTAGTGTATAATTAATATTTTAATTAATATTTTTATGATAATTTGCGATGAAAATAATAAGAAAAATCTGTGGAAAATAGATTTTTTTTCTAATGTGAAAATATTTGCAAAAATGTGCTGCCATCTGCCCCGAGAATTTAGAACTATTTCTTGAAATTTTTTTTATTTTAAAGATTAAAGATTAAAATTTTGTATTTTCTTAATTAAGGTGTTGTTTAAGAGCTATATTTAATATTAATTAAGGAAATTAATTAGTATTTAAATGTTTAATGAACTAAACTGATTAAAGCGATTAACTATTTTTCAGATGTTTAAGTAATGAACTTAATGAAAAAACAAATCTTTTTCGTAGATTTTTAGTGCGTAATTAAGGAAATTAATTATTTTTCAGATGATTAAGTAATGATTTTAATGAAAAAACAAATCTTTTTCGTAGATTTTTAGTGCATAATTAAGGAAATTAATTATTTTCAGATGATTAACGAAGTGGTTGATGGAAAATTTTTATTTTGATGTGTAGAATGGATGCATGTATGATAAAAATATTAATCTAATTTCATTTTTAATAAAACGAAATGATTAAAATTTGTATTTTTTATTTAATGAAATAAATTATTATCATTTTTTGTTTAAAGTGTCTCACATTAATAAAATCGATAAAAATAAATGATTTTCTTGTGTGAGATCATTAATTTGAGGATGTGCTGGGTCTTCTAAGTGATTCAAGTTTGTATTTACACAAGTTTTGGAGAAAACCTTGGAAAACTTTTAATGTATACCATCTTTGAACATCGAACACTCGTATAGAGAATGGGTACATATAAGATGAAACATTAATGAAATTAGACTAAATTTAAAATATTAAGAAAATTTAATATATGTTTTTGTTTCAAGTGTGATGAAATATTAACAAAAGTGGTAATGAAATATATATATATATATATATACATTCTTATGAGTTTTTGTAAAAATTTTAGCGGGAAAATATATTAGGAAAAGTAATTTTATGAATTTTTATAATTGATTATAAGTTTTTAAAAATTATTTTTAACAGTAAAATATGATGCGATACCTAAATTGGTGTGGTATATACTATAGAAGGTTAATTTCATAGAGGTTTTTATGTTAGTTATGTTCAAGTAAGGTTCTTAAGTATTTTTCCATATGATTAAGCATTATTTTTGGTGTTTCATTAGTAATTTTAATGAAAAATTGTGATATAATATGTAGAAAGTTTAATAACATGATTGTTTAAGTAATGAATTTGCAGTTTATTAATATTTTTTAAAGAAAAATTGTGATATAATTCAATGTGTAGAAAGTTTAATAGCATGATTGTTTAAGTTAATGATTTGTTGAATAAATAAATTAATTAAGCTAATTAACGAAGCGCTTGATGGAAATTTTTTATTTTGATGTGTAGAATGGATGATAAATAAAGCATATTTAAATTAATATCTTGATACTATATTCCGAATTTTAATAAATAATGTATGTTTAATAAATACTATATGTTTAATAAGACTTTAAAAAGACTTGCCTTTAGAGTAGATGCACCACGTCTTTGTTTTTCTAGCGAGCAGGATGAAATGATAGATAACAGTTATCTATTGTTTTATCATACGCTGATAGAACCTTCTGACGTAACGAAAATTAACATTTTTCATTATTCTTATGTATGTGAGAGAGCTGAAACTTAAACTCCTAATATTATCATTATAAAATTAAGTGTTTTTTTATACAGATACTTTTAAGGTGCCTTTATTTTTATTTTTTTAGAAAGTTTTACATGGGGGAGATTTGAATTCCTAATATTATCATTATAAAATTAAGTGTTTTTTATACAGATACTTTCGAGGTGTCATGAATTTTATTTGAGATTATATGAATTTTATTTTTTAGAAAGTTTTACATGTAGACATTTTTTACTCATGTAGACATTTTATGTAGACATTTTTTACTCAATCAGAAGCAATGATTTTTTAAAAATTAAATTAATAGTATTAGCATTATGAAATTAAGAATTTTGTGAATGCAAATATTTTTCGAGGTCACGTGATTTTTTCGACCAATCACAAACGGTGATTTTATTGAAGCATTAATTCATACTATTATCGGTCTGAAATTAAGCGCGTTGGAGATGTAAATATTTTCAAGGTCATGTGAATTTCATTAGCCAATCAAAAGCTCTGATTTTATTGAAGCTTTAATTAGCCAATGAGAGAATAGTAAGTATTTACTCCGATGTTATAAATTGAAGGTGATTGTAATTTCAAGTCATTTGCATGAAAAATTTTATGAATGTTGTCTGGATTATCACTTGTTCTTAAAAAATGAGTCAAGTTATGGAACCGTCAGATAAGAAAATGATTAGTGTTTTTAGATGTTCTACATGTAATAAGGAATTTTCACAGAAATGGTTACTGAATCGTCATTTGATGAGCGATTCGGATGAAAAGTTATTTAAGTGTGATGAGTGTGGAAAAGCCTTTGGGTTAAAATCAAACTTAATTCGGCATACGATGATTCATAATCGTAAAAATCAATCCTCATCTGTTGAAATGAATGATAAGAGAGTGTCAGAAAGTTTTTATTGCGTTTCTTGTAATAAGGAATTTTCACAGAAATGGTTACTGAATCGTCATTTGATGAGCCATTCGGATGAAAAGTTATTCAAGTGTGATGAGTGTGGAAAAGCCTTTGGGTTAAAATCAAACTTAATTCGGCATACGATGATTCATAATCGTAAAAATCAATCCTCATCTGTTGAAATGAATGATAAGAGAGTGTCAGAAAGTTTTTATTGCGCTTCTTGTAATAAGGAATTTTCACAGAAATGGTTACTGAATCGTCATTTGATGAGCCATTCGGATGAAAAGTTATTCAAGTGTGATGAGTGTGGAAAAGCCTTTGGGTTAAAATCAAACTTAATTCGGCATACGATGATTCATAATCATAAAAATCAATCCGCATCTGTTGAAATGAATGATAAGAGAGTGTCAGAAAGTTTTTATTGCGCTTCTTGTAATAAGGAATTTTCACAGAAATGGTTGCTGAATCGACATATGTTAATACATCGCAGTAAAGATGAAGTAACACCGATAAAGTGTCAGCATTGTGAGCAAGTATTTACGCGCGAGGATAACTTGCAGAGGCACTTAAAATTTCATCAAAGTTTACGATATTCATGCAGTGAATGTGATAAAATGTTTGATATGAAAGCAGAATTAACATGCCATAAGCGACAAGAGCATGAACTTGTTACTGGAAAACGGAAGATAGCTGCACCTGTCGTAAAATCTAAAAGAGTTAAAAAACAGATTAACACTTCAAATGCGTTTAATACAGAGCTTTTTTATCCAAACGAAAGCAATGAATGTGATATGGAAGTATTTCAAACCTATATACAGGGTGCATTATATGAAAAACTTTTGAATGAGATATGTGAAAAAAATGCTTTGAAGTGGTATATGGTCATGAAAGTGAGCTTGGAGCGTAAAAGAGGTAATGACGAAGTGGAAGAAATTCAAACTTTTTTTAGAAGTTGTTGTTTTACTGACCTTTTAGATAATACTATTGAGCATCATATTCGTGAAGGATATGTAAAGATTAATAAGTCCCTAGATGAATTTATCCAAAGAGGATCTGGATGGATTTTTAAGAAAATTCATTATCTGGAACTAAAAATGGCCAAATACCATCCGTTAGCTGCTAGTAGCTATATTAAACTACCACAGAAACTTGCTTTGAAAAAGGCTGTGCTAAATATCAAAAACGAAGATAAAAAATGCCTTGTTTGGTGTTTGATCGCCTATAAACTGAATATAGATCGTAGTAAACATCCTCATCGTGTATCACACTACCTGCCGTATGAAAATACCATTAAACTAGGTAATGTGACATGTCCCGTGCCATTAACAAAGATACCCCTTATTGAAAAATTAAATGATCTACGGATCAATGTCTTTGGCTTTGAAGACAATGAAGTGTGCCCACTCTATATTTCACCAAAAAATGATTGTGATGTTATCAACTTATTATTAATTTCTGATGAAGAAAGGCAACATTATTGCCTGATTCGAAACTTTTCGCGTCTGCTTGGTGATTTAACCCGACAATGTCTAAAAGCCCATTACTGTTTCAGATGTCTACACCGATTTACCAGAGAGGATTTATTGAAAACCCACAATCAGTACTGTCAAGAACATGAAGTGCAAGTTGTTAAAATGCCTTCTGAGGAAAATAACGTTTTAAAATTTACAGGTACGCACTTACAACATCCTGTCGCTTACTGTATTTATGCAGATTTTGAAAGCCTTCTTGTTCCTGTTACTTCGGCTTCACCCTCATCTGATAATTCGCATAGTGAAAAAATTGCATATCATGTGCCTTGTGGATATGCATATGTTATTATCGGGCCAGATGGGCACTCCGTTAAACCGATTCAAGTATATAGAGGAGAAGACGCTGTGGAACACTTTTTAGAAAAGATGATGACTGAAAAGGAAGAACTTGCTAAGATATTATCACAAATCAAGCCTATAGTCTTAACGGAAGCACAGGAAAAGGAGTTTCAAGAAGCTGAAGTATGTTATATATGCCATAAACAGTTAGCTGAGGATCGTCGAAGAGATCATTGTCACATTTCAGGGGAATTTAGGGGTGCAGCCCATAACGCCTGCAACTTGAATTTCAAATTATCTAAAAAAATACCGATTATCTTTCATAATTTAAAAAACTATGATGGGCATCACATCATGACGAAACTAGGCAAGTATACCAATCATCAGATAGAGGTTATTGCTACAAGTTTGGAAAACTATATTACATTCAGATTGAAGAAACCTAAGGATCCTGTACAATTAGTCTTTTTAGACAGCTTTCAATTCCTACCTACATCGCTAGAAAAACTAGTAAAAAATCTTGATTCATCCCAGTTTAATATTTTGAAAGAGAATTTCCCTGCTTATACACCCCTGAATATGCTAACGAGGAAAGGAGTCTATCCATATGAATACTTTACTTCTTTTGATAAGTTTGAAGAAACCGAACTACCTCCAGCATGCGCCTTTTATAATACATTGAATGATGAAATTATCGATGATGATGATTATCAACATGCCAAAACTATTTGGAACACGTTTAATATGAAGACATTGGGTGATTATCATAATTTATATGTAAAAACTGATGTTTTGTTACTCGCGGATGTATTTCAAAATTTTAGAACTTTATGTCAGCAATACTACGAAATTGATTGCGCGCATCTTTTTACAACTCCAGGACTTGCATGGCAAGCGTGCCTGAAAATGACTGAAACACCTTTAGAGCTCTTAACAGATATTAACATGTTGCTGCTTATAGAAAAAGGGATACGAGGTGGTATTAGCATGATTAGTCGAAGATTGGCTAGAGCAAATAACCCCTATATGAACGACTATAACCCGAATGAGCCTAATAGTTATATCATGTACTGGGACGCGAACAACCTTTACGGTTGGGCTATGTCTCAGTACCTACCTTATGGCAACTTTGAATGGGTTGATATACATAATATTAATGAAGAATGGATTTTATCCCTTGACGATGAATCAGATATAGGGTATATATTTGAAATTGATCTGCATTATCCTAACCACCTTCATACATTACATAACGATTATCCGCTTGCCCCTGAAAGATTAACCTTGAATGAAGAAATGCTATCGCCTTATGCTAAAAGTATGCTGCAAAACAGAAAATATGTTGGTACACCCAAGTTAATACCTAACTTATGTAATAAAAAGAATTATGTTGTGCATTACAGAAATTTAAAACTTTATCTGCAACTGGGATTAAAAGTTACAGCAGTGCATAAAGCCATTCAATTTAAACAAGCACCATGGTTGAAAAAGTATATACTATTTAACACCAATAAAAGGAAAGAAGCAACATCATCCTTTGAAAAGGACTTTTTTAAACTCCTTAATAATAGTGTATATGGCAAGACTATGGAAAACTTACGAAAAAGACGTAATATAGAACTTTGTTGTAATACCTCTAAGAGAGCATTAAAATTGATAGCATCACCTACTTTTAAATCGTTTAAAACGTACGATGAAGATTTAACCGCTGTAGAAAGACTTAAAACAAGCATTCTGATGAACCGACCTATTTACGTTGGGTTTACAATACTCGAATTATCAAAACTCCTAATGTATAATTTTCATTATAATTATATAAAACCAATGTATAACAACCATGCTGTACTGTTATTTACAGATACAGACTCGCTTACATACCATATTACTACCGATGATATATATAAAGACATGAAAAATTATTCATCTGAATTTGACTTTTCTGACTATCCCAAAACTCACCCGCTTTATTCCGATGATAATAAAAAAGTTATAGGGAAATTTAAAGATGAATTGAGTGGTGAAATAGCATTGGAATTTGTAGGACTGAAGGCAAAAATGTACTCTATCAAATCAAGTAAAAGTGAAAAAAAGAGAGCTAAAGGTGTGTCAACCAGGGTTGTTAGACATAAAATTAGACATGAAGACTATTTACAGTGCTTACTGCAACAGAAAACAAGCATAGAAAAACAATTAAAAATAGGCCAAGAAAAACACAAACTATATACAATCTGTCAAAATAAAATCAGTCTCAGTCCCTTTGATGACAAACGATACATTGCTGAAGATGGAATAACAAGTTTAGCATATGGACATTGCGAAATTGATTAAGATTTAATATTGCAAACTTAATTTTATTGATGAAATTATGATGTAACTTATTAGATGTAAAATACTTGTAAATATTGTAAAAATAAAGGTTTTTTATTAACTGTAAACTGTGTCTGTTTTATTTCAAAGTCAGCGTTTTTAGAATGCGTGTGAATTATTTTGAAATATCATAAAAAGAAAAAAAGAAAAGGGGAAATTGATTTATGAAAATTTTAGCGGAAAAAATATATTAGGAAAAGTAATTTTATGACTCAATTTAAATATTACAAACTTTATAATTGATTATAAGTTTTAAAAAATTATTTTTTAAATACTATAATATGATGCAATATCAAATTGTTATGTTATATACTATAGAAGGTTACTTTGAAGCTTGTATCATACGAATAGGTAGTAGTGAATGGGAATGTTGCGTTCCATTAGCATATCAGCACATTACAACATCAGCATATCAGCACATCGCAACATCACCACATCCTACCTCTCCACCTCTTGGCGCAGAACATACATTCTCTCACTACTATTGTATTTATATGTATATATTTATAAATTGCATATATTATTTTTGTATTATATGTTAATATTGTATATATTATTATTTTTAACTATGCATAATTTTGTCATTTCAAATTTAATGGGCTGTTGAGGTATCGGGTGGTGGTGTGTGGGAACTTTCTTGGTGCTTTGTCATTTGATCAACGATGTCGAAGGCAGCGGAGCCCTATCCTCTGTCTGTTGAATTAAAAGAAGGTGTCGACCAAGATGCAATGGACAGTAAAGTTTCAAAATGTATAGTTAAGAAGATTTATTCATAAGAATGTTTGAAATATTAATTATTTCCTTTCTGGTTTTTTTTTTTTTTTTTTTTTTTTTTTTTCGTAATTACCTGATTTATGTGATTTGATATTGAACTGTACATTTATTTTTAAGACTTTTACAGTGCCGTATTTTGAAAATCAGGTTTTTCAACTTTTATAAAGTCCCAGATTTAAGCAAAAGAAAATTTCACGCAGTTCCTAGGCCATGTTATTGGTGAATTAAAAAAAAAAAAAAAAGAAAGAAAGAAAATCTTCCCAAATTTAAAAATATAATAATTGATGTATATACTCTGACTTAATAAGTAGTAGATAATAATGATTTTCTCTCTCAAAAACTGAAATTTACATCTATTCTGAGACAAAGGCATAACGCTGTTTATCTAAGTGTGTGAGAAACTTCCAATGTGATGGGATATGCACCCTCTCTATCAAGTTTGAATATTTCTGAGTGTTTACACATTCTTTCAAATTTAATATTTGGCCAGCTGATACGATATGCCACCTCTAATGTTAACGTAAGGAAAATACTTGACTCCCGAGTGCTGCTTCCATTGAATATTTCTTATTTTCTACATTTTGTATGCTGGTTTCCATAAGAATTAAAATCGATTCATTTTTGGTTAACCAGAAAATATTGGCTGAATGTTAAATCCAACTTTTAAAAATTTTTGGTGCTTTTAATGTTTTTCTTTTCTTTTTTGTCCCTGGGTTGAATTTGCTGTCACTTTCATTTATTCAATAGTACATTAGAAATTTCATTGGCCGAGTTATTTTTTAAGTCTCTTCTGATCTAACGACTTGTAAATGATCTGTTCCTGTATAAAACTTTGTAATAAAACAATTTTCTTGTTTAGACGTATACGACGATGGCCTCTTGTCTAAAGCAATAAATTTTGTGAAAAAATCTTCTCACAGAAGATTCACTGACGTTACATTATTTTTGCCATTGCTGTATCTATATATATATAACTGTAATATTTTTCTTATTTCCAATCAAGAATAAACAGTTTATAATAAATTCCAATTGCTTTTTTACACATCATGCAGTCCTCTCATCATAGAAGAACATGTAAGTTCTCTTGTGATCGCAGGACTTGCATGTGACCAGTTTCGTTATAAGATTTTATTCTTCTTTAGACGTACGACGCTGTTCTTTTGTCTAAAGCCTTATTAAAAAAAAAAAAAAAAAAAAAAATCGTCTCACAGAAGATTTACCAAAATTATATATATATATATATTATTGATTATTTTATTTGTGATTATATTTATATTTCTTGATTATTTTATTTGTGATTGCAAATTCTATTGGTGTTTTATCACTCGTAATTTTTAAACTAATTTATGGTTTCTCATTTGTGGTGGTGAGTTTATTTTGATATACGTTTTTTCTTATTTTATTTCAAATGGATGTTTCGGGCCCTTGCACAAAGAAATACTTAGCTTTTGCTATCTTTGTGACAGAAAAACATTCATTTATTTAGCATTTGCATTCTAACAGGCCCTGATAATGTTAGAATGCAAAGATTGCTGTTTTCTTATTCCAATTTGCTTTAATTCATTTAAATTTGACTTTATTTCTTTTTTGGTTTGATTTGGGTGGTCTTTGTTTTTTGATCATATTAATTGTTTAAATACTAATATTAAATCCTCTTTAAATTCCAACTGTATGTGCTGATAATATTATATTTCTATTGTGCTTTCTGAATATCTATACTGTAAAAGGATTATATATATATATATATATATATATATATATATAATGTCATTGCTCGAACTAACTGTAATATTTTTCTTCTTTCTAATCAAGAATAAACTATTTATCATAAATGCCAGTTATTTTTTAACACTCCACAATTGAAACTATTAGAAAATGTAAACTTTTTAACAACCTACTATTTTCCACTGAAGAATTGGAAATGTTCCAATTGTCAACAAAAGATTGTAAGATGGACTCGAAAAAATTTGCCTGTTTTAAAAAAATAATGATAATAATTTAAAGATAAAGCAAAATTTACTAGTACAACAATTTTAAAAGCTGTTTAAGTTGCGCAAAAGAATTATTAAAAACCAACAAAAGTATTTTGTTTATTAATCAATCACTTAATGAAATTCAGTTTTTTCAAGTCTCCCTGTCTCACAGAAGTTTAATTTATTGTCTTTTCAAATCTCCCTGTCACATAAATGTTTAATTTATTAGCCCCTTAAGTAAGAGAAATATACATTTTGAAGCATAAAAAAATAATTTATTTTATGGTGAGTGCAAATCAAAACATGTAAATAATTTTTTTGTAAATGATAATAATAATAATAATAAATTATCAAAAGGCTGAATGAATCAAGATTAGAACAAATCATTGTTGTATAAATCCGTAATTAACATTTTAAAGCCCCTTATATAAAAGCTTTCGTTCTTCATGAATACGTGAAAACAAACAAACAAGAAATTCATGTATAATATATCAGATATGTTTTATGTGTTTACAGGTACTTGTGCTTCCATCTTAAGACAACTTAAAAAAAAAAAAAAAAAAAAAAAAAAAAAAAAAAAATTGCAGTTTTTTGCGTTGCCAGATGAGGATATGTGCGTATAGGATTTAATATTATAAATAATTATATATGCGTACATTGTGTTAAAATGTCTAAATAAAACGCACTAAAAAGGAAGTTTTAAATCTGCGAAATATTAGAGTATTTTATATTGACACAAAGAGAACTTTAAAATAATTACAAAAAAATGGTTCCTTTACTCTTTCAAATATCGATGGAGTACATTTTTACCTTTGTGGTTTCTACTATTTTTTGCGGCGCTAGATGAAGAATACTGTAGTAATATGCGTATGTATGCATACATATTATATATATATATATATATATATACATATACAGTTCCCGCCGCTTATTAAAATCACATTCGTTCTGAATCAAAATGATTTTATTAGGCGGCTGATTTTTATATCCGGCGAACGTTCCTGCACTCAAGGAAAAGGTATTATTTCCCTGAATTTGGAAAGAAATTTCATAAGGTAACGAATAATGGAATTAGTAAACAATATTAATTAATTTTTGATAAATGATTACTTATTCCTCCGATATAAGTAAATTAAACGCATTCCAAATGTCTATGCGCTTTCCTTCAAAGAAAATCATCATTATTTTATTTTACCAAAAGTTCACGCTTTTTTCATAAATTTAAAATCTTTCCGTTTGAACCTCTTAATTTATAGCTATTTCAAAATAAGAACTAGAAATTGTCTTTTAATAATTTAAATACATATATATATAATTTGCAAACCAAATCAAATTTGTAACTTATTACTGAGCTTTGAAAAATACGTTCCTTGAAATTGTTAGGGAGATAAGTTATGGGGCATATTTAATTTGTAACTATGCTGCAAGTGTAAAATTTTCGACAATGAGCGATAACGAGTACTTTAATTTCTTTTTTAATTTAAAAAAAAACTACAATGTAAATGAAATTTTTTTTTAGTGTGCATAAATGATAATTTTGGCTGCTGAGGATATTTTTTATTTATTTATTTATTTATTTTTGAGTTTATTAACCGGCGATGCTGATTTTATTAAGCGGCGGTTTCAACAATAGTTTGTATTGATTTGATTCCGGTCCTGGCAATTTGATCAGATTAAGTGGCTGATTTTATTAACCAGTGATTTTATTACGCGGCGGCTACTGTATTGCATTAAAATACAATATGATAACTATATGAAGTGCATTTAAAAGATAGTTTAAAATCTGCGGAATCTTAGACATTTATTTTGTGAAGAGAACATAAAAAAAAATTGCTATAAAAGTTAGTTGCTTTACTCTTTTAAATATAAATGGAGTATATTTGCTTTTGCGGTTTCTGCATTTCTTTACGGCACTGGATGGAAAATACTGTAGTAATGATTAATATATGTATATATGCATATAAATTTTAATTAATTATGTATACTTATATTGTATTAAAATATAATATTATATGAAACGCATTAAAAATAGGCTTTAAAATCTGCGAAATATTAGAGGATTTTATCTTGACCCAAAGAGAACTTCAAAATAATTGCTATAAAAGTTATAGTTGTTTTACTCTTTCAAATATCAATGGCGTATTTACCTTTGCTGTTTCAGTAATTTTTTGCGGCGCCAGATTAGGAAAACTGTAGTATTATTAATATATGTATGCTGGGTGATTCAGAACTATTGTTCAAAAATCTACATGCAGGTCAGAAACACATAAACAAGCACGATTCATATAGGAATATATGGTCGCAAACGCAATCCTGTCGCGCTGCATGCCTACAAATACAGATCTGCAAACTGGAGTTCGGACTAGTAGCCTGCAGCTGTAATACATGCCTCGCAATGACGATGCATCGATCAGTGAACGTTCGCTAAAATACCTGGTGTATCGGTAATAACTCCACTTGCATCAATGATTTGTGCCAACAAATCTATTTTCGATTCCACAGGTGTTTCATACATTAAGGTTTTCATCTGATCCGAAAGAAAAAAAAAGTAAGAGGGGACTGATCTGGTAATCGAGGTGGCCACGGCTATTCATTGCAGTTAGCTGCTCCGTAATCGAAGTGCGTACCCGCCATTTCTCTATTCGTGTAGCGATTTATCTTTCCTAGGGTGCCTATATTACTATCTATTATCTTATCGAGGCACCCTAATTTTTCCTACCCTTGTACGTCCAAAATTCGCTTTTTGTCGTTGCTTCTTCCTGTGGAAAGCTTTCCTTACGATCCAGTCTGAATTGCGCTTGCGACCATATGTTCCTATATGATTCTTGCTGCTTATCGTATTTCTGACCACCATCTATATTATTGAACGATAGTTCTGAATTACCCTGTATATGCATACGTCTTTTAAACAGTTACATATACATATATCGTATTAAAATGTAATAAGATAAGTATATGAAACGAATTAAAACTTGGGTTTTAAATCTGCGAAATATTAGAGCGTTTTATTTTGAGGCAAAGAAAACTTCTAAATAATTTTTACAAAAATTGCTTATTTTACTCTTTCAAATATCGATGAAGTACATTCGCCTTTGCTGTTTTTGCAATTTTTTACTGCGGTAAATGAAGAATACTGTAGTAATATATGTGCATATATATATATATTGTATTAAAATGTAATGCAATATCTATATGAAACGCATTAAAAAGGGGTTTAAAATCTGGGAAATATTAGAATATTTTATTTTGACGCAATCTCCATAACGCCCTTCAAAAAGGAATGGTGTGTTTTCATTTAATATTGATCTTCCTGGATCATCGACTGTTCGAAGCCCAGTGAGCACGTGTGTTCTGAGTCACGCTTATGAATCGAATGCTGGTGTGTTCTTTTTTTTTCACTGAAACTCGAGTTTTAAAAGCAGAACGTTTTAAAATCAAGAGTACCATATTTCGATTTCTTTTTTCCTGCATATTGCTTAAAAGCTTCCACCTTATTAATGATGACGATCCCCAATGGAAAACGATTAAAAGAATTTTCTAGAATTTTAAATGAGAGATTCGGAATTTATTCTTGAATACAAATTTGCTCATTCCTCACTTCTGTTTAATTCCGATATTTTTTCTATATCTCCATGAAGAACATTGTGGTATTCAAGGACAGAATGTCCCCAACTAAGTCATTTAAAAAATAGGAAAATCAAAATTATATTCAAAGATATATTTCTATTTTAGCACTGTCAATGAATTAACTAGAATTTCTGATATAGTCATAAAATTGTTTTCACCTTTACCTGCGCAAAAATTTTATTTGTATATGGATTGAATTTATATTCTCAGAGTTTCCCCCAGGTTTAAAAAAGGGCAGGATGCTGCTAGTAAAAAAGGAACTTTTAGATTCTTAAGTAGTGCATTTAACATTGGAAACCCGGGACACTCATTTCTTGAATGTTACACGTGTACGTAAAGACATTTTTATTTTTATTTATTTATTTATTATTTTATTTAACTTTCTTTTTTGTTTTTTTGCCTTTATTTGTTACTGGTGTATGAACGAATGTTGATTGTCATACAGAATAGATTTTTTTTTTTTTTTTTTTTTAAGTTTGCCCTCGAAATATTTAATTGAATTATTATAACTTATTTTTCAGAAATTCATCTATAGTGTGCCTACACATCGACTTAAAAAAGTTTGAGAATCACTGCATTAGAAAATTTAAAGATTGTTTTAAAATATGGTTATGTTTGGTGAGTAAATAAGAATACAACTAGTAAGCACATGTTCAGGTTCAGCCCAAACATTTGTTATACAAAATGGTAAAATTACAGTTTTTTTTTTAGATGAAGGGTAAAAATTGTGTATTTTTTATTTGTTTATTTATTTATTTATTTATTTTTTTTTTTTTTTGATTGGGGGAAAGAAGTTTATTATATTTTCAATCAAAGGGAGGCAGGGCGCACCACCCTTCTAAAACAATGAGAGGGAAAATCTGAATTCCCACCCGGATTTCAGGCCTCAACTGTTTTGTGTTCTAAATATTCAAGAGTAACTATTTATTTATTATTTTGCGATAAAATTTCATTCAAAATATACTATCGAAATCCATATTTCTAACTACATTGTCTACATATCGATATTTATGTGTCAAATATCTAAATACAAATATCAAATACTTTTATAAAAATTATCCAAAATGTCGAGTATCTTTATATAAAAATCAAAATCCATCGTATATATTTTGGTAAAATAACCTCGGAACTTATATTTTTCATCAGAAGGCACTTTAGCCACGAAATTCAAATTGTCACTTAAGAATCTGCTGTTGTAAAAAAAAAAAAAAAAGAAAAGAACAAGAAGAACAAAGAAAGAATAAAATTTAAGTAAAAAGGAAAAGACTCTTTGGAACATGAGAAAAAGTGTTTGAAATTTCTAAAGCACATTTCAATGAAAATGATTTTGTAATGGCGAGTGAAATAGCTAGGTTCTTCAGCGACAAAAATGGATTATTGGCAATCGAGTTCCAATAACTTTTATAGAAATGTATTAAAGCGATTCTCAGATCTTTTGTATTCTTTCTCGGGATACTAAACTTGAAACCTGTTCTTTTAGAACAGATATCGTCTTCGTTCGGTAAAATCGATTTCACTGACTGTATGACATAGTGTTGATGCTATTAAAATACATAGACATCTTGCGTTACTGTATAATTAGAAATATATTTATTAGTACCAGGATTACTAGTATAACGGTTATTGGGTCGTTGATAATATTAAAAAGTAATTGTTTTAAAAAAAGTTTTAAAATAATACATTATAATAAATTATAACAGTAATTTGAATTTTATCACCTGAGCGTCAGTGGTGATATTACAATGACGCAGAGAATATTTTAATTATTTCATCATTATATGTATACAGAATAAGGTCATTCACCAGAGCGAATTTTTTTCTTTCCATGAAGCTTAAAAAAAAAAAAAAAGAGCTAAATTTCATACAATTTGAGAATTTTAAGGTAATCTGTAACAATGTACTATATTTTGCCAATGTTACTTTTATTTCAACATTAATTCAAATTTCACTGCAATGAAAACATTTTTGAGTATTTAAATTTACAATACGGTTAAGCAAACAGTTTAACAGAGCACCATAAATTGCTGGCAATTGTTTCGGCTCGAAATAACTGAACACGATACTTCAAACCCTCCCCTTACCTATACACACATACGCTGGACAGACCTGCTGAAAACCGAAAGCCTGTCGACATTAACTAAAGCCTGTTTAAAGACGCGATTTGTAGTAATTTTTTATTATAGTCGAGAAATAACTTCTATATTCTTGTCTTTACACATTTTTCAGATAGCATAACCACTTTTTTCTCTTATAAAATTAGTCAGAAACATCTTATTGATATAAATATGTTTTTAATAGCTTGAGTTACATAATTATTGTTTTAAATCCTTGATTCAAATGAAGATATTAGTCTTTTAGATTGTAGTTTGATTTTTTTTCCATATTTATTCTTTTTAGAGGGTTCGAGGTCGCGCTCGTCACCTAGCCGTTCGGAGTTTTACGTGTTTTTCTCCAAAACTCGCGTGAATACAGGCTAGGACCCCTTAGAAATATCCCCTAGACTTGAATCCCAAGTGTAAACAATTGGCCTTAACCCGAACACCAACATCTTTTAGAAGGTGACAGGGGCAAAAATATATTTATTGGTTGGTAAAACATTTTAATATGGGTATTGTTTAATATTAAAGGCAATTTTTTCTTCGATATTATGTATTAAGAATATAAAAGTAATAATAATAAAAATAATAAAACTATTTTCGGCGATTTTAGCTTTTTTTTCCATCTCTTTCCCTTTTTTAAAAGATGGCAAGAGGCAAAGATCCATTGAAAAAATATTTTAGTGGGATATTGCTCAATATTAAGGGAAGGGCAGCTTTTTATTGGTATACATATTAAGAATCTGAAAAATCATTAAAGAAAAAAAGAAAAAAAAATCTATTTTTGGCCCACCCTAATTAATTAATATATATATATATATATATATATATATATATATATATATATATATATGTATATATGCATTAAGTAAACTTTATTTGCTTTAAGAAATAGAATAAATGAGAAAACATTCTTTATATTTTTATTACTGTAGTCTGTTCATGTATTCCTAGAAATTCCGGAATTTTCTGATAATGCATTTGGATTTAAGAACAGCTACAAATTAAAAGATAAATAAAATTAAATAATTATTTTTTGTGACCATTACAAAAATAAAATTTTTATGTACAGTTTTTGTTTATTTATTTATTTTAAGCTAAAATCAGCTTTTCACTTGGAAAATATTAATTTATTTGTGACTTCTCAGTAATAATAGGGGAAGGGGGGGGGGTGAAAGTCATCTATGACAAAAATATTTTTTCAGAGTATTTCTAGAGTTCTCCAGCCTAAATTGTAAAGAAGAATCGAAGCCCCCTTACCGCGGTGAAAAATCAGTCATCCAAAATGAAACTTGAGCTTTTACTTCCTTAACATTTATGTTAGTTTGATGCGTAACTGATATTAAGAAACGTCTTTAAGGTTTCCTTTGAGACTATTTTATTTTTATTTATTTATTTTTCATGTGTGTGTTTGTGTGTGTTTGTGTGTGCTTTATTGCATTGTTGGGATGCATTTTCTTCAAAGATGAAATGCGTTGTCGTAGGGGGGAGGAGAGGAAAGAGGCGGGGAGGGAGGGAATTTTTCTTATCTTAAATTGTTTCTCTTGTAGAACTGAAATATCCTCTGTTAGCCTTGAGAGTAAAAAGGTTTAAAATTAAACTTGATTTTTCATTTCTTTTTCCCATTCTTCTTAATACCCGTCTTCATGCATCATTATAGTAAGCAGAAGTTTCGTTTTCGTTGTATAAGAAGGGGTATAATTTCATTGTGCCAACCGAATTCCACAAGGCTAACTATTCTGCTACCAAATGGGTAGAAACAGATGTTTAAATTCTGAAGAATAGTTTTTATAGAATTTCTATAAGTGGCTTTAAAATTTGAAATTGTTATGAAACGTATAGAAATTTTAGCATTGATCTGTCTTTCAGGGATGGGATTCAGCTTTTTTTTTTTTTTTTTTTTTTTTAATGTCTTTCTGATGTGTATTTGGTACATCAACTAATCAAATAAAATTTTTACCTATCATCTAAGTAATATATTATATAAATACTATTGAAGCATATGTATTTTTTATGCATAGTTCTTTTTTATGTATAGATTGACCATTAAAAAATATATTTGTGTATATAAATATAATAATTTTCCCATCAAAATTCTAACATTTCTTTTCACCGCCTTGTCTTTGCGTATAGTTTCAGCTTTTGTATCTTTGTGTCTGCTTCATCCCTGATCTTTTACGTGTAATAATTAAGAAACATTTTAAATCTGTAAACGAAAGCTGTTCTTTTTTTATACGTCTGATCATTATCATACGTCATATCATCATCATACGTCTGATCATTATCACGTCTGATCTATATCATTATACGTCTGATCCGTATAAAAAATGTGATTGATACCTATTGTTTTTAATCATTAACGCTAATACTAGTACATTTAAATCATATAATCAACAGTTGTAGTACTTATTTTTATGTTGTTTTAAGTATTCCATTGTGTTCGGAGAAATCGTATAATGTCAAAAATGTGGAAGCATTTTCAATTCCTTTTTTTATAAACAGTAATCACGAATTATCAAAATTTGGTAGATAAATTTCTGAAAAAAAAAAAAAAAAATGGAAGATTTAAGAAATGTTATGAGTAATTTTTTAAAAAGTATTTTCAACTAGAAATGTGATTAATTCAGCATTTAAAAATAGAGTAAGATTTATATTTTAACATTTGTTGTGTTCGATTATAATTTAAACGTTTTAGAACAAGCTAAAAATTGTAACAGTTTTGCATTTTGCTGAATACGCAGTATTATTAATACGGTATTTTCATATATCTTTTACAATAACCATCAAATCCCGATAAATATATCCATAATTTACAAAATTATGATGTTAATATGCTCTCTTTCCCCTAAAATCGAAAAACATAAAATGATATGTTATAAGCAAACAATTTAAGATAAATATTTTGTTTATTTATAATTTATTGTTCATTTACATTAAAATTTAAAATGTTTTTCATTGGAAGTGTTGAATTTAAGGATAACATAAATAGTATAACTCGATTTTTAAAATAATCTCGTTTGAGAAGCATAACATTGTATAGTATACGAAAGACATGAAAGTAATAATAAAGTAAATGTTCTATATAATTGAGAAAAGATTATTTTGCGTAATTATGCAACATTTAAACATAATAAAATTATTTTGATATAAGAACAGCGTTTGTTTTTTGAATCTAAACTATAAGAAAAATTTATCTTCTACATCTTCATATTCTTTTGTTTTAGTTCATTTCGGACAGGTTTTTATTTTAGATCGTTCAAGTTATTTATTTCTCTTTTATAATGGAAAGTGGAAATGTAAAATTATCAGTCATCATGCGTTTGATTTTAAATTTTGAAATGTGTTAATTTTATTTGTATTTAAAATTAGAGCTAAACATCTAATTAAAAATGTGTTATACATATGAAACATCCATTTTATTCAATGTTTATTTATTTCAGCCATAAGTCAATCAATATATGACATCGATTCTTCTTTTTTATCTATTTTTCAGAAATAATGTTTCCAAACATTTATCGATATTAGTGCATACGTTTTGGAACATAATATTATAAGAAATGACTGCTAGATGGCAGCACTGCATGATCAGCTGTTTATTTTCAGAAAACAGCTGATTCCTTTTCTTTTTTTGCTTCTGTTATTTCCCCTTTCAAAACAGATCAATGAAAGTTCTACCACTGTATGTGTAGAATAGCTAGCGATACATTATAGGGCACCTTGTACTTGGGAAATCCCTTTAGTTATGCAAAATGGAATATAAAAATATATCTGATTTTCTTATGTAATCTATGAATAAATATATATTCATTGATTTATTTATTTTACATGAAACTTTATTCAAGTCTCTTTAAGCCATGCGAAAGTTGCTAGAACAGATGTTTCACGAACATTTTGTTAGTTTTATTGTGTAACAATGTGATCATGATGTAATTTTTGTGTACTAGAGAAGTTAATAATTTCTAGGTAAATAAGCAGATAAATAAATAACCATCAATGTATTTTATTCAAGAAATTCTAAATAAAATACGTTGACAGATTTTTTAAAAGAAATTCTATGCTTTGTTTTGAAAAATCCATTAAAAAAATATCCACCCTTGTAAATATATATATATAGAAAGGCAATAGTTTTGTTCCAACAAAAAAGGTCGAATTTTTCGATGTCTTTTCTCGGTAATTTTAAATTTTTTCGAAAATTTTAGATGATTTCGTTATTAAAATGCCCCTAGCTCTCTTCCTTTCAAGAAATGCTCTTTTTTTTTTTTTCTTTTTTTTAATGTGAGAGACAGTATTTAATTCATAGGCTAATGAATAAGCTTTATTTATCAGATATGATTAATATTCTTGCTGCTAAAATTACATTATCTTTTCTTTCACCACACAATAGTACACTTTTTTAAAGTTAGAAATCAGTCTTCTTTTAACTCACAAAATAAGTGTGTAATCAGTTAAAATGTATACGATTAACACTTTTTCAGACTCAATACCAAATTGCCTGTTCGGCTGAACTGTTTCTTTTCTTTCGTTAAGACTATGCTCAAATCCAACCTAACTAGTCTGTCACACTACTATGAAAATATTTTGCTTCGTAAGTGCTAAAGCAAAATTATTATTATTATTATTATTATTATTATTATTTAATCTTTTTCTTTCTTTTTGTGAAACATAAACTTATTGAAAGTTTTAAACTGGAATTCAGGTTATGAGACACATATGAAAGGGTAGATTTTTTTTTTAGTATTCGATGCTATTATAATTATATTTCTATTACATTTTTATGAGTTGTTTCAAAAAGTTTTCCGAGTGAAATGTTGAAAAAAAGAAGGGAAAAAAAAGTGTGTGAGAATAAAACAATTTGGTGATATACATGGAAACCCCATCCATCGTTTTCCCGCATTAATCGTTTTATTTCTATGGTCCCTGCACAAATTGCATTTAAATAATGTTAACAAAACCCGCATGTATCGTACTTCAAAAAGTCGTTTTTCCGCATTCATCATTGTAACATTTTTTTCCTGACCTTGTAAAAATTTTCTCCTGAACGTCAAGCGGTCCCACATGTTATGTAAACTGGAATTAGTTCTTTCATCATAAAATAACTCTTTTCTCCATTTCCATGGAGGATCGAAATTGTGATGCCATGTCTCCGGACCATCTATTCATTTTGTAATTTCATCACGGCAGGAAGTAACCTTGTTTCATGAAATGCTGCTACTTGTGAAAAAATGATGAAGAATACCAATCAAAAGTACAAGAAAATGTTGATGATGCAGATGAAGAGTGGTTACGTGTAGAAGAGGATGTGTCTGGTACAAACTTTACTGATAATATTTGTATTAATCAAGACTTTGCGACATGCGATATCCTAAAGCATAGAAGAAATGTGCGATTTCAAAAAATGAAAATAAAGAAACAGAGTATAATTTTCACGCCGATGACGTAATTATGGCGTTTGAAAATGCACGAACTGTTCGAATAAGCACTTGAAATGTTCGAATAAGCACTTGAAATTACAGATAAGGACCAGAAAAATTTTGTAAATCTGGAAAAATCCTGTTTAATTCATAAAATAAACGAAAAATCCAACATAAAGTTACTGATTTTTAAAAAATAAATTTTACTTGATGTTCTACAACATTGATTTATTTCTTTGGCAGTTTGGAAATTAAAACAAATAAATTTTTATTAGTAGTATACTGTGTGTATTAATTCATAAGCATTGTTTTCTTCGTGTTTTGACTTTAACCCGCATTCGTCGTTTTCCCGCTTTCATCTTTTTTTTTTTTTTTTTTTTCACGTACCCCGTAAAAAACGATGGAACGAGGTTCTACTACTGTATCAGGAAAATTCTCCTTCATGAAAATAAAGGTTTTTGTAATCCTTTCTGATTAAAACTTGTTAAAATTTTTAGGCTATAACTTTTACAAATTTCCTGTTTTAAAATACGAATATTTATATTTACAGACTATTGTGAAAAAGAAAAAAAAAAGACAAGAAAAGAAAATTAGTAATGAACTAAAGTAGGTACAAGATGTAGTAAACCGTGAGTTAAAAAAAAAAAAAATCTTTTATATGATTTTCCTTTTTATGGAAATAAATAAAATATTAATTAATTAAAATTTTGGTCTTGATCCCCATAAAAACAATTTTGTATTAAACTACTGATAATATTAAAATACTAAAAATAAGTTGAAGATAATTAATAGTTTTTTAGTTGAAATAATCTGTCAGCTCAAAAGTAGCATGAAATGACTCAGATAACGTTAAAAAGGAAACCTGCTTAAAAAAAAAAAAAAAAAAAAACTTAAATCGATTTTATTTAGTTAGAATTCCTAATAGTCTAACTTGATATAAAACATGATCCATATTTAAATATGCAAAAGCGTTTAGTTTGATCACACGTCGCCCATCGGCCTAGCCGTTCCGAGTCTTCTGTGGTTTTCTCTGAAACTCGCGTAAACATGTTATAGGATTCCTCCACATTCCAGGCGACCCATGTGCATTAATAGGCTTTAATCCAGACAATAATAACAACAGCAAGTCTTTTATGTAGCATTTTAACTGGAATGCAATAAAATAGCTTCTCTCAAAGATAGTAGGCAAGGGTAGGTTTAAGAAGTGTTATAGTAATACTAAGTTGTTCTTAGATGACTTAAGAACGGGTTTTTAAACATTATTGGTTTCGATTAATATATATATATATATATATATCCAGTTGTATAATGATTTGAATGAAATGTCTATTTTGGCGGAAAATAGAGAGTAAGGCAAAATATAGGGGTATCGGAAACCAGAAATCCTTCTCTTATATATCAAAGACTTCTTTCACAGAACAGTACATTTTCCACAAGGAATTCCCATGAGTACTAACACTAACATGCTTTATTAAAAAATGTGACCATTCTCATAGTCAAGAACAAGATCAACCTTCCACCAAAATAAAATAATAATAATGAATAATAATTATTTAAAATTTTATAGTTTTTAAATGTGATAACTTCTGTTCTCTCTTTCTTAATTTCGTAAGTGCTGCAAATCTAAATCGTAATTATAATTTACCCATGAAAGTTACCTTTAAAGAGCCTTTCCCATGTTATGTTTTAAAAACTAAATGTTGAGGTAGTTTTTAGAGTCACAAGGCAAAGTTAAATTAAAAAGAAAGAAACTGTCGACTTGCTATCATTTATACCGAAACTATTATATTGATATTATTATTTATTAGTAAGTATAATATAATATTACCTACCAGTAATAGTATTAGTTGAGTATTTATATTGATATTATTAGAGCATTTTAGTGTAAAAAAATTTTTGCGGGTATAATTACTACAGATTTTTAGAGTAAAAATTTTTACATGGCGGTTTTTATATATTATTATAGATATTTTCAGTATGTAGTATTTTAGTGTAATGTTGTTAATTATATAAATATATAATAAATATATTCCTTTATTGTTAGCATTTATTATAGCATCTCTGTAAAAATACCAACATTTTTTGTGTTTGAATATAATGTGATCATAAAGTTACTTAAATATATATATTTATTTAATTTATTTTTATTTATTTATTTTATAAGTGGAAGAAAATGCGTAGTATATCAAAAAACGTGTTTTATAAGTCATCTTAATATTGTTACTTTTTGTTGCTAGATGGCGCCACAGCTGCAATATCTTCATTCAGTATAATTGTTGTGTACTGTTTGTTGAAGTTGAAAGAGCGCTTTTTTTGGAAAAGTTGTTTACTTTTTCTTGGGTTCTGCAAAGCATGTGATTTTCAAGTCCCATACACAAATTAAAAAAAAAAAAAAAAAGTGTTTTGCAAAACTATGTATGTGGATCGTGGAATATTTGAACAAAAATGCAAAATAACAATAAAATAATTTGCCTTGTTGAATCAAACAACAACAACAACAAAAACAAAAAGTTAGAAAAGAATCAAATGCAGCTTTGACATTGTATTATATAATACAATCATATGGATATGATTGTAATGTACTTAAATATAATTATTTTATTGCATTTACTTAATAGCATTTCAATATGACGCTATATTCGTTACGTTGTACATGCACATGAGAATTACAATAGTATTTACAGTTGCATATTTACAATAGTAAAATAGTATATTTACAATAGTATTTATTTACTTTAATCAATCTAATGTACACTAAGGGACAAAAAAAAAGCCGCGCTTGGATAATTTTCCCCCTTGTAAAACGTCCAATTTAATCATTTAAAAATAGGGATGAAACGGATAGTGATTTAACCGGATACCGCATATCCCTATTTAGCACACATTAGTGTTTCAGATATTCGAATTCGATATCCGGTTAAATCACTGTCTGTTACATCCTTGCATTTAAATATTAAAATTGGTGATTTTTGAAAGGAAAAATGAAAGTATCTAAGCGCTAAATACTTTCATTGCAGATTTTTTTTTTTCTTTCTTTCTTTCTTTCTTTTGTCCGTTAGTGTAAGTATTACTTTATCTCCCAACTCAACACAAATTCACATTTCTCTTGACAGAATTTGGTTTTCTTGTCAAAACTAACGTCAACGTTAATATAATCTAAATCTGTCCTAATAATAATGAATAATAGTGGTGTCAGACTATATTGCAGAGCTGATGCTGATGTAGAAATTCTAAAGATTTATTATTTGTATTAAAGCGGAAAACAGCCTTTAATTACCCTGAACATTTCTGCAAAATTTAAAAAAAAAAAAAAAAAAAAAAAAAAAAAATATTCTAAGGTTTTTTTTTTTTTTTTTCTTTTTTTTATGTTAGATGTGTGATAGAGTAGAGTTTATTTTTAAAGAAGCCTTCTACAGGGATTCTTAATTTACTAACCCATTTATTCAGGGCCCGATTAAGCTTTGAAGCTAGGGGAAGCTCAGCATCATTTCCGGGCCCCCTTTCATTTCGGAAAATCTTGTTTTCCTGTTACATATTGTAATATAAAAATGCTATAGACCAAAAAAAAAAAAATAGTGTGTGTTTATTATTATTATTTTTTTTTTTTCATACATTTGGGTGGTTTCTACACAGAACATTAAAATCATACAACTTTTTAATTAAGAACATTCAGATTTTTGAGGTTAAATAATAGATTTTTCCCGAAATAGGGAGTGTTTTGTCTTGTTTTTGGTAACCTTTCTTAGAAAAAATTCAATCTCAGTGTGAAAATATGAAACAAAAAATTCAAGACCATGTTTTTAATCCTTATGGGGCCCCCTCTTAAATTTTAGAGGGGAAGCTTGTGCTTCCTGAGCCTTTTGGATAATCAGGCCCGGCCCTGCATTTATTCAATTCAGACATAAGCAACTTAAAGTGCAATTTGGTTCATTTTAATGTAGCTAGCTGTTGTCTTTTAGTGTCAACATAAGTATTTTTTAAATTTTATAGATGTCATTCTTGCAATAAATAAATAAGTTACATAAAATAAAGATTAGTTTATTGTAATATAATACTGAAAAAGTGTTTAAAAGTGATTTTAAAAATGGGTGTATTAATAATAGTCATCACCTACGCATGTTTTATTCGCAATTTTTCCTGACTTATGTTTTTTTTTTTTTTTTTTTTATGTTTTGAATATTAAGCACACACTAGCTAGACGCTATAAAAACTTTCCAAAACCGAATATAGCAATAATTTAGATCCGATCTTAAGGTATATTACTATTTGTATTTTTACTTATTTATTACTGAGTAAAAAGTAAAATGTAAAACATAAAAGCCTTATCATAACTTGACGAAACAAACGTCTGCGTTGGAGAACGTGTGTGGAAAAGAGAAGAGAGAGAGTGAGAGATGGAGAGGATTAGACCACGGCCAAGTTGGCCGTGATTAAACACGGATGTAGAACTAATCTAGTTGCATTAGAATTAGGCAAGGGCCAGTTCCGGCCACGATGTTATGCAGAGGTGGCCTCAGGCAGAGGCATACATATTGAACCCTCTGCACCCGTGATCCATTAAGTATGGCAGGAGAGTTAGTAGACTTTAATAATAACGAAAATAAAGAAGTTTCGGGTACGACAGAAGATAAAATTGCGTATGAAATCTCTTAATCTCTTTAAGTGCTTTTCACGGCGCTCCGAAATTATCCATATTTGTTTTGTATAATGTTTAACATCAGCATCTGTAGTAGAGGATGTGAAGATGTTAAGTTACGAGCCGTTGAATTCGGTTGTAGTTTTAACAAAGAGACTTCAGACATTAGAATGTAGTATCTAGTATGAATGTTTCTTTACAACTAAGTAATATTAAAATGATATTGAGTAATAGATCTTAAACCGCTTTCTTCATAATAAATATCGTTTAATCTGAGATATATACATTTTTTTTTTTTTTTTTTTTTCATAAATCGTGTTAGCATAAACAGCTTTTATTCTATGTGTCTATTATTATTATTATTATTATTATTATTTACTTTTTATTTTAATAACGGAGTTGTAGTCATCTGTATATTACTTTTTTACATTTCATGTATGCTTTCTGAACACCGTTCATTTAGGATAACTTAATAAGCAACGTTCAGAAAAATGTGCTTTCAGTGTAAATCCTTTGTATATTAATGTTCCACAATATTGAAACTAACATTTTCTAATGAAAACAATAAAGTTACACAAACTTTCCGATTGTAAATTATGGGCGTAAAATACCTAACTTTGCCGATAGCCAAAGCCCATGTTATAGTATGGAGAAATTTGTTTATAATTCCATTTTCGCCTTCAAAAAATTCACAACAGTAAAATTCGTTAAAAAAAAAAAAATTAAAAATTAAAAAAAAAATAAATCATTTTTGAAATTCTGAAACAAAAGGACAAATTTAACGGTTGGGAATTTTCTGGACATGTAAACGAAATTTTAAAAAATACATTAGGTAATGGGTGAATTTATAAACAAATTTCCCGATAAAATAACATAAGCTTTGGCTGTCAGCGGGAATAGGTATTGTATGCGCTTAAACGCTACTTCAGGTTATATATAATTCCAAACTTGCCTGTTTTCTGTGATATTTGAACGCACTTTATTCTGCATAAACGCCTATAATTTAGTGGCCTTTTAATTCAGAAATGAAAAATCAAATATTGTTTTCCATCTTTTCAAAAATAGAAAGAAAAAAAATGCTTGTATTTAAAGCTAATTTTCAAGTATAACTACATACTTTCCCGCTTATTTTTCTACGTATGATTCAAATTTGCTGGAGAATGAATTCAAATATTTAAAAAATCAAACAGTATTTCATATCTTTCTATAAGAACAAATTAAAAGAAATATATATCGAGTCAGGGTGATCACGAGCTGTCTCAGTTTCATAACAGTTTATCCTAACTTGGTATAAGACTGGACTACCTGTAGAGAAAAACGACAAACGCTACTCGAATCCAAATATTTAATACTCATGAGTATTTTAGACTGAATTTCATAACTTGGCTGTCAATTTGCAATCATTAAAAAAAAAAAAACAGCTGTTGAAAATAACAGCTTTAGCATTTAGAGAAAAACTAAAATTGCTTTTCTATTTCTGGTCATTTTTAATGTAATGTTTTAAATGCTCGTACATTTTCTTCAAAAAAATGCTGTAAATTTGTTATTGATTTTTTCTTATTGTTGAATAAGAACTTTTTTTCTCTTTTTTAAAACTTTAAGATAATTTTTGCAATATTTTTAAACTATTGATAATTATGTTGTTTATATTGAAATTACGTATAATGGTATCAATATACCAAAAACCCGAATCTGTTCATATATATTTTATTTTAAAAATAATAAAAATTTCTGCATCACTTGACTTTTATAAGAATATTATTTTTTATTACAGTTCTTGTAATTTAAATTTTAGTTGCTTTCTGTTTATGTTGTTTAGTAGTTATCAGTTGTTTAAACGTATACCTCTTAAGAACTTTTAATGAAAAGCGAAATTATCGGTTGCTTCACGATTATCAGCTATTTGTCCTCTATCCCGAACTTCTAATCTTTTTTTCCTTTTAAGCATTTATCATGTTTTCCTAAACTTCCAGTCTTCTTTATTTTAAGCATTTTCCTTATTTTCTTGCTCTTTTCTAATTTCTGCCTTCCGCTTTTCCCCGTAATCCTTCTTGCACCTTCCGCTCTTGGTATCACGGTTGAATTTTGGCTTTTAATGAAATATAAGTTATCATATAAAATGCGAATCAGTTATGCATTTTTTTTTTTTTTTCTTTTTTTGTGCGCGTGTGTGTGGTGGTTTTATTTTATAACAACAAATGAGAAAATCAAAATAACTAATTTAAATTGCAGACATTTCGCTATTACGGTCATTATAAAAGTTATTAATATGCTTTAGGTGCAGTTAATGTTTTCATTATAACTATTATACTACCTGGAGTTAACGATACGACAAGAATTTCGCATTTAAAATTAAAGCAATGCGCTATAATAATGCATATTATTAATCTGAAATTCCCATTATATATGTTTTAAAACGAAACTTCAGTTAATTATTTTTATTTTATTCATTTATTCATTTTTGTGAAATAACACCGTTAAAATATAAAACAGGCAACATTATTTTTGATTGTACATGACCTTTTAATCATCCGATAACGAATAAACTATTTTATGTAAAACTGTAACGTATATTGCAAATTTGCCAACATTTCTAATTTATTCTCCGATTAGAAATGTTGGCAACTTACTTGTGCTGTTTAATATCGCGTTCGACATTTTAATAATAAAACTTTTATGTATATTATAGTTAATATATATATATATATATATATATATATATATAATAAAAGATAAAAGTGAAACAAATGTCAATTATCAGTTTCTGTTTTTACTCTTTTGTGTGAAATTATTTATTACAAGTTTCTCTGAAATCTGAAATTAGATTATTTCTGACTCATTCACAATGAGACTTTGACCCATATGTGAATAAAATTTTCTGTTGTTTCAAGTCATATTACAAATGCATTAACAGTGCGTCCTTTAATTTTCATTTGTGGTAAGCATTATAATCTGATAAGTAAAATTTCCTCTGGTTAGGAAAATTGATGTTTTCAAATAACTTTCACAAGTTTTTCGTTTCATTAGCATACCAAAGTGCGAATATCATAAAAATTTTATACGTACAGAAATAAAAATGATTTTGCAATCCCTTATTTGAAATAATTTTGAATAGTATGAAATTTTAAAGAGATGCATAATCGCTTCGAAATATTCAATTTAATTGCTTAGCTAATCAACCTGAATTAATTCGTATAAGTAAAAAAAAAAAAAATATCATCCAGAGAAAATTTAGCCATAACAAAAATGTTAAAATATAATAGAAGAACGCAAAATTAAAGACACAAATTATTCAATATTTAAAGTGGAATTGTAATGTAATTTTTAACCGTTATGGACAAAACAGTCACTGAGAAAAAATTCTGTAACTGACATCTAGAATCTAAATTGTGGCTTTAGAAAAAATAGTTCCATGTCATCCTTATAAATTCTAGTCCCCTTAGAAAGCGAGTTCTAGAAGCCCCTATTAGAATTCTAGAGCGTTTGCCTATATTCTCGAGGGCAAAGTTATTTGAAAATCTCTGCAAATAAATGAGACTACAAGAGGCGGGTTTCTGCAACTATAATCTTGGTTTATTACCAAATTCTAGAAAATCAAGCGAGAATTTCTCGCAATATAAATGATTCAGAATATTTAGAGTATTCACAATATTGTTTCACCATCTAGAAATGTGTACACTAGAAATTCTCGATAATTTTGTCTATTCAGTTTATTGGCGTGCCTTATGTGCATAGCTCGGAAATCTATATTTCTAGTTAAGGGATTTAGAAAATGGCCACTTATTCATTCTAGAGAAAGGCGGTGTATTTTTTTTTCTCAGTGTTGATATCTTTATTTTTCATTCAATTAGTATGTTCTGTCTAAATTAATAATTTAAGATAGTTCTGTTTAGCCTATGTATACATAAGACCACAATCAGGAGTAGTTTTCTACGTAACAAAAATTTGTCTACAGCTAGTTTAACATTAAACCGATTAAAACTGGTTAATAATAATGAAATCTGATAAAGCCGAATCATCTCTGAATAAGAACTAATTCTTGGCTCTTTTTCTTTTCTTTAAATATGGCAAAATAATAATATTATTACTACTGATAAGTAATTCTATCACTAGAATAAATTTAATGAATTTAATTTAAATAATGTCAGTTATTATACCTGAATAAACACTGTCAATAGATTTTATAAAATTTAGCCTGATAAAAGTTTTCTTTTCAAACATAATGAATGTTTTGTGTGCATTTTAAATCAAGTTAAAGCCAAATAAAGGAAAGAAATAGAATATTATTCTAGAAAAATGTATGCATATAAACAACAACAAAAAATCCAACTCGATATCTCTTATATAGTATCACACTATCACAGTTATTTACATCTTGGTTCTTAATGGGAATACATGTTGTTATTTGGAATGCAAACCTTCTATGAATTTTTTGTTGCTTCTTAATAGCCAATTGGCAAATCGAAATAAACAGCTTAAATTGCAAATGTTTCGTTTTAAATTATGGCTCATTATGGGAGGTATTCAATTGCTTTTGCTGCAGTTAATGTTCTTGCTAGAACCATTTCACTACCTGGACCGCTCAGTAATTTTATTTTATGACTCGGCTAAATTGTTATCGCCTTTATATTGATAATAATACATTTACATCTCTATGATTATCTAACATTTTTATTTCAATACCAACTTACACTCGAACTTATACCAAGTGCTCTCGGTTACTGCCGCCCAACAAGAAATATTCTGAACATAATACTGCATTGTATTTCTTTTTTCTAAAACAAAAGGCTTCGTTATCCTAATGGCCTTTGTTAGAGTGGGGTGTGTGTGTGTAGGGGGGGGGGGGCGAAATAAAATTTATAATAACGCGTGTTTTTTAAAATTGGAATAAAATATACTCCTTAAAATACTTTCGCTGTTTAAAATACACTCTAACGAATAATTTGATTTAAAAGCGGCTTTCATTTCAAATCGGAAAATTAGCGTAAACTATATATTTCCTCCTATTTATTTGCGCTTATGCATATTAATAAAAATATTTCATTATTTTAAATTATTATAAATTAACGAAAAACTAATTAAAAACAACGCAATTATTTTAGTAGTGCCATTTAAATTAGTGATGCATTTTCAAGAATAATTCAGGAGAGAAACTCGATGTTCTTTTGGATTCACCGTGTTCCCTGTCTTACGATCCCCCCGCCCCCGATTGATTTGTGGTACTCAATTATTCGTCCGCTTATACGTAAGTTTTTCTTTGGTTGAAAAGCTTAAATTGAACTTTGACTGTTAACTTTTACATCCAATTTAGCAATAATAATAATAATACATCATTACAATGATCAAACACCAGGAAGAAAGAATTGAATTAATCAGTAAACAGTTACATATGGAAGTGAAGCCTTATACAACGCAAAAGATATTGAAAAATTAATATAAGTTGTTTCTGAGACATTGATATATGAGATCAACAAATGTACATGTATCAATTGTACCATGGTATAATCACTTGGAGAAGCGTATATAAAAATTTATATCATGTATTATTAATAGCTTTTTAATTTTTAAAATTTATTCAGGGCTTTGTTAATTATATCCCATTTCCCCCCCCCCCCCCAAAAAAAAAAAAAAAAAAAAAAAAAAGTGAGAAAATTTAAGTAACTAAATTAATCGGAAAATCTAGAAAAATCAGTGCAAACATAGCACGATAGATGTAACTATAGAAAGCGTAGTTTTCAAGTCTAGCTGAATTCATGCTTCTGATGCTTGCATCTTTTCAAGCACCAAATGAAGAGTCGTGCTTAATTATTTTAACCTGAAAGAGTTGTTGCGTTTTTTTTTTTTTTTTTTTTTTTTTTTCCTTCTTTTTAGCAGTTTATTGTGTTTGCTTACAAAAAGTTTATTATTTTTAATGTGTTTTGTTTCAAATACGTATTAGTAAATACCGTATGGTTGCCGTCTCTAGCCTTTAGCTCCCAGGTACTGCGTTCGAATCCCGTTCAAGCATAGATATTCGAAGGGGCTCAGAATCCACTTTAAGTAATATGTCTTGATCTAATTATCCTAAATGTGGGGGAAAAATATAAAGGTAAAATTATTGAAATTATAGCATATGTAAAATGCTGTGAGATTTTTTTTCTTCTTTTTTTACTTATAAGAAAAAATATAAGTATATGGATTTGTAAAAAATTTAATATATATATATATAATATATGTATTGTTTCGATCATTTTTCACTTTCCAAGTTAAAAGCGTATAGAACAGCCTTAATGTTCCTTAATAATGTCAAAAATTCGAAAACCGGACTTCACTGCTGTTTCTCCTGATTTAGTTTTCGCATTAATTTTAACTATTAGCCTTTGAATTTAATTTTTTCATTAGAAGCTTGAATGAATTGAACTTCATTAATTCAAACTTGAGTGGATAATTTTTAATGCAAATTAGCGAATGCTTCGTAATTTCGCCTTTTCCCTCGGAAATTTTATTTCCATCTGACATTAAAGACACTCGCTTAACCGAATTTTTTGACGGGAAGTTCGAAATTTAGAGTAATTCAAAGTTTTATTTATTTTGTTATCGAAGCATTTAGAAAGATTAATTAGTGTTCAGCTGGAAGAATATAAAACAAAGGATGACAATGGAATAGGTACGGTTTTAGTTCTTGAATTGGAATTGTTAATAATCTTTGGGGTCAAGTGGGGGCAAACTTAAGTACTTTAATTGACATTTAGTGTATTAACATTGTAAGGTTACATTCATTGATTATTATTTTTTTTATATAAACTTTAATTTCGTTACTGAACGACGTACAGAAATTTTTAACAGAAGATAAAGATAGTACAAACAGTAAACTTCTTTATAAATATTAAAAATGTGCGAGTATTTCTGCTTGAAAAATAAAAATTCAAGGGTGTTAATAATAAACACTGGAATTTAATTTTTGTGTTGTAATTAAGTTTTAAGGTTAATTGAAGCATATGCGTGTACTTAATTAACATTTTTCACAATTCTTTTTTTTTTTAATTATTATTAGTAGTAGTCTGTAACAGACGGCAATCACAGTGTAATATATAATTTTGTGTAAGATTAGTTCAGTAAAAGACAAAAACTAAATTATCGACAAAATGTATGCGTGTTATATGTGTTGTACTGCGCTAGAATAACAATATTTTTAAATTTAAAATATTTGCTATTATTTTTACATTGTTAATGCAAATACGCTTCACCTTATTAGTATTTATTATAGCTATCTGCTTCGATCTGGCCTAATATATGGTTCGAACGTTTATCTATATAAGAGATGCATGTCCACTTCCTGAATTTTTAATTCAGTAAGTCAAAAAATAAAGTTTTCTTTGAAATCGAAGCATTGCGTGATTTATTTTTAATTAACATATTTTGTTTAAAAAAATAATTACAAATGTAGTTTTAAACTATAAAATAAACAGATAAGAGATCAATTATCTATAAATAGCCAATTAAACAACCAAAACGTGAGTCATATTGAATGAGAATTATAAAGCTTCGGCCTAACAGAAGTGTTAATATTACTATTAATATAATTATTAATATAATTCATAACAATTGTTAATTAATTAATTAATTACAAAGTCATATTTGGGGTAAAGTACAATAATTTAATAAAGTTCTCAACCAGCTGTATTCAACACTTATTTTTCCGAAAATTCCCAGTAAAAGGTATAATGCATGTAGAGTTGATAGATTTTTATGTAATAAATGTAAATTCTGGTTTCGTCCCATCTTACTATGTTGTACTTATTGTAAAATTTATTGTATCTTTACAATAACAAAGTATTTTAACTATCTGTCATAAATATTGCTATGATTTTATTTTTATTTATTTATTTTTATTTTATTATTATTATTATTATTGCAAAAGTTAGAAAAACTAAATTGGGTAATTAATTTTACCATAAACTGTATGATTTATATTTATTTATCAAATAGTATTAATGTATGTTTTCATTTTAATAAATCCCCTTTCTTTCTTTTTTCAGGTAAGTTTCTCTTTTTTGGCTCTTCAGGTATGATTTTGTTTATTATTGTTTGCATTGATGAGGCATTAAATTCACAAATTCACAAATGTTAATTATAATTAGAAACACAGTACATTTATTTATGTACATATTACATATTGTTGCAACAGATTAAACCGTTTTCATGCATCAAATTTGCTGTTGCAGTAAAAATAGATTTACGGTTAAAGTGGAAACAATTGACATTCTATTCATTTCCACTAAAGTCTGTCTTGGTGGCAAACTTATATATGAAATACACGATGCTCTTATGTGAAGAAAGTAATTCGTAAAGAAACAGACAGGTTTTAGTCAATGAATGCACTTTATTTAACATATATTCTTGAAACAGTCCAACAAAACTGCCAATTCAACGAATATTCTCGAAACAGCCCTAAAACACTGTCACTTCAATGAATATTCTTGAACTAAATTCATTATAACTGTCAATTTAACAAATATTCTTAATCCAATAAAATAGTAACTTGTACACTGTAAACGTAAATGTCTTAAATTCAGTTTAAAAAGTGTCTTAAATGGATGGTCATTTTTTAAGCGAAAAAGAAATGTCTTACTTTTTAAGACACCTTTTTGCATCAGAAATTAAGATATTGCAAGCGTCTTAAAACGCCGCAATGTTTTAGGCTTAAAAACACCGCCATGTCAGGCTTAAAAATACTACCGTTTTTAAGGCTTTTTAATAAATAAATAAATAAATATGGCGAGCGATTATTTTTTCTGTTAAAAATATATTTTAGAATTGTTTAGAGCATTAATGAAATATTTATATAAAAAAAGAAAGAAAAAGTCTCATATTCCGGCGTTGGGATTCGAACTCAGACAGTTTAAGGAAACCAAAACCTCGAGCCAAACATCGTCGGGGGTGATGCATTTACTAATCACGCTAACGTCGAATACAGCAATACGTGTTTTTATTATATAATATACTGCAGTATTCGTGAAACAAATCGCAGTGTTATGTTTTACTTCTAATTTTCTGCCGTAAAACTATTGATAGTATGGTATCTTAAGCTTAATAAATATTAATATCTTAAATTTCATATTTAGAAGAACATATTTTATAGTATGTGAAGGTTGCATCCTTCGATGATAACGATTTCTTTCCTTAAAGTGATATTTAAATAAAAACGAACTGTAATCATGAATACAAGAAAATTTTTAGTTTTACATTTAGATGTAGGAGGTGAATCTGTGAAAGAAAAAAGTTTTTAAATGAATAATAGTAAGAAGAAAAAAATATGCACAAATTATTCATGATTGTTCACTTATAAATTCGCTTTCTTCTGTACAAACTACTTGCTACATCTGCCTTCACACTTTTTCTTTTAATATAAGAAAGCTTTAGAGACAAAGATTTTTTTTTTTTTTTTTTTTGGAACAAATTAAGCTTTGTGTCTAAATATGTTGTTTATGAATTGTGTTAAAGATAATAGCATGCGAATATCATGCACATCCCTAGAGTATTATTCCATAAAAATATAATTTCATAAAGCTACCATAATTTAAGTAGTTTAACTGCTTATTATATAAAATAATAATATATTTATTGAATGTGAAAAGAAGTAGGATAAGCATATTTTCTTAAAATAGATTCCATATGAAACATTTTCTAAGTAATGCAAGTGTCTGAATTTCTAAAGTGTCTGAAAATTCAAACGCGCTTTGCTGTCTGAAAACTCGCGTATTTACGTGTTTCAGACATTTTTGTGTGTGAATTGATATTTAAGACATATTTCTGTCTTAAATTAAAATATCTATAACGTCTAAGGTACATTTTAAGACATTTACGTGTCTTAAATGCCGTTTAAGTTGTTTTTATGTCTTACTTTAAGACTCTTTTATTTGCAGTGTACAACAAAAGTAAAGTAAACAACTTTAATTATACCACAGATCAGAAATTTTGCTGATACCGAAACAATGATCAACCGCTTGAAGCACAGTCAAAAGAGAAGACTGCTCATAACAACTGTCTGAATTCAACTGACTTTCCGGGAGTTAATCTGTTTCTTTTTGTACTTTTGGCCGTAATTTGGCGAAAATTCTGGTTAATTCTATGCTAGAATCCAATGGAAAGTCCCAGAACTCTGTTCCTATTGAAGATAGAGTTTCGAAACTTTAGCAACTCTAAACTACAATTGCTTGCCTGATTTGGTCGCCAAGTCGCGATCGCTGACCTTACTGGAAGTGAACAAACTGCCATTTGTTTCAACTTTAACTGTAAATATTCTCGAATATTAAATCATATCATCATTGTAGGTCGAACTACACTCAAATGTAAAATTGGAAGATTACGGTCGTCATTATTCACCGTAACATGAATGAAATGAGAAATTGCTATTAACTGTTTCGATTGACCATTGTTTTTGTAACAATTTTTGTTCTGATTTTGGTAAATTAATCTTTAAGTGTTAAAAGTTTTGTTCATCCATTTAATCCACGTATAGAAAATTGCAATTTTTAGCGCATTATCATGTGGATCATTCCATACAATGTCACATCTGTTAAAAAATTTCGCAACTAATTTTAGAAATTGAAATAGTAGAATTATTGGACTGTTGCTTTAGTATTAACATCTTAGCTTCCTGCGTTATATTCTGAAGGAATAGCAAAACAATACTGCAATTTAATTTTTTTAAATTAATTTTGAAAAAATTTTGACGGGTGTAATATATATAAAATGGTCCATATCCAGTTTGACTGATATCTATATTGCTCGTCAGAGATTTTGAAACGTCAAGAACATCTATTGAAACTCGTGTATAATCGTATTTTCAGAAGTAACTTCAATCAGTAAAAGTTAATTATTTATACATAAGGAAAATTCATCGCAGAATTAATATATATATATCGCTTTATAAAAAAAGTTATATCATTAAAATAACAATAATAATTGTAATGAGCTTCTATGATTGGAGAATTCGACATTAATGAAGAAAACGAAAGGCTCAATTAATCGAATGGAGAAGTGCTTTCGAGAAAGATCTCGGTTATAACAAAACTCGGTTTAAAAGCTTTTTTCGGTTATATCGAAGAAACTTCCGATTTAACAAAGATGTTGTAAGTTGGGAAAACATTTTCCAGTTTTCCTAAAAATGTGTCGCTTTATGCATCATTTGAAATTGTAATGAAGTAAGGTAAACATTTTTAAATGAATCATTTATATGGCCATTTTCTTTAAGGATTTAGTTTCTTTTCTTAACAAGTGTACAACTTCTTATCTGCGATAATTAATAGTAAATCAGCAGAGATATTCAATGATGTGAATATAGTGGCAAATACATAAATAATTTATGTTAATGTCTAAAGATAACTTTTTAAAATGCGTAATTCAAACGTAATAAATCAGTTCAGTGACAAATGTTGAAAGATTTGAATGGTGAAGAATATGAAATTTGTAAACGAACACGATAATATGTTCGTTTAGGAAGCTTTTAAACAAAAGGGCAAAAAGAATGTCTTCAGTTTAATTTTAGAAAAAATATTTCCATTTTCTAGATACAGAAATGAAACTACAAGAATTAAAAATACAGTGAAATTTCCCTAAGAGTTACACACTGTACTACAAAAAATTGGCCCTTTAGTGAGGTGGTGTTTTAATACAGGTTATTCAGAAAATTTTAATTTAGGCAGTAAATACTATAAATTAAATGGTTTAAATTATTCAAATTTGCTCAGTTATTTCAATCTACATAGCTATCTAATAGTCATTAATATTAGTTTGTTTGAATTTTAAAATCAATCTTTTTCGCATTAAATTTGTTTTTTAAGAACTATTCCGTCCAGGAAATACTAATTTTAGATTTTAACTTTTAATCTTAGCTAGGTTTTACACTTTTATTTTGCCATTTAACGTCAACATTTTCATTTAAAAACCATTTCATGTAAATTTGTTTCCCAAATAATGGTGTGACACAAAATTCACTTTTCCAAGTTTGAACTGCATCCATAAGTATGCATATTCTAAAATATGAAGTCATATGATTGTTGTTCTCTACACTCAGATTTTTATTACACACGTCAAAATTAAGCTGTGTTTTATGGTAGTCAGTTCAAGTTTAAAAAAATAATAATAAATAATAAAATAAATATAAATAAAATATAAATATAAATAGATTTTAATCCAGAGAACGTACTAACCAAAACAAATGGTAGTTGACCCACCAAAAATAGTTGGTAAATGGTTTCGATCCACTGATCACTGACTTATGCTATCGAATTTACTAATTTTTAACTGGTGCCAAATGTGTTTCTGATTAGAAAACAGCCGTTTGTGACGACATGGTTTTTCCTCTGTGAATTAATGAATTTTGTTGATTACTTATTATTTCATTTTTTAAATTATTGATGTCATGCCTTTTATTTTGTTCGTTCCATTTCAATCCCGGTTGAAGAATGCGGTTTTTAATTTTAACTGTGGAGAAAATGATAGTGCCTATTGATTATGAATCTCCTTCAGAAAACGACTGCAAATATCAATTCAACTGAAACAGCTGATGCAAATATTGAAAATCAATAATTGTGCAGTAGTTAAACATGTCTTTTGCTTTCACTTCTGTCTCGATTCAGTTCCTAAAATAGAGAATTTGCGGCTCATTTATCTTTAGAAAATGAGACACGTAAAAAAATACTTTGTTTTTCATTCGGTTTGCTTTTATCTATACACCATTTGCAGATGTTAGTTTTATTACACAGCACTTCTCTTTATACAATAATCATGTTATGCATGTAACCAAGTTCTTAAAATACATGTAAAAGTTAAACATTTTTCTTGCTTCAAATTTCGGTTTTTTTTACGATAATGATAAAAATGTGTTTTTAAGAAAGAATATATGAATAACTTCTAAAAATCGCTTTCGGTGAGCAGCTGATTACCTTTTTCGGAGAAGGAAGAATAAAAGATTACTGTTTTGTGAGTAATTCATTGTATAACAATTTATAAATGCCATTTACTATAAACTAGGCTTTCTGCACTTCGCGCTCATAAATTGTCAATGTAATAATAAGTACTTAAATCGCATTTTGAGGTTTAAAACACGTGGTGATTACTGTGACTCAGCCTATAGCCCTAAAAATAATAATAATAATAAATGGAGCTGTGCTTACTTTGCCACTTAGAAATCGTTAATTCGACGATCTGTGTCGAAATCTTTGGCATTTTAATGTATATACATATATAGGGAAATATCGAGTTATATAAATGTTGTCCTGAATAAATTTCCGGTGTCGTTTGTTTAATTCAATATGATAGAACTTTTACACATCCCCCCCCCCCCACCACCAAAGAAAAAAAAAACGTTAAAAAGAAAATTTTATATATATACGCATATATAAAGAAAGAGAAACTCTAATGGGTTGCATTTGATTTGGTTGTAGTAAGTTCTAATAGAAACAAACTAGGCCTGTTATAGAATTTAAATAATGTATTATAATTTCTTATGTATAGGATATTAGGCGAGTACAAAAAAATCCTACTAATGATTCATTTAAACCTATTCAGATGTTAAAAAAAAAAAAAAAAAAAAAAAAACGGCTGGCTCAACCAATTTCTTTGGATCCAGTGTTTACGTTATTTAAAAGAGCGAAAATGATAAAAGTAATAATTAATATCTCTGATTTTAATTATCAGATTTTATTCACATTTTCAGCAATCTGGGATAATGAAAAGTTGAACCATTTTTTAAATTTTTGTAAAAAAAAAAAAAAAAAAAGAGAGAGAGGGGGGGGGGGTGAAAGAGAGATTTTTAAAGTTATGGGGTATCCAAAGAAAAAAAAAAGGACTATTTTCAATACACTTTTTAAACAATGCTATCATCTGGTTGTGGGATATGATAGCAACCAAGCAAAAGGTTGCTTTCATATGGTAAAAATTCAATAACCAACCATCGAGTTTAATTTTGCAGTGCTATATGCTCACTGTTAAAAAAAAATTGCAACTTTGTTGCCAGAAATTATCTGTAATTATAGAAAAATACGTTTAGTCAACGTAATTTTTCCGTAATTTACGACTTTTTTCTCAAAATACAGACTCTGGCAGCAAAGTTGCATTTTTTTTTTTAGCAGTGTACCGTTTGTCCGCAAAACAACGAACAAACAGGAAAACACTTTCATTATATTCAGAGATTATGCTTTATTTAGAGGATGCACGACGAAAATTATATACGCATTACGAATGGGGCTCATAAAAATATAGATTTGTCTTTTCTTTCTTTATTATTTTGTCTTATTTTGTGCCTTTATCAAAAGCACATTTTGTTGTGTTTTTACTTTCAAGTGATTTAACTCATTTTATCCCCCCCCCCCAAAAAAAAAAAAAAAAGAAAAAAAAAGAAAAGAAAAGAAAAAATAATGTACTCAATATTTATGTTTGGAAAATAGTGACTGGGTTATGCATTTAAATGATTTGCTTAGAATAGTGTAAAGGCAAAACATAGTTACTGTTTTGTTTTAATAAAAGTTAATAAAGGAATATTGGGTTTACTTATCGCAATTTTACTTGTTTTGTGGGTTGAGCTATGCAAATTATGAGTACTGTTTATATCTATAACATAATCAGTGTCTGTTAATTTAATATTTTAGATATAATATTATTTAGGTAAAAAAAATACATATTTGTATTTATTCAGTACATACTATGTATAATGATCATTACCGTTATATCATACATATGCAGCTACTTATAAAAAATGCATGTAGGAATTACATTTTGATAGTTAATACATTATACAACATTATCATTAATGTAATATACAAATCTTCATACTCAGGTAAAAAACACAATATTTGTATATCCTAAGCATCTCGAATGGTTTATTCTTTTAAGGTATTTTCTCAGATATTAATATTCACGTTCCTCAATTAATTCATGAAGCAACTGATTTGCCTTAATATCTGTCCTTTTAGATCAGTATCCCCCCCCCCTTATGTATCTCGCAGGGCTCTGTTTATGAAATTTGCCTGTCACCAGAAATAATATAGTGAGATATTGACATTATAAAAGTCGAAGTAAGTCAATTCTGCGAGTAATTGGTTTCATGAAATATCTCTCTTATTTTATGAAGAATACTAATCTTAATCGGAAAACTTTTTTTTTTCTCTTTTCTTTTCAAGTATATGAACCGCATCAGTGGTCGAGAGGATCTGCATTCAAAGCTAGCAGACGGGAGGTTCTGGGTTTGAGCCCAGATCACGCTTGCGATTTTTTCACCGTTTTCTTCCAAACACGCAGGATTATGAGATCCCTTAGAAATATACCTCATGCAGACTATTCTGTCTAGACCTTGGTCTCACGTATATACAATCAGACTTAATTCCAGCACCTCTAATTCAAGTGTATGAAATTGCCCAAGGAAACAATGAGCGTTGGATTGACTTGTTCTCATATTTTGCGTTATGCAGTTTATGCCTTATTATTTTTTATCGCTTTTTTGTGATTGGATAATCTATATATCAACTGTAATTAGGAAAGGCTGCTCATTAAACTTCTCTTCAAAGTTCAACGATTCTAATTGTAGAAGCCAAACATCTGATCATAATTCATACGGTATTCTTCAGGTTTATGGCTTGTTTAAAGATAGATCCTCTATTCAGTATGGTAGCCGTGGGGTATTTCACCACCTCCTTTCTTAAGCCAGTTTTGGTTCTTGAAGTACACTAAAGTCAACAGACATTTCGAAAATTGTAGTAAAATGCTTCTAGATTGTGCGAGATGAAGTGCAATCGTGCCTTCGTATTTCGTCAAACCATGTTACGGTTCAATTGGCTGTTAAGATGCATTTTATTAGCTCTTAAACTATGAAGAAAAATAGTAGTTTTCCCTTCTGTTGACCGTTTTATTCTCGGAATTTCGTAACTAATCTTCTATTTTTATTTCATTTCATTTTATTTTCGAGGCATGAGAGAGACAGAAGTGGTGTATCTTCATCGAGATGTTTCCTAACATTTTACCCTGTGACAAATAAAACAGTGGAAACCATATAAAGCTTTAAAATGCGTTTTTCTATAATGGGATGTTTTAAAATGTATGAGGAATTGTTTTAGTTGTAAGTTATTGACTATAAACAAGCAAACATATTGGTTGTTAAAGTATTTAGAAAGCATTTCAGTTAAAACCTGTCACCACCTTTTCTTTTTTGGATAGAATCAAAAAGAATGTACGCCTGTCTCTTTTATTTTTCGAATAGCCGTTTTAGTTGGATTCGTTTTATGCGAATGCAAATCACCCAGAGTAATAATTTTACGAACGAATTATCTCGTCTCCCAAGATATTTCGCTATGCTCTAGCCTCTATACAATGCTTATCTAAATGGTTTCTGCTTATACACTGACTTACTTACTAACCGAACTTATTTTAATTAATTAATTGTTATCTGAATTGATTTACTTGTTTACTAGGATAAACGCGCGTCCTTGCCACGATGAAGCGAGAGATGGCAGTTAGAGTTACTTGTGGTTAGACCTGTATAATTAACGCGCTTCATTTCCAGATTTTTTTTTTTTTTCTAACAATTTCCTTTGTTCTCATGAGACATAGTAATGAATGAAAATCTATCTGATCTCAAAATAAACGGAGAAAGATAAAGTTATTTCATCTCGAAAAATTAAAAACCTGATTGTCTCTCTGGCAACGAAAAAATTAATTTCTATTTTTGCTTTGACGAAAAATTCTAAACATATATTTTTCTTTAAATATAATTTTGAGAAACTTGTATGACTCCCATGGGACATTTAACGGACAACTTGGCGAGAATTACTAATCAATAATATTTTAAATAATACTATATAAATGTTTTTAACGAATAAAAAATTAGATGTTTTGTAGAATATGGGCAAAATGTCCCTGCCAAAAGTGTGCGCACATCTTGCTATCTTTTGATCAATAAGAATTATTTTTTTTTTAATGCATTTGTTGTTCTGTTATTCCCCCTACACTCTTATTTGACAATTTATTAAGTACTTTGCAACTTCCATTTTTAAAAAATGACTAAAATTAATTTTTAATGAAATTGGTTTCATATGTCTTTTGTTTCATCAAATATCTGGATTATGGCACAACAAATCTACACTATAATTTATTTTTATTTATTTTTTTCATTTTTAAGATTTCATTTTTAAGCTCAAAAATGCAAAATTTCACATTGTGAAAAATCACATTTTATAACCTCAAAATAAAATATTAAAAATTAAAAAAATCAATTTTTAGAAAGCGATAACCTATTTAGCAGCTGTGAATTTTCTGAATGTGAAAACGGATTTTACAAATATGTATTAGATAATGAGTTATAATGGGGCAAAATTCTCCGTAGAATAACATGTACTCTGGACGATAAGTAGAGAATCTTAAGGCTGATAGCCTAGGCTAGGGACTTAGGCCTAAGTGGAATGCATTTCTAAGGGGTCCTAGCTGGTATTCATGCTAATTTCGAAGAAAACCACGAAAGATCCCGAATAGCTAGACCGTTGAGTTCGACTTGGGTACAAATCTGGCACTTCGACTATCAGATTAGAGAGAAAAATCTTTCAGCCACTGGTGGAGCCCAAAAGCAGGTTAAATAAACTCTCTTTTCAAATGATCCGTAAAGATCTAAAAAAAAAAAAAAAAAAAAAAAAAAATCTGGTGAATTAAAGTACATGCATATAAAATACACACACATACACACACACAAACCCAAGGGGAAAAAATAAATAAGAAGTACTTTTCTCTTTGATTTCATAAAATATTCATGTAGCTTTAAAACTGAAACAAATATATAAATACATCATTTACATAAATGCGTCAGAAAGCTGATTGATGTATTTTAGAGGTGATATATATTGTGCAAAACTTCACGCCTTTTATTTAATTTAAAATCAAAACAATTAAAAAAAAAAAAAACAATGCCCAGATTAATTTTTGTTCTACATATGCATGTGTGTGTATAATTTTTTCCTGATTTAGATTAAACTTAAAAAAGCGTGTATAAATAATTAAAGCCGAAAACAGTACCATTTGCTCTAACATTTTCAATTAGCATATTTCTTTCTCTACTTCTTTTCATTATGTTAAGAACCGTCTCTGATTATCATATTTAAATGGTACATAAGTATACAATCGATCAGTTATAACTAAGAAATAAATAAAAATGTTGGTTTAATATTTAAGGCCGATTGTCTAGAAGCCGAAAACTAAAGGGGTCACACTGAGGGGTCCTTGACTGTATTCACCTTTTTTTTTTTTTTTTTTTTGAGAAAACTTCGGAAAAATTTCAAGGGCTTCGCCGATGGACACGTCCTGGGTTCGCATCTTCCGTGTACCTGCTTCGAGATCAGAAAAACTTATTATTAGTATCGTCACAAATTTCAACTTTTTTTTTTTTTTCCAAGTGTATATTTTAGAATGTTTAAAAACATAAGAGAAAGTAAATTTTGATTCTTAGACTTTCTTTTAATTGTACCATTTTTAGATTTGCAATATAATAATAATAATAATAATAATACATATATATTGGGTTGTTCGATAAATAATGTCGTTTTTTTTTTTTTTTCATATTTTGTAAAGTGAATTTATTTATATTAACAACAAACATTAATCAATGATATATTGACCATTTTGTTGGATGACCTTTTGCCATCTTTCGGATTTCGGTAAGTTGAAAAATTCCACGTTCGAAGAAGCCTTGGTTTATTTAGAAGCGAAGGTTTTAAAAAATGACATTATTTATCGAACAACCCAATATATATATATATATATATATATATATATATATATATATATATATATATATATACATATATATATGAACTGAGAAAAAATATCAAATACTGAATATATCTTTCTTTGTATACCACTTCCATTGTTCAATCGCGCTTTTTTTAGTGGTCGAATTAACAGTGTTTAAAATGTCTTATCTTACATAGATATTTACTAAATTAGTATCTCTCTCTTTCAGTTTAACTTAATTTTAAATTGATAAGAACAAATCAAATATTTATTTTAAGTTATTCATCATCATGTAAGAAATTCAAGGACGTAATAGAGTTTCCGCTTCTAAAAATTTCCATTTTCTCCTTTTATATTCTCTCTTAGAACATCATTATTAGTCAGACAGATGGGCCTTTTTCAAAACTATTTGCTACCATGGTTACCAATATTTTGTTAATGTACTTTTACCATTTAATTTGGTGCTTCAAATATTATCTTTTCCATAATCATCTTGATAAAAGAGCAAAAAATGAAGAAAAATCTTTCAATTCCTCGATTAAAAAAATAAATAAATAAAGCATTTAAATAAATTAAATAAACCGTTTTAGTTTAGTGTGAGTTTTTTTTTTTTTTTTTTTAAATACCTGAAACGTTTTTTCTACTGTGAAATTCCCATTAAAATTCAATCTTTTAATCGTTTTTAAAATTTTTCTTTTTTTCTTTTTTTAATTGAAATAATAACTATAATTATAGATAATAGTAGACATAATAACTTTAATTATAGAAATTTGTATGAATATTTTTTAGGTTTCATTAACATTTTAAACGGGTTTTAATTTTTATATTTGTGCTCTTTACTCCAAAGAAAAAAAATAATAGAATGTTTATACCAGTTAAATATGAAAAAGAATTTTTCTCTACTTTCTCCCCCCCCCCCTCCATTAACATACTTTGTAATGAAAATCCCATTAAAATTCAGTCTCGATCTTTTTTAAATTTTCCCTATTTTATGAATTTATAATTCACAATAATTAATAATAATAATTATAATTATATGGATATTTTGTAGGTTTTGTTAAGAGGACTCTCTACTTATCGTCGCCGGAAGCCAAAGTCAATGTTAATGTATGGAGAATTTTGCCCCTTTATAACTCATTAACTAATACATAAGTATTTTTAAGTTCAAATACGAATTTTCACAATGTGAAATTTTGCATTTTTAAGCTTAAAAATGAAATATTAAAAATGAAGAAAATCAATTTGTAGAAAGAGATAGAAAGTTTAACCGTTGTGAGATTTCTGAGTGTGAAAAGGGAATTTAAAAATACGTATTAGTTAATGAGTAATAACGGAGCAATATTCCCCATAGATTAACATTGGCTTCGGCTTTCGGAGCCAATAAGTAGAGAGTCCCCTTAATAACTTTAACTGATTTTAAGTCTGGGAGTTTGACTCTTGTTTTAATTAAATAATTTTAGTTCGTATTATTTGTATAAATTTTGTGAAAAGGTTTCGTTAATAATTTCAACTTAATTTAATTCTGATATTTCAGCTCTTTATTTTAAAGAGAAAAGTACACAGTTGCCTCAGCTTAAATTTGAGAAAATTGTTGAAATTTCGTCTAAAACTTCTGGCATTTTTTTAAATAAAATATTCTTTAATATTTCTTCTGGAATATTTTTTTCACTTATTTTTTTAATTAATAACTTTAATTGACGTTACAATAATTCACATAGAGATATTTTGCAGTTTACTTATTAATGCGTCTAAAGTAACTTAATTATAGTAATTTACATAGCTATTTTGCGGTTTGAGTTATTTAATTGGGCTCATAACTACTAATTAGGTAATTTTCGTGACTGTTTTGTGGCTTTGGTTAGTAAATTCAGGTGATATTAATTACAATGTTTTGTATAACTAGTGTCTGAGATAAAACATTTCCTTAATTTGAAAAGTAAATGCAGTTAAGTACCACAGTTCCACTATACTTCATAGGTTTATTTTGTGACTATTAAAAGTTGTCGAGAATTAACGCTAAATTATTACCGTAATTTCTGGTAGATACCCCGCAGGTTATATAATCCAGTTTTGCACCAGAAATTTCAATTGATAAATAAATTTATATTTGTACGAGCTCTTCCTCCAAAAAAGTATAGATTTCTCTATTAAATAAAATTTCTGGTGGAGAAATGACACAACTTACCTGCGGGTTATCTACCAGAAATTACGGTAAATAGCATCATGTGAATGTGAAAATAATTTCATATATAAAAGAATTAAAGTCGCATATTATTATGAATATTCTGTTTACATTATTCAAAATGTTAATACTTTGAAACATCGTTCTCATAAATTTTTGTTTTAAGAGAATACAATAATAAAGACACTTGATTTTAACAAACTGTTTATCAATTATGAATCAGAAATAAAAGTTCGTTGATTTTATTTATCTTATATTCACGAAAAACAAAGCAAAATAAGTATTAAATATCGGAATACGTACTCTCTTTCTAAAGCGAAACACAGATCGACGAATGCTTCAAAAACTAACCACGAGTCCTCTCTCGAACACGCGTTACTTAGTGACTCATGGGATGGCATCAGTGATGAGGACTCATCACTGTATTTGCTTATTATAAATGATTCTGCTTCACCCAAATGTCGATGCAAACGTGCATTCTCTTGATGATAAGGCACGCGACAATTTGAGAACCCTTCATAGTATTGTGAAGTATTCACATTACGTTTCTGAATTCTATCCAACCAACTAAATACATAATTTCTACTTGAGTAGATTTGCATATTACTTTAAAACAACCCTTCACGTGTTTTGTCTCGTGTTTTTTGATTCGTTAGCAAACCAAATGCAATAGTCCCCAGTCATGTTTGCAGACACATGTTCTCGAGGAAATAAAGATCATTATTTAACATGCCTCGAAAGTTTTTCGGATATATTACTATGACTGTCTTACTGAGCTGTGGTAATGAAGGGGTGTAGCCAAACAGCCAACAACTCTGCCGATTACTCAGAAGAAAACTCGTCAATATAACATATTTGGGTGCTCATGATTTATATATGTGCCGAACATCAAAATTTCTACCAGTGAGGCATGTTATTCTTCATGCATGCATTTATATTTACGTAGCTTATTACATGTATATTTATATTTTGCATTTAGCATTTTTGTTAACATACCCAGGGATTCTTAATTTGTGAATCGCAACTGCAGCGTATTTTTATTTTAATCTTTTAGAGTGTGAGAGAAACCTTTTCAAAAAATTAAAGTGGAAAAATAAGATAAAGGCTTTTTTCAAAATTAATACTATTAATTATGTATTTCCAGTTAGTTAATACAGTCAAACCTCGTTAACGTGAATCTCAAGAGGGATAAAAAATTTTGTTCTTGTTATCAGTAGTTCATGCTATCAATAACTCAGAAACTAATTTTCATTTTCACGGGGATTGTGAAAACAGTTCATGTTAAAAGTAATTCACGTTAACGTGGTTCGGCTGTATTTCACTATATTTAGGTATATCTTTCAGTTTATTTATCCTATATTCGTATTTTAAGGTATATTAATGATTTTTAATTTTTATTCCTTAAAATCCGCGAAGACAGGAAAATTATGAAAAGTAAGCCCATAATAACTAAGAAATTATGTACGGCTGACTATGCGATGCAGCTTCAATTGTACTGTTTTTAAGTGATTTAGCCTTTTTCTAATGTGAAGAACTTACCCTATCCTGTCACAAAAGTTTACGAGAAACTGAAATTTAAACCTTTTTGTTTTCCGTTTTCAAATATAGCTGAAATTGATAATAGTTCTATAATCATTTTTCATTACAAAACTTGCCTTATTCACAAAATCTCATTTTAAGAATGGAAAGTATTCCATGAAATTTTCTGAACCTTAACCGCGAGTTCTTGGCTGACAGAATCCGTAATATCCCTTATATTGTACTATCGCTTAAAATGCAGCAAATGAGGCATTATTTCTTTTTCGCATGTTCATTCTATCTTAAGATAGTATTTTTCTCGATGATTTATTAGTTTAGTTCCCCGCCTCGAAATAGTTAGTTTTCTCTACTTTCTTTTCTTCTTTTTAAATTTTTGTGATTTTTTTTTTAAGTAAATAAATGCACCAAAAAAAAAAAAAAAATATTTTCATGGTAATTATTTTGAATTTTTTTGTTTGCTATTTAGTTATTAAACTCGTAAAAGTTGATTCGCTAAAAATTTATTTTCAGTTACGCTGTTAAGAATTTTAGTTCAAAATTAAACCTCATCATAGTTCAAAGTGATAAGATGTACCACAATTTCAATCCCAACTTTTTAAAATATATATCTATAAGGTAGGTGCTCTAGTGATTGGCATGCTCCAGTAATTGATACATCCCGAAATAATTAATAAATATGAAAAATAATAAAATCATATATTTTACATATAAGAATTTAACATTTTATGTCAAACACTGGAGCAGTGGCGTATGCACCTTGACAAAATGTATGATAAGAAAAATTAGGCTGTTCCTTACATTTTTTTTTTTCACATTTCAGGCCGAAAAAATGTATGGCAAGCGTAGAATATTTTTTTTCTACGAAGTGGTTTAAAATTATGACTAACTTTTTCTTTTCATTACTCTGCGATAAACACTCCTGAAAATAACTAAACTACTTCATTTACGCTGCGCGAAACATGGTTCCCCTGAAAACAATTCTCTGAAAGGATTTCACCTTTATGAGTTCATACTCAAGGACAAGAGGGGTCGACATATGGGGAAGGGGTGACCATTGAAGTAGTGACCTTGAAGAAGTGACCCAAACAATACCCCAACAGTAGAAGACATTTTAAATGAACTAGCGAAAACTTCTTGTCGATTAGACTTCGCTCTGTAAATAAGAAAATTCAATGAAATATTTTGCGTAACTATGTATTGAATTTTATGTTTTGTGTAGCAGTTTGTACAGGCTCTACGTTATTCGTCGCTAATTAAAGATTTTTTAGTTTGATCTTCTAATTGGTGAGTTTGTTTTACTATTTTTCATTTTCTTACTCTTATTTTCGGCAAGTAATTATGATATTTTAAAAGATTGTTAAACTTAATTAAAAAATAAACTTAATTAAACTTAAATAAACTTAATTAAAAATTCGGAAGGATGAACCCCCCCCCCCCCCTTTTGAAAAATCCTGGATACGCCACTGCACTGGAGCATAGGGTGCTAATAACTGGTAAAATGAATAACTAGCAGTGTCCAACACTGGAACATAGGGGGCCGATTACTGATAATATGAAAAACTGGCAGTGTCAATTACTGGAACAATGAGTGGGTGTCAAATAAAAATTCATAAAAAAAAATAATAATAATTGTTATCAAATATATATATTTTAACATATATGTGGTTCTTCTTTCATGCCACATGTATTAACTTAAAATTTCTAAATATATTTTCTGATGACTAGAACATTAAAAACATCAGCGATTGCTCTAAAAGTGTCAATCACTGGTGCACTTACCTTATATATATATACATTCATGACTAAATGATAAAAATTACTTTCATTTTTACTAAAAACAGAGTTTTCAGCAGCGATTCAGGAAAAAAAAATATTCTACGCATTCTTAGTGGTTTGAAAATTAGCAATAGAAAAAATTGGTCAGAAAATTACTAATGAAAAAGATATTAATAATAATAATTATTAAAAAAAATAAGATTATTATTATTTTATTATTATTATTATTTATTTATTTTAACATTTGAATTAAACTAACCATATTCGGTTCAGTAAAGTACTATTTCATAGTTTACATAATTTTTCAAATCACAAAAAAAAAAAAAAAAAAAATGTTTTCACCATCTTGTTAAAGTTTAGTTTAATGTGGCCCGTAACTTTTAATGGTGAATGAATTGTAAAAACCAGTGGGATATTTGTATCTTAAAATCAACTTCCTTATTTCTAGATCTTAATTTTCCTTTTGTTCCTCATGAGATCCTAAACTTATTAGAGTTAATGAGTAATTTTATTGAATGATTTACATGAGAACGCTATATTGCCTGCGAAGTTGTTTCTTTATAAGCGTCATAATTCATTGAATTTGCATCTTCAGTGAGGTGATTTGTTTTTGCGTACAAAAAATATGTTTAGAGAAGTTTGATAAAACGAGGTTATGCAACCAGTTAACATTCTTGCGAAAATGTAGGTTTTCATTATGAAATCCTTTATGAATAAACTGTCTAATATTTCGGTACCAAAATTTGATAGTAATATAACGTTATGTACACGTCGGTATCGACGTAAGTACAACATTAAGTTTACGTTAAACGTATGAGGAATTTTCATTTATTTATTTATTTATATTTTATTTTATTTATTTATTTCGTGAAAGTACGGAATTTTAGTATCTGTTAGCCACATAGATTCCTTTTCCAAAAATAAACTTTACTTTTAAATACATGCACATTCAAAACTATGAATTTTGTTACTCACTTCTTTTCTCTTCTTCCACGTTATTAATTCACAGATAGGGATAAGCCTCAGTTATACAGTTGACTGTGGCCAGTTCATTAAAATAAAATTTCGCAAAATGAGATCCCTAAGACAAGCATTCTGCAAGGACCTTTAATAGAAGTAAATTAGCAGTAAATTTTATGGTAAATTTAGCAGTAAATTTAATTTTTTTCACTCTAAAAAACTGGCATTGAAAGAAGGTGGCTCTTGAATAGAGGTGGAATTTTAGAGAGATTTCATTGTATAGCTATGTATCATGTGCTTTAATCTTTAGAGGATTTTTTAAATAATAACCAAAATGGGCAGGGGCGTAGCAATTCAAAAATCATGAGAGGGGCTCGAAAAATGTCATTTTAAAAATGATTCAAAGTTTTTAACAAGAAAATTAATTAATAATTAAATGTTAATTAATATCCTCTAATTATTAGTATTAATTACAAAACATCACTAATTATGAACATTTATAAGACTTTAATTTTGGTTCTAAATGGATGATTCGTTCATTTGGCATTAAAATAAAGTTTTTTTATAACCAATACAGGGGGGAATTGAGCCCCCTGAGTCCCCCCCTTTCCTATGCCCCTGAAAATGAGATACGTTATTGATAAAGAATACGCTTTTGAAGAATATAATTTGCCTTTGTAACATGAAGTGAAAGTTTTTGCGGTGTTATAAATATATAGAAAAAACATCTGAAACTTACATCACTTTGTAAAAAAAAAAAAAAGAAATTCTGAATCATCAGATATATCACTAAAAATACTATTGGATTCCAGAAATCAGGAACAGTTCATGAAGAAAAACTTGTTATTTAAGGTACATAGTCAGTCTTATATAAGAATAACGTTTCCAAAAATATTTACAGATTATGTGTGATAAATGCTAACAATAAATAAAAAATTGTTATTTAAGAAATTTACGCTGGAATGCTATAATGCTACATTTCCCAACTAGGAGAATAGAGAATACATAATAAACAGCCTTGGGCGGGGGGCATTACATCTTAAATTAATCCTTAATATCGAAATATGGAGAGGGAAAAAAAAAAAAAAAAAAAAAAAAAACATTAATTAAACTAGCTCACGATTAAAGGGAAATTCTTTATCACATTAAATAATAACGCCTATTAATAAACTTTATTGAAGTTGAAATCGAAATATACGTAAGTCAGCAAAAAGATAACACAACCACAAAAATAATTACAAATATATGTATATATAAATCTTATAGTAATATACATTTTAACCACTATAAATATGTTTCCAATTTTATGATATAGCAATGCATTCAAGTTGGTAGATTTGTACTTTTTCTTGGTTTCAGCACAAAAACAAAAATCTTTTTGTGTTGAGAGAAAAGAAATTTCCTTGAGAGAAAAGAAAATTCAGTAAATATTGAAATTACTGTTACAATTACATATACGTAAGATTCTTGATGGAGATTTTTTTTCCCCTGAAAGTAATAACCGGAAAAAGAAAAGAAAAGAAAGCATTTTTATTTCATTTATTTTGATTCCGTGATAGATATAACTTCTTTTGAACCATGAAACAACTTTTAGAAATAAAGAAGAATCGGTATACTTGAGAGCGAATAACTTTCTAAATTGATCATAGCAATTAGTTCCACTATTAATCTCTTATGAAAAGCTGATTTCTTTCTTTCTTTCCTTTTTTTTTTTTTTTTTTTTTTTTTTTTTCCCCCGATCTATTATCTATTTTTGAAGAGCTGTATGTATAGTTTTCAGTTAGGTAGTCTTTATTTTCTTACGCTTGATTTCATCAAAACTTTTTTTTTAAATTATTGTTTTTATTATTTCGTCTGTTGAATTTTAATAAGAGCTTTTTGCTTTACAATACTAAATTGTAAATGAACATGTATGATAAATTATTTTTCCTTTCAATAATTAGTGTCTCATCTAGAGATTTTACGAATAAAATCAGCGTTTAAGATAAAAGCAATATTTGAGAAGTCAAGTGAAATCATAAAGATCTTTTATAGATTTCCGATTAATTTAAGAAAAAACATAGGCGTCAGATAATTAAATTTATATAAATAATATTTTAAAATTTAATAATAGGTTTCATCGTGTATTAATACAGATCAAACTTGGAAATTTTTAAATTGCTTTAGGGCAGATTTATTTAATTTAGAAATTTTAAATTTTACACATACATATGCACGCTTTTTGAGTATATTATTTATGAATTAAACGAAAATATATGTATACATGAAAAACTTTTTCAAACATTTCACATGAAGAAATGGACGGTGTAATTAATATATATATATATATATTTTATTTATTGTTTTCGTATCCTTATTAAGGTTCATACTGGTTGATTTTTTATATTCTTTTTAAAGTTATTAATAGTTATTTTTTATTATGGTTATATCTTAATTTATTTTGGCTCCTGTGGAATATGGTGACATTTTGTCATCTGTTTTGTTTTTGTATTCTACTTCTGTTGCAACGTAGCTCCTTCTTGTTAATATACAATATAGATTGTTTAATCATTGGAATTATATTTAAGTAAATGACATTTTTGTTTTCATATTTATATTAAATTTATACTGGATAAGCTATTCATATCCTTTTTAAAATATTCATAGTTATTTTTATTATTTTTATTCAATAATTTATTTAGGCTCTTGTGGATTATGGTAGCAATTTATTATTTGTTTAATTTCTGCTTTCTACTTCTTTTGTTACTATATATATATATATATATATATATAGATGGATAGATAGAAATATAATTAAATGGTTAAAGTAAAATGTTTTTATTAACGTGATTTGTTTAATTTATTTTATACATAAAAAAAAAAAGTTTTGTATTTACTGAAAAGACTTCCTTGAATAAATGTAAAAATAAGATGTTCTTATTTTTAAACATTTTTTTAATAGTCTCTATATATTAAAAAAAAAAAAAAAAAAATTACTGTCGCTGGCTTCAATTTTTTTTGTCTGCGACAGCATCTTCTCACGGAGAGCAGGTGTCCTTCGCGTCATGAGAGGTATCAATGTGTTCCGAATACGCCAAGAAAGACATTTCAGCTGCTTAGAAATTTCTATCATTTTAATTAAAGAAGTTATTAACTAAAAACGACAGGTTTATGAAGGTACTCTATTTGCCACCTTGGAAAAAGTATCTTCCAGTGACGTTGTTCTTCTGTCATGAAGTCATTTTACACGTAAAATTAAAATATCATCCAATGTTTGTAGGTAAGAAGGTTGGGTTTAGCGTCGCACCAGTACTGCGCTATGGGTAATTGGCGACGGTCTGCGACACACCCCTAGGGTTGTTCCGGAGGCATGCAATCACAATTTTGATCCTCCACGAAGGGGATGGCTCCCCCGCTTTGCTGATCCCCAGAGGTATATGCACTATTAATATTCCTATTCAGTGAAAGGAAAGCAGCGAATAGGCGGGTGAAGTTCTGCATGTGTTAATATGGTAAAATGAGTCGGAGGGAGGCGAAGCCTCCCTCGGGGGTTGGTGAGCGGTAGTTATTTCAATAAAAATCGTGAATGAATATTTATGCGTTTAGTATAATTTGTAAGAAAGCTTCAGCAGAATCATTGATTATATTATGTTAATGTGACATGATTGATAATGACGCTCAATAAAACCTGGAAATATATATCAAATCTGACATAAACGCTCCCTTTACCTGTTTATATGATTTAAAAATATATTTTTCATATAAATAGTATTTAATATAAGTATAACCATTAACTCTGTAAAAGGAAAAAAAAAATCGTGTTCATAATATGCAAAAGAAATACGAGCTTATTACCCAGCACCTCTTTAATATTTTAATTATGTAAAGTAGATAATTTTATGCCACTTGTTTCTTCGAAGCTTCAAATATATATAACACTTTAAAAACTTTCACATATGAATGGTATATATACACTTAAACACTTGAAATTTTTACCGCATTTTTTTTTTTTTTTTTTTTTTTTTTAAGGTGACATTTCATTTTTTACTTTCTTCTATATGTAATATAGAGAAAGTATTGGATTCGCGAAAATTTTCGACCTCCGTTTTTTGACGGATCTACACGTTTTGGGATGTCCTGAACACGAATTGATAGTTTTTAAAAAATGTCTGTCTGTGTGTCTGTCTGTCTGTGTGTCTGTCTGTCTGTCTGTATCATTTTTTTGTTGACGCTGTATCTCACGAACCAATGAATGAAATTTAACCAAACTTGGTATTTAGTTGCACCCTGACATGAACTGGTGCCCATTAGATTTGGGGATCAATAGCTCAACAGGTGGCGCTGTGATCGCATTTTATAGGACAAAATTCCGTATAAATGGGCATAATGAGAGTTATTTTAAACTTGTGATTGTAAAATTAATATGAATTATTGATAATAGTAGTAGTTAACTAGGAAAAAAAATTTGTGCATGGGGGGGCATCGGTTCCCCCCCTGGGGGGGAAGTACCCCCCCGGGGGGGTTAAATTTTGAAGATGGGTATCATTCGAAAGATCTCGTCAATACCTTTAAAACGAATGGTTGAACTATAAATCTGTGATAATTTAAAACAAAGTTATCGATTTTTTTTACTTTTAACAAAAAAAAACTTAGAAAAAAAAATCGTTTTTTTTTTTTTTTTTTTTTTTTTTTTAAATATTGTTACTGATTGAATATGTATAGGAAAATATAGAAGAAAGTCTTGTGGTGGCCACAACATACTAGTTTTTTTTCCTTAAACTGTCTTCTGTACTTTTATATATATATATATTTTAAAAAAATGTAAATTTAATTGTAAAAGAGATATCAGCCATAGATTAACTTCAAAATCTGTTGATTTGTGAAAGAAAAATAAAATTATATTTACTGAAAGCCTTAATATTTACTTTTTAATTAAAATCTCTTTAAATGAAAAGCTTTTACTGACGTTCAGATTAAAATAATAGTAATAATAATAATATACTTTTTAAATACATATTAAAAAAGCGCTTCACGAATAATGTATGGATCAATATTCAGCAGTAAAAATTATTTGTGAGGTGTTATAAATTATTTTGCAACATGACTTAATTTCAGTATTATTTTTTTTCACAGTTTTCTCTTTTCAAACATTTTTTTTTTTCCCCCGCTTATTCTAAATTTGGGCATGATGATAAAACAGTGATATTTAACAACCTGTTTACTTTCAGCTAAAGCATATGTTTGTTGTTGCTCGTCAAAATATTTTATCGTAGAGTAAACTTTTCTTTTTTCATTCTGAAATATATGGATATTTAAAAGCAAATACGTATTGCTAAATTTGCTTGCACTTTTTTTTTTTTTTTTTTTTTCTGTTTAAATGAGGAACTTATCTTTTTCCTGATATTGTATCGATGCTTTTCTTAAAATCACTTTCAAATCTGTTAATATCATTGGATCACTGTTAAATTGCGTCATATTTTCTGTGTTAGATAGGAATTACCAAATCAGTTTACAGGTCTGTTATTGACTGCATCTATTGTTTGCTCTAATTTTGTTTGCTTGCTTTTATTTTCATAAAAAAATTTTCTCACGGTGTTTTATCTATGCATTTATGAGACCCATATAGCATACGACATTAAACCGATATCGTACAGTGATGATATATTTTGCATAATATTTAATTTGAACGTTAACAAGTGTAATTAACTGTATTTTTTTTTTTATTAGAATTATCTTCAATAAAATGCCGACATTAATAAATAGCGAACATTAGCTGTATTTTATTGTATTTTAATTTCAGTGTCCGTTTGGTCATATTTCCGTTAAAACAAATGATATATTCGTTTGCTTCTAGAAACTTGTGATTAATATTTTGGGAGAACTTGTTTAATTGCTTCAAGTTTAAACTTAAGTATGTATTGTTGTAATTTGATATATTACAAATATCTACTGCTATAAATTACTTATATTTCATTATTTCCACAAAAGGGGTAAAAGTTCAATAAGTATGTTTCTTGAATTGGGATTTCGGTGAATTAAGTTAAATATTTTGTTGCAATGATAAGCATATGCGTTCGTAATATGTAAACTAATGCGAGCCTGAATTTTCTATTTTTAAATAATGTTCAACACTGGATTGTTTCATTTCCAGAAATTTGTAAAATACTATTGAGCAAGGAGGGAAGAAAAACGGGGGGACGGGCGGGAGAAACACCTAAATAAAACACTTATTTCGTATAATTAATTAACTTTATAAATAAATTTGTGAATGTGGGCTTTTTAAATGTTACTCGCTCTCACATACTGGAAATAGCTTTTAAAACTAGAGAAATTCTATTTAATTGAAATATGTTTTTCATTCCATAAGTATTAAATGATGTAATTTTTTTAGACCCTTTTTTAGACCCTTTTTTATTCTTTTTTTTTTTTTTTCCATTAAATCGATCAATTCATTTAATCTGTTTAATAATCGCCCAACGACTTGATATACATTTTTTGAACATAGCTTCTTCTGTTAAAAAAAAAAAAAAAAAAAAAAAAAAAAAAAAATTAAAAACTAATAATTTTCGGTATCAAAATGAATCAATTTTCGTTATCAGTTCATCAGTTAATAAATTACTTTATTACGAGTCACATTATCTGACGTAAAGTATTCGCTTATTAACAATTTGTGTAATTATTATTCGTATTATGATTATACCAAACATATATATATATATATATAAGAATACAGTAGAAGTTGTCTTTTATTTTTATCACGAATGCCATGAATAAATTACGTAGATCTGCCAACACCATTTTTGATAGACATCCGTTTTTGACATTCTCATATAAATAAATAAATAAGACATACTTTATAAAAATATTTTATTGGTATATAGTACTTGTTCTACAATATGACAATTTAAATACATATATTTCTGTCATTTATTTTTTTACGTGGATATATATTTTTATTATTTTAATGATATGTGTCTTTTCCTTTCTTTTTTCCAAAAAATATATTGGACGTTGTTATTAATTTTGTTTGATTGTTTTGTACTTTTTTTTTTTTTTTTTTTGTGTGTAAAGTTTTAAAATTATAATATACTATTCTGCAATTATTTTTCTGTTATCGACACAATTACTACTCATTATTTTATGATACTGTTACTTGTAACCTTGTTTATACGCTTTCTATTGGCCCTTTATAGAAAATTTCAATTGGCTTGTAATTAAAATTTTAAATTTACAATAATAATATTTAATTGTGACGAAATGTATTATCTATTTTCAAGTTTACGACCAAATACCATGTTTTATTAATAACAATAATAAAGTACAAAAGAAAGAAAAAACATGTACTTCCTTTATTGTGAAAGGGTTTTCATTGTAATTGATTTTTTTTTTTTTTTTTTTTTTTTTTTTGCTTTGTACTCTTTAATGCAAAGTACCGTATTTCTAATATAGCATATGTTGTACAATTTTTTGTTATCTTCACAATCACTATACATTCTTTTATGATATTGTTTAAGAACTGTTGAAGTTCTAGAATGCAATATTTTGTGCAATATCTTTGTTGCAGACACTATTACTATACACATTCTTTTATGATTTTTGTTTCCCGTGACGCTATTTTCATAACTTCTGTTTCACCGAAATATATTTTCTACTTTCAGATTCATGTGCAAATACTTTTTTTTTTCTTCCAAGAAAGGTATATAATAATAGAAGTGTATAAATAAAGATTTAATAATAATAATAACGAAAAAGAAAGGTACGAGAAAATAAGACGTACTTTCTTTTTCTCATTTTTCCTTAAAAAGAAAGTAAGAAGGGAAAAAGAAAGTCAATTTCTTTTTCAATGAAAAAAAAAAAAAAAAGAAAAGAAAGAAAGAAAAGTAAAGTAAACTTTGCTGTTAAAAATATTTGATGTAAATGCTGGATTTTAATTTTGAGAGAACCCATTGGCTCCTTATATTGGCTGTTTAAAACCATAAAAATGTTAAAAATACCAGACATTTCGACAGAAGAGACAAAAGAATGCTTTCTATTGAATGTAGCATAATCAGCATTAGATTTACAGGGCCACGCAAAAATATTCAGTTACAACAAAAGCTATTAATAAAAATTTGCTGGAATTGCACTTTCGTTTACATTAAGCGTTTTTAACAACTTTCTAACAATTTTTAAGCGTGAATATGATTTCAATTTGTATATCTGTCTGTCTGTCCGTCTGTTCATCTGTCTGTCCGCGCATTAACTCCCGTAAATATTTATGGAGTATCTTGAAACTGATATATGTTATTCAAGTTCACTATCGAATGTTCCGTATTGAAAATGAAGTGAATACCTCTACTGATTTGTGTACAAGGATTCTCGAATTTTTTACAAAGCTTTGCGTTCTGTGAGAGGTATTTCTACAAAACAAATTTTAATAACTTTTATTTGCACAAAGCTTAATGAAATTGAAATATGCTATTCATATGCAAAGACTGCTTTCTATAGAATATAGTATGAATAGCATTAGATTTATAGGCCACACAAAAATACTCATTCACATTAAGAGCTATTAATAAAAATTTGCTGGAATTGCACTTTCGTTTACATTAAGCGTTTTTAACACTTTCTAACTTTTATTTGCACAAAGCTTAATGAAATTGAAATATTCTATTCATATGCAAAGACTGCTTTCTATAGAATATAGCATGATTAGCATTAGATTTATAGGGCCACACAAAAATACTCAGTCACATTAAGAGCCATTAATAAAAATTTGCTGGAATTGCACTTTCGTTTACATTAAGCGTTTTTGACGATTTTTAAGTGTAAATATCATTTCAGTTTGTGTATCTGCCTGTTTGTCTGCTCATCTTTCTGTCTGTAAGTCTGTCCGCGCTTTAACTCCCGTAAATATTTATGGAATATCTTGAAACTGATATATGTTATTCAAGTTCACTTTCGGATGTTTCTCATGTAAAATGGAATAAATACTACCACTGGTTTGTGTACAGGGACACATGGAAGTATTCTAAAGCATTGCGTTCTATGAGAGGTATTTCTACAAACCGAATTTTAATTACTTTGCACAATGTACAGAAAACTGCTTTCTATAAAATATAGTATGATTAGTATTAGTCTTACAGGGCCACATAAAAATATTCAGTTACATTAAGAGCTATTAATAAAAATTTGCTAGAATTGCATTTTCGTTTACATTAAGCGTTTTTAACACTTTCTAACAATTTTTAAGTGTGAATATGATTTTAATTTGTTTATCTGCCTGTCCGATTCTCAATCTTTCTATCTGTATGTCTCCCGTCTCTAGCGTCCGTAAATGTTTTCAGAATTTTAAGAAAATGATATATATTAAGGAAGTTCACTATGGAATGTTCATTATTTAAAATGACATTAATAGGTCCTGTACAACTAGTTTGTGTACAGGGACAAAAAAAAAAAAAAAAAAGCCAATGAATTGCGTTTTAGGACAGACATTTTTAAAAATCCCATTTAAATAACTTTCTGCTGTAAAAATCATAAAGAAATTGACATGTACTGTTAATATTCTAAAATAATGTTTTACATGGAATATGGTATGATTAACCTTCATATTTACAGGGGTACATTAAAATATTCAGATACATTAAGGGCTGCAATTATCATCTAACGGCTGGATTTTCTTTTGCGTTAAGCCTTTATAACACTTTCGAACAATGTCTAAGAGTGGTTTTAAATTCAATTAGTCAATCTGTATACTTTTCAGTCCGCTTGTCTGTCTGCTGTGTGATAACGTAGGCAAAGAATGTTGAAAGTTATACGACACAACAAGTACGTAAGTTGGAATGTGTTAATAATCAATGCATACTACATGATTTTTCGTTCTTTTATATATATATATACATATACAGAAATTTCTTAATTTGAATGTTTAATTTGCCATATAATCTACTTAAAAATTCTCCAAACCGCGCTTTTTATAATTATAAATAAGTAATTATAAAAATAGCCATATGATATATCATTGATAAGTATTCTGTCGCTATTCATTCTGTGTGCAGGTAGAAGTTTTCAGGGGTTCTGTAATGTTGGGATGTTTCCCCCTTGTTTGTTATATGATGGTATGACGTCCTCTTTTGCTTTTGAAAGAGAAACTTTAATCCTTTCGTAACTCGGTGTGCTTTCTGAAATTTTTATGATTATTTTTTTTTTTTTTTTTTTTTTTTTTCTAAATTAATCGTACAAACATTATGAAATGTAAATGTCGCCGTCAGCGCTGCTATCAGTATATCTCAAGAACAAGTAGTAGCAGTAACTCCAAACTCAGTATTCTAAATCTGTATGACATAGGGATGCTACACTAAACTTTTCGTTGCCATCAAGCAAATAATTCGTATACAGGTACATCTAAGGTAATTAAAATGCATTACATGTATGTGCGAAATATTTGCTAGGTGCAATTTAACATCTGTTGGCTCCATTAGACAAAATAAAACGAACATATATTCTTTATATGCCTGTAAGTATGTTTTGTGTAGAATATGGTGTGAAAATCACCGTTCGTTTACAGGACTACTCAAAAGAACTAGAATATAGTGAGACTACTTGGAAATTGCTGGAAATGCTTTTCATGTTGTGCTGCGTGTAATTAATATAAGAGTAATTTTAATTTTTAATTTTATTTATTTGTCTGATGCTTGGAAATTACTCACGTAACTTAGTTTTTCGTTTCGTTTTGAATTTTTAAAAATTTTATTTTAATTTAAAATTTAATTTATTTATTTTCTTCCTTTACTTTTATAATTGTACTCACACCAGTATTTATACTTGCATTCGACTTTGTTTTTGCTCTTCACTTAAATCGGCTTTGTGCGTTGCCGCTTTGTTTTCAGCACCCGTCCCTACTTTGCTCGCCTGACGAAGGGTGGTGTCTTCTTTGGACCCGAAACAATTGTTGCGAGGTCTTGCATTTTATTGTGTTTATTCAAATTTTTGTACTTATTAATTTTAAACGTCAGTTCTGTGGCGCTTTTTTATAATCTATTGTGGTGTGTACGTATTTATAGAAGATATACAGGGCTACCACTGAGCGAAAACATGGTTTTTTATTGAATGTAATTGATGGAAGTTTTTTACTATATTTTAAAATGTTTTGTGAAACTGCTCAGGTTTGAAATGGATAAATAAAATACTCAAATGGATAAATAAAATATTTTTTAAGGTTAAATTTTTAGCACTTGTTACTTTCTTCTATATGTATATATAGAGAAAGTATTGGATTCGTGAAAATTTTCGAACTCCAGTTTTCGATGGATTTACACGTTTTGGGATGTTTTGAACACGATTTGACTGTTTTTAGAAAATGTCTGTTTGTCTGTGTGTGTGTGTATCACAAATTTTGTGGACTCTGTATCTCACGAACCAATGAACGAAATTTCACCAAACTTGGTATTCAGTTGGACCCTGACATAAACTGGTGCTGATTAGATTTTTGGAACAATGGCTAACAGGTGGCGCTGTGATAGCATTTTTTCTAAATTTTTAACATAGCAGTGTAGGACAAAATTTCGTATAAATGTACATAATGAGAATTATTTTAATCGTGGGATTGTAAAATTCATATGAATTATTGATAATAGTAGCACTTAACTAAAGAAAAAATATTGTGCACGTGGGAGCATCGCTTCCCCCTCTTTGGGGGGGGGGAGTAAATTTTCAATATGGGTATTTTCCGAAAGATCTCGTCAATACCTTTAAAACGAATGGTTGAACTATAGATCTGTGATAATTTAAAACAAAGTTATATATTTTTTTTATCTTTTAACGAAAAAAACTGAAAAAAAAAAAATCTCATTTCTTCTGATTTGTAAAAAATTGACATCTTTCGGCATTCAGTGATAATATAATTCTGTCAGATAAAAATCGTCTGCATTTATAATTTAAAATAATTTGATAATTTAATAAATAATTTGTATTGAATAAATTTTGTGTAAAATTATATAGAAGAAAGTCATGTGGTGGCCACATCATACTAGTTTTTTTTTTTCATAGTTACATGTTTTGAGGTTCCTTAATACTGAAGTTAAGTTTTTAACGTTTGATATTTGTCTCTGTCTCTTGTCAGAGTAACTTAAAAACAAATAATTGCAGACAATTCAAATGTTGTACTTTGAAATTCAAATATGAGGTTGCTACTTTAAAAATTTGATCAAGATTAATAGAGATTGGTAAATTTCAAAGATTGGTGCAGCCGAAAATTGTCGGAATAATTTGGAATAAACTTTGAAATTTAATAACAACCTTTAATTTTATATAAATGTAGAACCTTTAATTCTGTATAAATAATTAAATGTAAACTATATTAAAACGGGGAAGTTGAGGGGGTGGTAGATCCCCTAACACATAATTATTTGTCAAACAAAACTATTCCTAGTTTGAATTCTTTTAATGTAGGTTTATATACAATACTTGTTATCGTACTTATTAATCTGTAATCTGTCGTTATATAGTATTAAAATGCAGGGTAAGAGAAAGTCGTGTGAATGTCACACCTGATTATATACATTAAAAATATTGATTTAATTATACTTATGTTCATAATATAGATACAGACAGTATTGATTATAGAATTTCGGATAAAATCGTAAAGTAATTACGAACTTCCGAAACTACCAGTGCCAATTTTTTTTTTTTTTTTTTTCTTTCTTTTTGTAAAGTACTTTTAGTAAATTTCTCCAAATCATTAATAATAACATTTTAGAAAACTACTTTCATTTACTCTTCTCGTTTTTTACCATTAAGAAAAATGATATAAATTAAAATTAAGAAATTTTTTTAAATGTAATTACTTTATTATTATTACTTTTCCATTACCGTGATTACGAAGAAAGAGATAAAAGTGTAAATTTTGAATTAAATTCAATGTTTTTTCAGTGACTTAAGAGGATCAGACGTTAAAATTCAATGTAATTTTTCAGCTCATTTTTATTTTCATAATCAAAAAATAAGGCTTTAATGTTTTTATTTTTATTTCTAAGTTGTGCGATTCAGTCTGCTATTTTTGTTGAACAAACCTTAAATTTAATAGCGAAAATTCATTTTTTTTTCTCCTTCCTTGTTATAAAGAATATTTTCCACACTTTGTCTTGCTTTTTTCTGATATACATATTTTCTAATTAAATGTTAAATGTTCTCTTCGACGCTTAATAGTTACAAACGTTAATTAAAGTTAATATTCAATATTTTTAAAAGACTATTTACGTTATAAAACTGAAATAATTTATTTTCAAGCTACACAATACTATCAAATTTTATTGATTTTGTATCCGTGCGTACATATTGTTCTGTGCAGTGGTTAATGTATAGAACAGAAATATTCGATAAAAATTGCGTCGCTGCTTCAGTGCTGCACACGTGCCCCTCTCTCCCCCCTTTTTTATTGCACTTAATTGAGGGATGTGCATAATTATTTCGATTCAAAACATTTATTGTGTATTTTTACAATTAAAGTGTATGTTTACAAAATTTTTATTCATGATGTTCGCTTATTCCATTTCGCAAAGCTCTTTTGAGTTTGCCGTGTATTAGGCGCTTAATAATTACGAAAATTAATTGTGATTGCTAAAATTAATATTCAATATTTTTAAAAGACAATCTCTTATCTCACAAAATTACAAATTTTATTTTTAATGCATAAAAATAAAAATTTCGATGCATTTTCTTTTTTTTTTTTTTTTTTTTTTTTTTTTTTTAAGCATTTATTAATTTATAGTATTTCAAAAGCTGAACGTTATTGAAATACACAAATTGTATGTTCGTTATAAAAGCTCCAAATTTTTAAGTATATTAATTCATATTCTAAATAAAGGGACAATATTTGTTTTTTCAATTAAAATACCATTAAGAAAATATTTTAAAAAGCATTGTCAGACATTCAACCCTTTTTCCCCCACCTCTGAGCATAATAAATTCCCACTAAGTGGCCGAGCGGTTTTACTCTCAAAGCTGACGGAATGTGTCGGGTATGAACCCAAATCGCGCTTGTCGGTCTGGTGATTTGGAGTTTTCCGTGAATTACTTTAAAACTCGTATGAATACGGGCTATGAGTTCTTAGAAAGATCCCCACGGAAGGCATCCCACCTATACGTAATTCTAAGTGATCTTGGAACATAAAATTCAGTTAGCACTTTTAATCTACTCGTAATTATCGTAACGTTTTTTATTTATGTCAAGTGCTACTTATTTTTATTTCTTTATTTTGTGAGACCTGCCCCAGATATGCTTGAATATGTATATATATGGATAATATATTTACTGACAGTCGAAGACTGATATTTTAGTTCATTTTATAAGTAACGATATACAGTCGAAACTCGTTAACGTGAATACATTTAACGTGAATTACATTTAACATGAACTGTTTCCACAATCCCCGTCAAAATGAAGATTAGTTTCTGAGTTTCTGATAACATGAACAAATCTTTTATTCCCCTATGTCTTTATACAGATTCACTTTAACGAGGTTCGACTATATATTGAAATTAAAATCAACCAAATAGTGAGCTTTGTTTATACCTATATATTTTTGCTTCTACTATTTACTCTTGTAATTTTAACCTTTAAGAATTAGATCGGAACTTTAGACTGGCAATGTCAGACAGCGTGTTAATTCAAGTTATTTATCATGAAAAATAACACCATTCATCGGAATTCCGATAACATGATAAATGTGTTAGAAAATGGGATATTTTTTTTTTTAACTGTAGTTGATTGATGTCAGTGATGTAATCAGATATTTTTATCAAAAATTTGTAATGAGCATCATATATTTTTATTTCTTTTGCGATAACTTGCCAGCACTGGTAAAATCTGTTGACATGGAATGGAATTTTTTTTTTTTTATGATCTTTTGATCTATTAATCAAATCCAATAACAAATTTCAAATACGACGTGTTTCACGTGCCTGGGTAAGAGAGGATATTGCTAACTGAAATTGAAAGCACATTTTGAAAGTAATTATAGGACTTTGTTAACAGGTTTTACAAAAAAGACGTAGATGAAATATTTAAATTATTTGTTTTATTATTATTATTATTTATTTATTTAACGTTATAGATTATGGAAATTTTAACTAAACAAATGCCCTTTTTACTCTTTCTGTTCTCAACGAAGGTATATTTTCATACTAAATCGAGAACGTTGTACACCTTTGTAACTGACTTTATTCCCGTATTTCTTACTTTTTTCGATTCAGGAACGATAATTCCGTTATTTGATGTCAAGCGGTGCTGCAACTAATCTCAACTTGATGCACATAGTCAATTTACTATGCCTAGACAGACACCAAGATTAAGACAATATCTATATTAGTTCTGAAGTTAAAGTGGGTAGGCAGGATTTAGCGGATACCCTGTATACTGTGGAATGGGTGGCAGAGGAAAGTAGCTTATAGTTTCTTAATACTAATCACACTTTTTTGTACTTATTTTATGGGAAGAAAGACAACTCATTCCTCCAAGTTAAATTCCGTTGCCCTCTTCTGCTCGTGAAAGAAGTCTCGCTATATATATACATTATCTGAAACAATAATCTTGTTTTGCTAAAAAAAAAAAAAAAAAAAAAGGAGTGGGGAACAGCTCATCTGACTCGTTTAAGGATTCTAGCTATCTGAAATTAAAAAATAAATTAATTAATAAAGAGGTTCAAAAGACACTATATCTTGTTTAAAACTTTACCCTACGTTCATTTTGAAACAAATGCATTCAAGTCTATACCTTGAAATTTTTTTTTTTTTTTTTTTTTTCAAAAACAGATTTGTGTAATCTTTGTGCTAGAATCTCGGAATAATTTTCATTCAACCATGCATATAATTTTTAAATATTCTAATTCAGATTTCAAATAGTAACCGAATTATTTTTATTTATTTATTTATTTACCTGTAATCGGATACACCATTCATTGTCTTCAGGACGCGGATGTCGATGAATTTTGTATTGTTTTCACATTTTATGAATTTTTGGTTCTTTTGTGCATTTTGTGAATGTTTTAGAACAGTTAAAAAATAATAACAATTGCTTTTATTACATTTCCAAAAGACGAAGAAAAAAAGTCTTAAAAAAAAAAAAACTAAATACCGGGTGATTCAAATCAAACAGGATATGCTTAGGCACCTCCTATGCAAAAAGTATTGGTTGAATTAGTCATACTGTTAACACATTAGTTCTCTGAGTATGTGGATCCCCTGCACCGAACATCAAAACTGTGATGGTACGTCTTTGGAGTACAGTTATGGGTGATTCCGATACCAATAATAACCCACTTGGCACTGGCAGCTATTGTGTAACCAACCCAACCCAATCTGAGTATACATACGGTTTTCATTTCCGAAAGAAAAAAAAATAGTTTGTGTTTTGGCCGATAGGAGGAGAAAAGTTGAAATGGGTTGTAGTAAATTACATACAACTGAACATATTTGATATTTTCTAACCACAGAAAGAGTGCGTATCTGCCGCTTTTAAGACATTTCTGCTGGTAAAAGGTTTGTATCGGAGTTCTATTACCATTGCAAACCTTTGACAAATTATTGTGCTTTTTGAAGAGATTGGAGCGTTTTTATTGAAGACCATCTATGGTGAAGCCTGGATAGGAATGGAAGCTATCTGAAATCTAGTGAGTTGAAGAAATTGCCACTGCAGTTGCTGAAAAAGCAACGACAAATGCATCTGTTAGCAGTAGTGCGCATGCAATATCTTGAGATTTGAACATTCTTTATTCATTAATGTGGAGGATCCTGAGAAATGTTTTAAAATTTTACCCATATATGATATACGCAGAAAATGTCACACTCAGTTTTATATAGCAGTATAGTAGTGCAGCGACATATTCCCATCTATCGCTCAAAATATGAACCAAGTTTTTATTTCAATAAACAAAGTCACATCTCCTGCTTAATTTAGATCACCGGTACATATATATTAAGGATTTGTCCTCAAATGCCTAAAGTAAGGATTTCAAGAAAACTTATTAGAATTATACTTTTTTTAAAACTTTGTTGAAAGCCTTCTTTAATGTGTAGTAGTTATCTATCGATATAACACTGTGTTATAAATTATGCAAAGAAGCGGAGTAAATTTATCAAATGTCAATACTGTAACACTTCATTAACACTGTTGCCAGTCGACATAATATTGTTGACCAAAGAAATGAATAAGCAACAGGTAAATTTATTCTATATCAGTACTTTAAAGCAGGGGTGGCAAACGGTGGTGACGGGCCGCATGCGGCCCGCAAGGAGACTAAAGATGTTTAATGTTGGACAGCTTTGGTTAACGGATTAAAAATTAATAAATCCGTTCCGACTTTTCGAAGTGAAAATACCTTTCAATGATTATGGTAGCTAAAGAATCCCACAATTGTAATGAAATATTATTATGTCCATTATTTATTCTTTTTATTTTAATTATTAATGTATAGTCATAATTTTTTCACTATTCTATTGTTAATTTATGAAGGAAAATAATTTAAATTAATGTATTCTGATCCGAATCCTCACCCTGCCCTCCCGCTAAAAAAGTATATACATACATGATTCATACACTCACAAACATATATACACATATACATACGGTGCGGCCCGCCTCAATAAAATAGATTTCCAATGCGGCCCACCAAGTGTTTTGGGTTGGATAGGCCTGCTCTGCAGTAATACGGTCTTATTAACCATATTTGGAGGAGGGGAAAGGCTAAGGATTCCTTTAAAGTTTTTTCCTCCTCTATTCTTAGCGCCTGAACTTTTTTAAATTTTATTATCTCCGGAACAAATATTTCAAAGCAAGTATTGCTCACATTAAGGGGCAGTTATTATTTTATTCATTAAGAAAAATAATTTTTATTTTTACACATTTTAAAAATTGACACAATCAAAAGGAGTTTTTGAATTTTTCCTTCGCGAAATCCATAGATTCAAACAGCCTTGAGGTAGAATATGTCGAATAAAAAACTTATAGAATTTTAAGCTTTTTTTGGTGTTTTGTTTCAAATGAGTGAATGTTGTTTTTATATTGTACGATTGACATAATTGACTTAAAATTTATAGTTTTCAATAAACTGTAGATTAGAATTATTAGAATGTAAATTAACTCAGTTTTCAAAAGTTATATTTTTTTACGTGAAAAAAAAAAAAAAAAAGTTTTTGTAACTCATTTAAATATTTTATTTATTGACTTATAAATCCTATGCTACACTAGCCTCAGTCCTCAGATATCTATCAATTATAAAATTAGCCATATTGTTTGTTTCAGATAATTTTATAAAAGTTTAAAAAAAAAAAAAAAAAAAAAAAAAAAAAAAGTTCAATCATAAATTTTCAACTTATATCAACCTGTTGTCCTTAGCCGTTCAGCTCGCCCCTGTTCTTCTGCGCTGGATAAGGAATGGATTTTCAAATACCTTTTAAAATCTTTTACCTTTTTGATCATCTTTTTTTCATGGTCATTTTTTTTTTTTTTTTCATGCGTTCTATAGTTTCCAAATAATAGAAAATTATTTAAAATTTTTCTTTTAAATTCAGGGGTATTTTTGAATGGATGTAAGGGGGATTTTTGGATCTAAGGATCATTTTACGTAGTTTTATTAGGATCATTTTAAGGAATTCCACCAGCCTAGACATTTATAGTTTTCCGTAATTTTTCTTGAAATACAGAAAATTATTTAAAGATTTCCTTTTAAATTCAAGAAGTTTTTGGATTATTATCTTAGCATCAATTTCGTGATTTTTTTTTTTTTTTTTTTCATGGTCTTCTGAAATATGGAAAACTATTTAAAGATTTTCTTTTAAATTCAAAGGAATTTTAGAGATCCAATGACCATTTTTAGTAGCTTTATTAGAATAACTTTTAGGAATTCCGTCGGCTTATATATTCGGAGTTTTCCGTGGTTTTCTCATGTACATCGTGAATACGGGTTATAACCCTTTGAATGACATCTTTCACCTTTCCCATGGAGAGCATCCCATGTAGGCCTTCGTCTTCTGCAGGCAATCGGCTTTCACCACCACAACTTTAATTCGTTTAAGAAAGGTCTAAACTATTTTTGTATAAATTCTTATAAATTAAAAAAAAAAAAAAATTGGTTTAAAATTTGAAATTTTAATTCGGGAAAATTATAAGAAAAAGGTAAAATATATCTTGCTCTATTTTGTTTTGTTTTATTTATTTTTATTTATTTGTCTATTAGATTTAAAATAATAATAATGATAATAATGTAAAAAATTTTACACATTCAAAAGTGTAAAATAAATACGTTGGGCATTTTGTTTTGAATAGTTTTCTTATTTTAAACGGAATAAATTAATAAATAATATATAAATAAATAAGACACTTTTTGTTTCCAACTTACAGATATTTTAGCATTCATTTTAAGCAACAGATGCCTTTGAGATTCAGCCTCAAAAAGTCGTTAACGAATGAGGCACCAAGGCGCAAATCATCCTCTGAAAAAACCGGCCATCGATTTAGAAAGAAGGTTGGGGAGGGGGCTCTTTAGCATCTTTGGTAGAAAGCCAGCTGTGCCGCTGGAGATTGGGAAATCCCTCGGTTTCGGTGTTTTCTGGGTAATCGGGAACTCATAAAAGTGGTTACTCGAATTTCTTCATATTCCGTGAAGACTGACGAATAGAAATCCCTGGTGGAATATCAGAATTTTATACTATCTTCTTCCAAAGTAGATTTTTTTTTTTTTCTTTTAAATAGTCTGACATTTAATATATATGAAATTTTTAATTAAATCCTTTTTTTTTTCCTTTAATGAAGTGAAATTCTTAACAACTTATATTAGACTATTTCTTTAAGCAAAAAAAGAAAGAAAGAAATAAGAAATTTATTCAAACCTTTTAAAATGCACCATAGTCCTATTTATGTAATTATTTAAAGTTGTGCTTATCGCAAAAGGAAATTTTGCTTTGGCTGTCATGGTATTTTGACTGAGGAAAACAGGCTTGTTTCTTTGAAGCGTGTCTTTTTTGCTCAAAAATTTTATATGTCATTCTAGAAATTTCTTTCACGTAGTTGCTTCTAGAATCAAGTCAGCAACGTAATAAAGGCCGATTGTCTGCGCGTGGGTCCTAGGCGTGGATCGAATACCCTGTTTGGGGGTCGTCTTTTCAATGCGTACTAGCCCATATTTATTTATGTTTCGGTGAAAACCACCGAAAACTTAATGGCTATGTCGACGAGTCCGACCTGGGATCTAACCCAGGCCTGACCAACCCAAAACACTTGGTGGGCCACACTATATGTATACATGTGTATCTGTACGTTTGTGTGTGTGTGAATCATGTACGTAAAATTATTTTCATTCTCAAATTAACAATAGTATTAAAAAAAAAAAAAAAACGTATGCATTAAGAACTACAATAAAAAGAATGATTAATATTTCATTATAACAATGTGATTCTTTAACTATCATAATTGTTGAAATATATTTCCACTTCGAAAAGTCAGAACGGATTTATTAAGTTTTAAAAAGTTGTCAAACTTTAAATATCGGTAGTTCCCTCGCGGGCCGCGCCTGATCTATCCGACCCTTTCGAAGGTAGTAAAAACGTTTTCTACCATCTTCCAGAGCAAAAAAAAAAAAAAATCAGTAACTGGTGGGACACTAAAGTTTTAACTTTAAAAGCAAAGATGTATTATTTATCTCGCGATGAAATGCAACTTTTTGAGTTTAAATGCAAAATATGCAAAAGAATGTATTATTAGAATTGAAACAAATAGATTTGTATGTTAAAACGTAAAAATTAAGCTTTAATAATGGGTTTATTCCCGTCATAATACAAAATTCCTGTTCCACTGCGCTGTATTTTTATGTGACAATTAAAATACATTCCTGTACCGAGATTACAATTTCGAATTTTTGTTTAGACATTGGTTTTTATTTTTATATGGGTTCGGTAAACACATTTTACTTAATTCTGAGCGTTCGGGGTGTTGTTCTACGGTCATAGTTTGCTCATGAAGTCTTATTAGACGAAGTAATGGTACAAAGTGGATTCCGAACCACTACGAAGATGCATGCCTAAACCGGGATTCGAACCCAACACCTGACTACTGAAGGTCAGAGTAGTGTACTAGATAATCACACATAATTCTGGTCTTAGATTATTACTTCAAAGTCAATTTAGCGTTATTCGGCATAGTTCAAAATTGGAAAAATGTAAAAATTCTCAGTTAAATATATTTCTTTTTTCACAGGGAGCTATAATTTAAGAGTTTGTTTCATACATGCATCACTTTAAGCATGTATTTATAAAAGGTATAATAATTAAATAAATAAATAAATACTAAAGAGGTCGAAAGAATTAAAAAAGAAATACCCTATCTTTCTTAGAAAGAAGAAAAAAATCATCTTCGTACATGTAATTTCGAAAAGGAAAAATAATAAGAAAGAAAAAGAAATTGGCAGAAATCCAGTTAAAGATTTCATTCATGAAAATAACCTAGGTAACAAATGAAGCTTTTTTTCATTTCACTTCACTCGTTTGTATCAGGCGTTGAGGATTTTACATTCACGTTAGAGCAGCGAATTAAACATGTGTAAATGGGAAGAAAATAGTCTTTATATTTTCAATTTTTTTGGATGTGGGTTTAATATTTCAGATTCTATTATTATAAAATATATATATATAATTTCTGAAAAATAGAAGAATTCGTTATTTTGAAACATTTTTTTTTAAATATTGCCCATTATAAAATGCAAAACGAAATATACATTCTCTTTGTACATATTTACATATACACACACTGCGCATAGTGAAAAAATTGTAAAATACATGTTGAATTAATTATGACATATTCTTTGAGAAATTATTTGGAATTTCAAGATATGCAAAAATCAATTCTAATCTTAATATATATAAATCTCGTGTCACAATGTTTGTCCTCAATGGACTCCTAAACCACTTAACCGATTATAATAAAATTCGCACACCATGTGCAGTTCGATCCAACTTGAGAGATAGGATAGTTTAAATCTCAAATTATAGTCGCAATTTTAATTTATTGCTAATTATTTGTCTGTTATTATTTGACAGTCACAATTATCTGTTAACTCCAAATGATTCTAACAGATGTCGATACCTTTCGACTGGGTTGAAATGAAAGCTGAAATATATTTGGTGCTGCCATCTACACAAAGAATCTTCAACTTTTTAACCTATTAATAAATTTCGTATAATTCAATTATTTCCACTTTTTAAATTTTTGGTGTTAGCATAGCCGGCCACGTGTTACTTAGACTGAAGTGTAAATTGAATTCATATTATAATGAAGATAATACAGTGAAATTAATCCTGTTTTTTACTTATTTGTGCTTCATTGATCAAAACTTTATAATTTAATCTGTATATATATATAAATTACGTGTCACGATGTTTGTCCGGGGTAAACTCCTAAACTAAGGAACTGATTTTGATGAAATTTTGCACACTGTGTGCAGTTTGATCCAACTTGAGAGATAGGATAGTTTTTATCTCAATTTATTGTCACAATATTGTTTTATTGCAATTATTTGTTAATTATAGACCTTTATTAAAGTTGCTCCAAAATATCTGTGAGTTCCATTAATTTAATTGTTGCCAAAAAAAAAAAAAAAAAAAAATACGAGTTCATTTTCTTTCGACATAAAAATAAATACATTTAATCAAACGTGAACGTTAAAAAATTATAAAAAGTTAAATTATGCATCTCACGAAAATTGACGTCATAATCAATTTAAAGATTTTATACACATTGATAAAGTGCTAATGTAGTTCTATCATAGATATAGTAATATATATAGATCTCTCATCCCCATGTTATCGTAGAAAGATTTTTGATGCCGAAAAAAGATAAAAAATAAAAGCTTTGGAAACAGCCATTAAGTGGTATTGAAAAAAAAAAAAAAGAAAAAGAAAAGAAAGAAAGAAATATGAATTTGAAACTGTATCTGGAGTCTTCCATTCCCCTTTAGCAAATAAATTATTCATAAATTTTATTTGCTAAAATATTAGTATGTATTCCCGTGTGTATTCACTCGGGGAAAGACGGCCATATTTTGGTAAAAACGTCGTCTTTTCCCAAATGAAAAGGAATAACTTTTTTCTCCCCAATGATCACTCTATTCTATATATGCTATACTATATCTATGAGTTCTATACGCAAGCGAAGTGTGACTCACTGACCGTCTGTGCAGCCAAGAAAAAGATTTCCTATGTTAATTGCCCACTGGATTTTTTGTAAGAAATTATTAAAAATCGAGGAAATTTATTTCCCGATTTTAATCCTTATATTTGGGTATAGATATGTATTAGTTATCGCGGGTGTTAGATTGAATTATTTTGCTGTCAAATTGACAAAATTTTAATTTTAAATTTTTAAACTCTGTCGCCCTTGGCTTTTTTTATTATTATTATTATTATTTGGCGATCAAAAGCGTAACACGAAAATATACATGCCAGATGTATGCATTGTACGAAATGTAATATGTATTATTCATTGTACGTATGTATGACATGTAATATGTATTGTACGAAATATTGTTTCATATTATTCATTACTCTTTTAATATAAGTTGTTAAAATAACCATGATTTTTGAAAGGAATTAAATATTTTCGCCAGATAATTTGGCGATATTCTTTTTTTTTCGCCAAGGATGACAGAAATGAAATCTATTCCGCTGCAAAATATTAGTATCTTACATCAGATATTTTATTTAGACCTTTGAAAACAAATTTGACTTCAAACTATGATAGAATATTTATCATTTTCCTTTTAATTTGTATATTATTAGTATATTAAAATTTAAAAGCATGGTATATAAAAAGTTTTTTTTTTTTTTTTTTTTTTTTTTTAATCTTATAATTATTCTTATCTTAATCCTCAATGTTTCCCATCTTTATTGACTTGAATTTACTATTAAAATTTTAACATACTCAAAAACTTCTCATCACTTCGTTAAAATACACTAAACTTTTCCAAAATCTTTTTGTATTTAAAATGATACATGTATTTACTTTAAATGTCCAATATTTCATAAGATTTCCAATTTTAAAGTTTTAAAATATTTATCAAATTTACTTATTTTTCTGGTTTAGCCTTATTGTTTTCCCTTTTATAACTACAGCTGTTGCCCTCTTTAAAATATTTAAAATGATGAGGTCATTTAATAGTAAAATTATCCATTATAGCATATATTATATTTCACTCCTCCATAAAAATTGATTTTAAAATCGTCTGTTTCTTTTATACTTTTATTTTAATAGAATTTTAATAGAATTTAATTTATATATTAGTCATTTTAGCAATTTTATCCAAAGTAGCATTAGAAATAATATATATCACTTCTCCATTAAAATTTATAGGACCCTACAATAAAATTAATTTGTGCTTAATATCAACACTACGAAAATTTTTATCAATCGCTTCCAAATTTTGACCTAAGTTTCAAATCTCAACCCTGTGGGTTTTTACATCGGCTACAACGTTTTCGTCTTTGTTCGTAAATAATAATTTAACTGTACTAAATAGTTTACAGCCGTATAATTCAACGTATAACTTAGTCACAGCAACGCGTGGCCGGGTCTGCTAGTAGTTTATTAAATTTCTTAGATATGAGTTTTTTAATAAATTATTAGTAGAGGAGTTCGTCTTAATCGGTTCGTACTATTATATATATAAATATATATATATTTAAATAGTGAGCGGAAGACAAAATTGAGTTTTTCGTATAGTAATATAACATTTCATAAATCAAATACTTGCGTACATTATGTGAATACAGCTTCTTGTATTGAAACCAGCCTCATAAGAGAGAAACTTTTTGTTGCACAAACACAAACGGGTCCGTTGTACAATAGAATTTTTAATGTGTGTCAGTTTGTGCAAAATTCTGTAACAGAAACGCTAAACTAGCACGTTGCTACTTGCATGCTGCACTCGTGCCTACTTCTTCTTAGCTCATGAAGAGTTATTTCTATAATTATTTCAACCTGAAAAAATTATTGCTTTTTTTTTTTTTTTTTAAACCCCAATTTATGATGCTTGCTTACCAAGTATTCATTCCTTATCATTCAACGTGTGCATTTCACTGTAAACCTTATCCAAATAAGTGGCATCAATTATATATTTAAATACATGTGTATATAATTTTTGTGTAATGTATTAACAGTTTAAAAACTGCACTGAGACAAATGTACAATTACTGCCGCTTATATCAATCCCCAAGTATGTAATCGACTACGTTTTTTAATCTATTGCAATGTAAATTACGCAAGCACAAGGAAATGTCATTTAATATACGACTCGACAATATTGAATGAGCATTTTAAGTTGAGTGTTTAAAATGTTTATTTCTATTACATATAGTCGATCTGATAAGCCAAAAGGTTAACACTCTGGCCTTCAATTGCCAGGTGCTGGATTCGAATTCTGGTACAGGCATGGATGTTCGGAATGGTTCAGAATCCATTTTAAGCTGTGGATTCTGGTCTAATGAGTAACAGCCTAGAACAAATTAAACATTTTCTCTTATTCCTTGTTCAAACTCAGTTTGGGCACTTTTGAAACAGTTTGTATTTTACCACGTTTTTATTAACGCTTTCTTGTTTGTTTGTCCAGTACAAATCTTGCAATCGATTTTTAACTAACCTCCCGTCTAGCTAGACATTTGAAACTTTTAAAATAGCTCAGAACACGATGACAATGCATTCTTTTAATACTTTTATTCAGTTAATAAATGTTTGAAAATTTCTTATAATTGCTCTCTTTATTACGCATTTAATCATTTTCTTTCAAGTTGATGGGATAATTCATCAAAAAAAAATTTTTTAGGTATTTACTAATACGTAGAATTGTCAAGTTCATATGATTCAACAGAAAATTTAAAAACGTGGTATATGAAAAGTTCTTTTTATCTTGTAATTGTTTTATTGCCAGTGTTTTCAAAAAAGTTATTTTTTCTAATAAATTTCTATGATTAAATAATACGAACAATGTATTTGGGAATATTGGCACGTATTGGGTATAAAATATTTATAAACAAGCATGTTGTGACCATCACAAAACTTTCTTCTATATTTTCTATATGCGCAAAAAAGTTACCGTAGAACAACGCGAACTAATTAAGTACCAAAATTATTACACTTTAGTAACCACCATATTCCAATTAATCAACGAATGAAATTAACTATGATTGCATTTATTTATTTATTTATTTTTAGAAATCACTTTACTTTGTATATGGTTATCAGTGATGAGCATTTTAACTTGTTACTGTAACTGCTTTTAGTTATGATAATGATAATTCTTTCAAAGGATTAAGTTCTAAAAAAGTTCTAAAGAAATGAAGTACAGTTAATTTAGGTGCAATTTTCAGCTTTGAAGAAACTTTTTTCCCCCTTCGCCATTCCTTCTTTCTTTAAAAGAAATTTATTGTTTTTCTTGAAACTTTTGGAGTTCAAGTTACTATTAAATTGTTCAGATAGTTAATTTAAGATGCGACTCTCGTTGTCCTTTAATTTTGGGTGTGTCGTCTGGATGTGCGAATAGCTATCTTAATTAGAAGAGATAGAAATTTGTAGGGTTAGATTAAATTTCTGAAATACATTCGTACAAAAGAAAGAAGACCTGAGAAGAGGATTTTTTTTTTCCCCCGTTTATCAGATTTTTTCTTTTTCTCACAATTAGAATTCTGAAGTACTTTTTATGGCAATTAAAGTATAAAAAAAAATATATATATATATATATATATGGTAACAAAGTAGTAGTAGAATATAGAAAAAGACCTAAAAAAGCAACCGCAATCCGCAAGAACCAAAATAAAATTAAAAATAACTAAATTAAAAATAATTACAAGATAAAAAGAACTTTTATGTACCACGTTTTTAAATCTTCTGTTGAATCATATAAACTTGACAATTCTATGTATTAATAAATACTATATATATATATATATTATGAATTATCCCATCAACTTGAAAGAAAATGATCAAATGCGTAATAAAGAGAGCAATTAAAAGAAAGTTTCAAACATTTATTAATTGAATAAAAGTATTAAAAGAATGCATTATCATCGTGTTCTAAGCTGTTCTAAAAGTTTCAAATGTGTAGCTAGTCAGGAAGTTAGTTAAAAATCGATTGCAAGATTTGTACTGGACAAACAAACAAGAAAGCGAGTTAGTTAAAACGTGGTAATAGCTGCTAATGCTTTGTTTAGTGAAACATTATTTGCTAATAAAATTTAGCATACCAGAGGTTCATTATTAATGCCAATATCATCTAAAAAATTAAATAATTAAAGCCAAGATTAGTAAATTAAAGATGAATAAAATGCTCACGCTATAATATATATACAGGGCGTTCACCCCCCCCCTCCCCTCCTAACTCGAAAATGAGTGGAAATTTTGAAAAATGGCGAAACACGTATTTATTGAATTCGAAAGGGACCTCTTTTTGTTAAAAAAGTTTGAGCCGGTGGGGGGGGGGGGGTGCTAAGGAGGGCAACTTTAAAATTTGAAATGGGAAGGTATGTCTTGTGATACATCCCTAGAAACGTCTCTTCAAGACAATGAATTTGATATAAATAGTTTCGCCCTACGATGACTATTAACGGCCCTCTTCACTTACCGTCGCCGGAAGCCCGAGCCGATGTTTTTCTATGTGGAAATTTTCTTTACAAATAACTTATTAATTAATATATATTTTTAAAATCTTTTTTCACATTCAGAAAATTCCCAACTGTTAAACTGACGGTCCTTTTTTAAAAATGTATTTTTTTAATTTTTAATATTTTATTTTGAAATTGCAAAATGAAAAAATTTTGCATATTGAAAATTCGTATTTTACAGCTTCAAAATAAAATATAAAAAATTAAAAAATTAATTTTTTAAAAAAGGTCCGTCAATTTAACAGCTGTGAATTTTCAGAATGGGAAAACAGATTTTAAAAATATGTATTAGTTAATAAGTTATTTGTAATGAAAAATTCCCCATAGAATAACATTAGCTTCGGCTTCCGGAGGCGGTGAGTGAAGAAGGCCCTTAAAGGAGATACATGAGTTTTTAGACTTTTGAAATGTGGATTTTATACTTATGTATCTCCTTTAATAATCACTGCAGGACAAAACCATTTATACTAAATTCATTGTCTTGAAGAGACGTTTCCCGGGATGTATCACAGGACATACCTTCCCATTAGAAATTTTAAAGTCGCATTCCCTACCGGCACTCCTACTACCCCCTTGCCCGGGCCTAAATATTTTTGGGCAAAGTATGTCTTGTGATACATCTCTGGAAACATCTCTTCAAGAAAATGAATTTGTCTTGAATTATAAATAGTTTTGTCCTGCAGTGATATTATTAAAGGGGATGCATAAGTATAGAATCCACATTTCCAAAGTCTGAAAATTCATGTATCTCCTTTAATAATCACCGTAGGACGAAACTATTTATATCAAATTCATTGTTTTGAAGAAATGTTTCCAGGGATGTATCACAAGACATACCTTCCTATTTGAAATTTTAAAGTTGTCCTCTCTATCAGCCCCCCTAGCACCCCCGGACCCAAACTTTTTTCACCAAAAGAGGTGCCTCTCGAATTCATTAAATACGTGTTTCGCCATTTTTCAAAATTCCGACTCATTTTCGAGTTAGGAGGAGGGTGTGGGACTTTTGGAACACCCTGTATACATATGTATATTACAAAAATGAGTAGAAATTTCCTAAAAAGTTTTTGTTTTGCAAAAACATATTTATTTTTCAGAAAATTTGTCTGCAAAACTTTAAATCTGGATCGAAACTTTTCTATAAACCTTGATGTAAAAACCTGGGAAAAAAAGAGAGAGAGAGAGACAGAGAGAGAGACTTTTAAGTCTTGGTTATGATCAGCGTGCTGTGGTAGTAATGATTACATTACTGTTATTCAGAAAATTATATATATACATATATTTACTGTGTTTTTCACATCTATCATAATCTCTGATAAAAGATGGATGGTCGAAAATGTGTCAGAATCTGACCACAGAAAGAAACCTAAGATCTGTGTTTAGCCAGCCGGATGTTTGCTACGAAAACTATTTAGAACTTACTTTTCAAATGTTACTACGCACGAAACTGGATGCCATTGTTTCAGCATTACAAAGTTGTTGGAAGATCATAGCGAAAAAATGTAACTCTAAGAATTAGCTAAAAAGCGATTACAGATATGATAAGTTCAAGTAATATAATGGTGATGGTTGGGAAACAATATTATACGAACTGGAAAATGTCAGTTCGCTAAAAATACAATCCTCTAAACCGTAAAAAATGTCCCTCTTTATTTTTGTTCCGTGTACACACAGATTTTGATCTAACATAGTTTGATATCGATCTGGCATACTTTTTAATTTGTTAGATTATGAGAAGAATAAAGAGAGAAAAAAAAATGTTTTAAAAATCATAAATTTACAAGAATGTCTCAGTGTATTTTTAACTGGAAATTTAATTAAAATAGTGCACGACGGATTATAACTGTAAAAATTTATTAAAATCAAGTTTTATTTCTAAAAATAAAAATTATATTTTATATGTAATACGACATATGAAACGCGGGGATTACAGTTTAAGCAAAGACAGGAGTAAAAAAAAAAAAAAAAAAAAAAAACTTGTTTTAATTAAAATAAAATAACTAGAAAGTTTGAATGTGTTATTAAGTTAGGGATTTAATTAAAATAGTGCAGTGCGGATTATAAGACTAAAAATTTATTTTAAAAAAGGTTGTGGGAAAAAAAAAAAAAAAAAAAAAACTTTCTAAATATAAAATATGCATGTTATTTGTACGGGTGTTCCATATGTCTGTAGTTACATTTTAAAAAATTATAAAAATTGAAAGAATTGATAGAATATTGAACGCTGTTTGCGAAAACTTATTCTCGTAAAGTTCTTCTTCTTCTTATTATTATTATTATTAGTGCTGCACCATGTAGCACTTTGGCCGAGTAACCGAGTACCGAATACAGAGTAGTTGTAAGAAAGAATAATTGATGTACATATGAAGAATTTTGCACATCTTCAAATTAAAAAAAGGCCTTTTGAACACAGTTAAATTGCAAACAGCATGTTTAATGAAATGTTTCAGAACTTTTGTAGTGCATATGCACGATTAGGTTCATTGTTATATTTGATACTTCCAGCTTAGTGGATTATTAAAACCATAACTGATAACTTCATTCTTTATTATATAGTCTTTCTCAGATGCGAATTATTTTCAGATAATTCTTAGAGAATATGAAAGTTCTTATACACTCAGGCTTAATTTAAGATGCATGAAATTTACATATGAAATGAGAACATTAAAATAAAATTTTAGCATTTCAAACATGATGGACTTCATTAATCTTCAAATTCTAGAAGATTAAAAAATATAGGTGGTTTTGGGCCATAATTTGCAAAACAACAAATGTCTGACGCTGAAACAGTCAGTGATTATCTTAAATGGGATTCCTAATTAGTAAATACGAAACTGTTTTAGAGCTTCAATTATTGCCAGTACCTCTAACTCATAGCTTGAATATTTTTTCTCAGCGTCTGTGGTTTTCCGACTCATATAATATGTAAGATAAAAATTGTTATCATTCGGGGATTTCTGCATCAAAATCGCACCGTACCTAAACTTGCATCAGTGTGAAATTCTGTTTCATAATTTGGATTGTGTATGGATAAAACTGGTTTGTAAGATAAGATAGATTATAGGTAATTAAAAGAATTTTTTTTCTTCGTCATCAAATTTGAATTTACGATTTTTTTTTTTTTTAACATATCGCTCAATGGTCTAACAATAGTGGAGTAGTTTGGGATAAACTTTCTGAGGTAACCAGTTAGACCTAGAAAGCTTTGGACTTGTTTCAGATTTGTTGGCTCCGGGAAATTTAAGACAGCTTGGGTCTTAGAAGGAGATGGGAAAATTTTGCCTTCCTCCCTCGATTACATGACCCAAAAATTCAATGCATTTTTTCAAAAAGTGATATATTTTTTAAATTAATCTCTAAGCCATATTTACTGGCAAGATTTAGGACTTGCTCTAAACGATCAACGGCTTCTTCAAATGAGCATGCTAAAATTATTATATCATCCATGTATGGCAAAACGATACCAGCATTCACTAAAGGTCTAAAAATTGTGTTAATGTATCTCTGGAACACAGCGAGCGAGTTACATAATCCGAAAAGGGCTTTAAGGAATTGGTATTGTCCTTCATGAGTTACGAATGAGGTGTACTTTCTACTATCTTCGTTAACATTTACGTGAAAAAAGCCATTTTTTAGATCGATGGTACTGAAAATACGGGCGCTTTGTAAACGATCCAGAATATCTTCAATCAAGGGAAGGGGAAATCGGTCTTTAACAATTATTTTGTTCAATCGCCTGTAATCAATGCAAATTCTTGAAGTACCCTCGTTTTTTTTTTTTTTTTTTTTTTTTACAATTACGATTGGGCTACTATATTCTGATGAGCTTGGCTTAATGATGTTTTCGTCCAGTTATTCGGCTATTTGTTCCTCAGCAAATTTTTTCTTTGAAAATGACAATCTTCGCGGCTGATAATAAATAGGTTCACTACTCTTCAACAAAATTTTTAGGTCAATGTCAGTCGGAAAAGTTTTGTTTGGTTTGTAGCGGGAGATTAAATCCTGAACTTCATTTTTTAAATTAATGGAAGCGTCATGAGCAACATCTATTTCGACTTCGTAAATTGTAATTTATATTTATTAATTATGAATCTAAATGTTTGTTTCTTTGATCTTTATGTTAAATATTTAAAAATTTTAATCTTATTGCCTATTTTATCGTGTTCAATACTTTTATATTATTCTTGCTTCGTGTAAATTAATATACAAATAGATGATATTTGGTAACTTATTTTTTTTTTCACATTTTAAATCTTTCTGAAATCTTTGAGTTCTTCGGCAATTATAGTGATTTTATATGATCTGATATATTGCTGTCTCAGAAACACCTAATTTTTTTATTACCCTGCTGCTATAATTACCCCTGATAAAGTTGTAGCAGTTTTGGGATCGATGGATGGGTTTTTTTACGTCGCAGTAGTGCTGCGCAATGGGCAATTGGCGACGGTCTGGGACTCACCCCTAGAGGTGGTCTGAAGACATACCATTTTGATCCTCCACGGAAGGGTGGCTCTCCCGCTTCGGTGACCCCCAGAGGTATAATTTTTTATGGGAACATGGATGACTATTGCGACCACGCCAAATTTTACGTACACCAGCCACCATTAGTGTACACGACGGTCTTTGGCCAGCTCGAGTACCGAACCCGCAATCTTCCAATTACGAGCCCGGCGCTCTACCAACTGGACTACCGCGGCCCAGCAGTTTTGGGAGAAATTGCTTCGTTATTTTTCTCTATTTATTAACTTTTCCAATATCCTTTGCTTTATATAATACGTCCCTTCCATATGTAATTATTTATTGATTCATTTACTAGAAGTTTTTCGCATATGCGAGTTTATGTTTTGCTTATGCTTAATTTTGATTTTGTTATTCATTTGTAAATAAATATATTTCGTTTGATGTCAGTAACAGTGTCAATTCACGGATATTTTGCATAAATAAAACTGATGCTATACGTGAAATTATTTTAGAAAACAATAAGACGAATTCAATTTGAAATAAGAAATGTTTTCTTCGTCTAAAAAAAAATTTCATTTCAAAGCACTTTAAATATTTTCCATAAATACCCAGGAAATAGCAAATGCCAGTCATTTTGATATAAAGTTCCTACTTTCCACATTTCCTAGAACCACTATTTTTTAATGGTAATATTTTGTAGTATGTTTTGAGATTTATTAAGGGAAAAATGATTCTAAGAAAATATTAGTGTAGGAAAATATGGACCATAGGAATCCTCTAATAGCATATTCTTGTTCAATGAAATAAAGTATATGTAAGTTATATTATGATTATTCTGTTTTTTGTTTTGTTTTTCATTAAATGTTGATTGTCTCAATTTATAAATTATCATTTTGAAATTCTAAAGTTCTCTTTAAAAAGACCCTTTGTTTTAACCAGAATCAACCAGTCTTGACGCTTAATTCTTTTAAGCCACCATTTTTGTAGTAACAAACATTTTATTTCAGAGAAGTAATCATTGGACGTATGAATTACAATGTCTACCGTTAAAGATATGTCGTTTTCAATATCAATTCATGAAGATGTCATAAAAATCTGTTTTCGAAGAAAATGTAAAGAATATTGTAAATGAAAAATTTTACAAGTGAAAGTCTGATACCACCTGCAGAAACGTTCAATTTGGTCCTTGAAAATAGATAAGTATTTGAAGTGATTTTAAAGCCGTTTTCGCATCAAAAGAGAGATGCCGCAAAAAATTATTTTCGATAAATAAATAACGGCTTTATCCAAATCAGATTTTACACTATTTTATTGACATAGCCAATCTTACGTTTACTTAGTGTCCTGTCTGACATATTTAAATTTGTCTTTTATTTAAGCAATTTCTGACGAGACTTTAGCGAATGATAACTAGCATAAAACGTCTTTTCCACTTTCTGTCGAAATATAAAAGGTGTGGTCTCAAACTAAATCACTCGTTATCTGTATCCCCACCCAGTCTACATTGTGATAGTGTATCAAATTTAATTGTTAATTGTTTCAGAATAAATAACGGGAAATGTTAATTTTTTAAGAGAGACCTAATTCGAGAAAATTGCTAGGTGAATTATAAGTCAATTTTATTTTTGTGTCCACAGAGTCAAGTCAAGCTTTACAGAATTAAATAGCGCAGTATATCTTATAGTACATATAGAACAATGAAACATGTCTGTCAATAAACATTTATTAGATCCTTTTTTTTTTTTTTTTGTCTTCTTCTTCACACACAACATTTCTTTTATGAAAATAAGTAATGCATTTTTAAATATTTCTTTTATTATTTTAACAATTAAAACTATACGGGTTGCTGAATTTTAAGACTGTAGATTACATACTATTCAGTTGATATGTAATCAGTTGATATAATTTGCAAGTGTTTCGTAATTTACCATTTTATTCGTACGAAACAAGTGTTTCGGAATGTGGGTGATTGGCCAATAGGAAATTACGAAACAAGTGTTTCGTAATTTCCTATTGGCCAATCACCCACATTCCGCATAATCCTATTGGCTGATCATCCTGAGCTGAATTCGGTCCCATTCATATATATAGGTGCAATTTTCTATTATTTCTTTATGCACGGAAGACGGTACGCTAAATGCTACAGAAACAGCTGTCTGCTTTCCTATTATTTCTATTTCGCGTTCTAGACGTTGTTGTTTGCCTTGTTTTTATAATAATTAACTTACCCATTCATTAATGGTTAGTTCGAGATTGGTTTGCAGAAATAATTTGCTTTTTCTTCGATGAATTTTATCTTTAGGGCTTTAGTATCGTCTAGCTCTTATATGATCTTTGTGTTTCACTTTCTATTTGAATGGATTTCTTTTTTAATCTGGCATTTTCTTTAAGAAACAATTAATCCGAATAACTGTTTGCCGTAAATATATCAAAGTTTGTGATTAAATTGGCAATCTGGTAATGAAATGTATTGGTTCCTTTTCCGTGTTATGGCTTAAAATTATTATTATTTTTTTTTTAAATTAAAATATTTATCGATTCTGTGAAATTTGATTACATGAGATTATTCGGTGAACGATGCGCGAAAAGTATAAGAATAACTGATTAAGAGTATTAGCAAATCAATTTATAAGTGTTTTATTTTTAGTGAAGTATCAATTATCCAGATAAATTGGAGATCGATAATGTCTGGAATGTCGATGCGCTCTAGATAACGTATGTTTTACAGCACTAGAAATGAATCATCATCATTTTTTTTTTTTTTTTTTTTTTAATAGATACGACTAGTGGATTCGACAAACAAGTCTGCTTTCGATTTTCTTTTTATTAAGGGTGATATAATTTCATCATTATTATTTACCAAAAAACAACAGACAATCTATAATGCAATACTGACAAATATTCATAATCATTAAACTTAAGAATTCTTCTTGTACACACTATAATGGATAAATGTGCTTGGCAAACACCTTAAAGAATTAAGAAAACATAATACGCTTTGAAGTACTATCAGATTCTGCGTTTTCTATTGTTATTGAGAAAAGGCCTGCTTTTGTATAATTAATGAAGAAAGATATAATGTTTTAAAACGTATTGGGATTCATTTTTCAGGATGAATTTTTAAGTTTTATTCCTCATGTTAGATGTTCCACCCCTGTACAGACACAAAACGACAGAAAAAAAAAAGTAAAAAAATAAAGAAAGAAAGAGAAATGCGGAAAAGAAATAGTATGGGAAAAAATATTTTGTACCTTTTCATATGCAGAGCGAAACGTTAATCTGATTATGAATTAATAATCAAATGACTTCTCGAGAACAGATTATAACCAACCATTTCTTTAATAATATAATTTCATCTGACATGATTGTCCCTTCTAGATTTCAAAAACATTTGAGGAGGGGGGAAATAACGCTATTTTTAAATAATTTTTTCTTTTAAAATTAAAAAAAAAAAAACACAGACCTTGTTATTACAACCGATTACATAATTTACTGGGTGTTTTATTTATGTATTTTATTTTTTATTTATTAAATGGAGTTAATTTTTCATTTTTATTAACGTATAAAAATTGTACGAATCCTTAAAAGTTGTTTTTCTGTTACTTATTTCAAAATATTTTATTCTAGTACTTTGTTCATTCAGTTCACCAAAATCTATTTTGAAATCTGCATAGTCTTCCTCTTAATATGCTAATGAATTTAAACATATAGCTAGAAAAAAAATTAAGCAATTAAAAAGACATAGCTGTTTTACATCATCGTTTTTAATAAAAAAAGCCGAGTAGATCTAAAATCCATGTTTAGACCTTTACAATGGCGTTCTTTTTTTTCCCTTCTTCTTTTTTCGAAAGTATTTTTACACCTGTAAATTAAATCTATGATCTCAATTCACTTGTTCTGCGGCTGATTTGTATAAGAGAATAGTTTAGTTTAGTTTTACTATACAATATATTCACTGTTATTTTTAAGTTTAAATATTTTTTTACGTTTACTTGTTCACTTATGTGTAAAAAATGTTGATACCATTACTGTAGTATTTACATATGTTAACTTTTAAATAATAAACTAAACTTCTTTTTTTTTTTTTTTTTTTTAAGATAATTGAACAATTCTTATCAGAATAAAAATTTAAAATTCGAAATACATTGAAATTGGCTTAGTAATGTAAATCTTCAATGACATTTTAAACACATGTTCATAAAAAACAATTAAATCAGCAAACTTAGATATTAAAATAAATCAAACGTCCCAGCTAAAAAAAATCTTCAAAAAAAAAAAATAAAAATAAAAAACTAAAAAAAAAAAAAAAAAAAAAAAAATGAAGAAAAACTGCAGATAATCTGAAGGCATTTGGAATAATAATAAGTTTAAGGGAGGAAAAAAAAATATCTTCATTTTTTTTTTCCCTTCCAAACTGCAATTATTCTGCAGATTTTATGATTCTTGTTCCAAATACATTCAGATTGTCGGCTTTTTTTTTTTTTTTTTTTTTTTTTTTTTTAAGCTGGGGTCATAAGAAGGGGGGGGGGGGAGGTGCTTCTTCCAAAAAACAAACGCGATTTATCAACTCAATCTTATCATTATTATTGTTATTATCAGTTATTTATTTATTTATTATTATTAGTAGTAGTAGTAAAATCCATCCCAATGCCTTACTTTAAATTTCCTTTCCCAATTTATATATATGAGTAATTTAATAATCTTTCAAACATATATTATTTATATAGATCTAATAAATACTAACAATAAAATAAAAATTACTGTGTAAAATTTGTACACTGAAACACTGTGATTTATTTTTTATTATATACATATACAGCGAGAGAGAGAGAATTATATGTATTAAAAAAATGGTATTTTTATTTTCAGTCCCAATGATACAAGTTTTTATTTATTTATTTATTTTTGCTCTGAACAGCAGCTAATTATTTCAAAATTTTCCTTTAATTTTTTATTTACATTGTCCTTTTAAAGCTTTTTTTTTTTTTTTTTTTTTTTTTTTTTTTTTCTATTTCGCAAATTTTTCTTGCTATTAAATTCATCATTTGGATATCACACTTAGCTCTCAAAAAGAAGAAAAAGAAAAAAGAAAAAAAGGAGGAGGAGGAATACAAAAATGCGACTGTATGTGCACGTCGCTGAAGGAAATGATGAATTAGCATATTAAATTTCTATGTAGATTTCTTTTAAGTTCTCTGCATTGTCAGAAATTTTTTTTGAACTCTGCAGCTTTTTTTTTCCAAGAAGAATAAAAGAACTTTAGAGATTTTGACAAAAGTTAATGCAAGAGTAATTTTTCATTGAAATACAAATTTGGAATTTGTATGAATAATAAAAGTATGAAATTCTTTTGTCAATGCTATGAAACAAATGCCGATTCATCTCTCTGTTTCTTTAACATATTTATTTATCGAAATTTCTGGGTAGAATTGTTTAAGTTTAAAATTTAAGCTACTAGGGGGGGAGGAAAACACTTTTGGGCTGCCTTCCCCCCCCCCTCATAATATAATTAACTACAAAGATTTGACAAAATATGTAATTTTTTTTGCAACTGCATTTTTTTTTTTTTTTTTTGTTTGTTTCTTTTTCCCTAGAAAATATAAATTCAGAATTTGCAAAGAAAAAAAAAATATTTTGTCGCATTCTGATTTATGTATGGATTTCTTTGAAAATCCAATTTATTTCTGTTTATTTAACGCTTATAACTTTATTGAGAATATTCAAATGAGAATATAAAAAGAGTGGATGTGAGCATGAACAAAAAATACCAATTCTTGTTTATATTTCTTTTATTTCTAACACAGTGACGTACAAAATAACATATTTAATACAATATGCTTTAAATAGTTCACCTAGGACTTATAAATGAATGGATACAGATATTTTATCCATCTGATGCGCGGATAGTATTTATTTTTACGCCACACCCATTAGATATAAAATATCGCTTTCGAAGTGATTAAGTTACTTACTCCCAATAGAATAACTGAGACTAATTCATTAAGAATGAACTCTCAGAAGTTTATTATTAAATAACTTTTTTATTCTTATTTTATAATAAACCTGCAAATGTTATATCGTGCTACGCCTGTTTATGAAAAAGTAAATTATTCTTACGGAAAATTCAGGTTAATTGTATTTAGATAAAGCATCGTGTTTTTATATAGTTCTCTGAATAAATTTAATTTTTTATTCAGTTCATTAATAACTAAAATGGGTTTTACTTATTATTGTCATTGATATTGTATAATTTCAACAGGTGAAATTACTCTCGAACGTTTATCCTGTAGCTCTGTTCAGGACTGCCCCTACAAAATACAATAATAACAATAATAATAATATTTACAGAGAGGTAGCAATATTTCGTATTAATAATATAAATAAATATTGCGAATATTACTTTTGAAAGAACTCCTTCGAAATCATAGTTGTTTGTAAAAGTAATTTAATATTCTAGGTCAAGGGATAATCCTAAAAAGTATATCAAATGACTCTTTTTTTTTTTCCCGGTACACAAGCATAATAATATTCTTCCGTGAATTTACGTTTTTAACACTTTCCAACAAGATTGAAAAGTGTTAATGACTCCAGTTTGTCTGTCTGTCTGTCCGCGCTCTAACTCTAGCAAATATTCATGGAATTTTTTGAAATTGATATATGTTATTCAAATTCACTATTGGGTGTTCCCTATTGAAAATGGAGTGAATACTTCTACTGGTTTGTGTACAGGGATGCCCAAAAGTGTTCCAAAGCATTGTGTTCTATGAGAGGTATTTCTATAAGCCATATTTTAATACCTTATCTTTACACAAATCTTAATGAAATTAAAATATGTTATTCAAGTTCACTATCGTATGTTTTCTATAGAAAATGAATAAATATCCCCACTGGTTTTTGTACAGAGACACCCAAAAGTGTTCCAAAGCATTGCAATCCATGAGAGATATTTCTGTGAACATAATTTTAAAAACTACTTTGCAGAAATCTTAATAAAATTGAAATATGTTATTTATATGCACAGAAGAATGCTTTCTATAGAATGGAGTGTGATTAGTATTAGATTTACAGGGCCACACAAAAATATTCAGTTACATTGAAGGCTTTTATTGGAAATTTGTTGAAATTGCATTATCGTTTTCATTAAGCTTTTTTAACACTTTCTAACAATTTTTAAGTGTGAATATGATTTCAGTTTGTGTGTCTGTCTGTCAGACCGTCCATCTGTCTATCTGTCTGTCTGCCCGCCCCCAGCGTCCGTAAATATTTTTAAAATTAAAAACAAATAATATATGCTATTCAAGTTCATAATGAAGTGTTCTCTATTTAAAATGGCATTAATCGGTCCTGTAAAACCTCTTTGTGTACAGGGACACCTAAAAAATGCTATTGCATTGTGTTTCATGGGCGACATTTTTATAAATCACATTTAAATAACTTTCTACTTTAAAATCATTAAAAAAAATTGACATTTTTTGTTAATATGATAAAATAATGTTCTGTATAGAGTATGATATGTTTAACCTTCAGATTTACAGGGTTACATTAAAATATTCAGATACATTAAGGGCTGCATTTTCTTTTGCGTTAAGCATTTTTAACACTTTCTAACAATGTTTAACAGTGATTATGAATTCAGTTAGTCTGTTCCCTAGCAGCAAAATGTAATCGGCCTTTGAATAACCTCTTATCGACGACCGATGAACTTGTGAACGGCCGATACTCGGAATCTCATCAAGAGCAACGAATCTCATCGGGAGTTCATCTAAAATATCTCATCGGGAATAGATGTCTCATCCGTTGATCAGAACCTGATGAATTTTAGAAACTGATCCAATGAAAATCCGAAGGAAGGACATCATTTCTATCGAGTTTTCATGTGATTTATCATCGGTTCGATATCTTTTTTCGGTGAAATACTCCTCATCGAAACCAATCTTAGATACTGGTCTGAACTATATGTCCCTGTTAATGCTTGAACAAATTTCGAGGAGTCGATGAAAGGCCGAGCAAAATATAATCGATCAATGCTACTAGGGTCTGTTCTGTATGCCTTTCAGTGCTTCTAATCAGTGGTTCTTCTTCACGGCAAATGTGTAAATACACATTTGCCGTTATGTTATAACGTAGACAAAGAACATTGAAAGTTACACCGTAAAACAATCACGTACAGTTGGAAAGTGTTAATAATCAATGCGTACCGCATGATTTTTCTTTCTTGTTTATTAATCATATTGATTCTTTCTATACTACCCTCACCCTACCCGTCTTCTTTTCACTTTCTCAACAATTTGCAATGAAATTTAGATGAATTGAGGCTTAAAAAATTTTCCTTCTTCATGCACAAATGTACCTGTCAACATTATTAGAATCTAAAACCAAAATAAAATTACATTTTGTTTCTTACTTATTTAATAAGAAATTAATAAAAAATATTACGAAACGTCATTTGCAAATTATATATTTAACCTGCTGATACTTCGATAAAAAATGATCCAGATATAATCCCTGAAAAAGCATCATTGTTATAAAAATCAGTAACATCTTGCTTTTAAAAGAAGGATTATGTATGCAGATAGATAGATACATGGATTTAGCAAGATAAAGGTCTTATGTAAAAAATGCATCAAGGAAATATATCCAGCTACATTTAAAAGGAAAAAGATTGATTATATATTAAAAAAGATCTTTAAGAATAATGTAAAACAAAAGGTAAAAATAATGACGATAATCAGCTTTGAATAATACTAGTGATATTAAAACAGAGAAACAAATGGATAATAATGAGGATTAAAATCGATTTGAAGGGAAAACATGAAAATGAATGTGTAATAAGATTTTTAAAAAGTAACCAAATATTGACGAATTATACTTATAATACATAAAAATAAACTGTTAAATAAAATTTTTTAAAATGAAGTCGTGCTATGCTTATTAGTTTTAATATATTTTTGTTTATTCCTTTTTTCTTTCTTTCTTTATTATTATTATAATTATTTCATTCCAGAAGTTTGTATTTTTGCAAATTTTTTGTAAAAATCCAAAGTAATATTAAATTTTTAATTATCGACTTTTAAAATTAATAGGATTGGTAAACTATCTCTGCGCAATATATATGCGTATTTAATGTACTAAGCACAGATATTGTAGTTTAAAGTTATTGTAATTATCGATTTTCACTGGATTAATTTACTGCCTAGTTCTATTAGTTCTGGTTTCTTTTACTTTTTTTTCTTCTTTTATTTTTTTACATTTGTGATTCTGTGTTTTTTCATATTACTATATGCTATTATGTTGTTATGGTAACTTTAAAAAAAAAAAAGAAAATCCATTTTATACCATAAATTTGCGTTATTTTTCAGTTTTTTTTTTTTTTTTTTTTTTTTTTTTTTTTACTGGAAAAGGAAATTTTCCGAGTGTTCATTAAAAGTGTTAATTAATAGTTGTATAAAAAATTAACATTCTTTTAGTATTTAATTACTGTTAATTTTGTACAAAATTTGTCACGCATAGCTTTAACTTTATTTGAGATTTTTCTCAATTTCATTTAGAGACATAGGTAGAAGTGTTCAAACAATGTAAAGGAAGAAATTTAGAAGTCCTCTACAGAAGATTGGGTAAAATGCACTTAATCAATATAATGTGAAAAAATCTACGTTACATAAAAAGTGAGCTAAAATGTATATTTTTAGTTGAAGGTAAAGTGTATATCATAAAACGAAAGCTGTTTAGATATTTTCCATAATTCCTGAATATGGTAGGAGATTTTGAATTTTATCTTCTTCCATACATGCACGTCTCTTTATTCAGCGCCATTATTTTATATTTATATTCTTTCTTTTTTTTTTTTTTTTTTCTTCTTTCTAGTAGAATAGTTTGACGTTTTAGATTTTGATCGATAGTTAAACATTAAACACGTATTCATCTTTGTCTTATATTTTGCTAGATCACCGTCCATTCTATTTTTTATGAGAAACGTATGTCATCAAAATAAATATTTGCTGACCCCATTATCTTATAACCTTTGGGTAGTACTTTCAGTTTTCAATTTTGAATTCCGGAGAAATTAAAAAAGAAAAGAGGAAACGTGAGCTTCATTTTTCATGCTAAATGTTATTTATTTATTTATTTATTTTTTAAATCCTCTTTCTCTTTCAAGTTTCTTGTTTATTAGCAGTTGTAATAAGTCCTTACATTTTTGTTTCTGGGGTGAGAACATGCCGGTATTTATCTCATTTACTCACATATCTTTTGTTTTATGTTTATTTGTTTGTTTTGGGTTGCTTCGTTGTAAATATAAACACTAAAATAAGGCGAAGATTTTTCTTTAGTTCGACAGGACTATTTCTTTCAATTTGGCATTTTGCGTCGTTACCAATTTATAGTGTTCCATTTCGAAAATGCCTGCTAGTATTCCAATTTTATACCATTTAATTTCTTACTCCATCTTAAAATACTTGTGAAATCCGTAAAAACTTTTATATGTACACATATATATATATATATATATATATTCACTTCTCATCGCTTAGGATCGAACTCAGGGTTCGAACCTTCGGGTTCGTAGTTGTGTAGTCTGACCACAGAGCCAACGGGCTGATTATATCCTGATTATTTAGACTAGTGTTTTCAGATTTTTTTTTTTTTTTTTTTTTTTTTTTTTAAGGATGTTAAAATACAAATATAAGTAGTCCTGTCGTACTAAATTAAATTCTGCCATAGACAGAATTTCATCCATAGGTTTTTATTATTATTATTATCTCTTTGCACTCCGTTGTCGTTTCTAAAGCATCATTGCTTAACCCGAAAGCAAAACAAACTAAAGGAATGCCTTTAAAATGATTATTTACTTAAAAAAAAAAAAAAAAAAAAAAATCGTTTTTTTTTTTTTTCTTTTTTTTTTTTCTTTTTTAAGTTTAGTTTTAAGGAGTAAAATAAGCCGATAAAGGGTAGTTATAAAAATTGGATTAGTTTAGTTAATTCGAGTTTTAGTAAAATACACGAGAGGTTTCTTCCCCCACTCCCCCCCTTTTTTTTTTTTTTTTTTTTTTTTTTTTTGTAATAATTCTAAATATGTCTTAAGGGAAAATATGAAATAAAATGATAAAATGTTAACAGATTTTTTCTGCAATGCTACATCATCGTATCGTAATAAGCATTTACCGAGCCGAAAAACTATCCAATTATTTATTTATTTATTTTTATCTTTATTTATTTTTATTTATTTGTTATTTATTATTATTATTATTTCATTTTAATTTGGCTTTTCGATATTTACAATATATCACACCCCAGCAAGAAAAGTGACACAGTTCAAAAATGCAATATTTGAGAGAAATCGACTTTGAGATAACGATAAAGCATTGACTACAGTAAAATAAAACTGACGCAACTGCCTCGCAGGTGAATAAATTGCGGTAAGATGTAGATAAGAGAGATGAGATGTAGATAAGAGAGATGTAGTAACGCTTCTTATACATGTTGGGGACCTTCATTCACATTTTTCAATTACATAAACTCAAACTGACATATTTTTTTACTTACGCATTTTTTCTTGCCGGGGTGCGATATATAAGCAATTACAATGCATCGTTTAAAATTTATATTTTAATTTTGAGTTTAAAAGCGTGAAAAAATTGTGCCTTTTTCTTATTTTTTTAGCTGTAAAATGAAATATAAAAAAATTTTTAAACAACTATTTTTTAGAAAGGGAGTACTAATTTAACGGTTGTGAATTTTCTTAATGTGCAAACGGAATTTTAAAAAATGCATTGGATAATGAGTCATTCTATAAACGAATTTTTCAATAGAATTGCATTTTATTTGGTGATCAGAGGCGGGGGAAAGTGAGATTCTTCCTTACCATGTTATTATATGAAATTTTTGTTGCTTCATTTTATTCTGTTTTTTGAGTATTACTCTTTGAATGTGTCGCCATGTAGCTTAGTAAGTAATTAAAATAATAATAATGTAAATAAATTTAAATATTTCTTTTAGAAATTGAAAATTAAGAGTCCTAAATTTATTTAGTGAAATAAAATATTTAAAATTATTATATATATATATATATAAATTGCTCACTAAGCTAAATTCGACATGATCAAAGAGTAATATTAAAAAACAGAATTCGAAAAACTTTATTTTTGAACGAGATGTCTTTATAAAACGAAGCAACAAAATCCCATAGGATTACATGGGAAGGAAGAAAGTGTGGTTCTTACTGATATTCAACCTTAATAAAGGAAATCCGAAACTCTAAAATAAAATACACACATAAAAAATAAAATTGCTACATTAAAATAATAACAAATAAATAAATAAATAAAAGTGACTGATGTACATTCTTAAGGGACACTCCACAGCAGACTCAAACGTGAATTTTTCGCAAACAAAAAATATTTTTATAAATAACTATATCAACCGTAATATTTCGGAAACTTTTTATTTTGATCTTTTGTTGGGCCAGCAGTGGAAAGTTGAAATCAAAAGTGTTAAATAAATTACGTGTATAATTTTAACAAGTTTCGTCCTATTAACTTTGAATTTTAAAGTATAACAATTTTCTTAATATAATAGTACTAATTTGTTTTTAAAAAATAAATCTGTAATTCCGATGTATTATAAATAAGTGAAATAAAAAAAAAAAAATGTCTGATATTATTTTCTGGAGAGACTCTGCCCTAAGCATTTAGTGGGAGAAACCACCATTGCTACTAATGTTAATATACTATTGTAATTTTAATGATTTAATTTAATTTCACCTAGCTTCATTGAATCTTTGAAGTAGAGCAAATTCGTAAAATGTGTTTACATGTACAAAGCAAGCAAAAATGGGCTAATAGTTTGCTCTCTGTTTTCGCTGTTTCGCAACTTCAACATGTGCGTTGCGGGTGCAATTTCCAATCACTCAGTAATATAATGAGGGGTATTTGCTAAGACTTTTCCATCATAAAGACCAGCTGTTATAGAAACTTAAAGAGATTTTGTATTCGTGGTGAATCACTCGGGTAAAATCGATTCATTCAAAGCACAACTTTCTTATTTTTAATTATAATTCTTTTTTTTCCCCTCCAGTATCATTATTTTTCTAAATTAGATTAATGATTTTGCCTCCATCCGCAATGTGAACATGAATAAGGATGCAATTAATGACCCTGGGGCCGAAAGGGTTTCGAAAACTCCTTATCATTTAACTTAGGTTTACTTATTTATTCGTTTAAATTACTTTTATTATACTTCCGTATTATTTTTTATAAAATCGTTATTTAAATTTTAGTTTTAATGAAAAATACCTATACACTGTTAAAAAAAAAAAAAAAAAAAAAAAAAAAAAAAAAGAAAAAAAGTCGTGTTATATTACAGAAATTTTTTGACAGCAATGTTGCCAGAAAATATTCCTATGTTATTGAAATAATACGTTGAGAGAAATTTTCAGTAAAAGAACAATTCAGAAAATTTTTGTACATAACATCTGTTTACGTAAATCACATTATCAAAAAAAAAAAAAAAAAAAAAAAAAAGAAGAAGTATTATATTACAGAAAATTTCTTGTAGCAATGTTGCCTGAAAATATCCGTATGCTATTGAAATAATACGTTGAGAGAAATTTTCAGTAATAGAACAATACAGAAAATATTCGTACATAACAGAATTTTTTCGTAGGTCACACTGTAAAATTATAATAATAATAATAATAATAATAATAATAAAAACGCATTAACTAAATTTCTGCTACTTTTCCACCCAGGATCGAACCACAGTCCGCCGCATTGCAAGTAAGCAATGAATTATATCATAGTCACGGAATCGCGTTACGCGCTGTTACCTAACACTTCTCAGTCCTGCTTTGATATTAAGTTTTCTGTATGCAAAACTGAAAATATATGTACCCACCAGCTAAAATCTGTAACCACTGATACAAATTTTATCCGGTTACAGAAAAAAAGTGACTTTTTACAGACAGAGATGTAATCTTTTAGGAAATTTTTTGTTGTTTTAGAAAATAGAACTTTTCTGTGGGAAAGTTACAGAAGATTTTTGTTTTTCAACAAATTATTATTATTTTTTTAATACAGTGTAGCAAAAAGATAGTTTTTATAAATATACAATTGTTTGCATAAATATGCAGTAGCAAATAGTGTTAATTAATATGCAATAGTAAATTATAATAATGAACCTAATTCTGCGAATAGTTTCGTGGACCAATCAATACTAAGGGTACTAATAATAATGTTACTAATAATAACAATGCTATTAATAATTCTACACTAATCACTAATCATAATAGAAGTTTTAGTTATTACTGTTTATAAAGATTTCCCTGAATTTTAAAAGTATATTTTAAGTAATATATATATATATATATATATATATGATTATTCAGATTTTCTAATTAAGTATCCATTTAGAAAAACTATCCTATGTATTTCGAACATAATTTTACATGTACATTTCTTTCTTTTCTATCTCATATTATCTATCTTTTTTTTTCATTTTGAGTACGTGTCTTTCTATTTATACAATTTGATATTATCAGCCTTTTTACTTTGGGTGTAAACATCTTTTTCATCTTAATTGCGAAATTTTACCACTTTCGTGTTTCGGTAAAATAAAAAATAATGGTAATAATCAATATTAGGTTGTAGAAAATCTTATATAATTCGAAAGAAACCAAACATTCGATAAACGAGAAAAAATGAATCTGCAGAATTTACAGAAGTGATCGCTATGTCCGATAAATAATAAAACAAAAAATAAAACATACTTTTTAGGAACTAAAATTTTTCTTATTTTACCTCTATTCTTTATCACCTTGTCAAGCTGTGAACGTTTTCTTTTTATAGTTAAGAAATATCTTTTTCATCACATCGTTGATTTGAAGTAAACATTTTTCAATAAGAGTTTAAACAATGTTTTTCAATTTCCTGAATTTGCCGTCTCTGGAAGGAAATAAATAAATCAATAAAAGGATAGCGCAAGGTTTTATTTTTACAGTTCATGTATGAAATTCAGTAGGACAGACACACCAGAAAAACTAGTGTGTTGTGACCATAAGAAAACTTTCTTCTACAACAATCTATATAATAGCGCCACTTCCTCTTTCACATGCACATGCATAAAGGTATAATAGCTTCTCACAATTAAGATTTTAAGTGTGTTTGGTTCAATTTTAATCAACAGATGAAATGTAGCTATATGAGAAATCACTGAAGGTAAATAATAGAAGCGCCATCTATCGACCAATATACACCTAAACCCAAATTAAAGCAACATTTCCCCCCCCCATAATATTTATCTCACACATCAAGTTTGGCGCTTCTCTCTGCCGTAGAAGTTGAGATTTAATCTTCCTATTCACGGAGTAAACTGCAGCACATCAGCGCCATCTGTCGACGGATATGCACCAAAGTTGAACTAGTTAGTGTTTTATAATGACCCTCTTACGTATTAAATTTAGTGCAATTATACCCAATAGAATCTAAGATTTAGCCTTCCCTTAAATAGGGGAAATAGTTGTATAGCAGCGTTACCTGTTGAGAGATTTACACCAAAAATTTATAGACACTAATTTCCGCTAAAATGCAACTACATATAAAATTATATGAAATTCTACAGACATTAGTTCTTGAGCTAGGCTAGAGCTGCCACAAAATTTTTGTCACACACACAGACAAACATTTTCTAAAAATGGCCAAGTTTGGATTTCTCAAAACACGTAAAACCGGAAGTCAAAATTTTTAGGCGTCTAATGCTTTCTTTTGTTGAATATAAAAAAAAATAACATTTCCAAAAAGGAAATGCTTACTTGTTAAGAAAGATTATGTTGTTGTTAAGGTAAGTTAACAGCTTTAATACTCTGCAAAGATTAAATTAAATTAAATTAAAAACGTGGATACGATTACTGTATCTATGCACGAAAATAAACGTTAGAAGTTTACCTGTTGACGAGTAATCTGAGAAAAAGTCAGTACACTTTCAAACATTTATACAGATCGCTCAAGCGATGACAAGCGATGATTCAATAAACATTAGAAAAAGAAGTACGAAAAGTACTCATTTCCTTTTATTCATTATGAACATAAATCCTCATTTTCAGTCTGTTGTACATTTTTTTTTTTCTTTCGATTAAAAAAAAAATATTTTTCACCACTTCGTTTGCCCGAAATAGCTAGTTCAATAAGACTGAAAGTAATTATTTCAAATTTCTTTGTTTACAGAAGTTCAGTTTAAATTAAACGCAGCAAAGCTTTCTTTAAAAATCATGCGCAAAATAAACTTTCCATCTGCGGCAAAAAGAAGTTTTTGTAAAAAAAAAAAATATCTAAACAGGAAGCTTTTGAAAAAAAAATTGCAATTAAAGCCTACAACTCCGATCATTTGTGCTTTCATTTTAATTTATTCATTTACTTATTATTTTATTTATTTATTTGTTTTTCTCTCCAGTAACTCGTTACCTGTCCGAGACATTTCTCTTGACAGTAAAACCCTGCACTTGGACTGGGGTTGACTCTGATTGTTCGGGTGCGAGTCGGGTTTAAGTGGGGTTAAAATTTTATTCTGTTCGGATTCGGTTAGTTTCAAGATGATTGTTTATTTACGTATTTTTTACTTTCTTCTATATGTAATATAGAGAAAGTATTGGATTCGCGAAAATTTTCGACCTCCGTTTTTTGACGGATCTACACGTTTTGGGATGTCCTGAACACGAATTGATAGTTTTTAGAAAATGTCTGTCTGTGTGTCTGTCTGTCTGTATCATTTTTTTGTGGACGCTGTATCTCACGAACATATGAATGAAATTTAACCAAACTTGGTATTTAGTTGCACCCTGACATGAACTGGTGCCCATTAGATTTGGGGATCAATAGCTCAGCAGGTGGCGCTGTAATCGCATTTTATGCAAATTTTTAACATGGCAGCATAGGACAAAATTCCGTATAAATGGGCATAATGAGAGTTATTTTAAACTTGTGATTGTAAAATTAATTTGAATTATTGATGATAGTAGTAGTTAACTAGGAAAAAAAAATTGTGCATGGGGGGGGGCATCGGTTCCCCCCCCCCCTGGGGGGTTAAATTTTGAAGATGGGTATCATTCGAAAGATCTCGTCAATACCTTTAAAACGAATGGTTGAACCATAAATCTGTGATAATTTAAAACAAAGTTATCGATTTTTTTTACTTTTAACAAAAAAAAAAAAAAAAAAAAAACTTAAAAAAAAAAATTCGATTTTTTTTTTTTTTTAATTATTGTTAGTGATTGAATATGTATTAATTTTCACAAAAAAAAAAAAGAAAAAGAAAAAAAAAAAAATCTTTTTTTTTTTTTTTTTTTTTAATATTGTTACTGATTGAATATGTATAGGAAAATATAGAAGAAAGTCTTGTGGTGGCCACAACATACTAGTTTATTTTTCAAGTAAAGTTTGTGTAAACCCAATTTGTCAAATGAACGTCTTCCAATGTAGAACTCCCCCCCCCCCCCTCCTTTTTATTTAGGTTTGAGATATAGAGAAACTTTTTTGTCAGCTTTCAGATCGATCAAAATAAATATTTTTTGTTTCATGTTAATTTCAAAGTGATTTATTTTCATTTTATTAAATCAGGTTAGAAAAAACCTGGCTCTTGCCGGACTGTATTTAAAAACGTGTCCATACTTAACTTTTATTGAAATCACGTTTATATAGAAAACACGTTTATACGTATAATGTCTTTGTCTTGACTGGGCAAATCAACCACGCATTTGCCTAGTCAAGAACAGAAACACGCATGCACACACACACACACACACGCGCGTCGAAAAGTCGCAAAAGTTAATTTAAATATATTAAAGAGCGACTGAGGCTGGGGCGTTCGGTTCGTCGGATAAGGGATTGCGTATTCCGAACTAATATAATGACTATACGTTAAAGTATTTAATTTTTATTAATTTTATAACTTTTTTTGGATTGCATATTTTGTATGCGTTTTACAGTAAAACTTTAAACCGTTTTGTTTATACAGTTTATTATTATTATTATTAAAGGGATTAAAGGTCCTTGGACAGGGAAGTATGTGCTATTTAATAGTTTCAGTGGGGTTTCTAGTGTTCATTAATGTTCATTATGTTATTTTTGCAATGAATTAGAATTAATTATTAGATTTTTAGAATTTTCAAAAACTAGTTTATTTAGTTCCTTTATTTTGTACTTTATATTGGATCATAAAATATGAGAAAAAAAAAAAAAAAAAAATCCGTTAGAAAGGATTCTTCGACTCGTAAAATACACCTGAAAATTTACGTAAAACATGTGGCAATAAAAGGTATACTGTTTTATATAATCGAAAGTAATAAATTTCGATAGCAATAATTATTATTATTAATGATTTTCTTTTACTGATCCACGACTTTCTACTTTTTTTTTTAATATATATATATATATATATATATATACATTTCCCTTGTTTTCCTGATGTTCTGCGAAGCAATTATGCATAAATTTTGACATTAAAATCATCATAAATTTTAATATAATTTTAATTATTAAAATGGAACATACAATTTTAATTAAAAATACATCAGAAGGACTTCAAATGTTTTTGCATAAGAATATTATGTTGAGATATAGTTTGTGTCAAAAGAGATAATAAATTATATCTTATACATTATAAGATATAATTTATAGTTTGGCATAACAATAAGGTATGTTTTCATAGCTTTAAGAATGAAAATTGAATCACTGTATAACAGTAGCATAGGCGTCATAATAATTATAACTTCATGATTTCTTATAATATTTTATGATTTTATGCATAGAAAACAGTTTCGCAAGAAACTATTTAATATTATTCTTATTATTAATTGTTTTTAAATATTTCTTGCTGTAAAATGACAGTAGAGGAGGCTTCACTATTAACGGCTCTCTTCACTTACCGTCGCCGGAAACCCGAGACAATGTTATTCTATGGGGAAATTTTCTTTACAAATAACTTATTAACTAATGCTTATTTTTAAATTCTGTTTTCACATTCAGAAAATTCCCAACTGTTAAATTGACGGACCTTTTTTATAAATGTATTTTTTTTTTTTTTTTTAATTTTTAATATTTTATTTTGAAATTGCAAAATGAAAAAATTTCACGTATTGAAAATTCGTATTTTGTAGCTTCAAAATAAAATATAAAAAAAGTAAAAAAATATTTTTTTTAAAAAGGTCTGTCGATTTAACAGCTGGAAATTTTCAGAATGTGAAAACAGAATTTAAAAATATGTATTAGTTAATAAGTTATTTGTAAAGAAAAATGTCCCATAGAATAACATTAGCTTCGGCTTCCGGCGGCGGTGAGTGAAGAGGGCCCTTAATGCTTCTCTTGATTCGAATATTTTGCCAATAATTTTAAGTAACTTTTGTAATCTCATTGCAATTTGTGCATACATATGCGCAATTCAACATACGTGTTACTGTATATTATTATTATTAAGAATGATATATATATTTTTTCTTGTTTTCGAATTAATTATTTTTTCTTTTTCAGGTGAGTTTCTCTTTTTCTTCATTTAAAGGGGTTTTATTTTCCACATGACATACTTTATTAAGACATTTCAATCAAAATTAGTAAGTACAATTAATTTTCTTACTTTCTTACTCTTATTATATCAGTTATATGTATAAAGCCTTTCTGTACGTATTGTTCTTCTTATAACTCTTTCATATGTTTAACTTTTCGTATAAATAAACTTTTTCTTTCTTTAGTTATTTTTTTTATTTAAAATAATATAATAAATATAGGCCGTAAATAATGTGAGCTAGGGAAAGAGAAAAAAAAAAAAAAAAATGAGTAAATGAATGAATGAATGGGAGTTTCTCATTCTAACAAAAGAATTAACGTGGGATTTTTTAAATGTAAGTGAGTAATTACATTTATTATATTTTGTGGAAAAACTTTTTTTTTCCAAGTATCATAAATATTCAAACCAAGCAATCGTAAAAATAAAGTAATTGTTAAAATGGAAGTTGCTTTTATTTTTCTAGTTAAAAACCTTTGCTGCTCCTTCAAAATTAGGATATTCAGAATCTATATTTTCATCGGAAAATGCACAAGGAATTGTTCTAATTCTTATTACTTAATCTGATTCGAAATTTATTTTCACTTTCATTTTCAGTTACTGACAAAAGCGGTCGACAGAAGCAGAGATAACTAAAATAATCGAAATTATTTCATATGTTTTTGCAATGTATTTGGATATGCAACAGTATATGTATTTAACATTACAGCACTCTTTAATTTCCAAACCTTGTAATAAAAAGGTTACTTGATTACTTTTCAAAAATCTTAAATAGGGGAAACGCTGCTTCCATCGCTTCCATGGACGTTTCGCCACTGCGGTTCATATATTCCCTTAAAAAATATTTAGAAGTAAGACTTTTTTTTTTTTTTTTTTTTTTTTTTTAAATGATTGCCAGTTTTTCTACCTTCTTTGGACTGAAGAAATTCTAGGGAAGCTACATGAAATGCAGGATAAATACTCAAAACATTGTAGCAAAATCACGCATATGACTTTTTTGGAGCAGGATTTTATAAAGTACAGTGAGCTTCACAAAATCCCTTCTCTAATGTGAATTCTGAAAGAAAAAAAATATGTAAAAAACACCATAAATTGCAAAAAAAAAAAAAAAAAAAAAAAAACCTCTCAGTGTCGTTTTCGTGCCTACATTTTTGCGTGATAAATGGTCCCGCTAAATTATTTTGACACGAAACAATTGCTGTGAGTTTTTGCAGTTAATGGTGTTATTTTACAAAGTTTTTATGCATTATATTTTAATTCCAGTATTTCTGTGCATTTTATTGCTATGTTCATAAGAATTCTTCTGTTGGTGTTTAACTGATGGTTTAGATTTTATTCGACTTCGCATTTAGAGTTGTACGTCTTATGATGCCAGAGCTAGCTCATTTGACATTAAACGGAGTTTTAGGATTTGAACATGGTAATAGAATATAATTTGAATCAAGTGTACAAAATTCTTTTCTGAAGTACAAATATCATTGTTTGAATGAGAATACGAGAGAAAATATTACTGTATGAACTTACTATGCCCAATTTCGTTTGAAACAAACCATGTTAAAATTGTTAATTTAAGAACTTACATTAAGTACGTATATTTTAAGTTTTTTTTTTTTTTTTTTAAGCATTAAAATAGCTGTTGTAAATTTGGCAATTTCATGTATATTGCCAGTCAATTTCTAAATGATATTTAAATAAAAACAAGGTTGGTTTTACTCTTTTAACAAGAAAATCTGCTAGACAATAACTTTCTTTTATCAGTGATCGAACAAATCTCTGTAAATAAAAGGTGTTTCTTCTATTTTCTTGATAAATGTCAGTTGGGTGAAATAGAGTTAAATGTGATTTTTATTATTATTTTTTTTTTCTTTCTTTTCTAAAATGGAATAACTAACCTTATGGCAACAAACGCAGGTTTATTCTTAAGTAATTCCTAACATAACATTAAAAAATTCCGATATTGAAAATCTTCTCTCAAATAATAATACATAATCCCATGAAATGTGTTAAAATATGCGTTACAAACTTTTTCAGACTCTCAATATGTTTTATAAGTGCTTGTTTCACAGAGTTTGCGTTTTTAAATTTAAATCAGTCTCACAAATATAGAATTGTTTTTATGCATGTATGCATTAATCTGTGCTTATTTCTCCAAAATGTAGTAAACATTACATAGATAAAACACACTAGAAGTGTTGTGCATAATTTTTTGAAATTTGCATTCTCTATCACAGTTATGAATTTATTTTTTTGGAGAGAAAGATATCGGCGAAAATAAAATATTAGATTCCATTTTCAAAGAAAATCCACATAAGCTTTTTGCCTGTTTTTTTCGTTTGAAATATTTCGTCTAGAGATTTGTTTGAAGCCTAGAAAATAAATACTGATAGAAATTTTAAAAGCAGTAGGTAATGGAGATGTACCACGAAATTTTTTTTTTTTTTTTTTTTTTTTATTTATCAAAATTTTTATTATTATTATTATTATTTCAAATGCAAAGCTTTTCAAAAAATCTCGTGCGTAGGATTTTAAAAAGTTTATCTCAGTTCTTTAATAGTTATTCGTTTTCAAATTCGTGTTTACTATTTTAGTTTGAGCTTAAATGAAAATATTCATATTCAGCAAAATATTATCTAAGATTAATTCAAAGATAAAAGCAAATACTTCGTTTATTGTTTAACTATTTCTTTGGTAATTTTTGTAGGGAATGTAAGTTATGACGCACACCTTATTGAATGGAAAAATTTCCTTTTTGTAATCCAAGTGGAAATGTAAAATTCATGTTCAACGTAGAAATAAAATTGGTAAAATATGACGACTTCAAAAATATGTATTTGAATACTTGTTGGAGCATATAAATTGATCACATTTTGCTTTTTCAAATATATTCTTCTCATTATTATTTATTTATTTTTTATATATGTATTTATGTTTAGGGAAAAATTATTTTTCTGACATTAAGTGCTTCAGTAATCTAGATTACAACATCTTTGAGTGTAAATTCCATAGAATATAAATAAATGAATAAAAACTGATGTAAGCACTATATTATTTTCTTTGTACGATTGTTAAACTATACATATTTTTAATAACTAAAATATAAATATATTATTGTATTAAAATTCTAAAATATATTATTTTCTAACTTTCAAACGGGAGATTATATAATGAGCAAATGAGCGATAAAATAAATAAATAATAATAATAATAATAAAAGATAAAGAGATGCATAAATAGACTTTATATAAGTTCTAAGTACTAAACGGATCTTATACGGATGACAATTTTTGAGGTATATGCGAGATACATACACACATACGTACATATACATACATACGTACGAACAGACGCCCCAAGAAAACTAGTCCAATTATGGATATCTCTAAAGTGACAGGTTATAAATAGATTGACCAAAAAGAGAAATACATTACTAAATGTTTTAATGCTTCAAAATACATAAATTTCTGATATAAGTAAAAGGTGAGAATGGTACTAGAAGGGATTTTACTTCTTTTTTCTTTATTTACTTGCATAACATTCTTAAATGGCTAATTTGAAATGGCAAATGACTAAAAGAGAACAAAAGTAAGGGGGGGGGAAAGAAAGGGGTGGGGAGTAATCACAAAATTTTGATCCAGTAAAGGGGAATAGCCCCCTCGCGTTGCTAACTCCCAGAGTTATTAACAGAACATGGAGGACATTGCAGCCACGACGGATTTTACGTTCACCAACCACCGTTAATGAACACCCTTTATTTTGTACAAAGAAGTACAAAATATTAGTGCAGAATGTTTCGATTAGTGCAGAATCGATTGTGTCCGGGAAATGAATTATTTATAATTTATTAATGTTTTGGAATAACTAAATAACAACTGTCTTTTAATGCACTTTTTTTTTTTCATTTGTCAGAAAATCGTTATTTTTGAAAATGCGCTTAAATTCCACTGCAGTGTTCTTTGTTTAATGCAAGCTTAGATGCAATGAATAAAATTTTTGTCGATTTCAATGTTCTTTATCTGTTCTATACATTGGTTATTGAGAAAATCCATATGTAGCGAAATGTCTTTTGGGACTAATACTGTATAACATATCTTTTGCCTGAAAAATAGAGCTGTTGAAGCTATGTGATCAAAATGATGCATTTTTATCGTTTGCAGGTATAGATGGACTTTATTCTATATACTACGTTATTGGGAATGCATTTAGGCAGACCTTTGAGAGTAAATTTACACAATTGCTCGTTTGCGTGCTATAAAAAATCTTAAATCGTTTCATAGCATTCGAAGCAACTTCGCTTAAAATTAAATTCGGGAAATTCAGCATAAAATGTTTTATGTCTCTGTCTAGCATACTAATCACAAGACTTTCTAGGATCTAAGCTTTTATACTTTTCTGAAGTTTTAAAACGTTATTTACCGTTATGATGTATTTACTGCCATTCGGATGAAGCGAAGACACAACATATCATTATAGAAGATAGTGATACAAGTCAAACAATGGCAGTTTTGAGTTTATGTCATTAGAAAATGTGTATGGAGTGCCTCAACGCCACGTGCACGAAAAGCATCGCATTTCTATCCCGTAATTTATCCGCCTGAGAGACGGCTGTATCAGTTTTATTGTAGGCTAGTTTATGTTTTATAGTATTATTTTCGTTCATTCTTCTTAAATGCAGCATTTTTGAGTTCTGTCACTTTTTTTCCTGGCGTGTGATATGTTTTGCCTGAAAATTTTCTATCTGTTGGCCTACGCCTGGGAGGAGGAGGAAATGCTTTCACGTTGGTGTTTCAATGGGATCCTAGCTCCGAAATGCTAACGAGCGCGACCTGGGTTACCTGAAGAAGAGAGCTTAAAGTTTCGTTATCCAAATAATGCATTTTTATCGTGTGTAGGTAGAGATAAATTTTATTCCATGTTAAGGTGTGAGGCATGTAGGAAACATTTGTTTGGTAAAAGGCGACACAAACACTCGTTTCCGTGTAAGAAAATTACTTAAATCTTTTCACATCTTTTGCAGGAAGTCCACGTGAATTTAGAACCCGTAAAATTCAGTCTAAAATAATTTATGTCTTTGACCAGCATGCTAATGACGGGACTTTGTGAGACTTGCACTTTTTAAGCTTTTCTGGAGTTTCAAAACGTTATTTACCGTTATGATATATTTATTTGTTTACTGTCACTCGCTTTGAAAGTATCAATCTTTCGACGAAATTTTCAAAGAGTATTCCTTGGCCTGCGTAGTAATCATTGTTCAAAATGAATTTGACCTCGTATTTAACGCATTGCTATTCCAGAACAGTAGCGTCTCTCTAAGCTTTATTCTTCTCCGTGCGACACAATTGATGGCCTCCCTTGTTCAAGGCTTGGCGAACAGATTTATCTTTGGTACCCCACTTGGATTTAATCGTAGATTTTGTTTATTTCTTTTATTTAAAGTGAGTAACTGGTGTCATTACGTGTAACGTTCATGATTTGGGTAGGAATGATTTCTGCTTTATGCTTTTTCAAAGTCACACGTTTCCGTTTCTATTTTGTAATAAAATGAGATTTGTTTCGAGTCACGTTACCACACGGTAAATGTTGAAAATTAGGAGCTGTGGTTAAGACTCGTGTTTCAAAATAAATAGGATTGTTATTTATTTATTTATTTATTTATTTTTTGAAAATATATTAGTAGTTCTGAAATAAAGTTATTTCGTGTTACTTATTTCATAAGATTCATAAAATTTTCATTCGAAATAATTAATATGATTGTACGTTATGCTCTCATTTTTCTTCATTCTTAAAACCAAACTAGTGCTAATCGTCTGTGTTTGTATTAAGACTTGGATTGTAAAAAATATCAGTCAATGGAAATATTTTTAAACATTATATTACTTCATATTTTAGTTGCTTCGTATATACGTCTTCATATATTTTGCATTTTAAACTAACAAAATTTTTCCGTGCTTTGGAATGTATATAATTTTGTCGCTCAACAGTCTTTTTTTTTTTTTTTTTTTTTTTTTAATTAACATTAAAGCTAATGAGTCTGGAACCTAATGCTTAAAGTGATTGAGAATCACTATAAACATCCATACCTAAAAAGGTATTCGAACCCAGCACCTAAATGCCAGAGCGCTAACTATTCAGCCACCAGATGGGCTGTGTGTATATATATATATATATATATATATATATATATATTATTTTTAATGTAAAAAACAGTATAAGATCATAATAAGCTTTTTCAAGTACAATACTTTTCCTCAAAAATATATTCTGAGGAATTTAAGCATTTTCATGAATATTCGAGTATAAACATGCAGATTAAAAAAAAAAAAAAAAAAAAAAGTAAGAAAGAAAGACATTATTATGATTAATAAAATCACGTGGTGCCGTAAGTGCACCAAGTGCACCACATCAAGTTTATACATAAATATTAACCGATATGTAGTGCGTATGCGTTTCTATGCGCGTTTGTGTGCACTGTCTTAACCCTTCCAGGGGAGCCGGTTGCATTGTGCAACCGCAAATTTTAATTCTAAATTGCAATAACTCGCCCCGGAATTTTTTTTTATAAAATTTTTCTATTATAACTTAGAGGAATAATTTTATTTATTTCTTCTCTTCTAATACTGTTGCTAAATTCTGGTGGCTTTTTATTTTAAATGATTAAATTTGCTTGCCCCTGAAAGGTTAACACAGAATTATTATTATTATTATTATTATTTATTTTTTTTTTTTTGTCTGTAAAATACAACGTACGACTTAAAAAAATAATAATAATAAATATTTATTTATTTGTTATTATATATCACTTTTGAAAAATATCTATGAAACTTTCAGTAGATATTTTCAAAAAGGAATATTCTGTACTCTAAATGAACAAACCTATTAAAACCTTTTGATAATTTTACATTTTCGGGAAAATTTGATATCGATAGGAGAAGTAGACGGACGAATAAAAGTTAATCAACTTCAACCTGTTATAAAATTGATCAGTTAAAACTTAAATATGATTCAAAATATTCATTTGAATTATTAGAAAATATACAATTTTTTGGAACAGAAATAAACTTCAAATTAAAAATAAATTAAAAAAATAATAATAATAAGATAAAAATATAATTTGTACTTCAATAAATTTCATTTACAAACCCATTTTAATTTTTCGGCTAATTGCCCATTGTGCAACTCTAGTGCGACGTTAAACCACTCAGCTTTAATAACCTGAATACTTAATTTTCATGGGTTAGTTATGCTTTTTATGAATTTTTTTTTATATATATGGCTTTTTATGTGCCCTAATTTCCTGCACAGGTCAAATAAATCCGTTTTACACCAGGAAAAAGAAATATTCTAGAAAAATAATAAATCAAGTTATATTTGTTCTAGGTTTAGGTACTAAAACATTACATTTTCCTTTTATTAACTAAGCTTTCTGGTATTAAACGGGTATGTCTTTGCGTGTGGATTATACACCAGATATTAAGGAAATGCCGCTACTTTTGAACAGTAAATAGAATTGAATCTTAAGAGGCTCTCCACTTATCGTTCCCAGAAGCCAGAGCCAATGTTATTCTATGGAGAATTTCGCCCCATTATAAATTATTAACTAATACATATTTCAAAATTCCGTTTTCACGTTCAGAAACTTCACAAATATTAAACAATTTATCGCTTTCTAAAAATTATTTTTTTTTTTAATTTTAAATTTTATTTTATGGTTGTAAAATGCGAATTTTCACAATGTGAATTTTTTCATTTTTGAGCTTAAAAATGAAATCTTAAAAATAAAAAATATAAATTTTTAGAAAGCGATAAATTGTTTAATAGTTGTGAATTTTCGGAAAGTGAAAACGGAATTTGAAAATATGTATTAGTTAAGAAATTATAATGGGGCAAAATTTCCCGTAGAATAACATTGGCTTCTGCTTTCGGAGATAATAGGTAGAGAGTCCCCTTAAATAAAACTGTTCTTAAAATTATACATAACTTTTTTAATCTGGTCTTCAAGTTTAAGTTAAAAATAAGATTACATTTTCAAAGAATACGTTCGAAGAGGCATTACAAAACCTTCCCACCAAGATTCAGTTCTTTAATCTCCAGACTTATTTGCAATATCTAGTTTATGATATTTTATTCTTCATATTCATATTTCGTGAAAGATTTAACATATAATCTGGAATATCTTAGAACGAAACATATGTTGCAACTTATAATCAATTAAAGTAAAGGATGCAATTATTTTTATTATGTTAACCATGAATCATCCTGTCCTTTTTCTTTAATTTTTTAAGTCTTGTTAGATTTGTGTTTTTTGTTTTTGTCAGAAAAGTTTCCTTCGTTTTAAATGTCTTACGCTTTAATCCTTACTTTAATATATATTATCATTTTAGTGTGCTACTTAAACCGTGCAATTAATAAATCTTCGTTAGGCTTCCCCTTCAAAACGACTTAAAATTTTGCTTCTGTTTCCTGCTTTCAAGCTATATTGCTTAACGTTTGACTTCCGCATTAAAAATCCCAGCATTTATTACACTCAGATGTCTTGTCTATAATTGTGCTCTTGAATATTTATAATTGCATGTTGCCTATAGACATTTCTTTCGCAAGTCTGCACGAGTAAAACTTGACTCTTGCTTTAATATATCGGACATTAATAATCTAAACAAGTTTATTTTAAGATTGCTATCAATTCAAGACTTTATTTTCTTACACATCAAAGCATTCAAAAGATTTTTTTTTTTTTTTTTTTTTTTTTTTTTTTTTCCGGTTTCAAGCAATAAAATTTTTCCGTGAAAAATGTTCTCATAAGTATTTTCAATCAATTTTCAAACCATCCTAATTAAAGGATAGTGATTATCAGGAAGAAAATATTTATAAACTAAGACGAATCATATTTATGGAAAAATCAAAATGTTTTCTACAGTAGAACTGAATGGTAATATTAGAAATTTCACGCGCGTAATAGTGTAAATCAGTATATTAAGACATAGCTGCCAAATTTTAAATTTTTAGCTACATATAATTTTGAATAAAATCTTTTATAAATTCTTTTAATTAAGTATTCACTGATTAAATAAAATAAAAAAAAATTCTCAAAGTGGTATTAAAATGGCGTAAAATGTTGTAACTACGTTAATGAGTTAGAAGAATTTGCGTTGTTTAACGTTCATTTCGCTTGAACATTTTGCGACCTATTGAATCACATTTCGGTACTGTTGTAACTGTAAGCATAAAAATTATATTAACAATAACATATACATTCGAACCTCGTTAACGTGAATCTCAAGGGGGACAAAAGTTTGTTCATGTTATCAGTAGTTCATGCTATTGGTAACTTATAAACTACTCTTTCTTTTCACGGGGATTGTGGAAACAGTTCATGTTAAAAGCAATTCACGTTAACGAGGTTCGACTGTATTGAAATATTTAGATAATTTGGAACTTTATGTCAGCCATAGCATCAAATGTTTTACCAGATGAAGGTAGAATATATGGTTGAAGATACTGCAACATAGAAATCTGATTCAAAATGACATAAATAATACAAATTTGAAAAGCTCTTAGTTATTCCCATATCATTTTTCTTCTCTCTAATTTATCTCTGGGTGAAATCTCAGCGTAGTTCATGTCTTTACATACCATGTGGAGTGAGATATAGCCATTTGAAAATATATCTTTTATGACTTTCTTTTGTTGCTATGCCTTGTCTCTCTCATTTACATGTGTATTTCAGAAAGTCGGAATAGGTTGTATAATCATTGTTAGAATCAAATTATTTAACTAATAAACTTTAGTTCTGCGGCTAGTCGTTTAAAACTATTATGTTCGAAGGTAAAAACATTTATGTTAAATCTGTGCAACAAAATTGCTTTAGTTAATTAATTGTTAACTTTTAATAATAATAAATATTCTTTCCGAAGTTTCTTCGAAATTTATACCTTGAAAGTAACTCAAAAGTTTTGGAGAAAGACAGATATGCCAAAATTTCTAGTTTATTCTGGAGTTTTGTTATTCTTATTGTTAGTGCCCGTCTTTTTCTTACACCGCTCTTTTGAGGAGTAATTTTCTTCCTGTTTAATCATAATTGCATATTGGAGAAAAATACTCTACAAGAAAAATGGTGTGAAAAATGGTGGTCGGTAACAATGCTCTGCAATAAATTAGAAATGTGGGCACATCTAGAAATTCGCTTCGGTTCATATTCGTTTAAAGGTCTCTAGAGCACCAAAAATTAAATATATAACATTTTCTAGAATTTTGTTCTCCATAGAAACAGCTTCTTCAGAATGCAAAAGATATATTTCTTCGATTATACCTTCCTTCTATAACACTTTTCCCGCTCTAAATTTCACGTGCAAAAAATTTCACCATTGAATAATAAGCTGAGTGTTTACAGGAAGTTTAAACCGTAATGGTGCGTTTTAAAATTCGATATTTAAAAACAAATGGTGAATAACTATAATGTCACGGTTACGTGATGTTAATTCACTAAGGGAAAGTAGTAGAGTTACTCGCTCCTTATGTCTTGCAGGCAATAGTGACCTCCTCCTCGATAAACGGGGTCATGATGAGTGAAATCACTTATAACGTAGTGTAACTTACAGTTTCGTAAATTTCCTGCAGGGAGTATTTTAGCGCGCAAAGCTACTTTCAGATTTGTTTCTTAAACGTCTTTTCTTATTTTATTTATTTTACATAGATAGATAGATATAGATAGATTTTTTTTTTCTCTCTCTCTCAAACTTATAATTCCGTTTCGCCAAAAGCAAGTATTGAATATCACGCAGGGTCTCAATTATCCAAAACAAACGGAATTTTGAACGATATGTCGTTGTCCTTTCTTTTCTTTTTCTTTCTTTTTTTTTTATGAAATTTGTAAAGTAGTAAATATTGCTGACTTCAACTGTTTGTAGTTATAAAATATTTTTAGTATCAAAGGCCTATTTCAGATAATCTTGGGAAAAAAAAAAAAAAAAAAAAGTATCTATTTTCAGTAGACTATTGGAAACTTATTCTTATTTTCCAATCGTATTCAATTTATCATGACTACTTCATATTTAATATGTGGATACAAGGCATGGAAGTAAAAATTCCTGTGTTTAAATGATCAACTTGGGGTATCGCTGTACGGTCATTTTTTACACATGAAAGCTTATTAGATTAGGTTCCGAACCACTATGAACATCCATGCTTGAAACGAGATTCGAACCCAGCACCTAACAACTGAAGACCAGAGTTCTAACCATTTGGCTACCAAATAGGTAATTAACTTTACAAACTATAATTAAATATAGTTCCGATATTAAACAGTTGCGTATTTTCTTGTAATTTAAATGAATTTATGAAGCATATTTTATATTTAATACGGAAGGAGAAACGCTCTTTGTTAAACATTTTAGGCCTCTAGCACTAAATCAAAACTAAAGTTTTTTTTTTTTTTTTCCCTCTACCTGCCTCTATTTTCCCCCCTTTTCAGGGTACATAAAGACAGCGTCGTTTATAATCTTTGAAATTTTGTCGAATCAAAGAAAGAAAATATTAATATTCAGATTTTAGGTGTATCACTGAGCGATTTTGTGTTACTTATTTTTCTTTCGCATAAAATAAACAAAATTTTATACACTAAATACTGGTATTTCAATTCAACTGAGCATATTTTAATCTACTTTTAAACTTAAGTTTCATCGACAATTTCTATTCAAGAAGTTCGGTTGTATGCGCCTGATTGACTTTTAAAGATTTACTGACTGTTCAAGAATGTTTAATATAAGAAATCTCAATTTAATGCGGAAATCCGATTTATTGCAGTTGATTGTTGAGATCTTTCAAAACTTGAATATTTTCTCCTAATTTATGTTTAAAATAGCCTATTTTTTCAAAAGTGTGCAATTTAATTTTTCATTTATTTTCACAACTTTAAATTTACTAATAAGTTATAACAACTTTTCATTTTTTTTGTGCTTCGATCGTATAGACCTCCTCATCAGATTTTTTTTTTTTTTTTTTTTTTTTTTTTCCCATTGTAAAATGTTCTGTATAATAGCGACGTAACCAAGGTAAAAAAAAATCAGCCAAAAAAACTGCAGGAACATTACAGGTATTTTAGACTTTCTATAAAATTTACCGGTATTTTAAATATTTCCACAGGTATTTTGAAGGGAAATAAAAACAGTAGGTTTCCTTCTGAAAATATACAGTTTTTTTAAAGGTTTCACACAGGTATATTTCAGAAATGACCGAAATACCTACAGGCTTCCTGCAGCAAAGTCCGAAATACCTGCAGGTTTCCTGAAAAAACCATTACAGGTTTTTGCTGGTATTTTTACCTGAGAATGCATAATTTTTCCCACTTTACGTATGTATTTTTTTTCACAACTTTAAAACAAGCAATATTTTATCACCCTTATTAGAGATCCTCACCAGTGGCCGAGAGATCTGCTATCGAAGCTAGTAGAGAGGAACTACCAGGCTCGATCCTAGGTCGCGCTTGTCGACCTAGCCGTTTTTAGTTTTCCATGGTTTGCTCCGAAACTCGCATAACTACATCTTAGGACTCCCTAAAAAGACCTACAAGGAGGACATTTCACCAAGGCCTAGGATCTAAGTGCAGTTAATCAGATTTAACTCCTACACCAACACCTATAACCTGTTATGAAACTCTGAAATGCAAATATTAGATAAATAGACTTTATAACGTTGTAAATTTTCTTACAGATATTTTTGTCTAATATTTGTATAAAAAGGTAGATGAATCGATCGGAAAATGGTCTTATCTTGTTTATTTCCGTAACTAGCGTATTCATAACATGCAGTAATAACTTTTTTAAGGATAAATGGTGAGTCTAGTTTTATAAGGTCGTCCTGCTTACACATTTTTAATCAGATCATTTCATTTTCATATGGAGTGCATCACTGCACGTAAATTTATTTAAACTTTAAAGTAAACTTTGTTGTCTATATCACATACAGGTGTTGTACAAAATAATGGAAGCATTTTCAGTTTTTTACGTTTTGTCGAATATCTTGAAAAATGCTTAATGTGTTGTTTTTGAATTTTGGAAATAAGGAAAACATGCCTTTCTTCATATTTTTCAGCAAAGATTTTGTCATACCTTAGGGGACGAACGACATATCCAGTAAAATAAAAAGTATTTGTGATTACCCTGTATCTGGAAAAACGTCGATTGATCTGCAAATTTTAGATATGGGTATAAATGTTATATTTTATACATGTGTAGAGTTTTATGAGGGTATCTCGAATATTTAAGGAGTTATTGATATTTTATTAAAATATGCAAAGATTTTTCGCAAGTTTTTCTTTATAACTCCAAAAGTTTTACTCCAAATTTCATGAAACTTTCAGAAGACTTGACAACGTATGTCTAAATCATTATACTGTAGTTTAAAACAAAAATAATTAATATTCAAAGAGATATGGACAGTTGTAGTAAATAATTTATTACTGCGCATGTGCGGACTGTAGCTTAAAAACTTTGACATATTTTAATGCTCAACTGTATAGATCACCTTACAAAAAAAAAATCCATTTGAATATCACAAAAATTCATAGAGATATCGGTGATTCAATGAGCTGTTTTTCAGCTGTTTTCATGCGGTTTAAAATTGCATTTTTGTCCAGGGGCTCCTATACATTCCTGGATCTTTGTGATGTTCTCTGCCTCCCCTCGAAGTTTGTCCCATGACCACATAAACACCCTGTATATAGTATGTACATAAAATCTTGGGAAAAATCTGTATTTTGTAACGAACTGAAAATGGTTGAGCATAATGAGGAAAATTCTGGGTTGAGTTTGAGATATCATTTTATGATAGCTCGTTATAAAGAGATCTACAGATTCACTACAAAAATCTATGAATAAATCGGGATTGGAAGTCGGCACCTGGGAATCGAAGGCCAGAGCTCTAATCATTCTGTTGTATTAAGTACAATATTCGATTCGAGGTAAAGCATTCTTTGAGTAACACAAGTTTTGTGTGTCTTCCACAAAGAAACCAGTCAATAGCCAATTTTGTAAACCTCTGAACAGCCCCTACCTATCTGGCAGAACCAAATTTACGGGTTTAAGTAAATGGCTTATGAGCACCGCCGGAAGTGTTGGCCATTTTATTAAAAGATCTTTCACGTCGATTACCCGAAGCACACTAATTTGTCCGAGATATTCAACAAAAACAATTCTACTGATCATCTAGTAAAAAGTAATCATCTGTCAAATTTTACCCCTCTGTCACCCACTGAGCTCCACCAGTGACCGACAAGTTTTACTGTCAAAGCTGATGAAATCCCTATTTCGCACCATCACGCTCGTCGGCCTAGCTGTTCGAAGTTTATTTTCGCGGTTTTCAGCGAAATTCGTATCAGTACAGGCTATGTTCCCATAGAAAGACTCTTACAAATAGTTCTAAGCGTGGGCTTAAGACCTTCATCTGTCTATCAGCCTTAATCCCTATACCACCAACAACAACATCACCAACTTCTACCCAGTGAAAACACAGAAAGAAGAATTTCGATTTCACGAATTTAATGACTATAGCTTGCACATAACAGAATCCCATTTCATTGATTATCTCCGATTTCAAAAATACTGCTGTAAAGTCATGAATAATTTTTTTTTTCAATTTCCTCAGGTTAGCCAAAATAATAAAATTGGCTGTCAAGAAAATTAATAATTCACTGCTTGGCACAAAAGAAACATCCAGACTATCATTTCTTAACTTCAAATTCAAAAACAAAATGAATAATTCATTTGCTTACCAATTGATCGTCCTTGGCGTTATTACCAAACTTAACCTTTAATTGCACCACTCCAGTTTATTTGTCTCCTGACTTAAAAAAAAAAAAAAAAAAAAATCAGGAACGTGTCCTAAGTTATTTACTCCGTTGAGTCAAAAAATAATCCGAAGTATAAAAGTCTTCTCATGTTCGAGCAATGTTTCCCAGCAATTATTTATTTTCCGTTTTTCCTTTCGTCTCTCTTTCTAACCTTGATAAATGAAAGCCGAGGGAAATCCCTGTGAACTAAAAAGTAGTTCGTGTTGTATTATCACTCTTTCTAACTTGAATGGGAAGTATTGGAGTAACATGTACAGCGGCCGAAATATGGCTTCATATTTGGGTCAGGCCTCTGTTTTTCTCGGCTCTCTCTTGTTTTTCTTTTATTTATTTTTTACTTATTTGTTTATTTATTTATTTTTCTAGATTGAGAAAAGGAGAAAGGAGAGATTTTCCATCCTTTTTTAGCTATTTGTTTTATATAACTAAAGTTCAATAAATGAGAAGAAATACATAAATTATAAATATCCCAAATACACTATAAAAGTATAAACTAAGTTTAGTAAGAATGAATTCTACTTCATCAAGGGGAAAAGTCTTGCTTCGTATTGCAATTTTTTATAATGACTATCCGTCCTTGGTGGAAAATGTTTGTTGTTATTAATTCAGTTGAAAAGCATTGGCATTTGTTAAATTTAAGAATTTAAACTAAATCCAGAGGCATGCCACTCGTAACATGTAAAAGGAATTCCCGCAGAATGTCGATACTTAATATGTCACATAATGAATTCGAATTGTACTGGCATTATTAGTTTTAAAGACTCGTGTAATCGGTACATAGAAAATTGACCTTCCGAAAAGTGATGATTTTTGAATAGTAGTTAAAAAATGCACCGGAGGACGGAAGGGCTGATGTTTAAAAGTAATAAATAAAAACTTTGCATTTAGACATCATAAATTGCGAAAAACTCGCGAATATTGTGTCGGGTCGAAATTATGGTGTTTACATACAAAGTTTTATTTATAAAGGATTTTGAATGTTTGTCTCCTTTTTAAAACCATTTATAACGAATTTTTTTTGTTTTCCACAGATAGACGAACAGACAGCGCTATCTATTGACCCAAATGCACCTAAATTGAATCATCATAGCGTTACATAATGACCCTCTCACATATCAAGTTATCTGAAATTATACTAAATAAAAACTGAGATATAACTTTTCCTGTAAATGGAAAAAACTGCAAAATTGCAGAAACATCTGTTAGATGATTGGCACTAATTCATGTCAAGGTGTAACTAAGAATAAACTTTTGTGAAAGTCTGTGCATTAGTTCTTGAGCTAGAGATGCTACGAAATTTTTGTCTCATACCTGGTAGACGAACAGACAGGCAAACAATTTCTAAAATTGGTCAAATAATATTCAAGATATTTCGAAACATGTAAATCCCTCGAAAACCGAAAGTTGAAAATTTTTACAAATCCAATATTTTCTTTTATGTGCATTGCTGACCATCAAAATGTAGCACTAAAAAGGAATGCAAATATCAAAATGATATTTATTAGGAATCTACATTGTAGTAGAAAGAATAATTGATTAAAATTTCAGGAAATTTGGTGTAATATATATTGAGAAAAAAAATACATAAAACAGCGACCTCTGAGAGCAATAACAGCACTTATATACCTAGGCATTGAATCAAACAGCGATTGGATGACATGTACGGGTACAACACTTCATGAAGCTTCAACACTATGCCACAGTTCATCGACCTTAATTACTGGTGAGTGGTGACGTGAAAGTCACTTTTCAACGATTAAACAGACATTTTCATTGGCGCGAGATCAGGAGAGCGCGCTGACCAGAGCAATAGTCGAACAGCATCAAGAAAGGTCTGGACAATAAAGACAACTTGCGATCGTGAATTGTCCTGCTTAAATGTTGCGCTGCGGAGGCCTCGAGAAATTGCAGAGCGACGGGCCTTAACTCGTCAAAAATGTAATGGCCTCCATTCAGAGTTCTGGGAATGAAAACAAAAGGTGATTGAGAAGTGTATCCAATGGTATGGTACCATATACTGTCACTCCAGGTGGTGACCCAGTATGCGGCTACCTTACCTTTGGTTACCCTGAAAGCTGCATCACTGATATAGGCACCTTTAAGGGCCCGCTTCACTCACCGCCGCCGGAAGCCGAAGCTAATGTTATTCTATGGGAATTTTTCTTTACAAATAACTTATTAACTAATACATATTTTTAAATTCTGTTTTCACATTCTGAAAATTCCCAGCTGTTAAATTGACGGACCTTTTTTAAAAAATTATTTTTTTTAATTTTTACTATTTTATTTTGAAGCTGCAAAATACGAATTTTCAATAAGTGAAATTTTTTCATTTTGCAATTTCAAAATAAAATATTATTAAAAATTAAAAAAAATACATTTTTTAAAAAAGTCCGTCAATTTAACAGCTGGGAATTTTTTGAATGTGAAAACAGAATTTAAAAATATGTATTAGTTAACAAGTTATTTGTAAAGAAAATTTCCCCATAGAATAACATTGGCTCAGGCTTCTGGCGACGGTAAGTGAAGAGGGCGTTAATGGGTGATCAACGACGAACCTGAACGCAGGAAGGCGTGACGTCGCCTTTCAGACAAATTACTATCATGTTTACAGCATCAAGATTATCTCATCCGTATTTAACGGCATTATGAATAATGCACATTGCCAGCTGGCATTCGACATCATCATACTGGCCCATCACCTGGAGTAATGGGATGGATCCCATTGGGATACACGTCTCGATCACGCATTCCCAGCACTCTGAATAGCGGCCATTTCCGATGAATTAAGGCCCGTCGCTCTGTCCTATATTGGAGGCTTCCGTAGCGGAATATTTAAGCAGGAGAATGCACGACCGCAAGTCTTCCGTATTGTCCGGACCTTCCTTGATACAGAATGCGTTCGACTGTTACTCTGGCCAGCACATTCTCCTGATCTCGCACCAATGAATATGACTGTTTAATCGTTGAAAAGCGACTGGCACGCCACTATTCACCAGTAATTACGATCAGTAAACTGTGGCATCGCGTTGAAGCTTCATGAAGTGCTGTACCCGAATGTACCATTCAATCGCTGTTCTGTTCTATTCAATGCCTAGGCAGATAAGTGTAGTTATTGCTACTAGAGGTCACTGCTTTATGTACTGTTTTCTCAGGATGTATTGCTCCAAAATACCTAAAAATTTAATCAGTTGTTCTTCCTGCTATAATGTATGTGCCCAATAAATATCATTCTAATATTTACATTCCTTCTTGGTGTTACATTTTGAGTGGCCAGCAGTGTATATATATATATATATATATATATACATATATAAAGAAGGAAAAGCAAGAAAACGAAAAAACATGAAACATGATAAGTTTCAAAATTAGAATCGGAGCCTTACGAAAGCACAGTCCAATAGGTGGTGTAATGTGTTCTATACTAGGATCTACGCTGTGTGAGTGGAAATGCCCTTTGTGTTAGGTAGGATACTATTAACGAGTCCTAGTCTATAGTCACACTAGATTCGGAGAAATCTACGTAAAACTCTAAACGGTTAACCTGATCAGCGCCACTGGCACCCCCGTCTACTTAGCGCAATGGTTCTCAAAATGTGTGCTTGGGCACACAGATGCGTTCTAGAAAATTTTCGAATGTGCTCAGGGGTATTTGAGGAATCGGGCCTTCGGGCCGGCCATAAACCTTCGAGTTGGTCGGTGGTTGGGGGTATTTCCGAAAAATATATATTCAGATATAAAAATAAATATAGTTTCTGTATTACACCATTTCATTACGGAAATACCACTTTTTTTTTTACACAGCATTATTATGTTAATTAACATTGTTTTTCCGTACATAAAGCATCCGCATATTCTTATTCTATATATTATTTAATTTGGAAACGGATGTTATGTATATATTACTTATTTTTACATAAATAAAGCTTAATAAAATGTGCAAATTTTTAAAAAGGTGTGTTATATTGAACAATTCTATTCCGGAAATGAAAAAAAATAATAATAAGCACTAATAGCGGAAGCAATATCACACCCAAGTCGGAAATATAAGTTATTTTCAACGTCATACCTGTATAAATTAGGATCTTCTACCCTCACTAAAATTAAGTTTAAAAAGAGAGGTAATTTTTAATGTATTAGTGCGAGGAAAGACAGTATACATTTCAAATACTTGTTATTATAACCTTTTAAAAGCTCAAATTTAGCAAATAATCCGAAAAATGAACATGTATAGTATATATATTTCGGATAACTGAAAGTATACGAACATATGTACATGTTATACCCTGGCGATGAGAGGAATATCATGATCATAATTTTTTTTCCTCGCATATTGAAAAATTTTAGAATTGTAGGTTTATTTATTTATTTTTTGGAGGAAGAGAGGGGGGGGCTGTTTTAATATTTTGTTTCGTCTTCTGTAATGATATTTATGTTCTGAATCAGTTATTTATTTTTTTTTGCACTATTTTTATTGCAACTTGTTATTTTTAATGCGAAATGAGGTCAAAGATGAGCGATATATTCCATTGAATATATATTTATATAATTATGAATATATTTCAAAGTACGGAAATAATTTAAAATTTTGCAACGGTGTAGGGAAAGGCTCCAAAATGACATCGAATTTGATTCTATTTCAACTTAGTAAAGACTTTTTTAAACACAAAGCATTTCTGTAAAGGGCATTTTTTACACGATTTTATACAACTTGGTATGTCGTTTATGTATGTTGGTCAAATCTAATAAATAAATTTTCACCAATTTTCTGTCGTCCGATTGAGTTGAAATTTTGCATACATATATAATATTCTAAAGTAGTTATTTAGGAGTGGAATTCTAGAGGCTCTGGGCTCCCAACTGCAGTTCAAAATTTGTTTTATAATTTTAACCCACCCCCTATCGTGCAACTGAATTTTAATTTTGCGTACATGTATAATTCTGACGACGATGCATGCGGAATCAGTAACGGAATTGGGAGTGTGTGCGTGTGTGTGTGTGTGGGGGGGGGGGGGGGACTGAGGGCTCGGGGTCCCAAAACTCCAGTTCAAAATTTGTTTTCGAATTTGAGCCCACTTCTGTCATTCGATTGAGCTGAAGTTTTGCGTACATGTATATTATCCAATCCGCTGAATTGAAGATTTTGATACATTTTGAAATAAAAACGTGTTTTTTTTTTTTTTTTTCTTTTATGTACGTCTTATTTTAATTAACAGTTTTGTCTCATCTGACGATTCCCTACTCCCTGTTAATTCTACAGCCTTTCTTGTCCTCTCTCTTTGTCTTTTAAACATCTTATTAGTTTGAATGGTTTATTGTATTTCGGTTCTAATGTATATATGTTGTACACGTTTTTCATTTATCCCGCTGACAAATTGAAACACTTGTCATTCGTCATATTTATTCTAATAATCCTTATTTAAATATTTTTATTGTTTTCTTAACTACTTTCACGTCATAGATGATTTCTTTGTGATTCAAAAATAACTTGTATTTGATCTGCACGCTTTTGAATGACAATAGTAATTTCCAAAAACAATCACGCGTTGTACTGTTATATCTTCTCTAAAAATAGGCGGATAGAAATATATATTCAGTCACGTGCGATATCTATTGCGTGCAGGAAGTGAGCAATGGGAATAATGCCACTTAATACTTTGAAATATAATTTAGTACTAAAATAAATAAATAAATAAATAAATAAATAAAGAGAGAGAGAAAGAAGAAAAGAAAAAAGAGAGGTCTAAATCTTCTTTAGAATTTGATTTTTCTCCATCAAATAGTTATTTTAAAAAGGGGGTGAAATAGTAAGAGTTTGAATGTCCAATATTTTTTCTTTTTATAAGGAATATTTATTATTTGAAATATAAAACTGAGTTCTTCACTAAGTAATACAAAAATTAAATTTTGTCCATCAGTTTTTCCTTTGTTTCAATTGTTCGCCAGTTTCAAATTTTATTAGCTCTGTGTAAATCATTGATATAATGAGAAAAACCTTTTCATCAGTCCCTTTTCCCTCGTGTTGCCTCACCTAACCTTTTGAGTTATCATTATTATAAAGCATCATTTGAATTAACAGTTTAAACTAAAATCTTCGGTTTTATACTCATTTTTCTCATAAAGCTTACTTTTATAATGTTCGGATTTAAATAAAAGTATAAGATTGTATCAACTAAAGCTCGTACATTTTTTTTTTTTTTTTTCCTTTCTCTCCTGGTTGTATGCACAAGTATTTTTGTGCGGTGTTTATTTCTAGATCTAAATAAATAATATGTAAATTATATAAGTAACATCTTTCTTTCTTTCTTTTCTAAAGGGAACATTATTTTTGGCTAAAAAGTCGTTACTTACGAAACAATACATTATATTGAGTTTATGTTATGAGTCCGAAATTTTTTATAGGCTTTTATGTAAGGGACATTATTTTTTAAAAAATTTGCTGAACTTTGAATTTTAAATTGTAATATGCTCTTAAACCGATGATATTAGGAGAATGGGTAGGAGAATTTTCAGCTGAAATGTCAGTATTACCACCAATTCCGTTGAAATAACACAGCTCCAGCTCCAACCACGTTGGGCAAATTAAAAATTGCTATCACTGGTTCGTAAAGCAAGACTTGTTTTTATTGATGGATAAATTCAAAGTTTTACCACACGACTGATTTGTTATATAAAATGACTAAACAATTTTAAGTAAGCGGAAGTGATAGTATGCTTAATACCAGAGTATCAGAAGACTACATTCTACCCTTATATATGTATCAGAACGTACATATCAAGTACGTCCTGATATTTCAAATGGAAGGGTTTATGAAGTACGCAGATTACATCGTAGAGCTAAGGGATTATTTAGCTTGGGGATTAAGTTATATGTATTTTGTAATAATTAAACTTGGCAATGAAAGGTTAAATGAATCTTATATGCACAGTTTAAATACGGGTTGGACCAAAAGTGCCTGACACATTATTTTAATGGGCTCGAACTTTGCTGGCGGTATACTTGAAAACAGCCCTCTTCCCCGTCCCCTCAAAAAAAAAAAAAAAAAAAGATAAGAACGCGGGACAAGCAATTAAAGAACATTTGTTTCCGAAAATTAGTACGCATACCTCCTTAACATAGATCCACAAGAAGAAATCAACAGAGAGAGGAATCGAGGTGGGCATAACAGAATTTCCAGAAACGCTGCATAAACAAAATGTAGAGACAAGTAATCTGAGGGGGAAATTTGAAACTGATATTTTTACTTGCTTAAACCAAACTTTTGTAACAAAAAGGGTTATAATGCAAACCTTATTCTCCTACAACATATACTTAATATTGTATTGTATTGAAGTTTAAAATGTGTCGGGGACTTTTGACCCACTCTGTATAATTTACGTGATTATTGTGCTTATTTATTTATTATCAATATTGTTTAATAAAAAATCTGAGGGACGAATATTAGCCCCTTAGTGAATGTATATAAAAAAAAAAAAAAAACTTTATTCTTTAGATTTCATAGCATAGGCATTTTTTTTTTTTTTTAACTCTATGTTTAAACAATTGGAAAAAAATCCAAATGAGTGACTTTATCACAAAATAACTCAGTCCTCATAAAATTTGTAAAGTAAGCAAAAAATAATAATTGTCTTTCTGGACACCTACTTTTGTATTTCCTGAGTTCGTTTATTCAAAAATATAGGTCGCTCAGAAAAGGGAAGGAATAATGGACCATAAGTCAACCAGCGACCTTCAACGAAAAAAAAGTATGGATCTAACGTTCTTTACGAGCGCTGAGAAATAACTAATTTTTGTGAGTCAATGGATGGAGACACACTTGGACTACATCGGCCTTCGCATAAATAATAAGCCCTGTTCAGCAACGGCTTATTCGATAGTCATCATCCGTTACCGAACGAGATTTTTGCGAGATACCTAGAAATGGCAACGTGTGAAAGTGAAAAAAAACGACATATATTGTAGATCAGGAGACGAGATTATTACCTTTTCAAGGAAAGTTAATAATCACGAGACGTAGATATAATTGTTAAATGTTGTCTCTTCGTGTAAATCAAATACCCCAGAGATAAAATAAATGATTATTCACTCGGTCAAAGGGTTCCTTGAATACCTCATGTAAATCTTTCTGTTAGAATTCATACTTCTCTCAAAATAAATACCAATGCTAAGAGTTTAAATATTTTTGAAATTTATTTTTGCGTTTGTTTTATGACAACGAATTTTAATTTATCTTATATATTTTTTTTAAAAAAGAAGTGCGGGGGGAAGAGAGAGAGAGAGAGAAATGCTCTATTCTCTGGAGGGGAAAAAAAGCATTGAACATAGAGCATTTTATCTAAATCACATTGGGTGCTTCTTTACAAATAGCCACCAGTTCGGTGACCCCCGTCCAGTGCTTAGTTTCAAGTGACGTGCCATTAGAAAAAGAAAAAAAAAAAAATTATTTTTTGTTTGAATGTGACATTTAAAATTGAGTGCCAGCCGCTCTTAGAATGTGGGTCTTTTGGGGTGTCACTCTACCGTCATATTTTGCACATTAAGACTCATTAGATCGGAACTTGCGGCTTAAAATGGATTTTAAACCATTAGTGAACATCTATCCCTAAGCCGGGATTCCAACCTGGCGCCTGTTAACTAAAGGCCGGTACGTTAACCATTCGACTACCAAATGGGTCTTAGAAAATTGGACATTCGTGGTTGGAAAAAATTAAAACCTACTGTCTAATTCCGCTTCACTACTTATTCAACGCGAATAATATTGAAAATTCAGCCATTGGCGTAATTTATTTAGAAAATACACGTATCTTTTGAAACATTCATAAATACCGTATTTCGTATTAAAAACAAGAAAATTGGATTGTTTGAAAATTATATATCGTTACATTTATAGGTTTATATTGAAAACTTTAATGTTTATATTCAGTGTAATGTGGATACAGTCATTGAAGAAAATCTTTAAAAACCAAATTAAGACAGGCATTATACCAAATTTATTTTTAGCATCGGCTTCATTTTCCTACTACTAATTTAGTCATTTATAGGGGTGTTTACAATTGTCATCATATTACTTCTTTTTTTTTTTTTTTTTTATACAAATCATTTTACGAAAGACTTTTTCTAAGAATAACTCTTTTTTTATACTCATGTGATGACTGTTACATTCAAGAAAATAATATAATTTTTCCATTAGTTGAATAATAAAAGAGAAATGGAAATATCATAGATAAAATTTTGTATTTCTTCCCTGTACTTCGTACTATTTAAATATGGCTCATTGTTAATTATTCTGTCAATTGTCTTCTATAAAATTTCAGGTCATTTCTGAAAAAACTAATGTTAATAGGTTAGATTTTCTTTTATCTATTGACACCTTTTCTATTAATTATCTGCAAAAAGTAACACATTGGAGGATCGAACCCACGACCTTCGCGTTATCGGCATGACGTTCTAGTCAACTGAGCTAATGGGCTACAGAAAAACTTTTACATTTATGTCTGTGTCTCCAAAGTCGTTTATTTCAGAAATTTATATAAATTAATTTTAAAAAACTAATCGAAAATTCGAAAATCAGGCTTCGAGGTGCATCAGAAGAGGTTAAAACAGACCTCCATGCAAAATTCGGTAGCTCTGCTACAAGCCGTTTGCCTACAAAGCGACGGACATACATACACACACACACACACATCTTTCATTATAGGTATAGAAGATTTATTTTTTGTTAACTTTTGAAATAACACTTGGGTGGGAAAACTGCTAGTAATTATTTCTTAATTTGTAACAATAAATTAAGAACGAATATGGAATTTTGAAATACACATTTTCCTCGATGCAGGAAAAATTAGAATTAACCCTTTGCGGCGCAAGACAATTCGTATCATTTAAATTATACTGCCACCGGAAATCATGAACTAAATTAAACTAAAAGAAATTTTAAATTTTAAGGTTTAAAAAACAGGCCTTTTCTGCTATGTTATAAACGTAAATTTTTGCTAAAAATTTTCCGGGATGAATTTTTGCAGCTGGATCTTAAATTTTGTGTCCTTGCAGCGAGGACACCGCGCGTTAAGGGGTTAAAAGAATTAATGACAAGAGGTGCACAAATGAAGTTAGTAAATGAAGTTTTCTACGTAGCAAAATTTCATGCCTATTTTACCAGTTTAAGCTTGAATAGTTGTCTACTAATATTTTAATGGTGCGCCAAATGTACTCTTTTTGAATTTTCTTAATCAATATCTACAATATTTTAAATATATTGGTAATGTAAAGTAATATTGTTTTTCAACATCAATATTATGGAAAAATTTACTTCGTATGGTGAATAGTTAAATATTACGCCAGCATTAATTTTTTACTTTAAGTATTTCGATCCTATGTCTAATATTGGGTGAATATCGAACGTATATTTCTAAATTGTAAGAGTCCAAATATTGGTGAAACATTGCATAATATTGGATCAATATTTCACAAAAGTTATGTACTAAAAGTATCACTAGTAAGTATCACTAAGGTATCGTCAAATATTGTATTTATATTGACTACTTGGATCATGGTTGGCAGATGCGTACTACAATTTTATTTTTTAACACCACTAATTTTGTATTTAGAACCGCTTTATAGAAACTCAAAAACTGGTGTAACCAATAGATAATAATAATAAATCAATAGATAAATAATTCTCTAAATATTTTGTGGTGTTAAAAAGTAAAATTGTAATATTGTAATATTCGTCTGACAACCCTGACTTTGACCTTTAATGAGTTTCTAAATGGATTGCGATTGATATCATGTGCACAAATACTGCAAAAATATTGAGCAATGAGTGATTAATATTTTGCTTAATTTAATGTTTTCTATTTACAGTGGCAACTGATGTCCCACATCCAAATAGTAATATATATATCTTATTATACATTGCGATGCGGGTCCAATATTTCACCTAGCTGAAACTCGATTTTACTCCGATGGTATAGTAATTAATTTCTAGTGCAGCAATAGATGTGATGTAATATTGTTCTTTAATTCTAATCGTTTATTCTATCACTTTCATTAATAAATCCGTTGTTTAAACAGTGAGATTTTCTCCATAGTTTGTTTATTTCAAAATCTTGGGTCGTGTTTCCGAGGAAGAAGTCTTTTGATATGTAGAACAAACGACCAGGTAGTTGTGTGTTATATGCTGAAATTTGAATCCTCCAAAATAAAGTTGGAAGTTCGCCATTTAGGAATCCTACCAAGAGCGTCTTAAGTTTTGTTTCGGCAAGCTGGTGATGTTGATATGATGTAATAGTTACAGTGAACTGCTCTACCTTGATGTCAAAGAACTCTGGGGTTGAATTTTAGATACCTTCACTTTATCTTTCTTAGTAACACCGTTTTGATTACCTGGAACAAAACTCACTTCTGTTCGAAACAATATGTATTCCTTTTCACAATACCATTTATTGTCTTGCTGTTTTGCAACTGTATCACATATTTATGTTAATCCTTATTGATGGCTATTATTAACCTTTTGCTATTCGTGATTAACTGACGTCGATAAATTTAGTAAAATAGTAGAAAAAATCTACTGAAAAATCCAACAGTAAACTTCAGACCGTCGCCAATAGTCTATTAGGTAGCTCTAGTGCAATGTTAATTAACCCAACCCTAAAATAAACTTATTTAATACGTCATAAAAGTGGTTACATGATGTACTTTAAGGGAATGACTTATCCCATTAACAGAGCCAATACAACTTCCCAGTATCATAGTTGATAGGCTAAAATAAATTAGCTTTGTATGTATGAGGCCTACCGAAAAATTCTGTGCGTTTGACTTAAAAAACTGACTACGGAAATTTTCGTTTAATAATATTTAGAATATATATATATATATATATATTAATTCAAATGGTCAACATTTTCCAACAAATACAATATATATACATATATATATATATATATATTGAAAACCTTTTCAAACATTGCAACAGATGTAACCAAGTATCACATGAAGAAGTAGAAAAAAATGAAGAAAGGTGAAGAAAAAATAAGCAAACTGGCATATACATATATTAGATTTGTTGGAATTATTTATTCAACTCTTTGAATGCTGAGACTATGCATATCTTTGTATTTTAAATATGTTTCTCTCTTTTATTAATCATAGCGTTTTCATTGCAGTATTTTTCGTTATTTTATTGATTTCGATAATTTCTATGCATTGTCACTCTACTAATTATCACCCCTGATCAAAGCCACTTGTCGTCGAGTAATTCGTTCGGGGTCAGTAGCGTATCCAATTAAACTAACTAAAAAAGGTGCGGTTCCATGTGAGCGGCCGTTCACATGGAAGCTTCTTCCTCATCTCAACAAAAGGGGGCTTCGCTCTGATACACACAAATGAAACAGGAAGTCCGACAATGTCTGAAGCGATCCCGAACAACAAATTCGACGAAAAACAACGAATACAACGATCGGAAAGTCAGATGGACACGGCCTTTTTCTTTTCAGCTTTCTTTCAAAATAAAAACGTTATCATAAGCATCTTGTGCAACTTTCTCGTGCATTATTGTAATGGCTTTTTGCTTGATGACACTGCATTTTGATTTTGGACTTACGGCCATTCAGATTGAGTCTTTATATTTCAGATGTTCGGCTACAAGGCTTTTTTGATGTTTTTATTTTATTTATTTATTTTGTTAAGTTGTTCACAACGGTTACGTGTGGAAATCGGTCGTGCAAAAAGCTGTTAGAGGCAAAATCGTGTGCAAAGCGGTCAGTCTAAAAAAGTCGTAGGAAAAGCGGTCATACTGAAATATAACTGTAACAGAATAAAATATTAATTTATTAATAAAGAATAAAATAAATAATAATTATTGAATAATAGGATAAAATATTAATTTAGAATTTTTTTATTTATTTATATATTTATTTAAGAAAATAAAAGATACACAATCAGATAGTTGTTTTGTGGTTATGCCGCTAATTTTATTAATTCATGCTAAAGCATACATTTTTAAATTTAGAAAATAAAATAGCAGACATTCAAATTCTTCTTTACTCAAATTTTGTCATGCAACTGAGAGCTTTTAAACTTTTTTTTTCTTTCAATTATTTGTTTTTTTAAACTCTGTCATAAAATTTTCAAGGCGCTTGTCAAATTTTATAAATTGTTTTCTTCTTTGCACTAATATATCCCCATTTTCTTTTGTTTTTATGTGAAATGAAACACTTAATGCAATTCCTTTAAGATATTTTACCAATAGACGGATGTTTGGTTGTTTTATTCTAATACTTATGTTTAATTTTGCGTCCCATCCTTTTACAGTATCGTTGGTTCGATGACGTTGTCCATGCACATTTGATATCTCCAGAGGTTTTTTAGAGTTGTTCAACAATTGGAGAAAAATAAGGAAAAAAAATTGACAAATTTTCATCAGAGGGTGCATTTTCCATAGTCAAGGAGGCTATTTGAAAAGCAAGTGTGACTGATTTTCCCACGAGGAAGAGCAATCAAACCGATTTTCACACGATACTGCTCACAACAGCGTTTCGCTATTTCGTTTTTCCCGTTAAAAAATGAAAAAAAAAAAAAAAAAAAAAAAAATCGATAACATTTTTCAAATTATCATAGTTCAACCATTCGTTTTAAAGATATTGACGAGATCTTTCGAAAGACACCCCTATTGAAAATTTACACCCCCGCTGGGGTGGGGGGGGGGGGGTGGAAGCGATGCTCTCACATGCAGAACCTTTTTTCTCTAGTCTAATATTACTATTATCAATAATTCATATTAATTTTACAACCACACGTTAAAAATCACTCTCATTGTGTACATTTACACGAAATTTTGCCCTATACTACCATGTTAAAAATTTAGAGAAAATGGGATCACAGCGCCACCTATTGAGCGATGAATCCCAAAGTCTAATCAGCACCAGTTTATCTCAGGGTCCAACTAAATACCAAGTCTGGTTAAATTTCGTTTATTGGTTCGTGAGATACAAATTTGTGAGACACAAATTTGTGATACACACACACAGACCGACTGACAGACATTTTCTAAAAACAGTCAAATCGTGTTCAGGACATCCTAAAACGTGTAAATCCATTGAAAACTGGAATTCGAAAATTTTCACGAATCCAATTTTTTCTCAGTATATATATAGAAGAAAGTAAAAATTGGTAATTTTAAGTTTGTCATTGGAAAATGTGTATGAAGTGCCCCAATGTTCACGAAAATTTTCACATCTCTGTCTCTCAATTGATTTTCCCGAGAAGAAGTTGTGTCAGTTTTATTGAAAGCTAGTAAATGTTTTAAGTTGATTTTTCTCAAATATTGCACTTTTGAGTTGTGCCACTTTTTTTTCTGGGTTGTCAGTGCGAAGTATTCTATAAAATATGCATTCTTAACTTTAAATCCCAAATAAATCAGCCCGTCTGATAAGGGTTAGACTTCTAGCTCTCCCTTAACAGGTACTGGGCTCTCGTGAGTACGGGTTAGGTCCCTTAGGAAAAAAAAAAAAAAAAAACAAGAAGGGCATCCAAACTCTAGTGTACTCAATTGCCCTTCTTAATCCGTACAAACAACCACAACCCTGCTAGGCATGGAAGTCAGAATATTTTTCTTCTCAGATTTTTTTTTAAGCTGCTTTTTTATGTTATTATTAATATAACATTTTGTATGGAGAGACTGGATGAGATTCTCAGCCTCCATAGCATTGTAGAGCACCATGAGTCATAACATAAGTTTAATAACAGTTATGTAAATATTAGTACTTTATGTTTATATGCGAAAATTATCTGCTTTCCAATACATATTTGCTTCCCCATTTTACATTTTTTATAATGTCAAAATATTTCAAACAGTCTATATTTTAAAGGTAAATTAATAACAAATTTTGTTATATTATACACTGAAGTTTTGTTTATAGTTAGACTAATTTTTAAAATAGTTATAATTATATACTTATAAAATAATTAAGTATATCTATAACTAGTACAAGTATATAATAAATAATTATATACTTGTAAAATAGTTATAATTATATACAAATATATAATTATATTAAAACTAGATTTAATATAATTATATATTTGTAATTTTAACATTAAATTCTCTAAAAGATCTGTTCAGTGTAATATAAGTGTATTTTGTGTAATAGAATAGAATTTTAATTTAATTTGTTACATAACATAAATTTAACAATGTCTATTGCGGGTCGCGAATCAGAACCTGCGTTTTTGGGTCGGGTTGCGGGTCGAAAATCAATCTGTGGGTCATGTGCTTTTTAAGTTTCCCCGACCCGCGCAGAACTCTAGTTCATAGGGGTTCCGAAATTCACTTAAGTCGTAGGTCTCGATCTAATGAGCTCTAGCGTACAAAAAATGGACGTATAGTGATAAACTGAACCAAACGCAAATAAAATTTAAAGATTGCGAACTCCGTATTAAAGTCCTTAACTGACGATCACTTCAGAATCATGAAAGTGATTTCTTAAAAAGTCACTTTGTTAGTCATATGATTGTTTGTAAAGTCACTGTACTTTATATACATATAGGCAAAGCGCATTATGGACCTGGGTTATAGATTATATGGCAAATATCTTCTTGCTATGTATAACACCACCTCGTTGCAAAATGCTCGATTATAAAATCATTTATTAAAATTTTCGTCTACAAATAATACTGATTTTAATAACGCACAAAAAATTCAATTTCCATGATCACTTTATAGCATGGTTGTTGCTTCAAATAATATAAGAAAAGTTTTTTTTTTTTTTTTTTTTTTTTTTTCCCTTGAAAGAGTATATTAAAAATTTGAGAAGATAGTGAAAATATCGTAAATATCTATATATTGTTATCGCTAAGCAAAAAGATTAGATATCATTTTATGCCATCTGATGTCAAATCATTAGTATGAGAGTGAGATGATATAATAAAAAGTAAAACAAACTCTTTCCCTGAAAAGTTAAAACAAAAACATTAAAACTTTATTTAATAGGGTTTAAGTATACAGCGTCAAGAAAGTTAGCCCAGGCAATTTTAATATTCAGCCAATTAACCGTTATCAAATAGTTTATTAACTGTATTATTTTTAACATTTCCGTAACATTGAATTGAACAAAGAAATCATTAACTCCTAGATTTTGAAAATATGTATTTTTTCAATAATAATAATAATAATAATAATAATAACAACAACAACAACAACAACAAATTATAACAATAGGAGTTCAAAAGAAAAAATAATACTCGCAGAAGACTATTATAGTTTGCATGTTTTTTTTAATTTTCTAAGGTTAAATAACTTCCTTTACATTGTTGAATATTTTGTGTTGCAAAAGCGTCGTACTAACTAGCACTGGCAGATATGAATTCAAACCAGTTTTTCTGTAGATGTTTAAAAAAAAAAAAAAAAACTACTTTTCCATTTCCACAAATAACAGTTATGTCTACTCTCTAATTTTTATTTCCAGTTATTCATCGAATATTTGTCTTGCAATATTTACTACCATTTTCCTCAATTTCTTTTCTTTCTTTCTTTTTGTTTCTAATTTCAGTTTCATTTATTTAGGATAATTTTCATTCATATTTCCTGGTTTATGAAGAATAGAAAATCCAATTAAATTAATGCTTATAAATTAATGTACATAAGAGAGGCTTTTTTTTTTTTTTTTTCTTTTTTAATGGCGAATTTTGTAAAGAAGTTTCATCAAAAATTTTGCATTTACTTAGCCTGATTGAAATGAGCTGTTTATTCATTCTTTTTCTTTTTTCATTAAAATAAATTTTTAATGGAACCACTGCGACTTAAAAGATTGTTTTCGGCATTTCCTGTGACATACAAGCTCGTTTATATTGAAAACAATTCAACTGAAACGATCCCACTAACAACTGGCCATTTTTTCGTGAAGCGTTTGTGTTACAATTCTAATGAGATCCGTATAAAATATTCATTCATTTTTTCCATTGACCGTAATTAGCTGATTGCCATTCAGGTCAATTATGAAGTGAAGTTGCGAGACACATGAAATGTCAAAGATAGTATCCCCGTGATACCTGAACTTTGCAAAATGCTTTTAAAGGCCGAAGTCATAAGCCACATACGACCCCAGTGTGACGATGGGGTGCCAATTTAGGAGCTCTCAGGAAGCGGAAATCTTCATCCCCTTCTTTAGTTTCCGTTCTTTCTGAGAAAAGTGTAGATAGTTAATTCCTCACATCTTCCATGATATTTTCTTTTAAAATTTTTTATGTCAGTTTTTTTCTCTCTCTCATGGCTATATTTCCGAAAATAAAGGCTTTCGGAGAATGACTATATTCAAAAATAATTTTTTTCCTCAAATATGCTTTTCTTTTTCACACAATTACAATCTCATATTCGTTTCTATACCTAGAGCATATATTCAAGTATATGCTCTAGGTTCCCATTTGCGTGAAAATTTCAGGTATTCTGCTTCAGGTATCTAAGAATCGAACAACTTTTTTTTCTTTTAAGTAAATCTTTATCTTTTTTAATTGTAGAATGTTGCTGAATGAAAATCCCTTTGTACATGATCCTCGTGATCAAAAGTATTGGGTGCAAAAGCAAAGTGTTATCATCAGATCGCCTTTGTTTTCGTAACCATTTCTCAAAATGACTACTTTAAATAAAGTTATAACGATATCATGCCACAGAAAAATCCACAAAATCAGTTTCGTAAAGTACAAAATCTAAATTTGTATGTGGTCTATAGGTTTTTATAGTTCTCGATATCATGAGAAACAAAAAAAAAAAAAAAAAAAGAGGAGTGTCTCGCTGGCTCGCTCTCTCGTAACTATATTTCCGAAAATAAAGGCTTTGTGAGAATGAGTAGTCAAGAGCATTTTTCTTTTCTCAATAATGGTTTTCTTCTTGACGTAATCACAATCTCATTTTCATTCTCATCTGCGTGAAAATTTCAGGTATTTTGACTTAGTTATCGAAAATTAGAATAACTTTTTTTTTTTTTTTTTTTTTTTTTTTTTTACAATGAATCTTCATTTTTTAACTATACAATGTTGCTAAGTGAAAATTTTCTTGTATATGACTCTTGTGTTCTAAAAGTACTGAGTGTAAAATCGTTATTTTTAGACGGCCTTTGTTTACGCAACCGTTCCACAAAAGGACAAGTTTAAAGAAGCATGTAAGTAATGATATCATGCAACGGAAAATATCACAAAATAAATTTTGTAAAAATTAAATAACGTAAATTTTTATATGGTCCCCAGGTCCCTATAATTATATTTAATAATATAATATTGATATACTTAGTATAGATAGTAAAGCTAAAAAGAAGAAAAATGTAGTAGTTGTAGTCCTCTACGATTAACATTGACAGAGTTATTCAATTTCAACATTTTCGATTTTTTAACCGACTTCAAAAAAGAAGGAAGGTTCTCAATTCAAACCGTATGTTTTTTTTTTATGTTTGTTAGCTCATAACTTCTGAACGGATGCTCTGATTTTTATACTTTTTTTTTTTTTTTGTTGAAAAGGTCTTGGTCTGAAATAGGTCCCATTGTAATATCTTTACGATCTAACGAAAATACAGGGTGCCCAAAAAATCAGTCCCAACTCTTTTAACTGCTAAACGGCTGCAGCTATAGTGATAAAAATGGTATGTAAGTATAGCAAAGTGGCCATGCAGTACAAGGTTAAACCGCTTGCAGTGCCACCTGGTGGAAAATAGAGGAGTTAGTGTTCCTATCTCGAAAACGGTTCTAGAGAAAAAAGTGAATTACAAAGTTGAAGAGTATCATCGATTTAGTACAAAAATATTGTTTAGACTTTCATGCTAGCGTTCCTATCTCGGAAACGGTTCAAGACAGGGGGAAAAAGTGAATTATAAAATTACAGAGCATCATCGATTTAGTACGAAAAGATAGTTTAGACATTGATGCTAAAAACGTGCATTTTTTTGTTCGCAATTACTTACACTATACACACTTGAACTACATTGCACACGTTGTATCGTAGCTGGTGAGACATACAGTCGGTAACAGAAGTGTCCGAACACTAGCAAAAATTCCTCTGTAAAAAGAGTACGCTTCATGAAGTTTTGTGAAATAAATCCTTGTCGAATCCTGTACTTAGTCAGTGTAAGAACAAGATTCGATAAGGATTTAGTTAACAAAACCGTATGAAGTGTACTTTTTTTACATAGGAATTTTTGCTAGTGTTCGGACACTTTTGTTACCGACTGTACGCTATATAGTTCAAAATACGGTTACTTGATACTTTTTGTTTTGTTATAAAGATCTTGGTCTGAAGTAGGTCCCATTGTAATATCTTTACAATCTAAAGAAAATAAAGCGTCATCTGGTGAAAAACAGTGGAATTGGCGCTCCTATCTCAAAAACGGTTCAAGAAGGGAGAAAAGTTAATTACGAAGTTATAGAGCATCATCGATTTACTACGAAAAGACAGTTTTTAGACATTATTGCTAAAAATAGATCGCTTAAAACGTGCAGTTGTTTCTTCGCAATTTCCTACGCTGTGCACACTTGAACTACGTTGCACATTTTGCAGCGTAGCGGATGACACGTATACTCTGTGGTTCAAAGTACTGTTACTGTAAGCGGTCACATCGATTAGCGCAAAGTCGTTTTCAACCAACTTCAGAAAGAAGGGTGTATTTAATTCGAGCTATGTGTTGTTGGTGGTGGTTGTAAGCTTATAACTTCGTAAGAGATGCTCAAAAAGGAGGAGGTTCTCAATACAAAGCGTATGTTTTATTGTTTTTGGTTTTGTTTTTTAGCTCATAACTTCTGAACGGATGATCCGATTTTGATACTTTTTGTTTTATTTTAAAGGTCTCGGTCTGAAATAGGTCCCATTGTAATATATTTACGATCAAAAGAAAACACAGTGTGCCCAAAAAAGTCAGTCCCAACTCTTTTAACTGCTGAACAGCTGCAGCTATAGTTATAAAAATGGTATGTAGGTATAGTAAAGTGGGTGGATATGTGGAAAGCGATTCAACCGCCTACAGCGCCACCTGGTGGTAAACGGTGGAGTTAGCGTTCCTATCTCGGAAACGGTTCAAGACAGGGGAAAAAAGTGAATTATAAAATTGCAGAGCATCATCGATTTAGTACAAAAAGATAGTTTAGACATTAATGCTAAAAACAGAACGCTTAAAACGTGCATTTGTTTGTTCACAATTTCCTATTTTGTGCACACTTGAACGACATTGTATATGTTGTAGCGTAGCGGGTGACATTTATGCTATGTAAAATTCAAAGTATGGTTATTGTAAGCGGTCACATCGATTAACGCATAGACGTTTTAAACCGACTTCATAAAGGAAGAGGTTCTCAATACAAACCATGTTTCTCGTTGTTGCTGTTGTTGAAATTTGTTAGCTTATAACTTCGTACGAGATGATTTAATTTTAATACTTTTTTTGTTGTCGTAATGGTCTTGGCCTGAATTAGGTTTCATTATGATTTCATTAAGATTTCATTAAGATATAAACAAATTACAGGATACTCACAAAAGTTTGTTCTCACTCTAACTGCTGAACGCATGCAGCTACACTGGTAAAAACGGTATGTAAGTATCGATGTTGAAACTTCTGTCCGTCAGCTGCAATGCATATTTTGTTCTTTGTTTGAACTTTACGCTTCGCAATTTCCAGCGCAACGGGTGACACGTATTCACTGTAAAGTTCAATATATATGCCTAACAAAATTTTTGGTTACGAATAGAGCGTATCAGTTCTTTACATTTCTAAAGACATTTTAATTTAACGTATGTTCATTCAATAGATAGTTTTTTGCTCATATCCGATAAAGGCAAGAAAAGTGACACAACTTAAAAATGCAGCATTTGAGAAAAATCAACTTAAAAGTAACTTGACTTGAATAAAACAGGCATAACTGTCTATCGAGTGGATAACTTTGTAGATGGAGATGTAACTTTTTTGTTCACATTGTGTGCATTTCATGTATTTTTCAGTGACATAAACCATTTTTTGAGTTATGTCACTTTTCTTGGAAGTTGTGATTTGTGAAACTGTCGTCAAACGTCTTCTGATGTTCTGCTATATGAATAAGTTTTCACTGAAAATAGAAAAATAAAATCTTTTGTAAAAAAAAAATAGAACCGACTCCAAAAAGCAACTACTATTCAAACAACTAAAAAAAAAAAAAAAAGATACGAAATGTAACTGTAAATTGCGCCTAAAAGTATAAAATAATTTCCTTCGACAAACAAACTATAACACTTCAATTAATCATAACTTTTGAAGTCGGCGCAAAATTAAATAAAAATTGATACCTTTATTCAATTCAAAAATCAAATCCTATTCAAAATACACATGTTACATTGTCACCTGCAAAACGCAGCCGAAAACTACTTTGATTCAAGAATACAAATAAGATTTCGTAAGCAGCAAAAGTTGGCAAGATGCTAGTATCTGACTCCTTGGTGAAAGAAAAATCGCAAAATTATCTGGCAAACATATTTAATTTCTTTGGGATATCATTATTACTTTGATAAGGTATATTAAGAGAGCAATCAAGAATATGAAACAATGCTTCGTACAATACATATTATGAAAATATACATCTTGCGTGTATATTTTTGCATTACGTTTTGATCGCCAACTCCAAAAGCCACCAAGGATGATAGTTATCAAAGTTATACCAAATTTGCAAAGGAAACTCTAACTTCGTAGAAACATAAATACCGCATTGTGAAGAATGTTCACTGTTCTATGTAGATGCAACTAATGGACCAATTGTATACAGTGATAAAATAATAAAGGAAACATGAAAATGGATCATTCGAGACAACAGCATTTGTTGCTACCGATCTAAAAACAAACCTTTAAAAACTAATTAAATTTTATTTAATTTTTGCGCCGACTTCAAAAGTTATGATTAATTGTAGTGTTATAGGTTGTTTGGCGAAGGAAATTATTTTATACTTTTAGGCGCAATTTACAGTTACATTTCGTATCTTTTTTTTTTTTTTAGTTGTTTGAATAGAAGTTGCTTTTTGGAGTCGGTTCTATTTTTTTACAAAAAGATTTTATTACAGATATTTTTGGTTTCCAATAACGAATCAGATAAAAAATATTTTTTAAATTATTTTTCTTCTCCTTCTAATTAAATGTTCCTTTATATACCATCCCAAAAAGTCAGTTAAAATTTTAACATGAAATACCTCGGTCAGTTTTAATCGTAAAAAAGTACTTTATATATATATATATAACGACCGAGACAAGAATGACCCTGGAACTGGTTTAGTCACTGTCCAGTTGCCAGGGTAACCGATCAGTTGACTTAATTTTAGGGATGTCCGGTGTTTTCTTTTCGCGCCAACACTGGAATTTCTCGCCACATTCCTCTTGTTCAATCGTTCCATTCAGCGATTGACTTACCGCATTTCCTATTGTTAAATCGTTCAGACAGGTTGTGTATTTACAGCTCTTGCAATTTCGAAAGGAAAGATTTTCTTATTCTTATTTGTTTCTGTTTCTTGTTACATTTTCTTGTATAAAACTGCTAAAATGCTTCCTGAATTCATATACAAGATTTTAAAAAAGGGGGAAAAAGGAGAAAAGAACTTTGATAACTACGCCAAATATGACAACCTTTCTCCCACGCTTAAAACTTGTTCTCCCTCTGATAAGTTGCCCCTTCCTTTCTTACAACCATACCCAGAGATGTTCTTATGAGAGGCAGACAGTATATATATAATGAATAATTTAATTCCTTTACAACACTCAGCAAATGAAAGAAAGATGAAAATACCAACAATGAAATTTGAAATGAGATGTATTACGTATAAAGTTATTATCACGATTATAATTTAATTAAATTACACTGAGTAGTAAAAACATGTTAAAGTACTTACGCAGAAGAGAAATGAAACACATGACACTTAAGCCTAACGATGAGATAATTTGCAGAATCCATTAAACCAGTAAATCCCGGTAACACAAAATATAAATCGAAAGAAATTAACCAAAAGAAACTGTTGAAAGAAAAGAGAATTTATGGAGTGAAAAATAGAGTTATAAATGCTGAAAGCCATAAAAGATCTCATCAGGAAACTAGCAATTCTGTCATATATATATATATATATATATATATATATATATATATATATATATATTAGCACATGACGATTTTTTTAAAATTATTATATTATAATTATTAAATATATCTCTAAGGACCGGGGGACTATATAAAAATTTTAATTTTGTAATTTTTACAAAATTGATTTTGTGGAATTTTCCACGGCAAAGCATATATGTTTAAAACATATCTGGAATTGGAAGTTTGTGCTTTCACGAACGTTTGCGAAAACAGAGGCGGTCTAATGATAACATATTCACCCTGTATATTAAATAAGACTATTTTTGCGTCATTTCCTGAAAGAACCATTTCATTCAAAGTAAAAATAAAAATATCGTTGGTCCCATCAAACTGAAAATGGATATCTATAAAATCGTGTGTATTGACGAATGATGAATTTGAAAATATTAAGAATTTAGGATTTTCATAACAGCCTTAAAAATAAGCAGTTTTTTTTTTTTTTTTTAATCTTCACTATTAGTCAGTTTGATAGCTGGGAAAACCAAAACAAGAGGACGGAACACGTAACATAAAATTTAACTATAACGTTTCTAAATCTTTATACAAGAAAATTTTCTTCAACTTACTTTACTTAATGAGAAATACAACTAATAAATCACGATAATGGTTTTCATGAAGTTAAGTACTTTTTAATTTAAACACCCAAGAACATTTTGAAATATCTTGTAAAATAATGTATAAACATCTTTACAGTCATTATCGAAACTGAAGTTGCTAGTAAAGCTAACAAATGGCATCAGTTAATAACTTTCTGCGAACTCCAGTAGGGATAACATGACTATAATTTCGGTGAATTAATTGACGATTACCTTTCTCAGATGCGCAAAGCGTGAATATATCAACAAGGTCATATTTGCTTCTACTTTTTTTAAAGAGTGCGTATATTGCTCCATTTGATGGAAGGAGTCATGTGTTAAAGGCTACTTACTATGTTATATGATGCCAGTAGGTTACTTCTAACTTTTGAAAATAAATAAATAAGATTCAGTAAAAGGTTACATTTTTTTTTCCTTTACTTTCTTTTTTTTTTTTTTTAGTTTCGTAAAGATTTGAAGAGAGATAATTTTAACCTATATTCCTTAATAATATCTTTATATGGAATATATTTATTTATTTATTCTTAATTTTTTAATTTAATTTAATAATTATTTTCTCTTAAGTTATTCATTTATTGTAATATTTTGTTTTATTTTATTAATAATTAAAAGGGAAAAAAAGTCGGAGTACTTCGTCAAGGCTCGAACTTAGTAACCAACGCACCCGAATTCAAGACCTTTCCTCAACACCACGCTTTCTTGCCTTGAACACTTCTCTTCTCTATTTTAATAAAAAAAAAAAAAAAAAAGCCTAAAAGTTTGCGGGTCACATCTTTCATCTTTCTCATCGGGGGGGGGGGGGGGATTACACGAAATTTGCATTATACCTTATATTTTTGACCATGTTCTTTAATTTAAGCTTGATTTGATTTCAATCAAATTTTTACTATTTCATATTTCTCTTGTTTGTGTATCAGTGGGAAAGAATTACTAATAATCTGTCTTAAGTTAAAATTATCATTAAAATTATTATGTGTCAAGAATAAATGCAATATAAAAAATCTGATGTGGGCACCACATGACTTCCTTATGCACTTTTAGAAATATACATAATGTTAAAAAACATTGTCATTCGACCCGAAACAGTTGGCTAAAAATATTTAAAAAAATGAATTATCACCGTGTTCTGAGCTTTTCTGAAAGTTAGTTAAAAACCGATGCAAGATTTGTACTGGTAACGCTGACGAATGCAGCAGGGACCCGAAAAAAATGGCTAAAAGTATTTAAAAAATACATTTTCACCGTGTTCTGAACTATTCTGAAAGTTACAAATGTCTAGCTAGTCGGGAAGTTAGTTAAATAAATTTTCAGTTGAACCATATAAACGCTGTCGAAAGCAGCAGTCACCTGAAACAATTGACTAAAAGTATTAAAAAATGTATTGCCACTGTGTTCTGAGCTACCCTGAAAGTTAAAAATGCCTAGCTACTCGGTAGGTTAGTTAAAAATCGATTGCAAGATTTGTACTGGTAACGCTGCCGAAGACAGGGACCCTAAACAGTTGGCTAAAAGTATTTAAAAAATACATTTTCACCGTGTTCTTATCTAGTCTGAAAGTTTCAAATGTCTAGCTAGTCGAGAAGTTAGTTAAATAATTTTTTTGTTGAATCACATAAACGCTGCTGAAGGCAGCAGGTATTAGAAACAGTTGGCTAAAAATATTTTTAAAAATGTATTGTCAACGTGCTCTGAACTTTCCTGAAAGTTTCAAATATCTAGCTAGTCGGGAAGTCAGTTAAATTGCAAGATTAGTCCACCAAACCGTTTTTGAGTTATTACCGTTTTTTGATACATTTTGGCCATTATGAACCTAATTTTCCTAAGTATCTCCAAAACGGAAAATCATACAAAGTCCAAAAAGGGAGGTGCACAACTAGATGTTATAACAAACCTATGTACCAATTCGCAACTTTCTACGTCCAACCGTTTTTGAGTTATGCGACATACTCACACACACACACACACACATACATACAGACGTCACGAAAAATCGTGTAAAATCCCTTATATCTCTAAAACGAGAGCTCGTGTTAAGACGACACTTGCAGGTGTACAACTAGACAGTCACACGTATAAATTGGCAACATTCAGCGATCATTCGTTTTCGAGCAATGTGAAATGCAAAATCCATTTCGCAAATCGGGATTACTATACTTCCTTATACTTTGTATAAGGAAGTAAAAATACACACAACTTTTGATATTAAAATCCCACTTATTTCCGCAAATTTGGAAATAAAAAGTAATTTACTATTTTCACGAATCAAAACAGCAATTTTTTAATTCCAAATTTTAAACAAACTAATATTTTTCTAATAATAATAATAATTGTTATTATTTACATACTCCCGTTCACAATCTAATGATTTTTTTCGCTACATAAAACACTAGAAATAAAAGAAAGATATAAACTTAAATAAATATGGGCACTAGAATTAATATTCTTAGGGTACATATATTTTTTTCAGTTTAAAAATTCTATAGCTATAATTGGTTAAAAATATCAACATTTCAATTATGCGTTAATATTTCATTCTGCAAGTGTAAAATTTGCAATGAAAATGCAAATAATAATACAAAATGTAACTTTGAACCTGTTCATATCATTTTGCAACCCAGTGTAGTAACTCAAATTTAACATAAAGAAATAAAGCGTTTATCATCTAAGAATATTGAAGTTTATAAAATTTTATAAAATATTTTGAAATTAAGCTAAGGACTTCTTGCTTAGGAAACAGAACTATTAAAATTCCCCAAAGACTGTTATATTCTCCCCCAATTCGCGTTTTATCGCAATTATAAGAACGTGTAAATAATTCTGATAATCTAAACCCTGCTCTGAAAATTTTAATTCAGTGGTCAAAGTAGTAGTTTATTCTGAAACTGTCAAAATACGAGTCCCATAAGGCAACCAGCTGCGTAGAAAATTTTAGGGCAAATCATATTTGAAATATATTTGCTCTAGAGAGAGATCCGTTCAGCCGAATTGGCAGAATGCCGAATTTTCACTTGAGAAGACTTAAATGTCTCTCGGTACGAGTTTTTTTTTTCCTTCTTTTATATAAAAATATCAAGGTTACTGAAATGTTTAGTAATTTTTATTATTATAGGAAATCCCATGTAACATTTTCTCTACATTTAATTTAAGCTCTGACGTAACAAAGAAAAAAAAAAAAAAAGACCCAGGGAAAAAAAAAAAAAAAAACATTGTGGCCATTACAAAAATTTTTTCTATATTTTCTTATACAAATTCACACAGTATAAATGATTTATTAAAATTATTTTCCATGAGGAATGCAGACGATTTTTATTTCAGAGAAGAATGACATTAACTGTCAAAAGAAAGTGAATTTTGTACCCCTCAAACGGCATCTAAGGAAATAATGCTTTTTATTTATTTATTTTCAAAAAATTTCATTTTATTTTTATTTATTTGTTTGCTTATTATTATTATTATTATTGTAGTTTGTTAACTTAAAATAATAATAATAATAATAATAATAATGGGAAAAGATAGATTTGTTTTAAATTATTACAGATCTATGGTTCAACCATTCGTTTTAAAAGTATTGGCGAGTTCTTTTGAAAAATACTTATATTGAAAATTGACACCTTTAGAAAGAAGCTATGCTCCTATATGTACGATAGTCTGATCATAGTTGACTATTACTATTTTCAATAATTCTTTTCAGTTTTACAATTATTCGTTAAAAGTGGTGCATATGAAATTTTATCCTATACTGGCATGTTAAAAATGTTGGGGGGAAAAACAGATTGCAACTCCAACTTGGCCATTATCAAAAATGTTGATAGACATTAATTTATTTCAAAAGTTTCAACTACATGTAAATGGTATGAAATTCTGTGCGTTAGTTCTTGAGATAGAGTTGGGAAAATATTTTCTCACATACAATGACAATTTTCTAAAAATGGTCAAATCGTATTCTGAACATCTCAAAACGTGTAAATACATCGAAAACCAGAAGTCGAATATTTTTACGAATCCAATACTTTCTCTATTGAATATAGAAAACAGTAAAAAAAAAAAAAAAAAAAAAAAAACCTCTTTCTTTTTCCTCTATATATCTGTTGTTTTATTATTAACTATGTAATTATTAATATATATATATATATATATATTTTAAGTACATAATATCTGATATAAAATCGTTAACATTGCAAACATACATGAATATATTTTGTAAAAGTATTATTTACTAGCAGCCTTTGCCCTCTTCGCTGGTCGCTATATTTAAGCGAATTTTCAAAAAATTTGAATAATTATTTTTTTTAATATCACTTTATAAATAAAATCTTTAAAATATATATATATATTCCATTTGAACATGTTCTGAACCTTGCTTCAGGTAACCGCTGCCTACGGCAACACTTTTTCCACGCGCGTTGCATCGGATCCGGCTTTCCACTGCCTGCAGCAACATCTTCCCCGGTACTTCAATTTCGATATTGATCGGACGACAGGTGTAGCCGCTATTATTCAAGAACTACGATTTTAAAGTTGACTGTGTCTTAGCATCTATTAAACATTTTAGTTTCGGCACCATGTATTTTATAGCCCTCGTTCTTTCTACTATATTATCAGTTTATTACCATACCATGCGATCAGTACAATAAATAAATAAATAAATAAAAAGATTTTAATTTCAAAGGAATTAAGTAAATAAATTTTAATAAGTTTAATTTTTTTCTATTATATAACCATTTTTTCCCCGATAGATACAATAAATTAAAGAAAAAAAAAAAAGATTTTCCTTTTAAAAGAATTAATGAAATAAATGAAAAATATATAATCTAACAGTCATTGTTTTGCGACGCAGACAATTGAAATGAAAGAATAAATTTAAGAAAATTAAACAGAAAATTAAATTTATAAAATCGAAAAAAATCTCGATGAGATGCATCTCTCGTGGGTTCAAGGTACCCCTCTGACAAGTTTTGTAGCGCTGTACTCAGTAGTCTAAGCTGCAGAGCAAAGACAGACACACACAGACGCTTCTTTTTATTTATATAGATAATTTCCAATTCAAAAAAATATATTTGATAAGAAGGAAAATCATTCGAACAAATTGCAACTATTAGCTGAGCACAAAGCTAGCCGAAATTGCTTTTTAACTATCGTCAAAAACAAGAAAGTAATTCTTCTCCCTTCGAATTCGTGGAAAACGAAAATACAATAATTTTTTATCTCGTTAAAAATATGCAAAAACTGGATGCTTAACCAATTATGGAGGTATTGTAAAAGTGTATTGACCCACCTTTTGGAATTTTTTCAGTATATTCTTTTACCTCGCATTATTCTTTGATCTTGTGCTTGATAAATATTTTTATGTAATAATATAAGAAATGGCATTCTTACCTTGAAGATATCATCAGAAAAAAAAAAAAAAAAACAATCTTCGGAATGTTGCGGCGTATGTTGAATTCTTGTCTCAAATGCCGACCAGTCAGCTAGACATCGAACCGGAAATGCTAAATTAATGAATATACATAACAAAAAGTTAAAGTACCGTCTATTGAATTATTTTATACTTTTAAATGTGATGAATAACTGTTAGTCATTAGATGCTTCGTATCGTTATTCCGCTCTTTTTACATTATAATACTTTTACCTTCTTTCATATTCAATAGTAGACGAAGAAAGCATTAGATTCGTAAAATTTTCCACTTCTGGTTTTCAGTGTATTTACATGTTTTGAGAGGTCCAGAACACAATTTGATCATTTTTAGAAAACTTCTGTTTGTCCGTTTCTCTGTCTGTGTATGTGAAAAAAATATTCTGACTCTAGTTCGAGAACAAATGCACAGAATTTCATACAAATTTATATGTAATTGCACCCACATATAAATTAATTAATGCCTATCAACTTTTGCAGAAAACCACCCAGTAGGTGGCACTGACATCCTTTTTATTTATTTTTTTAATTTCTAGTGTAGCGGTATAAGACAAAATTTCATATAAATTTCCACAATAAAAATTATTTTTAACTAATTATTGTGAAAGAAAAAAGAAAAAATATGTAATAGTAATAGTAATAGTAAAATAGAGAAAAACTCTTGTACATGCAGGAGCATCGCTTCCCTCTCGCACCTGGGAGGGGGAGTTTTCCTTCCCCTTCTCCCTCCGGTGGGTGCAAATTTTCAATAAGAGTATCCTTCACAAGAATTCTTCAGTACTTTTAAAACACATGGTTGAACCATAGATCAATGATAATTTTGAGGGGGAAAAAAAGAAAAAAAAAAAAGAAAGAAAACGAAATAAGAAAGAAAAACTGAAAAGACGCCGTCTATAGGGCACAAAATTGACTTGTTTTTGACATTTAGGGTAATATTTTTCTGTGATGAAAGCCATGTTCATTCACAGAGGAAAATAACATCGATAATTAATAATTTTAATAAATATTAGGTCGTTGCAAAAGTTCGTATGGTTTTTTATTGCTTCATTTCATAAAAATACATCAAATCAAATGACAATTTTTAATCAAAATAATCTCCATTACTTTCTACAACCTTTGCCCATTTTTCGGGTAACAAATGTATACCACGGCGATAGAAGCTCTCGTCTTTGGAGGCAATAAAATGATCCGCGTCCGCACGAACTTTTGCAACGACCTAATAATTAGTACATCGTGAATTTGTATAGAAAAATATAGAAGAAAGTTTTGTGGTGGTCCCAACTTACAAGTTTCTTATATATATATATATATATATATATATATATATATATATATATATGAATAACACGTTTAAAATTCTTTCATTTGATTTTTACTGAACCTTTTTTAAAACATCTGTTTTTTAAGGAACTAAGGAAATGATCCGTTTTCATTTCTCAAATTCAACTTTCTTGTAAGATTTGTGAGGTTTCATTATTCAGTTCTACTTAATTATTTGCTCTACATAATACTGTACAATTGTGTAGGCGAAAGAACGAATCTTATTTTACTATGGCTTCATTATAACATCTATTTTTGAAAAATCAGTGTTACACCCTGTATTGACCTTAGTTTCTTACATAATTATTTTGTGAAGTTTGTGAAGAAAAAAGTATTAGTTTCTATTTAAGGTAATATTTTGGCATTTTCTTTACAAAAACAGATGGCTCTCTTGCAAATTAAATGCTATACAGTTCTATTTCTAAGACTTCCATTTTTCTTCCTGTAGTCAATCTAATCAATCTTTGTTCTAAGGCTTTTGTTCTTTCTGGGGTACTAAATCTAATTTTGAGAACGTTCTTTTAATTAACTGTAAAGTAAACAGGAAGTTTAAGAGACCAGAAATTGTTCTTTAGTTTTGGTAATTATGTTCCCTGTAAATTTGCTACTAACAAAAGAGTCGCTTTAGCGCCGATTAATTCTGTCAAAGTCTACTTATTGTTTTTTACTGTACAACTTATTGAAATCAATGAGTCACGCTAATGCATCATTTTCTTCAAAATAAATTCCATCTTGAAAAATGGATGCTGATGATCGGGAAATAATCAGTCACGTCGATACGCTATTTTATGAAGAAAATTTTATTATTGAAAATGAAGCTTATGTTGGTTGGCCGTTTAATTAATTTGTGGGACGGGCTAAGTGAGAATTTTAGAAAATTTAAAAGTTGATGGAAAAGAGATGAGAAATTTACGCAACTGGATTGCTTTTAGGCATTTTACTTTTTTATGCGCAAAATAATATTACCAGTATTTTACTTATATTTTTTTATGTGAAAAACACTCAAAAAAAAAAAAAAAAAAAAAAAAGATTAATAGCTAATTTACGTTTAAAACTAGTTGACCTAGGTGGACTCTGCTCAGTACCGCATCATATATTTGTTCTCATAAATGTCTACTATAGGGCATACTATAGTTATGTTAAAAGGAATCTGCTTACCACCCGACTGAAATGTTCCCACCCAATATGATACCCTCCCTCCGGTTCAATACATTTATTTTATCCTAATTTGCTTTATTAGGATTAGTTTCATATTTTAGTTTCCATACAATTTCCAATGCAAATTAATATGGTCTTGCCTGTATCATAAATGATATTTTAAAACTAGTCCGATCTCTTTACGATCATTTGTTCTTCAGATAATGTCTACACAGGCTAACAAACTAACGAACGAACGAATGAACTTAAAAACAAACTAACTAATCTACAGACGGATATCGCTTCGATTTTGGGATTACTCAACCTCAAAAAATATAAATACATCAAAAACCCGAGGTTAAACATTTACACGAATACCTAAGTTCCCCATACCTAATAGCAAGATGGGTAACTAAAAATTACATGAAAAAATACGAGAATTAGTTGGTGGTTAATTAAAAATGTAGCCGAACAACTACATAAAAATCTGCTTAAATTTAAAAATTTATTTTTAACAACACTGTTAAAAATCAAATTACACGTTTCGAAAAAAAAAAAAAAAAAAAAAAAAAGATAAAGAAAGAAAGAAAAATGTTGCCAATTTAGGTCAGTTTCGCTACAACCAATATTTCCAGAAATTTATTGCTAAGTTTTACCTTTGTAATAGTAATCACTATTAAAAATGTAAAATTTAGCATTAAGTTAAACACTAAATTTTTAACTATTAATTTTTAATTACGTATGCTGGCAAACCTATAAGCAAAATCTCGCACGCGTTTACTGCAAATTAAATGTCATCTGGTTTTCTAATGGTTACCGTACAGGGCTCGAAATTAGCGGTCGTTAGTTGTATTTTGCAACTAAATATTTCGTTTTGACGGCCACAATTTTACACCTAGTCGTCACTTTGACGCCTAGCATTCTTTTTCCCCCCTTCAATGTGCAGTTCTAATGTGCGATTAAAATAAAGGCACTAGCAACAAAGTAGTAGAAGTAAATTCCTACAGCTTTCTTTAAAAATATTAGCATTAGCAAATTTTTAAAATGGAAAAAACTAGCTAGATGAAGTATCAGTATTTTAAGTAATTGTAGTTTATGTACAATGTTCACACATATGTTTCTATGTGTAAATAACAGTTTTAAAATGGCACCTAAGTACAACATAATGGCAATTAAGAAAACAATGTTAATTGCCATTTGGCACCCAACTTGCTGATTCTAATTTCGACCCCTGTTACAATTCCATTCTTCAATTTACAGCAGGGTTCATACTCATCAGGAAAAACCTGGAATACTCAGGGAATTTGAATTTCGTTAAAAAAAAAAAAAAAAAGTAAGGAAAAAGTCAGGGAAAATAAAAGTTTTCATTAAAAGTCAGGAAAAAATCGATTGTAAAACCTGAATAAACAAAAATTTCCTTTCTCTCAAATTATATTTTTCTTGTTTAGCTTCATATCAAAATTCAAATGATTAAGTATCGTGAAAATACGCATGTAAACAATGATTTCTACCTGAATTTTTATCATGATCGGCAATAACATGACATCATACAGTGGAAGCAGATGTATTTTTATTAACCGACTTCAAAAAAGAAGGAAGGTTCTCAATTCAAACCGTATGTTTTTTTTATGTTTGTTAGCTCATAACTTCTGAACGTATGCTCCGATTTTGATACTTTTTGTTTTGTTGAAAAGGTCTTGGTCTACAATAGGTCCCATGGTAATATCTTTAAGATCTAAAGAAAATACAGGGTGCCCAAAAAAATCAGTCCCAACTCTTTTAACTGCTAAACGGCTGCAACTATAGTGATAAAAATGGTATGTAAGTATACCAAAGTGGCCATGCAGTACAAGGTTAAACCGCTTGCAGCGCCACCTGGTGGAAAATAGCGGAGATAGTGTTCCTATCTTGAAAGCGATTCTAGAGAAAAAAATGAATTACAAAGTTGAAAAGGATCACCGATTTAGTACAAAAAGATAGTTTAGACATTCATGATAGCGTTTCTATCTCGGAAACGGTTCAAGACAGGGGGAAAAAGTGAATTATAAAATTGCAGAGCATCATCGATTTAGTACGAAAAGATAGTTTAGACACTGATGCTTAAAATACAATGCTAAAAACGTGCATTTGTTTGTTCGCAATTTCTTACACTATGCACACTTGAGCTACATTGCACACGTTGTAGCGTAGCTGGTGAGACATACTCTATATAGTTCAAAATACGGTTACTTGATACTTTTTGTTTTGTTGCAAAAATTTTGGTCTGAAGTAAGTCCCATTGTAATATATTTACAAGCTAAAGAAAATAAAGCGCCATCTGGTGAAAAACAGCGGAATTAGCGCTTTTATCTCAAAAACAGTTCAAGATGGAAGAAAAGTTAATTACAAAGTTGTAGAGCAACATCGATTTACTACGAAAAGACTTACTAAAAATAGAACGCTTAAAACGTGCAGTTGTTTGTTCGCAATTTCCTACACTGTGCACACTTGAACTACGTTGCACACTTTGCAGCGTAGCAGATGACACGTATACTCTGTGGTTCAAAGTACTGTTACTGTAATTGGTCACATCGATTAGTGCAAAGTCGTTTTCAACCAACTTCAGAAAGGAGACTGTTGAGGGTGATCTTAATTCGAGCTATGTGTTGTTGTTGGTGTTTGTAAGCTTATAACTCTGAGAGATGCTCTAATTAACCAACTTCAAAAGTTCAAAGCGTATGTTTTTTGTTTTTGTTTTTGTTTGTTAGCTCATACCTTCTGAACGGATGATCCGATTTTGATACATTTTGTCTTATTGGAAAGGTCTTGGTCTGAAATAGGTCCCATTGTAATATCTTTACGATCTAAATAAAATACAGGGTGCCCAAAAAATTCAGTTCCGACTCATTTAACTGCTGAACAGCTGCAGCTATAATCATAAAAGTGTTATGTAGGTATAGTAAAGTGGACATGTGCTACGCGATTCAACCGTCTTCAGCGCCACCTGTTGGAAAACAGTGGATTTAGCGTTCCTATCTAGGAAACGGTTAAAGACAGGGAAAAAAAAGTGAATTATAAAATTGCAGACCATCATAGATTTAGTACGAAAAGGTAGTTTAGACATCAATGCTAAAAACAGAAAGCTTAAAACGTGCATTTGTTTGTTCACAATTTCCTATTTTGTACACACTTCAACGACATTGCATATGTTGTAGTGTAGCGGGTGACATTTATGCTATGTAAAATTCGAATGATGGTTATTGTAAGCGGTCACGTCGATTAGCGCATAGACGTTTTAAACCAACTTCATAATGGAAGAGGCTCTCAATACAAACCATGTTTCTCGTTGTTGTTGTTGAAATTTGTTAGCTTATAACTTCGTAAGAGATGATTTAATTTTCATACTTTTTTTGTTGTCGTAATGATCTTGGCCTGAAATAGGTTTCAATGTGATTTCATTAGGATATAAACAAATTACAGGATACTCACAAAAGTCTGTTCTCATTCTAACTGCTGAACGCATGCAGCTACACTGGTAAGCAGTATGTAAGTATCGATGTTGAAACTTCTGTCCGTCAGCTGCAATGCCTATTTTGCTCTTTGTTTGAACTTTACGCTGCGCAATGGTTTTTTACGCGATGGAAACTTTACGCTGGTGGGAACTTTACGCTGCAGGTATTCACTGTAAAGTTCAATATATATGGCTAACAGAATTTTTGGTTACGAATACTGCGTATCCGTTCTTTACATTACTAAAGACGTTTTAATTTAACGTATGTTCATTTAATAGATAGTTTTTTGCTCATATCCGATAAAGGCAAGAAAAGTGGCACAACTTAAAAATGCAGCATTTGAAAAAAATAAACTTAAAAATAATTTGACTAGAATGAAACTGGCAGAACTGTGTGCATTTCATGTATTTTTCAGTGACACAAACCATTTTTTGAGTTATGTCACTTTTCTTGGAAGTTGTGATTTATGAAACTGCCATCGAACGTCTTTTGATGTTCTGCTATATGAATAAGTTTTCACTGAAAAGAGAAAAATAAAATCTTTTTGTAAAAAAATAGAACCGACTCCAAAAAGCAACTACTATTAAAAAAAAAAAAAAATGTATGAAATGAAGCTAAATTGCGCCTAAAAGTATAAAATAATTTCCTTCGCCAAACAACCTATAACACTACGATTAATCATAACTTTTGAAGTCGGCGCAAAATTAAATAAAAATTCATACCTTTATTCCATTCAAAAATCAAATCGTATTCAAAATACACATCTCACATTGTCACCTGCAAAACGCAGCCGAAAACTAATTTGATTCAAGAAAACAAATAAGATTTCGTAAGCAGCAAAAGTTGGCGAAGATGCTGGAAAGAAAAATCGCAAAGTTATCTGGCAAACATATTTAATTTCTTTGGGATATCATGATAATTTTGATAAGGTATATTAAGAGAGTAATCAAGAATATGAAACAATACTTCGTACAATATATATTATGAAAATATACATCTTGCGTGTATAATTTTGCATTACACTTTGATCGCCAAATACGAAAGCCACCAAGAATGATAGTTTTCAAAGTTATACAAAATTTGCAAAGGAAACTCTAACTTTGTAGAAACATAAATACCGCATTGGGAAGAATGTTCACTGTTCTATGTAGATACTACAAATGGACCAATTGCATATAGTGATAAAATAATAAAGGAAACATGAAAATGGATCATTCGAAACAACAGCATTTTTTGCTACGGATCTAAAAACAAACCTTTAAAAACTAATTAAATTTTATTTAATTTTGCGCCGACTTCAAAAGTTATGATTAATCGTAGTGTTATAGGTTGTTTGGCGAAGGAAATTATTTTATACTTTTAGGCGCAATTTAGCTTCATTTCATACATTTTTTTTTTTTTTTAATAGTAGTTGCTTTTTGGAGTCGGTTCTATTTTTTTACAAAAAGATTTTATCTCTTCTCTAGAGGAGCATTTCTTGTAATATGTCGCTAATATATTCTTGAAAATTGTCTGAAAAACTCAGGGATTCCCCCCCCCCATCCATATTTGAGTATGAACCCTGTATAGTTACCGGATTCGAATCTTGGTACGGGCATGAATTTTCGTAGTGTTTTGTTTCGGAATTCACTTTAAAAAATAGGTTCTGGTCTAATTAGTTTTAGTGTGCAAAAAAATAACCGCAGACATCAAGTCAAACCAAACCAAATTGCAAGCCAATCTATTTAAAATGTAGTACGAAGCCAAAACTCCAGACCCGAAAAAATTGGAATACCCAAAAAGCTGTACATTTGTGTTCGTATTAAAAAATACCACAAACTCTTTTCTTTAATCAAATGTTATACTATATTTGCCTGGGCGCCGTGCTCGAAGCTCACGTGCTTCAAGCTTACAGTAGGGAAATCGTGTCTGAAGCTCACATAGATTAGTATCTCGTGTCCCAAGCTCACAAATATATTTACCCCTTTCCCCCGACTTATCAACTTGACAGGTGGGATTAGATTAAACCGTGGCCGTAGCGCACGTAACTCGTATCTCAAATAGAGCAGGCGCACGTGACGTCACTGCGATAGACATTGACACATGATTCCGCACGTGCTTTAGAATGTAGGCAAAAGTGGGATAAAACACCATTGCTTAGCGTTACAAGCTTAGCTACATACTTCCATTTCTCCAATATTTTTAAAATGATTTACATTTCTGCTAAGATTAAATCATTGTTATTGCTTGTTTTATAAATAGATAAATATATATGGATGCTTTTAATTGAAAAATCTGTATTAAAATACTTTTAATACACAGGAATGAGATTTTTCAGCTTTTCAGCTGATTTAAGCTTTTTTGTACATTTAGCTTTTCAGCTTTTTTTTTTTTTTTTTCAGTTTTTTCATATTTCTGGTGTGTATTTGTTCTTTCTTTATACATTGAAGAGTAAAATAGATATTTATTACTCTAATATAATGGATTTTGTCATTGAAATTCTAGTTGTCTTGCCTTTGCGTACAGTTTCAGTTTTTTTATATTTCTGCAAATCTCATCCCTGAATATAAAAATATTTTTTTCTATGGGAGATTATAGAGAAAAAATAATTAAAGAGTTATTTAATATAAAAATATAATTAAAAATGATTGCCTTTATTAAAAATCAAAATGTTTAATAATAAAATTAATTTGATCAATAGAACTATTTGAGCTTTTAATTGAAAAATCTATTTCTAAATATTTTCATTAAAAAAAAATGAAAAAAAAAAAAAAAAATGAAAAAAATAAAGAAAAAAATAAAGAAAAAAATAAATAAATAAATAATTAAAAAATCTAGAAACCTAATTTAACTAATATATACAGTGAAACCTCTCAAGTTGGACACCCCTCTAAGTTGGACGCTTTTTCTCGGAACGGAATGTATCCATTAACATTATGTCTAACCCCTATAAGTTGGACACCTCTCTAAGTTGGACACTTTTTCTTGGAACCGTAGCTGTCCAACTTAGAGAGGTTTTACTGTATATATATATATATATATATATATATATATATATTTAATAACTAAATTAAATTAATTGAGATTGTTTAGTATTATTGTTTCGGCTTTTAATAGAAAAATCTTTACTAATTTTTTTTTTTATATTATTAAATATTTTATTTTCTATGAACGATAATAATAATAATAATAATAATAATAATAATAATAAAAGCTAGTTAAAAAATCATCCAATAAAATATTCTAATTAAAAAATAACAAGTTATTTATTAAAAATATAATATTTTACAATTAATTGAAATTACTTAATACTACTTTTTTTTTTTACTTTTAATTAAAAGGCCTATTTCAGTAGCTGAGCGGTTCTGCTCTCCAAGCTGATAGATTACTGTTAGTGTTGATGTCTGGGAATAGGGCCGATTGTCTACCCTAGGGTCCTAGGCCCGAGGGGGAGTGCCTTCCATGGCGGACTTTCTAAGGGGTCCTAGCCCATATTTACGCAAGTTTATGAGAAAACCATGGAAAACTCCGAACGACTAAGCCGACGAGCACGGACCTGGGATCGAACCTGGCATCTCAGGTCTACCAGCTTTGAGCACAGAACCGCTCGGCCGCTCGTGGGCCTTGATAAATTGGAATTGCCGGGTTCCCGCTTGTCAACCTAGAAATTCGGAATTTTCCATGGTTTTCTCTGAAAATCGCATATATACAGGACAGGGCTTCTTAGAAAGAACTCTCATGAAAGACATTTCAGCCAGGCTTAGGACCTGCATGTTGTCAATGTGTTTTAATGCTTAAACCACAACCACCAAAATATTTTTAATTCAAAAAGACTTTTTTTTTATAAACATATAAATGATTATATACAAAAAATAGTATTAATTAAAAAATCGTTTAAGATTACATTCTAATTAAACATAATTTAATTATTAAGAATATAAATTTAAAATAATTAAATTAATTGAGATTGCTTAATACTGTTGTTTGGGCTTTAAAAGGAAAAACCTAATTCAAAATGCTAAACATAAAAATATTTTTTTCTATAATTGATTATAGAAAGTAAGTAAGTAACTAAAATTATTTTACTTAAAAAAACTTTAAAAAAAAGAGTAAATTAATTATCTAATTGCTAAGTGAATTATCAAAAATATAAATTTTAATAATTATATTAGCTATGATTCCTTAGTACAATTTTTTCTGCTTTCAAAAGAAAAATTATCTAAAAACACTTTTAATATTAAAAGATTTTATTTTCTGTGAATAATTATGAAAAAAAAAAAAAAAGATAGTTAAGGATCTAATTAAAATTATTTTATTTAAAATATTCTAATTTCTAATAGAAAGACTAAATTCATTAATTAATTATCTAAAAACTAAACGTATTATAAATAATAATAATAATCAAATTAGCTTAGATTGCTTAATACAATTTTTTCTGCTTTCAATAGAAAAATTTATTTTATAATACTTTTAATATTAAAATATTATAATTAAGTTAGTTGTAATCGCTGAATAAAATTATTTGAACTTTTAATTAATAAGCCGAGAAGTTATGTTCTCCAAACTGGTAGACAGGAAGTGCCGGGTTCAATTCGAGGTCATGGTTGTCGACCCTCATGTTCTCAGTCGGCTTTAACACCTAAACTACCATCACGAAATTATTATTTAATATAAAAAGTTATTTTAATCAATGATTATATAAAAAAATAATTATTATTATATCATAACTAAAAACTAATTTAATTATCAAAAATATTTTTTTAATAATTAATTTTGATTACTCAATATAATTTTTTGGGCTTTTAATAGAAAAACTATTTCAATATACTTTGTAATATAAAAAGATATCTTTTGTCATGATTACAGAACAAAGAAATAATTAAAATTATATTATTTAAATAATCTAAAATAAAATTTTATATTAAAATATACACAATTTTACTAATTGGTGTGGCACTCACACTATTTTAGACTAAAATTTGAAAACAATGTATGTTTTCATTAACATTGACTGCCAAATTTATACTCCAATCATAACTTTTGAATTATAACTTACTAATATTTTACCAGAAATCGATTTATCAATATGTTGATAATTTAGGTGGGAGTGTTATTATTATTATTTTATTTTATTTATTTATTTATTTTATTTATTTATTTATTTATTTATTTATTTTTGCAGACTGTACCTTCGTATTGTAAGTTCCGATTTCTAGTTAAAAAATGCTTACAACAATTAACTTTGATAACAAAGACATTCCACAAATTATGTGTAGTCTTATATATAATCTGTGAATTCTATATAAAACATATATAGTACTTAAGATTGACTTATTAAATAAAACTGCGTTAAATAAATACACGAACAAACATTTCGGGTCATTATTCCTGATATATATTTTTCATCCACCCCCGAAAGTATTTTTGTTAAATTTATGTAAATAAGCAGAAAATAATTTTATTTAATAATTTAATTCCTAGTTCCTGCCTTAGTTCAAAAAATAACTCATCAACTGAATTGCGCTTCAAAAACCATCTTCCTCGACCTCCCCCCTCCCCTCCCCCCTCTGCTCTTCGGAAAAAGGGATTAGTCTCTTCCCACCTGTCAAGTTGATACGTTGGGGAAAGGGGTGAATATATTTGTGCGCTTGGAACACAAGATTTTGGTATATGTGAGCTTCAAACACGATTCCTCTAGTGTGAGCTTTAGATACGTGCGCTTGGAGCACACCATTTGCCTGTAAAATCGACTTCGTTTATAAGCTCATCATCTAACTTTCATCAGAGATAAAGTCAAGGAGACCAGCCCGTCTACTCGCAAAATAATATCTTCCGGAACTGGAAATGATCATTAAAAAACTGAAACACGTATAATAATGTAGCACAATATAGCTGTCTGAACACCCCCCCCCCCCAACCTCAAAAAGAAAAAAGGAAGGCAAATATTTTACTACTGTTATAAATTCTGGCAAAATGTTTCATATATGTATAAATAACTGAAATATTTTTAAATGTTCGTAAATCCTTTAAGATAATGACAAAAATCCGGAAAATCTGAAATCGACGCAATCCCAGCAATTTCAGATTATCAGTTTGTGTGGTGATTGGTAATTAAGTTTTTTTCTCTACAATATTTATCCATTGTTAAAGTTACTCTTGTTTTCCTATGTGATGTATAACATTCAATGAAGTGGTTTGTACCTGTCACATATCGACCGTTTTAATAAATAAATTATGTTATACGCAAACACCTTAAGTTGCAAAATCTCACAACAATTGTTTCGGATCGAAATAATAGCACGACCTTTTCTAAGTCTAAAAGTTTTGGCATAGATGTCGCCCGAAACGCATGCTGCACTCATGTCTAGTTTTTGCACTTGATGAATGATCGTAATATTATTTCGACCCGAAACAATTGTTGCAAGTTTTTGCAACTTTTGATGTTTGCGTACAAAGTCTTTATTTGTTTATTTATTACATTTCAATACCAGATTTTCGGTGCAGTTTACTATTAACACAATGGTTTTCTTCACTTAGTCACTTTTTGTACTCGAAGAAAATCTACTGTTACTTTTTATCCTTAAAAACATACTAGTAATCAGTGGCTTCTCGTGAACTGAACTGAATGGCGTTTTAGGCTATCTCTATATGGGTATATGGGTGACTAGAAACAATCCGTTATCATGAAAAGCTCATTCATGTGATTGACTATTGAATTTTATTCATGTCTGCGTTGTTTCTTGATATAAACGAAATAATTAATTGAGGAGCAAACATTCAAACCGTGTTTTCTCCTTCGGATACAATTTTTCAGACAACATGCACTCATAATCATGCTGTAACCAAAATATTTTTTTAAGTTCGATTTTTATTTTATTTATTTTTATAATATCGCGTTTTGAGGCACCTTGAATACGAAAGTCAAAATTTTTGCGGTTCGTCCTGAACATTTCATCAAGATATTTTTTTAATAATAATAAAAAAAAAAGAACTGATTGTTTGTAAATCTTGCTTAACTTTTGAGAAGGAGTGTATTTATTTGTGAGATATGCTGGTAACAGACACACACACACACAATCAAACCGCTAAAAACACAATTTTCAGATTCAGAACCCTCAAAACGTTAAATATGACAAAAACTCAATTTCGAGAAATTGACCCCAAAACAATATTTTCTCTACCATACATATGGGTAAAAGAAAGTAAAAAAGTTATTATAAAAGACTACTATATAAGTTATAAGATAATAGTGATACGTATGAATCGTGCTCTTATCGCGGTCCTTGATGTTTAAAGCGAACTAATTGTAATAGAATTGTAATTGCTACTCAGTTTGCTGCAAATGTTGTTACTTTTTGATATTTTATAAAATTTATGTAAGTGTGTTGCATGAAAACATTTGTTTAGGTATGTTATTTCCAGTGGCGGTTCGTCATTCAGGGCACCTGGGCCTGGCCCCGCTTGAATTTTTCTCTCTATTAAAATCAAGTAATATATTTTTCTTTCTTTATATTTTTTTAATTCTAACGCTTGTAAAAATGCATCTATCAAGTTAGAAACGTGCATTCAATTTCCTCTTATTCTTCTCGGACATAAAGTTTGCTTGTCCCTTTATCCGCTTTTCTTTTACCGAATTACAGCTAATTCCTACTCAGAGTTCAGGCGTTTGGGCACTTTGATTTGTGCCCGATCTCGCGCATTAATTAGTATAGTATTTATTGCTTTGCGCATGGAATACCGGGTTAACACATTTGGCGAAGTAGAGCTTTATCAATGTTAATATTCCCATACTTTTAAAGTGTTAAGGGCACTTGGCGAATTGACCCATGTAACGTAGTTTAATGAAAAATAACTGTCTCCTTTAAGATGCATTAACCATACGGATCGTGGAGAGAATTTGGCGACTATCACAGTACTTTTTATTTATTTATTTTTCTACTGGTAGTGAAAAAGAGGAGACTTTTGCGATGTTTTTTTTTTTTTTTTTTTTTTTTTTTTTCCAAATAAATCTATGATTGTTTAAAAATTAACAGTGATAGAAAGGAATTCTGTTGAAAATTTATTGACAAAAGGATTAAAACATTTTTGAGAAATTCTATGGGACAGGAAAGTTTAAATGCACATGCGGTTCTCGCAATCCACAAAGACTTTATTTTCACAATTCCACAATTTAATGAGAAAGTAATTAAAAGGTTTGCTCGACAAAAAACTCGGTGAGCAGAATATTTATTTTTGTATAAATAATAATCAGATTTAAATACTTGAACAGTTTTGGCTGCCTAAATCTTTTTTATTATTATTATATATATATATATATAATATATATATATATATATATATATATATATATATATATATATATATATATATATATATATATATATATATATTCATGCGATTTAGTGTAATATTTTTTATAATTGTTTTTTCAGTCAAATACTATTTGATTAAAGTATTTTTAATAATAATAATCGCATTTACATAAATTAATATTGGTTATTTAAAAAATATATTACTAAATTATTATTAAGGGATAAATGAATCCTTTTTAAATATATATAAATAAATATGTATACACACACACACTTTTTTTTTTAAATATATAGCGATGGATTTTTAAAGTGTCTTTATTTGCGTATTTTTAACTCGACATTATGCAAAAAACTGCAAAGAAATAAAATGTCAGGCATTATTTTTTTATTGGGACAGTTATAAAATTCTGTATTGTTGAAGGAATATAAAATTTTAAACTAAATTTTCTGTACAGGCTTAATTTTTAATTTTGATATACATTGCAAAATCACCTATAGGTTTTTAATTTTATACACATTTGGCCTACATCATTGTTTTTAAACAAGCTAGAATATAAAAAAGTAAAATCACAAACACTTTAATATAAAAATTCGACACTTTAAAAATGTGTATACATATTTAAAGTACCGTTTATGAAATTTCTAATTTTAATTTAATTGCTTATATTTTGACTGTGCTTTTAAAAACAAACGTACAAGAAACATATATATTAAATATGTAATGTTTTCGTTTATACTTAAGAGATTTAGAATTGCTATGCACAAAAGTAAAAAAAAAAAAAAAAATGCATGTAGAAGAATTTTAGTTTAAAAATTTTGACATTGTAACATTGTAAAATTTTATAATATTCACAATGAATTATAATAATAATAATATACATAGCACACCCCGAATATATATATATATATATATATATATATAAAGATAATTTTCCCCATTAAATACTTATTCTTTTTGCGTTTGAATTATGAATATATTTCACATGTCGTGCAATGGACCGGGCCCCACCTGGGAAAGTTGGCACGTGCCGCCACTTGTTATTTCATTACTTAGGAGTAATCTGTTTTTTTTTTTTTTTTTCTTTTTTTCGCGCACTTATTCTTGATAGTGTGGATTCTGTTCATTGTCTTTCATATTTTTATAACAAGAAAAAATAAAGAGAAGGGTGAGATGGCCTTTGATTCACTAATATTCTACATTTTTAAACGGTCCTTATCAAAGCAGTTTCAATTAATGTATTTTCTTTTTTGATAACGCCTTGTTATTCCGAACGTCATTGTTCTTCAGGTAGCCGAATGAAAGATAGATGAATATTTACCCGCAAAAACGACCTCTAGTGATGTTTGTTTGTGTCTTTCTTATCCTCATCTATCCTCAGACCCATTTCAGGCATCTTATCTCTCATTCTTGTTTTCTCCTCAGACCTGCATTCGATGTCTTCCGATAGTGATTAATCAGCTTGCAAACATAAGTGTCAACTGTAAAAACATATTTCATAAATCAGCATTATTTTTGAAGCTTTTAACTGATAATATTTTCAAAAACGATTTTATGAATTTTATAGGCTATTATGTGAGATTTTTTCCCCTCTCTCAGTTTGCCAGTTGATTTATAAGAAACATCTTTTTCATTAGTTAGCATGCATTTTTATTTCATTTTATATATACAGGGTGATTTGTAACTATTTGTACAAACTTAGAGAGCTAGTATTAAAACTAGAGACGGCCCACCAACGGCCTAGCGGTTCTCAAAGCCGTGAGGTGCCAAGTTCGATCCCAGGTCCCGCTTGTCGGACTTACCTTTTCAGAGTTTTCCGTTATTTTTCTCCGAAACTTACGTAAATACGGGCTAGGACCCCCTTAGAAAGATCCCCACGGAAGGCACTCCCCCTCAGGCCTAGGACCCTAGAGCAGTCAATCGGTCTTAATCCTCACAGCCAACCTGAGCCAGTGTCCTGCTTCGGGTAGGGTGCGGGTACGATTTCCACTAGTTTTTAATACGCGGGTTACCCGCAAGAAAACGTTTTCTTCGGGAGGAAAAAAAAAAAAAAACGCTATTTTTTAACGAATCTAACTTTTTGAATGCAGAGATTGGATGACATTTTTTAGAGCAACAAGACTTATAACACGAGTTTAATTACAATTACGTAAATATTAATACTTATCGTTTGTGACTTTTATATGCGGAAATTATTTGTCTTTCAATGTATATTTGCTTCCTGATTTTATTTATTTCTTAATACAGTCAAAATATTTAGAGCCATGCAATTTTTAAAAGTCAGGTTATAATTTGAATTTTTGTTGTATGGTTCACTGAAGTTTTGTCTGTAATTAAACATATATAATTGTAATTTTGTATATAACATATAGTTTTCTGAAAAGATCTATTAAACAATATAATTATGTTTTGTGTTATAGAATTCCAATTCAGTGTCTTATAACATAAATTTTACATTACCTTATTGCAGGTCGGGTTGCGGGTCAGGAGCTGCGGGTTCGGGTCGGGTTGAGGGTCGAAAGTCATTTTGCGGATCGGGTGCGGGTCAAGTTTACCCAACTCGCGCAGGACTCTTTTCTGAACACAGTTAGTAATCGTAATCATATAGAAAAGCATGGTCAGAAATGCCATTTTGCGCTACCTTGTTATAACACATTGTCATCGGGGTATTTTTCTATTTTGAACAATTGGCTGCCCTTTTTGGCGTTCTTCTAAAACATTACATTAATTAACAAATGGAATTTAAGTATTTGTGATTAAGTCATTTACATTTTATCCTTAGCAATCGATGCGGCAAATATATACGATGATGTGATGGCACTTAATAAGATTAAACACGAATAACTAAAACTTTTTTGTTTAAATAATGTAACGTTTTAGAGGAACGCCAAAAAGGCGGGCCTTACTATTTAAATTGGGTTGAGGTTGTGTGGTTTTAAAGTCGCACTAGAACTCCGCAGAGGGCAATTGGCGACAGTCAGGGGTCACCTTTTCTGAGTGATTCAGAGATATGCCATCACAATTTTGATCTCCACGAAAGGAATCGTTCTCCCACTTTATTTCAAAATCGGAAAATACACCGATGACAATATGTTATAAAAATAAAACGTCACATAAATTATCATTTATGATCATGTAATAATTATCCCTAAATATGTTCTCTACCTCCCCACCAAGTTTGTACGTAGAGTTACGAATCATCCGGTATATAAGTATTCGAAGTCGAAGTTCGTGGGTTCAAAATTGTGCGACGACTCTGTGCATCGGGTTAACTTTTTCCGAATTTTTAAATTTAAATTATTTTTGTATTTTAAAAAAAGATTTGTTCACTCTTATTTTTGAAACTCTAAATAAAAACATTCCATCTACAATTGAATCATTAAAAATTTAAAAAATGAATCAAATAATTAGCCTAACAGATGACTTGGACAAAACATTTGTCTCTGCAGAGTATAGTATAATATATATATTATATAATTGTTATAAGAACTAAAAACTATGTGAAACAAGGGCAAAAGCCAAACAAACAAAACAGAAATTACAATAGAAGAAGCAGAGGCCACTACAGCTTATGACAGGTAGAGCGGACTAAACCAGCGTGCCGGGCTCCCAACTTTCCCCAAATCCTCCGTAAGATCATATGATTACAAAGAAAACAGTTAAATTTTAGATTTTTATATTATTAGGTGAAAAATAAATTATCTTATAATTATTGATATTTATAAACCCAATTTATATAAACTAAATCAATAAAATATATTATATTTAAAAAAAAATTATACACTCTATACAACTATACTTAATGATGACTGAACCATAATCACAAAATGCATTTATATTACAAAGATATTTGAAAAATCTATATAACCATCTGCAACCAAGCAGCATGATAAAAGTGTGAACAATAATAATAATAATAATAAACTGCTGATACACACAACAAATTCAATTTTTCTTCTACTTTTTTTAAATATATATTCAGCAACCCTCCCAACCAACTAAGCCAAAAATCGCCACCCATCATTCGTAATCATTCAACTACCCACCCCATATACAGGATAATTAAGAGCTATTGTTAAAAAATCTACATGTAGGTCAGGAACACGATAATAAACAAAAATCATATAAGAATATATGATTCCAAATGCAATTCAAATGCGCTAGATGCTCAGAAACCCAGAGAGTGAAATTTTTGAAATAGGGCACAAAAAAATGATAATTTATTACACAAAGACTATTTTACAGAACATTTTTGTTGTAAAAAAAACTTTTAAAGCAGGAGTTCGAAGTTGCAGCCTGAAGCTGTAATACAAGCCCGGCAACGACGACGCATCGATCGACGAACGTTTGCAAAAATGCCTGGTGTATCGGCAATGACTTCATTTGTAGTAGCGATTTGTGCAAACAAATACATTTCCGATTCTACAAGGGTTTTATACATTAGGAATTTCATGTAACCCCAAAGAAAATAATTGAGGGGATCTGGTGAACGAAGGCTCCGCGGGATGGGTATAGCGCGGCCTGTCTGCCGCTCCGGAAATTTAATGTCCAGACCAGATATTGGTGGGCAGTGCTTGAAAAAGGGCTGGAGCTCCTTCATGTTGAAACCACATCCACTGTTGCATATGGTGTGCGGTATGTTTCTCAACAATTCCGGCAGGACTTGAGCCAGGAATGTGCTAAATCTCCATCCAATGTTGATGGAAGCAAGTAGAGGCCGATTATTCTAGTTATCTAGTAGCTGTTCCATTGCAATTAGGTGCCCTGTAAACGAGGTGCAAATGTACTATTTCTCTATTTGTGTGCGCAGTTCGTCCTTCCTTACGCTCACACACCAAAATTACGCATTTCGACGCTTTATCCTGGCCAGCTTTCCTCGAGACATCTAGCGCGCTTCGGCGCGTTTGGTTTGCGCATGCGACCATATTCTCTTATGTGATTATTGTTTGTTACCGTATACCTGACTTCCATGTAAATTTTTGAATAATAATTTTGAATCACCGTGTATGTATGTATATATATTAAATTTTCATGACAAAATTCATGTACACAAATAAAACATACATTTATACACAAAAAACGTAAAATCTTAATATTACAGACAATCACATAAATGATTTTCAATTATTATTGTAATAAACACGCAATTTGATATCTTAAATTACAATAAGTTTTTAAAATAAACTTCAGGATATGTTAAATATATTATAATAAAGTGACACGTAAATGCTTTAAAAATAGCTCAAAGTACACTATTAGCTCAGTTAGTGAGTTATTTAGAATTACTTGAAGTTTACCCCTTTCTACGTAACTAATGAGCCTTCAATTCTCAGTTATATATACGTCTGCAACTGTAATATACTCCTCAATGAAATAATCTATAAATGGCGAGCTATTTAAAATCTTAGTCTTGCGATGCTTTTTAAGTAACCCGTGTTATGTCGCCATTGCCCATTTCCGTCCTCTTAACAGGGATGAAGAACAGGGATGAAGACGCATTGTGCTTATGTCGCGACCCAGTGTTCGACCCTTACGAAAATATTAAGTGTTTTCTGACGTCATTCCATTCATAGCCTTTTCTTTCTTCCTATCCGGATCTATCGGCGTAATTTGATTTCACGATAATAAAGTCGGGGAATTTCTGTGCCCTCCTGTTTAAGATAATATTTTTCTTTTTAATTTCTTTCTTTCTTTTTTCTATCTTAAAAAAGATCGTTAAGACATCTAGTCACCAGATTGGTCACCGGTTTACGTCCTTCCGCTTTTTTCTTTTTTTTTGTTGGTCCTTTGGGATTATTTAAAAGTGATACCTAGTTTTCATTTTGTGTGTCAGAATAGGATATGTAATACATGTGTGGCTTTGCCCAACTTTTTTGTTTTAATTGTTGTGTTCACATTGCTTTCAAATGTTGATCTTAACTTAAATATATATATTATAGAGCCCATTTAACCTATTTCAATGACAGGGGCTCTGAGGACCCTCCTCTCCGGAATGTTCGTTAATCGATGAAAATTATAATCTATAAAGAGTAATGTTTTCGTGACATTAAATTATTAAAGGGAGTGAAAATATATTAGGTTTCCGTAGGAGATTCATTTTAAGCACTTTACGCTAAAGTAATTATAACAGTAATATATATACATATGTTAATGTTTTATATTAAAAATACTTACACCAATGGAAAGTTTTGTGTTGAAATTGAACAAAATATCTCTTTTTCATATTCAATTTTTTTTTTCTCCAAGTTATATTTGTAACAAATCTATTAATTTACACTTTTGTTTCACAGGTTCTTGTGAAAACCTCCCTTTTTCAGTAGGCATACCTCCAACCTCCTTATCTTCCACCCATTTAATTGTGTCAAAATAAAACAATAATGTTACAGTACCTAACATTTGCTTTATACATACATATACATATAAGTGAACCAGACCCTCGCCAATAGCTAACTAGGCAGCACTATTCGACGTTAATCAAATCAACCAAAAGTCTCCGAATACTAGCAAAAATTCCTATATTAAAAAAATTCACTTAATACAGTTTTGTTAAATAAATCCTTGCCGAATCCTGTTCTTAGTCAGTCTAAAAACAGGATTCGACAAGGATTTATTTAACAAAACTGTATTAAGTGTACTTTTTTTATATAGGAATTTTTGCTAGTGTTCGGAGACTTTTGTTACCGACTGTATATATGAGATGAGAACAGATAGCAAAGGCTAGGATTACAACACGAAGACCTGAAAAAACAGTATTGAACCGGAACTTACTTTCCAACGCGCGAAAGCGATTAGCGGAATAGCGATATAATCACTCGGCCATGGAAGGCCCCAGTCATTTCATTTTTAATTCAATTTAAAAATTTTGTATATTCCATCCTATCGCCAGAAAAACTGTTGCTTTCATAGTTCTCGTAGGCGTCCCGTTCGAGTCCCCTGTTCAGGCATGGATAATGGTTCAGAATCGATTTTAAGTTATGGTGGCCAGATTAGAGTACCTTTATAAATTAAAAGCGTTAATAATTATTACAGTCGGCAGCAAAATTATTGAAGCACATATCCACACTTTTCAATTTTTTTTTTTTTTTTTTTTTTTTTAGTTTGATTGCTAATTTTTATCATTAACTTACAGTCGGCTGCAAAATTATTCGAGCACTAGCCAATAATTCCTATATTTAAAAAGTACACTTAAGACTGTTTTGCTAAGTAAATCCTTGTCGAATCATGTTCTTAGACTGATTAAGAACATGACTCGACAAGGATTTATTTAACAAAGCTGTATTAAGTGTACTTTTTTTGGCAAGGATTATTGCTAGTGCTCGAATAATTTTGCAGCCGACTGTACTTTTTTATAAACAGTATAAGACAAAAAACAGTATAAGTACTTGACAAATATTTACTTAACAAAACAATATTAGGTGCCCGTTTTTTAAGTGGGAATTATTGCTAGTGCTTCAATAATTATGCTGCTAACTGAACAATTCCCTAGTTAAAAAGATAGTTTTATATTCTTTGTAAATGGATACCAAAGAGTTAATAATTATGATAAATAATTTTCTTGTAACAGTTTATAAAACTTAGAAAAACGTCTTTAAAAAAGGGTCTGTCCTCTAAAAAAGAGGACATCTGGTCACCATATTTTAAGTAGTAGGTCTTTGGCTAAGTAACCCCTACAATAGGCTGACCAGATCAAAGTACCTTTATAATAGAGAAGCGTTAAAAATTTCTACAATTCCAATTATGGATGTATTTTTTCATTCCTAATAAATAAGGACTAAAAATAAAGTATTACTGATTAATAATTTACTTTTTACAATTTTTTAAAACTTAGAAAAATGCCTTCAATAAAAAAGGAAGTCCCCATTTATCCCCAGAAAATGGGGACGTTTGGTCAGTATACCCTGCAAACACGTCTTTTTTTTTCAGGACATTTATAGGACATCTTCAGGATGAAATAGACATATTTAGGATGTAATGTTGATGAAAGAGATATCTTAAGGATGAACTGTGGATAAGTGTGTTTGTAGGGACTCTAGTGGGGAAAAATGACTGTAGAGCAGGCTGACCAGATCAGAGTACCTTTATAATAGAGAAACGTTGAAAATTGTTACAATTATTCAATTACGGATGTATTTCTTTCATTCCTAATAAATAAAGACTAAAAATAAAATATTATTGATTAATAATTTACTTTCTACAATTTCTTAAAACTTAAAAAAATGCTTTCAAAATAAAGGCTGTCCCCAGAAAATGGGGACATTTGGTCAGCTTACTGTAGACTCTACAGTGTAGAGTGATAAATCAAGCTTCCCAGACAGCACATCGCCTCCCCAGGATATCTTCAAGATGTCTTCTGGATGAAAAGACATCCCAGAAACGTCCTTAAGATGTACTGTGGATAAGTTAAGCCTAACTGTGTTGTTAGGGTTTATCAAATTCAAATCAAAACCTTGCCGCCACTAGTGTCCGCCCAGACCGTCGTCAATAGCCCACTATGCAGCTCTAGTACGATGTTAAACAACCCAACACAAAATCCTACGTACCGTTAAAACAACGTTACCTATCGGTCTTCCCTATACTGACCAAACGTCCCCATTTTCTGGGGACAAATGGGGACTTCCTTTTTTATTGAAGGCATATTTCTAAGTTTTAAAAAATTGTAGAAAGTAAATTATTAATCAGTAATACTTTATTTTTAGTCCTTATTTATTAGGAATGAAAAAATACATCCATAATTGGAATTGTAGAAATTTTTAACGCTTCTCTATTATAAAGGTACTTTGATCTGGTCAGCCTAGTCTTCCCAAAAGCGATTACTAAGCTATAATTAACAAGAGTTGATGAACCTCCCACCAACCAACCAACCTACCTGTAAAGAATACGTGACGCGTGAGGTTGTTAGCAGGCAAAGAAATAATGCAACACTTTTCAGGTACGACTTCAGTGAACTTGATAAATTTCCTTTTTCACAGGTTACATATTTTATTATTTTAAATTTATTTTTGAATTTTAAAATTAACTTTTTATTCAAATTTCAATTTAACTTCACAGCAAGTTAACTTAAATAGTGAAACTTAAAGGTTACTGTGATTTAATTCAAAAACTTTGAAACTTACTAGAGAAATTTAAGTAAAATTAAAAATTTATATCGTAAAACTAACTTATGAGTTATTTTCTTTTTTTCCCCCTCTTCTCCCAACGTCAATGTCTAAAGTTAAAATTAATTTTGAATTATGGTGTAGGACGCGAGAAATAATATAAAATTTATTTCTGATTTTAATCATAATTATTCTTTAAATTGTTGATAAAATACACAAGTATCGAATGTTAATTTAACTTTATTGCTTAGCTTAGTTCTCTAAATAATCTTTAATGAGTGTTGTATAAAAATCAAAATTGAAATGTCATTTCATTTTTATGTCCTGTTGCAAAGAGCTTTCAGTCCAATAGTTTACATACTGACCAGATACATAAGAAACTCAATATACTGATATTTGTAGGCTGAAATTCGCAAGACTTAAGGTTTTTATGGAACTTTAAGGCTGCGTAGGTTTTCTTCTGCGAAAAAGAAAAATTAGTCCCCCCCCCCCTTTCTCTCTTAGATGTTCTCCCCCACCCCCCACCCACTTTTTTTTTATGTCAGCATAACCACATTTCGCTGTAGTCTGCCCATAGCAATTACACATATAAGCGCTTTATGAAAAACTAGCAGGCTACGCCCGCTTCGCTGGTCACTATATTTAAATGAATTTTCAAAAGAATTGAATCACTGTTTTTTATATCGCTTTATAAATGAAAACTAAAAATTTATTTTTTTCAGGACTTTTATGGGGATTTTAATTAAAATATTGAAATTTCGAATTATTATTATTTTCCATCAAAATAAATTATAGCCTATAGCACTCAGGTAATAGTGTAGCTTTTGATTAGTGATATAAAAAAAAAAAAAAAAAAATCGGTTCAGTAGTACTAGAGATTATCCTCCACATACAAAATTTCCTCTTTATATATTAGTAAAGATAACAAACATAATTAGCAAATTGACAAATAAATAATTTAGATTTGAACAAAAACTTCACGGGGATCCTACTCATAAACTCTGGATTCGGTGTCCGACGCTTTACCTCGAAGCCACTGTGTTCAACAGCTTTCGTTGCAATATTTTATTCTTTTTTTTCGTGGATTTTATGGAGATTTTCATTAAAATATTGAAATTTCGAATTTAAAAAATATTTTATCAAAATTATAGCCCATAGCACTCAGGTATAGTGTAGCTTTTGATTGGTGATTTTTTTAATCTGTTCAGCAGTTGCAGAGATTACCCTCCACATACGTTTCCTTTTTCTATATTAGTATAGATTGAATCTAGACAATTGTATGTAATTTTTTTTCTAGATAATATGTAATCTAAATCTGTTTACCTACATACAGATCGTCACGATGATGTGTAAGAAATATTTGTTGAAATTTCAACTGTGATTTTCTTAGTTAATTCGATCGACGTTTTAAGCTTCAGAGATCCTCATCTGTATCAAATTAACATTCATTTAAAAGACTTACAAAATGAATGTGCAAATGACACTTTTGGTTTTATAACGTTTACATGCCTTGATTTACAAAAGAATAATTAATAAAAATTTGAAATAATTCTTGAATTTTAAGAGAAATTGATATGTATGAGCCGTTACGAAATTAAGAATTAGATTAAACTATCTTCCATTTCAAATTTTCACATACCCTTCCCAGCGTATAAGAAAACTTTATTTATAGTTTCATCAATTTGCATATTAATTAATTTGATACATAATTAAGGCTAAATATATCTATCCTTCGAAATGTTTAAGGAGATAAAATTTTTAAATGAAGCTTTCTCCATTAATTTTATTCCCGGAGTAATTTATATTTCTGGTTTATTTCGTAAGTAAAAGTTAAATTTTTATTTTGGGGTTTCTAAGGGAAACTAAATTTGAGAGCTTCTTGCTTGAATGTCTCAAGATATTTTTAAATGTAGATTTCTTAGTGGCTTTCTTAAAATTTTAAACTGAAATAAAATGTTAAACTACTAATAAAAATATTTTATCGAAACTTTTAAACTGTTTAGTTTTCCTACGTATATAATTAACAAAAGATTTATTTAACAAAAATAAATAAATAAAAATGCTGCAAAACATGTAAAACGTACTATTTATTATTATTATTTTAAATTGTTAAGGTTGTTAATCTTGACCAATTTTTTATAAAACCCATATTGCTATTACTTTTTGATTCGGAATTTCAGGATTTAAATGATACATTTGAAAAATTTAAATTTTCCTTAAAACTTCAAGTGATTTTTAACTCCCATTCAAATTATCTGCAAATCATCAGAGGAGGTACACATAAAAAAAAAAAAAAAAAAAAATGAAAAAACAAATACGCACCCGCCTTTTTTCCTTGATTCTTCCACCAGAATATTCATACGTTAATTTATACTTTGGAACATGGAAACATATTACTGAAGATTACTGAAAAGAAAATTCTGGTGGAAGATTTAGGAAAAAAGTACAGCCTGTAGCAACCATGGAATATAAAAACAAAACTCCCAAAATTAAAAATTAAACCTTTACAAATAAATCCAAACTTTTAAAATTAACAATTGCACATGACATATATATATTCAGTTCATTGGTAAAAATGTAAATTTGTAATGGAATTTATATACTTAAGTAAAAATGAGCTCTCTCTTACGAGACCGGGAAAAAAAATCTCATTGGAAAAATTTCAAAAGCCTCTCTCCCTTTCTCCCACACTAAAATAAAATAGTAAATTTCCTATTTAGATAAATATGTTACAGAAAAACTTGAATTACTCTTTAAAGGAGGGTTGGTTTAATTAGCCGCACAGTACAAAAACTATATAACCCATACTTGCCAACTTTTCCGGTTTTCCCGGAAGACTTCCGGTTTTTTAACGTATTTTCCGTTCTTCCGGACAGATGATGAAATCTTCCGTTTTTAAAAAAATCGCGGATGTCGTTCTTTTTAAAAAGAAAACCCAAATGTTCTACGAAAACTTCTGATTCCCAATCTTTTTCCATCCATAACATAAATGTCAATATTTATTTCAAAGTTGCTTTATGAGATTCTAGAACATGTAAAGAAATAGAATTGTTAAATATTTCTTGCTGGTGTAATTATTTTTTACCCCCCCCCCTTTCATTTACTTCCAACTAGTGATCAGCAATCAAATGTTCTGCAGAAGTCTTTTGTTTCCTAATCTTTATCCATCTGCAACATAAATGATAATATTAATTTTAAACTTCTTTCATTAGATTCTAGAAGTAAAGTTGAAAGAGTTTAATGTTTCTTACTCTGTAATTATTTTTGTATCCCCCCCCCCCCCTTTTCCCCGGATTGTGATGAATGATCAGTTCTAGAAACTATAAAGCAATGGAAGTGTTCAATATTTTTCACGTATGTAAATATTTTTAGATCTTTATTGCTGAATTTAATGAATCTGTTTATTTTTCCTCAATTAAATTAAATATTTGTATGTCATATTTATACCAAATGTGTAAACATGGGAAAAAAAATTAAGAATAAATTTTCAGGTAGGAAAATTTTTCCCAAATCAATTTAAGAAAATTAATACTGAGTTGGTTTTATGCATGTTTGAAACTGATAATTAGCTACTGCTTTTTTTTTTATATGTATGATTAATGTACATACACAAAAATCATATTCTATTTATTTAAAAAATTAGTTATACTTTAACTTAACTAAGTTTTTTGTCTATTGTTAAATAAATTTCTTACAGATTCTGTTTTGTAGATATTTATATGTTAAAGAGGAATAACTTCATTTAAAACTTTAATATATTTAGTATAATCAATCTATAGTAAAACGTTTTTATAGATTACCTCTAAATATAAAAATTGTAAAACTGTATTTTTTTTTTTCTATTTAACGTAATAAACAAGTAAAAAAAAAATCTTCCCTTTTTTTATGAAATCTTCTGGTTTTTCAACACAAATCTTCCCTTTTTTTATTAAAATTGGTTGGCAAGTATGTATAACCGCAGACCTAACAACACACTTATCCCTACATTCTAAAGTCCGTGGGATGCACTTTCATCCTAAGAATATCCTGAGAATGTGCTGGGGGGAGATTTGCTGTTAGGGAAGCAACAAACCAAACGTAATAATAATTTTAAAAAAAGTAAGTAAAAATCTTTTCTTTTTTTTTAATTAGCAATAAATACAAATACATTAGAATTGGTTTCTTGATTTTATTTTAGTTCATTGTACAGAAAAAAGTCAAGGTGGTAACGAAAAATAATTCTTTGTTTAAATTCCGTGTGTAAGATTTCATTTAAGTGTCAAATTTTACACAATTTGTGTTGAAAATTACTAATTGCTTCACCTACGAATAATACAAAAACAAAATTTAACTATTTTTCATTTTATACTAAACTTAATATTACTTACAAACTTTGAATAAACACCATAAAATCCAATAAACTCGCAACGCACTTTGACTGCAGCACTCGTGCTTACTTTATTCGCCTGATGAAGGGTCGTATGTTTTTTCGACCCGAAACAATTGTTGCGAGTTTATTGCATTTTATGGTATTTATTCAAAGTTTGTAAGTAATATGTTTTACAACACCAGTTTTGTGGTGCCTTTTTTATTAAACTTAATATCCTTTTATTCTAATAGTTTACCAATGTATTCCATTCTATTATAAAATAGTTTCGATTTTAGGTAGTCCCTCAAATCATTTAACCATGACATCGAAATACAACCAAAATATTTTTTTTTTTTTTTTTCCGTCCGTCTTAGGGATGATATTTTGCATTCAAGTACCCTGTTACATATCTTTTTATCCTGTTGTTTTTGCTGTCGCTCTTCTGGCCGTAGTTAAACATGTTAAGCTGATGCATCGGGCCGTGATCCATGAACTTGCGTACTATTTAGAGCATGGGAAGTGCCCAGCCATAGTTAAGCACCTGTGTTGTCGAAAGTGACGCCTTTTTTGCAAAATTTTTATAGATTCATTCTCTCAGGGGGAAAAGCTACTCAATTCCTGACCAACATCTATTTTAAATTTTATGTTACACAAATGAGTTATGAAAAGGGGGAAAAAATCCAGTATTTTTATGAATGAAATAGTTTATTTCCTTATTAGTTCTTTTACATTTTGTTCCAGACTGCTGGAAGTCTGAAGATATTTTTGACTTGAAAATTGATAACAAGCCTGATTAACGCATGGGCCGGCTTGATTTCGGCTCTAATTTTCTTGAAATTCTTGGGGTCTAAAATTTTGTTTTCATTTCAAATATTTTAATTAAAAATGCTTTCAAAAACAGCACTTCTTAAAAAATAGCAGCAAAATAACTTTTTTGTAAAGTTGAATATTTTATTCAACATACATTGCAGTTTTTTTTTTTTTTTTTTTTTTCTTGTTATGCATATTATTATTTATGAGTTAATTCATATGCTTGTAGTCTCAAATACGCTATTACTCAGATATATTTCCAATATTACTCCCAATAAAATTATTTCCAATAAATTATTTCCAAATTTCCAATAAAATTATTATCTCCGCTTATCTCCATGTTATTAAAAATTGAGGAAAATTTTTCTTGTAGGAACAAACTTGCTAGAATATTAGCTTACTAAAATTAGTATGAATGCTTAATTATGCTATTTCAGATACTCATTTTGTGAAAAAAAAAAAAAGTAGTTTACAAATAATGCATTTTTGAATGAAATAAACTTTTTTTTTTTTTTCTTAAAAGAGTGGTAAAAACTACGGGGAAAAAAAAAATTCCAACGATGCCAAAAGCCATCCTATAAATACACCTATCAATATTGATTTATATGTTAGCGAAACAATAGTGGTCCGAATTCACATTGGGCCCTGAGTCCGTTTTTGGCTTTATTAGGCTTTGGATATAAGTATTATGAATTAAAATGTTCATTTCAGTTTGATTATTTAATAAATTCTAAAGTTGAAAATTTTTATTAAGAGCGAAAAGTATCCTGGCCAGGAATCGAACTTAGGAAATGCAGCGTAACGTGCCGATGCTCTACTATTGAGCTATTGCCAGTTCCCGACCAACGTATTTTCTCAAGATCGTTTTCATTCTCGCATTCTACGCTTTAATAAACTTATACAAAGAGTTTGTCACATATACAAGACCGATATTTTTCATGCTTCACATTCCCCCCTCCCCCCCCCCCCCCTGAATAAAATTTTTCAACTTCTAACTCCAAAATGTATTAATCTGGACATTAAATGTAAATTATTTATCTTAACATCGCTCTATGATTGTTTGCTTTAGCTAATTAATAAATTTATTATTAAAAAACAAAGGTTAGAGAGAGAATCGGAAACTCTCATATACCTATAAATATTCTAAACTATATAGTGTTATTTTGCCTGTTATGCAAATAAATCTGCAAAAAAACAGTCATCATCATCAACTGCTTGACCACTTTTACAGTTGCTTGAATTTCGATTAATAGATAATATCAACAAAATCCTTTTCAAGATGATTTCTTCTCATTATAAACCAAAAAGTTATATCGGAAATTCATCTTCATTAGAGTTATTTTTTTAACCAAAGATAATGAAACAGATGAAAAAGATAAAATAAATCAATAAATATTAATTCTCCAAGTAAAGCTTTCAAAATAAAAAATAATTCAATCGTTTCAGGAATTGATACTTTTTTTTTTAGACTCGTCGAAGCAGTTCAAATCTTCCCCCCATAAGCGAAACTACTTTCCGATGCCCGTTGCTTGGGAATAATCCACCTGCGCGATAAGATAAAATTGTCCGATTAATATTCTTCAAATGTTTCGCGCCCTGTATCTTCTGCATCCATAGCATAAATAAGTAGTAGAAGATAAAACTGTGAGGTGGCCTTTTAGAACCACTTATGCTCTTACAGTATAAACAGAGATAAACTTTTCTGATTCAACGTCTACCGAACACACCTTGTCCGAAAAGTTCTCGGATATACAAAACAGTTCGCAAGTAGCATTTCAAATGTGCATGGATCGTTTTTTATTTCTTTGGCTAAAGTGTACTTCCTATTCCGATGGATTCAGGCAAAACTTCTGGTTAGTGATTACTTTTAAAATTTCATTTATTTAAAAAAATTTTCTATTTTAAGTAAAACTTAATTGTCTTTGTGTGTGCTTAATCCAAAATGTTATATGAATGAAATATGTCAGCGCTCCTTAGTTAATAATTATAAAAACGATGTTTCGATTGCTACGAATACGATTGTTCGTAATCAAAAGTGTTAAAATATATAAGAAAAATTGACTTAGCATTATTTGAAAGGACTGCGGCCTTTTTAAATGAATATGCCCATGAGGCTTGATTTACCCTCTATGTTTTAAAGAGGGCCCCCAATTTTATTTTTAAGGTTTTTTTTTATTTACTTCCTCAGGGGGGAAAACTAATGATTGAAAATATTGTCCAATCGCAGGGAAATTTATATTCACAATAAAGAAATATAAAATTTGCACTGCAGATAAATGAAAATAAAGTCTTCCTGTCACCATACATTGTGAATTGAAAAAATGTGTGTATTTCACACATTAAAAAAAAAAAAAAAAAGTCAAATATTGAAGAATTATGTTTAGCTGCATATTAGCTTGTAGGGGAAAAAACTGCTTTCATTTTTAAAAATATATATATAAATAAATAAAATTAATCTCTCTCTCTCTATTATTTTATAATAATATATATATTATTATAAAATATTTTTTTATACGTCCAAAATGTTGCTTTCTTTGAAAATAAATTTAGTAAATATCAAAGAAATCAGTAGATTGATGATAGGCGAATGGTCCTCATGTGACTCCGGTCTTGCAGACCTGGACTGCATTATGGAATATATCTAAAATGCTCGTTATATTCCCAATTCAAAATTTTAATTTATGAATGAAGTAAAATTTTATCATCCTTATGTATGGTAACTCTGTGTATTCGAAAAAGTATATTTCAACAGAGTTTGTCAAAACTGTCTTATGTCATTTCAATTCGTTTCTCTGTAAAGATATTCATAAAAATCTTCACTTTAACTAAAACCTTCAAAATAGTTCGTATGTGATTTTGAATCCTAAACCATATAAGTGAAAATGAAAAATATTTTTATTATTCTATAAAAGAATTTTTTATAAATTTCAGGAGGAAAATTTTTTAGGCGAACCGGTTTCCTTAACCGAAATGTTAGGGTATATAAAAAGTTATTTCATCATTCCTAAAGAAGATACTCACATAAAACTCTCATTACAATGTCGGCAGCATAAAAGTTGTCTTGAATGTGTTCTTCCTTCGAAATTTTGAATATTAAATGAAACGTGATTTCATCATCCTTTCTTAGGATAATACACATTACATTGGATAGTTATATTTCCTCAAAATTAATGTTCAAATTCTTCAAAAAATATCTTGGGAAACGTATTTTCTCTTTCCTATACTTATTTATTTGAAGCAGTTCTTCAATGCAAGCGGACTGCTTTCTGACATATTTACTACTTCATTTCTATTAATACGCTCAGGAAAATTGTATGTACAGTGGGTGATCAAATTATTAGTTTTTTTTTTTTTTTTTTTTTTTTTTTGAGGGTGGGGGACATTGTTTTGGTATTAAAAAAAAAAAAAAAATGCTTCTCGAAATAGCCTGGAACCTCAGACGTGCAAAGAACATTTAAAAATTCACATTTTCCACAAACGATTTAGTCCAGCGTGCAGTTAGTGGACCAACCACAAATGAAGAAAATCGCAAATACTTTGGATCACCCTGTATCATAAAAGCTACAAATGACTTGTAACTTTAACACATTGTTGCACATACTATGTACAATATTTTTTTTCCTGTGTGTGAAAAAAAAAAAAAATATTTTGCTTATAATTAGCTCCCATCTCAGCTAATATTACACGTGTAAATTTATGTTTCAAAATAATGTTTCTCTAGTGTCTTGTCAATTTTTCTGCAAGTTTTGTAAAATGATATAGAAATCCGTTCTATTATATATATATATATATATATATGTATGTATGTATATATAAAATCTGCTTGAATAATCTGCTTAAATATTGCACATAGTATGCGCAACAATGTGTTAATGTTGCATGTCATTTGTAGATTTTTATGATACAGGCTGATCCAAAGTATTTGCGATTTTCTCCAATTTGTGGTTGGTCCCCTAATTGCCCTTTGGACGAAATCGATGGTAAAAAATATGAGTTTTTAAATGTTCTTTGTACACTACCTTTTCATAAATGACCGGACACTTTCGATCTCAGACGTTTTTTCCAATATCTCAAAAAGTACAAGACAAATCAACTTGAAACTTCAGGAGTGTGAAGAACATGTTACACCTCATATGTTTTAGTGAAAGTCTTGCCCCGAAAGTGAAAGGGGAATCGGTAAAAAATTAAAGAAAAAAAGTTTTTGACATCACTTTGTAAAAAGTAATGCTTGAAATGCGATCTGGCTGTAGCAAGTAATTATAGGGCTGTTTCTTATTACCTGTCTCTACCGCATGTAATAAAGAAGATATAAAGGTTTCTCCAAAAAATTGCAGTACAAAGCCATTTTCAGGAAACTTGACAATGTAGTATTAGACAAAGCACCTCATCAGAATGAAAAAAATATTAAATACTTAATGAAATATGAGTATTTTTACTAAATTTTTAACTGCGCATGCGTAAGATTCAGCGAAATTTCATTTGCATAATTTAATAGCCAAATGTATTGAGCTACCTATAGAAAAAACCCAAACATGTATCGTGTAAATTCAAAAAGTTGTGCACGATAAAATGAACTGCTATTCAGTTTCTCTCGAAAAAAGCTAAACTATAAGGAGGGGGGGGGGGGGGGGGGGAGGGTGTTACTCACATTTTTATTTTGATTCAGTAAATAGTAACACAGTTTTCGATAATTGGAAATAAATATTGAGAAAAACCCCTTATCATTTTTTAATCTTGGGAACAGCTGAAATTCAGTTCATTCAATTGCGTATAACTTTTTGGGTGTACACTATGCTTGTTTGAGATTTCTATATAAGTAGCTCAATTACGTTTGGCTTTTAAATTATGTGAATGAAATTTCGCTAAATCTTGCGCGTGCGCAGTTAAAAAGTATTTAGTAAAAATACTCGTATTTCATTAGATATTTAATATTTAGAAGGTTTTTAATTGAAATTGACTTGGTCATCGTGTCTTCGTGTCACGCTAGTAAACAAGGCACCTTCATTTTAAAGTAAATATAAGCTGTTTCGTTTATCGCTGTTTGGCTCAGTCGGTAAGAGCGTCCCGTTAGTAACGCAGTGGTCGTGAGTTCGGTCCCCGGCAGGTCCAACGTGTATTTTGGCAGATAATTAGTAGAATAGGTGTCAATTGACACAAGAAAATTTTTCGTTGCTGACACTAAGAATTTTTTGAGGAGATTTTTAAGCAGCATTTTTTTTTTTTTTTTTTTTTTTTTTTTTTAAGATATTGGAAAACACAAAACATTTAAGATATTAAAAAAAAACACAAAATAAAATGTTTTAAGTAAAAAATACATTAAAAAAAATATTTTTAGAAGCTTTATATATATATTATATATTACTATTATATGAAACTGGATTTGCCATCGGCTTTTTGTCACGTTAAAAGTCCAAGACGCTTCTATATTATATATATATATATATATATATATATATAAAAATGTGAGCAACTCATTGTATCTCTTAATGAATTAGTTGGTTAGTGTCATGTTGATAGTGCGAGAGTCGTGTGTTCGATCCTCGCCGAGCCGAGGTGGATTTTTTTTTTTTTTTTTTTTTTTTTTTTTCAAATAATTAAAAGAAAAAGTGCCAATTGATAAAAGAAAATATTTCGTTGTGTACACAGTATCCTAATAATTTTTCAAGAGTTTTTTAAATGGCTTTTTATCTAGTTACAAAAAGCACAAAATAAAAATGTAAGTAAATATAAATAAATAAATTTTTTTAGAAGCTTTTTTATATGAAATTGACTTTGTCTTCGTGTCACGCTAATGAAAAAGGCGCCTCCATTTTAACGTAAATATAAGCTGTTCAGTTTGTCGCTCCTTGCTTAGTTGGTTAGAGCGTGCGGTGGGTGAGAGTTCGATACCGAAGGTCCGGCGTATTAATTTTTGCAGATAATTAGTAGAAAAAGGTGTCAATTGATTTTATTAAAAAAGCTCAAAATGAAAGCTTCAAGTAAAAGATACATAAATAAATATTTTTAGAAGCTTTATATATATATTATATATTATTATATGAAATTGAATTCGTCATCGCATTTACTGTCACGCTAAAAAATAAGACACTCCCACTTTAAAAACAACAAAAAAAAAAAAAAAAAAAGAAAGAAAGAAAGAAAATTCAGTTGGTTAGAGCGTCATCTAAATTTTGCACATAATTAATAGAAAAGGTGTCAGTTGATAAAAGGAAATATTTCGTTGTTTACACAATATCCTAATAATTTTTGAAGATTTTTTTAAATAGCTTTTTATCTAGTTACTTCACAAAATAAAAATTTAAGCAAAAATAACTAAATAAATAATTTTTGTTTAGAAGCGTTTTATTGAAATTGGATTTCATTATCGCATCTTCGTCTCAAGCGAGTAAATAAGGAACATCAACTTTAAAGTAAATGTCAGCAGGCCTCATCGTCGCTCATTGGCTCAGTTGGTTAGAGCGTCAAGTTGCTAATGCGATGGTGGTGAGTTCCATCCCCCGAAAGATCGATGTGTTAAATTTTGCAGATAAGTAACAGAAAATGTGTCAATTGATAAAAGAAAATTTTTCTTTGTCTACACAGTATTCTAAGAATTTTTGAAGAGTTTTTTTTAAATACTAAAAAGCACAAAAGTGAAGTAATATATATATATATATATATATATATATATATATATATATATATATATATATATTCTTTTAGAAGCTTTTTATTGAAATTGGATTTTTATCATCGTGTCATTGCGTCATGATGATAACGCGATGCTCATGGATTCGATCCTCGCAAGCCGATGTGTTACATTTTGCAGATAATTAATAAAAACTATGTCAATCGATAAAAGAAAATCATTCATTGTCTACACAGTATCCTAAGAAATTTTGATAGTTTTTTTTTTTTTTTTAAGAAGCTTGTTTTGAGTTACTAAAACGCACAAAATAAAAATTTCAGTAAAAATATGAATATAATTAAAAAATAAATAAATAAAATAAAATAAATAAATTAAAATGACACTGAAAGTTTTTTATTATTGTGAAGCCCTAAAAAGCCTAAAATAAAAATTTATTCCAGCAGAGAGATGCTATAAAATCGAAAAAGTTTCAACAACAAGAAAATTTTAAAGAAAAATATAGATATTTCATTTTTGCGAAAGATGAAAAATTTTAAATATTCCAAATATTTTTAAAAGCATTCGAGTGTGCTGGAGTGAAGGTTACAAACATTCCAAGAGGTCAGGGGTCGTGTGACCAGACAGAACGGAGCCATGAGAAGCCGTCTGAGCGACAGATGCTTTGTGTGAAAAAATTTTATATTTCTATGGAAGCGGTGACATCAATAGTTTCCGATTTCACGCATGGCCTTTTGTTGCTACCGACATTTCTCAGAGTTTCGGGTAGACCAAGATTGGACGAAAATGATGTCACGGGTAGAGTGATATCACGATCAGCGAATCAGTGCTTCGTGTGGGGTATTCCCCTCCCCCTCCGAAGGTGTGCTCGGAAGGAAGGGACTCAAAAAAAAAAAAGACAGAGAGACTTGGTGCTAAAATTGTGTAGCATGTTTTTGAAGTATGCTCGGAGGCGAGCATTTTGTAATAATTTTTAATTTATTTGAATTTCAATTTTTTGTTAAGTTTTGAATAAAAATAGCAAAAATCATCCCTGGACTCATGTTTGCGTATTCCGTTCTTCGAGGTGTACTCCCAAATCACCACAGCTTTAATTAAAAATATAAATTGGTGGCATATCGGTGGCATGTTGTTTTTAGAAGAAAAAAAACATCGAACTCTGTCTTCTATGTGTTTGTGGTGAAAAAGTATAAAAGAACGTTTGCTGTGAGCCCGGTGACAACTGGAATCCCTGAGATTTACTGGAGATTATTGATGCCTGTGACAATAGCGTGGAAAGGATTAAAAGGACTTCGCTTCTTCCCTGTGCTGCTGAATTCCCTGGAGATGTCAATCAAGGAGGTTTTTCAGGTATGTTTTCTTTCATTTTCAGATATGCAAAGTGTCAGAGATTGAGTTGTGGGATGATAGTTTTTGTTTATTTATTTATTTTTGTTTTGTAACAATGCATGTAGTTACGAAGCTTTAAGAGTAAGAATTTAGTTTTTATGTGTAAAATTTTAAGCACGGATATCTCGAAGTCAAGTTAATAGTTAAGGCGGTTGAAAAGAGTAATTTCATGACTTAACGGGGCGTTTACTTGAGAGATACATTTATCGTTAAAGTTCTGTTTATTGTAACGGGGAGCTTGGTAACTTTAAATTGTTGTTTAAAAGTTTCGATAAGATTATAATTCTAAATTCTTTTTAAAAGCAACGTAAGGATTGTGGATGCTGTAACTGTTTATATAGGGGTATACTGGAAATTAGTTGATTTGCTTACTGGTAAAAATTCTAGGATTTTTTTTTTTTTTCTCTAGTTGTTTATTTTAACTAAATATAGGTACTGTTTATTGTATCTGGGTAAATATTGTAGTTAATGTTCAGAGAAAAGGTGTTTAAAGAATTTCGTAGGTGATAATCAAAGTGCTACTTTTGTCTATATTTTCATGGTATTTGATTTGTTTATTGTTTTTATTATATGTGCATTTTTTTTCAGTAATTAGTGAAATTGTATTTTGTAATTATGGCATTTCTCATTAAGTATACTAAAAATATATTGTTAGAGTTAGCGGATGAATTTGGTGTTTCGGGGCTAACAGATAAAAGCAAAAAACTAGAAATCAAGGAAGCTATTGAAAAGGCGGCTAATTATGATGAAGGGGTTGCGAAGGCGCTAATAGAAGGGATTTTGGAACAAAAAGAAAAGGAAAAAGAAGAGCGCGAATGGGAATTACGAAAAGAAAAAGAAGAGGCCGAACGAAATTTTGAACTGGAGAAACTCAGAATCCAGAGCGCTGCAGAAACTAGTAGCGTAGGGTCCGGGGGTTTAGTTCAAGAGACGGTTTTGAAGAAAATTAATTTAAAGGACATAGCTCCGAAATTTGACCCAAAACAAATGGATATTTCTCTTTTTTTTACGATATTTGAAAGATTAGCACGTAAAGAAAATGTTAGCGAACAGGACTGGATGTCGCAACTTATCCCTTTATTGCCGTGCGACGTCGTACAAATAATTATGAAATTAGACGAGTCAGAGGCTGATAACTTTCAACATGTAAAAAAAGTGTTGATGAATAGGTTCAGATTGAGTGCGCGTGCGCTAAGAACGAAATTTGAATCGCACAACAAAAAAAGTGAAGAATTGTGGGTTGATTTAGTTCACGATTTGAGAGGGTACCTAGATAACTGGCTTGAGACTTTAGAAATTAAAGATTTAGAGTCATTAAAGGAATTGATGCTCACGGAGCAGTTAAAGAAAAGGGTACCATGCGAAATCAAACAACATTTTGTAGATGTGTGGGAAGAAATCAACAAAGCTTCGGATTTGGCGGAGAAGTGCGACAAGTATGACGCGGTTAGAAAGGAGAACGGGAAAAGAGAATATAAGCCTTTTCAGCGTTTTACGAAGGGTAGAAATTCATTTGGGAAAGACGGTCAGAAATTCGGGTCAGGTAAGCATGATGGTGGGAGTAATCCGAAAGCTGAGTCAGCTAAGGGCGACAAAAAAGACTCAGGAAAATTAAAAGGGGATAAAATCGAATCTAAAGATCGTGATTTTGATAGAAATAGTAAAATTGTGTGCTATTTGTGCTCGGAAAGGGGCCATATTCGACCTAACTGCCCACAAAACCCTAATCGCAGAACAAATCCGATCAATAACTTAAGTGCGGGCGAAATTTTAGGTGTTGGTTTTGAGCCTTATATAGGTAAATTAGAAATAAATGGACAAGAGCGCGAATTCTTGAGAGATAGTGGCTCAAACATTGACGTGTGCGAAAGGAATATGATTTCTGTTGAGGATTTACTGCCGGAACAGGTATGGATTAAGCAACCGTTTGACGAAACGTGTAGGTGTTTACCTTTGGCGAAAATCGTTTTAAAAGGGGAATTCGGAGAGGTCATTACAAAAGCGGCTGTAAAACCGGCTAATTTGAGTCAGGGAATATATCTTCTAGGCAATAAAACCGCAGAGTTAATTGAGTCCAATAAAAAAATTGTTTATCCAATTAATGCGATAACGCGAAGTCAGAAACGTGAGCAAGAAAGGATTAAGAGTGCGCAGTCCGAAATAAATAATGAAAAGCCAACTCAGAAAAAATTCAGAATGTTGAGGAGGAACCGGGTTTGATAAGCGAGTCGTTAGAGGAGACTAGTGCAGAAAATAAAGTTGTTCTTCCTGTGTTAAAAGAAACAGACAGGTGTCCATTAATCGGGGTTTCAGCTGAAGAGTTTCAAAAAGAGCAAACTGCGTGTGACACGTTGAAAAATTGTTGGGAAAAAGCTAGGAATGAAGCGGGAAAGGAATTTAAGATAAAAAATGAGCGATTAATTCGAATATCGGATTCTAAGCGTAACCAAAACAGGATGCAGTTGTGCGTGCCAAAGAAATTTAGGGCAGCGATTCTAAACCTGTGTCATGATTCTGTGTCAGGGCATTTAGGCTCGTGTAAAACTAAGCAGAGGGTGTTGACTAATTTCTTTTGGCCAAATTGCTATCAGGAAATCGAAGAGTATGTCAAAACTTGTGAAATTTGTCAAAAAGTAGGACAAAAAGGGGATAAGAAGAAAGCTCCGTTGAGATTAGTACCGATTATTTCTGAACCGTTCAGACGTCTGTCGATTGACGCTATAGGTCCGCTTGTAACGAGTAACAAAAATAATCGTTTTGCGATAACGGCTGTTTGCGTCGCTTCAAAATTCCCGGATGCTATTCCTGTGGAAAACCTAACTTCGAGGTCAGTGATCAATGCATTGATGCAAATTTTCGCGAAGACCGGATTTCCTAGAGAGTTAGTGTGCGATAAAGGTGCTTATTTCATGAGTGACTTATCGACAGCGTTTTTTGAGAAGTATGATATCAAAATCAATCATTCTTCGGTCTGTCATCCGCAATCTAATCAGGTGGAAAGAATGCATTCCACTCTTAAGAGGATTCTCAAAGCATTATGTCTCGAAACGAAAAGCGATTGGGAAGAAAATCTGCCTATGGCTCTTTTCGCGTTGAGGACGGTGCCGCATGAGAGCACGGGATTTTCTCCTTCAGAGCTTATTTTTGGGAAGAATTTGAGGATGCCTCATACCATTGTTTACGAAAATTGGATGCAGGAAGAGGAAATGAATCAAAATGTAGTAGAGTATATTTTGGATTTAAATGAGCGCTTAAAAAGATGTCAAGATTTGGCAGGGGAGCGCATGACAGAATGTCAACAAAAAAGAAAATTGTGGTACGACCAAAATGCAGTGTCCCGAAAATTTAAGGTGGGAGACTCGGTGTTGGTTTTGGCTACTGCAAAACCACATAAAATGGCAGTACAGTGGCTAGGTCCAGGTGTAGTTACGGGGGTAATATCCGATACGAACTATACGGTAGATCTCCCGGGAAGGAGATGTAAGGACACGATTTTCCACGTGAATTTAATGAAACCTTATCATAAACGCCCAGAGCATGTCAACTTAATTTTGGAAGAGGGTGGCGAGGAAATTGAGGAGAATGCATCTATCCCGTATCCGATTTCGGACCCTAATCATTTCGACTTGACAGACTTAATTAAGGGGAGTAATTTGGGTAATAAGGTTTCGGAAGGGAATTTGGCAACTTTACAAAATGTCCTAGTAAAGCATAAAACGGTGTTTTCTAACGACCCTGGTACGACCCATAAGGTAGAGATGGATATCATTTTGACAGATGATAAGCCGATTCGTGCAAAACCCTATCGCATGTCTCCGCGGCAGTTAGAAATTATGCGGAAGGAGATTTCCAGGCTGTTAGAGTTAGGGGTGATTGAGGTGGGTCAGTCAGATTACGCATCGCCTATGATTCTTGTAGAGAGTCCGGGGAAAGACCCTAGGCCGTGTGTCGATTATAGGGCCCTCAATGCCAAAACCCAAGTGCAATTTTTCCCGTTACCGAATATTGAGGAGGTAGTTGAGGAAGTGAGCACTGCAAAATATATCTCAGTAATGGATCTGACGAAGGGGTATTTCCAAATCCCGTTAACGAAACGTGCGCAAAGGTATGCGGCGTTTGTAACCCCTTTCGGTGAGTTTATTCCAAAAAAAATGATGTTTGGCTTAGTGAATGCTCCATTTTATTTTTGTAAATTAATTAGTGAGGTGCTAGGGGATTTAGTGAGTTTTGTGAGACCATATGTGGATGATCTGGCTGTGTTTTCATCCAGTTGGGAGCTCCATATCCGGCATCTGGACATTGTGTTACAACGTTTGGAGGAGGCAAATCTGAAAGTGAAACCGGCAAAGTGTTTATTCGCCCAGGACCATGTAAAATTTTTAGGGCACGAAGTGGGGTCAGGGAAGAGGTCGCCGAGTGACGCGAAAATCCAAACTATCCAAGAATTTCCCATTCCAAAGACAAAGACGCATGTAAGGTCATTTTTAGGTCTGACCGGATTTTACCATAAATATATAAAGGATTATGCGACAAAAGCTGCGCCTTTGACGGATTTGTTAAAAGGGAAAAATAAGAGGGGAAAAATAAGAGGGAAAAAATTGAGTGGAGTCAGGAATGTGATCAGGCATTTAAGGTACTACAATTAGATCTAACTAAGGGACCGGTACTCTATGCTGCGGATTTTTCAAAAGACTTCATTGTTCAGACTGATGCAAGTCTTGTAGGGGCGGGTGTGGTCCTAGCTCAAAATTTCGGGAATAACGAGGAACACCCAATTGTTTATTTGAGAAAAAAATTCTCCAAGGCGGAGCGTAATTATAGTACCATTGAACGCGAATTAGCGGCAGTCATTTTTGGGGTGAAAAAACTAAATCATTATTTAGATGGACAAAAATTCGTTCTTCAAACCGATCATAACCCTTTAGTTTATCTTAAAAAAATGATGGGCACAAATTCACGTTTGACGAGATGGGCCTTATGTTTACAACAATACAACTTCACAGTCGAGCATAAGAGCGGAAAAAAGCATTTGAATGCAGATGCGTTAAGTCGCATGCACGAAGAATAAAAATAAAAAAAAAAAAATAAAATAAAAAAAAAAAAAAGCCTTGGTTTTAGGTAGTGTTTTTGGACTGTTTGTAAATATATATATATTTTTTTTCTTTCATTTGTATTCCAAAAAAAAAAAAGTTTGAATGTATTGATTATGAATTATTTTTCTTTCTTTTTCATGAAATTTTATTGTGCAATTGTGAAATTTCAGTGTTTGACTTTTAAAATTTTGTTAGGGGTAGAACCTTTGATTGTCATCACGAAATTGCATGTGAATGTTTAATTGTTTTTTTTATATAATGTGAAATGAGACCTTGGTATCTAGTAATTATGCAAGGTGTAAGACTAGAAAATTTATTTTTAAGATTATTTTTAGTTCTATAAAAGTTCAGGGGGTTGTTTCGAAAAAATTTTTTTGTGGGGCTAGCTCAACTCTCTGATGTTGCATGTTTGATAATGGGAGGAGGCACCTGAGTCTTCTGGAGCCCATTTTACATCCTGAAGGCCGTAAAATGGTCTTTTAGGAGGGAGGAAGCTGTGCTGGAGTGAAGGTTACAAACATTCCAAGAGGTCAGGGGTCGTGTGACCAGACAGAACGGAGCCATGAGAAGCCGTCTGAGCGACAGATGCTTTGTGTGAAAAAATTTTATATTTCTATGGAAGCGGTGACATCAATAGTTTCCGATTTCATGCATGGCCTTTTGTTGCTACCGACATTTCTCAGAGTTTCGGGTAGACCAAGATTGGACGAAAATGATGTCACGGGTAGAGTGATATCACGATCAGCGAATCAGTGCTTCGTGTGGGGTATTCCCCTCCCCCTCCGAAGGTGTGCTCGGAAGGAAGGGACTCAAAAAAAAAAAGACAGAGAGACTTGGTGCTAAAATTGTGTAGCATGTTTTTGAAGTATGCTCGGAGGCGAGCATTTTGTAATAATTTTTAATTTATTTGAATTTCAATTTTTTGTTAAGTTTTGAATAAAAATAGCAAAAATCATCCCTGGACTCATGTTTGCGTATTCCGTTCTTCGAGGTGTACTCCCAAATCACCACACGAGAACAATATTCCTTTTGTATAAGTATTTGTTAGATTTTTTAGAATGTTCTATGATTTTTCGTGACAATTCTCAGACTTTTAGTTAGAGCGTCATGCTGATTACGCGATGGTTCCGGATTCGGTCCTCGAAAGACGATATAGTACTTTTTTGCAGATAAATAATAGAAAAAAATGTCAATTGATAAAAAAAATCCATTGTCTACACAATATCCTAAAAAATTTTAATTAGTTTTTTTGAGAAGTTTTTTTCTTTTTTTGTAACTAAAAAGCACAAAATAAAATTTAAGTAAAAAATCATTTTTTTAAGTTAGAAGCTTTTTATTGTGAAGCCCTAAAAAGTATAAAATAAAATTTGTTCTGGCAGAAACATGTTACAAAGAAATGAAAGTTTCAACACTAAAAAAATGTTAGAGAAAAATATAGGTACTTTCCTTTTGCAAGAGATGAAATTTTTTTTATGTTCAAAATATTTTAAAAAGCTTTCGAGACATTTGAAATTTGTGGCCTAATGAATGATTATACAAAAACTAGTAACTAAGAATATTGGACTCGAAAGCTTTTTAAAATATTTTGAACATTGAAAAAATTTCATCTCTTGCAAAAAGGAAAGTACCTATATTTTTCTCTAAAATTTTCTTAGTGTTGAAACTTTCATTTCTTTGTAACATGTTTCTGCCAGAACAAATTTTACTTTATACTTTTTAGGGCTTCACAATAAAAAGCTTCTAACTTAAAAAAATGATTTTTTACTTAAATTTTATTTTTCATTCTGATTGCAGTATGCTATGTAATATTTTGTCAAGTTTCCTGAAAATAGCTTTGCACTGGGTTTGAATACCTTGCGTGTTATAGCTAAAAAAAACGACTTTTGTAATTTTTTAAAGAAATAGTTACATTTTCCTGATTACATGCGGCAGAGGCAGGAAAATTTATACAGATAATAAGAAAGAGCCCCTTAATCACATGCTACAGCCGGATTGCATTTCAAGCATTACTTTTTACAGGGTGATGCTGATGCCAAACACTTTCACTTTTCTTTCATTTTTTACTGATCCCCCTTTCACTTTCGGCGCAAAATTTTTACTGAAATATATGAGGTATAACATGTTCTTGGCATTCCTGAAGTTTCAAGATGGTTTGTTTAGTACTTTTTGAAATATTTCAAAAAACTTCTGAAATCGTAAGTGTCCTGTCATTTATGGAAAGGTAGTGTATGTCTGAAATTCCCGGCCATTTTGAAAAGTGTGTGTGTACATATATATTTAGAAAATCGCAAAAATGTTCAAAATAAAACAAATTTCTTATTTGGTCACCCACTGTACTTTTATTTTTGTTCCAAGAACTCTAAGAAAATTTAATCGTTCTACAAAAGAAATTTTCTTTGAAAATGTGACATCATAAACATTTTAAACTTTTTTTTTTAATATAAAATTGGAATTTCTATGAAATTTTAATGATTTATAATAAAAGTAATAAGATTTGTAATAAGATTTTGTTATAATAGTTAATATGAAATCCGAATCGACCAAAAGATATTGGTTATGGTCAAAAAGTATCAGTTGACAGTAACTCAAAATATGTCGGCTTCATAGGGGAAAAAAAATTAAATAAAACACTATTAGATTAATAAGCACTTAATTATATTAATAATTTTTAGGTGAAATTTGTTAATGTATTAGATTTACATTGTTTGTTAAGAGCAGATTTTTTTTTTTTTTTTTTTTAACTAAAAAGTTAGAATGATGTTTAGTTAACATAGCAACTGAAAATTGCGATTCGTATGATAAATGAACTTTTGTGTATGCTGTTTTTAAAATATATGAAAATGATTGCATACTTAAATATATATATATACACACACACACATATACACTCTAGAGTTTTTTTACGAGGCTTATGTATACTTACATCTTTTATTTGAAAAAGCCATGTTTTGTAATAAATATGACCGTCGATTTTGTTTATCTGGTTGCCAATGTGTCGAGAATTTCTAAATCTAATTAATTCTCAAAATTTTCATATTATTTTTAAGGCTCTCTTTATTTATATTTTTCATTCAAATCAATCACATTTTTATTAATAAGGAATATGTGTAAAGAGGCCTACCTGGGTTCTTCATCTGGGACGGATGAGCTTCGATGTTCGACTTCTCTTTCTATGATGTATCCAATGTCTGAGCTGCAGTGAAAATGAAGGTACACTACACGTAGAAATAATTATCAAACGTGGGATGTCTTTTCTAATTTTAATTAAAGCTTAAATCACAATTCAAAATTATATTTCGGAGCGGACGCTATAACAGACGTCCACACCGTCTTAAAACTAGTTTTCTTCTGATAGTACTTAGCAACAGAAGTATCTACAAAAAATAAAAAGAAAGTTATTAGTCATCTAAAACGCAAGAGTACAAGTCTCTATGAATCAGATATCTGGTTTATATCAGAGAGGAGCATCTGTTCACGACACTCCCACCTTGAGTTCAGAGGGAACCAGAACTCAACTCAAGGCACTACACCACCCCGAGTCGGTCTGGCTGTTTGACGATTCTTCCTCGTCTGGTGGTGACAGCGTCTCGTGATATGTCGGATTCTAGTTCTAGGGGACACAGTTTTCTGATAGGACGTAGCAAAATGCCGGATGATGTTCTCACTTTTGCAATGCGGGCCACATTGTCTTTACTGATTAGTATCTCCTCGATTCGTCCTAGTGGCCAATTCGTTCTTTTAACATTGTCTGTTGAAATGATCCTTTTTACGGTTTTCCGACATTTCGAAATCCAGTAGTTCTCTCGGAGTTCTGACATTAAAAGTTGTACACCACAATGACCCAATTCACGATGTTTCAAAATTATCAGTTGTTCTACTACATGATGGTTTGACGGTAAGACCACTGGTAAGCGAAAATTATGAGTGTCGTCTCTCATAAAGATCTTAGTTTTTATCCGTAGTAGACCGTTCGAGTCTGTGATAGTGCGTAGATGTCGTAATTTATAATCTGAAGAATTCGTAAAATGTTCTTGTTGTACTAATTTTATAAGCGCAATTTCTGCTTTTCTTAATTCTTCACTGTTTAGCAGACCGCTTGTTCGATCGGTTCTAACAATTTTTGAATTGTTACTGAAGCGAAAAATCCACCCTATTATACGTACAATTTTTGTGTAAGAAGAGTACCTGAGGTAAAATTTATCTTCATTATTTTCTAAATTCGTAGCAGTAACGATAGTTTTTTTTCTCTCTTTATTGATTATATCTATATTCGGAACTATATTATTTTTAGGCCACTTTTCTTCTGCAGTTAATAACCAGGATGGCCCCAGCCACCACTCAGATTTAGCTAGTGTTTTCACTGAACACCCACGAGAGGGCAAATCGGCCGGATTCAAATGACCAGGGACAAAGTTCCAGGAATCAGGAGAAGAAAGTTTACGGATTTCCTTTACTCTGTTTTCTACAAATGTTCCCCAAGGGCCTTCTCCTTTTATCCAGTATAATACATCCATCGAGTCAGACCAATAAACTATGTCAACGTTTAATTTTAGATCTTGGATAACCGTATCCGCTAATCTGGCACCTATACAGCAAGCTAGTAATTCGAGACGGGGAGTGGATATTTCTTTCAACGGCGCAACTCTGGATCGTGCCTGTAATAGTTGACAACTAACTTGATCGTGAATCTCGTTTCTTAAAAAAACACAAGCAGCATAAGAAACTTTACTGGCATCACAAAAAACGTGTAAAGACAATCTTCCTGTAAATAAATTTAACTCGGAAATTCTTCTGGGTATGGAGATATTTTTTAACTCCAAAATTTGATTTTTCCATTTTCCAAATTCCTTAACTATCTCATCGGGCAATTTGGAGTCCCAAGAAGCCCTAATTTTCCAACATTTTTGCAATAGTAATTTTGGAATCAAGGTCACTGGACACGTAAAACCTATCGGATCGAATATCTTATGCGTTAGAGACAGAATATTTCTCTTCGTTATGGAACCCTCTTCTAATTTAAAATTCCTATAATCACACGCTAAAGTATCTTTCTCCATATCCCACATTAACCCGAGCACCGGCGTCTTTTTATCAATTTCCAAATCAATCATTTCTCCGTCCGCGCGATAATTATAACACCAGCCGCGAAGGTCGAATTTAGCTGAAGCTAAGATTTTTTGCGCTTCAGTACGAAAATAATCTAATTCATCTAAGGAATCCACACTAGTCACGCAATTATCTACATACAATGATTCCTTAAGTTTTAACGCTACATCTTTTACGTCGTCTGGTGCCTGATCAAGGTGATGCGCAAGTGTTGCTGCGAGGAGAAACGGACTACTGCAAAGTCCGAAAACTACCCTACAATGTTTATAAGTGATCAGATTTTCGGGATTCCCATCCCCCCACCAAAGAAAACGTAAATAATCTCTATCTCCTTCGTTCAAAGATATCTGTAAAAAAGCTCTCCGGATGTCCGCTACGACGCCTATTTTTCCCCATCTGAAACGATTCAAAACTGAAGGAATTAATTCAATCAAATTAGGCCCCTTCTCTATACATTCATTTATAGAAACGGAACCCCTAACATGGGCCGAACCATCGAAAACAGGTCTGATTTTCGTCGTTGAGTTCGGTTTTATTACCGCCCTGTGAGGTAAATAGTGAACATTAGTAATCTGAGGTGAATCTTCCTTAGTTTTCACTTCCTCTATAACTCCCTCGGATTCCCATTCATTAAAAACTTGTTCATATTCTCCTACTAATCCGGCTGCTTTAAGAGAATTTACATTATTTTTTAATCTCTTTTCCGCTAATTCTCTATTATCCAAAATCTCTGGATGTCCATCTATCCATGGAAGACACACTTTATATCTCCCATCATTTTCCCGACATACCGTTTCTTTAAAATGTTTCAAAACTAATTCCTGAATTTCTTGTTTGGATTGTTTTTCTGCCGGATCAGTTATACCCAATAAATCCAAATTCCATAAGTCCGTGATTTTAGCCTCATTTACATACAATGAAAGAGCCGTTAGAGAGCTATCTTTATCTCTACTTTCAATTTTTCCCATTACCGTCCATCCGAGAATCGTTTGCATAGCTACCAACCCACAGGACAGATTCTTTATTTTCCCAGTAAACAATTTCCCCACGACATCTGCCCCTAGCAAAACATGTATTTCATTTTCATCGTTTTCATATAAACAGTTTCTACTTCTAGGACAAATGTCGCTCAAAAAAATATTTTTCTCTTTTAATTCTCTAATGCAATTAATACTGCTAATCCTGGGAACCGTTGTACAAATCTTTTCTTGTTCCATGACCTCGATTACAACATTTTTGTTGTCCTTTAACCCCTTTAATTTAATCGAATATCGATCATGTAATACTGTTTCCTCGGTACCTCCAAACAGCCCATGAGTAATTTTCACTCTTCCTATACTTGCTAAGTTTAATTTATTTGCTACAAAGCTAGTTACGTAAGACTTTGAAGATGCCGTATCAAAAATTACTCTCACTAAATGCTTGTTTTCTTTATTTTCTATACAAGCGACCAACGTTTGCAAGTACACTCTATTTTCCGAGTGTTCATTAATCAAAAGTGTGCTGTCTTCTTGATCCTTTGCAAGCGCTTTCTCTTTTTCCTGTTGGTAGTGTTTAAAACACATTAACGAAGCGTGTTTTCCCTGGCAATATTGACAACTAATATTTTTTTTGCAAAATTTAGCGATATGACCTTTCACTTCTAAGCATTTAAAACAACCGCCTTTTTTAACCAGTAAAGATTTCCTTTCTTCAAGTGATAATCTCTTAAATTCGTCGCAGTTCACCATACCCCTATGTGTCAATGACCCACAAAGGGAACATTTTCCCCTTATCTCCTGACCTTCGTTTAATAGATCTTTCGTTGCATAGAAACTCGTTGTTTTGTCTCTATTTTTCGGTCTGTTTTGGGGTGCGCTTTTCCTAACTGTACTTTCATTCGAAAAACCGGATACCAACATAGCTTTTTCCCTGGATTTCAGAGATATAGATAAGAAATCCAATAAACATGTGACGTCATAATAACCCTTTTGGTATTCTGGTTTATTTAAATCGATTAATAGATCTTGTGGTAGGGCCTTCAAAATTGTGGTACAAAGAATCGCTGATAAATTATTATTATCTGAGCCTAAGGCTTCAATGCTTCTTAAATCAGTCAAAATTTTGTCATAAAATTTTCTGAATTCTGCTACATCGTTAGAATTTCTAAGTGGTTTGATGTTGAGGATATTACAAGTATGATTATGTATTAATAAATTGCGGTCGCCGAATCTTTCTTTTAATAAATTTACAGCCGAATCATAAGCACTTTCAGACATAGGAAGCCCATCTATTGTACATAAAGCGCTACCTCCCAAGTACGCTTTCAGATAGTTAAATTTATCTATTTTTGTTAATTCGTTATTGTTATGTATAGAGGATTCGAAAGTATTCCAAAAGGTGAGCCAGTTATTTATATCTCCAAAAAATCTTTCGATTCGAATCCGCGGCAAATTTACATTTGTACTAGGTACTTTATAGACTTCTACTTTTTGACTAAGTGGTTCGCGGTTCGAATTCGGGATATCGGTCAATTTTCCCTTTAATTCCCCAAGTTTTTTATTACACCTGAATTTCCATAATTGAATTTTTTCAGCGTATTCTTCGGCTTTTAGGAATTCGTTTTCAAATTCCTCCACTTTAATGTGAGGCTCTAATTCCCTGTCCGTATTTTTTAACGTTTCAAATTTCATTAGTAAAACTTCCAATGTTTCTTCCAGTTCTGTGATATTTATAGTTTCATCTTGTTTTTGTAATTCCTTCTCTATTTTATTAATGCAGTTTGTTACAGCTGTGCGTAACACGGTTCTTTTTTTCCTTAAAATTTCAGGCTCTGCCATTTTTTCTTACAAAATCAAATACTACAAAATAATAATTTATCCAGTTTTTTTTTCTTTATCTAGACCAGTTAGTTTTACTCATCCGATCCCACGACAGGGATGCCATGTCGAGAATTTCTAAATCTAATTAATTCTCAAAATTTTCATATTATTTTTAAGGCTCTCTTTATTTATATTTTTCATTCAAATCAATCACATTTTTATTAATAAGGAATATGTGTAAAGAGGCCTACCTGGGTTCTTCATCTGGGACGGATGAGCTTCGATGTTCGACTTCTCTTTCTATGATGTATCCAATGTCTGAGCTGCAGTGAAAATGAAGGTACACTACACGTAGAAATAATTATCAAACGTGGGATGTCTTTTCTAATTTTAATTAAAGCTTAAATCACAATTCAAAATTATATTTCGGAGCGGACGCTATAACAGACGTCCACACCGTCTTAAAACTAGTTTTCTTCTGATAGTACTTAGCAACAGAAGTATCTACAAAAAATAAAAAGAAAGTTATTAGTCATCTAAAACGCAAGAGTTCACACAAGTCTCTATGAATCAGATATCTGGTTTATATCAGAGAGGAGCATCTGTTCACGACACAATGATTGTATTGACTAATTTAGAAAAGTACGTTCCCAATACACTGACTATTCTATTACGTGCAGCGCTCGTTAATAAAACTTTTGAAAGGCCTTGAACTTTCCTTTTCTGGCGCAAAATATAAAATTTTGTAAGAATCTAGCAAAGTCCTTGTCCTGCTATCCCCCCCCCCCACTTCTACGTTTATCTGTAAACAGTGGTTGTGGTGGTGGGGGATTTCGAATGTCATGCAGTATTTTAACATTTTTAAAGTGTATCAATCAATCTATCTGAATAACGTAAACATTTTTGTAGATATTTTCACCTCCTTTTTTAATCGATTCGCTCTCGATAATTTACTAATAGAAAACAAGCAAACTAATATGTATCTGTTCAGCGATTAAATAAAGTTAACTAAATTGAAAAGGAAATTTTTCATTTTCATATATTTCGCTTATTCATTTCATATATTGTTTAATTTTTAATATATTTGATAATTTTACTGAAATGTTTAAATAGCTTATAGGTACTAATATATCAGAATTTTATATTAGCATTTTCATTTCTACCTGTTGAGCTGATTTTTTAATTATCGCATTGTTTTATTAATTATTGTCTGAATAATATTTAGTTCGGTAAATAAAACTTTGCTAAATGTTTGTGATGTTTGATTTAAAAAAAGTCAAACTTTTTATATTATTTATTTTGTTGCTTCCGAAATAAACTTGGCGTAGTATGCCCAAAAAGGGGATTTTATGCCATGAAATCTCATATAACCAATTTAAGGATTAAAACCAAACTCTTCCTGTAAATTATAATATTTATTAATATTCTGTATAGTTGGTTGTACTTCAGCTTTATTTTAATTATTTTATTTTCTAAATTATTATCTTTATATAGAAAAATCGCTGAAGTGATACTTTTGATTCTTATTTGATACTGCATAGTTTTTATTAACTGAATATAATAATATAGAATTCATATAAAAATGTTTACTGTTATTTTTTATCCTATTTCTTTAAAAAAAAAAATCACTTTAAAAGTTTCAAAATGTAGAATTTTTATCTTCAAATTTATTGTAACTGCTAAAGTAGTTTAGTGATTTATAACATTAATTTGGGGCTTTTTTTTTTTTTTTTTTTTTTTTTTTTTTTAACTTTATATAACTGGTACTTGGAAGATCGAGTACACTCGGCCTCATTTTGTAAAAATCATTCGTGTAGTGTAAACATAATGATTTATTTATTTTCCAGAAATATATTTATTTGCCCCGGGCAGAGGTAAGATCTTCTTTTCCTGAAGATAAGGAAAATACAAATCGAACTATCCTATCAAATCCCTAATTATAAATTTTTATCAAAATCGTTGGAGCAGTTTCCTAGAAAACCAGTTTTCTGCTGTATTTTGCTCCAGGTGGAGCATGGGTTATCAGCGATTACTACTTTTTCGGAAGAAGATAAATCAGTTTTTCATCTCAAAAAACTGAATTGAAAAATTTTATTATTTATTTACTTTTAAATCGTTCCGGCGATTTCAGAAGGGAAAAAAAAAAGGGGGGGGGGGGGGTTCTGCCGTATCTTTCGCGGTTGGAATACGGGTTATCAATGAACGCTAATTATTCTTAAGATGTGAGTATTTCAGATCGAATTGTCATCTCAGAAACATTCTAATTCCAAATTTTTCAAGAAGCATTCGAGTACTTTCGAAAATAACGAAATTTCTGCCTTTTTTTCCCCCGGGCGAAATGCGGGTGAACGCTAATTTTCCTGAATATGAGGGCTATTTATATTGATATGTAAACTCATAAAGCCCTCAACTTTAAATTTTTATCAAAATCATTTTACTAGTTTCTAAAGAAACTAAGTCTTTGCCATATTTTGCCACTGGCGGAGTGACATTATCTGTGAATGCCATTTTTCCTAAAGATGCAGATAAGTTAAATAGGATTGTCATTTCAAAACACCCTTAACCTGTTTATATCAAAATCGTTAATCAAGTTTATATCAAAATCGTTAGATCCATTTTCTAGAAAACCAAGTTTTTGACATAATTTACACAAAGGAAGTGAGGATCAACTGTGTACGTTAACTTTCCTAAAGATGAAGATGATTCAGATTGTAAATTGTCATTTCAAAAAAACTCTAATAGGTAAATATTTATCAAAATCCTTCGAGCAATTTTCAAGAAAACCACGTTTTGGTTATATTTTTCTACGGATGAAGTAAGAGTTCAGCAGCGAATGATATTTTTCTTGAAGATAAATCAGATAGGTTTCTCATTTAAAAAAAAAATGAAATAAAATAAAAAACTTTGAATCCTAAGATTTTATGAAAATCGTTTGATCCATTTCCGAGAAAACTCAATTTCTGTCATATTTTAGAATAGACGGCGTGAGGATTAACAGTAAACGATAATTTTCACGAAGATACGAGTTAGATGAATTAAGTTAGATGAATTTCTCCTCTCAAGAAATCTTTAACCCTAAGCTTTTATCAATCATTTCCTCGAAAACCAAATTTCTGCTATACTTTTCACGGGCAGAGTAAGGATTAACAGTGAACACCAAATTTCCTGACGATGAACATAAATCAAATGGGTTTGTCACCTCAAAAAACTCTCAAGCCTACTGTTTTATCAAATCATTAGATGCATTTCTATGAAAAACATTTTTCTGTCATATTTTGCAACGGGCAGAGTGAGTTAACAGTGAGCGCTAATTTTCCTAAAGATGAGGATAAATCAGATGAGTTTGTCCTCTCAAAAAACCCCATACCCTAAGTTTTTATCAAATTTCCGTGTGAACCAAATTTCTGCCATATTTTGCAACCGCGCATCGGCATTAACAGCGAATGCGAGTTTTCCTGAAGATGAGGGTAATTTAGATCTGTTTTTCATCTCAAAAATCCCTTAACTGCAAACGTTTGTCAAAATTGGTAAAGCAGTTTCCGAGAAACCCAAGACGTATATGTTTACATTTTATTACGTTATATAAGATAAAGCTAGGAGAGATTGCGCACATTAGAGAATCGAAAAGAAGGAATAGTCCATTCTATCGAGTGGGCGCGTTGCGACTCCTGGTAGTACAGCAGCAATAGTGAAATGTCGATTTGAATATGCATGTTGATTATTTCAAGCTTCTAAAATAAAACATGGTTACTTGTTTTAAAAAATGCTTGAATTTTCATAACTCTTCCTAGGAATTTTTATAGAATGGCAGTAATACAAAATGTTATTAAATGATTTCTCAGAAGCTACTAACCAAGACCAACGATACGAACATCAAGCGTTCTCTATAAAAGCAATTAATTAAATAAAAGTCTGCGCAATTTCTTTTATCGAAATGGTAGAGTTTACACATTGATTCTATTAAATTCTATACTAGGAGAGATTATACAGCTTATTGGTAATGACAATGAGGATAAGTTTATTGAATGTCTGGAATTGTACCAGGAAACAGCTTCGACATATCAGTGGACTAGTTTAAATGTATTACTTATAGCAGATGGTTGCAAGAAAGCCGACCCAATTACAATAATATGTGCTGCGATTGTGAACAACGACAGATTAGGAAATCGAAAAAAGAAACATTTAATTTGAAAAGAAAAAGTACTAATTTTAACCCATTCAAGACGCCGCATTTTTTGGAGACCATCCCCAGAATCTGAAATTTATTTTTGGCTGTGGCTATTGCTACGGCATCCGTAACAATATTATTGTTACGGCAGTCTGACTGCGCTTGCGCAGTGAGACTGCCGGAGAATTTTTAAGAATGATTCTTTATTTGAATGATTCTTGTATCCGGCAGTCTATTTGTTTACTTTTTTCAGCCATTTTTTTTCTTGGATAGCCCAAAATAATGCTACCTGTGTTTGTCGCATTAATAATCTTGGACTATATTGATCCTTGTACAAATAAAAAAAGCAATGAACGGTTATTGTTAATATTTAAATCTTTATCAAATACATTTTAATGAAATTTATCGAGTGTTAGTTAAAGACGATGAAAAAAATTGCACTTAAGATTAACATTCCTTTTTTAATAAATTGTCTTTAGAAAGCTGTACATATTTTACTTATGTACCGATGTGTATTTTAAATTATCTTTTTTTATACATGTAATTAAAATTAGAATTTACTGTCAGTTTTTTATCCCCCTCAGGTACAATTTCCGTAATTACTTTCTGTTCAATTAAAATTAGTTTTAAGTTTATACTCACTTTGTCTTTCTGTCTCGTTACATAGTTTATCATGTCTTGTTTACTAGGTATTAAAACTTTATATTTTACCCGTATTGAAAACCAAAACTACCGTAACGGATCGTAAATCTTTATCAACATTAAATCTACAAAAATATAATAAATTATTCTGCTGTCAAATGTGTACTTCATTAATAACTATAAATTAGTAAGCTTTTCACATTCTTTTCTTTTTCAAGTTTGCAAACACAATCATATATGCTTATGTGTGCAAGCATTGTTATTGAAAAGTTTTAAATCATTACAAAATTGATATTTATTAATAATTTAGATGATTTTAATGTTATACACACTATTAAAAATATATTTTTAATGAGCTAATGTTTAGTCTTCAGTAACATTAATAACTTAAATCTGTTATGTCATATTCTTAATAAAAGAAAAATAGTTTTTGTATACTTCTCTTTTTCATCATCCCCGTGGGATTACTAAAAATTTTCATAATAGCTTTATCATATTAGTACTAGTACCTTGACAGTACATTTTTTTTTTATAACAGCCCTATAGTATCGTTATGAAAAAAGTACCCCCCCTTTTTTTTATTTAGTAAGCCTAAATTATATAATTTTTTTTACCACGTAAAGTCATTTATTTCTGCCAAAATAATTATTATGTATATATATTTAAAATATTAAATACGTGAGGTGAAAATATTCTTGGATAACAGGAATATCCTTATGAAACTAACATTTAGAAAATAAGTGAGAATATCCTTTTCTTTTTTAGATAAAATGAAAAACACGTTTAAACCTTGCATGTGAAATATAACTTATTCATTGTTCTCAAAAAGTGTATATTTAGCTTTATTCCCATATTCTTTTTTCTTTGTAGGAAGAGGGGATATTTTCAATGAAATACAGCATTAAGACAAGAACATTTAAAACTCATAAACGGTTATTAAATGTTTTAGGAAAACCAGAATATAAAAGATTAAAGATATTAGGTTTAGAAAGCAAGCTTAAAAGCTATCAAGCAAAAAACTTTGAATAAAACACTATAAATTGTGCATCATCGCTTTGTTTGCGGCACTCGTGCCAACTTAATTGTTTTGGGTTTTTTGCAGTTTATAGTGTTTATTCAGTTTTTCACTATTACTTTTCAACAGTTCTCTGGTGTATTTTTTATTATTTTAAGATTAAAAGAAAAACTAATGAAAAGTATTAAAAAAAAGAGAAAATTCAAATTTTATTAAGAATAAGCTGTTTATTAAAAGCTAGTTTATTTTTTTTAATATTGATTTTAGCGACAGATTTTGGCTTAGGCCCGTGCCTAGGGGCGCCTAAGTTTTAAAGATAATTAAAATTTGAACAGTAGTGGCAGTTAAATTTGAAGGACAACCAGTATTTAATAGGAATGAGAAACATTTTTAATTAATTGTTTTTATTTTTTGCCAATTATAAAACACTTTATCAATCCCTGTTTAACACGTTACAGATTTTTAGATAGTGGTTTGAAATATACGAATAGATAGTGTTATTGAAAATTGATTTTTCCAACTAAGTGAAAATAATGCCCGGATCTTTGACTTACACGGTCTAAGATCTTTGACCATGTAAGTCAAACATCTGGGGTTTGACTCCTGGTCCTGCCATTAATTTCACTGAGCTGGAAAAATTAATTTTCTCTATATATGATTTTCTTCCCAATCTGTTGATTGTGTGATATTAATAAAAAAAGATAGTGTTATATTTGAACGGTACTAAGCAGCGGCAATATGTAGCTTGGGATGCTGCTGTTTTCTTATGGCGATTAAACGTCCAGCAATGGATTATGCTTAGATCCAGGTAGAGTGTGGCAATTTTTTTTAAGCTTATATTAAATTCTTAAAAATGATTTAATTTTGAACACAAATCCAAACATTAAGAGCAATCGAATAGATTTTCAGTCGATAATACAAATTTCAAAGCATGATCTGCTCTCTCTGTCATGAGTCAAACATGTTATGATTTGATGAGAGAAATTATTTTCTGAAAATAATTAAGTATGCAATGATTTAAATATAAAATATCGAACAAGAAGTTGTAAAGAAACTATTTTTAAACAAATTAACCTACACTGTAAAAAAATAACTATTACCAGCTGCAAGAAACTCTCTCTGATTGGAGAAAATAATTATTTTCTCCAATCACAGAGAGTTTCTTGCAGCTGGTAATAGTTATTTTTTTACAGTGTATCTACTTAGGAATCAAAATAATTTCTATTTTGATTAATAAAAATATAAAAAGAAAGTTAGTCAGTTCTTAAGTGATTAAATAAAAAATTAAATTCTGCTTATTAACATTTTTTGTAGGAGAAACCAAATAAAGTAATTGATTTTTTTCATGATCAGATATGATTATTTATTTTTTACCTATGTAATGATTATTATATAAAGATTGCTTAGAGATTGATATATCTAAGAAAAATATTTCTCCTTTAGCTGTATCATATTTATTGCTATTATTACTATTACAAATGCATAATATACTTCAAAACATGAGAGGGGGAGGGTGCCATATCGAAATGGGTGTAGGGTACAATCTAACTCAAATCCGCCGCCTCTCATTGTATTGTTATTTATTGCTGCAATCATATTGTAAATAAGCTGCTATTGTTAGTATAGATATCAACAAATCTGTCCATTTTGACGCCCCCCCCCCCCCTTCAACCTTTCAGCAGAAAGTTTTGAAAAAATAAAAACTGATATATAAATTGATCTCAAACATCTAAAATATTTTTTTTTAACAAAAGCAAATGATGGCATGTTAATAATCAATCATTCAAAAAATAAAAAGGTGTCACTTAATTTTTTTCTTTTTTTTTTTAATCTTAGGACTCTGAAAAAAAATGTGAAAATGATAATATGTAAACATAGTTTATAATTCGGACGTCAAAATGTACATTTATGTGTATCAAACATTGCGTACATTAAAATGTACAGTTACAATGTACATTAAAACTAATCACGGATGCATAAAGTATTCAAATTGTATAAGAAAAAACTAATTTTCTGATGTTCATACTAGTAATTGATATTTATACTAACAAAGAAAATTTATTTATGAATTTAAACATCAATAAGTTAAGTAACTAATATTTAATGAAAAATAAAAAATGATTTATAAAGCACGGGAAAATTTGTTTCCATAATTATGCATTACTTAACGTATTTTTTTAAATTCCGTTTTCACATTCAGAAAAAATCACAAACAATAAATTAGTACTTGTTTTGCAAAAATTTATTTTTTAAACTTTTATCATTTTATTTTGCAGTTAAAAAATGCAAATGATATACTTGGTTACTTTTTTATATTTAAACTCAAAATATTAAAAGAACCAATTTAACAGTTGAAAAATTTCTAAATGTCAAAACAAAATTATAATAAATTGTATAATCAATAATTCTGGAAACAAATTTCAAAGGTTAGGTAGTACTCTTACTTCGCAGGCTGCAGTAATGTGTAGACGACAGCTATAGTGTGCCTCTGACTAGTTGGTCAAGTGCTTAAATGAAGCTTATTTTATTTTAACATGCAAACTTTAATTTTGTCTTTCTACTAATTTATATTAATAAAATCAGACTTTCATTTGTAAATTTCAGAATAAAAAAAATTGCAATATAATTTGCAATTGTTGTGTCCGTAACTTTATTTTTGTCCAAGTATCACGCTAGAACGGCTAAACTGAATTGCAGGAGACTTTGCAGGAATTTAGGTCTTAAAGCAACTTAAAATTATATATATCAACTTTTACAACATTTTCTCCCCTTCCAAGAGGGCAGGAGGCAAAAACATGTTTGTAAGCATAACTCAGCTCCAAATTACTTCACGATGAGGAGATTGCACATGGAGAGACTAGATTTGAGGACAAAAAGGAAAAAAACTTTCTATGATTTTGAAATTTTTGATTTTTAGGGGGGGGGGGGGAGGAGAAAATAAATTTTTGGTGGAAAATTTCACAAATTCCCGATTTTTGAGTAGAACTCTACCAAAAATGATTAACAAAGATGTTGAAAAGAGCCATGTAATTTCCAAATACCCATTTTTGATTTTTGTAGTTTTTTAGGGATTCGATTTGTGCACAATGCTAGTGCTTTAGTGCTGAATTTGTCTTGGAAAAACTGTAGGAGCTGAAGTCAAGAATTTCAGTGGGTGGATTATTTATATGTATCCGACATCTATAGTAATGGAATTTTATGACCCCCCCCCTTTCTCCCTAGAGAGCAGGAGGCAAAAACACGTCTGTAATTGTAAACATAAGTCAATTTCACATTACTTCACGGTGAAGTAATTGCACATGTGGAGAGTATTGAGTATAGAGTCCTGCATCGGGTTGGGTAACCCAATTTTAACTGAACTTGACCCGACCCATGGGTCGGGTTGACAAATTTTTTTCTCTTGCGGGTCAGGTTTAGCTTTCTATGAGTCAGGTCGACTTGAGAACACCTTTCAAAAAAAATTTTACAGTTGAAAGCATAAATTTGTAGATATAATTATAGTTTCTTTAACTGATTTTAGACATGTGTTGGAGCTACATATTCCTATACACGGATATCCACCCGAAAAAAAAAAATCCGTATAAGCATGAGAAAAAAATATTCGTTTATGTTTTCTTTTCTTAAACAAATCTAAAACTGATCATATGTAGAAATTGTATGAAAATTTTAAAGTACTGTATAAATTTTTATTGACTATTGTTAATATATATATATAAGAAATACAACATAACCTCACTTTTACGTTTTGGAAATTTAATTTATTTCTCAATTTACATTTTTTTTTTAAAGATATCTTTATTTTCAATGAATTTTAATCCTCGCTTGTATGTTAACGAAATTTTGAATTTTCTTCCATTTACATTTGTATATACAGCAAATATAAAGGGAATACTTGTTGTGATTTAATTAAAAAAAGTAATGTAAAATAAACACATAAAGGAAACGAATACCATCAAGGCAGATTATATTCTTTATTGTCTTCTCTAGAACGAATAAATAATGCACCAGAAAACTGAAACGAGAAGCTAAGTTGCTGATTATGCGAATTTAAAATGATCAGTGATTCTTAAAAAGCAGATGTTTAACTACGAATCACATACATGCTACACAAATTATTATAGTAAAGTAAACATCTACATCGGACAAAAGCAATAAAGAATAATACATCTTTATTTTTTTTCCAGACTATAAGTAATAAATTATGAACATTTAAATTGAAGTGCATTTTTTATTTTCTTCTATATTCAATAGAAGAAAGTGTTGGATTCATAAAAATTTTCGATGGATTTACATGTTTTGAGAGGTCTAGAACACGATTTTACCATTTATAGAAAATATCTGTCTGTGTGTGTGTGTGTGACAAAAAGTTTGTGACGACTGTATCTCCGGAACTACTGTTCAGAATTATATATGAATTTATATGTAGAGGTACCTTGACCTAAATTAGTGCCTATCAATTTTTGTCAACTGATCAACAGGTGGTGCTGCTATACAGCAATTTCTGAGATTTAAGAGAAGGCTATATCTCAGGTTCTATTGAGCATAATCAAACAAAGCTTGATATGTAAAAAGGCTATTATGAGACATTATGATGATTCATTTTGAATTCTTATTGGCCAACAGGTGGCACTGCTGCACAGCGATTTCAGCAGTTTAGGCGAAGGCTATATCTCAGGAACTACTGCATAAAATTGCATATAAATTTATATGTAGATGCACCTTGACCTAAATTAGTATCTCAACTGTTGGTGTCAACCGCTCAACAGGTGGTGCTGCTATACAGCAATATTTGCAATTTAATGGGAGACTATATCTCAGATTCTATTGTGTATAATCAAACAAAACTTGATTTGTGAGAAAGCCATAAGGAGACATTATGTTGAATCAATCTGTATGCTAATCGGCCAATAGGTGGAGCTGCTATGCTGCAATATCCCTTGATAATGGGAAGCTCAACTTCTATGGCATATAACTCTACGAAACCTGATATGTGAGATAACCATTATAAAAACGTACTTTTTAAGATGCTATTTATACGCAATAAAACTGTCACTTTGGATATTTAGTGTTAGTTGTCTCTAAGATGAAAATCGTTTGCATTCATCCTGTTAGATAATCTTAAAAAGTAGTATTTTTAATAAATTATTTGCACTTAGTAAAATATAGGAAAGTATAGAAGAAAGTCTTGTGGTGGCCAAAACATACTAGTTTACTCTTGAATTTCACAACTCACATAAATGGTTAAAAATTATTATTGATCCTTTTTTCAGTTTTAAATTAAGCAATTAGTAATTACATTTCAAATTCTTTTTAAAATAATTTACCAACTGCATGACAAGGAAAACTTACCTTATTTTATAATTTAAAAAAGTTTTGCATGATTTTTAGATGAAAAAGTAATTTTCATTTAGTTCTCGGGTTTCAGGTCAGGTGCGGGTTGATGAAATTTTTTTTGTCGGGTTCGGGTTGATATAAAATTCATCCGGGTTTGGGTCGGGTGTGCAGGACTCTAATTGAATACAAGAAAGCGTTGTCTGTGATTTTGAAATTTTCAATTTTTAAGAGAGGTAGGGGGGAATTTTTTAGTAGAGTTTTACAAAAAAAGTGGTACATATTCTAAAGAAAACGCATGGCTGTTTTCGTATATATCTCCAAAAACCCATTCATATTTTTGTGACTTTCGATTTTGAGAGTTGTGTTGCAAGGGGGCAAATTCATGACCCCCCCTCCCCTTTCAGCGCTACATTTGTCTTGGGAAATCTAGGTAAGTTGCAGTCATGTATTTTAATGCATAAATAGTTTATATGTATCCAATACCTATTGTAATGAGATTTCCCTCCTTGGGTTCAAGGGGGGGGGGGGGAGAAAAAAAAAGTTTCCAAGTGTAACTTTGCTCCAAATTATCTCAGTCAGATTAATTTTAATGTGTGGGTTGGTTATGCATACCCAACATGCACTATAATAGGATTTTGTGAAATTTTACCCCCTTCCCCCTTTTAAAGGTTGGAAGGAAATACATTTTTTAAGACTAACTCTGTTCCAAATTATCTTAGGAAAGTGATTTTTTGGTGTCAATTGGTTATGCATACCCAATACATACACCACAAAGAGATTTTGTGAAACTACTTTCTACCTCCTCCCATAGGAAGAGGGGGGGGGCAGTAAAAAGAAAGTTTTCAAGGTTAAATCTGCTTCAAATTATTTTAGAACAGTAATTGTTTATGTGTGGGTCAGTTATATGTATCCAATATGTAGTATAAAAAGATTTTCCAAAATTCTCCCCTTTTTCCACACTTTAGGAACAGGGCGTGTGCAAAGACACGTTTTTAGCATAACTCTGCTCCAAATTATCCAAGGAAAGAGATTTTTTGATGCATCAATTGGTATGTGTATGCAACACACACTCTAAAGGGGTTGGATTTCGCGAAATTACCCCCCCCCCCCAACACACACATACTACCACCGTCCATTGGGGTAGGCTCAGCAAAAAACACAGTTTCAAGTTTGAATATGCTTCAAATTTTCATGGAATGGCGAATTTTGGCATATGAGTCAGAGATGCTGTTTATGTGCTATAGTGCGTAAATTACGTGAAAAATTTATTGTGGCGGGTACCAGGGGACACATAATTTTCATTCTTGAAAAAAATAATAAATAAATAAACGAAGAAAGAAAAAAATAAATTTTAAAATATATTTCTTGTTTAAAACTAATATTTTCTTTATATTTTTAAAGCATTCTGCTCTGAAGAAGGAAAAAAGATCTTTTCCTCCTACATAATATTAGTTTAAGACAATTTCAACTAGTATGTTGTGGCCACCACAAGACTTTCTTCTATATTTACCTATACATATTCAATCAGTAACAATATTTAAAAAAAAAAAAAAAAAAAAAGTACGATTTTTTTTTTTTTCTAAGTTTTTTTTTTTTTTTGTTAAAAGTGAAAAAAATCGATAACTTTGTTTTAAATTATCACAGATTTATAGTTCAACCATTCGTTTTAAAGGTATTGACGAGACCTTTCGAAAGATACCCATCTTGAAAATTTATCCCCCCCGGGGGGGGGGGGGTATTTCCCCCCCATGCAGAAAATTTTTTTCCTAGTTACATACTACTATTATCAATAATTCATATTAATTTTACAATCACAAGTTTAAAACAACTCTTATTATGCACATTTATACGAATTTTTGTCCTATGCTGCCATGTTAAAAATTTAGATAAAATGCTATCACAGCGCCAGCTGTTGAGCTATTGATCCCCAAACATAATCAGCACCAGTTAATGTCGGGGACAAACTAAATACCAAGTTTGGTTAAATTTCGTTTAAAAAAAAAAAAAAAAAAAAAAATTGCGATTTTTTTTCTGTTTTGTTTTGTTAAAACTAAAAAAAATCGATAACTTTGGTTTAAATTATCACAGATTTATCGTTCAACCATTCGTTTTAAAGGTATTGATGAGATCTTTCGAAAGATACCCATCTTGAAACTTTGCCCCCCCGGGGGGGAACCGATGCCCCCACATGCACAAAAATTTTTTCCAAGTTAACTATTACTATTATCAACGAGACCTTTCGAAAGATACCCATCTTGAAAATTTACTTCCCCGGGGGGGGAACCGATGCCCCCCCATGCACAAAATTTTTTTCCTAGCTAACTACTACTATTATCAATAATTCATATTAATTTTACAATCACAAGTGTAAAATAACTCTCTTTATGCCCATTTATACGGAATTTTGTCCTATGCTGCCATGTTAAAAATTTGCATAAAATGCGATCACAACGCCACCTATTGAGCGATTGATCCCAAAATCTAATCAGCACCAGTTTATGTTAGGGTGCAACTAAATACCAAGTTTGGTTAAATTTCATTCATTGGTTTGTGAGATACAGCGTCCACAAAAAAATGATACAGACAGACAGACATTTTCTAAAAACTATTAATTCGTGTTCTCCATATCCCAAAACATGTAAATCCATTAAAAAGTGGACTTCGAAAATTTTCGCGAATCCAATACTTTCTCTATATTACATATAGAAGAAAGTAAAAAGAGCTGGTTAAAAATTCCTAAAAATCTGTTTTTCATTTACAATAAAAAAATATATATATATATCTGTAATGTATAAATTCATTCATGTGGGAACCCATTTTTTGAAAAATTGACCCAGATTTTTTAAACTCATGGGTCGCAAGATTTTGAAGGCGGCATCACTGTGAGTATTGATTAAGAACATGCAATATTCTCTCTGATTCGATTTATTGAAAATTCTGATTTTCCTGCCAGTGGTGGATCAAGAACTTAACTTTTTGGGGAGGGGGGGGGGGGGCTAAGATTTGTCAAGATGTTATTCCAGATCAATGAAAATTTTACAATTGTAATATTCAAATGTGAAATGAATGCCAGTATTTTTTTTTTTTTTTTGGGGGGGGGGGGGGGTGCTTCCCCCCTTAGATCCGCCACTGTTTCCCGCTGTGGACAGGGGAGTAAATCAGTGCCGAAGGCAGTGGGAACCTGAACTCTTCATGCTGCAAGCGAGACAATCTCTACTGAATGCGACATAAACTTTAACTTAGGTTTCAACTGATTTTAGTATTTTTATTTTTGAGATTTTATAATAATAATATGGAATTTTGAGAATTCGTTTAAATATAGTGTCCAGTGAAGCAGGCAAAGCCTGCTAGTAAGTTATATAGTTCTTCAGAATTATAAAAAGAAATTTGTGATTAATTAGCATGAAAAAAATTAGCACAATTATTTCAATTAAAAATATATACTGTATTGAATTAAAATTTATTTAAATATGCATTCATACTTAATTTTTAAGGTTTTAGTTAATTACGGCTGAATCATCAGCTGCACAAACTGTTCATAAATTGGAATTTTGTAACAATTGATCTGTATTAGTTCCCCATCATACTATAGGTATGGGGAACTTAGGTAATTGTGAAAATTTCCGACCTCGGTTTTTTGACTTTTCTACACATTTTCAGGTGTGAGGAATCCGAAAATGACAAAATTTCTATGGTGTCTGTTAGTGTGTTAGTCTGTTAGTGGGTCAGTCCGTTAGTTTGTTAGTCTGTGTACACGATATCTCAAGAACAAATTGTCGCAGAGAGGTCAGATCAGTTTTAAAATATTACTTTCGACACTGGCAAGAACCCTATTGATTTGCAACATTCGAATTTAAAAACTTCGTAAGTTATTAGAAATTTACGATTTTCTTAACATGGGAGAATAGGACAAAAATTCACTTAAACGTGCATTAAATGGAAACTTTACTGTAAAAATGTCAGACTAGTTTTAAAATATCAGTTTGGATGCCGGAATGAACATCAGTAACTATAAATATGCTACTTTGAAAATTTCGCAAGTTATTGGAAATTTACGAATTTCTTAACATGGCAGTATAGGGCAGAATTTCACATAAACGTCAATTTTTAGAGATAATTTCATTGTAAAGATGTCAGATTACTTTTGAAATATTATTTAGGACACTGGCATGAATATTAATGACTATGAATTTTCCAATATAAAGATTTCGTAAGTTATTGGAAATTTACAAATTTCTTAACATGTCAGAATAGAGCAAAATTTCACATGAACGTCAATCTTGAGGGATATTTTCATCGTTAAGATGTCAAACCACTTTCGAAATATTATTTAAGATACTGGCATGAATATCATAGACTATGATTTTTCCAATTTAAAAAAATTCGTAAGTTATTTGGAATTTACGATTTACTTAACATGTCAGAATAAGGTAAAATTGAGCATAAATTTCCATTTTGAGGATCCTAAATACATTAGACAACTTCAAAATTAAGTTTATTATATTTGTTTGAACATGATTGAATACAAATATTCTACTAGGAAATTTTCGTAAATTATTCGTAATTTACGATTTTATCAACATAGTGAAATTGTAAATATTTCATATAAATATGAATTTTGAGGTTTATTGCATTGGAAATAGTAGCATGAAAACTAAACAACAGAAATGACCCTGATAAAATAAATTAGAATAAGATAATTATATCGAAGTGAACGGTGGATAGCCTATTAGGCGGGGATTTCATTCTGTCACTGTATCAAGCTTTGGTCAAATTCATTTCTTTTAACATGATTATAATATGTCTCGCACTAGAAATTTCTGAGAACATAAATATGATGGGGAACTGAGCAGAGTCCACCTATGCCAACTAGTTTTTTATTTATAATCTTGCTGGAGATGGAGATTACTGAAATATTCTATACAATATTCATACTAGAGATATACCAAATATTTGGCCATATTACTGATTATTCCATTTGGCCGAATCTGAAACTATTTGGCTAGATGAATATTCAGTTTGTCCAAATATCCAATTATTTGGTAAGCTATTCAATTAGCCAAATTTATAAAACTTCATTTATTACTTTCTTCTACATTTTAGTAGAAGAAAGTATTGTATTCGTAAAAATTTTTGACCTTGGGTTTTCAATAGAGTTTGATTTACGCATTCTGAGAGGAGTAGAACACGATTTGACCAGTTTTAAAAAATGTGTCTGTGTGTGATAAATTTTTGTGGCAATTGTATCTCAGGAACTACTGCATAGAATTTCATGCAAATTGGTATGTAGTTGCACCTTGACATAAATTAGTGTCTGTCAACTTTTGGTGAAAATAGTCTTAAAGGTGGCTTTGCCAACCTGCTTTTTCTAAAGTTTTAACATGGTGATATATCTCAAAATTTCGTGTAAATGTGCATAAGGGTAATTATTTTTTAATAATTATGAAATTAAAAAGAATTATTTTAACAGTGATAGTCAACTGAGGAAAATTTTTTTGTATATGTAGGAGCATTGCATCTGTCTCCTGTAAATTTTCATTATGTACCCAAAGAGCTTTAACTATGTCCTTTAAAACGAATGATTGAACTATAGATCTGTGATAAAAGTTATTGATTTTTTTCATTAAAAGAAAGAAAAACAATTATTTTTATGAAATGTTATTTGGAGAATAAAATTGATTTTCTTTGGATATTTGACGTTACGACTTCTCTAGAAATGTAAATCATCTGCATTTATCATGGAAAATAATTTTAATAAATTATTTTTACTGAGAGAATTTGTTTACGAAAATATAGGGTACAACCTCAGTATACACCCACAGCTGAATTTGGCGATTTTTCTTTGGTGCTGTTTTGAACGATAACAATGTCGTTCTGGACTGTTTGCGATATAATATGGCAGCTTATATGTTTTTAATTTAGATTTGTCATTTTATCATTTATGATTTAGCCATAATCGCCAAATATTGTTGTGGGTATATACTAAAGTTGTTCCAAATACAGAAGAAAGTCATATAGTGGCCACAACATGATAGTTTTTTTTTTTTTTCAAATTCCATTTAAACATTCAGAAAACTATTAGTACTCATTTTACAAATTTGAGTTCAAAAATGCGAGTTTTCATTAAGTGCATTTTTCTCAATTATTAGTCATAAAATGAAATAGTACTAAAAATTTAAAAAATAAATTTTTGAAGATTAAGTACTAATTTAATGACTGCGAATTTTTTGAATGTGAAAATAGAATTTTAAAAAATACATTAAGTAATGAATAATTATGGAAACAAATTTTCCCATACAATAACTGTCAGTGAAATTAGGTATTATATGCTCGCAACATGCAAAAAACCCTGAAAACTGGTACTTTCATGCAGAATGGCAAGACTTGTTAATGATATATAAAATGGCTATTATTAAAAATATTTATTTACACTAATCATAAATGATAATATGATATTTGCAAAGTTCTAAGAAAATTACAATGCAAATGAAATATTCAAAATGAAAAATTTCTATAAAAACAAAATAACATGAAATTCAGAGAATCCTGCAGATAACATACTATTATTAAGTCTTCCTTCACTATTCATTCTGCATGCAAGTAGCAGTTTACAGTTTTTTGCTTTCTAAGCGGTTTTACACGCATCATGTAAATTAAAGCAAATATTTTAAATCATCCACAGCAATATTAAAAAAGATTAATTACATTTATTTTAACAATTCATATTTGAATAAGTACAAATTCTATTATGGTACAAAACAAATAAAAGATATGAGAAAAAACTAGTATGTTGCAGCCATGACAAAACTATGTTCATTTTCCTATAAGAATTCACACAATACAAATAATCTATAAAAAATTATGCAAACGATTTTCATCCCAGAGAAGTATAACGCAGAATATACAAAAAAAAAAAAAAAAGTAAATTTTATGTTTTGCAAAATAAATCGATTGTATTTTAAATTATCACAGATCGATGGTTCAATTATTTTCTGATCGAAATCCTGTTCCGAAATCATTATATGAGGGAAATAAATCTCCCACATTGATTTCAACATTTTTTCCCGAACACACTAGCTCAAAAAATAAATTAAAATGCCGCATTCAACAAAAAGCAAGGATAGTAAAGCGTTCATTTAAAATAATAGATATAAAAATGGCGTCGTGAATGTCAACATGTGTGCTACGAGATTGATTCACAAAAGAGTCGTTCTTAGTGGGAGCGATAAAGATTCATTGGTGACTTCCGTAACAATAATATTGTTCCGGCTGCCGTAGCAATAGACACTTCGTTTATTTTTGCATCATATTGATCATATATAATTGCACACACGGTGTGCTACCCGTCTTCTTGGCTCGGAAATGCATTCGTCTCGAATGGGTTAAATTAAACGTCTTAGCTAGTAACGCAATGTTATTTTGTAATCACATCTTTTTAAGATTCTTTATATTTTTTCATTAATTATTTTTAAATGCATTTTATTTTTCTGATTTTTTAATTATTAGGTTAAAATATCCTCTCCTAATACCAAAATATTTGTTTACAAAAGTCTTACAACAATGGTATTTGATTGCAATTGTTTATGATTTAATTGTAGTTATAATTAAGCGCAATCTCTCCTACCCATGTGCGCATTCACACCTACTCTGTAAGGATAGATTGCGCAAAATAGCTCTTTTCGTTTTATTACAGCTGTTGCTTTAAATTACAGCATACCAACAAAACATTAATGGAAATGCATAGAGAACGAAGGAATTCAAAATTATTCAGCAATAATTTAGCAAAAAAATAGTAATTGGACTTTTTGTATAATTTTGTTAAATTGTGCGCAGACTCTTCTAGCTAAATCTGATATATATATATATATATATATATATATATAAACAAGTCATGTGATTAATTTCTTAATATAGGGAGTGAATATTATATTATTGAGGTCTTGATGGATGAGTTTAAATACATAAGCCTTTTAATGAAAGCTTAACTATATGTATCAGTATGGTGCATTTTCTTATCAAATATTTCACTTAGAATTTTCTCGTGAATAGTGCAATAAGCCTTTTAGCTGTTTTCTTTTTAGCTCACATGTCATGTATAGCTGGAATTCTTAAAAATTTAAATAGCGCTAAAATTACTTATATCAATGTGGAGTATTTTCTTATCGAATATTTGCGTTAGAACTTTCATGTACGAATGTTTTAATGAGGTACAATAATAATTCTTTTAGTTTATTTCCCTCTGCGTACTTGCCAACTTTTGCGCTTTTTTGGCTACCGGAAAATTTTAATACAAAACTTTAATTTGTTTAGTCAGCGAAAATTGTTACAAATATATGTAAATAAAATTCTGTTGAATTTTTCCGGTATCCAAAAAACCTAAAAGTTTGGCATCTTTGCCTCTCTCTAATACGACATAGTGTGATTGGAATTCTTTAAAATACAAATAACGCTAAAAACTGTAAATACCGATACGGTGTAGTTTATCTAATATATTTTCATTGGAACTTTTATGTCCAACTATCATGTTGTAACGTATGAAATGTCCGATTTTCGTGGTGTACTTAAAGAAAGAATATATTTTTAAGGAACAAACTTTATTAATCAAAATAGGAACCATTAGCTTCAATACACTTTTTCCAACGAGAAATAAGTTTTTTTATGCTGGTATCATAAAATGTAGTCGTCCTGGAGGCAACAAATTCATTGAATGTCGTTTCAGCATCCTTTGGATTTCTGAAGCATTTCTCCTGCAGGAAGTTATCGAGATGGTTGAAAAAGTGAAAATCTGTTGGTGAGAGGTCAGGTGAATATGGTGGATGGTCTAAAACTTCATAGTTTAACGTGTGCAGCTTCTGACGAGTGATCATTGAAGCCTGCGATCTAGCGTTATCATGGAGAAGAATAGGGCCCTTCCTATTGACCAATGCCGGCTGTTTACGTGTAAGTTTCTGGTGCATTTCATCGATTTCTCTACAATATTTATCCACTGTGATGGTTTCGCCTGGTTTTAGAAAGCTATGGTGAATTAAACCAACTGAATACCACCAAACAGGTACCATAACCTTCTTTTGATGGAGTTTCGGCTTTGAGAAGTGTTGTGAAGCCTTGTCGGCATCCAGCCACTGCGCTGAACGTTTACAATTGTCGTACAAAATCCACTTTTCATCACAAGTTACAATCCGATTGATAAAATGATCATTTTGGTTGCAAAGAAGAAGGGCAGACGAGATTTCAAAACGTTTGCGTTTCTGATTCTCATTCAATTCATAAGGAACCAATTTATCCATTTTTTTTTTTTTTTTTTTAACTTTGCCAATCAATTTTAGATGACGTGAAATGGTTGTAGGAGATACACCTAGTTCTTCTGCATAATCTCTAACAGTATTGTCTGGATTTTTTTCAACTATTGCTCGTAAAACTTCATTGTCCACAACAGTCTCTGGTCTTCCCCGATCTTCGCTTGTGAGACTCTCATCCCTAGTTTCGAACTTTGCATACCAACGTCGAATGGTACGTTCATTTATAGAACCGTTTCCAAATGTGGCATTAATGTTTCAGGCAGCTGCTGCAGCATTATGCTTACTTTTCCACTCATAAAAAAATAGCACTCTAAAATCTCTAGAATTCATCCTACGATTAAAGCTATAAACTTACCACCAAATCACAATATTTTTATTTGAAACACATCAGATGAAAAAAACAGGGTTTTAGCTTTAAAATGATACATAATTAACGACTGTATCAAAAACGTTTATAAGGAACCAAATCTCAAAAATTTTACTGGTGAGAATCGGACGTTTCATATGTTACAACCTGATAGTTGAATAGCGTGCTAGGCCTTTCAGTTATTTTCCTTTTTATCTCGGATGACATAGTATGCCTCGAATTCTTAAAAATATAAATAATGCCAAAATATCAATCTCCAAATAGGAGCCTAATCAGATTAATTCACTTAAAATAAATTTTGTACTAACACTTTGACCGTAAATAATTTTGTTTATATCGATAACTATTCGATGAATTGATTTTTTCCGATATTTTTCTCGATAATCATCTTATCTGCGTCCTCATTTTTCTTGATTTTTGTGTTTCTAGCTTACCAAAATAAACTATGTTATGTTAATGTTGTCCTCGCTTATTTGAAAACTTCTGTTGTTATGTTTAACTTGAACTGTAAATATTTTAAGTGAATGTACTGGATTGAGAAAGAGATCTGATAAATTTGTTTCTTAGATAAATGTTTCCTTATAAAGCCCTGTTGTTATTTCACTTGAATTACTGACATGTTCGATAACTACGGGTTGCAGATTGACGAGTTCTTGAATGAATTGGTGTAGTAACCGTTTAACTCATGTCAAGTATCATTAAGCATTTAAAAAAAAAAAAAAAAAAAAAAAAAAAAAAAGTTTGCGATAAAATAATTCACTCTCGGACCTTTACACAGTCAGTTTAAACGAATATATAGTTTTTTTTTAAATTATTTTTTAACTGATTACAGAAAATGACAAATTTCAATTAGAAAGAGGGTGGGGGCCACTTACCTTTTGCTTGAATTTGATTTGTTAAAGGGGTTGTTTTAATTAACAAGCACATCATGTAAGCAGCTACTGTAATATATTTACCATTGTTTTGTGGATTCTTCTTCGTGCGCAAGCAATTTATTCTTGAACTTTAAGTTTAATAAATAAACTTAAAAGTTTAATAAGTATAACTATTTAAATAAGAAAAAACTACCCAAATAGTTTGTTTTGCACTGTTTTTAATTATCGATGAATTGCTAATTAATGAATTGATAAGCTGTAGCGAAATTTCATTTGCATAATTTAATAGTCAAAAGTATTGATCTACTTCCATGAATACCCCAAACAAGTATGTAAGCTCAAAAAGTTGTACGCAATTAAATGAACTGCTATTCAGTTCCTCCCCTCCCCCCCACCAAAAAAAAAAAAAAAAAATGTAAGGGCTTTTACTCACATTTATTCAGTCAATGCCTCAATGGTAATACAGTGCTTGTTGATTGTAAATAACTATTGATAGAAAACCCCTTATCATTTTCCTTATTTTTGAGAACTGAAATCCAGTTCATTTTACCGCTTACAACTTATTTAATTTACACGATATTTGTTTGAGTTTTTCATATAAGTAGCTCAATACTGTTGGCTGTTATACTATGAAAATGAAATTTTATTAACACTTGCGCATGCTTAGTTAAAAAATTAGTAAAAATTCTCGTATTTCATTAGACATTTAATACTTTTATATGCTAATTGCAGTATGTTGTGTTTACTATAGTGTACTAAGTTTCCTAAAAATGGCTTTGGACAGGATTTTAATATCCTGCATGTTATAGTTCAAAATGTGGCCTTTTTTACAGTTTTTTAAAGAAACATTTTATATTTCCATGAATATACGTGGTGGCATCACAAAAATTTCTACAGATATTAAAATAAAGCCTCATAATCACATGTTAGAGCTAATACTCATTTCGAGCATTATTTTTTACAGGGTGATACCAAACATTTTCATTTTTCTTTAATTTATTACTGGTTTTCCTTCTGCTTTCTGTGAAAAATTTTCATTGAAATAATGTAAGGTATTACATGTTCTTTACTTCCCTGAAGTTTCAACGCCCAGTACTTTTTGAGATGTTTGACGAAACGTCTAAAATCGAAAGTTGATGATTGTATGCTTTCACTTTTGCCTTTCTTTCTTTCTGCAAACGAGTTTATACTTCTTTCATGATAATTTATTGTTTTTTTATTTTTTGCAAGATAAATTAAAATTGGATATTTCATTATTTCATGTGATGTGCGTGAGGAGGTTTCCATATATATATATATATATATATATATATATATATATATATATATATATATAAACTTTTCAAACATTTATATTGATAAGTATTTCTTATCTTAAACGAAAAAAAAAAAAAAAATGTACGGAAAGGTAGTGTATTTTTAAATTTGCGAGCTGTCAATCTTCCAACTCATGTTAGACATAAATCGCAGGTTATTATTATTATTTTATAAGAGTATAAAAAGCTTTAAAAAAAAATCGGAAGTTTTAAAGAAATTTTGCCATAAATTAAAAAATTGTCCGTAAATAGTAATTATCAGTTTGCACTTCAAAAAATCCTAAATTCTGTTGAAAATTAGAGATTTTAAAGAAAAATAATATTTAATTAATTAAAGGCTAGACAGTTTCGTAGGCCTGCTTTGACATTTTAATAATTTGCGAAATAGCTTTCTTTAACTGAAAATTACAGATTTCATTGATTTAATTAAATTCAAGATCGTTTTTATTAATATATAAAACTAGGTTTCCACAGGATCTACGGATTCATTTCGTTTAACCAATGGTAAACTAACCTGTGTTTTTCAGAATCATTTTTGTGCCCGTAAAACCAATCCCAAAATTCTAAATCTAATTTAATTACACGCCCATACATACATAATATTTCATCATTTATAATGTTTAGAAACTAGAGGAAGCAAAACCACGATAATAATTAAATTGATAGTTTTAAATAACATAAGCAACTGAATATTTAAGGCACATATCTATATTTCGTTTGTCTTATAAGTAAATTGGGCATTAATATCTGTTATTTCTTTGCTTTATGCTTATTGATATACAGAAATTTTAACTACATTTGCATACAACAATTAATATCCCGATGAGATATTGATTATTGTATGCTTTCACTTTTTTCTTTCTTTCTGGAAGCGAGTTATACCTCTTTCGTGGTAATTTATTGGCTTTTTATTTTTTGCAAGATTGAATATTTCATTATTTCATGTGATATGCTTGAAGAGATATTCATATATATATATAAAACCTTTTCAAACATTTATATTGATAAGTATTTCTCTTAAACGACAAAAAATTATTACTATGGTTCTCAGTCTGTTTTCAAAAACAGACTCACAAAAATGAATAATTATATATCAGTAATTCGTAAAGACAATGGGGTTTTGTGGTAGCCTAATTAATTTTAGAGAAAATCACTGCACAAGCAATTTTTCTAGAAAAATGTGTGTAAGTTTTTCTTTGCCTTTTTACCAAATCAAAAGTTTTAAATGTTATACTTCTATAAGATCAATCCATTTTTATTGTTCATCATTCTTCGTACGACCTCGATCCTTCATTTTATAGAAAACATATAGGATTGATAAATGATTAAAGTAAAGAAGGAAAAAAAAAATTTTTTTTCGTTTAAATTTTTTTCTCTTTTCATAATAGGCATCGGTGGTCACCTTTTTAGATTTTTAACAATTACTATTATGACATTTTATATTTTTGTATATCACATTTTATCCATGTAAAAATAAAAAATAAACTATTAGATATAGACTAAAAACTGTTTGATTGGTGAAAGTGCTTTTTCTTTGTTTGATCGCGCGAATAAAGGTGGGTTTTCATACGTCACAGACATTTATCTTTTGCCATGATCGATTCGCAGAGGTGCGTTGCTAGCTTACCAGATAACAGAGACCTGGTAGATGTGGGGCTGCTTGCCGGGGCTTTTTCGAGTGCTTGCCGCTCATGACTTACAACGTGAAAATAAAACGGAGCCAAGCTCTCAACACTCATGGGTCTTGGACGTCCCGTGTCTCACCGCAACGCAACAATCATAAATTGGCAACCTCCCCCTTCAAGGATTTTTCTGTTATGACTGTTGTGGATACTATTCGATCCATCTTGAGGTAAGGAGAAAAGTTTTCATTCACTTCGTTTCAAACTTTTCAAGCATGTGTGTGTGTTTACTTTCCGCTTTTGTTTTTCTTCTTCGAGATGATCTCTATCACCTCTAATTTTCCCAAATTTTTCTGTTTTTTTTTTTTTGTTTTTTTTTATGCGTTCACCAGTTAAAAATTTTAAAGTAAATTGATAAATAAATTTTAGTTTTTTTTTTTTCTTTCTGCGGTTTTTTTTCGAAATGGAAAATTTTTTTATTGTAGGTTAATTTCGTGCGTAACGAACAAAGTCCATTTCTTAATTTTAAACTATTCAAATATGTTTAATTTTTCTTGACAGAAAATGCCTTGCTATTTTCTGAAAGTTAGATATAAACTTTATAAATAGAAAAAGTAAATTTCTTACAAAACTTTAATTTAAAAAGAATTAAGCAAAGGTAATTGTAAATTTTTACTCGTTAATTTTTTGTCGTGTCTGTTACGAAACTAAATATTTTTTAATGTGTTTATTTATTCAAATTTTAAAACTTTTTAAATGTCCTTTTTAAAAGTCCTGTTTGTGTAAATTAAAAATTTTTAACTTCAAGTGTGTCTCAATTTAGAGTAATTGAATGACAAAGATGGGAAACTGAAAATTCTCTTTTTTTTTTTTTTTTTTTTTTTTTTATGTTGGTCAAACTAAATATTTACCTTATTAAGTATAAATTACTTTTTCTTAGGTTAAAATATTGTATTATTTATAAGCAAGACATACAGATATATCGGCACACCAGAATTCATTAAGACAAATTAATATTTAATACTTTTAAAACTGGACAAGAAAGCTGTCATGTCTCTCCCAAATGAAATTAGCCTGCATAGATTTTCTCTCTATGTCGGTATTGTGTATGTATTTGCGTTTATTTTTCTCAATTTATCTCAAATTTCCTGCTTTCATCTTTTTAGTGACAATTTTTTTTTCAGCTGAGTTCAACTTTTATGTCAATTTATTTTTCTTTCTGTAATAATGTACATTTAACAAAGATTGTGCTTTGTAAATCGAAGTAGGTATATCCTGATGTATACTTTTGTTATATCATCAAATAAAGTTTTGCATGTCCATTTTAGTGAAATCAGTCAATAATTTTTGTTATAGGTTAAAGATTGAATAGTTAAATCATTTATTTCTGTAATTCTGTTTCTTTTGGCATCCGATTCTGGTATTTTGTTTTAATGTCAGTCTTTCGCACAAAATTTCTGTTTTCTTTACAATCTCATCCCTGATCTTTAATTTAGAAAATAGGGGGTAATAAGTACAAAACTTTGAATAAGCAACATAAAATGCTGCTTTGATTGCAGCATTCGTGTCTACTTTGTTCGCCTGACGAAGGGTCGTGTGTTCTTTCGACCCGAAATACGTTGCAAGTTTATCGCATTTTATGGTGTTTATTCAAAGTTTTGTGGGGCTTTCTTATTATTTATTGGGTTATAAGCGCCCAAAAGTTGATTTCTGTCGCAGTTTCGATTTTATATCACACTTAAGTATTTTTTAAATCGTTTTGCTTATTTAATTTACTTAGATTCATTTCTTTATTAATCAACCGTCTGCAATTTAAATAAATCATGGTAATGTTGGATTTATTCTACAAAAACTCGAAACTGTGTTAATAGTCTTCTATAAATATCAGATTGCCATTATTTTATTTTGTATTGCGAGTCCACATATTTTAGGAGTGCATTCTCATTTAAATTAAATTGCAATTTTAATTTTTCAAGCTGCTCAAAAACTTAAGATTCTAACTTCACATGTAATCTCGTGTGCATGTTATATAGCTTCATAAAATAATCCCAGTTTTCATAATAAAGTGTTGTTAGGAACTTAATATACATTTTAGCATAACCATCTGGTGAATAATGCAAGATTTTTTAATAGTCCTGCAAATTAAAAACTAGTATGATGTGGCCACCACAAGTTTTTCGTCTATATAATTTTACACAAAATTCATGCAACAGCACCAGTTTATGTCAGGGTCCAACTAAATACCAAGTTCCGTTAAATTTCGTTCATTGGTTCGTGAGATACAGCGTCCACAAAATTTGTGATAGACAGACTGACAGAAAAAACAGTCGAATCGTGTTCAGAACATCCCAAAACGTGTAAATCCATCGAAAATTTTCATGAATCCAATACTTTCTGTATATATACATATAGAATAAAAAAAAATATTGGGGAAAAAAAAAAAAAGACAACTTTTTATGGGGGAAAAAAAAGAATGCTATTGTAATTTATTGGTACATTTAATACGGAAATGCCATTTAAATAATTTTGTGCTGTTGCATTATTTTATTCACTGTGTTTATCTTTTTTTTTTTTTTCGTCGTTTAAGCACCTTTGACTTAGCATCACTGAAGGTATCATATAAAAGCTTATATTTCCTTTTAATATTTATAAATTGAGCTATATTAGGTTTGTTGAATAAAATATATATTCAGGCTACAATTCTTATGGGTTTTGATAAATTCTTTTACAGATTTGAAATCTTTAAATTGCGTTTTCTCAATCTGTATTTTTTCATGAATTCATGACCTTTAAGTGCTAAAACTTCTGCATATATTTAAGACAAGAAAGAAAACTCTTGCAGTACGCATTGATTAGTAACACCTTTCCAACTGTACGCAATTGTTGTATCGAATAACTTTTAATATCCTTTGTCTACGTTATCGCACATCAGACAGAAGGAGTGAAACACATACAGATAGACTAATTGATTTAAAAATTACTCTTAGGCATTTTGGAAAGTGTTAAAAAGGCTTAATGCAAAAGAAAATGCAGCCGTTAGATTATAATTACAGTTTTTAAACATATTAAAATTTCATTAAAGTTTCTACACATTAAAGGTATTAAAATATGGTTTATAGAAACTCCTCTCATAGAACACATTGCTCTCGAATACTTTTGGGTGTCCCTGTACACAAACCAGAAGAGGTATTCATTCCATTTTCAATAGGGAACATCCGATAGTGAACTTGAGTAAAATATATCGGTTTAAAAAAATTCCATAAATATTTACGGGAATTAGAGCGCAGAGAAACAGACAGAGACAGACAGACATATACACAAATTGAAATTATATTTACAATAAAAAACTGATAGAAAGTGTCAAAAACGTTTAATATAAACGAAAGTACAATTCTAGCAATTTTTTATTAATAGCTCTTTTAATATAACTGAATATTTTTGTGTCATCCTGTAAATCTAATGGTAACCATGCTTTATTCTATTCAAAGAATTCTTTTGTGCATAAAAATAACATATTTCAATTTCCTAAAACTTCGTGGAAAGTAAAGTTATTAAAATTTTATTTATAGAAATATCTCACAAAAAACGCAATGCTTTGAAGTACTTCTGAGTGTCCCTGTACATAAACTAGTGGTGGTATGTAATCTATTTTATACAGGAAACATCAAATAGTGAACTTGATTAACATATTTTAATTTCATTAAGATATGTGTACAGTAAATGTATGAAAATATGATTTATAGAAATACCTCTCATAGAACACAATGCTTTGAAACACTTTTGGGTGCCTCTGTACACAAACCAGTAGAGATATAAACTCCATTTTCAATAGGCAACATCCGATAGTGAACTGGAATAACATATTTCAATTTCATTAATATATGTGTACAGTAAAAGTACGAAAATACGAAAATATGATTTATAGAAATACCTTTCATAGAACACAAAGCTTTGAAATAATTTCGGTTGTCCCTGTATACAAACCAGTAAAGGTATAAACTCCATTTTCAAAAGGGAACGTCCTATAGTGAACTTGAATAACATACATCAGTTTCAAGAAATTCCACAAATATTTACGGGAATTAAAGCACGGAGAGACAGACAGACGGACAGACAGACAGACCGAAGTCATTAACACTTTTCAACCTTGTTGGGAAGTGTTTAAAATGTTAAAAAGTGTTAAAAACGCTTAATGTAAACGAAAGTACACTTTTAGCAAATATTTATTAATAGCTTTTTATATAACTGAATTTGTTTGTGTCACCCTGTAAATCTAATGCTAAATATGCTATATTCTATGCAAAGCATTTTCTTTTATGCTTATAAATAACACATTTCAATTTCATAAATCTTCGTGCAAAGTAAAGTTACTAAAATTTAGTTTATAGAAATATTTCTCATAAAACGCAATGCTTTGGAATAATTTTGTGTGTCCCTGTACACAAAGCAGTGTTGGTATTTACTCCATTTTATACAGGAAACATCCGATAGTGAACTTGAATAACATATTTCAATTTCATTAAGATTTGCGTAGAGTAAGGGTATGAAAATATGGTTTATAGAAATGCCTCTCGTGGAACACAATTCTTTGAAATATTTTCGGGGTCCCTGTACACAAACCAGTAGAGGTATAAACTTCATTTTCAACAGGGAACATCCGATTGTGAACTTGTATAACATATTTCAATTTCATTAAGATTTTTGTACAGTAAGGGTATGATAATATGGTTTATAGAAATGCCTCTCATAGAACACAATGCTTTGAAATACTTTTGTGTGTTCCTGTACACAAACCAGTAGAGGTATAAACTCCATTTTCAATAGGAAACATCCGATAGTGAACTTTAATAACATATATCAGTTTCATAAATATTTACGGGAGTTAGAGCGCGGACAGACAGACAGGCAAACCGAAGTCCATAAACACTTTTCAACCTTGTTGGAAAGTGTTAAAAAGACTTAATTCTTTTGTATGTTTAATGGAACCTACTTAAAAGAATTAGGAATGGATTTTGCAATATCTTTAAAAGAAGAATTATTAAAAATAAAAATGTAATAAAGTCTTTTTTTTTTTCCTTTGTCAAATTCTTGCATAGTCATGCGTTTTATTTTATTTTATTTTTCTCAAAAACTAATTAAAAATTTAAAAATCCATCCGTAATTCTTTTAGTTAGGTTCTATTACATATTATATATATATGTCTTTTCATAAATATCTATAGAAATTTTAGCATTTTGAAGATCATGAATTCAGGAAAATAGGCAAGCTGAAAACACGCAATTTAAAGATTTCAAATCTGTGAAACATATCGAAAACCATAAAAATTGTTGCCTGAATATATATTTTATTGAACAAACCTAATATAGTTCAATGTATAAATATTAAATGGAAATATAAGCTTGTTTCTTAAACCTTCAGTGGTGTCAAGAAAAAGGTGCCGAGTCCCATTAAATAAATATTGGTACACCTCAATTTGATTCTGTTCATTTTAAAATTGGCATTAGTTTTGTTATCGCTGATTTTATATATCTAAAAAAGATTTTATAAATTCTAAAATCCTGTCATATACTATATTTTAATAATTTTTTATATTACTATTTATATTAGTATTATTTGTAGTAAAGATATTAAAACGTGGTTTAAAAATACGTGTATTTATTATTGCCCCCTGTTACTAATTCTTTATTAGTATTAGATTGCTATTCGAAGTTATTTTACATCTGAAATTTGGTGCATTTTACAGTCTTTTTAACTCTTCTAATACCTCATATTATATTTTATAATTTAAACTTGTTTATTAAATTCTTTATCAGAATTTATATCACGAATGCTTTTAAAAGTAACTTTTAAAGCTTTAAGGGGTAACAATAGATAAATAAAAATATTAACATTTTTTAGCTAGAGAGGTGTGAAAATAATCCTTTTTATAAAGGAAGTTGTTTCAAGATAAATTGAAACAGATTTACTTTTAAATAATATGCGTCCAATCCTTAATGATTTAATAATAATAATTATGGCTTTTAAGCTGCCTATTCGTTAAATAATAATAAATAATAATAATTTAGTGTAAATAAAGAATTTTAAAATTTATCAGTACTTTTCAAAGTATTGTTATTTTAATTAACGACTAGACTATATTTGATGGAGGTAAAATATGTCTGTTTGCAGTAGATGAACTTTTATTTAGAAAAGAATATCATTAGTGCTGAAAGAGAGATTAGGAATACAAAGAAAGCGGTTTGAAATACGGCTTTACTGTGGAATACAGCTTTCCTTTTCATACAAAGCAAATGTTTTACTATGTTTTTTTTCGTAAAAAGTGCTTATTTTATGCGCTCGATTACATTTTATAGAACTATAAGCTTAAAAAAAAAGTAATAGATATTCTTAACTCTGTTAAAATTTATCACTTTGTATTTAAGCTCTATTATAGTGGGTCCTGCTTAAAGATATGACACGATGTTAATTCAATGTACTCAAAGAAAAAAATTAGCATTATGTAATTTGAACTCGATTCTAGATCATTTGATGAACTAAATCGGTTAATTTTGACAAATGAAACTTTTCGATTAAGAAACAAGGGAACTAATATATATAAAAAATTATTAAACTTTATAAAGTCATTAAATCTTAGAAATATAGAAAAAATTAAAAAACGTGGCGTTGATGCTTTCCTGTTACACTTCCACTTATTTTTTCCCCGCCTGATAAAGAATGATGCTTAACTATTTTGAACCGAAAAAATTGTTGCGTATTTTTTCATATTTATGTGGTATTTGTTTACAATGTTTTAATATTCATCTTTAACACCATTTTTTGTTGTTGTTTTTTTCTTTTTTTCTTTACAGCAAAGAGAAAAAGTGTTTTAGTATATTCTGATGCCTACTGTATATTCTTGTTATCCATATTTGTAATAGAGAAAAATATAACCAAAGCATCAAAAATCTCTCTGTGTATCACCAAGATTCGTTTACTTTACTTTTCAAGCTTGAAAGCTTTTGTTTGCTTTTTTTTTTTTTTGTCCTGTTCCGGCTCTTAAATGAAGTGCGCCTTGTTTATAAAAGTATCCAAAACTCGGTATGTTTTTTCTCTCTCTCTTTCTCTGTTTGAAAACACAATTATATTTCCAACTAGTTTGTTTTCGAGCTTTGATAAATGTTTATATTTGAGTAGAATTTTTTCTTTGACTTTTAAATTCCGAGTTTCTTTTTATTTTTACGCCACATAATTGAGTTTACTTTAAACGGTCTATTCTCGTAAGTTCAGAAGGGAAAAAAAAAGCGCATGGAAGTGTTTCTATGGTTGCATTATTTCTGGAATCTTTTCAGTATCGATAGTTTTGAATATCAACAGGAAATGAGAAGTAACAGAATAAAATTTATTATTCTAAATATATATACTTTATAAACATTTAGACAGAATGAAACTATGGGGAGTAAAAAGGTTCTGTGTATTTTTTTATTTTCGAGACTGCTAATTTGTTTTTGAAGGGTTTAGGAAATAACGAGCGGAAATGTTAGCAAAATTACACCCATATTGTCAGCCTTGAATTTACGAAATGCGTAATTTAGTAGTTGTAAGAAAATGTCTTTTTGTGTGTTGTTTCTTATAATTGATTTAAGCGTTTTTGTCTTGACACAAACTTTATGGTGACACACTTTTTTTTCCTCTCTTATCAACATTATGGGGTCAATGAGTATTTTCATTATTGTTGGTAATAAGTCTCTATTGTGGGTTGTTTACAAATTTCGCTAATGTAGAGAAGAAAAGACGTAGACATTTTCTTCACATTTTTGCAGTAGTTCATAATAGACATATTTTACTTCCCACTCCGTTGAAATGATTTGATTATCATTAGTTATTCATGTTACTTTAAATTTTAAAGACTTTTATGATATTTAATAACAAAAACTCCTTAACGCACCATAAAATAAAGAATTTTGCCTCCACGTATTTTTTGCGCCTGAAGAAGAAAGACCACATCCTTTCGAAACCGGTAGTGCTTCCTTTTACTTTATGGTGTGTTAAGAAGTCTTTATGGTTAAATATGTATTGTACATCAGTTCTTTAATTTATAACATTTTTTCTGCGTTAAAAATGTACGTTTATTATGTTTAATTAATGTAATAAATTGTTTAATAACACAGCACTACATCTAAAATTTTTATAATTTTGGCATTAATAATGGAAACTTACATACTATAAAACTTACTATATAATTTGTGAATGTATTGACGAAAATCTATACGTGATAGCGAAATATTGGCTTCGTTTTCGGTTTCAGTACACCAAAAAACATATGTATCAGCTAAAACTATCAAATCAACTTTTGGCAACATAATTATGTGACAATTTGTTTCGTCATTATGAATGCTTTCTATCACACATTTTTTTTTTTTTTTTCTTTCTGGGAACAAGCAGCCGAATGATTAGCGTTTTGCTCTTTGTGTGATCGGTTCCGGGTCCGTAATTAGTCGGAATACGCTTTAAGCCGTAGGTATTAGTGGAATGAGTAATAAGTCTTTATTTTATTTTTAATGTGTGTGTGTGTGGGGGGGGGGGGGGAGAGACATTAGAGCGACACCCCAAACACCATGCATTTTTTAACTGAATGTTTGAGATAGAAATTTACTTCTTTGTACAATATTTATTGAATAATTTAAGTAATTCATATTTTTTTTTTTTTTTTTTTTAAATATACACATGTCGATCTAAAATACTTCTTTGACCAATCTGAAACTACAACGAAGACATATAACTCAATTACAATAAAATTGTTGACTTTGTTTTTTAAGGAATTCGGTGAAATAAGTTTAATTTATTTATTTACTTACTTATTTTTTTAATTTTTTAATACAAGCATCTCTATTATAGATATCCCAAAATTGCATGATTTCTTTGTAATCTATTTTAAAATGTCTGGGACTAAATTGTTTACAGAAAAAGAATACAGTTTTTTGTAATTTTCTCTCCCCCAAACCATTTAAAATAATTGAGTCTACATGCTGCTCATTGGAGCGTGATTGATCATACATGACATACGTGATCGATCATACATATTCATATTTGTTAAGTAATACATTTAAATGTGCATTTTAACGGCTTCATTTCGGTAATTTACCTTATGGAAAGACAAAATGCAATTTACATATAATTGCTATAATTAAATCAAAACAAAATATACCAGAATAGGCCGAAAATTTTAGTTAATGGGGAAAAACATTTAAAGAATTTTGAAAAATAATTTTAATTTGGTAAAAAAATAAATTCATAAATAAACTTGTAAAATGTTAAGCAAAGTGTATTCGCAAGAGCATGACTTCTTTAAAAATATATATTTACTAAAAATTTTCCTAGTCATCATAATTCCAGATTTACTTCTTCGCCTGTAAATTATTAGTTTGACAAAACTAACGAGAGACATAGTTTACTATTACCTGTTGTGAGAAAACTATTCTTTTATTAGCATTTCATTACAGAAGTCTCAAAAATAATATTAATTTAGTTTTTTTAAAAATCTTAACAAAACCTTTTTTATTTTTTTAATCCTTCAAAAACATTGGTTATCGTCCTTTATCATCTCTTTCAATGTAGTCTTTTCTTTCCATAAAAATTTTGTTCATTAAGCAACTTTTCTTTTTTATTATTTAACAGATTATCGTATTTTTTCCCCTCTGAATATCATTTATGACTATATTAGAGTTGATTGTGCTCTGTTACATAAGAATCTTCTAATAACTGTTCCCTTCCTTTTCTCACATTTTATTCATCGGCTGTTAGATCGTTGATGTTGAAAGCAAAGTCATTGTACTGATAATTAATCTATTGATTTGATAATAATAATTTAGAATAGTGCGTACATTGTTAGTCTAATTACTGATTCCTTATTGTGTATAGATTTAAGCTTTCCCGCTGTCTAAAATAAAATTTAATTCAAAATATTGCCACATTGAATGTAAAAGAAGAAAAATATTTCAAAATGGGATTTGAATTTCGATAATTAAAAGAAAAAAAGTTACAAAAGTTTTTAAAGAAAGAATTCGGTATGAGGGGGGGGGGGGTTGTCATACATCATACTTTGAAGATAAATAAAAATGGAAAAATGCTATAAATGTAACTTTTTAAATATTTCAACTTTCGAGTATTTTTATGCATTTCTTCAGCTAAATTAAAATTTTGGATTTATATTAATTTTATAGTGTTAAAATATAGTTGCTTTTATTAAGTATGGTTTTTTTTTTTTTTTTTCCTATTCGAAATTTAAATATATATGTAAGGACCACTAAATTGAATTGAACCTTTTCAATAACAAAAGTAATTTAAGAGTTTTATTACCCTTTCTAGAAATGTCTTCTAAGTTAAGAAAAATATTATGCCTTATTCGTTTTATTATTATTATTATTCCCCTCATAAAAAAGTAGTTATTTTCAGAGATGTATTGGATAAAGAATAGTTACTTAAAATTCAAAAGTAAATTCTGCATTTTTTCAGTATTATCATTGTTTACATGCACATTATACCAATTTATGAGAAGGAAGGAGAGGGGATAAGTTTTATGGTGAAAGAAGCTTTCGTCTAAGGATCAAGCTTTAAAATGTTTATTCTCGAAGAAGAAAAACCTGTTTCTATAGTAAATGACGAAGAATTCAATAATTTTTTCAGTTTACTTCAGATCTATTGAATATTTTAAAATGGTCTATTGTATTTATAATATGATTTTGTTTTATAATCAGGTGAATGTTATATAATCTAATTATTTTCTAATGACGAACATATAGAATTCGGTGTTGAATGTTGCAGGACCTCTGCTTTCACGGCAGGTAAACTTTAAAAATTATTCCTTTTCCAAAGAGAGAATTAGACTCATTTCGCATTCTATTGTTTCAACTAAATGCAGTATCGGACGGCATTCGATACATTCAGTGGGGGCATATGTACTATATAATTAATAGCTTAAATATTAATTTATATATATATATATATATATATATATATATATATATATATATATATATATATATATATATATATATATATATATATAAACAGGATTTGTTACATATTATGAATAAAATTGCTTTAAAAATTTCAATTTTAATTGGCTTTGCTCACTTAATAATGCCTCAGCAGTGGCAGAGAGGTTTTGCTTTCAAAGATGGTGGACAAAAGAAGTATCAGGTTCAAAACCGAGATTGCTCTCGTCGGCCTAGCCATTCGAAGTTTTCCGTGGTTTTCTCAAACTCGCGTGAATATGGGTTAGGACCCTTTCTAAAACCCGCTCTTCGTTGAGCATTCGTAACCAGACATACTTTATTAGATAATATATATGTAAACACACACACACATATATATTAGATAATAAATAAATATATATATATATATATATATATATATATATAAACACACATATACATATTATTCCGCTTTCACATTTAAAAAACTTTTAATGAATCCATCTATTTTTAAAATTATTATTAACAAAATGCGGAAAATGAACTTGCATATTTTGCACTTTATAACTCTAAAATGAAATATTAACATTTATTTTATTTTAAACAAAGACTCATTTAACGGTTGTAAATTTTCAGAAAGTGAAAAGGGAATTTCAAAAATAGATGATAATAAATAATTAATATTACAAACTTCACCATAGTGTTCGGTAGGATGATACTTACAGTTTCGAATTTACTTATGTTGTTTCAATGTAACTTTTCTTATATTTTAGATAAATTTCTTCCATCAAACATAAGTCAGTTTTATATATATATATATAATTTTTTTAAAGTAAAACATTGACATATACAGAACTTATCGCGAGACGCATTTAAATTTATCATTATCATTTTTTTCTTTCTTTCTTTTTCCCGTTTACCTAGTTGAAATCTAACCCTTTTACATTGTTGTTTAATACTGATAACGATTGCATGGACTGATAAAAAAAAAAAAAAAACTGAAGTATATTGTGTACTTTGACACTCTTGTTGAATCACGTAAATGAAAGATGCACTTTTATTTTTTATTTCTTCATTTTTTTATTTTTTTATTTTTTTTCTAGTATTTTTATTTTCGATTGCTTAATGCTGTGCGTATATGTGTTAATGCTTTTCTTATTTTAATAATTTCTCTTAAATTAAAAAGAAAAAATCGTTATTTTATATATTTTAGTTAGTATATTTATTTTTAGATAGTTCAATAACAAGTTATTAGCTACTCAAAAGTAAGCATTTAATTAACATTGCATTGGGAATACTGATATATCGTAATTACACTTAAAATGTAAAATCGATATTCTGAAAATTTAAACTGTTTTAATGAATTTGGAGTGATTTCTCAATATTGGAGTTTATTTAGTTTATATCTAGGGTTCTGAGAGACTTGGGTATGCTAAATAAATAAAAGAGCAAATTTTAGAAAATCCAGTGTAAAAGAAGAGAACTTGCTTTTCTTGGGGGTTTAGTTTTGTAAAAATGTGTTTTTAAAAATAAGATAACAATCGCCGCTTTTTTGTGTTTACAAAATTTGTAATTTAAACAGCTGTTTTGAATTTTTTGTTATTAATATGCAGTTATTATTATTAAACATATAAAATAGCGTATTTTTCTCCATAAGTCTGTTGCTACGTACAGAAACATTGACATCTTGACCCTGGCACTATTTTTTTTAAATAATTTTAAAAAAAGAAAGAAAAAAAAACTAGTGTTTTTATTACGGTGAACTATCATATTTAAAATTTAATTAAATCATCAAAATACACAATGTCAGTCAATGGACACTTTTTTTTTTTTTTTTTTTTTTTTACAAAATGTACTTTCAAACTGTAAATTTATCGAATAAGTCACGTTTTCTTTTGAAATAACGACTAGAAACGGAAGTAGAAAAATATCGTTGAGTGAACTAAAAAAGCAAAAAGTAATAATTTTATTTTGGATGATCGGATATTTAGTTGATTTTTTCTTTCGACTGACTGATTGATTGATACGTTATCAAATAAATTAAAAAACTACTAAATATTTTACATTGTAAATCTAATCAATAATAAATTATTACCTCATTTTGTTTTTTGTTTTGTTGCTGATTAATAAATAAATATACTACGTATATATATTTATTATCTCATTTTATAACGTTACATCGAAAATATCATATGCAATTTTTCAAACAAACGTAAAAATGCATTTAATTCGCTTGGTAAATTATATTTAATGGCATTTAATCATATTGTTATAGTCACAATTTTTCCCCATAACTAATTCATTTATATATTTTCTTTTTAGGTAAGTTCCCTTTTCACACTTTTGTCCATGTAATCATGATCTTATATTGTAAGTAAGTTTAAAATATATTCTTAATTATATTTGCATATTAGTATCCCTTTTTGACGCATCTATTTAATATAATTATATATATATATAGTTACAACGGATTAAGTCTTTTCTTCTGCATCAGTTGTTCTATGCAATGAAAGTAGTTTTACAGGCAAAGGGAAAATAAAGCAGCAATTCATTCATTTTCAGTGAGATCAACCTTGACAACTTGGCGCCATATTCGGTCGCCAAGTTTGTCACCAAGGCTGACATCAATGAAAGTGAATGGACTGACGCTTTATTTTCCCTTGCCTGTAAAACTACTTTCACTGCAACATAACAACTGAAGCAGAGGAAAAGACTTGTTAATAGCAAATAACAGCATGGTGTTTATTCATAAGGAAGGGATTCAAATTTTACTTTAGCATTTACTTTTTAAAAACATTTTTTTTTCTTTTTTTTTTATATATATTGTGGAAATAATATTATGCAAAAAATGTATTTAAAGTATGTGTTTCTGGCAAATAGTTATTAGAAAGAGAAATTAAACCCTGTAAAAACTTAGGAACTTTGTAAACATTCATTCTAAATTGCAAAAACACACTACAATTGTTTCAGGCCGTAATAATTTTCCCATGTGCTTTCACCAAGCTAGAAAATGTAGGCACGAGTATAGCGTGAAAATGCGTGTTAAAAAGTTGTACTTGATAATTTCGCCTCGAAACGACTGTTGTATGCTTCTGAATTTTATTATGGTTTGATCATATCTCGTTGGAATTTACATCGATATAAGACCAATAAAAATTGTCTCAAACTTCATTACGGTTTCAGAGATTATATATTGTTAATGTCTGAATCATGAACTCTCCACCAGTGTTAGAGGAGTTCTACTATCTAAGCTGGTAGGCGGGAGGTGCCGAATTTTACCCAGGTCGCGCTTGTCGGCCTACCCGTTTGGTAATTTCCGTTATCTCCTAAACTCTCATGATACGGAATATGACCTCCTAAAAAGGCCCTCCCCCCCCCCCCTCTCCAAGAAGAACATTCTATTCTGGTCTAATCCCCTAGAGTTAGTAAATCATAAGCAATTGAAACGAAGTTATTTTTCGAACATTACACAATATTAAAACTTTTGTTAAATTTTTAAGAATATATCTGTGTTTTCACGGATAAAAAACAAAAATGCACCGATAATTTGTGATTGACAGCATCTACCTGCGCTTCGAACAATGAGTTTCTTTTTATCTGTAGTGTCCGTTTGCAGCTGTTGGCCTTGCTTGGCTGTAAAACTCGCAGCTGTGGAAAAAGAAAAACGCCGAAAATCTTTGTAGAATAAACGGCTGTTAAAATTATTTGATAATCGCTGCCCACCTGGGGATCGGGTTTACATCATTCCACTGATCCATATTTGGAGATTCTTTACCTGTGTATAGATTTATTTCTTTAATAAATAATGCGCATCACTGGTATCGGAGTTTTTTTTATTTAAGGTTATTTTTAGATGGGCAAAAGGACGTTTAATCTTGAAATGAGTGCAATATATAAATATTAGTTTTGAAGGTATAGTTAGTTATACGTTTGAGTTTGTAATACATGTTGAGTGCATTGCAAGTTTTAAAATATTTTTAATTAAAGTAAGGAAACGTTAAGGCTTCTCTATGCCTTTTTACAATTTCTCCGTCGTCGGCAGCCAAATCATAATGATAGGGAAAATTGTTATAAGAATTACTTATTTACCTACATTCAGAAAATTTTCACAATCGTCAAATTAATTCTTGTTTTCCAAAACGTGACTTTTTATTTATTTTCCTTTAGAAGTTACAAAATACGAAAATTGTTCTTAATTCTTGTTTTGCATTTTTTTTTTTTTTTTTTTTCATTTGAAGCTATAAATTGCAAAAATTGCATTTGATTCTTTTTTTTTTTTTTTCATATTATAGCTCCAAAATGAAATATAAAAAATTAAAATATAATCTATTTTTGGAAAACAATTAATTTAACGATTGTGAATTATTATTTCTTTTCTTTCTTTCTTTTTTTTTTAATACCAAAAGGAAGTTAAAAATATTAGGTAACGACAATGAGTAATTCTCAGAAGAATTTTACCCGTAGTGTAACATGGTTTTGGCTGCTGTCAACGTTAGATTAAGTGCCCCCCTAGGAATTCTTAAGTTGATATATTTTTTTTAAGAAAAGGAAAAGAGGGAAAAAATTGAAAATGCAAGAAATAAAAATATATTAATGATTGCAGTATAATTAGTAAAGTTCATAGAACGAATAATAAAAAAAAAAATCCTTTGGGACATGGGCATTCGAATCATAAATTTATTTCTGTTTCAGAATTAACTGAGAGTAGAATAATTTAGTTCACCAGCAGATTTAATTAGCAAAAGAATAATATTGTTTCTTAAAATATCCATTATTGTAAAATCTTGGATGGATAAAATAAAGAGTACACATCTCGTATTTATTCTTATTTACCATACATATCCTATCATACATATCATCCTATCATACATATGTCTGTCATATTTCAATGTCATTTTTAGATTTTCTTTATATCTAATTAAATCTTTTTTTTTTTCCTTCTTTTTAAATAATAATTGTGCGTCGGCACACAATCTAAATAAAATTTTCATTCTTCAAATGATTTCAATATTATTTCTTACGGAATTTCTTTGCTTAAGTTCAGGGAAAGATTCGGAGATTTTGTCAAAAAAACATCATAGATTTATAATAATTAATAGTGTCCGACTGATTTTTCTTCCCTAAAATGAACTACCCTTGGTTTTTTTTTTTTTTTTTTTGTTTGTTTGTTTGAGAGTGAGACTATATGCATATACCTACAACTACATAATAAAACGTATGCATTATTGGTATATTATGTCAGTTTTTTTTTTTTTTTTCTTCTTCCCAAGAGAAGCAAAAAAATTCGGAAAGAAAAAATTAGAAATGGCTCGTTTTTTATTAAGTTAATAAAGCAAAATGTTCGACATTCGAGATAAATTTTCATTTTACACTAAATAAATAAAAAAAAAAAAGTATTTTATTGATTGAAATGAAATTAATAAAATAGCGTTTTGCCCATGAAATCTTTTTGAAAGATTTAAATGTTTTTATTCCTAAGTGCATGGGATTTTTAGATGAAAGCATTCAGATGCTTTCTCCCATTTCTTGCAAATATGATATATATATATATATATTTATTTATTTATAATTGGTTAACTGATAACCTGTGCGTGATTATCAGGAAAATTAGTGTGAAAAAAAAAGTATTTTTATGTAAAAAAATAAAATTGTTTTCATAATTTAAAATTAATCTCTTAGTTTAAAAATAATAATTACTAATAATAATCTGATGCGAAACGATTTACTTCTTTGAAAAAGGGGAAAAATAATTTTCTTTTATAATAAGAATGCACTGCCAAGCCTGGTATTCATATCTTAAAAATCTTTATTTTCTACCTACTTCTGACTGAAAGAATACTTTAATACCGTCATTCTGCCTCGATTCAAAAAGACAAATTAAAAAAAAAAAAGTAACTATCTTTCTCTTGCTGTTTTACGCTAAAAAACATCTGCACTTTATTGTAAAGTTAAGAATCGCGACTCCTTAAGTTATAGTTAGAGAGAGATGTCGTTTATTTAACCCATTGCAAATGGAAGAATAACTTCTTATCTGGCAAATGACCACGAACATCTAAATTTTGGATGCTGTCTGCGTGATTTAGAGACATTTGGGAGAGCTTATAATTCATCCAGTTTATACTCTAAAGTTGATGTCGAAGTTGAAATTTATCAGCTTAACTGTATCTTTTATTTACGCTAGTTTGTTTTACTATGATCACCCTACAAATAATATTTTTAGTGTATACTTTTTTTTTTTTTTTTTTAAATAATAGGAGAAAAATACTTTTTTTTAAACTTATTTACAAATTTCTTAAGTGCGGTATAAAAAAGTTACATTAATAAACTATTATTATTATTATTTTTAAGGTAAGTTAAGTATTACAACAGTAAACGAGTACGCAGTCTTGAACATAACATATATATCACCTACTATAAGAGTAAAAGCAAGGCACACTTAAATAAAGCATATCTTGAAGCACAGGAATTCTCGGAATTCTTAAATAAATTCTCCAGCGTTTTGATTATTGTATCATAAGTTTGACCCAATACACCTGCTTTTTAAGTAACACTGAAAAGTATAATGCAACTTATGCAAGTGTATACGCATTACGGAGGCTTCTTTAGATAAATATTATTTGTATGTTTGATCATAGCCTCCTTAACTAGATGCCTGTCGCGTAGCTCGGAAACTAGGCAACAGTTGAACCGGTACGCAGCGCCACCTAGTACTGATTATGGGACTTTTTTATTCAACTGCCACCAATAATTTAAAGAAGTGATATATGATATATATAATCGATGTTTCTTCGATTCTATTCGCCTTTTATGTATATCATATCCCATTTTTAAAAATTTTTGGTGGCTGTTGAATAAAAAAATCGCGCAATCTGTACCAGGTGGCGCTGTCTACCGTTTCAACTGTTGCTTAGTTTCCGAGCTACGCGACAGGCATCTAGTTAAGGAGGTTTGATTTAAGTTTTATCAAGTAGTACAGTTTTTTTTTTTTTTTTTTTTTAATCTCCAACTAGTAGTATTATGAAAAATTCTTCGTACATTTTCTGTTTGTGCACTTGAATGAAGTTTCATTAAATGTCTATTTCTAATACGTAACTAGAAATATCTTTTTTTTTTTTTTTGAAAGCATTAAAATCGCTCCTTCAGACAAAATTCTGTTTGTATGTTTAAGTTAATTTTATTTATAATTTCCATTACTATTTCCAATTTGTAGGGTGACCAGCCGTCCTCGAATCCCGAGGACAGTTCTCGAAAGCTACACTGTTAAAAATTTCTGTAAATTTAATGTAAATATTTATCCAGAGTCTCTGTAAATTTACAGTATTTCTTAGATAAAAGTGAATAATTGACATTCTCAATCTTTATTCTGTATTTTTATGTAATTTAATTTTTTAATTAAAATTAAAAATGACTGTTTCTACTTTAGAAAACGCATTCCAAGTCCGAAATATATTCTCACCAATAATTAATTAAATTAATATTAATTATTAAAATGAATGTATAAAATAAATTTTTCAACATCTCCGTTTATTTTTCGCTGTAATTTTACGTAAGACTTAAGATAATAGTTTAATAGATAGACTTAAGATAATAGATTACACAGAGTTTTCTGTTGAAATTTTTAACAGTTGTACCATTAGTCTCCAAAAAATTAGAACACATTTGGACACACCGATTATAAAGTTATTAAAGTTTTACTATAATAATTTATTATGTGTGTAATAAATAAGTTGAAATAAGTGCTTTCAAGTATTTCATACATATAAATTACTAAAATTTTACAATGTGATTTATTTATTTTATCGCCGAAATTCGAGGACGCCGCCGAATTTGTCCTCAAACTGAATGAAAAAAATCTGGTCGCCCTACCAATGTGTGACCAAGAGTAACATCTATCCTTGTAAAAAGAATAAAAAAAACTTCCTCGGATTCACAATTTGCCACGTTTCCGTAATTCTGTGGACCATAACTCTTTTGTTCCCTTTTCATGTATTTTATTCTCTGTGTACGTTCTTTGGTCATTTACACTTTTTATAAGAAGCTGTTCTACCAACAGTATCCGTCCACAAAATTAGTAGTTTCATTTTATAAATTTTATTCAGCTGATTTTTATTATTTAGTAATTCGCTATATTTCTTATTACGATTGAGCATTAAAATGATATATATGCCTTTTTTTTTTTTTTAAGGGAATATGTTATTTGTAAATCTCTGAAAAATGTGTTAAATATACGAATAAGCTTTACCCAAGGTTAGATTCAATTACGATAACCGATATTCTGGGATTATTTTCTTCAATAATTCTTTCTCAAATCTTTTAATCTTTATTTAGTTAAAGCGTATCGTTGGTCGTTGTAATTCTTTACCCAGTCTTTCTACAATATCTCGACTATGGCATAGGAAGGAGGTTGAATGCTTAAATAAGTATTCTAGCCTGAAAATAGAAAAAAATTAATTTTTTGTTTTTGAAGTAAAAACTTCCACGAAAGCGTTGATAACATGTGATTCACTCATATAAACTCTAAACTAGTGTATAACAGACTGTCGTTTTGTAGTAACTGCCACTACCTTATATTTGTACTACGTACTATCACTTTCCTTGCTTATGCTCAAATTTTCTTAAGTTATGTAAAGACAGCAGGTGCTCGTCACCCTTAAAATCTGCACCAGTGTTCGCCACCCTCACAAAAAACATGTTAAAATAATCGTTAATTAACATCTATGGATTTGAATCCGCTCGAGCTAGCTTCTCCGGTTCTAGAAAATCTAGTGCCGGTAGTTTCAAATTAATAGATGTTATTAAACGCTTATTTTAACATGTCTTTTGTTAGGGTGACGAGCACTGGTGTCTTTACCTTAATTTATATTTGTTTCGCTAGGTATTGCACAGCTTTTCAGGTTGCGAAGTGAGAATCTGTATATATAAAACTTTAATTTAACGCAATTACGCAATATAAATTTCTGCAGCGTTAGTGTCATTGGGAATCTATCAAGACTTTATAGCTTGATAAATAAAATTGACCCTGCTTAAAATAATAAAATATAATTTAAATAAATAAATAAATGAGTATTCTTTCTTTTTTGTTTCCCTCTTTTCTAAAGTAAAAAAAAAAAAAAAAATCCGTGACGAATTGTGGTACAAAATATAATAATCTCTTTGCTATGAAATCATGACTTCCCTCTTTCATTTTTCATTAAATTTTTTTAACATATAAACTAGCTTATTTGTTCTTTAGATGGCTTGCGTATAATCGGGACTACACGATCTTTTTATAATTTATAAATATTGCATTCTTATTTTGCCTCTCTTAAATTAGGTGCATAGTCATTATTTTTAATAATCGAAATTCTCTATTGGTTAAAATTCCCTAGCGCATAATGTACAGGACGAACCCAGCAGAATTTAATACGTTTAAAATATATGAATAAAGTTGGAAATACGACTCATAATGAAGTGTCTCCAACATTTCATTGAAATTTTCTAATACCCATATTAAATTGTAGAGGTGATTTTTCCGTAAGCGACGACGCCATTTGCTAACTTTTATTTATGTAATATTGTGACCGAGTGTACGTGTGTTATAAGTTAAAAGTGTTACAAATTGTTGATTTATTTTTCATTCTTCATAGCGTCTTACAGGGTATGAATTAATGTAAAAAATTTTAAGTAGTAATTTTGTAGATATAACTTAGGAAACCTAAGTAAAACCCAAGTAAGTAATCTAATTAAATTACTTTTTGAATCGAGTGTTAATCCATGTCTCTCACATTAAATATTTTTTATAGCATACTATACATCTTTCTATCAAATTAAGTTCAATTTAGCTTTGCCTTATTGTGATTCATACATTATTTACAGATATTTTAAGTTATAAAAGTTTTTAAGTTGCGTAGTACAAAAATGTTTATTTTGTTAAAACAAACACATTTAGAACACTCTGTATTTACAATATAATATATTATAGAATATCTTATTTTCTGCGATATGTTTGAAAGATTTTTCTTTCCCTCTCATCTTTTTGCATTTGTTATTATGGTTTAAGCATAAAAAGTTAAGAATTCGTAAGCAATTTGCACTTAACGTTAGAGAAAACCACAATTTGCTTGCACAATTCGTATTGTGTCTCCGACGACGTTACGAATTCCGTAAACTTTCATTAATTTAATTTCGTCTAATTTTGATCTTTTTCAATTTTCATATTTTGATAATATCGTCTATTTTGATCTTTTCCCATCTATTCATGTTTTGGTAATTTTTTATGTTTTCATATATTAAATTTATATAAATATATACTATAAATATATTTGTACGTATTATACACATGTAACTGAAAATATCTTCTGCTAGATTTATTAAAGTGCTCACTGTACGGCGTAATAGACCTTCTCCATAGTGAAAGGGTAAATTTTTATTTCCATTTAGTTTTTGAATCCCTCAAGAGATTATTTTCCCATTCCTTTGCCTTGTTGGATCACGTTATCACGAAGCTGAATAAATATAAAACGTTTCTTAAATAGAACCTTTTCTTTTACTTTAATCTAGATTTTTTTTAAAGTTTTCCGTGACATGTCTCTTTTACATTTGACTAATGATTACCACGATCAAAGTCAAAACATTAGCATTATTTTCACGGTCTGCAATAACTTCTTTTGACAGAATCTGTAATACTTCCTACACTTACCATCGTTTTTGAGTTTTCCTGATCAACCAATGATAGCTTCTTTAAGCTAAGTTCTTTTTTTTTTTCTCAATAAAATAATTGCATTGCTTTGTAAGAAAAAATAAATCAGGACTCTAAATGAGACGGCTAATATCAATATTTAACTTAAAGAACATTTCGTTTACAGTTGTTCCAATGATCTGGTACGCCATTTTTTTTTCTTTCTTCGATATCCTTTTCGTCATATCCTTTTATAATTGTTGTTAGCTACTTTTTCATAATTATTATTAATAAATCTTCTTTAGAGATCGGCTTAAAACTGCCTATTTCTTTTCGATTCGCCCTTCCTGTTTCCGCCTTTTCTTTCTAAAATGTTTTAAGTAGCTTATTTTAAAATGTTTTAAGTAACATTTTCCAAGTTTTAATTAAATAAAAACATTTCCCCGCGTTATTTTTCTATATATACTCGTATATATTTTGTCATGCATATAAAACAAATTTTATTAATTGTATCCGTGTTTTCAAAATTTTCGTTTTCTCGTTAATAACATATCTTTCTTTCTATGAAACGTGTTTAATTTTCGAGTGTTATTATAAAATGATATTGTGGTTTAGCAGTATCGTTAATTACGCCTAGCACATTATATATATATATATATATATATATATATATATGTGTGTGTGTGTGTACAAATAAGCTATTAGTTTCACGAGTATTAGTTTTACAGATCGCTTACTTGGATAACGCAATACGATAATTTCTCTTTGTTTCACATCGGTTGTATTCTATATTTTCTGAATAATTACCTATGCAGTTTCTTCGTCTGAAGAGAGTCGAATTATAAGAATTAATGTTTTTAACACGCTTTTATAACTTCACCTGTATGTATGTTTGTATGTATAATGTACGTTTGTAACCGCTCTGGGAGCAAACAATCTATATTGTAAAAAGACTTTCCCTACGGGAACGCTGTGGCTGTGAGGTAAAGCTCCGCGCTACGAACCTAAAGTTCTAGCGTTCGAGCCCAGTCAGGGGAGATTTTTTTTAAATTGTTTTTGTTTAATTCTAAATTATTTTAATTAACGATTTAAATGTATGTAAATATCATGGTGTGTCACTCACGCGATTTTCTCTTACCCTGCATTTTAATACTAAGATAGATATTTTGTGCTTTTTAGTTCACATTTCTATAAAAGCGTGTTCTTCAATTTTTTAAAACTATAATATTATTTAAATTGATTTTTACTTCACTCTTAAATTATTTTTTTCAAGTGTCAGATGCCTATCTCAGTCAATGTCAATATGCAATAAAAGCGCAGTGTTCAGTTTTCTAGACCAATTGAGAAAATAAATGAGATTCCTGCCAATAAGTGGTTAGACACTGTCTTTTACTGGCTCTGAAAGAGTTTAAAGAATTTCTGTCTTTTAATAACATTGAATTTCTCAAGAATACTGCCTTAGATAAATAAAAGTTAGGGAGAAAAATTACTATCCAGCGGCGGCTCGTGGACCGAAAATCGGTGAAGAGGCATTTCACCTAATGTTTTACACTGTATTCATTTATAGAGTATAAATTTCCATTTAAATAAAATGAGTATTTTTAGTTAAAATTATGCATTAAAACTACTTTAAATGTATTTTTCATTTCTTCACCTATTTTCAGTTCACAAGCCACCGCTATACTAATTTTTTTTTTCCAAATAATGTTTTTTGTTAGATAGAATAGTCCTCTGGCACTAAATTAAAAATTGTCTAGGACATTATATATAAATATAATCGCAGTATTCTAAGCATTTAAATGGGTTCGCATCCCGGTTCGGGCATGGACGTCCGTGGTAGTTTTCGGGTATTTCTATTCCCTTTTATTTTACATTTCTATACATATTTAATTCTTTGGCGTTTCTGACGTAGTAGTTTATTCTGGTTTTAATATTCCAACGCCAAGTCTCCTGTTATTATATTTAATACGTCACATTCGATTTTGCTTCTTAAATATAAAAGTTAATATAATGTATATAAATCGGAATTTCTTTCTTTCTTTTTTAATGTATATTAATACCGCATTGATATTAAAACTGTGTAGCAACCCAGTTTCAATCTCACTATCTCTTTTCAAACAATACGGTTTTAAATCTGATAATGTCGTACTAGTGCATGTATTATATTTATTGCTCGATATAAGTTACTTCCCTGTGTCTTTCAACTTCCGCTTTTATCTTTTGCGTTTTCAATGTAATCTTTTTTATCTTAAAGTTTGGTTGGCGATCAAATAAAATTAAAAGGACAAACAATAAAAAGGTGTTATCACGTATGTTGGATGAATCACAAGAATTTCATAAGGATAAAAAGCTGAGTTTCGAAGTTTATTTATCAACATTGTCGTTTCCATATGAGCAGACACCCCCCCCCCCCCCCAACATCTGATAACTTAAAAGCTTTTTATTTTTAAATAAAGAAAAAGGGGGGGGGTAATGTTTTTTGGAGGCCTTTTGAATTTTTGAGATTGGATTTATCGCATTACCTGTTTTTGCGAAATTTTCTTTTAATTGCCGTTATTTCATAAAAGTTCATTTTGTTTTCGTATTCGCCTTCCATGTTTCCATAAAGTAAAAGGTGAAAAACATATCCGTGTAGAGTTTCCGCTTTAATCAGGAAATATATGCACACTCCCTTAAAATTTTCATTTTTTGTCAATGTTCCATTAAAATAGTTATCTGCAATACAAAATATCACACCCCGTTCAGAAAAGTGACACAAGTAAAAAAAATGACAATTTTGAGTTTGTCATTGAAAAAATGTACATGAAATGCGACAACTCACTATCTCGCAGTGTATCCACCTGAGTGGCAGTTGTATGAATTTTTTTGTAGACTAGTTATGTTTTCTTATTTTTTAAGTTGATTTTTCTCAAATGCTGCATTTTTGAGTTGTCACTTTTTCTGCCGCGGTGTGATATGTTAAAATAAATTAGATTATAGTTGCGTATCAAATGATTGCAACAGTTTTGTGGGATTGGATTTAAAATGTCTATTTTAAGTTCAAAGTTGCTTTTTAGTATTATATAAAATTTATTTTTATTAATTTAATTATATTTCCATAAGGACTTGATATAAACAGCATTGATTAAAATAATTGTTGAAAATATCTGTGAAATAGAAAAACTAAATGAAAATCCTCATGCCAACTACTTACCACTTCTGTGGCGCGAAAACTCAAAAAAAAAAAAAAAAAAAAAAAAAAAATCGTTCATAAAATTATTTTTTTCTTATATTTCTATAAAATCTCAAATATTGCAAGTAATATTAAAAGTACTCGTCTCGTTTTCAATGACCATTTCTGTGAAGCAATCTTACATTAAAGATAAGTTTTTAGAAAAGAATAATTATATGTGGTTCATTCAAAATGAAACTTTATATAAAAGAATTTAAATGTAAAGCATAAATTATATATATATTATAGATATCGTAATAAAATTTAACCTTAAAATTTAGCAATTAATAGATACAAAACAATACCAACACAACAAAAATAGAACTGATTTTAACTTAGAGGTAAGACTGACACAAAATGTTGCGATACAGATTAAGAACCAATAAGAGACAAAAACAATTTAAATATATATATAATGTCTATACATACAGATAATACATGCACACACACACTAAACATATTGGGATGATTTATTAAAAATTGTGATAGGACACACACACACACATCATTTGTATAACTATTTTCTTTATTATAAATTGCGATTAAATTGATTAATATTACAATATACACTAAGGGACAAGAGAGAAGGAAAAAATAAAAAATAAATAAATAAAAGACTCACTACAGAAAAATTGATTGATACCTTTTTTATTTGTAATAACTTCAAAACTAATGATGGAAACAAATAACTATCATGTTTGCATAACACCAAAGAGGTGAAATGATACCTATGTACATTTTCGATTTAGTAATTCTCATTATTACACTTTACGAAGTATTTAATAAAAGTCTACATAAAACTTCTTTTTTAAACGCAATATAATAAACATTATACTTTGTAATCTATTATGATTTATCATAAGAATATAATTCAAATATAACTTGTTTATTTCTTGTGATTTATCATAAGAAATAAACAAGTTATATTCGAATATATGAAATAAAACTATTTATTTGTTAGATCTAAACAATTACTTAATAAAAATATGTATTGTATTCTGCAATGGGTTAATTCCACCTTTATATGGAATTATTGCTTAAATACGTTATAGCATAGTACTATACAGTGTTTTAATATAAATCTCAGAAATTTCACTGTGCCAAATATCAAATAATTTTTCTATAGTTCTTGCAGAGTTGTAGGCAAATTTCGAATCCTCCACCCCAGCCAGACTAAACATTTTCGAACTGATTGAGATTAGGACTATTTCCATGTCTGGTAAAGAAGGTATTCTACGATATTATTTGTAGGATTTAACTTAAAATGAAGAAAGTTATGATTACTTAAAGACTTATAGGTGCTCTTGGGAATGAATAGGTAAATTTAACAATTTGAATCATATAAACGTACCGTAGACACCGTATAACAAGGTGTATTTTCCTCTTGAAATATCGTTTGCGAGAAAGTCTCGGATAGCTCCAAAATAATCGGTCAGGTGCCACTTTTATAATAACTATGTTATATTCCAAATTAATTGATCCCTTGGGCATGAAAATTTACTCGATTCCTTGAAAAGTTACGCAACTTTGCACCATAATGTACGGAGAAAGTGTTACTGTTTTAAGAGTGCGATTTTCATTAAGTCGGTCACATTTTCGTGGTCATCGTAGCTTTTTTTTTTTTTATCAGCTCGAAATAAAGTGATCTTGACTCCTCAGACAAAACCAGTTCAGCCTAATAATTAACTGATAACTTTTTTTTTCTTTTAATTTTGGGTCAATTGAAGTCTTGTTTTTCTAATTCTTTTCTTTAATATTGGCCTTTTTTAGCAGATCTTCTGTTTCTTAACTTTCTTTGTTTAATTGTTCATGCACTGTTTTTGAAGAAAGTATTTTGCTTAGCAATTTTTTTTAGTCTTTTCTAAGTTCTAAACATGGTACAAATGGATTTTTTAAACATTTACTTTTTAAATTGCGCTCAAATCGCTTGGATCTGCAGCGTGGCCGCCTAAAGCCAAATTTTCTGTTTAAACAGCCAAAAAATTTTATATCTTGCTAAAAATCATCCCACGAATATTTCGTTAACATTTAATTAATTTGCTATTTCTCGTATTAAAATATTTTTTTATTTTCATTCTAAAATTAATACTTTTTGTGGCATCGTTAATTGCCTTATCCTTGCCATTTTTATAATATTTTCTAAAATTACAATTTTCCTCACAGTTGCATTTTCATTTTAGCACTGGGCTCAATCCTCAAGTATGCATGGTGGACGACGTAATAAAATATGTTCGAAAATTTATTTTTTAAACGATAAAATTGTAGATTGCAAAAAGAGAAAGGGAAGATATCTGAGTGCGGCTCTTTTTTCTTTCTTTTTTTTTTTTTTTTTTTTTTTTTTTAGTGTGTGTGTGTGTGTGTGTGTATATATATATATATATATATATATATATATATATATATATATATATATATATGGATTAATAAGCTTTAAAAAAAAAAAAAAGAAAAAAAACTGGTGGGTAATAATTACACGACTTTCATTACCCACTATTACACATATTATATACTCTCTTTGGAAATAGTGTGGTCCGACGACATAAAATTGATTTAAGAAATTAGCCATCTAACGATTTTCCCGTAAGAACAAACTGATACATACGTCTTGAAGATGTATGAAGGTGATAGTTAGAGCTTTTCTTTTGAAGCACACATTTTCGAGATCTAGAACTGACCTGCGTAATCAGGACGCTTGTCAATTTTCCTGTAGTAACCAAGTAATCGATGCTAAAAAAGATCTAAAAAAGGGAGATTATGTAGCAAATTTGAAGAAAATCGTTATTGAGATACTGACTTTCGGCCTCACTGCTGATTTTCAACAAAACTGGCAAACTTATCTGTTTACTGGAAGCTAACAATTATATATCCATCTGGAAAGGGGGGTATATGACGAGTTTGAAGAAAATCCGTTAAGCCGTTTTTAAAGGAAAACACTTGCGAGACCTAAAATTAACGTATTTATACAGGACGTCTATCAATTTTCCTCAATTAACCAATCAATACATACGAAAGGACATCTGAAAAGGTGTTCATATAGCAACTTCGAAGAAAATATTTAAAGACGTCTTTGAGAAACGGACGGTCCCCCTTCCGGTTTTTCCAATTTCACCAAAAGTTTGAAGAAATAGCTGTAAGAGCTGTCTAATTCTGAAATTTCGTCATTCTATCTTTATTAATTTCGAAGATATGATAGTCAGACGACTCCCCACACACATACACACTGATCAATTACTAAAACCACTTTTTGACTCAGAAGACCTTAAAACATGTAAATCAGGTGAAAACTCCATATCAAAATATTTGACCAAATACAATACTTCAATTACTTATGGTACTCGGGTAATGGAAGTAAAAGTATTTTTTTCATTTTTTATTTGCCGTAATACATTCTAAATCAGTTGATTTCGTAGGGATAATGATGTCAATAAAAAAAAACTTACGGAAATTGTGTTTTGCTTTATAGTTCTAGAAAATACGTAAAATGCCTCCGCAAAAATCTTATACTATTAAGTGAGCAATATGTGTATATTTCACTGATCTCGAAAACGGTAGCTCGGACAGTCACGAGATTTAACACAAAGGTGCCCCCCGAAGGGTCATTGTGCACATCGAAGTCAGATTTTCGAATTTTTGATTAGTTTTTTCTTAATTAAAATGTAAAAATAATAACCTTCTAATTTCTGATAAAAAAGCCATTTAAATTTTAACATTTTATCCATAATTTAATTGTTGCCAATTTTTTTTTTTTTTTTTTTTCGACAAAATAATAATAATTTAAAAAAAAAAAAAAAAAAAAAAAAAACGTACATTTATTTAAAATGAGGAAAATAAATAAGAAAGATTAGAAAATAAATTAGAAATATCAGTCGCATCGTTACAAATAAGATAGCAAATGAAAGGGAAAATTTTTGTAAATCCGATGCATTTAAACAGCTTATCAATCGGATGATTAGTTTTTTCTTAATTAATTAAAATGTGAAAATAATAAGTCATTTAAATTTTAAAATTTTATCCATAATTTAATTGTTGCCAATTTTTTTTTCGACAAAATAATAATTAAAAAAAAAAAAAAAAAAAAAAAAAAAAAAAAACGTACATTTATTTAAAATGAGGAAAATAAATCAGAAAGATAAGAAAATAAATTAGAAATATCAGTCGCATCGTTACAAATAAGATAGCAAATGAAAGGGAAAATTTTTGGAAATCCGATGCATTAAACAGCTTATCAATCGGACAATTAGATTTTTTAAAATTAACTAAAGTATGAATTTTAGGTGGCAACAGCAGAAGATTGTATGGAAACCGTTAGGAGAAAAAAAATGAAAAATCTGCTTCACATTAAGTCACATGATTTTTATGTGGGATTAAAAATTGCAGTTTTCAAATTATTTTAATTTTCTCTCACGAACACAAAAATATAATATACAGCCTGTACCCCCACAAGACCAACTTGCATTTCAAATTTCATCAATTATTTTGGTTAATAAACAAAAGTTATTATTATTTTTTTTTCAAATTAAGTTTTATTCTATCTTCGAAAAGAATTATGTGATCATAGATATAATAATATATATAGATCTATCATCCCCATATTATCGTGCAAAGATTTTTGATGCCGAAAAAAAAGCTTTCGAATCAGCCATTAAGTGGTATTGAAGGAAAAAAGGAAAAAAAGAAGAATGAATTTGAAACTATATCTGGAGCTTTTCATTCACCTTTAGTAAATAAATTATTCATGAATTTTATTTACTAAAACATTCGTGTGTATTCCCGTGTGTATTCAACTCGGGGAAAGACTGCCATATTTTGGTAGAATCGCCGTCTTTTCCCGAGTGAAAAGGAATCACTTTTTACTCCCCAATGATCAATCTATATATTATTACTATATCTATGTATGTGATACGATACATTAATAATTTGGGTTTTAAAAGTTTTTTTTAAATAGATTATTTAAACTCTATGAACCATATTTTTATTTTATCAGTTTCATTAACAGATCCTGCTGGGCGGATTTTTAAATTTTGGTGTTGAAGTACACCGAACATTTTTCGACAAGAAATTTAATATAGCAACAGCCATTTTAATCTAAGTAAATCATATCGAATATATGAAAACATAAATGATTTATTTTTACACAAAATTTACAGAACAAATGCAGTTTTAAAGATAGGAAATTTATTTCAACAAGCACTATTTTAAACCTAAAAACCATTAAAAATATAAGCAGAATATAAAGGATTCTTATGTATAAACAAAAAAGAGTCTGATAAAATTATTAGCAAAATAGTCTTCCCCTTTTCATACAAAAAAAAAAAAAAAAAAAAAAAATCCATCGCTAATATGGCGACAAAAATTCAAAAGCCGCCAGTGGAGCAACATAATAAAGTTGTGAAACACGATAATGTTTACCTATTTATTTATTTTTTTATATAATAATCATTATGCTAATTTATCATACAAATAAATGAGCCTCTGTGTGTTACTGCACTTGCACGCTGTCGAACAGAAATATTTGAAAAATTCAAATTAATATTTAAATAAATAAAAATATGTTTAATGGAAAATATATATAACCGTAAAAAGATTAGTTGTCTAAAATATGGCAGAAATAGCACTCATAGCATATTGTTACAAGGTATTAAGTCTTATTGTTACAATGGATTAAGTCTAAAATGGTGACAAAAATTCAAAAGCCGCCAAAGAGAACTAACTATATTAAGGCTGTACTATCAGGTTTACAACCCATGAATTATATATAAACACAAAAAATTGTCTCATGCGACAGACGTAGCCGGTCACAGCATATTGTAATATTTGGCGTGAAATTGCTGTCATTTAATGATTGATTGGATAAACAAAATAAACATATGAAATAACGTAAAAGCAAATATTATGTTGTCTAAACCCAGTTACATTTGAGTCCAGTCCGAGTTACATGTGAACAGCACTTATAGTGTTGTTCACATGTAACTGGGATTCAAATATAAAAGGGAAACTCCAATTTTTTCGATACTATCTATTTCGAAACTGTTATATAATAAGCACCTAAATGGAAGCTCATTGGTAAACTATTGTCGCAGGTAATAGGGACAAGCGACCGAGTTGCAGTGGATGACCAAATCGCTGCCGAATGCAGCAGGGACCTGGAGCGAACTTTTGAACAATTTCAGTAATTTATTTTATTTTATTTTTATAAAGCTATATAGAAAAGAGTTTCCTTTAAATTTAGTGGCCAGCGAAGCGGGCAAAGCCTGCTAGTAAATAAATAAACGCTTAAGATCACGTACTTATGATTTATGTAAAAGTGTGTTGTGGGAGTTTAGCTGCATAAGCCTGCAAGGTTTCATAGTAACCCATTACATTAAAATGCAAAAGTATTCATTAAATAAAGGTAAACTTCGAAACGTAAACTCAGTTTGTCAGTTTTCCAGCACCGGAGAATGACTCTGTCTTTAATTTTTTTTTTTTTTTTTTTTTTGTATTTTATTACCACAGCATATCCTAGGCACAGGAGGCACTCCTGTAAATTTGTTCAACAGTAGGTCATAGAACTATTTTCCCCCATAGTGACTTTAATTTGTGTAACATTTAAAAAAGGGTTTTATAAAAAGAAAGAAAAATAGTTTTTAAAAAATTGTGAGACCTTTTCCTATATGTAACGCTGTAAAAAATGTCCTATTTTCTGCCAGAAATTCTCTGTAATTTGAGAAAATACGCGTAATTTGGGAAAAAATTACGTTGGCAGAACGTATTTTCTCAAATTACAGAGAATTTCTGGCAGCAAATAGGACATATTTTTTACTGTGTATTCTGTATTATTTGTATGGTATCCTCTTCGTTGGATAATTTAAGGAGAAGTTCTTTGTTGGCACGAAAATATAAGCTTGTTTTTTTTTTTTTTTTTTTTTTATTTAATGAAGATAGAAAGATAAAATAGGAAATAATTGCTTTCATTTTACTACTACATATAGTATAACAATAAATAAATAATAATCTATCTTAAAAAGTAACATAAAAAGGGAAGGGGGTTAACTGGAGATACTATGCGGATTGGGGAGATTTCCAAATGGGAAAAACCTATAGTCTCGAGAAATTGTACGAGATCGAGATATATAATCTATTTTATAATCTGTACGCATAATTTAAGATACTTTCTTTTGTATAAAGCAAATACTTTTTGAGCAGTTTATTGTTTTCAGAAAGAGATTACTGATAAAATATCTGTATACTAAAGATGTTTATAATTTTTTCTAATTCTAGTGTCAAGAAGGCAATCTTTCTAAACTTTTGAGTTTAATATTACATTAATCACAGGATGGGGCAGTGGTGGACTGTCGCGCTTTTGGAAGTGTTTTCGATAAAAATATTTTAATGTTGTATGTTCTACATGATTGTGCACATATGAAAGACTAGACATGCATTAATTAAATAAATTTGTCGCATTTCGGTCTGTAATTGTCACCAAGTAATTTTTAAATATAATTTTTTAAATATATACAATTTATTTCTTAATTTATTTATTGACAATATTTCCTTATGAATCCTTATAGCGTATCAATATTGACTGAAAGTGCAAATTAGTAAGCTATGTTTCATTTTAAAAACACTTTTACTCGTACTTCACTTTTATAATTTTACTATTCAAGCCTAGAATAGAGCATAAGTCTCTTCTTTCGATTAAATTAATCTGACTATTGAGCTGCTTGGATTCTGATTCGTCGGTTTAGTTTTTTTTTATTATCATTGACTATGCCCTCATTAAAAAGATGAGTTTCAGAAATGCTTGTGTAAATTTTGATGGAAAATGTTTAGAGTAATTTTCAAAATATTTCTTTTGGATAAGCGGGAAAGAAAAGGTTAAAAGAAAACACAAAACTTCGAATTATTTTAACACACCCTGGTGTGTAAATAAAATCTAGAGGGAAAGAAGAGAGAGAAAAAAAAAAATAAGTATAATTTTTGACTTATTTCGTACAACTTGTCTAAGGATTACAAATGAACAAGATTATAAAAAATGAAAATACTGACCTTCTTTTCTTTCTTACTGAAAAAAAAAGAAGAAAAAATCTATTTTCCATGCCTCTGTGGTCACTTCATTTAAACAAAAGTCAAAAAGACTTTTATTCACCGTATCTCAATTGCTCTGGAAATTTCCATTCTTGAAGAAATAAAAGTCAAGAAGGGAAAAAAAAAAAAAAAAAAACAGTTATTGATAGAAGTGTTTATACATGCTACGATTTCGGTATTTTCTAGATTACGTAAAATGAGATGGGAAAAAAAAATTGCCGGTACAGGCTCTATATTTATGAGAGTAGAATGGAGTGTGATGAAATAAGTGCACATGGTTTATTTTGATTTTTTTTTTTTGTAACGGAAATCGTTATTAAAAGAAGTTTGTCATGTTTTTACTTATTTCTGAAAACAGTTTTTCCTTTATTGCTACTGGTATTTTTTTTTTTTTTTTTTTTTTTTTTAACCCATTCTAATGCGTGGTATCTTTTCAAAAATAAAACAAGGAGATAAGCATTCTTTCCATGTTTTAAAATTTGTTATTTATTATTTACATATTCATTTATTTCAAATAGTATTAGGTATACAATGTTTCTAATATCTTAATGGTTTATAAAATTATTTTCTGATTTCATTGAGCGATAGATCAACGCATTTGCGATCGAGTATGTCTGTGCATTTTTAGCAAATTTATATTCAATTTAATGCAGCCTGTATGCAATTACATAGCTGTGGTCATTATTATATATGGGGTTCGATCCCGCAAGCTGTTGCCTGGAAAGGTCTGGCTTTACCTCTGCATTGTGAAACCCGTATTTTCATCTTTTATAAGTCGCCGAATATTTCTGTTCTCTAAGATGGTAGACAGGACGGGTCGTGTTTGATTCCAGGTCCCACACGTCGGTCTAGCCCTTCGGAGTTTTCTGTGTTTTATAAGAAACTACATGAACACGGACACCCCCCGACAGAGGTCGTCCCACCCAGACTTTAATTTCTACCCCAATACCTTCATATTTCTTGTCTGTATATTCTGCTAGCATTTTCATATACCAAATCTTTTTTATCCCCCATCCCTGACTAATAATAATAATATAAAAATAAAATAAATCCATTTATGTACAGTTACGGATTTTTTTTTTTTAATCATCATTTAAATATATATATATATATATATATATATATATTACCCCACATATCTTAGTTTCTGTGAAAATTTCATTCTTGAGAAGCTGATTGGAAGACAGGGACGAGGTTCGAACTGAAGTCGCGTTTGTCAGCCTAACCGTCCGACATCTTCGATGGTTTTCTCCGAAACTCGCGTGAGTACGAGCTAGCCGCCTTGTAGTCTCAGGTGTCATGTTCGAATCCCGATTCAGACATAGATGTTTGTAATGAATCGGAATGCTCTAACAATAGATCTTGATCTAATGTGCCTTAATTGAAAAGAAAAGAAAGACCGCAGAGCGTCAGTTTCAATCCAAGCCGTATGTTGCAGAATTACGAGTTCGTCATTTATTCGGTCAGCATGTCAAATGTTAAACTTTCATTAGACGAAGAATATGACTGGAATTTACATTCCAGTCATGTATTAATAATTAACGAAAAACAAAAATAATTATAAATGTTTTGCTTTGATGGTGGTGCATTTTTTCACCCGAAAAGTAAATAAATAAATAAACTAATAAAATTATCCCAATAATAGTGTTTCATAACACATATTTTTTATTTTGTAATTTAATTATAGCTGCTTAAAATTATACTTTACGTATCAGTGTCTGGAATATTGGAATGTCTTAAGATTGTTGGGTATACTTTCTTTACAGCTAACTCAAAACAACCGATTTTTATCGCTCCGAAAAACAGCTAAGCAAAACAACTCTCACTTCACCTTTCAACCACACGGAATCCTGAGTTATCGCTAGGGGGCAGCACTATCGTAGCAACCAGCTGGACTTTTGTCAACCGTTAAATCGTTTCTAACAGTCGAAAACAAACTCTGTTCGAGAGCGGATGCGCGTTTTGCGTTAAAGAACACTTCTCTTTGCTGTGACGAGAATCTATTTTCCTTTGTTTGTGCGTATTTCTTCTTCATTGAGTGAGTTACCGCGAATGTTTGGTAGTGAAGAATTCACGTATTGTGGATACCTGCATTGCTAGAATAAGTTTATAAATGCGATTTTTGCAGCTTTCTTGCAAAGGATTTCCTTAGACTGTTATATATGAAGTACTGGTTCAACGGCATGTTTGTTTTGAATTTAGTGTGGTGAGTGTTTACCTTAATTTTTATTCTAATTTAAGAAAATTAATTTTTTTAAATACTTATGAAATCTTGTGATGTCATTAATTTTATTATTTTTAATTTTTTTAATATATCACACACACCAAAAAAAGAAAACTCTTGTATGTATTTTCCTCAAAAACATATAGGTGAACTCCATTTTTTTATAATTTTTTTCTTTTTTTTCAGTTATTTAAATCTTGAGTAAATCTGAATAATTTGAAACCCGTTCTAAAAGGAAAGAATTTTGTTTCATCCTAAATTTATTAACTTCGTCCGTCTAGCCGTTTGGAGTTTTTCGTGGTTTTCCCTGAAACATTCAAATACGGGCTGGGATTCCTTAGAAAAATTCCCACGGAAAGCACTCCACCTACGTAGAACTTCCGTGAAGTCAAATCGGCCTTAATTCCAAACAGCAACAGCTAGATTTAGTAGTAATTATTTTCTTATATAAATATACATTCAATAATTTTATTGACAGTTTATATACATCAAATAATTATTTTTTTTTTCCTTTGTGATAATATTTTAAGTTATCTTTTTTAGAATTTAGTTATATAATGCTCAATTTTCAAGATTTGCTGTTATTTTCAGATGAAATTTAAATTATCGCATTTAATCTTATTAACGCGAGACTTTTTTTTTTTAAATACTATATTAATTTAAAAGTTTTACTGTTTACCTGTGTTTCTCTATTGTTTTTCATTAAAGGACACAATATTTTTATGTAAATCATAATTTGTAAAATACAATTTCCATGTGATTTTTTTTTTTTTTTTTTTTTTTTTTAATGTGGCAATATCTTAAGGTTTTGTGTGTGATGTGTATATATATATATATATATCAGATAATAAAGATAATTTTTATTTTAAAGTTTTCTAAAATTAAAGTTATAATTTCTGTTAGCCTGTATTACTTGAATATTAATTTAAATATTATTAATAATTAATAATACTTGCTTTCAAAATTAATTTATTTTTGGTTATTTCCTAAGTATTAAATGATTACATATTTTTTTTTTTCCTCGAATGTAACATTTTGGCCGTGTTTTCGATTTGTGGACAAAAACACGCGCTGATTCATTCAAGTATTGATCAGTTCCAAATTTTCTTTCTCGCGAATGTTGTGTATTTTAGCTTGATGTTTTCGAAAATTTTATGACTCATCTGCGCATTACAGTTGAAAAACCTGTATTTTTACTGAATTGAGATGATTTTCGTAAACTTAACGTTTCCCGAGAAATGAATGTCAGTTGGATCAAAACTAATTTTTAAATATTTTGATTTACGGAAATCGATGGAACATATGACTTTAACTTATTATATCAGGGGTCGATCCAGGTTTTAATTTTTGGGTCCCTTTTTTGTGAAAAACAAAATATTTTTGTGAAATTTTTATTTATTTTTGTGAAATATAAAATATTTTTGTGAAAAAGTAAATAAATATTCTGTAAAATCTTCAGTTTTTACAATCACTTTATGTAATGTTTAATATCAAGTTAATAGAGTTTCGTTGAGCCAAATTAAGGCATAAATTAAAAGTAATACTGAAAATATGAAAACATTTAATAAAAGGACCATTTTTATAAAACAAAATCTTGTGAAGGGACTCATTTTATAAATTTGAATTTTGTGAAGGGTCCCTTTGTATGGATTTGAATTTTGTGAAGGGTCCCTTTTTATGAATTTGAATTTTGTGAAGGGGCCTCAAAACGGACCCAAATTTTGCCTAGATCGACCCCTGTATATATATTTATGCGTTTTTAAAAATACTTGATAAAGAGCATAAATTTGTGTTTTGAAAATAAGCTATAACAGTTTGTTTGATATGAAAAATTATATTTTAGTTTCACGTGTTAGAGTAGTTAGTATTTACTTCATTAACAGTTTCATTTAATTGTAAAAGTTAAGAATGAGTTATATGAAAACGTAACCTTATTCCAATAATTAATATTATCGATTCTCCTTTCATTAGATTGATAAACTAAATTAGTCATTGATTTCTTATATCATTTGATTTAAACTGTGTGTGAATGCAATCGCATGAAAATCATCTTCTAAATTTATTTCATGCACGTACAGTCAGTAATTATATTTATCGTGTTCAAATAATAACTAACTTACCTACCATTAAAACGAAAAACAATGTAATTACTTTTGCTGAATTTCTTTTCTTGTATTAGAAATGTATTACTTCAACGAAAATTAAAACAAAATAGTTACTTTTATTTTTGCATATTTTCGGTAATTTGCTTAGATCGTAATGTAAAGCAGTTTAAAGGAAAAGAAACTGAACACTACAAAAATAAGCATGAATCTTAATACTTAAATAGTTTCAAGTTTTAAAACACTTAACAGGTTATTCTCTTAAAACTAGACATTAAAGCATTGTTTTAACGATGATTCCTTGGACATAAATACGCAAAAAATAATTATTAAAATTACTTAGATTACTTGTCATTATTTACAGTAATTTCTGTTATTAAACTTTTGCAGTTTATTAATAGTTTGTGTTAGTTTATTAGTAGTTTTCTTAATATAATAGCTACCATTGATCATAATATGAGGATGACCCTAATTCGATTATTATAGATTAGTCTTTATATAATTTTGTTTGTTTAGTCTGTTTGCGGTGTTGCCAACTTGTCTAGGGAATATTTTTATTTAATAAATTTGCCACTCATTTTGAAGAATGGTGATAGTCCATTAGACAAACATTACAATTAATATTATTGATGAATATTCAATATAAAATTCTCTATAGAAATTGACAACACTAGCAGCATCCTTTCCTCGTGGGTTCTGATTGCAATGTTATTTATGTTTCCTTTTATTATGATAACTAGACCAAAGCTCTGATACTTCAAAGAATATTAAGCAAAATGGAAGCTGTTATATTAGAAAGTATAGTTATTGGTGGATGTTTTCAATTATTACTTTGAGTTTTTTTAGAATCGATGAATTGTTATAGTTATAATTATTATAATTATAAAAATCTATGTTTTAGATAATTTTTGTCGTCACATGTTATGCAATTAAACTTCTTATACATTTCTCATACATAAATTTTGATCATTTTTATATTATTCAATATGTTTATTTTAAATAAAATCTTTCGTTTAAAAATATTTAGGAAAACAGATTGAATATAAATTCTTAGTACGTTTTTCTTCGAGGAACTGACGTTAAAGATTTGTTGTGGAATAAGATTTATTTTATTTTTTTAAGTTATGTGGCTCGATATTTTTAGATGTTTAATCAGAAGCTGAGTGATAATTTAAGGATTTTATTTCGAAAGCAACAGAAAAAGTATTTAATATGCTTTATTTTTGAGTAATTAAATTCTATAATATTACATACTTGCTAAAACTATTAAAAATTGGCATATGCCAAAAACCTATCAATGTTGTCTAGGCTTGAAAAGGTTTAATATACGATCTCCCGTATATTTTTCCTTTAACGTTGGCAAGTGTGACATTACAAAAAAAAAAAAAAAAAAAAAAACTGTTGTGTATAGAAGTTATTGGGACTTTTAGAAATTAAAATCCTTTAGTTATATATTTTGAAACTTTTCAGCTGTTTTCTCCAGTTAAATCGAATTTTCTATGACGCATTTTCTGGAGAAAAGCGTATCTATCGTAAAACATACAAAGTGTATGTAATCTCTTATGTCATTCATCGAAAATGGATTTTTGTATATAAATAGGACATCAAATACTCGCATTTAACTCTAAAGAGCTTTTTTAGTTGCCGAGAAAGAAATATTTTTTCTCTCTTTAATTTTTGCATTGGTTTTCGTACGCTAAGCTATCATAAAAGTTATCGAAAGATGGGGACACTGTGCCTCGAAAAAACAGAAAACGTATCATTTTGAATATTGGATTTTTAGAAACCCTTTGAAAAACATGCGTAACGACGACTCTTGTGTGTTCTTTACCGAAAGTAATTTCATAATTTTTACATTTGATTTGGGATGTCAACTAATAAAAATTGACTATAGAAAAAGCAAAATAGTTTGTTCCTTTGAGGAAAATCTTTTATATTTCTGTTCTTTTGTTGTTATGCAGGTGTACTTGGGTTTTAAGGATTAGTGGGGAAAACGCCTAGTGCATTGAGAGAACCCTAAACATGTCATTCAATATTCTTTTGTAATTTCTCGCTGATCTCCCTCTTAGAACGTTCTAGTTTTCACTTTTCGATAGTGCGGCCCGATACTAACAAGAAACCGCGATTTGGCCGTAGGCTAATATTAACTAAAACATAAAAATGTGTTATAGCGCGCATAAATTTCGAGAACATTTTTAAATTTCAGTGTTGTCAAATTTAGCGAATTTTATTCAATATCTGCCATTTAAATTTTAATTGTTACGGTTGCCTAATCACTTCGAAGATTAATCGTCTTATATCAAACTAGCAGGCTATGCCCGCTTCGCTGGTCACTAAATTTAAATGAATTTTCAAAGCAATTGAATCACTATTTGTTTTTTATATCACATTTTGGGTTTTGTAGCATAATTAAAAATTCCTTTTTAAGGTCAAAAAGTCAAAATAACTTATTACAAATAAAATAAAATATTTCTTTCGTTTTGCAACAATATTCTATGGTCTAGTGTGAATGAATGAACAATTGTTTACAACGGCGTGCGTTCTAGTGGTTTAAGCAAAGAAATTTGATATAAGTGTTTTAAAATGAGATTTATTATTTATGCAATAAGAGTTTATAGTTAACTTTGTATTTTATTTTTCTAGTTTAGAATTTATTCGAAGATATCTCGAATTGCCTGGCATAATCGCCTATTTTTACTTTTATTGACTACAGGAAAATTTTAATAGAATTTTGTTATACATTTCTGTCACAGTTTTCCCTGATTCAAATAAATGAAAAATTTCTAATAGCTAAAAAGCGTAAAAGTTGTCAACCATGGTCAGGGCTCTAATTTTGATGTTAGATGCATAGCTGCCAATATTTTAATTTATTCCGGAGTACTTTTAGCCCCGCCTTTATTTCGCACCACTTTATTTATAGAAAAATTTTCTTCAATATATAACTTTGATAAAATAAGAAAAAATTACTTTTAAAAAATAAGTGGTACGAATTAGAGGCGGGGCTAAAATTACTCCGGAATAAATTAAAATATTGGCAGCTATGTAGATGTCGTATCCGTTTTGAAAAATGTATTCCTGTAGTTTTTAATAAAAAACAAAGAATTTTTTTATTTATTTATTTCTTTTTTTTTTTTTTTTTTTAAGTATTACGCATTTTTAAATATAAAACTATGATTTATCTAAATTTTGAAACAATTTAAACAGGATGTTATTTACTGACGAATAACTAACAGAAACCAGGGGTTGAATTTAAATATTCGTTGGTTTGGAGATTTCGAAATTCATCATTCAATATTTCATATCCCAAGTGGCTGAGAGGTTCCGCTCTCAAAGCTGGTAGACGGAAAGTGTCTAGTTCGAATCCAAATCTCGCTCGTCGGCTTAACCATTCAGAGTTTTCTGTGGTTTTACTCCTAAACTTGCGTGAATACGGGCTTGCATCCCTTAGATAGAAAGACCCTACCCCAACCACCAAGCCTAGGTTTCTAGTGTAGACAATCGGCCTCAACACACACCACCATAATATTCCCATGAGTATACAAAAATTTCCCCAGTGTAGTATTAAAGGCAGAGTTTGAACTGCCATTTTTTTTTTTTTTTTTTTTTTTTTAAGCATTTTGCTACAATATGTCTAAGAATTTCGCTAAAAAGCTAAAACTGGATTATTTCATGAAATATCTCAAAATAAAAGTATCTCTAATTTTTATTCAAATATTCGTGGACCAAAATTACAAAAACACTGAAAGTATCCATTTAATATATGTGGATTTAATTTTGACTTTTAATAGTTGAACTTAAATGCTAAAATATTTAAATGTACGTCAGAATTTAGAATTTGCTTAGAATCGTTCTCAGTACTAGTATTGCACTTGTGGAAATCAAAGCAAAGCTTCTCTGATTCATGTTTCTTAACCCAGCAGGACGGGCGCCGTGAAACGTAACGTGAGGACGGACATGGGGTGTCAGCGCACCCCAAACATATTAAATAACATAAATACGAAAAAAATCTTTAGAATTCAATTTGTTAATGAAATTCATGATAATTCCACTTTTTCTCGTGAAAATAAATAACTGAAATGTTCAGTTATCTTTGTTTGAATATTAATAAAAAATAAATTAAAAGCACTCACCTTTTTCCTCCTTGTTCGAAAAACTTTATTTTGGGGTGTCAAAACACCCCGTGCCCGTTCTGCCGGATTAAATCACAAGTATAGGTACTTGATTATAAAAATCATCAGTGAACAAAAAAGAAAAGAAAGTAGAAAATAAAATTGGGGATTGACCAAATTAAGAAAAAGAAATCTGTAATATCCGCAGAATTAATTTTCGAAAAAGCTAAAATACTGCTTGTACATTTTAGCTAAAATGCTAAAGAAACTTTTCGCCAGGTTAAACTCTGATTGTAGGAATATATTTCTAATATCGCTGTAAAGGATGAAGATTTTATGATAATGTTAAATATGCACTTGAAAATATATTAATTAATAACTTAATAATTACATTAATAAAATGTCAAATATATTCAGAATTGGTTTAATATTTATAGTTTATTTTAGTGAAGGAGAAAAAAAAAAAAAAAAGTTGTTACTGTGTCAAAAAATGCTAATGTTCAGCATCAGCATTGCATTTAAACATGTCTGTATTGTGTATTACTGACCCAATATTTCACTCTCATTTACCCTATATTGCTTTATTACTGGAATAAATTAAAACTAGAAAACCAGAGGGAAAAAAAACTATTTCGGCTGTGTAAATAGCTTTTGATTTAAAATCTGTCATAACTACCATTTGTCTTTCTTTATTTTTACGCGAACACCATTGTGACACATGAAAACAGAGATCAGTGCAATTTTGAACAAATTACGAATTGTTCAAATCCATCTGTCATTATCGTTTCTTCCGCTATTTTGAACATTGCAAGAGATTTGAATTACTGTTATCCCATTCCAGAAGTGTAAAGCAAGGTTCATATGTAATTAATCCATTTAAACCAAAGACGGTCGCCGAGCAACAATATTAAGTTCCAAATCTGCACTATCTGATTTAGACGAGATTGATATTTAATTCATTAAAGCGAGAACGACTTTGTTCTGGATGTATTGCCGCTGTTAGCTAAAGTGGAATCGTTTTTAGTTCTTTTTCCTTGTAGGAAGACGATATAAAACGAATACATACCGCAGTTCTTTTTTTTGCATTGAATGATACCAGTTACTTGTGTTACAAATAACTGAACTGAAAGTATAATGAAAAGATTTTAACTCGGTTCGGTGTGTTTGGGTTTATTAGTTTTTATTCGACAAAAGCGCGGCACACCCGAACAACTAACTGTTCATTTGTAACCCCTCCCCCCCCCAAAAAAAAAAAAAAAAAAAAAGAGAAGAAAGTGGGAAAGTAGAATTTGTTTACGCGTTGCGTAAATGGTACGATGTAAGGCTGTAATTTATATGCTATTCATTTGCAATACAGGTAAGTGAAATGCGATAAAATAGGTATTTACTCCGTCACACTCGGAAAAAGGAGCCCTAATTTATTATCGTCCAAGGGTGTTAGTGTTCAGAAGCTGCCTGTGATTTCAGGGGTTTTGATGTAATCCAATCATATTCCTACAAAATTATTTATTTTGTTTAAATTGGTTGTTTGTTTGTTATCTAGGTGATATGTGAATGAATTTGTACATTTCTATTTGATTGACTTATACAAGATACAAAATGATTGAGGGGTTCTGATCTAAATAATCTCAGTATCATTCCACATATGTATAAAAATATATATATATATATATATATATATATATATAAAGATGCTAATTTTCAGGACTTTTAACTCGAAGTCACAATCATCTTTGTATGCTTCTCTTAAGTGATGTATTAGTTGCCAATATTATAAACTAATCAGTAAATCCACAATACAATATACAATACTGTTGCATTGACACATAAAACATAGCACATAGCTGAACTAAAAATCGTACACCGCAGAACCTTTTTAAATAAACCGACGGTTATTAGTGACAAACGACAAATATAAATATTTTATTAAATACTGAACTTATATATCTTTATATATATATATTTCTTTTGTGCGTGTGTATGTCACTGAACTCCTCCTAAACGGCTGGTATCGGCTGGTATCGAATATTCAATAATACGCAAGCGAAGTGATGACGTCACTGGCCATCCGTGGATGCAAGAAAAATATTTCCTATGTTAACCGCCCATTGGATTTTTTGTAAAAAATTACTAAAAATCGAGGAAAATTGTTTCCCGATTTTAATCCCCATATTTGGGTATAGATATGTATTAGTTATCATGTGCATGTGTTAGATTGAGTTGTTTTTGCTGTAAAATTGATAAAATTTGAATTTTTAACCTCAAAACTCTGTCATCCTCGGCGGAAAAAAAATATCGCCATATCATCTGGCGAACATATTTAATTTCTTTCAAAAATAATGGTTATTTCAACAACTTATATTAAGAGAATAATGAATAATATGAAACAATTTCGTACAATACATATTACGAAAATATACATCTGGCATGTATATTTTCGTATTACGTTTTTGATCGCCAAATACAAAAAACGCCAAGGAAGACAGAGTTTTGAAATTTAAAATTAAAATTTTGTCAATTTGAGAGCAAAATAACTCAATCTAACACATGCATACGATAACTAATACAGATCTATACCCAAATACGGGGATTAAAATCGAGAAATAATTTTCCTCGACTTTTAATATTTTTTTTTTATAAAAAAATCCAATGGGAGATTAACATAGGAAATCTTTTACTTGCATCCACTGACGGCCAGTGACGTCACACTTCGCTTGCGTATATTCTATTGTAATTCCAGTTTGTGACGTTTGCTGCGATCAAATTCAGGAAAATATTTTATAACTTCGTGTTATTATTGTTATACAAAAAATTATGTCCTAATTGAAATATTACATCGAGATGTAATTAGTGTTTGAAGAGTTTTGAAGTGTGCATAAAAAACTGTACATTTTGCAAATTTAGTGCGGAATTGGAGTGAGTATTTTATATAATTTTCTATCAAATTTACACGCGCGTTGATTAACAACCACCCTAACCTACAAATTTATTTGTGTAGCTAATTTATTATATTTTATTTATTTATTTTTTGAATGGAACACCTTTAGTATCGGATCACTTTGGCAAAATTTGAAATTTGGCACCGAAGTCATCATTTCAATTCATCGCAAAAATGGCTTAAAATATTTAAAGTCACCAAAGGGGTCCCATACTTTTGTGCGTGTGTATGTCACTGATATTTTATTTATTTATTTTTTGTATGGAAAATTTGGCACCGAGGTAGCTCGGACGCTTCTCGCCAAGATCTTTAGTTCCACAATTGAGATAGCCATTTCAATTCCTCGCAAAAATGGCTTAAAATATTTAAAGTCACTAATTGGGTCCCATAATTTTGTGCGTGTGTATGTCACTGATATTTTATTTATTTATTTTTTGTATGGAACACCTTTAGTATCGGATCCCTTTGGCAAAATTTGAAATTTGGCACCGAAGTAGCTCGGACGCTTCTCGCCAAGATCTTTAGTTCCACAATTGAGATAGCCATTTCAATTCATCGCAAAAATGGCTTAAAATATTTAAAGTCACCAAAGGGGTCCTAATTTGTGGCTTAGATTTAGAAAATCCGTGCTTTTCTCACGGCCAATTATATGTTTCGTGTTCCAGGGTTGGAAAACCTTCGAATTTGTTTGTGTATACTCCTCAAGGATTAACCAAAAATATTGTACATCCAATGGCATTACGGTAAATTCAGTTTTTGTAGATTAAAAAAATATACCTGTTATAAAATAAATTGAGTTTCAACTTTTTCACTTTTAATTAAAACGAGTTTAAGTTTTTATTTAATACGAACTCTACATTTCACTTCGCTCATACTATACACATACTCACATGTATCGATTGATTGAATTGTGATAAATGTACGTGTAATGATGTTAGATATTGTAATAACTTTTTGATAAAAATTTTCATCAAATCGGTCCAGATTGTTACAGCTTATTCAAAAAAGACGGAATTTTCATGTGAAATTCGTTGCTATCAGAGATTCTCTCATAAATTGAAATATTTGCCGTATGAAATAAAATTTTGTGCTGTTCGACATTCAGCGGAGGTTTTCAATAACAAGTAGCCAGTAGAAAGTACCAAGTAGCAAGAAGCAAGTAGCGAAAATTTCGGTAATTATGTCTTTTACGTTATAATCGGAATTCACATAGTCACCGTTCACAGCGCTCCAATCTTAATATATATAAATCTCGTGTCACAATGTTTGTCCTCAATGGACTCCTAAACCACTTAACCGATTATAATAAAATTCGCACACCATGTGCAGTTCGATCCAACTTGAGAGATAGGATAGTTTAAATCTCAAATTATAGTCGCAATTTTAATTTATTGCTAATTATTTGTCTGTTATTATTTGACAGTCACAATTATCTGTTAACTCCAAATGATTCTAACAGATGTCGATACCTTTCGACTGGGTTGAAATGAAAGCTGAAATATATTTGGTGCTGCCATCTACACAAAGAATCTTCAACTTTTTAACCTATTAATAAATTTCGTATAATTCAATTATTTCCACTTTTTAAATTTTTGGTGTTAGCATAGCCGGCCACGTGTTACTTAGACTGAAGTGTAAATTGAATTCATATTATAATGAAGATAATACAGTGAAATTAATCCTGTTTTTTACTTATTTGTGCTTCATTGATCAAAACTTTATAATTTAATCTGTATATATATATAAATTACGTGTCACGATGTTTGTCCGGGGTAAACTCCTAAACTAAGGAACTGATTTTGATGAAATTTTGCACACTGTGTGCAGTTTGATCCAACTTGAGAGATAGGATAGTTTTTATCTCAATTTATTGTCACAATATTGTTTTATTGCAATTATTTGTTAATTATACACCTTTATTAAAGTTGCTCCAAAATATCTGTGAGTTCCATTAATTTAATTGTTGCCAAAAAAAAAAAAAAAAAAAAAAAAAAATACGAGTTCATTTTCTTTCGACATAAAAATAAATACATTTAATCAAACGTGAACGTTAAAAAATTATAAAAAGTTAAATTATGCATCTCACGAAAATTGACGTCATAATCAATTTAAAGATTTTATACACATTGATAAAGTGCTAATGTAGTTCTATCATAGATATAGTAATATATATAGATCTCTCATCCCCATGTTATCGTAGAAAGATTTTTGATGCCAAAAAAAGATAAAAAATAAAAGCTTTGGAAACAGCCATTAAGTGGTATTGAAAAAAAAAAAAAAAGAAAAGAAAGAAAGAAATATGAATTTGAAACTGTATCTGGAGTCTTCCATTCCCCTTTAGCAAATAAATTATTCATAAATTTTATTTGCTAAAATATTAGTATGTATTCCCGTGTGTATTCACTCGGGGAAAGACGGCCATATTTTGTTAAAAACGTCGTCTTTTCCCAAATGAAAAGGAATAACTTTTTTCTCCCTAATGATCACTCTATTCTATATATGCTATACTATATCTATGAGTTCTATACGCAAGCGAAGTGTGGCTCACTGACCGTCTGTGCAGCCAAGAAAAAGATTTCCTATGTTAATTGCCCACTGGATTTTTTGTAAGAAATTATTAAAAATCGAGGAAATTTATTTCCCGATTTTAATCCTTATATTTGGGTATAGATATGTATTAGTTATCGCGGGTGTTAGATTGAATTATTTTGCTGTCAAATTGACAAAATTTTAATTTAAAATTTTTAAACTCTGTCGCCCTTGGCTTTTTTTATTATTATTATTATTATTTGGCGATCAAAAGCGTAACACGAAAATATACATGCCAGATGTATGCATTGTACGAAATGTAATATGTATTATTCATTGTACGTATGTATGACATGTAATATGTATTGTACGAAATATTGTTTCATATTATTCATTACTCTTTTAATATAAGTTGTTAAAATAACCATGATTTTTGAAAGGAATTAAATATTTTCGCCAGATAATTTGGTGATATTCTTTTTTTTTCGCCAAGGATGACAGAAATGAAATCTATTCCGCTGCAAAATATTAGTATCTTACATCAGATATTTTATTTAGACATTTGAGAACAAATTTGACTTCAAACTATGATAGAATATTTATCATTTTCCTTTTAATTTGTATATTATTAGTATATTAAAATTTAAAAGCATGTTATATAAAAAGTTTTTTTTTTTTTTTTTTTTTTTTTTTTTAAATCTTATAATTATTCTTATCTTAATCCTCAATGTTTCCCATCTTTATTGACTTGAATTTACTATTAAAATTTTAACATACTCAAAAACTTCTCATCACTTCGTTAAAATACACTAAACTTTTCCAAAATCTTTTTGTATTTAAAATGATACATGTATTTACTTTAAATGTCCAATATTTCATAAGATTTCCAATTTTAAAGTTTTAAAGTATTTATCAAATTTACTTATTTTTCTGGTTTAGCCTTATTGTTTTCCCTTTTATAACTACAGCTGTTGCCCTCTTTAAAATATTTAAAATGATGAGGTCATTTAATAGTAAAATTATCCATTATAGCATATATTATATTTCACTCCTCCATAAAAATTGATTTTAAAATCGTCTGTTTCTTTTATACTTTTATTTTAATAGAATTTTAATAGAATTTAATTTATATATTAGTCATTTTAGCAATTTTATCCAAAGTAGCATTAGAAATAATATATATCACTTCTCCATTAAAATTTATAGGACCCTACAATAAAATTAATTTGTGCTTAATATCAACACTACGAAAATTTTTATCAATCGCTTCCAAATTTTGACCTAAGTTTCAAATCTCAACCCTGTGGGTTTTTACATCGGCTACAACGTTTTCGTCTTTGTTCGTAAATAATAATTTAACTGTACTAAATAGTTTACAGCCGTATAATTCAACGTATAACTTAGTCACAGCAACGCGTGGCCGGGTCTGCTAGTATATATATATATATATATATATATATATATACTAAGCATACATTGATTAACCCTCGAAGTGCTATCGTCTCGCTGCGAGACGATTCGGATCCCCGCTAGAGTGCTATCGACTCTCAGTGGGACGATTCATCGTAAAATCTATATAACAACTCGTAAAATCGAGATATCAATCGATTTTATATATCTGCGTGAAAAATATATCTGCACGGTGCCTTAAAAATGCTTAGCACTTAAGAGTGAAACGATCAGCACTTGGAGGGTTCAGGAAAATTTATTTTAGTTTATTTTTTTTATAAAACTAGTCAATTTTCCAGATTTCTGTAACCAACATCATAAAGTAGCCAATTTTTCGCCCGTCAGAATTAATACTGTTATGTTTGAATAGTTTTTTAAATCGTTGAATATTATTACAAAAAATCATTATTTGGAGAAGATCGCTAATAGTTATTCAAAATCTAGCAGAAATGACAGCTGTATGAGTACAAAAACAAAATTTGTTGCAAAGACCCTTTGTTTCATAAATGATACTTAAAACTTACAACGTGTTTCAAGGTTAATCAATCTTTTCAAGTGAAAAAGATGGAACCTCTGCAAAAGAGCAAGTGCTAGTAATATTTATGATATTATGTACTTAACCTTAAAGAAGAAGAAAAAAAAAAAAAAATCATCGCAAGTAGTCAAATTTATTACAACGAATAGTATGATTTTTTAAAAATATTTTTCTCGCGATTTAATTAATAGAGGAAATAATATAAAAACATTTTTAAATCAATTTAAAAATGATCAGACATTTAAGGGTTAAATCCAGTGCATATTTCGAATGCGACTAACGGGATATTATTGTTCTCTCTCCACCCTTATCGTAGATTTGAGGGTATAGCATAACTACAATATTCAAGATTTATAACCACGATATTTGAGATTTTATATTTGTAAATATGTTATGTTAAGATTTTTCGGCGTATTTATTTAAATATTGCTTTAAAACTGTCTTGCGATGTTGTTTGATGCGTATAATGTCGTGTATTAGTTTTTTTTTTTTTTTTTTTTCCCTGTGAAATTCGATTTTCGTAATCATGAAAAATTAATTATTTCATTGGTAAAATTGAATTATCTTTGAATTGAAACGCCTTAGCATTGAAGTTAACATTTCATCATATTTTTCTTATCGCACTTCGACGCTTTGCATAACAATTAAGCTGCTAACCTGATTTTAATCCCTTTCAAAATCGTTATCATTAGATTTATATTTCAAGGTAGCTGAATTAAAATCATCAATTTATTTTACCATTTTGATTTCTAGGTGAATAAAAATCTCCTATATTTTGGAATGTTAATCGCGTGCTGTTCCCAAGACCGTTTAGTGTTGAGTAACAGTTTCTGATGATTAATGATCTGTTCTGTATTAATCTTTAAATATTTAAAAAAATTAAAATAAAAATAAATAAAATTGTTAAAAAAAAAAAAAAAAAAAAAAAAAAAAAGTTAACTTTAATATTGAGTGTACATTATTATTTAGGAAAATACTTTTTTTAGTTAGGGAAATGTCTGTACTTCATATTTAAAAGGTGATTGTTTTTCTAGTTTAGTTTTGAAGCGTGTGGCTTTAAGGGGATGTTTTTGTCTGGATCAACACCTGGAAGCATAGCATATATACATTGGAATTGAAAGACTAATTACTTTTGCATTTAAACTTTTAAACATTACATATTAATACGTACAAAACTTTGAATAAACGCCATAAAATGCAATAAACTTGCAACAATTGTTTCGGGTCGAAAGAACACACGATTCTTCGTCAGGCGAACAAAGTAGATACGAGGTCTGCAATCAAAGCAGCAATGCACAATGTCGTGTGTTCTTTCAACCTGAAGCAATTTTTGCGAGTTTATTGCATTTTATGATGTTTATTCGAAGTTTTGTACTTATTACTTTAAAACGCCAGTTTTGTGGTTCTTTCTTATTAAGTATTAATATTTACATAATTGTAATTAAACTTCTGTTATGTGTGAAATAACTTAAAATTACTATGGAGGAAGATAATATCATCCAATCTCTTCATTCGAAAAGTTAGCGTAAAAAATTCTTCGAAGAACAATTTTTTTTTTTTTTTAATGGTCAAAAATGAATGCAAATCTGGCCCTTAACCGACCCGTATCAGGACAACAGCGTGCAAAAAAAGACCGTAGAATAGTATTTGATATTATATATATACAGTTTTGAGTGGACAATCACGATACTCATTTTTCTCTTCATATTTTGCACATTCTTGTCGTTTGTCTAGTTTCTCAAATAATTGTTTTCTCAAACTATTTTTTTTTTTTTTTTAATGACGTTCACAGTTGCGAACTAATATTTTTCGATATTGTCCAACGGTAATAGATCAAAAATTACCATGGAAATAAGGGCACATCATTACAAAAAGATTTAACATTCCTCGACAATTTTCGTAATGACGAATGTGTACTATTCCTTATTTTATTAAATAAAAGAAAAAAAAAATTACCGAACTTATTGAATTTACTTGGAATCTACTTTTTGCGATATAAATTTCACTTAAGCAATATTTAAGTTAAAAACTACATTTTTTCCCCCCTTTCTTAAAAAAAAAAAAAAAAAAAAATCATTTGCGAACTCCTAGGAGAATCTGTGCATGACACAGAATTAACTTTAAACCTGGTAATTTGATCAATTTTTCGAATAAATATTTATTTTTGCTGCCTTGGATACAACTTTGTACTGAAGTGACTCATTTTCAAATGATCGATTTTGTACGATCCAACATGTTCTTATTTGTATCTTTATTTTGGAAACGTATCGATTGAACATAAGTTTTAAAACAAAATCTATGGTTGTAAGGAAAATTATTTTATGAAAAGTGCTAAATGCTTAAAAATAATTTCTTTATAGCTAAAATGTGTAAAATGTAAGTAATTATGAATGAATTGTAAAATTGTTCTTTAAATAAATTTACACGTTATTACACTACCATTAAGAGATGTTAAGTATAGCTTTTATAGAAATGTAATTTATCAAAATGTGTAAAAGAAGATACATACAAATGAGTGTTTTTGGGTATAAAGTAATTACCTTTATTTATTATATTTATTTTGGGGGAGGGGGGAGATATATGAAATCTATATACGTTGTACATTTTTTCCCTACCGTGTACAAATTGCGCGCCTATTTTTTTTTTTTTTTACAAAATATTCTGCATTTTACTATAAATTTAGCCTTCCCCCTCCCCTGACTATCGTATGTACACACCAAATATATCCTTCTCCATTAATTCTTTGTGCAGTGTACGACCTTCGAATATGTTTAAGTTCGTAACTCTGCATACAATTTTTCCCCTCCTTGCATAATCTTTACTTTGCAAAATTCTGTTGTTCTTTTTGGCATTTGTACAACTATTTGGCATACTTAACCTTCCCAACCTTTCCCCAGTACCCTTCTGTATCAGTTAGATGATGTGTAGCATTTTTAACTCACTTTTACCCTTTCTGAACACCCTCCCCCTCCCCAAACGTCATCTTTAAAATCATTAATCTACCCCGACCACTTTTCGTATTCTGTTATGCTTGTCGAAATCCCGCTCCTCACGATACCTTCTTTTTCGAGTTCTGCTATACGTCGCTGATTTCCAGAGCAATAATTATGTTGGGTTGCACTGAAAGGTGAAGCATCTTTTTTTTTTTTTTTTTTTTTTTGTAGCCTTTTTGTTCTTCCCTTTTATAGTCTCGTGAAGCACGTACGATGTGCTTCCCCCCCCCTCCAATTACCATCTTATTTCAACCCGTAATATTGTCGTCCCAAAGCAGCAACAGTGAAACAAGTCGATAATTCTCGATTTGCGTAATGTGCGGATTTTTTTTTTTTTTTTTTTTTTTTTTGGTGTGTGTTTTTGTGTATTTAATAATTTATCATACTAGTCCGTTAGTTACGACAGGATTTACACAAAACTTTTTGTTCATGATTAGTTTTAGCAAATTTATCTTATAATAATGTTGGAGGCTAGAAAATTTAAGTCAGCTGGAAAATGAAATATTTTGATGCTTTAATGTGCGGTGCAACTAAACTGTATACTTATATATATATATCTCTTTTTCCGTGTACGTATTACTTAATTTATTTATTTTTATTTATTTTTTTGTCATCCATACTAACGTATACTGTAGTTTAGTAATTATACGTTCTAATTCCATACCATCACCTTGTCTAAGAAAAATGGTCACATCGCGTATGAGAATGCAAAATTGATATTGATCGATTGTTTAGCAAAATGACGAATATAAAGTTATACACGTTGTTACAGAAAAATTTAAAAATCAAAATTTACAGAAAAGTTTAAAGTAAGTTAAAATTTAAAAAAGTAATTACGTAAAAGTAAAAGTAAAAAAAAAAGAAAAATAGGTTAAAATCGTTTGTTTCAGCTTTATTGTGCACATTCTTTAAATTCCAAAACTGCATGACTCTTATAAGCTATGAATAACAGTGTTGATCTAGGAATTTAAAAAATATTTTTCTTGTTACGTATGAAGTAAGTCGCATATCTTTCGTGTGAAAAATTTAATTGACATGCCTTTAAGAATTCAGTTATCAAATACTTTTAAAATGCCGAATGTTAGAGAAAGTTTTGAAGTTTGCTAACTTTCAAACTATTTGACCTACTAATGGAAAAGCTTTTCAAATTTATTTGAACGATTGACTCTTTGAAACATTTCTTTCAAGAAATTTCCCTGAAAGAAAAATTTCATTTATTAATCATATTTAAATAGTTATTTGAATGTTATACGCTCGATATAATTATTAGGACTATAAGTTTATTTTAGTGAATCTTCAATAAAAATGTAGTTTCCAATTTTGTGGGCCATTTTTTGTTCACGAGGCATGTCCGTCTACATGCATTTAGGTAATTTTTTTTTTTGCCTGGCTTTGTTAAAAAGATGATACTCGGCTTTCGATATTTTGATGAAGAACGAGGAGGAAAGGTTTTAGAGGATTAGGAATCGACCTGACAGGTTGTAATATCTAGAAAATTAACACTTGTCGCCGAATTGGTTTTTATTAGTATCGAACTTTCTTCTTCCGGGAGAAACAACATTACAGGTAATCAAACGACTTTAACCATTTTCGGTAAAATTTAAGGATTTGTTGATTTGTTTGCATAGAAATCGATTCAACAGGTTGTTACTTTCGAATAAAGTGGTTTTTACGGGTAATTTGCCTTTCGAAATATGGAAAACATATATATAGAAAGTAAATGACTAGAACCATTTTGATGAAAACATAAGGGTGAAACATTCTGAGGAATTGAAAACTTATACCATAAATTGGAATCTCTGGAAAAGTTAGTTTTCACTGAAGATTCGTTCATCGTTCGTTAAGAAAAATTGTAAATGAAAAAAGAGAAAATCCATTAAGAATAATCATTTGCAAAAAATAAATAAAGGCAGGCATAGAAATTGATCTGACAGTTCATTGTTTCCAGGAAATACGAACGATGAATATAATTTTAACAGGAAAACATTCTTCGAACAGAGAAAAAAAGATTACAGAAAGCAAACTGCTTTAAATATTTCTATAAAATGCTTGGAATCTGTACACTTCTTTCAAGAATGGTCACAAGCGATTATCATTAAATATAGTAATTTCCGGCACTAAATTAGCAGTCAAAAACAAAAATTTTAAGGAATTATTTTAATAATGGAGTGCATGTATATTTTTTAAGGTGAGATACATCATACATAGTACCAGGAATAATATTTACATAATCCGATCGCATATATTTATATTGCATGTAATTCTTAGAAATATTTATGTGGTTATTTCCTACATTTTATGCTGTGCTTAAAAAACATTTTTCTTTTCTTTCAAATTTCTTTCAATTTTATTATTTTGCAAAATAAATGCTTATTTTATCTCCCCGTTAAAGTTTAAGAAGTTATTAATTTTTTAGAGATCTTCATAAACATGGTTGTTTATGATCGCGTTCAAATAGTTTTGTTACCAAATTAGTATCATCGAATTCAGCATGCGCTTTTGCAACTCAACAAATTTCTTTACTATAATACGTACATGTTATATTAAATAAAAAGAAATGTTAATATTGCCAACTTTAAGATTTCTTTTTTTTTCTTTTTTTTTTTTTTTTTTTTTTCTGTACACCTGCATAACCACCACTGTTTTCTGTTGGTGTTTTCGATAGAATTAACCAGGGCCGTACCTGCACTTTTAGCCGCCCTCCTAGGCAAACAATTTTAGCCACCATACTAGGCACTAAAATAATTTCCCTCCTTCTGCTTCTGAAAACTATCCTTTAAAGCCAAAAACTGCAAGGTTGCCACAGATGAAAAGTTATCAAGTTTTTTTTTCTCTGTTTTTAAAATAAGCCTCCAGCGGCCGAGTGGTTATGTGCTCAAAGCTGGTAGACATCAGGTGCCGGGTTCAATCCCAAGTCGCGCTTGTCGGCCTAGCCGATCGGAGTTTTTCATGGTTTTCTCCGAAACTTGTGTAATTACGGGCTAGGACCCCTTAGAAAGACCCCCACGGAGGGCACTCCCCCTCAGGTCTAGGACCTACAGCAGTCAATCGGCCTTATTCCCAAATCCAATCCAATCCTGTTTTTTAAAAAAAATCTAACAATTTTAGTAAACCTAATTTTTAGCTGAAATTTTGTCATTTTTAGCCGCCCTGGGCGACCGCCCCGGTCGCCCTCCCCCCTAAGCACGGCCCTGGAATTAACCATAGATAATTACTAGAAAATTATTACTTAAAATTGTTGGTGCATAGTTGACAAAGTCTTCCGGCAGGAATGATTGTGGGAATTTTTCCTAATGTCAGAAATTTTTGTTTAATATTTCCTGTTTTCAGGGTTTTCTAAATTTTTCAGTGTGCGTTAAGAGAAAACTGTTGTATAATGGACATTTAGGAATATCTTTTATAATTTTATAGTATTTATTTAGATTTAAGAAAAAATTATATATATTTTGATGTTTACAATCATAAATAAATAAAATTAATTGCACCTTGCAGTTTTATATATGTAATTTCAGGATTTTTAAAGTTAGGTCACAATCATCCCTGCTTGCGGTTAAACCGGAAAACTTTGTTAACTATGTATTAAACATTATGAATAGAATGTAGAATTAAACGCTTATATAAAGACAATCGTGGTTCAGGAAAAAAGTTTATAATAATCAGGAAAGGCGGTAAATAAATAAAACCTATTCCCGCTTGAACAAATTTAATTATGTACCGGGTATAGGTTGCTTATAAATTTTAATTCCTTTTATCATCATTATTATTTATCTGTAAGGTCAAGAAAATCACCAGATTCATTTATTGCTTAAAATACACCACAGTTGTTATTGCTGGAAACAGTATTTTCTTTACACAACAATTATTTCTAACTGTATTTAATTACACAGTTTACTGAAAAAATAGATTAATTGAAAATAAATACGTTGCAAGGATACGCGATTGCAAGGAACAGGGATTGTTGATGTGTGACGAACATCAAATTTTAATTATCTGTTTAAAAATGACTCCAAAATATTGATTATTCTTTCTTTAATGTTTTTTTTTTTTTTTTTTTTTTTTTTTTTTTTTTCGTGTGTGTGTGGGAATATTTATTTTTACTCAACTGTTTCGAAAGTTTTTTTTTTTCAAATGGGCTTACTATAATTGTTTTTTTTTTCTCAATTTTCCTCCATACTTTAGATGATCATTTTTCTCATGTTTTCTCCCATAAAATAATAAACGACCCTATTTAGTTCTTGTATCTTTAAATTCACTCGACGACTTCCCCAGGATTTATTTCTATTTTATTATCAATTAAACGATAGCATGTTTTAAATTATGTTACGGATCACCACACATTTATTATTCTCCTAATTATTAAATGGTTTCGTTGTTACTTATGTATGTATAAAATTAAAATAAATTTATTATTCGATACATACAAGGATTTTTTTGGTGTGTGTGTTCTAGGAAAATTTTTAAACTAATATCTGTTATATTTCATTATTTAATTACTTTTTTCTGGTTTTCAAAAAATATTCCCTGAATAAGCCTCAATTTTAACCAGAATTCCTTTTCGGTAAAATTTTATTATTTTTTACTAATTTTTACTCTGTAATTTGTACTACTATAAACTGGGTGTGGGGGGGGGGGGGGGGGGGAGATGACTTACAGTTTTCTGAATTTTAAGTATAGAGCGTTAAATCTTTGGTTAAATTTTCCACTTTCGTGTTTTATTTATTATTTGTACTATTTAATGCAATAATAGACTTTAAAACTATATAATGCAATAATAGTCTTTAAAAAAAAAAAAAAAAAAAAAAAAAGTTGCCCTTCTGGTGTTTTTATTACTTTCTCTGAGGATATTTAACATATACTCTTTTAATATAAGAATGAGCTGCAGCAATATTCATATTCCCTGCTAAGTGCTAAATATTAAAACCTTGGTGGTAGTACTGCTGTTGCTACACTCTTTTGTTTTGCACCGAACAAGTGCTACTTCATGATGTGTTGATTGTCTACTCTAGATACCTTGGCTGGGCGGGATGCCCTCCGTAGAAAGGGGAGATGGGGAAGTCTTTCTAAAAACTAACCCGTATTCAGTTCACGCACCTGGTTCGAACCCGGCACTTGTCGTCTACCAGCTTCAAACTTTAAGACTGCACATCAGTCATAATCACTTTTTCTTTCCTTCCCATGAAATCCTATGGGATTTTTTGTGGCTTCGTTATATGAATATATCATTCAAAAATGAAGTATATATATATTTCTCTTCGAGATTGAAAATTAGAGCATTGAGTTTACTTAATGAAATAAGCCCTTGTCCTTTGGTATGACCTCTACTTAACGAAGCATTGAAACAATTTGAATACATACATTTTTCTGATTTTTTTGTGGTTGCTATTTCATATTCATTTTTGTTTTTTTATTGTGTGTATGTGTTGAAAGATTTTTATATTTATTATTTCGATACGTTGAATACTTTTGAAACCTCTTTGAATTGCTCCTATTTCAAAACGATATTTTGTCAGAACGTTCTGTAATTTGAAAACGCTATTACATCATAAATCTTTATCGTTGGCCTTTTTAACTTTAACTCTATTAAAACCGTTTGCGGTCTTGTGCATTAAATTAAGACAGACTTGATTTTGTCAGTCAGGTCAGATAGTGAGCTATGGTGAAATGCTTTATTTAACTTGCAGATTAAATGTGACTTTGGCTTTACATAATCCTTTTTATGCAATCCTTTCCATTATGTATGACTTGATTGAAATGTTCAGTTTAGGAGGATTTAACTTGTGCTTTGCATGCGTATATAAAGGCTCTTTATTTCTTTCTCATAATGGATTTCAGTTTTATTTTATACTTGCACAAATAAGTTTGTAAAGTATAAAGTTTCTAAATATAAATAAGTTTGTCAAAACGTGATTCAAGGTGAATTATGTTTTTACAAGCTTATTTACTTAATCAACTTAGTTATCTTTTTTTTTTTTTTTTTTTTCGGAAAAACAATTTTTAGTTTATTGACTTTAAGCTTTTTATAAAATACAGCAATATCTTTTAGTAAATAATAAAAAAAATAATTAACATTTTATATCGGTTTTGGATGCACACGAAATATATATTGCGTTTAGGAGGTAACTTCATGTTTGGTAAACAGCATGCCACACTTAGAAACTGCCAAACAGACAGCATCAGAAAAAAATAATAATAAATAATACAAAAATACTATGGATGAAATTCTGTCTGTCACAGAATTTAATTTAGTATGACAGGACTACTTATATTTGTATTTTAACACCCTTTCAAAATAATAATAATGTTAATAATAGAGGGTGCTCAGTAAAATTTTTAAACACATATTCAAATAATGTATTGATTTTTAATTTCAAATAAATAAATAAAATTTGAATGCATTAATTGTATCTTCCCTTAATTGCTTAATACTAATAAATACTAATAAATATACTTAATAATCTCAATAACAATTTCGTATTTATTATTAATAATTAACAGTTTCAATTTCTACAGAACAAAACATAATATTAAAAAAACTATAAATCATATATACGATATTTAAATTATACTCAAAATTTATCACAGATTAATTAATATTAATCCATTAATTTCTCAAACATAATTAATATCAATATATTCATCTTATAAATCAGAAAATAACACACATTTTAAATAAATTTCACAGTTTTAGTCTAAAAATATCTGAAAACATTAGTCTAAATAATCAGGAAATATTCAGCCGAGACCCGTTGGCTCTGTGGTCGGAGTACACAGCTACGAACTCGAAGGTTGTGAGTTCGATTCTCACCAATAGGAAGGGCAAAAAAAAAAAAAAAAAAAAAAAAATACGCATAAAGCTTTTACACTTCACAAAACATTTTAAGATAGAGTAAGAAATTAAATGGTAAAATTGGATATTGGCAGGCACTTTCGAAGTGGAACACAATAAATTGGTAACGACGCAAAATGGCAGATTGAAAGAAATAGTCCTGTCGTACTTAAAAGAAAAAAAAAAAAAAAAAAAAGCGCATTAGTCGTAAGAGGTAACTTCCCTCACGATAATGCTATGTAAATTGTAGTCGGGGTAGTATCTACTATTTATTGATGTGTATGAGTATGAATTAAGCTTTTGAAAGTCATCTATATTTTAAGATATCGTCGAGCGTTTAATTTTTTGTTGTGATTAATTCTCGATTGTGACAATATATTATACTAGATTTTAATTTGTTGTAGTGTCTGTTTGAAGATGTCTCGGTCAAAATATTTCGGAAGAGAAACTGAAATGTTCTGGCAACCTTATATTTAATTATCTGTAAATGTGACGTTTATTTATTTATTGAATGTACAATTTAAAACAAATATTTTTTTCGCTTTTTGTAATTCTTTATTTTATTATTAAAAGCTGGTAAACGGGATGCACCAGGTGCAAACGCAGGTCGCACTCGTCGGCCTAGGCATTCAGAGTTTTCCGTGTTTTTCTCCGAAACTCGAGGTAATACGGGCTACGTTCCCTTTCAAAATGCCTCACGAATGGCATATCTTTTAGGCCTAGGAATCTCGCGTAGTCATTTGAAATTATCTACAACGCTAACAGTTTATTTTTGTTTTTTCTTCAGAGTTAAGGAAAACAAAAATTATTGTTTAATGTAATAATTTTTTTAATATAATTTTCTGATCTTTGAACATTTAGAACTGAAATGATCACTAGACTCTTAGGCTGGGGGGTGTAAGTTTAATCAGTTATATGTTAAACAAAACATTTTATTGCTTTAATAAAATTTGAACGCGTTTCATAAACGGACAATGCAAAGTGTGATTTTTTTTTTTTTTTTTTCTTGCGCAAACATCGGATTTTTTCCATTTAAAATCTGTAATCTTAATTAATTGCCAATGAAGAGATGAAACTTAAATTTGAATCTTTTAACGTAAATTTTAAAATGATGCTTTGAAATGTTTAAAAAATATCGAAATGTTTTCGTGCTAATTAAGCACAGATATCTAAAACCGGATAAACATTTTTCAGCTTTTTTTCATCTATTTTCTAAAAATTTTAAAATTAGCGAAAGATTTAAAAGGAAATTATATTGGTGTCGAGTTAATTAGTGACAGATACATTTTTCTTAAAAATGTGATATTCTAAATATGTAGTAAATGGAAAATGTTAATACCCTGGCCAATTATCCAGGTTTGTTCGTGTTTTTATTTAAAGACAATAGTCAGATAATTTTAATTGTGATTCCCCTCCCCCTCCCCCAAAGGTGATATTATTTTATTACGATTGCTTATTACGAAAATAACCTCAGTGCGTTACAATACAGTAAATTAAATATAAGCATCTGTTAATGAATTCAATATGGCAATATGTATGTATGTTTGGTATGTCGAATCATTTATTGTAATTGATATTTTTCAGTTCGATTTTATCCATGATTTTTGGAATTGCTGAATACTTAACATTTTGTAATGCAATTTTATTATATTATTACACCAAAAGATTTAAAGAAATTTGTATTTCTGAATCTCTAACTGTGCCTGTATACACATCTGGCTCTCTATTTAGGCAGTAAATTAAATTATTCACGCGCATTTTTATACACGATATCAATTTACGCAGCCAACGTTTGTAAGATACAATTGACCCTCCTTTTACTCGGTATTTTTTCTTTTCACGTCCCTTTTTACACTGTAAATTAACTCAACGCAGTTTTCTTTTGCATAAAATGACTTTACGTGAAACGTATACTTTGAGTAGTGATGGGTATATATAGTATACGTATGCGTGTATGTGAGGCTTTTTACAATCTTTTTAGTTATACCTATGAGTATTAGTATTCACGAATTTTACCTGCTTTAAATGCTCTCCAAAAGTCTAGAGGTATTTTACAGTATAAATACTGAAAGACCTAAACGTAGCATCAAACTAATTTGCCTTGTGCAAAATGTAATTGTTTTTATCAAGTTGTGCTTATATGGCTATCTTAATGTTTCTAAGCATTATTTTCTTATTTTAGAAAAGTTTCCTTCCATTCATTTTGTCAATATATTGATGGTGGCTGTAGCTTTGATACTGTTTTATTTTGCGTTTGGGCAGTTCCATGCAAAATGTAATATATATAGATAATTTTGCTTCCAGCAGTATTTTCTGACTATAATCACTCTTATTCGGTCATAAATATCACAGTAAATATGGCCCTAAAATTTCTGTATGGTGACACTGGTGGCAAAATAAGAGGAAAAATTATTCCTTTATGTGACTGATGTTACCTTCTTCCATGAAGTCACCAATTTATTTAAGTGTTTCTATATTTAAAAAATTCTATTAAAATTATTTCTTGATTGGTATGCAAATATTTATGTGTGGGTCACTTTTTGATTTTTCTTATATTTACACGCATAGTGAGTATAATGATTTTTCTTTTTTTTCTTTTTTTTTTTTTTTTTTTTTTTTTTTTAGTTGGAATGTTTTACTCTAAATTTGCCTTACTAAAATTTTTTCTTATACATCATTCCAATGCTATTTCTAAAGAGCTTATGTTTTTGAGCCACTACTATTTATGAATACTAATTATATTTTCTAATCGTTTTAGACGATAAAATAAGACAAGGAATATAATTCAGTAATAGTGTTGCGCACTAGGAATGTAATACAAATTTAAGACCCTTTAAGTTTTTTTTTTTGTCGAAAAACTAATTGGTTTAAGACTATATATATATATGAAAATAATATTCGGCTGCTCATTTTCTAATTACCCTTGATTCAATTCTAAACATATATTTAGTTGCGCTCGTTACTCTAGCCGTTCGGAGTTTTCCGTAGTTTTCTCCACACTTGCGTAAAGAAGACGTGCTAAGACATCTTTGAAAGAATAAACACGGCGAGAAAGACGAATGTTTACTATTCGAGCATTTATTCTTTCCTATAAGAGTCATGCATCTTCGACTACGCTTGATTGCTAATTATTGATCGACGTTTCATATCATCTAAATTTCTTTTAAAAATAATTTTTTAGAGTAATAATTAAGAAATACTGTACTATATCATTTTAAAAAAATGAAAAAAAAAAAAAAAAAAAAAAAAATGAATGGGAACAACTCGCAGCAGATATGGACTCGACACAAAACACTCCAAACGGAACAAGTAATTTCTTTCATTAATTCTAAAATCCGTTTTTAAATAAGTTCAGAAATAATATACTATTATTAAAAAGGGTTAAAATGAAACTGCTTCTTTTAAAACCTGTATGGGAATAATACTTGGCAGATTTTAAAGCCATGGCCTGAATAGGGGTATATGTCTGTCCCTAAACTGGGGAAAAAAAAAAAAAAAACCTGAAGGATTATTTTTTTAACCAAATTCAACAGTGCTCATGATAGAGAGGAGCCATTTTTTCGATACAAATTCTTTACAAATTTTAGGGGCTCGGTAAGCCTGGTCGGTAGAGCGCCGAACTCGTAATTGGAAGATTGCAGGTTTGATACTCGAAGACCGTCGTGCACACTAATGGTGGCCGGTGCGCATAAAATCCGCCGTAGCCACAATATCCCCCATGTTCCCATCTAAATTATACCTGTGGGGGTCACCGACTCGGGAGAACCATCTCCTCCGTAGAGGATCAAAATTGTGATAGTTTGTTACCGGACCACCCTTAGTGGTGAGTTTCGGACCGTCGCCAATTGCCCATAATGCAGTACTAGTGCGACATAAAACCCACTTACTCATTCACTCTTTACAAATTTTACTGCTTATCGGTGAAATCCACAAGGGGATGTATGAAATTCGTTGGTGTCGAAAGCAATAAAGGATGGAGGCTAAAACTTTTCGGATAGTCAAGGTAGGTAAAGACTGATATCTTGGAACCTCCGTAGAAACTGATGCTAAAACTTTTCATAGATAACTACAATCTTATGATCATGTATCAAATTTTGGTAACCCTTAAATGTCGGCGTCCGGGTCCTAGAGTTTGCTGAATCGTGGCCCCATCTGACAGGTTCTGCTGTCAAAGCTGGTAGGCGGAGATGCTGGGTTCGAACTCAAGTCTTGCTCCTTGACCTAGCCGGCTCGGAGTTTTCTGTTATGTTCTTCGAAATTTGCCTGAATGTGGGCTATGACACCTTAAAAAGGCCGGCCAGATTTAGGATCCTTAAGTAGTCTGATAACCCCAACATCCACAGGACGATGCGTTAAACATACTTCGAAAAATCTTGCTACTCATCTGGTACGAAATACAGCTCCTTTTTTCTGGAAATCTGTTTCTGAGAATACCTGAAAATACCATGTATTCGTTGATAAAAATAATTAATAAAATTTGGGTTAAAAAGTGTAGAATGTAGATTTTGGGACAGCCTTAAAAGAATTTTTGGATTATTTATTTCCTTATTAGTGAGAACAACAAAATTGACTTTTTTGAGGCGTAACTTTTACGCCAGTTAATAACCTATTCTTCCTTTTTTCTTCTGTTTATCTTTCTCTTCAATTGTCTTTTCCTGCCCCTATTTCTTTATGTTTACCACTCTTGTGGCCCCCACCTACAGAAGTAGTTAGGCGTGTTCGGGCCAAACGTGCGAGGTCGTACTTGTGCAGAATAGGCCAATGCACTCTGCATCTTCTTGAGCTCGGCTGTATAGATATGTGGGTGACTCAACCCAGAAGTAAGGCACCATCTTATCAATTTATGTTCACGTGTACCGTTTCTGTGCTTTTCTAAAAAGTCATTGTTTTTTCCGATCTTTTAAAAGCTGGTCGCCTACACTGCCCACACTGCTTTTGCCTGAACTTGACCCGTGCATCTATCAGAAGATAAGGTAGATTTAGAGGATTAAAACTTATAAGACTCTAAATGAGACTTACTTCCTGGATTTTCTTTAGGCTACGCTTGTGAAATGTTTTATTTCTGCCCCCTCTCCCTCTGTTTGCACGCAAGGCATTAGACATGATAGGATTTTTAAGCCGTCCAAACACATTTGACTTGGCGTTAAACGGAGTCTCGTGCAGTTAAATGAAACGTAGCCCAACTGCAAACGTGTTGCGCATGAGGAAAAAGCAATTCTGTTTGAGAGAAATAATTTGAATATTTAAAATCAATTTATAATTCATATATTAAGGAAAAACAAAGCTGTTTTAATTATAATACAACTGGAATCTAAAGACTATAAAAATGTATTATGTCTTAAATGTCTAAATATCTGAAATGCTTAAATGATGCAGGGGATTGCTTTTAAGAATAGATTAAAATATTGGAACTAAATCTGCTCAGTATCTCAGAAACAAAAACACAATTCTCTAAAATGAGCTTGAAATGTAAATATTTTAGCAAGGTTTCTTGATTTTTTTCTTTCTGATACTGTTTCTGTCTATGAATGGAAGTACTGTGATATATACACAAAATTATGTAACCAAAACTATGCATGATAATTATCGTCATACAGCGTAGATTTGGAAACCTTCAAGGTTTATAATGATTCAAATTTAAAAATTAATTGGATCTAAAAGGTAATATAAATATATAAATTCAACACCCACATCTGGAAAATCCTTTTATTTGCGTTCGTTTAAGTATGCCATATTAAATAACATCTTCAGGCTATTCTTAAAAAAAAAAAAAAAAAAAAAAAAAAAAAAGTATTTATGAAAAGAAAAGTGCTTAGGAAAATATGTACAGTAAAGGTCTTAACAAAATACTAGCATAATCATAGTCGCATTATTTATTATCATGCATTCATAGAACTGATTGCACGAATGATTTTTTTTTTTTTTTTTTTTATTAAGCATTAAAATATACATGTGTGTTAAAATACAGAATTAATTGAAAAAGATTTCAAGCAACTCTAGTTTTAGCCGACAATGAATAGATAAAATAAATAAATGATTAAATTCCAGTGCTGAATCTTCGTGTAACTAATTCAATGGATGAACCTTTTATCTAATTTTTCACTAACATTATCTTGCTGTGATATTTTTAGACATAAGGTTTTTAAGGCCCGTACTCAAGGTTTACTCAAGGGACCTAGGCCTAAGTGCCATGCCTTCTGTGTGGGTTTTTCTAAGGAATCCTAGCACGTATTCACGCGAGTTTCGGAGAAAAACCACAAAAGCTCCGAACGGCTGGGCCGACGAGCATAGCATTGATTCGAACTTGGCACCTCCCGTCTGCTAGCTTGAAGAGCAGAACCTTATAGGCACTACTGGGGCCGTGATACTTATAGATATTAAATCAATGTGATGAATTTGCTACTTTCATTAGAAATAAACTTAGCTTTTATCGAAATAAATATTGCAAGTATAGTAGTATAAATGACTGTCAAATTAGTACACTGTAAAAAATGTCCTATTTGCTGCCAGAAATTGTCTGTAATTTGAGAAAATACGTTCTGATAACGCAATTTTTTCGTAAATTCCTCGTATTTTCTCTTTCGGTAGCGTTTATATGATTCAACAGAAAATTTGAAAACATGGTATATAAATAGGTCTTTTTACCCAGCTAAAAAGTCTTCAAAAAACTATAATAAAATGAAGAAAAAATACAGATAATGTGAAGGTATTTGGAACAATCCCAGCTTAAAAAGTCTTGAAAAAAAAAAAAAAAAAAAAACTATTAAAATGAAGAAAACTGCAGATATTTGGAACAATAAGTTTAAGGGGGAAAATGTTTATTGGGGGGCGGGGGTGGGAGTTACCTGCAAATGTTTTGCTCTTCCAAATACATTCAGTTCATCTGCAGTTTCTCTTCATTTTTACTGTTTTTTTTTTTTTTATAAAGACATTTTAAAGCTAGGAATGTTCCAAATACCTTCACATTATCTGCATTTTTTCTTCATTTTTTATAGCTTTTTTTTAAAGACTTTTTTTAGCTGGGTATCTTGTAATTATTTTACAATGTTATATTTTAATAGTCAAAATTTCGGTTTATATTGAAGTATGTGCTATCATCCTGTTAAAAACGGGTTAAAAGTTATTCATCTTGAAAAAGTTTTATTTCGTTCCTGCTTTCATTTTTCGGTGAACTTTTCAAATTCTTAAAATTATTCTTCCAATTTATGACCAAGAGAACGACCGAATATTAGTTCATTTCTTAAAGCAGGTTTTTATTCCAGCTTCTTTTTCATAACTTGTATTTGTTTTCCCCCTACAATAAAATTTGCAATACGGTATTTCAGATTTAATTCTTATCCTAGGTGTTCCCGAATACTTGTTCTACAGGTCGTTGATACCGGAGAACAAAGCAAAATTCGAAATGTAAGAACTGTTAGTCGAATCTTTCTAAATAGCACTAAAGTTGATTTTCTTAAAAATGCAGCTCTTTTATATTATTAAAAATATTGTTTTTTGCTGTTTCAGTTTTCTTTGACTATTTTTTAAGTTAAGGATGCGGGAAAAATGTGCTATTGTTAAAAATAATTGTTGATATTCATTTAAATTAAATGAGAATTTATATTAAAAGATTGTTTTTTTAAAAGGTGAATGCACTATTTTAATGAGGAAAAATTATTAAACGAAACATTATTTAGAATAGTTTGTTGAAGGAAAATATACATTAACACAAGATAGTTTTTTGAGGTGAATGTACTATTTTAATAAAATAATAATAATAAAATAAATAAATATATGTATATGTTAGAGTTTACGAATAGTTTATTAAATGGAAATTATATTAACTTTCGTTAATATATGGTAGGGTAGGTACTCCAGTGTTTGGCATGCTCCAGTAATTGACATCTATTTCGAAATAATAAATAAGAAAAATCATATATTTTACACATAAGAATTTTAACATTTTATATCAAACGCTGGAGCATAGGGTGCTAATAACTGGTAAAATGAATAACTAGCAGTGTCAAACACTGGAACAGGGGTTGCCAATTACTGATAAAATGAAAAATTGGCAGTGTCAATTGCTGGAACATTGAGTGAGTGTCAAATAAAAATTCATAAAAAAAATAATTGTTATCAAATGTATATATTTTAACATATATGTGGTTCTGAATGTATTTTTATGACATATGTACTAAAGATTTCTAAAAATATTTTCTGATGACTAGAACATTAAAAGCATTAGAGATTGCTCTAAAAGTGTCAATCACTAGTACACTTACCGTATATACACTGTTAGGAAAAGCCTGTAAAATCTGAAATACTCGCAGAATCTGAATTTCGGTTTCAGATTTCTGGCAAATCTCATGGGAAAATAAAACTTTTCATTAAAATTCTGGAAAAATGGGTTGAAAAATCGAGAAAAATGAGATTTCTCCTTCTGTGTTTACTACATTTTTAAAAAATGTTTATCTCGATTCAAATGACACTGTATTGCGGAAATATCTAAAAATTATGTTACTGTGAAGGATAGTAATATAGCCGCCGTACAATCTCTAATAATTTTGCGAAAAGTATAGGAAAAATAGTACAAATAATGAACTCCATGTCTTATTTAAAAAGAAAATTAAGGATAGAAAATTAATGTCAAGCTAAACCAGTACTATACTGTGCGGGCAGTAGATATTGCCCTCTCCTCGCATGTGATTACGTAATGTGCTTTCTAATATTTTCTTCAAAATGATCTGGAAAACTCGTTTTTTTTTTTTTTTTAACATTTGAGTATGAACCCTGATAAAACCTTTATCATAGCATAGATTACATTTTAAAACATTTTTAGCATGTCAAAAAAAAAAAAAAAAAAAAAAAAAAATTATAAACTTACTAAAGTAAAGTGAGCTAAAATCTCGTGCAGCTGAAAATTGTCACATTTAAAGCGGTTAACAACTAAAACTTAAAAACTTATGCCACAATAATGCAATTTTTTAAGCCAAAATTATATATTGGTTTACATTCAATATCAAAGAGTAAGATATTAAGGTAATTAAAGAATGTTACATAAGGTAAGATTCATTTTGCAAATATTTTCATTTTAATGTTATGCTCTAAGGTTTTTTTTTTTTTTTTTTCCTCTGAAGAAAGAAAAACAGGAGGAGGAAGCCAGAAATAGGAAAGACAAAAATATGCGATTAAATTATTGAAATATTTAACACTTCACATGCCAAGCTTCTAATTGATAAATTGCATTCAAGATAGACTAACAAAATTAGTTTTATTTAAATTGGTGATGTCATCATTTTAATACTCGGTCGTAACGGGAGTTTTTTTTTTCTTTGAAGAGAAATATTTTTATTTTTAACGATATATACATTTGTATTATATAATTAAATAATATATAAAATTAATTAAATATATTAATGTATAATTATAAGGTTTTATATGATTAAATAATATATAAAGCCTATAATCATCGATAAATACTTGTAAAATTTGTTGTAAACCAAAATTATTTGGTAAGTTAAATGCTAAGTAAAACACCAAAATTATGATTATATTCCCTTGCAAATTTTTATTGATTTAATGTTCGGTTAATTATTATTTCTTTCCTCAATTATTCGAAAACATTATTTTCTGCGTATTTTGCATCTGCGAAAATTTACGCATATTTCAAGATTAAAAAAAAAAAAAAAATCTACGAATGTTGAATCTTTGAAAACTATTAAATTTCAAGGTGAAAGAAATATTATAGCTTCTTCCGATACTTTCAAAAACTCTGTAGATTTCAAGGAGAAAAATTGATTTTCAATGAGTGATGTACTTTAAAATATATAGGTATCTCAAAGTGAAACGCTTATTTTGTTATAGAGTATATATTTGTTATATAAAATATATATTTGTTATAATATTTTGTTATACTAGATAAGATGTAGTTTGAGAAAAGGCCTTGTACACTTCAAAGTGAACATTATTATGCACGTTAGCTTTACGAATATCTCTTTTAGAAGCGGGGGGGGGGGGGGAGGGGGGATGCTATGAAACAAAAAGTTTTGTTTTTTACAACTTTTTTTTTTTTTTTTATGTAAATTTTGTGTTCGAAAACCTCTATATTTTTTAAGACAAACAAAATCATTTTTTACGATACATTTACAAAACCGGTTTTAATTTAAGAATAAAAACATTTTATCTCTTTATATAACGTATTTTTTAACTATTGTTGCTAGTTTGTTGTTGTATAGGCTATTTATATTATGTTTAATTGCTCTACGTGGGTCATTCCATGTCAACTCGCACGCCTCATAAGTGAGAACCCATGGATTATCATATTTTGCAGGTATATTCTCATTTACAAGGTGGCATATTAAAACAATGTTTTAAGTCTCAGGTGCTGCAAACTGTTGAGATATGAGAGGTGGAAATTTTAACAATTTGCTTCCCCTTCTTGTATTTGTTAGACATTAACTTTGAAACCAATAAAGTTAGAAACTTGAATTTTATATCATTTGAAAGATTGTAGCATGAGCTTTAAAAGGATATATAATAGGTATAAGTTTTTTTGTATTTCAACCTTTTTATACATGACCTTGAATATTTCCAAAACACATCACTTTAAAAATCTCACATATATATATATATATATATATATATATATATATATATTTATTATGCACAGTGTTGTGTTCCTCGTTTATGCGAAGTTTCATTTTGGAGAAACTGGGGGATCACATATTATTTACATTTCAATGTTACTTGTGTATGGTCAAAAAATCAATACAGTATTTAAGTTATATATTTTTGTGCAGATGTGTCATAATTAATTGATACTAAAACATTAGAATAATGAAACAATCATTTAATTTACTCTACAAAGAGCAGATTATGTAAAAAAAAAATATTACAGATTATTCTACAAATCAATCCCAATTTAACAACCCCCCATCCCCCTCTTTTTTTTTTTTTTTTTTTTTTTTTTTACAATAAATGCGAATGACAGATCCTTGAATTTCTTCTATTGCCAAAAATATACAAAATGCCTAATTTGACAGCTGAAATCAGTTTTACATTCTGATGAATTAATTGTTCATACGCATACTGCATATGTGCCACTAATACCAGCTAGAACATGGTTGTTTGGCTGAAGCTTAGCAAATTTTGAAAAGCTAACTTTGATTTCAGGATAAAATTCTTTAAACAAATTATTTAAGATAAGGTGCTTTCGTGCATGAGTTTTAATTCCATTGACATAAATTAAAAGAAATATTTTTTTCCCCCTTTTAGAATGCTTTTTTATTCTCCCGGGTTGTCTGTCATCGAGCCACTTTTCTGCTATATTTTGACTCAAGGATCATCCTTATGAATATGAGTGACCCATAAGTAACTCAGAATATTTTACAGTATTTGAAGGATTCAAAACCTTCGTGCACTGCTTCATTTCGGGTTTAAATTTAAATTTCTGTTTTTTAGTTTTAATTAAAAAAATAATATAAAAAAAGATTTAAAAAGAATACTTTTTTATCGGCGTCTTAAAAAGTAGTAAATAAGGTAAAATTTTCTGTACTCAAACCAATTAAAAGATCAAAAGCATTCATTGATGACAAAGCATGTTATTACACAGAAGGATGTAGTCATCAATAAATGCTTTTGATCTTTTAATTGGTTTGAGTACAGAAAAATTTGCCTTATTTACTACTTTTTAGGACGCCAATAAAAAAGCATTCTTTTATTTATTTATTTATTCATTTTTCTGGCATGATATGGCTCACCTCATTATTAAGTAAAAATAATGGACTTCTTTAGCATTTATTGCATACAGAGACTTAACAGTTTTTCTATTTGGTGAAGATAAAATTCTTTTATGTTTGACCAGATTTTTAGCCCTACTTACTGTATGCTGAGCAGTGAAGGGAAATTCTATTAAGAACTTTTATAATGCTCCACCTTTCAGGAAATAATGTCAAAATTGTTATCTTTTCACTTTTCTTTGTTTTCCTCACAAACTTTTCTTGGAGCTTTTACAAAATTCCACATTTTTCCTAAGTGCGGTAATCGGAATTGCTTTCTTGCTCATGAATATTAAACACTTTAGTACGAGTTGCATCATTAACTTTATGAAAATAATTTTTGCAATAATTCGATTCAGATAATCTCCAAGATTTGATTGGTGTTTTCCCAATGCTTTGAAGACTTTCATTCAAGCTTCTTAATGCACATTATCTTACATAACTTCATTCGCCTCCACTTTCTTCATCTTTACCTTCCACAGATTTTCCTCACTTTCAGTTCCATATGGATTAGTTGAAATTGTAGCCTCAGTCTCTATAGGAGTAGATAGATTTTTCTTTCAGCTTTTTCAATTTTTTGCGACAGTCAACACTCATATTTATTTAGGATGAATTGTGTATGATGTTTAGTTCAGCCATCCTCAGATGAACTGGCCTTAATCTTTAAATTAATGAATTTTTATTTTTAATAAATAAAATTCGAAATCAACCGGGAAATGGGTGTACTTAATGAGCAAAATACAATAATAATAATATATATATATATATATATATATATATATATATATATATATACTTTTTTTTTTTTTTTTTCAAAAACTATATTGAAGTATTTTTACATCATTAAAAAAAAAAAAAAAAAAAAAAAAAAAAAAAAGACTACATTTTTCTTGCATAAATTTATCAGTATATGCGAAAATATAAATTGCGAAGGTTGCTGCATAAAGAGATATGTAGTTTTAAACATACGATGCAGATCTTTGTCGCTATGCATTTAAGGATTAAGCTAATTAAGGATGTACAACAATATATTGGTCACTAGAAAGGATTACAGCAAACTAACAGAACCAGTTTTCGCATTATGTATTAAAAAATTATCTAGAAAACAATGGATTGTTCTAGTTAGGAAAAAAAAAAATCTGAGAAATTTAGATTATTTAAGGAATTAAAACACCTTTTTAAACTGAAAAATCATTACATTATTTTTTGCATTTTTGGTTATAAGCATGGCCATTAATAAAAAAAAATATGCTACATAAAATACTGCCATATTGTTGTGAGAACCAACATTACATTGCTGTTTACAAGAAGACAAAAGATGTTGCCTAAAACTGGTAACAAAATTACTTTCTCCATAAACCTTTTTTTTTTTTTTTTTTTTTTAAGCAGAATTCAATTTTTTACCATTCCTGATCAACTAGTACTGTGTACACGTGTATGTAAGTATTTTTTCCTTCAGTTTTTTAGATCTGTATAATTTTTAATTTTAAATGTATTCTACTCATTATGTATTAGATTAAATGATTCTTTCGTTATTCTAAAGTTGTATTATCAATGTGATTACAACATATTTGGAGACAAACTGTTGATTTTTAAATGCTGTATTGATTTTTAGCCACACATAAGTAACACTGAAGTTTTAATGAAATCTGTTTTCCTTGTTTTCCCCAAATGGAAGTTGGCAAAAATAAGGAAGATAACAATGAGAACAAAATGCATTTTATTTATTTTTCAGATTTTTAAAATAATATGTTTAAGCAATATTCAAGGTCAAAGGTCAATTATCTTCAAAATTTAAACTTGTATATTTACATCATGTACTGTATCATTTTAAAGCTTGTTTCAAGATCTTTAAAATGAAGTCCATTTTATGCATCTACTACAATTAGAATAGTAATTACATGCATTTGAAAAGTACTCCGACCATCAATTTTTGATCTTTTGTAATGCCGTTAATCAAAAAGTATTTGTCTTAAAAATCTTGGTTCTTTACTAATGTACCCAATTATTACTAATATAGCACTGTATAAAATTTCAGAAAAAGTCAGAGGTGGTGTTGATTTGACACGTGGATGACTCATGTACTCATAGATTTATTTGGCCTAACCAGTGGCCGAGAGGTGCTCATATCAAAGGTTGCAAACAGAAGATGCCAAGTTCCACTTGTCGGCCTTCGGCCTAGCTGTTCAGAGTTTTCTGTGTTTTTCGCCGAAACTCGCATGAATGCGAGCTAGGACTCCTTAAAAAGTCCCAAGGATGGCATTCAAGACAGGCCTAAGACCCTACTGTAGATAATCTATCGTGATTGAAAACACCCAAACATACTTGAGTTCATTTGGTTTTATTTTGTGTAATTTTCTATGTTCCTCCGTGGCTTGTTGTATTCGGATGTTAAATTTAACATTATAAATTAAAATGATTTAGTATTTAGTTAGACTTACATATATTTGTAAAATAGTATATCAGTATAATATATATAATAGTATCCAAAAAGGGATAAATTATGTAATTTTTATATCCTTAAAAATTTGTAGAGATTCTAATCTGAAAAAAGCAAGATGACGAAAGAACTTTTTTTCCAGTGAGTCTTGAGATTTGAGAATCAACAAGGAAGTTGATAAAAAAATAATAATTATGTAAACAAGGAAGTTACGATAAAGAATAATAATGTATCTATTTCAGGTGTTTGAAAAGTACAAGGTACGAGGCCTAGCCTGAACTGTCCTTTGTGAATATTCACTGTAAATCCACGTCTTGTTTTACCGTATTTCTTCATATTTAGCATTGCTAAACGCGCTTGCAACTTATGTTTCTTTAAACATTCATTTAGTTCCGCTACATTTTTAAAGATACATACATAAATGTAAATTGCTCCTGTTTCACTGCCATCTGCTGTGGCCTTGAAATAACGTAATATTTTCATTTCTGTTTTATATTTTGAATATTAAAGAAAGAAAGAAAAAGTTTACGCAAAACTAGTAATTTAAATCTTAAATATCTTTTTTTTTTTTTTTTTTTTTTTTTTTTCTTTAAACTTTATATATATATAATTTATTGATTTTTTTTTTTCCCAAAATGGAATAATCTTTTTTTTTTTTTTTTTTAAGAGAGGGAGAGAGAAAGAGTTTTGAAAGTTCTGAATATATAATTTTGCGGGTTTTTTTTTTTTTTTTTCCCTTTCTTTTAATAATTTTGTAATTTCTGTTTAAAGCCGCAGCAGTATTGATCCATTTATGTATATAAACAGTTAAAATGTTTTGATTCAGACGCTAAAAAGCGAATTTGTTAATTAAATTTGCTTAAACATTTTTATACAGTTCAAGAAACACTACTTTATTAAAAGTAATAATAAATGAACCTTAATGATTTATTTTTCTGTTAAAAACGTTTATACAGTTGTTTTTTATTGCCTTATAATGACTATTTTAAATTTTTCTTTTGTGTGTTTCACTCTTGTTTTTCACAAGAGATGAAACTATTATGTCTAAAATATTTTTTAACGAAATTTTCCTTTCTAGTATTGAATTAGGTGTTTTCAGAAATTGTATAATCTTAGGTAAACTATAAATTCTTTTGGTGACATCCAATATTAGCTAAATCAATTAACTACGTACAAATCTCTCTCTTCCTGTTTTTCCCCGGGAAATTGAAAACCACACCCACAAAATGTGCAATATGGAAAATTTTATCATTGTATTGACCTATCAAAATTCAGAAAAATATGTTTAGCTTAATGTCTCGATATCTCTGATTAAATAACGAACAGTTAGGGGGAAAAAAAAAAAGTAATGCCAAGTGTAAAGTTTGACCGAGTTCGGAGAAAAAATGTCGTCAACGCAATTGCTCGTCAGCCAAAGTTTAATAGTTTAATGTAATTATATCAAAAGAATTAGTTCTACGTTCGATTAAACGTTTTTCATATTTTATCATTTAGCCAATGAATCTATGTCTCTTGTATTCTTAATTTTATACATTTATATGCATAAATTGTAAATTTCTTTAGTTAAGTAAAATAAGTTTCTTTTTTACAATGTGTGTAAAGGACTGACTTCGGCAGAATAAATAAATAAATAAAAAATAATAAAGTGTTCGCCATGAATAAATTTATTTTTATCCGTAGTTGAAAAATACTGTTTGATGTTTAGTTAAGGAGGAGAAAAACATGTGTTTAATGATGTTAAATATTTTTTAGACTGTTGATGATTAACTAACAGTAAGTGTTTCGCTTCTTTAGATCTTTCATTATGTGAAGAAAGTCTGGCGTCACACTGAATGCCATTTATTCTTTTATTTCAAGGATTCTTGGTCGAAGAACTCGAAAATTGTGTAGATCGTGTTCTTCTTTTTCAGATTTTCGTCATCTTAAATGTACTCAAATAGTCCGATTGCATGTCAAAAGTTAAGGCTTCAGCCGAATTGAAGAATGGCACAATCGATTGGTAGAGATTTTTTTTTTATTCGCCGATTGTCTGTAGTGATTGATTGACGGGTATTGTATCGACCATGGATTGAAATTTATTTATTTCATTGATTTTTATTAATTTTTATTCATTTTACGAGAAGCTTGCGCTATTGTCTGTTTTCAATTCCATTAGGCTTCTGAAGAAAATTAAGGAATTAAATTCAACTGTGGCATTGTAAAAGAGTGCAAAGTCAGAATGGAGGCCGCAATCCAAAAGTGCAGAAAAAGACGGAATTGCTTTTAAATAAGACACCACGAATGACCTTTTATTCAATATGTCTATTATTCAATTATTAATATTTTAATTTTTTTCCAAAACTGTTTTTCGCAAATCATTACATTATTTCAGATGAACGAAATGTTGAAATAATTTCAGTGATTAAGATTTGTTTTATATATATATATATATATATATATATATATATATATTTTTTTTTTCAAATTTTGCTTTAATCTGGTTGAAAAAATCAATTAAAATTTTCTTACTTATAAATTTTTGAGCTTATTTTCCAATTAATGGGTCTTACAATAAGCTTAATTATTCCTTTTAATATTTTTCTCATTGCTTGTTTACTTTTTTATTTTGGTTCACTTTCGTCTAATAGTAAAGTATCTCAAACTGATTTGAAGATAATTATCGAGGAATAAATTTACAGTAAGTTTGTTGTGTATTAATTTAAATTATATGAATTATTAAGGCTATTAGTCTTGAGTGTTTTCATTTCTGTACTAAAGTCTTCACAGGCAATTTTAGTTAAAAATTAATTCTTGTTGGTCATTGTGGCATTCTGTTTCTTTTAATATTTCGTTTTTCTTTATATTCTACGTTTATTTGATTTAATATATTTACATTTAAAATTGTTGCGTTTGCGCATATATTTTGAATGCAACTTGATTTTTTGCTTCTATTAAAACTTAAGTAATTTCACTTAGTGCATCTCAGTGTATTATGCTTTTTCACAGTATTAGTAATTTTCACTGTTGTACTTGACAGAGTACGGAAATAGTTTTTCTAATTGACCAATTTTGCCTTGGGGTACTCGGATAAAAATTTAAAGAGTAACATAAAAAAAAAAAAAAAGTCTCAGAATTTTCTACATCAAAATTTTTAATCCGATATTTTTTAAGTACTTGTGCAATTTGCATTGCTTTATTGTTTCTAACGTGTGAATAATTAAATTTCATTTAAGTTTTTGGGACACCCTGTGTATACAAACACACGCATATACAGAAAGAGAGTATAAAATTATATGAGAGCTTTTTATATCCTTTAAAATTTAAGACAAAAAATAAAAAATTCTAATGAACAGATAATTTATGAACAAAAATACTTCTTAAAACGGACTGCCATAAACAGTAGTAATTATTGTTAGTTTTTTACAACAATTAGTTCAGTGAGTAAAATTCCTTGTAATGTATTGTTATTGACGGATTGAGGAAAAAATAATCTTCCAAAATCTTTGAACTCTAACAATTTCTCTGTTCATTCACTCCTCTTAAAAACGGTTCTGCAACGCGGAGATTGTTTTCCTGGATTTAATTGTGCGAAAAAAAAAAAATTGATTTCACGTCAATAAAGCACTAAATTTGCTTAATTCTTTTCGGTAATTTTCTCTTAACATTTCTTCCTGTTTCAGAAAAAGAATTTTTTAATGTAATTAAGTTATTTTTTCATGGTTAGTTTATAAAAATCTATGCCTCACGTATGCAATTTAACTTTATATTTTTAATCCGTTAGTAATTTACCGAATTAAAGGAATTTGTTTACCTAAAATCTTTAAATGCTTTATAATACACAGTTAAATTAATTGGAGGAAAATGTTAAATAATATTATAGCAGGTGAAATTCTTGACTTCAACTTTGCCAATTTGTTAAATTTTGCATATTAATTACAGGGGTGATTGTGTTCAGGTAATTTACCCGATTTCAGGTTTTTTTTTTTTTTTTTTTTTTTTTTTTTCCCAATGCCCGAATTCCAGTTTTTCTGCTAGTTAAATTCTTAAAATAAGATTAAAATATCAATTCATATGACGGCTGAACCTAACTAAAATATTTTTCAATAATAAGAAGATGCCCCTGCAATAAATTATGTTTGCTACCCATTCAAAAAAAAATTTCTCGCTAAAATTTCAGGTATTTTTTCATAAATTCACATTCCTCCCTGATTACTTGTATTTTATTAAATACATTTTTAGTACCTATATCATATTAGCTGCCTATTTCTCAGTGATGCTGTGCATTTTTCCGAAGTTAGATGTTTTTTTGTCTGAGTTATATAAATATCAAATACAACATGAAAGTCAAAGCAACGTTTTCAGTGGAATTAGTTTGAATTAAAATATACCAATAAATTAGTTTTCTTATTTTTTTTAGATTAACCAACTCCAGAGAGTTTCTGTCCTCGAAGCTGCTAGACGTAAGATGCCGGGCTCGATCCCAGATCTTAGCCGTTTTCTCCGAAACTTGCGTAAATACGGGTTAGGATAGACCCTCCCCCTTAGAAAGCCCTCCCAGGAGGGCACTCGCCGTCAGGTCTAGAGCTCTAGTGCAGTCAATCGGCTTTAATCCTAACGCAATCTTATTTTTTACCCATTCAAGGAAGAAATACAACAGGGTGAATTTTTGATGGAGCGAAGTCCAATATTTTCGTTATAATCCTAGGAAAATACTTATTAAAAAAAAAAAAAATCATCCACTATAGGAAAGCTTCGAAGTGTAAATTTTATGAACAAATTTCTAAAATAAATAAATAATGCAATATTATACGTACTGATGATATATGAGTTTTTTAAAAGGTGATTTTCTGCTCTTCCTAACTGATATTGTCAGATTTTTTTTTTTTTTTTTTTTTTTAATTTTAGAACGAGTTTAATTTCAAGAAAAAAATATACAAATCCATTTAATTAACGAATCCAATCAAATACGTTTCATTCATTCAGAGTGGTAATTTAAGAATGACGTAACTTTCATTATATTTAATCTGAGAGTCATATTATCAGCATCGCACCCCTAAGACCACCACCACTTAGTATAATCAAATTTTTCTTAACACCAACACCATATAATCAGTGTTGCATGCGATTCGTTCTGTGTGGCTACTTTAGCATAGCAGCCACTCTTAGTTAATTTTAATACATTATTTTTTCTTATATTCTAAAATAGTCGTAATTAAGCTTGGATAAAAACAGCAGTGCATGGAGAAATCGGTTATTGATACAATTCTCACTCGTATAAACAAAATATCTAATTATAGATTTATGTTTTCTTTAAACCTCTACTTGATTTTAACACACAGCTAATAGTAATAATTAACTTATTTATGCTCTTAGTTTGCGGTAGTTAAGTTTCGAATAATTAAAGGTTCTTCTAAAGATTGTGATGTTTTTCTTCTTCCGGTGGACGTTTTTATGCCGTAACAATAAACAAAAGGCCGCTCGCTTTTATTTGAGATAAAATTAGACGCAGGATTCCGTTAAAATGGCGCTTTTTTTTTTTTTTTCTCTCCTAAGTGCTTACGAAGTATATTGCAAAAGAGCCATTCTTTTTAAAAAAGATTTGAGCTCTTTGGACAGCTCTACAGTTATGAGGAAGTAAAATGTCTCTCCCGATATGGCAGGCAGGGTCAGGCTTTCAAGGAGTCTGTCCCAAATAACCTAGATTGCGTATACAAATACTGCTTCTCCAGCCCAAACATGAGAGAAAGGATGAATAAAGTAGGTATATCTCATTGTAGCAGTTTTATTTCTCTGCCATTTTAGGCGCCAATCTATCTCTGAGATACATGGGTTAGAATCTGTTGTTTGTGTTCCCTGAACTTATAAAGCTTTTTCGCGTGTCCACATTCGCCTGTTTTTGTTGTCATTAAGATATGACTTTCACCCTTGTCCCCAGTATCTCTCTTGTTTTATTTAAAAAGTGGACGCGTTATTTTTAATACCAAATCGATTTATGATCAAAATTAATTTTCTTTCTGTATTAAAAATCACGAATGTTCTTAAATCATTTGGAGAGCGACTACATTTCAAATCGCACGTTTTTGGACAGAGATAAATGAAAGTTCAGAGGATTTTTATCAAAAAATTTCATACATTTGAATATGAAAATTTCGTTTTGTGTTTGTAGCACAGTTTTTATCCTTCAAACATGGGCTTTTGGCCAATAAAGAAAAGAAAGTTCTGAAAATAGATTCTTAGATTAAATGTGAATATTCTACCCATCGAGAGATATATTCTATATTACGAGAGATAATTTAAAAGTAATATTTTGATAACTCTTGCCATTTAAATTAAATGCATAAAAACTTTTTGATCTGATAATTTTTTAGCACTTTTTTTTTAAAAAATGTGAGGAAAAAAAAAAAAAATCTTGAAACCAAAAAATTTTAAGATCACTTATTTTTCTCAGAGATTTCTCCAGACAGTTTCAGGAGAATGCTGAGCCCAGCCTTCCCTATGATTGAAAAAAATAACACCCTCCTTACCCTCATCCAAAAAAGTTGCACCCTTTTATTGCCTTTTGTTAAAAATAACCCTCAAACTGAAGCTATGCTATAAATATAATTAATTGCGTGTAACGATCTGCATTCGTTCACACATTAGTACAAGCAAAACTAAAGTGTAAAGAAAAAAAAAAAAAAAAAATAAATAAAAAATCTCGTATCCATATCTAAAACTGAATTTTGAAATTGTCTGAATTTTAATGTTAAATATGCCCCTGGAAATCCAAAACTGCCATCGAGAATGTTAAAAAATTCCCTTTTTTTACTAATAGCACCTTGCCCTTTTTCAAATTTGGGAGGAGGAAACTCTTAAAATTAAATAAATGATTAATGAAATGATTATAAAATTTGTTTAGAACGGTATAAAAAAAATGCTTATGTTAAATATTTTTATTAGTTTCACATGGATAATATTTTTAAAGCTCATTTTTATCATCAAATGTACGTTTGATGATTTTTCCGGTCAATGCGTGCTTTGTGATGATTTTCTGCCGTCATAAGTCATAATAAAATGTTTCAGTTTCATGTGTGTTAATTGTTTCCAGATTTTTCGGTGCCTCATTTCAAATGGCATCATTTTATCTTCGAAATTTGAGAAAGCATGGGGAGATCCGGAAAAGGATTCCTTTCAGAGATACTGAATGAAGACTAAGTGCACTGTTTTCTGAGGAAATTATTTCCAAAAGGCGGCAAAGCGCGTTTCCTTCTAAAGCTGACCTCCAACCTATTTTTTTGCGTAAAATGGGGTTTCGAATGACGCAAGTTTCTCTTGGTTTACCGAGTTATCAATACTAATGCTTCCGAATTATTTCCCCCTATCTCTCCAGTTCGAGACAAATGTGGAAGCCTTTTTTTGTTTTCGGGAATTGGAACTCTTACTTCTTATTTCCACATTTGGTTTTTCTCTTTCATATTTTTACCTTTCTATCCAGTAGGAATGTATTGTGTACAACCTTTTATATTATGACTCATCTTAGCTCATCTTTCTTAAATCTTTTGCTATATCTATTGGAGGGAGGTTTTTTTTTTTTTTTTCTCCTATAGTCTTTAAGGGGACGATTGTATCTTTGTTGTACAGGGTGGGCCAAAAGTGTCTGACATATTTTATACAAACAATTAATTAATGTACGTGCGGTTTACATTAAAATGTTTCTCACAATGAAAAATTGCCGTCGAGCAAATGAAAAATTTAGTTCAAAATTGGGCTCATAAATGGCGCTGTACCTTAAAAACAACAAGAAAAAGCATGGCAAACAAAGAACATTTATTTTGTGAGAAATGTATTACAATATTTCAGTATGTGCCCCTCTTATAGCTCGAACCATATCCAAATGATAATCTAATTCAATCCAACAAATACTCTTTAATGCCTTGCGTTAATGAAATTCAAAGATAAACAGCTTCTCTTGTACTAATGAATAGCAGTTCTCGGTAATATTAAGTAAATTCAAAAAATTTTATCTAAGAACTCACATTTTTGAGCTGTTTAGTGATAAACCTGTAAGCATCTTCTAAAAATACTCTAATTTAATGGAAGGTCGAGGGTAATGTCCGCTTTCTGCATTAATTTAATTTGATTTACTCCTTAAATAGTAGTTTAACATTTTCATCTGTATTTTTCACCCGTAGCTTGATAGTCCACTTCAATTTAATTTCGTGGTATTTCTTATTTCGTCTGCATTTTCTTTTAGGTTTCGTTAAGCTACGTAAGTGTATTATTATTATTTTTCTTTTTCGTCTACACTAATAAATGAATTACATTAATATTTTAATTTCTTTACGTTATAAAGTAAAGTATGATGTGTGTATATTTCTGTACTGATAAGTATAAAGGATTTAAGTCCAAAAATGTCGATTTTGAGTTAAGAGCATTGTCAGACTCAGAAAAAAATTCTCTATCGATTGGTATAAAGGATTTAAGTCTGTCATTTAGTCTCTGAGAAAATCCATTAGTAAAAAAGATTCAAGTCACAAATTTAGCATTCATGCATGGTATAAAATACTTAATTCAATTTTTTCCCGTTATTAAATGAAGGTTGAGAATCATTCAATAATATAAAGGATATAAGTCAACGAAATCCTTTTTTCCTAATCGATTCTTCTGATTATATTTTAATTAGTACAACTTTATTTTTCGTCTCTTGAAAAATCAAGAATATGGACTTAAATCCTTTATACTTATCAGTACAGATTTACTGTGTTACTTCAAATGTATATTGAAAATTTTATTGTTTGAATTTATAAATAAAATTTGAAGTTGCATATTAAATAGATCAACTTTTAAATTTAATTAAATTTTCTTGAGATAATGTAAAATATTTCTTTTCTGTTGATTTAGAAAATTTATTTTTTTTCTCATGAGAGGAAAGGAGAAAATGTGGTGTGTTTTATTAAATGTTTCTGATTACGAACTTTTTATTTTCTCTTAGCGAAATTATTGTTTAGGGGTCGAATTTTCGGAAATGAGATTTTGATGTATTTGCACGTTTTTGAAGTCTCCTAATTCCGAAAATACTGTTTTTAACAGTTAGCCTATCTGCATTCCTGGAGGGGCATTTCAAGTTGCATTATGTGTTTTTGATACTGTGCTAAATTTAAATACGCTATGTGTGTATAGAATTCATATATAATATACAGGGCTGCCCAAATTTAAGCGAAAACATTCTTTTCTATTGAACGTAATTGATGGAAGTGCTTTACAAAATTTTACCATGTGTAGGAAATTTGTTTAGAAATAAAAACTGAAAACTATAATTTATAATATTTAATAACTTAAATACTTATTATGTTAGTGTGGTTCGAGCCTTTTTCCAATATCGCAGTGAACGAAATTATAGAAATTGTAATATTTCTCTGAATCTTTTTAAAATCGAAGTATCATTGTATTCAAAAAATATCTATAAATATATACTTTTTTTTTTTTTCTTTATGTATTGTTAAACAAAAAATTAGTGGTATTAAGATTATAGCAATCAGAAAAATCCTGTTTTACAATAGAAAATATATAGGTCATAGGAAGTTTATAGATGAGTGTTGTAAAAATATTCTCAAGAAAAATTCAACCCTTGTTTTTATTGTACTAGAAGCTGTTGGATCATTGCGATCACGTTCGGTAGTAAAGCTCTGTGCTCCCTAAGCCCCGGGCTCCCCAGACAATGTAGTGTCATAGAGCTTATGGATCTATAGGCTTCAAAATTTCTCCATGTAGTTCTTCAGTAATAAGCCTTACTTGCGTTGAAGCATCAAAAGAACTTTAATATTAAGCTAGTTTGTTGTGAACTATTTTTAAAATTCAATTTATCTTATTTTGTGTGTCATGTCTTTGGAGTCTGGGAGGTTTCTTCTTTTAAATTTGTTTTATTAATTTATTATGCGCTTTTTTTTTATTCTCTAGTCTGAGACTTAAACTTTTGACAAGTTGCAATATTTCATGCATCGCCATGAAAATGCAAATCTGAAATATTTATAAGTAATATTTCAGAGTAATTCATTAAGAATCTGTTTGTATATATAATTTCTTTGGAGGAAATTTTATTTTGAATCAGTTTCTAAAACGTGTCTAGGTGCAATTTTTTTTTCCCCCATCCTGTGCAATTTCAGTTCAAATTTCGATATTCTCAAACATATGTCTGTCTTTAATAATAAATATATATATATTAATAAATCGTAAATTATTATCATTAATTATACTATTATTATTTTCAAAGAAATTTTTAATATTTTTCTGTCTATGTAGTTTTTTCAGCTTATTGTTCAGTTCATATTTTATTTTTCGGTCACACCAGTGGCCGAGTTTCGCTTCCTAAGCTGATAGACGAGAGATGCCAAGTTCAATTCCTGGTCGTACTCGTCGGCCTAGTCGTTCTGAGTTTTCTCCAAAACTAGCATGAATACTGGCCAAGACCCCATCCCCTCCACGAATGGCATTCTACTCAGGCTCATATTTTTAGCACAGACAATTGGTCTTAACCTCAACTTCACACTACCACCTTTTACTTCAAATCCAATTTAAATGAAATGTCAAGTATATTACAAAGCTTCCAGATTTGAACGATGAACTTTAAGTTTTGCTATGTATCTACAAACTAGTTGAGAAATTTGGGGGAAAAAAAAAAAAAAAAAAATGAAGATACAGTGATATAACATATCCAATTAACATTGTCCAATTATTTTTGAATTTTTAAACAGCAGATGCACATACGTAAAATTCTGGTTAAGTACATTGAAGAAAGTTTTTTTTTTTTTTTTTTTTTTTTTTTTTTTTAAGATACTATTTTGAAATGGGCGATGTATTCAAAATCAGAAATTTCCTATTGCGCAACTCTCTTTCTTTCTTCAAACATTGGTTTATTTAGAATGCATTACATTACAAACGAAATTAAAATATCGCTATAGATAAATTGAGGTACAAGTGATGTGGAGGGGAAAAGGAAATAGTATACGCAATGTAAAATAATATCTTACAGTAAATAATAAACAGCTTAATCGAATTTATCTCGCCGATGGGATTTATAGTATATTATAAGCATAAATTATAATTGCTTTAAAAACAAAAATATGCTTTTACAATTTGTAACTCGAATTATATCGCATTATTTTTTTTCAAACAATGTTAATGTAAACATATCTGTCTAATTAACCGTTATTTTTGTGCATTATTAGTGAAATCTGATTTGAAAAAAAATAAAGGAAATGGTTTAAGAGCGGACAATACCTAATCTCCCCGGCAGCCTTGGCCCATGTTATTCTATGGGAAAATTTGTTTACATAATTACTCATTACCTAATGAATATTTTTCAATTCTGTTTTCACATATAGAAAATTCATAAGCTTTAAATTAGTTCTTGTTTTCCAAAAATTGATTTTTTTAAATTTTAGTATTTCATTTTGCGACAAGAAAATAAGAAAAATGCATTTTGTGAAAAATCGCATTTTTGAACTCAAAATTAAAATATGAAAATTAAAAAAAAAATGAATTTTTCAAAAATGAGTACTCATTTAACGGTTATGAATTTTCTGACTGCGAAAACAGAATTAAAAAATATACATTAGGTAATGTGTAATTGTCGCAACAAATTTTCCCATAGAATAACGTTGGCCACGGCTGTCCGCGGGATTAGGTACTGTCCCCTCTTAAGGGCCCTCTTCACTCACCACCGCCGGAAGCCGAAGCTAATGTTACTCTATTGGAAAATTTTCTTTACAAATAGCTTATTAACTAATACATATTTTTAAATTCTGTTTTCACATTCTGAAAATTCCCAGCTGTTAAATTAACAGACCTTTTTTAAAAAATTATTTTTTTTAATTTTTTATATTTTATTTTGAAGCTGCAAAAAACGAATTTTCAATATGTGAATTTTTTTCATTTTGCAATTTCCCCATTTAAAAAAGGGGCGACAATTTAATAGTTAGGAATTTTCTTAGTGTGAAAACAGAATTTAAAAATATGTATTAGTTAATAAGTTATTTGTAAAGAAAATTTCCCCATAGAATAACATTGGCTCGGGCTTCCGGCGACGGTAAGTGAAGAGGGCCGTTAAGCACCTCGCTTAATAATTATTGCTTCATGTTTTGGAGCTGCCGATGAAAATCTCAGTAAAATTAGATAAGTCATTTTGTAAAGCAATATTTATAAAGAATAATTAATGAGCATAATGGGAATTTAATGAAATTTTATTTCATAACGGAATTCATTTATCCTAAATGAGCACGCTTATTCAGCGGTATGTGCTTTCACAGATCATTACTAGGTGATTAGTTCGTTTCGATATCCAGTGAAATGATAATTTATTAGAAATTTTCATTTTTGTGTCAGGTTTTTATAATTTAATTATAATGGTTTTGTTGCCATAAAATATTTATTTTGGACAGGATTTTCAACATAGTACATAAACTATCTCGTTAGGAAAGTATTAAGTACGTATAATAGAAATTAACGGTTAATGTTCTCTATCAGTGAGCGTCAAGATATCCAAACCTCATGTTAACCTATAGGAAAATAACCCCCATTATTATTTATTACATGTATGTATATATATATATATATATCCGTTTTTGCATTCAGAAGATTCATGATCATCCCTCCTTGTTTTCCAAAAGTGATTTTTTTTTTTTTTTTTTTTTTTTTGAAGTAAAAAAAAAAAAAAAAAAAAAAAAAAAAAAAATGCAAAATTTTACTTAGTGAAATTTTGCATTTGTACTTCGAAATAAAGTAGTTTAAAAAAAAAAGTCAGTTTTTGAAAAACGTAGAATTTAACTGTCAGGAAATTTTCTGAATGGGAAAACGGAATCTAAACATAGGTATCATGTAATGAATAATCATGGGGATCATTTTCTCATAGGTTAACATGGTTGTTTAGATGATTTTGATGTTCGCCAGTAGGGAGCTTATGTATTCCATGCTCTCTTTTTATCATCATACACTTGAATTTTACGGCTATATAAACATTACAGTAAATAATACCAATTTAGCAACATGTTGCTGCCTATATTTTAATGCTTGACCTCAATATGTCAGCAAGATGCAGAATAAGTTATAATTTTTATGTTATCTCTGCTAAGTATGTCTCGAAATCTTGATAGACATAAATGACAAATGTAGAAAAAAGTGTGGCCTTTAATAAATCAAGCTTTTAAAAATAGGTTAGCGATATGCACTTTTTTCAGTTCATTTCTAATATCTTCACTTTCTCTGGCTTTCCCGTTTTTGTGTAGCTGTTCTCAGTGTATTAATTATTAATTGCATATTTTATAATAATTAGCCGTCTGTATAGAGGTATAGATTGCGATTTCCCATTAATTAATAAATTATACTTGGGTTTTGTGTTATGTATTTTATCATGTTAAATCAGGGGTGTTTGCGTTCCGGATTTTTTATTTTATTTCCCACCGGTAATTTTTTAATAGTGATAATATTAGTAGTTTTCTAGTAATGTTTAGCAATTCAATATAGCCAAAAATACAATTCGTAATTACTGGTGTTAAACAAAATAAAAAATCCGGAATGCAAACACCCTGTTAAATGAATTAAAAAAAAAAAAAAAAAAAAAAAAATCATTATATACAGCAAAAATTAAATATTACAAAAAATGAGGTTTTTGAGCTAATTTCAGCTTTTATGTAGATTTCTTTCTGTAAAAGTTATATAACAAAGTTTGTCCTTTGTAAAATCAATCAAGGTTTGCATTTTCTGACATTTATTTCTATTATCTAATAAAATTAAATAAGGCTTTATATGCCAATGTTAAGTAAAAGCAATCATTATTATAGGTTACAGATAAAATAATTAAATTATTTATTTCTGTAGAATATTTTTTTTGCTGTCTGAATTCTGACGTGTTCATGTAATTTACCCGATTTCAGTTATTTATTTTATTTTATTTTTTCATTTTTCAATATCAAAACTGCAGTTTCTCTGGTAGTTTAATTCCTAAAATAATATCAAATTCTTATGACTACTGAACCTAATTAAAATTAATATTTTTCATAATTAGAAAATTGGACCTCCCTGCAGTAAATTATATAGTCTCTCCCCATACGAAAACTTTTTGTCGCTAATACTTCAGGTATTTTTTCATGAATTCACAATCACTCCTGCGTTTTGTTTTAATGTCAGTTTTTCTCATCCAGTTTTTTATTTTTATTTATTTATTTATTTTTTGTGTGTGTGTCAATCTCATCCCTGATGATATGAAAAACCGAAGTTCTATCCAAAATCAGACATCTATTTTATGCGTCGTTTGCTAAAACGAAATGAACAAAAAAAAAAAAAAAAGATGACTGAATAGCGTATTTACGTTTATTACGAAAATGATTTACTCTTTAAAAAAAATAAATAATAAAATAAAATAAAAAAATATAGATTTTTTCGCAGAATCAGATTTGTTTAAGTTCTAAATAAAATACTCTCTTGAAAAATATTTGTTTCATATCATATTGATACATTTATTATTTCTATCTAAAGTTCTTTACCTGAGTTCTTTACCTAAAGTTCTTTCTAAAACCATAAGCGTTGAACGCTTAAACAGGTAATATCGAGTTACTAATGGTTTGGTACTAGGGCTGAAGTTGGAATACATAAAATAAATCTAAGTGTTTTATGTTGCAAGTTCTGTTTTTAACTAAATTAAATTTTTTGAAACGTCAAATGCACTTTAGTGTATAATATTTCAAGTAAAACTTTGACAGAATTAACATTAGGTAGAATATTAGTGAAAATATTAAGAAAGTTTTGTATCGAAAATATTCTGTATAGTGTAAAATGGAGCAAATTGTAATTTATGGACTTATTCTTTCTCTCTCTCTCTCTCTCTATATATATATATCTTATTATTATTAAATATTATTAATAACTCTTAAAGGGCTAAATATTATACATTTTAATTTTAAATATAAAAAATAATTCTAGAATGGGAATAAATTTCAAGCTATTTCAATAATGATAATATAAAAACAGTAGTTTTGATGAGACTGCGATTTCGGGTGGGAAATTCCCGTGTTTGATGTTAATTGTTATCATTCTAGTATAATCTCAAATATTGACATTGGGACTAATTTCTTTGAACAAAATAAATTTGATTTGCTTCTATTACTTTATAACTAATAATTTGGATATTAATTCATTTTCATCATCTCATTATTTGCAAACTAAAATCATTAAACATCTCTTTGTAGTTTTCCCGTATGGATACTTATTTTCAAAATAAATGTACTTGTGACAACTTACCGGCAAAACCTATTACATACGCGAAATCCGCAAATTCTTACCTACGGTAAACTTCGTATCGCATTACGTTTGATTTATAATAAGAATAAATTTGTCTCGTAATTGCGTATTGTTACCTACCTGTTATTTCGTGAAGGTTTAGCACACAATACAATAGTTTTAATCGAATTCCTTTTTGCATTTAATTACCGTTCTGTTTCACTGAAGCCTCTGGAACGATGTCGCATCATTCATTTTCGAAACCTGTTCCGGAAATTGGAAGAGGAAATTTCTTTTGACAGCCTTGTAAAGTTTTCAGACAAGTAACTGTTCTTTTATTAATGCAGTTCTTTTTACTGCAAGAGGTCGAAGACTTTCGCATGATTCTTTTAATTGAAGTCATTTGTTTTCTGTATGGTTAGTTTTTAAAATCTGTATCAAACCATTGTATATATTTCTATTGTTCATAGTGTTACGTTAGGATTTTTTTTATTTTTTTTCTTCTCTCCTCACCTTTACTTTTTACTTCATTTTATAACTTAATTTCTTGGACTGCTATCTGTATGCAAGTATACCAAATAATTATTTTGGGAAATGTGAATGTTCCCTACACTGTAAAAAAATAACTATTACCAGCTGCAAGAAACTCTCTGTGATTGGAGAAAATAATTATTTTCTCCAATCACAGAGAGTTTCTTGCAGCTGGTAATAGTTATTTTTTTACAGTGTATTATACGCTTTGCTGTATATAACACTATAACAGGAGGCGTTTATTAAAAATTGCTGCGGTACACTGTTATTCAAATAGCAAAACTTGAGAAACCATTGTTGGTAACGCTAAAGATATTACGCTGTTTTTGTTTTTTATATCGTTTTATAGCTTAATTTTCATAGTTTAATTGCTAGCTGTAAATATTACTAATAGCGTGGAAACAAACCTGAATATATATTTTTTTAAATACGGATTTAACAATATGGTGGTGGATCCCTATTGTTTATTATTAATAATAAACAATAGGGAATTAATGCTGAGAAAAGTTAGAATTGTAAAAACTAGGAGAAAGTATTTTATTTTAACAGTAAGACCTTAAATTTAAATATGATTGATAGCAAAAATCTTGATTATTATGTGGATTAAAAGGGTTTCTACCTGATATGCAATTCATTTTTCTCTTCTGAAAATATTCAATATTTTTCGATTTACTAGATGTGACTCTATTTCTAATAATTAGGTTGATTAAATCTCTCTTCGTATCGTTCTTATGCATCTCACCCCCCCCCCCCCTCCGGACTTTGAAACATACCGTTAAAATTTACCAAACCTGAAAGACTCACAGAACATTGTCTGCTTTAAAAATCTCTGCATTTAATTATAGACAAATAAACATTTTGCTTAAATCACAAATATCAATACCAACATACATATATTTCACTTCTGTTGATTTGTAGAACTGGTCTCTGTAGAAAAATAATTTCAAAGGACTAACGCAAAAATGATCGAGGTATTGAGAACGATTGTTACAAATTTCTCAATTTTCCAGCTTTGTGGAAAAGCATGCTCGTTTTTAGATTTTTACCCTTATTGTTATCCATTTATTAACACGCTTTTATTAGCTTCACCTGTATGTATGTTTGTAACCGCTCTGGGAGCAAGGAAAAAATCTATATTGTAAAAAAAGACTTTCCCTGCGTGAACGCTATGGCTGTGAGGTAAAGCTCCGGGCTACGAACCTAAAGGTCTAACGTTAGAGCCCAGTCAGGGGAGATTTTTTAAAAATGGTTTTTGTTTAATTCTAAATTATTTATTTATTAAAGATTTAAAAGTATGTAAATATTATGGTGTATCACTCACTTGATTTTCTCTTACCCTGCATTTCAATACTATAAAGATAGATATTTTGTGCTTTTTGGTTCACATTTCAATAAAAGCGTGTTCTTTAATTTTTTAAAAGTATAATTTTATATAAATGTATTTCAAATTTATATAGTCTTTTAATTGTATTAATATAAATTTTCATTTTATTTACTTAAACGATATTGTTTTCTTTTCTTTCAGGTAAGTTTCCTTTCCCTTTCATATAGTATGGCGCCTCAGGTATGTTTTTCTTTTTGGTATGCGGTTTCTTAGTCTAAAAACATATTTATCATTTTGAGACGTGCCCGTTGAGTTGTGTTCGGTGGTCCTTATACCATTACCGAGAAACTTGCTGTTCCTCTCTTTTTCGTTTCTTTCTTTTTCTTTTTTTCCCCTCCTTTTTTTCAAGGAAGTCTCTCTACCGATTTCCGAGTCTTGCTCCCTGCCGACTTCAGGTACTGAAGTGAAGATATTCAGTTCTAAAGTCTCTGAATAGACAACGATCCTTTCAGATTGTGACAAAAAAAAAAGGGGGGGGGATTAAAATCAGTTAATATATATGGAGTTTGTTTTAAAATACCGGAAGTTTTAATTCATTTGTAGATATACAGGGTTCCATCCCAGGTCGCACTCGTCGTTCTAGCCTTTTGTAGTTTTTCAGTTTTCTCCGAAACTCGCGTAAATACGGGCTAGGATCCCCCAAGAAAGCCTTAAATCTTACAATTACTACCTCATATTAGATTAAGAGAAGGAAAGAAAGACGGTGAATCTACTTTATTGATATAATTTATTTTTTTAATAAAATTTGTTTTGTATTTAAAAAAAAAAATGTTGCTACAGAATGGGCGTGTTTGAGAAGATGATTAGTCAGTGAAAGATGTGGAATCTCAAAAGCTAACAAAATATTAAAAATGACCTGTTTTGTAATCTGTATAGACGATTGTATACAACATAGAGTAAAATGGGGAGGGGGAAAAATAATAATTACGGCATTTTAAAGAAAGCCTTCTGGGAAACAAAGAATTCGATCCCGAAAAGTTAGTAATATTGTACATGCATCATACCTTTCTGAAATTTGCTATGTTTAGTTTGGTCTTTTTTTTTTTTTTTTTTCCCCACGTAATTGCTGCAAGATCAGTAAAAGCTTATGGAGTACTGATATAATTCGATTTTCGTGTCTGTCTCACGAATAAGTCTTATTAAAGCATCTGATTTACTCAGTATTTAGTAGCTACGTGTATTTTGTGAAATATCAAAAAATAACTGTATTTATTATACTTGTTCAATTCGTTCGGAAGTTAATAAGCATTTTGTTTCGTATTATTATGCTGTTCTGCATGTTTACGTTATTATTATTTTTTTTAAGTAACAAAATCGCCCCCGTCTTTAAGAGATGGCTTTTAAAATTTATCTGAAAAATTTTTGATTATATTATTCAACTAATAGTCTAGGTAAAATTTGCTTAGTGTATTTCCTCCCCCCCCCCCCCAAAAAAAAAAAAAAAAAAAAAAAAAAATTGTTAGTACGCTTAAAGAACTTTTTCCAACTTTTTTTTCATGTCTAAAATATCATATTAAAAGGAGGTTAGTAATTCGTAACCTACATTGTTTATGAGTAATTTTCTTTGCGTTTCAAGTAAAATATGTTACTTACAGATTCCAAAAAAAAAATAATAATAATAATAATAATAAAAACATTGATCAAAAATAAGCTTTTAAAATTCGTTGTCAATATTTGGATAATTTCTAAGCTACATTACATTACCCTGGTAACTGAAAATAACAAAATGACATTTTATATTTAAAAAAAGAAAAGAAATCCCATGAAAATAGATATAATAAGCGTCTGTTTTATTTTAACAAGCATTATACATTGCCTGTATGTAATTGATCAAATATGTACGAAATAAGTAACAAAGAAAAAAAATATTGCATTGTGCATGAATTAAAAATATTATTTCCGGTGTCATTCATTTCTTATAGGTTAGTATTTCGTTAAGGTTCTTGTATTTACAAACTCACGGCACGTTCTACACGAGAAAAATCTAAACACGTGCATGTACAACCTTATAAAATATTGGCAAAATTGTTCAATGATAGTTACGTTTAAATTTTGCATGTAAATTTTACCAATTTATACAAAAACTAGCAGGCTACGCCCGCTTCGCTGGCCACTATTTTTAAGTGAATCACTATAATTAATGAATTCTCAATATTGCATTAATTTTTATGTGAAAAAAGGAGAAAGAAAAAATCTGATCTGGAAAAAGGTCGCACCAAGTCCCCACTGCCTTCGGCAGCGCAGGTCACTGTGCTCTGCGCGCGCGCATTTATGTTCGACACTCTTAATGAATCACTATATAATCGTAATGGAAATACATAAATATAAAATACAAAAAAATTCTTCTCTCATCGGTAGAATAATAGGTCGGGGCCCCCACTAAATCCTAATAATACTATTTTCAACGCCCTAACTCTTATTTCTATATTTTTGCCTCTTCGCCTCTCCCCCTTTCCGTCTATCCTAATAATTTTACAAATTCGAAAATATCCGGAATCGATTTTTAGGTATCAAAAACCTCCTATGTACCAATTTTGATCGATCTAACTCTGTTTTTATTTTTTGCCCCCCCCCCCAAAAAAAAATAAAAAATAAAATAAATAAATAAATAAATAAAATAAAATAAATAAATAAATAACTGTACACTTTCACAAATATCTTCATTCGACTTCCAGGCCTCTAAAACCTATGGTCACCAATTTTGAATAGTCTTACTGTATTTCTATTTTTGCAAAAACACGCTGCAATCGTTTCGAGTTGGAATAATTAATAAAGACTCTTCATCGTGTATAAAAAAAAAGTAGGCACATGCGAGGCATGAAAGCAGCAACAATTACTGTATGTATCTGCAGTTTGTATTGAATTCGCTTACAAAATTATTAATGATCCATTGTGTTATACCGTTATTTATCTTGAGAAACTGGTTTATATAACTTTGAATATCGAACCACTTTCAGTTTTCATTGAAATTCCACTTCTATAGCAACAATGATTATTCTACTCGTAATCGGAGATCGTAATCATATACTCGCTGCGTCCTTCCTGCTGTCGGTGGGAGGAAAGTTTACCAAAACAAGTTTGAAGTAATGGCAAGCAAGGTGAACCGAGAAGAAGCCTGCCTGCTCTTCCTAACGCATTGTTTCAAAAGGTTACTATTTCTTCTCGGAGTTCTTTGTGGGTGGGGGATATAGAAAATGTGCAATTGGAATTGTTTATTTGTTGTGAAGTAAAAGATTCTTATTTCGCATTGTCGAGTTTTAGAAAAGGGAGGAGTAGCAAAAGCTGACAAATCTCCGAATCAGTATTGCGTCAAATGTACGAGGAATAATGAAAATGTATCAGTTTTGAATGCTCAAATTCGACAGCATTAAAATAAAAAAAAAATATTTTGGATTGGACACGTATGGTTAGTAACTATGCTGAATAGGGTGGGTATTAAGGAATAAAGTTTACTTTATTTTTATTTTATTTTGCCAAAACGAGAGGGTGGAACATTATTCAGACCTAAATAACTTCGCTGTTTTGTATACTGGCACAACAGGAGTTACTAAGGCATGTGTCTCCTCCCTGTATAACTTAACATGTAGTTTGAATAAAGCTATACGCATGCAACGAATACGATTAATCTAAAATAAAAAATAATAATTAAAGTCATTTTTATTAAAAACTTAAGAAATTTTCGTTTATTTATTTTTCTTATTTTTTACTTTTATTCCGAATTAATAACTTTTTATCTAGACACATGTCACATGCGAAAACCGGTACTTCACCCAGGGGACCCCAATTACATAATAATAGATTGTAAACTATCCATTTTTCGTTCAAACAAAATTTTAACAATCAACTTTAACTTTTACTGTTACATAGTGCATTTTTGCTATTTTCTGCCAGGCACAATATAACAAGGGTTTGCAATGGAATGAAGTTATTCCATTCCATAGCATATTTTGTATAGCTGGTATAGCTCACTTAAAATATAAAACATACTGTGTCTAAAAGTCCAAAGTGCAAAAAAAAAAAAAGTTTATGCGTATGACAGATCATCTATCTTTTATTAGTGATTTTACGATGGTTTCAACTCCCCCCCTCCCTCCCCCACAACACACATACACACAATTTTTCTTTGACTAAAACTTCTATTTGTCATGATTAAAGGAACCAATTTTTATTAACTTTAGCATCATACATAAAGTGTTCGTAAAGTGGTTCTAAATTAATTTGTCATACACGTATAAAGTAGCAGAGGAATCTAAATGTTCTTATTTAAGATTGTTATTTTTATTAAATGGAATAATAAAAAAAGGTGATTGATAATAATAATAATATGTTCCCAAACACAAAGTTCCATGCTCGCGTCATTCCATGCCAAATCGACTAGAATTTTTTTTTTAAAGGAAACCCACCACGACAGATTGGAATCAAATTACTTATTCTTATAGAACTTTTCATGCTGATTCTAGATATGTCAGTTGTTTTCAGATTTATCAGTTTTCAAGTTATGATTTTTAAATATTCGCCGAAAGGGCTAAGCTAATATAACCGCCATTTTGAATGTTGCACATAAAGATATAAATGACTAACTCCTTTATTTTTATTTATTTATTTTTATCCCAGAACATTCTCTCTCTCTCTCTCTCTCTCTCTATATATATATATATATATATATATATATATATTTCCTTGCTTGGTATACATTTTCAGCCATGTTGGTATACATTTCATAAGTTGAAAACTACTTGATCTCAAAATAATCGACATTTCTGGAATCGGCATGAAAAGCTCTATAAATATACGACATTTTATCCAAATCTGTGTTGGTTGGTGACATGGCCTGATCGATTTGACATGAAATGAGCATTTTATTACTATCCCTTTAATGTTCATCGGTGTCGCACTGAAAACAAACATTTGACATAATTTAACATTTTTATTATTTTTTTAATGCAACAACTTTTCAATATTTTCCCTTGTTTTAATCGATTTTTCAATCTTTTGTACCTTTTTCTGTTCGGTAGATAGCAGCACTAATCCGAAATTGAATTAATGGTGTTTCAGATCAAGAAAAAGTCAGAAGTCACTTGAAATTTCTTAGTAGGCGAGAGTGTAACTTGCTGCTTTGAATGATACAGTTGTGTCTAGTTTTTTCATCTGATGAAGGGCTGTGCTGTTTTGACCTAACAATTACTGCGAGCTGTGGCAATTTATAACGCTTACTTACAAAGTTATTAATTAAATTTAATATTATTTAAATTTAATCAGGTTAACATATAAATGTTTCAAACCTAAAGTTTTTCGAAAATTGAAAATGCTATTTTTTCTCTCGTTTATTTAATTTTTTTACGTATTTATGATCAGCTATGTGTCTAATACCCATTTTTGAAATAAGTTTATCAATTTTCAAAAGAAAATATGTAGTGAAAGTTTAAAGTTCACGTTATATTAGTTTATACATTATCCATTCATATAGGCAACCCTAATTAATGAGGAAATACAAGTGGGTATTTAATTCACTGGTATTTAAAACCAGTTTCTTGAGCTGAAAAATTACATAGAAAAAACAAGATATGATTTTCATGTTGCATGTAGTTTTATCGCTAACTCTATACGTTTTCAGGAATAATAAATTTATGAAATTAATGTGTTAATAATTAATGATCATGATATTAATGCAAAATCATGAAGAGCCTACTATAAAATATTTAGAATGTAATAAATTTATAAAAATTACCATAAAACAATTATATATTTAAAGGGGGGGGGGGCTGCATATTTTTTATTGAAATTAGCAGGATCTTTCGTCAGGCGCTGAAGCGCATCTTACCTGTGACACACAGCCGCTATTGACAATGTCTTCAGCAAATCCCTTAAAAATGACTTGTACCGTTACGACTTTTTAACAGCTCTTTATATCGAATGCTAAACAGATTAAATACAGTCATCAACCATTTAATTAAACATTTGATAACAATTAGCGAAAAAATTGTGTCGTTTTCATTAATAATAATAAATAGGAGAGAGGCATTAACACTTCTTTTCTTCTCTGTAAGATGAGATTTATTTCTTGTCTTATTAACAGCAAATTCAGTATTTATTTGCTTACTTTTCAAATTTAGCGTGGTAGATTATTCTTGTCGGCTTATGTATAATTCGACCTCGATTATTTTCAATGGTTTCGGAAATGCATTGTACGCGCAGTGACCCGTTGACTGCTAGTCCAAAATCCTAGTCATCGTCAGCAAATGACACACATTGTCCTTCTATTATTAAAGCGAGAAAGAGTATAATTCTGTTTGAAAAATAGCACGAAGCAATTGGCTTTTTCGGATTTTCCCTCTATTAAATTGACGGAGTTGTTTCTTTACCTTTCACGCCCAGATGATCTGAAGGGAGGTACATTTGATATTTATTTGAATTGTGGTGGAGCTCATTTTCTTCTTTAAGTTTTGGTTCATGAATTCTAAAAGACGTGACTGGAGTTGCTTGCACCTATCTAGAAGATTTTGAAGGCCGTCTGTTAAGTTGTTTGCACTTCAAAATTCCCTCCACGATTACTCCATTAATGCTACTGTGTTGATTTATCAAAACGTCTTTGATAACCAAAATTACATTCTACCAGGACCTGACTTAGCTGAATTGGAGCCTGGGGTACGCTTTTTTAGCAGCTCCTGTTCTACCTATACACTACTTCATTTATACATTAAACCATAAAATACCACTTAAGTAAGTTTGCTGCTTGATTTTGGGGCCCACTCCAGTTCTGGGGCCCAGGGCAGTTGTCCCGCATGCCCCTGCCTTAGTCAGACCCTGCATTCTACGCTTACTAATATTTTGAGCACGAATAATACAGAGGAATGGAATTGCATAAAAATTTTTGTGCTTGCGATTGCATAAAGTAAACTCGAAAACCTGTAAAAATCAAATAAGCAAATAAGTATGGACAAGTGGTATAGTTTAAGTTGCCATTGAAATGACTTAAAAAGCGCTTGCTATATTAATAACACAATTTCATCATATTAATGTTGAGTTCGAGTGAGACGATTGACTCATCATTGCGTGCTCTGTTTCGGTTTTTACTTCCCCTATTCCTTCAATATTGATGATGATGATGATAGGATTTTTTGTTGTCTGTGCCTAATGTGTAGGCTTTGTTCTGCTTAGCTGCTATCTTTTTTATAATAATATCAAGAATAGACGATTCAAGCTTACTCGACATTTCGTATGCTTGGTTTGATCTATTCGTATCTTAAGCCCGTGGTGAATTTATATTTGTACCAAAAAAAAAAAAAACTTTTTCACCTTCGTGTTCATTTTTTATTCGTAAACTGCGTAATGTTAATAGATTGCTTACGATCACCAGATTTATAGCTATTATATGAATTTTACATGTTATAATATTTATTTATTTTTTATTTTATTTTGTTGATTTTTATTATTATTATTTTTTTTTTCACATTTATTTATTTTGCTTTAGAACCACTTTTGCAAATCGCAGAGTATCTGCTGCAGATCTTAATAAGTTTTTCAGTAACAGTAAGTTTAATAATGCAGTTAAATGGTTCGTGTGATATTTTGTATGGTGGAATTTCAGTATGTGCTTAGATTGCACAAAATGCATACAATCTTGTATTTTTTAATTTAATACAGCCAATACATGAGTACTTCGATTAAAAGCTTGGAGAAAAAGAGGAAAGAAAATCGATAGGCTTCTTTCTGTAACTATTGTTTTTTAAATGCTGTACTCTTATACTATTTTTAATCTGAAATTGTATACTTATCAGATTGAAATGCATTAACAAATACTTCAAATATTAGCAAATATATATACATATATATATCAATTTGATTGACAGATTGGCTATTTTGTTTCTATCTTTTTATGAAATAATCGACGATTTATGTAATAATAATTGATCGATTAAAAATAATCTTTTTGACATCTGTTATCTTTTAAAATTCGATCATTTCAAATAGCTTGTGATTGTTTTACTGATTTAAAAAAAAAAAAAAAAAAATGGTGAAAAATTTTAAACGAAAATTAACATTGTCAATCATTTCCTTCCTCGTCGTAGTGCTTATAATGAACAGTTGTTGATCTTATCCTCTTCGCACCCGAAGCTATAATAACAACATAAGTTACACTTGAAGACCTTTAGACACGTACGTTCACATTGTACATTACAAAAAAGTATAATTTTCTTACATTTATAATTTAGGGGGTCAGTAATATACGATACAAGTGTATGGCTTTAAACAACTAAACTCTAAATTATTAAGTTACATAAATCTTCCTAACTGTAACACAAATTAAAATTTGATGCCCTTAAATAAATCAGTCAATATTAATTTTCTTTTTAGTCTGGCAAGTGTCTAAGTTCTTTAAATAATAATGAAAATTACATACTTTCTTTCGACCACGCGCTCTGTTGAAGCCATTTTACAAAACTAGACAAAATAACATATTTCGAGAAATTAACTTGGTTTATGCTGCTATATACTGATATCTTAAAGCCAAATTTTTCAGCTTTTTATTAGTCTAATCCAAATGTAAAAATATTAAATAGTTTTTTATAAAGCAAGGAACAGAGGTCCACACATATGTGGAGCTCTGGAGCGAAGAGGTTATACTGGGGGGAATTTTATTAAACATAACGTATATTATTGAGAAATAAGCAAGGACTTAATTTTAAAAACTTTTTAGGAACTTTCATCTAGCGGTGGACTAAATGTGGTTGACTATAATATATAATCCTTTTGATAGTAGAAGCAAAGAATGAGAACGAAGAATAATTAGTCAAACAATTCACCAAATAGACATACACACGCCAAACAAAGCAACAAGATTTCCCAAATTGATTCAATTATCAAGTTCAACAATAGCACTGACGCCAGTCCACTGTACAACAACACCTGTTGAAAATTGAAATAGGACCGTGTAATTAGACTCTGATGAAAAGAAGGTTGACTCTAGGACAATATTTCAAGGTGAAAAAAGAGAACCCTGTAATGAACAATAATGACCCATTAAGCGCAGTAGAAGCCAAGCAACAGACACAAGATCACCGAAACCACAAAGACCAATAATAACGAACAATTTCTCTATGTAGGAGAAGCTCAGAAAGGTGTTAAAAAAAAAAAAAAAAATCGTCAGGGGATAAAATACACATATTTAAAGAAACCAAATTTAATTTTTAACAGCCCGCAAAACAAACGATACAACAAACCATACAACAAACCAACTTAACCAAATTCCAACAGAAAAACTCAAACTAAATCGAAATCCAGGGGGAAAAAAACATATATATATACACACACATGTGTGTGTATGAAAAAGAGAGGGGGGAAGGTGTAAGAAAATTTTAGCTTCCTAAATTACTTTCAAAGGTGAAAGAAAGAATTTTATTTTTATAGGGTCAGTTATAAATATTAAAGGTTCTAGAGTTCACGAAATTTTGTTTTTCCTCTAATTTTTTTTTTTCAGGCTTATAATGAATTACCAGTGCTGAAGAATATGTTAAAAAAAAAAGTAAGATATTGTCATGATTAAGTTTTTAAAAAAATTAATTTTTAAAAAAATGTTGCATATTTCCCTTCTTGGTTTTTTATAGTTGAAATTGTCTGAAATGTATTATTATCATAGACAGGTGTGTTACCGAAACGGTTCGAAATAGAAAGCGAACGCTTCACTGTTCAAAATTTCACTCTAAAACAGGGACATACTTGTAAAATAGTTCGCAACTTACCATGCAAATTTATCAGTGCGTGAAATTTGCTACTGAAGCAGAACTGATCATTCGGACACATCGCTGGGAAACGAAATGTCTACTAATAAAAATGACCACTATATTTGTTCCATTCAGTCGTTTTCTGAAATTATTTCATTGGGAGAGATTTTTATTCATTTTTTTTTTATGTATTGGACACTTCTTCATCTTATGTTGTCAGTTCATCTCAATTTCTTTTTTAACCTTAATTAATACTTTTCTTGGCATATCCTATCTTTTTCTTCTTATATTCCCTATTCTGTGCGAGTTCTATCATTTATTATTCAAAATACTGATATTAAAACATAATAACCTTATTTTATAAGCATTGATGCAGTCGCGATATCTTTAAAGTTCGCGAAAGATGAATGTTAATTTTTCGTATGTTTTTCCTTAGCGAATCGCGAAACTTCGGATGACTTTCTTTTAGTTAGTCCTTCAAAATTTACTTTGCTTATGGTGAAAAAAAAAGTGGATGATCCCCGATAAAAATTTATTTTTCCTTGGAGTGATGTAATATATGTTGGAATTTTTTTTTTTTTTTACATGGAATGAAAAATTGGTATGTGCGATGGAAAACTTTATGATCTTGGGAAAATATTATAACAACAGAGATTGTCATAGATCTCTCTCATATTCTCCATGAATTCATTTTATTAGATTATTCGTTTTGAATAGAACCACTCTGACAATATAGATTATCTTTCACTATAGTGGACTCTCATTTTTGTTTATGTACTATGACACATGAATTAGAAAAAAAAGAAAGATACTTGTTGATTTTGATAAATGTATCAATAATAAATAACTGTTTTTGAAAATTCGTAAATGGCTAGTTAGGCAGTTTTATTGTTTCATTGCGTTAAGCTGATATTTTATTATTTACATTATTTTATGTACAATCGATTTAATCATGGGGTAGTATTCGAGAAATATTGCGAGATATCGCATAATTAGGCACAAAAAATATTTTAACTCAAAGTAAAAACAGGTATCACAATTTATGTGATTGTAAATGTAAGAAAAAGAAATGCATATATACACTGCTCGACATTGAAAATGCAACACCAAGAAGGAATGATAATAACGGAATGAAATTTGTTGGACACATACATTATTAGGGGTGTTTGTGTTTAGGGTTTACCCCTGACTTCAGGGTTTTTTCACTAACCATCTGTTTTTTCATATTTCCTATAAAGTTATTTTTTGATTTCATTGGTTGTTCATTTGTTATCCAGGTGATATGTGAATGAAACGTAAAAGGATTTAGGGCTATTGGGCTAAATAGTTTGAGTATTATTTGATATTTTAGGTTTTTTCTAATTTGAGGCTCTAATTTTCAGGGTTTTTACCTTTGAGTCACAATCACCCCTGTATAGTAGGAAGAACAATTGATTAAAATTTCAGGAAATTTGGAGTAATATGTACTGAGAAAACAGTACATAAAGCAGCGACCTCTGTGAGCAATAACAGCACATATCTGCCTAGGCATTGAATCGAACAGCGATTGGATGACATGTACGGGTTGAGCACTTCATGAAGCTTCAACACGATGCCACAATTCATCGATCGAAGTTACTGGTGAGTGGTGGGGGGGGCCAGTCGCTTTTCAATGATTAAACAGTCATTTTCATTGGTGCGAGATCAGGCGAACGCGCTGGCCAGAGCAACAGTCGAACACATTCGGCATCAATGAAGGTCCAGACAATATGGACAACTTGCGGTCGTGCATTGTCCTGCTTAAATGTTGCGCTTCAGAGGCCTTGAACATAGGGCAGAGCTATGGACCTTAACTCGTCAGAAATGTAATGGCTGGTATTCAGAGTGGCGGGAATGAAAACAAGAGGTGACCGGGACGTGTATCCAATGGTACAACATACCATCAATCCAGGTGGTGACTCAGTATGCGGCTACCAAAATTCTGATTACCCTCAAAACTGCATCACTGATATGGGCGCCATTAATGTGTGATCAACGATGAACCTGGACGCAGGAATGGCGTGAAGTCACTTTTCAGACAAATCACAATCCTGTTTACAGCATCAAGATTGACTTATCCGTATTTAACGGCATTATGAATAATGTACATTGCCAGCTGGGATTCGACATCATCATACTGTCCATCATTTGCAATGGTGTTATGGGTTCCCATTGGATACACGTCTCGATTACTTCATGTTCGTATTCCTGGCACCCTGAACAGCGGCCATTAAATTTCTGATTTCCCTCTGCCCTGTATTCGAGGCCTCTGTAGCGCAAAATTGAAGCAAGATAATGCACGACCGCGAGTTGTTTGTACTTTCCGGACCTTCTCTGATACAGAATGTGTTCGACTGTTGCTCTAGCCAGCGCGTTCTCCAGATCTCGCACTAATGAAAATGACTGTTTAATCATTGAAAAGCGACTGCCCCCCCCCCCCACCACTCACCAGTAACTTCGATCGATGAATTGTGGCATCATGTTGAAGCTTCATAAAGTGCTCTACCCGTACATGTCATCCAATCGCTGTTCGATTCAATGCCTTGGCAGATATGTGCTGTTATTGCTCACAGAGGTCGCTGCTTTATGTACTGTTTTCTCAGTACATATTACTCCAAATTTCTTGAAATTTTAATCAATTGTTCTTCCTACTATAATGTATGTGTCCAACAAATTTCATTCCGTTATTATCATTCCTTCTTGGTGTTGCATTTTCAATGTCCAGCAGTTTGTATGTATGTGTATTATATAAAAATTCTTCCAAAAGACAAATGGGTTTTCATAAACAGAGTTTTCATTTACACACACACTCAAAACTTCCCCGATTTTTTGCAATGCACTGGTTTTCGAACTTCATTAAAACTTAATCCAGCACTTATCCCTAAGCATATTGCTGAGCTTAGTTTTATCACATGGTATGTTTAAGGAATGTCTCGGTTTTCCAATTTATTTATATTAGTTAATGCTTTTATGATTAAGACAAATATGAAGAACTGATAATTATTTCTTAGAATTTTAACATTGTCAAGATCATGAAGTCATGGGGGGAGGGGGGGAATGCAGACTGAGAAAACGCAATTTAAGGATTTCAAATCTGTAAAAATATACCCAAACCACAATAATTAGTGCCTGTATATATATTTTACTGAACAAATCTAATATTGTTCAATTTATAAATATTAAATGGAAATGTAAACTTTTATATGAAACCTACTTCAGTGGTGCCGTCAAAAGTGTCAAGTCCTCTTAATGATGTCACATTCAAAATCATTTCTTTTAAAATTCAATAATTTTCGTATTACAGAAAAACATGGCATTGTAACGGCTGTTGTTGCCGTCACCATTTCCAAAAAATAAGAGAAGCGTGATGCTTTATGCTTGAAGAAAGGTTTTTCTTAGTTTTCCTTATATCCATTAAAGAAAAAAAAAAAAAATCATCAGAGAGTGTAAGTAGACTATGTATAATGTAAAACACAATTTTTCTAAATGTATTAGATAAAAAAAAAAAAAAAAAAAAAAAAAAAAAAAAATCCGAACTCGGGTTTATACATTAGCGTTTCAACTACAATAAAACTGATTCCAGTAAAATATCCTCAAGGATATTACTGGAATTTTAAAGAATATCATCAGTTTTCCAATTTATTTCCGTTATTTCCTTTCTCTGTTATTAAAACAAGTATGAACAACTGAATATTGCTTTTTCTAGATAAGAATTCTTCAATGATGTCACATTTAAAATGGGTTCTTTTTAAATTCAATAATTTTCATATTGCTTGAAAACATGACTTTTCAACCGTTGTTGTTTGTTGTCGTCTCCAATAAAATAAGAGAAGCGTGATGGTTTATGCTAATCGAAGGAAGGCTTTTCTTAGTTTTTCCTGTATCCATAAATAACTGGATGATAAATCCGAATTGAAGGCCTGTTTCGAACTCGGGAAGCACGCGATTTTCCAGTTTTAATAAAAACGGTAGAGCATGAAGGACAACTGCTTTATACTGAGTTCTGTTAAAGAATATTTTGAAGATTTTTTTTTAGCATTTTTATCTTTTCCTCATCTCTTGTTTTATTCCAGGATAGATTTTCTGAACAGCTGGATATCATGTCACAAGCAATAAATAAATGAATAAAATAAATAAAGTACCCTCCCCCCCCCCAACCAATAAAAAAAGGGGGGGAAAATTAAATTATTTATACTTGCTTTTTCTATCGACGATGTCAAAAATACCTTTTTGTAAGTTTTGAAGGATTTTTTTTTTTTTTTTTTTTTTTTTTTTTTTTTGGGGGGGGGGGGGGGCTAATTTTATTTCCAATGCTTTGATAATTTTGAATTTTAGAGGTAAGAGTTGTTTAAAATGGATAAAAGTAAACATAAAATAGGGCCTTGTATATATACTGTGTGTAGGGAATCACAGTAACAAGTTAATGTATGTCGATTCTAATCAATTGTTTCTGCAACCATAAAAGAATGGCTCAGGCCTGGTCATAGCACGATTCTGTGGGGTTTACAAATCGGCATGAAATTTCATTTAGGCAATAAGTCCTCTAAAATAATATACTTATGAAACTAATTTAATATGAAAATTATGAAAATATTTGCTTTTCTATATTTTATCAAATAGTTCCCTCAGTATTTTTTTTTTTTTTAATTCCATTTTTCACAAACTTCTTTATTTTTCTTTTACCTCATTTAAAGGGGGGGGGGGAGGGTGTTGAAATGAGCTTAGAGTCGCTCATTTCAAGCGAGCTACTTCTAAAGGTTATTTAGTTGAAAATTGAAAGCGAACTAAGCAAAATCAAGAGGTAATGTTACTGTCATTCCTTCTAACCTTAGTCTAAAATTTTTCATTTTCCAATATCAAGTTGAAGAAGTTACTTATTACATTACCTTTTTATTATTACATTACCTTTTTATTGGAAGTAAGCAGAAAAAATTTACACTTTATAATTTCCTTAGAAAAATTATGTATTAAGAATGGACTTTTTCTTCACCGTCAATATACTTACAACATAAATAAACAAACAAAGCAAGTGTCAGTTTTCAGGAAGTTTATTATTCATTTATTTTTGGTAGTTAGACCGCTCCATATTATTTAAAAGGTGTACATGCTTTGTGATTTTTTATACTTTTTTTTTTTTTTTTTTTTTTTTTTTGGGGGGGGGGGGGGGTTAAGGTCAAAATTTTTACCAAAAATTGAGGGTTCCCTCCCCCCCTCCCATTGAATAAAGTTTCATATTTTTTAGCACTCTGGGGGGGGGGGGGGGGAAAAAAAAAAAAAAAAAAAAAAAAAAGGTTTTCAAGAGGTTAGATATACAGTTTATAAGAACTACAGAGAGGTTATCTCCATATATAATTAACTGTTATATTTAAATGAAGGATATTCTGTTTTCTTTATTTGAGAATATTCCGAGAGATGGTGTACGTATACTTTCATCTTTTTCTCTCTCAAAATTTAATACGATAACTAAAATGGTAATGTGAATCTGATAAATTAAACTTGATTCCCTTCATGCTAGTTGTAAATGTTTTTAGCTTAGTTTATCTAATTTTATTAATTTTGCATTTGATTTAACTTGTTGCTCTGTAGCCGTTCGGAGTTTTCCGTGGTTTACTTCGAAACTTGCGTAAATACGGGCTAGGACCCTATAGAAAGACAGCCCACGGAGGACACTGTCCCCCTTAGGTAAAGGGCAAAATTAACGGTCGCCACCGGCCACGTGGCGACTAAATAAAAAAAGATGGCGATTAAAAATTATGCATCGATCGCCACTAAAGTCGCCACTTTTTGTGATCATTAAAAGATTATAAAAATCGAGCGACAATAGGGAATCTAAGCTTTGTGATTTCCAATCTTTTTCCATCCATGGCATAAATGTCAATGTTCATTTTAAACTTGCTTTATTATATTCTACAATCTATAAAGAAGTAGAATTGTTTAATATATCTCACTCATATAATTTTTGGACTCCCCCCCCCCCCCCCCCCAACAATCTGTGATCACACAGCTTATAGAAAGCTTTATAATTTCTAACCATTTTCCATTTGTTGCAAAAATATAAATATCTATTTTAAACTTACTTTATTAGATTTTAGAATCTGTAAAGAAGTAGAATTGTTTAATATATCTTACTCATAATTCTTGTAATCCCCCCCCCCTCCAATGATTAGCAATCACATGCTCCACTGAAGCCTTGTGATTTACAATCTTTCTCCATCCATAACATAAATGTAAATATTCATTTTAAACTTTCTTCATTAGATTCTAGAACCTATAAAGAAGTATATGGATGTATTCCCCCCCCCCCACCCACACACACACATGTACGCTCCAGTTCAACCAGCAGTTAAATATCAAATGTCCTGCAAAGCAGTGTCTTTTTCCATTATTATCTCCATAGTATTTAGTGTATATTTTACCCATTTAAGATATTTGACAAATGTGTGTATCAAAATTTGGTTTGACTTAAATGTGTATTTTTCAAAAAATTTTTGTAGAAATCTTCCTTTTTCCTTCCCATTTTAAAGTAGAAATCTCCCTATTTTTAAAGCTACAAATTTGGCAGCTAAGTAAATTATTTTTAATGAAGCAGCTAAGTTTCCATATCTATACTTTTTAAGAGGAAATATTTTAACTCTATTGAAATAAAATCATTTAAAAAAGTGTGTCTTTAGAAATAAGAAAAAAATAATAAAACTGCTAACTGTAAACATGACCATGTAAAAGGTTGTGATGATGATGAATCATTCATTTACTTAGAAAATAGCAATGTGAACTGTGAATGATAACAGCTTATTTCACTTAAATAAATTGAAAAAAAGGTACTACTAAATTATCTGAAATATAAAAACTTTTGCTGTTATTATTACAGCCCTAAGCAGATTTCAATTTAGGATTTTTAAAAAGAGCATAATTACAATTTCAGTGTCCCTGTGTTAATTTTATTATATGTATTTCTTATTTTCATATTTTTCTTGTGGTAATTATACCACAAAATGGTGACAATGCGTTTTGTACTCTGAAAGAAATAGTCTTATCATGTGAAAAGTGGCCACTAACTTAAAAAAGTGGCTACTAATGAAACTGACAGTACCGGCCACTGGCCATTAATGAATTTTCCCAGTTTTGCCCTTTACCCTTAGGCCTAGGACCCTAATGCAGTCAGTCGGTCTTAATCCTCGCAACTCAACCCAACTCTTGTTGCTCTGTTCATTTGTGTTAATTCTTATGCTTAATTTTTCTAATAACCTTGGTAAATTGCCGATGGTAACTCAACTTGTTGTGTGTATCCGGTGTTTATAACCATGTGTATGAAAATTCAAAAATTTTAACTTTCTATAAGGGTTTATCTGTGAATTGTTCATTTTTATCTCTTTATTTCTTTTTAATATTGAGTATTATCGCAAAATAGGGACATACACTTTTTTTTTTTTTTTTAACTTAAGTAGCTAATACAGTATTTGAAATCTTGCGATATTAAACTCTAGAAAGGATTGTATGTCCCATGGGGAGAAATTCTTCAAGTGTTAAGCATTTTCCACTTCTTATTAAATGTGTTATGTTCCTAATTATATATTATATGATTGATATATATATAATATATATGATTTTATTATATGATTGATTGATATATATATCATATTATATCATATATCATATATGATTCATATTATATGATTGATATATATATTGATATGATATATATATATTATATGATTGATATATATTTTTTTCGTTTGGTCTAGTAATTCATCACTGGTGGGAGTGGGTTTAATATTTCATTATAGCGTATGTATTAGAGCTGTACCGAGTACTCGGTATATACTCGGCACTCGGCTTACTCGGCCTATTTGCCGAGTACTCGGTACTCGGCCAAATTTAAGCTATGTATTCGGCCAATACCGAGTAGTTGTGGGAATTTCACTATTTTTATGCATTATTGAAAGAAATGTGTTAATGAGAGATATTTATTTTATAACTAAATTAAAAAAAATATGAAAATATAAATACAGAGTCATTATAATTATAAAATTTTTGCTATAACAGCTTTCTGCAGTTAAAACAGGCTATTACCAAACTTACAAGGAGAGGTCACGACATGGAAAATTCAAATCGGGACGAAATTGCGCAGGATTGTAGTATACTATGAGGGTAACAACATATTAAAGCAGTAGGACCCACTATCCACAAAATTTCGAGAAAAAAGCATTTAAAGTTTCAGTAATCTTTAAATACAAGTTATTTCGCAGACGAGCAAGCGCCCCAGTGGTGTGATCCTAAAGCGCGAGTCTGCTAGCCAGACGACTTGGGTTCGAGGCTCCTCAAGACTTTTTTTTTTCCCTTTAACTTTTTATGTAATCTAAACTTTTTATTTATTTTTACTTTATTTTACAATTCAATTCAAAATCTGAAAATTTTAATAAATTATTTAATTTTCTTGAGTACAAAATAACTTTTTCTATTTTCAATATTTATTACTTAAAAATACAATAAATTTCTATAACTTAAAAAATAAAGTTTAGTTTTACAAAACCCTAAATAAGAAACATTAAGAAAAACAGACAAATATTTAAATAAATAAAAAATAAGCAAGCTGTAAACAAAATGTAAAATAGTTAGCAGGTGTTACTTAAATCTTGGTTTGAGCTTCCTGATTTTGTTTGAATGTGTATAAATTACGTAAACGCTTCTAGCTTGTTAATAATAAAGGGCAGGTGGAATTTTGTTTTGTGCAAGGAAGGATAAAAAAAAAAAAAAAGGAAGTCGTTATCGAAAAAGAAATGATGTTCATTAACATTTAAAATCTACATTTAAAGATAACATTTCTTTACCTGTAATATTTTAACAGCATTGTAATCCTATACTATAATTTTTCAAGAAACTGTATTGATTGGAGAAGTAATTGTTTAATTTAGATAGTAATTATATATGCAATTAAAATGATCATTTCTCTGTATTATTATTTTTTTTAATTAAAAAAATTTAGTATTGTTTCAAGCATACCTAAAATAAAATAAAATATTTCGATAAATAATCAAAAACAGTTTCTTTACTTTTACCTTATTTTACAGTTAAAATAAAACTAAAATTTATTTTTTAAGTAATAGAAATTTATTGTATTTTTAAGTTATAAATATTAAAAATAGAATGACGTGAAATAGAATGTGAATGTAAAAATAGAATGACAAAAAAATTAAATAATATTTTATTAAAATTTTCAAATTTTGAATTGAATTATAAAATAAAGTAAAAATAAATAAAAAGTTTAGATTGCGTAAAAAGTTAAAGAAAAAAAAAAGTAGTCTCGAGGTAGCCTCGAACCCAAGTCGTCTGGCTAGCAGACTCGCGCTTTAAGATCACACCACTGAGGCGCTTGCTCGCTTTGGAAATAACTTGTATTTAAAGATTACTGAAACTTTAAATGCTTTTTTCTCGAAATTTTGTGAATAGTGGGTCCTACTCCTATATGTTGTTACCCTCATAGTATACTACATTCCTGCGGAATTTTGTCCCGATCTGAATTTTCCATGTCGTGACCTCTCCTTGTTAGTATAGAGATGATTCATGATATGAGCTTTTAATTATAACTATCTTGTATGAATGTAATATGAATGTTCATTATTAATATTTTATAAAAACTTAGTAGTACATAAAATTGTATCTATAAATCAGACAAAAATAAAATATTTCAGAAAAAAAAAAGAACCTCTATGTAATATTAACACAAAATTTTCGTTATGCATTTGTGCAAATAAAAGTAAGACACTTTCAAATCCATAAGAAAAGATTGATTTTGAATTTTATACTATAAAATAACGTAAAAATCTATCACCTATTCAGATACAGTCTACTGTTGAGCAAAAGGTGCATTTATTTAGTATTTTAAGAATGAAAAAAAAAAAAAAATGTGAAAAGAGGAGGGGGTATTTAACCGAGTGAAGGCTTTTATGGCATTTTACATTATATATATAAAAAGTAAATACTAAAACGCTATTTAAAACGTATTTTCATAATCAAATCTGTTGTTTTGCCAATTATGGCCTAAAACCACCTGTCATTTTACATTTCTACGATCTGAAGATTAATGAAGCCTATAATGTTTGAAATTATAAAAGAGTTTAATGTTCCCCTTTCAAACGTGGATTTCATGTATCTTATAAATTAAGCCTTAGTGCCTAGTAACTTTTATATTCTCTAAGAATTATCTGAGGATGATAATTTCGCATCTAAAAAAGATGTTAAGAATAAAGTTATCAGTTATGTTCTTAGTAATTCACTATGCTGAAAATATCAAAATATAGCAATGAACCTAATATGTATATACACTACAAAAGTTCTGCATGAAAGCATGCTGTTTACCATTTAACTAAATTTTTTGTTCAAAAGCCTTTTTTTCTTAATTTCAAGATGTGCACATTTCTTCATATATGCATCAATTATTCTTTCTTACAACTACTCGGTACTTGGCCGAGTAGTAAAAGGCCGAGTACTCGGTATTCGGCTACTCGGCCAAAGTGCTACTCGGTGCAACACTAGTATGTATTATAAATCTTTTATTTAATAATCATGGCCTTATTTATATAAATTTTGGGATGAAATTGGCAATAATAACGTATCTCTTGTGTGCTAAATATTATGTTGTACATTTACACTTATATACGTCATATATATTTGTGCGTGTATGTATAAAATTACATTTTATTGTCGTATCTGATTTTTTCAGGTGGCCATGTAGTTTTTTTCAGTTTTTAACTTTGTTTTCTTTTTATTTTCTATCTCTCTTTATCTGTATGCATGCCTAGCTCTGTCTGCTCCACAATACAAATTTCACACAAGATTCTAAAAGATGTAAGCAATTTATTTCATATAATCATTTAGCAATTTCTTTAAATGTTCTTAATGGAAACGTTTAATGGAAAACTTACAAAATTGCATTTATAATTTCGTTGTTATATAGCTTTTTTTATTCAGATTTGGGATTTCTTTTCTTTGTGCGTTGCTTTTATAACGCAAACTTCACACAAAAGTTGTCAGAAGTTTATTATTCATCTCAGAATTAGCTTCAGATATTCGTCGCTGATTATTTTAATATGTAGCATTGTAATTATATACATGCAGAAATATATTTTTACACTTTTTGAAAAGATTAAAAAAAAAAAAAAAAGCATATGTTAAAAAAAAAAAAAAAAAAATTTAATTGAAAAACAAATTCAAAATAATTTGTAATTTGTTTGAATAACTCCCCCCCCCCCCCTCCCTTTTTTCAGCAAATATTTACTAATCCAATAAGCCACCGTTTGTGTTTGGCTGGGCGTGATGCTGCAAATTTTACTTGAACTCATTTTAGTGTTAACTTTTTTCCTAACTGTCATTTCTTGAGAACTTCAAAAATAGCTCCTGCTCGCATAGATTTCCTTCTAAAATAATGAAAGCAAACAGCTAACTTCGGCTGATGGGAAATTTGGATGCTTCGTTTCACTTGTTGAGAACGAATGAAGAGGAAAAAAATGAAACGGTTCTTGAAAATTCCCTTGTAAATCTGTCAAAATTTTCCACTCCTTGAACAAACTGTATTTTTGGTTTCGTGTTCTTTAATCTATGAAGCTGTTACGAACTAAAAAAAAAAAAAAATAAATAAATAAATAAAAAATCTTGTTTCTTTAGAACCAAAAGCGTGGTTCCTGTTCGTACCTATATCCTGAAATGAAAATAATCCTTTCAGAAACTAACCAACTTTTTCTTTTAGTTTTTTTTTTTTACTTCAATTAAATATATATATATATACTGTTTCACATTATTATCATAGTGTGAATCGGTTGTTTCACAGATGGAACATTATTTTCCTTTAACAATAAAGGATATAATGTTTCTATTAGTATTACATTGGAGAATACAAGATTTCGGGATTGATTGAAAACTGAAAATACGATTCCTAATCTGCCAGTAAATTTAAGTTTATTGAAAATTAACCAATTTGCCCTATATTAAGAGGAGATTTGGCGCTAGGTAAATAGAGAAAAGATAATCAACCTCAGTAATGCTAAAGGATAATATTGCAAATAATAATAATATTGTATTATTTATCTATAGTTGATATTTCAGTCAAATTGATTTTAAGTCGCATCCGTACAATTATTTCTTATTGATTTGTTTCAGTCAATCTCGTCGAATAATGGTTATTAAGGTATAAGAAAGATGAGGAAATACTCATTAATAATAATAATAATAATAATCTTTTCGCTGAAAGTTGTGCATTTGTAAATATTTTCTGTTACACAAGATAAGAGAATAAAGGCAAAATTATATTGCAACTCTGAAAGAAAACTGTTTATATATATATATATATGTATATGTTAGTATTCTACATGTTTACAATATCAAAGTGAAGTTTAAAAAAACTAGTTCATTCAATTAAATGTTGAAAAATGACAAAGAAAAATGCATTTATCATTGCTATCTTTTAAAATATAAATTATGACGATTTTTGTTTTGCCTTTTTGTATAAGTGTGTTGTTTTAATGGACATTTTGTAATTTTGATGAATTATGATTTTTTATTCAATCATAATTTAATGAGCGTGCCACATAAGTTTCACCATTTGTTAGAATGTACCATGGGACACACACACACACCCCAAAAAAAGAGAGAGAGAATTTTAGTGTATAGAAGTTTACTTAAACTGTAGTTTCTGATGTAATTAAGATTCATGTGCATAAAATGGCTGTAGAATGTCTCAAAGTCGTTTAAACAAACCAGTCTGTTGACGCTAGCTGCACATAAGTAGTACACGTATATTTAAAAACACGCGCATTAAATATTACGTAAACGACGTATTAATTCTGGGATATCCAATTGCTGAAATCAAAACTTGTTGTTCTAAACAACAACTTAAAGAAAATCCCTCCCCCCCCCCTATATATATATATATATATATTGAAGAATTAAATACCTTTTATAAAATTTAGCAATAGCAATTAATAGATTCACGAAAAGACCGACAACACACACTTAAAAGTGATTGTAATTCAATTTAAATGTTATCATATATTTTTTATAATTTAATTATTTAATTGCAATACTAATTAACAGTTAAAGTATTTTAAATTACTTACGCTGAAGTAAACATCTTGGACAAAAACACTAACACTAAAGATGAGAGATTTATTCGATATTCATGAAAGTTATACTTAAACCAATAACGTTATAAAAGAAAAAAGATACAGGAAATGAGAAAAGGATTAAAAATATGAGAAAAGGATAACTGGATATGAGAATTGGAATAAGAAATGCTCAAAAACCGAAGAGTTTACTCTTCAGGAAACTTGCACTTCTACGAGCAAAAGAATCGTAATATTTCGGAAAACTGTATGGCTAATTCAAGCTAAAAATACAGTTCAAGTTTCGATCTTGCGACAAAACCAGATTAAAAAAGGAATGAGATAAATCACCAACACAAATCTGCAGTGAATCAATTTAAAAAATTAAAAAAATTAATTTTAAATAATAGCCACATGTCATGCGACGCCAAACTGAGAGAGTAACAATTAGCAGGTTGCCATCAGAACAGTTCTAATAAGTAAAATAATAACTAGTCAAGTAACGATTAATCGATTTTATATGTATATCACAAAAAAAAAAAAAAAAAAAAAAAAAAAAAAAAGTCAGTGAAAATTTCTTTGATAAATGCTTTAAGACTGTTTCTGAAATATTAAAATTTCATTCGAAAATTCTGTGAGAATTGTTCGAGAAAAAACACATCATTAAAAACTACTGTAAATTACTTTAAATTCTAAATAAATAATTAAATTAAATAAAATAAAAATTCTCTGTGTAATTCTGGTCTAGAGTGTATATTTTCAGGGCCTGTAAAAATTCCTGAAATAGAGCAAAATGAGATTGCATTACTTTTCAAGCTCAAATTTTCATTTTTTAAAAAAGTAGTCCAAAGCACATATTCGTCAAAAAATTGAAAGAATTTAAGTGGAGGATTAACCCATAAAACCGGTCAAGGATACATTTTAACACTTTGAAATTTATTTCAAGACTTACTTAAAAAGTAATATTTAATTTAAGCTCATTTGTTCGCAGCATAATTAAAAATACGTTACGGACCGAATGCTTTCTTCCTTTTTTAATTTACTAAATGAATAAATAAAATAGAAAATGGATATACAATAATATTCTGAAATTTTCATCTAACTTCTTAATTTTATAATGCAGGTGTTAAATGTTAGAGAACGTGCTAATTTAAAAATTTAGTCTTATATTACTTTTCTATCTTATTTAACTATATTTTTTAGAAAATTAATCGGTTTTTGTAGTAAACACAAAACTGTGAATAAACACCATAAAATTCAAGAACTTCGCAACAATTGTTTCGGGTCGAAAGAAAACACAACTCTTCGTCATGCGAACAAAATAGACACAAGTGCTGCTATGCAAAACAAGCAGCAACAGCTTAGCAGCACTCGTGCCTACTTTGCCTGACGAAAGATCGTGTTTTCTTTCGACCCGAAATAATTGTTGTGAAGCTCGTGCATTTTATAATGTTTATTCAAAGTTTTGCATTTATTACTTCTACTCTGTGGTGCTTTCTTATAATCGGTTTTTGTATATTTGGTATGCTACTTGCCCAGGCTAAAAAAAAGAAAAAATATATATGTATTCTAAAGAAAAATTGACATATCAAGCTACAAAACCACTTTTAAATGAAATAAAATTGTCATTTATATTTATAAATGTCTGTCTCTCTTTCGTGATTTTTACAAACGGTGATCGCGCGTTGTCCTGTAAAAGAATCATTTCCACAGTTTTCATCAGAATTAATAAACATCGAATTATAGCAACTTATGTCTAAACTTTATAAAACGACGAATTATACCTTTATGTGGTATTGTGTAGTTGCATTACTAATGTCAAGTATTAAATGTTTCACCGACTCTACTTATCACCCAATAGAATTTTTGCTTGTGCTGAAATTTCATGCATTCAAGAATTAAACAGACGTTTACTTCCGTACACCTAATTTTTTTTGTAAATGTTCAATTATTCTATTCCTAATTATTTTCGGTGAATTGTTTAAAGGGGTACAACAATTACACATACAAAAAAAAATTGCCGTTTTCTTCTGTTTAACATTGTATTATTTATTACAAACTGCTTGTTTATTATCAAATAAAATTTACCAAATATTGTCTTGTCATCAAATGTACTAGAACTTTTTGTATCACTGAATTAGTGATATATTTCGTTTTATTTATTTATTTTTTGCTTTTTGCTTTCCTATATATATATATATTGTGGTTTCAGTGATTTTTGTATCTATTTCTTGGCTTCTACTACGCTTAATAAATCATTATTATATATATATATATATATATATTAAATGTCTGCAAAACTACGTTCTCTGATTTATGTAGGTTAAGGTGCGTACTTACATAACTTCTAGGATAAAATCAAGGAAGGAAAACAGGCAAACAAAAAAAAAAAAAAAACTTATTTGATCTGCTCCTACAGAAAAGTAACTCTTGAGTCAGCGACCGACTCTTGTTAGAACAATATCATAGCTGCTAACATTGCTAATTTTTAAATTAGATTTATACATACACCAGTATTTTTAAAAAGGAATATATCACATATTTTTGACGAATAAATAAAATTAAATAAACTGAAAACATTTATAAAGGTTTTCCGGTATGCAGTCTCCGTTAGAAATAATGGAGATTTTTTTCTTTATATATGTAATGTTTATTAATCATTGTTTCTTTCACGCATATCCTTAAAGTGGGAGTTTCAGTGCATTTTCAAAAACGGAGGTAGAAACTTCATTTAGTTTTTTTGAACGGCGAATTCCTCTTATTCCTTTTATTAGAATATTGTTTTTGGTGCACATTTATTCAATTTTCAGTTTTGTTGGTTAAATTGATTGCAATTTTTAATTACAACTATTATGATTTTTTATCTGAATCTATTAAAGAGAGGAATTATGATCTGAATCGATTAGTATTATCCACTTCTGAAATGTATAATAGTTGTACGATGTATCCCTTAAAAGAAAAAGGCTCATAAATTGATATTAACTTTCATGTTTATATTAATAGTTTAATTTTTGTTGACGGCTTCTACTCAGGTGACACTAGCCTGGTAACAACGAATACACGATTGTTTTATTTAAATAAACAATAACATTTTGGTCAGAAATGATCACTCTAAAAATCAGGTTTACGTACTAATTTATAGACAACAATCTTTGTCTTTAAATTAGTTTTAATTTAAAATATACAACACAAATTTTAAATAATTCTGTTTTCCGGACATTGTTTGTACACACACTTTAGTATATCGAAGATAGTCTGTAACAGCTATGAATAATTTTTAATTTATTTCTATAGACATTAATACAGCATTATGACCGAATTTCCTTTTTTTTTTCGGGCTATAAATAATAACTTTTTCAATGTTTGAAAAAGAATTAAATGTATCTGCTCCCTATTCATTATAGACTACCGCACCTCATGACTAAATATACATATCAGTTAAAAAAACAGAACATTTATCCTTTCAAAAACTTATTTTCCGTACATTTCATATAGTATATTTTTGTTTAGGAAGCAAGATTATTTCGTTGTACCTTTCCGCCAGCACAAAGAGTATAGAGAAATAAGTGAGTGTGTTCGTGGGAAAAATTGTTGAAACGGAATTAGTCCTGCACGGGTCGGATTTTATCTGACTCGACAGATGAATTTTAAATCAATCCGAAACTTGACCCCCCCCTGCCCCCCCCCCCAAAAAAAAAAAAAAATAATAATAATAATAATAATAAATAAATAAATAATAGACCCGTAAACCGATCCGAACCCGATTTATTTATATATGATCCCGACCCGAAACCCGAAAACTAAATGAAAATTAATAATTCGTCCAAAAATTATGCAAAACTTAAGATATAAGATAAATTAAATTTTCATTGTCACACAGTTGTTAAATTATTTTTAAACGAATTTAAAATGTGACTAAGTTAAAAATTTAAAGACCTGGAAAATAGATTAATAATAATCCTTAAATATTTATGTATGTTGAGTGCTTTAAGTGTATGAAAATCGTCGTCAAGTTTAGTGTTTGTTTAGTGTCTATATTCTTAAAGTAATGTTTCTTTGTTAATTGCTTTTATGATATGTTTGTTTACTATAATAACACTGCGCTTCAAAAAAAAAAAAAAAAAAAAAAAAAAAAAAAAAAATAGAAATTCTAGCCCTGATATCTTTTTTGTTGATCCTTATGTAAAATGACCTCCTGAATCAGAATATGGCTACCATTTGGCCCAGTCGCCCACCGCTTTCTCGGGACACCACCCTCTCTTAAAAACAAAAAATATATAATGTTTAATAAATAACATTAATAATAAATTTTAAAAAAATAACAAATGTAATACATAATTTCAGTGGCAAATCCCCCCCCCCCCTCCCCTAAATTTTGCCCTTGCCGCAGATGTTTTAGAATTTTCCGACTCTGTAGCCCCTCAGAAGATATTTAACAGTTAAAATAACCCCCCTCCCCCCCTAAAAATCAAATTTATAGCCATAAAATTTCCGAAAAGTGATAAAAATAGGGGGCCGTCCCTAAAAAAGGTGGGTGATAGGGCAAAATGGACGTCACATTCGGATTCAGGAGGTCATTTTACATAAGAATTTGGCAGCATAAGCAATATATTACGTAAACTGCGTTTTATAAAGCTGTATACAATAAATATTTCAGTGTTTGAAAAAAAGCATCAACGAATCAAATGTACCTGCTACTTATTCATTATAGACTACATAAACTACAGCATCTCGTGAATAAATATACATATCAGTTGAAAGACAGAACATTATTCTTTCAAGAACTTATTTGCCGTAGATTTCATCTATTTTCGTTTACGAAGCAAGAACCATCTCATTGTACCTTTCCGCCAGCACAATGGGTAATGAAGTTAAGCGAAAGTGTGCGTGGAAAAAATCGTCTTCCCATCCACAAAATATGAGAATCGGAGGTTGGAAAAAACGCGTTTTCTCAGCTAATCAACTGATTTCTGCTCCCAGCTTGCACGCTTAGTCTTCTTTGAATGAAACCCCGCTATTCATCAATCTTTTTTACGGAAATAGCCATGAGAGAGTTTTCTGTTCAAAAATCTGAGAACTTAGTGAATTAACGTACCGACGTTGTTTCTAATTTTATTTATATTTTTAAGGTTTTCTTGCACGAAACTGACTTTCATCAAACGATATATATAACAATGTATTTTTCTGCTAAACTATTTTTACGGGGTGAGATGTTGATAGAATTATATTTAAAATGTTGCAGTAAAATGCACTGAAAAAATGGATTGAACGGTGATGAATTCAAATTTCATAAACAATGTAAAAACACAATTGTTTCGAGTTAAAACAAATTAGACACAACCCTCATCAAGGACAACAAAAAATAACGGTAAATGCAGCATGAAAGTAACAATACTACTATACGTACTGCTTATTTTTTATTTGCGGGATTGTAGTTAATTATTTAGACTCGTAATAACTGTTACGTGGTCCCCCCCCCCCCTGATTTATGGTATTTCCGTTTTTACTCTTCATTGTAATTTGCCACAACTTAATATTACGATTACCCTTGATATTGGAGAGACAAAGGCAGATTTTTTGAAACTACTACTTGTATAAGTCTAGACCACACTTGTAATTCAGTATCACATGCGGATTTAACAAAATATTCCCTTTTTTTTTATAATTTTAATTTTCATCTAATTTTAAATGGAGACTATTTTAATTCTTATTTATTTTGTTTGTTTGTACTGTTTTTATAAAGTGTTCTTGTTATAAACACCGTTTGATATATCGTATATTTTTCACAACAAGCTAAATAGAGAATTATATTTTCTGATTCAAAAGTGGAAATATAAATTATGAAATAGACGGCAAATGTGTACAAATAATGGTATACTTTGCTAAACCATCACGTCACATTGAAGTACAATAGAAAGTCGGTTGTAAATTGACCGTGTACATTAGGCGATACACTTGCGCTTGATATTACGTATTTCACTTATACACTTCGATGTTAACTTGTTTGTTAAACTAATTATGATTCAACTTTATATAGCTTTTCAACATCCAGATTTTTTTTTTTTTTTTTTTTTATTTGATGGCGGACGCCCGGTGTATTTTAATTGTATAATTTTTTGACTGGTTATTTATTCAAACCTAATCTTGATATCCGTTGTATAAATACGGCGACAAATTATTAGTGAAATTTCCGGTTTTCATGTCACGTTTGTTAGCGTAATAGCCATCTATTTAAACAGTTTCTAGGATAGTGCTTTCTTTCTACATGGATCACGTGACATATATCAGTCGTGTTCACCTCATTTCAAGTCGTTGGGACACTTCTAGTTTTATTTGAATACTAATCGTATCTCCGTCGAAAGTTATTTCTTATTCAAGTCATTGTCAAAGAAAAGAAGAAAAACCCCTTTTCATGCTTTTCAATAAAGCATAAGGCTGTCTTAATTTATATAAGTGTTTTAGCTCGAGGAAATCGCTTTTGAAACGTTTCGATTAATTCAAGGCTCGATCTTAAATAAAAAGAGTGTTACTTTAGCACAAGAATAAGAAAGTAAAGCAGTCTTATTTAATTGTCTTACATGAATTTTAAACAACTAACCTTGTTTAATCTATTAACGCAATGTGTGTTATATAAAACACTGCCAAAATTTATGATAAAAGTATTTTGTAGGCATGAAACACGTATATTTTCGACGTGCTTTGAAGTGATGAAACTCAGAAAAGAAAGTTTTTACGAGGAACTGATAAATTATTTCAAGCAAAACAAATTGCTTAATTAAAAAAAGGGATTGGGAAATAGAAATTAGAAGCGTTTATCTCTAGACACAAATGTGGATTCATCAAATTATGTGCGATTGTCAGAATATTTTGTAGACAATAGATTTCTCCTCTCTACTTCTTACAATTTCCCCGTTTCCGACTTCCAAATCCTATGTTATTCTAAAAAGGAAATGTTGTTAACAGATTTACTCATCACCTAATGTATTTTTTTATTATTATTATTATTTTTTTAATTCATTTTCATATACGCAAAATTTACAACCGTTAAATTTATCCTTTTTCAAAATTATTATTTTTTTAATTTATTTTTAACACGTTGAGCGTCATGTCAGCCATTCTAGATTCTAGACATTTTGTCATATATCTCTAAGTACTGAAAGAATCATTTTGAAACTTTAGGAGTATGCAGAACATGTTATACTTCAAACATTTCAGTGAAAGTTTTACCCCGAAATTAAAAGCAGTACCAATAAATATTAAAACGTTGAGCCCCCTGTCAGCCATCGGTGGCTGACAGTGTCAAATATGATATAAAGCCTCGTCAGCCATCGGTGGCGGATATAAAACTAAAAAATATTACATTTAATGATTGAACATTTATTAAAAATTTTCTTTTTATTTATTACAGGAGGAATCATTATGGAATTTTAAGAATTTGCGTAGCGCTCAACGTGTTAATATTTCATTTCGAAGCTATACAGTATACTTAGTTCATTTTTCACAATTTTAAGTGTGATAAAAGTTATATATTCATTTTACTAACGCATTACAGCAACAAAAAATACCTCTTGTTCAAAATCTATTTCCACTTGGTACGTATTTTATTTCGCTTTCTGCAAAAATTCAAAGTTGTCTTACCAGAACAGAAAAGTGTTCATAACTCGTTGCTTTAGAGTCCATTTTAAAATCTTTGGAAAAATAACTTTTTGAATAATTTTTTTCCAGTGTCTGTAAAATAAGGAACTGTGGGAAACAAAAAAAAAAAAACAAAAAAAAAACCGGAAAATGCCCACTATTGCTATACTTTACTTAATCTTTATTTAATGCAATAGGTGCAGTATCATTTACGATCGTGTTTATGTTTTGTGTTTGTTTCAGTTGTCACTTTAGGTGTTCAATATGATTTTTGGCTTTAACCAAATAGAAATAGATTTTATATTACCTAAACATTAGTTTGCTTGAATTTCGTATAAAATATCCGAAAAATACCTATATAGGAATAACTGGAGAGAAATATGACGAAAATCTGGACGAAAATAACTTTTTTCCTTTTATTTATTTATTTTATTTTTTTATTTTTTTTATTAACGGTGGAAAAAATGAAATGTGTGTGACTTTTTATTTATGATTGTTAATAACTGAACAATTTAATGCCCCTCACAGTATAAAATCATGTAACAGTAATTTCTGTTACTCAGCTTCATGAATTATTCATTTCTTTTTGTCATCAGTTTGATTTACAGCAAGCGTTGTAATTTGTTATGAAATAGGTTTCTTAAAATATATATATATAATACTTTAAGTATTGCTTTTTTGCCAAGTTCTAACGCACACGAGGTGAATTAGAAGTAACTGATTTTGTTATAAATAAGTACTTCTTAAGGCGGTATATGTAGTGAAACCGAGACTAAAAGTTAATTGTTCATTAAAAAAAAAAAAAAAAAAAAAAAAAAAATGCTGTATGATACTTGAATATCAGTAGATCGAATAATATAATATGATAGATTTATTACTATATGATAACTGTGAAATCTACTGGTTTTTAACTATTTGTACTGGTCTACTAGATTTTGTAAAAAATTTAGCAATTTTCCCGTAAACATGGAAGAAAATATCTAGGAGATAACAGATGTACAAATGTGAGAGTGTATGTGTAAAAAAAATAGTAACAAATCTTATTGCTTTTCATGTTCTCTTAAGTTTTCAGCGTTTAAGTAAGTGTTTTATACGTAAATATATCAGTAAATTCAAATTGTAACTTAATAAAAAATAAATTAATAAAAAAAAAAAAAAAAAAAATTCCTTATTTTTTCCCTATTTATGAGCATTTTTCATGCTAAAAGCTACTTTAGGACATTTAAGATCCTGAGCAAGAATCTACTCGATTTTTAAATAATGTTGTCAGGTACGCTGTATATTAAAAAAAATTGACGTGGGAAGAAATTTTTTACTCATCTCTAATATCTTCAATTGCATTTATTTATTTATTTATTTTTAAACAATGTAGGAAATTTTTAATGAAGTTAAAATTTTACAAATACTTCCGGGGAAGAAAAATGTTTAAAAGATATAAACCTTTTCTTTCAAACTGAATAGTCATTCTTCTTATATAAAAAAGACCTAAACTTGTCTAAACTATAAAGTCTTAGCTTAAAATATAGATATTCTATTTCTCCGCAAAGTCATCTCTGTTCATCTTGAAAAACCACCATCAAAACTTTCGTTTCATATTTTATAAATCATCTACGAGAGAATACGCAGTATCTGTGTTTTTGTTTGGTTATACTGCATAAATTTACGGATGATATAGAAATTGCTTTACATCAGCCTTTGAATTTTAGTGAACGCCAAAATCGCTCTTGATTTAAATCTTAACATTTTCGCACATTGCAATGTTATGCCTCCACATCTAATTTTGAGTGCATCTTTAGATTTCGCAACATTTATTACAAAATCGATCAAACTTGGGAACGTCATGACGGTGCAGTAAAATTCCCCGAAAATCTTGTGTTGAAAGGTAATAAATTATAAACTTCGTAAGTAAACATAAATTGTAAAAAACTCAAACAATCGCTTTGAGTCGAAATAATAACACGACCCTCTTTTATGCTATAAAAGTAGGCACGAGTGCAGCGTCAAAGAGACAATGCAAAAACATTAAAGTGCATGCTGTGCCGTTTGGATGCTGCTCCCCTGCCCACTGCCGACCCTTACTCGCCTGCTCAAGGCTCATGCTGTTATTTCGTGCTTACAAAGTTTTTTTTTTTACCTTAATAATAAAATTTTCCATCCAATTTAAATGGGTACATAAAATTTCCTATGTTTTTTGCGTAAATTTTGTTTATTTTCTAATTCATCATAATCATTGTTGCAGCAGTGTAAAGAGTTTTGTTTGAAAAATATTATTTTTGCATTTCCTACTAGATTAATTATATTACACATACCAATTAAGAGTTTAACATCGAATAATTCTGTGTATTTATTGAAAATAAAATATTGTCTCGTAAATAAGTGTTGACCTCATAGATTTTAAAAGTAAAGTTTCCAATAAGGAAGAGAAATCGCACTGAGTCAGTGTTTTTGATGTCTTATTGGTTTTCAATCGTTTACCTCCATTTATTATTTCCTCACCAGCTGCTATTTTTATTTTAGCTTTTTTACAGTCCTAATGACGCGGAAAAATGGAGTGAGGAGTCGACAGCTTAGATATATATTATGGTGATTTAATAAGCTAACAGTTGTTTCATCATGAGTTGATGAGTTACACTTAATAAGCTTTATGAAAACACGAAAGAAAATATTTAATTATGTTTCGTGACCTGATGATCATTATATACCATTTGGCTTTAAATTGAATTTGCTTATCTTTCAAAAACAGAAAAAAGTAAATGGAGATTTTTTTTATTTTTTTTTTTTGTGTGTGTGTGTGACATAGATGTCAAAATAGTATTTGATTAAATTACCAGCGAATATTTTCAGAATTATTTTATTTCAAAATCTGTATATGAAATATGCAAGTTTTAATTTAAATTGGCCTGTTCAAATTTATGAAATAGTATTTGTATATTATTTAATAAATATATGTATAGTGCGTATGATATTTTTAAAAGTGAAATAAACATCATTAAAACATTTTTTATTTTTTATTTTTATTAAGTGTATCATGAATTGAATTGACCCGAATGATCCTCTATCATTTAAGGAAATGTTTTAAATGATACTTTTTGGAATTCTAACTTGTTAAGCTATGATACTTTTTTAATATGTATAAACTTAATAAATGGGTTCTAACTTCTAATGTAACTTCGGGAAAACTGGAAGTTCCTAGCTAAATAAATACCACTAATAAGGAGGACGGGGAAACATGCCTAACCTAATAATACAAATAATTTTTCAAACGGTGAGAAAATGTTATCTAATACAGATACTTTAAAAATATGATAAAGCGGAATTACGACGTGTCTTCCGAAATTACCGAAAATAAACAAACCAACATTACTACGTCTATAGCAAACAGGAGAAAAGACGTGATTTCCACGTCATTCACGGTAGAAGGTTTTGCAGTAGTTTTGATATCTTTTATACCTTATTACGCCAAGTTTTTATTTCGGCAGTTAGTTGGTTGGATGAAGCATATTTATGTATTCTTACGCTCTTGACGCTATTAACAAAGAAACATTCTCGCGGAAGTGCGCGATGTAATAATGATAATCATATTGCATATAGTAAGCTGCAAACAATGCTACTACTTCGTGACCGGTTAACAGGCATCTCTCTTCCGGACTTCTGAAAAGGGGTGAAGACAACACGCTATTACAAGAGGAGAGAAAGGAGCTTGTTATTTTTGTTTCATTCTTTCTTATGTATGTAATCTCTCATGGATCAAGATGTATCTTTGCCAATTCTTTTTCGAACTTTTGTTTCGCGAAATGAGGGCGTAGAAAATGCTTTGTCTCTCTTTTTTAGTGCGAGATATAGATGACTTTCTTTTGGTAAGATATTGATATTGTCTGCATTTTTCATTTGAAAGCGAGAAAATAATTCTTTGACTGTATTTTGTCCCAGTTTGGACACCAGTCTATGTATTCTAACTTCCGTAAACCACTGTTGTATTTAAATTGACCAACTTCTTATACTGTTATCTTCTGCAAATATGCCAATTGAATATTAATGAATTTTTATATTAATTATTATATCGAAATATAAGCATGAAACTTGATTTTGTGCTGAGCTATTTTATCGAATGTGTATGCATTTATTTATTCAGCTTACTTTTATAAAACTTAGCAGAGTAATTTGCTTTCTCTTAATACGTGATATTTAATATTAACTCTCGTTTATTATTTCTGAACTTACTTAGTGCTGACTCTTAAATAAAAGAGCCGCCGAGGGGAATTCAGTAAAAAGGGCAACCTATTTTCAAAAAGGGCATTATTTGCATAATCTGTTGTCTTCTATGTTGTAATTTTTGTACGTGACAAAAGTAAATTACTAATTTTATATGTAAATATACAGGCTATGTATATGCATTTGTTCTACCAAGAATGCTGTAGAACTATTGCTAGAAGGTTGAAAAGTCAGGAAGAAAAGTATCTAAAGGCCTCCTGAACATTTAAAATGTTAAAAAAGGCTACTTGGTACCAAAATGTTTTTAAAAGGGCTGCCGGGTACTAAAATAGCTTGAAAAAGGGCCACACGGTGCTAAAAAATGTGTTTAAAAGGGCCTCAGGGGGGGAACACCCTGCCAAATTAGCCTAGATACAGCCCTATTACTGGCCACTCTGGCTTTCAGTTGTCAATTGCCAAGTTCGAATCCTGGTTCAGGAATGTATGTTCGTAGTGGTTTGGAATCCACTTTACCAGTCTAATGAGCCTTATTATGAGGGGGGGGGGGGGATCCACAGAGCGAAGTCTGAACCAAACCTCAACTGAATGTTATTTTTTTCATTTCAGACCATCTTATCGAAGTTCTGATATGTGTGCAAAAATTGACTATGGTACCACGAAAACCAAAAAATCTGCTATCTTAACATTTTTCTTTTTTCTTGGACCCTCAATTATCGATTTTTATTCTGTTAATTTTTGTGCTCTTGATAGATTTTTCCATATTATGTCCTGGAGGGGGAATGTAAGTTTTTAACAATATGTGCAACTGTACCAATAACTAATGACTTCTCATAAGTTTTTGCCAGCAGTTATATTATGTTTCACATTTTATCTGAAGGTGCTGATTAGGTTCAATTTCGAGCACAAATTGTTCTTTTTCCTGCTTATGAATTGTGTCTGACTTTAAGCAGCTGTATGTCTACCCTCTAATCATATACAGATTATTCCTTAACCCGTCTAACCCTAATTTTTAGAAATACAAAATGATCTTTATATCTGTATAGTACGTAATATCAATGTAAAGCGATATGGCCGATTATAGAACGTAATATAATTGCAGCGTGCTCATCTGTTTTGACAATCTTTAATTCCAAACTTGGATGGCCTTAGCTTATTTACATTTATCGAATTTAATGTCATGCAATGTACTGAAAAGTTTTTGCTGTTTATCATGAGCCATCTCAAGGTCCGATACTAAATTCTTTCTATTCTTCAGCTTTGTTTCTTGCGACCATAGGAGCCTCTGCGCAAGTGCTGACTCGACGATTCCAGTGGTAAAATAGGTGTGATAATCCTTGTGGTTGAGAGAAAATAACAATAAGGGAACGCCGAATGACTGAATGTTTATGAAATCCCTCCAAGCCTTTGGAATCATCTCCAGTGGTGGGCGCGAGAAACGTGGTTACACTATACATGTTTCATTTTTGTAAAAAAAAGCGTTTCCTATGACTTTCACCAATTGTTTTTGACACAGACCTATTATGCGTATTGACAGGGTTTTGGCCTTTAAAATGTGCATATATGTGCCAGGTCCTATGGTTTTGTAACGCTTTTTTCGTATCCATTGCTTTTCTGTAGTAATTCAGTCAGTTATTTGTGAAGACCTTGAAGATAACATGTTGGTTACTGTAAATATGGTTATAGATAAAACTTTTTCAATGAATGTCCATGTTGCATGTTTCCTCTGCAAGTGATAAAAGATTTGCGTGATATGATTACCATCTATCCCATCCGGATTATTTATTTGAATATACGAAAGCAAATTTGCATTTTCATCACGGTTACGTATATAATGTAACTATAGCTCCTGACGTTGCCACTATAATCGCCAGTTTTTCTTTTATTTGAGTCGCTCAAAAGCCAATACTGTTTAATCCAGGAACAAAAATTTATAAATTTAATATTTCGAAATGCATTTTTTTTATTTAATTTGATCTGGAAAGTATATAATGAACTTAAGAAACGAAGCAACGAGTGAATATTTTGATAATTGAAAATAATATATATCTTTATTCCATTAAAATCTACAAGAATCTGAAAATATCAAAAAAAAAACTAGCACTACGTCCTTGTACTATAATAATATTATAGTTCTAAAAAATTAAAGAACACGCTTTTATAGAAATGTGAACTAAAAAGCACAAAATATCTATCTTAGTATTAAAATTCAGGGTAAGAGAAAATCGTGTGAGTGACACACCGTAATATTTATATACATTTAAATCTTTAATTAAAATAACTTAGAATTAAACAAAAACCATTTTTAAAACATCTCTCCTGACGGGGATCGAACGCTGGACCTTTAGGTTCGTAGTGCGGCCCCTTACCTCAACGCCACATCGTTCACGTAGGGAAAGTATTTTTTTACAATATAAATTTTTTGTTTGCTCCAAGAGAAGTTACAAACATACATACATACATACATACAGGTGAAGCTAATAAAAGCGTTTTAAAAATAATTATTTAATTCGCGGAACTCTGAAAATACAGTCGAACCTCGATAACGTGAATTACTTTTAACATGAACTGTTTCCACAATCCCCGTCAAACTGAAGATTATTTTAGTTTTATGAAGATTTGTTAATGATAGCATGAACTACTGATAACATGAACAATTTTTTTTATCCCCCTTGAGATTCATGTTAACGAGGTTCGACTGTATTTTGTATACGTTAAGTGACACAATTGGGGGAAAAAACTAATTTTTGAGTTAGTAAAATTAATGAATTTCAAATCACATTCTTTTCTTCATCATTTAAATCACGCTTGATTCTCTTAAAAACCGAATCAGAATGGTTTTATCATTCTTTTCATAATGACATTTTACGGTCTTTCTGCTGTCTTCAAATCGCTTTTTAATTCATACCGCACCCTGGCAACAAAAGTGATATAACTCAAAAATGCAGTGTTTGCAAAAAAAAAAAATCAATTTTAAAGATAACAATAAAACCATTGACTATCATTGACATAAAACTGGCACGACTGCCTCTCAGGTGGATAATCTTAGAGATAGAGATGTAACGCTTTTTGTTTACGTCGAGGTACTTCATACACATTTTCAATGACATAAACTCAAAATTGCCATTTTTTGATTTGTATCACTTTTATTGCCGGAGTGCAATACGTAATCCAGTTCATAATCATATAAAAAAAAGTTTTTTTTTTTTTTTAAGGTTAGGTATATATATATATTTCTTTATTCGTTTTAGGTAAGTCTATTTTTTATATCTGGGACTGTCTTTCACCTTTATTGCGAGATTTAAATACCCTTCAAAAAGTCCCCCATAGAGGGCGTTCTTCCCAGGTGTGGGACCCTCATGTACATCCACATCATCTACAGCAATAAAGATTTTTTTTTTTTTTTTTTTTTTTTTTTTTTTTTTTTTTTTTTAGTTTTGTGCCATTTTGTTCATTACTTGAACATAGAATTTTTATAATAAATATGTCTACGACGTGCTCTGTTGTACATGTCTAAAAATTTATGCACATAATTTATGAAATCTATCTTTCAGTTTTATAGTAGGGGAAGCCGGGGTAATAAGAGACAGGGGTTATATGAGACATATTCAAAAAACCCACCAAATAATATACTTAGACAACTTTAAAAGTATGTAATATTAAGTATCATGTGTATTCTTTACTACAATACACTTATTGAGAAGTTTATAACATATTTTGAATTCGTTTTCTACGACGAAAAAGAACCTTCACTTTGAACTTACCCTAAAAGTTCGTGACTTTTTCTAAATTTTTCTTTATTTTTCTTTGTAGGTAATATGTTTGAGATTTATTAATGTGTAACCTTTTGACCAAGATTATGACTTTTGATGTACAATTTTTTAAAACCTCGAAAACATTCTTTATTTACATGTTCTAGGCATGTTTCTTATTACCCCATTTTTATTTTTTGTGTTAATTCCTGTGTCTCCCCCATTGTAGTTCCTGTTAATTCTGCCTGACTAGTTTGCGAAGAGTTTACCTAGTGTTAGGCCTAGTCTAAGTTTACCAAGAGAAGTTTTTTTTTTTTTTTTACTTTAAATCAAAAAGCAGTTTTACTCATTAGGCTAGACCATATTTAGTTGTTACGATTATGTAAATTTTTGTTTAGAATGTGTATAAGTTAGTATTTAGTCATTAATACTTCATTACATAATAAATAAGTTCATTTATAATTACTAGAAAAATCTTTTATAACATTTTGTTCGCTTGTATACACTTCAAAGATACGGTTTTTTTTGCCTATTTTCGACTACACTTTAGAAAATGCGTAAAATATTTTTTGCCCATTTTAAAAATTATATTGATGTTTTGGGTTAATCCCTAGGTTATGTTGATTATGTAGAACTATCATTAAGTACAATATTATATTATTTAGGACTTAATATTAAAAGAAATGAATTTCACAAACACATTTATGACAGTAAATTTTCGAGAAAACATATTTTTTGAATGGATGCAAATAATAAAAAATAAAAACTATTGGCTGATTCAGGATTGTTTCCAGATGTTTTTTATTACCCCACATGATTTTACATTGCTATATCTGGACAGTTACAAGCCTGGTCTCTTATTACCCCGCGTGGGGTTATTAGAGACAAGGATTTAATGAAAATTTGAAAAAACAATTTAACAAAAAATTTAATTTCAAAAATTACCTAAAAAATCAAGAGGAGTTCATTTAATGAAATTAATACGAGACATTTATTTCAAGTTATTTAGATTAATAGTATAGATTTTATTAATATTTTTTGTCTCTTATTACCCCGTCTTCCCCTATTTTTCTTTTCTTCCAAAATTTGATGTTTTCTTTGTAAATTAGCCTTTTACTGATCTTAAACTGCCAATCTGAACAAAAGAGATGTTATTTTTCAACATATATATCTGATGGTTCTTTTGTTATTTTAGCGCTTTAATTCAAATTAATATTTCTTCGATTTTTATCGTCCCTTTTTCAAAAAGACTTAATATTTCACACTTTGTATATTCCTTCTGTACTTTTATGGTACGTGCTGTGTTATTTATCATTCTATTTTCTGTTGCGGAAAATTCGTAATCTCCCCCTTCTTTTAAAATTTAATTAACTTTACGCCATGTGTAAAGAATAATTAGTCCTAATTACCCTTATCTATAAAGATATACCCTTATCTATTTTTTATAATCATGATGCGTTAGATCTAGAATGTGCAAATTTACATAGTCGTTATCTCGATAAATATTCATTATATTGAGAAAATTTCGAGCGTATAATATTTGCATATATGCTTAATATATTTATTGCCAATAATATGTGATAGTTCATGACTAAATAAATTTTGTTTTGTTTGGTGTTGAAGTAAAAGCCACTTTTCAGTGAACTGTAAATTGATGTTTTAATATTATAAAATAACTAAAATCGATAGTTATTTTCATTCAATTTTTTCTCCGTTAAATAAGATCTGTTCTTTTCATAAAACATTAATGAAATTTGTAAAAACGATCTAATATTTTAAAGAAAATTATGGACAGTAAATTTTACGATTTAAATTATGATCAAGAATTGCATAGCTGCCAACTGTTTTAATTTATTTCGGAGTGTTGTTAGTACCCGCCCTTTTTCACAGCCTATTCTTTGTAGAAAATTTTATTTCAATATGTAATTGATTAAATATGAAGAAAATTAATCTACAAAGAATACTGTGTGAAAAGGGGGCGGGTACTGACTACATTCCGGAATAAATTAAAAAAGTTGGCAACTATGGAGTTGTATCCATAAGCATGCGTTCAGTATGTGGGGAAAAATCTCGGTGTCATCATGATTAAAATTTTTGTGAGAGTGAGGATATGATTTCGTTTAGTATCACAAATTTCCTTTTCGTGTATCTCTTGAATGTGCAATGATTAAATCGCAAGAAACCATTTCTAATTAAAAAAAAATTGGGACGGGAAATTTTCATATCTTGATGTAATTTGCATCGGAGTAATTTTCCAGGTCTCTTTTGTATGTTTATCATTGTCACAATATATATATATATATATATATATATATATATATATATATATATATATATATATATATATATATATAATATATATAATATATATATAATACTGAAATGTTTTTTACATAAGTGTGTGTTTATATACGTAGGTGTGTATTTTAAATCTTTCGTGCAACACTTTGTAATTTGAGGCCTCTGTTTTTCTTGATTCCGGGGCCTTTTCAAAAATTTTTAGAGGAAACACATGCTTCTCGTGCCCATTTGGTAATCAGGCCCTGTATATGGCAGATGGTCATTGCTTCCATACGACTGGCCCATCAGTTGATTGCATTCAGCTTCCATTTGGTAACATAGTCATTCAGTCAAGCCGCTTAGACACAAATCTTCACGCTTTTAACACGCTGACTGTCGAAATTTATGTTCTCATTATTTCGAATCAAGAAATTTATATTCCATACAAAACTGCAGAAAAGGTGACGCACCAGTGGTTGTATATACGGCCGCAAACGTGAACATTGCTACGTCCCACTGATGGGTCACAATGCCCCCCCCCCCCACCAAAAAAAAAAAAAAAAAAAAATCGTGGCCACAATGCTGTTAAGGTGCTAAATAATTAGACGTAGAGATTAATATTTAGATTGTATGTCGGCTTTGCATTGAAATTCCTTTTAATTGCTCTGAAAAATTGATTGGTTACTACAATTATCCTAAAATTATTGATACAGAAGGAAAGCCATATTTTCAATGTCTGACACTTCTTTTTAAAAATACTGAGTCTTTTTTGGAAAAAAAAAATGAAGATGCTTGAAAAATAAATTTTATTTTGGCAGCTCCTTTTATTTCATTTATTTGTATTAAGTAAATAAAATAAAATAAATAAATAAACTTGTTTTTCAAGAAACATAAAAATACTTAGTTAACAATAAAGTTATGAATGTACACGATTTAATATAAATTTAATAAATGTACATAAAAAATGGTCGAAGGAAAAACTTCCTTTTCCTTCAAGCTGCGTCTAACATTGCAACAAAAGAAGAAAAATCTATCTGTCCTGTTTCTGTGCATGCTGTTACTTGTGCTTGAAATAGAAGGAATTGTTTCTTCAAAATGTCTTTATTCTGTGTTTTTAAGATAGAAAAGTTTTACTTTTCCAAATAAATTTTTGCAAAAAGTTCCTTAGGAATTATTTTTTCTTTATGTAATTTGCTTGAAATTGTTAAGCAAGTGTACGTGGTAACGAACTTAAATTTTGATGCTAACTCGGCTAAATTGGCAGGATGTAGCACCTTGGCAATCCTTTCAAACATTTTAATTGTCCAGAAGCGTTTAGATACATATTTATTTTCCTGTCATACAACTTTCTGGGAATAATTTCACAGCATTCCTACAAAGTGCGTAAGAATTGTGCCTACACATACACAAGTAAAAATAGTATACTTTTTTTTGCATGTACAAAAATGGCAATGTAGAAGGAAGAAAATATGTAAGAAAGATGCAGGTCAGCTCTAGCTAACTTAATCTGTGAAAAATTATCCATATTTCTATATGTGTGACTGTGTGTATATATGCACTCATATATACATTTCTATTATTTAGAAATAAGCTTAAAATTTTTATTACGGAAGGATGTATGGAAATGAGAGTTAAGTCAAAGAAAGGCAGACGGATGTTAACATATCCAGGATGCTACAGGCTCGTGATAAAAAGAAAGGAAGTGCTTATATCATGTCAACAAGGTCTTCCTTTTCTTTTTGATAAAAGAAGAAAAAAATAAATACAGATAAAGTTCATTTTAATATTCTAACTTTTCCCCGGTAAAATTCATTTAGGGTTCCATCCAGACCTCTAGGACCCTAATGTAGTCAAATTGGCCTTAACCCAGACAATTAAGCATAACTCATTTAGGAATTTATCACAAACATTGTCTAAATAAAAGCTTATGATTCCGTGAATCAGATGTGTAATACCCAGGTTTCATTTTATTCAAATTAAAAAACTGATAATAATTAACTTCGTGGAAATTGAAATACTCTTTTGTTAAAATACTCATTATGCAAAATTAAAAGGTTAAACTTACGTGACTGACAACAAATACAAAAGCCTTTGCTAACAGTTGTTGCAATATCAAGTGTTAAAACATTGTTGCTTACAATCATGTATATACTGTCTGCAGTATTAATGTAGTTGAGGTTAACAAAATTATATAAAATTAATTATGAAACAGCAAACAAATATAACATCTGGTATTAACAATTTTTTAAAAATACTTTTATTATGTTGAGCATTATGCAAGAAGTAAAACTTTTTCACAACTTGCGAAGCCAACAGGAAGGTTTATTTGTGAGTACCTATTTGAAAGTGCCATTTCGTTTTTTAATAAATACTTTTTAATTATTATTTTTTTCTTTTTTTAACCATACCCCTTTTGCTTTTCTTTATCGTCTGGAAATGATGTACGCTCGGACGTTTTGTCCAGAAATTTTTCTTACTCTCTTTTCTTTTTCGCTAAGGAATGCCAAATGCCACTTTATTTCTTCGGTATTTATTTATTTATTTTGAAGTTTAGGAGTAGGATCGAAAAAATTGCATTATAACCTAACAATAAAAACTGAAGTACGATATTAGGTACCAATTTGAATCGTTCGTTAAAAAGAAACGAATTTGGATACTTAGTAAAGCATTTTATTATTTCTTTACATATTTAAGGTCTAAAAGATTCCGTTTCTTAAAATTTTTAGGCGGTGATGGATTAATTTTGTATTTTGCACGGAATTTCTTAATGTAGTATCACCTTTTGTCTCTGTAAATTTTAACCAAATCAAACTCAATAAAAGCAAAACATATAGTGGCTGTCATCCCGTTTAATTAATGAATTATGAGTTGGGATTGAAGCATTGGCAATGGTCTATATATGCTAATTGCACTGCCGTTTAAAAGTTTATTCTTAAAACAATTTTATTTAACGCAGTAAATTATATAAGCTGTGTAAAGCGCTAAATATAAATTAATTTTATTTAGTTTGCTGGAGCAAACGTAAATTCTAATTGATACGGAACCATCATTTGCACCTAGTTCAAACTATCTAATCAAAATATCATCAGTTGTATCTAGAAGCGTATGATCCTTAACAATCAAAAATTTAAGCACAAATAGGTATAAGTCTTAAAACATATGAAATCAACCAGAAATTATTAAAGAAATCTGTATCTTGATCTTTGTTGCGTCAATTTTAATTTTTGAGTTTTACAAAACTAAACAATTAAAATAAGTCGCTCATTTTAAATATTTTCTTTTTATTATTTAGCATATTTTGATCATTTTAAAGTTATTTACCGTACACAATAAACTTTCTTCAGGAGTTCATTTTGCTATTATCTTTTATGATTCTTTCTTTTATTCTGTATAAAATGTGGAAAAATCATTTTTCCTGATTAAGTTGAACATTATTTTTACAGAAATTCTATTTTTAATTTATAATTATCCATAGCCGTTTCCGTTGCTGACATCCAGGTGTTAAAAATATAAAGAAAAACAACGATGACCTAGAAATACGTGCGTAAAGATTGACGCTGTGCATAAACTTAAGTACAGGTGTCTTAGATGTCCTTACATCTTAAGGACAAATAGTACAGCTGTAATATGTCAATAAGATTATATATTCGAATGATTGTAAGTTCTAGAAGTTTGTTATATTCTTTCCAGTGTTGTTCTCGATATTCAAACGTGAATTCAAGTTTTTCGAAATATTTCTGAAGTAGCCAAGTAATGTGAAATGGTTTTATCAATCCATTATTCAAGTCCAAACATGTTAATTTTGCTTAAATTTCAAAATTCATAATCTGCACAGTTTTAGTTAGTGGGCGTAAATTTGGTACATTTTGGTGTAATACGTTTTATTTATTTAATCTTTGCAGTAGTCACACACAAAATAACAATTTTATTATAGTTAATATATTGCGACTTATAAAAAATATGCATACGTAAAATTTAAATAAAGCCATTATTCATACTAGGTAAATATAACATAAAGAGTGTCACATTTTATTTTGTATATCACTATAACAAGTAAGTTTACTTACAGAAATGGCTGCGATCACACTTGAAAATTCCAGTCTTGGAACATGTATATTCAAAAAGTGATCTCAAATTTTGTTCAAAAAGGGAAATTATAAAGTGATGGTGAAGGGTTAAATTTTGGTTCATATTTATTTTGAAAACTATTTTTAGGATTGTAAGATACATATTTCTTCCATTGTTATTGCTTACAAGTTGGCAGCCTTTTTTACAGCAACTTTCGCTCATATATCAAAGTGGCTGGAGCAAGTGTGAAACGTAATATTTCTCTTCTCACTTTCACTTCCCCACCATATCTCTGTATCACACATGCATAACAAGGAAGGTGATACTAGTTACTTTATCTTCTTTTGATATAGCTCTAAAAACAGGAGAAGCATAGCAAAACACTTGTATATTCAATTACCAATGCCACAGATTTTTTCCACAATTTATAAACATTGAAGAATCTAATTTACAACAAGCGAAGTCATTTTTTCTTTAATAAAACAACTTAATATTTCTTTGCTTAGAAACATCTCTTTACTGAAACTATTAAATAGATGAAAGTGAGCATCTAACTAAAGGATATGCTGTGAATCAAGAATTCATTATAAAAACGCGAAACTGGCGAGCTGGTTTAAAAACACGCCTGAACGTGAATTGGGGAGGGAGAAAGATGCCACAAGTAGGAGAAAATATTGTCGTTCAATTGAAACACGACTTATGCGGCTATCAGAATTGCGTTCGCAGAGAAAGAAAATTTCAGATAAATCACGTTTCTAAAATGGATAGTTTTTGATGCGTTTACACATGATTTTATTTAAATATATGGGCCTTATAAGATATTTTAACCGCCACAACTTTTTCTTTAAAGATATTCTGTTTGAATAGTGAAATTTTATTTGCAACGAAATGCTTGTGTAAACGAAACCATATTACATGGCCGCCCTCTGGAAATATGGAGAGTAAGACATTTTGTAAAAATGATTAGATCATTATTTTTTGTCTTTTTTCGCATTTGTTCATTTCACAGACTTCGAAAAAATTTTGCATCGTGTATAGGCTTTGTGGTGCCTCGATTTTGCGATTGTGCTGAAGTCTTGCATTTGATAGACGCCTAACTTGGTATTGCGGCGGTGTTTTAAACGTAAGTTTTTCCGCGAGAGAAACTTATCAACCAACCCAACGTCTGTAATTAATGGTATTGTGATTTTGCTTTGACTTACGATAGCTGTAAGGTTAGCGTAAAATATTGGGGTAATTGCAGTATGAATTTGTTTTACGTTCATTGCAGGATGAAAATTACTCTCTACGACTGTCTTTACTGCTCACTATCGACAAGACGCTACTTTCAATTGTATTTAAAGTAATTAAAAATTGATGGCTTTAAAAAAAAAAAAAACTGAACATAATTATGTTTTGGCATGGATACATAAATATTTTAAGATCGATTTCAGTTTTGATTTGTTTACACTTTGACTTAACTTGCATATGCATTTAGTTATGCAAGATATTTTATAGAATTCAACTGAAAAAGTTTGCATTGCATTGCTATCTATAATACACCATTTGCTAAAGAACTGATGTGAATAGATCAAATTATGTGCATAACAGCAAATCTGTGTTAAAGAAGCTGGCCACAGTAAACATGTTCAATCATGTTGACTTTGTGAAAAGTTTGATTATTTATTTCCTTCATTACTTAACAAATTTTTGTGTTTGTACCGATATACAGACGTCATTTTGTGAAATATTGATGTTTTTTTACCATCTAAATTGGTAATTTTTTCTCTGCAATATGCCTTTTTGTTGTTTTTTCCGTGCATGCTATTCTTGTTTATGTTTAAGGTAAAAATATGCGTGTAATTCCTTGATTTTTTTTTTTTTTTTTTTTTTTTTGTAAAATATTTAAATGAATTAATCAGGTAAAATTTTTATTTTTGTGATTTTTTCTTATTTTGAACGAGTTATCACCTTTTCAACTAAGACTGCTAAAATTGTTGATAATATAACAATGTTTTGTAGATTATGCATGCATTTTATCAAATTTAGTCAGTTTTCAATAATCCCTTTTTATATGGTTATTTTTTCTTTTAGTTATTTTCCATTCTAGTTATTGTGTGATGTCGATTTTAGTCCTCCCCCTAATAAAATATATTCTTAGAATGTTTATTCTTATAAAATTATCTTTTCTTCCAGGAAAGCCCGTAGGAAGGAAAAAGATGCTGTTGCCGCTTCTCAGGAAGAATCTAAGCTTTACTTAGAACAAGCTGTTTTGGAATGTACAGTACCTGAATCTAGATTAAGAGAAGTAATAGATCTACCTCCAGGACTAGATTATAATGAATGGCTGGCCTCTCATAGTAAGTTATTATTATCAAATATGTTTTAATTTATATATTATATAATGTTTTTGATTAGTATAGAATTTCGAGCAACTGAATTTTTTTCTATGTACGAAACCAAGTATAAAATTATTTGAATTTTTTGTCCATAAAAGGCATTGAATACCGGGGTTATTCTCTTTTGTGTGATGAATGATACATTTTTTTTTTTTTTTTTTTTAATCTATAACCATCTGGCAGAAATCTCAGCAAGAATTTTTAAGATAAAAAATAGCCTTATTTTTCTTCATTAAAACTTTGGCCATGCCTTCTGTTACTTGACTCACAATGCGTCCCAGATGCAGGAAATTTTCTAATGATCTGCGGTGGTCACTTAAATTTTTAACGATAATCTGCATGCGCGCCAACTGTGTGAGTGCTGAAGCAATCACGGAAATTTTCCCGCGGGTTTTACCCGTGAGAGCAGCCATACAATTTAAACCAAAATTTAAATTTACAAAAACAGAAAATGAATAATAGATGTAACATTTTCTTATTAGTATTGGTATTTTCATTTAAAAAATCATTACACGAGGATAAAACACTTTTACCGTTTAGCACAAAAAGCAATAATTTGGTGTGGCACTCACATGACTTTCTTTTACCCTGTATTTCAATGCATATAACGACAGATTACAGATTAAAGTGTAAGGTAATTATTGTATATGTGTAGTTCCTAATTTAAAGAGTTCAAAATAGTTTCTAATAATTGCATTTGACGTATATTTCTGTGTGGCGGGGCTTTTGTCACCTCAATCCCCACTTGAATATGATACCTACATTGATTAAGAAAGAAAAGAAAAAAACTAAGATTTGTTAACAAATTTAAATGTTTATTCGAAATTATTCAGGCAACTTTTACACATAACAATGCTTGAAACTTAACAATCTTAATAAAATTTTTTAAGTGATCACCATTTCATTTTCAAAGTACTGAATTTGAATTTTCTGCAATTATTTGTTTTTAGCAAGAAATTAAAACTTCTTCAGTCTTGCTTTTGCCTCCGAGGCAGTTGCACGTGTTTGCACCTGATGAAGAAAGGCTACGTCCTTTCGAAACCGGTTGTGCTGATTTAAAATTTATGGTGTGTGAAGAAGTTTTAATTTCTTGCTATTGTCTGTACGCCAGTTTTTGAATTTATTTTTGGTATTTGTTTTTAAGTTATGCTGATAAAAGACATAGCGTTCATATCAGCTGTTAAAACTTTATTTCCGTATTCAGAGGAAACTCAAAACGCGTAATTATGGCAGAAAATCGGTATTAAAAATTGGACTTGAAAACATACTTTGTCTCGCATTGGTATAAGAAAGTATATTTTTGTTTTCCTGGACTAGGACAAATTTAGCGAGAGACATCAATAGAAAATATTGTTTTAATTTAATTTTGGGTAACCCCGTATATTGTCATAAAGTATACACATATTACAGAGTATACTTAGATTTAATACAATATGGGGGGGGGGGGGAGAAAGAATAGTTTCTTTGAGAGAGAGAAAAGAAAAAAGAAGAGTTTTAATACAAGCGAAGAACAAATTTTTATAAGTCAGATCTTTATTATTATTATTTATTTTATTTTCAGACCCTTTGTATTTAAACTAAATAGTCTTCCCCCGCTCTCCAAGTGAAAAATATTTTTTTTTATAAAAATAGTGTAAATGTTGGCTTATAAAGTTGATTGAAAAATTATCACATTATTCTCAAAAGGCTTTCAATTTTAATATGTTAGTTATTCTATATTTAGAATATTGCTTCAAGATATCACATTAGAGCTCTTCAATTCTCTTTGCGATCGGGCCGTTCCCCCCCTTTCAGTTTTTTGATATGTTTGCAGAAAATTTCTGTTGCTACCCGCTGAAATTTGTAATTTCATTATAACAAAGAAATATATTGCTAAGAATCGCTAAATTTACAAAATAAACGGCGTTTATAAAATATGCTTATCAGAGTAACCTCGCTATACTTTTTTTTTTTTTTAATGAGGGAGTTGTGATTGTTGCCTTTATTTATTTATTTATTTTATTTATTTATTTATTTTTCAGACTATTTCACTGATTAAACATTAAATGAATTATTTCTCTCAGTATTATCTATGTCAGATTATCTCTACATGTAAAATTTAAAATATAATTTCGTATAAAGACTCGGTGCGAACATACAACTTAGGTAATTCGTTTATAAACTTTATAAATGTAAACAGTTTCTCCGTGGACAGATATCGCCCTCTATTGATTGAAAGCGTAAATAATACAGAAATGCGGAATTGTTTTTATCCTAAGAATGTTCCCGTTATTAATGTTTTTAAAATCTGTACAAATGGAAGTATCAATAATTAATAATATTTCTAAGTATCTATTTCTTAAAAATATTAGCAAATAAATATAAATGTTATTTAGAGAGGAATTGAATTTGTAGATTATAAATTCGGTAAAGCTTTCAATCTCGAATTTTTTAATTGGCACTATTCAACAGTTTTACAAATTTCGCCAACAGTCAAGGCCTATGTTATTCTATTGAGAAATTTTCCTTGAATCAAAAGAATAATTTACTTATTACTTAATCCCCCCCCCCCTTTTTTTTTTTTTTTTTTTTTTTTGCGGCCGTTTTCGTTTTTACATCGAGAAAATTCACATCTGTAAAATTAGTAATCGTTTTTTAAAAATTATTTTATTTTTAATTTATTAATATTTTATTTTTGTGTTAACAAAAATAATTAAATGCATTTTTCACAGCTAGAAAATAAAATATTAGAAATGCGAAAAATTAATTTTTCATAAACGGTCACTAGTATAAACATTGGGAATTTTCTGAATGTGAAAACGAATTTTAAAAAATACATTAGGTAATGAGTAATATTGTGGAAGCAAATTTCCCCACAAAATAACATAAGCTTTGGCTGTCAGTGGGATTAGGTATTGTCTGATCTTAAGTATAATTCATGAGTTTTCATTTTTTCCCCTGTTGATTTTGTTTTTATATACTTCCAAACATTTTTATTTCTTTTCTTTTCTGTATTTTTTATTTTATTTTGTAAGTTCGAATTTTTTATCTTTTGATGTAAAGATGTTTTAAACAAGTGTTGAAAAAATACAGTTTTAGTTTATTTTTAAAGTATTTTATGACAATATTTAATACAGGGGCGTAGGAAAGGGAGAGGGAGGGGCTCAGGGGGCTCAAGCCCCCCCCCCCTATTGATTATGACAAAATTACCTTTTAATGTCAAATAAAAGAATCGCTAAATTAAAACCAAAATCAAGCTAATGTGTTATAATTGCTCATAATTGGTAATATTTTATAATTAATACTAATAATTAGTGAAAACTAATTAACATCTAATTATTAGTTGATTTTGTTGAGATTTTAGTAATTTTTAAAATGAAATTTTTTGAGCCCCTCCCATGATTTTTGAATTGCTACGCCCTTGATTTAATATAAACATAAACATTCATTCTCAAAAGAATAATCAAAATATTTAGTATCCATAACTGTATTCTATAACAGCCCATGTTTACACTTACCGAACCCTAGGATTTTAGTATGTAAAAAAAAATCCCATCAAGAAATTGGAAACAAAAATACCTGTATTAATTGAACCACATTTAAAAAGTGAGGTGAAGTACATAGTTTTCTGTGTTCTTTTCTATTATACCTTTTTTTGTATTTATAAATATTACCTTTTTCCTTCCTTCTGGTGAATAATCACTAAAATCAAATAATTTCTTTTTTAATGTTTGCTCAATTTTAATTTGTGTATATATTTTATTTTTCAGCTATAGCGTTCTTTGACCATACTAATTTAGTTTATGGCACTATATCCGAATTTTGTACTATGTCTGGTTGTCCTGATATGAATGGTCCTAATGGCAGGTCAGTTTAACTTATTTTATATTTAATCTAATAAAAACAAAAAACATTTTTTTCTTACTTTCAGCCTAGGACACCATCACCAACACATTCATTTTGTCCATTTTATGATTTTATGTTATGTTATTTATATGTAGTCTTCTATATGTCTTTGTGTTGCTGGTTTGCTTTTATTTTGCTAGATTATTTTCAAAATATGCTCGTGTGAAAAATCTTGTTTTCTAATTATAGTGTTTTTAAAAAGATCATATTTTGTGCTTTATCTTAAATTAATGTAATAATTAAGTTGGTTCTTTATTTTATTTCTTTAATTAGCAGTAATCTTTCGGACTTACTTACACTAACTAAATTTTACTTAATAATAATAAAATTAAAGTTTATTAAATTTATTGATTATCTTTGTCATAACCTTACTTTAATTTAAACTACAATAAACTTCTTTTCAGGTATTAAATAGTGATTAAATCTAAACTGACATAACTAATCTTTATTAAAGAATTGTTTACAATAAGACAATAATAAATATATTTGAAATCAGTTTATATGCTCTTTAAAATTTTAACTTATTTTTACAAAAAAGTTGTATTTATTGTAAAAGAGAACCAAATTATTATTTAGTATTTTTATGGTAATCATACTTTTAAATTTTTATTTGAACTTCTCAGTACAAATTTATATCAAATATTTTTATATATAAAACCCGAATAAACTACTACGTAGTAGTTTATTCGGGTTTTAATATTCCAACGCCAAGTCTCCTGTTATTATTTTTTATATATGTCTCAAAATTCTTCACAAATTTGAAACGGATCAAAATTTAAGGAAGCTAATGTTAAATCCACTCAGTATCAGCCAGTAGTGGCACCAGAAATTCCCCGACGGGGGGACACCACCTCCCCGACAGGGGGGCACTACATAAAGAGAGTTTATTATATAAGTATTTATGAAAGACTGCAATACTGTTAATAATATTACTCTTAATATTTGTACCATCCCATTTGTTAGTACTCCTCGGGGTTTTGTAGATCATTGGGCCACAGACACAGACATTTTCTAAAAATATTGTGGTCAAAACGTGTTCTAAACCTCTCAAAACGTGTATATTCATGGAAAACTGGAAGCTGAAAATTATTACGAATCCAATACCTTCTTCTATTGAATACAGAATGGAAAAACTGGAATGCTCCAAATTTGTACAAGGAAAGAAAAATGCTGCCAAAAGTAGTAAAACTGAAAATTTTGTATTTCCCCCGAGAGATTTTAGGAGTATGCCCCGATGGGGGGGTCACAAACTCCCCGACGGGGGGGGGGGGCTGTGCCTCCCCGGCCCCCTAGCTGGCACCACCTCTGGTGGCAGCTCCTCCATAAGTGCACATGATCCTCAAAGAAATGAAGTAAAAAGTCAATTAAAATAATACTAATCAAATTTTAGGACGATCGTTAGATGAAGATTTGGTATCGAAATAGTAATTCTCTTGTAATTGATGAAATGAATTAAGTGCATTAAATTTTCTACAATTTGTTTTCCTTTCAGCAATATGCTTTGGCAATACCAGATGATCTTTAGGTTTAAACATCTTTTTTAATTTCAAATCTTTATGAATGATTTTATTTACAGTGCCAGAGGACATTCCTAATTTCGATGCAATGAATGTTTGAGTCGACGGATTTTCTTTTTGAGACTTCACTTTCTTGATATTTACCTGCATTCAAACAGTTTTAGGATGAAGTTTCGTAGTCATGTTTTCATTTTTACTTAGACTTTTTTTTTTTTTTTAATTTAATACATTTTATAAATACCTTTTTTAGAAATGCAATAACCATGATTTTTACACTGCTGTATAATTTGTTGATATGAAAATTTCTCCTTGGAAAGTGAAGTCACATAACCTTCGAGCCATCTACCAATTTTTGGAGCCATTTTCAAAATAAATCTTTTATTTTTACATTCCAATCAAAAGATAAAAGTGGCAGACGATTTTTCCAAAGATGCCAAATTTTATCTCAAACTGCAAACTAGAAAATAAATTATATAATCGTTTCCATAAAGTGTGAATGACCTTCTGTATAAGCCCAGTAGCAGAAATTTTCCAGCATGGCAGCAGACACTGCAGATTGTTTTAGACTGCAGATAAATTTACACAGGTGCCAAGTCTTCTGTTCTTAAAGGGAGAGTTTATGCTGGAAATCTTTTTGTTTTCTGTCTATTCAATCATTAAAAATCTGACAAATTCCTTTTTAAAAATACAGGTGATAAATCGGATTTAAAAATTAGGAATGTTGGTAGCTATGAATTTAACAAGAACAAATAAAAAGGAAATGCTGGGCTCAAGGCCGTATCCAGAAAAAAATTTCGGAGGGGCCCCAACTTTCACTCAGATGTTGGTACACACATATGTACACCAAGAGCCCCTCCCTCTGGATACGTCCCTGGCTAGGCTTAAAAATACTAAAATAATTTGCTTTATATCTCGATATTACTGTAATTACTTTTAAACTCATTTTTATTTTAAATGCAAATTTTACATATTTTATGAGTAGCTAATACTTCTTGTAATAAAACATTTGATTTGGGATTCATGGATCTCAGACAATTTTAGCTTTACTGCAGTTCATATGAAAAATTCTGCTACTGGGAATATAGGGTATGTGAATACCCCCTTATACTAAGAAATTTTTAATAATCTGAAACTTTGTTATACTCTTATCAGGTTCAGTAATGTCTGTTATAATTTTTCTGTGAGTGCTGATAACAATGAGTATGTCACTTTTTTAATTAGGACTGTATTTTTTTTATCATTTTGGTTATATAGCTAGCTCAATGTGCATTTGAGGCATTATGCCAAAAGGCTCAGGCTCAATTACTGGTTTGGTAACTATTCGCACCTGTTGAAATTCAGCCTTTCAATTAAAAATTTCTTTTATACTCACTAGTTGTATTATAGAATATTTTTTCTAAATATATAATTTAGTATACCAAAAATTTTCTTTTTGGTTAAAAGTTATTAAAACAAGCATTAAAGTTTCCTTTCTTTTTGTATAATTTCCTTAAATGATTGATTATGAGTAAGTGCACTTGCCGATAGTCAAGCCTGTGTTATTCTAGGAGAAATTCGTTTATAGAATTTCTCATTATCTAAAATAATTTTTTAAATTCTGTTTTCACATAAAAAAAAAAAAAAAAAATCACAACTGTTATATTTGTTCACATTTTTCAAAAATTAATTTTTCAAATTTTTAATGCATTGTTTTAAAGCTAAAAAAAAATAGCTTAGATAATTTTTTTTTTTGTTTTTTAACCCAAAAATAAAATATTAAAAATTTGAAAAATCTCTATTTTTTGAAAACGAGAACAAATATAATGATTATGAATTTTCTAAATGTGAAAACGGCTTAACCCCCCCTTTCCCCCTCCCCCCCCCCAGAAAAAAAAAATGTAATGAGTCATTCTGTAAACAAATTGTCTCATAGAAATAATGTGGACTTTGGCAAGAATAAGTATTGTATGCTTTTACTTATTTATTTATAAATAAATGTGGTTTTCTTATTTGTTAAATTATGATAAAATTTCTGATTTAGACACATTTCTATTCATAAATGTACTTCTCTTTATGCTCAAATTACATTTTTAACTGTGAAAATTCTCAGTTTGAAGTTTTGTATCTCATTTACTAAGACTTAATTATTTTATACCATTTGAACATTTAACATTTACATTCATATATTCCTTAATTAAAATTTGTCCCTTAATCCTGTTTTGCTGTTTCAGACAATACCTCTGGTTTGATGAAAAAGGGAAAAAATGCAAAGTTGCTGCCCCTCAATATATTGATTGTGTTATGACATTTACTCAAAGAACAATATATGATGAAACAATATTTCCTACAAAATTTGGTATGTCCTTTTTTTCTCTATTAATGCAATGATCTTGGAAATATTGTCAGTTACAATAAATGTTAATTTAGTTTAATTACATTTCATGATTCAAATGCTTATTATATTAGATTTGTTAAAATTAAAATATTTTGAAATGTTTTGTATTTAATATTTACTTTACCAGCTTAGAAAATAGAATTGCATAAAAATTCTAATATTATATAAATTGTATTAAATTGAAATAATTTTACTTTATTTTTTCAATTTCATACATAATGAAAATTTACAGGAAGATGTTTTTCATTATTTAAAACATTTTTATAATTGTAAAAAACCTTCTATAAAAACTTTCTTAGAATTACCTTGTGTGATTCTAAAGCCAAACTGATCTGAGATTACAAAATAAGTATTACAAATATTTATAATTGGATAGTGCTGACAGTTTAAAATAAACCTACTGCCTAATGTTTTGCTGGATCCTATTACAACATGGGCATCGGCAGAATGGGGCAAGGGGGGGACACTTGCCCCCTCCTGGAAAATTCTTCTAAGCATTTTTTCTGTAAATTTAAAACTATGCTATCAGAATTTTATTTAAAAAAAAATATTTTTTCAGGTTGTGCCCCCCCTCTGAAATTTTATCTGGCAACGCTACTGTATTACAATTAAATTTCCTGGTGTCTTCTGCAATCTTTTTCCTCAGAGTTTAACATAGTTCTGAAATTTCAACCTTTGCAGTAATATTTTCTTTGTTATACTTCATTTTTCTTCTTTTTTCCATAAGCTGTCACGTGTCTTCGGAGATTTTCTTAACAGATTTGTCTTTTTCTAAACCAACAACATTTTTTGCTGATTCCAGAACAACATTAACAAAATTCACCATGAACTCATTGAAGTCTTCAGTATCCTCAAGTATCAAAATCTGTTTTTTTATTTCAAGCTGGAACTCTTGTTCTTTTAGCTTTTAGAAGCTGGGGTTGAATTATCTTGTTTCGAATTTGCACCAGTGCAGCTGTTAGTAATGTAAAGCATTACCAACATATGTTCTGTGAAGTCTTACCATTTTTTAGAAAATATCAATCTATCCGTACTATATAAAGTATGCCCAAGTAACACGGAATGGTTGGGAAACGGTTGGCCCTACGTTTCCTTCTTCGTTGGCCAACGGTTGTTTTTGGCCGTTGGCCTTCGGTTGAGCCAACCGTTGGGTGACAGTTGGCCCAACTATGGAACGGTTGGGTCCTGGTTGGCAAACTGTTGGGCCATTGTTGGTGAACACATTGTAGGCTAACTGTTATATTTTGCAGTTGAAAAAAGAGCATTTTAGGACTGTTGGGCCAACAATACTATTTGCTGTTGGCCCACTGTTATTTTGAGCCCTTTCCCCAACGATAACCATTCCCCAACGAACTAACAATAAATCGCAGTTGGGCCAACAGTCTGTGTTACTTGGGTGTAGATTCTATAACTCAGAGAAGATTTTATATTTAATTTAGTGTAAACTTAAGTTATGCAACCTTTTCTAAAATTTACTTGTTATTCCTGTGGTAAAATTTATGTGACACAGCGACATTGTCGCAGGAATAAATTGTCACTTACAGAAAGATTTGCTGATAAAAATTAAAGATATTCCTAGATTTTAGTATAAAATAGAAACTTGTGCCTTATATTTAAGAATTCTTTTACAATTTATTAATGATATTGATATCTTTATATGTACATATTATGTGTAAATTAGAAAATATGCTATTGTTAAAAAATATCATTTTGCATAAAAGATTTGCACAATTGAGATTTGTTGCAGAAAACATAAAAAGATTCTGCCACACAGCTTGTTATTAGGTTATATCTCAGTCTTGCACCAAATTGTATATTTAAAATGTTTATAAATCAAAAACTACATTAATTTGATTTTGTAACGATCTTTTTACAGGATGTTATGTTATACTTTGTTTCTTTTGGAGAACATTACCAATATTTCACACATACCTTTCTTTAGTGGTTTAACCCTTTAATGTTAATTGTTTTTGCACTGAAACCAAATATACAACATGTCTTTTTATGCAAAGATTTTTCAAAAATTTCCTTGTTTTTATCAAATTAAAAATTTTTATTCTTCTCTTTTTGGTAGATTGCAGCATTACTCTGAAAGTTAACAAATGTTTCAGAGAAAGCGTTATGCAGAAGTCACTTTAAATTTTTTAGCAGTCACGAGTGCTTCTTGTTTGCCTAGTTTTTTCATCAGATGAAGTGTTGTGCTATTATTTTGACCTAAAATAGTTTTCAGTTACAACATGGAATTTATTTATTTTATTTTATTTCTAGTAGCTGTAGCATATCATTTTTTTTTTTTTTTTTTTCAGAATCTTTTCACCTGTTTTGTATTCCTTACATAGAATCTACACAATTAGATATTATTAAAAGAAGATTGGGTGCTTGTTAAAATAAACTGAAAAGGAAAAGATTGCATTGTGTAGCATTCACACACATACACAAAATCTTAAGTGAAAATGTAGCCTGCAGTTTTTATAGCATTGAGTATACTGTTATCAATAAATGATGATGGTATTCTCCATTTTACTGAAACTTCAGTCTGTATTTTTACAATTAGATAGTTCATATAACTGATGTAATATTACAAGAAAACTTATTCATCTTATTATTTTAATTAAGGGCTATACTATAGAAATCAGAAATGTATGATTTTGCTTTGACCAAAAAAAAAAAAAAAAAAAAAAAAAAAATATTGAAAAGTAAATGTACACATGAACAGATAATTTTGTGTTTTGAAAAAATAAAGTGACAAACAATTGTGTAAACAAATATAGCTTATATGGTATGTATTTTCTTCAGTTTTAACAGAATAAAAGTTAAAATATATTATTTTTCACATATTATGAAATTTTCATCTCTTAAAACTATCTATTTTGCTATATCATTAGTACATTTTAATGGCTAAGTATATCTTTAGTCTTTTCAAATATACAAAAGCATTAGTAATGCATTACAAATCATACATTTATTTAAAATTGAATAATACAGCATTTAGTTTTTGATATTATGCAATGTAAAGATGTATCGGCATATGTTTTTTTTTTTGTTGTTGTTACTGTAGATGTGCTTATATGTAACTGTAAAACTATGTTTATAAAGACGTATATTAAAATCATACTTCAGTTTGTTTCTATTTTTTATTATTTTATAATTACATTTACCAATATTTAATTTTCTTCAATTGTGGGAATCGCAAATAAAACTGAACTTTTCATAGTTACTATTAAAGCATGTTCATGTTTGATGTAATGCTTAATTACTCTATTTCAATGATATACAAAAAAATTTTTTACAATAGTTATCATATGAACATTATTTTATACAACATATTTCATGGATGTGAAAAATATAATGTTGAATTTTTAAGATTATTAAGATGAAAATTATTTGAATTTATATTTTCAGGTATACATTCTTGCATATATTTCCATATAATGTTTATTTTGCAAATATGTTCTTTTTATGTAAAGATTTGTTACGGGCCTCAAATCTTACTATTACTAATAATATAAATATTATTAGTATTATTATTATTAGTAATAAATAACTAAATATTATTAGTAATAACAAACTTAACATGTGGATTTTTTTTTTTTTTTTTGTAAGTAGTTTTTGAATTAAGAAACAGTCAAGAGAGAAGAAACAAAAATAAAATTAAAGAATTTGGTCCATAATTCACTTGTCTTATATTAAATATCATAATTTTACATAAAATATTTTTAAATCATCATAGATTTGTTCAGAAGTTAGTTTTTATTTATTTTTAAAACATTTACATTAGTTTAAAAGTTAATGTATTGTTGTTCATATCTATTTAACTAATAAAGATCATTTTACTATTACAAGAGCTAAAAGCCTCGTTTTATTGTTTAAAAAAAGTAATTAATACTTATGAATAACAAAACAGTTCAATGTTATAAAGAAAGCTTTAAAAAAAAAAAAAAAAATCAGTTTTTAGCATATAAGCTAAATAGTAAGCATATAAATGCTTACCATTTGTTTGATTAATAAAATTGCTTGTTATGCATATTCAAATTTTGTCATACTTGATGATAAAAAATATTTTCAAATTTAAATTACTAATTATTTTTTTCTTTCAGATCGGGACTTCCCTAGCTCTTTTGAGTCAATAGTAAAGAAAATCCAAAGGTTACTTTTCCATGTGTTGGCTCATATATATCATATTCATTTTAAGGAAATAGTGCTTCTCAATATGCACGCTCACCTTAATGCTCTTTTCTCACACTTTACCCTTTTTAATGAGCGCTTTAACATAGTAGATGAAAAAGAGACAGAGATTCTACATGACTTAGCAGTTGCTCTTAAACTATATGGTGAAAGTATGGAAGCTTCATCCGAGTTAGAGGAGAAGAGTAAAGCAGAGGTACCAACAACATCTGAAGAAGCTGCAACAGCTGTGATAGAGGATACTAATGCAGCAGAATCAATCAAAGACTGCATCGTATCAAAAAATATTGATAACTCCAAGAGGCCTCCAGCATATTCGCAGTCATCACAATCGATTGCTTCCTCCATCTCCTTGGCCTTACATTCCCGGTCCAGTTCTGGAAGCCATTCAAGCTCCGGCTCTTGCGCTATGGACTCTGCTTTATATTCCCATGGCACTCCATCGGCACCTAATTTTGGTTCCTCACCCCTCAAGTTCCAATAGAATCCTATATTATCGATCACCCTGGCCATCCAATAATACCTGCACACTTTTAAGAAGGCATGCAAACTGAGGAAAGTTTGCATGGACAGATTCTTTTTTTGATTAAATTTAGCAGCCAGAATACAAAATGCATAAGCATTGATTTGTAAAAATTTTAATTCTGTGATTAGGCTGAGATGAGAATAAAGTGAAAATTAAGTATTTTATTTATGGAGATTAAATATGTAATACTAATTATCTGCTAAGTGCATTATGCTTTTAAGAAATTTTATTTCATATACTAAATTATTTTTATAGCATTTAAAATGTGAAAATGTGAAATTTTTTACACATTTGATGATTCTTTATTTTTTAAACATCAGTTCACATTCAGACTTTCCTCTCTCTTATTTACTGTCAGCAATATGTCATCTTAAATTTGTGCATCTAGTTTATAACACAATTTGGTATTTCCTCTTAGCAAGTCTTCTCTATATATGATAATGTAGCTGTTTTAGACAATGCTAGTTTAAAACAAAGGTGCAAATTAGTTTTATAGCTGTGTGGTGCAATGTAACTCATTCCACAGAAGATGAATTTCAGAAAAGTTTGCTTTGCATACTTATTTTGTTCTTTTGCAGATTTTTTGGCATATTTTCTTATGTTATTTTCATGTACAGTATTGTAGTTGAAAATTACTAGACATTATATAATAATGATATTACAGTTGTAAGTTGTACAGTTGTTTAATTCATCACCCGTATGGAAATAGTAAAAGATACCTGAGTTTTGTCTTAAGTACATTCTTCATAATGTGGTTTGGTGTTACATTAATTGAGTAGCATGCTAGCACCAATACATGAAAAATGAAAATAAATATTGACTCTGAGCATTGCAACGGAGACATTCTATGCAATGAAAAACGTGTGTGACAATCACAGCTTTGTAGATAGAAGAAATATTATTTTTCATCAGAACTCTGAGCTAAGTGCAGTTATGATGAATAAAAATATGAAACTTGCATAATGATTTGTATAATAAATGTGCTGATGATACCTTCACCAAAAGTGTTTGTACTTATTTTCTGAATATTCTGAAATATTTATGACTACCTGTCCATCTGAGGGCTTTTTTAAATCTGCTACTGTTATAATTATGTAATTCTTCACTGAAAGTTTTGAATGAATATAAAATATTATGTTCACTATATATGTACTCATATTACTCTTTATCTGACCAACAGCTTAAATATGTAGTGAGTGCCTATCATCATGAAAAAAAAAAAAAAAAAAAAAAAAAAAAAATATTCTAAAATGGCTGATTTTTCATTTTGAGTAGTTTTATTCCCTTTATTTTTTGCTATTTAATATGGTTTTCAAACGGCTTTTAGTCAGTTTATATATACTGTTCAGTATGCATGAGTATGTTCTTAGAACATAAGGATTGATTAACTGGAAATTCTTCAATTCTTCTAAGGTGCCTTCATCTGCATTACATTATAAACATGCATTAAATAAATTTAGAAGATATCTTTTTCTTATATAAAGATTTTTAAATGTAAAAAAAAAAAAAGAAAGAGAAAAAAGAAAGAAATATATCTATATATATGGTCTTATTCAAAAAAAAAAAAAGAAAGAAAGAAATTGATAGTTGAGGTACAATCTTATTTTGACATTATCTTCTGTTTGTATATCTCCTCAAATGAATAATTAACTGTGCAATGTCATGTAGTTTATTTAATGAGAACTAGCAATCCTAATAAACACTTCTATGTTTTACATAAGAAGCTTAATTCTTGTTGTATAAATTTAGAAAAAAGAAAAAAGTGCTCCTACTGTTATTACATTTTCTATACTGTGTTTTCTGAAAATTGTTCTTTCCCTAGAAAGTGATGCACTTTCCTCCCTGTTTGTTAAAATGAAGAAACATTTTGTCACATTCTTTCTGGATGGCTAGGGTGGATTGCACTTGTGGATATTTCCTATGTGAATAAAACAGTTGTGATAGAATCCATTGCTATAAAGTTGGCCTTTTGACAAAACAGCATGGACATAATGTAGCATGTATGAAAGTTTCATGAGTCTGTGATCATTGTGCATAGAATAAATATTTCTAGAGAATCTTGTGTTTTTCTATGCCTTGGGTGTGTATTCTGATGTTACTCTGTAAATGAATTAAGATGAAATATATTTCCAGGGCTCTTTTACTTTTGATGTATTGGGAATTTCTTAAGAGTAGGTAATTCATACATTGGTAATTGTACAAACAAAACAATATTTTAAATAATAGTTTCTTCTTTTCTAAATTGTGCCTAGCTTTATAAAAACAAAAACTTTTGTCATGCATTTTTTTTTTTTTTTTTTTTTTCAATTATTTAAAAAATGACAGCTGTCTTTACTGAGCAGAAGATTGTTATGCTTAAATATTGGAGAAATTTTATTCTCCTTTATACATGCCTATGCAATGAAATAGTTTTTATATTTTGTCATAAAAATTTTGATTATGAAAATAAAATCTTCTACTCAGAAAGAGAGGTTTCTGGCAATGGTAAGGTTATAAACCTAAATGTTGCTGTTTTATTATTTTTTTTTCTTTTGTAAATATACATATTTTATTTAATGGGGGGAAATTAGTCATGTGTTTTCAATCACTTAGTGTTGATCCTCTAAGTGGGATGGTTGATTTGGTTGCTTTTTTTTTTTTAATTTTTTCCCCGTATTTCATGTTTGTTTTTCTTATTTTTAGTTATCGTTTTAAATTAATTGTAAATTATATATTTGCATAATTGATTTCAATACACCATTTAACATATATTGACAGAAATTACTTTTCATGCACATTCTGTAACATAGTATTTAATTTAAGTGTGAATAAGATGTATAAAATGTATGTATATTTCTCAACTGAAGTTGGTTTGCAAAAAAAATTTTACAAGTGTAATATGTGATGCTAAAAATCTATTCATATTTTAGATATCCCAAGACACTGTTTGAATTCATAGTCAGTGTAAAATATTATTTTCTTAAAAATATGTTTAACATTATAAAAGCTATGATACAGGCATGCAATATACCTAATTTAGGTAAATGATAAATTAATATAATGTTTACTTAATCTGTTTTATGATAAATTATAATTCATGAAAGAGTGTTAATGGCAAATTTTCATAATAAAGTCAAATTGTAAATTAGTCATGATAAAGTCTTATCAAAAATGTCCGTAAGAAACTTATTTGAATTCATGTATCTATTTTTTAGCTCTCAAAAGAAATTAAAAAAAAAAAAAAAAAAGTTTTAAAATGTTAAAAGCTTAAATTAAGTACTTATACTTTTATTTTGTGTTCTATAAATCCAGACATATTTATTTTAATATGTAGTTTATATGTTTTATTTGATTGAAAATTCATAGGTGATTTAGTAAAGTTTTTAATGTATTGCAGAATAAGAAAAATGTATAATTATTTAAAATGGAAAAAAAATATATATATTTAGCTTTTAATTTTAACAACATAGCTTTTTATTTTGTCAACATTTAAGTATGAATGGCATCTTTTGTCACAATAAATTTTTAGGATGTCAAATTTTTATTATTAGTTTACTATTTAACACTTCAAATAAAATTCTTGTTTTTATATTTTAGTAAGTTTTTCCTTTGAAATCTATTTGTTTATTTAAAAGAAAAAAAAATCACAACACATTTTTGTACAGATAAATAAGAATATTATAATTTAAATTATTGTAATTTCTAGTTATAATGATTTTACTATTTATAAATTTGTCAGTATCTGTCTCATTTTTCATCAAGATGTGAACCTTAAAAACTAGATGGAAATGAAGTTGGACTGCCTTGTGTGTAAAGAAACCAGCCAAATTAATTTCTAACTCATTTTAAAAATCAACTATTTAACTAGTACAGCAAATATTTTTTAATGGGTTAGAAAATATATTGATGATTATTGTACTACAGCTTAATATCTACAGATGTAGGTACTTTTAGTTCATCAATCTTTAGGTTATATGAATAATAATTTAAAAAAATACTTAAAAATGTAATTTTTCTTAGTCAATACCTCATTTGTAGACTCCTAGCTGTCTGTATTTTCATCTAATGTTGTAATATGGTCTTATATACTTTGACCAAGCAAGAAAAATAAAATAAAATAAAAATAAAGAAGTAGTATCTTCTGTGAAAAGAAAAAAGAAGAAAAAAGAAAAATATATATTAAAAAAATAAATAAAATTTGCTGGTTGTTAGAGATTGTGCACATAATTCTAGTTTGTTAAGGGACTCAAGTATGTTGCACAATCTGCACTCTTGTACAGTCCTGTAACTCTTCAAAAGATACTAGTCAGAAGAAAATAAAATAAAATAGTACATTAGCTGTATTTCAAAAACTTGTCTTTTTATTTCTGTGTGAATATTTTCTTGTGTTATTTCTATTTCAGCTTAATCAAATATTTCAAGGAGCATTTTTTTTTCCAATTTAAAATCATATTGAATATTATACTGCATTGTAGTTTATAATTAATAAGTAAAAAACTTTGATTAAACATCATAAAATACTAAAACTCATTGCCACTTTGTTTGCAGCATTCATGCCTACTTTTTTCACCTGACAAAGGATTGTATTTTCTTTCGACCCAAAATAATTGTTTTTTTTTTGCATTTTATGATTATTTATTCAAAGTCTTTTACTTATTACTATACAGCATTCTTATTTTCTATTAAATTATTAATAAAATAAAATATTTTTGTTAAGTTTTAAACTAAATACTTGTTAATTATAAGTTTTCCAGCCTTTTAAATTGATATCTTTGATAGCCTATTACAATAGCTAAAGAAATTTTCCAACAATAAAACCTAATATTATACTAGATACAAGAAAATGTGTTTTTTCATTAGACAGTTTTAGATTCAGATCATGATTCTACACTGAGCCTCCAAAAGTCAAGGTACAACCTGTTTTCTCATTTTCTTCTTTTGTGCATAATTTTGAAACAAATAAATGTGTAAATATAAAATTTGGATGTCACATTCTTTATCAAATTATTAATCAAATTTTATATAACTTTAACACACATAGTATTTGATATGTGTAAGGGATAAGTGTAGCATTTTACAAAAAAAATGTCCAACCACGTACACCTAACCAGAAAATTATAAAAAATTCTCAAAGCTTAACTATGGCCACCTTTGTCTCAGCTGTTTTACTTAAATTTTATATCGGGGGGATCCAAAAGTTGCAGAAAAAAAAAAAATATATTAATTATTTAAAAAGTATTGACTGTAGCTTTATTCAGTTTTCTCTGAAATGTGCAGAAAAGCATGGGATTATATATATATATATCCCATTTTATATATATATGAAAAAAATATTAGTTACATTTTTCATCAACATATCGCACTGTATTCACGATATCCTCTCACATTTTAAACCGATCCGCCTGATCAAATGATGCCATAGAGAGAATACTGACTGAAGCTATTTTTTAGAAGACTTTCCAATGCACAACATCTGATGGTCATTCTAAGGGATGACAGCAGTCACATTGAGCATTTAATAGATGTCTTTATTACGTCGTTAAATGCTGTAAAGTAATTTTATAACTAAAGTACCGCCTGACAAAGAATATTTTTAAAATAATTTGCTGCTAAATCTTTTGTTACCAAAAAATTCTCATGTCTTTGCATGCATTTCAGTGAAAACTGCATAGTGTTATGATCAATACTTTTTGAATAATATATTTTTTATTTTTTCTATAATTTTAGGATCACCCGGTATATACATATACTCAAAATGTTATATTGGATGATATTGATTAAAAAAATGAAAGAAACATTTTACAATGTATGTTTACACACATTTATTTTTATACAATATAAATAAGATTAACATTTAGTATAAAAAGATTTGAGGAATATAACAAGTAAAACCACAAATCCAGAAAATAAACAAAAAATCAATTTGTTGTAGATTTCATTTCTTTGTAGTGCCAAAAATTATGGGAAAATTTTTATGCATATACAGGGATTTCCAAAAAAATTGAAACGTGGTTTAATTCTTTATCTATTTTAATAAAGAATAAGATAAAGATAAGTGGGCAATGTAAATTGCAAAAAATGTTCAAAATAAGATACGAAGTTAATAAGAAAAATATTCCTGTTAGTTTTCAAAAATTACTTTTTAAATTTTATATGACCCCCTATAGAAAAATTTAGTCTATTAATGTAAAAATATCACTGCAAAAAAACGCATAACTGTATCTTTATAATTGAGTGAGTTAATTGAAATCTGAGCGCTGAACATAGGAACTATATACCAAAATCAAAATGTAAATTTGTAAGATATTCTAAAAGTATAATATGCATGGATAATCTTTATATTAAGACCATTTTTGCGTGTTTGGGGGTAGATTCATAATCCAGAAATGCATTCTAAATTATTTCTTTGTCGAGACTGACATTTTTCGATTGAAAATGTATACATATATAAGTATGCAAGTTTATAACTTATTTTTGATTTTATCATTTTTTTCAAAATGACATTCTAACAAATGAACTCACAAGCAATTTTGTTTTCTGATAATCAACTGTAATTTAAAGCTATTTCAAATATTTATCTTCAAATAATTTTTAAAATCCTCATAATGATTAAAACTGCATAACATTGTTGAACTAAAAGTTTACAAAATATTTTTTTACACAAGGATGCTAAACTTGAAACTCATTAAGTTCTAAATGTTTGTTCTGTATAGTCTTTTTAACCTATTATTGTATCAAATTATAAAAGAAATCGCTAGTTCTCTTTAAAATACATTTTTAAAAATATCTATATTTGTATGCATATTTTATAAATTATGTGCCTCAACTGTGAACTCGCATAATTTGAAAGGAGTATGCACTCTGCGATGTATTTGATAGACCACTGTTTATTTCTGTATATTTAGGCTTTATTTAAATACGTCTGGGATATTTTTGGCACATGTTGTCATTTTATCTAAAAATTTCCATTATCAATTCACGTTCAATCCCTGTTTTCACCGAATAAAGAGCTATTTAAGTGTTACAGAAAATTGGCACAAGCCAATTTTTCCTCTTTATCAGAAGTCAGTTGGTTTTAAAGATGTATATATGCAGTTTTTTCTGGATAGGACTCTTGCTGGATAGGAATTAAAAAAGTTTTTATTGACCAAATTTGTCTAGTGGAGTCGCATAAAAATTTAAAAACCTTTTGGAAATAAAGTGTGGATTTTTTTTCTTAACGTAGTTTTCTTCCCTGCCTTAGTTTAAGCATTTTTTCAATTTACATTGTCCACTTATCTCAAACAGATAAAGAATTAAAGCATGTTTCAATCTTTTTGGGACACCATGTATATTTATCAATGAGAAATATTATTTTATAGTAAAACAATGGAGTTCAAATTAGTCTCTGTATTTCTAAATAATCTAATTTCCTGAACATGTATGGGTTTGACTTATATGTGGATCAAAATCAGATACATGGCATTAGTATTCTACTGTTTCAGGTTCTATATGCTAATTTATAGTTGAATAATTATGAAACAATATTTTTACTTCTCACTTTTGCAGTAATCAGGAGTAAAAGAAAAATATTCTCAGATGCTGGAATATTCTTTAAATATCCCGGTATTTACACCATTATTTTTATTTTGGGTTTTGTCGGTGAATAGTGTATTGTAGTAGAATTTGTAACCTCAGTTAATGTTTTAATCTAAGGAATATTTGTTTGTCCTTCTGTCACTTCCGTGGTAGGAATTTCAGTAGCATTTGTTGTTGAATTGGTTTCTTCACTTTTGTTTACAGCAGATGTCGTCGTTGGCATTGCTGTTGTTGCAGCAGCTGCTGAAGATGGCTTTAAAGTTGTTGTAGCTGCTGCTGATTTTGGTGGTGTAGTAACATCTGCTGTTTTTGGAGTTGTGGTAGAAGCTGCTTGTTTTGGAGTTGTGGTATCAGCTGCTTGTTTTGGAGTTGTGGTATCAGCTGCTACTTTTGGAGTTGTGGTATCAGATGCTGCTTTTGGAGTTGTGGTATCAGATGCTGCTTTTGGAGTTGTGATATCAGCTGCTGCTTTTGGAGTTGTGATATCAGCTGCTGCTTTTGGAGTTGTGATATCAGCCCCCGATTTTGGAGTTGTGGTAGCAGTCCCCGATTTTGGAGTTGTTTTATCTGGAATTTTTTCACTTGTTGATGAAGGTGATGTAGCATTTGAACTGTCATTTGATGAACTTTCTGTTTTAGCTGGTGTAGTTGCCACCGGTGTCGTATCTTCATCATCATCATCAGTATCATTTGCATTACTTCGACCACGAATACCACCACAGCAAGAAGTAGGTTTTTCTGAAAAAGATATCGAGAGACACATGTTTTTTAATCAAAGGTCTGCATAATTTTTACATGTATGTACAAAGTAAAACAAATTGTTTATAACAAATATCCGGATAGTAGAAGTATTGAGTGCGAAAACATGTTAAACTACATTCATGGTTAATTTTGGGCTAAGGCCAGTTAAAAAATTGCTACAAGAACAACACACTACAAGTTATTCTTATAAAAATGGAACATTGTTCGCATAAAGCTCTAACTAAATTTTACGATTAGAAATTCCTAGTTAGAACACTTTACAGTTAAAGATGAGCTTTGAAATTCTGTTTTACGTATTGTGGCAGTTGTCAATTAAGCTGAGACTAGTGTATGCAATAATTCTTATTCTATTCTATACTAATATATGTACTGTTTTGTCAATTTAATAACTTTCAGCAATACATTGGCTTGTTGTTCATTTTCGATTGTAATAATATTGAAAAATAAATAATGATCAAACCTCAGTTTCCCACACAGGGTTACACTAATCTGAGCGAGTTGTTCACAGCGCGGTATTCTCAAATGAGAGAAGGGCGGTTTGGAGTGTAGGGGAGGGGGACTTTCATCCTTCTTTTATTAAATCTATGAATCTTCCGCTTCAGTTCGTGTAATGTATACATATCACATGCATCGGAATTTCACCTGCTAGTTACACTAAGCCAAAAAAAAAAAAAAAAAATTAACTGTCAAATGAGTCATGAAGATCTGTAATGCATGTATTGAAATATTCAATGCACAAAGCTTTAATTTTATTCTGATTTGTTTTCATATAAAACTATCAATTTGAAAAATTAAACATATTTTCCCGATTTTGAAATAAACAATTTCGTTTATGGCATGACATCGATTGGTGCAAAAGTTATAGATATGAATATATGATATGCAAAAGTTTTGAAAACTTTTGCATATCATATTCGCGTTCTTTAACCACATTTCTTATGGCCATGGGTGCCCCTGTACAAGTGCAAACTCTACGAGTCCAGTGTTAAAATAGGGGGTGATAACCCATGTCGTTGACGTTGAGAAAAAATAAGCAGTAAGGGAGCACTGAATGACTGAATGTTCACTAAATCCCAACTTGTCGGTCAATTTGGCATCCCTCCAAGCCTTTAGATCCATCCTCACTGCTAGTAGAAAAAGTGATTACTCTGTATTTCTGAGTTCCTAACCAATAATTACAAAAAAAAAAGAAAAAAAAAACTGTAATTAGAACAAAAGATATTAGCGATGAAAGTAACCATGTTACGCTAACCCAGTGTGGTAACTAGAGACCCTGAATGGAGAGAGACTGGACATTGAATAAAAATAGAAAAGTTTGTTCAAGAATCATTCGATTTATTGTTTGTTTTCGTTAGCTGTGACCCTGCTCACCTATGCGCATGCGTGAGGTCTGCATTGATTTTGTTAAAATAGGGTAGAAGCGTAGAAGATGAGAGAATGTTTACATTTTACGAGTGAGAGATAAGTTGCGGTTTCTTTTTTCTTTTTTTTTTCTTTTCAGGACATTATTGAATTTTGAGGCGATACTTCTTCGTTATATTCGTATAAAGGCAAAATGCTGATTTTTCCCCCTTGTAATTTTTAAATAAGTGTAGACAAGATCAGTTTTATTCTTCGATGCAAAATAAAATCCGTAAACTTAAAAGTAAATGCCTGTTTTCTTTCTTCTTCTTCTTTTTTTTTTTTTTTCAGTTAAAATTATTTTTATTTGCTTACTTGATCTCTACATTCGTACTATATCTGTCATACCTGAACACTTGTTTCATGCACTGATTATAGTAGTAAATTAATTAAAAATGACTTAAATTAGGTAAAATTTACATAATTCATTAATAAAAGAAGAGAAAAAGAACAACGTTTACAGTAGACTTTACCTGTAGTAAAAGTAATATATTTTTTTCTTTTAAATTATACTGCTAAAATAAAAATACCATATTTTTGGATCTCTATTTTACAGAAATTTACAGAAAATCGTATTTAAATCAAATCATTAGATTTTTTTATCATGATTATTTTACACCTTTTATTTTTCGCGCATATTGTCATATAAATTACATTAAATAAAATATTGTTAATTAAAATTAAAAATTAAACTTTAAATTCGCGTAAAAAGGTAAAATAAATATTGAAGACTCATAAAAAGAAAACGAACACGTGTAGAACGAAAAGCGCATTTGGCTAAGTGCCCATCTCATTCAACGCATCACCCCTTTTCCGAGTAGGATCGTTCCGCGAGAGGTAGACATGGTTTACGAAAACGGACTATACGTAGTTTCTTTCCGGCATCTAATTTTTTTTTGTTGTTGTTTTGTTTAAATTAAGGTGCCTGCCTACTGTTTTAAAGGTTACATCAATAAAGCTGGAGTAAGGTTTTGTTTTATATAATTATAACCATGTTATTTAATATTTTAGAGAGGATAACATTTTTATATGCTGAAAAAAATCATGAATATACATGACAGTTCATAACTTCTATCGACAAAAAAAAAAAAAAAAAAAAAGTAATTTATCTAGATTCATTGTCGTAGTTCAATCCCTAAAACAACTCCTGGAGTATTTTGTCAAAGTTTCATAACATTTCAATTTTAACTTTTGGAGTTATGATGGTTTGGGATAAAGCAAAATGCTAAAAATCTCATTTTGAGAAAAAGCAGAAAACAGATTTAAAAACAAGATTTTACCTATTAAACAAAAAATAATTTTAAAAAGTTCCTGATTTATTTCAAAGCTTTTTATTTTCTTTTTTAAATTAGTTTTCTATTCAGTAACAAATTTTGATGCTTATATTGAGTAAAATATTTATGTAAACAAACATCAAAGGGTCATTTCCGGTCACTTCCTGCTTCAAAAACTGGCCAGTGACTAATATTAAAATGCCTGTAACTCAAGTTCTAAGCAAGATAGAAACAAAATTCAAACTGATTTAGAAAGCTAAAATGCCAGGCTTTAATACTAACCCAAAAATAGAAAATTGGAGTTTTGACCGAAAATTGCATTTTAAAGGTAGGCAGGCACCTTAAAACTTGAAAAAACGTTTTTATTTATCTTCTTAGAACCATGCAGATAGCCACTGAAAAAATGCAGAGCGTAATGGTATCATATACATATGTAACAGATTGAACAAATATGGCGTATCGACTGGCAGGTCATTGTCCAGTCTCTTATGTAAGGTCTCCAGTGGTAATTACATGACTTTTTTTTAAAATGTGGTAACTGAGGGTTAAACGGTCCGCATATGAATAATTCATTATTTTGTCCCACTGTTTGAATCACCAGAAAAAATAAATGTATTAGAAATTTTTCATTATCAACCTTGAAAATTCATTTCAGATAAAGTGCAGTGGAAGGCAGATTTTTAATACCAACTATGTGAAAAATACCAGAGCCGGGAATCGAACTCGAGCTCTCCGCTAAACGCGCGGATGCTCGAAAAACAGAGTTACCCTGGCTGATAACCAGCTCGGCATTTCTCATATAATATTCGTTGGCAAGGTCACAGAGTCATGCAAACGCAGATATATCAGGTGAGAACATTAATCGTGGCACAACTCCAATAGACTACGAAATTTTTAATTTAGAAATTTCTCATTCATCAACCTTGTTTTCAGATAAAGTGGAGTGCAAGGCAGAATTCTAAATTAAAAATTTCGTGGTCTATTGGAGTGGTACCACGATTAATGTTCTCACCTGATATATCCGCGTTCGCAGACTCGGTGACCTTGCCTACAAATATGTGAGAAAAGTCGAGCTGGTTATCAGCCGAGGTAGCTCAGTGGTTAGAGCATCCGTGTGCTTAGGGGAGAGCCCGGGTTCGATTCTCGGCTCTGGTATTTTTTACATAGTTGGTATATATATATATATATTAAAAAAAAAAAAAAAAAATATCTGCCTCCCACTCCATTTATCTGAAAAAAAAAAGTATTTATTTAATAGTATAATTCATAAAGGATTGTTGCTTATTTCAATTGAAATTAAAATACCTTATTTACATCCTTTGGAGAAAGCGAATATATTTCGGCATGCTAACTTCGCAGCGCTAATACGATGACTTCACTTGCCGGCACTTTATTTTTTAATAAAGGAAAGAGAAAGTCATAAAGTGATCAGCCATTGATATTCCGTGTTTATGTAAATAATGAGCATTCTGTTTTTTTTTTTTTTTTTTTTTTTTTTTTTTAAAACATAAAAACAAAAGAAAAATATATATATTGTTTGACAAAAAATATAAAAATTTAATTGGGGCATATCCAGGGTTGTTGTTTTGTCCACTTTTCTGTGAAATGTCCGGGACACTGAACAAAATTGGAAAAAAACTGGGCAATATAATAGATTGAATTGTAGTATATGTTTAATACATAAAATTATTCCATTAAAGCAATAAGTTGTACATTCAACTTTGCATTAGCAATTTAGCAATAGAAATATTTTATTAAAAATTAATAATTTGATAAGTAAAACGCGCAATTTTATTTTAATTATGATCAGTTTAAAAAAATCATGAAGAAAATGTTAATTAATAGTAATATAGTTTGCAAACGTGGCAAAGTAAATCTGTTGTTGAACATTATTATTACAAATTATATATATGGAGATTATCATATTGAAATTGGATTAATAGCTAATGTGACAGAAAGACTAGCAAGGGAACTCTTCCAAGTGGCAATTACCGATTTTCTTTAAAAAATTACAGAAAATAGTTTACACTATACTTAATTCACTTGTGAAAAAATTAGCTGCTGAATCGCAACAGGAAAGCTGTAAAAAATTATTAAACTTTACGTTTTGAACGCCAAATACGAAAAAAGTCATCGCCAAATCACATTAACCTTCCTTCAGTGATGCCAAGGAACGTCAGTATAGGAGGGTTGTGTTTTCTATCGCTTTAGGGTTACTGAAGCAAGGAATCCATCCCCTCCGCTTAGGATCAAAATTATGATGGCATGTCTCCAGAATATCCCTATGAGTGAATACAAGGCAATCTCCAATTTCCCACTGCGTAGCTATAGTGCGACGTTAAAACCCACTCAACACTCAATATATTTTCTGAAATCTAGAAGTTTCTATTTAGAAAAAGTGACATTATGTTTTGTGTTAGATATAATATTTTCCATTTTTTTATGTAATGTTTCAATATTGCATATATTTAAAATAATGCAATTACAAATTCAGATTTAATTTTACATTACTTCAGATAACATTTGCATGTAATCTAGAGTAATTGAATGTCTGGAATACTCGGCATATACATTTATATAAATTTTCTGGCGATTAAAAATTTAATCTGTATTATAATATGTGATTATTGAATATTTGATTTTTAGTATATTTGATTTAATTAATACTGAAATAAATAAATCAAAAATAAAATATTTAAAATGTTTTGAAGTTGAGTAGGTTTTAATTCGCACTAGAGATATGAAGCGGGCAGTTGGCGACACTCTGGGATACATTCCTAGGGATGGTCAGTAGACGCGCTATCACAATTTTGATCTTTCGCGGAGGGGATTATTTAAAATTGAAAAAGCATGTGCATTACTACTACTTCATGATTTATTACACTTCTGGCAGTTTATATATATATATATAAGTTTAAGAATAATATTATAAAAAAATTGTAAAAATATGCAGTAGAATCTTATAGAATTATTAACTGCGAAATCTTGTAGTTTCAAAAATAATTGTTACGCTGAATGCGGGTATTCCGTGTCTAAATAAGTATGTCGCCCTCGCTAATCTCTTTCGAGGGTAGAAAAAGGGGTTCGATTCACCCCCTGGTGCTGAGTGGTAGTTTTTTTTTTTTTTTTTGTATTGTAATCCTGTTGTGTAATATTTGTCCTCATCAGACGAAATTTACAGGGGGATGTCGAGTCAAATCGGATGTACAGTCGGTAACAAAAGTATCCGAACACTAGCACAAAATTTCCTATGTAAAAAAGTACACTTCATACGGTTTTGTTAAATAAATCCTTGTCGAATCCTGTTCTTACACTGACTAAGAACAGGATTCGACAAGGATTTATTTAACAAAACCGTATGAAGTGTACTTTTTTTACATAGGAATTTTTGCTAGTGTTCGGACACTTTTGTTACCGACTGTACATAAGTTTTATAAGACTTCGAGCTGTATTTGTTATTCTTTTTTCAACGAAAGAAAAAAAAAAGAAATATTTAATGTATATTTTAAAGAAGCAATATTTTCTGTTAGATATGTCGAATCCTCCTTAGGGGTGAGTGCCAGATCGTCGCCAATTGCCCACTGTTTAGCATCAGTGATTTGTAAAACTTACTCAGCTTCAATACTACGGTTAAGCACGTCTATCTTAAGTTTAAATAGCGTTTAGTTGGCTTAAATCTTTCCCGGCTGCATCTTTCTCAAATGAGACGAGGTAACTCAATTCGCAGAGCAACGAACTTAAAGTTCGAGAATTCCAAATTTTATACTGTAAATGATAAAAGACCGTCGCCATGTCCTCTATACTCCATAAAATAACACAATAGGGGATACCGAAGTGTATGTGCCACCCTTAATCGCGGAGATCAAAATTGTACATTTTGTCTCCGGACCACCCCTAGGGGTGAGTCTTAGACCGTCGTCAATTTCCTACTAGTTAGCTCCAATGCAATATTGAATCGATTCAACCTCAACGTTAACCGAGCTGAGAGCAAGTCATTTTATGTTCGCACTTTGCTAATTCCTTGCTTATCGTCGGACAAAATTTAGGGTAGAATCGTACACCGTCTCCAATTCCCCATGCGTAGCTCTAATGAGATATTGAACCTCCACAACTCATTTTCTGTGGAGCTGTTTGTTCGTCGAAGTTTCGTATTGCTTAATGTCTTATTAAAAAAAAAAAAAAATGTGTTCTGATTTGAAATTCTCTCATTTTGGTTTGAAATAAACAGCACTGTGCTTCAATATATAATGTTCTGTTTTATTTCAATTCAAAAAAAGCCCTGATCATTAACATTTTTTTAAATGTCGTTATTAAAAACTTGGCGTTAATGAACTCGCAACTGTCATTGAAAAAGCTTACTTAATTGAAATGTTAAATGTTATTTAGAATTTCAACTAAGTAAGTCGAAATCTGGTAAATTATCAGATTTTTGTTAATCTCTTCTTAATTTTCAAGTGCTCGACTGCGTATGGACTTCGTTTGGCTAATCAAAGAGAAAGTAGAACATCTACATCTATTTAATCTTTATAGCAAGGAAATTTTCGAGAATGCAGTCGCCAAACAAGCGCTTTTTTGGAAATATTGCAGACATGTTCTCATTTTTAATAATTTTTTCTAGATTATCTATTGCGACTCAGCAGCTAATATTTTAGGAAAATACTATTTATGATTGAATCTTATGCCAGTATTTTTTTCAAGAAAATCGGCGATTACCACTTCAAAGAGTTCCCTTGTAGGAAAAAAAAAAGTTACTCCACGCTATAACCTAAAGAAAAAGAAGAAAGGCAGAAAGGGACTATTTTTAATATCAGATTTTCGTAATCCACATGATAGATTAATACAGAGATACTTGTCTATAACTATTAAACAATTGCAAATTTTCATGGGGAGCGGGACTCTAATTCGACACCTCTTGATTGAAGGCCAAATCGACAACAACCTAGCGAAAACAATTTAAATGTTCCATAGTTTCAAAAGTTTTTCAATGCATAAAAAAAAGGTTAAACATTGCCAATTAAAATTCATCAATCTATTTTCGCACAATCTGGTCTGTAAAATAAGCTAGGTAGGTTTTATACACACCACTGATTACTCTGCTGCTATGAATCATACTATATTAATCTTTGTCACTATTATTTCTGATGTATTTTTAAACACAATTCTTTTGGATTATAAATAAAATATTGTTAAATCAGTATTGTATCATTATATTTGCGACATATAGGATATTTTATTTCTCTTGTAATTTCACAATTTTCATTTATTATTATAATTATTATTCGTAACTTACAAAATATTTAAAAAATATAAAATAATACTAAATATGAAAGAAACCTTTACGTAATAAAAATTTCTAACTTTAAATAATGACAATTTCTGTATATACATATAAAAGTGTTCTAATGTGCCTTTTCTATGTCTAATTATTACAATGGCATATGAAAACATGCTTCAAAACAGCCAGACCTCCATAATTTTTAGTTTTAGATAAAAATGCAAAAGAAATCTTCTCATTATATCGAAGGCACAAAGAACACTTTTTGTACGAATATAAAATGTTATTCACGAGATACGAACGTAAGACAAGAGATTTTTTATTTTTCTTTCCGAAAATACAATTGAATAAATTGAGGAACTGAACTACAGCTAAACTACTACTACAGTCGGTAACAAAAGTTTCCGAACACTAGCGAAAATTCCTATGTAAAAAAAAATACACTTTATATGGTTTTGTTAAATAAATCCTTGTCGAATCCTGTTCTTAGTCAGTGTAAGAACATGATTCGATAAGGATTTATTTAACAAAACCGTATGAAGTGTGCTTTTTTTACATAGGAATTTTTGCTAGTGTTCGGACACTTTTGTTACCGACTGTACTTCCCGGTTTGCTGGCGTATGATTCTTCAGTACCACTGAGCTGAAGAACAACTGGAGGAAATGCTAGACCAGTTTTCGCATGCCGTTTTTGGAAGGTTCGTCTTCCTTCCTATGGTTTCGTTTTCTGAGCGATGTACAGTCGGTAACAAAAGTGTCCGAACACTAGCAAAAATTCCTATGCAAAAAATGTACACTTCATACGGTTTTGTTAAATAAATCCTTATCGAATCATGTTCTTAGACTGACTAAGAACAGGATTCCACAAGGATTTATTTAACAAAGCCGTATTAAGTGCACTTTTTTTACATAGGAATTTTTGCTAGTGTTCGGACACTTTTGTTACCGACTGTACGGAAGAAAGCATTTGATACCTTTATATTTCAATATAAAATTGTGCAAAGGTTGTCTATTCGTACAACCATATACAGAACATGATATTACAATTTATAATTTTAATTCTTTATAAAGTATAATAGCAATGGACGACCCGACAAAAGTGGCCTGCCGTACAAGGTTTGACTTTGTACGGCAAACGATAGCAGACGAATTCTTGAAAAACCGGCACGAACGAATACTGTGTAAAGGTATTGGAACCATTTGCTCCAGTTGTTTTTCAGCTCAGTGTTCAGTACAAGTAAACTCCTACAGTAGTTACAACAAAGAGGTTAGAAGAAGTCTTCTAACTTCTTTGAGTTACAGCTCCGACATGCAGCACTTTGATAGCCCTGGAAAATCTACTTCATTTTGCTCCCAGGTTTGCAGTCGTAAAGTGCACCTTTTAAGACAACCTCCACCAGACTTCGCAAGTTACCCATTTGTTCTCATGTTCAACATCTCCTCAACTAGCTGAAGATTGTTTAACTGTTAACTGGCAATTACTACAATATATTTAAACTGCTAATATGAAACCTAAAAATGTAATTCCTGAAGATGCTTTGTAAAGCTTCGAATCTGTATATATTTTTAAAAATGTTTTTAATTAAATATAATTTTAATTGACGTATTTTTATTATAAAGTAACATTCAATTGGTAATCTGATTCATATGCTTGGGCTATGATTATTCTGAGCATTTTCTCATGCACTATCGTTTTTGTAATAATTCACACTCGTACTCTTTATGAAGCTTATTCTATATGTCGGATCAGAGTATCAAATACATCCAAAAACTAAATTTTTCAGAGTTACATGCTTTAACTCAACTTTTAGTTGTTTTAAATTAAGATTCTTAATATACAGAGTTTGTTTGCCTTTTCTTGCACTTTAATGAATAATTTGTAACTTACCGACTGGACAATTACGGGGCCGAATGCAATTTCCTCTTGGTCCCAGCACAAAACCTGCCTTGCAAAAACATCCTCTAAGACATCGTTGTTGTGGACAAACCCTCCTTTCCCGAAAGTTTTCACAAGTGGCAGGACAAGCAGATCCACAAATGCGGAACTCTTCATTGGACCCACATGCAACTACGTTAAAAAAAATTCAAATATGAATGAATTCAAACATTTAAAAATCTTTTTCAAATTACATCATTAAGCTGATTACATATTGAATTACTGTGCTTTTCAATTAGAGACAGTTATAACCTGATATTCATTTTATATGTCTAGTGTGTTTACAAATAGTAAAATTAAACATTTTTTTAAGACACGTTTAATTAAAAATAAATAGCAACGGTAGTTGAAACTTTTCAATACATTTTAATATATGAGGAGCAAACATTCGAACCGTGTTATCTCCAAAAATAAAATAAAACTGAGTTAGTGATTTTTCTTTGAATTTAACATAACATAGTATGTCTACATATCTTCCTAGATATGTCTACATGTCTCCCCTCCCTAGTAACTAGTAATACATCTAAACAAACTATAATTAAAATTTAAATTTAGTTATCTTTTAATTTATTAGTTTTTCGTGTTTTCTGAAAAGATGTATCCGCAGAAGAAAACACGTTTTGAATGCTCGCTCCTAATATATTCTTTAAATGTAAGTTATTGAGTCTATTTTATGATTAAAATTGTTTAAATTTGAATGAAGCTCATTGTTAACTTAGTCTTAAATGGAGTTTTTATTTTATAGAAAACAGAACGATAGCAATGACGTTCATGCAAATTATGGATATACTTCCTAAATTATCTTCTTTTAATAAAGAAAAAAAAAAAAAAAACACAGCAGACACTGTTCTATAATATTTTATCATAAGCTATATATATATTTAAGAAAATTATGGATAAAAGATTGTTGTTTTGGTTGAATTCATATGGAAGCTATAAACTTTTAGCGTAGATATATGAACATATTTTAGGCTGACATTTGTTGTACTGTTTGAATGATTGCTTAAAAAGTAAGCTTTTCAATCGTTTCTACGAATGACAGTTACTTAAACTATAAAATATAATAATTTACGCATAGTGCAAAATATTTTATGATTTTCGCCGCTTGGATTTGGTTGTTGCCCAACCTTTGCCCAACCCGTTGGTCTTTGTCCCTTTTTAAAGCTATTTGTAATATTATATGTAGATATTTTTTATCATAAGTCCACTCCGTGGAGGATCAAAATTGTGATGACACGTCTCCGGTCCATCCTTAGAGGTGAGTCCAAGACCGCTGTCCCCAATTATCCGTAGTGTAGCACTAGTGCGACGTAAAACCCACTGAACTTAAAACTCAAATTTTCATAATTCACCTTCTGCGTCATGGTCATTGAAAATGTCTTAATATATGATCATTCTATTTCAATATCGAAGTAATATTTTTCTGTATCCTATATCGATTTCGAGAGTTGTTACAGGTTTTGTTACATTATATGCAATACTTACGTGGACATTCTGAAGGAGGAACGCAGATTCCGCTGTCATTACGAACAAAACCAGGTTGACAAAAGCATCCTTGTTTGCATTCAGTAGAACAAAGTCCTCTGGAGGAATTCAAGGTGCGGCACGTTGTACGGCATGTTGGCAAGCATTGGTACAAAGTTTCACCTTGTGGGCATGGTAGAGGTCTCGCTACAACAAATAATTAAAAAGCAAATTAATTACTTTGAATTACTACATTTCGATCGAAGAAATAGGAGCCTCTCAGCCCCCAAGCCTTTTGTTCATTAGAACACATTTCTTGCTATTCCATAACAAAAAAAGTAAACGTTGATATCTTTATATATCTGAATGTATAAATACACTCATGTTTGTGAAAATTGCAACACCAAGAAGGAATGCGAATATCAGAATAATATTTATTGGCCACATCCATTATAGTAGGAAGGCCAATTGATTAAAATTTCAGGGAATTTGGAGTAATATGTACTGAGAAAACAGTACATAAAGAAGCGACCTCTGTGAGCAATAACAAATTTTATCAGCCTAGGTATTGACTCAAAGAGGAATTTGATGACATGTACGGGTAGAGCACTTCATGAAGCTTCAACACAATGCCCCAATTCATGGATTGTAGTTATTGGTGAGTGATGGGGGGGCAGTCGCTTTTTAACGATTAAACAGTCATTTTTATTGATACAAGATCAGGAGAACGCACTGGGCAGAGCAACAGACGAACGTATTCTGCATCAAGGAAGGTCTGGACAATACGGACAACTTGCGGTCGTTCATTGTCCTGCTTAAATATTGCGCTTCGGAGGCCTTGAATATAGGGCAGAGCGATGGGCCATAACTCGTCAGAAATGTAATGGCTGGTATTCAGAGTGGTGGGAAAGAAAACAACAGTTGATCGAGACGTATATCCAATGGTACTGCATAACATCACTCCAGGTGGTGACCCAGTATACGGCTACAAAAAATTTTTGATTACTCTCAAAATTGCATCACTGATATGGGCGCCTTTAATGTGTGATCAACGACGAACCTGGACGCAGGAATGGCGTGAAGTCGCTTTTCAGACAAATCACAATTCGGTTTATAGCATCAAGATTGCCTCATCCGTATTTAACAGCATTGTGAATAATGCACATTACCAGCTGGGATTCGACATCGTCACACTGTCCATCACATGCAGTGATGGTATGGAGTCCCATTGGACACACGTCTCGATTACTTCTTCGCATTCCCGGCACTCTGAGTAGCAGCTATTAAATTTCTGGTGAGTTAAGGCCTGCCCCTCTGCCCTATATTCTAGGCTTCCGTAGCACAACATTTAAGTAGGATAATGCACGACCGCAAGCTGTCTGTATTGTCCTGGCCTTCCTTGATAGAGAATGTGTTCAATCGTTGCTTCGCCCAGCGCGTTCTCCTGATCTCGCACCAATGAAAATGTCTGTTTAATCGTTGAAAACCGAGTGGCTTGCCACCACCCACCAGTAACTACGGTCTGTGAACTGTGGCATCCTGTTGAAGCTTCATGATGTGCTGTACCCGAATATGTCATCCAATCGCTGTTCGATTCAATGCCCAGGGAGATAAGTGTAGTTATTACTCCCAGAGGTCGCTGCTTTATGTATTGTTTTCTCAGGCTATATTACTCAAAACTTCCTGAAAATTTAATCAATTGTTCTTCCTACTATAATGTATGTGCCCAATAAATATCATTCTTATATTCGCATTCTTGGTGTTGCAATTTTCACAAACATGAGTGTATATAAGACAGCTTTTAGTTTTAGACTGATTTTGCTCTAAAAGTACAAAATAATTATAATCTGTACTAAATAAACAGGGAAACCAAGGTCATGGCCCAGTCAACCCATGCTATAATCAGTGCCTGTGCCTGGTATCAAAATGAATAAATGCTTGTAAGGATACATTATAATAGAATATACGTTTGTTAACATCATAAACTGTAATATCCCCTATTATAGCCATTGTGTTTTTTGGTAATGCTAAACAAAAATTAGAAGCTTATTAAAAGAAGCAATATAAATGCAAAGGTGAATTATTAAAAATTTGTAGACAAGTATACAGCTAAAAAATTAAGGATAATAAGTAAGCAATATGCTATTAATAAGTTTGTTAGTTGCTGTGTTGTGCTTATGTTAAAAAAAAAAAAAAAAAAAAAAAAAAAGCAAGTTATTGAGTATAATTAGGGGAATAAGGGTTTTATATATATATATATATATATATATATATATATATTTTCTTTGAGAATTGTTGCATATTTTTGAAGTAGAACCAATGCTGTCGTTGAGAGGAACTTTAAACTAAAGCTGGAAAAGAAAAAGTTAACTTTATGTTTTAAAATGAATTTATATAAGGTAATCTTTCTTTTACATTAAACGAGTTAATCACGTGACTTGTTATATATATATTTAACTGGGAAATGAATCTGATGATTTTAATAGAAACTTGGAGTTACAGGTTTTTCGAGAAGACAATGCCATTGGATTTATCCTCTTCTTCAGGAAAATTAATGTTCACTGTTAGCCCTTACCCTGCCTTCTGCAAAATATGACAAATTCCTGGGTACTTGGTATTTAGATACCCTCCTTTCTCCTTTCCCATGTAATCCAATGAGATTTTTGCTTTGTACTATCAGGATATCGCGTTCAAAAATAAAGTTTTTCGAATTCTGCTTTTGGAATTCCACTCTTTGAACATGTCACTTTTTATCTTAGGAAGCATTTATTTATTTTATTTTTATTTTATTTTATTTTATATTTTAATTGCTCCCTAAGATAAAAAGGCAGCATGTTCAAACAGTGGAATTCAAGAAATAGAATCCGAAAAACTTTATTTTTGAAAGAGGTATCTTAATAATAATAATATAAGAACATCTGATTACATGCGGAAGGAGAAAGGAGGTTATCTGACCACCAAACATCCTTATCACTTTATTCGCTGGTTGCACCATATAGCAGAAATTGATTTTATTCGGAAATGGATTTAACGATTTTGATGAAAATTTGGGGTTAAGTGTTTTTTGAGGTGCTAAATCGATTCGATTTATCCCCATCTTCAGGGTTGGGTTGGGTTGTGGGGATTAAGGCCGATTAACTTCACTAGGGTCCTAGGCCTGAGGGAGAGTGCTCTTGGTGGGGGAGGGTCTTTCTAAGGGGTCCTAGCCTGTATTTACGTAAGTTTTCCCCCATCTTCAGGCAAATTTGCGTTCGATGTTAACCCATTAGTCGCCGATTGCACCAAATGGCAGAAAATGGGTTTACTAGAAAATGGCTATAACAATTTTTATGAAAGTTTGGGGTTAAGTGTTTTTGGGGGTGCTAAATCGATTCTACTTATCCTTATCTTCAGAAAAATTAGCTTTCGATTTTATTTGACTTTTGCACCATATAGCAGAAATTGGGGTTACTCGGAAATGAATATAACGATTTTGATGACAGTTTTGGTTTAAGTGTTTTTGGGGTGCTAAATTGATTGGATTTATCCTCATCTTCAAGAAAATTTATATTCGACGTTAACCCTTTAATCACTGGTTGAAATATATGGCAGAAATCGGGTTTACTTAGAAATGGATATAACGATTTTGATGAAAGTTTGGAATTAAGTGTTTTTTTGAGTGCAAAATCGGTTACACTTACCTTCATCTTCAGGAAAATTCGTGTTTGCTGTTAACCCTTTATCTGTTGGTTACAAAATATGGCAGAATTTGGGTTTACTCGGAAAAGGTTATAATGGTTTTGATTTGATAAAAGTTTGGAGTTAAGGGTTGTTTGGGGTGAAAATTTAATTAGTCTATTCCTTATATTCAGGAAAATTCGCATTTGCTGTTAAACCTTTAACTGCGTTTGTAAAATATGGCAGAAACTGAGTTTTCTAGAAAAGGGGTATAACGATTTTGATGAACGTTTAGAGTTAAGTGTTTTTTGGAGTAAAAATCGATTAGTCTTATCCTCATCTTTATGAAAATTGGGGTGCACTGTTAACCCTTCATCTGTTGGTCATAAAATATGGCAGAAATTGAGTTTACTCGGAAATAGATATAACAATTTCGATGAATGTTTGGGTTAAGAGTTGTTTGGGATGAAAAGTTAAACTTATCCTCATTTTCGAGAATTCTTGTGTTTGCTATTAACCCTTTATTCGCCGGTTGAAAAATATGGCAGAAATTCAGTTTATTCGTAAGTAAATGTAACGATTTTGATGAAAGTTTGGTGTTAAATGTGTTTTGAAATGATAAATCGATTAGATTTATTCTCAAATTAAGAAAATTTGCGTTTGCTGCTAAACCTTTATCCTCCTGTCGCAAAATTTGACAGAAATTTGGTTTACTTGGAAATAGATACCTTAGCAGCATTGATCCATTGTATTTTGCTCGGTCTTTCATCGATTCCCCGAAATTTGCTCGAGTAATAACAAGGATATATCATTTCGAGCAGTATCTAAGATCAGTTTTCAATGAGGAAAAAATCACGAAAAAAGATATCGAATCGATGACAAATTATAAAAATCCGATAGAAAGCGTGTTCTTCCATCGAATTTTCATCGGATCAGTTTCTAAAATTCATCGGGTTCCGACCATCGGATTCAACTATTCCCGATGAGACATTTTCGATGAACTCCCGTTGAGATTCATCGCTCTTGATGAGATTTCGAGTATCGGCAGTTCACAAGTTCATCGCTCGTCGATGAGAGGCCGTTCAAAGGCCGATTAAATTTTGCTACTAGGGTATAATAACTTTGAGGAAATATTGGGTTTAAGGGTTTTTATGTGGGAGGGGGTGGGGAAATCGATTTGACTTATCCTCATCTCCAGGGAAATTCGCATTCCGGCTAAGACATTAGCTGTTGGTTTAAAACTATGAGAAAATTTGGGTTTTCTAGGAAATTAATCTGACGATTTTAATAAAAATTTACGATTAAAGTTTTTTGAGAAGACAATGCCATTAGATTTAGCCTCATCTTTAAGAAAATTAGTGTTCACTGTTAACCCTTACTCTACCTTCTGCAAAATAGGACAAAACCTAGTTTTCTCAGAAATGAATCTAAAGATTTTAGTTAAGGATTTCTTGAGAAAGCAAACTCATGTGATTACGAATCATAGTCAGGATTCAGGAAAATTAGTGCTCATTGTTAACCCTCACTCCAACCATTGAAAATGAGGCAGAAATCGGATTTACTCCGGGATCTCTCGAGAATGGTTCAAATGATTTTGATAAAAACTTAGAAATAAGGCTGCTTTTAGACAAACAACGTGAACCCAGCATCTAATTTATCTTCACCTTCTGGAAAATTAGCTTTCGCTGTTAACCCTTATTCCTCCTGTTGAAAAATATGGCCGAAACTTGGTTGCCTGGGAAATGGCTCTAACGATTTTGATAAAAACTTAGGGTTAAGTATTTTTTGTTGTCAAAAATCCATTTCACTTGTACTCTTCTTCACGAAAATTAACGTTCACTGTAAACTCTTTTCCGTCCATTGCAAACTTTGGCAAAATTGAAAATTTATTATTATTATTATTTTAATGAAAAACCTAACTGACATATTCTCAGCTTCAGGAAAATTAGTGTTCACTGTTATCTTAACCCTCACTCCACCATGGCACAATATGGCTGGAATTAGAAAATTAACGTTCACGTTAACCAACCCTCACTCCACCCGTTGCAAAACTAAGGCAGAAACTAAGTTTTTCTAGGAAATGGCTCTAACGGTTTTGATAAAAACTAGTATTAAGAGTTTTTTGAGATGAGAAACCCATCTGATTTATCCTCATCTTCGTGAAAATTCACGTTCACTGTTAAACCTCATTTGCACGTGGCAAAATATGGCAGAGACATGGTTTTCTTAGAAACAATTTGTAAGATTTGATAAAAATTTAGATTTAGGGAATTTTTGAATTTACAATTGAATTTTAAACTCAAGAATCTGACATTTTCTTTAGGACATTTAGTGTTCACCGATGGCCCGCGCTTTCTCGAGGAAAAAATGACAGAAACTTCTTCTTCTTTTTTTTTTTTTTTCTTAAACACTTGAATGATTTTGATAAATATTTAGAGTTAATGTGTTTTTGAGATAACATTTCGATCTGAAATATCTTCATCTTCAGTATAATTAGTATTTACTGGTAACCCGCACACCAACGGGAGAAGTACGGCATAAACTTTGTTTTCTTGGAAATCGATGGATATATATACATATATTTTTTTTAAGAGGTGTTTATTTATCATTTTCTTATTTTTTTTTTTTAAGATGAAAAAGCGATCTTAATTATCTTCTTCTTCGGAAAAATTAGACGTCGTTGGTCTTTGCCTGGAACAATATATAGCAAAAATCTGGTCTTCTAGGAAACTGCTTGAACGATTTTGATAAGAAATTATAGCTAGAAATTTGATATAATAATTTGATTAGAATTTTCATTATCTACAGGAAAATTAGCTTTCCGTGTTAACCTGTGCATCGCCCTGGGCAAACAAGTTGTTGTTGTTGTGGGGGTGTGGGGATTAAGGCCGATTGGCTACACTAGGGTCTTAAGCCGTAGGGGAAGTGCCCTCCGTGGGGGGGGGTCTTTCTAAGGAGTCCTAAACCATTTATACAAGTTTCGGAGAAAACCACCTTAAACTCCGGACGGCTAGGCCGACGAGCGCGACCTGGGATCGAACGCGGCACCTCACGTTTACCAGCTTTGAATATAGAACCGCTCGGCTGCTGGTGGGCCTTGGGAAACAAGTAAGAAATATAAAAGAAAATTCACTGTATATACTACAAATGATTTTGACAATGAGACCGAGTGAACTTGTCATCCAGGTACTAAAATTTTACATAAAGAATTAACCTTTATTTCTTTTTAATAAGTCATAAACTGCTTCCTTTCTTTAATACAGGCACATAATAAATAATATAAATACCTGGACATTCCGAGGGTTGGACGCACAAGCCATCCGCCCTGCGGACGAATCCTCTTTTACAAAAGCAGCCTTTATTACATGTTGTGTCACATATCACTTCAGCAAGGTGATACGTATCGCAGGTAACTCGACATGTTGGAACGCAGTCATAGTACTCTTCTCCAGTAGGACAAACAGGTTGGGTCTCTTAAAAAGATTAAATTTTTTCTATATACTACTTCAATAAATAAATTACATCTCATTCAAGAAACTATAGCTATCAATTAACCCAAATAAAATGAAATACAAACAAAATGAAACGGAAACTTCATTGTATCATCCAAGAAGCTTAAATGAATAGTCAGCGTTTAAACAATATGACACGTGTATAATAAATTCTGATTCTAGTTGAAAAAGAATCTGAGTAACACTAGCTAAAAATAGAGAAAAAAGAAAGAAAAGGACGAAAAAGATGAATTCAGAGTTGAGTTTTATAATTTAAAATTTAATCCGGCTTCATTCTGTTTTTATTCTGGTCATTATTAGAATTTATCTGTTAACCAATTTTCATAGTTAATAATTCAGAGAAATATAGAATCATAGTAAATTCCACTTCTTCTATTCTCGTAGTTGTAGTTGTACAGTCGGTAACAAAAGTGTCCGAACACTAGCAAAAATTCCTATGTAAAAAAAGTACACTTCATACGGTTTTGTTAAATAAATCCTTATCGAATCGTGTTCTTACACTGACTAAGAAAAGGATTCGACAAGGATTTATTTAACAAAACCGTATGAAATGTACTTTTTTTACATAGGAATTTTTGCTAATGTTCGGACACTTTTGTTACCGATTGTAGTTGATCACACGACACAGCTAGTATTGAAATGAAGAAATGAACGGAGAACTGAAGAAAAAAACGGAGCTTTCTTCGTTCATTTCTTCATGAATTCACTATAAATTTCCTCAAAAGCTGTGATAAGTTTATTTTTATCATGTTCAGAATTACACTGAACTAGCAACTAGCACTGTCTATAGAAAATTTTCTTGCTTTATTAACCTCTATTTTAATTTTTTCAGGATTAATCTGATCTGAGTTTTCATAATACTTAATATTAAGTATCTATCATGATATGATTAATTCTTACTTCTTAGACAGTAGGGCTCAGACCAGAAAAAAAAAAAAAAAAAAACACTCGCTATTTTATTTATTTATTATTATTATCAGCTTTATAAGCATTAATTTCGTAACAGAAATAATAATAATAATAATAATAATAATAATAATAAGTATTTTCAAAATTAACTACAATTCGGAAATACACCGCAAAAATACCACGTATTTTGGTAATAGGATATATAAATATATATACATGTACAGTCGGTAACAAAAGTGTCCAAACACTAGCAAAAATTCCTATGTAAAAAAAGTACACTTCATACGGTTTTGTTAAATAAATCCTTATCGAATAATGTTCTTGCACTGACTAAGAACAGGATTCGACAAGGATTTATTTAACAAAACCGTATAAAGTGTATTATTTTTACACAGGAATTTTTGCTAGTGTTCGGACACTTTTCTTACCGACTGTACATGAATTTCGTTGATTTTCATCAAAATAATCAGTATTTTGGCCGTCAGGTTTGAATAAGTGCGATTTTTATAGATTACGTTTAAAATAATTGTTTATTTTAAAAATGGATTTTACAAAAAAGAAAAAATAATAATATAATACAATAATAAAAAACGTATTTCAGCAGTTACAGTCGGTAACAAAAGTGTCCGAACACTAGCAAAAATTCCTATATAAAAAAATTGCACTTCATACGGTTTCGTTACATAAATCCTTGTCGAATCATGTCCTTAGTCAGTGTAAGAACGTGATTCGATAAGGATTTATTTAACAAAACCGTATGAAATGTACGTTTTTTACATAGGAATTTTTGCTAGTGTTCGGACACTTTTGTTACCGACTGTACTACCACAGATTAAACGTAATTTATTTTAATCAACAGCGAGATAGTTCTGTATTTCAACAAATGGTCGAAAACTGTTGATTTTATTTTGCCATAAAATAAAAGTACAAATTTCATCAATTGATTGCTGGAAATAGTATTTTCAAGGGTCTATCTAGGAAATTTTCAATATCCTTCACAAAAATCGATGTAAAGTTTTTTTTTTTCCCCGTAAAAAATCAAAGAGCATAAAGACGATCCTATACAAAAATCGCTAAACTTAAACAGAACCTGCACAAAAATGGGCTAACTTAAAACGGACTTTCATAAAAAAAGGATGAGTTTAAAAAGTTTTATCAAGAAATTCCAACGGTAATAGTGTTTATTTCGTTGAAAATTTTACAAAAGAGTTGCAAGTAAGTTAATTAAAAGGATATACTGGCCACTGCTTGCTCACATTTCAATTTTCAGATCTAGCAAAGTTTATACATAAATCACAGTTCTTTTCAATTTTTTGTTTTTTTGGCGTCTCAACAGATGGCACCACAACATAGAGTTACGACTTTGATTCACGGATTTCCGCAAAACTCAAAGGTATCTTACCATCTTCTCCAGGATTTATGATTTTTCGAATTCATATTCATGCAGTGGCGGATCCAGAACTTAACTTTTCGGGGGGGGGGGATGGATGGATGGATGGATGGGTTTAACGTCGCACTAATGCTGCGCAGATGGGCAATTGGCGACGGTCTGGGACACACCCCTAGAGGTGGTCCGGAGACATGCCATCACAATTTTGATCCTCCACGGAAGTCGGGGGGGGGGGGCTAAGATTTTTCAAGATGCAATTCCAGACCAATGAAAAGTTTGCAACTGTACTATTCATTTGGGAATGTCAGTACTTTTTTTTTGGGGGGGGGGCTTCAGCCCCCTAGCCCCCCCCCCCCCCTTAAATCCGCCACTGTATTCATGTAAAAAAAAAAAAAAAAAAAAAAAAAAAAAAAAAAAAAAATGTGGTCTTTGTTGTTCTATAAAATATTTTAAATGCTTTCCTAATTGGTAGAAACGACAATCAAGGCCCATGTAATTCTATGGGAAATTCTGTTTGTGTTTCCACAATTACTCATTATCTAATATTTTTTTACTACATTCCGTTTCCACATTCAAAAAATTCACAACCATCAAAATAGTATTCATATTCATATTCATATTATTATTTTATTGTTTTATTTTTTTAATATTAAATATTAAAAATGGGAAAAAAGAATTTTTAGAAAACGAGTACAAATTTAATGATTTTGAATTTACTGAATGTGAGAATGGAATTAAAAAAATATATTAGGTAAAGAGTATTTGTGGAAACAAATTTCCCCGTAGAAAAACAATGGCAATAACATGGGCTTTGGCAGTCAGCGAGATTACGAAATTGTCCATTGAGGTGTTGGTGGTAAGGCCAACTGACTATACAAGGATTTTAGACCTGCACCTCGGAGGTGTGCCCTCCGCGAGGTCTTTCTAAGGGGTCGTTCTAGCCTATATTTGCTCAAATTTCGGAGGACAGAAAACTCCGATCTGCTAAGTCGACGAGCGCGTTCAGGGATCGAATCCGTCAGGTACTTACCGTCTCCTAACTTTGAGCACAGAACCTCTTGGTCCCTGGTGGGAAATGGATCCTGGAGACAACAGAACATTAAACATCCATCTGCTAATATGAGTTTCGTGTAGTGCAAGTTATTAAAATTTTTGTGACGTGTTTTCATTTGAAATATTTTATACAAAAGTAAGGATTAATATCGAATTAAGTTAATTTGCGGACGCCGAATGTAACAGTAACAAACAGGCATAAACTATGAAACAGAAATATTTCATATATTTGTGTAAATTTTTTAATGACCAAAGTTTTCTTATGAATAAGGAGTCAACCAATCTACCTGCTGTAAGATTATTTACAGAAATATTAAGGAATATTATAGGCACTATCATATTATCGATACAGTGGAGAGTGGAAGATTATCGAATGTGGGTATTAAGGGGGGGGGGAATCTTTTGTAATGTTTCGCCAAAGTTATTTAAGTGTTCTTGTATAATGCTAAATTTTTAAGACTTACTTCGTATGCAATAGCAATTGAGGAGCAAACATTTAAACCGTGTTTACTCTTTCGGATACTATTTTTCAGACAACACAAAAACTAATAAATAAAAAAATAAGTAGACTTAAAACCTAATTATCGTTTGTTTAGACGTATTACTAGATACTAGGAAAAGATGTAGACGTAATGTAGACATACTATTTTTATACTAAATTTAAAGAAAAATCGCTAATTCTTTTTTTTTTTTTTTTTTTTTTTCTTTGAGAAAACACGATTTGAAAGTTTGCTTCTGAATTAAAAGTAGTAAAAACGAAGCATAAATACTAATGCTTCGTTTTTACTACTTTATAATTGACATTGCATATGAAGTAAATCTTAAAAATGTAGCATTAACGAAGCATGAATAGTATTTATGCTTCGTCTTTACTACTTTATAATTGTCATCGCATAATCTTAAAAATTTAGCATTATAGAAAAACTTAAATAACGTGGCGAAACATTACAAATGTTTTTTCCCCTTAACATTTTTTTTTTTTTTTTTTTAATTTCACGACAATAAATATATAAATAAATAATAATAATAATAATAATAATAACAGCAATAACAAAAAAGAAAAAAAAATCATATAAGGTAACTGAAGTGCTGTAGTTTTCTATGCAAACATCTCTGTCAACAAAGGGTTTGCTCCTATTCAAATAAGCTCACAATACGTATAACGAATACACACATTTCTGTTTATCATTATAACACTCTCAAGAAATTTGAAAATTTTATTTTCTTAAATTGTGGAAAAACATTACGCAATTTAAGAAAACGCAAATATTAATTTTATTTTATTTATTTATTTATTTATTTTTTTACTTTTAAAATATTATGTTGTTTGCTTTGTAGTTTTATTTGGTTATGCATTCACTTCTTGGTTGTTAAGTTCTCTTTCTTATCTCTTCGAAATATAAAAGAGAATTTTCCAAATATTAATTTTTTGTTTAAGATTTATCAATTTTATTTTATTTTATTTTATTTTTCCCGCAACAATTTCAAAACATGATAAGTTACGAACCGATTTCAGTTGAGCAATCTTTCTAATATATAAATTTCAAAAGAAAAAAATAAAAATAAAAATAAATAAATAAATAAAAAATAATAATAGTACTTACGTCGTAAACAGTTCCATTCTGGAACGCAGATTCCATCATCATTTCGGAAAAATCCTGGTTTACAGTCACATCCAGGAGTACAATAATTCAACCAGTAATTGTCACATTTTCCTCTTGAGTAACAATCATTGCACGGATTTACGCATCTCGTGTACACTTCATTTAGACCACATTGTTGTTGTAAAGCTAGAAAAGGGGCAATTTTTAAATATTTTACGTAGCATAAAATACCTAAATACCAATCAAAATGCAACTACATATAAATTTATATAAAATTCTGTAGATTAGTTCTTGAGCCAGAGCTGCCACAAAAATTTTGTCACACACAGACAGACATTTTCTAAAAATTGTCGAATCGTGAGTTGGAAGGAAATTGGCCTGGATTCTAAAATGCCCCTTTTAATATATTTCCCCTTATTTTAATTCGAAACTTGGGGCATAAAAAAAATACAACATCGTGTTCTGAACCTCTCAAAACATGCAAATCTATCAAAAACAGGAAGTCGAAAATTTTTACAAATCTAATAATTTCTTTTAATGAATATAGAAGAAAGTAATAAAAGTTTATATTACAAAGTAAAGTTCTGAAATACACATCACCATGCTGTGTATTTCACAAGGTATAATATTTTAACAATTTTGTTTTCATAAAACAAACTTGCTATTGGATTTTAAAACTTAAATGCAAGTATGACATATTTGATTCTGTATGTTGTATGATTGTATACTATTTGGTTCTATATACGAGGAAAAGTCATTAAGTAAGTCACAAAAGATAACAAAAAAATAATTTACCATGATAATCACTTGAAAATAATTTTTATTTTTCCACATAATTTCCAGCAACGTTGATGCACTTATCCCATCGTTTTATCAGAGCCCCAATTCCAGCTGCATAAAATTCTTTGGGATGCTGTCTCATACACAGTAAGACTTCATGTTGAACGTCGTCGTCATCTGCAAATTGTTTGTCTTCAAGATGTTGTTTCAGTATACCAAACAGATGAAAATCGCTTGGGGTTAAGTCTGGGCTGTAAGGTGGATGCTGTAGCATCCATAAACAGGTAACGTTTCTATATGAATATTTTTTTATCCAAGTCCTTTCGCCTACGAAAATCGGACCACACTATCTCTATCTACAGTCGGCTGCAAAATTATTCGAGCCCTAGCCAATAATTCCTATATTTAAAAAGTACACTTAAGACTGTTTTGCTAAGTAAATCCTTGTCGAATCATGTTCTTAGACTGATTAAGAACATGACTCGACAAGGATTTATTTAACAAAGCTGTATTAAGTGTACTTTTTTTTGGCAAGGATTATTGCTAGTGCTCGAATAATTTTGCAGCCGACTGTATCTCTCTTCTATCGTGCTCTTCTATCGTTGCATCTCTTCTATGGATTGCTCTTCTATCGTGCAATCTTTCAGCACCATCACCATTTTTGAAACTGCATTACGCATGAGTGTGAATGCTACCTACAGTCAGTAACAAAAGTGTCCGAACACTAGCGAAAATTCCTATATAAAAAAAACACACTTCATACGGTTCTGTTAAATAAATCCTTATCGAATCATGATCTTACACTGACTAAGAACAGGATTCGACAAGGATTTGTTTAACAAAACCGTATGAAGTGTACTTTTTTTACATAGGAATTTTTGCTAGTGTTCGGACACTTTTGTTACCGACTGTACTCAATATGAATTGAATATCATAAAGCTGTATGGTGCTGCCATTTATCACCATTCTTTGGAGATATCTGTTACTCCTTTAAATCATGCCATATGCATTTGTGACTTATTGAATGACTTACCCTCGTATTTTACGAATTTTAAGCATTGATTTCATATGCATATTTCGAGATATTTAAAAGTTATATGAAGCATTTATAAACAATGTCGATTTACCCCTTTAAAATATTTATTTTAAAAACTCTACATTTGTATAAATCTTAATGGAAATATGAAATTATCTCAGGAGATCTAAATTGTACATTGCATAGCTGCCACCTTTTTTAAATTTTTAAATTAGATTTAACACCACTATGTTTTAAAACGAATATATCACATATATTTTCTACGTTTAAGTAAGCTGCAAACAATTATAAAAAAATTTCGGTATTAAGCATCCCTTGAAAAACGGGAGACTTGGCAGCTATGATATTGTAACATTATCAACAGACAACCGAAATTGTTTATACAAAAACGGAAACCATTATCTACCATTATAAAGACCATTTTTAAATTGTATGGGCCTGTGTAACTGTTTATACAAATAAATTATGAAACGTACAGTCGGTAACAAAAGTGTCCGAAAACTAGCAAAAAATCCTATGCAAAAAAAAGTACACTTCATACGGTTTTGTTAAATAAATCCTTATCGAATCATGTTCTTAGACTGACTAAGAACAGGATTCGACAAGGATTTATTTAACAAAACCGTATGAAGTGTACTTTTTTACATAGGAATTTTTGCTAGTGTTCGGACACTTTTGTTACCGACTGTATTGTTATCATGCGGTATATTCAAAACAACTTAATAAAACTTACCATATTCTTCCGCAATACATTGGTGCTGTGTTACGCATTGTCCGTAAGTGTTCCTAAAATATCCAGGTTTGCAATCGCAACCGGGAGTACAATATGGAGTTTGACAATATTCTGATACGAAGCAAGTATTGCAGTAATTGACACATCTTACATATTCTTCATTTGCAGGACATCGTGCGTGGCCAGCTGCAAAACACAAACCGTTATTTATTCATTTATTATCGCATAATTTTTATTTTCAAACTTTTTTTATTTACCTATTTTTTTATTTTTAATTGATTCAGAATTACATTTGTGAAATAAAAAATACATACATAAATAAATAAACAAAAAACTTTGTAATTTTGTAGTTAAGACGTTTCACCACTACAGTCGTGAAGGATTAAACACAAATATTTTGACCCGAAACTATTGCTGGGAATTTATCTTTTAAATTTATTATACCAGTTCTTTAAAATACTGGTAATTTTTAAAGACATTTAGATTTTGTGGCAACAAACGTTGATTTTCAAGTTGTGCTTTACTAGTCGATAAGAAACAATCATTATTATTAGGTGTGAAACAAAATATAAAAATATTAATATAAATAGACTAAATAATAATATATTTTTATGAATGAATTTAATTGTCAATAAGATTTTCTATTATGCTATATCATTTTATAGTAAGACTGATTGCAGTAAAATGCATATAAAAAGCTAGTATTAAAAAGTAATAAAAAAAATAATAAAAAAATTGTAGACAAACTTCGTAAATTGTAATAACTCGCAATAACTGTTTCGGGTCATATAATAGTACGATCCTTCATCGGGTTAAATATGTATATATATTACACTGCTGCATTCGTTCCTTCTTTTTTTCGCCTAATGAAATGTCGTATTGTTATTTTGACTAGAAACAACTGTTGCGAGCTTTTTATTATTATTATTATTAATACGATATTATTAATGCGACTAATTAATATGGTTAGAAGATCCTTGACCTTATGGTTAAAATATCTGAAAGAAAAAATGTTTTTCGAAACGTAACTGAAACTTAATCATTTCAAAATGTAAGTTCTAAATTTTTTTTATCTTTTAAATACAGACCAAGTTATATGGATGAATTTTTTTGTTTACTTATTTTAATTGCATAAACACTGGAAGAAAATGCATAGTTAGGATGATAATACCACTCAGGATAACTTAGTTGGTAGAGCGTTTAAACATTTATCCAAGATCCAAGGTTCGAACCCTAGTCACTTTTCGTCCTTATAAAAATTATTGGCCCAATCCAACAAAAATCTATAGTATAAAAGATCGGAATTGTTATGCTATCTCTATGTTACATATTGTAATAGTATCATTTTGTGTCTTACCTGATCTACACTTTCTTGGCTCTACACACTTGCCTTTGGAATCTCGTACAAAATTCGGCTTGCAGAAGCAACCTCTATGGCAAGGCTTGGTACAGAATATAGGACTATTTAAGTTAGTACAATTTAAGGCACACGGAGAACCACAATCCAAATATTCTTCGTTTTCCTCGCATTCTTCTAAAAATAGGCTATTTTACTTTGACGAAATTTATGTTATATTATTATTATTATTATTATTATTAATTAAAACTCTCAGCTCTCAATTTAATAATAATTTAAAAAATAGCATTCAACTCAAAAAAAAAAAAAAAAAAAAAAAAAAAAAATTAATTTTTATAAGAATGCGCGTTTTCTATGTTATGAAACACGACTCGGAACAACGATTGACGCGTTTGGGGTGCCGCTCCACAGTCTATTTTTACGCATTAAGGCTCATTTTTTGGTAAGTAGAAACACTTAATTCTTATAAATTTTCGGTCAGACTCAGTGTCATAGTCAAGCATCTCTCACTGGCTAGATTGCGTGTACAATATTTTTAAGCTCTCTACCATGAATTTCTTTTTTTTTTTTTTTCTTTTTTAATGGAATGTTAGGACTGTTAATAATTAGTCTTTACAAAACCCCCAACTTTATTATCTATTGCTGTGGTACGCATTTTGCGCAACAATAAGAATAGTTTCCAACAGGCACAATTCAGTTTGGTATTATTAAATAGGTATCCGCAATCGATTTGTCGTGCCTTGAAACCTAGCAATACCAATTTTCAACGCTCTAACTCTATTTCTACATTTTTGCTCGCTCACCCCTCCTAATAATACAAAGAGGTATAGCAAAAGAAATAAAAACTTTATCTTAAATGCTAGTGACATAAGCTAAACATAAGACGATAGGTCATGTATTTGGTAGGAAAGTATCATTTTTTTCAATTTCAACATATATAAATTTTATTTAAAAATGTTTAGCTTATAGATATGTTATAAAATAATGCCGTAAAACTAATTATAAATACAGTCTTCCAGTTATAACTACTCTTTTCAAATTCTTCATTTATTTAGATTTGTTAATCCCATTTCCTACATCCTTCGGTGATTTTCTCCCTCGAATGTCACCAAAGAGAAAACTACGGCACCAAATTAATAAACTTTAAAAAATTACGTCCGTATACAGTTTGAATCCTGAAATAAGATGAAATATCAAGAAAATTCTTTAGTTCCTTTCTGATTTATAGCCCTTGGACATATTCTTAATATCTAATCAATATACCCGAATTCAGTTTTGCAAAATGCAGGATAAATTATGAAATTTTCGAAATGGTCGTTGAAAAGATATATGAGACTATTTAATTTAGGTAAGCAAAGTAACATGCTGAAGTCCAAATTGACAAAAAATGCTTGTATTGCAGTTTGCTCGCATCCAGTAGTTAGTTGGGCACCAAAGGTGAAACGTTTATTCAAGTATCATGTGAAACATATTAGGTAATTCTACTAAAAGAGAAAAATTGTATAATGCTACATTTACGTATCGTGTTCGCAATTCATTGCTTAAAACTACGGGAGAATTAATGTAGAATAAGCTTGAATAATTTTTTAATATCACTAAACTGGCAACTTTTTTTTTTTAGTCTTTTATTTAAAGTTATTTAAGTTCATAAAGTTTATAACGTTAAAATAATGCGAAAAATATTTATATTAACTTTAAAAGTTGCCAACAAAATAAAATAATATAGTTATGGCATATAATACAGTTTATTTTAGACCAATCGGTTATTATCGGTTGTATATTTTTCACAATTTAAAAGACAAAAAAAAAAAATTGATTATCGTTATAATTTCTAAAAGTTTAAATGTTTTTGGAGTCAACAAATTTTGAAACGTTCTGAAGACATCAGAAATTTTTGACAAAGAAGACTGAAAAAAAAAAAAAAAAAAAGAATTAGGCAATGTTTTAATTAGATAATAGTTTTTCCATTAAGAATCTGATAAAATTTTCGACGTTTCGCCTAAAATTTTATTACTTATGATAGTAAAAAAAAAAAAAAAAAATTGAAGAGCTGAGTTTTTACAACATTATTCTATGAAACAAGTATTTAAAATATGGAGCATCTTACGTCTAATGCATTCTGAAGGCCGGACACAAGTATGGTCATCTGCTCTTACAAGACCTCTTCTACAGAAACAGCCAGGTATACAAGGAGCATTGGGGGAACATTTGTTTCGTGTACCCTGTCTGATGTTATCGCACGTTATCTCACAAGGCGATCTGCACGTGTCATATTCTTCACCTTCCTCACATGCAAAATCTCCTAGAAATTATGGAATCTCTTTTTGTATTACAAATTTAAGTAAAGTAAATTAAAATTACTTCTGGGTAAATAGCTAAGCACATTTCTAACTCTATACATTTGCGTACCTCAAATATAACACCAGTTATTATTATTATTATTATTATTATTATTATTTTTAATGCAATAACAAAATTTCAAATTAGATAAACGAATTCGTTTTCATATTCCCTGACTTTGATTTGGAGATAAGTAAACAGTTTTTTTTTTTTTTTTTTTTTTTTTTTTTTTTTTTAATAAAAAGTTTAAACATATTTTGAAATATTTTCCTTAAACAATGAAAATGAGAGAGTTTTTTTTTTTTTTTTTTCATCTTTTCGAATGGAAATTTACACACGTTTTGAAAAAGTTGCTCCAAATGTGCCTTTTTCTAATCTAATACAAAGCGAAGGACCAAAGGAATGTATCTAGAGTCTTAAATCAAATAAATAAAACTATCTTGAAGATTTAACACTTTTCAAAGAACATTACTACACTTCACGTTTTGAAGTGTTAGTTTCTCTCAAAGAAGTACAAAAGGTGGTTGGTTGGTTGGTTGGTTGGGTGATTTTTTATAACGCAAGGTGTGAGAAAGGATATACTGCGCTAAACAAAGGTTAAAAAAAAATAATAATAATAACTACTGATGTACATTAATTGCAAGAAATTATTTTTAAATTTTTCAAATTACGAAATTTTTACATTATGCACAAAATTCTAAATTTTTACTTTTGAAAAAAGTCAAACCTCCTTTTACAAACTTCAAAATTTAAAAGGTCGATTTTGCGTTGCCGTCCCTGTTCGGCACGAAACAAAATTTCTTTTGGTGGCTTCGCCCGACCCATTTAAAAATTCATCTTTGCTCTGCCGACCCGGTTGCAGACCTCTAGTGTAAGTCTGTCTGTGGCAATGTAGCTTCTAAACAAATAGATTGATTTCAATGCTTTTATTATTATTGTTGTTATTATTATTTTGTGGTTATTATTATTATTGTTGTTGTTGTTGTTGTTGCTATTGTTATAAGGACGTTGATTTAATTGGGATGGTTTTTAACTATGTTTGAGGAAAATCTGTTTGATAGATGTTTTAAAATTAATTAAATTGTGATTTTTCAGACTTTGCATTGTTTATTTAAAATCTGCGAGCTAACAACCTTCCAAATTCCAAATCCTGTAAGTTAAAATTTGTGAACTGGCAATCTTTCACCTTCCAAAATCATACTAAATTAAAAATCGAGGTTTATTTTATTTGTTTATTTGTTTATTTATTTTTTATTTTTCTGATAGGAAAATTAAAAATGTTAATTAAAAAAAAAAAAAAAAAAAAAAAAAAAAAAACAGATTTTAACAAAACTTAAAAAGTTATAAATAATATTTATGAAATCACTGTCCAAACATATCTCTGAATTGAAAGTAAGATATTTTATAGAGACTTTTATGATGTGTCATGTTTTTTTTATTATTATTAGACTATTAAAAAAAACTTTTATTTATTTTTTTTTTTAAATCGCGATTTTAACATAAAATAAAAAACGGTTGAAAACATGACATGAGTTAAAAGTCTAAAAATTGCTAAATTCGGTTGAAAAAAAAAAACAATATTTTATTAAATTCAAAGTCGTTAACACTTGAGTTAGCGTTAACACTTCATAATTTGCAAGCTAGCATTCTTCCAACTGAAAATTGTAGATTTCACAGAAAATAATATTTAATTAAATTTAAGCTCGGTTATACATACATATATATATATATATATAGCTGGCTTTATACACTGTAAAAAAAAAATCCCGTAAGATTACGGGGAAAGCCCGGCAGCAGAGAAGATTCCAGACAAAGCCCGTAAAAAAAAACATTGGTTTTACGGGCAAAATGGTTTTTTTACAGGCATGTAACGTAATTTAAGGTTATTATATACTTAATTTACGGTTTAAGCGTTTCTTTTTACGGGCTTTGTCTGGAATCTCTGCTGCCGGGCTTTCCCCGTATTCTTACGGGATTTTTTTTTTTTTTTTTACAGTGTACTTCTTATTTATTGCAGCTTTCCATTAATGACTTACTTTTGAAAGGGATTTATTTAAAAAAAAATTCCTGGCGTATCTGGAATTGTTTTAATAGATTTATTGATGCACGGTATTAGTTTGCTGCCCCTAAGCCAAAACTTTTCAGCTATTCTATATTTAGAATTTAACTAATTATAAGTTTGGAATGCATGGTTGCACCATGCTCTGTTATCATTGATAAAAATTATACCGTTATGCTAAATTGAAATGTTTGCCCCTAAGATTTCATCTATAATCAATCGGAATCATAATTAAATTAAGTATTACTTGATATATGGAGGATATTTTTATCCATTACAAACAAGAATTATTTCGATAAAACTAGAGTAACACAATATGAATAAGCAGCATATTGATTACCATTTATTTTGAAATATAAAAGCTTTTGCTTACATATATCGAGAGACCATTGCTTTTCATGGCGTTCATTGAAAGTTTTTTTCTTATTACTTTTCAATGCCAGTCTTCCTGTTCCAGCACAATTTTATTATTATTTTTAAATTACAAAAATTAATTTTTCTTAAACTTCTGTTTCTTAAAAAAAAAAAAAAAAAAAAAAAAGAGAGAGAGAGAGAGAGAGATTAAGACTATCTGTTTCAGCCCTATTTTCAAATGATCAAATTGACCGTTTTTCAAAGGAAAAAATTATCCAAACGAGTGTTTTTTTTTTTTTTATCCTTTGTGTGTGTGTGTGTGTGTGTATGTATGTATATATAATTCATTACAATAATCAAACACCAGGAAGGAAAACCAGAATTAATGAACATAGAAACATATAAACTAGAATAAGAAGAAGGAGTAGAAGCCACAACGACTTAAGACGGGTGGAGCGCGTTAAAAAAGTTTTACAGGCACCCAACTTTCACCAAAACCTCTGCAAGACCTTTTTGTAACAAAGTGAAAAGTTAAAATGAAGATAATAATTACTGCAAAAAGAAAAATTAAAACTTAAAGCAAAGACCATGAACGTTTTAATAAATTAACATAGTATTGATATTACCATAATTTAGAGAGATTAGTATAGTTTAAAATGAGATTAAAGACTATAAACGAGTTAAAAATTTTTAAGGATATAACCAATTTTGCAGGCAACATTTCGTATTGTTTAAAGACTGCATTAAAAGGAATTTCAATTAAGTACAATAATTTAACTATCATCCTAAACACCTTCATTAGTAACTGAACTTTAATTATTTCCGTTAGAATCAAGTATTAAACAATACTGATACTTTGTAAAATCCCAAATATATTACAAGTTTGTTAAAAAAGGTAATACATTTTTAACTAAACTGCCGTTGAAATAATTATTTATAATAATTTAATTATTAATATTTAATAAACAGAAATATATATTTTTTTAATTTTCATTAGATTCAAGTATTCGACAGCTCTCCAAAAGAAATTGTTTGGCACTTTTGGAAAATTTTATTGCTAAATGATGGCAAGTAACACTGCGATGCAAAAAAATGATTTTTTTAGAGCCCTGATACCATTCTTGCTGATTCATATGTAAAATGACCTCCTGAATCCAAATATGACCTCCATTTTGCCCAATCCCCCACCGTTTTCTCGGGACGCCACCCCCTCCCCCAATTTTTTATCACTGTTCGGCAATTTTATGGCCATGAATTTGATTTGGAGAATCGTTTTAACACTTAAAAACAAAAAATATACTGTATAATAAATAATGATAATAATTGATTAATAAAATGTAATAAATGTAATATATAAATGCAGTGGCAAATCCTCTCCCCCCTCCTAAATTTTCCCCTTGCTGAAAATGCTTATGTCTTAGAATTTTAAAACTCCGTAGCCCCTCAGAAGATATTTAACAGTTAAAATAATCATCCCCCCCCACCCCCTAAAAGTCAAATTTATAGCCATAAAATTATTGAAAAGTGATAAAAATAGGGGTGCGTCACTAAAAGACGGTGGGTGATAGGGTAAAATGCGCGTCATATTCGGATTCAGGAGGCCATTTTATATAAGAATTTGCAAAAATGGTGTTGGGGCCGATTTTCACGCAGAGCAGTATATAATATAAAATTAAGGGCTGTACTTTGGATTAAAATTTAAAATTCATTTCCTGTAGTTTTAGGCACGAAAACAGCAAAATTAAAGAAAATAGATATTAATTACTAGACATTAATTTTTCGGTATAACGTTACTCTCGTAACATATGGCCTAATCTTCCCTCATTTTTGAAAAAGTTAAATTGTTTAATATTTAACCATTCTTACAGTTTCCACACATATTTTAGATTCTACTTAACATTTTTGAAACAGATTAGTGAAATAATAAATTTAGGTTAAATTTAGAGTCCATGTGCAAAATTAAAGGCAATAAAATAATGTATGAGTCTTAAAAGCAATTTTAAAAAATAGAGCAAAAATAAGAGTTATAGGTATTCTTTTCAGAAATTAAAAAAAAATAATTTGAACATAGGAAATCATAGACAAGAGTTTTTCTGAAAAAAGATTATTATTACGAGACTTTATTTACATCTATAGTCATATGGCTTGCATTTCTTTTGAATATTTTTTCTCGCATTTTACCTAACATATAACAAAACGAATTATAAAAAGACAAGAAGTATTTAACAGTTAGAACCTGAGAGAGTTAAAAAGGCAATTAAAAAATTAAAAAATCAAAGAGCAAGTGGCCCTGGTGGAATAACAACAGAACTGACAAAAAATGGAACACAAAAATTGTTCAGATTAATTACATAATTATTTGAAAAATATTTAAATGGAGATGAAACACCAGAAGAATGGAGAGTTGGATATTTAACATCAATTTATAAGAAAGGAGACCGACATAAATGTGAAAATTACCGTGGCATTACTGTAACAGCAACATTTAGTAGACTTTATGGACGAATTTTAAAAGAGTTTATTGAAGAAGAAATTAAAATAAAAGAAAGTTAAGAGCAAAGTGGATTTAGAGCAGGAAGGTCATGTATGGATAATATATTTTGTCTTAAACAAGTTGTTGAAAAGGAAATGGCCATAGGAAATCAAATTCACCTTTTGTTTATTTGATCTTACGAAAGCATACGATAATGTTCCAATCTCAAATTTATGGAGTGTATTAAATGAAATAAACGTAAATCCAACTATCATTAGAGCGATTCAAGAACTTTATTGACAATCAAAAACGAAGATAAAAATAGGCAAAAGATTGTCAAACGGTTTTATAACAGATAAAGGACTTAGACAGGGATGTTGTATCTCCCCAACACTTTTCAAAATTTATGTTGATAAAGCATTAAAAATTTGGAAAGAAAATTGCAGAGCAATGGGATTTAATGTAAATGGAATGTCAATCTTTACTCTACAATTCGCAGATGACCAAGTCATAATTGCAAAAAGTAAAAGTGATTTAGAGAAAATGACAATAAAAATTAAGGAAGAATATGAAAAATGGAGACTATACATGAACGTCAATAAGACCAAATACCTATGTATAGGAGGAGACGAGACGGATCTAAGTCTTAATAATAACATTAAAATTAAAAGTTGTGATCATTATAGATACCTTGGTGTAGACGTTAATAGAGAAGGAAGAGACTCACGGGAAATTAAGAATAGAATCTGTCAAGGAAGAAAAGCGGTAAAACTATCAAATTCGATTTGGTGGTGTGAGGAGTTATCTAGGACGAGAAAGTATAATATATACAACTCCATTGTAAAAAGTATATTGTTGTATGGAGCAGAGGGATGGAGAATTATGGAGACGGAAAAAAAAAAGAAATTGGCTGCTGTTGAAATGGATGCCCTGAGAAGATCATGCAGGATATCAAGAATGGAGAGAGTGAGAAATGAGAGAATCAGAGAAATGATGAAAATAAAGGAAACCATATCAGATGAGGTCAAAAAAAAGCAATTAATCTGGTTTGGTCATATTAAAAGAATGAACGATGAAAGATTACCTAAAATCGCTTTTAACTATATACCAAATCAAAAAAAGAAAACGAGGAAGACCAAGAAAGACTTGGATGGATAACGTAAAAAAATCGATGAGGGATAGGGGTCTGGAAGAAGAGTGGACCCATGACCGGAAGACCTGGCACAGACTTGTGGATTCTGTCGGAAGGCAACACCCGATGCCATAAACCGAACATACATACATACATACAAGAAGTATTTAAGTTGAGGTTGATTGGGTTTACGTCGTACTAGTGGCATACTATGGGCAACTGGCGCTTGTCTGGGGTTCACCCTAAGGATGGTACAGAGACATGTCATCACCAATCCTCCAGGAGCCGCGACGGATTTTACGAGTGCCATTACTGTAAACGACGGTCTTAGATGTATTTATGATAAATTTCAAATGAAAAATCGAATAAAATAAACAAATATAAAATTTCGTATACAAACTTTCAAAATTTTATCAAATGCAAAATCTCTCAAAGTATAGTACCGTACATTTATTTCAATTTATCTTAAACTTGTTGGAAATTTTAAATTTTTATATAAAATGTGAAAATAAAAACCAGGTGTGTTTTAAAAAACATTTGCGACTTATTCTATAAATCATAGTAAAGTTTTAAATATACTAAATATGATGATAATATGAGAAATTATAATTTTACATTAATAGATGTATGTGAATTGTACTCAATTTAATACCTGACATTTTCAAATTAATTTTACATTCTAATTAATTTCCAGACATACAAGAATATAAACTTTATTTAACTCTGAAAATGCAAAACCTCCCATGACGTAACAAAAAAATGCCGACTTATTGCGGAAAAGTTAATTTCGATTTAGATATGTAAATGCTATTTAACTTATGATGTAATAACTTTAAATTTACTATCATTTTCACTTTACTAGGTAAATGTTCCTTGTCACAAGGTTCTATAGGTTCCCTAAGGGGTGTAACTAATTAGTTATTGCCATAAAATATAGCTTTAAAAAAAAAAAAAAAAAAATAAATAAAAATAAAAAGCATTAAAAAGCACTTAGGGAAATTAAATTTGTCAACATAGTGTTAAATTTTATTAACTTAAATAAGCCTATATATATTGTATGATAAATAGTAAAACATGCACCGGAGAACTGGAATAAAAAAGGAAAAAGTAAAAAACTTTGTGTTGTTTATTTTTATATAAGTTGCTTCTCCAAACCGAATTCAGTTTAGTAGGAAGAGTGTGAATTTAACATCTGTGTATGCAAGAAATTAAAAAATTTCTAAATATTTAATAAATAAATAAATAAATAAAATAAAAGGATCATAAATATTTCAAAACTTTTCAAAATAAGAATTTTTCAAAATTGAATATTTAGATTTGTTTTGCTTTTTTGGCTATAATAACTTATTGTTTGTTTTCGTTAGCTGTGACCCTGCTCACCTATGCGCATGCGTGAGGTCTGCATTGATTTTGTTAAAATAGGGTAGAAGCGTAGAAGATGAGAGAATGTTTACATTTTACGAGTGAGAGATAAGTTGCGGTTTCTTTTTTCTTTTTTTTTCTTTTCAGGACATTATTGAATTTTGAGGCGATACTTCTTCGTTATATTCGTATAAAGGCAAAATGCTGATTTTTCCCCCTTGTAATTTTTAAATAAGTGTAGAAGATCAGTTTTATTCTTCGATGCAAAATAAAATCCGTAAACTTAAAAGTAAATGCCTGTTTTCTTTCTTCTTCTTCTTTTTTTTTTTTTCAGTTAAAATTATTTTTATTTGCTTACTTGATCTCTAAATTCGTACTATATCTGTCATACCTGAACACTTGTTTCATGCACTGATTATAGTAGTAAATTAATTAAAAATGACTTAAATTAGGTAAAATTTACATAATTCATTAATAAAAGAAGAGAAAAAGAACAACGTTTACAGTAGACTTTACCTGTAGTAAAAGTAATATATTTTTTTCTTTTAAATTATACTGCTAAAATAAAAATACCATATTTTTGGATCTCTATTTTACAGAAATTTACAGAAAATCGTATTTAAATCAAATCATTAGTTTTTTTTATCATGATTATTTTACACCTTTTATTTTAAATAACTTTAAATTCGCGTAAAAAGGTAAAATAAATATTGAAGACTCATAAAAAGAAAACGAACACGTGTAGAACGAAAAGCGCATTTGGCTAAGTGCCCATCTCATTCAACGCATCACCCCTTTTCCGAGTAGGATCGTTCCGCGAGAGGTAGACATGGTTTACGAAAACGGACAGTAACTATAGTTTTACGCCTGAAATAAACAAAAATATTATAAACAGTAATCAGTCATTGGTTAAAAAACTTGTATAATAATTATTTACTTATAGAAATTAACAATATTACAGTCCTTTAGAAATTTTTTCCAATAGAATATGCAGGATTCCCACGGACCCTTCTTTTTTCAAGGATTCTTCCACCACTATTCTCATAAAATAAAATTCTTAAATAAATAAGACTATTTTATGACATAAATTGTTATTTAAAATTAGTAATATGCAAAATCAAACATCGTGGAAACCCTGACACATCTAAAAATATATTAATTCTTTAATTTTCTTATATGTTTGACCTGAATTTCTAGTGTGAAAAGGATAGCTAAGTATAATACAGGGTGTCCGAATCAAATGTTCCTAATTTGGAGACACTTCTATCCGTATCAGAAAGTTCAAAAGTATGAAAAAAGAAAGGTTGGTTGGTTGGTTGTAGGATTTAAGGCCGATTGACTCCTGATGTGTCCTAGGCCTAGAGGGGGAATGCCCTCCGTGGGGGTCTTTCTAAGGGGTCCTAGCCCGTATTTACGCAAGTTTCGGAGGAAACCACGGAAAACTCCGAACGGCTAGGTCGATGAGCGCGACCTGGGATCGAACCCGGCACCTCCCATCTACCAGCTTTGAGCGCAGAACCGCTCGGCCGCTGGTGGGCGAAAAAAGAAAGGAAAATTAGATAACAGAACTTATACAGTTTTTAGAAAGAAACCAGTGAATATCCACGTGGTCTCCCTTAGTAACTCTGTCGATATCTAGCTAGTAGTCTAGTTCCAGTCATATTGACTGTAGCATTTTCATAGTAACAGTGGAAATAGAAGTAATTATTGAAGCACGAAAGTCTTTAACCTCTGTTGTAAAATATGAGAGGGTTGTAAATGCTGCATTTAAAGTATTGTGTAATTTTACAATATGTCCAGGTAAATATTTGCCATCACAGAAGTCTCAGCAAAGAATAAGGGCCCTGTGACTGTATCATATGAAAGAGCACACCAAATATTGATTTTTGAATACCCCCCCCCCCCCACACACACTTCCTGTACTAGATGGAGATTTTTTGAGCCCCAAAATCTACAGTTATGCTTATTCTCACAAGGGAAGTATGAATCAATAAAATTCCCATTGAAGCCAAACTAATCTTAAATTAAAGAGCATAGTCGAAAGCATAGGGTTAAGTGCAAATTTGCTGCAACAACCCCCCATGGAACGAAAAAACGATCCTAAACGTTTTAGCTGTTTCTTCGAAAACCAACAAAACAAAACTCTTTAGCAAGAGGAAAATGCCTGAGTCACATGTATCGGAAAGGTAAAATTCAGGGCTCAGTTTAAAATGAGGTAATAAATGCATAAGCGATAGAAACTGTTCTGAGAAATTTACTTTCAAAGAAATATAAAACTAAGTGAAGTTCAGTGGTTTTCTTAAATTATGCTATTTTCACTAAATCAAATGATTTACCAGATTTTTTTTATGTAGGTCTGTTGGGATTAGTATAAAATATCCTATTAATAAAAATGTTACCCTGTTTTGCAGAAATTTTATATTTGGGGATGATTTGTATTGTCAACGCTTTCATTTATAACGTAATTTGGGAGCTCCAAATCAAATCCTTTTCCCGGGCTTCAGTAATTCTAGCAGGGAATTCGAAATTTCTTTTAAGCCCTCACATATAAAATTTTGAAAACTGTAATAGGCAGTGTAAATTAACTAACCTGAAATTCAAAGAATTATAAACAAATATATTACAAATAAAATCTTAATTGCTGTTTGACGCCGCCCGCCCTTATCTTACTGTACTAGTAATTAAAAGTATTGTACAATTATAACTGAACAGGACACACATTATAACAATTACATTCCATTAGAAAAAAAGGGCGGGGGATGGCGAAGAAAACCAAAGAAATTAATGAATTATGACTTAAGAAAATAAATCGATGAAATTTTACCTGAAACCTGAGCATTATATCCCACAAAAATCTCGAAAAAAAGTACCATCAGCAGCAGGAAATTCATGATTATAATCTAAACTCATTAAAGCCAGTTGAGCAAAAGAAATCTAATGGGTAAATATGCGCATTCCTATTATCCCATTTGCTCAGCACCTGTTGTTCGTTTAGGGTTACAGAGTCTAGACTTTGGTATATAAAACACGAAATCATCATTTTATTCACACATTTCATTCAGGAATGTAAAGATAGAGATGACCAATATGTCAGCTACCTACGTTTTTATTTAAAAGCAAGCGTCACTTTTCAGCGGTAGAAAAAAAAATGATTCACTTTGAACAGTTTTTCCCCCCTATTGATATGTTTATTATTAAAGTTATTTGTTTTTATAACGCAACTATTGCATTTGCGCAGGAAAGAACGGGGAGGGGGATGGCGAGCACCAAAAATAAAAGAAAAAGGACGTGCGCAGTCACAAGTGTAATAATCTGGTGCGGCACTCACACGGCTTTCTCTTACCCTACATTTCAATACTATAATGACTTGCAAATTATTGAGTAAGATAACAAGTACCAAATAAACTTACGAACAAACCAAGTTTAGAAATTTTTGACAAATAATTATCTGTGCCCCCTCCTCAACTCTCCGTTTGAATATAGTACCTGCATTTATGTAGAAATCAAGGCTGTTTGTAAATTAAAAGTTTATTCTAAATTATTCAGACAATGTTCTTACGCACCACTCCTTGAAATTTATCAATTTTGATCAAACTTTTCAAATAGCAACTCGTATGAACTTCAGAATACAACATTTCGATTGCCTGCAACTATTTATTTTTAAGCTACACTGGTAACAGGCATGTACATACAAAGATTAATTATTAAAAAGTTGACTATAGTATTCAAGGATCTCAAAACGCGTAATTATATGTGAAGGCATTGAAAATTTAACTTAAAAAGAATATTTTTACTTAATTATTAGTAGTCCTGTAGGCCTTCCGTAAATAATGTGCACACCACATTGTGTACTTAAATATATTATTAACGCACTGCAGTTAAATTAATAACACATAGTCCTATATTAATGGCACATATAGTAGAGGTCTGCACGGGCTTAAAAATTTTTTTCAGGCTCGGGCTCAGTTTTTTTGTGTATACTCGGACCGGGCCGGGCCGGGCCGGGCCTGAATGAAATTTTCTCCGGGCTGAGTAGGCCCGGATCTTTTTCTGGTTTCCTCGTTAATCAACGAAAAAGGAAAATGATAAAATATTTCTTCAGTCATTTATTTTACATAATTTTACAGGCTAGTATGTCACAAAGTTTTATTTTGTTAAAATTGTCTGTAACTTCAACATAATTGTCTATCAGTCTGTATATTTGAAATCAAATTTTTCGCAAATATTTTTAGCATGCCTCAATATATTTTATTTAAAGTAATATTAGATGGTTTCCTATTCAAAATAGTATGCATGTCACTACCAGTTTGCGTACGTGTACATAACAAAAGAAATTAGATATGTTGCTGTGTATAAGGCTTTGTTTCCTATGATCTGTTGAGTTTAGGTGGTATGAATGCAGTAGATTACATTGAACCGTAGATTACAGAAATTTCTACCGCAAGATGGCGCTGTAATATTTTAAGATTTCAATATTTCAAATTCTAATTATGATTAAATTATTTTTAATACATCATTCGAAAGATATTTTAAAGTTCTTTTATATTATCGAAAGTGGAATTCGAGATTTTACCCGATTTACACATTTTAAGGTCTCCTGTTTAGGTTTTCTTTTGTATCTCAGCTACTAATTAAAATATTTTCATAAGTAATACATCATTTGAAAGGTTTGTTGATTTAGAATTGAACAGTAGATTACAGAAATTTCTAACGCCAGATGGTGCTGTAATATTTTAAAATTTCAATATTTTAAATTCTAATAAGCGAGGAAGGTGTTGTATGTTCTAAAACGGGGATAAGGCTCCTCAGGCTCCACCGAGCGGGAGTTTCATAAAGTCGGATTTTTCAAGGATCGCGAACCAGCTGGTCGCCAAAGGCGGCTAGTATATTAATAAAAGGAAAGGTTTGTTTGTCTGTCTTTCTGTCTGTTCTTTTATCTTCTTCCCCTATTGAACGCAGAAGTACAAGAATTGACATACTGATGCTCAGGAGCCTTTCCGAGGGGCTCCTGAAAACAGAATTTAAAAAATTTAATTTGTTGTGGAGATATTAATTAAAATGTCTAATCAAAAAGCTAACTCAATGACTTAGAATTCACGGCCAATTGCTTAAAAAGAGACATTCTTACGGAAAAAGTGGAAAATAAATTAGAAATATCAGTCGTATCGTCACAAATAAGGTATTAAATGAAAGGGCCGATTTTTCTGAATCCGATGGTTTAAATAGCTTATTGATCAAACAATTAGCTTTTTTAAAATTAACTAAAGTATTAAAAAAAGGTGGCAACAAATCACAAGAATTTTAACTTTGCAGACAACTGTCCGGACAGTGTAGCGGAAAGAAAAAACATCTGCTTATGAATGGGGTCACATGTTTTGGTACTGGGATTAAAAATTGCAAATTTCAAAATTCTTCAAAACTTACTATACTGCCTGAACATCACAACAAAAAGTTGCAGTTCAAATTTCATCGATTACGGAAAATAAACAAAAAAGTTACATTTTAATTGGAAACACAAATGTTTTTTTTTTTTTAATTTCTTTTCTTAAGAGTAATGTTAATGAGTGATATTATGCAATTTTGAGAATTCATTCATTATAGTGATTCATTTAAAAATACTGACCCGCTAGCGGGCGAAGGCAGAGGGGACCCGGTGTGAGTTTTTCCCGATCGGAAATGATTTTTTTTTTTTTTTTTAATTCATTTTCTTAAGAATAAAAGTACGCAGCGCACGGGTCTACGTTGCCGAAGACAGTGGGGACCAGGTGCGACATTTTTCCCGATCAGAATTTTTTTTCTCCTTTTTATCACATGATAAAAATTAATGCAATTTTGAGAATTCATTAATTATCGTGATTCATTTTAAAATATGCGAAGCCGGCGTAGCCTGCTAGTGCATAATATAAAATACAATATTTTTCAGTTAAAGGAAACTATTTATCATTTGATAATAAAGTTTTCAAAATAAATCTTATGTTTAATAGAACTGAATTTGAACTTCAGTATTTATGTCATAATAGCATCATTATCCGAAAAAGAACTTAATATGTTATGCCAATATCGTAAAACTGACGTAACATATAAATTCTCATTCAGGTGTTAGTTCAATAACCTACGAATGGTTTTCAATGTTCATCTGTTCAAATTTTCTTAACCACAAATTTAAAAAATAAAATACACAATGTTCTAATATAATCTTAAAACTGAAATCAATATTCTACATATTTTTTACTGTCGACATTTAAAAATAAATACTGAATAAGAGATTTTAGTTATGATAAGCAAGATACCTAATATAAAATAATTATATTACAGTCGATTCTCTCAATGCAAATTTAAGCAGCATTTTAATTTTAAATAATTTGTATATATATATATATATATATTGATTAAAGTGGACAAACAACTAAGAGAGTAATAAAAATAAGTACAGTCGGTAACAAAAGTGTCCGAACACTAGCAAAAATTCCTATGTAAAAAAAGTACACTTCATATGGTTTTGTTAAATAAATCCATGTCGAATCCTCTTCTTAGTCAGTCTAAGAACATGATTCGATAAGGATTTATTTAACAGAACGGTATGAAGTGTACTTTTTTTACATAGGAATTTTTGCTAGTGTTCGGACACTTTTGTTACCGACTGTATATCTAATGCCATCAATACTAATCAGCTTTATGTGATTGTAAGTAAAATATAATCACAATTCTTACAGATTATGAACTTTTAATGATTTTGATTTTTAATAATGAAAGTTGATACTCGGATACTGAGCTTATCACATGCTGCATTCTCAATAGATGTATACTCTTGTTAAAGCAACAATAACTCTTTCCTTCTTTCTATATTCTGCAATTTTACTCATCTACTCACTATAAACTATGTAATTATAAAGTAATGAAAATTTTAATAAATGTTTAGATTTCAATGAAGATCGAACAAATAATATGTGTACAACATACACATTTGTCTTTCACACAATGTATGGCCTTCAAAATATTGAAATTATACTTCATTAAATAATTGAAGTTTTATAAAAATCTCGAATTTATCTTCAATCAAATTCTATTTATTTTAAAAGTTCTACGATCTGAATACAAAGTATAAAAAAAATATAGAATTAATTATAAAACTAAACATTTCGATGGTGATGTTAATGTAAAAATTGTTCATAGAAAAAACAATTTCAAATTAATTATATCAAATTCTTCAAACACTGATGGAAAAAAAAATCCCAACACCAGGAAGGATCTGTGCTAGATAAACGAAATTTGGTAGGCGTGTTTATACATCTGAAAGATGACGTCGATTCAAATTTCGAGCTACGCGCGTAAGAGTGGCGCTAGTAGCGTCACTATGAACATGCATATGAGGTTTGCTTTAAATAAGCGCTGTAAGGTTCGTGATCGTTATTTACAGTTGAGATTTGACGTAGTGGGTTAATGTTAGTCAAGGATGCCTCTAAGAAGACGAAGAAGCCATTATCAACAGCTCACTGAGTTTGAACGAGGTCGTGTAGTAGGGCTACGAGAAGGTGGGTTTTCTTTCCGCGATATTGCAGAAAGACTTGGCAGGAATGTATCCACTGTGCATGAGTGTTGGCAGCAGTGGTCAAGGGAAGGTACTGCATCAAGAAGACCGGGTTCCGGGCGGCCACATGGCACTACTGAGAGGGAAGACCGTGTTCGGCGTATGGCTGTGGCTAATCGTACTGCGTCTGCAGCTGAAATTCGAGCTGCAGTTGGCACCACAGTGACACAACGAACTGTTACAAATCGGTTACTTCAAGGACAGCTCCGAGCCAGACGCCCTGTAGCGTGCATTCCACTGACTCCAAGCCACTGCCGTTTGCGACGTGAGTGGTGTCAAGCTAGAGCTCATTGGAGGACGGAGTGGAGATCTGTTGTGTTTTCTGATGAAAGCCGGTTCTGCCTTGGTCGCAGTGATAGCCGCCTGTTGGTTAGAAGGAGGCCAGGTGAACGCCTGCTAGCGACCTGTCTGCGGCCTAGACACACAGGGCCTACTCCTGGAGTTATGGTTTGGGGAGCAATTTCGTATGACGGCAGGAGCACTCTCGTGGTTATCCCACGCACCCTGACTGCAAATTTGTACGTCAGTCTAGTGATACAACCTGTTGTGCTGCCATTCATGAACAGCATTCAAGGGGGTGTTTTCCAATAGGATAACGCTCGCCCTCATACCGCTGTTGTAACCCAACATGCTCTACAGAGTGTCGACATGTTGCCTTGGCCTGCTAGATCACCAGATCTTTCTCCAATCGAGCACGTATGGGACATCATTGGACGACAACTCCAGCGTCATCCACAACCAGCATTAACCGTCCCTGCATCGACCGCCCAAGTGCAACTGGCATGGAACTCCATCCCACAAACTGATATCTGACACCTGTACGACACAATGCATGCACGTTTGCATGCTTGCATTCAAAATTCTGGCGGTTACACCGGTTTCTAATGTACCAACATTTCACATTTGAAATGGCTCTTCTCGCCAATGGCTCTACCTGTTATCTTGAAACTTTAATCAATTAAATATGTTACCTAGACAAATGTATTTCTGAAATTTCATTACTGTACAATAATTTTTTCTTGGTGTTGGGATTTTTTTTTTTCCATCAGTGTAATTCACTTGGAACTAAAAAGAATATTTGAAGTCAGTTGACCAGTCAGTTACTGTACAATAATTTTTTCTTGGTGTTGGGATTTTTTTTTTCCATCAGTGTAATTCACTTGGAACTAAAAAGAATATTTGAAGTCAGTTGACCAGTCAGAATGAATTGCAATAATACTTCAGAAAACATACATATGTACAGTCGGTAACAAAAGTGTCCGAACACTAGCAAAAATTCCTGTTTAAAAAAAGTACGCTTAATATAGTTTTGCTAAATAAATCCTTGTCGAATCTTGTTCTTAGACTTACTAAGAACAGGATTCGACAAGGATTTATTTAACAAAACAGTAGTAAGTGTACTTTTTTTATATAGGAATTTTTGCTAGTTTTCGGACACTTTTGTTACTGACTGTATATATTATAAATTCATATACTTGTAACGAAAATGAATAATTAAAAACTTATTTGTAGTTCGATTACGAATTCATCCGATACCTGTCAATAAATCTCCATTATCCCAAACTAAATTGGTCTTATTTGTTTTTTAAAAAACTGATTTAATATATATACAGTTGGCAACAAAAGTATCCGAGCACTAGCCAATAATTCCGATATCAAAAATGTACACTTAATGCTGTTTTGTTAAATAAATCTTTGTCGAATCGTGTTCTTAGACTGGCTAAGTACATGAATCGACAAAGATTTATTTAACAAAGCAGTATTAAGTGTACTTTTTTAGACAGAGATTATTGCTAGAGCTTGGATACTTTTGCTGCCGACTGTATATACATACAGTCGAAAGCAAAATTATTCGAGCGCTAGCAAAAATTCCTATGAAAAAAAAAGTACACTTACAGTTTAGGCTGACCAGATCAAAGTACCTTTATAAGAGAGAAACGTTAAAAATTGCTACAATTATCTAATTATGGATGCATTTTTTCATTCCTAGTAAATAAGGACTAAAAATAAAGTATTACTGATTAATAATTTACTTTCTACAATTTTTTAAAACTTAGAAAAATGCCTTAAAAAAAAGGAAGACCCCATTTGACCCCAGAAAATGGGGACGTTTGGTCAGTATATTACAGTTGCCAGCAAAATTTTTCAAGCGCTGGCAATAATTCCTATGTAAAAAATTTACACTTAATACTGATTTGTTAAATGAATCCTTGTCGAATCATGTTTTTAGTCAGTCTAAGAACATGATTCGACAGGGATTTATTTAACAAAACAGTATTAAGTGTACCTGTTTTGCATAGAAATTATTGCTAGAGCTCGAATAATTTTGCAACCGACTGTAATAAAAACAGTATTACAGTGTAAGACTGTTTTGTTAAATGAATCCTTGTTGAATCATGTTCTTAGACTGACTAAGAACATGAATCGATAAGGATTTATTTGAAAAAACAGTATTATGTGTACATTTTTTACATCGGAATTTTAACCAGCGCTCGAATAATTTTGCTGCCGACTGTATACGCTAAAAGTACTATATAACAGGCTGAATCATTCGCCGCCATTTGTCCGTCAAGTCCGTCATTGCTAAAACTAAGACTATTGTATATGACTATTATATGAGATTACAGTCGGCTGCAAAATTATTCGAGCACTAGCAATAATCCCTGTCTAAAAAAAGTGCACTTAATATTGCTTTGTTAAATAAATCCTTACCAAGTCATGTACTTAGTCAGTCTAAGAACATGATTCGACAAGGATTTATTGAACAAAACAGTCTTAAATGTACTTTTTTAATATAGGAATTATTGGCTAGTGCTCGAATAATTTTGCAGCCGACTGTATATCTGTACTGATACAGTCGGCTGCAAAATTATTCGAGCACTAGCCAATAATTCCTATGTTTAAAAAGTACACTTAAGACTGTTTTGCTAAGTAAATCCTTGTCGAATCATGTTCTTAGACTGATTAAGAACTGATTAAGAACTAAGATGACTCGACAAGGATTTATTTAACAAAGCTGTATTAAGTGTACTTTTTTTTGGCAAGGATTATTGCTAGTGCTCGAATAATTTTGCAGCCGACTGTAAGTATAAAGGATTTAAGTCCATATTCTTGATTTTTCAGGAGACGAAAAATAAAGTTAAACTAACTAAAAACAAATCAGAAGAATCGATTAGGAAAAAGGGATTATGTTGGTTTGTACGCTTTATACTATTCAGTGATTGTCAATCTTCATTTAATAAAGGGAAAAAATTGAATTAAATATTTTGTACCAAAGATTGATGCTAAATTTCTGACTTGAATCTTTTTTTTACCAATGGATTTTCTGAAAGACTAAATGACATGGATTTAAATCCTTTATACCAATCGATAGAGAATGTTTTTCTGAGTTTGACTATGTACAGTCGGTAACAGAAGTGTCCGAACACTAGCAAAAATTCCTATGTAAAAAAAGTACACTTCATACGGTTTTGTTAAATAAATCCTTGTCGAATCCTCTTCTTAGTCAGTCTAAGAACATGATTCGATAAGGATTTATTTAACAGAACCGCATGAAGTGTACTTTTTTTACATAGGAATTTTTGCTAGTGTTCGGACATTTTTGTTACAGACTGTACTTAACTCAAAATCGACATTATTATACTTAAATCCTTTATACTTATCAGTACAGATATAAGACTATTATATATTAGTCTTAGGCTCGGCAGTGACGAAGTACCATATGAGATTATTATATGAGACTATAGAAGACTATTATATAGTAATCTTAAGTTTAGCAATGACGGACTTGACGTACAAATGGCGGCGAATGATTCAGCCTGTTATATAGTAGTCTTAGTACACGCTACCGAAGTGTGACATCACTGACCTTCTCTGGGCACACACCAACCAGTGTGTTCCCGTGCTAACTGGCCATTGTCCAAGAGTCAATGGAAGCTAATTGGTCCGAAAATCATTGGTGTGAGCCCAGAAAGGGTCAGTGACGTCATCACTTTGGTAGCGTATATATATAAAACACCGATTAATTCTTCACAATAATTTCGCTATCTTTCACATTTGCAACTGCAACTTGACTTACGAGAGGTGAAACGCTCTTGCACATTTTCAAGTGGGTTTGCTATCAGCTTGCAAGCCATATGTTCCGTTTGTATTGAATTCATTTGTATGTACTTGTACCCCTAAGTGTATACTCGTGTTATTTTAATACAGAACTTGAATTATTCTATTAAATGCATGTTGTCCCCACTTTTAGGGTTAAAAAGTAAGGACATTTCAACATTTGTCCCATTTCTGCATTTAAAAATTTGGTCAACTTACAGTCGGCTGCAAAATTATTCGAGCACTAGCAATAATCCCTGTCTAAAAAAAGTGCACTTAATATTGCTTTGTTAAATAAATCCTTACCGAGTAATGTTCTTAGTCAGTCTAAGAACATGATTCGACAAGGATTTATTGAACAAAACAGTCTTAAATGTACTTTTTTAATATAGGAATTATTGGCTAGTGCTCGAATAATTTTGCAGCCGACTGTAAACAAAAGTAAAAAAATGAGGACTGTCCCAAGAAATCTAGGACGCTTGCTCACCCTATGGAAAAGCAGTTTTCGAGAATGGCTAGTCACCCTACACTGGTTGGTTGGTTGTTGGTTTGTTTTTACGTCGCACTCACAGACTAGTTTGTGGTCGCACTAGTGTTGCACAATCACTCTACATTGGTTGGTTGGGTTTTAAGACACACTAGTGCTGCGTAAGGTTAATTGGGTACCGTCTGGGACTCACCCATAGAGTAGGCCACAGATTATCATACAGATAGGACAGTGAAACTACATGTGTTATTTCTACACGAATAGCATCTTTGATCGAAAAATTGTTTTTCTATTTCGCGAGCAGTTAGTAACAGGTTAGTATGAGGAAGGAGTTTGGGGCGTTTCCTCTTGCTGCTGCGTAGCTTCGTTAATGTCATATAGAGTTTCTCCTGTGGGTTTTATTGAATGGTTTGTGTCTCTGTTTTTCTTCTTTTCATTGAACGCAAGATAAGCGCTACCTTTTTTTATTGTTTTCTGGCTATTCAATTAAGTTATTTGTATTGGTTTGTTTATGAAGATTTCGTCGTAATTCAGGTGGTATGGCCCACTCTTGGTTTAACGTTGTGGAGTCCTCGGAAGTTTCAAATGTTGAAACAGATAATGTTGAAATGGCTCTAGCAGTCATTCTAATGACAATATTAATCTGAATTATTTGCGTTCACCTGATCCTACAAGTGATTTGTTGTTAAAGGCTGGCAGTAATGGTGGTACAGTCGGCTGCAAAATTATTCGAGCACTAGCAATAATCCCTGTCTAAAAAAAGTGCACTTAATATTGCTTTGTTAAATAAATCCTTATCGAGTCATGTTCTTAGTCAGTCTAAGAACATGATTCGACAAGGATTTATTGAACAAAACAGTCTTAAATGTACTTTTTTAATATAGGAATTATTTGCTAGTGCTCGAATAATTTTGCAGCCGACTGTACAAATTACAGTCGGTAACAAAAGTATCCGAACACTAGCTAAAATTCCTATATAAAAAAGTGGAGGTAATACTGTTTTGTTAAATAAATCCTTGTGGAATCATGTTCTTAGACTGTCTGAGAACATGATTCGACAAGGATTTATTTAACAAAACAGTATTAACTCTACTTTTTTTACATAGGAATTTTTGCTAGTGTTCGGATACTTTTGTTACCGACTGTACAATATTTTTATAATCAGTACAGAGTCTGGAGCTATGCCTAAACGAGATCCTCGTGCGACTCATGCAGAAATAAAATCAAAAATTAAGTCATATGGAATATTTTAAACACCCCTCGTAAGCTCAGAAATGTTCAATTGTTCATTAAAAATTGTCTATGTTTCTTAAACGCAGTTTTGGGTAGAGCCTTTGTGAGGGTGTCGGCAGCCATTTCTTCGGTAGCTTTATATTGAAGCTTGATGAGGCCTTCCTGTATAAAATTTCTCAGAAGATGAAATCTCAACTGTAAATGCTTTGTCTTTGAAAGAAATTTGTCACTTTCAACAATCTTTATCGTAGACTGGTTGTCTTGATATAACACAATAGGAAGTTCTTGCGGCAAGTTTAAATCATCTAATAGTTTCTTGAGCCATTGTATTTCAAGTGCAGCACTCGCAGCTGCGACGTACTCAGCCTCTGCTGAAGACATGGACACACAGGACTGTTTTTTCGAAGTCCAAAAAGTTGGATTCTTGCCTAACATAAATAAATTTCCAGAGATGGATTTTCGATCACTTGGATCGTTTGTCCAATCAGAATCCGAATATGCTTTTAGGACAGGTTCGCCAGAGTTACAAAGTCTTAATTTATTACAGTCGGCTGCAAAATTATTCGAGCACTAGCCAATAATTCCTATATTAAAAAAGTACATTTAAGACTGTTTTGTTCAATAAATCCTTGTTGAATCATGTTCTTAGACTGACTAAGAACATGACTCGGTAAGGATTTATTTAACAAAGCAATATTAAGTGCACTTTTTTTAGACAGGGATTATTGCTAGTGCTCGAATAATTTTGCAGCCGACTGTATCTTTGGTATCTTTCATGTACATAATTACCCTTTTAACTGCTTCCCAGTCTTTCGCTCTGGGATTTTCGTTTCTACGGCTTAAGATGCCAACGGCAACACTTATATCAGGTCGTGATACTGTAGAAATGTAAAGTAACGCGCCTATAGCCTGTCTGTACATTATGTTGTTTGGTAAGAGATTATCGTTATCAGTTAATTTTGTATACCCTGGTTCCATTGGTGTGTCATAGGGCCGTGGGTTATCTAGCCCGAATTTTGTTACAATGTCTTATATTTTATTACTTTGATCAAGCGTAATTACCCCTTTACAAGGTCTTTCTATATTTATGGCAAGGTAATATTTGGCTTCCCCAAGGTCAGTTAATGGATATTCTTCCCTATGTTGATCGATTAATATGTCAATATTGGGATTTTTACCAGCTATAAGTAAGTCATCGACGTAGACAAGAACGTAAGTTTTTGTGTTATCTTTGTTACAAATATATAAACATTTGTCATGCTGACTTTGTTTAAATCCTAATTTACACAATGATTCATTAATTTTCAAATTCCACGCCCTAGCGGCTTGTTTCAAGCCATATATCGCTTATATACAGTCGGCTGCAAAATTATTCGAGCACTAGCCAATAATTCCTATATTAAAAAAGTACATTTAAGACTGTTTTGTTCAATAAATCCTTGTCGAATCATGTTCTTAGGGCCGTTCCCACCAAGCTGTGGTTAAACGGAGATTAGCAAAACGGCCGTTAAAAATAAAACTCCGATTAGGAATTCTTCCGTCCCACCAAGCTAAACTCCGGTTAGTGTTTCCGCGGTTAACTAACGGAGGGATTTTTTGAAGGGATTTTAAAGAGGTATTGTGATTGGTTCTATGGGAATGCTTAGTAATACTGTCATTGGTTGTTTCAGTTGTGGTCAAAACAGGAATTAGGCAGTCGTTATGTTTACAGTTTGTCGAAATAAGCCAGAAAGAGTAAAGAGTAAACAATGCCGGCCAGGTGGTTCGGTCGGTAGGGCACTGCCTTCCGAATCCAATGGTCCCAGGTTCGAATCCTGGTGCGGGCATGGATGTTTGTGATGTCTTATGTCTTCAAAAATATTGTACTTGTGTGTTTCTTGTAATAAAACTTGTAAACCCTTGTGGTGTGGATTTTTCGAGATATAAGCGGCCCTAGAGGCAAGCAATAAATCTCAGTACTCATCGAACCGAACCGTAAACAATTTTTCACTTGCAGAAGAAAAAATGGATTTTAGAATTAGTGCAAAAGCACTGGAGCATCATTCGGAAAAAAAAAGGATGCTGTCAGTGGAAAGGTGAAAGAAAGCACTTGGAAAAAATAACAAATACATTCAAATTTTATACATAGGATAAGTCAACAATTCATATTAAAATAGTTTGAGAGTATAGTAATAAAACATTTAAGTAATATTAGAATTCTTTCTTAACTTCACTTCTAGCTGTTATTTCAAGAAAACTGCTTTGCAGTATCTATGGTCATGTATGAAATTACTATATACACTGCAAAGAAGTTAAGTTAAATTTTTTCCTCTGTTTGTTTTCCTTTTTATTAGCTAGTGTATTTCCATACTCTGCAAAAGGGTGTTTACTTTTTTTCCAGATAATAAATGCCAAAGCTTTATTTAAATGTAATAAGAAAGAAGATAACTTACTTTTTTATCAAAGATTCTTTTCTGATAAATTCTACATAATCAGAATATAATATAATCAATGTATTATTTATACCGATTCTTATAGATATTTTCACACCCACAAAAGGTCACTTGATGTAGGGTAAAGTACACAACAACAAATTTATATTAAACTTGAGAAATATATTATTAATATTTTACTTAAATTTAAGGTATGTTGACAAATCAAGTGCAGATAAGCCAGCAGTTCTCCAATTACTTAAACCACCAAGGTAGGAATGAGTAGATGAAGATTACTTGTGTTCATTATTTGATATTCATTATTTGAACATTTTTTTTTTTTTTTTTTTATTAATAGCTAATTTTCAGTTTAACATTATAGAAAAAACTGCATAAAAATATGTAAAAAATTATGTTCTTATGACTACAATCGAAAAATTCTGCGATGGTCTTATCGATGAAATATCAAAATTCAAATATCTTGAAGTTGGTATGCGGAAAGTTCTGGGTTCAATTACCAGTCGTTTGGAATTTTCTGTATTTTTCTCCGAAACTTGCTTTAAGATGAGCTAGGAACTCCTTAGAATGATTTCTCATGGAGGGTACACAAACAAACACGCCTAGGACCCTCCATTAGTTAACTGGCCTTAAACCCAACACTAGACATCATGAGAATTTAAATTTCATTTTCTCCTTTTTTTTTTTTTTTTTAACTATGCACATTATATCTTTACATCTTTCAATAAAAAAGATTTTGAATTTTATATCTATATTTCTTATCTTAAAACAGATGTGCGGTCGAGGAACCCCCGTCAGGAACGAAGTTCCTTACACCTTTTCTCCAATTCTAAATTTGATTTGATGTAGAGATCTAGATTGTTATTATTTATTTATCTTGTTGTTGGCACCAATAGCATACTTGGCATGAAAGCTAATTAAGCTTAAAACGAAAAACAGCAGAAAAGCTTTAGTATGACTCCTTTGGTGAAATTTGGCACTAAAGTAACTCTGATTTTTCTCGCCAAGGTCTTTACTAGCGCAATTATGATATCCCCATTTTATTTTTTTAAAAACAATTTATTGCAAAAATTTAATGTAGCAGAAACATTAATCACTTAAATTGATTTTATATCTTTAAATCTATTTTGTTTGAATTTCAATTTTTAAATGAAAGCATCGTTAAAAAAAAAAAATAATCATCTGTAACAAAAAAAAGTACCTCAAACTGAACAGAACTCGGGCTCGTATGAACCTTAAATTTGTATGATTTTATATCATTAACACTATTTAGTTTGAATTTCTATTTTTGAATGAAAGCATCGCGAAAAAAATAATCATCTGTAGCAAAAAAATTACCTCAAACCGAACGAAACTCGGGCTCGTGGCCCCAGTGACTGTGGCAGCATATATGTGGGCCGCTGATAACATGAAAAAATTCTCAAAAATTAACCTCGAACCGAATGAGCCTCTGACTCGTGTTTCCGCTGCCTGTGGCTGCGGCACCGTATAGCAGGCATGCTATGCACGCGCTGCAAAATCCACTTTCCACCACCAGGGGCACAGTGTATTCTGTACGAACATCACCAGCGGTCAGGAAATACCAAAACCTTTAAAATAATGTGTGACATGATAGGGCCTACTACAACATCACCTAGTTCTATTTTTAACCACCAGGGGGTGCACTATATTGTATACAGACATCCCCAATCAACATCAAATTTCAAGATCTTTAAAATGAGGTGCTACATGTGTGGGTCTAGAACGGATTTTGCTCTCAAACTAATTCCCCCCCCCCCTTTTCCCTCCAAATCTACTTTCCCCCTTTAAAATAGAAAATTCCTAAATCACAAAATCTAGTCCCCCCCCCATGTACAATTTCTTCACCGTAAAGTAATTTTCGCAAACATGTTTTTGCCCCCTGCCCCCTGCCCCCCCCCCAGGGGGAAAACCGTTCAACTTTTTTTTATTTTTCTCTTTTGATGATACATCTACACACCAAGACTTTTTATAGATACCTCAACCAAATTTTTACATTTAGCCGTTCTCTCAATTTAGTGGATACAGACAAAACATGTTTCAAATTAATAAGTTAAATGCTTTTATCCTTAAGAGATTTCGAATATTCATGCATACAATTTTAAAAACATGCATAAAGAGAAAATTCAGCTTAATATGAGAATTATAGATTGAATTTTAAATGCAAATAAAAACAAATATATATATATATATATCTATCTATATATATATATATATATATATATATATATATATATATATATATATATATATATAAGAAAATAAGAAGCAATAAAAATAAGAAAATTAAGAAACGGTCTATCATCGTAAAAGAAAAATCACGCAGATGCCTGCATTAAATCATTTTTAAAAATCAGCTTTTAATAATAATAAACAGTTTTATGCAGATATTTAATTTATCAATTTAAATCTGGTTATTATCTGTTAATATTCAGTGTAAAATAAGTAATGAAGATAATGCAACGTGGATTAGAATTCCCCGAAGAATAATCTGTATCAGAGATGTCATCTGTGAGGCCAAATCTCATGGTTCAAGTTGTAAGAAAGTTAAATATGACTTCAAATTTAAAAATGATTCTAACACTATTCATTTTTAAATTTATATCAATGGTATACCTCTAAACAATGTTCCTGAACAATCAAATACGAACTTATAAACGTTATCGTATCATAAATGTATGTGTAATTCTAGTTTTTCATATAACATCACATATATATCAAAGTATTTAAATAAATAAATATTGTCATAAAAATGTGTTATTTTATTAATAAAAATAAGTTTAAAATAATTATTATCTGTATAGCAAGCCATGTCTGATGTCTCTGTATTAGTGATGTCTACTCGTCATTTTTATAGCACTGCAGGGAAAGATGCCTCAATCGGGTAGCCTTTTAATAAACACCACCCAATATGAGACACTCACCAGGTTTTTGCCTTTTCGGGAGGGAGGGGGGGAGACATCAGGATTATTCGGGTTGTACTCCTTGAGATCTTCCATATTTTTTACGTGGACACTTTCCTTTTCTTTCTGGCCCTTTTTTGCCCTCAACATCTGTTGGTGATAGCTCACTAAAAGGCGGAGATTGAGATTAACCTTGGCTATCCATGTATTGAACATCCATCTAAAATTAAAAATAAACAAAACAAAAATAAATATCCAACTAAAAGTAAAAATGATTAAGTAAAATAAAATTATTTACAGTAAAACTGCGTCCTTCTGTCCTGTCTAATAAATATCTTTGTCATACTTTACGTTTCAGAGAGGTGCTGGGTTTGAACCCGGCTCATGCATTTTTTCTTTTTCAGTCCTAGTCTTTTTGCATGGTTCATAAAAAGCCACACTGCATTCAGTATCAATCTCGAATAAAAATTTATCATGTTTTACCATGTAATAAACTTTACTGCCCCAGATAGCAGTTTTTTTTTTTTTTTTTTTTTTTTTAATGTATAATTCTTTTATCAGTTTTAAAAAGCATCAATACGATAATAATATCCTTATTTGTTTTATATTTCCAAGCCAAAAATAATTTATATTGTGGCAATTTTTAAAGCTTTTTAATTTTTACTTAATATTTATCGAAACAAAATTTTAACATCCTGTTTGTTATCGATCAAAAGTAATTTTGAAATTTTTTTGGAGCTATGAGTAAAGAAATCATTATCAAAACATAAGAGACTGTAATCAGAATCATCTAACAGGGCATCATCTTCAAAAATATTATCGAAGGTCAGCGTTAATCATATGCGGAATCATTTAATTTTGTAACATGCTCAAAATGAATTTCAAAACTTTACCTTAAGCAAATAAGATAGGATATTAGTACGTTAATTATAACTGATATGAAAGTTTACTTTTCAAATTTTATAATACGTAAATCATACTGTTACTTTTTTTTTTTTTTTTTTTTTTTTTTTTTTGTTTAATGTTTTACATGTTAAATGAATAAGCTGATATAACAAATGACGATTATAGTGTAAAAAAATATATTAAATATATATATATAGTATACATTAATCTGAAGACAAAAAACCAATGTTAATAATAAAAAATAAATAAAAATTAACTGAGCATAGTTAAATCAGAAAATACTCTAAACAGTTAGTATTTGTGACATGAATGTTTAAATGTTGTTAACAATAAAATAAAAATTGCAATGTAAAAAAAAAAGATTAAACTCAAAAGCTGTAAATTAAAAAACATTTCTAAACAGATACATATAAAAACAGTAGGTAATTCATAAAGCATTTCTTGATTTAAAAACAAATTCTCAAGTTAAGAAAACTTCTCTACAGCAATAATACTCAATTAAATACTGCAGACAAATTTACTTAATTTTATACAGACAAGCGCTTTTTCTTATTGTAGTAAAGAGATTATGTATAATTACCTAGGAAAAGTAAAATACTCTAAAGCAGTATAGAAGTTTGTAGAAATAATTTCACTTTTCGAAAAAGATTCCCAAAGATATCTCAGCATATGTATAATATTAGTTATGAGGAGAAATTAGGACAGAAAATATCTTCAGACAAAAACATTAAGATGCGTTATACATATGAAAAAAGAATTATTTTATGTAAGAACCAGAACAACAAAATCTGAGTTCTTTTACGAGGCTTTTCATCATTTGTTTACATTAGACAAGGCGTTCAAACATACTTTAGATCCAAAATATCAAACAAAAAATTCATTTTTTTCAGAATACTACAAGAGAAGTGTCAAAATTAACTCACCGATCACTCTCGTTTGAAATACCATGCTCAATCTCTGAAAAGATATCTAATACACAAGTTTTTAAAAGGCGAAAACGATATTAAAAAATTTTTTCATCATAATGAGAACTTTTCCGATATGTTTCTGGACACAGGAACAAAACAACGATCTTATTCGTCACCATCATCAAACAAAATTTTTTGCACAACATCCAACATAATGAAAAAGAAAATAATAATAAACTAACACTAACAGTCAACAGCATCCAAACAGTTCCGCCATATTTAAACTCTCGGTAAACAGCTAACCAGTGGAAACTCGACCGATTAAATATTAAACCTCCGTTAGCGCTAACCGACGATGGTGGGACGCAGAAATCTCAGCTGTGAGTGCTAATCCGAGTTTTTCCCTTTAACCGGAGATGGTGGGAACGGCCCTTAGACTGACTAAGAACATGACTCGGTAAGGATTTATTTAACAAAGCAATATTAAGTGCACTTTTTTTAGACAGGGATTATTGCTAGTGCTCGAATAATTTTGCAGCCGACTGTATATAACTTACATACTTATAACTTACATACTAATAACTTATAACTTATAATTTATAACTTACATACTTATAACTTATAACTTACATCGCTTATATATATAACTTACATATTTTATTTTCTTCGCCTTGGACAACATAACCCTCGGGTTGTTGCATGTATACATCTTCTTGCAAATTTCCATGTAGGAAAGCAGTTTTGATATCTACATGCCTTAGATTCAAATTTTTGTACAGCGACATGGTCAAGAAACTTCTTAGAGTGGTATGCGATGCAACTGGTGCAAAAGTTTCGTCATAGTCCACCCCGTACTTTTGAGAAAAACCCTTGGCGACTAGCCTGGCTTTATATTTCTCTACTTGTCCTTGGCTATTGTATTTGGCATTGAACGCCCATTTACACCCTACTACTTTGGTCCCTGGTTGAGCGTCAACAAGTTCCCAAGTATTGTTTTGTCTTAGTGAATTCATTTCGTCGAGTGTGGCGTTCAGCCAATTTTCCTTTTCTGCTGGGTTTTGAATTTTTAGTATATCGTCAAATCACTTAGGCTCATCAATTCTTTTGTCATTTACTGCAAATGCAAATCTGTCGGGCGGAACCCCTTTATTTAATCGTTGTGATCGTCGCGGCAGAGTTTGCTTGTCATCGGGACTATCGTTATCCCCCTTTATATCTATATCGGAGTCTAATATTTGTAATTTGGACACCGGACTTTCATCATTTGAATTTTCATTATTGATTTGTGATGTCTCACTATTGTGGGATTCTGTATTCTCATCTTCCAAGAATTTTACAGTTCTGCTTATAATTACATTTTTATTATTTGTGCAAATTCTGTAGCCTTTGCTACGATTATCATATCCCACAAAATTTCCTTCTTGAGCAGTGCTATCCATTTTCCCCCTATGTATCTTATGTACATATGCGTATGCGCGACATCCGAATGTTTTTATATTTGATAAATCGGGTTTACGGCCGGTCCATTTTTCGTAAGGAGTTGAGTCGCACGAGGAGGTTGGGAGCCTGTTTTGTATGTAATTCGCAGTATTTACGGCTTCTCCCCAAAAGGAATTTGGTAAATTACTGTCTTTAAGCAGACAGCGCGCCATTTCGGTCAGCGTACGGTTTTTACGTTCTGCCACGCCGTTCTGAGCACTAGAGTAAGGAACGGTAAACTGGTGCTCAATTCCTTCTTTATTCAAAAATTCATTTACTTCCATACCAGTGTATTCACCCCCGTTATCCGAGCGAATTGCTTGCACTTTTCGGCCAAATTTGTTTGCGGTCATAGCCACATATTCCTTTAACTTAGAAAATACCTCAAACTTATTTCTTAGCAAATATATAATAGTATAACGACTAAAATCATCGATAAATGTAAGAAAGTAATATTTTCCACCTACAGTGGGGGTTTTCATAGGGCCACATAAGTCTGTGTGGACTAGTTCGAGTGGTACGGAGGCTCTAAATTGTGCAGCTTTGGGGTAAGGTGAATCAGTTAATTTTGACATTATGCATGTTTTACATTCAGTATTATGTTTGCAATCATTTAATTTAATACCCACAGCCATGTCCTTGTTAACTAAATCCTTTATATGACTAATGTTTCTATGGCCTAATTTAATGTGCCATTTATCGATACAATTTTTATTTTCACACGTTTTTCCTCTGTTTATAGTGCGTGTTGTATCATATTTAACTTTGCATTCGTATAAATTGTTATTAATATAATCTACAATGCATGTTTCTCCTTCATGCATTATTTTGCATGATTTGTTTTCAAATATTGCTACACAACCATTTTCAGTAGCCCCTTTTACAGATATGAGATTTGTCTCAATTTCTGGTACATATAAAACGTTTTTCAATATTATAGTATTGTGTGTGTCATTGGAATTTATGGTGTTTAATTTCACAGACCCATGACCCAGGGATTCTATCTCCTGTCCATTCGCGATTGTTATGCATGAATTATAATTTAAATTCCTGAAATTTACTCTTATCATTGCAAACATGTGTTGAACTTCCCGAGTCTATATACCAATTGTTAGACTTCTCACCGATAAATAGAGTGAATATTTTGTCATTGGGTTTTTTATTTTCACTCTCAGTAATAAGAGCCCAATCCGCGTTATGTCTGTCTTGAGAGTACATACCAGATTTGAAAGTTGATCTGGCATTGCTGGTTTTTGTTTGTTTCTGAGTCTTTTCTTTACTTTTAAGATGCCAGCATTCTTCAATTGTATGCGATTTCTTTTTACAATAGCGACAGAACTTTGAATTTTCTTGTTTTGGTTTAAATTTAACCTTTAATACTGAATTATTTTCAGATTTGTTTTCTTTTCTTTTGGAAAATTCATCAATTAATTTTGAGCGTATAAACTCTGGTGTCAAATCTTTTTCGTCTCGAGATTCTAAAGCAGTGATGAGTACATCATAACTTGGAGGCAAGGAACAGAGCATTAGTGCTGAAAGGTGCCTGTCGTTAATTTCTTCACCGATTGATACTAGTTTATCTCTTAGCTGATAAATATGTGTCAAATGTTGAATCATGTCTCCACCCTCAGTCAATTTCGTAGAGTAGATTTTTCGTAATAAAAATAGCTTACTGCTGAGAGTGGAGCGTTCATGTACAGCTTTTAATGCGTTCCAGCATTCTCTAGCGGTCTGAAGATTTTTGACATGTATTATTTGATTGTCCTCTATTAAGAGGTTTATTATGGCGCGAGCCTTTCTGTTTTTTGAATTCCATGTGTCAGTAATCGGATCGGGAGCATCGTTTATTACTACTGAGTATAAATCTTCTTTTTGGAGAAACATCTCCAATTTAAATTTTCATACGTCATAATTCTGTGAATTTAGTTTCTCAATAATTGTGTCCTTGGTGATACTCATATTAATATTTCATTTTTTTTTTCTAGAACATAATAACTGAAATTTTATTTTTAAACATTGATATGTTTATTTTAAACATTCTTATATTAATTTTCACTTCTTTTATTTTTAATGTTTACATACGTTTCTATACTTTCGTTTTCATGTTGTTACGATTTTGAAGAAATAAAAAGTGTTCATTTTCGCTTACATTTTTTTATTTTATTATTTTAAATGTAGCAATTTCTTCAAATATGCAAAGAAAAAAAAACTTTTGTTAAGAATAAATCTAAAATTTCAATTCAAAAAATCAGAATCATAATCAGATAAAATTATTAGACAGTAAGTTCGGATTTTCCTCAATTAGTTATTTCGAAATATACTTTTATAACAATAATTCTTTATTTAATAGCCAACAGTCAAATAATTAAAAAGTTTGTCTTACCTGGGTCAGCACAGGTACTATGCATTCTCTTTTGTTGAAGACAAATCTGGAACAATTTATCAGCAGTTTTGATGCTTGAAATATTGGATAAATTACCCACATATTATGTCGAAACAACTTCTGTTTTTGGGTAAAACGAAAGTACTTAATTGTTCTATGAAAGAAATGTAGATTAATTATATTTTATAGTAATACAGATATTGACTGCATAATTGAGGATTACCTAGATTTATACTTTTTAATTTTATTTAATATATCTTAAGCACAGAAAATAATGGAAGAAGGACTCAATAAAAGAACGCCCTTCGAATACAGAAAAATGTTACATGATTAAAAAAATAAAAGGAAAAGAACAGTAGTAGAGTGACGCGACATATCGTCACGTGATGAGGCAGGTGTATGAAACAATCAGTTCGCGGGGAGAAATAGTTTTGGAACATAAAAAAAGAGTTAATGAGATTGTTCTGAGGTTAGATATTACAACACTTCACACAAGAGCTGGAAGCTTAATCATTAGCATTGGGGATCTTTCGCCCGATAAGCGTAAACGCCGGAGTTCTCCGGTGACTTCCAAGGAACAGTGCTTCCGTTGTTACTGTCCCATGTTTTTTTCCTTCTGCTGAGCTGCAGGATGTAGCCTGTAAGACCTTTTCTTTGATTTTTCTTTTCCTGTTTCTTATTCCTTTTATGGGTAAGCTTAAGTTACTACAATGGAATTGTAGAGGCATCTTAAACAAGCTAGACTTGCTGGCCCACGACCTCCCCCCCCCCCTTTGATATCTTGGCGCTTCAAGAGACTTTCCTTCGTCCTGCGAAATCCCTCTTTATTCCTGGCAAGGTCGTGTATCGCTTGGACAGGCCTTCCCGTTCTGGTGGAGGCCTACTAATTGCCGTTAATCACCCTCTTTCCTCGTCCCTTGTTCCAGCTCATTTGTTCTCCTCGGAGAACGAGATTATGTGCGTTCGAATCTTTACGGGTTCAGGTTCTTTGAACATTACTAATATCTACTCGAGCTCTGGTTCAGTCACTGAGGATCTCCGCTCCTTCGGTCATGGTTTTCTTGGTCCCTCTCTCATCATGGGAGACTTCAACATTCATCACCTCTTCTGGGGATTATAAATCTAAAACAGGTCTATAAATGAAATATTAACAAAGGCTAGAAATATAAAGAAAGACCCTAAATGTAAATAAAGACCTAAATGTAAACAAGGGCTATAAATGTAAACAAAGACCCAAAATGTAAACAAAGACTATAAATTTAAACAAAGACAATAAATTTAAAAAGACCATTAATGTTAACAAACACCTTAAATATAAACAAAGAACCTAAATGTAAACAAAAACCATAAATATAAACGAAGATTTTAAAGTTAAACAAAGACCCTAAATGTAAACAAAGTCCTAAATGTAAACAAAGACTATAAATGTAAATAAGGACCTATATGTAAAAAGACTAAAAATATAAATGAAGATCTTAATGTAAACAATGACAACATATAAACAAATAAACTAAGTGTGAATAAGGCCCTAGATGCAAACAAAGACTATGAATGTAAAGAAAGACTGTATGTAAACATAAAGAGTAATGTAAGATTATAAATATAATCTAAGAACGTAAATATAAACAAAGACTATAAATCTATAAAGGTCCTAAATTTAGACAGACTGTAAAGGTAAACATACCCTAAATTTAAATAAAGACCTAAATGTAAACAAAGAACTTAAATGTTAACAAAGACCTAAACATAAACAAAGAGGCTAAATATAAAAAGACCTAAATATGAACAAAATCTGTAAACGTAAAAAAGTACCTAAATATAAATAAGTACATAAGTGTATTTAAACACCTAAATGTAAACAAAAACTATAAACGCAAACAAAACCCCTAAATTTAAACAAAGATTGTACATGTAAACAAAGAACCTAAATGTAAACAAAGACAAGAATGTAAACAAAAACCTTAAATTTAATCAGATCTAAATGTGAATAAAGAACTTAAACGTAAACAAAGAACCTAATGGTAAACACGTGTAACTTTAAATAAGAAAATAAAGATGTGAACAGACTTAAATGTAAACAACGACTATGAATGTAAAAGAAAGACCCTGCATGTAAACAAACATTATATAAACTAGGAACATATATGTAAACAAAGACTATAAATCTATAAAGTAGCTAAATGTAGACAGACTGTAAATATAAACAAAGACCCAAAATTTAAATTAAAACCTAAATGTAAACAGACTCTAAATATAAACAGACCTAAATGTAAACAAAATCTGTAAATGTAAAAAAGAACCGAAATATAAATAAGTTCATAAATGTATTCAAACACCTAAATGTAAACAAAGACCCTAAATTTAAAAAAGACTCTAAATGTAAAAAAAAAGTTTTTAAATGTAAATAAAGAACCTAAATGTAAACAAAGACATTAATGTAAACAATGTCTATAAATTTAAACGAAGACTAAATTTAAACAGATCTAAATCTAAAGAAAGAACCTAAACGTAAACAAAGACCCTAATTGTAAACAATTATAAATTTAAATAAGAACCTAAATGTAAACAAAGACCAAAAATGTGAACAAAAACCCAAAATGTAAACAAAGAAAATAAATGTAAACAAAGACCTAAACGTAAACAAAGAATATGAATGTAGACAAAGACTGTAAATGTAAACATAGACTCTAAATGTGAGCAAAGTCTCTTCTTCCTAAATGTAAACAAATTCTTTCCAAAGAACCTTCGTGTAACCATGGGCAGTAAATGTAAACAAAAACCTAAACGTAAACAAGGACTCTAAAGGTTTTAAATGTAAACAATGTCACTAAATGTAAATAAAGACCCTAAATGTAAACAAAGAATTAAATGTAAACAAAGACCCTAAATTTAAAAAGACTATAAATGTAAACAAAGACTGTAAATGCAAACAAAGAACCTTAATGTAAACAAAGACCATAAATATAAACTAAGATTATAAAGTTAAACAAAGACTATAAATGTAAATATGGACCTAAATGCAAACAAAAACCATAAAATAAACGAAGATTTTAAAGTTAAACAAAGACCCTAAATGTAGAAAGACTATAAATATAAATGAAGGTCTAAATGTAAAAAATGACAACATACAAACAAATAAACTAAATGTGAATAAGAACCTAGATGTAAACAAAGACTGTGAATGTAAAGAAAGACTCTGTATGTAAATATAAAGAGTGATATAAGATTATATATATAAATTAAGAACATAAATGTAAACAAAGACTTTAAATCTATAAAGGACCTAACTGTAGACAGACTGTAAATGTAAACCTACCCTAAATTTAAATAAAGACCTAAATGTAAAAAAAGACCTAAACATAAACAAAGAGGCTAAATAAAAAAGACCTAAATGTAAACAAAATTTTTAAATGTAAAACAGACCCTAAATATAAATAAGTACATAAGTGTATTTAAACAACTAAATTGTAAAGAAAAACTATTAATGTAAACAAAGACCCTAAATGTAAACAAATATTGTACATGTAATCAAAGAGCATAAATGTAAACAAAGACAAGTATACAAACGCTATACATTTAAACAAAGACCTTAAATTTAATCAGATCTAAATGTGAATAAACAACCTAATTGTAAACACGTGTTAATGTAAGAAAATAAAGATGTAAACAAAGACTTAAATGTAACAACGACTATGCATGCAAAGAAAGACCCTGCACGTAAACAAAGATTATATAAAATAGGAACGTAAATGTAAAGAAAGACTATAATTCTATAAAGTGCCCAAATGTACACAGACTGTAAATATAAACAATGAACCTAAATTTAAACAAAGTCACTAAATGAAAACAAAGACGCTAATTGTAAACAAAGACAGAAACGTAAACAGACTCTAAATTTAAACAGACCTAAATGTAAATATAAATCTGTAAATGTAAAAAAAGAACCTAAATATCAATAAGTACATAAATGTATTCAAACACCTAAATGTAAACAAAGAACATAAAGGTAAACAAAGAACATGAAGGTAAACAAAGACAATTATGTAAACAAAGACTATAAATTTAAACAAAGACCCTAAATTTAATCAGATCTAAAAGTGAACAAAGAACCTAAACATAAACAAAGACCCTAATTGTAAACAATTGTAAATTTAAATAAGAAAATAAATGTAAACAAAGACCTGAATGTAAACAAATCTGTAAATGTAAACAGACCCATCATGTAAACAAAGACTATAAATTTAAACAAAGACCTGAATGTAAACAAATCTGTAAATGTAAACAGACCCATCATGTAAACAAAGACTATAAATTTAAACAAAGACCTAAATGTAAAAAAAGGTAATAAATGCAAATAAAGACTGTAAATGTAAACAGACCTAAATGTAAACTAAGACCTAAATGTAAACAAAGAGTATAAATGTAAACAAAGACCGTTCGTGTAAACAAGGACGCTAAATGTAAACTAAAAATATAAATGTAAACAAAACTAAAAATATATGAAAGGCCTAAATGTAAACAAAGACTATAAATGTAAACAATAACCCTAAATATAAACAAAGACTACAAATATAAAAAAACTCCAAACGTATACAGACCTAAATGTAAACAAAGATTAGATATGTAAACAAAGACGCTAAATGTAAACAAAGACTTTAAATGTACACAAAGGTCCTAAATGTAAACAAAGACTAAAAATGTAAACAAAGACCTAAATGCAAAAAAAGACCCTAAATGTAAATATGGAAATAAATATTAACAAATAGCTAATTGTAAACAAAGAGTATAACTGTAAACAAAAATTCCGAAATGTAAACATATCCTCTAAACGTAGCCAGACTATAAATGTAAAAGAGGACTATAAATGAAAACAAAAACTACAAATATAAAGACCCTAAATATAAATGAAGACCTAAAAGTAAACAAGGGCTGTAAATGTAAAGAAAGAGCCTAAATATAAACAAAGACTAATAATATAAATGTAAACAAAGACAACATATAAACAAAAACCTAAAGGTGAACAAGGAACTAGATGTAAACGAAGACCTAAATGTAAACAAAGGCTATGAATGTAAAGAAACACCCTGCATGTAAACAAAGATTATAAATATAAACTAAGAACCTAAATGTAAAGAGACTATAAATGTAAATAGTAGCTACAAATATGAAAAAAGACCCTAAATTTAAATAAAGACCTAAACGTGAATGAAGATTTTAAATGCAAACAAAGTCACTAAATGTAAATAAAGACCCTAAATATAAACAAAGAACTAATATAAACAAAGACTCTAAATATAAAGAGATCTAAATTTAAACAAAAACTTTAAATGTAAAAAAGGAACTTAATATACATAAATGTAAACAAACACCTAAAAGTAAACTAAGACTATAAATGTAAACAAAGACCCTAAATTAAAAAAGATTATAAATGAAAACAAAGACAGTAAATGTAAAAAATGACCATAAATATAAACGAAGATTAAAAAGTTAAACAAAGACTATAAATGTAAATGTGGACTTAAATAGAAACAAAGGCCCTAAATGTAAACAAAAACTAAAAATATATAAGAAGAACTAATTGTAAACAAAGACAACATATAAACATATAACCTAAATATGAAGAAGGACTTCGATGTAAACAAAGACTTAAATATAACCAAAAACTATAAATGTTAAAAAAGACCATAAATAAAAAAACACTATAAACGTAAACAAATAAACTAAATATAAATAAAGACAAAAAATGTAAACAAGGAAACTAAATGAAAAACCTAATTGTAAACAAATATTATAAATGTAAACAAAGACCCTAAATGTAAACAAGGATGAAAATGTAAACAAAGACTATAAATGTAAATTGAACCTAAATGTAAACAAAGATAATACATGTAAACAGACCTAAATGTAAACAAAGGCTATTAATGTAAAAAAGTAACATAAATGTAAAATCGTACCTAAATGTAAACAAAGACCTAAGTATAAACAAAGACTATAAATGTACACAAAGACCCTAAATGTAAACAAAGATTATTAATATAAACAAAGAACCTGAATGTAAATTAATCAAAGTTAGCCAACATAAACAAATATAAACAAGTCCTAAAAGTAAATTAAAACTATAAATGTAAAAAAAAATACCTAAATGTAATCTAAATGTAATCAGAATTAAATATAAACAAAGAGTATAAATATAAACAAAGACAATAAATATAAAGAAACGCCCTAATTGTAAACAAAGACCTTCATGTAAAAAAAGACTATAAATTTAAACAAAGACCTTAATGAAAAAAACAAACAAATGTAAAAAAAGAAACAATTGTTTACAATCAGTGTTGTGCAAGTTTACGAAAAAAAACGAACTAGTTCAAACTCAAGTTCATCGTGCAAAAAACGAGTTAGTTCGCGTTCAAACTCATGTCTGAAAAAATGAACGCGCTCAACTCAAGTTCATTTTTAAAAAGGAGCGAAACTCATTAGAAGTTCATTTTTAGGTGCTTTTTTTTTTTTTTTTTTTTTTTTTTTTTTTGTCTTTTCTTTTCTAAGTAGATCTCTTCTGTGAACACCTTCATAGGTAATTTACATTTTTTTTTTAAATTACCAATTACCATTAAGATTTCTTTTAATTTAATGCTTAATTAAATTTTAAACTTATAATTCTTAATTATAACTTATTAATTTAAGTGTAGTAAAAATTATTTAGCGGACACTTCTGAATAGTGGACCCACTGTTTTTGCGTGGTTTTTATTCTCAAATTTCCAATACGTTTGATTATTCACATGAGAAAACTTATTAATAGGAGACAAATTCCATCATTTGCAGGTTCAGGTTCCGTTGTTTTGAAGTATAATACTATTTTAAAAATAGTGTAATGGTTTGATTTAATTAATCTTTGTTTGATTGCGCCACAGTCAATGTTGGTTTTGTGTTCTTGGATAAATCATTAGAAAATTTCCTTGCTATTTAGCTTACTATACAGAAATAAGCATGTGTGTCAACTTGTTAGTTTGCGTACAAATTGTCTCAAGAACAAATTATCTCAGAGGTCAATCCAGTTTTAAACTAGTATGTTGTGGCCACCACAAGACTTTCTTCTATATTTTCCCTATACAAATTCACTCAGTAAGAATATTAAAAAAAAAAAAAAAAAAAAAAAAACGATTTTTTCCAAGTTTTTTTTCCGTTAAAGGTAAAAAAAAAAAAAAAAAAAAAAAAAAAATCGATAACTTTGTTGTAAATTATCACATATTTATAGCTCAACCATTCGTTTTAAAAGTATTGACGAAACCTTTCGGAAGATTCCCCCCCCCCCGTGGGGTACTTCTCGCCGGGGGGGGGGAAGCGATGCCCCCACATGCACAAACTTTTTTTTCCTAATTAACTACCACTATTATCAATAATTCATATTAACTTTACAATCACAGGTTAAGAATAATTCTCATTATGTACATTTATACGAAATTTTGTCCTATACTGCCATGTTAGGAATTTAGAAAAAATGCAATCATAGCGCCACCTGTTGAGCGATTGATCCCCAGATGTAATAAGCACCAGTTTATGTCAGGGACCAACTAAATACCAAGTTTGGTTAAGTTTCGCAAAAAAAAAAAAAAAAAAAAAAAAAAAAAAAAAAAAAAAACGATTTTTTTTTCTAAGTTTTTTTTCGTTAAAATTTTAAAGAATCGATAACTTTGTTTTAAATTATCACAGATTTATAGTTCAACCATTCGTTTTAAAGGTATTGACGATACCTTTCGAAAGATACCCATCTTGAAAATTTACTTCCCTCGAGGGGGAACTTCCCCCCCAGGGGGGGTGGCGAGGTTCCTACACATACAAAAAAATTTTTCCAGTTGACTATCTCTATCATAAATAATTCTTGTAAATTTCATAATGATTACTAAAAAATAATTCTCTTTATGTACATTTATACAAAATTTTGTCCTATATCACCATGTTAAAAATTTAGAAAAAGTGGGATGGAAACGCAACCTGTAAGACAATTTTTACCAAAAGTTGATAGGCACTAATTTATGTCAAGGTGCAACTACATACCAATTTGTATGAAATTATGTGCAGTAGTTCCTGAGATACAGTTGCCATAAAATTTTGTCACACACACACACACACACAGACAGACAGACAGAAAGACATTTTCTAAAAATTGTCAAATCGTGTTCTACAGCTCTCAAAACGTGTAAATCCATCAAAAACCCGAGGTCGAAAATTTTTACGAATCCAATATTTTCTTCTATTGAATATAGAAGAAAGTAAAAATATCATTTATGACTTAAAACTTGAAAAGGTAGTGAAATCTTATTTTCGAAAATTCAGCAAACAGCAATACTTTCTTTAGTATATAAAGTTAATGAAATTAAAAATAGAAATCTGAATTCGTATAAATTGTTTTATATATATTATATTTCTGAGTGACGGGATTCCCCCTCTTCCCCCCAATGCCCCATTCAATTATTTACATATTCATAAAAAAAACTTAAAGTTGTAAGGAAATTTTAAAATATGCATTTCAAGTTCTTTAGAGAACTTGTATCAGTAACTTACTGATCTTAGACAAAAATTTCAAGTAACATTTCCAAATAATCTTTAGCATTCTAAATTTAAATTTCTTCCATTTATTTCTTTTCATTTATTGCGATAATATAACCATAGAGGAGCTGTTAAAAGTTTTATTTCTATATTCAAGGCAACTCAAAATGCGAAATTATCCTATAAAGGCAACGTGAAGTATAGAACTCTAAACAAAGTTTTGTGTAACATATAAGTAAGCGAAAATAATTATCATTCTCAAGCAATTTCCTTTGACAAGGTAAATTTTGGCAATTTCCTCAATTATATCCAATAAATAAATAAATAAATAAAAGTAAGATCTTAACTGACTTCCATAGAATAATTTTTCGACAGAATAAATTTATATATATATATTTTGGCAAAATACTTATTTTATTTTAAAATTTCAAATATTATGAATACAGCTAGTGATGAACACAGAGCATTTTTAAAGTTTTTTTTTTTTTTTTTTTTTTTTTTTGGGGGGGGGGGGGGAGATTACGACGTAGCTTCATTTATTATCTTCCAAATTTACATACATCATCATTACATAAAATCAATCAATGTCTTAGCGTGAGTTATTATTTTGCTCAGTTTTTAATTTTAAGGGGATGCTTTACCAGTCGACGCTGAGAGCCAAACTCGTAATATCATTAAACTGATTTTTGTTTTCCTAAAACGGATTTCTTAAATTTTTAACATTTTGTTTTGAAGCTGTAAAGGGCGAAAAATAATTTTAGTTAATTATCCGCATTTTAAAGTTTTAGAACAGAACATTAGAAAAAAAAAAAAAAATCAATTTGTTGAAAGGATGAATTATTTTAACGATTGTGAAATATCTAAACATTATTTTAAAAAATACATTAGGTAATAAGTAATTTACATTACAGGTTTCCCCATATAATATCACGGGGTTTCGCTATCAGCGACAACAGCTGAAGAGCCTCCTTTTCCCTTTATTAGTATTGCTTATAAAATACTTTAGTAAATGGATTAGAAAAAAAGAACATTTTTCTGTCCAATTCTTCTAAAATCCCGCTGTTCAAACTGTGAATGTTTCCTATCTTAATCTTCAGTAATTTTTATATAACGTCGTTTAACAAGATTTTGAATAATTTTTTTACGATTAAATAGGGAAAAATTCTATGTTCAGAAAAAGCCGTAAGACAGAGAATTATTGCCAACGTTGGATGAATATATTCTTGATTGAGAAATAAGTTTAATTTTCTAAATACAGATTTTTGGTATTCTGTAAGCTAAATCTGTACGGGACATACTAATCCGAATACGAATTAATTTTTCTCTTAACTACTACTTATTTAAATTACAGAATTAGATAATTTTTTAATACTATATTCATCAAAAATAATCAGCTCTTTCCCTCTTAAAAATTAATGATAAACAACTTAATATTTTTTAATAAATATACATTTTCTTATAATATTATAAGGGCCCACCAGCGGCTGAATGGTTCTGCGCTCAATGCTGGTAGATGGGAGGTGCCGGGTTCGATTCCAGGTAGCGCTCATCGGCCTAGCCGTTCGGAGTTTTCCGTGGTTTCCTCCAAAACTCGCATAAATTTGGGCTAGGACCCCTTAGAAAGAATATCACGGAGGACATTTCCCCTATAGGCCTAGGACACATGCGGAGTCAATCAGCCTTAAATCCTCCAACTAAACTATATCATAAGTTAACAAGAAATCAAATCAGACTAAGAAAAATTCTTAAATGAAAATGAATAAGCTAAAATAAACAAGTGTTAAAGTGTATTTAAAATATTGAAAAACAATTTTGAAAAAATCATTCTCAATTTTCCTTTTTGCTGGACATTTTTAGATTGGCTAGAATCACAAAATCATGAATACAGTATTTCTATTCGGAAGTTTGGATTTTAAGCTTTGTAAGTATAATAACAGCAATAATGATATTAATGTAAGTATGTATATATATATATATATATTTATGGTTATCACGCACAAAATTTATTTTTTATTATTACGATTATTTCAGATAGTTTTGAAATTTATATATTAGGTTGGTTGTATAGCATAAGACCGATTGACTATACCAGGTCCTAGCTTATAGGGGGAATGCCCTCATTGGGCGTCTTTCTAAGGGTTTTTAGTCCGTATTTACGCGAGTTTTGGAGAAAACCACAAAAAGCTCCGAACAGTTAACTCGACGAGCGCGATCTGGGATCGAACCCAACACTTCTGTTTATCAGCTTTGATAATTTAAATATTAATAATTTATATTTGAAATATTAAATATATACATATTTTTTTAATTTTTAGAAATTTAACTAAAGGGACAGTCATTTGCTATTGCACCTTAATGAAAGCATTAAAATGACAGGACATTTCATTTCAAGCATATATACTGAAGTTAAACCTCGGGTGCAAAGACAAATAAAAGTGATAGAATTCGCATTAATTCTCCGAATATATTGAATATGCAAATATTTATCATTACAATGATAAAAAAAATTAAAAATCTTTTCAAACATGAGTGAGTTTTAAAACAAGGCAATAATAATAATGTATAATATAATTCAAATATAAAATTAGTATTTACCTCTTAGTCTTGTTAATGTGTACATCAATATTCGAATTTCAGAAAATGAGATGTGGTGCGTCTTTCGCATGCAGCGAAACTGATTATAAATAATATAATGATTTCATCGTGTTTTGTGTGTGTTTTTTTCTTCTCATTAATTCTGGAAAGACTTGGTGCCTGATTGTCCAAATCTAAAAGCTTCTTTTTTTCCAAGGCCGCCGTAAAAGGGTGCAATGTATACACAACAAGGGGGTGGTGCAGCCTAAGGGCAGCAGATTGCAGAGATTTTGTTACCGAAACCGTTTTCTACAAATATAGGAGAACAACAACAACAAAAAAGAAAAAACTTATACACCCGCGACGAATTGAACCACCCTCATAAAACTTTCCGAGCATTTCCTTTCACTGATAAAAGGATGAAGTGAGAAAACTGAAAGCCCCACTGAAACTGCCCATAGTCCATCTTTTTCTTTAAAAGAATGGTACTTCCGCTATTCCCAAAAGCCATTTGCTTCGCTTGTAGGGTGGGCTGGGAGATGTGTGTGAGCCCTAAGGGGATAAGATTAATTGTAAAAAGTTCTATCTGTGGTCCACTTTCCTTTTCCTATTTCAGACAGAAATATTTAAAATGAGTTTGAGCTTGAATTGCTTTTTCACGCTCAAGTTCGTGTAAAAAACGAACTACGCTCAACTCAAGTTCATAATTTAAAAAACGAGCGAAGTTCAACTCAAAACTCAAAATTTTTGAGCTAAACTCATGAACGCGTTCAAATGAACGCGTTCGTGCACAACACTGTTTACAATGAACTTTACTGTAAACAAAAACTATAAATGTAGACAAATACATTAAATGTAACCAATCTCTACAAAATTAAACAAAGACTACAAACATAAATTAAGACCTATATGCAAACACAGAATATAAATGTTAATAAACACTACAAATATAATCATAGACCCTAAATGTGGACAATGACCTAAGCGTAAACAAAGAATAGAAATGTAAAAAGATATCCTAAATGTAAACAAAGACTCTAATAAAAACAGATCTAAATGTAAACAAAAACTATAAATGTAAACAACTAACCTAAATGTAAATAAGGAACTAAATGCAAACAAAGACTATAAATGCAAATAGGAACCTAAATGTAAACAAAGACAATTTATAAACAAATAACCTAAATTTTAATAAGGACCTACATGTAAACTGACCTAAATGTAAACAAAGACTATAAATGCCAAGAAAAACCCGAAATGCAAACAAAGATTATAAATATGAACAAAGAACCTAAATGTAAACAAAGACTATACATTTTAAAAGGAACTAAATGTAAACAAAGACTATACATTTTAAAAGGAACTAAATGTAAACAATGACCTAAACGTAAACAAAGATTATAAATGTAAACAGAGACCCAAAATTTAAAAAGACCATAAATGTAAAAAAGAACCTAAATGTAAACAAAGACCATAAATATAAACGAAGATTATGAAGTTAATCGAATACCCTAAAAGTAAACAGACTTGAATGTAAACAAAGACTACTAATATAAACAAAAACCTAAATGTAAACAAAAGTTATAAATGTAAATAAGGACCTAAATGTAAAGAAAGACACTAAATGTAAACCAAGTCTAAAAATATAAATGAAGACCTAAATGTAAACAAAGACAACATATAAACAAATAACGTAAATGTGAACAAGGACCTAGATGTAAACAAAAACCTAAATGTAAAAAAAGACTATGAATTTAAAGAAAGACCCTGCATATAAAAAAAATTATAAATAAAATCTAAGAACCTAAATTTAAACAAAGACTATAAACCTATAAAGAAATATAAACAGACTATAAATGTAAACAGACTTCAAAAATAAACAAAGATCCTACATTTAAAAAAAGTCCTAAATGAAAACAAAGTCACTAAATATAAACAAAGACCTAAATATAAGCAGACAAAAATGTAAACAAAAACTTTAAATGTAAAAAAGCACCTAAATATAAATAAGTACATAAACCCTAACAGAACAAAATGTTCGAGAAACGTAACAATCATATAACATTTAAACACCGTAAATATTTCAGAAACTTTTCCTAACGTTCAGTTTGCTCTCCGTTTACTTTCAGAAACATAGAAATATCCGCGATCGTAACAAAAAATGGGGTACGTAAGAGAAAAAGTTTAATCACTTAACAGATATAATATCGGAAAGGGCGAAAGTTCCAGAAATGTACCAGAAAGTGTACGTTAATGGGTTACGTTTTTGAAAGGTTGTAAGCATTTTGCATGATAGCTGAAATATTCTTTGTTGTATGGAAATGTATTCAAACACAGCCTATAAATGTAAACAAATACCCTAAATGTAAGCAAAGAACCTAAATGTAAACAATGATATTAGAGTAAACAAAGACTATAAATTTAAACAGACCCTAAATATAAACAAAGACTATAAATGTAAACAAAGAACCTAAACGTAAGCAAAGACTTTAATTGTAAACAAATATTATAAATTTAAATAAGAGCCTAAATGTAAACAAAAACTATAAATGTAAACAAAGACCTGCATGTAAACAAAAATATAAATGTAAACAAAGATTGTGAGTGTAAACAGACCTAAATGTAAACGAAGATCTAAATGTACACAGGTTATAAATATAAAAAAACCCTACGCGTAACCAAGGACGCTAATTGTACAAAAATACCTAAATGTAAACAAAGACTAAAAATGTAAAGAATGACCTAAATGTAAACAAAGAATATAAATGTAAATGAAGACCCTAAATATAAAAAAGCCCATAAATGTAAACGTAAACCCTAAATGTAAACAAAGACCTAAATGAAAACAAAAAATATAAATGTAAACAAAGACTGTAAATGTAAACAGACCTAAATATAAAGAAATACCTAAATGCTAACGGTAAACAAAGACTACATATGTAAGCAAAACTACAAAATTTAAAGACCTAAATGTAAACAAAACTATAAATGTAAACAAAGACTTTAATGTAAACAAAAACTATAAATGTTAAAAAAGATCCAAAATGTAAAAAAGTACCTAAAGGCAAACAAGCCTGTAAATGTAAACAAATAAACTAAATATAAATAAAGACAATAAATGTAAAAGAGTAAGCTAAATGAAAAAACCCTAATTGTAAAACAATATTTTAAATATAAACAAAGACCCTATATGTAAACACACCTAAATGTAACAAAGACTATAAATGTAAACAAACGCTATAAATATAAAAAAAATGTAAATAAGGACCTAAATATAAACAGACCTAAATGTAAACAAAGAAAACATATAAAAAAATAACCTAAATGCGAATAAGGACCTAACAATGACTTAAATGTAAACAAAGACAATGAATGTAAAAAAAGATCCTGCATGTAAACAAAGATGTTATAAACTAGGAACATAAGACAGGTGGCACGCTTGCGCGCCCCATCATCGACTGTCCCAGATACAGGGGGTATCCATGCAGTCCCAAAACTAGGAACATAAATGAAAACAAAGACAAAAAATCTATAAAGGACCTAAATGTAAACAGACTGTAAATGTAAACAGACTTCAAATATAAAGACAATAAATTTAAATAAAAACCTAAATGTAAACAAAGTCTCTTTTTGTAAACAAAGATCCTAAATGTAAAAAAGAGCCAAAAATAAACAAAGGCTCTAAATATGAACAGACCTAAATGTAAAACAAATCTGTAAATGTAAAAAAAAGTAATTATATAAATAAGTACATAAATGTATTCCAACACCTAAATGTAAACAAGGGCTATAAATGCAAAACAAAAGCCTAATTGTAAACAAAGACTAAAAGTATAAATGAAGACCGAAATGTAAACAAAGACAACATGTAATCAAATAAACTAAAAGTGAACAAGGACCTAGATGTAAACAAAGACCTAAATGTAAACAAAGACTATGAATGTAAAGAAAACCTTAAACGTAAACAAAGATTATAAATATAAACTAAGAACCTCAATGTAAACAGACAATAAATGTAAACAAAGGATACAAATATAAAGAAAGACCCTAAATTTAAATAAAGACCTAAATGTAAACAAAGATTATAAATGTAAACAAAGTCACTAAATGTAAATAAAGATCCTAAATGTAAACAAAAACTAAACGTAAGCAAAGACTCTAAAGTAATCTAAATGTAAACAAAAATTGTAAATGTAAAAATGAACCTAAATATAAAAAAGTATATAAATGTAAACAAACACTTTATATAAACGAAGACTACAAATGTAAACAAAGACCCTAAATTTATAAAGGCCAGAAATGTAAACGAAGAAAGTAAAAGTAAACAAAGACTAAATGTAAACAAAGAACATAAATATAAACAAAGACCACAAAATATAAACGAAGATTATAAAGTTCAACAAAGACCGTAAATTTAAATAAAGACCTAAATTTAAACAAAGTCACTAAATGTAAACAAAGAAACTAAATATAGAAAAGGGCTATAAATGTAAACAGAGTCTAAATGTAAACAAAGACTAAAAAAATAAATGAACCAAATGTAAACAAAGACAATATATAAACAAATAACCTAAATATGAATAAGGACCTTGATGTAAACAGATCACAAATGTAAACAAAGTCTATAAATGTAAACAAAGACCATTAGTGTAACCAAGGATCTGAAATGTAACCAAAGACCATAAATGTAAGTAAAGACCTAAACGCAAACAAATACTGTAAATGTAAACAATAACCCTAAATATAAACAATGACTGCAAATATAAACAATGAATGCAAATATAAACAAAAACCCCAAACATAAACAGACCTAAATGTAAACAAAGTTTATATATGTAAACAAAGAAGCAAAATGTAAAGAAAGACTTAATTGAGAACAAAGACATTAAATGTAAACAAACACTAAAAATGTAAATATTAAACTAAATATAAACAACTACCTAAATGCAAACCGAGTATAACTGTAAACAAAAAACCCCAAATATAAACAAAAACCAAATTGTAAACAATGACTCTAAATGTAAACGAAACCTCTAAATGTAGCATGACTATAAAAATAAAGGAGTGAAATAATGTAACCAAAATTTATAAATATAAAAAAAGACTAAAAATAAAAACCAAAACTCTAAATGTAAAAAAGACCTTAAATATAAATGAAGACCTAAATGTAAACAAAGGCTATAAATGTCAACAAAGACCGTAAATGTAAACAAAGACTAAAAATATAAATGAAGACCTAAATCTAAACTAAGACAACATATAAAAAATAAACAAAATGTGAATAAGCACCTAGATGTAAACAAAGACTTAAATGTAAACAAAGGTTATGAATGTAAATCAAAACCTTACATGTAAACAAAGATTATATAAACTAGGAACATAAATATAAACAAAGACTATAAATCTATTAAGTACCTAAATGTAAAGAGACTATAAATATAAACAAACTTCAAATATGAACAAAGACCCAAAATTTAAAAAAAGACCTAAATAAAAACAAATTCACTAAATGTAAACAAAGACACTAATTGTAAACAAAGATCTAAACGTAAAAAGACTCTAAAGACAGACTCTAAATATAAACAGAACTAAATGTAAACAAAATCGTTAAATGTAAAAAAGATCCTAAATATAAATAAGTACATAAATGTATTCAAACAACTAAATGTAAACAAAGATGGAACATGTAAACAAAGTACATAAATAAAGTACACAAAGACAATTATGTAAAAAAAAGGCTATAAATGTAAACAAAGACCCTAAATTTAATCAGATCTAAATGTTAAATAAGAACCTAAATGTAAATAAGGCCTTAATTGTAGACAATTGTAAATTCAAATAAGAATCTAAATGTGAACGAAGTCCTACATGTAAACAAAGACCTAAATGTAAACAAAAATGCAAACAAAGACCCTTTGTGTAACCAAGGGCCCTAAATGTAAACAAAAACTTAAATGTAAACATAGACTATAAATTTAAAGAAAGACCTAAATGTAAACGGTAAAAAAAGACTATAAATGTAAACAAAACTACAAATATATCAAAGACAATAAATGTTAATTAAGACCTAAATGTAAACAAGATTATAAATGTAAAAAATAACCCTAAATATAAACAAAGACTAGTAATATAAACAATGACCCTAAATGTAAACGGACCTGAATTTAAACAAAGACTATAAATGGAAACAAAGGCTTAAATGTGAACAAAGACATTAAGTGTAAAGAAAGACCCTAAATGAAAGCTAAGACTAAAAATTGAAACAAAGACCCTAAATATAAACATGGATTAAATATAAACAACGACTTAAATGTAAACAAAGAGTATAACTGTAAACAAAAAACCCTAAATATAAATAAAAACCTTAATGTAAACAAAGACTCTAAATATAAACAAAACATCTAAACGTAGCCATACAATAAATGTAAAAGAGAACTATAAAAAAAACCAAACACTATAAATATAAAGAAAGACTACTAATATAAGCAAAAACCCTAAACGTAAAGAAAGATCCTAAATGTAAACAAGGGCTATAAATGTAAACAAAGAGCCTAAATATAAACAAAGACTAAAAATATAAAGGAAGGCTCAAATGTAAACAAAGAGAACATATAAACAAATAACCTAAGTGTGAATAAGGACCTAGATGTAAACAAAGACTATGAATATAAAGAAAGACCCAATATCTAAACAAAGATTATAAATATAAACTAAGAACCTAAGAACCAAAGACTATAAATCTATAATGAACCTAAATGTAAACAGATTATAAATGTAAACAAAGGCTACAAATATAAAGAAAGACCCTTATTTTAAATAAAGGCTTAAATGTAAACAAACATTATAAATGTAAAAAAAGTCACTAAGGTAACGACACCAGTGCTCGTCACTCTTAACCCTTTCATGATCATGAACGTGTATACACGGTCAGTTTTTTACTTCTGAATCATTTACTCGTTGCTACGGATTTGCTATATAGAAAACAATCAGTTTCTCAGTATTCGTGATAAATTTGTAATATTATTAGTACTTAATGACTTAAAAATATATAAAACACATCCCACTAAAATGGCTTTGAAACGAAAAAATTAAAAATGGCGTGACCATGAATGGGTTAAGGCCTTGTTTTTAAAATGTTTGTTTTTTTCGCGTGGCATTCGTGTGGAATTTATGTATCAATATTATAATTTGGTCTATTTTATACACTGATTCTTCTAGTTGTTGTTAGACACTTTCAATTTTTCAATACGTTAAGCCAATTTTTTAAAAAAAATAAAAATTAAACCTATAAAAATGCACCAGTTCTCGTCACTTGAAAACTGCGTTTCACCAGTAGTCGTCAGGTGTTTGCACCAGTGGTCGTCATGTAAATAAAACGCAACAATTTGCTCAATAGTTTGATTTTAATTGCGTTTTTGCAAAATTAAATGAAACAGAATATCTTTGGAAAATATTTAGAACCCAAATCCATTCTTAGGGTTTAAAACACAAAACATTAAATGGTAAAATTCAAAATATTGCGAATAAAACAAATTCATATGTGAAATAATTGGAAAATTCTTTGCTTTTAAGAAAAGTTTTCAAAATTTTATTCGTTCTCAAAAATACCTTTACTTAAAGCAGAGGATAAGTAGCAAGGGAGGGGGTAATATTCTCGTTTTTAAGAGTGACTATGTTCCAAATTATCGCAGTAAGATTGATTTTACCATGCTTTTTATTAACGTGCATTCTTGTTTGTTTGGCCAGTACAAATATTACAATTCATTTTTAACTAACTTCCCGACTACCTAGACATTTGAAACTTTCAGAATAGTTAAGAACACGATGCATTTTTTAAATACTTTTAGCCAACTGCTCCGGGTCCCTGCAGCCTTCGGCAGCGTTATCAGTACAAATTTTGCAATCGATTTTTAACTGACTTCTCGGCTAGCTAGACATTTGAAACTTTCAGAAGACGGTAACAATGGATTTTTTAAATATTTTTAGCCAATTGTTTCGGGTTCTCGCTGCCTTCAATAGCATTTATATGATTTAAAAGAAAATTTTAAAACACGGTATATAAAACATTCTTTTTGTATTGCAATTATTTTTTTTTTTAACGTATAGGTTGATTATGCGTACCTAACTAGTGTTGCAAAAAACCCACACTTTTTGATCAATGGGAATAAACCCGGGAATTTTGGGGAATAAACCTGGAACTTTGGGGAATATTGGGAATTTTAAAAGTAAACAAAACCAGTTATTTTCAAAATGGAAGTTAGGGTTAACACATTGAACATACATATACATAATACTTAAAATGTCAGTAAGTATTGTATAAATTAGTTTTAAATGCAGGAGCAATTTTATTTTCAGGAAATACTGCTTCTGTTCATTGCAACTATTACATAATACTTTTTAAATATATTTTCAAAAGAGAAACGAACTGACAAATTTATTAAAATTTCGTCTTTTTTAAAAATTATTTCTAGCAAAAAAAAATAAATTAAAATTATGTATGTTCAGTTTTAAACTTAAAAATATAGTTAAAGTAATATTACTTGATCAGAAAGGTTTTTAAAAGACTACTTAACTAAAATTATCATCTTAACTGCAATGATTTTGAGATTTTTTTTTTTTTTTTAAGGTTTTTTTTAATAAATATTCATTTTAAATGTTTCACAAACGAGTATAATCAACTCTCTTTAATCTGCAATTAAATTTTTAATGTAAACAAACAAAAATAAAATTAAGACAAACTACTATAACATCAGTATTTAACAAAATTAAAAACAAACAATGATAAATATTTATTTCTGCACTTAAAAATTTTTTTTATTTGTATTTTAAAAATAAATATGTATTACTTGAATATGCTCAAATTATTTACTTTCATATATGAATACGCAATTTTATTAATATTGAAGAAATATTTTATTCTGAAATTTATGAGAAATAGTCTTTTTATTTTAATGTCTATTTATGAAATAATAACTGGCTTTGTATCTGAAAAAAAAAAAAAAAAAAAAAAAAAAAGGTTAAACAAAGATGTATCTGCACAACCTTTGGACAAAACTTTTGTGGATTACAGGGAGTTGATTGTATTTCCAAATTATTGCTGCTTAGAAAGTATTTTCTTTACTATTTAGCTATGAATGCTTTTGCTATTGAATTATCACTACAATTTCATAAATTACTCATCCAGTTCTATAAAATGAGGTATATTATTTAATTTCTCTCTATAATGAATTTCAAATTGTTTGCTTAAGCGCAAAAGATACGAGAAATTTTCAACATTTGTCTCGCAGTCTTTATTTATAAGTTATAGCAAAGTTTTTTTTTTTGTATCAATGGCTTATGGCTTAAAAGCTTTTTGGTACCTACGTTTTATGTGGTCAACCAATAATTTCGCAAAAATATTAAACATTTACATCTACATAATCTTAAGGTATTTCACAATGTTTTAATTTGGTTGACAAATTAATACGCAAAAAAGCAACTTTTTTATATTCAACTTAATAAAAAGGTACTCTGAAAAAATGTTATTGTCAATTGATTAATTATAATAAAAATACAAGGTAAACATGTAAAATGCAGCCAAAATTTTTTGATTTTGTTACTAAAAAAAAAAAAAAAAAGGAATGTTTTTGCTGTTAATGCCCAAAATCTAACAGATAAATTCATCTAGGGGTGAAATCCCAGTTAACCTTTTGAGAGGGGCTCTTCCGAAATCCTATGGTGAAGCATGACAGATGCTGTCACAGCCCCTTTCAAAAGGTTAACAATGGATGCCCCATCACACTTTTTGACAACTTCTGTTGGCGCAATCCCTGCCAGCTTGTAGGCGTGATTAACTTTCCAAGATGATGTCTGTTGTTGATTCTAACAATTGTTTTCACCTCACAAATTAAATAATAATAATTAAAAAAAAACATTAACAAACGCCTTTTTTAAATCTAAGTCACACCAACAAGCTAAAGAGGATCACATCAACAAAAGTCGCATCCAATATAAAAAGAAAAAGTACTAACTTTTTCTTTTGTCAGGAGTACCTGGTACTGGGATGAAACCCGTCTGGTGTTACCCTAACATGTTAAATCTAAATACACACTTATATCTATTTCCGTGAGTATTTTTTGTCAGTGGTATTATTGAAACTAAACATAACAAAAGAAAGGGGAAAAAAATCTCAGCTTTTCAACAACCAGTCAGAGAACCGCTGAAAAATCATTAACCGTAAAATCCCGAAAGTAACCCCCCTTTTTTGAAAAGCAAAACGGATAAATTTCAGGTGTGGGGGGGGGGGTTATAATCAAGATTCTTTAAAAAAATGAAGAAAAGGGAGGGGAAGTTATATTCAATGGAGGGGGTACTTTCGGGATTTTACGGTACTTACTTAAAAGGAAATATTAAAGGTAATTTCTAACATTAAAGGTTAAAAAAAAAACTGTGTAATGATTTCATTGATAACATGCAACCGACACTCTATGAAAAATTAGTTAAATTAGAAATAATATATAAATATTGAAACTTAATTGAATGCCAAAAACTTGCAATGCTGACGTACAGTAAGTGCGCCCGAAGATTGGATGTAGCTTTGGTGGATGGAGAAAAAAAAAGGGGGGGGGGTACTTTCAGGATAAAGAAGACATTTCACTTTCAGCGAGAAAAGGGAGGGGAGGTTACTTTCGGGATTTTACGGAATGTCAATGTGTGCTTTATTATGACAAGTAATAACTATGATTCCAGTGATTGAAAAGTATCATGAAATAAAACTTATTTGCACTATGGCAGTCGAATGGGCTCGAGAATATAATTAGATAATTAGGAAAATCCTTACATCAGATATGACACTTAAGATGTAAATTCTAGTCATAAAAATACAAAACTTGGTTGCAAAATATGCCTAACAACTGTTCGATGTCAAGTTACAAGAAAACATGTTTAATAACAAAGGGCATTAAATTTAAGATAATAATTTGCAAGTACATGTTTTAGATTTGTCTACAAATAGTTACTCTTAGTTGTATTAAGAGATCTTTAATGAAAAAATTTTCATAGCACGGCACTTCTCATTCCATAATCTTGCAGAAATTATGAAACTTTATAAGATTATTTAATCATGTTGTAAGTAATTTATTTACTTAATTTTAATTTATAAAATCTAATAAAATAATGTCACTTTATTTATTATATCTAATGTAATTTTTTTTTCTTTTTTATCGTTTAAACACAATTTGTCAATGCCCTTTTTAGCTGTGGCTGTTGTAGCTACAAGTACTTTTCATATCTAGAGTGAAAACTAAAAAAGCAATACATTTGAATGAGCGAAAGATTAGGCATACTTTTACAATATTTAAACATTTGGAAAGTAATTGAATAAATACATACCTACCTGTTATAGAATTCGAGGTGAAAATTGTAGATAAGTGACATCTAATGCTGATAATTGTTAATATCAGCATTTCTCATGCAGCTGCTAAATGACTTTATTTAATATGTAAATTTTAAACCTAGGTTGCTTTTTATTGTGATAAGTTACAATTGAAATTTTATCTAAATTGAAAAAATTGGTGTTCTACTTTTAGCTGTAATGTTCATTAACAATTAGCATTAGAATAAATTTTACATACAAAAATACAACTATGTGTTATTTTTGTTACACACAAAAGTATACAATTTTTTTTTAATCACTTTCCATATCAGTACAATCATTTGACGACAATGACTTTGATTTTAAAATTAGGTTTGTTCGTACTGATACAAGTTTCGACACCCTTTCATTATTTAATCGATTTCGTTTTAAACTGTGAGTTTGGGAAAATGCTGAAAAAATCCTTTCGCATGCTGCTGAAGAGGGGGGAATGTTGAACAATCGTAAGACAACAGAGCATAAGCTCTGGTCTTTAAAAAACCCTTTCCACCATACAAGTGGTGAAATTAATTTAGCTGATTCCCACACATATTTATTACTGTATGCAGATTCATGTGATTTATACTGTGCAAAGTCTGCTAAGATACTTGCAGTTGCTTCACCAGAAAGAAAATGTGAAAGAAAATCTATTCCCGATCTGAAATCTTCATCAGCTAAATCTTTTTCTATATAACGTGGGTCTAATAAATATGTAGCATAATGTATAGGCTGACAAAACATAGCGCAGCGAGTTTCTACCAGAGTTTTCACTGCTTCTTCCTCTTCTGTCTGCAATGGAATCAAAACAAGGGAACCCAAAGATTCCTTTAAGGAAAAAAAAAACATCAGGAACATCAGACAAAGTAGCAGAATTAGATTCGATTCTTTTAATTCCACAACGTATAGGATTCAGCATATTGACAAAACTATGAATGCTCATCCAGAAAATATCATTATCCAGAACTAATTGCCTGATTTTCTTTTCAACATTTAAATCCTCAATCAACGCAGCCTCTTGTAAGGATTCTTTGCGATTCAAGAGACTTTCAAACATAATCAAACTGCTACACCACCTTGTGTCTCCGGGAAGTTTTAAAGTAGATGCTGCTGACCCTCTCTTTAACTTTTGCTTTGAAGTAAATACCGATAACAGTGCCTGTTTATTTCTCACATACTTTACCACCCTAACAGCACAGTTAGGGTTAACTTATCCACAGTACATCTTAAGGACGTTTCTGGGATGTCTTTTCATTCAGAAGACATCTTCAAGATATCCTGGGGAGGCGATGTGCTGTCTGGGCACTTCCTTCGCATTTGAGAAGATCATTTGAAAAGTTTTAATTTTATAGATGTCACTTAATAATAAATTTAATCCATGAGCTGCACAACCGATTGGAAAAATATGTGCATATTCTGCTTGAACTAACTGCCATGCTGCCTTCATATTACTTGCATTATCAGTTACTATGGCTGTAACTTTTTGCGCACCAATCTCTTCAATGACCTTTATCAGTTCTTGGCTAATATATTGTGCATTATGTCGATTTTCTTTCACTTCCAAAGATTTGTAAAATATTGGTGAAGGCGTAGTTACAATATAGCTCACTATGCCTTCATTACGTAAGTTACTCCAGCCATCTGTAACTACAGTAACAAAATCCGCTTTACTAATTTGTTCATTTACAAAATGAATCACCTCCTCATACAGATTATCTAACAGCCTATTACTTAGATCATGTCGAGAAGGAACTTTATATGATGGCCTGATTAACTGAAAAAACTGCTGCCAATAGCCATTATCAGTTATTGACAAAGGCATGTTGGTTGAATAAATAGCTTTAGCGAAAGCAGAGTCTAGTTTTTCAGCCTCACTTTTAGACATTGAATCAAAATACGATCTTAAAGATGGTTTCTTTAACTGGTGTGCATTAGAACAGCTTGCAACAGAGGCAGGATTAGGAACATTGTCTGAAACTAGAAGAGTAGAGGAGGAATCATCGACTGCAAAAGATTCTGAAGAGTCTTGATCAATTGATATACTTTTAGACATGGTTGAATCAATTATCAGTTCTTGAGAACCAACGAACCATCATCTGTATTTGAAAACACAGGTACAGATACAACAATAGTTTTTCGTTTACAGACATCTAAATGTTTTGCCATTTTGGTGGCATTAGGTACCATGTATACTTTCTCACAGTATTTGCACTTAGCAGTTCTTTTATTCTTATCAGTTCTTTTATACTCAATAAACTGTTCCCACACATTTGATATAGGTCTAACCATCTTAAATAAATAGAAGGTTGCACAAATAGATAGCAAAAACACAAAATAAAAATCGTATTCGAAATTCCTCCAAAACACTCTAAATTGTACTCGAAATTAGATATTAATCCAAGTTCCAAGTTAGCGGTAGCGCGCGTTTACAAATACATACGGGAAAAAAGAGTTGAGTTGTTTTCTACAGTTACAGTTAAAAATGTTAAATAGGAAATCATTAAAAATAATAAAAATGCAAAAAATGTGTCCATGCAAGAAATTATTTCAAAACTCCCAGAAATTTTTTAAATTCCCGGGAATTTTCAAAACTCCCAGAAATTTTTTAAATTCCCGGGAATTTTCAAAACTCCCTTCCCAAAAAACCCGGTTTATTTCCGGGGAAGAAACGGGTTTTTTCCAGCCTTTGCAACACTATATCTAACACATAGTATAAAGGAATTTTGAGAAATCCTTCGCCTCTCCTTCTTCATTAAGTGTGGAGTGGATGCAAAAACACGTTTTCAAGAGTAATTATTCTCCAAATTATACCAGGAAAGCAATTTTTTGATGCGTTGATTGGTTATGCGTACCCAAAAATACTGTAAAGGTATTTTGCGTAATTCTTTCCGACCAAATTTTGAGAAAGGGTAGCAAAAACGTATTTCTACGCATAACTCTGCTCTAATTAATCTTACAAAGGCGATTTCTGATGTGTGAGCTGGTCATACGCATCCAACACCTAGTATAAAGAGATTTTGCGAAGATCTTTCGTCTATGTGAGGGTGGCAAAAAATATATATATATATATATATATATATATGTTTTCAAGCTCAACTCTGCTGCAAATTATTTTTGGGAGGGGATTTTTTTTATGCGTTGGTTGGTTGTGTGTGTGTACCTTACACGCATTATAAGGCGATTTTGCAAAATTACCCTTCCCCTCTTCTCCCGGCCGGGCGGACAAAAAACACGTTTTTAACCTTAGCTCTATTCCAAATTAACTCAAAAAGGCGAGTTTTGATATGTGGGTATTGGTTAAAAGTACGCAATATGTAATTTGATAATATTTCGTTAAAATTCTAAATTTACCCGTGGGAGAGGGGGGGGGATAAAAAGCGGTTAAGTCTATGCCGAAGGCAGTAGAAGCCAATCATCATATTGCGGGACGGAAAACTATTACAGAAGCCAGCGGGCACTAACTGCGGTTTCGACTGATGTCAATGTTTCTTTTCTTTTTTTTTTTTTTTTGATAACGATAGGAATTTTTTCCTATTTTATTTAAATATAGGGACCATCGAAGGTGGCATAGCTTGTTAGTATTATTCTACACATCAAGCTAATGTTATCAAATATTATGGATATTAATGTTATCAAATATTATCTTACAATTTTATATATTTAAGACCAACAGTCAACAGGGTAATTTTGATCAACATTTTAACTATTTGTTTATCTTACATAATTAATATAATGTATAAACAGAAAACTTGCTTAAGAAATATTTTTGTTTAATATTTTCTATATAAGTTTCTATTCACCTGCATCTAACATAACAAAAAAGCCTTAACATAATTTTGAACCGACTCACAGTCATGCTAACTATGAAATTAAGCCTTTGTATTTTATCATTTTCGAAATATATATGAATTAAAATTAAATTATCACGGTCAATATAAAAAACTTAAACATCACTTAAATACATCTTAAATACATCATAAAAATTTAAAATACATTAGAAAGATGTATGGAGTAATCATGTCTGTTTTTCTAAAATGTATAACAGAAAACTAGAAAAAGCTCTTTATAACTAAATACTTTTAAGTGCCATTGTTTAATTTTTCCGGCAAAATAATATGGAAATTTTTACGTGGTTTAAAGTCAGTCATAGTGTATTAAAGGTACCATGACTGACTGTATTTTAACAAGCTATACAAAAGTTACAAGTGCATTAAAGTTCACGTTCTTGAGGTTAAAATACATTTGTTTACATTTACGAATACCCCTGACGACTACTGGTGCCGATAGTCAAATTAAAGTAAAAATTATACCATCATAATTCTAAACGAAAATACAGTATTTTTCATCAAAAAAGTTACCCAGTTATTAAAAATGTTAAAACACCAGTGTTCGTCAGGGGTGACGATCACTGGTAAAACGTGCAAAATATGCACCAGTAGTCGTCATACCTTAAAAACCTTTATATTATGTCAAATTTTAAAAAGTTGCGCATAAATCGTATTCTGCATTTCATAAGCATTACATACAATGCTTTATGAGCAATGTCAAATGCAGCAAACAACAAAATATATCAAGAAATGCATATCCATTCCCTTAATCATTTGCTTTACGTTGACTCAATTCAATTGTAATTTAACGTATACTTCCCTTATTTTGTTTCTCCCTACTCTTCCCCAATAGTTGAAATCGAACTTTTTATGTCATAAGAAGCAGAAGGCTTTGGAGAATCTTACGCGGGTAGATTCAAATTCATACAGGTTATAAAACGGTTATTTTAACACTTCTTTTAAGAGGGTGACGACTACTGGTGCAGATTTTAGGGGTGACGAGCACTGGTGTCTTTACCTTAAATGTAGATAAAGACCCTACATGTAAACCAAGACCTAAACTTAAACAAAGACTCTAAACATAAAGATACCTAAATGCAAACAAAAACTGTAAATGTAAAAAAAGATTCTAAATATAAATAAGTACATAAATGTAAACAAAAACCTAAGTGTAAATAAAGACCCTAAATGTAAACAATGATTGTAAATGAAAACAATGAACCTAAATGTAAACAAAGACTATAAATTTAAACAAAGACCCGATATGTAAGCAGATCTGAATATAAAAAAAGACCTTAAGTATAAACTGACTTATGTAAACAGAGAACCTAAACATAAACAAAGTCCCTAATTGTAAAGAAATATTATAAATTTAAATAAGAACCTAAATAGAAACAAAGAACCAAAGTGTATACAGGTTATAAATGTAAACAAAGACCTAAACGTAAACAAGGATTATAAATGGAAACAAAGAATATAAATGGAAACAGACCTAAATTGAAACGAAGACCTAAATGTAAACAAAGACCCCTCGTGTAACCAAGTGCCCTAAATGTAAAGAAAGACCCTAAACGTAACTAATAACTATAAATGTAAAAAAGACCCTAAATTAAAAACATTATAAAGGTAAACAAAACCCTAAACGTAAACAGAGACACTCACTGTAAAAAATATTATAAATTTAAGTAAGACCCTAAATGTAAACAAAGACCCAAAATGTAAACAAAGACCTAAGTGTAAACAAAAATTATAAATATTGTTTGTTTTCGTTAGCTGTGACCCTGCTCACCTATGCGCATGCGTGAGGTCTGCATTGATTTTGTTAAAATAGGGTAGAAGCGTAGAAGATGAGAGAATGTTTACATTTTACGAGTGAGAGATAAGTTGCGGTTTCTTTTTTCTTTTTTTTTCTTTTCAGGACATTATTGAATTTTGAGGCGATACTTCTTCGTTATATTCGTATAAAGGCAAAATGCTGATTTTTCCCCCTTGTAATTTTTAAATAAGTGTAGAAGATCAGTTTTATTCTTCGATGCAAAATAAAATCCGTAAACTTAAAAGTAAATGCCTGTTTTCTTTCTTCTTCTTCTTTTTTTTTTCAGTTAAAATTATTTTTATTTGCTTACTTGATCTCTAAATTCGTACTATATCTGTCATACCTGAACACTTGTTTCATGCACTGATTATAGTAGTAAATTAATTAAAAATGACTTAAATTAGGTAAAATTTACATAATTCATTAATAAAAGAAGAGAAAAAGAACAACGTTTACAGTAGACTTTACCTGTAGTAAAAGTAATATATTTTTTTCTTTTAAATTATACTGCTAAAATAAAAATACCATATTTTTGGATCTCTATTTTACAGCAGAAAATCGTATTTAAATCAAATCATTAGATTTTTTTATCATGATTATTTTACACCTTTTATTTTTCGCGCATATTGTCATATAAATTACATTAAATAAAATATTGTTAATTAAAATTTACCTTTAAATATCATCGTCTTCATCTGCTGAAATTGTAGCTTCACTATCGGCGCATTTGGCTAAGTGCCCATCTCATTCAACGCATCACCCCTTTTCCGAGTAGGATCGTTCCGCGAGAGGTAGACATGGTTTACGAAAACGGACAGTATAAACAAAGATTCTATATGTAAACAGACCTAAATATAAAGAAATACTTAAATGCTAAAGGTAAACAAAGACTATAAATGTAAACAAAACTACAAATATATCACAGACCATAAATGTAAACAAAGACCTAATGTAAATTTAAACAAAGATTATAAATGAAAACAAACTACAAATATATCAAAGACCATTAATTTAAATAAAGACCTAAATGTAAATAATGTCTGTAAATGTAAGCATCCCTGAACAAAGACTGCTAATATAAGCAAGGACCCCAAACGTAAACAGACCTAAATGTAAACAAATGTTATAAATGTAAACAAAGACGCTAAATGTAAACGAAGACTTAAATATGAACAAAGACTATAAATGTAAACAGACAATAAATGTAAACAAAGATCTGTAAACAATGATCTGAACGTAAATACGGAACTAAATATAAAGAACTACCTAAATGTGTACAATGATTATAGATGTAAACAAAGACCCAACTTGTAAGCAGACTATAAATGTAAAAAAACACTATAAACGTACACAGACTTTAAACGTAAACAAAGAGTATAAATGTAAACAAAAAACCGTAAATGTAGCCAGATTACAAATGTAATACAGGTCTATAAATTAAATCAAAGACTGTAAATATTAACAAAGACTACAAATATAAAGAAAGACACTAAATGTAAAGAAAGACCCTAAATGTAAATAAAGACCTAAATGTAAACAAGCGCTATAAATGTAAACAAAGACACAAAATGTAAACAAAGACTCTAAATTTAAACAAAGACCCTACATTTAAAAAGACCATTAATGTTAACAAATTCCCTAATCTAAAAAAAGAACCTAAATGTAAGCAAAAACAATAAATAAAAGTGAAGATCTTAATGTACACAAAGACAACATATAAACAAATAAACTAAATGTGAATAAGGACCTAGATGTAAAAAAAGAATGTAAAGAAAGACTCTCTATTTAAACATAAAGAGTGATGCAAGATTATAAATATAAACTAAGAACATAAATGTCAGACTGTAAATGTAAACCAAACCCTAAATTTAAATAAAGACCTAAATGTAAACAAAGAACATAAATGTAAACAAAGACTATAAATTTAAACAAAGACCCTAAATTTAATAAGATCTAAATGTGAACAAAGAATCTAAACGTAAACAAAGACCCTAATTGTAAAGAATTGTAAATTTAAATAAGAGAAGGAATCTAAACAAGGACTTAAATGTAAACAAAATCTGTAAATGTAAAAAAAGACCCTAAATATAAATAAGTACATAAGTCTATTTAAACACCTAAATTGTAAACAGAAACTATTAATGCAAACAAAGACCCTAAATTTAAAAAATGCCATAAATATAAGAGAACAACCATAAATATAAGTAAACAAAGAGAAGTATATAAACAAACGCTATAAATTTAAACAAAGACCTTAAATTTAATCAGATCTAAATGTGAACAAAGAACCTAATTGTAAACACGTGTAAATTTAAATAAGAAAATAAAGATGTAAACAAAGTCTTAAATGTAACAACGACTATGAATGCAAAGAAAGACCCTGCATGTCAACAAAGATTATATAAACTAGGAACATAAATGTAAAGAAAGACTATAAATCTATAAAGTACCTAAATGTGAACAGACTGTAAATATAAAAAATGAAGCTAAATTTAAACAAAGTCACTAAATGTAAACAAAGACCCTAATTGTAAACAAAGACAGAAACGTAAACAGACTCTAAATGTAAACAGACCTAAATGTAAATATAAATCTGTAAATGTAAATAAAGAACCTAAAAATCTATAAGTATATAAATGTATCAAAACACCTAAATGTAAACAAAGATTGTACATGTAAACAAAGAACATAAAGGTAAACAAAGAAAATTATGTAAACAAAGACTATAAATTTAAACAAAGACCCTAAATTTAATCAGATCTAAATGTGAACAAAGAACCTGAACGTAAAAAAGGCCCTAATGGTAAACAATTGTAAATTTAAATAAGAAAATAAATGTAAACAAAGGCCTTAATGTAAACAAAACTATAAATGTAAACAGACCCATTATGTAAACAAAAACTATGAATTTAAACAAAGACCTAAATGTAAGTAAAGATTATAAATGCAAATAAAGACTGTAAATGTAAACAGACCTAAATGTAAACTAACGCCTAAATGCAAACAGACTATAAATGTAGACAAAGACCGTTCGCGTAAACAAGGACGATAAATGTAAACAAAAAATATAAATGTAAACAAAACTAGAAATATATCAAAGACCAAACGCCTAAATGTAAACAAAGTCTATAAATGTAAACAAAAACCCTAAATATAAACAAAGACTACAAATATAAACAAAAACTCCAAACGTAAACAGACCTAAATGTAAATAAAGAATATATATGTAAACAAAGACGCTAAATGTTAATAAAGACTTTAAATGTATACAAAGGCCCTAAATGTAAACAAAGACTAAACATGTAAACAAAGACCTAAATGTAAACAAAGACCCTAAATGTAAATATGGAAATAAGTATTAACAACGACCTAAATGTAAACAAAGAGTATAACTGTAAACAAAAATTCCTCAATGTAAATAAAAACCTAAATCTAAACAAAGAATCTAAATGTAAACAAAACCTCTAAACGTAGCCAAACAATAAATGTAAAAGAGAAATATAAATGAAAACGAAGACTACAAATATAAAGAAAGATCCTAAATATAAAGATAGACCCTAAATGTAAATGAAGACCTAAAAGTAAACAAGGGCTGTAAATGTAAAGAAAGGGATACTAATTATATACAAACACTAATTATATAAATGTAAACAAAGACAACATATAAACAAAAAACAAAAGGTGAACAAGGAACTAGATGTAAACGAAGACCTAAATGTAAACAAAGGCTATGAATGTAAACAAACACCCTACATGTAAACAAAGATTATAAATATAAACTAAGAACATAAATGTAAAGATACTATAAATGTAAACAATGGCTAGAAATATTAAAAAAACCCTAAATTTCAATAAAGACCTAAATGTAAACAAAGATTTTTAATGTAAACAAAGTCACTAACTGTAAATAAAGACCCTAAATATAATCAAAGAACTAAACATAAACAAAGGCTCTAAATAGAAAGAGATCTAAATGTAAACAAAAACTCTAAATGTAAAAAAGGAACTTAATATAAATAAATACATAAATATAAACAAACACCTAAAAGTAAACAAAAACTTTAAATGCAAACAAAGACCCTAAATTTAAAAAAGACCATAAATGTAAACAAAAACCATAAATATAAACAAAGATTGTATTTGTAAACAAAGACCCTAAATTTAAAAAAGACCATAAATGTAAACAAAGACCCTAAATATAAACAAAGATTGTATTTGTAAACAAAGACCCTAAATGTAAACAAGGATGAAAATATACACAAAGACTATAAATTTAAACAAAGGCTATAAATATAAAAAAGTAACATTAATCTAAATTCGTTCTTAAATGTAAACAAAGGCCTATGTATAAACAGAGACTATAAATGTACACAAAGACCATAAATGTAAATAAAGATTATTAATATAAACAAAGAACCTAAATGTAAATAACGACAAAGTTAACCAACATAAACAAATATAAACAAAGACGTATACGTAAATTAAAACTATAAATATAAAAAAATCCTAAATGCAAATAAGTACCTAAATGTAAACAAGCAGCTAAATATAAATGGAAACAAAAACACTAAATCTAAACAAAGACTATAAATGTAAACAATAACCTAAATGTAAACAAGAACCCTAAATGCAAACGAAGATTATAAATGAAAAAAAGACCTACATGTAAACAAAGAAAATAAATTCAAATAAGGACCTAAATGTAAACAAAGACATAAAATTTATACAAAGATTATAAATGTAATCCGACTTAAATGTAAACAAAGAGTATAAATATAAACAAAGACAATAAATTTAAAAAACACCCTAAATGTAAACAAAGACCTTCATGTAAAAAAAGATATTAAATTTAAAGAAAGACCTTAATGTAAAAAGGAAACAAATATAAACAATGAACTTAAATGTAAATAAAGACGTAACGTAAATGTAAACAAAAACTATAAATGTAGACAAATACATTAAATGTAACCAATTTCAACAAAATTAAACAAAGACTAAAAACATAAATTATGACCTATATGCAATCAAAGAATATAAATGTAAATAAACACTGCAAATATAAACATGGACCCTAAATGTTGGCAAAGACCTAAACGTAAACAATGAATACAAATGTAAACAGAGACCGTAAATGTAAACAAAATCTGTAAATGCAAACAACTATCCTAAATGTAAATAAGGACCTAAATGCGAACAAAGACTATAAATGTAAATAGGAACCTAAAATTAAACAAAGACAATTTATAAGGAAATAACCTAAATGTTAATAAGGACCTACATGTAAACAGACCTAAATGTAAACAAAGACTATAAATATCAAGAAAGACCCTAAATGCAAAAAAGATTAGAAATATTAAAAAAGAACCTACATGTAAACAAAGACTATAAATTTAAAAAGGAACTAAATGTAAACGAAGACATAAACGTAAACAAACACCCTAAATATAAAGAGACCTAAATTTAAACTAAAACTATAAATGTAAAAAAAACCTATATATAAATATGTACATAAATGTAAACAAACACCTAAATGTAAATAAAGATTATAAATGTAAACAAAGACCCAAATTTTAAAAAGACCATAAATGTAAAAAAGACCCTAAATGTAAAGAAAGACAGTAAATGTAAACAAAGAAACCTAAATGTAAACAAAGGAAAATATAAACGAAGATTATAAAATTAAGTGAAGAACCTAAATGTAAACAGACCTGAATGTAAACGAAGACTATAAATGTAAACGAAAACCTAAGCGTAAACAAAAATTATAAATGTAAATAAGGACATAAATGTAAAGAAAAACACTAAATGTAAACCAAGACTGAAAATATACATGAAGTCCAAAATGTAAACAAAGACAACATATAATCAAATAACGTAAATGTGAACAAGGACCTAGATGTAAACAAAGACCTAAATGTAAACAAAGACTATGAATGTAGAGAAAGACCCTGCATATAAACATAGATTATAAATATAAACTAAGCACCTAAATTTAAACAGACTTCAAAAATAAACAAGAATCCTAAATTTAAATAAACACCTAAATAAAAACATAGTCACTAAATGTAAAGAAAGACGTAAATGTGAACAAAGAACCTAAACGAAAAGAAAGAACCTAATTGTAAACACGTGTAAATTTAAATAACAAAAAAAAAGATGTAAATAAAGACTTAAATATAAACAACGACTATGAATGTAAAGAAAGACCCTGTATGTAAACAGAGATTATATAAACTAGGAACATAAATTTAAACAAAGACTATAAATCTATAAAGTACCTAAATGTAAACAGACTGTAAATATTAAAAAAGACCCTAAATTTAAACAAAGTCACTAAATGTAAACAAAGACACTAATTGTAAAGAAACACATAAACGTAAACAGACTCTAAATATAAACAGACCTAAATGTAAACAAAGTCTGTAAATGTAAAAAAAGAGCCTAAAAATAAATAAGTACATAAATGTATTCAAACACCTAAATGTAATCAAAGAACATAAATATAAACAAAGACAATTATGTAAACAAAGACTATAAATCTAAACAAAGACCCTAAATTTAATCAGATCTAAATGTGAACAAAGAACCTAAACGTAAACAGAGATCCTAATTGTAAAGAATTGTAAATTTAAATAAGATAAGGAATCTAAACAAGGACCTGAATGTAAACAAAATCCGTAAATGTAAAAAAAGACCCTAAATATAAATAAATACATAAGTGTATTTAAACACCTAAATTGTAAACAGAAACTATCAATGCAAACAAAGACCCTAAATAAAAAAAATGCGATAAATATAAAGAAAGACCCTAAATGTAAACAAATATTGTACATGTAAACAAAGAGCCTAAATGTAAACAAAGACAAGTAAGTAAACAAACTCTATAAATTTAAACAAAGACCTAAAATTTAATCAGATCTAAATGTGAACAAAGACCCTAATTGTAAACACGTGCAAATTTAAATAAGAAAATAAAGATGTAAACAAAGACTTAAAACGAGTATGAATGTAAAGAAAGACCCTGCACATCAACAAAGATTATATAATCTAGGAACATAAATGTAAAGAAAGACTATAAATCTATAAAGTAATTAAATGTAAACTGACTCTAAATACAAACAATGAACCTAAATTTAAACAAAGTCACTAAATATAAACAAAGACAGAAACGTAAACAGACTCTAAATGTAAACAGACCTAAATGTAAATATAAATCTGTAAATGTAAAAAAACAACCTAAATATCAATAAGTATATAAATGTATTCAAACACCTAAATGTAAACAAAGACTTTAAATGTAAACAATGACCCTAAATTAAAAAAAAATAATGTAAACAAAGACCTTAAATTTAAACAAAGATTGTAAAAGTAAACAAAGGAACCAAATGTAAACAAAGATATTAATGTGAACAAAGGCTATAAATTTAAACAAAGACCCTAATTTTAAACAGATCTAATTGAAAAGAAAGAACCTAAACGTAAACATAGACCCTAATTGTAAACAATTGTAAATTGTAAACAAAGATTTAATATGTAAACAAAGAATATAAAGGTAAACAAAGAAAATTATGTAAACAAAGACTATAAATTTAAACAAAGACCCTAAATTTAATCAGATCTAAATGTGAACAAAGACCCTGAACGTAAACAAAGACCCTAATTGTAAACAATTGTAAATTTAAATAAGAAAATAAATGTAAACAAAGGCCTGAATGTAAACAAAACTATAAATGTAAACAGACCCATCATGTAAACAAAGACTATAAATTTAAACAAAGAGCTAAATGTAAACAAAGATTATAAATGCAAATAAAGACTGTAAATGTAAACAGACCTAAATGTAAACTAAGGCCTAAAAGCAAACAAACTATAAATGTAAACAAAGACCGTTCGTGTAAACAAGGACGCTAAATGTAAACAAAAAATATAAATGTAAACAAAACTACAAATATATCAAAGACCATAAATGTAAAATAAGACCTAAATGTAAACAAAGATTATAAATGCAAATAAAGACTGTAAATGTAAACAGACCTAAATGTAAACTAAGGCCTAAATGCAAACAAAGACTATAAATGTAAACAAGGACGCTAAATGTAAATAAAAAATATAAATGTAAACAAAACTACAAATATATCAAAGACCAAAGGCCTAAATGTAAACAAAGTCTATAAATGTAAACAATAACCCTAAATATAAACAAAGACTACAAATATAAACAAAAACTCCAAACGTAAACAGACCTAAATGTAAACAAAGAATAGATATGTAAATAAAGCCACTAAATGTAAACAAAGACTTTAAATGTATACAAAGGCCCTAAATGTAAACAAAGACTAAAACTGTAAACAAAGACCTAAATGTAAACAAAGACCCAAAATGTAAATATGGAAATAAATATTAACAATGACCTAAATGTAAACAAAGAGTATAACTGTAAACAAAAATTCCTAAATGTAAATAAAAACCTAAATCTGAACAAATACTCTAAATGTAAACAAAACCTCTAAACGTAGCCATACTATAAATGTAAAAGAGGACTATAAATGAAAACAAAGACTACAAATATAAAGAAAGATCCTAAATATAAAGAAAGACCCTAAATGTAAATGAAGACCTAAATGTAAACAAGGGCTGTAAATGTAAATAAAGAGCGTAAATATAAACAAAGACTAATAATATAAATGTAAACAAAGACAACATATAAACAAAAACCTAAAGGTGAACAAGGAACTAGATGTAAACGAAGACCTAAATGTAAACAAAGGCTATGAATGTAAATAAACACCCTACATGTAAACAAAGATTATAAATATAAACTAAGAACATAAATATAAAGAGACTATAAATGTAAACAATAGTTAGAAATATAAAAAAGACCCTAAATTTAAATAAAGACGAAAACGTAAACAAAGATTTTTAATGTAAACAAAGTCACTAAATGTAAATAAAGACCCTACATATAAACAAAGAACTAAACATAAACAAAGACTCTAAATAAATAGAGATCTAAATGTAAACAAAAACTCTAAATGTAAAAAAGGAACTTAATATACATAAATGTAAACAAACACCTAAAAGTAAACTAAGACTATAAATGTAAACAAAGACCCTAAATTAAAAAGATCATAAATGAAAACAAAGACCGTAAATGTAAAAAATACCATAAACATAAACGAAGATTACAAAGACTATAAATGTAAATGTGGACTTAAATGTACACAAAGACCCTAAATGTAAACAAAGATCCTAAATGTAAACAAAGACTAAAACTGTAAACAAAGACCTAAATGTAAACAAAGACCCAAAATGTAAATATGGAAATAAATATTAACAATGACCTAAATGTAAACAAAGAGTATAACTGTAAACAAAAATTCCTAAATGTAAATAAAAACCTAAATCTGAACAAATACTCTAAATGTAAACAAAACCTCTAAACGTAGCCATACTATAAATGTAAAAGAGGACTATAAATGAAAACAAAGACTACAAATATAAAGAAAGATCCTAAATATAAAGAAAGACCCTAAATGTAAATGAAGACCTAAATGTAAACAAGGGCTGTAAATGTAAATAAAGAGCGTAAATATAAACAAAGACTAATAATATAAATGTAAACAAAGACAACATATAAACAAAAACCTAAAGGTGAACAAGGAACTAGATGTAAACGAAGACCTAAATGTAAACAAAGGCTATGAATGTAAATAAACACCCTACATGTAAACAAAGATTATAAATATAAACTAAGAACATAAATATAAAGAGACTATAAATGTAAACAATAGTTAGAAATATAAAAAAGACCCTAAATTTAAATAAAGACGAAAACGTAAACAAAGATTTTTAATGTAAACAAAGTCACTAAATGTAAATAAAGACCCTACATATAAACAAAGAACTAAACATAAACAAAGACTCTAAATATAAAGATATCTAAATGTAAACAAAAACTCTAAATGTAAAAAAGGAACTTAATATACATAAATGTAAACAAACACCTAAAAGTAAACTAAGACTATAAATGTAAACAAAGACCCTAAATTAAAAAGATCATAAATGAAAACAAAGACCGTAAATGTAAAAAATACCATAAATATAAACGAAGATTACAAAGACTATAAATGTAAATGTGGACTTAAATGTACACAAAGACCCTAAATGTAAACAAAGATCCTAAATGTAAACAAAGACTAAAAATATATACGAAGAACTACTTGTAAACAAATACAACATATAAACATATAACCTAAATATGAAAAAGGACTTCGATGTAAACAAAGACTTAAATATAAACAAAAACTATAAATGTTAAAAAAGACCGTAAATAAAAAAACACTATAAACATAAACAAATAAACTAAATGTAAATAAAGACAAAAAATGTAAACAAGGAAAATAAAATGTAAACAAAGGTTATGAATGTAAAGAAAAACCCTGTATGTAAACAAAGATTATATAAACTAGGAACATAAATGTAAACAAAGACTATAAATCTATAAAGTACCTAAATGTAAAAAGACTATAAATGAAAACAGCCTTCAAATAGGAACAAAGACCCAAAATTTAAAAAAAAGACTATAAATGTAAATGTGGACTTAAATGTAAACAAAGACCCTAAATGTAAACAAAGATTCTAAATGTAAACAAAGACTAAAAATATATACGAAGAACTAAATGTAAACAAAGAAAACATATAAACAAATAACCTAAATATGAAGGACTTCGATGTAAACAAAGACCTAAATATAAACAAAAACTATAAATGTTAAAAAAGACCGTAAATAAAAAAACACTATAAACGTAAACAAATAAACTAAATATAAACAAAGACAACAAATGTAAACAAGGAAAATTAAATGTAAACAAAGGTTATAAATGCAAAGAAAAACCCTGCATATAAACAAAGATTATATAAACTAGGAACATAAATGTAAACAAAGACTATAAATCTATAAAGTACCTAAATGTAAACAAAGACTATAAATGCAAACAAAGACCCTTTGTGTAACCAAGGGCCCTAAATGTGAAAAAACACCTAAATGTAAACATTGACTATAAATTTAAAGAAAGACCTAAATGTAAAGGGTAAACAAAGACTATAAATGTAAACAAAACTACTGCAGGGATTTTGAATAGAATTGTGGACTGTATGGTTTTAAAAATCGCTGGTTTAAATTATATTAAATCATAAATCAGTTTAAAAATGAATTTGAAGGACTCACCTTCCTTTCAATTGAATTAATAACATCATATTTTTGAAACAATGAATAAAAGCTTGAATACATACACAAAATAGAATATAAACGTGAATTATTGACTTTATTTCAGCTCATACGTTAGAATAGAATTTTTCCAGCTGACCTCTAGAACACAACAAAAAGAACAAACTAGAATAGAACCGCAGAAAAGTAAAAACGGTTCACAGCAAATTGAAAAAGAATTATTTAAAGTATAACTAACAATCAATTGAAAACATGAATAAAATAAATAATAATAAAAGAAAAAAGAATTAATTTAGCGTTTAAAACACATTAAAATATCAATAAAAAGAATGAATTTAATCAATGCTTTATATTCTAAAGAGTCATCAAATTGCATAGTGCTGCCATCTATTGTCAAAATTCAGAGTTATTAGAATTCTGAACATTCTCCCCCACCGGGAGAAAGAGTGTCACTTTAGCAATAGGGCGTTGAATTTCACCACTCTGAGTCCAAATGCTGACTACACGAACTCTATTATCAGGTCCTGGATAGGTACGAATAATTCTACCCAGCTTCCACTGGAGAGGAATAGATTGGGCATCATGAATAGCAACCAAGTCCCCAACTTGAAGATCAGTTCGTGGAGTGAACCATTTAGGTCGATTTTGCAGGTGATGTAGATAGTCTCTAGACCATCGCTTCCAGAAGTCTTGCTTCATTCGCTGGATTAGAGTCCAACGAGAAGATAAAGTGAGATTTGGTGAATTTCCACTTTCAGGAATCTCAAGGAGTGGAACTCCTATCAGGAAATCTCCGGGAGTGAGGGCTCTAACATCGGATGGATCTGAAGAAAGTGGCGTTAATGGTCTGGAATTTAAGCAGGCTTCTATTTGACATAAAAGAGTAGTAAGCTCTTCAAAATTTAGAATGGTAGCCTTACAAGCTTTAATTAGATGACTTTTCGTCAATTTAACAGCAGCTTCCCACAGTCCACCGAAATGGGGGGAATATGGTGGGATAAAATGCCAATTGATGAAGTTGCTGGTAGCAAAATTTTGAACATTTTCAGAACGAATGATTCGAAATAGTTGCTTAAGATAGTTAGCAACTCCCCTGAAATTTTTTCCGTTGTCACTGAATATGTCTGATGGCAATCCTCTTCTAGAAACAAATCGTTTTAGGGATGCTAAGAAAGCTGATGAAGATAAATCTGAAACAGCTTCTAGGTGCACCGCTTTTGTGCACATGCAGACAAAAACACAAATATATGACTTCAATTTAACTTTAGATCTAGGCACATTTGGTTTAGTGATGAGTGGGCCAGCAAAATCTAGTCCCACCTTTGAAAAAGGTCGAGTTGGAGTTATACGTTCGACTGGCAACTCACCCATAATTTGTTGGCAAGTTTGTTTCTTCAAACGTTTGCACAAAATACATTCATTTAGAATTCGACGAATGTAAGAGCGACCATTTAGTATCCAATACTTTTGTCTAATTAGGGAAAGAATCAGTTGTGCACCAGCATGAAAGTGTTTTTTATGATATTGCTCAACAATTAATTTTGTAATTAAGTGATTTCTCGATAAAAGCACTGGATATTTCTGATCTTGATTAAGTGACTGATGTCTGGACAACCGTCCGCCAACTCTGATTAAACCTTGGTCATCTAGAAATATATTTAAGGATAAATATTTGTTGTTGGTTGGTAAAGGTTGATTTTTCCTGAGCAAATTCAGCTCTAACGAAAACTCTTGTTCTTGAATCAATTTAAGAATATGTGTAATAGCACTTGAAACTTCAGGCGTACTGACAAGTCCAATACGTCTAGAATTACGATTACAACTACGAATGTTATAAATGAATCTCAAACACAATGCAAGGATTCTGCAAAGTTTTGAAAAAGAAGAGAATTTGAGTAGAAAATCAGGAAAGGCTTTATGACTGGATGTTGCAACATGACTTAAATTTTCTTCAGAATTTTTTGACTTAACATTTGAAGATTTGACTAGGAATAATGGAAACTTGACACTAGCACTAAGCCATTCAGGCCCAAGCCACCACAATTTGTGATGCAAAAGACTCTTCGGTAGAATGCCTCTTGAGGCACAGTCTGCCGGATTCGATGAACTCTCAACATAAGTCCACACTGCTTGTGGGACAAGTGATTTGATTTTGTTTGCTCGATTTGTTACGAACTGATTTCCTTTGGTTGGAGGAGATTCAATCCAATTTAAAGCAATTTGTGAATCGGACCACAAATAAAGTTTATTTACATTAAAGGTTAAAGATTCTAATATTGTGGAACTTAATTGTGCAAGCAAGAATGCAGTACATAACTCAATTCTCGGAAGCGTGACATGTTTTAAAGGATTAACTCTGGTTTTTGCAGCGACAAAGTTAACTGAAATTTCACCGCGAGAAGATAGTGTCCGAAGGTATACCACTGCAGCGTAGGCCTTGCCAGATCCATCACAAAACCCATGGATCTCTATGTGGTTCTCTGGAGATGTTTCACAGTTCAGATATCTTTGTATGCCAATGGACTTTAAGAGTTCAATTTGAGAATTAAATTCTTGCCAAGTTTTCAAAATGGAATCTGGGATTTGATCATCCCAAGCACACTTATCTTTCCAAAGCTCTTGCATCATGATTTTTAACATGATCGTGGTTGGAGCTAGAATCCCAAAAGGATCAAAGATTTGAGCTATCATTGATAGCAATTCTCGCTTGGTATGCACCGATTTGACGCCATTCAAATGAATTTTCAATAAGTCTTCTGTCGAATTCCAAACTAAGCCTAAGATTTTTTGGGAGGAATCTTCGGAAAATTTTACATTTTGCCTAGTGGATTTAAGATCTTCTGGTAGATTTTCAATGACTGCGGGTACATTGGAAGCCCATTTTCTAAGTGTAAAGCCTCCTTGATTTAAAACGTGATTTAGGTTTTTGACCAATTGTTTTGCTGCATCAATTGAATGCGACCCACCAAGATAATCATCCACATAAAAGTTCTCGAAAATTGACTGCGCAGCAATAGGAAATTCTGAGCTATAATCTTTGGCTAGTTCGTGCAATGTCCTTATAGCCAGGAATGGGGCACAGGCTGTGCCATATGTTACAGTCAATAATCTGAAACTCGCAATAGATTCATGTGGCTGGAATCGCCAAAAGATTCGCTGAAAGTCAACATGTTTGGGGTTTACCAATATCTGTCTGTACATTTTGGCGATGTCTCCGGTTAAGGCTATGGAATATGTTCTAAACTTAAGAAGAAGTTTAAACAAATCTGGTTGCAACTTTGGACCTATTTCAAGAAAGTCGTTTAAAGAGTGGCCTGATGTTCCTTTAGCCAAGGCATTAAATACTACCCTCAATTTAGTAGTTGTACTATCTTCTTTCAAAACCCCATGATGAGGCATGTAAAAATAATCTTTAGAATCAATTTCAGAATTTGGGACTGGTTCCATATGATGTAAGTCAATATATTCTTGCATAAAGGCATGGTATTGCTCCTTAAGCTCATGATTTTTATTAAGTTTGGATTCTAACAAATAAAACCGTTTTAAAGCATTTGATTGTGAGTCACCTAAATTTGGAGCTTCTTTAAAGGGAAGATCCACCACGTACCTTCCAGACTGAATTCGTCTAACAGTTGTAGTGTATTTTTCTTCAGAACTGTGAATTGGTGTTGCATCAGGAAGGGACTCAATTTCCCAAAATTTCTGAAGATCATAAGTTAACTGAGCTGTAGCATGGCAACTAAGGACAGTTTTAGAATGCTGAAAATTGTTTACATGTATGACACCCGAGAGTAACCATCCCAATTTGGAATTTAAAGCACATGGAGTACCTGTAGGACACAGAATAGATTGCCCTAAAATTATTAAGGGAAATAAATCTGCACCAAGCAAAATTTCAACTGGATTCGAAACATAAAATTTAGGATCTGCTAAAGATAGACCTTCCAAATGAGGCCATGAAGATTTTCGAACAACAAAATTAGGAAGATTTACCGTAACATTATTTACTATTAAAGCATTCACATCAAAGATTTCATTACTATAATAAGACTTTAAAATAATATTAACTTCAAAAAGAGCAGTTTCTGCAACAATATTATTTACACCCGAGATTCTATGATTTGTGGTTTTCATAGGTAACCCTAATTTTTTAGCACAAGAACTGGAAATTAATGATTTTTGACTTCCTGAATCCACCATGACTCTACATGGCACAAACCTTCCAGTATTTGATTTTACAAGAACCATAGCTGTCGATAATAAAGTTTGACAACTCTCTTGGGTACTGGTTAAACAACTAGAGTTGACAAAGGATGGACTTTCAATGTTGAGATTAGTATTTTCAATAACAGGTGGAGAATTAACTGTATTTTTCTCGAAATGGAGAAGTGTATGGTGCTTAGCATTACACTGTCGACATTTTGTCGAAATCAAACATTTATTAACGAAATGATTACCACGTAAACAATTTATGCATAGTTTTTTACCCTTCACAATATTCCATCTATCTTCAACAGATTTTTTAAGAAAGTGTGGGCACTTGAAAAGTGCATGCGATTCCGAGCATTCTGAACAGATAGAATTATTGGATTTTATATCTGAATTAGATATTACAGCATTAGACACAGATTTTTTAAATACTACTTTTTGTTTACTTTCAGATTTAGAATAAGTACTATCAGTAATATCTTGCAAGCTTCTCGCTTATTTTTCAAGAAACAAAATAAATTCATCATAGGTGGGAAAAGAATCACTATCTAAAGATAATTCCCATTGCTTCTTTAAATTATCATCCAATTTTGTTTGCAAATTATAAACAAGAATTAAATCCACAAATAAATTAAATTCAAATCCTAAACATTTCAAGTTACGTATTGCTTCATTACAGCTATCTAATAAATCTAGCATAGATTTCCGAGAATTTGGTTTCAAAGATTTCGAATTAAAGAATTTGTTTAACTGGGCATAAGCTAGATTTTTTTTATTATCGAATCTAGAAATTAGTGTTGCCCAAGCTTCCTTATAACTTGTTTCAGTTATTGGAAAGCCTTTTATTAACTTATTGGCAGATCCAATAACAGACGCTTTTAAATATTGCAATTTTTGCAAATTGGAAAGCTGAGTGTTCTCATGAATAGTGGTTACAAATATTTGCTTGAAGCTTAACCAGTCTTCCAAATTACCAGAGAAATGAGGCAAATCAAATTTTGGAAGGTGAATAAATTGCTTCGAAACAGAACAAGAATTTTCATTAACCTGTGTTACAATTTTAATGTTCTGAAAACAAGAAAGTTCTAATCTTGATTCTATCTGATATTTTATACAAGTAAGTTTCTCTGTCCATTTTTCATTATCTTCAATTTCCTTTTTTAATTCATCTAAATCAGAAATAACTTCCTCAACTTCATTATTAATTTGTTCTAATTGAGTTTGCCTTTCATGCAAATGACCTTTCAAATTTTTTATTTCTTGAATGTCTAAAGGATCCGCTTCCAAAGCTTTTATCGCTTTGTTTTCAAATTTAGTCACTGACGACCGAATAATAGTTCTTTTTACTTTTAGTTTTTCAATTTTCGAAGCCATTAGAACATTTTTTTTTTTTTTTTTTTTTTTTAAATTTGTAAAATATTAATTTTCAATAAAAGATTTAAATGATTTCGTAATTTAATATATTATCTACGGCTCTAGACGGCCAAAAATATGGAGGGATTTTGAATAGAATTGTGGACTGTATGGTTTTAAAAATCGCTGGTTTAAATTATATTAAATCATAAATCAGTTTAAAAATGAATTTGAACCAGCGATTTTTAAAACCATACAGTCCACAATTCTATTCAAAATCCCTCCATATTTTTGAAACAATGAATAAAAGCTTGAATACATACACAAAATAGAATATAAACGTGAATTATTGACTTTATTTCAGCTCATACGTTAGAATAGAATTTTTCCAGCTGACCGCTAGAACACAACAAAAAGAACAAACTAGAATAGAACCGCAGAAAAGTAAAAACGGTTCACAGCAAATTGAAAAAGAATTATTTAAAGTATAACTAACAATCAATTGAAAACATGAATAAAATAAATAATAATAAAAGAAAAAAGAATTAATTTAGCGTTTAAAACACATTAAAATATCAATAAAAAGAATGAATTTAATCAATGCTTTATATTCTAAAGAGTCATAAAATTGCATAGTGCTGCCATCTATTGTCAAAATTCAGAGTTATTAGAATTCTGAACAACTACAAATATATCAAAGACCATAAATGTAAATTAAGACCTAAATGTAAACAAAGATTATAAATGTGAACAATAAACATAAATATAAACAAAAATTAGTAATATAAACAAAGACCCTAAACGTAAACGGACCCGAATTTAAATAAAGACTATAAATGTAAACAACGACTTAAATGTGGACAAAGTGTATAACTGTAAACAAAAAACCCTAAATGTAAATAAAAACCTAAATGTAAATTAAGAATCTAAATATAAACAAAACCTCTAAACGTAGCCAGACTATAAATGTAAAAGAGGACTATAAAAGAAACCAAAGATTATAAATATAAAGAAAGACTACAAATATAAACAAAAACCCTAAATGTAAAGAAAGATCCTAAATGTAAACAAAGACTTAAAATATAAAGGAAGGCTCAAATGTAAACAAAGATAACATATAAACAAATAACCTAAATGAGAATAAGGACCTAGATGTAAACAAAAATTATGAATATAAAGAAAGACCCAAAATCTAAAGAAAGATTATAAATATAAACTAAGAACCTAAATGTAAACAGACTATAAATCTATAATGAACCTAAATGTAAACAGATTATAAATGTAAAAAAGGATACATATATAAAGAAAGACCCTAAATTTAAATAAAGACTTAAATGTAAACAAACATTATGAATTTATAAAAGTCACTAAATGTAAATAATGACCCTAAATGTAAACCAAGACCTAAGCTTAAACAAAGACTCTAATATAAAGATAGCTAAATGCAAACAAAAACTGTAAATGTAAAAAAAGATTCTAAATATAAATAAGTACATAGATGTAAACAAAAACCTAAGTGAAAATAAAGACCCTAAATATAAACAATGAGTGTAAATGAAAACAATGAACCTAAATGTAAACAAAGACTATAAATTTTAACAAAGACCCGAAATGTAAGCAGATCTGAATATAAACAAAGACCTTATGTATAAACTGACTTATGTAAAAAGAGAACCTAAACATAAACAAAGTCCCTAATTGTAAAGAGATATTATAAAATTAAATAAGAACCTAAATAGAAACAAAGAACCAAAGTGTATATATTATAAATGTAAACAAAGACATAAACATAAACAAAGATTATAAATGGAATTAAAGACCTAAATGTAAACAAAGACCCTCAGTGTAACCAAATGCCCTAAATGTAAAGAAAGACCCTAAACATAATCAAAATGTATAAATGTAAAAAAAGACCCTAAATTAAAAACATTATAAATGTAAACAAAACCCTAAACGTAAACAGAGACACTCATTGTAAAAAATATTATAAATTTAAGTAAGAACCTAAATGTAAATAAAGACCTAAGTGTAAACAAAAATTATAAATATAAACAAAGACTGTAAATGTAAACAGACCTAAATATAAAGAAATACCTAAATCCTAACGGTAAACAAAGACTATAAATGTAAACAAAACTACAAATATATCACAGACCATAAATGTAAACAAAGACTTAATGTAAACTTCAAACAAAGCCTATAAATGAAAACAAACTACAAATATATCAAAGACCATTAATTTAAATAAAGACCTAAATGTTAACAATGTCTGTAAATGTAAGCATCCCTAAACAAAGACTACTAATATAAGCAAAGACCCCAAACGTAATTAGACCTAAATGTAAACAAATGTTATAAATGTAAACAAAGACGCTAAATGTAAACGAAGACTAAATATGTAAACAAAGATCTAAACATAAATACGGAACTAAATATAAAGAACTACCTAAATGTATACAAAGATTATAGATGTAAACAAAGACCCAACTTGTAAACATATTATAAATGTAAACAAACACTATAAATGTACACAGACTTTAAACGTAAACAAAGAGTATAAATGTAAACAAAAAACCCTAAATGTAGCCAGATTACAAATGTAAAACAGGTCTATAAATTAAATCAAAGACTGTAAATATTAAAGAAGACTACAAATATAAAGAAAGACACTAAATATAAAGAAAGACCGTAAATGTAAATAAAGACCTAAATGTAAACAAGCGCAATAAATGTAAACAACGACACAAAATGTAAACAAAGACTATAAATTTAAACAAAGACCCTACATTTAAAAAGACCATTAATGTTAACAAAAATCCTGAATGTAAACAAAGAACCTAAATGTAAGCAAAAATAATAAATATATGTGAAGATCTTAATTTACACAAAAACAACATATAAACAAATAAACTAAATGTGAATAAGGACCTAGATGTAAAGAAAGACTATGACTGTAAAGAAAGACTCTGTATAAAGAGTGATATAAGATTATAAATATAAACTAAGAACATAAATGTAAACAAAGACTATAAATATATAAAGGACCTAAATGTAGACAGACTGTAAATGTAAACAGACCTTAAATTTAAGTAAAGACTTAAATGTAAACAAAGAACCTAAATGTAAACAAAGACCTAAACATAAACAAAGAGGTTATACATAAAAAATACCTAAATGTAAACAAAATCTGTAAACGCAAAAAATATCCGAAGTATAAGTACATAATAGTATTCAAACACTTAATGTAAACAAAGACCCTAAATTAAAAAAGACCATAAATGTAAACAAAGACCTTCAATGTAAAGAAATTTTGTAAATGTAAAAAAGAACCAGATATAAAACAATGTCTATAAATTTTAACAAAGACTAAATTTAAAGATATCTAAATGAAAAGGAAAGAACCTAAACGTATACAAAGACCCTAATTGTAATCAATTATAAATTTAAATAAGAACCTAAATGTAAACAAAGACCATAAATGTAAACAAAGACCCAAAACGTAAACAAAGATTATGAATGTAAACAAAGAGAGTAAATGTAAACAGACCTAAATATAAACGAAGACCTAAATGTAAACATACACTCTAAATATAAGCAAAGTATTTCCTTCTTAAATGTAAACAAATTCTTTGCAAAGAACATTCGTGTAACCAAGGACACTAAATGTAAACTAAAACCTAATGACTCTAAAGATTTTAAATATAAACAATGTTACTAAATGTAAATAAAAACCCTAAATGTAAACAAAGAACTAAACTTAAACAAAGACTCTAAATATAAAGAGATCTGAATGTAACAAAAGAACCTAAATATAAATAAATACATAAATGTAAACAAACACCTAAATGTAAACGAAGACTATAAATGTTAACAAAGACCCTAAATGTGAACAAAAACTAAAAATATATATGAAGACCAAATTGTAAACAAAGACAACATATAAACAAATGTGAATAAGGACTTCGATAATAAAGACCTAAATGTAAACAAAAACTATAAATGTTAAAAAAGACCCTATATAAAAACAAACACAATAAACGTAAACAAATAAACTAAATATAAATAAAGACAATAAATGTAAACAAGGCAGTTAAGTGAAAAACCTAATTGTAAAGAAATATTATAAATGTAAACAAAGACCCTAAATGTGAACAAGGATGAAAATATAAACAAAGACTCTAAATGTAAATTGAACCTAAATGTAAACAAAGTCTATAAATGTAAACAGACCTAAATGTAAACAAAGACTATAAATTTAAACAAAGGCTATAAATATAAAAAAGTACCATAAATCTAAATTCGTACTTAAATGTAAACAAAGGCCCAAGTATAAACAAAGACTATAAATGTACACAAAGACCATGAATGTAAATAAAGATTATTAATATAAACAAAGAACCTAAATGTAAATAAAGACAAAGTTAACCAACATATACAAATATAAACAAAGACGTAAACGTAAATTAAAACTATAAATGTAAAAAAACCTAAATACAAATAAGTACCTAAATGTAAACAAGCAGCTAAATGTAAATGGAAACAAAAACCCTAAATGTAAACAAAGACTATAAATGTAAACAATAAAATAAATGTAAACAAGAACCCTATATGCAAACGAAGATTATAAATGAAAAGAAAGACCTACATGTAAACAAAGAAAATAAATTCAAATAAGGACCTAAATGTAGAGAAAGACCTAAATGTAAACAAAGAATATAAATTTATACAAAGATTCTAAATCCGACTTAAATGTAAACAAAGAGTATAAATATAAACAAAGACAATAAATGTAAAGAAACACCCTAAATGTAAACAAAGACCTTAATGTAAAAAAAGATTTTAAATTTAAAGAAAGACCTTAATGTAAAAAGGAAACAAATGTAAAGAATGAAATAAAGTTATAAATGTAAATAAAGATGTAAATGTAAACAAAAACTATGAATGTGGAATATGAATCTCTACAAAATTAAACAGACTACAAACATAAATTAAGACCTATATGCAATCAAAGAATATAACTGTAAATAGACACTGCAAATATAAACATGGACCCTAAATGTGGGCAAAGACCTAAACGTAAACAAAGAATACAAATGTAAACAGAGACCGTAAATGTAAACAAAAACTGTAAATGTAAACAACTAACCTAAATGTAAATAAGGACCTAAATGCAAACAAAGACTATAAATGTAAATAGGAACTTAAATTAAACAAAGACAATTTATAAGCAAATAACCTAAATGTTAATAAGGACCTACATGTAAACAGACAAAGACTAAAAATGTCAAGAAAGACCCTAAATGCAAACAAAGATTAGAAATATCAACAAAGAACCTAAATGTAAACAAAGACTATAAATTTAAAAAGGAACGAAATGTAAACAAAGTCATAAACGTAAACAAAGACCCTATATAAAAAGAGACCTAAATTTAAATTAAAACTGTAAATGTAAAAAAACCTAAATATAAATAAGTACATAAATGTAAACAAACACCTAAATGTAAATAAAGATTATAAATGACATAAATTTTAAAGGACCATAAATGTAAAAAAGACCCTAAATATAAAGAAAGACAGTAAATGTAAACAAACAAATCTAAATGCAAACAAAGACCATAAATATAAACAAAGATTATAAAGTTAATCGAAGAACCTAAATGTAAACAGACCTGAATGTAAACAAAGACTATAAATGTAAACAAAAACCTAAACGTAAACAAAAATTATAAATGTGAACAAGGACCTTTGTTTACATCTACAAAGACCGAAATGTAAACAAAGACTATGAATGCAGAGAAAGACCCTGCAAAAAAAGATTATAAATATAAACTAAACACCTAAATTTAAACAAAGACTATAAACCTATAAAGCACCTAAATGTAAACAGACTTCAAAAATAAACAAAAATCCTAAATTTAAATAAAGTCCTAAATAAAAACATTGTCACTAAATGTAAAGAAAGAACTAAATGTAAACAAAGACTTTAATTGTAAACAAATATTATTCATTTAAATAAGAACCTAAATGTAAACAAAGACCTGCATGTAAAGATATATATAAATGTAAAGAAAGATTGTAAGTATAAACAGACCTAAATGTAAACGAATATCTAAATGTACACAGACTACAAATAAAAAAAAGACCCTTCGTGTAACCAAGGACCCTAATTGTAAACTAAGACCTAAATGTAAATAAAGACTAAAATGTAAAGGAAGACCTATATGTAAACAAAGAATAGAAATGTATATGAAGACCCTAAATATAAAAAAGCCCATAAATGTAAACGTAAACCCTAAATGGAAACAAATATTGTAATTGTAAACAAAGAAACTAAATGTAAACAAAGACCTAAATAAAAAAAAATTATAAATGTAAACAAAGACTGTAAATGTAAACAAAACTACAAATTTGTCAAAGACCATAAATGTAAACAAAGACCTAAATGTAAGCAAAGACTACAAATGTAAACAAAAACTAAAAATGTTAAAAAAGAACCAAAATATAAAGAAGTACCTAAATGCAAAAAAGCTTCTAAATGTAAACAAATAAACTAAATATAAATAAAGACAATAAATGTAAAAGAGGAAACTAAATGAAAAAAGACCCTAAGGTAACGACACCAGTGCTCGTCACTCTTAAGGCCTTATTTTTAAAATGTTTGTTTTTTTCGCGTGGCATTCGTGTGGAATTTATGTATCAATATTATACTTTGGTCTATTTTATACACTGATTCTTCTAGTTGTTGTTAGACACTTTCAATTTTTCAATACGTTAGGCCAATTTAAAAATAAAAATAAAAAATAAACCTATAAAAATGCACCAGTGCTCGTCACTTGAAAACTGCGTTTCACCAGTAGTCGTCAGGTGTTTGCACCAGTGGTCGTCATGTAAATAAAACGCAACAATTTGCTCAATAGTTTGATTTTAATTGCGTTTTTGCAAAATTAAATGAAACAGAATATCTTTGGAACATATTTAGAACCCAAATCCATTCTTAGGGTTTAAAACACAAAACATTAAATTGTAAAATTCAAAATATTGCGAATAAAACAAATTCATATGTGAAATAATTGGAAAATTCTTTGCTTTTAAGAAAAGTTTTCAAAATTTTATTCGTTCTCAAAAATATCTTTACTTAAAGCAGAGGGTAAGTAGCAAGGTAGGGGGTAATAATCTCGTTTTTAAGAGTGACTATGTTCCAAATTATCGCAGTAAGATTGATTTTACCATGCTTTTTATTAACGAGCATTCTTGTTTGTTTGGCCAGTACAAATGTTACAATTCATTTTTAACTAACTTCCCGACTACCTAGACATTTGAAACTTTCAGAATAGTTCAGAACACGATGAAAATGCATTTTTGAAATACTTTTAGCCAACTGCTCCGGGTCCCTGCAGCCTTCGGCAGCGTTATCAGTACAAATCTTGCAATCGATTTTTAACTGACTTCTCGGCTAGCTAGACATTTGAAACTTTCAGAAGACGGTAACAATGGATTTTTTAAATATTTTTAGCCAATTGTTTCGGGTTCTCGCTGCCTTCAATAGCATTTATATGATTCAAAAGAAAATTTTAAAACACGGTATATAAAACATTCTTTTTGTATTGCAATTTTTTTTTTAACGTATGGGTTGATTATGCGTACCTAACACATAGTATAAAGGAATTTTGAAAAATCCTTCGCCTCTCCTTCCTCATTAAGTGTGGGGTGGATGCAAAAACACGTTTTCAAGAGTAATTATTCTCCAAATTATATCAGGAAAGCAATTATTTGATGCGTTGATTGATTATGCGTACCCAAAAATACTGTAAAGGTATTTTGCGTAATTCTTTCCGACCAAATTTTGAGAAAGGGTAGCAAAAACGTATTTCTACGCATAACTCTGCTCTAAATAATCTTACAAAGGAGTTTTCTGATGTGTGAGCTGGTCATACGCATCCAACACCTAGTATAAAGAGATTTTGCGAAGATCTTTCGTCTAAGTGAGGGTGGCAAAAAAAAAAAAATGTATATATATATATATATATATATAGATATAGATATAGATATATATATATGTTTTCAAGCTCAACTCTGCTGCAAATTATTTTTGGGAGGGGATTTTTTTATGCGTTGGTTGGTTGTGTGTGTGTACCTTACACGCATTATAAGGCGATTTTGCAAAATTACCCTTCCCCTCTTCTCTCGGCCGGGCGCACAAAAAACACGTTTTTAACCTTAGCTCTATTCCAAATTAACTCAGAAAGGCGAGTTTTGATATGTGGGTATTGGTTAAAAGTACGCAATATGTAATTTGATAATATTTCGTTAAAATTCTAAATTTACCCGTCGGAGAGGGGGGGGGGATAAAAAGCGGTTAAGTTTATGCCGAAGGCAGTAGAAGCCAATCATCATATTGCGGGACGGAAAGCTATTACAGAAGCCAGCGGGAACACTAACTGCGGTTTCGACTGATGTCAATGTTTTTTTTTTTTTTTTAATTTTGATAATGATAGGAATTTTTTCCTATTTTATTTAAATATAGGGACCATCGAAGGTGGCATAGCTTGTTAGTATTATTCTACACATCAAGCTAATGTTATCAAATATTATGGATATTTATGTTATCAAATATTATCTTACAATTTTAATTATTTAAGACCAACAGTCAACAGGGTAATTTTGATCAACATTTTAACTATTTGTTTATCTTACATAATTAATATAATGTATACACAGAAAACTTGCTTAAGAAATGTTTTTGTTTAATATTTTCTATATAAGTTTTTATTCACCTGCATCTAACATAACAAAAAAGCCTTAACATAATTTTGAACCGACTCACAGTCATGCTAACTATGAAATTAAGCCTCTGTATTTTATCATTTTCAAAATATATATGAATTAAAATTAAATTATCACGGTCAATAAAAAACTTAAACATCACTTAAATACATCTTCGCAAAAGCATGACATCATAAAAATTTAAAATACATTAGACAGATGTATGGAGTAATCATGTCTGTTTTTCTAAAATGTATAACAGAAAACTAGAAAAAGCTCTTTATAACTAAATACTTTTAAGTGCCATTGTTTAATTTTTCCGGCAAAATAATATGGAAAATTTTAGGTGATTTAAAGTCAGTCATAGTGAATTAAAGGTACCATGACTGACTGTATTTAAACAAGCTATACAAAAGTTACAAGTGCAATAAAGTTCACATTCTTGAGGTTAAAATACATTTGTTTACATTTACGAATACCCCTGACGACTACTGGTACCGATAGTCAAATTAAAGTAAAAATTATACCATCATAATTCTAAACGAAAATACAGTATTTTTCATCAAAAAAGTTACCCAGTTATTAAAAATGATAAAACACCAGTGTTCGTCAGGGGTGACGAGCACTGGTAAAACGTGCAAAATATGCACCAGTAGTCGTCATGCCTTAAAAACCTTTATATTATGTCAAATTTAAAAAAGTTGCGCATAAATCGTATTCTGCATTTCATAAGCATTACATACAATGCTTTATGAGCAATGTCAAATGCAGGAAACAACAAAATATATCAAGAAATGCATATCCATTCCCTTAATCATTTGCTTTACGTTGACTCAATTCAATTGTAATTTAACGTATACTTCCCTTATTTTGTTTCTCCCTACTCTTCCCCAATAGTTGAAATCGAACTTTTTATGTCATAAGAAGCAGAAGGCTTTGGAGAATCTTACGCGGGTAGATTCAAATTCATACAGGTTATAAAACGGTTATTTTAACACTTCTTTTAAGAGGATGACGACTACTGGTGCAGATTTTAGGGGTGACGAGCACTGGTGTCTTTACCTTAATTGTAAAAAATATTATAAATAGAAACAAAGACCCTAAATGTAAACACACCTAAATGTAAACAAACACTTGAAATGTAAACAAAGGCCTTAAATATAAAGAAAGTTTGTAAATGTAAACATAGAACCTAAATGTAAACAAAGACATTAATGTAAACAATGTCTATAAATTTAAACAAAGAATAAATTTAAAGATATCTAAATGAAAAGGAAGAACCTAAACGTATACAAAGACCCTAATTGTAAACAATTATAAATTTAAATAAGAACCTAAATGTAAGCAAAGACCTAAATTTAAACAAAGACTATAAATGTAAACAAAGACCTAAACGTAAACAAAGATTATGAATGTAAACAAAGAGAGTAAATGTAAACGAAGACCTAAATGTAAACATAGACTCTAAATGTAAGCGAAGTCTGTCTTTCCTAAATGTCAACAAATTCTTTGCAAAGAACCTTCGTGTAACCAAGGACACTAAATGTAAACAAAAACCTACACGTAAACAATGACTCTAAAGATTTTAAATGTAAACAATGTCACAAAATGTAAATAAAGACCCTGAATGTAAACAAAGAACTAAACGTAAACAAAGACCCTAAATATAAAGAGATTTAAATGTAAAAAAAGAACCTAAATATAAATAAATACATAAATGTAAACAAACACCTAAATGTAAACAAAGACTATAAATGTTAACAAAGACCGTACATGTAAACAAAGACTGTAAATGCAAACAAAGAACCTTAATGTAAACAATGACCGTAAATATAATCGAAGATTATAAAGTTAAACAAAGACTATAAATGTAAATATGGAACTAAATGTAAATAAAGAACCTAAATGTAAACAAAGACCATAAAATAAACAAAAATTTTAAAGTTAAACAAAGACCTTAAATGTAAACGAAGACCTAAATGTAAACAAAGACTATAAATGTAAATAAGGACCTTAATGTAAACAAACACCCTATATGTAAACAAAGATCCTAAATGTAAACAAAGACTAAAAATATAAATGAAGGTCTAAATGTAAACAATGACAACATATAAACAAATAAACTAAATGTGAATAAGGACCTAGATGTAAACAAAGAATGTAAAGAAAGATTCTTTATGTAAACATAAAGAGTGATGTAAGATTATAAATATAAGTACATAAATGACAGACTGTAAATGTAAACCGACCCTAAATTTAAATAAAGACCTAAATGTAAACAAAGACTCTAAATGTAAGCAAAGTATTTCCTTCCTAACTATAAACCAACTTCCTTTTCTAAATGTAAACAAATTCTTTCCAAAGACTCTTCGTGTAACCAAGGACACTAAATGCAAACAAAGACCTAAACGTAAACAAAGACTAAATATGAAAAGACCTAAATGTACACAAAAACTCTAAATGTAAAAATGAACCTAAATGTAAATAAGTAGATAAATGTATTCTAACATCTAAATGTAAACAAAGACAATTATGTAAACAAAGGCTATATATTTGAACAACGACCCTAAATTTAATCAGATCTAAATGTGAACAAAGAACCAAAACGTGAACAAGGCCCTAAATGTAAACAATTGTAAATTTAAATACGAATCTAAATGCAAACAAATCCCTAAATGTAAACAAAGACCTAACTGCAAACAAAGACTATAAATGCAAACAAACACCCTTCGTGTAACCAAGGGCCCTAAATGTAAACAAAAACCTAAATGTAAACATTGACTATATATTTAAAGAAAGACCTAAATGTAAACGCTAAACAAAGACTATAAATTGAAACAAAACTACAAATATATCCTAGTCCAAAAATATAAATTAAGACCTAAATGGAAACAAAGACTATAAATGTAAACAATAAGCCTAAATATAAACAGACTACTAATATAAACAAAGTCCTAAATGTGAACAAAGACTTTAAATGTAAAGAAAGACCCTAAATGTAAGCAAAGATTGAAAATTTAAACAAAGACCTAAATGTAAACAAAGACGCTAAATATAAATATGGAAGTAAATATAAACAACGACTTAAATGTAAACAAAAAGTATAACTGTAAACAAAAATTCCTAAATGTAAATAAAAACCTAAATGTTAACAAAGACTCTGAATATAAACAAAACCTCTGAACGTAGCCAGACTATAAATGTAAATGAAACAAAAGACTATAAATATAAAGAAAGACGACAAATTTAAACAAAAACCCTAAATGCAAAGGAAGACCCTAAATGTAAACAAGGGCTATAAATAAAAATAAATAACGTAAATGTGAATAAGGACCTAGATGTAAACAAAGACTATGAATATAAAGAAAGACCCAACATGTAAACATAGATTATAAATATAAACTAAGAACCTAAATGTAAACAAAGACTATAAATCTATAATGAACCTAAATGTAAACAGGTTATAAATGTAAACAAAGGCTACAGATATAAAGAAAGACCCTAAATTTAAATAAAGACCTAAATGTAAACAAACATTATAAATGAAAAAAAGTCACTAAATGTAATCAAAGACCTACATGCAAATAAAGACTATAAGTGCAAACAAAGACCCTTCGTGTAACCAAAAGCGCTAAATGTAAACATTGACTATAAATTTAAAGAAAGACCTAAATGTAAACGGTAAACAAAGACTATAAATGTAAACAAAACTACAAATATATCAAAGTCCAAAAATATAAATTAAGACCTAAATGTAACAAAGTCCATAAATGTAAACAGAGACCCAAAACGTAAACAAAGACTGTAAATGTAAACAGACCTAAATATAAACGAATATTTAAATGTAAATCTAGACTCTAAATGTAAAAAAGTCTTTCCTTTGTAAATGTAAACAAATTCTTCCCAAAGAACCTTCGTGTAACGAAGGACACTAAATGTAAACAAAAACCTAATCGAAAACAATGACTCTAAAGATTTTAAAAGTAAACAATGTCATTAAATATAAATAACCGAAATGTAAACAAAGAACTAAACGTAAACAAAGACTATAAATATAAAGAGATCTAAATGTAAACAAAAACTCTAAATGTAAAAAAATAACCTAAATATAAATAAATACATAAATGTAAACAAACACCGAAATGTCAACGAAGACTATAAATGTAAACAAAGACTGTAAAGTTAAAAAGACCATAAATATAAACAAAGACCGTAAATGTAAACAAAGACAGTAAATGTTATCTGAGAACCTAAATGTACACCATAAATAGAAACGAAGATTATAAAGTTAAACATAGAGTATAATTATAAATATAGACCTAAATGTAAACAAAGACTGAAAATATATATGAAGACGTAAATGTAAAGAAAGAAAACATGTAAACAAATAACCTAAATGTGAATAAGGACTTAGATGTAAACAAAGACCTAAATGCAAACAAAGATTATAAATGTAAACAAAGACTGTAAATGTAAAAACACCTAAATGTAAACAGTCCTAAATGTAAAAAAAGACTATAAATGTAAACAAAGATTACAAATATAAACAAAGAAACTAAACATAACGAAAAAAACTAAATCTAAACAAAGACCCTACATTAAAAAAAGTTCATAATTATAAACAAAGACTCTAAATGTAAACAAAGTTTGTATATAAGGTAGAAACCTAAATGTAAACAAAGGCCTTAATGTAAACAAAAAATTATAAATTTATATAAAGACCCTAAATGTGGACAGACCTAAATGTTAACAGAGACCAGAATATGAAGAAAGACTATAAATTTAAACAAAGACCAGAATATGAAGAAAGACTATAGATGTAAACAAAGACCATAAATTTAAACACAGACCTACATGTAAACAAAAATTATAAATGTAAGCAAATACTGTAAATGTAAACAGACCTACATGTAAAGAAAGACCTAAATGTAAACGGTAAAAAAGACAATAAATGTAAACAAATCTACAAATATATCAAAGACAGTAAATGTAAACAAAGACTAAATGTAAACAAAGACTATAAAGGTAAAGAAAAACCTAAATGTAAACGGTAAACAAAGACTGCAAATGTAAACAAAACTACAAATATATAAAAGACCATTAATGTACAGTCGGCTGCAAAATTATTCGAGCACTAGCAATAATCCCTGTCTAAAAAATGTGCACTTAATATTGCTTTGTTAAATAAATCCTTATCGAGTCATGTTCTTAGTCAGTCTAAGAACATGATTCGACAAGGATTTATTGAACAAAGCAGTCTTAAATGTACTTTTTTAATATAAGAATTATTGGCTAGTGCACGAATAATTTTGCAGCCGACTGTAAATAAAGACTTAATGTAAAGGTCTATAAAAGTAAACCCTAAATATAAACGAAGACTACTTATATAAACAATGATCCCAAACGTAAACAGACCTAAATGTAAACAAAGATTATAAGTGTAAACAAAGACGCTATATGTTAACAAAGACTTAAATTTGAACAGACCATACAGGTAAACAGACCCTAAATGTAAACAAAGGCTAAAAATGTAAACAAAGATCTAAATGTAAACAAAGACCCTAAATGTATATATGGAACTAAATATAAACAACCAACTTATTGTAAACAAAGATTATAGATGTATACAAAGTGTACCCAAATTGTAAACAGACTATAAATGTAAACAAAGACTATAAATATAACCAAAGAGCATAAATGTAAAGAAAAAACTTTAAATGTAAAACTCTAACAAAGACTCTAAACTTTAACTAAACCTGTAAATGTAGCCAGATCATAAGTTTAAGACAGGACTATAATTAAAACCAAAGACTATAAATAAAAACAAACACTACAAAAATACAGAAAGGCAAAATGTAAATAAAGACCTAAATATAAACAAGGGCTATAAAGGCAAACAGACCCAAAATGTAAACAGACTATAAATGTAATGAAAGACCCTAAATTTAGAAATACCATAAATGTAAACAAAGACCCTAAATAAAAACAAACGCTGTAAATGTAAACAAAGACCTAAATGGAAACAAAGATTATGAATGGAAACAAAGACCGTAAATGTAAACAGACATAAATGTAAACAAAGACTCTAAATGTAAGCAAAGACTTTCCTTCCTAAATGTAAACAACCTTCTTTTCCTAAATGTAAACAAATTTTTTCCACAGACTATTCGTGTAACCAAGGACACTAAATGCAAACAAAGACTCTAAATATAAAAAGCCCTAAATATAAATAAAATCTGTAAAAGTAAAAAAAGAACCTGAAAGTAAATAAGTACATAAATGTATTCAAACACCTAAATGTAAACAATGACTATAAATGTAAACAAAGACCCTAAATGTAAACAAAGATTGCAGATATAAACAAAGAACCTAAATGTAAACAAAGATTGCAGATGTAAACAAAGAACCTAAATGTAAACAAAGACAATTATGTAAAAAAAGGCTATAAATTTAAACAAAGACCCTAAATTTAATCAGATATGAACAAAAAACCCAAACGTAAACAAAGGACCTAATTGTAAAGAATTGTGAATTTAAAAAAGAATCTAAATGTATACAAAGACCTAAATGTAAACAAAGACCTGAATGTAAACTAAACTATAAATGTAAGCAGACCCAAAATGTAAAAAAAGACTACAAATCTATAAAGTTCCTAAATGTAAACAGACTTCAAATATAAACAAAGACCCTAAATTTAAATAAAGACCTAAATGTAAACAAAGATCCTAAATATAAACAAAGACCATAAACGTAAACAAAGACCATAAATATAAACGGACCTAAATGTAAAAATAATCTGTAATAGTAAAAAAAGAACCTAAATATAAATAAGTATATAAATTTATTCAAACACCTAAATGTAAACATAGACTTTAAATGTAAACAATGACCCTAAATTTAAAAAAACAATAATGTAAACAAAGACCTTAAATGTAAACAAAGATTGTAAAAGTAAACAAAGGAACCAAATGTAAACAAAGATATTAATGTGAACAAAGGCTATAAATTTAAACAAAGACCCTAATTTTAAACAGATCTAATTGTAAAGAAAGAACCTAAACGTAAACATAGACCCTAATTGTAAAAAACTATAAATTTAAATAAGAACCTAAATGTAAACAGACCTGAATGTAAACAAAGATTATAAATGTAAACGAAGACCTAAAATGTAAACACAGTCTATAAATGTAAACAAAGACCTAAGTGTAAAAAAAGATTATGAACGTAAAAAAAGACTGTACATGTAAAATATGACCTAAATGTAAACAAAGAGTTTAAATGTAAGCAAAGTAATTCCATCCTAAATATAAACCAACTTCCTTTCCTAAATGTAAACAAATTCTTTGCAAAGACTCTTCGTGTAACCAAGGACACTAAATGCAAACAAAGACCTAAACGTAAACAAAGACTAAATATGAAAAGACCGAAATGTAAACAAAATCTCTAAATGTAAAAATGAACCTAAATGTAAATAAGTACAAAAATGTATTCAAACACCTAAATGTAAACAAAGACTATAAATGTAAACAAAGACCCCAAATGTAAACATAGATTGTACATGTAGACAAAGAACATAAATGTAAACAAAGAGAATTATGTAAACAAAGGAAATAAATTCAAACAAAGACCCTAAATTTAATCAGATCTAAATGTGAACAAAGAACCTAAACGTAAACAAGGCCCTAATTGTTGCGAAAATCGCTACTTCCACTTCAACTCTTTGTAATCCGATCGTCTGCGCCTGCGCGCACGAGAGGAATTGTGCGTTCGATAGCAAGAAGAAAAATGTTCTAAGTTCACAAAATGTAAATATTGTGTAAATATAGATATCGAATATAGTTATTCTTAAAGTTTGAATTCGATATTTATTGGCATCCGACTGCCGGGATCTGTTTACACTGTAAATGAAAACGTCTTAAATTCAGTTAATAAAGTGTCTTAAACGGATGGTCATTTTTTAAGCGAAAAAAATATGTCTTACTTTTTAAGACAACTTTCTGCATCTGAAATTAAGACACTTCAAATGTCTTAAAACACCGCCATCTTTTTTAGGTTTAAAAACACCATGTTAGGCTTAAAAAATCTGCCACTTTTAAGGCCTTTTTAATAAATAAATAAATGAATAAAGGTGGCGTATGATTCTGCTTTACTGTTTAAAATATATTTTAGAATTATCTAGAGCACTAATAAAATATAATAATTATTAAAAAAAAAAATTACCAGTCCGTGGATTTGAACTCACTACCTTCTGTACCACAGAGAAGTGTATTTGCCAACCACGCCACGACGTCACACACAAAACGTTTCGATAATATACACTTTAATATTCGCGAAATAAATTATAGTGTTATAATCAGTATTTTTTTCTTAAAACTATCGAGATTAAATCTAAAGCTCAATATATATTAATTCTATTAAATTTTATGTGTAGAAGTTTAGAATTTCGTAAAATATAAACGAATAATATATCAAAACCTGAGACTGTGATGTTTTGAAAACGATTTCTTTTTATAAACTGATATTTGAAAGAAAAAAAAATGCTTATGATTATGAAAAGAACAGAAAAGTTTTGTTTTACTTCCAGGTACAGGTAAAAATGTTTAAAAAAATAAAAGAGTTTTAAATCGAAAAAGATTTTTTAAAAAAGCAGCTATTTACAAATTGCGTAAGATTAGTTTGAAATTCACTTTCTTAGCTACAAGTTATTCTTAAGCAACAAGTTATACTTCGCTACAAGTTCATCTTACTGCTTTTTTATTCAAATGAACGAGCTTTAAATAAAAAGTAAAATTTTTTATTTACATATTTATTTATTTTGTAACCAAATAATTTTTGCTCCAAAAAATGTTTTTTTTATTAAGTATTTCAAGCATAACTCCACGCAAATAAGATAACGTCATTTACCATTTATGCATATTTGTTATGTTAAATATAAAACTTTTCTAATAAGCTTATTTAAATTTCACAAATAAACGTTTTAAATAACGCGATTTTTGTAATTTATTTTATTATTTTAAGCTTTATTTTTTAAAAAAAAAGAAAGTAGATAGCATATTTAATTAAATAAAAGTAATTAAAATAAGTATTTTTATCTATTATTTATTGAAATTTGATATATTTAAATTATTTTATTTAAGGGAATTGAAAAATCTCAAACTAGAAGTAAAATCAGAGTGATTAGCCTTTCTCACTTGACATGATTTTCAGAAAAACCTCACAAATTAAAATACTTACTAAAAAATTTTATTTATTTGTTAAAAAAAAAAAAAAAAAAAAAAAAAAAAAGAGAGAGAGAGAGAGAGACAGAGAGATTTAATTTTTTGATATTTGCATTATAATTTCAATTAAAAAAAAATCCGCTGCTAAGTTAAAAATTTCTCAAAAGTAATCATCATTGTTTTAAAATAGTATCTTGATATGAAAAAAAAAACGAGGCGACGAAGATGATTTTAATTTTCATTGATAGATGGCGCCACTACTAATAATTAACGATGAAATGTGAAATGATTTATTTTAAATGTCTTACTTTAAGACATAATTTCCTTTTTAAGACACTTTATATCAGTGCATTTGCCCCACCAGTTTATTAAGACACAAAAATGTCTTAAATTAAGATATCTATTATGTCTCCACTTCATATTCAGATATTTACGTGTCTGAAATGTATTTTCAGACTTTTTTTTGTCTTACTTTAAGACACCTTTATTTGCAGTGTACCTAGGATTATAATGGAAAAATTAGCTAAAGAAAGAACACCTTTAAGAAGTGCGTTTACACGTATCGCTAATTTATTGGGGAATAATTTAATAGAGGAAGATAAGAATATAGAAGAAATTGAAGTTTTATATGCTCAATTAAATGAAAAATGGGCAATGTTATGTCCAAAAGAAAAAGAAATATTAGATGTTCTTGTTAAAGATGATAAATGTACACAAGATAATTATGATAAAGCGTATGAAGGCTTTAGTTCTTATGAAGAAAAATTTATTAAATTAAGAACAGAAGTTGAAAAACTATTGAATAATTCTGAAATTGAAAACAGTTTTCAACCAAATGAAAATATAATGAAACGAAAATTCAAACTTCCTGAAATAGAATTTAAATTGTTCGGGGGTGAAATAAAAGAATGGTTGCCATTCTGGGCACAATTTGAAATAAAATCTTTTTGTAAAAAAATAGAACCGACTCCAAAAAGGAACTACTATTCAAACAACTAAAAATGAAAGAAAATTGGCAGAAAATGGAACTGTAAATTGCGCCTAAAAGTATAAAATAATTTCCTTCGCCAAACAACCTATAACACTACAATTAATCATAACTTTTGAAGTCGGCGCAAAATTAAATAAAATTAAATTAGTTTTTAAAGGTTTGTCTTTAGATAGGTAGCAACAAATGCTGTTTTCTCGAATGACCCATTTTCATGTTTCTTTATTATTTTATCACTGTATACAATTGGTCCATTAATAGCATCTACAAAGAACAGTTAACATTCTTCACAATGCGGTATTTATGTTTCTACGAAGTTAGAGTTTCCTTTGCAAATTCGGTATATCTTTGATAACTATGATCCTTGGTGGCTTTTGGATTTGGCGATCAAAACGTAAGGCAAAAATATACACGCAAGATGTATATTTTCATAATATATATTGTACGATGTGTTGCTTCATGTTCTTGATTACTCTCTTGATATGCCTTATCAAAATAACCATGATAACCCAAAGAAATTAAATATGTTTGCCAGATAATTTTGCGATTTTTCTTTCACCAAGGACGTCAGATACCAGCATCTTCGCCAACTTTTGCTGCTTACGAAATCTTATTTGTTTTCTTGAATCAAAGTAGTTTTCGGCTGCTTTTTGCAGGTAACAATATGAGATGTGTATTTTGAATAGGATTTGATTTTTGTATTGAATAAAGGTATAAATTTTTATTTAATTTTGCGCCGACTTCAAAAGTTATGATTAATTGTAGTGTTATAGGTTGTTTGGCGAAGGAAATTATTTTATACTTTTAGGTGCAATTTACAGTTCCATTTTCTGCCAATTTTCTTTCATTTTTAGTTGTTTGAATAGTAGTTCCTTTTTGGAGTCGGTTCTATTTTTTTACAAAAAGATTTTATTTTTCTCTTTTCAGTGAAAACTTATTTATATAGCAGTGCATCAGAAGATGTTCGACGGAAGTTTCACAAAACACAACTTCCAAGAAAAGTGACATTACTCAAAAAATGGTTTATGTCACTGAAAAATACAGGAAATGCACCCAATGTTATTTTAGTCCAGTTATTTTTAAGTTGATTTTTCTCAAATGCTGCATTTTTAAATTGTGTCACTTTTCTTGCCTTTATGGGATATGAGCAAAAAACTATCTCTTGAACGAACATACGTTAAATAAAAAAGTCTTTAGAAATGTAAAGAACGGATACGCTGTATTCGTAACCGAAAATTCTATTAGGCATATATATTGAACTTTACAGTGAATACGTGCCACCCGCTGCGCTGGAAATTGCGCAGCGTAAAGTTCAAACAAAGAGCTAAATATGCATTGCAGCTGACGGACAGAAGTTTCAACATCGATACTTACATACTGCTTTTACCAGTGTAGCTGCATGCGTTCAGCAGTTAGAGTGAGAACAGACTTCTGTAATTTGTATCCTGTAATTTGTTTATATCTTAATGAAATCATAATGAAACCTATTTCAGGCCAAGATCATTACGACAAAAAAAAAAAAAATATTACAATTAAATCATCTCTTACGAAGTTATAAGCTAACAAATTTCAACAAAAACAACGAGAAACATGGTTCGTATTGAGAACCCCTTCTTTTATGAAATCGGTTTAAAACGTCTATGCGTTAATCGATGTGGCCGCTTACAATAACCATACTTTGAATTTTACATAGCATAAATGTCACCCGCTACGCTACAACATATTCAATGTGGTTCAAGTGTGCACAAAATAGCAAATTGTGAACAAACAAATGCACGTTTTAAGCGTTCTGTTTTTAGCATTAATGTCTAAACTATCTTTGCGTACTACATCGATGACGCTTTGCAATTTTATAATTCAATTTTTTTTCCTGCCTTGAAACGTTTCCGTGATAGAATCGCTAACTCTTGTCTTTCCCACCAGGTGGCGCTTTAGGCGGTTGAATCGCGTAGCACATGTCCACTTTACTGTACCTACATACCACTTTTATGACTATAGCTGCAGCTGTTCAGCAGTTAAAAGTGTCGGGACTGACTTTTTTGGGCACCCTGTATTTTCGTTTGATCGTAAAGATCTTACAAATCAGACTATTTCAGACCAAGACCTTTACAATAAAACAAAAAGTGTCAAAATCGGATCATCCGTTCAGAAGTTATGAGCTAAGAAACGAAAACAAAAAAACATACGCTTTGAATAGAGAACCTCCTCCTTTTTGAAGTCGGTTAATTAGAGCATCTCTTACGAAGTTATAAGCTTACAAACACCAACAACAACACATAGCTCGAATTAAGAACACCCTCCTATCTGAAGTTGGTTCAAAACGACTTTGCGCTAATCGATGTGACCGCTTACAGTAACAGTACTTTGAACCACAGAGTATACGTGTCATCCGCAAAGTGTGCAACGTAGTTTAAGTGTGCACAGTGTAGGAAATTGCGAACAAACAACTGCACGTTTTAAGTGTTCAATAATATCTAAAAACTGTCTTTTTGTAGTAAATCGATGATGCTCAACAACTTCGTAATTAACTTTTCTCCCATCTTGAACCGTGTTTGAGATAGGAGCGCTAATTCCGCTGTTTTTCACCAGATGGCGCTTTATTTTCTTTAGATTGTAAAGATGTTATAATGGGACCTACTTCAGACGAAAATCTCTACAACAAAACAAAAAGTATCAAGTAACCCTATTTTGAACTATATAGCGTATGTCTCACCAGCTACGCTACAACGTGAGCAATGTAGCTCAAGTGTGTATAGTGTAAGAAATTGCGAACAAAAAAATGCACGTTTTTAGCTTTGTATTTTTAGCATCAATGTCAAAACTATCTTTTCGTACTAAATCGATGATGCTCTGCAATTTTATAATTCACTTTTCTCCCCTGTCTTGAACCGTTTCTGCGGTAGGAACGTTAGCATGAATGTCTAAACTATCTTTTTGTACTAAATCGGTGATACTCTTCAGCTTTGTAATTCACTTTTTCTTTAGAACCGTTTTCGAGATAGAAACACTAACTTCGCTGTTTTTCACCAGGTGGCGCTGCAAGTGGTTTAACCTTGTACTGCATGGCCACTTTGCCATACTTACATACCATTTTTATCACTATAGCTGCAGCCTTTTAGCAGTTAAAAGGGTTGGGACTGATTTTTTGGGGCACCCTGTATTTTCTTTAGGTCGTAAAGATATTACAATGGGACCTATTGCAGACCAAGACCTTTTCAACAAAACAAAAAGTATCAAAATCGGAGCATCCGTTCAGAAGTTATGAGCTAACAAACATAAAAAAAACATACGGTTTGAATTGAGAACCTTCCTTCTTTTTTGAAGTCGGTTAAAAAAATACACAACGATGAAGAAATACCAAATGAAGATAAATATCAGTATTTGTTGCAGGCCACAATAAAAGGCTCAAGGGCACGGGAAATTGTTGAATCGTATCCCGCAACAAAAGATAGTTACAAAAATGTAATAGAATGTCTTAAATGTCGTTTTGGGCGTACAGATATATTAATTGAAGTTTATATAAGAGAAGTTCTTGCATTAATGATGAATAATGCTACAAGCAAAGGTCCAAAAATGCCACTTTTTAAATTGTATGATAAAATTGAAACATATTTACGGTCATTGAAAATGCTAGGTGTTTCAAGTGAAAATTATTCATCAATTTTATGCCCGTTAATTGAATCTTGCTTACCTGTAGATATTTTAAAAATATGGGAAAGAAATTTGAGTTCGACCTTGAACTACGCAAAACAGGAAAATTATGACGAATTGAAATCAGGTAACAAATTAAATTGTTTGTTGAACTTTTTGCAGCATGAAATTGAAAGTAAAGAAAAGGTGAAACTTGTTCGTAGTGGATTTATTGTTGAGAATGTGAATAAAAGTACTTATCCGCCACCCATTCGACGTGAAAGAATTATTCCTACCGCAGCTGAATTATATAATTCTCCTGAAGTGAAAAAAGAAATGTGTATTTTTTACAATAAATCACATGTAAGCAGTGAATGTAAAAATGCTGATAGTTTATCCTATGATGATAAAATGCAAATATTGATGAAAAAAGGTTCTTGTTTTAAATGTTTAGCTGCAAAGAAACATTTATCCCGATTTTGCAAAGCGAAGATACCGGCTTGTGACTGCGGAAAATTTTATTTCAAGATAATGTGCCCTGGGAAAAGCGATCAAGAACATCGAATTAAATTTCAGAAATTTGAAATTTTAAATGCTGAAAATAAGAAAGACACTGTTTTAGCAAATAAAACCAGTACTCGACAAGTTCTTTTGCAAACTCTGATTGTTCGTCTTAGAAAGGGAAATAAAATGAAATACATCAGGATATTGTTTGATTCTGGCAGCAACAAGTCCTATTTGTCAACTTTTGCATTAAATGAAATGGGATATGTATGCATAGATAAAGAAGATTTGACACATAGCTTATTCGGTGGAGTAGAAACTGTGATACCCCATAAGAAATATTTAATCGGTCTGAATGACTATAATGATAATTATCGTTGCAGTCTTGAAGTGTTAAATTAAGACAAAATTTGTTCTGAAATACCAAAAATTCCCTATGGTTCATTTCTAAATGAAATTAAGCATAAAATTCATGTGTCTGGCCTGAATTGTCATGTTGATTTATTGTACGAATTTTCCCCGAATGAAATCCATGGCTTAATTGGAGCTGATGCCATTGGAAAACTATACACTGGAAATATAAAACCATTAAAATCTGGTTTAGTGTTAATAGAAACCCGCCTTGGGTGGACGCTAATGGGAAAAATCTGACAGAAAGTTTCAGATAGTACAAGTAGCGTTATGTCATTACATGTAAATGACACGAAAATTTCTGATTTATGGCGACTTGATGTGCTTGGGATTCTGGATCCAGGAGAGAAGAATAGCCGAAATGAACTTGAAATAGCAGCCGAAGAGCATTTTAATAGAAGTATCAAACGTGACGCTGAAGGGAGATATGAAGTGAATCTCCCATGGATCCAAGGCCATCCTCCTTTACCCACTTGTAAAAATATTGCAGAACGAAGATTAAAAGGTTGTATAGATTCGCTCAAGAAAAAAGGGACATTAGAAGCTTATGAAACAGTATTAACAGAATGGATTCAAGAAGGTGTTATAGAAGAAGTTAAAATTCTGTGTAATGATGAAAGTGAACATTATTTGCCCCACAGGGCCGTAATAAAAGAAAATTCTACTACCAGAGTTAGGCCTGTTTTTGATGGTTCTGCCAAAGAGAAAAATTCACCTTCAATCAATGATTGCTTAGAGAAAGGACCTAACACCGTCGAACTGATTCCAGCAATCTTGAATAAGTTTCGATTAAAGAAAATAGGAGTAATTGCTGATATCCGAAAAGCTTTCTTACAAATTGGACTTAGTAAATGTGATAGGCCATTTCTGAAATTCTTATGGTGGGAGGAAGGTGATCCCAGGAAACCTAAAGTTTTTCAACATCGTAGAGTTGTTTTGGACTTTCTTGTTCGCCATACCTACTTGGTGCTACTCTTCGATATCATCTGAAAAATGTTTCTGCTCATTTTGAAGAAACAGCTACCAAGTTGTTAGAATCTTTTTATGTGGACAACTGTATCACCAGCGTTGAAAACTATGAAGATCTCGTGAAATTTGTCGAAGAATCCAAGTTAATTCTCAGTGATGCTAAATTTGAGCTTCGAGGGTGGGAGCACTATTTCCCCAGTCCATCAGAAGAAAGATGTATTCCAGTTCTGGAATTGACATGGAACTTAAAGAATGATACCTTGTCTGTAGATTTACGAGATACTTTAGAAGATGATACCCGTGCAACGAAAAGGAAAATACTGAGTGCGGTACATAGAATATTTGATCCCCTTGGCTTCACATGTCCGGTTACCTTGGGGCCGAAGATTCTCCTGAAGAGTGTTGGAAATTGATTGAAGAATAGGATGCAGAATTGCCTGAAAAAATTACCAAAAAGTTTGAGTAGTGGCGAAAAGAAGTTCCTAAATTGAAAGAAGTAAAAATCCCAAGATGCCTCACTCTGAATCATGAGGCACGAGAAAATTTAAGTTTACATATTTTCTGCGATGCAAGCAAGAGTCCATACGCTACCTGCATATTCTTAAGAAGTGAAACTGGAAGTTCAGTGTCTTGTCAACTTGTACAGGCAGAGTTGCACGAAGCAGAGTTGCTCCTATGAAAACTACTTCTATTCCAAGATTGGAACTCCTTGCCTGCTGCATATGAGTGAGATTAGCTGAAACTGTGGTGAATGATCTCCGAATAAAGAATATCTCAAAATTTTTCTGGTCCGACTCCGCAAATGCACTATATTGGATAAAGGGAAGTGAAAACTGGGCGCCTTTCGTTTTTAACAGAGTTAAAGAAATTAAATCTCTGACAGAGCCTGAAAATTGGCACCACGTACCAGGGTTTTTCAATGCAGCAGATTTACCATCTCGTGGCTGCAGTGTTCAAACATTGATTAAACCAAGTGGTGGGAAGGTGTGCAATGGTTGAGGAAGCCAAGACAAGAATGGCCGAGATCTAATGCCCTTCCTGACTTCGATATAGTGTACTCCGAGAAGAAGAAAACAGTAATTAGTGCTACAAATCATGAAGATTCAAGTGAGGAGCTTTATAACCGTACTTCGTCATACAATAAATTGTTAAGAATCACTGCTTGGATTTACAGATTTCTTAATAATTGTAAAGTTGAACCTTCACATCGAATTTTTGGATTCTTAACTTCAGAAGATATAAATGAAGCTGAAACTGTTATGTTGAAAAATGTACAAAAAGAATCACTCTCGGGTCCTGAAGATAAACGCCTGAAATCCTTTAACTGTTTTATGGATACGAATGAACTTATGAAAATGAAGACTAGAATCATCATGAGAGAAGATACAGCAAGTTTCCGATATCCAATAATATTGCCATCCAATCATCCAGTGGTAGAAAAACTCACCCGAACCAGACATTTAAATTTCAATCATGCTGGTGTCCAGTTCCTCATGAATAATTTAAGAGAATATTTTTGGATTTTAAAGTATCGGAAGACAGTAAGAATAGTTATCAGAAATTGTGTACGCTGCAAAAGATATGATGCTTGACCAAAGCCCATCATAGAAGCACCTCTCCCAGTTGACAGTATAAAGGAAGCAGCAGTGTTTGAGGTCATAGGAATTGATTATGCCGGTCCTCTAATTCTTAGAGGAGGTCAAAAAGTCTGGATAGTCATCTTCACTTGTGCCATCTACCGAGCCTTGCATTTAGAGATAGCTACATCCATGACGACTGAAAATTTTCTACAGGCTCTCCGAAGATTCATAGCTCGAAGAGGAAGACCCACAATAATTTACTGTGATAATGGCTCGAATTTCGTTGGTACGGAAAAATTACTTAAGAAAATCAATTGGGATACCATTTCTCAATACAGTGAAGCTCAGAAGATCATTTGGAAGTTCAACCCTCCATCTGCACCGTGGTGGGGTGGGTGGCGGGAACGTTTGATTGGTATAATCAAGGGAATTCTTCGAAAAGTCTTAGGAAGAAGTTCGTTGAATTTAGAAGAAATGAATACTGTTATTTGTGATACTGAAGGCATTGTTAACCAACGTCCTTTAACTTACCTCTCCGAAGATGTTAATGATCTAACTCCACTTACTCCTGCTATGTTTTTACGGGATATTAAAGAATCAGGCATTCCCGATCTTGATGTCTTAGATTCATCATCTCTCATTAAAAGATATGCCTATAGACAGCGAATAAAAGAAGATTTACGAAAAAGGTTTCGAATTGAATATTTGGGGCATTTAAGGCAATCTTCGAAATTTACTAAAAATCAACGACCCATCCAAATTGGTGATATCGTTATAGTATCCAGTGAAAACATCAAGAAAATTGACTGGCCTCTCGGTAAAGTTATTGAACTCTGTTCATCTAAAGATGGCCATATTCGACTAGTAAAAGTGAAAATGAAAGGTGGTGAATTTTTCCGTCCAGTGCTTAGATTAATTCCTCTAGAAGTAACTCCTAAAAGTTGTGCAGATTTACAATGTTCATCACGAATTTCTAAGTCGAATATCCAACCTCCTAAAAAGAACTTTGTTCCAGTGACTGAACCTACTGAGCCAGTTGACAAAAGTTCTGTAAAGGACATTCCTATAGAGATGTTCCACTTGAAAAACGATCCAAATATGGACGTTTGTTAAAGCCAAAAGTGAAGTTTGAGTTTCTCTAAAAATCCTCGAAACTCAAAGGTGGGAGTGTGTTGCAAAAATCGCTACTTCCACTTCAACTGTTTGTAATCCGATCGTCTGCGCCTGCGCGCACGAGAGGAATTGTGCGTTCGATAGCAAGAAGAAAAATGTTCTAAGTTCACAAAATGTAAATATTGTGTATTGTTAGCGCGCGTTAAGTATTTATGTAACTTTATGAGTATTATGTCATTAATAATTTGTGATTGTGTATTTATCAGATTAAATGTGTTGATTTCAAGAAAATGACTGTTCCATTAGTGAAAGACTCCACTATTTATTGAATTAAGAGCGAATATTTCATCCCTCCAACAATATAGATGAAGGAAGGTACGTTTTTCTTACTTTTTATTATTCAATGGAAACATAAATGATTCTAATTGTTTTTATTACGAAATTTTTGATTGGATGAAGATTTGTGGAATCAATTTTGTTGAATACTAATTTATTTAAAATTTAGTATATAGATATCGAATATAGTTATTCTTCAAGTTTGAATTCGATACTAATTGTTAACAATTCTAAATTTAAATAAGAATCTAAATGGAAACAAAGCCTTAAATTTAAACAAAGATCTAAATGCAAACAAAGACCCTTCGTGTTACCAAGGGCCCTAAATGTAAACAAAAACATAAATGTAAACATTGACTATAAATTTAAAGAAAGACCTAAATGTAAACGGTAAACAAAGACTCTAAATGTAAGTATAGACTATAAGTTTAAAGAAAGACCTAAGTATAAACGGTAAACAAAGACTATATATGTAAACAAAACTACAAATATATCAAAGTCCAAAAATATAAATTAAGACCTCTATGTAAAAAGTCTATTAATGTAAACAGAGACCCAAAATGTAAACGAAGACTATAAATGTAAACAAAAAAATAAACGTAAACAAAAATTATGAACGTAAACAAAGACTGTAAATGTAAACAGACCTAAATGTAAACGAAGACTATAAATGTAAACAAAGACTCTAAATGTAAGCAAAGTCTTCCTTTGTAAATGTAAACAAATTCTTTCCAAAGAACCTTCGTGTAATCAAGGACACTAAATGTAAACAAAAACCTAAACGTAAACAATGACTCTAATGATTTTAAAAGGAAACAATGTCATTAATATAAATACCCTAAATGTAAACAAAGAACTAAACGTAAACAAAGACTCTAAATATAAAGAGATCTAAATGTAAACAAAAACTCTAAATGTAAAAAAATAAACAAAATATAAATAAATACATAAATGTAAACAAACACCGAAATGTAAACGAAGACTATAAATGTAAACAAAGACCCTAATGTTAAAAAGACCATAAATATAAACAAAGACCGTAAATGTAAACAAAGACAGTAAATGCAAACTACGAACCTAAATGTACACCATAAATATAAACGAAGATTATAAAGTTAAACATAGACTATAAATATAAATATGGACCTAAATGTAAACAAAGAAACTAAATGTAAAGAAAGACTAAAAATATATATGAAGACCTAAATGTAAACAAAGAAAACATGTAAAGAAATAACCTAAATGTGAATAAGGACTTAGATGTAAACAAAGACCTAAATGTAAACAAAGATTATAAATGTAAACAAAGACTGTAAAAGACCTAAATGTAAACAGTCCTAAATGTAAACAAAGACTTTATTTGTAAACAAAGATTACAAATATAAACAAATAAACTAAACATAAAGAACCTAAATGTAAACAAAGACTATGAATAGAAAGACCCTAAATTAAAAAAAGTCCATAATTATAAAAAAAGACTCTAAATATAAACAAAGTTTGTGAATGTAAGGTAAAAACCCAAATGTAAACAAAGGCCTTAATGTAAACAAAAAATTATAAATTTTTATTAAGTCCCTAAATGTGTACAGACCTAAATGTTAACAAAGACCAGAATATGAAGGAAGACTATAAATGTAAACAGAGACCAGAACATGAAGAAAGACTATAAATGTAAACAAAGACCATAAATGGAAACATAGAACTAAATGTAAACAAAAATTATAAATTTAAACAAATATTGTAAATGTAAACGGACCTACATGTAAAGAAAGTCCTTAATATAAACGGTAAAAAAGGCCTATAAATGTAAACAAATCTACAAATATATCAAAGACAGTAAATGTAAACAAAGACTAAATGTAAACAAAGACTATAAAGGTAAAGAAAAACCTAAATGTAAACGGTAAACAAAGACTGCAAATGTAAAGAAAACTAAAAATATATAAAAGACCATTAATGTAAATAAAGACTTAATGTAAAGGTCTATAAATGTAAACCCTAAATATAAAAGAAGTCTACTTATATAAACAATGATCCCAAACGTAAACAGACCTAAATGTAAACAAAGATTATAAGTGTAAACAAGGATGCTCTATGTTAACAAAGACTGAAATGTAAACAGACTATGAAGGTAAACAGACCCTAAATGTAAACAAAGACTAAAAATGTAAACAAAGATCTAAATGTAAACAAAGACCCAAAATGTATATATGGAACAAAATATAAACAACCAACTTATTGTAAACAAAGATTATAGATGTATACAAAGTGTACCCAACTTGTAAACAGACAATAAATACTAACAAAGACTATAAATGTAAACAAAGAGCATAAATGTAAACAAAAAACCTTAAATAAAATAAAAACCTAAATGTAAGCAAAGACTATAAAGTTTAACTAAACCTCTAAATGTAGCCAGATTATAAATTTAAGACAGGACTATAAATGAAACCAAAGACTATAAATAAAAACAAGGAATACAAATATAAAGAAAGACCCTAAATTTAAATAAAGACCTAACTGTAAGCAAAGACCCTAAATATAAACAGACCTAAATGTAAACAAAGATTTTAAATGTAAACAATGACCCTAATTTAAAAAACCAATAATGTAATGTATATAATGTATACCAACATTAATGTAAACAAAGGCTATAAATTTAAACAAAGACCCTAATTTTAAACAGATCCAATTATAAAGAAAGAACCTAAACGTAAACATAGACTTTAATTGTAAACAAAAATAAATTTAAATAAGGCCCTAAATGTAAACAAAGACCAGAATGTAAACAAAGACCATAAATGTAAACAAAGAATATAAATGTAAACAAAGACCTAAATGTAAAAAAAGATTATGAATGTAAACAGAGAATGTAAATGTAAAACATGACCTAAATGTAAACAAAGACATTAAATGTAAGCAAAGTATTTCCTTCCTAAATATAAACCAACTTCCTTTCCTAAACGTAAACAAATTATTTGCAAAGACTCTTCGTGTAACCAAGGACACTAAATGCAAACAAAGACCTAAACGTAATTAAAGACTAAATATGAAAATACCTAAATGTAAACAGAATCTGTAAATGTAAAAATGAACCTAAATGTAAATAAGTACATAAATGTATTCAAACAACTAAATGTAAACAAAGACTATAAATGTAAACAAAGACCCCAAATGTAAACATAGATTGTACATGTAGACAAAGAACATAAATGTAAACAAAGAGAATTATGTAAACAAAGGAAATAAATTGAAACAAAGACCCTAAATTTAATCAGATCTAAATGTGAACAAAGAACCTAAACGTTAACAAGGCCCTAATTGTAGACAATTGTAAATTTAAATAAGAATCTACATGCAAACAAAGCCCAAAATGTAAACAAAGACCTAAATGCAAACAAAGACTATAAATGCAAACAAAGACCCTTCGTGTAACCAAGGGCTCTAAATGTAAACAAAAACATAAATGTAAACATTGACTATAAATTTAAAGGAAGACCTAAATGTAAACGGTAAACAAAGACTATAAATGTAAACATAGACTATAACTTTAAAGAAAGACCTAAATGTAAACGGTAAAAAAAGACTATATATGTAAACGCAACTACAAATATATAAAAATCCAAAAGTATAAATTAAGACCTAAATGTAAACAAAGTCCATAAATGTAAACAGAGACCCAAAATGTAAACGGAGACTATAAATGTAAAAAAGACCTAAACGTAAACAAAAATTATGAAAGTAAACAAAGACTGTAAACGTAAAGAGATGTAAAGGCAAACGAAGACCTAAATGTAAATCTAGACTCTATATGTAAGCAAAGTCTTTCCTTTGTAAATGTAAACAAATTCTTTCCAAAGAACATTCGTGTAGCCAAGGACACTATATGTAAACAAAAACATAAACGTAAACAATGTCATTAAATATAAATACCCTAAATGTAAACAAAGAACTAAACTTAAACAAAGACTCTAAATATAAAGAGATCTAAATGTAAACAAAAACTCTAAATGTAAAAAAATAACCTAAATATAAATAAATACATAAATGTAAACAAACACCGAAATGTAAACGAAGACCGTAAATGTAAACAAAGACAGTAAATGCAAACTAAGAACCTAATTGTACACTATAAATATAAACGAAGATTATAAAGTTAAACATAGACTATAAATATAAATATGGACCTAAATGTAAACAAAGAAACTAAATGTAAACAAAGACAAATATATATATGAAGACCTAAATGTAAACAAAGAAAACATATAAACAAATAACCTAAATGTGAATAAGGACTTAGATGTAAACAAAGACCTAAATGCAAACAAAGATTACAAATATAAACAAAGAAACTAAACTTAAAAAAAACTTAAATGTAAACAAAGACTATGAATGTAAAGAAAGTCCCTAAATTAAGAAAAGTCCATAATTAGAAACAAAGACTCTAAATGTAAACAAAGTTTGTAAATGTAAGGTAAAAACCTAAATGTAATAAAAGGCCTTAATGTAAACAAAAAATTATAAATTTATATAAAGTCCCTAAATGTGGACAAACCTAAATGTTAAAAGACCAGAATATGAAAAAAGACTATAAATGTAAACAAAGACCAAAGCATGAAGAAAGACTATTAAACATAGACCTAAATGTAAACAAAAATTATAAATGTAAGCAAATACTGTAAATGTAAACAGACCTACATGTAATGAAAGTATTAAATGAAAACGGTAAAAAAAGACTGTAAAATGACAGTAAATGTAAACAAAGACCTAAATGTAAACAAAGACTATAAAAGTAAAGAAAACCTAAATGTAAACAGTAAACAAAGACTGCAAATGTAAACAAAACTACAATCATATAAAAGACCATTAATGTAAATAAAGACTTAATGTAAAAGTCTATAAATGTAAAAACTAAATATAAACTAAGACTACTTATATAAACAATGATCCCAAACGTAAACAGACCTAAATGTAAGCAAAGATTATAAGTGTAAACAAGACGCTATATGTTTTCAAAGACATAAATGTGAACAGACTATAAAGGTAAACAGACCCTAAATGTAAACAAAGACAAAAAATGAAAACAAAGATCTAAATGTAAACAAAGACCCAAAATGTAAATATGGAACTAAATATAAACAACCAACTTATTGTAAACAAAGATTATAGATGTATACAAAATGTACCCAACTTGTAAACACACTATAAATGTAAACAAAGACTTATAGTCTTTGTTTACACCCTAAAGCCTAAATGTAAACAAAGACTCAAAACTTTAACTAAACCTCTAAATGTAGACAGATCATAAATTTAAGACAGGACTATAAATGAAACAAAAGACTATAAATAATAACAAGGACTACAAATATAAAGAAGGGCCCTAAATGTAAAGAAAGACCCAAAATGTAAATAAAAACCTAAATGTAAACAAGGGCTATAAAGGCAAACAGACCCAAAATGTAAACAAAGACCCAAAATATAAAAATACCACAAATGTAAACAAAGACCCTAAAGGTAAACAAAAATTATGAATGGAAACAAAGACTGTAAATGTAAACAGACCTAAAAGTAAATGAAACAAAGACCCTAATTTTAAACAGATCTAATTGTAAAGAAAGGACCTAAACGTAAACATAGACCCTAATTGTAAACAACTATAAATTTAAATAAGAACCTATATGTAAACAAAGACCTGAATGTAAACAAAAACCATAAATGTAAACAAAGACGCAAAATGTAAACAAAGACTATAAATGTAAACAAAGACCTAAATGTAAAAAAAGATTATGAATGTAAACAAAGACTGTAAATGTAAAATATGACCTAAATGTAAACAAAGACTTTAAATGTAAGCAAAGTATTTCCTTCCTAAATATAAACCAACTTCCTTTGCTAAATGTAAACAAATTCTTTGCAAAGACTCTTCGTGTATCCGAGGACACTAAATACAAACGAAGACCTAAACGTAATTAAAGACTAAATATGAAAAGACCTAAATGTAAGCAAAAGCTCTAAATGTAAAAATGAACCTAAATGTAAATAAGTACATAAATGTATTCAAACACCTAAATGTAAACAAAGAATATAAATGTGAACAAAGATCCCAAATGTAAACAAAGATTGTACATGTGGACAAAGAACATAAATGTGAACAAAGACAATTATGTAAACAAACACTATAAATTTAAACAAAGACCCTAAACGGTAAACAAAGACTATATATGTAAACAAAACTACAAATATATCAAAGTCCAAAAATATAAATTAAGACCTGTATGTAAACAAAGACTATAAATGTAAACAATAACCCTAAATATAAACAGACTACTAATATAAACAAAGACTTAAATGTGAACAAAGACTTTAAATGCAAAGAAAGACCCTAAATGTAAGCAAAGATTAAAAATGTAAACAAAGACCCTAAATACAAATATGGAAGTAAATATAAACAACGACTTAAATGTAAACAAAGAGTATAACTGTAAACAAAAAACCCTAAATGTAAATAAAAACCTAAATGTAAACAAAGACTCTAAATATAAACAAAACCTCTAAACGTAGCCAGACTACAAATGTAAAAGAGGACTATAAATAAAACCAAAGACTATAAATATACAGAAAGACTACAAATATAAACAAAAACCCTAAATGCAAAGGAAGACCCTAAATGTAAACAAGGGCTATAAATATAAATAAAGTAAATGTTAATAAGGACCTAAATGTAAACAAAGACTATGAATATAAAGAAAGACCCAACATGTAAACATAGATTATAAATATAAACTAAGCACCTAAATGTAAACAAAGACTATAAATCTATAATGAACCTAAATGTAAACAGATTATAAATGTAAACAAAGGCTACAGATATAAAGAAAGACCCTAAATTTAAATAAAGACCTAAATGTAAACAAACATTATAAATGTAAAAAAGTCACTAAATGTAATCAAAGACCCTAAATGTAAACAAAGACCTAAACGTAAACAAAGACTCTAAATATAAAAAGACCTAAATGCAAACAAAATCTGTAAATGTAAATAAGACCCTAAATATAAATAAGTACATAAATGTAAACAAAAACCTAAGTGTAAATAAAGACCCTAAATGTAAACAAAGATTGTAAATGAAAACAATGGACCTAAATGTAAGCGAAGACATTAATGTAAACAAAGACTATAAATTTAAACAAAGACCCAAAATGTAATCAGATCTAAATGTAAACAAAGACTCTAATATAAAAACATGGCTGCTGGTCACTAGTGTACGAAATTAATAATAATTTTCATTCATTGAATTAACACGGCAAATTTTTTTTTCTTTGCACGAAAAGGATACTGTCTCGGTGTCCGATGGTTTTGTTTGTTCACGTAAGTAAGAATAAATATTTAAAATAGTAATATGGATCATGCTGAAAATTATAGTTGTAACATTTGTATATTTCATAAATATTAGGCTTATTCAATGTAGATCAAACGTGATATCTCATGTATGTGTAACTGTTTATTCATTTTGTAAAATAACATAATATATTGTATCATTTTACTAGATGACTACAATATTCACTCATAATCTTTATAATCTGTTGTGATACAGATATACGTGTACTTCTAAATGTAAATATAGGCTACATTCGTTTGTAAAGCCCGATTAGTTAATTATTTATACAATTATGTATGTGATTCTGTGCACCTTATATATATATATATATATATATATATATATATAAGCTATAGTTCCTTAGTTTTGTCTACATCAGTATGATTATATCTTATTATGTGATATCATGTTGTACTATCGTTTATTTATTTAGAATAACGTAATATATTGTATCGTAGTAAGATGACAGCAATATTTGGTAAAACTTTATAATTCGGTGCGGTAAACCTTAAAGATTCTTTTTATTATAAGTAACAGCTACTGCATTTGATTTTAAAAGCCTGATTAGTCAATTATTTATTTTATTATGTATAAAACTCTAACAATGAAGTTGTATATATTTTCAGCTATATAGTGCTAAAAATGAGTTTTGAAGAATAAAAATATTTTTCTCTCAAATAACTATACACATGCATAATTTATATCTGCAGCTGGTTCATTACATTTAAATTCAGTATTTAACAATTGATTGTAAGCTTTAAATAAAAACTTTATGTTTAAAACACTATAAGTTACAAAACTTCTCTATTTTTTTATATTTCCTTTTTCACTGTGTTTGAATTCTCTACCTGCTGGATCTAATTTTTCCCAATTGCTTATTACTTAAATATTGAATTTTTTTCTTCATATACATTCATTTTATCTAAATGACTAAATAACTTGATACAGTCTATTGAATACAGCACACAAGTATCAAGCAATAACCAATTAGCTTTGAATTAAAGCATTGTAGCCTGAAAGAGAAACATTAATAACATTTTTAATAGCAAAATTTTAAATTTAAAGTTTACTAACAGCTAATATTGAATTTAAATATAGTGAAATAGCTGCAGCTATTAATTATAAATATGCATAAAAATTTGATAAAATATTTTTATTTTTCAAAACATAATTACAGGATTAATAGTGAAAGAATGTGGCTTTTTTTTCCAGCTATATAGAATATCATAAATAATAATAAAATAAATAAATAAATAATTGACTAATCAGACAGTTAAAATTAAATATGGTAGCGGTTATTTAGAATAAGAATATTTAAGCAAATGTTACCACTCCACATTGTTTAGCTGGGAGTTTAACCGAATATTGTGTCATCTCATTATTATACAATGTCATTCATTATTACTCTATTTTTAGTAATAAATAAGCAATTGCACAAACATGATACATCACGTTTAATGTACATTAAATAAGCCTAAAATTTATGAACTATATAAATGTTACAATTATAATTTTCCAATTGTAATCTATTTACAAAAATGCAAATATACAAAACCATCATATTCATATTTTTATACTTGACATATATCTTCAAGTTCTTTTAATATCTTTTCCAAGAAATGATAAACACTACAGGACTGCCATTAAAAGGTAATAATTCGCAACAATCCTTTTGGGTCAAAAGAAAACTCGTTTTTTTGTCGGGCAAACAAAGTAGGCATGAGTGTTGCAAACAAACACTCATGCGTACTTTATTTGCCTGACAAAGTGTCACTTTTTTTTTTTTAACCTTAAATTCTATTTATACCTTCAGAAAATTCCCCATACTACTACTTGTTTTCACATATTCTAACATTTTATTCAGCTGAAAAATACATTGTTTTAAATTCAATAGTAAAATATTAATTTTTAAAAAAGTAATACTAATTGAACGGTTATAAATTTTCAGAACATGAATACATAATTGAAAAACGCATTAAGCAATGAGTAATAGTAGAAACAAATTTTCCCATAAAATAACATAAGTTTGGCTTCTGGTTAGCAGCTGACTTTGATTACCAACTCGGCATTTCCCACATAATATCTGTTAGCATGTAAGGTTAAATTTTTTATACCAACTATATGAAAAACGACAGAGCTGATAATTGAACTCTGGCACTTAAACAGATATTATATTAGAAATGCCGAGCTGGTTATCAGCCAGGGTAGCTCCGTAATATACAGTAAGCAGAGTGCTCCATTTCAGTTCCAGCTCTGGTCTTTTTAACGTAGTTGGTATACAAAATTCAATATTACACTCAAATTTCTCTAAATAAATCATGGTTCATAAATGATTTAAGTAAAAATTACGGGGTCTATCAGAGTTGTGCCATGAATTAATCTTTATATGTTTACCCGTTAAATCTGCATTTGCAAACACAGTGATATTGCCAACAGATATCATGTGGGAAATGCCGAGATGATAATCAGGCAAGATGGCTCAGTGGTAGAGCATCTGCACGGTAAGTGGAGTGCTCGAGTTCGATTTCCAGCTTAGGTATTTTTCGCATAGTTTGTATAAAAAATTCAACCTTACACTCCAATTTATCTAAATAAACATTCATAGCTTATGAATGATATTTCTAAGTAAAAAGTACATGATTGATCAGATTTGTGCCAAGATTAATTTTACAGTGAAGCATCAGCAGGAAACAGATGTTGCCTCTTAAACAATTTATAGATGAATCAAAATAGTCGATCAATTATAACATTAAAAAAAGTAAATAAATAAAATTCTAAAAAAATACTTTTTAAAAATGCATACTAGCATAATACAATCGACCCTCGTTAACGTGAATCTCAAGAGGAAAAAATTTTTTTTTCATGTTTTCAGTAGTTCATGCTGTTAGTAACCAATCTTCATTTTGACAGGGATTAAGGAAACAGTTCATGTTAAAAGTAATTCATGTTAATGAAGTTTGACTGTATATACCTAATGCATCAAGAACGTAATTAATTAAACTAACATTTAAAATAAGTTAAAATTTTACTTACAAACAATCTCTTTTTACTTCCTTATACAATGTATAAGGAAGTATTGCAATCCCGATTTGCAAAATGGATTTTATATCTCGCGTAGCCCAAAAACGAATCACTGTAAAATGTTGCAAATTTATGTGTCTCTGTGATTACGTCCAATTGTACACCTGCAAGTTTCGTTTTAGAGATATCAGCGACTTTACACGATTTTTCGTGACATCTATATGTGTGCATGTATCTCGCATAACTCAAAAACGGTTGGCTGGTTCGTTAGGTTTTGCGTCACACTAGTGCTGTGCAATGGGCAACTGGCGACGGTCTGGGACTCATCCCTAGAGGTGATCCGAAGACATGCCATCACAGTTTTGATCATCCATGGATGGGATGGCTCTCCCGCTTTGGTGACCCCCAGAGGTACAGTCGGCTGCAAAATTATTCGAGCACTAGCCAATAATTCCTATATTAAAAAGTACATTTAAGACTGTTTTGTTCAATAAATCCTTGTCGAATCATGTTCTTAGACTGACTAAGAACATTACTCGGTAAGGATTTATTTAACAAAGCAATATTAAGTGCACTTTTTTTAGACATGGATTATTGCTAGTGCTCGAATAATTTTGCAGCCGACTGTATAATTTTTATGGGAACATGCAGTCAATACAGAGTTTACATGCACCAGCCACTATTAGTGTATACAACGGTCTTTGGCCGGCTTGAGTACCAGACTTGTAATCTTCCAATTACAAGCCCGGATCTTTACCGTTTATATCATTCTACAAAATACAGTGAAATCCTGATCTATTTGTTCCCACATTGATCGTTTTATTTCAATGGTCCCTGCACCAATTGTATTTAAATAATGTTAACGAAACCTACATGTATCTTTTCCCGCATTCATCATTGTAAAATTTTTCTTCTGACTTTGTAAAAATTTCCTCCTGAAGGTCAAGCGGTTCCATATGGCATACAAACTGGAATTACTTATTTCATTCTAAAATAACTCTTTTCTTCATTTCCATGGAGGATCAAAATTGTGTTGCTATGTCTCGGGACCATCTATTCATTTTGTAATTTCAGCATGGCAGGAAGTAACTTTTTTAGTAATCTAGAAAATTGTTTCGAGTAATTCGGTTCAGTGCGAAAAAAATGATAAAGAATATCAAACAGAATTGCAAGAAAACGATGATAATGGTGATGCAGATGAAGAGTGGATGCGTGAAGCAAAGGATGGGCCTGGTACAAAATTTAGTGATGATATTCGCATTAATCAAGATGTTGCGACATGCGGTATCCTAAAGCAAAGAACAAATGTATGATTTCAAAAAATGAAAGTAATGGCGAAGAAACAGAGGATAATTTTCACGCCGATAACTCAATTATGGCATTTAAAAATGCACAGACTTTTATATAAGTACATGAAATTATAGAAAAGTACCAGAAAAAATGTTTTAAATCTGAAAAATTTTCCTGTTAGATTTATAAAAAAAAAAAAAAAAAAAAAAGCAACATAAAATTTTTTATTTTTAAAAATTAATTTTACTTAACGTTCTACAACAGTGATTTATTTCTTTAACAGACTGGAAAGTAATAAATTAGTTTTTATTAGTTGTATACTGTATGCATTGTGTGTATTAATCCATAAACATTGTTTTCTTTGTGTTTTGACTATAACCTGCATTCGTCGTTTGCCCGTTTTCATCGTCTTTTTTCACACACTCCGTGAAAAACGATGAATTGAGGTTCTACTAGTGTTGCAAAGGCTGGAAAAAACCCGTTTCTTCCCCGGAAATAAACCGGGTTTTTTGGGAAGGGAGTTTTGAAAATTCCCGGGAATTTAAAAAATTTCTGGGAGTTTTGAAAATTCCCGGGAATTTAAAAAATTTCTGGGAGTTTTGAAATAATTTCTTGCATGGACACATTTTTTGCATTTTTATTATTTTTAATGATTTCCTATTTAACATTTTTAACTGTAACTGTAGAAAACAACTCAACTCTTTTTTCCCGTATGTATTTGTAAACGCGCGCTACCGCTAACTTGGAACTTGGATTAATATCTAATTTCGAGTACAATTTAGAGTGTTTTGGAGGAATTTCGAATACGATTTTTATTTTGTGTTTTTGCTATCTATTTGTGCAACCTTCTATTTATTTAAGATGGTTAGACCTATATCAAATGTGTGGGAACAGTTTATTGAGTATAAAAGAACTGATAAGAATAAAAGAACTGCTAAGTGCAAATACTGTGAGAAAGTATACATGGTACCTAATGCCACCAAAATGGCAAAACATTTAGATGTCTGTAAACGAAAAACTATTGTTGTATCTGTACCTGTGTTTTCAAATACAGATGATGGTTCGTTGGTTCTCAAGAACTGATAATTGATTCAACCATGTCTAAAAGTATATCAATTGATCAAGACTCTTCAGAATCTTTTGCAGTCGATGATTCCTCCTCTACTCTTCTAGTTTCAGACAATGTTCCTAATCCTGCCTCTGTTGCAAGCTGTTCTAATGCACACCAGTTAAAGAAACCATCTTTAAGATCGTATTTTGATTCAATGTCTAAAAGTGAGGCTGAAAAACTAGACTCTGCTTTCGCTAAAGCTATTTATTCAACCAACATGCCTTTGTCAATAACTGATAATGGCTATTGGCAGCAGTTTTTTCAGTTAATCAGGCCATCATATAAAGTTCCTTCTCGACATGATCTAAGTAATAGGCTGTTAGATAATCTGTATGAGGAGGTGATTCATTTTGTAAATGAACAAATTAGTAAAGCGGATTTTGTTACTGTAGTTACAGATGGCTGGAGTAACTTACGTAATGAAGGCATAGTGAGCTATATTGTAACTACGCCTTCACCAATATTTTACAAATCTTTGGAAGTGAAAGAAAATCGACATAATGCACAATATATTAGCCAAGAACTGATAAAGGTCATTGAAGAGATTGGTGCGCAAAAAGTTACAGCCATAGTAACTGATAATGCAAGTAATATGAAGGCAGCATGGCAGTTAGTTCAAGCAGAATATGCACATATTTTTCCAATCGGTTGTGCAGCTCATGGATTAAATTTATTATTAAGTGACATCTATAAAATTAAAACTTTTCAAATGATCTTCTCAAATGCGAAGGAAGTGCCCAGACAGCACATCGCCTCCCCAGGATATCTTGAAGATGTCTTCTGAATGAAAAGACATCCCAGAAACGTCCTTAAGATGTACTGTGGATAAGTTAACCCTAACTGTGCTGTTAGGGTGGTAAAGTATGTGAGAAATAAACAGGCACTGTTATCGGTATTTACTTCAAAGCAAAAGTTAAAGAGAGGGTCAGCAGCATCTACTTTAAAACTTCCCGGAGACACAAGGTGGTGTAGCAGTTTGATTATGTTTGAAAGTCTCTTGAATCGCAAAGAATCCTTACAAGAGGCTGCGTTGATTGAGGATTTAAATGTTGAAAAGAAAATCAGGCAATTAGTTCTGGATAATGATATTTTCTGGATGAGCATTCATAGTTTTGTCAATATGCTGAATCCTATACGTTGTGGAATTAAAAGAATCGAATCTAATTCTGCTACTTTGTCTGATGTTCCTGATGTTTTTTTTTTCCTTAAAGGAATCTTTGGGTTCCCTTGTTTTGATTCCATTGCAGACAGAAGAGGAAGAAGCAGTGAAAACTCTGGTAGAAACTCGCTGCGCTATGTTTTGTCAGCCTATACATTATGCTACATATTTATTAGACCCACGTTATATAGAAAAAGATTTAGCTGATGAAGATTTCAGATCGGGAATAGATTTTCTTTCACATTTTCTTTCTGGTGAAGCAACTGCAAGTATCTTAGCAGACTTTGCACAGTATAAATCACATGAATCTGCATACAGTAATAAATATGTGTGGGAATCAGCTAAATTAATTTCACCACTTGTATGGTGGAAAGGGTTTTTTAAAGACCAGAGCTTATGCTCTGTTGTCTTACGATTGTTCAACATTCCCCCCTCTTCAGCAGCATGCGAAAGGATTTTTTCAGCATTTTCCCAAACTCACAGTTTAAAACGAAATCGATTAAATAATGAAAGGGTGTCGAAACTTGTATCAGTACGAACAAACCTAATTTTAAAATCAAAGTCATTGTCGTCAAATGATTGTACTGATATGGAAAGTGATTAAAAAAAAATTGTATACTTTTGTGTGTAACAAAAATAACACATAGTTGTATTTTTGTATGTAAAATTTATTCTAATGCTAATTGTTAATGAACATTACAGCTAAAAGTAGAACACCAATTTTTTCAATTTAGATAAAATTTCAATTGTAACTTATCACAATAAAAAGCAACCTAGGTTTAAAATTTACATATTAAATAAAGTCATTTAGCAGCTGCATGAGAAATGCTGATATTAACAATTATCAGCATTAGATGTCACTTATCTACAATTTTCACCTCGAATTCTATAACAGGTAGGTATGTATTTATTCAATTACTTTCCAAATGTTTAAATATTGTAAAAGTATGCCTAATCTTTCGCTCATTCAAATGTATTGCTTTTTTAGTTTTCACTCTAGATATGAAAAGTACTTGTAGCTACAACAGCCACAGCTAAAAAGGGCATTGACAAATTGTGTTTAAACGATAAAAAAGAAAAAAAAATTACATTAGATATAATAAATAAAGTGACATTATTTTATTAGATTTTATAAATTAAAATTAAGTAAATAAATTACTTACAACATGATTAAATAATCTTATAAAGTTTCATAATTTCTGCAAGATTATGGAATGAGAAGTGCCGTGCTATGAAAATTTTTTCATTAAAGATCTCTTAATACAACTAAGAGTAACTATTTGGAGACAAATCTAAAACATGTACTTGCAAATTATTATCTTAAATTTAATGCCCTTTGTTATTAAACATGTTTTCTTGTAACTTGACATCGAACAGTTGTTAGGCATATTTTGCAACCAAGTTTTGTATTTTTATGACTAGAATTTACATCTTAAGTGTCATATCTGATGTAAGGATTTTCCTAATTATCTAATTATATTCTCGAGCCCATTCGACTGCCATAGTGCAAATAAGTTTTATTTCATGATACTTTTCAATCACTGGAATCATAGTTATTACTTGTCATAATAAAGCACACATTGACATTCCGTAAAATCCCGAAAGTAACCTCCCCTCCCTTTTCTCGCTGAAAGTGAAATGTCTTCTTTATCCTGAAAGTACCCCCCCCCCCTTTTTTTTTCTCCATCCACCAAAGCTACATCCAATCTTCGGGCGCACTTACTGTACGTCAGCATTGCAAGTTTTTGGCATTCAATTAAGTTTCAATATTTATATATTATTTCTAATTTAACTAATTTTTCATAGAGTGTCGGTTGCATGTTATCAATGAAATCATTACACAGTTTTTTTTTTAACCTTTAATGTTAGAAATTACCTTTAATATTTCCTTTTAAGTAAGTACCGTAAAATCCCGAAAGTACCCCCTCCATTGAATATAACTTCCCCTCCCTTTTCTTCATTTTTTTAAAGAATCTTGATTATAACCCCCCCCCCCCCCACACCTGAAATTTATCCGTTTTGCTTTTCAAAAAAGGGGGGTTACTTTCGGGATTTTACGGTTAATGATTTTTCAGCGGTTCTCTGACTGGTTGTTGAAAAGCTGAGATTTTTTTCCCCTTTCTTTTGTTATGTTTAGTTTCAATAATACCACTGACAAAAAATACTCACGGAAATAGATATAAGTGTGTATTTAGATTTAACATGTTAGGGTAACACCAGACGGGTTTCATCCCAGTACCAGGTACTCCTGACAAAAGAAAAAGTTAGTACTTTTTCTTTTTATATTGGATGCGACTTTTGTTGATGTGATCCTCTTTAGCTTGTTGGTGTGACTTAGATTTAAAAAAGGCGTTTGTTAATGTTTTTTTTTAATTATTATTATTTAATTTGTGAGGTGAAAACAATTGTTAGAATCAACAACAGACATCATCTTGGAAAGTTAATCACGCCTACAAGCTGGCAGGGATTGCGCCAACAGAAGTTGTCAAAAAGTGTGATGGGGCATCCATTGTTAACCTTTTGAAAGGGGCTGTGACAGCATCTGTCATGCTTCACCATAGGATTTCGGAAGAGCCCCTCTCAAAAGGTTAACTGGGATTTCACCCCTAGATGAATTTATCTGTTAGATTTTGGGCATTAACAGCAAAAACATTCCTTTTTTTTTTTTTTTTTAGTAACAAAATCAAAAAATTTTGGCTGCATTTTACATGTTTACCTTGTATTTTTATTATAATTAATCAATTGACAATAACATTTTTTCAGAGTACCTTTTTATTAAGTTGAATATAAAAAAGTTGCTTTTTTGCGTATTAATTTGTCAACCAAATTAAAACATTGTGAAATACCTTAAGATTATGTAGATGTAAATGTTTAATATTTTTGCGAAATTATTGGTTGACCACATAAAACGTAGGTACCAAAAAGCTTTTAAGCCATAAGCCATTGATACAAAAAAAAAAACTTTGCTATAACTTATAAATAAAGACTGCGAGACAAATGTTGAAAATTTCTCGTATCTTTTGCGCTTAAGCAAACAATTTGAAATTCATTATAGAGAGAAATTAAATAATATACCTCATTTTATAGAACTGGATGAGTAATTTATGAAATTGTAGTGATAATTCAATAGCAAAAGCATTCATAGCTAAATAGTAAAGAAAATACTTTCTAAGCAGCAATAATTTGGAAATACAATCAACTCCCTGTAATCCACAAAAGTTTTGTCCAAAGGTTGTGCAGATACATCTTTGTTTAACCTTTTTTTTTTTTTTTTTTTTTTTTTCAGATACAAAGCCAGTTATTATTTCATAAATAGACATTAAAATAAAAAGACTATTTCTCATAAATTTCAGAATAAAATATTTCTTCAATATTAATAAAATTGCGTATTCATATATGAAAGTAAATAATTTGAGCATATTCAAGTAATACATATTTATTTTTAAAATACAAATAAAAAAAATTTTTAAGTGCAGAAATAAATATTTATCATTGTTTGTTTTTAATTTTGTTAAATACTGATGTTATAGTAGTTTGTCTTAATTTTATTTTTGTTTGTTTACATTAAAAATTTAATTGCAGATTAAAGAGAGTTGATTATACTCGTTTGTGAAACATTTAAAATGAATATTTATTAAAAAAAACCTTAAAAAAAAAAAAAAAAAATCTCAAAATCATTGCAGTTAAGATGATAATTTTAGTTAAGTAGTCTTTTAAAAACCTTTCTGATCAAGTAATATTACTTTAACTATATTTTTAAGTTTAAAACTGAACATACATAATTTTAATTTATTTTTTTTTGCTAGAAATAATTTTTAAAAAAGACGAAATTTTAATAAATTTGTCAGTTCGTTTCTCTTTTGAAAATATATTTAAAAAGTATTATGTAATAGTTGCAATGAACAGAAGCAGTATTTCCTGAAAATAAAATTGCTCCTGCATTTAAAACTAATTTATACAATACTTACTGACATTTTAAGTATTATGTATATGTATGTTCAATGTGTTAACCCTAACTTCCATTTTGAAAATAACTGGTTTTGTTTACTTTTAAAATTCCCAATATTCCCCAAAGTTCCAGGTTTATTCCCCAAAATTCCCGGGTTTATTCCCATTGATCAAAAAGTGTGGGTTTTTTGCAACACTACCTACGATAGCTGCCATTGTTACAATAGTATGCCTCCCTTAAGCCCTCGTTTTTAAGAACACAAGAAGCAACGTCAACGTTTCCGACGCCGCGGCGCTCCAATCAGAGTCTCCTTGATATCAACGCAGGCTTTGAAATCGCAGAACAGAGCGTCATGACGCATGCGAAAATTGAAAATCTCGACGCGGAATACGTTGACGTTCGCGTTTTGTGTTCTTAAAAACCAAGGCTTTAAGCTGCTTATTAATGTGAATTTTTATTTGCAAAACATTATATACTTATGCAACCATTTATTCACTTATTATTTTAATTATTTTAACCAATGAATGTTACATAAATTACTACAAATGAGAAAGTAGTTTATCGAAAATTAAATCAGTTTACAAAAGCTTTGTATAAGCTTTTAATTGTTGAAAATCACCTACTAAACAATTAAAATAAATGTTAGTTTTTATATACAGTCCGCTGCAAAATTATTCGAGCACTAGCAATAATCCTTGCCAAAAAAAAGTACACTTAATACAGCTTTGTTAAATAAATCCTTGTCGAGTCATGTTCTTAATCAGTCTAAGAACATGATTCGACAAGGATTTACTTAGCTAAACAGTCTTAAGTGTACTTTTTAAATATAGGAATTATTGGCTAGTGCTCGAATAATTTTGCAGCCGACTGTACTATGCAAATATTCAACTTTGGAATTTTTAAAAATTAATGCTTAAAATATAGATTAAATTTTAGTTGATACGTATACATAAGTAAACTTAAAGTGTTAAATTTAGACTTCATCCTACATAAATTTAAAGAACGTACTCTTGAAACTTATTTCCAAAATTAAATTCAATATGGATAATAAATGAAAGATTACATTTAACGTTTCTGAAGCCAAAAATATAAGATACAAACACATTAATATTTCTAAACTAAGTTTAAGAAAGCTGCATGTAAACAATCTATTTTTTTTTTTTTTTCAACTTTTTTTTTTTTTTTAACTGCATAAAACTTTTTATATAAGAGTGAATATTATCTTATTTTGTATTTTATCTCCCTCTGATAATACATAGGGAGAGATATTTCCAGTAAAATAATTACATTTAAACATTTTGGTATTTTCAATCACGGATGGATGGTTGGGTTTTACGTCCCGCTAGTGCAGCGCAGATGGGCAATTGGTGACGGTCTGGGACACACCCCTAGAGGTGGTCCGGAGACATTTTAATCACGGATACGTTAACATTGTTAATAAATAAATATAAACAAAGGGTTACATACAAACGGAACGCTTGGAATTTCGATGACGTAAGTTTTACAAGTTTTTTGCAAATACAGTCAGCAGCAAAAGTAACAGAGCACTAGCGAAAATTCCTATCTACAAAAAATACACTTACTGCAGATTTGTTAAATAAATCCTTGTCGAATCCTGTTCTTAGTCAGTCTAAGAACATGATTCGACAAGGATTTATTTAACAAAACAGTGTTAAGTGTGCTCTTTTTCACATAGGAATTTTTGCTAGTGCTCGGATACTTTTGCTACCGACTGCAGTCATACATTTGGAACGCCTGCAAACGGCTTTGCAACTGGAAGTGTTTCATTTGTATGTTCCCGAAAAACGCAAACATATGCTACAGTCGGCTGCAAAATTATTCGAGCACTAGTCAATAATTCCTATATTAAAAAAGTACATTTAAGACTGTTTTGTTCAATAAATCCTTGTCGAATCATGTTCTTGGACTGACTAAGAACATTACTCGGTAAGGATTTATTTAACAAAGCAATATTAAGTGCACTTTTTTTAGACAGGGATTATTGCTAGTGCTCGAATAATTTTGCAGCCGACTGTAGGTCAGATGTTTCTGTCTAGCCAATCATTAGGGTTTATCGTTTAAAATAATCGATGTATTGGAAACTGGAAATCACAAACTTGCGATCAGCCGTCGTCATTTGTGAGCGACTGAAATTGTTCCGTTTGCAGTGAAACTTGGCGGATTTGTGATCACTGGATTGCGAGCGAGCAAGCGTTGCACGCTGGATGTAACCCTATGATTGTTCGTGTTCTAACTGTTACAATAACTGGCTTCTGCGAACTGAAAGCCGAAATCGGCGAAATTTGTAATTTTAATTTGTCATTTGTTCTTAGTTTAGGTTTGACAAAAGAATTGGCACCGGGCGGCTTGCTAATCAAAACTTGTGTTGTTTGGTTCTGTTGTTCCTGCTATTTTATTTTATTTATCTTTTATTTTTGAGGTATTTATACATTTTTATTTTGTTTCAAAATATTCAATTTCAATTCTGTTCATCTTTAATCATACTTTTTCTCTTCTCTTTTCTTTTTATCTCAGATAATATTTAGTGCCATTTTCGAGAACAATGAGTGAAGTAAGTGAAACATGGAAACCTAGATGGTTGCCGATTGAGTCTAATCCAGAGGTAAGTTATTTAGCATGGATACATATTGAATTCAATTGTAATATTTTGTATTATATATATTTTTTATTTTTTATTTAGATCATGAATGAGGTACGGTGAATTTTTTACTTTCTGAATGCCATTTTGTTCCATTCTCCAGATAAGTGATTTAATTTATTTTAATTGCATTTTTAATATGATTACTGATAGTATAAGATAGATTTTTCTTTTTAATCAAGCCTAGGTGTAAGCTTTGTGCTCAGGAATAATAATAATAAGTTATGGTTGTGGTAATGTCAAATTTTCGAAATTTAGTTTTCAATATGTATACATATTCTAAGGTTTTCTGAATCCAAAAAACAGACGTTTTTAGTGGTTAGTCTGTGATCAGCATATCTGAAGAACAAATAGTAGCAGGAAGTCCAGACTCAGTATTCTGTATATCTGTTATATAGGTATCAGGGATGAAACTTTACAAGGTTTTTGAAAATTTTGTTGTCTCTGTATTTCATGTTAAGTTATTTTGTATTTATAGAAATTTCTCATTTTGAATGTTTGATTTGCCTAATAATGTATTAAGAATTCTTTGAATATCATTTTTATAGCTATAAATTAATAATTACAATAATTACATTGATATCTCATTAGTCTGTACTTGATGTTCATTCTGCATGTGTGTAGAATTTTCAGGTTTTTTATGTTAAGTAGTTACTCCTGAGGTGTGCTACACTAAACTTTTTTGAGATAAAATAATTGGTTTGTGTACAATGACATCTAAAAGAGTTCAAATACATTACGTCTGGGGACTAAGTTTCTGGTGCAGTTTATCATGTACAGGCTACATTAAACAAAATTAAATGACCATATATTTTTTTATATGCTTTTTGTAGAATATTGTACGAAAATCACTCACTATTCATTTACAAGGCTATCCAGAAGAAGTGGGATATATATGTTGTGGCTATATTTGAAATTACATTTCAGGGTGTGCTATGTGTTTTCAGTATCTACATAAATATATCTCTATCATGGGCCAGTTCTGATTAAATATTGTTGAAACAATATGATAGTGACATTATGGGAGAACAAATATTTTAGGTTTCATAGATATGCAAAAATAAAAATTATACATGGGCAACAGGGTTTAAATTGCATGGGAACACAGTTCCAAAATTGATTACCACAATTTAACCAAAACATCAAAAGCAAAAAAGTAAACAGGAATTTGTCTCATTAGAGGAAAACAGTTGGTTTTACTGGAATGCATAGGAATTCATTAATTGTGCATACTGAAACTCACCAATGTATCCTTTCTGAAAAATCAAAATTCTCAAACTGTTTTATTTTTCTGCTCTTATTTTTCTTTTCTTATAATGAAATCTACATTTATAATGTAACTTGGAACACAAACTTTTTTTTAATATAATTTTACCAGCAAGTGATTGCTACAATTTAACCAAAACATCAAACGAAGAAAAGTAAACAGCGATTTGTCTCATTAGAGGAAAACAATTGGTTTTACTGGAAATATCGAATGAAAAATTAGAAAATGTCTTGCTGATTTTTTTGTAAGATTTGATTTACAACTCTGAAAACTGGAGTAAAATTCCTCAAAATTCTAAGGGGCCATTCTCCTGTTATGCACGGGACATTTTCAGACTTTTGAAGCATATAAAAATAGTAAAATAAGATGCATATTAATTTCTTTTTGCTGCTTAATTAAACAGCAGAGCTGATTCTCAATTTTTAGGTAGAAAACTAAACAATAATTATAGTTTAAATACTTAAAAGTGATTCAGTTCATTTGTTATGCACGGGACTTAGAAAAAAAAATAAAGTCCACTTTGATTTCTATATGTCATGAACTCTGTGAAGTTAGAACTTGTTTACTGCCAGTATATTTTTTCCCTAACAGCTAAGTAGTAACTGTAACCAATTATGTAAAATATTTCCCAAAAACATTTTTCAATCAAATTAAAAATTTATTTAATTTGTGTTATGCACAGGACACAGCTAATGTTATGCACGGGACATGTCTGAATTTTGTTCCATCTGAGCAGAAGAATCTTAAAAATTAATATGGTAATTACACTCCTATTACAAAAAAAATACTATAGATTACATTATAGAATCCAGGTAGGATTTTGAAGGATAAAAGTTATTTTATTTTTATTTTTTTAATAATGTAGCCATCACATAATTTATGATATTTACTATATACATAACATGGAATATTATGAGCAGGAAATTGGCAACACCAATTCATTGTTTTCATGAAACAGGTGGTTAATTTGGTGACTTGAATATCAAACTTGTAAAAGAAATAAAACTAAAGGGCAGTTGGAAATTTTATTGTTTTAAACAAAGGTAAGTGAATCTTTTTTTTTTTTTTTTTTTTTTTTTGCTTTTATTATTACTTAATTTTAAATTTATAAGTTTATTATTTACTGAGCAAATTATTGTTTACATTAAATCTGCTGCAAGAGCTTAATATAAACTTTAAAAAAACTTTCCACTGGAAATACTTCTCAACAGTCCACGGAAAAGGTGTGATGGATGGGTTTGGTGGGAAGGCAAAATGTTTAGTACGAAATGCTGTGATGTCAAAAAAACCAACTACTCCAATTGTACAGTCAGCAGAAGATTTTGCAAATGTTGTTAGAAAGGGTATGCCATCTACAACAGTCATGCTATTTTTAGATAAAGACATAAATAGAAATAACAGTGTTAGGTGCAATGCAAAGGCAATACCAGGAATTTCCAAAATGCACAGCATTAAATGTTCACTTTCTTCTGGTTTAGAATTTTTTGCAAATGCTCTAACACCTATGCAACAAAATATTGATGCCATTTCAAACAACACAGTTGTAAATGTTTCAGTAGGAAATTTTGTAGTAGTGAAATATGATGAATTATATGCTGGATTATATGCTGTAGAAATTACACAAATTATAGGTGATGATATTGAAGTTTCTGCCATGGAAAAATCTGGAAAGTATTGGAAATGGCCTAAAAAAGAAGATAAAGTGTTCTACAATATCAGTGAAGCCATTAAATTAATTTGACCACCTACAGTTATCAATGCTCATGGAGTTTTTGACTTTCCCGATTTTTAGACAAATCTGTGTTATGCACGGGACGTGAAAAGATTCTTAATATTTCACTCAATTTTAAACTTTCAGAAAACTGTTTTATAGTATAAGTTGATACTATGAAAAACAAAGTAAATTTATAACAGTTTCAGTTTTGGTGAAAAAATAAATGTGAAAAATAAAGATCACATTTTTATGTTTTGCACGGGACATCCAATTTTTGTTCAAACAAATCGTCCTTTTTTGAAAAAAATTATTGTGATGCTTTATTTTTTGGTTCCATTATTAAATAAGAAGGTTATGTAGATATATTTTTAAAAAAAAGGAATAGAATTACAACAATATTTTTCCAATTAAATGAAAACATTTAAATGTGTTGATTGTAATGAGAAAATTAAAAAAAATTATAATGCTGACTTTCAGGTATTGATATCACATAAAAAAATTCATCTTAAACAAATATTTTATCTCATTTCCTAAGGTTTAACTTATATATTTTAATAAAGTACCAGTAAAAAATAAATACAATTAAAAAAAAAAAATTGGGCTTCAGAGGGTTTACAGTGGAGAATGGCCCTAAGATAGACTTGAAAATGAGACACATATGAACATTAGTTGTGAAGATTAGCGTTCCCATATGTTTTTGTTAAAAATAAAGTCTTAATGGGCAGTACCGGATCTACATTTTTGAAAGGAGGTGCAGATTAGAATTTTACGCCCTCTAGACAAATTTTTTCAACAAGTAAAATACTAACAAGGAAACATTCAAAAGGTGTCGTCTTCAAAAGATATTGAAAAAAAAAGTGATTCTACTCTTCCTAAAACACCAGAAAGGGAAAAAATTATCAGCTGAAATGAATTATAGCGACCACAAAAAAAAAAAAAAAAATCAAAATCAAGCATATAAATTGTTAAGTGATTGATTTTGAGTACTTGGCGGAGAAACAAAACATGGTTCTGTTCATACACAGCAATCTCGGTGCTAGCAAACTGAACGTCTAACAGCGCTAAATCGCCAAATATGCTTAATTTTGATAATTTTTTGTGGTCGCTGTAATTCATTTCAGCCGATAATTTTTTCACTTCCTGGAGTTTTATGAAGAGTAGAATCACATATTTTTTTTCAATATTTTTTGAAGACACCTTTTTGAATGTTTCCTTGTTATGTTTCCTTTTGAATGTTTCCTTCCCCTTTTACAAAATATTTATTTTAGCAATAAAATTATACGTAATTTTAAAGTAAAGATTTATTTTCCTCTACTTTATTTTAGCAAAATCGTCAATTTAAAAGTCATAGTCAAGATTTTTAGCTATTTCACTCTCAAACGATAATATTGCCAATTCCAACAAGAGCTTTCGAGACATTGTGAAATTAAATAATTTTTGATGAATTTCATTTTGCTGAAACTTCTTTCACATGAAGCAGAGTTACATAAATTCTGAGAGCTATGTTTAAATTAGGAAAGGCATCCTGCATGCAAATTAGATGTTACATAAAACTTCCAGTAAAGAAACAGGTTTTAATTCTGAAGAATTTTCATGTAAAAGTGGTCCGTATTCGTTAAAAACTTCAAATTCGGAAATGAGCTCCTCTGTTCTTGTTATATTTAAGAGCCAAATTAAATTATTTTTTTTTTTTAAATCTGTTATCGTCATTTTCATTAATGCTTTGCCAGTCAAAAAAGCAAAATCGGAATTTATTTGCCTTGCTATTTCAAGTTTGTGATTAATTCCTGTTTGATCCAGTATAAATAGCGTTTGTTGGTTGTATAAGTCTTTGTCTTGGAGGTGGTGTCTGCAACTCGTCGTCGGCTAATTTGCCAGGCAACTTTTTTCTTTTGGATACTCTACATTCTAAGGAATGTATTATTTCTCGACATATAAGAGAGACTCTCGAGTATAACTCGACAATGGCAGTAGCTTCCTCAAATCATTCATTGAATCCAATTTTATGAAACCTTTTTATTGGATTTTCGAAACCTTCCATCAAAGCAATTGATCTCATTAAAGCAATATAATTTTTTTCTTTTTATTTACTGGCACGGTGGATCTCTTTCAAAAAATGATTCCATATAAGTACAAATCTTTGAATAAACACCATAAAATGCAATAAATACCAACAACTGTTTTGGATCGAAAGAAAGCACGATCCTTCGTCAGGTGAACAAAGTAGGCACGAGTGCTGCAAACAAAACGGCAACGAAGGCTTTTTGTAGGTTTTGGTACGTTTCTGCTTTGTTTGCAGCATTGGTGCCTACTTTGTTCGCCTGACGAAGGGTCATGTTTTTTTCTACCCGAAACAACTGTTGTGGTTTCTTGCATTTTATGGTCTTCATTCAAATATTTGTACTTATTATTTTTAAACGCCAGTTCTGTGGAGCTTTTTTATTATTTATGATCTCATATCACTAAGCATAAAACATAAAATAAATTCAAAATTTCTAGCCTCATTTAATATTTTTTTTTATTCTGCTTTATCTTGCAGGAGCTATCTTGTAATTCTATCAAAGCATTGAGAACCTTATTTAGATTTATTTTCAAAATGTTTACAGCTTCTGATTTCGCTGACCACGACGGCTACATTTGATGTATTCTTTGTGTTTTTTTCCATGATATCCCAGCGTAAAGTAGATGAAACAAAGTTACAATTTCTTTGAACGATACCAAACAAATGGGTCAGGCAGAAAAAGCATGTACAGTCGGTAACAAAAGTATCCAAACACTAGCAAAAATTCCTATATTAAAAAAAGTAGAGTTAATACTGTTTTGTTAAATAAATCCTTGTCGAACATGATTCGATAAAGATTTATTTAACAAAACATAATTAACTCTCCTTTTTTTATATAGGAATTTTTGTTAGTGTTCGGATACTTTTGTTACCAACTGTACGCCAACAAAGTTAAGAACGTTAAGTTTAATGGGCAATGCACGGTACAAAAACAGCGTATCCATTCATTTCTATTATTCTAGTGTGGATGCCTCTGCTCTGTATGTTTCTGACATATTTGAGGCATTGTCGTAAGACAATACTACGAAAATTACTAATAATAACCCATCATCCTCTAACTTTTTGAAATTATATTCGCCACTTTTATTATAAACTTCAATAAAATCAATAAATCCCAAAAACTTTACATTCTCCCTTTTCATTAACCCCTTACCTGGTGAAGAAAAATTTAGAGATTTGCTTGCCAGTGCCATCATTTTTCACACAGGTGCACGTTATTATGCATTTACTGTTCCAGAAATACATTCCCTTTTCAGATTCCTCTCGTTTCCTATCTTCTCTGAAATAAGTAAACCCTTTGAAACCGCTGTCATGGTTGTTTAATTCCATTCCGAAAATGTGGGAATAGATTCTCTAGTAGCAGCACAAATACAAAGGTTCATACTTTGGAAAAGCGCATATATATGCCCGGGGCAGTTAACGTATTCGGCTTAGCGAGATGGATATATAGGCACTGGGCAGTTAAGAGGTTTAATTTTTAAATGTTTAACTACACTTATCTGTTCAGAATGACGTGTGTCAGGACAGGAGTACAATCAAACATGACAATACAATACTTTGCAGCATGTATTTCCATTAAGATTTCTAGGCGAACTTTCTGTAACATATCAAAAAAATTCTTTTACGTTGCTTTAGAAAGATATAAAACTTGTTCCTCTTCTAGGGGTTCTAATCTATTTTTCAATTTCATATTATGTTTTACTAAAAGGGCTACAAGATTTAAAAAGTTGCCATTACTTGGTGAATGTATCATCTTTAATAATGAACTAGTATTTTTAGATGAGCAACGGGGAAAAGAAAGGCAGTTAATAGCCAAATATAGAATAACATCAATTGTAATACAGAGAACAACTCTGACTATCTTTTTCAGTTTACATAGCTAAGTCAGCTACTATCGTCCTGCCATGCTGCTATTCACTGTCCGCATACCGCTGTGCAAAGACACATACACATTGTCGTTATTTAGACTTTACTGTTTACTGACTTTGTGATATGCGCGGGTCATGTGTTCATATTATACTACAGAATTTAGAGCCCATAGACGAAAATTGTCTAGAAATTGGGTACAGCATATAATTAGCAGCAAAATTGTTCGAGCGTTAGCAGTAATTGATAAAATTATTAGGCATAAGTTCGGATCTTCCTCAATTAGTTATTGCGAAATGTATTTTTATAACAATAATTCTTTATTTAATAGTCAACAGTCAAATAATTAAAAAGTTTGTCTTACCTGGGTTAGCACAGGTACTCCATCACTTGAGATTTATTGATGAAGAATCTCGTAACTTTTATCATCAGCAGAAAAACAGAATTGTTACTTGAAAAATTCGATGAATTATATATATGTTAGTTTTTAGACAAACTTCTGTTTTAAAACAAAACTACTTGTTTTTCTGTAATAAAATATAGATTAATATAATTATAATCATACACAATATGAAGATTAATTACTATTCACAATAATTCAGATATTGACTGCGTAATTGAAAAATGCCTAGATGTTTACTTTTTAAATTTATTTATCTTAGACATAAAATACGATTAAGTAGAATTAAAAAATGGAACGTCTGTTACATACAAGAAATGTTACATGATTACAAAAGAAAAAGAAAAGAAACAGTAGTAGTAGAGTGATGCGACATATCGTCACGTGATGAGGCAGGTGCAAAAAACAATCAGTTGGCAGGAAAAAAAAGTTTCGGAACATGAAAACAAAAGTTAATAAAAATTGTTCTGAGGTTAGCAACACCCTCTTTTAAACTCAGAAATTTTCAATTGTTCATTAATACATTTCTATGTTTATTAAAATTAGCTTTTGTGAGGGTGTCGGCAGTCATTTCTTTGGTAGGTTTATAGTCAAGCTTGATAAAGCCTTCCTGCACTAAATCTCTCAGAAGGTGATATCGTAACTGTAAATGCTTTGTCTTCGAAAGAAATTTATCACTTACAGCAATCTTTATCGTAGACTGGCTGTCTTGATATAACACAATAGGATGTTCTTGCGGCAAGTTCAAATCATCCAACAGTTTCTTTACCCATTGTATTTCAAGTGCAGCACTCGCAGCTGCGACGTACTCAGCCTCTGCTGAAGACATGGACACACAGGACTGTTTTTTCGAAGTCCAAAAAATTGGATTCTTGCCTAACACAAATAAATTTCCAGAGATGGATTTTTGATTACTTCGATCATTTGCCCAATCAGAATCCGAATATGCTTTTAGGACAGGTTCACCAGAGTTACAAAGTCTTAATTTAATATCTTTAGTATTTTTCAAATATCTAATTACCCTTTTAACTGCCTCCCAGTCTTTCGCTCTGGGATTTTCATTTCTACGGCTTAAGATGACAACGACAACACTTATATCAGGTCACTATACTGTAGAAATGTAAAGTAACGCGCCTATAGCCTGTCTGTACATTGTATTGTTTGGTAAGAGATTATCGTTATCAGTTAATTTTATATACCCTGGTTCCATTGGTGTGTCAGAGGGCCATGCATTATCTAGCCCGAATTTTGTTACAATGTCTTGTATTTTATTATTTTGGTCAAGCGTAATTACCCCTTTACAAGATCTTTCTATATTTATGCCAAGGTAATATTTGGCTTCCCCAAGGTCAGTTAGTCAATATTCTTCCCTTAGTTGATCAATTAATATGTCAATATTGTGATTTTTACCAGCTATAAGTAAGCCATCGACGTAGACAAGAATGTAAGTTTTTGTGTTATCTTTGTTACAGATACATAAACATTTGTCATGCTGACTTTGTTTGTTTAAATCCTAATTTACACAATGATTCATTAATTTTCAAATTCCATGCCCTAGCGGCTTGTTTCAAGCCATATATCGCTTTCTTTAACTTACATATTTTATTTTCTTCGCCTTGGACAACATAACCGTCAGGTTGTTGCATGTATACATCTTGCAAATTTCATGTAGGAAAGCAGTTTTGATATCTACATGCCTTAGATTTAAATTTTTATACAGCGACATGGTCAAGAAACTTCTTAGAGTGGTATGCGATGCAACTGGTGCAAAAGTTTCGTCATCATCAAGTTTCGAATTTATGGTGTTTAATTTCACAGACCCATGACCCAGGGATTCTATCTCCTGTCCATTCGCGATTGTTATGCATGAATTATTATAATTTAAATTCCTGAAATTTACTCTTATCATTGCAAACATGTGTTGAACTTCCCGAGTCTATATACCAATTGTTAGACTTCTCACCGATAAATAGAGTGAATATTTTGTCATTGGGTTTTTTTTTTTCACTCTCAGTAATAAGTGCCCTATCCGTGTTATGTCTGTCTTGAGAGTACATACCAGATTTGAAAGTTGATCTGGCATTGCTGGTTTTTGTTTGTTTCTGATTCTTTTCTTTATTTTTAAGATGCCAGCATTCTTCAATTGTATGCGATTTCTTTTTACTATATCGACAGAACTTTGAATTTTCTTGTTTTGGTTTAAATTTAACCTTTAATACTGAATTATTTTCAGATTTGTTTTTTCTTTTGGAAAATTCATCAATTAATTTTGAACGTATAAACTCTGGTGTTAAATCTTTTTCATCTCGAGATTCTAAGGCAGTGATGAGTACATCATAACTTGGAGGCAAGGAACAGAGCATTAGTGCTGAAAGGTGCCTGTTGTTAATTTCTTCACCGATTGATACTAGTTTATCTCTTAACTGATAAATTTGTGTCAAGTGTTGAATCATGTCTCCACCCTCAGTTAATTTTGTAGAGTAGATTTTTCATAATAAAAATAGCTTACTGCTGAGGGTAGAGCGTTCATGTACAGCTTTTAATGCGTTCCAGCATTCTTTAGCGGTCTGAAGATTTTTGACATGAATTATTTGATTATCCTCTATTAAGAGGTTTATTATGGCGCGAGCCTTTCTGTTTTTGGAATTCCATGTGTCAGTAATCGGATTGGGAGCATTGTTTATAACCACTGAATATAAATCTTCTTTCTGGAGAAACATCTCCAATTTAAATTTCCATACGTCATAATTCTGTGAATTAAGTTTTTCAATGATTTTGTCCTTGGTGATACTCATATTAATATTTCATTTTTTTTTTTTTTTTTTTTAGAATATAATAACTGAAATTTTATTTTTAATCATTGATATGTTTATTTTAAACATTCTTATATTAATTTTCACTTCTGTTTTGAAGAAACAAAAAATATTTACTTTCGCTTACATTTTTTTTTTTTTTTTTAAATGTAGCAATTTCTTTGAATAGGGGAGACTGGGGAGGGTTGACCCTATGGGAGGCTTGACCCACCTTTCTTTACTGTGCTATTTTTAGCTTTCAAAAACTTCCAACACATGGCAGCACATCCTACTGATGCAAGGTAACAGCCATGTTTGTTTGAAAGTTATACCATGCTTTTTATTTGAACAAGTTTGAAATTTGTGTTTTCCTCATCAAAAAGTAAATAATTTTGATTAAATTTGTAAGGCATTGTGCAAATATTTTTAATCAAATATCAGAATTTAGATTTATATGATTAAAGTATATACCTCAAGCTAATATGTGATATTAGTTTTCCTAAATAACTGTTTAATTCCCTGATTTTTTTTTTTATGAAAGTGCAAATGGCTATTGAGGGAGGCTTGACCCACATGATATAAGGGAGGTTTGACCCATGGGTCATGCCTCCCTTGTATATTTCTTTGTTATTGGCAACTGAAAATATAAATTTATCTATTATTTAATTGTATAAAAAATTTTAAAAAATGATTTTTTTTTTTATCCTGTACCATTCTTTTACTAAAAATCATTACCTACAATGTTTTTTTAAAACATAAGAAGAAAATAAGAAAACTCACTATTGTTTTTAGTATTAAGTTTTTACCAAAAAGTAATCCCATAACAATGATATTTGAAATTCTTGCTGAATAATGTTTAGTACTGTACCTGTATTCTGCAACAGGATTTAATTTACTACTGTAAGAGAATTTTTTGATAACTTAAAGGCTGTTCTAACAAAGGAAAATTTTACTCCAGACAACATTTATAATGTTGATGAATCTGGTGTAACAACAGTTCAACACCCGAAAAAAATTATTGCTCGTAAAGGAGAAAAACAAGTAGGCAATCTAACTTCAGGAGAAAGTTGACTCTGGTAACTATTTGCTGCACAATTAGTGCCATTGGAACATCAATCCCACCATTTTTGGTCTTCCCTCGCCAACGAGTGAAAGATATGACCAAAGGTGCACCTGTTGGAACACAAGCTGTTGGGCATTCTAGTGGATGGATAACATCCGAAAACTTTGAAGTGTTTTTAACACATTTTGCAAAGTATACAAAATGTAGTTGCAGAAAAATCATGAAAGTCATGTGTCTCTCAAAGATTTGCAATTCTGCAAAGGTAATGGAATTGTACTCTTAACATTGCCACCGCATACAAGTCACAAATTGCAACCACTCGATCTATGTGTGTTTGGACCCTTTAAGGGTTTCTACGATGAAGCGTGTGATAACTTTATGGTGAGTAATCCAGGAAAACCAATTAAACTTTATGATATTCCTGAATTCATCGGAAAATTTTATCCACGAGCTTTCATCCCCATAAACATTAAACAAGAATTCGCTATTACGGGAATATTTCCTTTTGATTCAGGGATTTTTACAGAGGCAGATTTTATGGCCTGCAGTATGACAAACCGACCTGAGCCAACCGATTCTCAGACAACACAAATTGGTCAACATGATATTCACAACCTTGCATGCAAACAGAATTTGCCAAGTTCTTCGCAAATTACTACTTCCTGTACCTGTCGACCTAAAAGTAATTTATCTCTCATTCCTGATGATTATATTCCTCATAGTAGTAGTTCACAAGTCACTTCTACTAGGATCACCTGTCAGACAGAAATTGAAAAATCTGCATCTTTGACCCCTGAACAGATTCGACCTTTCCCAAAAGCTGGACCACGAAAACATAACTATAAAAGAAAACAAGCAAAGTCTCGAATATTGATAGATATCCCTGTTAAAGAACAAATAGAAAATGAGCATGCATTGAGAGCATCGAAGAAACGACCTTCTGTTAAAGCTACTAAAACCAAAAGATTTTCTAAACGGAAATTCTTTAATCTTGTTGAAACCCCTAGTGATGAGGATGAAGAAATCTCTCATGTGTCAGATAGCAGTGAAGATGAGTTTGTGATATCAAAGTCAATGTCCGAAGGAGATTTTGTGCTGGTAAAATTTGTGAGTCCTAAAACTGGTAGGCCTAATGCATCTCATTTCGTAGGAAGAATAACCAAAGTGGAAAGAGAGTTTCTTGCTACATTTTTACGCCGCACTGCTGAAACAAATTACTTTATTTATCCAGAAGCGGAAGATATATCTGTTGTTTCAATGGGTGATATGATAAAGTTACCAAATCCAGTATCAGCTGGAGGAACTGCAAGAGTTGCATTACGAATTTGCTTTGGCTTTGACTTTTCTGAGTATAAGTGCTGCTAAAAATTCGTTATTATTTAACATTTCTACCTTTTTTCAACAAAGCTTAATGGCAATGACTATTTTTAATTTAAGAGTTGTTTTAGAAGTGTGAACGTGTTCTTTTATATAATTTTTTTCAATTTATGCTTTAGAAATATTGCTACTTCATCAACTATAACTTTTATTGTTATCACATTAATTTCATTGCCAAATTTTCTTAAATTTTAGGACTAGCTTAACTTTGTTCATAAATATTATAATATGTGAATATTGGTGGGTCAACCCTCCCATTGTGTGGGTCAAACCTCCCATATGTGGGGAGCCTTGACCCAAAAATTCTGCTTCAATAACATTCATTATTTCTCTTTTCTGTTGCAAAGTATGAAAATTTTTTACGTATGTTTTGATAATAGGATACACCAGGTATGAAATGGTGTACAAAGTTTTTTTCTGGAAGTAAAATTTTTTTCTCTGATTTTTTTCTCTTGTAAAAAATGGGTCAACCCTCCCCAGTCTCCCCTATGCAAAGAAGAAAAAAAACTTTTGTTAAGAATAAATCTAAAATTTCAATTAAAAAAATCAGTCTCATAATCTGATTAAATTATTAGGCATAAGTTCGGATCTTCCTCAATTAGTTATTGCGAAATGTATTTTTATAACAATAATTCTTTATTTAATAGTCAACAGTCAAATAATTAAAAAGTTTGTCTTACCTGGGTTAGCACAGGTACTCCATCACTTGAGATTTATTGATGAAGAATCTCGTAACTTTTATCATCAGCAGAACAACAGAATTTTGTTACTTGAAAAATTCGATGAATTGTATATATGTTAGTTTTTAGACTAACTTCTGTTTTAAAACAAAACTACTTGTTTTTCTGTAATAAAATGTAGATTAATATTTATAATCTTACACAATATGTAGATTAATTACTATTCACAATAATTCAGATATTGACTGCGTAATTGAAGAATGCCTAGATGTTTACTTTTTAAATTTATTTATCTTAGACATAAAATACGATTAAGTAGAATTAAAAAATGGAACGTCTGTTACATACAAGAAATGTTACATGATTACAAAAGAAAAGAAACAGTGGTAGTAGAGTGACACAACATATCGTCACGTGATGAGGCAGGTGCAAAAAAACAATCAGTTGGCGGGAAGAAAAAGTTTCGGAACATGAAAACAAAAGTTAATAAAAATTGTTCTGAGGTTAGATGTTTGCAACAGTAATTCCTATATAAAAAAGTACACTTAATACTGTTTTGTTAAATAAATCCTTGTCGAATCATGTTCTCAGACTGACTAAGAACATAACTTGACAAGGATTTGTTTAACAAAGTAGTATTAAGTGTACTTTTTTTATATTGGAATTCTAACTAGCACTCGAAAGTTTTACAGTTACAAGGTACAAACCAACGTTGGCAAAAACCAGGGTTTTTCTAGAAAAACCCAACCCACTTGGGTTTTTGCGGGGTTTTCTGGACTTTTGTGGGTTTTTGCTTGAATACATTTGCGTTATAATGTTAGATATGTTATTTAGCATATTAGTTGTAATACACCTAATTATATTAAACTACAAATGAATAATTAATGAAATATTTATCTCGGAAATAAAAATTGGTTTGATTCCAATATTAAAATAGTGTTAATTAGTAAAATTAAGCTATATTTTATCTTAATGTATGCTTATTCAAAATAAATATTCTTAATTGACAATAACTGATTAAAATAAAAAAATTCTTTAGTACAATACCTATCATATAAATTTTTTAGTTCCCTATCGTGTTATAGGTATGGGGAACTTAGGCAATCGTGAAAATTTACGCTTTTCTTAACATGGGAGAATAGGGCAAAATTTTACTTAAATGTGCATTAAATGGAAAATTTTTAATAAAAAAATGTGAGACTAGTTTTAAAATATGAGTTTTGATGTTGGAATGAACATCAGTAACTAGAAACATACTACTTTGAAAATTTCGCAAGTTATTGGAAATTTACGAATTTCTTAACATGGCAGAATAGGGCAAAATTTCACATAAACGTCAATTTTTAGGGATATTTTCACCGTAAAGATGTCAGACCACTTTTGAAATATTATTTAGGATACTGACATGAATATCATAGAGTATGAATTTTCCAATTTAAAAAATTCGTAAAGTATTTGGAATTTAGGATTTACTTAAATTGGCAAAATTGAGCATAAACGTCCATTTTGAGGATCATAAATATATCAGACAACTTCAAAATAACATTTATGATACTTGCTTAAACATGATGTACAAATATTCTAATAGGAAAATTTTGTAATTTAAGATTTTATCAACATAGCAAAATGGGGCGATATCCCATATAAATATGCATTTTGAGGATTGTTGCATTGGAAATAGTAGTATGAAAACAAAACTTCAAAATTGACCCTTATCAAATAAATTAATATTGGGTTGTTCCATAATTATTGGCAGCAACCGATATAGGCAACTTCTACAGATCGTTCCGACCAGTACAGTAGTGATGCAACACCAACCACCACTGCAACGTGAAGTGAAGAGTCCACACACTATATAAATGCCAGTCGGGGCACTGGAAACATTTAAGGACGTGATGGAGCAACATGACATGCGAATCGGGTTACAGCACAAGTTCCGGCTTGGACATTTGGTGGTTGCAACAGTGGCCAACATCAACAAAGCATGGGGTGCGGGCACGACAAGTGAGCGGACAGTCTATAGATTGTTTGCCAAGTTTTGTAGAGGTGATATGGAGATTGGCCATAAATCTGGAGCCAGTCGTCCAGTGCGGTGTGATGTGGACCATTTATGGCAGAAAGTTGACACCCAACCAACATCAACGGTACGACAGCAAGGAGCCGAACTATCTGTAGCACCACAGACAATCTCACGACATTTGGTGGGAATGGTGAAAAAACTCGAAACATGGATACCACAAGACCTAATGGAAGAGCAACCTCTACAGCGCCTTGAGACCTGTAAATCTCTACAGGAGTACGAGGTTAGAGATCCATTCTTGCATCGTATCCTGACTGTGGATGAAAAATAGGTGTTGTGTTGGATATGAAGGATTTCATATCCACAAACACCATATTACAAATTTATTTTAGCAGAGTGCAGAATATTTGCAGTGAAACGTAGCTGAAAGTTTTGAAGTGTATGAGCATGCAGAGTTTCAATTTAATTTAAATAAATGCATGAATACAAATAATCACAAAGTTTTAATTAACCAAATAAGTTTATTAAAGTTTAACAAAAATAAGTTTCATTAAATACTTAACTTTTACATCTTAATTGCAAACGATAAAGGCATTCAAAAATATGACAAGAATGTCAAAACGATATTTTAAATGGTTAAATGATATTTAAATAGCTAAATGACTTCATGACCTGATAGTAAAAGTTCATATTCTATCTGAGCAGTAAGAGAAAGTTCTTTTAACTAAAAGTCTTCATAAAAGTTCTTTTACCTGTTTACATCTTTTACTTCACTAAAATGAAGAAAAATAAACTTAACCTATATTAAACTATCACGTTAGGCTAACAGGTACTCAATCCCCCCATTAAGCCTAACGCGAATAACGAAACATTAAGAAAAATCGAAATAAGAAAAACCTCCCACTTTCTCAAACTTCATAGCTGTTTATTTATATCTACTTTTACCTAATTAACATTCATACTGAAAGTGAAAGTTCTAGATGATTCTGCATCAGATTTGCATATGGCGTTCAACTGTTTACAGATGAATTCACAAAAATTCGGTAAGTTACGAGAACGGCAAATCAGCGATCGCAAATTCTACAGTGAATTAGAGAACCAACTCTTGAACTTGCTGTCTGTTATGAGTGAAAGACCGGAATGAGCAATACAGCCGAAGGTAAATAAACAACGTAGTTTAAAACTAAACGTTTAATTAATTCTTATTAATGGAATTAATTCCAAAAGGTAAGATATACGTTTTATTTTGTATTTTACTATTAATAAAGATTTATTTTACCTTTGGATCTTGGATGATGAGATTAATAAAGGGGCTAATTACTAACATGTTGTATGACGAAAATTCTCGTTACCGTTTGGTGGACCGCCAAGGCGTTAATATTAATTTCTCCCGAGAGGCCAGACCATTAATATGGACGTGTACTGTCGTCAGTTGGATGAATGCCACATGAAACTTCGCATCAAACAACCAGCACTGGTCAATAGGTCAGGTCCCATACTCTTGCAGGATGGAGCTCAACCCCATGTCTCAGTTGGTAGCTGGCAAAAGATCCAGGATTTGGAGTATGAGCATCTGCCGCACCCACCTTATTCTCCAGACCTTGTTCCGACCCCAGTGGCAGAAAGTTTTGTAGCTGTCTGTGACAGGTTTTTAAAATTTCATAATCTGTCTGCAAAATTTGTGTAATCAGGGGTGAAAATGGCTTACACTCAAAAAGCCTGAAAGCTGATTGGAGGTGGGGGGGGGAGGGGTTTGACATCAGTGGTGATCTCATGAAACAATGCACAAATACAATTTTACTACGGAACAATATGGAATAAACACTGGTATTCATTCAATTAAATATTTTATAGCAATGTTTGACACAACACAATATAAATAATTATAAATAATAAAAGTTTTAGTTTTGATACAGAAATTTTTATAAGTGAATTGTTATCTGAAAGTTGCGAACAAATTTTTTTTTATCAGTGCAGACAAAAACTGTCCTCAAGCCGTTTTTCTGTGTCCGCAACTATGTCGTGGTGTTTCTGCCACTGGTGTTCAGACTGATTATCACATGTTTCGCCATTTGGACATGTTTGTGAGGGACAAACAATTCCCGAACCAGGATGCATTGATTCAGGGGCTTCGTGATCTCTTTGACCAATGTGATGCCGACTTCTGCCACCGTGGCATTTTTTCGGTCAAAACTAATTGGGCGAAGTGTATTTCTGCCGATAGGGGCTACTTTGCTGAATAAAATCCAATTTTTTCTTTATGAGTCATGTTTTCTTTCTTGTTTCATTTTCTGCCAATAATTATGGAACGACCTAATAGATTAGAATAATATAAATATATCGAAGTGAATGGTGGATAGCCTATTAGGCAGGGATTTCATTCTGTCACTGTGTCAAGCATTTGGACAAATTCATTTCTCTTAACATGATAATCATGTTAAGAGAATGTCCTGAACTATAAATTTATGAGAACATATGTATGATGGGGAACTTAAGAGTCCACCTATGCCAACAAGTTTTAATTAAAAAAATAAGTTGCACTGCTTTATCCTTTTCCTTCTTTAAGTTTTTTTATAGTTGAAATGGCTATAGAAGAAAATTTTATTTGATTTATAATTATGTTGCTACTAAAATTAAAATAAAATAATTATAAAGTTTTAAAACTAAACAATTTAATTAGTTAAATATTGATTCTGGACAACATTTATGTCTGCTGTTAAACAAAAATATCGTTCGATTTTAGAGGAAAAGGAAAATTGAACCAATTATAGAAGATAAACTTGCTTTTATTATATTTATAACTAGTTACTTTTTATGTTTAATACTATTTTCTAGAAAATAAAAAAAGAGTTTATTCTTAAAAGGTAAGGTGTTTTCTATACTTTATAGATGAGATTTGTAAATTATAAATAATTTTTAACAAAAACCCAGTGGGTTTTTGTTGGTGGGCCCGTTTGTGGCTGGGTCCAGTTTGCCAACCCTGGTACAAACAGCAAGACTAGCTGGACCCAATGGCTGCCGCCCCTCCATTTTCTCTGCCCAGGGCAAGTGCTCCCTCCTGCCCCCCCCCCTCCCCCGATCGACAATTAAGCACACAACGGAAGCCTTCCAATTTTCAATCTTTCTCCATCCACAACATAAATGTCAATATTCATTTTAAACTTGCTTTATTAGATTATAGAAACTATAAAGAAATAGAATTATACAATATTTCTCGCTGATGTAATTTCCCCCCCCCCCCATATACTTCTTTTCTTATCTCCAACTAGCCATCGATGTTTAAAAGCTCTGCAGAAGCCTTTAGTTTGCCAATCTTTCTCTATCGCTATCCTCCATCAGCAACATAAATGTCAATATTCATTTTAAATTTGCTTTATTAGATTCTAGAACCTATAAAGAAGTAAAATTGTTTCACTTCTTATTCACCTAATTATTTATATTTTGACGACCCCCCCCCCCCCCCCCCAAATACACACACACACTTCCCAGCTAGTGATCAAAGCTTACTTCTTGAACCAAAAAAGTGATAGAAGTGCTCAATATATCTCACATATGGAATTATGTTTAGGCTTTATTACTGAACTCAATGAATCTATTTGTTTTTCCTTAATAAATTTAAAATACATACTGTATCACCAAACACGATGCATAAAGAAAAGAACAATGGTTTAGTATTTAATGCTATAAAAACAGTTGTCTGAAAGAAAAAAAAAACTATTAAAAAAAATAATAGTAAATAAATTTTTGTACCCCCCCCTCCCCCCCCCCCCCAAAAAAAATAATAATAATAATAAGAGAGAGAGAGATAGTCAAAAGTAAGTTTTTTCCCCCCTTCAATGCAGGTTAAAAAAAAAAAAAAAACTCATTTTGTAAGAAGGTAAAGAAATACATATTTACTTTTGTTCAGAAAATTTTCTAATTTTTTAATTAATACAGTACACTCTCAAAAATCCGCACAGCTTAAAACGAAGTGTTTTGCGGATTTCTGAATTTTGCAGATTTTAGAGTAATTTATTTTATTTACATCTTAGAACCTCATTTGAGTAGCATTTCTTTAAGATACAATTTATATGTTATATATACAATGCTGAAATAAAGTGTGTCTAATAAAAGTATAAATATTTCATGAAATTTTAATTTAAAGAACAATTTTTATATATCACATAATAGTTACAAATTATCTAGATTTTTGAAAAGTCTGATCAATACTAGTTTAAGTAAGAATATTCATACATATTTATTTTCCTATAACCTGCAAAAAAGTCAGCAATTCTTGGTCATTTCCTCCTCTGCAATATGTTGAGTGATTGGTGATTCATGAGCATCAGTTAAAAACTGATTTGTCTCTTAATACAGCTGAATTTTTGCAATCCACTAATCAACAAATCAATTGTGGCAATGTTTGTTTACATTGCAAATGATATGCGGATTTTAGAGAATTGCGGATTTTAGGGTTGCGGATTTTTGAGAGTTGACTGTATATATTTCAGGGGGCTGTCTACGGGAAAAACTGGTCCATTTACAGACCTTTCACAAAATTACATACTCGTAAAACGTACCCTTCACAAAATTCAGTTCGGAGATAAACAAACTTTTCCCAAAATTTTTGGAAAAACAAAACATTTATAAAATAATACCGAGCAAAAACATCTGCTCAGCAATATATAAACATTGCATCCCATCAATTTTCTCTTATGTTCTCGTACTGGTCACTATTGCTACTACATGACAATTAAAGTGTCCATTTCTAGCAGAGTCCACGCTGGTTAGTAAGGGAATGATGTCAAACACGATAATGGGTGTGGCGTACCTTTTCTTGATGTGACGAAATTTTTCTGTGGAAAATTACATAAATAATTTGGCGACATCTTTTTACCGTGTTGTGTTTGTTTTTTAGTTTGTAATTTTTTAGTATGTGGTTTGTAGAGTAGCATAGCTATGGATGTGTGATTTTGTATTTTCGTATTTTTGTCAGTAATTTGATCACTTCCATTTAGTAAAGATGAATCAAGGCCGGCCAGTTACGGGAGTAAATTCCCGTAATTTGGACTATTACATTAAAAAAATATGTTCAAATTACGTTGCTCCTTTTATTGATTGGCTGATAACAAGAAAGATTAGGGCTTCTGTCTAAATGATTTGAGCAGGGGTGCAGAAAATGTTCAAACCTCGGAAATTTCCCCCAAACACAGTATAAATTTCCCTCAATAATGCAAAAATCTACTTTGCTATACAAAGTCATTTGTTCTATGTAATAAATCTTTAAGAGAATAAGTATACAGTGTAACATAAAAATATCGCTGTTAGTGTATAAGTACTTCAAAGTAGCAAATTGTTATTTTTGATTTACATTTTTATTTTCTCTTAAAAAAAATATTCAAAATTTCCCCAGTCAGTTTACATTTCCCCCGAACCTCGTTCGGGCGTTCGGACATATTCTGCACCCCTGGATTTGAGTATCAATTGAAATTCAGAGGTTTTTTTTTTTTTTTTCTGAAACACTAGTTTTTTTTTTTTTTTTTTTTTTTTTTTTTGGGGGGGGGGGTTACCTATGAGTCATAATCATCCATTAAAAGTATAAGCATATATATTAGAATTGTGCCCCGGGATTATAAAAAGGGCAATGTGCAGCTAATGAAAAGGCATTTTCTAGATTCATGTGGGCAGTTTTGGACTCTTAAGGGCTCATTTAATATTTAAAATAGACATTTATTTTAAAATTTCGATTTTAAGTACAAATAAAAGAAACTTTTAAACATTAACTTTCTTTACAACTTAATTTTGCTTGTTACTGATATATGAACAACTGTTGGTTGTTATGCACAATACATTACGTTTATTTATATATTTATAACATATCTTCAATTTGAAGGTTATTTTCTATAAAAGGCAAGGGCGCAACTTTTTTAGATTAAGGGCAAGAAGGGTGCCATTTTTTCAGTCAAAGGGCAGGCAGGGCACAGCACCCTCCTGCCTGCTCTACATGAAGCATATATATATATATATATATGTATGTATGTGTGTGTGTGTGCAGATAAAACTTGTGAAATGAAATTTCACAAAAATAAAAATAACTGTCCGAAAAAAATTTCATAAAAATAAGAAAAAATCACAAAAATAAGAATTTTTCACAAAAACAGGACCCTGGAAAAAAAAACCCTGGACAGACCCCTGTATTTGTTTACAAAAACTGCAATTCGTTATTATATGCGAGTTTGTACATAAAAAAATATTCCGTGAGGCGGTTCACGTTTCATAAATGTATAACTCTGATTACTGATAGCTGTTATTGAAACTTGGCACCTCTATCAAATATGAAATTTATTTTGAAACCATTCTTCGAATGACTATGGTTTAACAATCTTCAGTTAGGGCTAGATACAGGTGGAAACAACCCAGGCAATTGCCCAGAGTGGCAAATATTAAGGGGCAGCAAAATTGGAAATTTTTTGAGTTAATGAAAAACAAAGATAAAGAAAAATATTTTTCAAAAACAGTGGAAAATATGATAAACATTTTCTTCCGTATCAAATTTTAATTTGTTTTAAGTCATCCATGTAATGTCCAGTACAAATATTTTTTTACTTTTTCTTACCCATATTACAGTGTCTAGAACATAGTATGGCAAGCACTTATAATCGAATACTTAAAATACTGCTAAAAAAATGAAGCCTTACTGATAGTGCTGCTATCGAAATTTTTGCTTAAATCGAAGAACTAATTAACTTTTCCCTGTTTTGTCTACTCAGTCACGTGATCTAAGCACATATACAACTGATAGCAGGGGTTAATCCAATGAATTTAGTGCCGCTTTGCGGCACCTTCACAAAGTCAATTTTTGATGCTGCAGTACCTTCACAAAATCTATTTTCGGCAATGTGGTGCTTTCACAAAGTCCATTCTTGGTGATTAGAAAAGAAAAAAAGCAAATTTAAAAAATGTTTCTCGTTTAAAGCCTCATTCTATGGCAAAGAAAAAGAATCAATCCTGTACTGCAAACACACTCAGACTCGATTGGTTGACTTCAAAACAAAAACAAAGTTCCGATATACGAAAACCTAGTTCTGATACGAAAAGATTACTAGTAAAAAATGTTGAAAACGGAATCGCATCACCATGGAATGAATCGTCAATGGGTGTATCAAAGCTCAGCCGAAATAGGAAATTTGGATAATGGTTGAAAAAACACATTCTTTCAAAAAATCAGCAAGCATTTCTCTGCATTGCGGCCACCCCTCCCCAAGAAAGTTCCTAGACAAGAAAAGAAAGTTCTTATCAAAAAAGATTATAGTAAATAAGTGTTGATACGTCAAATTGCATAGTCACGTAACGAATTGCCAACAGAAGCTCTGTATCAAAGCTTAGCCTCCAGCTTTTCTGCCATGATCTAAGTTCATTGGAAGAAATAAAATGGTTGAGCAAATATGATTACAGTAACATGTTAATGTCTGTATAATACAATTCAAGAACTTTTATTAAAGGTCTAAATCCATAAAGAATTTCAATAAGATTTTACTGTTGCATTGTTTTGTGAAAACATAAAATTTAAAATAAATTATCACATTTTCTTTTGGAAAAAGACTATTTTTTCAGATGATTAATAAAGTTTTAAATTGTCAATAATAGAATTTCGGCCAATCGTACCTTGTGTGCATTTAAGTTTTTACTTTTTTTTAAATATGATTTATTTATATATTTATTCTATTTTTTTTTATCAATTTTACTTAATATTTTCTTATATCAACATATATGCAATTTCTTAGTCTTCTACTGTAATGAATTTTATTACAAATGAGAAATTAGGTGTAAAAGAAGTGGGTAAATGGAGTAAATTAACACCGCAGCAATATCGTGGATGCACTACAGCGCATAAATTATGCAAAAAATTAAGGCAGGACGCAAAATATAGTAATAGGGTGCACTCAGGGGACGCACAATAATATTCTGTTATCAAAATTGTGAAAATTATATTTTTACTTCAATGTTTTCTCTGTAAACTATACAATAGATTGTATTGAATTAATTTTTAGATTGTTTATGTGTAATACAATTCAATTTAGTAATTAGATGTTTTAGAAAGTTTACAATTAAGTTTTGTTTACATTATAAAAAAGTTTTTATCTTGAATAAAGTTAATTTATTAAATGGAAGTAATTATGGATATAAATTATAAAAGTAAAATGTAAATAATGCCACTTACTGATTTTCTAAAAGTGTAGTGTAGATTGAATTTGTATAACATTTAAAATTTTAACCATGTTTATCATCGGCTTTTTTTTTATTATTATTATTCCAGCGTTCATTTAGCAATATCTAAATTAAACTACTAATATGTTTAGTTAAAGCTTGATAAATGGTGTCGTAATGGTTTCTGAAAGGAAAAATGCAAATTAAGTGTGATGTTATTTGATATTGCTACTCTTTATGTTTTGCTAGCCATAATGGAGATGTTATACACATTAATATGAGCATTAATTTCTTTTAAATAGTTTTACTTTATTAAAAATGAAGTTTTAAATAAGTAATTAAAGTATAATGTGGCCTTAGTTAAAAGCTTGTTTGCATTTTCTCCTGATTTCCTTCTGTGAAGTGTTGCCGTTCGCTTTCTGAAGTTTGAATCAAGGAGTGAGGTGGTTGAGTCTGTTGTTCGTTGGCCATTTGGGTTCACATCGGATGTTTTTGTCTGCCATGTTCTTTTTTTGGAATGTTGTTTGTTAACTTTAAGAGTCGTTTTGGTAATAATAATCTAACAATGTTTTACTAAATGATGAAAATAATGTTTTTTTAAAAAATATATTAATCGTGTGGGTAACTGTTAAATCCGGTTGTTCCAGTGAAAGGCATGAACATAGCTATGTAGCAGTCAAGATTTGCAGTCGCCATTCGCCACATGGTGACCTAATTTGAAAAAGTGGCGACCCAAAAAAATTGCTGTAATCGCCAATCAGACATTTGTTTTTTTTTCTCGATTTCGCGGAAATCTGCGATTTCCCCCCCCCCTCCCCTAATTTGTGGAATTTTGCGAATTAACTTCTTTTGCTTTAAAAAAAATCGCGGATATCGTCCGTTTTATAAAAAGAGACCCCATTAATGATCGGCAATTAAATTAGCTACGAAAGTCACCCAATTCATAATCTTTCTCCATCCACGACAAAAATGTCAATATTCATTTTAAACTTGCTTAATGAGATTCTAGAACCTATTAACAAATAGAATAGTTAAATATTTCTTGCTCATGTAATTAATTTTTACCCCCCCCAACCCCAACATCTCCAGATATTGATCAGTGATTAATTCTAGGAACAATAAAGAGATAGAAGTGCTCAATGTTTCTCACATATGTAATTATTTTTAAACTTCATTTCTGACTTATAAATCTATTTATTTTTTCTCAATTAAATTAAATATTTATATTTAATATCTATTCCAAATGCTTAAACAAGGGGAAAAATGTAGACTAAATTTTTCAGGTAGGAAAATTTTTTCTAAATCAATTTAAGAAAATTAATACTCAGTTGGTTTTATGCATATTAAAAACTGATAATTAACTACTGTAGCTTTTTTAAATATGTATGATTAACGTACATAAATAAAAATCATATTATATATATATATTATTTTTTTTCCCTTGTTGACATGGAATTTTAATAAGCTTTTATGTGGATATAAAACTTATTGCAATAATATTGTAGAATTGTTTTGTGCTAATGAAAAAAATTCTGAAATTTTTAATGTAGCTAGAAAGCTCTCTCTCTCTCTCTCTCTCTCTATATATATATATATATATATATATATATAAATAACTGTTTAGGTAGTTAGGTAGTTAATTTATTAAAAGTGACATTATCAATGTTCAATCAATTAACAAAACAATCATGTTAGCAGGGAGGCTAGCAGTCAGGGAAAATCAAAGAATCAGGGAAAAGTCAGGGAATTTAGACAATCTGGAAAAGTCAGGGAATTTTTACAAATTTTGTGAAAATAAGCTATATTAATCATTAAATTATTAATGATATTTTAAATCACTAAATTTTTTGCTAGTGTCGTGAAATTGTCATCAAAAATAAACGTGAGAGTCAGGGAAAAATGGAGGAAAATCTCGAAAAATAGTCAGGGAATTTGAAAAGGTTTAAATGCTAGCCACCCTGGTTAGTAAAAAAAATTCAGCTAATTTCTAATTTTAGCAGTCACATGTCTGTTAATATAATTAAATCTCGGATAATATGCCAAAAAGATTTTTTGCCCCCCCTCCCTTTCCCCCTGACTCAAAATAATTTTGTTTTCTTCTAATGCCAATCACATCTATTTTCCGTATGGATATGTCACACTAGGTAAAATTTATTAAATGAATCAAATTTTTGTATTTCTCATTCAATAAGACAAAGTATATATTCTTGCAAATACAAATTGTGTATGAGAAATAACATTTTGTTAGCGTGTCATCATTAGAGCCTGCTGTTTTCTGTATCGAAATGAAATTAATACTTAACTACGAAAGTCCATATATTTCTCCTCATTACTAAAACTTTAAAATCTTCTTTCTAATACTATAATTATTAATAGCATTTGAAAGTTGCATTATATGCTACTATAACTACCCTATATGTTTATAAAACTCGCTCTTAAAATACTAATAAGAATAAAATCATAAACACTGAAAGGAAATTCAAATGAGATCATATCTTCTCTCAAAAGTTGAATCATTTTTCAATGATTTGATTTCTCAGCCAATTTTGTTTTTATCCCAGCTGCTTTTATTTCAGATATTAAAAGTTTTAAGCTCGAGAAGTATGAAAGTTTTAAAAAAAATATTTATATTCAAACAATATTTAAGGATTTTTTTAAATCTGTGGAAGTGCATATTTTTTTATCATTATTTTTATTATTAAAATAATACAATAAAGGCCACTATTTCTTAATTTCCCGACCATATCATCTGTGTTTTATGCCTTTATATGTATATAGATATATATTTTTTAATTATGTGTGTGAATACCAGGTATAACGTCGACTCGCGAGTGGCCACTGAGTTAATCATGTTCACTGGCCACTTACAAAAATTGTAAGTCTTGACCTCTATAAGCTATGACTTTCCCATTTTTTCCGGAAACTTTGTACCTGAATTTTTACTTTCTTTTATATTCAATAGAAGAAAGTATTGCTTTTGTAAAGTATTTTTACTTCCAGTTTTAGATGGTTTTTTATACGTTTTGATAGTTTCAGAACAAGATTTGATCATTTTTAGAAAATTCTACTTGTTGGGACAATAATTTGTGCTGACTATATCTCAGGAACTAGAGCACACAATTTCATTTAAATTTATATGTAGTTGCACTTTGACATAAATTAGTGCTTATCAAATTTTGCTGCAAATCACTCAAGTAACAATGCAATTTTTTCATGGAAGGCTATATCTCAGGTTCTATTGTAAATAATCGATCAAAACTCAATAGGTGAGAAGCCATTATGAAAAATTATGCTCATTCAATTTTGGTGCATGTTGACCAATAGGGGGCGCTGTTCCCTTGAATGGGAAGAATATATCTCAGATTCTATTACATTTAACTACACAAAACTTGGTATACAAAAGGACTACTATGAAATACTATGCCGACTCAATTTCGGTACAAATTGGCCAACAGGTGGCACTGCTGTACACATAAATAAAAAGGCTAATTTTCAATTTCTATGGCATATAAATGCACCAAAACAGATATTGACTTAAATTGGGTGTATTATGTATATTGGCCTACAGGTGCTGCTGCTATCACCATGGGCAGACCAAATCAATTTTAGCACCCTTGAAAGTATCTATATAAGCATCCCTCCCCCCCCCCCCCCCCACACACACACACAAAAAAAAAAGACTGCAATTTAACCCTTTGACTGCCATGGCTATCATATATGATAGCCAGTGATGTTTCCATTGGGGGCACTGGCTATCAGATATGATAGCCAGTTTTTCAACACTTCAGTCCTTGGCTATAAAAATCATATCAGTCACATGAAAATCGTTCTGGAGTTTGATTGTTGGAGGATGAGAATCTCCCCGTGTATTGCAAAATGAAATTTGTTTTATATATAATTTTATGTTGAAAAGAATGCAAATTACACAAAAGAGTTTTCTGGTGCCATGGTAAACATTTGCAATTTTGGCTTGGCAGTCAAATTGTTAATAGTCGTAATTTTTGTGTATATATTTATACTTTTTCTCAAAAATCTTGTCTTCACAGAAAAATTTAAAAAACATTCATTTTTGCAGAATATGATAAGACAACTTTTCAATCTCTAGTGTTTGCCTAGTAAAATTATTCAAGAAATTCATCTTAAGTTTCAAGTTTTATTTTTGAAAACAGCATAAATCAGTTTGAAAGTGCTTATTTTGTTATATTTTCTCAAAATACTATTGACTTCATAGTAAATTGAAAAATATATTCGCTTTTATTCTTTACTAGCAGGCTTTGCCTGATTCGCTGGTCACTCTATTTAAATGAATTAAAAAAAGAATCAATGTTTTTTAATACCATTCTTCAAATTAAAACTAAAAAGAAAATACGTTGAAATTGCTTTAAAACTTTGCTTCGGGCCCTTGCTGCCTTCGGCAGAGACTTCTTCACCGTGTCTTGGTACTGGATAATTTAATTTATAGAGATGTCAATAATATAGGAAAAACTGCATTAGTCATTTTCTTTTTGATAATAAACAGAATGGAAAAAGCATAATATTTTACATGGAGATATTTTGTATAGTTAGACCAATATAAAAAAAAATGCTTTTCCTTCATATATACACTAAGCGACAAAAAAAAAGCCGCACCTGGATATTTTCCATTTTTCTTCCTGTAATCGCTAATTTTATTGCTTCAAAAGTAAATTTTTGAACAGATTTTATTACACTGTGTTTCGTGAGCAATTTAGGATTGAGCCAAGTGTTAAAAACAAGGTGTAATTGTTCGGAAAATTGTAATTTTAGAAAGTATTTCAAAAATGGCAAGAATAAGACAATTAACGATACCACAAAAAATATTAATTTTAGAGCGAAAATCAAAAAAATATTTTAACACGTGGGATGTCAAAATTCTTAAATGTTAACAAAATATTAGTGATCTGCTTTTCAGCAAGATATAATATTTTTTGGCTGTTTAAACTGCACATTTGTCCTTTGGCGGACACATTACTCGTTTAGTCGAGATGACCGCAAGTTAAAAAACCAGCGCTTAAAAAATCAGTTTGTATTACATTTAGAACATAGCAGGGATTCAGAAAAAGTGCTTAGTAACATAATTTATCTAAATACAGTAAAATAACAATTAAACAAAGCAGGTTTAATTGCCAGAAAATCTGAAAAAAAATTCATTCTTAACGAAAAGAATTAGAAAACCAGGACATTAAAGGGTTAAAAAAATTAAAAAATGATCAATTAATTATTGGGCTGAAGTTGTTCTCTCTGATGAGTCAAGTTTAACTTATTTCGAACAGACAGAAACAAGCAGATCTGATCACGAAAATGTGACTGACTTAATGAAAATCACACTTTTAAAACAATGACATATTTCACGTACATTACGATACGAAAATGCATAATTTTTCGGTGAGTAATATGGCAAATTTTCATGTTCAAGGGATCAATTTACCCGAAATAAAACTTGGCCACTAAATAATTTATACCTGACCGACTACTTTGGGGATATTTCAGACTCTTCCATAATCATCATTTTGAGATGATAAAGCACCTTGTTATATGGCACTTGTGATACATTTATTTTATTCAAGTTGTTAAAATTACTTATCCATTCTCATGAGCATCTATAATTTTGTAAGTTATCATAACATTTTTTACTTAAAATTAAATCTCACAAAGAATATCGTTGGATTTCTTCTTTATTAGACCTGAAAATTGTCCTAATCTCAATCCGCTCGAAAATGTTTAGTCTATAAAAGAGGGGGGAGGGGGGGGGAGGGATTAGAAATTTGTAGCCTACAACTTTGAAAAAACTAGCAAAAAATATTTATGATATTTAGCACAGTGAAATTTCTGAGTTTCATGTTAATAAACTGTAAAATACTATGCAATTGCCCATTAAAGCAGTAATTCCATATAAAGGCGGAATTATCCAAACCAGAATACATATTTTTATTAAATAATTGTTTAGACCTAACAAACAAATAGTTTTATTTCATACATTAACATAGCACTTGTTTATTTCATATAATAAATCATGATAGAAATAGCACTTGTTTATTTCATATAATAAATCATGATAGAATACAAAGTATATGTATACTATATTACGTTTAAAAAGAAAATTTTATGTGTATTTTTATTAAATGCTTCGTAGAGTGTAATAAAACGAATTATTAAATCGAAAATGTACATAGGTATCATGTTATGACTTCCGTATTATACAAACATAACAGTTTTATTCGTTACAATTATCAGTTTTTAAATTATTACAAACCCAAAAGGTATAAGTCAATTTTTCTGCATTGCGGCTTTTTTTTTGTCGCTTAGTGTATTATTTAATACCTCATTAAAATCCTTAATAGTTCAGAGTTTAATATATTTCGGCCTCCAATCGGGGCGATCATCAGAAATACTCGGTAATGACTTGCAGATGCTAAAGCTGGGTGGTTTGTTTATTTCCTAACGCTTCTTCCTCACTTTCTTCACTTTGCTTGTTTTGGTTGTATAGCTGTTGCCATTCGGGTGGTATAATGCTGTGTTCGATGTCATTAACAGCGTTGTTAGATGTTAGTATTTCGAGAGCCTCTCTTTTGAGGGCATAGTAATGAGAATTATATGAAGCTATTTTTTGATAGTTAATGGAGTCAATGTTAATTGGGTTACTATTGTTACAGGGTGGCTAGCAGTCAGGGAAAATCAAAGAATCAGGGAATTTAGAAAATCTGGAATAGTCAGGGAAATTTCTTTAAAGTCAGGGAATTTCAACAAATTTTGTGAAAATAAGCTATATTAATCATTAAATTATTAATGATATTTTAAATCACTAAATTTTTTGCTAGTGTCGTGAAATTTTCATCGAAAATAAACGTGAAAGTCAGGGAAAAATGGAGGAAAATCTCAAAAATAGTCAGGGAAAAGTCAGGGAATTTGAAAAGGTTTAAATGCTAGCCACCCTGTGTTAGTTCTTGAGAAGGCTGTAGATTGTTTATTGTATTTTAAATTGGTTAGATGTTCGGATATACGGTCTTTAATTTTTCTTTTGGTCAAGCCAACATATGAAGTTTTATTTTTATTGTGAAATTGGAAATTAATTTTATAAATGCCTGCAGTGTGTTTAAAATGGATTGAATCTTTTTCATTACGAATGCGTTGGTAGATATTTTTGTTCGGTTTGATTGGGATATTAATGTTGTGTTTTGTGGCTTAGTTTTTAATTTTTAGGGAGGCTCCTTTGCAGTATGGGATCGCGGGGGTGAAAGATTGTTTTGTTTTTTGTGCATTGGGAATACGATTGAGCTTTTATGTTTTCTGTAAAAAGTGTTTACAATGGAGGGATTATAATTGGCTTTTTTAGCGATATTTTTTATTACTTTTAATTCGGAATTTAGATATTTTTTATTTGAGCAGATGAGGATAGCGCGATTGACATAAGAGCGAATAGCGGCATATTTGTAGGTAAGGGGGGGTCAACATTTTTTATTAATAATTTCGTTGTTGCTGATAGGTTTCCTAAAAACGGTGGTGTCAATGGAGTTGTCTTTATTTTTAATTATGGTGACATCGAGAAAATTTAAAGAATGGTTTGTTTCTATTTCATGTGTTAATTTAATGTGTGGATCGATTTCATTAACATACTTGCCAACTTTTCCGGTTTCCCGGAAGACTTCCGGTTTTTTAACGTATCTTCCGGTCTTCCGGACAGATGATGAAATCTTCCGTTTTTAAAAAAGTCGCGGATATCGGTTGTTTTAAAAAGAAACCCCAAATATTCTATGAAAACTCCTGAATCCCAATCTTTCTCCATCCATAAAATAAATGTCAGTATTCATTTCAAACTTGCTTTATGATATTCTAGAACATGTAAAGAAATAGAATTGTCAAATATTTCCTGCTAATGTAATTATTTTTTGCCCCTCCAGCCCCTTTATTTATCTCCAACTAGTGATCAGCAATCATATGTTCTGCAGAAGTCTTTTGTTTCCTAATCTTTATTCTTTATCCATTTGCAACATAAATGATATTAATTTTAAACTTCTTTCATTAGATTCTAGAAGTAAAGTTGAAAGAGTTTAATATTTCTTACTCTGTAATTATTTTTGTATGCCCCCCCCCCCCCCCCCCAACTTCCCCGGATTGCGATCAATGATCAATTCTAGAAACAATAAAACAATGGAAGTGCTCAATATTTCTCATGTATGTAATTATTTTTAGATCTTTATTGCTGAATTTAATGAATCTGTTTATTTTTCCTCAATTAAATTAAATATTTGTATGTCATATTTATACCAATTCTGTAAACATGGGGAAAAAAATGAAGAATAATTTTTTCAGGTAGGAAAATTTTTCCCAAATCAATTTAAGAAAATTGATACTCAGTTGGTTTTATGCACGTTTGAAACTGATAATTAGCTACTGCTACTTATTTTTATATGTATGATTAATGTACAAATACAAAAATCATATTCTATATTTGTTTAAAAAATTAGTTATACTTTAACTGAACTAAGTTTTTTGTCTATTGTTAAATAAATTTCTTACAGATTCTGTTTTGTAGATATTTATATGTTGAAGAGGAATAACTTCATTTAAAACTTTTATATTTTTAGTATAATCAATCTACAGTAAAACGTTTTTATAGCTTGCTTCAAAATATTAAAACTGTAATGTTTAACACGTCAAAGAAAAAAAAAAAAAATCTTCCCTTTTTTTATGAAATCTTCTGGTTTTTCAACAAAAATCTTCCCTTTTTTTATTAAAATTGGTTGGCAAGTATGCATTAAGTTTAGCGAGTATGTTTTCAGGATTAATATTAGGAGGGGTAACAGAAAAAATATCATCAATGTAACGTATCCAAAGGGTTGCAATTGCTGATTATGTTGCTGGTGGTATTTTCAAAAATTCTCATTTTTAACTCGGCAACGATCCCCGAAATGGGAGAGCCCATGGGGATGCCTTGGGTTTGTTGATAGTAGCATCCATCAAAAAAGAAATATGAATTGTTGAGTAAAAGGTTGTTTACACATATTAGAGTATCGCTAATTTTGTTGTTGCCGTATTGGTTGATTATAAGAGATTGAATTATGGGGTTAATTTCAGTAATATTGATGGAGGGATATAAATCCTTAACATCAAAGCTGCTGAGGGTGTCGTGGTAAGAAATTTTGGTATCGCGAAGTTTTTGAATGAATGATTCTGTGAAGTTTATAGATAAGTTAGAGGGGGGAAGAAGAGATTTATAGATTTCTTTCATGTACAGTTCAAGACAGTAAGTGGGTCCTTCTGATTTATTGACAATAGGACGCAGAGATGGAGGGGTTTTATGATCCTTGTATTTGCCAAAAAGTCGGGGGATAATTGGTGCATGGTTATTATAATTAGGGGGGGGGGGTGTTACGTAAAGTATTAGGTTGTGATTTGTGGCAACAGTTTTGTAATAGCTGGAAATAAACAAGAATAGAATTCCATGTTGGTGTAAGAGTTTAAGATTCTCTTTATCCTTTATTTAAAGTATTTTAAGAATATACAACAATATACGAAACATGGTGGCAGACGGAAATTTATAAAGTAGTACTGTGAAGCTGTGAACTGTGATTTTTTTTCTCAGAGAAGAAAAATACTCCTGATACGATGAGTACCGATGCTAAGCCTATCGCAGTCAAACCGCCAGAACCTTTGGTGTTCGATAATAATCTGTGTACGAACTGGAAATTGTTCAAACAAAAGTGGGCAAACTATGCTATTCTAACCAACTTAGAGAAACAAGATGTAAAATATCAAGTTGCTTTACTATTGCATACTCTTGGTGACGCTGCGTTGCAAAGGTATAACGGATTTTCGTTTTCTACAGCAGAAGATGCAAGAACAACTACGGATATAATCGATACGTTCGAGCAATATGTAGTAGGTGAAATTAATGAAACGTATGAACGCTTTATGTTCAATAATAGAAAGCAACAAGAAAACGAAACGTTTGATGAATTTTTATCTGCCATAAGAGTGCTAATTAAAACATGCAGCTACTGTACGGATTGCATTGACTCGTTACTTCGAGATAGAATTATTTTGGGTTTGAAAGATAACCAATTGCAAGAACTGCTCCTGAGAGAGAGAAAGTTAACATTAGAAAAATGCATTGACACATGTAGAGCTGCAGAATATGCACAAATTAAAAGAAAAGAATTTCGTCCAGAGATTGTGAACAAAATTAAAATTCATCATAACAAGAAATCTTTTGAAACGAAGAAAGAAGATGGCAAGAAAGAAAAATCATGTAAATATTGTGGAAAAAAGCACAAATTTACCAAAGAACTCTGTCCAGCATGGGGAAAAACATGTTCTAAATGCAAAAAAAGAAATCACTTTGCAATCAAGTGTTCATCATTCAAAATAAAGAAAGAAGATAGTATACATCAGCTGAATTCAGATGAAGAAGAATGGGTGAACAAAATAGGAGATCCAGGCAAGGATATAAAGGGTGTGATGATAATTAATGGAAAAGAGGTAACTTTTCAACTTGATACTGGAGCAACGGTTAATATCTTACCAAAACAGTATGCAACTGGTATAGAGCCATGCAAGAAAGTTTTGAAGATGTGGAACGGCAGCACTTTTGAACCAATAGGACTACATCGGGAACATGTAATCAACCCCAAAAACAATAAAAAATACAATATTGAATTTATTATCGTTGACAAAGAACATATTCAACCACTGCTTGGTTGGAAAGCTGTTCAAGCTATGAAGTTGATTACAATTCAAGAGAAAGAATTCCAATCTGTGAATATTGTCGACTTAACTGATTATAGTGGTGTTTTTGCTGAAGGCATTGGAGAATTGCCTGGTGTCGTTCATCTTCAGACTGACCATGATATACCTCCATCTACTATGCCAGTACACAGAGTGCCTATTGCTTTGAGAGATAAGCTAAAAGAAGAACTGGATCGACTTGAAAATAAAGGGGTCATCCGAAAAGTAACTGAACCAACTCTGTGGACCAGTAACATAGTGTGTGTAGAAAAACCAAATGGCAAGTTAAGACTGTGTTTGAATCCTCTTGAACTGAATAAAGCTCTTAAAAGACCAAGATATATTATGCCTAATTTAGAAGAAGTACTACATGAATTAAATGGTGCTACAGTATTTAGCAAATTTGATTTACAGAATGGGTATTGGCATATTTCACTTGACAAAGAATCGAGTTTACTCACAACGTTTCAAACTAATTTTGGTCGGTATTGCTTCCTACGTCTACCCTTTGGCCTAAATGTGGCTTCTGAAATATTTCAATTGAAGATGAAGCAATCATTTGAAGCTCTTCCTGGACTTATCAATATTGCTGATGATGTAGTAATTTTTGGAAAGGACATAAAAGAACATGATGAAAATGTAAAAATATTTTTACAGAAGTGCAAAGATCTAAAAGTGAAGCTCAATAAAGAAAAAATGGAACTACAATGTCAGGAAATCACTTTTATGGGTCATAAAATATCCAAAGATGGTGTGAAACCAGACTTTAAGAAAATTCAAGCAATTGTAGATTTAAAAGAGCCAAGCAACAAAGAAGAATTAAAAAGGTTCTTGGGAATGTGTAATTATCAAATGAAATTTGTGAAAGACTATGCTACAATTAGTGAGCCATTGTATACTCTTTTAAAGAATGACGTTCCATGGAATTGGACAGCGAGACAAGATGCAGCTCTGAAGAAATTGAAGAATCTACTTACAAAAGCACCGACTTTGAAAATCTTTGATTCTACAAAACCTGTTGAAATAGAGTGTGATTCAAGCAAATTCGGTCTTGGTGCAGTCTTAATGCAAGGTTCTAGCGCAATCGCCTATGCAAGTAGAACACTAAATGCTGCAGAGCGTAACTATGCTCAGATTGAAAAGGAGATGTTAGCTGTCATATGGAGCTTAGAGAAATTTCACCATTATGTATATGGAAGAAAAGTAACAGTGTACAATGACCACAAACCTCTAGAAGCTATAAGAAAAAAACCTTTATATAAAGCACCTAAACGTTTGCAAAACATGTTACTTAGAGCTCAAAGGTATAATTTTGATTTAATCTACAAGCCTGGAACAAAAATTCCTGTTTCAGATACTCTCTCCAGAGCACCATTAGAAACAACAGAACATGACGATAAGGAGATTGATATAGTTTGCAGTATCCATACTTTACCAATTAAAGGTACCTGTTTAGAGAAAATTCAAGATGCATCAATTAAAGATGAGGAAATACTTGCTTTAAAACAGATGATCACAAAAGGATGGCCAAAAGATAGAGTTGATGTTTCTCCGATAATAAGAAGTTATTTTGATTATCGAGATGAATTGGGAATTCAAGATGGTGTTGTAGTAAGAGGAGAAAGAATTGTAATTCCAAAAACAATGAGAAAAGAAATGAAAGATAAAATTCACCTCGGACATCTAGGTATCAATTCATGTTTAAGAAGAGCAAGGGAACTCATATTTTGGCCTGGTATGTCAACAGAAATTAGACAATTCATTAGTGGATGCCATACATGCTTGTCATACAGTGATCATAGACCTCAAGATGCTATAAAGTGGCATGAAGTAGCTGAAAGACCTTGGCAGAAGGTTGGAATTGATTTATTTGTTTTAGAAGGTAGAAATTACTTAGTTACTGTGGACTATTTTAGTCAATTCATAGAAGTAGATTACCTGACAGACACAAAATCTACAACTGTGATAGGAAAAGTCAAACATCATTTTGCAAGGTATGGTATACCAGAAACAGTTGTAACTGGAGGTGATACTCAACTAAGATCTGATGAATTCAACAAATTTTGTGAAGCTTGGGATATTAAACACAAGCAAACCAGTCCTTACAACAGTAAATCAAATGGTCAAGTTGAGTCGGCTGTGAAAATTGTGAAGAAGATTATGAAAAAGAGCCTTTTTGCAAAAGAAGATCCCTACTTAGGTCTTTTAAATTATAGAAATACTCCAATTGAAAATGTTGGGAAAAGTCCAGCGCAACTACTTCTTGGTAAGCGGACAAGAACTCTAGTGCCAACTTCAAGTTCTTTATTCAAGCCGTCTTTCAACTCGTATCCTGAAATCACTCAACGTAAAGAAGATGTAAGACAGAAGTCTGAATGTGATAATAAGAAAAATGCTCTGCCTGAATATAAACAAGGAGATGTAGTATACATGCAACCTCACAAAAGAAATGAAACCTGGAAGAAAGCTGTAGTTACAAAGACTTTAACACCGAGAAGATTTGAAGTCACTACAGATAATGGACAAACCTATGTGAGAAATAGAATGTTTCTTCGAGGAACGCCTCACCAAAAGAAGATTACAACACATGTACCGGATGTCTCGACTCCAACTAAGACAATTCGAAGGTCAACCAATGAAGTTGTACCAACACCAAATCCAGATGCCGAAGTGAATCAGAAAAATCCTTCTGTACCACAAGAAGTGAACACTGGTGTGATGCAAGAAAGACCTCAATATACCACTAAGTCAGGACGAGTTATAAAAGTGCCTTCAAGATATAGAGACTAGAACTGTTGACTATTTTTTTATTCTAATATTGGGTTGTATTTTATTTCAGAGATGTTAAAAAAGGAAAGGGATAAATGTATAATGTGAAAATTTGTATAACTAATGTATGGAAAATTATTAATCTAAATTTCTTAATAAGTAAAAGGGGAAGGATGTTACGTAAAGTATTAGGTTGTGATTTGTGGCAACAGTTTTGTAATAGCTGGAAATAAACAAGAATAGAATTCCATGTTGGTGTAAGAGTTTAAGATTCTCTTTATCCTTTATTTAAAGTATTTTAAGAATATACAACAATATACGAAACAGGGGGTATTAGGCCAGGATCCTGATTTTGTGATGGATTTTGTTTTTTTGTTAAGTTTATTAAGGGGGGAGTGTGTGAGTTTAACAGCGTTAAGTTTTTTAATGGAATCTTGCATCATTTGAATGTATTGAGTACGGTCCAGTATGGTAAGAAGGTTGGTTTTATCTGACATTAGGCAGGTTATATTTTTATTGTTTTTTAAATTTTGGAGGCATTTAATATCTAAGTAATTGGAGGTTTTGTTGGTATTTTTCAGGGAATTTATAGCGGTGTTGCAGATGATAGAGCATTTTTGTGGAGGAATATATTCGAGCTTTCTATGTGGGCAATGGAGTCATTTATATTTGTTATAGTTTAAGATAAATTTAAGGCCAAGTTTTAATATGGCATCTTGATGACTATTGAGTTTAGTTTTAGATATGTTCAAATATGGGTACGTGTTGGGAGGCTGCAGGTTTTTTAGTGATGGTCTATCCCTTGAAATCCAGTAATTTAATTTTTTCTTGTGATGTTGGATTAATTTTGAAGTGTCGATAAGGATTTTAATGAGGTATTAAATAATATATATGATATATAATCCTTTCTTAAAATATTTTTAATGTATGCTTTTCCTTTTTTCCCACTCACATTACAAAAATATTTAAAATAAAATTGAGGAAAATTGTTGAAAAATAATGAAACAGCTTGTACCTTTTTGGCGGAATTTGAAATTTGGCACTGAAGTAGCTTGGACGTTTCTTGCCAAATTGTTTACTTATGCATTTTTATACCCATATCAACTCATCGCCAAAATGACAACAAAATTATAAATAAATATAAGATTAAAAAAACTTTTTATGTACCGTGTTTTTAAATTTTCTGTTGAATCTTATAGCTATAGAACTACATTAGCACTTTATCAGTGTGTAGAAATTTTTTAAAGTGATAATGACTTCAATTTTTGTGAGATGCATAATTTAATTTTTTACAATTTTTTAATGTTCATGTTAAATTAAATGTCGAAAGAAAAATTTTTATATCATAAGAAAATAAACTCTTTTTTTTTTGCAACAATTAAATTATAGCTAATATGTATTTTCATATTTTAATTAAAAGAAAACTTTGTGACGTAATATCTTTAAATCTAATAACTTGATGTGTATAGTGTCCTCACAAAAAAAAATGAGCAGCTTTTAGAGCCCTTTTGAAAAAGTATAACATCTATGCAGTATCTTTTCAAAAAATTCATCAGTTTTTACTAAAAACAGATGGCCGACTTTCATCACCAAAGTAGTTAAATATAGAGCAATCAAAAATAGGAGTGGTCCACACCGACAAACTCTTTGCTTTATTTATATAGAAAAGTCTTTCCTGCAAGGTACATTCTTAGGATTTGTAGAATTGCAAATTTATTTTGGAAACTATTTTTTCTCCCCGTGTCCATTTTTAGTTGAAGTCAGCACTGATATTAGCACCAGTTTTTTTGTTCTATTGTTTGTTAATCTTTTTAGATATAATATTTAGATGAAGATATCATTTTTGATTCATAAGTTCAGTTTATTGATGAAGAAATATATACTCCCAAAATATAATCAGAAACATTGAATATCCATTCACAAAAAAGGCCGTAGTTGCATTGATAAAGCAATAATCCAAGTTGAATTTGCTGACTATAAATACTTTAATTTTTAGGTTGATATTACATTGTATAAAATAATTTATTTGTAGCATAGATACTATACAATTATAACTTTTGTACAACTAATTCAAAACATCTTTTATTAAAAATATCCAATTAGCTGAAGAATTACTTCTGAGCTTTCGACTCATATTCGTAGAGTCTTCTTCAGAGTTAAAAATACTATAAAAACATATTCATCAAAAATGTATAAGATAAAAAATATAATCGAAATATGAGTCCATAAATATAAAGTTCATTTACCACTTGAATAAAATGACAAAAGTTATATCATGTTAAACTTTTTCTACTAGGGGGCGCAGTATGCTAACACTTTACAAGTATTCCTCAATAAACTTTTCAATCCATAGTCAGGGTTGCCAACTGCTCTGATTTCTGCAGAGTTTCTCCGAAAAAATTTAAAAACTCCGCAACTCCGCGAGTTCTTTTTTATGCTCCGCAAATTCAGTCTTGACCACCTAGCTAAATATTTTTTATTAACTACATAAAACTGAATAGTGGCAGACACTGAAAAAAAAAAACCTACTATCTTATTTCTTTCTTTCTTTTTTTTCCTTACACACATCTAGACAGAAATTGTGATCCAATCCTTATCAACTTTTGATTTTGCATTTCAAACAGTTGCCGCATAAAACATTATTCTTTGAATTTTATTTTTTATATATGAAAGCACTTCAACGCCTCTTGAAAATAAAAAAAAATAACAAAACTAACTTTTACAATCTGGTTGAAGAACCACACGCTTGTGGTGTTCATTTTCAAATAATCAGTGTTCGATTTATCATAAAACAAATCAGTGTTTATATTTATAAAGGCGGATCTTAAACAAAGAAATAAATAACTTAAAAACTGTCTCCTATTCCAATAGAGTCTTCTGCTGGTTTCCTGCGAGGCTGAACACAAGGGTTGTTCAGAACAAGCAAAATTCAGGTGAAATTCAGAAAGGGCATTTAATGGAGGGGGGGGGGGCACTTTTGCGGTATTTTACAGCATTCTCTTCTATGAACAGTGGCGGTTCTACATTGACGGCCAGTGAGCCCCACCTAAATTTTTTTCTCGATTAAAATAATAATAATTTTGTTTTTTATAACTGTTCAAAAACATATATACAAAATAACTTAGTCTATCTAACTTTTTCTTAATCTTCTTTCATAATAATTTGTTTGTCAATATATTTTTCCATCTGTCACAAATCACAAATGACTGAATCACTAATTCTACTTCCCTTCCTTATCTAAGAGAATAGGGTCGTTTTCAGTTTGCCCAAAATTGGCATGTTTATTTGTACAGTGTATTCTACTAGAAGATCAGGTTAACACATTTGGCGACGAACTGCTTTATGAGTGCAAGCACGCTGTAATTTTCTCGTCAATGGGCCAGCAGAGTCCTGCCCGTTGGAGCAAAACTATAGGGAAAAAAACTGTGTGTTAAATTTACGGATAATATTTGGCGACTTCTGCATTATGTTTTTTTTTCCCTCATTGATTTTTCGGTGAATTTTTTAGAGTTATATATGACAGTTTAAAATTTTAGTGCTTAAAAAAAGAAATCTGGTAATAGTCAAAAATATTTTCTAGACTAGCCTTTGAGATAAAAGCTTGTGTAAGAATTTAAGACCTCTTTAACTAAAGTGTTTTGAATTTAAATGAGGGGGGGGGGGGGTTATTATCATGTAGACTAAATTAGTTGTCTTAACATGTTAAAAATATTTAGCAGATAGCAGTAGAATATTTGGCTCAAAATATAGTGTGCAGCTTTTTAAATAAAACAGAGTTTGATAACAATAACAGTGTTTATTTAAACTTAACAAGGAAGATAAAACTTAACAAGAATTCAACGTTGCTAGCGATGATTACGAAAACAAAAAAAAAAAAAACGATCTTTTAAACTTGCCATGAGGAAGAGCTATTTACCAAAAACTAATTGCTTATAAAGATTAATAGTTGCATTGCTCAGCATTAGCACTAAAAATAGGATGCTGGCCTTCAAACAACTTAAATACATTCTGCAACTTAAAACAAAAAACAAAATGCCCTCATACTTTGAGGCAAACTAAAAATAACTTAAAACGTATTTAAAGTTCAACAAAACATCATAAGTGCAAAGAAAAATGCATGCAAAGTAAGATAGTTCAACACATCCTTATATACTCCTACCACAGGATTCCAGAACATCCAATCACCAGGCTACACATTTTTGCCTTCCATGCGATTCAAAATACACGCCCATCGTACATAATCCGTTACTGTGACAACGGACGATGCTGAATACGTACGCCATCTGTGGGCCGCAAATGTAAGTATCGCCATATTGAAATTCAACTGGCATGAACGATGTGTTCAAAGAATGTAAACAAAAATTACAATTTTATCCTACATGAATTAAATGAAGGAGTATAACTTCAAAGATATTTAAAAATAGAAAAAGGTAAGTTATTTACTTGAATAAAGGATAAAGGTAAGTTATATCTTAAAGTTGTTTTAATAAAATTATCCTTAAACATTAAACCAAACCAATACATTGTATTGTTTATATTTTCAAGTTAAACTTATCTTCTACTTAGCACTAAACACTATTCATTTAAACAAAAATAAGCTCTCCTCATAATTAATAGGCAATAAAAGTGTTTTAAAACTTTGAAAAATGATATGAAAAGATTTTTAGGACAACAATGCCCCCCCATTATATCATTTTGAAACACTAACCATCACTAGCATTAACAAAATGAAAAAATATACAAAACAAAAGTGCAGTATGACAACATCATATTAATCTTCATCTTATACAGAGGCAGTCCATTGATCCATGCACAATTCCACTATAAATTTCAGTTCAGTTCATTAAAACATTCAATAAATCTACTACAAATAGAAAAATACATATTAATGATATATAAAAAAAAATGATGCATTAAGAAATACAGAGTTCCCCCTAGGTTTGAAATAGGGCAGGGTGCTGCTACCAAGGAAAAAGGGGCAGGAGGGTGCTATAAAAAGAGGGCACATTTGTGGAGAATGAAAAAGGGCATATCGCTTCGCAAAAAATAGCTTCCAAAATTACAAACAATTTTATTATAATTATAAATGCAGTTGTTAAGCAATCAGCAATTTCCCCCCCCCCCCATGCTCGGAAAATATAGCAAATTTTCACTAAATGTACAAATTAGTCAGCAAAAATTTAAAAATAAATTTATTTTTTCACATTCTTTTATCTTTAACTATAGTTCTATTAAACCTAGTAAAAAGTATTACAATTGCTTCCTGAAAAATATGTAAAATGAATAATGGAGGAATACTTATATAGGTTATTATTAAAAGTACTTATTTGTACCTATAAGGAGTTATACTTATAAAGTTCTTATACATATAAGGCAAATTTAACACCCAAAATGAGAAGTTTCTATAAAAATAAAATAACTAGCATGAAAATCAGAGGTCGCTGCTGAAAATTTTGAACTCTGCATTATCTAACCATCAAAGAGTATCACAGGTTAATATATTTATTTTGTGGGGGAAAAAATAATAGTATGTTGTGGTCACCACAAGACTTTCTTCTATATTTTCCTATACAAATTCACTAAGGGCAAATAATTTATTAAAACTATTATTAAAATTATCTAACTTGATGAATGCAAATGATTTTCATCTTAGAGAAAGCTAACGCTAAATATCCAAAGAAAGTTTTATTGTCTATAAATAACATCTTAAAAATATGCTTTTATAATGGGTATCTCACATATCACATTTTGTACAGTTATATGCCATACAAACTGAGATATAGCCTTCCCATTATCGAGGAAATTTCCAGTATAGCAGCGCCATCTATTGGTTTATAAGCATCCAATTTGAATCAGCATAATGTCTCATAATGACCTTCGCACATATCAAGTTTTGTTTGATTATACACAATAGAGCCTGAGATATAGCCTTTCCTTAAATTGCAGAAAACACTGTGCAGCAGCGCTACCTGTTGAGTGGTTGACACTAAAAGTTAATAGATACTAATTTATGTCAAGGTGCATCTACATATAAATTTATATGCAATTTTGTGCAGTAGTTCCTGAAATATAGTCTTCCCATAAATTGCAGAAATTGATGTATAGCAGTGCCACCTGTTGGCCGATAAGCATTTACATTGAATCAGCATAATGTCTCATAAAGACCTTTTTATATAATCACGTTTTGTTCGATTATATGCAATAGAACCTGAGATATAGCCTCCTTGAAATTGCTGTATAGCAGTGCCAAATGTTGAGCGATTTTCACCAAAAGTTGATAGGCACTAATTTAGGTCAAGGTGTATCGACAGATAAATTTATATACAATTCTGAGCTGTAGTTCCAGAGATACAGTTGCCACAAAATTTTTATCACACACACACACACATTGTCTAAAAATGGTCAAATCATGTTCTAGACCTCTCAAAACGTGTAAATCCGTCGAAAACCGCAAGTCGAAAATTTTTACGAATCCAGTACTTTCTTCTATTAAATATAGAAGAAAGTAAAAAGGAAACTGTACGAAACGAAATACTCTATTATTTTGCTGCTAAGATTAAAATCACATTGTTTTTAAAGCTGAATTTCCAAATAATTATCTATTCCGCAATTAATCGATAAAATCTGAGTTTTTTTTTATAGTTTAATCTCAAAATATGCAGTAATTTTGCAGCTGATTTCGGAAATACAGGTTCATTTCGATTACACCACTAACTTTCGAAAATTTATGTTTAATTGCAACTATCTGTGTAATACTTTATTATTCCGATGTTAATAAAATCCGCGCTGTTTATAAAATGCTGACTTTCTAAATTCACAATATTTTTTTTAGCCGATAGCGGAAGTATGTAATCATTTTTACGTTAATTATCAAAATTTATGTTTAATAGCAATACCTAAGATAGGCTTTAATTTTATGCTAATCGATGTAATTATTATTTTTTTTAATGATTTGTGATATTTGTAATAATTTTGTGACTAATTACCGAAATGCGAGAGCATTTTTACACAAATTTCAAAATTTTCCAAAAATACTAAAATATTTAATCTTAATTCGGAAGTCTTTGCTTTTTAGTGCCTGATTTCTTAAAAATTAAATGTTTTGATTTGGCTTATTTCTGTGCAATCAATTCGTATGATTTTTGTGAAGAGTCAGTTTTTAAGTGAAATTTTTGTGCCAATTCTTGGTGAAATATCAGTTTCATATCTGTAATTTTCTTAGAATGGCCCCACTCTGTAAAAACTGAGTTATATATTCAATTATTCCAATAAAAGTCATAAAAAATATTCTTTTTCTTTCTACAATGGTAGACACTTCGCCTGTGAAACTTTGGAGTTTCCGTCTTTGACCCCAAAATGCGCGAATACGGATTAAAACATCTTAAAAAGTCTTTAAGGAAAGGCAAATTCTCCCAGGTCTAGGACTTCCGCGTAATCGACCAGCCTTAATGTGTTCACCGCAACATTGCATAGAAGTTTATTAGCTTTAAATCCATTATCAAATAATTATTTTATGTCAGGAAGTTTTTATTTTATTTATTTATAATTTTTATCATTAAAATAAATGAACTTTCGTTGTTGTCACAGATAAACAGAATATGCTTGCATACTTGCCAACTTTTCCGGTTTTCCCGGAAGACTTCCAGTTTTTTAACGTATCTTCCGGTCTTCCGGACAGATGACGAAATCTTCCGTTTTTAAAAAAGTCGCGGATATCGTTCGTTTTAAAAAGAAACCCCAAATGTTCAACGAAAACTCCAGATTCACAATCTTTCTCCATCCATAACATAAATGTCAATATTCATTTCAAACTTGCTTTATGAGATTCTAGAACATGTAAAGAAATAGAATTGTTAAATATTTCTTGCTGATGTAATTATTTTTTGCCCCCCCCCCCCCCCCTCCTTTATCTCCAACTGGTCAGCAATCAAATGTTCTGCAGAAGTCTTTTGTTTTCTAATCTTTATCCATCTGCAACATAAATGATAATATTAATTTTAAACTTCTTTCATTAGATTCTAGAAGTAGAGTTGTTGAAAGAGTTTATTAATATTTCTTACTCTGTAATTATTTTTGTATCCCCCCCCCTCTTCCCCGTATTGTGATCAATGATCAATTCTATGATTAATGTATGATTAATGTACATACACAAAAATCATATTCTATATTTGTTTAAAAAATTTGTTTTTCTGTTGGCATGGAATTTTATTAAGGTTTTATGTGGATATAAAAGTTATTGCAGTTATATTAATTTTTTTTTTTTTTTTTTTTTTTTTTTTTATGTTAAGGAAAAAATTCTGAAATTGCTTAACGCAGTTAAAAATTTTACATATAAATATGTATTTCGCCAATTTGTTGAAAGTGACATTATCAATGTTTAACTAATCAATCAACCAACCAACAATGTTAGCGAAAAATTTTCAGCTAACTTCTAATTTTAAAAATCACATGTTTGATTTGGTGGGGGAGGAGGAAAGCTTTAACAGGGTTCATACTCATCAGGGAAAACCTGGAATACTCAGGGAAGTAGGATTTTGTTTAAAAAAAATATCAGGGAAAATAAAAATTTTCATCAAAAGTCAGGGAAAATCAATTATAAAACCTGGAAAAACAAATATTTCCTTTCTGTCAAATGACTTTTTTTTGTTTAGCTTCATATCAAAATTCAAATGATTAAGGATCGTGAAAATATGCATGTCAACAATGATTTCTACCTGAATTTCTATCATGATTGGCAGTAACATGACCTCATACTGTGGAAGTAGATGTATTTTCTTCTCTCTAGAGAAACATTTCTTTTAATAGTCACTAACATTTTTTTGAAAATTGTCCAGAGATTTTTTTTTTTTCCATATCTGAATGCGAACCCTGTTGAAACAGCTAATGGAAACTAAAAATGTTTAATAGAAAATATTTGACAGCTTCTTAGTGAGCGCATTTCTTTCTACACTATTATTCTCTTTCTTATTTTATTTACTTTTTTATTATATACTTTAACTTAACTAAGTTTTCTTGCCTATTGTTGAATAAATTTCGTACAAATTCGGTTGTGTAGATATTTATATGTTGAAGAGGTATAACTTTTAAAACTTTTATATATTTAGTATAATCAATCTATAGTGAAACATTTTTATAGATTGCTTCAAAATATTAAAATTGTAAAACTGTATATTGTTTAATACGTCAGAGAGAAAAAAAAAAAAAAATCTTCCCTTTTTTTATGAAATCTTCTGGTTTTTCAACAGAAATCTTCCCTTTTTTTCTTAAAATTGGTTGGCAAGTATGTGCTTGTCTGTGGTTATCGTGTAAATAATAATCAAAGCACTGCACAATCTAGATTTCCTTTTCATTCCCCCTTTTTTCAGCTTTTGATTCTAATCGATTGTGGTTTTTCACCTAATGTAAACAAACACTTCTCTTTCCTGAGTCTTTTTTTTTTTTTTTTTAACTTATTTATGAGATTGAACGATGATTGTTGTGGCTCTTCAGCCAGATCATAAAAGTAATTAGATTTGTTATTTTTGTTAACGTGATTTTAAAGATATATAAAAAAAAAAAAAAACTTTATGAAGCAAAAGGATTATTGGAATATAAGAAAAGAGCAATATCTTCCATATTTTCCCCTTCTCTTTTTGCTAACACCGGGGAGGCGAGGAGGCACTTTGTTCCCCACCCCACTCTTCATAGCCTGCAGGGTCATTTAAAGAAGTTCCGCGGCAACTATGTTTATACTGATAAATAGTTAAAACACCTGCTAAGTGTCAACTCGCTTTTGCAATAAGTAGAACACGCAGAAAAGAGAAAAAGCTTCTAGAAAGAAAATTTGTATTAATAAAGCACTAAGAATATTTAAAATGGAGAAAAAATGCGCTATTTTGGGTCGTGGTGGTTAAATTTGGGAGCAAGAAGGGTGCGATTTTCGGGCATAAAGGGTGCGTTTTTTGGGCAAGGAGGGCGCATTTTTGTACTTTAAAGGGCAGTTAGGGCGCTCATAAAAATTTAAAGGGCAGGCAGGGCGCGACGCCCTTCTCAAAGGCTCAAAGGGGAACCCTGAAGAAATATCTATAGTAATCTTCATCTCCCCATTACTGAAAACAATAAATGATTAGTTAAACAATTATGACAATCACATAACACAAACATTCGTGGCCACGTTTACACTCATTCTAAATAAAAAAAAATTTTTCTTTACAATGACAAAGCAATGAAGATCAGAAGAAAACATCCAAAATATTCTGCACCTCAAAAACTTCAAATAAGGATACATATCCCAAAAAAAATTTATACTTTATAAATTACAATTTTACTATATATAAAACTTACATATATTTTTTTTTTTTTTACAAATTTACTATACAAAGATTTTATTTCAAAATTAAGCAAATCACTTTTAGTAAGTGGCTTTGTAAAGGGATCTGCCAAGTTAGATTTAGATTTAACATATTTTAATTCAAATTTATCCTCAAAAAGCCACTCGCGAATGAAAAATAACTTCACATTTATATGCTTGGACCTTGTCGAGGCCATGGTGCTTTTTATAATTCATTTGTTTACTTTTGAGTGGCAACAGAGGTTTTTTTGTTTTTAGGTTTTGTGTTCGAATGTAAAAAATTGTCCGATGCAAAAAGTTTGAATTCTGTGATGTTTTTCCCTTTTGAATAAACCTTTTTTTCTGAGTTTGCATTTACAGTCCTTTGATATGCTGATAGCATAATAGATATTCTTTATTAAAAAAGGAATAACGTAAAATTTTTGGTACCCTCGGCGGGACTGTAAATGCACAGTTAATTGTGAATATGGCTAATTTAGAAAATTTGAAAAAGGCTAAAAAGGCTGAAAGAGCCGCTTTCTCGAAAGCATATAATAAAGTTGAAGAATTGATAGCCTCACAAGATGTTGACCTTGCGGAACTGGAATCCGAATTAAGTGTTTTTAAATCGAAAGTTGATCGCCTGGAAGTAACGCATGCAAGTATTCTTGAAGTTCTCTCTGAAAAAGAATTTGACACAGAATTTGAAATAATTGAGGATTATCGAGATAAAGCAATAAGAATTGAAACAAAAGTAAGAAGAATAATTGATACTCATCAAACTGTAAGTACTGCTTTTAGTCCAATTCAGAGTGAATCTGTTATTGTTAATTCTGTAGAAAATATTAATGAGAAAAGAAGGTTTAAATTACCTAGAATAGAATTACGACGGTTTGATGGTAATGTTAAAGAATGGCTTTATTTTTGGAGCCAATTTGAAAAAATTCATAACGATTCTACTATAGTTAATTCTGATAAATTTCAGTATCTATTACAAGCTACTGTTGAAGGATCACGAGCTAGAGAGGTTATTGAAAGTTTTCCGCCAACTGGCGATAATTATATAAAAGCAATTGACTGTTTGAAAACCCGTTTCGGTCGTGATGAATTACAAATTGAAATTTATATTAGAGAATTGTTAAAATTAGTTTTGAAGAATGCCAATTCAAAATTTTGTTCAAACAATTTATGTGTACTGTATGATAATCTCGAACAGCAAATTCGTGCACTGGAAACACTTGGTGTTACAACTGATAAATGTGCAGCATTACTTTATCCGTTGGTTGAATCATGTATGCCTGAAGATTTCCTTAGAGCTTGGCAGAGAAGCTCACATTTTGATCATGGTAATGATCCAAAAAAAGGCTTGACAGTTTGTTAGCCTTTTTAAAAACGGAAGTAGAATCCGAGGAAAGAATTAACTTAGCTATGGCTGGTTTTGATTTGAATGATTCTTCTTGTAAAGGGAATAAAGAGATCAGAGGGAAAATTTGTACTGCTGCTAGTTTGTTAACTACTAATGCACGTGCAGAGAAGTTGTGCACTTTCTGCAACGGAAAACATGAATCGACGAATTGCTTTAAAGCACGAAAAATGTCATATAATGAAAAAATAAAAATTTTAAAGGATAAAGGTTATTGTTTTAGATGTTTAAAAGTTGGCCATAAGGCAGAAAAATGCCGATGTTTTGTGAAATGTACTCTTTGTAACCGAACACATTTTGCTATTATGTGTACAGAATCAAACAAAAGTGTAAATAAGTCTACATCAAATAATCCGGAAAAGGAAATTAAAGAGCAGAATAAATCTGTGAATTTGGCAACCATATCCAAATCGCCCCAAGTTTTGCTGCAAACTTTGAAAGTTAATTTAAAATGTAAGAACAGTACTTTAGTCGTGAGAGCACTGTATGATTCCGGATCTCAAAAATCGTACGTTAGAAGAGAAATAGCATCTAAATTAAATTTGAAACCTCTGCGTCAGCAACGTTTGTCTCATTCACTTTTTGGAGGTGAAAAGAGCAACAACGAACTTCATAATGTATATAAAATTGAACTTGG